>BSBM01000281.1:3745000-8545000 GCA_027924585.1 Larix kaempferi
ATTACACTTGGCTTCGCCAAACCCTGTCGTGTCGTAGTTCGACCTCTTGTCGACTACCCGACATCTTACGTCGCCCGTCACCTGTCGACCATTTCCTGTCGATCCTCGACCTCTCTCAACATCTGTTGTTCCTTCAGTCGGCCACACCCCGACTATTTCTGCTCAACTTGTTGACTTCGACAAGTCAACCTACTCTCTGCACCAGTGGTCATCGGCACTTCTGCTGGTTGGATCCCTTCGGTCGATCAACCTCAATTGATCTACCTAGGTCCCAATGCTCCTGCATCAGTGTGAAATAAATATATAGAGTTTATTTCAAATAAAGTAATGAGGACATAAGAATCAACTCACATAAGGATATTGAATTGATGTTGCTATGTATTTATTTCATACTAACTCTATATAATTGCACATGAATAAAATGATAAAATATCCCATTAATGTACACTTAAACCAATTTGTCTTGTTATAAATGTTAAGCCATTTGATGATAGAGGTAATTCCTCGAACATAATTCCTTCAAGTTTTGTATGAGTCGGTGTGATACTATTTAATAATTTAAGTGTTGAGATATTGTAACTTCAAAGAATATTATATTTGTACTTTATTATTCCGGAGATGTTTCATTCCTCCGTGAAGATATTATTGTATATCCAGAGATGTTTATTCCTCCGTCGGAATGTGGTAACTTGGGTTATTAGACTTCCCTAGTGGCGGTCGGCCCTGTATGTGTTATGTGGGTCAAAGGGTTATTAGAACACCCTAGAGGGGTCGTCCCAGTCAGTTGTAGTGGGGTATTTAACCCATTGGTTAAATACGAGCCTACATGTCTTGTGTAAAAGACAAGTCGGAGTAGTGTATAAATAGAGGAGGTGTATTCCTCATTTAACACACACACACACTCACTTGAGAGTGGCGCACTTGTGGAGGAGAGGTCTGCTATGGAGAATAAGGAGCTTATGCTCAGGGTTTGCATCTTTGTATATTGCTGGTCATCTATATTGAGGAAGCTTTGCTGGGTTTTCTACCCCATGAAGGTTTCCCAAGATAAATCTGTGTCTCTTGTGTTTATGCTGTGCTTGTTGTTTCTTCAGTGATCCTGTATATGCTATTGTTGTGAAATGGAATGTAATGATTCTATTTTCTGTCTTAGCATATTAAATCTTAACATGGTATCAAATCTAACCTGAATGAAGGCAATGTATGGCACTTACGACACTTGCTTTACTTACGACAATTTGAAGGTTAGGGCTTTATACAGCAAAAACAAGTCATCGTGGAAATTTCACCATAAATCCATTTTGGCGAAGTTTTAGGATCTGAAACCTTTACAGGTCGTAGATAACATCTCTAGGTATCTTGTGTCCAAAGGGCACTCTCAGATTCGTTGTAATTTGTAAGTTATGATCAGTACAAGTTAGGGTTTCTGCCTCTTCCAGATCTCAGTCAAAATCAGGTGAGCTTGGAAAAAAGGTCATAAATTGGGCTATGAAGCTCCAAATGAAATTTAGTAAAAAGTGACAGGTAGTACACAGACTATACTATCTCAAGAAACTTTTTCAGTTGCTGAAGGTGAACCAGTGACACGTGGCACGCTATACAAGTTCGCTCTCCTGTTTTATCCCATAAACAGGTCACGTTGTGACACTTGGTATAACTCTCTCTCAGAGAGTCCAATGGAGGTCATACCTATCAGGATGGAAACATAACAGGGAGATCTATCTCAGGAAACGTTTTCAGAGGCCGAAGTTCAAACAGTGACACGTGGCACTCCGTACAAGTTCGCTCTCCTATATTATCCCAAAACAAGTCACGTTGCGACATTTGGCATAACTCTCTCTCAGAAAATCCAATTGAGGTCAGACCTGTTGGGATGGAAAGATGATAGGTCAGGATACCACAGAAAAAAATTTCATACCTTGTGGAGCAAAAATTTCAGAGTTACAGTAGAAACAATCAGGTACATATTTCTGTCAAAACAGAATTATTTTTGGAGCACCTTCATTCATGGCTTCCGGAATTTAGGGTTTCGGAGAAAGTTAGAATTGTTGGAATCGGAATCCATGGCTGAATGCTACTCTGGAGAATCGAAATTTAGAGACCAAGATCGAATTTTTTGGTTGGGTAAAATACCGGGCTTGATCAAACCCCAGTTCGGGATTTTGATCGGAAGGATGGAAAATTAGGGCTTCAGCAAAAGTTGGAATTTTTGAAGTCTGTAACCACGGCTGGAAGCTCCTCAAAAAAATAAGAGCTTAGAGCCTTGGATCGAACCTTTTGATTGGACAAAAGGGTGGGCTTCATCAAACCCTAGTTCAAGTTCTTGTTCAGAAGATCCAGAAGTTTCGAAAGCAATTTTGAGGGGTCAAATTTTGGAGATTTCAAAATTGAAGTATGCTAGTTTGATCAGCTTAGCAAGACACATCCTTCCATCCATTTAGAAGTGTGAAAGTCAAAGATTGAATTTTCAGGGTTTCTCTAGCAAACCCTAATCAAGCTCTAGATCAAGTTTCAGGGGGAGTTAAGGCTAAGGCCTTACATAAGAAGACTACAAGAAGTCTCGACAGGTATGACTTAAGGAGTTTAGGTATGTCTTGAAATCTGATTCTTGATTAAGTTCATAATGTGTTTGTCTTCATATTATTTATTAGTACAATCTTGATTAATGTTAGAATTGTCTTATCACCCTAGTAACAATATGAATGCATGTGAATGATCGAAGACATTCATTAATTAGGGCTATATGATTGTACTAATGCATTATGGTGTTGTGTGAGGTTGATGTTGTCTGCTAACAAGATACAGGTACATCACAAAAGACAAATCAAGTTCCATGACCATGATAACATGAAGACAAAGACTCATCCATAATCTTTGTTCTACTTACGAGGTACGTATTACTTTGTTATATTATGCTTAACCTATGAGACATGCAGATTCTAGGTTAGGATCTCTAAATCAATGAAGAGATTGTTTAAGTGTGTTGTACATAACTAAGCAGGTATACTAATCCAGGTATGTTTTCTTATGTCAAGTTAGAATCTTACCTTGTGTTAGGATCCCTTATATAAGTATACTTGGTATGATTGGTTATGCTTATTCATAAAGTTAGTAATCAAGGGTTTATGCATATTATGTCTCTTGTCTTGATGATTTAATTAACCAGAAGAGTACTATGATCAAACAAGAATATGCATGAGTAACAGAAGACTTCCTTGAAACCCTGAATACTAATGATCATAACTATACATATTCAAGATTATTTAGAATTAAAATGTTTTGAGAATATACTAATGAATGTATGTTTGTGTATGAGATCATGAGGATGACACTAGTGCACACTTGAGCATGCACAGTGGTACAGAATGAATAGAAGTTCAAAAGACATATAGAAGATCAAGCGGGAGGAAACCACACAAACATAAAAGATAAGTATTTGAGTTGTTATTTGAAATAGTAAATGATATTGCTTGTATGCATATTTGTATTCCTAGAATATATCATGCTGAGTGTAAGCATTCTTAGAGCATTGAAACAGTATACTACTAATATGCATATGATTGGTAAGTCGGACAAACATTCCATTGTTGCTTGTCTAGAATGAAACCTCTTTGATGACATGTTGAGAGTTGTGCACACTCTCGATAGTATGTTCTAGTAGAGATGGAAGGCATCTAGATAGCCACTATATGCATACAGAATATGGAAAAGTGTTGTGCCAAAGTATTGGTCAAAATAGTTGCATAACTATGTAAATGATATCTGTATGCATAAATAGGTTATAATGACAATATGATTTGATGATTATGAAGTATTACTAATCATGTACTTAATTTTGATTTTTAGGAAAGATCATGATGAATGATGAACACTGAACAAGCGATGGATGCTCAACAAAAGATTTACAAATCAATCACACTATAGAAGGCTTGTGGCTAGAAGATTCTCCTAGAAAGAGGAAGAGAATCATGATGAGATGTTTGCTCCAAGTGGCTAGATAAGACCATCCCCTTAACGGTGTAATTAAAGAAGAAGTATGAATCAGGTTTTGTATGGGTTCCCAAGATCGATAATCAATTGATGAGCTTAATGATCACCATGGGTGATGTGGATATCAACCTTTGCTACAAGGTTGAATATGGTTTCTATACACAGATAACATGGATGCAAGAAGGAACTCACCACAGAGTTCGAATGATATTGAGGCTCATATCAGTAGACCCATCTAACGAGAGATGGCACAGATAGATATGCAGAAGATCATTCAATATAGAAATGAAAATGAAAGATCTCAGATTGATGCATTACTTCCTAGGTGTGGAAGTATGGAAAGGCTCAGAAGGAATCTTTCTCAAGCAGGGAAAGTATGCCGAGAAATATTAAAAGGACTTGATATGTTGGAATGACCACTCGCATGGATTCCAACTTGAAGCTGTTAGCGAATGACTCATCAGAGTTAGTGTATATAACTCTGTACAGACAAATTATTGGGTCATTGATGTATCTAACGAATACTAGGTCAGATATACGCTTTGCTGTGAACACCTTGAGTTAGTATCTAGTGGAAACTAGATGTGTTCACCTGATAAGCTGCAAATCATGTGATGCGGTACCTAAAGGATACAATAGACTTTGATCTATGTTATCTTGGAGATCATGACTTCAGATGGCTACACAGATGTTGATTGGGCAGGAAGTGTATCAGATAGGAAGAGCACATCGAGAGGATGTTATTGTCTAGGATCAGCCATGATCTCGTGGTTGAACAGGAAACAATCTAGTGTGGCTCTTAGCACAAGCAGAATATATGGCTGCTTGCTCTGTTAGTTGTGAAGCAGTATGGCTTTAGAATGGACCCAACTATGATCCTATGTGACAAATAGAGTTGTACCATAATGGCAGAGAATCCAGTGTTCCATGATAAGTCAAAGCACATAGAGATCTGACATTTCTATATACAAGATATGGTTAATGTTCGAATTCGTAACAAGTTACCATTGCACTAACCAAACCTCTACCGATCTGATGTACTAACCAAACCTCTACCTCAAGTAAATTTTTCCAAGACAAACTCAAGATAGTTAAGAAGGACCCTCCTCGAAAGGGGGAGTGATGTGATCACTTATGATGAGATTTCCCGCATCGACAGTGAGGTCAATGATGTGGTGATGTCGACAGAGAGGTTGGTGGATGGTCCTTAGACAGGGTCTAAGGTGACAAGGGGATTGCATCATCCTTGAACACATGTTCTAAAGAGAGTCGTAGACGTATGTCTTCGAGAATGAAGTCCTTGGTGGACATGATAGGATTGCATCATCCTCAAGAGAGCCATAGACATATGTCTTCGAGAATGAAGTCCTTGGTGGACATGATAGGATTGTATAATCCTCAAAAGAGCCGTAGACGTATGTCTTTGAGAATGAAGTCCTTGGTGGACATGATAGGATTGCATCATCCTCAAGAGAGTCGTAGACGTATGTCTCCGAGAATGAAGTCCTTAGTGGACAAGTTAGGATTAAGTCATCCTTGGACGTGATCTTAAATGTACGGGTGAGGATTAAGTCATCCTTGGACGTGGTCCTAAATGTACGGTTGAGGATTGAGTCATCCTTGGACGTGGTCCTAAATGTACGGTTGAGGATTGAGTCATCCTTGGACGTGGTCCTAAATGTACGGTTGAGGATTGAGTCATCCTTGGACAAGATCCTAAATGTACGGTTGAGGATTGAGTCATCCTTGGACATGGTCCTAAATGTACGGTTGAGGATTAAGTCATCCTTGGACGTGGTACTAAATGTACGGATGAGGATTAAGTCATCCTTGGACATGGTCCTAAATGTACGGTTAAGGATTAAGTCATCCTTGGACATGGTCCTAAATGTACGGATGGGATTGCATCGTCCCTAGACATGAGACTTGTCTTAAAGTGATAAGGATTGATCATCCTGGAACTTGATCTGAATTGTATCATCCATGGACCTATGTCCTAAAGAGAGCAGGATTGATCATCCTGTAATATGATCGTGTGTGTTGCAGGATATGCTGCTATGTATTAGTGAGAATACATGCTTTAGATGATAGATGTATTAGTGAGAATACATGCTTTTGATGATAGATGTATTAGTGAGAATACATGCTTTTGATGATAGATGTGTTAGTGAGAATACATGCTTTTGATGATAGATGTATTAGTGAGAATACATGCTTTTGATGATAGATGTATTAGTGAGAATACATGTTTTTGATGATATATGTATTAGTAAGAATACATGTTTTGATGATAGATGTATTGGTGTGGATACTAATACAGATGATCCAGATGCTGTAGATGCTATAGATCAAGATGATCCAGATGCTGTAGATCGTGATGATCCAGATGCTGTAGATCGAGATGATCCAGATATTGTAGATCGTGATGATCCAGATGCTGTAGATCGAGATGATCCAGATGTTGTAGATCGAGATGATCCAGATGCTGTAGATCTAGATGATCCCGATGCTGATAATCATATGATGACGATGCTGATGATCGTGAGGATCTAGATGTTGATGGTGTTGTAGTTGTTCGAGTGCTGCAGAAGATAAAGACTCAATACTGAAGATGTTGATGTTCCAGTATTGAAGATATTCCAGTAACTACTTGAGTTACTGGTGATGTTGAAAAATCTTCCAATGATTTATAGATGTATCATGTATGATGTTGATGACTCCTTGCTTGTGCAGATGCTGTTATAATATCCTTCTTGTTAAGGGGGAGTGTTGAGATATTGTAACTTCAAAGAATATTATATTTGTACTTTATTATTCCGGAGATGTTTCATTCCTCTGTGAAGATATTATTGTATATCCGGAGATGTTTATTCCTCCGTCGGAATGTGGTAACTTGGGTTATTAGACTTCCCTAGTGGGGGTCGGCCCTGTATGTGTTATGTGGGTCAAAGGGTTATTAGACCACCCTAGAGGGGTCGGCCCAGTCAGTTGTAGTGGGGTATTTAACCCATTGGTTAAATACGAGCCTACATGTCTTGTGTAAAAGACAAGTCAGAGTAGTGTATAAATAGAGGAGGTGTATTCCTCATTTAACACACACACTCACTCACTTGAGAGTGGCGCACTTGTGGAGGAGAGGTCTGCTATGGAGAAGAAGGAGCTTATGCTTAGGGTTTGCATCTTTGTATATTGCTGGTCATCTATACTGAGGAAGCTTTGCTGGGTTTTCTACCCCATGAGGGTTTCCCAGGATAAATCTGTGTCTCTTGTGTTTATGTTGTGCTTGTTGTTTCTTCAGTGAGCCTGTATATGCTATTGTTGTGAAATGGAATGTAATGCTGCTATTTTCTATCTTAGCATATTAAATCTTAACATTAAGGACATGTCTTATTTTCTTGTGTGCTTACCTTTCATTTGTGCTTCTTAAAACATGGTAAAATGAATGTGTTAAAGTAGATTTGGCTATAGAATTTCATTTTTTCTAGGTGCACATACATTTACCAATGGCTTAACATTTATGGAGAAGACATTATAGTGGGAATATTCTCTTGTTCAAAGACACCATTAAGTGTGGTGAATTCATAGTTGGAGTCATAATTTAATATTAGATGTAGTAGAATCATTGTGTTCATTGAATTGCTCTTATAGTAATGTCTATGGTTTTTGTGGAAACAAATGAATCACATGACCCTTGTGTAAGTAGATTTAGATGTTAACTTGGGAATCGGATTGGTGACCAGTATGAAAGAACTAGGAACAAGATGTGTGCAGTTTTAGCTTTCGGTATTAGATGCAAATGTCTAAATTGTCACAAATATCATTTCAAATACTCAAAATTTTAACATAAAAGAAATCATATATCATTTTGAAACCTTGTGAAACCGATGACAAATCAATGGCATTCTTTTGGTCACTCGTATCCAAAACAAATCCTAGAATTATTAATAGATTAGATTTGATGACCATGACATGGAATCAAAGCACTCGACACCTTAACTAACATTAATGTGTAATGGTGGCATTGGCACCTATTAATTACGATGCCAAATGCATAGACATTGGTGTGCACTTCTATAATCAACCAAAGGTTCTCACTTAACCTATTTTACCTGACAAACCATAGCTTGAATATTAATTGTGCTCTTACAATTCACATTATTTCTCTTTATAGGTTCGCACAAGATCCCCTAATCAACTCCAAGAATAGCTTGGCTTATAGGAATTTCTCCTATTTCTTTTGAGGTTTTGTAACAATAGACTTTTTCTTGCGACATGGCATATTCAAATATCTATATGGTAACATTTTCTTATAGAAAAGAATCCCTTTCTTACTATATCGTATTGCCCCAACTATTCAAAACCCAAGCACATCCAGTTTGTAGGTGATTGGATTAAATGATCGGGCTATAATCTCGTGGGCCTAGTAATGTATAACGTAGCATTATAATTCATGTGAATGGGCTATAATATCGAGGGTATGAAACAGTATATAATTCATGTGAATGGGTGTAGGCTACCATCCAACGAGTGCACAAAGAGATACCAACACTTCAAACCCCGTTAATTACCTCTGGCACGCAAAGAGATACATTTCTGCAGATCATTCTTGTTGAATTACTGTGCATAGCTGCATATGTAACCAAGTACATTGGCATTCTTGCTGATCTTGAGGTTGCAAAGGAGATTGTGGTCCAAACTAGAGGTGGCAAAGGAAGAGAAGTTGGGGTCTAAACCAGAGGTCACCGAGCATAGCCGCATAGGATCCAATGCCTCCTAAATCGATCAGTAAACACCTCTTCGAACTCATTTGTGCATGTGACGTATTGGCATTTACCCTCAGATTCATCTAATTTAAATCTTTGAGAAGTTGATTTTTGGGGGTTTTCATTTTGTTTGGATTGGGCATTGCATGACGTTTTTGTGGTCTTCGGTGGTAACTGTGCATTTTTTTACCCTCTGTCGAACTCTTTTATTTTTCCACCACCCAGCTTGTAATGTCCCTATTTTGACCCCATTATATTAAAATGTAAATGATGTAATATTGTTATAAAATCATGGTGAGGAGCTCAAGGCCAAGGCCCCTCCATCGATTTATTGATGCATATGGTTTACATGCTAGCCAGGCACAATGGAATTGCAAATATCATGTAAATATGCATTTTAATAAAATACCCACAACTAGCTATGCAATGCAACAAGAGATGGAGGCATGATTTACAAGGAATTGGGAGGGAAAACATTCAAACCCTTGAGCCAATCAAGTCAAGCCAAATGTCAATGAGCGAACCCATGAACCCTCAACTACCCATGTTGACTTTTGTACCCAATCATTCATTTCTTCCAAGAGTTGGTTGAGGTAGTTAATGCCTTGGGGAATGGGAGGTATGGTTGTCCAAATTCGGGTATAAGAAAGCCACCCTTCATGGAAAATCGCGTTTTGCTTCTTGGGCAAGAAAAGAGCCATGAATTTCTCCCCAAGCCATTATCCATCAACCAGTTTCCCTCTCTCACGAGTTTGGAGCTACCTGGGCATTTTCTAGCCATGTTTTTCTGGATTTTCTTTGTTTCTCGGCTGGGAGAAGGGCATTTTTGTGTTATATACCAGTGGGGAAGAAGGGGAATAAGATGGGGGTTCCATTGAGACCGTTTTGGCTGCTGAATTCTTATATATCTGTGGGAGAAACTGTTTTCTTCCCTATGGACGAGTTTTCCTCTCCCAATCCATTGTTTTGGCTTGAGCTTGAGTGCAAGCATCCAGGCTTTTGATTTAGCTTGATAAACCCACCTGTGGACTGGCTTGGCTTAGATGCAATGATTAATTGGCTGTGTATGAGCTTGAATGCCCCCTTTTCCTTGTAAGAATCATGCCCAGCTTTGGGGTGGCAGTTGTGTTGAGAGAATTGATGAACACAACTGGCCTATGGTTGGGTGGAACATTGCAGTGACATAGCTGGTTGCTTGGGACAATTACACAATGAAGATGAGTATATTCTTATGTGTATTTAATTCTACAATTTTATTTCATTATTGACTGTTATGTTTATGCAAAGCAATGCATGTTGGATATGCATGTAGTGGATCTTGTTGCTGCTGTGTTTATTTGAATTATACACCTGCACATGTGTTTTTGTTTTTATGAATCTAATGAATGGGCTGAGATTATGTGAAAGCCCAGAATTTGGCATCATGTTCCCTTCCTCGAATTGGATCCATGGGAGGGGATGTGACATGGCTGCGAGCTTGCATGCTATCATCCATGTATTTTCCAGTCTTGGCATGTCAAAGCCATGCTTTGCTTGGCCATTTGCGTTCATAGTTTGCACTGCCTTCTGTTGAGCACACAGAGTAAAACTCTTTATGGTGAAAAGTTTTGTGGGTGTGACGTAGCTCAAACCCGTTACCCTTGTATCACTGGAGCTGGGCCCGAACCCGTAATGTGTTCCCCACATTGAAGATACCTTCTAGTCTATCGGTCGAAGGCATACAAAATACCAAGGGTATGCTCTTCCATTCACCTTCCGTTATTGCTCATATCTAAACCCCTACTCTGTTGGCATCCCTCGAATCAATGGTCTGTGTGTCATGTGGTTTGGTTGGAGATACCCTAGGATAGTTTTTTTTAATATTTTGTTGGAAGGTTGTACACAGCCCGTGTCACAATTTAAAGTTGAGTTTCTATGGGTTTTTTGGGGGTTTTCATTTTGTTTGGATTTTCCTTTGAACTAGCAAATGGATATAAACCTTAGAAAAATGGTGAGAAGAAACATGTAATTACTCCTTAGATACAAATTACAAGAGATAAACAAATTACTAAAATTTATAAGAAGAAACTAAAAAAACATAAGTTGTCTGCCAACCTAGCATACCTTACTATTCAAATGAACCAAGTTGTTAACGTTTGAATGAGGAATGAGGTAAGCTAGTCTGGTTAGGGGTTGAATAGATATCCTAGATAACTATGTAGCATGGATGACCCTTGATGATAATTTTGTATGATCTATCCTTATTATATATGGTTTATGATGAATACATTCATGATGTAATTTGTCTAGGAATTCCTTACTATGTTGCCTTACTATGATTTATGCATATGTTGGACGCCTTGATATGAAGTTTACATGTATAGGATGCATTGTCATTTATCTGTTTTATATTATGGTGAGCATTGATTATAATGATGTTGCATATACATGGGTATCTTGGATGAGCTAACTTGTTACAGGTTGATATCTTGGTGACTTTTTATTATGTTATATGATTCATGATGCTTTAATATTATGTGGTTTTCCTGGAATTCCTTGGCCCAACACTTCGGTGGTGGCATATTTAAGGATTCCTTGGGGTTCCAAGACAATTCTGAGTCTTGTTGTGATTCTTTGACTCATTGATGATATGGATTAACTCGATGTCATATAGTTTATGGCTTATGATGTTTATTTTGATGATGTTGTTGTAATGTATACATGGATATGTTGAATGGACTAATCTGATACAGGTGGAACTGTGAAAGGAAAATGCACCTAAGGGAAGGGCTTATGTCTTAATGAGGATGTATGCACTATTGTAGAAGCCTTGGGAAGGGAAAAAGTGGAAAAGGAACTCCAAAGTTAACTGGGGTAAATGGTTAGAAGGAAAGGATTGTATTTCATGTTTACCTTGTTGTTTTGGACACTTGTAAATTTACCCTCAAGCCAATTTAACCCTTGCATGAGTAGGGGGAATTCCAAGAGAAAAGTCTTGGTAAAAATGTTACATTCAGATAGATTATAAAAAGAGGTGGCCTGCCCATTGTTGGGGATGATTATGTACTTGGATTAGTAAAATTGTTAGTTTATATAACCTAGTCTATGTGGATTAAGGGGTTGGGAGTGTACCTAACAAACAGGGGTACTCCAGTTCAGTTTATGCCAGTAAATATTGTTTTATTAATGATATTTGGGATGTAACTATCTTTGGTGGTTGCAAACACTAAGGCTGAAGGTGGTAGTAAGATCCCTGCAACCCATAACCTATGGGAATGGTAAGAATTTAGTTGTATTGAGTATTGTTCTTTTCACTTATCTTCCTCGCATCATTGAGCTTGAGCCTTTCTCAAGGGGAAACACCTAAAATGTGGTTGCGTTGGTTGGGTGAGTAATCGACCCTTTGTTGTCATTTCCCCACTCTTGATTGAATACTTTTTAAACCTAGTTATTTTTTGTTTTCACAAGGAAAATGTATTTTACAAGAAAATATAAAGGTCCTAGCATTAAACAATTCATAAAGTACCAAAAGTAATTATGGAAAGAGAGATGGTGGAAAAAATAAATTCCTATTAGAATCAATGCTATGGATGATGGGCATTGAATATCATCGTTTTGGTGTAGTGTGTCAAAGCTCGAGTGTTGTCCTTTGAGGGCACAGCCATACAAATGCATAAGCTTCCCAATTTGATGGATGCATTAGTGTAGTTTTGTTCTTAAGATCAAATACCAATAAGATTTTATGTTCTTAATACCAAATACCAATAATATTTTCCAGAAATTTAAGTTAACAAAATGAAGCCTAAGATAGAAATAATTGTTGTTTGAAACCCTTAGGCATTAAAATTTGAAATCTGTTCTTATGATCTAACAAAGTGTAGTTTCCAGATTTTAAATAAACAAAAAAAGTAAATAAAATTGTTAATTTTAAAGGTGGTTGATGAGTGAGATTAGTGCCTTGCTTATCCTTGCACATATGGGGTCATGAAATGCATAGACATGCCACAATTATTCTATACTTCTGGAATTAGATCCAGAATTTTCCCATGAAAAGGTATTTATAGAGATGCTCCTTTGAACTAGCAACCTGATATAAACCTTAGCAAAATGGTGAGAAGAAACATGTAATTACTCCTTAGATGAAAATTACAAGAGCTAAACCAATTACTAAAATTTATAAGAAGAAAATGAAAAAACATAAGTTGTCTGTCAACCTAGCATACCTTACTATTCAAATGAACCAAGTTGCTAACATTTGAATGAGAAGAGTTTAGTACCAAATCCAAGTCTGTTATTGCCAAAACATTTTCTTCACACTACAAGATCATCTCTACAGGTGTCCCAAAGCCTCTTTCAAATAAAAGAGATCTCGCAAATGTTAATCAACAACAACAATAGCCAAGGGGAGGGGTCTCTAATATAGAGTTTCTTGGTTAGACAACCCTCCAATAAAATAATAATATCCTTGGCTACAACCCTATATCTATCCTAGGGAGGAGCAAAGATTAATATCCTCCACATGACATGGTCAATCAACACACAAACAATGCTCTATTTTGAACCTCTAAAAGAAATTATCTTATAATCTTGAATCTCTTCTTTGTTGATTTGCAAATACTTCATTAATATGAAGTGTTTTTGGTCCTGATGTTAGTTTGCAAATCGTAAGGTTATAGGGGTTTATTTGGAACACAAATCCCAACCAAGGTATAAGTTTTGTTAGGATTATGCACTCTTAGTATCATTCTCACAAAGCATTCCATGGTCCATAGTCGCAATATATAATGTTTGTTCATTACATTTGACTTTCAGTCGCATCGACTAGGTACATAGCCAAAGTACATCATACAATCCTTGCATACATAATCTTTTGCTTGTAAATTTTGCCCATTTTAAGATATGTAATAATAGGGATGGATCACATGGCTAGGGATATCATTTTGCATATATGTTAGGGATATATCATCCATGACATGGTTAATGCTTTTGCAATACCCACAACTTGGCCTTCTTACATTTTATAGGTATCTGGAATAAATGGTAATCTTAGTTACAGGGAGCTATTGCATATAAGAGGTAGTTACAAGGAGCTATTGCATATATTTGACCTTATCTGACCTTCTATCTCTTTGGCATGTCAAATAATAGGTAGTTACAAGGAGCTATTGCATATATTTGACCTTATTTGACTTTCTATCTCTTTGGCATGTCAAATAAGAGGTAGTTACAAGGAGCTATTGCATATAAGAGGTAGTTACAAGGAGATATTGCATATATTTGACCTTATTTGACCTTCTATCTCTTTGGCATGTCAAATAAGAGGTATTTACAAGGATCTATTGCATATAAGAGGTAGTTACAAGGAGCTATTGCATATAAGAGGTAGTTACAAGGAGCTATTGCATATATTTGACCTCCCATCTCTTTAGTAGGTCAAATAAGAGGTAGTCACAAGGAGTTATTGCATGGATGCATGGATGCATGGTTACCCCATATTGTCATGACTTTATATAAAATTGGCATCCAATATGCTATTTTAGATGTTATATTGCTCATACTCTAGATATCGGGTGTGCTAGTTGATAGACTCAAACCTTAATTCTTTTCCAAATTGTGTGCCAACAATTATGGGCATTCCTTTACCAATTATGAGCATTAATGTATGAGATTTGTTTGTTTAGCGTCATACTAAATCACATGTCCGATATACCTCATCACACATATACCACATCATGACCACATGATCCGTGTGGAACCTTCTTCATACAATGATGATGAACTTTTAGGTTATATGGAACATTTGTAAATTTGAGAGAGAGATGACTGGTTGTACCTTCCCCACAATGGTTGATTTACTTTTGGTCCTTACACCCTGTTGTTTATTGGTCTTGTGGTACCTTGTCCTTGGACTGTGGTTGATAGGGTCATTTCTCCCATCTTGAGTTGTCCGCACCACCCTTTAATGTTTTTGGTCCTTCGGGTACTATGGTTGTTTGTCCCCTAAATGACCCTAGTACCCCACTTATGATTTATGTTATTATTTATGACTCCTTTTTATTTTATTTGTTATTTTATTATTTTACTTTTAATTTTTAATTTTTATATTTTATTTGTTATTTTACTATTTTACTTTTAATTTTTATTTTTATATTTTACTTATAATTTTAATTTTATATTTTATTTTTGTCCTGAGTAGTTAAGACTTGTCCTGTCAGAAAAAATTGTTGGTGATCATATATGTTTTTTTCTGTTAAACTTTTACTTGCACTAAGACTTTTGTTGTAATCATTCTTTGTGCTTTATTTCACTTTTGTTATGAATGTAATTGTCTTTTTATAACTACCGTTGCATACAACCTTTTTCGCTCTCTCTCTTTTTTGTACTTACCATTTAGTAGGGTAAGTGGGTTCCTAGTGTTGGTTGACCTCTGAGAGGTACAGTTTTCATTGAAAGTAATAATTCTGAGTATTCGACAAGAAGGTTCCACATTATGGTGAAATTTCCCTAAACCTATCTTCTTTAATCATGTTAAAGTTGATTAACTATTGTTAGTAATTGCATGTTACTGAAGATTACTTAAACACAATGAGCCAACTAGCCGTAGTGTTAATGTGGAAAAGTCGAAAGAGATGAAAATTATGTTTTTTTAGTATTGTTCTATTTAGTTTCAGTAGTACTTGTTTATTACATGTAATAAAAGAAAGGAGTTTACATTTGGTGGAGGCATGCTAACTATGTATGATGATAGTGGAAAATGCATTCCTTAATGCCTTGTAATTTTCTAATATGAACTCTGCATACGCAACAAGGTCCTATTTGAACTTTTTTCCCATGGTGCAGGTAGAACCAAAAGGTATTTGTGAGATTTGTCTTCCTTGAGCGAGAGGAGTTTAGGAAGGGTAGAGGAAAGTCAGACATCCAGTAGGTATACAAGAGTTATATCAACTAGATGTAAAAGATCAGAAGAAAATTCCATAAACTCATGGAATTTTTTATCACTGAAGGGGGGTCATGTTCCTATGATGATGAGACAATAGGCGACATCGAGTTTCCCTTGAGGTACAAACAACTAGTGAAACAATGGGTACCCAAGAATCTTCCTCAACTGAACACGGATTTTTGTGTGAACGAGAGGATATATCGAATTGCACAGTCATCAATACATGGTTTGGGTTTGTTTTGCATGGATTGCATAAAGGTCAGTTACAAAAGATGTACAGAATTGATGGAGTATGTTGGACCCTTCTACAACTACAAAGATTGGATGCGCCTGGTCCAATATACACAAAGTATGCGTAGATATGGATTGTCAACAAATTATTTACAGCTATCAAATCAAAGGAGCAACGTTGTACAATGATGGAAGGCCAAAGGCCATAAGGAATATTGCAGCGTTTATAAACGGTACACAACAAGGGTCTACAATTAAGCAACCCTACTGCAAATTTGAGGGGCCTTAAGGAAACCGTGTTTTTGTAAGTGCCATTAAATCAATAGTTGCAGGGTAAGAGTTGTTTATTAATTACAATTTGAATCGAGTAGATACAAACACAATTACTATGGGAGTGGTACATCTAACAATTTACCCAACCTTTTATTAATGAATTTAACATCTTAAGGGATTTTCGTTAGTTTATTTTTATAATTTCGTTTAAATTTTCTACATTTTCTTCGCAAGGTAGTGATCGGGGCATCTCCTCAGCAGTTGGTCAGGCTAGTACAACTTCCTCGAGGCAGCAGGTATAAATCTTTGTAATAGTAAAAATATAATATGAAAAAGAGTTTTTTTGCTGTGTTTTTTCATTAGTACATTTTTTTGGTTTATATAATGTTATCTATATTTGATGCAAATTGTTGATCGGGGAAGCCACACGGCTGTTGATCAGATGACAGCAGCCTCGGGGCAACAGGTAAACCTGATTGTAATTGTACAATTTAAATACGTCAAAATGTTTTGTTATTAGATTGTTTCAGTGAGTATTTTGGTTTCGTTTAAGTATTTTTCTCTATGTTTTTTATGCAGGGTTCTATAAGGGGAACCTCCCTCGCAGTAGATGATACCAGATCTTCCTCGAGGCGGCAGGTATACATCGATGCCATTGTACAAATTTAATATGTACAAAAAGTTTTTTTGATGTGTTCTTTCATGAGTATATTCATTTGGTTCATATAATGTTATCTATATTTGATATAGATTGTTAATCGGGGAAGCCACCCGGATGTTTATCAAACGATAGTAGCCTAGGGGCAACAGGTAAACCTGATTGTAATTGTACAATTTAAATACATCAAAATGTTTTATTATTATATTGTTTCAGTGATTATTTTGGTTTCATTTAGATAATTTTTTCTATGTTTTTTATTCAGGGTTCTGTCAGGGGCACCTCCCTATTAGTAGATCGGGGCAGGTCACCTTTAACCATTGATCCTATGAGTAGATCACGTTCCTCAATGAAGCAGGTATAATTCATTGGAATTGTACCAATATAATGTGTAGTATAATGCTTTTTTTGTTATGTATTTTTAGTGTGTATACTGGTTTCATTATGATAATGTTTTCTACTTTTTTGCAGGGGGGTGATCGGGGCAAGTCCCCAGATGTGGATCAGACGACACCATCATCCAGGCATCAGGTAAACCTAGTTGTAATTTTAGGAATCTATCGTGATAGATATGTTTTGTTAATATACTTTTTTCCTTATTCTATTGCTTTCACACCAGTAATGTTTTATATATTTTTGTTGCAGACCAATGATTCGGTGTATGAAACAGCATCACCGCAATCAATATATTTTGATGTGCATGAGTTGTTGCGCGATGTTGAGATTGGTTCTTCTCTAGACCCGGTTAAGTTGATAGATAATACCTTAAAAAAAATTAATGAGGATATCCTTTGTCTTCTATTCATTCTGCCGCAGACAGATGAGATTAAAGCCAAGGTTGATGTTTTGGTAAAGAGATCTCATGCCTTGCAAGTAAGTTGCAGAATCTTGAATAATAATATAAATTCATTTAGAACTTTATAATTTTTACTTTTATATGATAGTGAACTTATAAAATATGGTTTGTATTTATAGGATTTTCTATCACCACACGCTATTGGTCAAGGCGGTGTTGACCCAAGTGATGCTCGTGGAGAGACGTCACATGAGAAAACAAGTCCACGTACATCGACTCATTCGCCATTGTTGTCAACTGAACAATCGGAAACATGTTCCGTGACACCCCCGATGCCAATTGTGAGTGCACCGGCCGCTAGTGACCGATGCACACCAAATCATGCAGAAGAAGGGGTCGACACCGAGCCTGCTAGTATTGATATTGCTGAAGCAGCATTACCTGGATCTTCCCATGTCACTAGCACAGGTACAATAGAGACAACATTTTTAGTGGATGAATATCTCGTTCCAATAAATATAGAGAAGATCCCAGGTAATTATACGTTGATCAAGTTAGTGTTTATAATTTGATTGTAATATTTACCGATAAAACTTTTTTTCAACTAATTATGATGGCATGATCGTTTTGCAGGAAATGATGTTTTTTATAAACATATGAATGATTTTTCCTTGGGGATATTCGGGCCCACCATCCGCACAAGGTGGGATAAACAAACGAAAAATTTAAAAGATGAGCTCACTAATCGATTGGTTGGCCTGTTCGGCAACGAGACCTTTGATCGAGCCGTGATCCTAAAGCAGGTTGGACAACATATGAATATTTTTCGAGACCAATATAGGTTCACCTAGAAAGGAACCCTAGCTATGAGCACCCTCCGATGATTCTAGCAAGAGAGTGGAAAGCTCTAGTGGAAGATCGAAAGGAGAGGGCTTTGAGAAAAGAAGGAAAGCTACCACCAGGCATAGGGAGATATACAATACTTTCCACAATGTAATTCTAAACCTTATTATTATTGATTTTTATATCGAATTTGGAACATTTAACATATTTCAACACTTGCATAGGCTGTCAGATACATCAAAAGCCACAAAGGAAATACTAGAAAAAATTGGTCAGCACAAGCTTGGGCCTGCTGGTTATTCAAATTTGGTGGCACGAATTGTAAGTATCGAAAAACCAATAATGCATCCAAATAATAAATTGCAAATTATTTTTGTTTTATTGCACCCCAAAATGTAAATTAATGACATTATGCAAATATGTAGGCCGATCGATTCAAAGAAGTGCCCACTAAGGAAGACTTGAAGCTTGGCTTCTAGCGTGGCTTTGGAGTTGTTGTTGAATGCAAAAAAAGCTTGTCGGGGCAAACAAAGTCTTCTGGTGATCCATCTGGTGCACAGGTATATAAAATATATATAGTTTAATGAAGATTTATTACTTGTGCAATCTATTCATTATAAATAATTGACATAAAATATTGACTATGTTTTGAGCAGGAAAGCAATAATCCCCTCAATGTCGAGGATGGACAACAACAAATCAAAGATCATGCTTCAAATCTTGGTAATGAATTTATTCATATTCTACAATTTTATATATAGCATTACAGATGGTGAACATTAATTGTACTTCTCCATGTTTCAACTGCAGAGCATGTAGATGGTCACACTGTACAGGTTGAGCTTATACAGGAGTATGAAGAGAATGATGTGGCTACAACAGGTAAGAAAACACCTTTCTAATGTTTTTTTAAATGAAATACTTGTCATTATAATAACAGAATATATCGATGTAACATTTTCACATTATTGCAGCAAATCCAGACCCCTTGCCGTAAAATCCACGATCTGAGTACTCTAATAGGAAGACATCACGGAAAGTTGATGAAGCACCAAGAACTGAATAACAAGTTCCAGAATATGAGCTTCTTGTTGATTTTGTAAAGAGAAAAAAAATTAGAAAGAAGTGACTGAAGAAATATTGTGTAATTATTTTTGATAATATAATGTCATGCATGATTTTTTTCCTACTGAATGAATGAATGGTTTAATGAATGTTATCTTTTATTGAATGAATGTGTTGACTGAATGAATGAATGGTTCCATGAATGTTATATTTTATTGAATGAATGTGTTGACCGAATGAATGAATGGTTTAATGAATGTTATATTTTATTGAATGAATGGTAAATGTTTGTTTATGGTGAAATCTGCATGTTTGCACGTAAAAAAAAAAAATCAAGTACATGCATTGGGTATGGGGAATTGAGAGTGATGTGAGGTGGGGGAGGGGCCATAATATCTTCTACCTTCACGTGGTTTCACCTATTCAATAGAGAATATTAAATTATTCTTGAAACATAGAGGAGCTCAATGAATGGATACGGTGCTGCCTTTCTACAACCCACTCACGTGCCATCTAAATTTTGACAATTTCTTGGGGCTTGTTATGAAACTAAAGCATCTTATCCTACTTTCCAAGCCTTTGACGAGGTAAGGAATTATCCATTTCCCACAGTTATTTCTTTGAAGCATTATTGTCATAGCATGTATGCCATGACTTATAAAATTTCTTCTAGTGTATAATTGTAGTGTTGAAATTTTACTATGGCTATTTCACTCATCCCTTGGAACTTGTTACAGATAGCCTTGGGAAACATTTTGAAATTTCAGAAGAAAAATTGGCTTTTTTATGTGATCGATGGTATTATATACTTTGTTTTGGTGTTCTCCATGTTTCCTTGGGTGAACTCTTATTACCCATTATTTTACTTGAATATTATTGTAATTTACATTATTAAATTAAAATGTTCATCAAACGTATAATATCTAATTCTAGATCAGATAGTGAAATTATTAGGCCTGACCAATGCTTGAAAAGAGAGATATACCAAACAAGATCAATCAAGTAAAGATTCAGGGATGAAGTAGCACTAATGAAGCTTGCTTGTTCTGTAGATTTGTTTATAGGTGGTTTTACGTGCATATAAGAACTCCTGCACTTCAACCACAATGATCTTAAATAATCTTATTTCTAGTTTAATGTTGTATTTTCATTACAAATTTTTCATCCCTATCATATATGTGTTTGAGTAATACATAACACTTATCATTTTTAGTCTCTAGTTAAAAAAAGGTGTTTTCATACATGTCCTAACTCAACATTTCCACCAAATGTACAAGCATTAACATTTTCTCCACACATTAGCATTCAACTCTAATGAAATATTTTTTATATAGTCACCTCTTATCCAGAAGGCCTCTGTCACTAGATACACTTTACGTTGAGCTAAATGGGCACACACAGTGTTGTTTTTTAATCAAGTTTCATTCCTACTTGTTCCATTTTATGAAATAGACTTAAGGCCTCATTTGAATGCCCTTGTTGATCCAATTTCATAATAACATGGTTAATCACACTTGAGTGAAAGTCTCAAAAACTTTAAAGGAGCCATAATCAACACACACATGTAGAACACTAAACATGATCTACGTCTTTGAGGAGTGATACACTAAAATCAAAGGCAGATAGGTTCAGTGACGCGCTTCGTCAATGTGCAAAGTGCGTCATCAGGGGTCTAATGCACTTTTTCAATGTGCAAGGTGCGTCAGTGTAACAACATAAGGAAAAAACATAACCAAAACCCTTCCTTCAGTCATTTTGGCTCAAGCGCTTTAGGAATTAGGATAAATCAAGGACACATGACTCATGATGATGAGATTCTGGTGTAACACTCTTACAATATTTTGACTTGCACTCACATATTTGATACCCAACTCTTGAAAATATTTTGATCCATATCTTGCATAGGTTGACCTCACCTTCTTGTATACCTGAAGTCATACTTCTTGCGAATTCAAAGCCATCTCTTTCACATATTTCAATCTCACCTTCTTGTATATTTAGAGTGACATATTACACATATTTTGACCCATCAATAGCAAGAGTTACAAGCAATTATTTATTTTCCCCAAAACATTTTAAGGTTGGCTCTAATCTAGCAATCAAACATAGGAATTTGTGAAGAGTATATAAATTTTGGGCACACTAAGTTGGAATACTTCTTAGCATTTTTTTTTAGGCAATATTTAGGCCATTGACTTCATCCCTTTGTGGTTTCCCTGGTATCCTTGAATATTTTCAAAGGGTATAATTTCAAGGGTTTAAGTATAGTCTATTTTGAATGAGTTTTAGGTAAAGGAATAAGTCCAAATGGTTGGAGCTTTAGGAAATAGAATAAAAGACTCAGTTGGATGCATGTTAGGATCCAAGCACTACTAAAATGCCTAGTTAATTTTATTTTATTTTCCTTCAAGAGAATTTATGCATTAATATTTTCATCCATTTTAGATGATCATTTATCCTTTGCTTAAATCCGTTTATCCCTATTAAATTCCCACTATTACCAATGCTTGAAAATTAAAACAACAATCATCTAAAAGTTTGTACTCTTTCTATGAACAAAAAGTCCTCATGATATGAAAAATATGTTAAACATTGTTTCCCTATCAAAATCCTTGACACAAAAGATCCATGACCCTACCATGTAACAATCTCATTATGCATGCTGGTAGGCATATGTAATAATCCTTGTTTTTTAAATTTCCCTTGGTAAAAGCATAGTGATTATTTGCAGACCAGTAGAGTCCAAGCATAAATTTTTTCTAAATGTATAATGTAACAAGCATGGATTATGAATACTATGCAGTGTTTACATTCTCCAGGCTAATTCATTTCAAAAATTCTTGTATTTGCATCCGAACACTATAGTTCCGGTGACATTGTCTTTGTACTGCAATTGAAATACCACTCCAAGTTCAAATGAAAGGGTGATGATATCTATGTAGCGCACACACTTAATTTGACATTGGCTCTTTGTGGATTCCAAATTCCTTTAACTCATATTGATGGTAGGAAATTGCTCATGAAGTCTAGACCAGGGGAAATAATCAAACCTAGTATGTAACAAATCCTCATTCTTGATTAATGTGTTATTATTAATCCTTTCAAATGTATAAATTTCATTAATTTATATGTGTGCAAAGGCATGGAAGCTTAACATACATCCCATTATGTGGTGTTTATCTTATCAAAAAATTTCATGATTTCAGATCAATACAAGGCCATAAATGATGAATTTATGCCTCAATACCAAAGGTCATTTGCACATTCATTTCAATGTTGAGTTTCTAGAATCTGGAGCACTCACCCAAGAATAGTGCAAAGAATTGGAGTCTATCCTACCACCATGCCCAGCTGGTTATATGACATACATGTCTCATGTAAGTGGCAGTATTGGTAACATTCAGATTATGTAGGTTGTGAGAATTTTGTGTGAATTTATAATTCTTCATGTGAGAGATTCTATTGTGGAATACTTGGATCACATGGGTTGTAAACTTAGAATTTTCAAATAATGTTTTTTTTAGAAAGATTCTAGTTATATATTTAGGAATTATTCGACAATTGAAAGACTTTTATTTGGAACATAAGTTATTGTTGGTCATATCTGCTCAATATTTTCACCTAAAAGCTCCCACAGACTGGCCCACCATTCTCCTCAATGCTAGCAAATAAAACCCTCTACGCATTCCAAATATCTTATAATCAATATAATTCTGATTTTTATTACTCTAGGATCTCCTTCTTTGACCTTATATTTTATTCCATTAGTTCTGTTGGAGAAGTGCCTTTAACCTAGTCTTCTTCTCTAAGTTTCAGTGATAGAAAATCCTGGAGGAATGCCTTGACTATTCACTGTTTAGAGGGCATAATTCAAGTCTGAAACAATTCCTTTATTGCCCTATTGCTATCACTATCACTATCTATATTTCCAGAATGCCACTAAGGTGTGCACATAGATATGCACCCAATGTTGAATGGGGGTTTCACGTGTTTCCTAACAAATTCATAGTGATACACATGTTTTGCAAACTTTGAATTTCATTTGAACTAGATTATTTATCTGGCATTGCCTGGTTCCACAAGTTTTTAGTTCATCAAGATGTCTATGTCCATTAAGAACTTTGCCTTTAGAACATTTTTAATATCCTACCATGTTCCCACATTATTTTATTTGTGTCCCACCACTTTGTATGATTCTCAATTGATGTAAGAACTAATATTGTTTTCATCTAATCAATTTCATTCTATGGAACCATGTGTTCCACAAATTTTGTGACATTAGTTGTCCCATCAAACATGACTTGATTTCCATGCCAATCCACTTAATTATTCTTACAACTATTAATTTGTGGTTCTATTTCTTAGCTTCAACTATTCTAACATTTTATCAATGAACTTTGTATAGTATTTTGTATCCCTACTACAAGTTCCATGTCCTCTTCTATAGGGTTGGTGGTCTCCCGCATGATCTCAATCACATATTTCAATTAGGATTTCTAGTTGGTTGAATCAATATTCAAAAAATCTAGTGGAGCTTTTATTATTTTCTCAAACCCCAATTTCAATACCGGTATTTTCCCACAAATCACAACTTTGTTCCCAAATAGATGAGTGTGATGAAATATTGAGTGATCAAATGTGAACAATAGTTTCTCAAACCTATTTATGAGCAAGCTATCAGTGAAGCTTCATGGATTGAAAGGGAGAGGCCTTTGATAAATATTTTAGCAAATTGATGGTACAACAATAATCTCCTTCTACCTGCAATTTCTACACCCCCCTTTGGGTAGCTAAACAAAGATGAATCTATGCAACCTCAATAAGCATCTTGTTATGCATGAACTGAAGATGAGAGATGGGTTCCATTCTAGCGGTAGTGCTAATTCCTTTTATATTTCACAAATATTTTGATGCATTCAAGATCTACCCAATTCTTCCACCAACAGTATGAACATGTAGGGGAACAATCGATCACCTTGACAAACACCCATGTTTGTGTTAAAGATGTAAGTTGTAACTCCATTAAAAATAATGGAGAAGAATGTTGATATTATGAAACTATGTTATATCATCTTGTTTTAGAGCATACATGTTATATCAGTGATAGTAATTAGTCTTTATCTATAATCATTGGTTACTAGTTACTAATAATAGTATATGAATTCACACATATTGCAACTAGTTAAGTTGATGTATCATGTTCAAGCTCTTGTTTATGTTACCCTTATGATATTGTATATGCATAATATCATATAATATTAGATTACTATTGATACTTAACTTCAATCCTGTAGTCAAATAACTGAGTTAAATTTGTATGTCTTTCATTGGACAAGGGTAATTAGAGTATCACTTAGTGTAATCATTAATGTTATAGTGATAAGAATATCCCAGTAAGTAACACCATACCTATTATCTTCATGATGATTACAATTACATATACACTAAACCTAGATAACAAAGAGTAGTAGTACCATGATATGATCTAATACCACTGTGATAAAGAGTTATTGAGTTTCAACATCAATTGCAAGGCTTAGTAAGCTCAGCGTGTTCAATATCAATATGTGAATATAAACATATATAAGTATAGCTTGTACCATGTAATATCTTTGTGATTAATGATATTGGTTATGATTGATACTCAAACTAAAAATAAAGGGTATTATGGGTTGAGGCTACATAGGCTACATTGCAGCAGAAAGTATGGAACCCGGAATAACTAGGGGTTGACTAGATCTCCTAGATAACTATGTAGCCTGGATGACCCTTGATGATAATTTGGTATGATTTATCCTTATTATATATGGTTTATGATGAATACATTCATGATTTAATTTGTCTAGGAATGCGTTACTATGTTTCCTTACTATGATTTATGCATATGTTGGATGCCTTGTTATGAAGTTTACATGTATAGGATGAATTGTCATTGATATGTTTTATATTATGGTGAGCATTGATTATAATGATGTTGCATATATATGGGTATCTTGGATGAGCTAACTTGTTACAAGTTGATATCTTGGTGAATTTTTATTATGTTATATGATTCATGATGCTTTAAGATTATGTGGTTTACCTGGAATTCCTTGGCCCATCACTTCGGTGGTGGCATCTTTAAGGATTCCTTGGGGTTCCAAGGCATTGCTTAGTCTTGCTGTGATTCTTTGACTCATTTATGATATGGCTTAACTGGATGTCATATAGTTTATGGCTTATGATGTTTATTTTGATGATGTTGTAATGTATACATGGATATGTTGAATGTACTAATTTGATACAAGGGGAACTGTGAAAGGAAAATGCACCTAAGAAAAGGGCTTATGGCTGCAACGTGGGTATAGCTGCAATGAGGAATGAGGTAAGTTGGTTTGGTTAGGGGTTGACTAGATCTCCTAGATAACTATGTAGCATGGATGAACCTTGATGATAATTTGGTATGATCTATCCTTATTATATATGATTTATGATGAATACATTCATGATGTAATTTGTCTAAGAATGCCTTACTATGATTTATGCATATGTTCGACGCCTTGTTATGAATTTTACATGTATAGGATGCATTGTCATTGATATGTTTTATATTATGGTGATCATTGATTATAATGATGTGGCATATAGTACATGGGTATCTTGGATGAGCTAACTTGTTACAGGTTGATATCTTGGTGACTTTTTATTATGTTATATGATTCATGATGCTTTAATATTATGTGGTTTACCTGGAATTCCTTGGCACAACACTTTGGTGGTGGCATATTTAAGGAGTCCTTGGGGTTCCAAGACATTGCATAATCTTTTTGTGATTCTTTGACTCATTCATGATATGGCTTAACTGGATGTAATATAGTTTATGGCTTATGATGTTTATTTTGATGGTTTTGTAATGTATACATGGATATGTTGAATGGACTAATCTGATACAGGTGGAACTGTGAAAGGAAAATGCACCTAAGAAAAGGGCTTATGGATGAAATGTGGGTATCGCTGCAATGAGGAATGAGGTAAGCTAGTCTGGCTAGGGGTTGACTAGATCTCCTAGATAATTATGTAGCATGGATCACCCTTGATGATAATTTGGTATTATCTATCCTTATTATATATGGTTTATGATGAATGCATTCCTGATGTAATTTTTCTAGGAATGCCTTACTATAATTTATGCATATGTTGGATGCCTTGTTATGAATTTTACATATATAGGATGCATTGTCATTGATATGTTTTATATTATGGTGGGCATTGATTATAATGATGTTGCATATAGTACATGGGTATCTTGGATGAGCTAACTTGTTACAGGTTGATATCTTGGTGACTTTTTATTATGTTATATGATTCATGATGCTTTAAGATTATGTGGTTTACCTGGAATTCCTTGTCCCAACACTTCGATGGTGGCATCTTTAAGGATTCCTTGGGTTTCCAATACATTACTTAGTATTTTTGTGATTCTTTGACTCATTGAGCTTGAGGAAAGCCTTTAAAAAGTCCAAAGTTGGAATGTTGAGCTCATTCTACATTTTACATTTGAGGAGAACAATTTGGCTTGGAGAGAGATCTAGTTTGAGGATGAGGATTTCATTCTGAAACTCCTTTTTTGCACTAGCTTCGGTGGTGAGATACCAACCCTACCTAGTCTAAAGAGGGGAAACTACACAAGTTTTCCATTTGAATTTAATTGTGAGATATTTTTGTAGTGGGATTTAGTGACTCCTTGGAGGAAGGGCGCAGTTATAGTTTCCTTTGGTATTGTGTCACACTCACTCGTTGGATAAGAAGGGCGCATTGCTTCAGTCCATTGCTGGCTACTGTAGAGAATACAAAGAAGAACCCTTCCTCAACTTTTTTGGGTTCGATAAAGTCCCAGTCAGTGGTGGAGGGCACAGCAACCAGAGAAGATGAATGTAAAGGGTGCACTTACCAAAATAATTTTTGATCATGTATTTCCCCATTGAGATTAATGTTGTTTTTTCAGTTGTGTGGAAATCATGGTACTATATTGAGGTTCTATTTATCTTTGGGGAACAACATTTATTTGTGTAGATTACAATCACTCACTCTGCCAATCTAAATATCCATGTGTGGGGTTTCTCATCAACATTTGGGATACCACACTCTCTTGTGGAATGAAAATATCATTGATGGAAAGCTCAAAGAGACAACCTGATGCCATTGTCTTCATAACATGGGTGAATCGAAGTGAGATTTATTTATGTAGTAACAATGGGAACGCATTAGTAGAGACAAGCCAATATTGTAGCAATCAGAACCTCATATGAGCACCAAAGGTGGTAATTCTGGTCTGTGGTATGGCCAAAGAAAGGATTTGAACACTGGGGATGGCGGTTTATTTATTATCTATCTGCTTCCAATCAAACAATATATTCCAGCCATTTCCAATTTGGAGTTTAAGTACTAAATCTATAAGTGATGGTCATTCCAAGGTTATTTGTGGAGTAAGTCTGCTATTGTTTGGAGGTGTTTCTCATCTCAGAGGTCATTGCATTGGTTGGGTGATTAATCGACCCTTTGTTGTGATTTCCCCACTCTTGATTGAATAATTTTTTTTGATAGAATATCTCTGTATTGTTTTTTAAATTCCCCATATTCGTCGGATCTCCCATGCTCCCTTCCAAAGAATCCGACGGCCTCGCCATACCACCGACGGAAAGAGGCATCGAATATCAGACTTCTTAAAATTTATTTTCGTTCGGATAGTCGACGCCTCCTCCTTCAAATGAATCTGACGACATTTCCAAAACACCGATGCCAAACTTCGTCGGTCTTTCTAGATATCGGTGTCGGATATCCGATGGCCCTATTGTCGGATATCCAACTACCCTTAAAGTAATTGGTGTCGGATATCCGACCCATGGATGTCGGATTTCCGACGAGTATATTGAAAGAGTTGTGGTCAGATATCCAACATGACTTGTTCGAATATCTGACGTGGCCATTTTGTTGTCGGATATCCTCTGAAGTGCACCCGATGTTTAAAAAAGGAGAAGGTTGTCGGATGGTCAATAGTGCGAATTCGAAAATCGGACATATATGCCGTCGGATTTTGGGTTCAAAGATGATAGTTCCACCGTTCTAGACAGAACCTCTGAGCCTTCAAGCCAAGTTCTAGAGAACCTCTGAGTGAGTGTTGTCACCAAATTCTAGAGTTTTTGGTCAGCATTAAACCACACGCATAGTAGAATATTTTAGCTTATGTTATCACCTTTCGGTTGGTGGTCATCCAAAACCATCCCTTCATAGATATCTTGTATTTAGTAGAATCAAGTCCAAGATTCTAGCAAAATTTGTTGGTAAAGGATCGTCAAGGTGGAAATGTTCAGTAGGTGGTAGCTATCTACTTCTAATTATTCATCTCTCTCTTTTTTTCTTGGACTCATATACACCCTTCGGATTAAGGGGGGATTTGTTGGAGCCTAATCCTTGGTATTAGGATTATTGTGCACCATTCACGTGCAAAGAAGATCAATAGTCATTGAGGTAGACCAAGAGTCACCCAGGAGTCCAAGAGACCACTTGGGAAGTTGAACCCAATGGTCATCTCATTGTATAAATATGTACATTATTAATGAAATTAAATGTGCTTTCACGCTTATCTTCTTGTCTTCATCTAATTTTTGCCTATTTTCCAAATAGGGCGCCTAACAAAAACGAATAATTTTTCCATTTTATCTATAATGTTTTTTTTACGAATTTCAATAGTGAATGTTTCAAGGCATCAAGGAGATAGAGGGAAGTACCTATGATGAAAAAAATTCAGATTCTGATTCGGTATAAATTTGGGGATATAGTCTATGGAATTTAGGGTGTTTTACTAATCCAAAAAATAGTTTGAAACAAGTGTTCTAGGTAAAACTATTATATCTAAATCTATGAAAATCCAAATGAGTGTCACTAGTTTCATTGAATAATAGACAAGCCATAGTATTTCAAGTAAAAATTTTACAATCACATTTGGAAAATTGGACATGTGGAAGGTTGTACAAGTTCTCTCGCCTGAATGGGTCAAAATCAAAAGGTTTTGGAAAAGTTAGCATAAATTTATCTAGGTTCATCAAAATTTAGTCAAACCTGTGGAATTTCAAGGATGGCACATCAAGATACTATAGGCCATTATTTCAAAGTTACCCTAGGTGGAAATTTGCCAACAAGACAATCTTCAAATGAGGTTTTTAAAATGTATGTTCACTTGAAACAAGAATAATTTTTTAAAGATCTATTATGGGTATTCTAAAGGGTGGTAGATAGAAAGTAGAGGATAACTATAGTAAATATTAGTGGGCTCACATGACAAGAGGTGGTGGAAAAAGTGTTAATCTTTATAAACCTTCGGAGAGCTCATTCATTACTCATGAAGAAGGTGAAGGGACACATAATCAAATATCCCAATTGTGGAATGCATTAAGGAATTTGATGAGAGGATAGAAAAAATGATGATATGGCACATTTGCAAACAAAAATAGAAAATAAGATTTAAAAAATTACAAATTTCCCTGGAATCCATGCTCATACATATATGAGAGATTCCATAAAAGTGATAATGTGACCCAAGAAACTCAAGAAAATAAAGACGGCATTCTTGTCCAACAACATTCCATCAATAAGAATTTGACAAGGTTATTTGACTCTAATATTGGAGCCAATCAAGGATGGGTTGCTAAGGGTACTTAATTTGCCAATGTTGAAATAAGAAATTTTATGGGATGGATGGATTTACATGGGTAAACCAAATACAGAAATACTCTGAATTGCATAATATTAGGGATGATAAGGAAAACATTTCCTTAGTGATTGTATTTTGAGACAAAACCCTATCAATGGTATCATTGGGTAGTTAAAAGGAAGCCTCATTCTTATCATTATAATTGGGATCTATTTACAAGAGACCTAGAAGCACAATATGGTAAGATTTGGGAACAAGACTGTTGAAATATTGTAACTTCAAAGAATATTATATCTGTATATTATTTATTTCGGAGATGTTCCATACCTCCGATGTGATTATACTATAAATCCGGAGATGTTTATTCCTCCATGTTGGTTGTGGTAACTAGGGTTATTAGACCCACCATGTGGGGGTCGGCCCAGTCAGTTATAATGGGGTATTTAACCTAATGGTTAAATACGAGCCTACATGTACTTGTGTAAAATACATATCAAAGTAGTGTATAAATAGAGGAGGTGTGTTCCTCATTTGACACACACACACTTGAGGATAGCGCACTTGTGGAGGAGAGGTCTGCTATTGTGGAGGAGGAGATCATATCTCAGGGTTTCATCTTTGTATATTGCTGGTCATCTATATTGAGGAAGCTTTGTTGGGTTTTCTTCCCCATGAGGGTTTCCCAGGATAAATCTCTGTCTCTTGTGTTTATGCTATGCTTGTTGTTTCTTCAGTGATCCTGTATATGCTATTATTGTGAAATGGAATGTAATGCTGCTATTTTCTGTCTTAGCATATTGAATTTTAACATGGTATCAGAGCTAACCTGAAGGAAGACAAGGTATGGCACTAACGACACTTGCTTTACTTACGACAATTTGAAGGTTAGGGTTTTACATAGCAAAAACAAGTCATCGTAGCACTTTCGCTATAAATCCGTTTTGGCGAAGTTTTCGGATATGAAATTGTTACAGGACGAATATTAAATCTCCGGGTACCTTGTGTCCAAAGGAAAACCTCTAATTCGTTGTACTTTGTCATTTATGATCTGTACAATATAGGGTTTCTGCCTCTTCCAGATCTGAGTCAAAATCAGGTGACCTTGGGAAAAAGGTCATATCTTGGGCTAGGAATCTCCAAATGAAATTTCGTAAAAATTGATAGGTAGTACACAGTCTGTAATATCTCAGAAAACGTTTTCAGAGGCCGAAGTTGAACCAGTGACACGTGGCACTCTGTACACGTTCGCTCTCCTGTATTATCCCATAAACAGGTCATGTTGCGACACTTGGCATAAATCTCTCTCAGAGAGTCCAATTGAGGTCAGACCTATCAGGATGGAAAGATAACAGGCCTAGATACCTCAAGAAATTTTTGCAGAGGCCTAAGTTCAAACAGTGACACGTGGCACACCGTACAAGTTTGCTCTTCTGTTTTATCCCAAAACAGGTCACGTTGCGACATTTGACATAACTCTCTCTCAGAGAATCCAATTGAGGTCAGACCTGTCAGGATGGAAAGATAACAGGTCAGGCTATGTCAGAAAACGTTTTCAGACCCTTTGGATTGAAAAGTTTGGAGTTACACCAGAAACAATCAGGTACATATTTCTGTCAAAACAGAATTATTTTTTAGTACCTTCATTCATGGCTTCCGGAATTTAGGGCTTTGAAGAAAGTTGGAATTTTTGTAAACGGAGACCACGGATGAATGCTACTCATCAAAATAGAAATTTAGAGACCAAGATCATATTTTTTGGTTGGGCAGAAGGCCGGGCTTGATCAAACCCTAGTTCGGGACTTTGATCAGAAAAGTGGAAAATTAGGGCTTCTGCAAAAATGGGAATTTTTGAAATCTGTGACCATGGCTGGAAGCTCCTCAGAAAAATAGAAGCTTAGAGCTTTGGATCAAACATTTTTATTGGGAAGAAGAGTGGGATTCATCAAACCCCAGTTCAGGGTCACGTCCAGTGAATCCGGAAGTTTCAAAGGCAAAATTGAGGAGTGAAACTTTGCAGTTTTCAAATTCTGAATATATCAGTTTGATCAGCTCATCAAGGCGCATATTTCTATCCTTTCGAAAGTTTGAAATTCAAAGTTTGAATTTTTGGGGTTTCTCTGACAAACCCATATCCAGCTCCAGGTCTAGTTCTTGCAAATCAAGTGGATAGGGTTAAAACTAGAAGAAGATGGATTGGTCACCTGCATAAGTGAAGGAGTTCCTATTTCAGAGGGAGATGAGGCTAAGGCTTTACATAAGGAGATTACAAGCGATCTCGACAGGTATGACTCATCGAGGTATGTTTTGAGATTTGTTCATGATTAAGTTTTTGGTATGTTTGTCTTCATGTTATTACGGTTAGTACAATCTTGATTTTAGATTTGTTGTATCACCTTAACAAAATTATGAATGCATGATAGAAGATATTCATTGGTTAGGGTGTTGACACTTATGATTGTACTAATGCATTATGATGTTGTGTGAGGTTGATGTTGTCTGCTAACAAGATATAGGTACATCACAAAAGACAAATCAGGTTCCATGACCATGAAAACATGAAGACAAAGACTCATCCACAATCTTTGTTATACTTACGAGGTATGTATGACTTTGTTATATTATGCTTAACCTATGAGACATGCAGGTTCTAGCTCAGGATCTCTAAATCATTGAAGAGATTGTTTAGGTATGTTGTACATAACCAAGTAGGTATACTAATCCAGGTATGTTTCCCATGAATCTTACCTTGTGTTAGGATCGCTTATATAAGTATACTTGGAATGATTGGTTATGCTTATTCATAAAGTTAGTAATCAAGGGATTATGCATATTATATCTTTTATCTTGATTGATGATATGCATGAGTAAAAGAAGACTTCCCTGAAATCTTGAATACTAATGTTTATTAACTATAATCATGACTATACATTTCCAAGATTATTCAGTACTATAATGTTTTGATAGCATTTAGAATATACTAATGAGTATATGTTTGTGTATGAGATCATGAGGATGACTCTTGAGCATGCACAGTGGTACAGAATGAACAGAAGTTCAAAAAGACATACAGAATATCAAGCGGGAGGCAACCACACAAACATAAAAGATAAATATTTGAGTTGTTATTTGAAATAGTAATGATATTGCATGTAATAGGTTGTATGCATATTTGTATTCCTAGAATATATAATGCTGAGTGTAAACATTCATAGAGCATTGAACAGTATACTACTAATGTGCATATGATTGGTAAGTTGGACAAACATTCCATTGTTGCTTGTCTAGAATGAAACCTCTTTGTTGACATGCCGAGAGTTGTGCACACTCTCGATAGTATGTTCTGGTAGAGATGGAAGGCATCTAGATAGCCACTGTATGCATACAAGATATGGGAAAGTGTTGTGCCAAAGTATTGGTCAAAATAGTTGCATAACTATGTAAATGATATCTGTATGCATAATAGGTTATCATGTCAATATGATTTGATGATTATGAAGTATTACTAATCATGTACTTAATTTTGATTTGTAGGAAAGATCACGATGAATGATGAGCTCTGAACAAGCGATGGATGTTCAACAAAAGATTTACAAATCAAACACACTATAGAAAGCTTGTGGTTAAGAGATTCTCTTAGAAAGAGGAAGAGAATCATGATGAGATGTTTTACTCCAAGGGACTAGATGAGACCATTCTCTTAATAATGTAATCAGGTTCTGTATGGGTTCCCAGGATCGGTAGTCAATTGATGAGCTTAATGATCATCATGGGTGATGTGGATCTCAACCTTTTCTACAAGGTTGAATATGGGTTCTATACACATATGACATGGATGCAAGAAGGAACTCACCACAGAGTTCGAATGATTTTGAGGCTCATATTAGTAGACCCATCTGACGAGAGATGGCACAGATAGATATGCAGAAGATCATTCAATGCTGAGTGTGAATAATGGACAATTGACAGCTTCATGACAAAGCTTGGGCTTTACCAAAAGTAAAGTTGTTCCTAACCTTTACCTTAAGGTTGTGGATGATGAACCTATCATACCATTATTGTATGACGATGATCTCTTTCTGACAAGGAATGAGAAACAGGTCATGAAAATGGCTGCAGAAATGAAAATGAAAGATCTCGGATTAATGCACTACTTCTTAGGTCTAGAAGTATGGCAATATCCAAAAGGAATCTTTTATTTCAAGGTAAGTATGCTGTGAAGTTTCTAAAAAGGATTTGATGTGTTGGAGTATAAAGCCATGGCCACTCCCATGAACTCCAACTTGAAGTTGTTAGTTAATGACTCATCGTATTTAGTGGACCTAACCCTATTTATAGACAAATCATTAGGTCATTGATGTATTTAACAAATACTAGGCCAGATATATGCTTTGTTGTAAATACCCTAAGTCAGTATCTAGTAGAACCTAGAAAGGTTCACTTAATAACTACAAAGCATGTAGTGAGGTACCTAAAAGGTACATTAGATTTTGGTCTATATTATCTTGGAGGTCTTGAACTCCGATTACATGGTTACTCAAATTCTGATTGGGTAGGAAGTGTCTCAGACAGAAAGAGTACATCAGGTGGATGTTATAGTCTTGAATCTACCATGATCTCATGGTTTAGCAAGTAACAATCTAGTGTGGCTCTCAGTACTACTGAAGCAGAATATATAGCTGTCTGCTCTGCCAGCTGTGAAGCAGTGTGGTTTCAAAAGCTATTATATGGAGTGTTTGACTTAGAAATGAATTCCACTATGATTATGTGTGACATTCAAAGCTGCATTAAGATGACTGAAAATCCTGTGTTCCACGATAAGTCAAAACACATAGAGATCCGATAGTTCTATATACGAGATATGGTGCAAAGAGGAGCTATCAAGCTCGTATATATAAGTACTGAGGATCAGATTGCTGTTATCTTGACTAAACCTCTGTCTCGAGTGAAGTTTGAATACTTTCGAGACAAGCTTAGTATAGTTCAAAAGAACTCTCCTCGAAAGGGGGAGTAGCATAGTATCTGATAACAAGTCTATCTCATCAATGATGAGGTTACCTATTCATTGCACTTAGTCACCTAGAATTATTTAGCTTTAGGACTCTTATATTCTTTATTTTAATGATGTGATGTATACATGTTTTGATGTTAGATGTATTAGTGAGAATAAATGCTAGATGTATACATGCCTTTGATAATAGTTTTTTTGATGATGATGATACATGTGGTTATACATGTTTTGATGATGATGATACATGTTATGGTTATACATGTTTTGATGATAATGATACATGTTGTGGTTATACATGTTTTGATGATAATGATACATGTTTTGATGATGATGATACATGTTGTGGTTATACATGTTTTGATGATGAGGATACATGTTTTGCTATACATGTTGTGAAGGGATTGAATCATTCCTGGACTTCAGTCCTAAAGAAGAGCCGTAGACGTATGTCTTCGAAAATAAAGTTCTTGGTGAACATGTTGTGAAGGGATTGAATCATTCCTGGACTTCAGTCCTAAAGAAGAGCCGTAGATGTATGTCTTCGAAAATAAAGTTCTTGGTGAACATGTGAAGGGATTGGATCATTCCTGGACTTCAGTCCTAAAGAAGAGCCGTAGACGTATGTCTTCGAAAATGAAGTTCTTGGTGAACATGTGAAGGGATTGGATCATTCCTGGACTTCAGTCCTAAAGAAGAGACGTAGACGTAAGTCTTCGAGAATGAAGTCCTTGGTGGACGGTGAGGGATTAAGTCATCCTTGGACGTAGGTCCTAAATGCACGGTTGAGGATTAAGTCATCCTTGGACGTAGGTCCTAAATGCATGGTTGAGGATTAAGTCATCCTTGGACGTAGATCCTAAATGTACGGTGGAGGATTAAGTCATCCTTGGACGTGGTCCTAAATGTACGGTGGAGGATTAAGGCATCCTTGGACGTGGTCCTAAATGTACGGTGGAGGATTAAGTCATCCTTGGACGTGGTCCTAAATGTACGGTGGAAGATTAAGTCATCCTTGGACGTGGTCCTAAATGTACGGTGGAGGATTAAGTCATCCTTGGACGTGGTCCTAAATGTACGGTGGAGGATTAAGTCATCCTTGGACGTGGTCCTAAATGTACGGTGGAGGATTAAGTCATCCTTGGACGTGGTCCTAAATGTACGGTGGAGGATTAAGTCATCCTTGGATGTGGTCCTAAATGTACGGTGGAGGATTAAGTCATCCTTGGACGTGGTCCTAAATGTACGGTTGAGGATTAAGTCATCCTTGGACGTGGTCCTAAATGTACGGTAAGGATTGGATCATCCTTGTACTTTGGTCCTGTGAACTGAGCCGTAGACATGAGGTCTCCGAGAATTGATAGGACTGGATCGTCCCTGGACTTCGGTTCAAAAGGTACATGACAGGACTGGATCGTCCCTGGACTTCGGTTCAAAAGGTACATGACAGGACTGGATCGTCCCTGGACTTCGGTTCAAAAGGTACATGACTGGATTGCATCATCCATGGACGTATGTCCTAAAGAGAGCAGGATTGATCACCCTAGAAAATGATGATCGTGTGATGACGATGCTGATGATAGTGTGATGACGATGCTGATGATCGTGTGATGACGATGCTGATGATCGTGTGATGACGATGCTGATGATCGTGTGATGACGATGCTGATGATCGTGTGATGACGATGCTGATGATCGTGTGATAACGATGCTGCTGATCGTGTGATGACGATGCTGCTGATCGTGTGATGACGATGTTGATGATCGTGTGATGACGATACTGCTAATCGTGTGATGACGATGCTGATGATCGTGTGGTGACGATGCTGATGATCGTGTGATGACAATACTACTGATCGTGTGATGACGATGCTGCTGATCGTGTGATGACGATACTGCTGATTGTGTGATGACGATGCTGCTGATCGTATGATGACGATGCTGCTGATCGTGTGATGACGATGCTGCTGATCGTGTGATGATGATGCTGCTGATCATGTGATGATGATGCTGCTGATCGTGTGATGACGATGCTGCTGATCGTGTGATGACGAAGCCGATGATCGTGATGTCGATGTTGATATTGACATTGATATACCAGTAACTGTTTGAGTTACTGATGAAGATAAATTGAAGAAAGCTTCCGATGATATATAGATGTATCATGTATGATGTTGATGACTCCTTGCTCGTGCAGATACTGTTATAATATCCTTCTCGTTAAGGGGGAGTGTTGAAATATTGTAACTTCAAAGAATATTATATATGTATATTATTTATTTCGGAGATGTTCCATACCTCCAATGTGATTATACTATAAATCCGTAGATGTTTATTCCTCCAAGTTGGTTGTGGTAACTAGGGTTATTAGACCCACCATGTGGGGGTCGGCCCAGTCAGTTATAATGGGGTATTTAACCTAATGGTTAAATACGAGCCTACATGTACTTGTGTAAAATACATATCAAAGTAGTGTATAAATAGAGGAGGTGTGTTCCTCATTTGACACACACACACTTGAGGATAGCGCACTTGTGGAGGAGAGGTCTGCTATTGTGGAGGAGGAGATCATATCTCAGGGTTTCATCTTTGTATATTGCTGGTCATCTATATTGAGGAAGCTTTGCTGGGTTTTCTTCCCCATGAGGGTTTCCCAGGATAAATCTCTGTCTCTTGTGTTTATGCTATGCTTGTTGTTTCTTCAGTGATCCTGTATATGCTATTATTGTGAAATGGAATGTAATGTTGTTATTTTTTGTCTTAGCATATTGAATTTTAACAAAGACTACTTCAGTCACCTGACAAGACTCAAACACATAGGAGATGTGGAATATTATAACTCAAAATTTCAGATATTGGCCACCAAAGTGGAACACATTAGTGATCGACATCTATTGGAAACTTACATGAGAGCATTATAATAAGACATTAAACATGAGTTTCACTTAAAACATCTTGAGAGTGTTATAGAAGCTATAAAATTTTCTCAAAATTTTCAAGCCAGGAATAGAGCTATGCACAAGTCTACCATTGGAACATATGCAAAAATAATATATCAATGTGTGCCCCAAAGGGAAACCATGCCTCAACCTACTTGAATATCACATAAGGAAACGGATGAGAGAAGAGAAAAAGGATTGTGCTTTGGTTGTAACATAAAATGGTCAAAAGTGCATAAATGTCAAGAAACAAAATTGTTCACATTGAAAAATAAAGATGAGGATGAAAAAGAGGCATCCACACAAATGGGAGAGAAAGAACTTATGAACTTAAAAGATCATGAAAAATATGTATAATATCGCAAAAAATAGATCCAAACACGTGTGAAATATATGTTTTTTCATTGGCAGGTAGTATCAATAGTGCTTATTGATATAGGTGTTGGACACAATTATCACACTGAGAGGGGGGTGAATCAGTGTGTAAGCAATTAAACCCATTTTCCACTTCTACAAGTTAAGCAGATTCCATCAAAGTATTATGCTATTGAGTACATCATCATTACATCATTATTATTTATCAACTAAATCAACAATGGATCATAAGCATAAAATCACATCATCAAATGACACAGCAAGATATGCATGGTAATCTTTATTAATTTTTTATGCGATGTGAAATGGAAGACTACATTCTTCGTGATTAACTCGGCACCAAATATGAATTCAGGACCCAACCTGGTCTTCTCAGGTCCAACTAAGAAAAGGTGAGGATTCCAATCCTCAAGTGCAAGACTCAGCTTGCAATGTGATCTGAACCGTCTCTATCTGTTGTCCCAACTCAATCAACTGCTCTGCTTCTCACTGATCATGCCAAGTCATTTTCCTATCAAGAGGTATCCCAACTGTCAAGCCAATAATCAAGGTATGCCAACCAAGATCATCATCAAGGTCTACTCAATTCATCAAAACCCTGTACATGTCAATTCATCAAGGTTTTCTCATGTCAACACTGCCAGGATCAGTCAAAAGACCTCTGCCACAAAACACAATTAGATCTGCTATGGATCTCAGTCAAGTTTAGTTAAATATATTCCTAGGTCTCAAATTCATATCTGCCCTTATGTTATTAACGGTTTCTCTATCACACTTGTATCTGTCATCAAACTATTCAGACAACTTCTTATCATTTTCCACAATGAACTTACATCATAGTTACTATCCATTCTATATTACTGCCATTGTCATGGTGAATAAAACTGTTGCAAAATATCAACTATACCATGTCAAGCTGCACATAACTTGTTCTTATCCAAATACTAGATCATACTTAGTTTATGTACTTATTATTCAATGGTTCTTATTTTAAACCAGTCTAGGTAAAAGTTACTTCTAAGATTGAGACAAACTCTACCTCGACTTCTTTTAAAACCCTGCCAAAATTGCTCTTTAGGTTATCCCAAAATCTACAATACTCTTCTTAAAGTCGTGCCAAAAATATTCAAGTTTTCCTACTGAACATGTTTCATTTCTACCTTATAATGAGTGCCAAAAAATTCTTCTAAGTGTCCGATAAGCAATCCTTCAAATAGGTCTTCAAAACAATCCAAGAAATTTGCAATAATAGACATATACTCTCATAGTCAAATCATACCTTAGGCAGCATGACCAACAACCTTCAAATTTGATTCCCTTTGAATATCAGAGTTAATGTTCCTTTTAAAACATATATTGTGGTTGAGTTTAGGTAGATGGCTTATTTGACAATCCTTATTATAATTGGGATTCATTATAAACAAGCATGCTTCAAACCTTGTGTACCTGAGATTAGTGCTTCTTATCAAAACACATGTAGCTATTTTAGGATCTTCAGAGTTTCAAATATATTGTTTGAATGCATATAAATTACACCCGATTTGTCCTAGTTGAGTCTTCTTGTACAGCCTATACAGCACTTTTCTTATGTACTTTATTGTACCTTGAACTCAGCTTCCTCAATCAACTTTGTTGTTTCCTTTGTTTCTGTGGTTACTAGTGCATATTGTTTCTACTCTCCAAAAACACCCAAAATCAAAACTCCAAAAGAACACTTCTCCTACTACCTGAATTTCAGAATGTCGTTGCTGCTCTTTAGTCTGTGTCTGCAGATACCTCAGTCCTCTATCAATCCGAAAATTTCAAAGCTGATATATATTTTAAAACTTGAAATTTTCACTTTTACTATGGTTACCTCAGACTAATCCGAAAATCAGAGCTTGATTCTTAAAAAAAATGTGTAAGATGAATGGAATAAAAGTGTAAAAATATAGGTTCAAAAAAAAATTACTTCAAACTGAGCCGACCTGCCTTTAATTGAATTTTTAGTTTTAAAAATCTTTTGGAGTATTTTATGGAGCCGACCTTGCAATAATTAATGTATAATTTGTTTATAATAGCTGGGTCGAATTTTTGGAGATCTTCATAGTAATTATTTAATTATCATGTCAAGAGCATAAGGGTTTTCATGACCAAGAGAAGACCACCGAGGGATTCTCCATGTCTTCAACTCTTCATTATGTCAACCAACACTTCCTCAAAAAACTTGTGGCCTTCATCATCCATGCATCAAACTATGACCATCATGAGCAAATCCCAAGCTCCATCATAGGTCAACATCCATGACAATATCAAGAAGGATTTTATCAAAGGCTTCAAGCATCTTGTTCATCAACAAGGCAAGAGGGAATTTAACCACATCATCAAATCATGGGTTCCAAAATCCAAGGGCTTCATGTCAAGCACGTGACCATCAAGTCTTCATGGTCCAAGTTACCACAAGCAATGGGGTCATCATATATCATGTCCAAGACCCTCCAAGGACACCCTTGTCATAACAAGAAGGCTTCTTCAACAAGGTTACATACATTCAAGAGTGTAAGGGTATCATCGTCAAGGTGGAAAGCTTGTGGGATTCAAACCACATTATAGATGGGTTCCAAGAGCCAAACATCCATGTACAAGAATATCATCAACATGGATAAGACCATACTATGTGTGTGGGTCCCAAAACTTTCCCATGAACGAGAATAGGGGCACCTCAACAATCTTCAAGAAGTATTCATGTTTTCAAGATCCACATCTCCTTGGGCTTCATACAAGAAGCATCATCATGCCACATCAATATCCAAGAGGCATGTCAATGGAAACAAGGCATAATGTCAAGGTTCTCCATACACCTATGAGCCACACCATACACAAATGACCACAGAATGGGTCATTTGTACAACCAGGTACACATCATCTGTAAATGGGCTCTAATTCCCAAGCTTCCACGTGCAGGGGTACCAATATCATGCATCCATCAATCAACCATCAAACTTGTTAGAAAAACAGGATCGCAGAGCAATAACAATAAACAGAAATACAAATATAATCACACATACACATTACAAGAGAGACAGATATATCGTAGTTCACCCAACTTGGGCTACGTCCACACTGAATTTTCCAGTCCTTATTATTATTATCGTCCAGCAAGGTGAAGGGATACAACCTGCAGCACAACTGCTGCACTTCCTCTTCACTGTTTCACAGTCTCTCTCCTGATCTCAGAGATCTTTACAATGCATAAAACCTAATACATCATCTTCATCCCTAGCCGTATTAAAATGTCTTTATTTTATAAGGGAAATACAATGGGAAAATACCACGGGATACCCAAAACCATGGGCCCGCAAAACAGCTGGCGAAAACAGCCCCAAAAATTTTCTTCGGGGGCGTTTCCCCTAAACCGCTGGCCCCCGGACCCCCCAACCAAGGGGGATGGTCCCCCCTGGAACCCCGTGGGGGGGCGATTCCCCCCCCGCTGGGGTGAGTGTACAGTCCACCTACATATCATATAAAACTGGGGTACAAACACGGCTGATACAATATCATCTATGAGACTAGAAGATCTGGCTCCACAACCAACAAAGCTGACACCTGCGAATGCTATCATCTAGTCTGACACCCATGTGTGGGTAGATAAATCCAACCTGTGCAAATTACCCCACAACATAAACCATGAATATGTGCAAGTGTCCATGATCCAGTCCATACATGTTCATCAAGCTTGTCCACTGCAGGTAATCTTGGTGGCATATACGTCAACTAAAAGGTCCACTACATATCCATGTTGCCATCAATGAAAACTCAAACAACAATCTCCCCCTTTGTCATCGATGACAACAACTCATGCTCCTCCTAAGAGCATGCTCCTCCTTTGATCTTCATCTCTCCCCATTTGGCATCAATGGTAAAGGGTTACCACGAATATGCATTTCTCACAATGAATTTACTGCTAGCTTCTCCCCTAGTATCAACATGCATAATTTTATAGCTGTAACCACGATCCAGGGACCTGTATTGCTTCTTGAAAGAGCCATCAACCACTCTTTCTCACCCTTGAGTTCTCGCTACCACTCACATGAACTCAATGTACTCCAAGGTCTTTGAGAGACCTCAATGTGGGCTTGCCACTTGGAAGCCATCTTCTCTGTAATGCTCAATGTCATGTCCCAAATTTTGCATTGGGGTACAATGGCCTAGCTCATTGTCCATATTCATGAGAGTTTGTCAAATTGATGTTAAGGGTCAAATAATTGCCAAGGAGGAAAATTACTAGTTTCCTAGGTTATGGGTGGAAGCATTGGGATTTGAAATAAGAAGGATAATAAATGATGTGTGGACATTAGAATAACATAAATATTTAATAAAGGATATCAATAAATATATACAAGGGAAAATCAAAGTGGCATTTGACCATGAAGACACATGGAGGAAGTGGGACCCACACAAGCTAGATTTTTTATGCCACATGGCATCCTCCTCTTGTCAATTCGAATCCATGAGAATTCCAATGTTATAGGGATGAGCTGGAAGGGAATAATACTTGGAATGAGTCAATGAGGGTGAAATGTAGAGGAATATTAACGCCCATGGAAGAGGAAGAGGCAATTTGGAGCTAGTGGGACACTTGGGCTAGATTCCCTAGCTCTATGACAGCAATGATGAAGATGCTATGACACCTATGACACAAATCGGACCTAAAGGCTGACATTTTACATATATGACATGTCATAGCTAAAAATAGCCTCCAAGAGGGCGCTCAAGTGAGTTAGGGCATCCAAAGAGACACCAATTCGAAGTTGGAGAAGGAGAGGGCTAGAATTGGAAGGACAAGTGGCATACTTGGGAATCTCTTCCCAACTTGAGTTGCATGAAGCTCTTGGAAGGAATTTGAATGATAGAGGACCTTATAAGTTTATAAAATTCATGAACAAAGAAGAATAGCATCTTTTGATCATTTTAGAATTTTCATTTTGCATTTGGGAGAGGAGAGCTAGTGGAGTGCTACTCTACTTGCCTTAGCACCAATTTCGAGGGTGAAAGATTACCATCCTAGTTGTTAATTGGAAAGGCCATTCAGAACTTTCATTTGGAGATTTAATGGATTCATTTGTTACAGGTTGAAGCTACAGGGCAGATCATGGTCACATCTCTTTCAGCTTGCTTCTACAACCATTCTTCTATTTCTTGGAATCTTGAGGTCATGAACTCTTTGGGATATCTCTTGAGGCCCCATATATTTGTATTCTGATATATATACTCTATATTTTCTGTTCATGACACTCTCAGGTCTAAATACTAAGTGGAGTTATGTAAACGTATCAAACAATGCAAAAATGATGTCATTTCCCCTAGATTTTGTTGTTGGAGTTTGAAGAGACACCATTTCGAGTTATATCAGTTATTCTATATGATTTTATGGATGTATGGAATTTTATTAAATTTATTAAGAAGTTCCATTAACATATCATAAGCCCTTGGCACCTAAAATTCAAATTTCCTAAGTCATGGTCAAAATAACTAGCCTTTCCCCCTATGTGAAATCTTGCATATAAACATATGATTTAAAGGAGTTTAAGAAGGCCATAATAATTAATTGATGATACATTTGGGAGATCATTAAAGCCACTTATCAGTACCATGCCTCTTTTAAGAAATTTTGAAGGGTTTCACAGCATTTGGGAAGCCATCTTGTCCACTACCCTTGGGGGATTTGAAGCTCGAAATTGCTAGTAACTTTCCCTACTTTGTCCAGATTGTAAATGAATGTTGAAGAATTTTTTTAGGGGTTTTTACGCATAAATTAACATCATTTATATGTCTGAATAACTCTCAAATACCTTCAGACCCAATTTGGGAGCATTTGGAGTCATTTGGATCCAAGAGACCAATACTAGTCAAAGAGAAATTGCTAGTCAAACTCCCTACTTTGTCCAGAACTTAAGGGATATTTGATGAAGCCTTTTGAAGTCTATAAAGAATCCATAAACCTCATATTCATGTCCCAATATCATCCATACACCCTCAATAACAATTTGGAAGAATTTGGAGTCATTTGGAGACCAAGAGACCAATACTAGACAAAGATCGAACTAGAGGAAAAGTAGAAAATTTCACCACTAATATAAATTCCTAAAAAGGAACATGTTATCACCAAACTTGAAGTTTCCCCTAGAGATAGATTCAATATGGATGGAAGAGGGGATGGAACACCAAAGAGGTGCAACGAAGATAGCGTCGACTCCCAATGGATGGTTATCACACCAATCGAGGCAATCTTCACTTTATGTTATCTAGCCCAAGACAACAAAGGAGGAGACCCATATCAACTCCCGATAGGAGAGATCAGACCAAGACACCAGATCAAATCAAGTATGGATGAAATATATAAAGTGTATTTTAAACCCTAGATATATGGATGAAGCCACAAGATGAGTAATGGGTTGGATCAAGAGGTTTAAGCAATGTAGATTTGGTCCAACTAGGTTATGTGAGTGACTTATGAGATTTAGAGCAAGATCTCGTATCAAGGTACTAGTCAAAGATGAGAAAATCCATTGCCTTGGGAACCATGTCCAATGCAGGGTAGTTAAGCACCATATTGGGGTTAACCAGTACCAAATATAGGCTTGATGAGTGGATATGACAATGTCTAGGTGTTCAAGCAGTGACAAAGACCAAACCACAAGCAAACTCAACAAACCAGAAAAACTCATGAGGGCTTGGAGAAGGATCAGTGCCTTGGAAAGTGGGCCAAATGGAGTTGGATGTCCACCAAACTGTAGATCATGGATGTTGAGGTGTAAAGCTAGGTGGGTCTTGAAAATTAGGATCATCCAATGGCTAGATCTCAGTAGATCTGAGATTGAAATGCATCACCAAGTGACCTGCAAGTGGGGCTCAACCATCAAAATGAGGAATGGGGTCCACAAGGCATAAATAAACAAGGTGAAGCACTAGGGGTAGGTTATCAACTGTGGATATTAAGGATCAAGTGGGATCTCACCTACCCAAGTGCTAGATCTAGCAAAAATCACCCATCCAAGAAGTGCGACCTCACTTGGAGAGGCTAATTTTCCTTGGGAAATGGGTCGGATGAAGGCCAATCCACACCAAACTATAGATCCGAATTGCCGAGGATTCTATAGAGGTGGGTTTTAAATATTTTACCCAAAATCCAAGTAGATCTTAGTAGATCTGAAAAATTGTAAAATGAGGGTTTTCAGTTACTTAGGAAAATGGATAGATCATGGAATGAGAAATTTACCTTGAGATCATACCTGAGTGATGGGTGAGGTTCCCTTGTTGTTGAGGAAGATTCCCGCAGAGATCAAATGGGAGAAATTTGATTTTCCTTTCTTGAATTGATGCTCTAGCTCCACACGTGTGCCCTCCTCTACCTGTCAAACCAAGGAAAGTCGATTCAATCAAAATGATCAAGCATGGAGGAAATACAAGTATAACCGAATGATGACATGAAATAGAAGGTCCTGAGACAGTAATACTCCATGTTACCGACAAAGAAACCCAAAGAAGAGGTAGGGAGAGTCTTCCCCTACCAATGCGTCCTCCTTGAACTAATTCGGCCTCCACCTGTAGATGACAAAATCATGGAACAAAATTGATAGCAAGACAAATCTCCAATAACCTAGTGCAAAGGAAGAACCAATGAACAAACTCCAAAAGCATTCACCACAACACAACATATAGATGCAATAGTATTTTTCTATTCCAATAATCCAGAGCCAAAAGTCCCCTTTACAATGAGGAGCTCTCTCCTTTAAATAGGAAGGAGAGGCACCAAAACCCTGACCACTTTTTGAATGAGTGGCTAATATTAAAAAATCAAAGTTATCTAATCAATGGTTCAGATGAGCTCAACATAAAAGTACATGGATCAATATAACAATGGACCAAGTCGCCCTAGGAGAGGCGGTACCACCAAAAGTGAATGATAAAACATAAGATCTAGCTCATGGTGGGTCCAAGGGGTAATTTCTAACACCCTTGATCAATCCCCATGGCACAATATCCAAAAATAAACAAGCTAGACACCAAATTGTGCCTCTCTGGGAAAGTCATGAGCCTTAGGAGGCTCCAAAAATCAATATAAAATGCCATAAGTGATGGGTGTGGGTCCCACTGGAAGCTGAAACTACTGGAGAAGGTGTGGAAGACATCCCACTCATCATAACAAATCATCCCATGCCATAAATTTTCCTCAGTATCCCAAATCGAATCCTTCAGTAGCCATTTTCACCATTTCTAGACTGCCTCGGGAAATGTGAACATGCCCAAACTGCCTCCTGGAGCGCCTGCGCTGTCAAGGTGAGGCCACCAGGATCTCTATGAGGGGGTTAATATGGTAATATCAAGTGACTGGACTTCCCCCTCCATGCACAGCACCCTAGGTGAACTCATCAACTCTCTTCTTTGCTCTGACAGGGCCTCTGATAGGCCCAATCTGCACTAGGATAGCCAACTGAGGCTAATAATCACTTTAACTGCCCGGAACTGAAAACATACTATCCCATTGGACTCAGAATGTCCAAATCCATCTAAGATGTGCACTCATACACCATATAGACCTCTACATGGTCAAAAATAAATGGCCATCATATCCGGCAGACCAAATAATAATAATATGTAAAAGTGCTTAAAAGCACAAATCATCATCATAAGTCTGAAACCACTACATAGAACCACCATGGTGACCTGTACCAGACCATATATCATATCTCTGTATCATCTAAGGTCTGCCACCTCATGTCCTGTGGTTGACGTTTAGTCAAACTAGGTTTGACCAAGTCAACATGACCAAAATATAACTCAAATTGTCATCAAATTGCTGCAAGGTGTCAAAGGTTAAAACATGCTTTGAAATACATTCAAATAGAAATTATAACAAAAATTAATCATTACTAGCGATCTAAGTCCAAATATATAAGGTCATTAATTATTATTTATAACTCAGACTAGACTTCCAGGACCATACTCACTTCATAGTTGTGATCAATTTGCTAGTGAATGGTGAAGGCTAAAAATAAAATGGCTAGGCCAAGGGATGACTTATTGAATTAACACTATGACACTTTGGATATGGAAAGGGAATACACAGCATAGCATATACCGGACAAGCAATAACACAGGGAATGGAGGTGTCTCACAAATGGGTAAGTTGTTCAAAGAGTGTTTATTCACCTTGGCAGATGCTCACAATCCATAATACAAATGAGGCCAACAATCTTTTTGATATAGAGTTTAAGTTCCATTTCTTTTTGGTCCTTTAGTTTCCATATCCTTTGATCTATGTGTGTTTACAAACACATTGCATAGATTTACATTTCATTAGGATTCTTTCTACAGGTGGGTTTTTAAGGCACTTGTTTACCTAAGCACTTCCAGGTGTGTTTTTAGACATCTTGTTTACCTGGGTATTTACATTTCACAATAGATATAACATTTGATATTTCTTTGCCAGTTTCATTTGGCTTTTCACAATAGATATAACATTTCCTTTTTCATAATTTGTATTCATGGCAGCACTATCTGTTTCAGGTTTAGCCAACAACATCTTTAGTGACCAATGGGACTTCGTGCCAATGCCAAACATCGGGAAAACCGACCAGAATGATTTAGGCCTACAATCCAACTCACCAAAGGTAAGTTTTGTCACCAACTCAGAGCTGAGACACAATAAACAAGGAAGCTCATCCAATATAGAGGCTACAGCGGGGAGAGGTCCTCAATGCCACTAGTCAAGTAGTAAGTCAGGGTAAATAAAAAACTAGGTAGGTAATGGATGGATGAAGATAGTGAATAATGAGACCAACACTAGCAGGCCAAAGTATGGTGGGAATCATCACCTCTCATCTCCCTAAGGAGGGTAAAACCAATGATTATATTTCAAGAACTTCTAAGTATGAATAGGGATAGTATAATATATATAAAAGTACAACCAGGTCCACATATCTATATGATCACCAGATCATGATACTAAATGCTAAGACATGCTACAAAAATGAATATAAAAGCAATATAACCATAACACCAAAATATACCTGCTGAGTCATATACATGAATGCTCATCATCTGAACCAAGATCTATCCTTTGAAACTGTTGTTGTAATATCTGGGCACTACTGACTACTGTGTATCAATGGCTAAATGGCTGCATCGATCATCTCTCTGAGTGTCCTGAAACTCAGTCATGGCATGGGGAAGAAAATGGTTGTCCATAATCTGATAGTGATCCATAATATATGCTCATATTAGCATCTCAATGCAAGGGAACTGGTTGAATAGTGTACTGGAATCATAAAAATAATGTATGGTAGCTCGGCTACTATATATGTGATAACAGGACATTACACTCAATCTCTCCTAGGTGGAACTGTTCAATCTTCTTCACCCATACATTTTTCTTGGCACTTGTCTTGACATTCACTCCTTCACCATTATTTGTCTTCCTTAGTTCATTGGATTTCCTTGTTGAACTGAATGATACACTTCTCATAGATCGTCTCCTTGTATTACAACATTCTTGAGCTTTGTGCCCAAAACTGTTAAGTTTTCAGAATTTACTTCAATCTGATCTAGGATCTTAACTGAGAGAACAACATGTGCAGCATATCTACAGCATATCAATCATGGACACAATAAAGCAAGCACACAAGAGACACAGAGTTTACTTGGGGAAAACCATAAAGGTGAAAAACCCCAATAACTTCCTCAGAGATAGATAGAGCAATGATACAACCCAAGCATAAGAGATAGACATCTCCTAGCAACAACTTCTCCCCCTCCACAAGTGCACCACTCTCCCGAGAGTGTGAGAGAGAATAGAATGATGAAATAGAGTGCCTCCCGCACTCTATTTATACTTTACTTGACTTGCCTAATAGCCTTTACTAGGTCGGCCTTACCTTAACCACATAACATAATGTTGACTGGGCCGACACCCAATAGGGTGGTCTAATAACCCTTTGACCCACATGGCCTACCCCCAATAGGGTGGTCTAATAACCCTTCGACCCACATGACTTATATAGGGCCGACCCCAACAAGGTGGTCTAATAACCCATCAAGTATAAGTTAAGACACTTACAATATAAATGATGACACTTCTGTATAGAGGAATAATAACATCTCTATAGGAATACAAACACTTCTGTATAGAGGAATAATACCATCTCTATAGGAGTACAATATACATATATGAAATACATTCCAAAGTTACATATACATCAACACTCCCTCTTAACTAGGAAGGTATTTCTCGACACAGGTCTTCTAGCACAAGTCTTCTTCTTTGGACCATCGTCACTGGATAATCGTCATCGAGTCATTGTCATCGTCACTGCTACTGCTATCTTAATCAATCTCTGAATCTACTCGTCATAGGAAGTTCTACAGAGCCAGTCCTTTTTCATACTGGATGTAGGCCCACCACCTGCAGGTATTCATCATCACTGGCCATACTGTGGAATCCTCAGGACTTATTACATGCGTCACAAAACCCTAAAAGAGTCTCTTGACTAGCAAGAACCCTAAAGAGCATCTGAGGCCTTTTTCATCCTGTTAAGATCTCCAGGACTTATTACATGTGACTGTCACAAAACCTTAAAAGAGTGTCCTAGGAACTTTTATGTGCATAGAACAACCAGCAAGAACTCTAAAGAGCATCCCAGGAACATTTATGTGCCTAAGCAGGATCGGCAAGATCTCCAATACTGATTACATGTGACCTCTGCTACAAACCCTCGAAAAAGCATCCCAGGACTTATTACGGGCACGTAGCCCAACCTATCGGATCTCCAAGGTCTTACATATAGGATCTCACCACAAACCCTCGAAAGAGCATCCCAGGACTTATTACGGGCACACAGCCCAAACTATCGGATCTCCCAGGTCTTACATGTGGCCCACTATCACAAACCCTCGAAAGAGAATCCTGGGACTTATTACGGGCACACAGCCCAACCTATCGGATCTCCCAGGTCTTACATGTGATACACAGTGCCAGTCCTTTTTCATACTGGATGTGACCTAGAACAAATCTAGGATTTCCTTTGCACAACCTGTCCATGGCCATAGAGTATCAAATTGATACTCACCATACATCATCCTAATGTACACATGATCATCCTGATAATCATCACTGCATCATCCTGATGCAAGCCATATGGAGCAGCATCCTGAAGCTCGTCATCCATGATCATCCTGATCATACAATGCATTTACCTGATGCATACCAAGTATCTACCTGATACATATCACCATACATGATCCACCTGATCATACAATGTATCCACCTGATACATACATAGATATATGATCCACACAATGGATCCACCTAATATATATCAACATACATGATCTACCTGATCATACACAGTATCCACCTGATACATATACAGATACATGGTCCAAGCATCCAACATGATGCATATACAAATGCATATAAATGATCCAACTGATCATATCCATCATCCAACATGATGCATACATACATATACATATAAATGATCCAACTGATCATATCCAACATCCAACATGATGCGTACATACATATACATATAAATGATCCAACTGATCATATCCAGCATCCAACATGATGCGTACATATACATATAAATGATCCAACTGATCATATCCAGCATCATCCTGATGCATATACAGAGCAGTAACTGGAGTATCGTCCTGATGCTCATCATCCAGTGCTTACATCCATAGCCATTTGAAGGATCCCCCTTCCACCATGCTAGGAATGGCTACAGCAAATGTCTCCATCACTTCTTCCTCGAAGTGTCGTTGATCTAAAGAACACCAAGCCTCTCTCTGAAGTACTCGAACTTCACTCTAGCTAGTGGCTTCGTCAATACATCTACAATCTGGTCATCCGTCGCAACATACAGGAGCTTCACTGCTCCTCTCTTCACCATATCCCTGATATAGTGATATTTGATCTCTATGTGTTTCGACCTCTCGTGGAACACTGGGTTCTCAAACAGCTTCACACAACTCTGGTTGTCACAAAATATACCAGTAGCCTCCAGCGGTAGATCAAATAACTCAGACAGTAGCTTTCGAAGCCATACTGCCTTACAACTAGCCGAACAAGCTGCAACATACTCTCCTTCAGTTGTACTCAGTGCTACACAGGATTGCTTCCTTCTAAACCAAGAGATCACACCTAATCCCATACTGAAGCAGCACCCATAAATGCTCTTCCTATCTGCAGCACTGCCTGCCCAATCGGAATCAACATAACCCTGTAGGTTAAAATTTTGATTCACATCATACTTGAGCCCATAATCAACTATACCCTTTAGGTACCTTAGAATATGCTTTACAGCAACCAGGTGAACACTCCTCGGATCAGTCAGGAACTGGCTCAATGTGTTCACCGCAAAGCAAATATCTGGGCTCGTGTTCGTCAGGTACATCAAGGACCCAATCATCTGATGATACATAGTGATATCAGCCGGCTCAGATGAAGCATCACACCGAAGCTTCAGGTTTGATTCCATAAGTGTGGCCATGGCCTTGCAGTCCATCATCTCAAACCTCTTCAGGGTCTCTACTGCATACTTCCCTTGTCCAAGGAAGATTCCATCTGCACTCTGCCACACCTCCATACCTAGAAAATAGTGGATCATCCACAAGTTCTTCATCTCGAACTCGGCAGCAAGCTTCCGCTGCGTATCGGCAATCAATCTATCTTCACCTATAATAAACAGGTCATCCATATACAAAACTAGTATCACTGGATTGCCTTCCTCAACCTTGTAGTAAAGGTTGGAATCCACTTTACTCTTGGTGAAGCCCAAACTGGATAGAAAGCTATCTATCCTACCATACCAAGTTTTGCACATATATGACTCCCTGTCATGTGTCTCAGAACCAAGTGGCTGCTCCACATACACTTCTTCTTCAACTACACCATTCAAGAAAGCTGTCTTGCAATCCATCTAATGTATCTTCCATTTCATCACTGCAGCTAGAGATAGTACGGATCTAATGGAAGTGTATCTGGCTATAGGAGCAAAAGTCTCTATGCTACCACCTGCAGCATGCTTTATCTTGTAGATCCTCTTGGAAGTCACTACAAACTCCCCTTCAGGTCTTGGGACTACATCCCAAACATCTTCATGATCGAATGGTACTCCTCGATCATGGCATTCTTCCCAAATCCTGGGAACTTCAATATCTTCAATATTTTCAATAGATAACTTTGTTGTTGAACAAATGTTGTAGTCCTTCTTTTGTAGGTGATGGTATACGATCTTTCCTACACAACAAGTTAAATTGCATGATTAGAAAACATCTCATAGTTTTCGGAACAAATTCTTACACATAAAGAAATATGTCATACAGTCATGCAATTATCTTAGCCAATGCTTCAATACAACATTTATCCATATCCCGTAACTTTCTAGATGCCTTCCAATCTCTACTAGAACATTGTTAAGAGTGTGCACAACTCCCAACATGTCAGTAAAGAGGTTTCATTCTAGATAAGTAGCAATGGAATGTTGTACAGTGCCATAGGCCACTTACCCATGTATATTAGTAGTATACTGTTCATCAATGCAACTATTCTAATATGCATAATACACAACCTAATTCTAGGAACATGAGTATATACATTATTGAACAGTATTATTTAAACAATAAAATATGCAAGGAATGATAATTCAAATACTTATCTTTGTTTGTTTGTTGGGTTGACTCCCTCTCAGTCTTTGCTTCTTTTCTGGAACTCCATTCTGATGTGAGAAGTGGTCAACTCCCTCTGAATATTTGCATCCTTGCAGAAACTACTGAAGTGTGCTCCTTCTTGATCTTTGCTTCCTTGCAGGAACAACTGGAGTGTGCTCCCTCTTGATCTTTGCTTCCTGGATTACCTATCCTTGAACTTATATCCATCACTATGCATGCTTATTAGTATCATCATTGTGTTATCCTCGAGGTCTCATACATAATCACACATTTATTAGTATAATCTTAATACTATCAAAACACAATAATCTTAAATATGTATAGTCATGATCATTTCAAACACGGATAATAAACATTAGTATTCAAGGTTTCAGGGAAGTCTTCTTTTACTCGTGCATATTCTTATTTGATCATAGGACTCTTCTGGTTAGTTAAATCATCAATCAAGATAAAAGACATAAAATGCATAAACCCTTGATTACTTACATTTCTAACTTTATGAATAAACATAGCCAATCATACCAAGTATACATATATAAGGGATCCTAACACAAGGTAGGATTCTAACTTGATATAGAAAAAACATACCTAGATTGGTATGTTAGCTAGTTATGTCTAACATACCCACATGATGTCTTCTTGTTCTCTTTAATGACTTGTGCTAGTAACCTGCATACCTCATAGGTTAACCATTATAGAACCAAGTTATACATACCTCGCAAATAGATCTTCTAAGTGATTCATGACAATGGATGAATCTTTGTCCTCATGTCATCATGATCATATGTTCTTGAACTAGAACATGATTTGTCTTTATTGGTGTACCTTTCATATTAGCGGACAACATAAACCTCATACAACACCATAATGCATTAGTACAATCATAAGTATCAACACCCTAATCAATGAATATCTTCTATCTTGCATTCATAATTTTATTAAGGTGATACGACAAGTCTAAATTTAATCAAGATTGTACTAACCGTAAAAACATGAAGATAAACATACCATAAACTTAATCATGAACAAATCTCGAAACATACCTGGATGAGTCATACCTGTCGAGATTGCTTGTAATCTTCTTATGTAATGCCTTAGCCTCATCTCCCTATGAAACAGGAACTTCTTCACTTATGCAGGCGACCAATCCATTCTCTTATAGGATTAACCCAATCCACTTGATTTGCAGGAACTAAATCTGGAGCTGGATTAGGGTTTGTCAGAGAAACCCTGAAAATTCAAACTTTGAATTTCAAACTTCTGAAAGGATAGAAATATGCGCCTTGATGAGTTGATCAAGCCGGTATACTCATAATTTGAAAATTGCAAAGTTTCACCCCTCAAATTTGCCTTTAAAACTTCTGGATTCACTAGACATGACCCCGAACTAGGGTTTGATGAATCCCACCTTTCTGCCCAATCAAAAGGTTTGATCCAAATCTCTAAGCTTCTATTTTTCTGAGGAGCTTCCAGCCGTGGACACAAATTTCAAAAATTTCCATTTTTGCAGAAGCCCTAATTTTCCACTTTTTCGATCAAGTCCCGAACTAGGGTCTGATCAAGCCCGGCCTTCTTCCCAACCAAAAATTATTATCTTGGTCTCTAAATTTCTATTTTGATGAGTAGCATTCAGCTGTAGTCTTCGATTACAAAAATTCCAACTTTCCCCAAAACCCTAAATTCCGGAAGCCATGAATGAAGGTGCTCAAAAAATAATTATGTTTTGACAGAAATATGTACCTGATTGTTTCTGGTGTAACTCCGAACTTTTCAATCCACAGGGTCTGAAAACGTTTCCTATGATATCCCTATTTGTCATCTTTCCAACCCCATAGTTTTGACCTCAAATGGATTCTTTGAGAGAGAGTTATGCCAAGTGTCGCAACGTGACCTGTTTATGGGATAAAATAGGAGAGCAAACTTGTACGAAGTGCCACGTGTCACTGGTTCAGTTTCAGCCTCTGAAGAAGTTACCTGAGAAAGTAAAGTCTGTGCACTACCTATTACTTTTTATGAAATTTAATTTGGAGCTTCCTAACCCACGTTATGACCTTTTTTCCAAGGTCACCTGTTTATGACTGAGATCTGGAAGAGGCCGAAACCCTATATTATACAGATCATAAATCACAAAGTACAACGAATTAGAGGTTGTCCTTTGGAAAAAAGGTACATGGGGATCTTAGCTTTTCCCTATACTATTTTCAGACCCTGAAACCTTTCCTAAATTTATTTATAGCGAAAGGGCTACGATGACTGGTTTTTGCTACATCAAGCCCTAGCTTCGCAATTGCAACAAGTGTCATACATGCCATACCATGCCTTCTTTCAGGATAGCTCTGATACCATGTTAATTTTTCATAATTTACTTCAATCTGATCTAGGATCTTAACTTAGAGAACAACATGTGCAGCATATCTACAACATATCAATCATGGACACAATAATGCAAGCACACAAGAGACGCAAAGTTTACTTGGGGAAAACCATAAAGGTGAAAAACCCCAATAACTTCCTTAGAGATAGATAGAGCAATGATACAGCCCAAGAATAAGAGATAGACATCTCCTAGCAGCAGCGTCTCCTCCTCCACAAGTATGCCACTCTCCCGAGAGTGTGAGAGAGAATATAATGATGAAATAGAGTGCCTCTCGCACTCTATTTATACTTGACTTGACTTGCCTAATAACCTTTACTAGGTCGGCCTTAACTTAACCACATAACATAATGCTGACTGGTCCGACACCCAATAGGGTGGTCCAATAACCCTTTGACCCACATGGCCGACCCCCAATAGGGTGGTCTAATAACCCTTCGACCCACATGACTTATACAGGGCCGACCCCAACAAGGTGGTATAATAACCCATCAAGTATAAGTTACGACACTTACAATATAAATGACGACACTTCCGTATAGAGGAATAATAACATCTCTATAGGAATACAAACACTTCCATATAGAGGAATAATACCATCTCTATAGGAGTACAATATACATATATGAAATACATTCTGAAGTTACATATACATCAACAAAAACCACTGCAGTTGTAGCATCGCATTGTACGACAATAAGTAGAAATATGACCCACGTGGTTGCAAGTCCAACATCTAATTGTGGTGTTGGAGTTTCCAACACTTCTTGCATAGAATCTGCAATCCAATGCCTTGTGACCAAAATCATTACATGAGTAACAATAACCATTGAAACTGTTTTCATACCTAGGTTTTTGGTTCCATCTTTCAATTGTCTCTCTTCTGAGTTTGCTTTGAGGAGTGGGACCAACTTCTTGATGTCTTCTTGATCTTCTAAAGTCTTTGTTTTCTTGTGCGGGTACATGAGGAGCAACTTTACTTTCACCTTTTGAGAATGAAGGGATTGCTTCAGAAGTCTTAGGATTCCATGTGAAAACTTCGTGTTTTTTTGCTTCCTTGTTGTATCCAAGCCCAGATTTTTCAAATGGAGATCTTTGACAATCTAAGATCTTATCCAATATGACTGAATTGTTGTTGAACTTCACATGAGAGTTTTACTTTTCAACCTTCTTTCTGAGATCAACAATTTCCATCTCAAGCTTCTGGTTTGTCTTCTCTTTTACTTTCAGTTGATTCTTCAAGATTTCTTCTATTGTGTTGGATTCCTCCAACTAAATCTTCAAATTGATATTAGCCTTTCTTGTCTCTTTATGCTCTTTTAGGTCTTCACTAGTGTCTTCTTGTTCTTTTGCTGATTCGGTCTTTCATCTTTCAACTTCATCCTTTTTTCCCTCTAACTAATCCTACAACACGACTTCATTGTGCTTAAGTTTCGTGAGTAGATCATTTAGTGCCAAGGTCTTATGTTGGTACTTATCTAAAGAGTTCAAAGTCTCTTCTTGAACCTCATGAATTCATATTGGTTTAGAATAACAACATTCATGAACCAATCATATTTGAGATCAATATTCAAGAAGGTATGTGTTATTTCCTTTGTTACTTTCAACAAATCTTCTTCATCTTCTACAAGAACATTTTCAATTTGTTCACATATAGAGCTACTACAATCAAAAAAGTACATACCTTCACTAGACTCCAATTCTTTCTTTTCTTCTTGCTTCACATCTTCAGTGGGCTTGGATTTTGTTTCTTGATTTTCCTTTTCAGTTTCTTGTCTTCCCCTTTGGTATTCACTTTCCAACTTGAACCATAGTTCTTTGGTTGAAGTCTATTCCCCTACACTTTTATTGATGGAGCTTGGAATTCCATCCATGAGGAACTTCAATGCGGTGGTGTAGTCCTTCTTAGCTTCTTTCTGTCTAGTCAACTTGGTCTTCTTAGAAGGAACAAATTGATTGATCACAATCTCGCAAACACCAAACCTCTTCAAGTAAGATTTCATCTTTCTTATCCAATCGAAATAATCCGTCACATCAAATGATGGAACATCATTGTTATGTGACTCTTCTTTTGCATCCATTGTGTGTCTACATATGTCCTTCAAGCTCGCAAGTCTTGTGGTGAAGGCATGATTTGATACCAATTGTTGGACACAATGGTCACACTAAGAGGGGGGGTGAATCAGTGTGTAATAAATTAAACCCCTTTTTCAATTCTACAAGTTAAGCAAAGTCTATCAAAGTATTATGATATTGAGTACATCATCATTACATAATTATTATTTCTCAGCTAAATCAACAATGGATCATAAGAATAACATCAACATAAAATCACATCATCAAATGACACATCAAGATATGTATGGTAAGATTTATTAATGTTTTATGTGATGTACAGTGGAAGACTACAATCTTCGTGATTAACTCAACACCAATTTATACAAAGAGCACCAACTTTAAATCTAGACCTAGACTGGTCTTCTCAGCTCCAACTGAGAAAAGGTGAGGATTCCAATCCTCAAGTGCAAGAATCAGCTCTCAATGTGATCTAAACCGACTTTGTTTGTTGGCCCAACTCAATCAACTACTCTGCTACTCACTGATCATGCCAAGACATTTTCCTATCAAGAGGTATCCTAACTATCAATCCAGTCATCAAGGTCTTCCAACCAAGATCATCATCAAGGTATGTTCAATTCATCAAAACTCTCCACATGTCAAGTCATCAAGGTTTTCTCAAGTCAACACTGCCAGGCTCATTCGAAAGACATCTGCCACAAAACACAATTATATCTGCCAGGCTCAGTCAAGTTTAGTTAAATATCTTGCCAAGTCTTAAAGTCAATTATGCCCTTATTTTATTAACAGTTTCTCTGTCACACTTGTATCTGTCATCAAACTATTTAGACAAATTCTGATCATTTTCCACAATGAACTTACATCATAGTTACTATCCATGTTGTATTACTTCCATTGTCATGGTGAATAAAAATGTTGTAAAACGTCAACTATACCATGCTAGGCTGCACATAACTTGTTCTTAACCAAATCCTAAATCATACTTAGTTTCTATAATTATTATTCAATAGTTATGATTTTAAACCGGTCTAGGTAAAATTTACTTCTAAGATTGAGACAAACTCTGCCTCAACTTCTTTTAAAACCTTGCCAAAATTGCTCTTTAGACTGTCCCAAAATCTGCAATACTCTTCTTAAATTCATGCCAAAAATTATCAAGTCTGCCTACAGAACATGTTTCATTTCTGCCTTATAATGAGTGCCAAAACATTCTTCTAAGTGGCCCATAAGCAATCCTTCAAATAGGTCTTCAAAACAATCCAAGCAATTTTCAATAATAGACCTATACTCTCGTAGTCAAATCATACCTTAGGTAGCATCCCAACAACTTTCAAATTTGATTCCCTTTGAAGATTAGATTTAATGTTCATTTTAAAACATATACTGCAGTTGAGTTCAAGTAGATGGCTTCTTTGACAAGTCTTAGTATACTCGGGATTGATTATAAACAAGAATGCTTCAAACCTTGTGTACCTGAGATTGGTGCTTCTTATCAAAACACCTATAGTTGCTTCAAGATCTTCAGAGTTTCACATATACTTTTTGCATGCATATAAATTACACATGATCTATCCTATATAAGTATTCTTCTACAGCCTATATTGCACTTTGTTTCTTTACTTTACTGTACCTTGAACTCAGCTTCCTCAATCAACTTTGTTTCTTCCTTTATTTATGTGGTTACTAGTGGATATTGTTTCTACTCTCCAAAAACACCTGAAATCAGAACTCCAAAAAGAACACTTCTCCTACTATCCAAATTTCAGAATTTTGTTTTTGCTCTTTAGTCTGTGTCTGCAGATACCTCAGTCCTCTGTCAATCCAAAAATTTCAAAGCTGATAAATATTTTAAAACATGAAATTTTTACTTTTATTGTGGCTACCTCAGACTAATCTGAAAATCAGAGCTTGATTCTTAAAAAAATGTGTAATACAAATGGAATAAAAGTGTATAAAATATAGGTTCAAAAAAAAATTACTTCAAACTGAGCCAACCTGCCTTTAATTGAATTTTTAGTTTTAAAAAAGTTTTGGAGTATTTCATGGAGCCGACCTTGCAATAATTAATGTATAATTTCTTTTATAATAGCTAGGTCGAATTTTTGGAGATCTTCATAGTAATTATTTAATTATCATGTCAAGAGAATAAGGGTTGTCATTGCCAAGAGAAGACCACCGAGGGCTTCTCCATGTCTTCGACTCTTCATTATGTCAACCAATACTTCTTCAAAAAACTTGTGGCCTTCATCATCCATGCATCAAACTATGGCCATCATGAGAAAATCCAAGCTCCATCATATGCCAACATCCATGACAAGATCAAGAAGGATTTTATCAAAAGCTTCAAGCATCTTGTTCATCAACAAGGCAAGAGGGCATTTAACGACATCATCAAATCATGGGTTCCAAAATCCAAGGGGTTCATGTCAAACACGTGACAATCAAGTATTCATGGTCCAAGTTACCACAAGAAATGGGGTCATAATATATCATTTCCAAGACCTCCAAGGACACCCTTTTCATAACAAGAAGGATTCTTCAACAAGGTTACATAAATGTAAGAGTATATGGGTATCATCATTAAGGTGGAAAGCTTGTGGGATTCAAACCACATTATAGGTGGGTGCCAAGAGCCAAACATCCATGTACAAGAATATCATCAACATGGATAAGACCATACTATGTGTGTGGGTCCAAAAAATTTCTCATGCAAGAGAATAGGGGCACCTCAACAGTCTTCAAGACGTATTCATGTCTTCAAGATCCACATCTCCATGGGCTTCATACAAGAAGCATCATCATGCCACATCAATATCCAAGAGGAATGTCAATGGAAACAAGGCATAATTTCAAGGTCCTCCATACACCTATGAGCCACATAATACACAAATGACCACAGAATAGGTCATTTTTACAACCAGGTACACATGTGAGGAACCTACAACAATTAATTAATGAAAATACACGAGATAGCAGTAATAACAGAACTCATAATCACTTTTATTGATCACAAGCCACTTCGAGGGGGAAACCTCCTTTGAGAAATCTCAATACAAATAACTCCACGGTGCCTTCATTGGCCTCAACACACACTTATATACTAAGTCTAGGCGCCAATACTATGGTTCAAAACCATGGGTTAATACAAACTATGGGTCAACAATTACTACGGGTGACGTACAAAGCATATGCTCCCAACAACAATAACACAAAATATGGATCAACAAATACTACGTGACATCTTACAAAGCATATGCGTCCAACAACAATATACTAACAAAGTAAAGACATGGGTTCTTGACATCCCCTCTCCCTTATAAAAAGCTTTGTCCTCAAAGCTTTAGATGTGGAAATTGATGTTGAATCTGAAGGAGTGGTGCCCATGTAGTAGCCACTAGTTGCATGTCGTGCCACAGAATGAATACCTCTATGATGGAGCGAGAGATAAGAGGACGCCCTTTTAAGTGTCATGGAGGATTTCTTGGAAGGTTGTAGACAAAGAAAAACCATATCAACTGCTTGAAAAGTGCGCTCAGAACGGTGTTGATCGGCTTGTTGCTTCATTCGAATTTTGGCCATGTGAAGAGTGTCCTACAAAATACGAAGGATCTGATCGTGGTTTCAAAGAACCATGTCAATTTCCTAAATTGATGCACTGTTGAGGGTGTATGGAAGAAGAAATTTCGGTGCCTAACCATAGCTTGCTTCATATGGAGTAATTTTAGATACATTAGGGTACTACCATTCAGCGAGAGGGAGTCACTTCGCCCATGGAGGTTGTTGTTCGGAGGTGAAGCAACGAAGATAAGTTTCCAAACATTTATTGGTAATGTTAGCCTACCCTCCAGATTTAGGGAGCCCTTCAATGAACTCCAAAGACATATCTGTCCAAATCAGTGGAAGGATGGGTATGGGTTTGAGAAATCCCGGAAGGAGCTGGAAGGTATCATATTTAGCCACCATCTGTTGAATTGTCCTTTTCATTCCCTGCCAAAAGAAGGTATGTTGTGCTTTCTCATACGTTTGGAGGAACCCAGAGTGCCTAACCAATGGAGACGTATGGAGTTCAGAGAAGACATAGCCCTGCTGAACAGATTGCAACCAATTTGGAACAAGCAGAGAAATAGTTGAAAGAGAAACTGGGGCATCAATTGTGCGAGAAGGAGCATGTGCCACCAAATTGTCTCGACTCTTCATGTAAGTGATCTCATTGGCATAACCCAAGAGTTGGTGAATCCATTTCAGTTGTGTAGGTGAGGAGACCCGTTGTTCCAGGAAATATTTCAGACTTTGGTGAGTAGTCGTGATGCAGAAAGAATTCCCTAATAGGTATGGTTTCCACGTCTGTACTGCATGCAAAATAGCCATCATTTCCTTCGCAGATGTAGAGGAGGCTAAATTCTTACCGGAAAGGTCTCGTGAAGGCGGAAATCCCACTAGTTCAGCAAAGACACCAACATATCTATCCAAAATTGCTTGGAGATCCAAGGGAGTAGTGGAGATCATTGATGGGTGCATCTGAATGGAATGGAGTTGAGCGATGACACCATGTGAATTCTTCTTAAGGATTTTTTCCAAGAGATGTGAACTGATGATGCGGAGAGACCCTGGTTGTAAGCCTATAAATTTTTGTTTTTTCCCATTGACTGAAAACTGCATCCAAAGTTCAACAAAATCACATAAGATGGGTCCAAGTGTGCGTAACCATTGAACACCCAAAACCACATCACATCCGCCTAAGTCCAAGGCAAACATGTCAGAACGCAAGTTATAATCTTCCATAGAGATACGCACATTGTGACACTTCCCCTTGCAAGGTAAGGTGCCCCCATTGGCAACAATGACTTCAAAGTTGGAGAAAGGATGGATAAAACAATCATCCTGTTTGGTGATCTGAGGGTCAATGAAGTTATGAGTGCTACCAGAATCAATGAGTATGGTAAGAGGGATCTTCTTGAAGTAACCCCTGAACCGCATTGTTTGGGGGGTGGTGATTCCGGCTAAAGCATGGAGAAATATCTCTGGGTGGTCTTCCTGAGACGGAGGGTCAATATGTGGCTCTTGAATGTCGACCCAGTCATCCATTGTATCTAGAGCTTCTTCACCAATTTCAGAGGCAAGCGGAGAATCCACATCCAAGAGATAGAGCTTTAGCTGAACACATCTATGTCCCTGAGTGAATTTCTCATCACAATTATAACAAAGCCCTTTTTCTATGTGTGTCTGCATCTCTGTTTCAAACAAATGCTTGATAGGAGTTGGTCGAGGAGCTGGCGGAATGGGAGGTCGTTGCGAACCCATATTTCGGAAAGGAAAAAAAGTGGGTTTGGAGCGTTGTTGGGCTGCAATCTTGTCTTCTGCCAACTTAGCCAACCCCAAGGCTTCCATCATTGTGCTGGGACAGAACATTTTAACCTTTGAGTGGATTTCATCCTTAAGACCACTGATAAAACAAATCCTGTAGAATTCATCAGACAATCCTTCTGTGTGATTGGATAGTTGCTCAAATTCTGTCTGATACTCTCTCACAGTGCCAATTTGGCGAAGTTTAGTGAGGGCTCCTGTGAAGTCAACAAAAGCACTAGGACCAAATTGTTGCAAAAGGAGCTGGCAAAAATATGGTCATTTTGGCTCTTCATGAGCCTTGATGTACCAACGGTACCATTGAAGAGCTTCATGTTCCAAATGAAAGGATGCAAGTGGAACTTTGGTGACATCAAAAGTATTATGCAGACTGGAATATTGTTCTGCATGATAGATCCAACCAGTCGGATCAGTACCATTGAAGCGAGGAAAATCAAACTTCAGACCACTCAAATTGCTAGAAGAAAAGAACCCGTTGTTTGATGAAGACTCTGACTGTTGTTTGTTGTTCATGGCTGAATACTCAAGATGGAGGCCAAGAAATTTTTCATCCAGATCCTGGAGTTTGGTTTGGATGGTTGCAAGTGCTTCCTCCATGGATTTTGCTCCTGCACGGGTGACAACCATAACCAGGAGTTTTTTTTTTTTTTTAATGGATAGAAAAACACAAAGAGAAGCTTCTTTAGTAAAGAGAAATTTGGATTTGGGAAAAACTCTGATGGGTAATGGGGGTTTGACTAGGTTTTGGACACTTTTGAATGGACAAGGAAGCAGAAAATGAGAATTTCAGAAGCGGGGTGAAAGAATGGGAAAATTTGTCAGAGAGGGACAAGGAAGCAAAAATAGGGAATGAACATGATTGCAAAATTTGAAGGCGATTGGGTGAAAATTAAAGAAGTTATGGAAAACCCTAAAAATAGACAAATGTGGGATTTCTGGCTTTGGGAAGTGGAATTTGGGGTAGGCTCCTCAGGAATGAAAGATGTAGAATGGGATGACAAGGGTGTCAGGGAATTTTCAAGGAAAACGGAGTGAAAACAAGGGAGATATGGAGAAAAAACAATTTTTTTTGTTTTCATAATGGATATGCTACAGCGCAGAAGGAATCGGAAACAGATGGATCTGCAATGGCACGGAAGGGATTGACAATAGATGGATCTCAAACGGCGTGGAAGGGATTGGAAACAGACAGATCTGAAATGGCACGGAAGTGATCGTAAACAGTTCTGGATAGAGGAAATCTGCAATTTATCAGCTGAAAATATATGTGGACCCCATATGCTCGGCTTTCGAATAGTTCAGGGGATTCACTCGGCCACCAATGATCTCTAACGGCTTGAGTATTGGGGCAGTACCCCTCACTCCACGGCTCAGGTAAAACTGATAACCACTTTGCCACAAATGAAAGCTCTTGGTTTACATCATGGGTGGGAACTAGTCAATCAGGTAAGGGTCGTTGCCCTTTTCGCTGACAGGTCCTCTCAATGGGCCAACTACTTTGGGGTTCCTGTGGTACTCCTCACAATGATTTTTAGGGCTTATGCCCAAGTAATTCCCATAGTTAGGCTGATAGGGATTATTCCCAGATCCGAACCTGCAATGGATGTGGAAAAAACAATTTGGCATAAATTCCACCGAACGAGCCCAAGAAAGTGCTCTGATAGCATATGTGAGGAACCTGCAACAATTAATTAATGAAAATACACGAGATAGCAGTAATAACAGAACTCAGAATCACTTTTATTGATCGCGGGACACTTCGAGGGGGAAACCTTCTTTGAGCAAACTCAATACAAATAACTTCGCGGTGCCTTCATTGGCCTCAACACACACTTATATACTAAGTCCAGGCGCCAATACTATGGGTCAAAACCATGGGCCAATACAAACTATGGGTCAGTAATTACTATGGGTGACTTAGAAAGCATATGCACCCAACAACAATAACACAAACTATGGATCAACAAATACTACAGGACGTCTTACAAAGCATATGCATCCAACAACAATATACTAACAAAGTAAAGACATGGGTTCCTAACAACACATCATCTGTAAATGGGCTCTAATTCCCAATCTTCCACGTATAGGGGTACTAGTATCATGCATCCATCAATCAACCATCAAGTTGACACATGTGAATGCTATCATCCAGTATGACACATGTGTGTGGGTAGAGAACTCCAACCTGTGCAAAGTACCAAACAACAGATACCATGAATATGTGCAAGTGTCCATGATCTAGTCCATACATGTTCATCAAGCTTGTCCACTGTAGGGAATCTTGGTGGCATCTACTTCAACTGAAAGTTCAACGGATATCATGTCCCAAATTTGGCATTAGGTCACAATGGACTAAGAAAATTGGCCATATTCATTAGAGTTTGTCAAATTGATGCTAAAGGTCAAATAATTGCCAAGGAGGAAAATTACTAGTTTCCTAGGTTTGGGGTGGAAGCTTTGGGATTTGGAATAATGGGGATAATAAATGGTATTGGAACATTGGGATGGAATAAATATTTAATAAGGATATAAATAAATATATACAAGTGAAATCAAAGTGGCATTTGATCATGAAGACACATGGAGGAAGTGGGACCCACACAAGCTAGAATTTATGTGCCACATGGCATCCTCTTCTTGCAATTTCGAATCCATGGGAACCCTAATGTTCCTGGGATGAGTTATAAGGTCAATAATACTTGGCATGAGTTAATGGGGTCAAAATGTAGAGGAATAGTAACTCCCATGGAAGAGGAAGAGGCAATTTGGAGCTAGTGAAACACTTGGGCTAGATTCCCTAGCTCTATGACAACAATGATGAAGATGCTATGACACCTATGACACAAATCAGACCTGAAGGCTGACATATGACATATATGACATGTCAGGGCTAAAAATAGACTCCAAGAGGGCGCTCAAGGGTGTTAGGGCAGCTAAGATGCTTCCACATGTGATTTGGTGGAAGTGGGAGACTAGGAATTGTTGTACAAGTGGCGTTCTTTGGAATCTCTTCCCAACTTGAGTTGGCATGAGTCCTTTGGAAGGAATTCGACCAATGGAGGAAATTATAAGTTTATAAATTTCAATAACAAAGAATGAAAGAATCTTTTGATCATTTGTATAATTTTCAATTGCATTTGTGTAGAGAGAGAGCTAGTGGATGACTAGTTTCTTGCCTTATCCAATTTCGAGGGTGAAAGATTCCCGCCCAAGTTGGTAATTGGAAAGGCCATTCAGAACATTCATTTGGAGCTTTAATGGAGTCTTTATTTTCAGGTGTAAGCTATAGTGCAGATCATGGTTTCTTCTATTGCAACACATTCTCTCAACCATTTCCAGTTTTGATGGCATATTCTTGATGCTTAAGGGAGGGCGTTTTTGGTGAGCTATTGTACTCTTTGGGGGATATTCTCATGCCCAATTTATTTTTTAATATGGATTAAATACTCTTTTATTCATCTCCAAAACTTTTCAGGTCGAAATTCCAAGTAGAAACATATAAATCTCATTTTTAATGGAAGAACGGTGCCATTTCCCCACTACCTTTATGTATGCCAATGTATTGATGATGATTTCGAATGGAAGGATGATTCTCTGATAAATTTGTGATTAATATACTTCCATGGATGTATTTTAAAATTTTCATGTACTATACTTGAGCATTTGAATTATTTTTACTCAGTTTAATTGCATTGGGAGAAGAAATAGTGTCATTTCCCCAAGGGTCGAATGGGTGATTTTTGCAGCTAAATGGGAGAGGGTTGGAATAGATATGATGATCAATTAATGGTGCACATGAGACCTTAATAAACTCCTTAATACATTCCATTCCTCTTTTCATAAATTTGAGTGGGTTTGGAGGCATTTGGGAAGCCATTTTCAATACTTATCCCAAGGGGATTTGAACCCCAAATTACTAGTAAAATTGCATACTTGTTCCAGAATATTAAGAGAGTTTTCAGAGGTCTTTTGGTGGACATATATCATCCCTGAAAATTGTATTCAAGTCCTAATATCATTCATACACCTTCCTTGAATATTTGAAGGCATTTGGAGTCAATTTGAGACCTAGAGACCAATACTAGTCAAAGGGAAATTACTAGTAAAATTCCCTACATTGGCCAGAATTGAAAGAGGATTTGCAGAAGTATTTTAAAGGTCCAAAAGCATCCCTAAAACACATATTTATGTTCTAAAATCATCCATATACCTTCTCATAATATTTGGGAGCAATTGGAGCAATTTGGGGACCTAGAGCTCAAAACTAGTCAAAGGTCTAACTAGAGAAAAAAGTGAAAATTTGTCATTTTAATAAAATTCCTAACAAGGGACATTACAATGGTATCAAAGCATGGTCCTTGAACCTATGGATTAGGTACTTACATTCAAGAATAATTGGAATCCATTTCTTACTATTATGATGAATCCTATGAGTACAATTCTTATGAGGAATATGCAGATGCTTATGAGCAATATGAAGCAGAATGTGAATGGTACGAGGAAGAGGTGCCATCATGCAACACTTCTTACAATTTCAAGAGAAATGAATATTATTCATATGACTTTAAATCTGATGAATATGAGTGTGTCACACCAACCAAGGATAATTCTATGAGTGAGTTCCAAAGATGGAGAGCAACATATAAAACCTTGCCCCAACAATATCAAAAATATCAAGAATATCTTGCTTCGAGCAAAAATACACAAAATGCCATGTCTTTTGAATACTATGTTGAACATGTTTTTGAAAATAGGCCCAAAAATGAAGATGTGGAGTTAGTAAAGAAAGTTTTATGCCCTTCTTGTAAAGAACCTTGGAGTGAGTATCATATATGTGTGCATGAAATTATGTCCCACTTGAGGAGAGCTTTTGGGAATTCTTCAAAAAGAGATTCCAAATATATTGATCATAAGGAAAACAAGGGGAAAAATGCATCATCTTGCTTGAAGGATAAAAATAAATAGACATCACAAGAGCATGAAGAAGATTCTATTGAAAATATGGAAGATCATTTCGAGACACCTTCTAGCTTAGACATGAACCAAAGAGCATCTACTGATGGATGCTTAAACTATGAAGGAGTACCTACTGATGGGTGCTCACACCTTTATGTTGGTAACATAGAGATCACTTTTGAAAGTGTTGATGCAATCCCAAGTTCCATTAAGCATGATAATGAATACCTTGTATTAGTTGAAGAAGAACCAAGATCAACTTCTCCATCACCACTTGAGCTTCATGAAGTTGGTCCAAGCAAAATTGAAGAAGATGAGGAGGTTCATTTGCAAGAGCCTCATTTTCTTTAAGGGTCCTTAAATATGAATGAAAATAAGATCCAAAAGTCCCTCAGCATTCTCCATGACAAAAGCATTGGTGTCAAATTCTTGTTGGATAGCTACTTCATTGTAGGAAACATCCTTCCGTGAAGACATGGAGAAGATTCAAAGAGCAATGTGCCACATCAAAGGTAATTTCATGTCTTTGATTTTTTATAGAAACCATTTGTTTGAGCTTAATGAATTGTTACATGATGCATACTGGAATAATAATGAGGATATTCATAATCTCACAATTAAAAATGAGCAACTTCTTGAAAAGTTGCAAGATACTTGTTTTTCCTCCTATGTTCCAGATTGTCAAATGGTAGATTGTTTGGAGGATTCTCATGACACGGTGGATCATGAGAAATGTGGAAATTTGAATGTGCTTAATGTGTTTGAAGATGAACTTGAAGAAATCCAAACACTTGATGTGGTGTAAGAGGAACTTGAATTGTCTCTTGATGAAGGTTATGCAATTTTTAAAGAAGAGCATGATTCCTCTACATTGGAACCAATCTATAACAAAGGTTTCACACTTTTGAAGGAGCTGCATGATACTACCCATATGGATCCTTCCCATGATGAAACTTCTACACTTTTTGATCATTTGGGTGAGTTAGTTCATTCTCCTACATCCTACATTCCATGTTTTGCAGCATTAGTCTCAATGAAGTATGGGTGAAAGGGTTCTTTTTTATGGTGCCGCATGAGGAGTATGGAACTCCTATATTTACTTTTAATGATGATCTGGTTGTAGCACATTCTTATTCGCATTTGCAACAGCATCCTTCGTTACTTTATGATGATGCACATCTACATGGATGCACCTATGATATGCATTTGAGTCACTTGAAGACTCATGGTTTTTCTTGCTCAACACTTGATTCATTTGATGTTGGAGGAACTTCATCCAACACTTGGGAGAATAGATTTATGATTGGAGAACATTTTTGTTGGAAGCCACATACTTTGTTATATTTTTATGATTCTTCCATTCAGGGATGTGTGGGTGAGACTTCTTTGAGTCATTTGAAGTCTCCTTGTTTTTTCTGCTCATTATTTGGTTCAGATTTTAGTGGAGATTCTTCATTCACTTCTTGGATGAAAGAATACATAGCTGAATATTTTGATGCATATCACATCCTTTTGGAGCAGCATTATAGGACATGGGATCCTCACCTATGTCATTGGAGCATATTTGATTGGTCACTTGAAGCTTGTATGCACTTGGAAAATGGTGGTCTACTTGCTTGGAGGTATAAGCACTTTCATGACTCTTTGATGAAGCATATCCTTGATGTACATTTTCATTATGTTGTTATGTACTTTGATGATATATATTTGGTACTCATGATGTTTGGAAGAATGCATACAAGAAAATGGGATCCAGGAATCCTCTTATCTAATGGTGTGGGTTGGAGAGCACTCTTAATTGTTGGGGTGCAATACAAGCAATGGGACCCTGGAATAATTTTGTCTCATTGGTTTCATTTTTTGGGGGGAAGCAAGTAGTATGGGAGATGGATTCCCCACTTAATAAAGTGATTTTAATAAGAGTAGTGAAGCAACAATCATGGTGGTTCCTCTCTAAAATATTCATGGAATCTCAAAGACTCAAGGTTGGGAAATTCAGTGGCAACTTCAAAGAATTATAAAGAAAGCAGGTTCTTCAACACCCATGTTTGGAATTGCTTGAGGACAAGCAATATTGGGAAGGGAGTATTTTTCATGTCCCAAATTTGGCAGTGGGTCACAATGGACTAAGAAAATTGGCCCTATTCATTATAGTTTGTCAAATTGATGCTAAAGGTCAAATAATTGCCAAGGAGGAAAATTACTAGTTTCCTAGGTTTGGGGTGGAAGCTTTGGGATTTGGAATAATGGAGATAATATATGATGTTGGAACATTGGGATGTAATAAATATTTAATAAAGGAGATAAATAAATATATACAAGTGAAAATCAAAGTGGCATTTGATCATGAAGACACATGGAGGAAGTGGGACCCACACAAGCTAGAATTTATGTGCCACATGGCATCCTCTTCTTGCAATTTCGAATCCATGGGAACCCTAATGTTCTTGGGATGAGTTATAAGGTAAATAATACTTAGCATGATTCAATGAGTTTGAAATGTAGAGTAAGAGTAACTCCCATGGAAGAGGAAGAGGCAATTTGGAGCTAGTGAGACACTTGGGCTAGATTCCCTAGCTCTATGACAACAATGATGAAGATGCTATGACACCTATGACACAAATCAGACCTGGAGGCTGACATATGACATATATGACATGTCAAGGATAAAAATAGACTCCAAGAGGGCACTCAAGGGTGTTAGGGCAGCTAAGATGCTTCCACATGTGATTTGGTGGAAGTGGGAGACTAGGAATTGTTGTACAAGTGGCGTTCTTTGGAATCTCTTCCCAACTTGAGTTGGCACGAGTCTCTTGGAAGGAATTCGACCCATGGAGGAAACTAGAAGTTTATAAATGTCAATAACAAATAAGGAAAGTATATTTTGATTATTTGTAGAATTTGCAATTGCATTTGTGTTGAGGGAGAGCTAGTGGATGACTAGTTTCTTGCCTTATCCAATTTCGAGGGTGAAAGATTCCCATCCAAGTTGGTAATTGAAAAGGCCATTCAGAACATTCATTTGGAGATTTAATGGAGTATTTATTTGCAGTTGTAAAATATAGTTCATCTCATGGTTTCTTCTATTGCAACACATTCTCTCAACCATTTCCAGTTTTGATGGCATATTCTTGATGCTTGAGGGAGGGATTTTTTGGTGAGCTATTGTACTCTTTGGGGGAGATTCTCATGCCCCATTTATTTTGTAATATGAATTAAATACTCTTTTATTCATATCCAAAAAAATTCAGGTCGAAATTCCAAGTAGAAATGTATAAATCTCATTTTTAAAGGAAGAACGGTGCCATTTCCCCACTACGTTGATGTATGCCAATGTATTTATGATGATTTCGAATGGAAGGATGATTATCTGATACATTTTTGATTAATATACTTCCATGGATTTATTTTAAAATTTTCATGTACTGTACTTGAGCATTTGAAGTATTTTTACTCAGTTTAATTGCATTGGGAGAAGAAATAGTGTCATTTCCCCAAGGGTCGAATGGGTGATTTTTGCAGCTGAATGGGAGAGGGTTGGAACAGATATAATAATAAATTAACGGTGCACATGAGACCTTAATAACCTCCTTAATACATTCCATACCTCTTTTCATAAATTTGAGTGGGTTTGGAGGCATTTGGGAAGCCATTTTCAGTACTTATCCCAGGGGGATTTGAACCCCAAATTACTAGTAAAATTGCATACTTGGTCCAGAATCTTAAGAGAGTTTTCAGAGGTCTTTTGGTGGAAATATATCATCCCTTAAAATCATATTCAATTCCTAATATCATTCATACACCTTCCTTGAATATTTGAAGGCATTTGGAATCAATTTGAGACGTAGAGACCAATACTAGTCAAAGGGAAATTACTAGTAAAATTCCCTACATTGGCCAGAATTGAAAGAGGATTTGAAGAAGTATTTTAAAGGTCCAAAAGCATCCTTGAAACACATATTTATTTTCTAACATCATCCATATACCTTCTCAGAATATTTGGGAGCAATTGGAGCAATTTGGGGACCTAGAGCTCAAAACTAGTCAAAGGTCTAACTAGGGAAAAAAGTGAAAAATTGCCATTTTAATAAAATTCCTAACAAGGGACATTACAACGGAATATCCATGTTGGAATCAATGACAAATAAATCAACAATCTCCCCCTTTGTCATTGGTGACAACAACTCATGCTCCCCCTAAGAGCATGCTCCTCCTTTCATCTTCATCTCTCCCCCTTTGGCATCAATGGAAAAGGGTTACCACGAATTTGCATTTATCACAATGAAGTCACTGCTAGTTTCTCCCCCTATCAACATGCATAATTTTCTAGCCGTAACCACAATCCAGGGACCTGTAGTGATTCTTGAAAGAGCCATCAGCTAATATTTCTCACCCTTGAGTTTCCTCTATTGGGACTCAGAAATGTCATATTTTCATCCACCGTACCTTTTGTTATTCCTCACATTTCATCATCCCATTAAACTCTCATCATACCATTTCCATACATATACTTGAGTTTCATCTTATTATTTTCCACTTTATTCATTTTAGTATTATAAGTGAATTCATGATTAAATATTAGAAATTAACATGTTTTTCACTAATATCTCAAGTATGGATGAGCTTTGTAATGTGTAGGAATATGTGAAGGATCAATTCAAAGAAAAGACTTCTCAAATATCTCCTCCACCATTTCAAAGAGATAGTTATTCAAAGAATATTCCAAGGATAAGATCATGGAGATTTGGTTGGCATATCTTATCCAGGATGTATGAGAGACATGTGGAGAATTTGTGAGAGACATGTGGAGGATTTGAAGGGATCATATTTTGTAATAATAGGAAAGTAATTGAGAGTGGTTGAGAGAATAGTGGATCTGTCATTATGAGATGGTTATCTTCTTCTCAAAGAAATTCATGTATAAAAGAGAGTGCTCTCTCTTCATTTGATATCATAGATTAGGAGGAGATTAGTCTCAGATTGTAGAAGTTAGTTTTGACTTTGTAATTTGGAGAAGGCGATTCTTAGCTTTTGTTCATAATCTTAGTTTTGATGCTTTCATGATTTTTCATTGATTCTTGTGTTGTAAATTAAGATTTCTTTATTGTTAATGTGAGCTCACATGTGTTGTCTCGTTGCTCTTCATATGTTGTCTTTCTTTTATGCAATTTACTTTCAGCCATGTGTTTCAACTTCCAGGATTATATTAGCAATTGTGTGTTTCATCTTAAGGGGGAATTAGATTAGAAATTAGCAATTAGCAAGGGGGGTTAGATTAGCTTAATTCAACTTCAATCCTGCATATATTTTGCATGTGCTTCATAAGCCTACGAACCTCGGATTGACAAATTAAATAGTTAGGCAAGTACTACAACGGAATTAAACAACAATATTTTCGCCTAACATTTTGGCGCCATTGCCGGGGAGGCACGATGGATTAAAGTTTAATTTGATTTTCTACAAGCGTACACTAGAGTGTGAATTTCGATTTCTACAATGAGTGTTTCAATTCTGCAAGTGTGAATTTCAATTTCAGCAAGTGTGTTTTTTTTGCAACTGTGAAGAGTAATTGTTTTCTGTACATAGTGTTTTTTTTTTCTGGAGTGTTTTTTTTTTCTTTTTTTTCATTTAGATTTGGGTGTTGTAAGAATCCCTTTTTCAAAATGATTTAACAATGAGTTTAATATTCGAACAACTCACTCAGATCCTTACAAAAGTAGGGATCTCCTCTTCTCACGAAGAGGAAATCCTGACAGCAACCGAGAGCTTAATTACTCCTCCAGAAACATATGAAGAATTAACATACGAAGAATCCTGCACATTTGATGGAGAACAATTATTCGAACAGAAGGTTGAGGAGGAAAATGAGGAGTTGCAGCATGATCTGAGGAGTGAAAACTATGCCTACCAAAGCCTTATTGAACGATGGTTTCAAGCGGGTACCAGTTAGATCAATTTAGTTTTTTTTTTTTTTGTTAAATCACAGTTTCCGCAACTAATTTCACACATTTCTGTTTTTTTTCATTTTCCATTCACAAAATTGACAAGGAATATATTCTTATTAATATTACGTGAATGGACACATTGGATATTTAACTATACGTAACTATTTTCTAAAATCTAATTAGCATAGAGTAGGTAGGTTTTTTAGTTTGGCTTTCACTTAGAATAAGTATGCTCTCCTCCGCGCTTCGTGCGATCGCGAGGATCAGAAAGTAGTACGCTTTTAACTTTTTTCAAGAATGAATAATTTAATGTTTTGCAAACATGCCTAATCGATTTCATCTTTAATTTGCAATTCATTTATCTCCATTTGCTATAAAAAATAAAAAATTCAATTTATAAAATAAAACTAGCCTGCAAATTCATGCGGGTCGTGAGTGCGTTCTTTGGAAATTCTAAGCTAAAACAGTCGCTGAAATTATAATGCTGAAACAGTAGCTGCAACAGTGTCACGCGTGTAATATTCTAGTTGGTTGGAGTCGTAGCGATGCCATATCTCGTCTTCATCCGAAACCTACACCTGCTCACACCCAATCTGCGAATGTAATTGTCGCTGCTGCCTTCACTCTTTTGACCTTGAATGAAATATGAAACATTAATCCTTGCACCTTACACACCACAACTTGCAAAACAATAAAATAATTCATATCTGAAGCTCTTTCCTCAGTCCAAAACAAACAAAATCAACGCAAACCAATTTTTAAGTATTACAAATCTGGTTGTTTCGAATCTCTTTCTGGCGGTTTCAACTGCCTGCAATTCTTCACCTATCTGCTATGTTGGGTTGTGGATCATCCACCTCATTTGACCAAATTCTTTCAGGTTGAATCACAGCCACTTTCCACTATAAGCTAGGCGTGATTTTATTCGGATATGTTTCCAAGGTTTATGGCTTCAAGCCATGAATTATCGCCCATACTCCACTATTTGTTGACCGTTGCATTTACGAGGATCCTTATTGTTGAATTGTGATTATCCATATGGGCCATATCCCTATCTGCTGGATGTGCTTGGATTGCATTACACTCGCAGTCATTCACCCTTTCTGCTGAAAACCCTAATCAAGTGACAAGAAATTAACAAAAGTCTATCACAACCTAAAATCCATCGCCACCGTTGTAGCCTGAACCATGACGACCAAAGCCTGAACAAAATCCAGACTATCATCAACGGCAAGGTGTTGATCTGTGTATCTTTTGATCACCGCCTCTTAGCCATGTAAACTGCCATACGTTCCACTTAGGTTTGAATGAAGTTTACTGTGGTTAAACACAAATTCTGATGGCAGTTTTTGTGTATGAATCTTGTGAATGAGAACATGAAGAGCTGGCAAGGTAAAGCGGTCCAAATGAAGACCCTTGGCACATCGAGGTCGAGAGACTGCCCAACATTTACTTGAGAATGTACAGGTCTGATCATTTGGAATTAATGCAGCAAATTGATGAGGATCATGCTCTGGCACAACTTATGTTTGCTTGAATAAATTTGACGGTGGCCCTAAGAAGCATATTTGAAATTCTAGAACTTTAGTGACAGGTATCAGCATTTCTTTTGGGGTGTAAAACAAAAACAATAAAATTATAAAACTATGAAAAGAAAGAAAAATAAAAATTTAAACATTGTAAAATTACAAAAATTGCAAATGGACTTTCTTACATTCCTGAAAACAATACAAATGCATGGTTTTCACACTTCACGATAATTTGTTTTCTTCAAGTCACTTTGACAGCAATCAACGGGAAAATTAGCATACAAAATCCAGAGAGACTTTTTGCGTCATGTGTTGATCACGCATCATGATATTTGTTGTTACACAGCAACACATTCTCAAAAACACCATTATTGGGTCATGACTTCTTTACTCGCATATTGATCATCCCTGTGTAGAAGTCCGTTACAGCCAGTTGTTATAGCTACAGTAATCGACGACGAAACAAGTGCACAACGGCAACAGGTATAAAAACGCATTTTTTCTTTGATTTGATGCATTCGTCTTTCTGCATATTATGTTTTTCGAACGTCTCACAAGTTTTCATGCAGGATTTGTACTAAGTTTTCATTTTTAGAGACGCTTGCATTTCATGCTGATGTGATTTTCAGGAATCACAAGATTTTTCAAAGAAAAACATGATTTGGTGATAGCTTGAAGGAGCTTCTTCTCATCGCACATATCATGACGTTTGTTGTTACACAACAACCTTTCATGATCTGTAATTTACCCACATTTCTCCTTCAAGGCACATTAGTCATCCATGCTGGAGTCCACTATTTCATTGCCTTAACTGTCATGACTTCACACATGCCTATCTTTCTGAGTCGCATACATCCCTTTATCTTTTTCAGTTCATTTTTGCTTTCTTCTCCCATTTCATTTTTCCTTCTGAATAAAACCAGCTCCCTTTCCATAATTACATTTCCTTGCCATAAACATTGTTGCTACTGAGATCTTTCCTATAGTCCTACCAATCATTTTTTAAAAACTCATGTTGACTGATGTGGGATTCCTTAAGGCCCACCTTTTAACAAGTCTTGCCCCATCGACCTCAGCACCTTATCTGGGATATAGACTAGAGCTCATTTTTTAGTACCTGGAGGCTTGCATGCCTTAATGGCAAGTTCTCTCGCTGACAATCATGGGAATACATCAATGTCCCTTGATCGTCAAATCTTGCAAGTGGCTTGACCTCAGCACATCTATTTGCACTTCACAAGATGTACTCGAGTACCTTGGCACTCATTGATATCAATGGTGAGTTTTTCTCGCATTGGTTAAAGGCATTCATTAATGGTCGGTAATCCAATGACTTCTTTTCATGCTCGACATCGACACATTTATTCACATGACTAGAATTGTACCATCGGTTTTTGTAGCAGGTGAAGACTATACATTTTTTCAATGACTACCTCAGCAGTTACAGCAACATGAATTCAGCTATATGAGAGTACCACAGTTCCACTTTCCTCCTTCGACATTTCCCATGATCCAGTTGTTGTAACAGTAGCAGTTCTGATTCCTTCACTGCCCATGATCCAGTTACAGCCGCAGCAGCATTTATAGTTACATTTTCATGATCCTGCAGCAGTGACATCTTCCATAATCCAGCAACAGCAGATACATTCCTATTGCATCGCTCGTCTACTTTTTGGGTAAGTGAAGGTATGTTGTTTTCTAAACTTTAATCATGCAATTCCTTACATGCTAGCAATGAATAATTTGGAAAATTCCCTCACCATGCTCCATTTCCTTTTTCACTTTCATGACCCATGCCAAGTTGCACAAGGAAATGCAACAAATTCAGTTGGGTAGGATGAAGATAGAGGTTGATGTACACTCTATAGGATCTCAAATGCAGCCATATTTTCAAAGGATAGGAAATCTTTGTGACTATGTATTCATTTTCTCATACATATTGTTCCTTATATAAAATCCAGAATTTGAATTGAGTATATCTCACAAACCATACATTGGATCCTCATGATTTTTGGACAGGGAATGGATAATATTATGATGAACAAAATTGGAAAGTTTCAGCTCAATCCAATGGACGCATTTCGAAAAAACAACCATCATCACCTACAGCCAATTTGCATTTTTCTCGAAATCCGTGATGTGGGTTTTTCTAATTTTTGGTGTGGAGATGCATTGGACTAGTAAAACCTTGCTTGCAAAATTTCATCCAAACCCAGTTTGTATTTTGGGAGATATTAGTTCCGGAAGTTGGCTGCAACACCAGCTGCAACTGTGCCAAACTTTCCATTTCACAACTGTAACTCCACCAAACTCTCCATTTCAGACCTGCAACTCTAAACTATATTCACTATCATCATTTCGCTACCATCATTCCATTTTTCCACTACCATCACTCCATTTTCATCTCATTTATCATTCACCAACATTTCTTTTCTGACAAATCCTCTATTGCACTTTGCTTCATACACATTGATACACATATTGTCATGATTCATAAAGGTAAAGAAAAGGATTTCTTATACACATTGATGCTTTCTGTTGATGTATTTGTAACTTTGGAATATATTCACTTGTATATTGTAATTGTACTTTATTGTATCCGCAACGGAGATGTATTATTCCTCTGATTGAAAGTGTCGTCGGTTGTACTTGCATATGTCGCAAGTTATGTTGTAAGTGTCATAACTTATACTTGATGGGTTATTAGACCACCTTGATGGAGTCGGCTCTGTATGAGTCATGTGGGTCAAAGGGTTATTAGACCACCCTAGTAGGGTTCGGCCTAGTCATCATTATGTTAAGTGGTTAAGTTGGGGCCGACCTAATTGAGTAAAGGTCAAGTCAAGTTAGTGTATAAATAGAGAGTGTGACTCTCTCATTTTACACATTCTCTTATTCACTCACTTTGCATTAGTGAGAGAAGAGAAGGGTGTGCACAAGTGGAGGAGGAGCATGCTGCTGAAGACATATATCTCTTGGTTTTGATCATGGTGATCCTTGTATTGATTCTTATTCTATTTCTGAGGAAGTTGCGGGGTTTTTCATCTTCTTGGTTTTCCCCGGTGAAATGTTTTGTGTCTCTTGTCTCTTATGCTTGATATGTTGTACATGTTGTTCTTTCAGTTAAGATCCTATATCTATTGAATTTATGCTCAAAATATAACATGGTACCAGAGCTAGCCTGAAGGAAGTCATGATATGGCATTTATGAGACTTGTTGCACTTGCGACAAATTGGAAGCTAGGGCTTGATATAGCAAAAACCAGTCTTTTTGGAACTTTCGCTATAAATACATTTTGGTGAAGGTTCAGGATCTGAAACTTATAAAGGTTGTATATAACATCCCCATGTACCTTGTGTCCAAAGAACAACATTTGATTCGTTGTACTTTGTGATTTATGATCTGTACAATCTAGGGTTTCTGCCTCTTCCAGATCTCGGTCATAAACAGGTGACCTAGGAAAAAAGGAAACAACTTGGTCTAGGAAGCTCCAAATAAAATTTCGTAAAATGTAATAGGTATATCATAGAATTTAGTTTCTCAGGTAAGTTTTTCAGAGGCCGAAGTTGAACCAGTGACACGTGGCAGGCCGTACAAGTTTGATCTCTCGTTTTATTCCTTAAACAGGTCATGTTGCGACACTTGGAATAAATCTCTCTCAGAGAATCCAATTGAGGTCAGACCTGTGTGGTTGGAAAGATGATAGGTCAGGATGCCACAGGCCAAATGTTCCATCCCTATGGATTCATAATTTCAGAGATGCACCAGAAACAATCAGGTGCATATTTCTGTCAAAATAGAATTGGATTTTGAGCACCTTCATTCTTGGCGTGTCACTGCTGCGGGAATTTAGGTCTTTGAAGAAAGTTGGAATTTTTGGAATCGGAGTCCACGGCTGAATGATACTCATAAAAATCAAAATTTAGAGACCAAGATCGAATTTTTTGGTTGGGCAGAAGGTCGAGCTTGATCAAACCCTAGTTCGGGATTTTGATCGGAAAGGTGGAAAATTAGGGCTTCTGCAAAAGTGGAATTTTTTAAATCTGTGACCATGGCTGGAAACTTCTCAGAAAAAACAAAGTTTAGAACACAAGATCGAACCTTTTGGATGGTAAGAAGACCGGGCTTTATCAAACCCTAGTTCGGGATCCTTCTAGAAGATCCAGAAGTTTCAAAGGAAATTTTGAGGGGTCAAATTTTGCAATTTTCAAAATTGAAGTATACCAGCTTGATCAGCTCAGCAAGGCACATCTTTCCATCCATTCAGAAGTTTGAAATTCAAAATTTGAATTTTTAGGGTTTCTCTGACAAACCCTAATCTAGCTCCAGATCCAGTTTTAGCAAATCAAAGTGGATTGGGCTAATCCTAGAAGAGAATGAATTGGACACCCACATAAGTGAAGAAGTTCCAGTTTCAGAGGGAGTTGAGGCGAAGGCCTTACATAAGAATGCTATGAGCAATCTCGACAAGTATGACTTGAGGTGATACAGGTATTTTTCAAAATTTGTTCATGATTAAGTTTATGATATGTTTGTCTTCATATTATTGAGATTAGTACAATCTTGAGTAATTTTAGACTTGTCTTATCACCCTAATGAAAGTATGAATGCATGTGAATGATACAATACATTCATTGATTAGGGTTATGACACTTATGATTGTACTAATGCATTGTGGTGTTGTATGAGGATGATGTTGTCCGCTAACATGAAAGGTACATCAATAAATTTCTAGTTCAAGAAAATATGACCATGGTGACATGAAGACAAGACTCATCCATAGTCATGGATCACATAGAAGCTCTACTTACGAGGTATGTATAATTTGGCTCTACAATGCTTAACCTATGAGATATGCAGGTTACTAGCACAAGTCATTGAAGAGAACAAGAAGACATTATGCGGGTATGTTCGACATCACTAGCTAACATGATATTCCAGATATGTTTTTCCTATATCAAGTTAGAATCCTACCCTGTGTTAGGATCTTATACTTTTGTATGAATGATTATTCTTGAAGTTAGAAGTTTAAGTAATCAACAGTTTATGCATATTATGTTTCTTACTTTGATTGATGATATGACTAACTCGAAGAGTCATATGGTCAATAATAATATGCATGAGTAATAGAAGTCCTCCCTGAAACCTTGAATACTAATGCGTATGATAAATTACCTGTGTGTGTGAAATGATCATGACCATACATGTTAAGATTATAATGTTTTGATAGTATTGAGATTATACTAATGTATGTATGGTTATGTATGAGATCTTGAGGATAACACAATCATGACACTAGTGCACACTTAAGCATGCATAGTGATCCAGGATGGATATAAGTTCAAAGACAGGTAATCTAGGAAGCAAAGATCAAGAGGGAGCACACTCCAAAAGTTCCTGCAACGAAGCAAAGATCAAGAGGGAGCACTCCAGGAAGCAAAGATCAAGAGGGAGTCCACCCAACAACCAAACAAAGATAAGTATTTGAATTGTCATTTATTATATATATGATTACTTAAATGATGTTGTTCAGTCATGTACATACTTAGGTTCCTAGATTTAGGATGTATATTATGCATTTTAGAAAAGTTGTATGGTAATGGGTATGTGGCCTATGGTACTGTACAACATTCCATTGTTACTTATCTAGAATGAAACCTCTTTGCTAACATGTTGGGAGTTGTGCACACTCTTAACAAATATTCTGGTAGAGATGGAAGGCATCTAGAAAGTTATCATGTGAATACGGGATATGGATAAATGTTGTATTGAAGCATTGGCTAAAACAATTACATGACTGTATGGCATATGTTCTTATGTGTAAGATTTTATTCTGAAAACTATGAGATGTTTCTAATCATGCAATTGAATTTGACTTGTAGGAAAGATCGTATCACCTACAAAAGAAGGACTACAACATTTGCTCCAGCGACGAAGTTCAAGAAAATTATCTATTGAAGATATTGAAGAATCTAAAAGTTCCCAGGATCCGGGATGTAGTAATGAAAGGATGCCATGATCGAGGAGTACCAGTCGATCATGAAGAATGATGTCTAGGATGTGGTCCCAAGACCAGAAGGGAAGTCTGTTGTGACTTCCAAGTGGATCTATAAGATCAAGCATGTTGTGGATGGTAGCATAGAGAAATACAAGGCGAGGTTTGTAGCTCATGGCTTCTCCCACAAAGAGGGGATGGATTATAAAGAGACTTTTGCTCCTGTAGCCAGATACACTTCCATTAGAACAGTACTTTCTCTGGCTGCAGTGATGAAGTGGAAGATACACCAGATGGATGTCAAGACATCTTTCTTGAATGGTGTATTCGAAGAGGAAGTATATGTGGAGCAGCCACTCGATTTTGTGACATGTGATAGGGATTCATATGTGTGCAGGTTGAAGAAATCCTTGCATGGCTTGAAGCAAGCTCCTAGGACTTGGTTTGGTAGGATAGATAGCTTTCTATCCAGTTTGGGATTTACCAAGAGTAAATAAGATTCCAACCTTTACTACAAGGTTGAGGAAGGCAATCCATTGATACTACTTTTGTATGTGGATGACCTATTTGCTACAGGTGAGGATAGATTGATTGCCGATACAAAGAGGAAGCTTGCTGCCAAGTTCAAGATGAAGGACTTGGGGATGATGCATTACTTTCTAGGCATGAAGGTGTGGCAGAGTACAGATGGGATCTTCCTTGGACAAGGGAAGTATGTAGTAGAGATCTTGAAGCAGTTCAGGATGATGGACTACAAGGCCATGGCAACACATATGGAATTGAACCTAAAGCTTCTGTGTGATACTTCATCTGAGTCGGTTGATGTCACGGTGTATCATCAGATGATTGGGTCCTTGATGTACCTGACAAACACGAGACCAAATATTTTCTTTGTTGTGAACACATTGAGTCAGTTCCTAACAGATCCAAGAAGTGTTCACATGGTTGCTGTAAAGCATATTCTGAGGTACCTGAAGGGTACGGTTGATTATGGGCTCAAGTATGATGCAAATCAAAAGTTTAACCAGATTGGGGAGGCAGTTCCATTGATTGGAAGAGCACTTCGGGGTGCTACTTCAGTATGGGATCCGGTATGATCTCTTGGTTTGGCAGGAAGCAGTCTTGTGTGGCACTGAGTACAGCCGAAGTAGAGTATGTCGCAGCTTGTTTGGCTAGTTGTGAGGCAGTATGGCTTAGGAAGCTACTGTCTGATTTGTTTGATCTCCAGCTGAGTGCTACTTGTATATATTGCAACAACCAGAGTTGTGTGAATTTTTTGGAGAACCCAGTGTTCCATGACAAGTCGAAGAACATTGAGATCAACTTCCACTATATTAGGGATATGGTGCAGAGAGGAGCAGTGAATCTTTTGTATGTTGTGAAGGACGAGAGATAGCCGATGTGTTGACCAAGCCACTGGCCAGAGGGAAGTTTGAGTACTTCAGCGAGAGGCTTGGTGTACTTCAGATCGAGATTCCTTCCAAGGGGAAGTGATGAGTCTGAAGACACAGATGCACATGAGCCATTCTCACATGCTGGTAGGTGTGTCCTCCCATGGTGCAGATATAATGGTTGGGGCCATTCTGACATGGTTAAGTGTGTCTTCCCATGGTCGTTGATGTAAGAGTTGTTCCATTCGAGCATGGTTGAAGTGTGTGTCTTCCCATGGCTGCAATATAACTGTTGTGCCATTCGAGCATGGTTGAAGTGTGTCTTCCCATGGCTGCGATATAAGTGTTGTGCCATTTGAGCATGGTTGAAGTGTGTCTTCCTATGGCTACGATATAAGTGATGTGCCATTCCTAGAATGGTTTAAGTGTGTCTTCCCATGGCTATGGATATAAGTGCGATGCCATTCTTGCATGGTTGAAGTGTGTCTTCCCATGGCATAGATATAAGTGTTGAGCCTTTCACGGATGGTTGATGTGTGTCTTCCCATGCCGGTGAATGTAAGTGTTGTGTGATGTGCATCTGGGTTTTGCTCCGTGGACAATGACGGTGATCTGAAGACGATGAGGTGATAGTATGGTACACAGTTTTTGCAGAGGCATATAATCAATCCTGAGATGCTCTTGTAGGTTTTGCAGAGGCAGTGTAATCAATCCTGAGAGATCTTGCAGGTTTTGCAGAGGCAGTGTAATCAGTCCTGAGGTGTACCTACTTGATGGCTTGCTTGCAGAGATGATGAATACCTACATGGAGGCTAGGCCTACATCCAGCATGAAAAAGGGATGGCTCTGTAGAACTTCCTATGACAAGAAGAATTATGAGATAGCACTAGTGATCGAGATGTCAAGTACAGCAGCAGTGATGATGATGATGCTCTGTGATCTAGTGTTGATGATCCAGCTCCATAATTGAAGACTTGTGATTTTATGTATTGGTGACTTGTGTCAAGAGAATGCCTTCCTAGTTAAGAGGGTGTGTTGATGTATTTGTAACTTCAGAAGATATTCACTTGTATATTGTAATTGTACTTTATTGTATCCCCAACGGATATGTATTATTCCTCCGATTGGAAGTGTCGTCAGTTGTACTTCCATATGTCACAAGTTATATTGTAAGTGTCGTAACTTATACTTGATGGGTTATTAGACCACCTTGATGGGACCAACCCTATATGAGTCATGTGGGTCAAAGGGTTATTAGACCACCCTAGTACGGGTCGGCCCAGTCAGCATTATGTTAAGTGGTTAAGTTGGGGCCGACCTAGTTGAGTAAAGGTTAAGTCAAGTTAGTTTATAAATAGAGAGTGTGACTCTCTCATTTTACACATTCTCTTATTCACTCACTTCACATTAGTGAGAGAAGAGAAGGGTGTGCACAAGTGGAGGAGGAGCATGTTGCTGAAGACATCTATCTCTTGGGTTTGATCATGGTGATCCTTGTATTGATGCTTATTCTATCTCTGAGGAAGTTGCGGGGTTTTTCACCTTCTTGGTTTTCCTCGGTGAAATTTTTTGTGTCTCTTGTCTCTTGTCTCTTATGCTTGATATGTTGTACATGTTGTTCTTTCAGTTAAGATCCTATATCTATTGAATTTATGCTCAAAATATAACACTTTCTTATGCACATTGATATCTTATCATTTCCAATGAGTGTATGGTTAAATTATTATTGCAACGAGAAAACAGATAATGAGATAAATGTTGTTAACACAAGAACCAACATTCTTTGTATTCATGGTTGTTACACAAGAACCAACCATAAGAAAATGTCAGTTGTTACTCACACCCTAGAAACATTCAATGTTGGAAAGACATCATCAATCAAAGCCAAAGTTCAGATGCCAAGAGTTCTTAAGAAAATCCATGCACGGTTGCATGAGGACATGCAACAAGTTCAGTTGGGGAGTATGTTGGGACTCAGAAATGTCATATTTTCATCCACCTTACCTTCTGTTATTCCTCACATTTCGTCATCCCATTAACCTCTCATCACACCATTTCCATACATATACTTGAGTTTCATCTTATTATTTTCCACTTTATTCATTTTAGTATTATAAGTGAATTCATGATTAAATATTAGAAATTAACATGTTTTTCACTAATATCTCAAGTACGGATGAGCTTTGTAATGTGTAGGAATATGTGAAGGATCAATTCAAAGAAAAGACTTCTTGAATATCTCCTCCACCATTTCAAGGAGATAGTTATTCAAAGAATATTCCAAGGAGAAGATCATGGAGATTTGGTTGGCATATCTTATCTAGGATGTATGAGAGACATGTGGAGAATTTGTGAGAGACATGTGGAGGATTTGAAGGGATCATATTTTGTAATAATAGGAAAGTACTTGAGAGTGGTTGAGAGAATAATGGATCTGTCATTATGAGATGGTTATCTTCTTTTCAAAGAAATTCATGTATAAAAGAGAGTGCTCTCTCTTCATTTGATATCGTAGATTAGGAGGAGATTAGTCTCAGATTGTAGAAGTTAGTTTTGACTTTGTAATATGGAGAAGGGGATTCTTAGCTTTTGTTCATAATCTTAGTTTTGATGATTTCATGATTTTTCATTGATTCTTGTGATGTAAATTAAGATTTCTTTATTGTTAATGTGATATCACATGTGTTGTCTCGTTGCTCTTCATATGTTGTCTTTCTTTTATGCAATTTACTTTCAGCCATGTGTTTCAGCTTCCAGCATTAAATTAGCAGTTGTTTGTTTCAGCTTAAGGGGGAATTAGATTACAAATTAGAAATTAGCAAGGGGGGTTAGATTAGCTTAATTCAACTTCAATCCTGCATATATTTTGCATGTGCTTCGTAAGCCTACGAACCTCGGATTGACAAATTAAATAGTTGGGCAAGTACTACAATGGAATTAAACGACAATATTTCCGCCTAGCACCCTCTACCACTCCCATGAACTCAAGGTACTCCAAGGTCTTTGAGAGACCTCAATGTGATCTTTCCACATGGCATCCATCTTCTCTGTAATGCTCAATCTCTCATAGGTTCAACTATTCAATCTTCTTCACCCATACCTGTTTCATGGCACTTGTCTTGCCATTTGATCCTTCATCATTATTTTTATTCCTTAGTTCATTGGATTTCCTTGTTGAACTGAATGATACACTTCTCATAGATCGTCTCCTTGTATTACTTGATCTTTGTGCCCAAAACCACTGCAGTTGTAGAATCTCATTGTACGACAATATGCAACAATATGACCCACATGGTTGCAAGTCCAACATCTAACTGTGTTTTTGGAGTTTCCAACACTTCTTGCATAGAATCTGCAATCTAATGCCCTGTGACCAAAATCATTACATGAGTAACAATAACCATTGAAATTGTTTTCATACCTAGGTTTTTGGTTCCATCTTGGAGTTGTCTCTCTTCTGAGTTTGCTTTTGAGGAGTGAGACCAACTTCCATATGTCTTCTTGATATTCTAAATTCTTTGTTGTCTTTTGCAGGTACATGAGGAGCAAGTTTACTTTCACCTTTTTAGAATGAAGGAATTGCTTCAGAAGTCTTAGGATTCCATGTGCAAACTTCAAGTTTTTCTACTTCCTTGTTGTATCCAAGCCCAGATTTGTCAAATGGAAATATTTGACAATCCAAGATCTCATCCAAGATAACTAAAGTGTTGTTGAACTTCACATGATTGTTTTACTTTTCAACCTTCTTTTTTAGATCAACAACTTCTATCTCAAGCTTCTAGTTTGTCTTCTCTTTTACATCCAGTTGATTATTCAATATTTCTTCTATTTTGTTGGTTTCCTCCAACTAAGTATTCAAATCAATATTATCCTTTCTTGTCTCTTCAATCTCTTTTAGGTCTTCACTAATGTCTTCTTGTTCTTTTTCTAATTCGGTCTTTAGTCTTTCAACTTCATCCTTTTTGTCCTCTAACTGATCCTGCAACACGGCTTTATTGTGCTTAAGTTTTGTGAGTATCTCTTTTAGTGCCAAGGTCTTATGTTGGTACTTATCTAAAGAGTTCAAAGTTCTTTTCTTAAACCTGAGGAAGTCATATTGGTTTAGACTAACAACATTCATGAACCAATCAACTTTGAGCTCAATTTTCAAGAAGGTATGTGTTATTTCCTTTGTTTCTTTCAACAAATCTTCTTCATCTTCTACAAGAACATTTTCAATTTTATCACATATAGAGCTACTACAATCATAAAAGTACATACGTTCACTAGAGTCCAATTCTTTCTTTTCTTCTTGCTTCACATCTTCAATGGGCTTGGATTTTGTTTCTTGATTTTCCTTTTTAGTGTCGTGTTTTCCCCTTTGGTATTCACTTTCCAACTTAAATCATAGGTCTTTCGCTGAAGTGTATTCCCTTACACTTTCCTTGATGGATCTTGGAAGTCCATCCATGAGGAAATTCAAGGCGGTGGTGTTTTCCTTCTTAGCTTATTTCTGTGCAATTGAATTGGTATTCTTAGAAGGAACATATGGATAGATCACAATCTTGCAAACACCTGTAATGTCCCTTATTAGGAATTTTATTAAAATTGCAATTTTCCACTTTTGTTTTCCTAGTTCGACCTTTGACTAGTTTTGATCTCTAGGTCCCAAATTTGCCCCAAATGATCCCAAATATTCTAAGAAGGTATATGAATGATATTAGAACATAAATATGTGTTTCAGGGATGCATTTGGACCTTTAAAATACTTCTTCAAATCCTCTTTCAATTCTGATCAATGTAGGTAACTTTACTAGTGATTTTCCTTTGACTAGTATTGGTCTCTAGGTCTCAAATTGACTCCAAATGCCTTCAAATCTTCAAGGAAGGTGTATGAATGATATTAGAACTTGAATATGATTTTTATTGATGACATATGTCCACCAAAAGTCCTCTGCAAACTCTCTTAAGATTCTGGACCAATTATGCAATTTTACTAGTAATTTGGGGTTCAAATCCCCCTGGGGTAAGTACTGAAAATGGATTCCCAAATGCCTCCAAACCCACTCAAATTTATTATCAGAGGTATGTAATGTGTTAATTATTTTATTAAAGTCTCATATGCACCATTAATGGATTATTAAAACTGTTCTCACCCTCTCCCATTCAACTGCAAAAATCCCCAATTCGACCCTTGGGGGAATGGCACTATTTCACCTCCCAATACAACTAAACTGAGTAAAAATGCTTCAAATTCTCAAGTACAGTAAATGAAACTTTTAGAAGACACCCATGGAAGTATATTTATCACAAATATATCAAAGAATCATCCATTCATTCGAAATCATCATCAATACATTGGCTCACAACAAGGTAGTGGGGAAATGGCATTGTTCTTCCATTAAAAATGAGATTTATACATTTCTACTTGGAATTTTGACCTGAAAATTTTTGGAGATGAAGAACAGAGTATTTAATTCATATTAAAAAAGAAATGGGGCATTAAAAGCTTCCCCAAAGAGTACAATAGCTCACCAAAAACGCCCTCCCTCAAGGATCAAGAATATGCCATCAAAACTGGAAATGGTTGAAGGAGTGAGCTGCAATAGAAGAAACCATGAGCTTCCCTGTAGCTTACACCTGAAAATAAATACTCCATTAAATATCCAAATGAAAGGTCTGAATGGCATTTCCAATTACCAACTTGGATGGGAATCTTTCACCCTCGAAATTGGCTAAGGCAAGAAACTAGTCATCCACTAGCTCTCCCTCTTCACAAATGCAATTGCAAATTCTACAAATGATCAAAATCTATTCTCATACTTCATTTCTACATTTCATAACCAACATTAGCCTTCTAAGGGTCGAAATCCTCTCAATAGATTCAATAGATTTCCATTTAGGAAATATTCCACATTTGCCATTTGTCTCCTAGTTCCAACCTTCCATCTTCTCCCAAATTCGATTTTGAGTCTCTTTGGCTTCTCCAAATCCCAAATTCGCCTTTCTTGAGCCTATTTTTGGGGATGACATGTCATAGTGGTTAGATGTCAGAGGTTAGGTCTGCAATTTGTCATAGTTGTCATAGATGCTCCATCATTGGTGTCATAGGGGCTAGGGAATCTAGCCCAAGTGTCCACAAACTTCCACTTTGACTCTTTATCTTCCATGGAGGTTACAAATCCTTCCCAATTCGACCTAAGATGCTCAATGACATGTGTTATGACTTACCAACTCACCCAAGAGTGTTCACATTCCAATTAATTCGAATTTGCAAAAGAGAGATACCATGTATTATGAAAAATCAAGCTAGTGTGGGTCCCACATCCTCCATATGTCTCCAAAACCATTTGTCACCTAAGAATTTCTCTTGAATTTCTTTATTCACTCTATTTATTAAATACTTGAACCCTTCTAATGTCTAAACATCATTTATTATCCCCCTTATTCCAAATCCCAAAGCTTCCACCCCAAACCTAGGAAACTAGTAATTTTCCTCCTTGGCAATTATTTGACCCTTAACATCAATTTTACAAACTCTAATGAATATGGCTAATCTGATTAGGCCATTGTGACCCAATTCCAAATTTGGGACATGACAACACCAAACCTCTTCAAGTAATATTTCATCTTGCTTCTCTAACCGAAATAATCTATCCAATCAAATACCAGAACATCATTGTTATGGGACTTCTCTTTTGCATCCATTGTGTGTCTACAGATACCCTTCAAGCTTGCAAGGCTTGTGGTGAAGGCCTACTCTGATAGCAATTGGTTGACACAATGGTCACATTGAGAGGGGAGTGAATCAGTGTTTAAGCAATTAAACCTCTTTTCAATTCTACAAGTTAAGCAGAGTCTATCAAAGTATTATTCTATTGAGTACATAATCATTACATCATTGTTATTTATCATCTAAATCAACAATGGATCATAAGCATAACATCAACATAAAATCACATCATCAAATGACACAGCAAGATATGTATGGTAATATTTATTAATGTTTTATGTGATGTACAATGGAATAGTACAATATTCACGATTGACTCGGCACCAAATGATACAAAGAGCACCAACTCTAAATCCAGGACCCATCCTGGTCTTCTCAGCTTCAACTGAGAAAAGGTGAGGAGTCTAATCCTCAAGTGCAAGACTCGGCTCGCAATGTGATATGAACCGACTTTGTTTATTTTCCCAACTCAATCAACTGCTCTGATGCTCATTGATCATGCCAAGTCATTTTCCTATCAAGAGGTATCCCAACTGTCAATCCAATCATCAAGGTCTGCCAACCAAGATCATCATCAGGGTCTGCTCAATTTATCAAAACTTTGCACATGTCAAGTCATCAAGGTTTCCTCATGTCAACAATTATAGGATCAGTAAAAATACATCTGCCACAAAACACAATTAGATCAGCTATGGATCTCAGTCAAGTTTCGTTAAAGATCTTCCCATGTCTCAAAGTCAATTCTGCACTTATTTTATGAACAATTTCTCTGTCACACTTGTATCTATCATCAAATTATTCAGACAACTTCTTATCATTGTCCACAATGAGCTTACATCATAGTTACTATCCATGTTGTATTACTGCCATTGTCATGGTGAATAAAACTGTTGCAAAACATCAACTATACCATGTCAGACTGCACATAACTTGTTCTTAACCAAATCCTAAATCATACTCAGCTTTTATACTTATTATTCAACAATTCTGCTTTTAAACCAGTCTAGGTAAAAGTTACTTCTAAGATTGAGACAAACTCTGCCTCAACTTTTTTTTAAACCCTGCCAAAATTGCTCTTTAGGCTATCCCAAAATCTGCAATACTCTTCTTAAATTCGTGCCAAAAATATTCAAGTCTACCTACTAAACATGTTTCATTTCTGCCTTATAATGAGTGCCAAAACATTCTTCTAAGTGTCCCATAAGCAATCCTTCAAATAGGTCTTCAAAACAATCCAAGCAATTTGCAATAATGGACCTATACTCTCATAGTCAAATCATACCTTAGGTAACATGCCCAACAACCTTCAAATTTCATGCCCTTCGAAGATCAAAGTTAATGTTCCTTTTAAAACATATACTGTGGTTGAGTTCAGGTAGATGGCTTCTTCGACAAGCCTTAGTATACTCGGGATTGATTATAAACAAGCATGCTTCAAACCTTGTGTACCTGAGATTAGTGCTTCTTACCAAAACACCTGTAGTTGCTTCAGGATCTTCAGAGTTTCACATATATTGTTTGCATGCATATCAATTACACATTATCTGTCTTATCTTAGTCTTCTTGTACATCCTATACTACACTTTGCTTTTGTACTTTAATGTACCTTGAACTCAGCTTCCTCAATCAACTTTGTTGCTTCCTTTATTTATGTGGTTACTAGTGCATACGGCTGCTACTCTCCAAAAACACCTGAAATCATAACTCCAAAAGAATACTTCTCCTGCTACCTGAATTTCAGAATGTTGTTGTTTCTCTTTAGTCTGTGTTTGCGGATACCTCAGTCCTCTATCAATCCAAAAATTTCAAAGCTGATATATATTTTAAAACTTGAAATTTTCACTTTTACGGTGGCTGCCTTAGACTAATCCGAAAATAAGAGCTTGATTCTTATAAAAAATGTGTAAGATGAATGGAATAAAAGTGTATAAATATAAGTTCAAAAAAAAATTTACTTCAAACTGAGCCAACCTGCCTTTAATTGAATTTTTAGTTTTAAAAATATTTTGGAGTATTTTATGGAGTCAACCTTGCAATAATTAATGTATAATTTTTTTTATAATAGTTGGGTCAACTTTTTTGAGATCTTCATAGTAATTATTTAATTATCATGTCAATAGAATAAGTGTTTTCATGACCAAGAGAAGACCACCGAGGGCTTCTCCATGTCTTCAACTCTTCATTATGTCAACCAAGACTTCTTCAACAAACTTGTGTCCTTCATCATCGATGATCAAACTATGACCATCATGAGAAAATCCCAAGCTCCATCATAGGTCAACATCCATGACAAGATCAAGAAGGATTTTATCGAAGGAATCAAGCATATTGCTCATCAACAAGGCAAGAGGGCATTTAACCACATCATCAAATCATGGGTTCCAAAATCTAAGGGCTTCATGTCAAGCACGTGACCATCAAGTCTTCATTGTCCAAGTTACCACAAGCAATGGAGTCATCATATATCATGTCCAAGACCCTCCAAGGACACCCTTGTCATAACAAGAAGGATTCTTCAACAAGGTTATATACATGTAAGAGTGTAAGGGTATCATCGTCAAGGTGGCAAGATTGTGGGCTGCAAACCACATTATAGGTGGGTTCCAAGAGCCAAAAGAATATCATCAACATGGATAAGACCATACTATGTGTGTGGGTCCCAAAACTTTCTCATGCAATAGAATAGGGGCACCTCAATGGTCTTCAGAATTCTTCATGTCTTCAAGATCCACATCTCCATGGGCTTCATACAAGAAGCATCATCATGCCACATCAATATCCAAGAGGCATGTCAAGGGAATCAAGGCATAATCTCAAGGTCCTCCATACACCTATGAGCCACATCATACACAAATGACCACATAATGGGTCATTTGTACAACTAGGTACACATCATCTATAAATGGGCTCTAATTCCCAAGCTTCCACATGCAAGGGTACCAGTATCATGCATCCATCAATTAACCATCAAGTTGACACCTGTGTGTGGGTAGAGAACTCCAACATGTGCAAAGTACCCCACAACAGATACCATGAATATGTGCAAGTGTCCATGATCTGTGAGAATTCTATATAGGTTGAATACCCTGAAATAATTCTAATGGCCAAGAATCTTGAAGCAAAGATGTCCTCACAAGAATTATTCAAAGATATGCAAGAATAAAAAGAAATATTGAAACAGAAACATAAGTGATGGAACTTAATTGATGGAAATATCATCTCATATATTATTCCTCAATATTAATACAATATATAATACATCTCAAGAGAAAAAATAGAATTCCCTAAAGGCAAGTTGAAAAGCTCACAAAAGTAAGGCTTACTAAAAGCTAGAAAAACCCCTTAGGTGTCAAAATCACTTTCCAATCAGTCTAAAGGCTCATGAATTAGATAAATATGGTATGGTAGCTAATGAGTGATGAAAATGGAATGTGATGATGAATTTTGGTTAGAATAAATAGGTGGAGGTAGAATTGGCCAAGTGGAGAGTGTTTCCAAGTCAACTAGCTTTACCTTATCCACTAGAAAGTAGAAAAAAAAACAAGATAAAGTTGTCTAAATCCAAAAAGTGTCTTTCTAATACAGGAATGGAATAAAATCATAAAGAATCCAAGGAAATATTATCCAGAATCTATCCAAATTCGTTTTAGTGACTTAGGATGGCATATGGAGGCATAAAAGATAAAAGTAGGCCAACTACATAGTCTACACCTAGGAAAATTAATCTAGATGACTAATAAAATATATCCTAATTATGGAATGGGTTTTTAAATGTTGCAACACCCCCCCTTCAGCCTAAATTAGAGTTAGTAAATTATGTGTAGGGCCCAATAAACAATTCTTATGGTCACCCCAATACAAAAATTATTATGCCCAGGTAAACTGGGAAACAGGGAAAACCTCATGAGAATAAAACCCTCCCTCAAAAATGGACATGTGCACATCAAAAACTGTTGTTGCTCCAAACTCAAGTAGGTGTGGACTTGATCAAATGTCTGGAGGTATATTCCTTTTGGGAGTGGATCATGCTCCAAAAACATGTGCTTGAATTCTCCTTCAATGGATGCAAGCAAATCTGGAAGCTCTTTGAACTTGCTCTTGAACAGAACAAATCCATGAATATGAAGACCATCCTGGAACTTGAAATTCGAACCAAATAAGGTAGGATAAGCTTCAATCAAATCTGATTTATCTTGAAACTTGAAATTCAAATAAGAGGAAGTTAAATCAGCTCGAATAAAATATGCCAATGTGATGGCAATGTCTCCATCTTCAGTGAAACTTTGAGGACATGTGCTAGTCATCATGTAGGAATAGGTAGAACGCATGAGATCACAATAAGTGAGTGAAAATGGATCACTCTCGAAATCTAAACCAGCCTTCAAATCATCCAATAAAATCATCATATTGCACAACATCAGCATGTGAAGTATGCACAGAATCATCAAAAACTAGCTTGTCATCCTCAAGATCAAAATATGAAGAATGATATGAGAACTGTGAATGGATAGAATCCTCTTCAACAATGGTAGCTCAATTAGTTGAACCTTCTTCATTACCAACAGCCACATGTGAAGGAGAGAGATTTGATTTCTCAACTTATAGATCCACAGAAGAAGTCTCTTCAATTAATTATTCATGGAAATAAGCATTTGAATCAAGGATATCATCATCAACATGAATTGATTGTGAAGAAATTTCTACAATTTCTTTTTCTTCAAAGACAACTTATTCAGAGATGGTTGAAGCCAAGAATTCAGGAGGAAGAACACATGAGAAGGTTTCAAATTTACTCTCCATATTGTTGGTATGAAACTCATTGTGATTTCCAAAGACTCTATCCAAATTGGTCCAGAGATCCTTTGGGTATTCAGCAAAATCAATAAGGTAGTGCATGAATGGAGAAAAAGCTAGACACGTGGCTCCAAGCACTCTATCACAATCATTCAGCCAACCATCTTTCTCTTCTGAGGATTCAGGATCTTCAACAGATCCAATAGACACATCAAATAGATCATGTCTCTTCAAATATGAACTCATCTTTGGCTTCCACTCATCATAGTTGAATGGTGTAAGAAGAGGAACTGAATTCGAATCCATGAAGTTGTACCTGCAAAACAGACTTTGAAACTTATGTTGGAAGACTCATCTAAATCTATGTTATGAGATTCATAAGCTCTGATACCATGTGAGAATTCTATATAGGTTTAATACCATGAAATAATTCTAATAGCCAAGAATCTTGAAGCAAATAAGTCCTCACGAGAATTATTCAAAGATATGCAAGAATATGAAGAAATATTGAAACAGAAACATAAGAGATGGAACTCAATTGATGAAAATGTCATCTCATATATTATTCCTCAATATTAATACAATATATAATAAATATCAAGAGATAAAATAGAATTCCTTAAAGGCAAGTTGAAAATCTCACAAAAGTAAGGCTTACTAAAAGCTAGAAAAACCCCTTAGGTGTCAAAAGCACTTTCCAAATCAGTCTAAAGGCTCGTGAATTAGATAAATATGGTATGGTAGATAATGAGTGATGAAAATGGAATGTGTTGATGAATTTTGGAGAGAATAAAGAGGTGGAGGTAGAATTGGACAAGTGGAGAGAGTTTCCAAGTCAACTAGCTTTACCTTATCCACTAGAAAGTAGAAAAAAACAGGATAAAGCTATCTAAATCAAAAAATTGTCTTTCTAATTCAGGAATGGAATAAAATCAGACAGAATCCAAGGAAATGCTATCCAGAATCTATCCAAATTCGTTTTAGTGACTTAGTATGGCATATGGAGGCATAAAAGACAAAACTAGGCCAACTACATAGTCTACACCTAGGAAAATTAATCTAGATGACTAATAAAATAAATCCTAAGTATGGAATGGGTTTTTAAATGTTCCAACATGATCCAGTCCATACTTGTTCATCAATATTGTCCATTGCAGGGAATCTTGGTGGCATATACATCAACTGAAAGGTCCACTGCATATCCATGTTGGCATCAATGACAACTCTATCAACAACAGGTACCCATAGCTTCAATGATAAAAGATTACCAAAGTGCCTCAATTGTAGTGTATACAGTGACAAATTTTCAAGTTTTGGTTGCTAATGGGGTAATTTACATTGATTGTAGAGGAATATTCCATAACATTAAACTTAGTATGGGAGAATATAACTTATCAAGCCCAACATATGTCATTCACATTAGAGGGGTAGATGTGATTATAGGGATTCAATGGTTGAAAACAATAGGTACAGTTTCTATAAAATTGAATGAATTATTCATGGTTGTTGAATTGGAAGGAGTTCAATATGAACTCAAAGGGTTAAAATATTCACCCCCTTATGTCATCAACCCGTAGAATGGAAAATCTCATAAAAAGGGTTAATAATAGAGTTATTGTTAGACTTTATTCTATGGAAGTAAAACAAGAATATGGAAATATTCCAAAGGAATTAAAGATACATTGGAAAAGCACCATAGGGTCTTCCAAGAAATTCCTGTTGGATTTTTTGTAACTTCGGAAGATATTATTCATTATATTTTATTGTGCTTTTATTGTACTTGATTGTACCTTCTAAGGGAGATGAACTGAATGCAATTTTTTATGTAATCACATGAAAGAGTCAATGTAAACCTTGGGGTGTAAATAAACAAAAGAAAATTATTAAAAATAAATTATTTATTTCCCCCAGGTGAAGTCGGACTAGTTAGGGAATTTCTGGTTTTTGCACTTATATAAATAAGAGGCTAGTGGACCTCATTATCTCATTCTCACACTTGCCTTTTGCGCATCACTTGGAGAGAGCTGATTTCGCATCACTTGGAGGAGGTAGTTGTTTTTTGGGGTTTCTACTTGTGGAATACATTTCCACATTTTCTTCTTTTCATATTCATACTATGATCTCGGGATTATCATCTCTATGTGAAGGTTGCTGGGTTTTTCCCAATTGGGTTTCCCAAGGTAAACTCTGTGTTGTTGTTTTGTGCTTTGTCTTGCTTCTAGTGATCTTGGTTATGCATTTATATTATTATAATATGAATGTATGAAATCTAACATGGTATCAAAGTAGTCATAAAAGAAGCCATTGTCGGAACCCTGCCGGAGTTGGGGTTTCATCTTGTGAAGTCTTCACCCATCATTTTGAAGAAAAATAGCCATGGGAATTTCGTTTTTGGCAAGGCGAATCTATTGGTGAAGACGGAATTCAATTCCGATAACTTTCAATTTTTGACCTAACTATGTGGCTGCAGCAGAATTAGGGTTTCAGTTTTAACTCATTTCTCTCCACATATTTGGACCAGCCCACCCTCCATTCAACTCTCTTGGCAAGGCGAATTTATCTGTGGTTTCAGTTTTTCAAATTATTAACTTTCATTTTTGACCTAGCTCCTGCTAGGGTTTCTGAACCATATCTGCAATCAAGATGATTGGGATAAAGGTTGAAGATCATTTGGAAGGAGCCTCCAATTTTATCTCCTGGAAGTCTAGGGTTCTTCTACTCCTAGAAGAAAATGATCTCTTGCTATATGTAAATGAGAAGGTCCCTGAACTAGAAGTCGAAGAGGATAAATCCCGATGGAGGAAGAATGATGCTAAAGCAAGAAGGATTATTGTGGATTCAATGAGAGACCATTTGGTTCCTCAAATATCGGGAAAGAATAATGCTAGGAAAATGTTCAAGACCATTATGAAGTTGTTTGAACACGCTATCCTAAATGTATCCATGACTTTGAGAAACCAGCTCTCAAATATGAAGATAGAAAAGTCAGAATCCATTGCCTCATACTTTATGAGAATCACAAAACTCAGAGACAAGCTCAGCACCAGTGGAGATCCTATTAATGATAAGGAGCTTGTCCTTCACACTCTAAATGGTCTTCCACCATCATGGGAGTCCTTTATCCAAAGCATAAGTTTTAGATCCAAACTACCAAAGTTTGATAAGCTTTGGGCAAATTGCACTCAGGAAGAGACCAGGATTGCAGCACGTCAAAGACTCCATGGCCATGGCACTCAACTTGATGAGAACCGAGATTTTGTTTCTCATTCCACGAAGGGTAAGGGAAAAGGTAGGAAGTTCCATAAACACAAGCACCAAGATAGGAGACCAAGTCCTCGCCCAGATCAAAAGGAGAAGAAGGACATATCTCAAGTTCAATGCTATAGGTGCAGAAAATATGGACACTACGCAAATAGTTGTCGAAGTTCAAGTAAAAGGAAGCATGAAGCCTCAATTGCTAATGTAGAAGAGGATCATCATCGCAAGAAGCAAAGGGATGATGATCGATCGGAGTTCCTCTTCTAGAAGATACAAAATGCAAGAACATAGATCTCTTATGGTTCCCACAAGAAGGCAGTGGGGGCCCACTCACCAAAACAATAAGAGATAAGTATTTTGTTTTCTTGCTTACATAGATATGTTTTTGTCTTATATGTTTTTTATATATATAGATCTAATGTGTTGAGCAGTTTATATGGTTTACCCTATTATATTATGCATATGAGCTACACAACATTTCATGAAGTTAGTCTAGATGATATCTCCCTCCTACATGCTTAGGGTAGTGCACACTCTTGATGGCATGTTCTAGTGGAGATAACAAACATCTAAATACTTCCCAGAAGTATTTGATAGACATTTTCATGATTGTTGTGATAAAGTATTAGCTAAGCTTCCTGTGTAAACTATTTTTTTTTATTTGATGTCACTAATCATCAGTCGGGATTTGACTTGTAGGGAAAATACCATGTGATTTGGCCTACAAGAGAAGACTTGTTCTGATGGACATATGAATCTCATTGATGTTTAGCAAGAAGATTCCTGGAATTTGACTCTCATCCTAGAAGGATGACCTCAGGGGAAGCTTTCACGGAAGTGAAACCAGAAGTAAGCCACCTTCATATATTTGGTTGTCCAGTATTTATACATGTGCCCAAGTTGGAACCTTCAGGCAAGAAGGGAACCTTTGTGGGATACAGTGAGTCTTCAAAAGATTACAGAATCTACATCCCAAGGTTCGGACAAATTGAAGTCAGTAGGGATGTGACCTTTGAAGAAGAATTAGCTGTCAGGAAAGGCAGAGGATCAAACATGGAGATCGATGATGAAATGATAGAACCAAAGGAGATGAGATCATCTCCCCCTCTAGTTCAAGAGGGAGTTACTAGAAAAGGATGAACCTATCGATTCCATTGATCCAGTTGATATCCCCAAAAATGTTACAGTAGGTCGGAAAAGACCTAGATGGGCACAATAGACTTAGCATGGAGCATATGGAAAATACAAGGCTAGATTTGTTGCCAGAAGATTCTCTCAGAAAGAGGGAGTTGATTATGATGATACATTTGCTCCTGTGGCTCAAGATACTTCCATCAAATCGATCATTGCTATTACTTCAGCTATGATATGGAAGGTGCATCAAAATGATGCAGACCCCAACCTTTGCTTCAAGGTTGCAAATGATGAGCCACTTATTTTGGTATTGTATGTTGATGACTTGTTTCTCATAGGAAATGAGAAACTCATTGTATGGTGTAAGAAGAATCTCGCCTCTGAGTTTGAAATGAAATATCTTGGATTGATGCACTACTTCTTGGGATTAGAAGTATGGTAGAGGCAGAAAGAGATTTTCCTAGGACAAGGAAAATACACCATTGATATATTGAATAGATTTGGGATATTGGACTGCAAGTCCATGGCTACTCCGATGGATGCAAATTGGAAGAAATTGAGAAATTCTACTTCATATTCTGATTTGTTTGATCCCACTATTTATCGCTAGTTGATTGGGTCATTGATGTATCTGACCAACACCAGACTAGATATATGTTTTGTTGTGAATTCCCTCAGTCAGTTCATGTACGAACCGAGGCAGATTCAATGGATTGCTGAAAAACATGTGCTCAGATACTTGCGTGGTGTAATACCCCAATTTTGACCCTTAGGAAATATTGGCTTCTAATGTAAATATTGTATACACACATTTTATGTTTCCCTAGCGTGGAGCTCAAGGCCAAGGCCCCGCTAGTTTATGCTCGGATTTTATTTGAATTAGACACGCTTGATATTTTGTTACCCACGTGCTATTAAGCCATGGGATATTGTAAATTGATGTAAATATTTAATATGGAAATAAAATACCAAAACTGGCTATGGAGGCAACGAATGAGAAGGGGCCATGTGTATCCACTAGGGAGTGTTGAGGGGGCTATGGGACTAAACCCTAGGCTGCCACATGTCATTATGAGAACCCTTGGCTTCCCTAGATGACATTTCTGCCTGTTGTAAGGAAGTGGTTGAGATTTCAACCCATGGCTTAAATGGAGCATAGGCAGCCCAGAAATTCGTATGGGTAGTTATGAGTTCTGTTTTCTTGTACAAGAAGTCACTCAACCTCATGGGAGGTTGCTTCATCCTCATCCCAATTCCATGGTGAAGGGGGCAGCATCATTATCAATCCAAAAACGAGCTCCCAGCAGGGAGAAAACCAGAAATCGCGACTGTGAGAGAACCCACGTTTTGGGAAGCCAAAAACGTCATGACTTGGTATTGGGTAGTGAAATCGAATGGGGAATCCATTGGTATGAACCTTGGGGCAAATGTGGGAGCATGAGCTACCCCGAAATCAATAGGAAAATCCGGTTTTTGCAGCTCAGAAAACCAGTGACGGATTTGAGTTATTTGGTGAGCAGAATGGTGAGAAATCCAGTTGGGAATAACTATGCAGAGGTTGGGTATGCATGATAAACCCAGTGAAGGATAGGATCTCATGGATTAGCAGCTGTACCTTTCTATGCCCATCCTAAAGAGCACTGGAGGGAAGATTTTCTTGAGGGACTGTGTAACAGAGAAGGGGATCTTCCTTGTGTTGGATGTGGTAGGTAATGTGGGTTCCTGACTGTTGAGTTCACTTGAGATGCATGTAGCTCTGTTGTTGAGCTCACTGGCTTACCCTCCTCTATCTTCTTGTATGCTTGATAAACCCAATGGTGTGTTGGCTTAGCATAGCTGATGACCGAAACCATGGCTGTGAGTGAGCCCAGCTAGTTACTCCTTAGTGGATACACAGCCCAGCTCAGGGGTGATCTCTCAGCTGAAAGAATATAGCCTGGATAGAGATCTATGGTTGGGTGGAACGTTGCCCTCACGTAGCCTGTCGTTGGACATTTACATTTCAAGATAAGTATTCTTGTGAATTAATTTATATACCTTCTGCGTTCTGCAATGTGTTCAATCTGAATGTTAAATATTCATGGTAATCAAATTGATATGGAATCACCTTTTTGCTTCCAATAAACATGTTGATGCATTCCATTCTATTTATGTATTATTATGTTTAATTCCGCTGTGTTTATATTGAGTTGAATCTGCATACAGAAGTTTTTAATTGTTATGAATTTATGAGTAAAAATATTGTGGCTAAGTCCATCAAAATCTCGGTGTGTTGTTAACGTTTCCTTCCCCACATTTGATGATGGAAGGGGATGTTACACGTGGCACTATGGGATATGGTTTGAAGTATGCTTTAGATGGTGACGTGATATTGTAGGGGTTTACAGACTCATATTGGGCCGGATGTGTTGCAGATCAGAAGAGTACTTATGTATGTTGCTTCAATTTGGGTTCTGCAATTATTTCTCGATGCAACAGGAAGCATAACTCGGTAGCACTAAGTACTGCAGAGGCTGAGTACATGGCTGCTAGCACAACAGCTCAAGAAGCAGTTTGGCTTCGTAAACTCCTGGCAGGATTCTTCGGCCAGATTCCAGAGCCAACCGTGATTCACTATGATAACCAGAGTTGTGTGCAGATGTCAGTGAATCCTGTATTTCATGATAGGTCGAAGCATATCTAGATTCGATATCACTTCATTCTTGATATGGTGCAGAAAGGTGCGGTCGAGTTACAGTACGTGCCGACAGACGACCAAACTGCAAATGTTCTTACCAAGGCTCTTCCCAGGGTGAGGTTCGAATACTTTCACAGAATATTTGGAGTCGAAGAGAACGTATCCCTCCTTGAGAGGGAAAGATGGCATTGAGATGCTTGCTCTACTTTTCCCAAGTGCCTCTGCAGTCCAATTACTCAACCAGATATGGGAGAAATCCCATAGGCATATGAGTAGGACAGTCAGCAGTTGGTCGGGATCACCCAGGTACCTTCTGCAATCCAGTTACGCATCCAGATATGGGACAAATCCCATAGGCAGATGAGTAGGACAGTTATCAGTTGGTCGGGTTCACATAGGTGCCTCTGCAGTCTAGTTACTCAGCCAGATATGGGAGAAATCCCATAGGAAGATGAGTAGGACAGTCAGTAGTTGGCCGTGTGGTTGCACAGGTGCCTCTATAATCTAGGTACTCAGCCGGATATGGGAGAAATCCCTTAGGTAGAAGAGTCGGACACTCAGTAGATGGTCATTCCCTTTTGCTCGTCTAAGATCTCATCCAAGTATGGGAGGACCCCATTGGCAGATGAGACAGATAGGTAGCAAATTGTATAGCAGAGATGGTACAGGTGATAATCTCATATATCTAGGATTGAGTGATTCTCCTAGATTCAGGATTGAGTGGTTCTCCTGGATCCAGGATTGAGTGATTCTCCTGGACTCACCGAAGGACTGGTGAGGATGTCACAGATATTCAGGATTGAGAGATTCTCCTAAAATCCAGGATTGAGTGATTCTCCTGGACTCACCAAAGGACTGGTGAAGATGACACAATGAGACTGTGTGGACAAACTTTAGTATGCATGGAGCTGATGGAGACATTGTAGAGTACAAGATGAAACCTAGATGATCGTGATGTTGATGAAGACCAAAGAATACCTTCCTCGTTGAGAGGGAGTGTTGGATTTTGTACAACTTCGGAAGATATTATTCATTATATTTTATTGTACTTTTATTGTACTTGATTGTACCTCCTAAGGGAGATGAACTGGATGTAATTATTTATGTAATCACATGAAAGATTCAATGTAAACCTTAGGGTGCAAATAAACAAAAGAAAATTATTAAAAATAAATTATTTATTGCCCACAGGTGAAGTCGGCCCAGTTAGGGAATTTTTGGTTTTTGCACTTGTATAAATAAGAGGCTAGTGCACCTTATTATCTCATTCTCACACTTGCCTTTTGTGCATCACTTGGAGAGAGCTGATTTCACATCACTTGGAGGAGGTAGCTTTTTTGGGGGGTTTCTACTTGTGGAAGACATTTCCACATTTTCTTCTTTTCATATTTGTACTCTGATCTCGGGATTATCATCTCTATGCGAAGGTTGTTGGGTTTTTCCCAATTGGGTTTCCCAAGGTAAACTCTGTGTTGTTGTTTTGTTCTTTGTCTTGCTTCTAGTGATCTTGGTTATGCATTTATATTATTATAATATGAATGTATGAAATCTAACAATTCCTAAGGGACTACCTCCATCTTGATATCATGAACATCAAGTTGAACTCATACCTATAAGTACTCATAATAAAAGTCCTTATAGATATCCACATTAACAAAAAGGCAAGATTGAGAAAATGGTAGAAGACATGTTGGATGCATGTGTTATTCAACCAAGCAGAGTTCATTTTCAACACCAGTAGTGATTGTAAGAAGAAAATATAATACTTGGAGGATGTGCCCTAATTATAGAGTTCTAAAAAATTCATCATCAAGGATAAATTCATTAATCCAAATATTGATGACCTATCATATGAGCTTCATGGTGTGCCTTATTTCACAAAGTTCAATCTTAAATCAAAATACCACCAAATCAAATTAAGAGAAGACATTTCCAAAACACATGAAGGACATTATGATCTCTTGGTCATGCATTTTGGATTGACTAATTCTCCTACTTTTCAAATCCTTATAAGCAAAAAAATTTGAGCTCACCTTAGAAAGTTTGTGCTGATTTTATTTGATGATATAGTTATCTATAGAAAATCATGGGAAGAACACATTAAACATGTGGATCAAGTTCTACAAATTCTTGGGAACAATCAAATTGTATGTAAAAATATCCAAATGTGATTTCGGGAAACAAGTAGAGTATTTGGGTCATATTGTTTCATAGGAAGGGGTCAAGGTGGACCCTCAAAATATTCAAGCTATTACAAAATGGTCCATTCCTAAGAAGATCAAGTCTAAGAGTATTTTTGGGTCTTATGGGATATTATAAAAAAATTGTTAAGAATTATGTATGCATTGCAAGCACACTCACATCTCTATTGAAGAAAAAATCATTTGTATGGAATGAAGAGGGTACGTTGGCATTCTCACTTTTAAAGGATTATTTGTCTTATACACCAATATTGGCAACACTTGATATTGGTAAAACATTCATACACGAATGTGATGCATTGGGGCAAGGAATCAGAGCAGTATTTATACAAAAACGGAGACCATTAGCCTATGAAAGTAAACAATTCAAAGGAAAAGACTTGGTAAAATCTACATATGGAAAAGAAACGGAAACAACTTTACATACAATAAAAATTGGCAATGATATCTCACAGAGAGGCATTTTAAAGCCAAGATAGACCATTATAGCGTGAAGTACTTTTTGGAGCAAATATTGGCATTAGAAGATAAGCAAAAATAGGTATCAAAAGTGCAAGGATTGATTTTGAAATAATCTACAAAAAAGGGAAGGGTAATGTGGTAGTAGATGCCCTTTCCAGAATAAAATAAGCCTACAACTTATATTCCATTCTCTTCCATTCCAGTGTGGTTGGAAGAAGCTCGCCGTGAATGGCAAGAAAACAATAGTACTATATAGAAAATATGATGTCTAAAAGAATGGAAGAGCTCTATGGGAAATTGGAAATGGAATAAAGATGCCCTTTGGTACGAGGGTAGAATATTGTTATGCCCTCAATCAAAAGTGAAACAACAAATACTAAGAGAGGCTCATAATTCTATGATACCGAGACATTCAAGTTTCCTTAAAACATATCAAAGGATCAAAAAATATTTTGGGGGATAAGGAATGAAGAAAAATATTCAAAAAATTGTAAAATATTGTGAGGTGTGACAAAGAAATAAAGAAGGTACAGTGAAGCCTCCAAGGCTACTTCAACCTTTACAAATTCCTAATCTAAGATGGGAATAGATATCAATGAACTTCATTATAGTGTTACCAAATTCAAAAGGTAAGGATGTCATTTTTGTGGTCGTGGATAGACTCACCAAATGTGCACATTCTTGTGGAATTCAAATACATATATTATAAGCCTATTGGCATAAGTGTTCATGAAGGGGATTCCTAGAGTTCATGATTTTCCTAAGGAAATATTAAGTGACAAAATATCCAAAATTTATAGGAAAGTTTTTCAAATAGTTATTGAAGATAAGGGGAACAACACTAGCTATGAGTTTAGTATATCATCCACAAACAAATGGTCAAACAAAAATAGTTAACAAATTTTTAGAGGGTTATTTTGTTGATATATTTAGACAAGCAATCTCAATGGGTCAAGTGTCTTCCTTTAGCAGAATGGTGGTATAATACCACCTATATCACATCTACTAAGATGTCTCCATTTAAATCTCTTTATGTATATCCAAATCCCACTATCACATTATTTTTGCAGGACCATTCTGAAGTACAAGTAGTGGTCCCACATATGGAAAAGACTAAAGAAATTTTTTGAACCCTTAAATAAAAGCTTCAAATAGCCCACAATAGAATGACACCACAAAGAAATCAACATTGAAGTCAAAGACAATTTGAGGAGGGTGATTGCGTATTTTTTAGACTACAACCTTATAAACAATCTACCTTGAACAAAAGAAGAATCCAGAAGTAGCTCCAAACTAACCCTCACCCTAATTCATTATTAGTATCTTATTTATGATTAGGTTTACTTAGTGGTATGTTATATCATGATCACTTTATCTCATATCTATAATAAAGGAGCTTCATGTGTATAAGCATCTCATATTATCTTGTGCATTGGATATACTATAAAATAAATTCCTCCCTAAAAGAGGCTTATTATTCATTAACTCTTTATCATTATCAATGCATTAGCTATTTTTTCTTTCCATTTTTATGTTATTTAAGGAATTTGGTTCATAAAAAGGCAAATATGAATACAACCAAAAACTCATCATCACTTTTTCAATGTTCTCATGAATAGATTGCATGTGTCTTGTGTTTTTGGACTGGGCTAAAAAAACCTTAGCATGAATTTTTGTATATTAAAAGAAACTCCTAACATAGTGGAATAAAAAGGAGTCCTAAAAGAGGCTACCAATATAGTGAAAAGAAAAGAGGGTTTAAATGTGAACAATTCACATTTTTTTAACTTTGATGACATTCAAAATTTTATATATATATATATATATATATATACATTTAAATGTTTTAATCCTCCACTTCCCTATTCATGGCCAAAATTGCATCATGACTTACCCTACTCCGCCCCACTCCATGTACTTGCAATCTAACTACGGAAATCTTCTCCCTCCTTTTTGTTTTATTTCAAAAAAAAACTTATTTTGATCTCTACAACCCCCACCCACCCAAGTACTTGCAATGGAACTAGGGAAATCTCCTCCCTCTTATGCATTTTTCCAACAAACAAACAAATGACTACTTTTTATCTCTACAACCACCACCCCAAGTACTTGCTTGCGATGGCACTAAGGAAATATCCCCTTACCATAGTAATTTTTTGTCCTTTGATCTTTCAAACAATAAAAAACTCAACAAAAAAAATCAAAACTACTTTTAATCTTTACAAAAAAAATTATAACTTAAATTTGGAATGCCCTCCATTGCAAATCTTGAGGTATTTTTTGTCAAATCAATTTCTATATCCAAAATTATTCTAACATTGTTTTCTCATTTCATGCAGTCATCACATACCCCAAAATACCAAATCCCTCACTACAAAGTGTCATTTCATACATGTATCATATATCCCAAAAGACTAAATCCTACATAAATCCCTTAGCTTAATCCATTCAGTTGACATAAAATCATAATCTAGAGTATAGAAGAAGATATATAAAAAATTGGCTTGTTTCCTTACCAATGTAGGCCAACCAAGTATTTGAATTCAGCTTGGAACAAGTATTTTGTAATGATCACTAACACAAATTTGTAAGCTATACTACTAATAATTAGCATTGTTTTCCTTGTAAGGTTCCATTTTGAGTTCCGCATTTGTTTCTTCTACCATAAATTTGTAAACAATATTACTAATAATCACTTTGCCCCTGAGATCTCACAATTCATGAACCCAAGTTCTGGGTGCATGAAACATGTACAAGGTTGCCGAGCAAGTACATTCCCCTGCAAAGCATAGAGAATGCAAATCCCTTATATTCAATAGGGTTCTCCCCATCCAAAAGAGTATGACATAGCACAAAAAATATTTCTGAGACTTATCACATGCACAAGATTCACTAGAAAGAAAATAAAATCAAGGTAAAAACCCCCAAAAACTCAAAAAAACGGTGCTCCACCCCCACGAAATTTAAATTAATAATTTTTATAAACAAAAAAACCCTAGCTTTCCAACCACTCTCTTGAACTCGACATCAAAAAACACACTTCATTTTTACCATCATTTTTATATTGGAGGAAGTAACAAATGGGAAGTGAAAAAGAAGAAAGACATGGATTTTAGTGCCATTTTTCTTGCAAGAAATCCATGGGCAACAATAGATAGTGAAGTGGTGAAGCGAACAACGATATTTGATGTTTAAGTCTTCCACTACAAGAGTATTTTCTTATTGTTCTGAACAATTTTCAATATTAAGATTATAGTATGAGTTCCCTTTTTGAAATATTCTTCAAATTTATATGTGATGACCTCACTAAATCCTCTCTATCCATTGTGGAAATATGTGGAGGACAAAAACTCCCAAAGGTGTAGGGAGACAACACTCTATTGAAAGCTCTATGTTAACGGATAAATATGTCGGTGTGGACACCAACCGATCTCCCTAGTCCGAATGGTTTGGATCTAGAACAAAACAAAACAAGAATGAAAACATTTACCTAGATATATCAAATTACTTGAATACAAAGAGTCTAGTCCATACCTTATTTACGAAGGTTGTCCTCGTGGCTTGAAGCTTTCGCAAACCTGCTTGTTGATGAAGAGATTACCTACAAAAGATTCAAAAGGACAGAGACAAGAGACTACAAGATAACATGATACATTTAAGCAATTGACCAAGGAGAACTACTATAAATGAAATTACACATCATTTATTGGAAAGGAAGACATTGATGTATTAATTAAAATAGAGGAAAGAATTACAACAAATGAATCATTGGTGTTGAAGATCATCTCCAATAGAACTGTTATCACACAACTTGTAGTTGTCCCAAAAGTTTATCCTATCCAGGATGGTAGAGGTGTTGGACAACTAAAGAGGTGACCCAAGAGATGCCACAGTTCCCAATGCAATTGGGTGTCACCCTAACTTATGCACTCTTCACTTTAGATCAAGCCTAAGTAAGACCGAGGGGGAGACCCTAGCTAGCCAATGAGGGCTAGTGAACCTACTCAAGACCTCCTACGGAAATGTGAAGATAAAATAAAAGGAGAAGATCAAGAGAGGATTAGATCTAGATCTAGGGTGAATAAGTGGACCCAAAGAGTTGTGGTTTGTTGGAAGAGGCTTATAGATAGACGAATGTTCAACCAATGAAAGATAAAGGTCACTTATAGGTTTAAAATAGTAGATCTAGATAGATCTAATGCCAAGTAAAAATATCCAAGTGGGGCCCACCCTTAAATTAAGGAAAATGGTCCAAATGGGGCCCACAAGGTGAAAATCAAAGTGAAATGGCACTAGGGGGTTTGCTATTGAATGGATCTAAGGAAATAATGAGGATCAAGCAAAACCCAAATTGGGATCTAGCAAAATGCCACCTACCCAACAAGTGCGACCTCCCTTGGAGAGGCCCAGTGCCTTAGATCAAGGGGTAAATGGAGTCGGATGTCCACCAAACTTTAGATCGGGGATGTTTTAATTAATATTTAGGTGGGTTTTAATTATTAAGCCCAAGTGATTGCTATATCTCCATAGATCTGAAAAATAAATAAAAAATGAGGGTTTTGACTTTAAGGGTTTAAAGTGACCAATGGGTAAAAATGCATGGAACTAAATGCATACCTTGTAGAACATACCTCAAAATCTTGTGGCCATTTTTCAAATTGATAATATTTACAAAGTGGGGAATCAAGAGTGAGATCCAAGTGCTCCAAGTGAAATCGCTATTCCTCCAAGTTGGCTAGTGCTCCAAGTGAAATCGTTATTCCTCCAAGTTGGCTAGTGCGCCCTCCTCATGCAAGAAAAGATCTCTATGAGAATCAATCTAACAAAAGAATAACTAAAATGATGAAAATATGAAAGAGAAAGCATCAACTATGTCACAAAGATACAATAATGATACTCCCTGAGACAAGAGGCAAATCCAAAGGTAATATATGGGGTTTCCCCACAATAGCGTCCCCCTAGAGCGTCCTCCTCTTCACCAACACAACCTTCCTACAGAAAAACATTTGAAACCCCAAGATCCACAATGATACACAGAGAAAAGATTGTATATTCAACTAGCAAAAGCATCCATCAAGACTAGAGAAGTAGATCTACAAAAGTAGTATTTTTATTCCAAGTTTCCAGAGCTCCAAAGGTTCCTTTACAATAGGGGGGCCTCTTCCTTAAATAGGAGGAGAGAGACCAAAACCCTAACCACCTTTCAAAATAAGTGGTGGAGATCAAAAGATAAAATAATAAAATCAATGGCTAAGATCATCCAGTACAATATAACATGGATCACTCACTAGAGGGGGGTGCACACTCACTAAAGGATGCCCTAATAAAAAGTGACTAAGATACAAGTGTGCCACATAAGATGACAAGGACAAGTGACTAGGAGAACATGGTGGGGATAGGAGGTTTTATTAACCTTCACTAGCATCACCCCATGGCACAATAATATAACATATAACTCAATAACATGTCCAAGTGAACAAATGATCAAATCCTAGCCCCCTCAACTGAGAGAAGAATGCATCAAAACTCAACCCGGAGACTCTGTGGAACCCACTGAATGCTGCAAGCTGATATGGAAGGAGTGGGACCTATGAATAGACCTCATGCCAAAACCTTTCCTGAATTTTCCAAATCTATTTCCTTAATGACCTTTGTATTCCATTTTTATCCCACCTGAAAAACCATCAAACTGCCCACATCCCACTACCTGGTGCCCAGGCACAAAATCTGACTGTACCATCATGTCCGGAGGTGGGGTAATATGGTATGTGGCTAGACCACCCCTCTCCTCTATAGTGCTCTAGGCAACGCCTCTCGTCAAAGCAACTGCTGGATAGGCCAACTCAGCATAGCCAAACTGGTCAACAGGTGAAGAACTGCTCATATCATCACTGAAAGTACCTGAAATTGAAACCAAGTGTCTCAATGGGTCCAGAAGACCCAAATACACTAGAGATGAGTACTCATACACCTCATGGAAATCTGTAAGATCATTTGTAGCATCCACCATACCCGGACAGATAAAAATATGATGGTCTGAAGTAACAGTAATCAATAAAAAAGTGCATCAACCATCATCTGAAAACTCTGTCCAATATATGGAATCATCAAGAGGTATATCAAGGACCATGGATCGACATCATACAACATAACTTGTCCAACTCAACATAGATCCCAAGGTTAACATTGGTCAAACTAGGTTTGACCGATCAAACTGATCAAAATATGACCCAGGCTAAAGAAGCCTTCTACTACAAATGCAAATGTTTGACATGTTATTTTAATCATTTTCATAGCAAGACTTTTTAAGACATCAAGCATCATTTCATTAGCAATTAATAAATAATTATAATTAAGCATAGACTAAAATAATAATTACTTTCAAAATAACCTCAAGGATATACTCATTTTGTAAACATGATCAATTTGCTAGCAGAGGGTGAAGGCTAAGGATGCAAGGCTAGGCAAAGGGGAATGACTTGACTGACTCAACACTGTGATACTTTGGATAAGGGAAAGGGTATTACACATTTAAGCATATGTTGGATAAACAAAACACAGAGGATGGCAGTGTCTCACAAATGCGTAAGTTGTTTAGATAGGTGCTTGTTCAACCTTGGCAAATGTCTACAAATATCATCATTACATTTCATTTCCTTGGCCAGCAGTTCTTTAGATTTAGTATTTGTTTAGCCACTGCTTTTTTAGGCCTATACAACCCTTTTGGGGATTTCACATGTGCTTAGAAGCACAACTACTAAAGCTTTCATCCGGGGTGTTTTAAGATTTCCATTCATTTCATTTGGAAACCCTTTTGGGGATTTCACCTGTGCTTAGAAGCACAACTACTAAAGCTTTCATCCAGGGTGTTTTAAGATTTCCATTCATTTCATTTGGAAACCCTTTTGGGGATTTTACCTATGCTTAGAAGCACAACTACTAAAGCTTTCATCCAGGGTGCTTTTGAGTTTCCATTTCATTTCTTTGGCCAGCAGTTCTTTAGATTTTGCATTTGTTTAACCGCTGCTTTTTTTAGGCCTACACAACCCTTTTGGGGATTTTGCATGTGTTTAGCAACACAACTACTCAAGCTCTCATCCAAGGTGTGTTTATAATTTCACAAGATATAACGGTAATTTCCACATGTAAATGATGGTAGTATTGTTTGCTTCAGGTTTTAGTCAACACAAATCAAGCAACTATGGGGATTTTCCACAATTGAGGCCAAAAATCGGGGCAACCAACTAGAGTGATCAAGGTATCAAATCCAACTCACCAAAGGTAAGTTTTGTTTCCAACTCAAAGTCAAGACACAAACTAACATGGATGATATCCAACATTGAGGCAAAAATGGGGAAGTCCTCCATATCACAAGCTAAGGTGTAAGTCAGGGTAAAAACCAAAAGTGGGCAAGACAACGGATGGATGGAGAAAGTGAAGGTGATGCCTAAGCTAACAAGCCAAAAAGGCGGGAATGATCATGTCCACACTCCTAAGAGGGTAAAACCAACGAGTATAAAAAAAGAGCTTCTAATTGTCAATAATACAATCATTTAGATAATCAATAATAACCAGTTTCATTTTATATAGATATACTGCCAGATCATAATCACTAGATGCTAAGTCAAGCTATCAAAATGACCAAAACAGCAAGAAAATAAAACCAATGCACATCATATACCTGCTAGGTCATATACTTGCATCTGTAATATGGACCAACTGTAACCACTGAGAACATTGTTGCTGAAACTCTAATCACTACACTGCATCTGTATGGAATAAAAGGTCATCTCGGTCATCAAATCTGAGGTCAAAAGGCTCAACGTTGGCATAAGGTCTATTGCATGTCTGATATAGGGCTGCTCTGATGTGTGAGTGATCACAAATAACACTACTCATCATAGTTGATCTCACTAAAATTGTGCAAAGGAAAAGCTCAAAAATATGCAGATAACTGCTCTGCAATCATTGTAGCCCAACTATTATGGGTGTGATAACAGGAACCTTGCATCAATTTACCAATCATAGAAGAACAGATTCTTGGCTCAATTTCTCTAATATTTGACTGCCCTCATTTCAACCCCCCTATCCCATGAAGAGGAGCTTCATTTATAGGCCAAAAGAGATGAGGAGGAGAGGAGAGGATTAAGGGAGAAGGATGAGATAGGATCCTACTAAGCTGGTAGGCGAGTAAGATCCACCCTAAATGGAAGGGGTAAGCCTCCACGAGGGTCTCCTTCGAGAGACTTCTCAAAACTTCTATTTTTTCCCTCTGTACAGGCATCGAAACGCCCTAGACACTAGCAACATGCACCAGCGACGTGCTCTGTAATGGAGCAAGGTGCATCGATCAAGAAAGACGCGCTCTGTTGTAAGGCAAGGTGCGTCCGCTTCTCTAAACATGGTTTTTGCAGGAAAAAAACCTCATAACTCATCTTCCAAGGAGTTTTGGCCAAGTACCTCAAGAATTTAGGCAAAGAGAAAGTCTACATGGTTCGTAATCATGACAAGTACAAAAATTCCATGTAACACTGTGTCCTTTAAAATGGAAAGAACACTACTATAGTTTTAATAGCCACAATGATCAAAGATATGTTGCCATGTACCTAAGGAGGATAATATGGGGTACCTAGGGAGGTACCCAAAAGGATAATGTGGAATGTGGAATAAACCCACTTGGTAGTTGGTGGGTAATAAATAGCTCCATTGGGTAATTAAAGGGAATAATATAAATAAGAGGTGGTTTTGAAGTATAAAGTCTATATATCATTATTTTAATTCAATTTATGGGTTAACGATCACTACATATGTGAGATTGATAGAGGCGATCTACCTCAAATGCAAATGTAGAGATAAAGTATTTGATTTTGGATGATCATTATTTTTAAGACTTTAATTTGTTGTGGAATTTGTAGGAGCAATATTTGATATGCTTTGTTATGCAAAGACATGAAAACAATTTTTAGGAATGAACTCTATGGGAAAGGATTCAATCCACCACAACTAAAAAATACCCCATTTTATAGTCACAATTTAAAATATTTATACATGGGTGGTAGAATAAATTGAACACCCCACTTTGCATGGAAGCCTGTGCAATTAACCCAAAATGATGTGATCATACAATAGCAAGGCGACCACTTTCCCAAGATCGAGAGGTGATTAAAGGACTCGTGAAAGTTAGAGTTATATATATATAGTATCCAATTTTCATGAGTGAGTCATGTTTGCTTTACACCTTGCTTAAAACAATGTGTGTAAGAAAAATTATCCAAACGATTGGTGGTGGCTTCACGGTGTTTATGTTCCCAAGGCAAGAATTTGACATATTATTACTCTCATAGGGACTCAATTCATCATCTTGTTAAAAGAATTGAAGTCCTTATACATTGAACAACACTTGAATCTCATTTCTCAAAAAGACCCACTACCCATTACTGGCCAATTTCCCTTTTTGTCAATATTTCATTTCAATAACCACACTTGAATCTCATTTCTCAAAAAGACCCACTACCCATTACTGGCCAATTTCCCTTTTTGTCAATATTTCATTTCAATAACCATTGCTTCCAATCATTTCGATAACCCCCCCTGCTCCCTTATTTCTGCTTTGCCGGCCCAAAGATAATAAATATCTTGGAAGGCAGGCAGGCCCCTTCTTTGACAGTCTATCAATCCCCATAGGTACTCGGCCAGACTCATAGTTGTTGGTGGATCAGTAGGAAGGCAAGTAGGCAGGTAGATAGATATTGGTAGAAGGGCAGGTGGATCAAAACATTCCTTTAACCTTGGTAATTCAAGCATTTAGGAAGGCAGGCTGGTAATTAAATAAATATTTGAGAAATAACCCATAAGTATCCTAACAGCCCGAAGGGGATCCAAGGAATTAAGGCATTAAGGGAAAGGATACATATACTTTACTTGAAAGGATACAGATTCTTCATTAGTCCATTACTTTAAGGGAAGGAGACATAAAGATGGGGAAGGAAACTGATCAACATACTTTTAGGAATGGATAAAGATTTGATAAATAATCACCTCTTAGTAATCAAAATATCATGCCAACTAGGAGAGTAGCGTGTCCATTCCAGAGATGAGACCAATACACAAACAATGTTATATATTTGGAGGAACCTTAGAGAGACGACCTAGTCGAGAGAACTCCAGTCACTAATGTCAAGGAAGAGCTTCTGCCATAGAACAATGATTACTTGAATCCTTTTCATTGAGGACCTTTGCAATGCCAATGATTATGAAGATGCATAGCTAGCACACTTCACTTCAAGAAGCCAAATCAACAATGTTTTTTTCAAGATTCAGCAAAGCTAACACATCTAGCACACTTCACTTCAAGAAGCCAAATCAACAATGTTTTTTAATCAAAATTCACCAGAGATAACACACTAATCAATAATGTATTTTCCATTTTATTTTTGGAAATGCCATTGGAAAGTTTCATAATGTAGCATGTGCTTAGCTCAACACCAGAGACCTTTAATGTCAAATGGTAATGATCACGTTTACGGGTTTTTAAATCATCGTTTGATTGTTCAATGTCAAATGGTAATGATCAAGTTTACGGGTTTTTAAATCATCGTTTGATTTCAATGTTGAATAAAAAATCTGAATGAAGAATATTATTTGATTATTCAATGTTGAATAGAATTCTGAATCATGAATATTATTCGATATTAGATGTGCATGTACCATTTCAATTTTATATGAATGATGAATTTCATCTAAAAAGGATATCATATTATGAATCATTGTTCATTTACACAATTTTCAACTAGGTTATTTTTATTTTTTGGGAAAACTATCGTATAAATAAATATTTTAATATATATAAGTTTACATGTTATCCTCCAGAACCCCGTCCCCTCGTCCCCTCTTTCAAAAATTATCATAACCATACTCACACCCAAACATGAAGCTCTTTACCCTTGTTAAAGATGCAATGTGTTGTTCCAAAATTCAGATTTATTTTTTCGAGACATGCTTGATCTATGTAACTATCAGTGTACATGTGATGGTGCATGCATGGTACTTGCAATATGGTTCCAAATGGTTGAGTAAAAAATAATTAGTTGCAGTAATAACAAGTACAGAGCAAATGTGTTATTTTTCTGAAGCCGTGTTTTATTATTACAAATACACCTTTTAAGTAATGAAGCATAGAGGTTGTATGAAATTGTGGTCCATTTGATTCGTGAGTTATTGTTCTCTTTAGTTTGTTGATTCTCTCCATTTCTGTTAAATCCAATACTAAGCAGATCTACATCAGTTTAATGAAAATGGCAAATATATTCCCCAGAAAAAGCTTGGGATAAGATATATACAGATGCATAAAAATAGTGCATCTAAGGGCCAAAAAAACTTGGAATACTAATCATACCATGACATCTGAGCTAACCTCATTTTTGGATTGTTTTTCGAATTAGAACAGAAATAAATATCTTTCGTAGCAAAACAATGCTTAGATAAACTACAGCTCTTTCACATTCAGTGAATGAAATTTCACTTCGTTGAAATTAAATTAACATTATTTTCATGGTGTGAAGCTGGGGAAGAAAGGAAATCAGTCTTTTATTGAGACGAAGAAAAGCATCCAAATACTACGAACAGGCTGGTCATTTGAGAACTTCCCAAAAGCATTAAGCAATTACAATAACATGAATTGGAAGACGAGTCTTTTGCATGAAGAGAGTTATCCTTTATCTGAAGGGACAGATCATTCTATCTTAATCCAAAGCTCGTCCGAAGTATAATCCTGACGTATTTTGAATTTTTCAAGGTATATTTCAATGTTGGACTAATTCCAACCAATTACTTCCAGGAAACCACTGCAGTTTCAATCATGTCAGCTACCAAAAAGATCATTAGTGATCTTTTGACTCCTAAAACTATCAAAAGAGTGTTCATTAATTTTCTTCAAAGAAGCTAATTGGAACTCGTCAACATCATCGGAATGTCCTACAAGATAATAAGACTTGCAAGGCAAAATCCCACTGTCGTTTACACAAAGGTCATGATGATCTACTTCAAAAGAAATTTTAATAGAATCCAATAATTCAAAGGGATTCATTAAAAGCAAATGACTCTTTTGAACTCTTTTAATGGAACCCAATCATTTAAAGGATTCAGAAAAGGCAAATGTCTCTTTTGAACTGTCGACATCTACACATAATAGGAGCATTGGACTATTTGGGAAACATCATTACTTCTCTAGTTGTAAGGATATTCAATAGCAGCATACATTTCCCTCACCTCAGTTGACTTGTTTGTCATAGATAGTGGCATGCCCTCAGAATGAAGATTAAATGCATGTTTATGCAGACACTACTAGGATATCAAATTCTCCACAAGTGCATACATGACCAATTGTTTCTGGTCGTCGACAAATTTGTTTCACATGACTTTAATGTCCAATTGTTTCCGGTCATGGCTATTGCAAAATTTGTTTGCCACCAATCAATTTGCAGACTCTCTTCCATTGCATATATGAGAAACAATGTTCACCTCGCTGATACATTTCTATGCACATCAGTCCTTCCACAACATTTCTTCCACTTGCGCTGTGATCCACAAGAGCAGCTGTCATTACGCCCTTGTTTCTGCCCTGTGACACCCATCTTTCCATTTGCATTCAGAGTTAGGGAGCTTCCTTGTTCAGTGTGCAAAGACTCTGAGCTCAAAGCCCTCTTTCTTGCTTTAAATGTTACGTCCTTCTCATTTGAATGAGAGCTCCCTAATCCATTCTTCTCTGCATTGTGATTTTGTACTACAAACATTCCAGACTGACCTAATATTGGCTTGCAACCATTTGCGTCAAATTGACCAACACCAGATGTCCCATCTCCCACCACATTTTTTTGCATTGCAACAAAGCCAGTTGCACTGCAATCATTCTTCTGCGGAGCCTTAGAGCCAGTTACATCCTGTGACCTGGTTGTCCTATTCAGAAAACCAGGAGCAAATAAGGGCTTTGTTTTTATGGTGTTCCCTGTTTGACTTTTAGCTGCTTCACGTGAAAGAGAAGCTATTGTCTCAGCTCTGGAATCCATGTCAAATTCAGTAAAAACTGGAGTCACCACCTTCGACCCATGTACAGGGGTAGAAGAGTTTTCATGTGAAGAAGCAGCTAAATGAGTTCTAGATTCCAAATCAAACTGAACAGAAGTTGAAGTCACCAACTTGGCACCATCAGAAAGCGAATAAGAGTCTTTGCGCGAGGAACAATCCCCACTTGATGAATGATTTGTAACATCTTGAGATGGAATAGAACGGGTCACAGGATACAATCTTGAAGGTCTGTTCAAAAAACCTGGAGTAAATGTAGTCTTCGATTTTACAGCTTTCTTTGCTTGTGTACTAATCGGTTCACCATTACTACACGTAGTGACAATTTTGGCAGAATCTACTGGGCTAACAGAAAACTCAGGAGCAAAAGCAGAACCTTCTAACATTGCACCCTGTGTATTCTCCAAACATCCATTCTGTTCATCTTCACATGTATCACTGTGTTCCTTTGGGTGCTGGTGTGCACATGACCTTAATTCTGATATAGAAGCTGCAACACTATCCACCATGCCATCCTCAGTAGGAAATCCCTCTGCATCTCTAATTGATTCACATGACATTACATCATTATCTGTTGCCAATGTCAAATTAAATTGGGAGTCAACAAAGTCTTCATCCTTATTGAATATTCTTGGTTGTGTCTCTGATGATTGAGCAGCAACACATGGCATGCCAAGCTGAGAATCATTCCTAATCATTTGCCTGGAAGAACCTTCCTGTTTACGAAGTTCATCCCCTGCATCATTTTCTTTCTCTATCATATCAGCATCAGAAATATTGCCAATCTTTCCAGCCTGACCACATGAATCGCTGCAGTCCAGAACAATTCCATGTTGATTTTCGTATGTAGCTGTAGGAAGGCAGGCACGCACGGACGAATTCAGTGGAGCCCCACCATTGTCACAAGAAAATGGTGTTATATCCATAGCAGCTGGAATCCATTGTGAAGAATTATCCACAACTCCATTTATAGCATATTCGTTAAGAAAACTACGAAAGTTGTCTCTGGAATTTTCAGTAGAGAGTTGTGTTACTTCATAGCCACAATCCATGTTTTCTGGGCCAAGTACATCTAAATCACAGTTCTGAACAGTAGAAATCCTGCTTGTATCACCTTCAGTCAAATCACTGATCCTCAGGTCATCTAAATGTGAATGCTTTGAAACTGAGCAACTCCATTTTCCATTATCTAACCTAGCCTGAGGGAAGAAAACTAAGCCTGCCATTGGGTCAAATGTGTTGGCTCTTTCATTTATATCATCCATAGGTAGACTCTGCTTCATTGCCAAAAGAGAGGGACACGAAGAACTCCTATTCAAGCATGTATTCAGTGGTTTGGGTTCAGAAAGGGAGGAATGAACTGTATTCAGGCTCTTTTCTCCAGCTTTTGTTGATGACTCTTCTGAACAACTTGAATTACTAGTTAGCAATCCTGATGCTTCAGATGTCATATCCACAGCCACCATATCCACATCACAACTACTTAAAGATCCTGTCGTTAAATCTGATTTCTGCATATTTCTTAGCTCATCACTGCTTGTAAGGCTGTCCAAAACTTCAATCTTTTCATTAGTAGCTTCCTGTGCATTACCAAGATTGCTCCTGAGGGACTCTACCACTTCAAAGGGACTGGATAGATACCCATCAGTCCTACATGATGTAAAATGAGATTGATTGTGAACAAGAGATGAACTGTGATTAAAATCACATTTTGCCTCTTTTATGACTGCAGAGTTTGGGCTATCAGCAGAAATTGAGGGGAATCGAACAGATAATCTGTAGCAAGAGAAATTTATAATTTTAAATCAGAACAGATAATTGGAACCTTAAAATCAAACAAATTTCATGAATTGCAATAAGGTAATAAGAAAAAAAAGTAGAATCATGCTAATTATGTGCTATACAACAAAATCAAATCTGAAAAACAATTATCAAGAATTCAACAATAAGTTGAAAATTCATATTCCGGAACCACCAAATCATATGGCATTTTTTGTGGAAATGTTAGGAATTGAATACATATGCAGAGAAAGGATTAGACCAATATAGAAGTAAAACATTAATTTTTTCTAACAGAAAATATTTTTAACTTTCCCATGCAGGAATTCATTTCCAGAAGGAAGAGACACAGATCCAACTGCATCTATTATGAAACGGCATATGCATAGACTCACCTGCTATATAGAAGCATATAAGCTCTTTCAGATAATACGTCCTCTAGTTCAACTCTCTTAACCTGTAAGCAGAACAGTCTCATAAATACTGACATAAACTACTGCAAGGAGAGATGACTTTGCTGCACTAACACAATGGATCACAATTATAAACATCTTAGGATATGTGGTTCATCATAAAAGATGTACTTACTTTGCAGTCATCTATTCTATACCATGATCCATGCAGGTCCTTTACATAACAAACATAATGCCCAAAAAAGGAGGCATTAAGCATATCGACGTGCACTACAACAGCATAAAGCTTGTATATATGCAAACCGTTTCCCTTTCCACTCACGTAAGGTGACAAATCCAGTGTTTCAGGGAATGTTACTCTCTTGTTCAGCTTGCCAAACCTCCCAGTCTGCATCTTCATAAAATATCATTGTAAGAACTAGAGACCATATGAGAGGACTAATGAACTGTATGAACCAGAATAACATTAGCACAATGTGCAAACATGGAATAAATTATGGAGGTAAACAGAACCTGAAATCGTTTTAGTGCAATTGTAAGAATATTAGGAGCCTGATGGACAGTAAGTCGTTTCAATGCCTTCACATAAGCATCGCATCTGCAATCATAGTAAGGTAATAGTCACTACCATTTTTCAATAAATAAAGGATTTGCATACCTTTCTCAGTATGATATTCACAGCTGTAGAGAAAAATATCATACAATATCAATTTATCAAGAGTTGTTCAAAGAACAAAATCCCAATGCTATGATGAGATTAAGGTTTACAAAATGGCTTAACCAGTAAAACTAAGCCCTGTATTTGTGTCTAGTGACAAAAGGAATAGCCCAATCTTGGCCACATCTCAAACCTCTTCCATTGACATACTAAGCATCCAAGAAAGCATGACTACATCCAAGTGCTCCACTTTAAGCCCCACAGCAGGGAAAGAACCATGGATGATTTATGAAAATAAATTATGTTATTGATTGGTTAGACTTAACATTCTAAATAGTCCTGCAACTTATGTAACTGCTCAGGCAGAACCAGGGCAATGGTTTGACTTAGGAGACTACAGCCTTGACTTGTGACTTCATAGGCTACCTAAAATAAGAAAAGGAAGTTCAGCTGGTTTGGCTACAGTTCAAGCCTTCTAAGGCAACAAATGTCAGTGTGCAGGTAAGTTTGATTCTTTAAACACATACAACTGATCCCCTTTTAATCCGAAACCAATTAAGTACACTCATTATTGTAGGTCTGCAAGAAAGCTTTATTTCTAGGCATTCACGCCTAAAACAAGATACGCACATACCAAAAACAGTATTGTCGTTACCACAGCTCAGAAGTGCAGATTTCGGCTAAGCATTTCCAAAATCTAGATTTGTAGATCACAGGTAGAGCAAAACATACTGTCAACATTTAAATTATGTAAGCTCAGTACGAGACACTAATGAAAAAAATTATATGCAAGAACATGAGAATTGTAAACAGGCAATAGCCAAAAAAACTTAACAGTTAACACGTGTGTGAATGTCATGAGTATGTCAAAACCAGAATAAAAACCTAATACCCTCACTGTTGAACAATCAACTCATTGTCTGCACTTGCATCCTTCTTTTCCATCGACAAATTTTTATATTCTCTCATTCTTTCTAAAATTCTTTGTTTTCTGCTTTCGAGCTAAGTCCCCAGTTCATGTTCATACTCAAATTTGGCATAGAAAAAAATGCAAGTGCAAAAAAATATAATAAAATTCACAATTTAGTTCAACTAAAAGAATAAAGCAAATTTTGTTATAGTTAAGCAAAAAAAGAAACAAACCTCGACAATCTTTTTATGAATTTTATAATTAAAAATTTTCCTGAACCATTAAATCCAAAACTTGACATTCAATATTGAATGTCTACAATGACTATTGTAGACATAATAATAATATTATACTGTAATATGTTCAAGAAAGCAAACCCTAGCCCAAAAATAATGAAACCCTATTCATTGAATAGAGATGCCTGCAAATGTGGTTGAATTCCTGAGTTGCATTTCAGTTTCTGCTATGGAGCTTACAGCCCAATTTTTAATTTTTATGTCCTCATTTCTACTCTTTTGGTTGACTGCGTTTTGGGTGCTCGTTTTTCTTGTTACTCTTGCAATGGCCCCTTACTGAAGTTGGGCTTGGTGGACACTCATCTTCCTGTCTTTGCAAACTGTATAATATGTTTTGGAAATGATATGGGTTTCAAAGGCTTGTTGTAGTAATCTGCCTGGGAAAAGAAGCTTTTCATGAAATATGCTTTCTCTCGTTCTCTGACTTATGCAATGAGTGCCCAGGCTGGTTCAGGCCACTGTAATTGATATTCAGTAATATTTTTCAATACATTCCAGACTTGAAAAATTCCTCATTGGTTGTTATGTTTTTCTGTTTTTCAGTTTATTATTTTTAACTACACCCCAGACTTGCAGATTTTTTCATTTGTTGTTTAAACTTTAGTTCTGTTTAGAAAAACCTTGCATCTAACTCTAATTCACTAGTTCTCATTATTTTCTTCCTCTTTATCTATAATTTCCTCTACTGCCCCTTCCGGATTGAAACCACTTTTTTGGTTTGCTCTCACTTCCGCATCTCGTTCAGAGCTTTGCTGATTCCTGTCAATAGGGATCATTAAGCTCATCTCACTTAGTGCTCCTTGGAGGTAATTGCATTATTATAAAAGATTATATTAATGTCTAACCATTTGTAAATTATCATCTCGTGAACTTGATCATTCTTTAGCCAAGGGGCATTATTCTTTTATAGTGTCTTATACCTAAGGGTGCCCATATCTTTCACATTCACTTGTGCTGTCCATTTTTCTCTCGTGTATGGATTTACTTCTCACTAGCACTCCTATGGATAAACTCTAGCACTGCTGTTTGGTGTTATCTTGGCTGTTATTGACAACTTTCTCTGGGGCAGCACTGCTCTTTTCTGCATTTATTCCATGTTTCAGGGTTTACAGGTGGTTTCATTTTATCCTTTCTTGTCTGGATCTCCATATGGTATCAAAGTGGGTGTGAATATCCCTTACAATTCACTGCCAGTTAGGGATTCTTTTTTCGCTATTTTTTGCAGTGATCATAATTTGCATAGAAGATTGTGCCTAAATCTAACTTACAAAATATTGGGGCTGTTGCATGATGATTGTGTTGCTCAAAGTTGGGCACCTTATTTAGGCTTGTTTAAGCCTGGTTTTGTGTGTTATGTTTCGAGATCACATCCATAGATTGGAGCGCCCAACATTATGGTATACCTGCTGATTTATTTCAGCCGGCTTCTTTTGAGATGATCTGTAGCTATGGGCTGGTGGCTTCACTATCTTTTGCGTCCACAAACCAGAGTTTCCAACCATGTTTTGTTATTCTTATTTCCAGTAACAGATCAGAGATTGTTTGGCTAGTGGCATTGACCTAAGGGCTTTGGAACTAGGGTTTCCAAATCTTATTTTTTAAGCAGCTAATCCAGAGATTTTTGTCTAATGGCATTTCCCTAGGGGTTGGGGAACTAGGATTTCCAGGTCCTTTTTTTCAAAAAAAATTGGCTAATGGTTAGAGCTGTGGAACTAGGCTTTCCTGATCAACTCTTCTTTTGGGTTTAAAAACCCTAGATCAAACTCAGTGGTATCCTTCTTCATTTTTGCAGCATATGTTTCCTCTCTGGGTCACGCTCTTCAGCTAAAGCTTGCACCATTGGGCAGATCCTGTATAGTATATACTGCAGATTTTTTTGGAAGAAGCGGGTACAATTTTTCTTCTTTGGGTCTAATCAAGGTGACTTTGCATACCTATTTGTGCCATCTTTGAACATATTAGACTCAAAGTGGATATTATCCCTAGTAAATGGAGCACTTAGTTTGGGTTGATCAGAAAAGGATAAAACCTAAGAAAAAAATTTCATTTTGGTCATAAGGAGAGATCTCTCCAAGTCTCACGAGGTTTGTCCTCAACAAACTGAAGAGCTTTCAAGAGTTGATGATAATGCTCAAACAGTTCACAATGCACAGTGGTTAACTTTGGATATGGGTTTGATCTATTGTGCCAAACACTTGATCCAAGTATGACTCCATCTGTTTTTCATTACATGTTTCCTAAATCATGTACACAGGCCCATATTCGAGTATATTGTTTATATGATCTTCGCAACACAAGTTATATCTATGGTGAAGTTTCTATCCACAATCCATTGGGATCATTTCAACTACCTCTTGCTATGTCACATTCTGCAGGCATACTATTTTTCAGACCTATTTTTACTCTTTGAGCAAGATGCATTCCAGAGTATTGAGGCCCATCTTTGCTGCTCTTGGGCCTCCCTTGTGATATGATGTGATGAGATATGATTTGATGATCAGATATATGCCATTGTTTCTACTGTTATGCCATGCCATGATGATGTATTATATGGTGATGTACTATCTGCTGCTATTGCCATAGTTGATGTATTGATTATCTGATGAGTATAGTTAGTAGTATCACACTCAAGTTGACAAGGGTAGTAGATTCTTGATTTACTTATGTACCATTGAACCTAGATAATTCTTGGTCTTTGCAAGGACATTTACCCCCTTCTCTGGGTCCACATCATAGCCATTCACCTATCATCCATTCCACTTCATACTTTGGTGTGCATCCTTTGGTCTAAGGTTTATGAGTTGTCTATTGACCTCCCTATCAATTTTAATTCAAGCAGCAATACATGTCAAAATAAGATGCACAAATTCATTCCACATGAACACAGTAGATTAATCCTGGAGAAAACCCTTAGAAGGGAGAAAAACTCCAGCCAAACAATCTTTCTTATATAAGATATCAGATTCAGATTACATCATCATCATAAACTTCACTGTGCTAGGGCAAAAATTAACAACTTATACCAGAACTGTATGACAACCTCTGCTCACAGTGTTCTCAGCCTGCTTCTCCATATAACCAGAAACAAATGACAACCTCTGCTCACAGTGTTCTCTGCCTGAATCTGCACAGAATATCTCTGCCTGCTTCTTCCACCTCCTCCAAGAGCACTCTTCAAGGAAGAAATTGGAATGAATGAATAGGAAAGGGTTGGCACCCTTTTATAGTTTAGGGTGGCTGTCCCAAGCAGCCACCCTAAGCAGCCCCCCTAAGCAGCCCCCTAGGGAGGAACCGCCCTAAGCAGCCCCCTAAGGAGGAACTGCCCTAAGCAGCACCCTAAGCAGCCCCCTAAACATCCCCCTAGGTGGACACTTCTCACTTGGAAAAAAAAAAGATCTTTTGACAGAACACACAGCAGCTGCTGGAGCTGACATGTGGTAGCAGAAGTGATGATCTGTAATAGCTTCTGAAGCTATGAATTTAACACTCCCTCTTAGCAAGGAAGTTATTAAATTATTAACTGATATTTTATAAGGAAGATTGTTTGTTTCTAGCTCATAGGAATTGTATGTTCTTCCTAACTTTTTCTAGATACCTTGACTTTTGCTAAATGCTCACACGGCTGCCTGTCTTGACTTTTGACAGGACTCACAAGGCTTGTCCTTTTGCCTTGACTATTGTCATAATCTCACAAGATTTGAAAGGCCTTATCACTTTTATTCTAACTTTTGTCTTGGCTCACAAAGATTTTATATTCACTTTGACTTTTGCCATGACTCACAGAACTGATTAATCTCCAAGTCTCCCTGGCTAGCTTCAGGGAGGTCACTTATGACCTCAGACCTTGGAGTATGCCTTTTTGATCATTCTCTTTCTCAGAGATGGAGGCATTCTCTACAACTCCAAGTTTGTATCTGAAGTGAGCAAACTTCACCAACTGCAACGGTTTTGTCAGGATATCTGCTACCTAATCATCTGTTGCAACATACTTCAGCTTGATCACATTTCGTTGTACCATATCTCTGATATAATGGTACTTTAGATCATATGCTTTGATCTGTCATGAAATACCGGATTTTCTGTGAGCTTCATGCTGCGTTGATTGTCACAGTGGATAATCGTAGTCTCAAGCTTTTCATTAAACAACCCAGAAATGAGTTTCTTTAGCCATACTGCTTCTCTGCTAGCATTACTTGCAGCAATATATTCAGCCTCAGATGTGCTCTGAAGCAATAGATTCTTGTTTCCGACTGGACCAGGAGAACATGGTTGATCCCAAACTGAAGCAGTAACCAGAGGTACTCTTTCTATCTACGGGACTTCTCGCCCAATCTGAATTTGCATAACCATGCAACATCACACCACCACTAGATGTGAACTTTAGCACATAGGCTATGGTACCTCTAAGATATCTCAAACTATGCTTACCTACCACCCAATGTCGTTCTCTTGGCTCAAACATAAATTGGCTTAATGCACTCACTGCAAACTGCATATCTAGTCTGGTATGAGTTAGATACATTAATGACCCAACAAGTTTCCTGTACATGGTGGGGTCCACCAAATCTTCTCCTGAGCTTGAGTCATGTAACTTCTTTAAATTTGCAACCATTGGAGTTGACATACTCTTGCAATTCATCATACCAAACCTTTTTCAATATGTCTTCTATATATTTTCCTTGAAATAGAAAAATCTCATTTGGTTTCTGCCAAAACTTCTAATCCTAGCAAATAGTGCATCATTCCTAGATCTTTCATTTCAAATTCAGCAGTGAGTGTCTCTTTGCATTTGGCAATCTGCTTTTCTTCTCCTGCAAGGAAAAGATCATCTACATACAACACCAAAATCAAAGGTTCATTTTCAACAACTTTAAAATAGAGCTTAGAGTCTGCGGTACTTTTACTGAACCCTAATCCTTGCAGAAAGCCATCAATTCTGTTATACCAAACTCTGGGTGCTTGTTTAAGACCATACAGGGCCTTTTTTAACTTACATACATGAGTTTCCTTTTCATGCATTGCAAAGCCATCAAGTTGTTCTGCATATACTTCCTGCTCTATTTCACCATTAAGGAAAGCAGTCTTTACATCCATTTGATGTAATTTCCAACCAAGTACAAAAGCAAGAGAGATAATTGTGCGGATAGTAGTATACCTGGCTACTAGTGCAAATATCTCATCATAGTCTATACGTTCCTTTTGGGAGAAGCCTCTGGCAACAAATGTTGCTTTGAACTTTTCAACACTCCCATCAGCTGCATATTTTATCTTATATAGCCATTTGGATGAGACAACTGACTTATTTTTGGGCCTGGGAACTCTGTCCCATACATTATTCTTCATGATGGACTTGTATTCCTCCAACATGGCATCTTTCCAAACCTATAATTTGTTAGCTTCATTAAACAAAGAAGGTTCAGCATCACTAATGTTACTTACCAAAGCAACATAACCTGTAAATCTTTGCGGCCTTTTGCTCTCTCTAAAGGTTCCTGAAGGGGCTATATGTTTCTCTGCTTCTTGCAAAGTTTCTCTGAACCAAGCACGTCTTCTCTTGAAAGGAGGTTCTTCAAGAGACCTTTCTAACACCTCAACAGGTTCCAGCATTGAATCTTGATCCATTGGATCATCATGACTTTCCTCCCTTTGAAAGTCGGAACCAGAAGTCTCGGCTAGAGGAGAATCTGGCTCATCATCGATCTGAAGCTCTCTAGATTGTTTAAAAACAACTTCCTCATGGAAAGTTGTTAAGATTAAACATGCTAAAATAGATAACATCAGTATTACATTCAATTTCACAACAATAGCATATACAGGATCACTGAAAGAACAACAAGCACAGCATAAACACAAGAGACACAGATTTATCCTGGGAAACCCTCATGGAGTAGAAAACCCAGCAAAGCTTCCTCAATATAGATGACCAACAAATACAAAGATGTAGTCCCCAAACAAGAGCTCCTTCTCCTCCTTTGCAGATCTCTCTCTCTCCTATGCGAGTTTCACAAGTGAGTGCGTGTGAAAAATGAGGATCACACATCCTCTATTTATACTTTACCTCACTTGACTTTTAACCCTAACTAGGTCAGCCCCAACTTAACCACTCAACATAATGCTGACTGGACCGACCCCACTAGGGGACTTAAACAACCCATTACAACTGACTCTGGGCCAACCCCACTAGGGAAGTCTAATAACCCAAGATACCACATTCCGACGAAGGAATAAACATCTCTGGATATACAATAGAGTTCCGGTGGAGGAATGAAACATCTCCGGATAAGGTACAAATAGAATATTCTTAGAAGTTAATATATTTCAACAAAAGTTACATCTCGGCTAAACTCGATCTGTTTCTGACCTAGGATATAGATTATGTAAGCTTTAGAAGATTCGCTATATCTGACAAAGATCCCTTTCTTTCTTGAGGGTTCCATCTTTGTTCTCTTCTCTTTAGGCACATGGATGTAAACTGGGCACCCAAATACTCTTAAGTGATCTACATTTGGTTTCTTACGAGAGAAAGCTTCTTCAGGAGTTTTATCTTTTGGGATAGCATGTGGACATCTATTCTGAATTTATACAGCTGTGGTTGTAGCTTCTGCCCAAAGAGAATTGGGCAGATCTTGATCAAACATCATAGCTTTTGCAGCGTTACAAATAGTTATGTTCTTCCTTTCAGCCACGCCATTTTGCTGAGGATTGTACAAAACAGTTAACTAACGTTTGATACTAGCTTCCTTACAAAAACTTTCTAACTCACAAGATTCATATTACCCTCCATTATCAGATCTTAGAATCTGAATGTGTTTTCCTATCTGGTTTTCTACTAAAGCTTTGAATTCTTTAAATTTGGAAAACACTTCACTTTTCAACTTCAAAAAGTAAATCCAACATTTTCTAGAAAGATCATCAATAAATATGACATAATACAGAAAACCAATCAGGGAAGGAGAAGACGTTGGCCCACAAGTATCAGAATGAATAAGCTCTAAGATCTTTTCAGTTTTTCTACTACTGTGAGGAAAAGACTTCTTTGCATTTTTTCCAAGTAAACAACCTTTGCATACTTCAACTTTATCAGAAGATATAGAGGGCATACGACTTACCATGGATTGAAGTCCAAGAAGAGCTTTGAAGTGAAGGTGACTGAATCTTCTGTGCCACAACTCGCTGGGAATGACTGTAGAATGAACAAGAGCATGAGCAGAATGATTCGTTACCTTGTTGAGACCTCCTTTCGGCCAGAGAACTGCTTTACCATCCATGAAGGCCACCTTGTAGCCTTTATCTTCAAATGCAGAGACTGACAACATGTTCTTCTTCATGCCAGGAACAAATAAGACCTCATCAATATGAATGACGGATCCAAACTTTAACTGAAGAGAGATGTAACCAACCCCTTTGATTCCATAGCATGAATTGTCACCAAGTTGTACCTGCACTGAGCAAGTCTTCTTCCTATAATTTGAAATAATATTTTTGTAACCATTCATATGTTTTGAAGCTCCACTATCAACCAACAAAGTGTTCTTAACAGTAGTTAGATGACCAGAAAGAGCGGACACTAGGTAGTATTCTTTTCTATTCTCCTGTCTCTCAGGAGATTCACTTGCGTTCTTACCTAATCCTCTTTCTTCAGCAGTAGATGCATGATGCTTCCTTTTATGGAAGACTTTCTTCTTGGATCTGCAGTCTTTAGCAAAATGTCCCATCTTGTTACAACTATAGCATGTAATATTAGACATATCAAAATTTTTACCTTTGAAGTTTCCTTAGAGCTTGTTTTCCGAGAAATGCCTTTTAAAGAAAGGTTTCTTGTCTCTTCTTGTTTTTGCAACCAAAGCAACATTGTCATCATTAGCAACATGATTTCTTGAAGTCATGCGACTTTTCTCCTGAAGGCAGTCATGCCATAAACACTCAAAAGTAGGCTGAATCTCTCTACCGTTCACACTGGAAAGGAAACTACTCCATGAAGATGGAAGACCATCAAATATGGTTTGAACAAGATCGTCAACATCAACAGTTACCCCTATGACAAGTAACTGATCACGAATCTGAGCAATTTTAGAACAAAGGGATGCAACAGACTCACATTTCTCCATCTATAAAAACTTCAATTTGTTCTTCAGATTTCTCTTCTGACTGGGTGTAGTCTTCTCATACAACTTCACAAGAGTATCATAACAGTCTTTAGATGTCATCAAAGAAGTTAGTACAAGCATGATACTATCTTTTACAGCATCAAAAATAACTCTCTTTTCCCTAGCTTGATTCCTTCTGAAGGCTTCCTTACCAGCATTAGAAACTGGTTCTTCCACCACTATAGTCACAAAATGATCTAGTTCTAACTCTTGGAGAATATTCATAATCCTGAGCTTCCAAACATTAAATTTTGAAGTTGCCTCTAGCCTATCTTCAGGCCGAACAAAAATAGAAGAAGACATGCTTGAACAGGAAACTTAGGATTGTGCTTTATAAAACGTAAATCCTAGGACCTATGTAGGCTCATGGACTATAGAACTGAGCTCTGTTCACACCCAAAGCTCTGATACCATGTCGATTTTAATTCAAGTAGCAATACATGTCAAAATAAGATGCACAAATTCATTCCACATGAACACAGTAGATTTATCCTGGAGAAAACCCTTAGAAGGGAGAAAAACTCTAGCCAAACAATCTTTCTTATATAAGATATCAGATTCAGATTACATCATCATCATAAACTTCACTGTGCTAGGGAAAAAATTAACAACTTATACCAGAATTGTATGACAACCTCTGCTCACAGTGTTCTCTGCCTACTTCTGCATATAACCAGAAATGAATGACAACCTCTGCTCGCAGTGTTCTTTCCCTGCTTCTGCACAGAATATCTCTGCCTGCTTCTTCCACCTCCTCCAAGAGCACTCTTCAAGGAAGAAATTGGAATGAATGAATGGGAAAGGGTTGGCACCTTTTTATAGTTTAGGGTGGTTGTCCCAAGTAGCCCCTAAGGGAACCGCCCTAAGCAGCCCCCCTAGGGAGGAACAGCCCTAAGCAACCCCCTAGGGAGGAACCGCCCTAAGCATCCCCCTAAGCAGCCCCCTAAACAGCTCCCTAGGTGGACATTTGTCACTTGGCACAAAAAAAGATCTTTGGACAAAACACACGGCAGTTGTTGGAGCTGACATGTCGTAGCATAAGTGATGATCTGTAATAGCTTCCGAAGCTATAAATTTAACACTCCCATATTTAATCTCTTCACCATGAAGGCCTCCCGTTATCCTTGTGTCTGGGGCATGCTTGTGTTGCAATGATGTTTTCTAACGATATAGGAGGTTCGCTTGTAGACCCCTAGGACTGACTATAATCAAGGGGAGTAAGTTGTCATGGAGCAATTCTCCTTCCTGGACCTGAAGCATGAAAATATTTTCCCATCCTATGCCTCAAAAAGGGCATGAAAAGAAAGCTCCCAGTCCAAGACTCCTTGTACCTAAAAAGTCAAAGTCAATGAGGACCAAGTCAAAGAAAAGAAAATCAAGCAAGGAAAAGAAAAAAGCAAGTAGAAAACTTGCTAATGGGCCTCCAAAGAAAAGTAAAAGGCCAAGGTCTCCAAAATAAATAAGAACAAAAAACGAAGAGTACAAGAAAGCAAATAAAGACCAATCCCAAAAAACAAGTCCAAGAAGGAGCTAAAGCAAAGTCAAAGTAAAAAGGGAAAGTCTAATTGTTGATCATTAAGGGGGTATTATCCCATTACACATCACCCATTTGTGAGACACTTCCCTATTGATTGCTTAAGTATTGATTGCTTAAGTGGTGAAAATCACAGAGATTCATTTTTTCTACATCTTGAGTCAATTAACTCATCTTTGACCAAAATCTCACTTGTCCAAACTTTCGTCTAATCCATATAATCCACCCCTTACAAGAAACTTGTGCTTGCAAATACTTAAGTTATTTTCATGGTACTAGTTAGTTTGAAAATATTTTCTCTCAAAAACCTGTTTGAAGATATTTGTAATGTGGTGTATTATCATGCATGACATGACTAGCTATATGATGACTCATTGTGATGGTCACTTGCATCTGTTATGTATTTGGTCCATGTGGACACCCTTTGTTGTTGGTCCACCAGAGACACTTATGATCATAGTACATCTATATTCAATGCTACAGTAGCTTCATTAGGCCTTCTCCAAAGTTTCAGAGTTTTCAGTGCTAGACTGCTAGTGTATCAATGTCTATAGTGGCCAATGAGGGGCTTATTGCATATCTTGAGTTGTACTAACTATCAAAGGATGTTGAGTACTAAGGGCATATTTGGATACCCATTTGGCCACTTATCTAAGTATCTGACATCATATTGGTCACTACTGCCTCATGTCAGTTTGTTCCAATAAGGTGGTGGGCCTTTCCCCAGAGACTTCAATGTCAATTTTCATGGGCATGCATGGGAATGATATACTTAGTGTTTCCCATATCTGAGAGTAGATTTGGGCACCCATTTGGCTATACTTCAAGCTCCCATACTTGCATGCCAAGATGTTCCCTCTAATTGGTCAGTATTTGCAAGGGTCGTCTCTTCAGTGTCAACCTAAAAATTTCATGATCGTGCATGCCAACAATCAGGCCACTTCTCCACAACGCTTTGGCATTTTTGGGCACCCATTTGGCCCTTCTATCCAGATCTACCTTCAAATAGCAAGGCATTGTCCATCTGGAGGGTTTTCCAAGCACAGGGGGTTTATACAGGCTTATCTCAACATATGACAGATTAATGCTTGGCACACCTAAGGTTTAAAATTAAAATAGCCCACGATTGTGTCTAATTGATCATTGAGATGTTAAAAAGTGCACTTTTGTTCTATTTCTCAGTTGAGGATGCACTTTTTGGATTATTTGAGGAAAATTATCCAATTTTCCCTAAGTCAATTTGGCCTAGGCGACATGGTGGCACATGTGTTGAGGCAATTTGATGATGTGGCTCATTTGGAACACATATGGGGGGCACACTGGGAGTGGGATCTACTTAAGCAAACCTCACCTCAAAATTAGATCCTAGCCACTCATCTTGCTCTCCCTAACATGGATCGACTTCTCCTAGCCAAATCATGTGGCCCAACGACTTCATCATTATGAGAGGATTTGACCATTCCTTGGATCGAGGAAACAATCCATAGTTTTTGGCACTTGGTTTCACTTTGTCCCATGGTTTGCACCCTTGGTATTGTGGAGACCCATGGTATTGCCAATTATTTATCTTTATTGACAAGTGGAAGAGAAAAACCATCGTCCCTTGCTCAACAACTTGGCATTTATCATCGATTCTTGTTGTAAAGGGATAAATCTAGACCTTAGATCTAGATTTCCCTCATCTAGAGATCATCAATCATGTAACAAACTATTGTAACAACCTTTTGACCTCATCTCAAGAATAATTCGGCCCCCTTAGCCTATAAAAGGAGGGTGTGATTTCTCTCTAGAAATCAAAAATTTTGGTAAATGAACTAAAATACTCTGCTATCTTGTTCTATTTGTTCTTGGGGCTCTTCTTATTGATGTACTTGGTGATCTAGTTCATTTGCTTCGATGGAGTAAGTTCTTCAAAGGGTTTAAGGTAATTGGTAGTGATTTTTCTTATGTTTGGTAGATTAAAGAATGATTGTTGCAACCTTGTTCTCTAGGAATGATAGTTGAATTATCTAATTTGATTGTTGCAACCTCATCTTAATTAGTTTAACTTCATTCACTAAATGTTTTACTAACCTTGTGTTGAACCTTGTTATTGGATAGATTGCTTTGTCTTGTTAATGATTGCAACAATTCATCACAAGTTTGGAGTATGAGAGCCATCAAGTTCAGAATACTACTCCAATCTAGTACCCTTCTTCGAGTAGTACGACATTAGATAGTATTGAACGTTGAATTGGACCCCACATACCTTGCATATATCAGGGACCCCCTTCGGTATCCTGAAATCATCCTATCGATTGTCATGTTATTGTAGTGCACTGAAAACAACATTCGGGAAGATTACTCTTCACATACCTACGTAGTGGGGTTGGGTGGCGAAGGGTACAATCTATCCTCCTTGGTTAGTACTTTGTGAGGGTCGAGAGTCACTATTGGACCCCGCACATAGATCAAAGAGCTACAGTAGCTTGACAAACCTTGTGACTTGAGAGCCATTTTGGGGTTGGGGAGTTTTACTATTCGAGAATAATCATTGTTCATTGTTAATGTGATGCTCTTATTTTATTATTGTTCATGGTCACTCTTGTCATATCAATGGAATATTAAATTTGAAGTGTGCCTTGAATTAATTGGATTATCCATAGTAAGGCACCTCTTCTTGAAAAATAGAGCTAGGCAAGTATCCTAGGTTAGCTAGATTTCTCATAGTTGGCCTTAGAGAAAGCTTGGCTAGAATCTCTCCCTTGGTTAGTCTAGGCTTGTTATTGTTGAGCATGGAAAACCTAAAAGAGAAGCTTCCTTCGTTAGTCATGCGTTGGGGGGAAGGTCCATAGTTGCGTCGGGTTAGTGGTTAATTCCTTGCTAATCCATTGACCGCTAGGTTGTGCATAAACACTTCTTACTAAGGATTCTTCTATAGATGATTCTTACCCTATTATATTGGATCTTTCTCTATCATAATTTGATGTACCTCCTCTTATTGATGTACGTTCTATAGAGATTTCCTCTACACTATTGTTGAACCTAAATAACTCTTTTTACATAGCACATTTGGCAGTGCATTTTTCCTACTAGACCTTACATGTTCCAAAATGTGACAATATCACTATCAACTGTTGATTTTTGGGTAGCATCGAGAGCCATTCTTCAATAGATTGGCATCAGCCTGGGGCTGAGGACCTAGTCGGGGACTAGGATCTTGATGTACTTGATCAACATGAATAAACCTTTCTTATGAAGATTCTAGAAGACAAGTTTGACCATTGAAAGCGTGAAGAAGACCAATGTATAGTACTTATGAGAAGTTATAAAGTTGAGTCTAGGAGACTCAAGTCATAAGCAATTGGAAGAGAGCTTATCTCTTGGCATGTGTGGATCATTTGAGAACCTGAGGGTTCCTTGTGAAGGAAGGAAGGGCACTATATCTCTTCTATAACATGTATGGACCATATCCATTACAAGAAGACATAACAACTTGATAAAAGGTCATGTAAATCTTATGCCCATGAAGAAAGGGTCATAAAGACCTAGCACCCACCTAGAAGAGGTCATGAACACCTAGCGTCCAAGTCAAGTGAAGAATAAAAGAAGAAAAGTCTCTTATTTGTGATAATGTACCTTGAGTTGGCATGTGCGGGCCATAAAGACCAAGAGAAAGGTCTAAGATGATTAGTTGGGGTTATGGAACCCCAATGAGGGACCAAGAACCTCGTTGAAGGACCAAGAGCCCACTAGCAAAGGACCAAAAGACCAAAATGAAAGTCAAAGGGTTAAAAGTGCAAATAAAATATTGTAACCCAAACTAAGTATATTTTCTTATCATTTGTTTATTCCTAAACTTAGGAAGTGATCCTCAAAGGTGAAATATAAATAGAGAATACTCTCATCTGCACAAGATACATTCATGATCTTTTATCTCTGATCCTAGAAGAAAAATTCGTGGGGAATGCTAGTTCTCTCTCTCTCTCTCTCTCTCTCTCTCTCTCTCTCTCTATTGTGAGGTCTAACTCAGTCTTCCAAGGCATCTCCAGGTCTTGGGGTTCAGTTTAGTCTTGTGCAGCTCTTCGGAACCCTGCTAGGGTTGTTCCAGCCTCACGGTACCCTTGCTAGAACATATGAGGTCTAACTCAGTCTTCAAAGGCATCTGCAGGTCTTGGGGTTCAGTTTAGTCTTGTGCAGCTCTTCGGAACCCTGCTAGGGTTGTTCCAGCCTCACGGTACCCTTGCTAGAACATACTCCAGGCATTCAAAAGGCAGTCGCATCCTGTTAAGGTCTAATCGAAGCAACCACAGCCCTGTTGGGGCCTCTTTCACTCAGCAGTAGCCCTGTTAGGCCCTATTCTAGGAAGCCAAACCCTGTTAGGGCTTGTTCCAGGCAGTCGAGCCTTGTTAGGGCTTGTTCCAGGCATCCGAGCCCTGTTAGGGCTTGTTCCAGGTAGTCGAGCCTTGTTAGGGCCTGTTCCAGGCACCTGCTGCCCTGTTAGGGCTTGTTCTAGGCAGGCGAGCCCTGTTTAGGGCATGTTCCAAGCACCTGATTCTTGCTAGGGCATTAATAAGTCAACAACAACCTTCAAACAGCCAACGACACAGTTCTGAAGTCAACAGACGGTCAACGGCCCAGTCAATCTGGTCAACAGTAGTATCAAACAGTCAAAGGAAACCTCAGAAATCTCTTCTTTGGTCAACAGGTACCTCAAATCAGAGATGGCAGTGGTTAGGGTTTGATGACAGTAATCATCTTACTCAGTTTTCATCTACAGGTAGCCTCCTCTTGTCAATAACATGTCTCCTACAGTCAACAGCAGCATCACAGTCAAAGGCAGTCTATGTTTGGTTAATGACAGCCTCATTTGTATTGAAGGCAGAGGGATCATGACAGTTGGTTGGTAGCAGTCAACCTTGTTAGGGTTGTCATCATCATCTTCAGGCTGCCATGGTTTATCCTCATTGAAGTTCAAAGGTTTTCTCTAGCATGAAAGCACACTCATATGTATATAGAGAATGGAACCATGTGATGGAAAGTTTGAAGTGTTAACACCTGCAGCTAGCCTAGCCCTTGATGAGATATCCAGATATAGCATGGTAGTGCTAGGATGACTCATAATGGTGACAGTTCTCTTGTGACTAGTGCTAGAGTTGATGCTACAACTACATGCCCTACCTAATAAAGATAAGGATTTGGTCTCTCTGCTTATGTATACCCTTATGTGTTAAGGGTCATTTGATGTATACTTGTTCTTCTTGAATCTATCATAAAAAAGGTTGTTGGGTTTTTCCCCTCTAAAGGAAAGAGGGTTTTCCAAGGGTAAATTATGGTGTCAAATGTCCATAATTGATGTGATGTGATCTGTTTACTTTCATGTCTATTATAACATGATGTGTTTACTTTCTGCTCTATTTAGTTCACTGTTTAACTTGTTATACTACTCATACATATAGTTGATACTTTCATGTGTGATTATGCAAAAGAAAATTTTAAAATTGCATTCATAATTACCAGTTTATGAAAGTAGCTAAAAATTCAACATCAACCACACATCTGGCAACATTCTTTATGTTCAAGAAGTTGGTGGTTTACAATGGATGCTTTGGTTTATTGTGATGCAAGACTTGATTCTCATCTATTGGTTCATAGTGACATTTGTGGCCTTATGACCACTTGTTATTGGAGTTAAGTACTTCTTCACATTCCTTGATGTGGTTCTTACTCATGTCCATGGGATCTATCCAACTTTTTTTTACAGATGATTCCACAGATGACTCTCAACACATGTTTCAATGGATCTTTGTTATGTACCTCTCAGAACCATCTTCACCAATTTGTGAAACCATGACGCTACAAGAGATATGGCATTCAAAGGATACTATGTATTTGTTGAAAAGATAACTCTGGAGGTCCTCCCTCATATTTTTGGCGTGGGTGTGATGAGGGGGACTTGAAAGTCTTTGTTCCTTGTACATTTACGTAAAAAGTGACTTTTATATAAATAAAGTGTGATATTTTGTACTTATGATCTTGACTATCGCTCAAGTGAAATATTTAATAATTAATGATTTAATTATTAAAAAGTGAGTGCATGTATTTTAGACCCTAGATTTTGTAATTTAATCTCAACCCTAGATTGGGTAGTTAGAAGTTAGTTACAAAAGAAAAAGTATAAAAGAAGAGAAGGAGCATTGAGGATACACTCACCATCAGAGAGAGGAAGAGGGAGATTGAAGACCAAGTAGAGTTCCTAAGCAAAGAAGGGCTCGATTTCCAAAAGAGAGGAGCAGCACGCATCCCAAGAAACAGCACACAGTTTGCAGCAGTCATACAGCAGCATTAATGACAGCCGCACGTGTGGGATCGAATCCCAAGAAAGTTGGCTGAGCAATAAATGCAGGCACGTGTGGGCCCAGAAATCGAGGCAGAAATATAGCAGACCATACAACAACCATACAGCAGGTACAGTAGACCGTACAGCAGAATTTGGCACAGTTTTCGAGGTTGGCTGAAATTTTTGGGTTAGTTTTCTATTTGTGAAATTTTGCTAATTAGGGTTGAAAGAGAAATTTTGTGTATAGAATTTTCTGTACTCTTCTTAATGAAAAATCTCTCTTAGGGTTTTCCCCAAATTGGGATTTTGCCCGATCTTGGTTGACCAAAAGCACGTGTTCATTGTGCTTGCAATTATTTCAGTATTTAATGGGATCTTGAAGTGGTAGTTTTAGTTTCAAAACATTCTGAATTAAAACCCTAGATGTTCAAGTGTTCGACATAATGCATGAATGAGAAATTTTGTATTTATGTCATTTTTTTTATGGTATTAGAGCCATACTGAAGTAGAAAGCAAGCTAGTGTTCTTTTGAAGTGTAGAAGATAGTGTTGTGGTTGTCTTTCAATTGTTTTTGGTTGTAGGTGATTTTCCATGATGAGTATCAGGTATGAGGATAGGTTGGATGGAGTATCCAACTATATCCCATGGAAAGTGAGAATAATTGTTGTGTTAAAAGAATTGAGAATTTGGAGGTTTGCAAACAGTACCATGACCAAACCATCAGATAAGGATGAGCTTGAAGAGCATGAAGCTTTTGAAGCTAGGGCTCAGAGAGTCATCCTGGATGGGGTTAAAGACCATCTCATTCCAGATTTAGCAGACAAGAAAACAGCCAAGGAGATGTGGGATACTTTGACTCAATTGTTTGAAGCTAAAAATGAGGACCGCAAGATGGCGCTCAAAGACAAGCTACACAGTATAAAAATGAATAAAGATGAGGGTGTAGCCTCCTACTCAACTCATGTTACACAGGTGAAGGACGAGTTGGCAGCAGTAGGAGAGACTATCCCTGATTCTGAGTTGGTGAGGATAGCCCTGAAGGGCTTCACCAAGAAGTGAGAGGTCTTTGTAAAGTGCATTGTGGGCAGAGAGAAGCTTCCCAGTTGGTCTAGATTATGGGATGACTTTACCCAGGAGGAGATCCAGGAGGGGTATCAGGTTGGTCAAGTTAGCGAAGATGTTGAGCAAGATGTGGCACTTGCAACCAAGTTGAAGAACAAGAAGAAGAAAGATTTGAGTCAAATCAGGTGTTTTCAGTGTGGTCAGTTGGGACACTTTGTCTCTAAATGTCCTGAGAAGAAGAAGGGGAAATCAGAGAGAGATATTGCAGCAACTGCAATATATGAGTTTGCAGATCAGTTTGATCATGAGTTTTCTTTGGTTTCGATCGACTCTAGTGTGGGGAGCTCAGTTTTTTAGCATGTCTGGATTGTTGATAGTGGGTCAACCAAACATATGACTGGATTATATTATGCATTCCATATCATCACAGAGTTGGGACCATGACACTATATTTAGACAGATATTGACAGTCCACGGGTAGCTATCTGAGGGGTTGGAACAGTCAGGTTTCAACTAGACCTTGGAGAGGTCCTAGAGATACATGGAGTTCTCTTTGTTCCTGGGATGAGAGTTAGTAAACTCTCGGCTTCATCTTTAGAGGATGATGGTTATGGGTTGTTGGTCAAGGGTGGTCATGTTTTCATTTATCGGACAGATGATCCAGTTAGGAACACAATCTTACTTAGTGATCGCAAGGACAGGTTATACATATTGAGAGGACATGTTGTACGTCCAGGGACAGGTGGATGGTTGTCAAAGTCAGAGGATGGGGCAGGAGATGCATTTGATCAACATGTTAGTTACATTTCTTCTGATGAGGAGAGTGGATCTCTCCAGAGCACTGGCAGAAGACTCAGCCAGTTCAATGATGATGGTGATGAGCAAGTTCATGAGGTTCAGGGAGAATCTCAAGAGTCAGAGTTTCATTTCAGAGGAGGGCACTTGTCTCCGAGAGGCATTGCAAAGCAGGAGGGAGCTGCGTCAAGGATCAGAGATGGAGATTCTGATGGTGCTTGAAGGACCTCCCTCGTTATGAGGGAGTTTTGAAGAGATAACTCTAGAGGTCCTCCCTCGTATTTTTGGTGTGAGTGTGATGAGGGGGACTTGAAAGTCTTTGCTCCTTGTACATTTATGTAAAAAGTGACTTTTATATAAAGAAAGTGTCACATTTTGTACTTTATGAGGTTGGGTCTCACTCAAGTGAAATATTTAATAATTAATCATTTAATTATTAAAAAGTGAGTGCATGTATTTTAGACCCTAGATTTTGTAATTTAATCTCAACCCTAGATTGGGTAGTTAGAAGTTAGTTACAAAAGACAAAGCATAAAAGAAGAGAAGGAGCATTGAGAATACACTCACCATCAGAGAGAGGAAGAGGGATATCGAAGACCAAGACGAGTTCCCAAGCAAAGAAGGGCACGATTTCCAAGAGCGAGGAGCAACACGCATCCCAAGAAACAGCATACAGTTTGCAGCAGCCGTACAGTAGCACTAATGACAGCCACACATGTGAGCTTGAATCCCTAGAAGACTGGCTCGAATCCCAAGAAAGTTAGCGGAGCAATAAATGCAATCCTTACAGCAATAAATGCAGGTACGTGTGGGCCCAGAATTGAGGCAAAACTGTAGTAGACCGTACAGCAGCCATACAGCAGGTACATCAAACCGTACAGCAGAATTTGGCACAGTTTTCGAGGTTGGCACAAATTTCGAGGTTGGCTGAAATTTTGGGTTATTTTTCTGTTTGTGAAGTTTTTCCAGTGAGGGTTGAAAGAGAAATTATGTGTATTGAATTTTCTGTACTCTTCTTAATGAAAAATCCCTCTTAGTGTTTTCCCCAAATTGGGGTTTTGCCCGGTCTAGGTTGACCAAAAACACATGTGTTCATTGTGCTTGCAATTATTTCAGTATTTAATGGGATCTTGAAATGATGGTTTTAGTTTCAAAGCATTATGAATTAAAACCCTAGATGTTCAAGTGTTTGACATAATGCATGAATGAGAAATTTTGTATTTATGTCCTCCTACTCAACACTAAGGAGGGTGGTATGGCCCTATCAAATAAGATAAGATAATTTTATTAATGTCCAACGAATGACCACAAAAGTAGGTCAATGGACTAAAAGGATATAAACAGTATGAGTACAATGTGGGAGCGCAAACACAACTCCTATGCAATGTGGGAGTGTAAACACAACTCCTGTACAATGTCGGAGTTAAAACCTAAAATAGAGTATAAAATAAATAATGAAAGATACAAGCACTGAGACGTCTTCACAAACATGTATAAAGCCATGATAAGGCACTGTGATGTAGGAGAAGACAAACAATGAGGCCGATGAAGTCAAGAACGTCTGACTCTAATAATTGACGGCGATGAGGGCGATTGAGACACTTGCTCACCATCACTATCGGGTTCCTCGAGAGCCCTCGAGGTGTCACACTGAACGATCCTAGGGGGAATGTAGGAGCAAGGAATACTCCTAATATCTGGGGCCGAAGGAAAGAAACTTTGGATAGATCTCCAACTGCTCCGCTGGGGTTGGGAAGAAATACGATGAGTGGGAGGCATCCTGCATGGGGCCCGCCGGGATCTGGTCCCTCTGACACTTTGGGTGTGTGTGGACTAATGTGATGTTCGACCCCTCTGGGATGCTCTCAAAGTGATCGATCGATCTCCTAGAGGAAGAGGCTGAGAGGAGGCCCAAGGTCTCACCACTTTATTATCTGAAGTGCTATGGTACTCAACTTGCCGCTTGTTGCTCCCCGACGAATCAACATGAAAATATGATGTGAACTTCTTGTTCGTTCCAAGGCAAGGCAAGGTGCGTAGGAGCTAAGATCTGTGGCTGAATATCTCTATGATGAAAAGGGCTAGGCATCTCTGGTCTTGATATCGAAAGAAAGTCGAGAGGGAACCCCTTGAGTCTCTATAGAAGCAGTGATAACGTCCCATGATCTCCTAGTATAGGCGGCACCTAAAAATGAGGTTTACCTCTGTCTCTGGCTCCTACAGGTGACACATCTGGCAAATCCTATCAAAACGTGGTAAACGATGGTCTGTCTCCACCCGAAGTTGTCCCAAAGGAATCCTGAGAGAGTGCATCCAATGCCTGCATGTGTATGGGGGGCGGACGATGATGCCATCATGTAACTCCAAGAAATGTTCAAGGTAGAAGGACATCTTCGAGCCCAAGCTCATCAAAGGTGAAGTCCAAGTGACATGAATGTCCAATCTATATATGTCCTCTCCGATGGACTGATTCAATACCTGTGTAGGCAACCAAAGATGGTGCGACGTATCAAGGGAGAATCTGAATTGGGGAAGCTACTCCAAGAAAATGGTCACTGACTGGAAAAGCCGAGAGGCCTCTGAATACCATCCATGTGCTCGACCAATGGGGTGAGCAGAAGCAATGGTCTCCAAGGAGCAAAGTGTAAGGTAGGGGTACTTATCTCTTCCAGTCGCTGAATCTCTGAAAGCCCTAGCTCTGTGAAGGAAGGAGACCTCGAGACAGAAGATGACCTCGAGGCAGAAGGGATGGACACCTCCTATGAACACTTGTTATTGGAGTTGAGTACTTCTTCATATTCCTTGATGTAGTTTTTACTCATGTCCATGGGATATGTTCGACTTTTGATATAGATGATTCCATAGATGACTCTCAACCTATTTCAATGGATCTTTGTGTTGTACCTGTTAGAACCATCTTCACCAATTTGTGAAACCATGATGGTATGAGAGATATGGCATTCAAGGGATACTATGTATTTGCCTCCTACTCAACATTAAGGAGGGTTGTAGCTTGTGATCAAATGTCTTCTCTCCATGCACCATTGTTCAAATTAAGGGGGGATGACGAATGCAGATGTGTAATCTTCAATTTCAACCATGATTGACCTTGTATACTATGTATTTTCCTACTAATCAACAATAAGGAGGGTTGTATGGCCCTATGACCACTTGTTATTGGAGTTAAGTACTTCATATTCCTTGATGTAATTTTTACTAATGTCCATGGGATCTGTCAAACTTTTTTAATAGATGATTCCACAAATGACCAACATATTTGAATAGATCTTTGTGTTATACTTGCCAAAACCATCTTCACCAATTTGTGAAACCATGATGGTACAAGAGATCTGGCATTCAATGGATGCTATGTATTTGCCTCCTACTCAACACTGAGGAGGGTTGCAGCTTATGATCAAATGTCTTCTCTCCATGGCCCACTGTAAAAAATTAAGGGGGGTGATGAATGCAGGTATGTAATCTTCGATTTCAGCCATATTGACCTTGTATTGAGTTGTGAATTCATAGATCCACTCTCATTTGTATTGAACTAGGTACTCATAAGCCCACTCACTTGTATGCTACTAGGTATTCATTAACACTCTCTCATTTGTATTAATATACATCAAACCTTTCTTGACTTGGGTATTCACATAAACGAACTCCTATTTACAACTAGTTGACCCTATACTAAGTTGGGTATCCATAAACCCACTCTCAGTTGTATTTCATCATTTCTCTTCATAGCCCTCTATTGAGCTTATCATGGGATGTTGAGAATGGTGTAATACTCACATTTGGTTAGAGTCAATTTATATTGTGCCTTTAATGCATTTGATTAGGCATTGATGTAAACTTTTATTATAATACTAGATTATGGTTAAGGTCGCCTTAGTCGACTTATATGTGAGCCCACAACCCCTTCTTGGGGAGGGCATACACACTCAAGTGTCATGTCTGTAAAAAAATCACACGGGGTCCGGAAAACAACTTATCAGCAACATCAAGGAAAATATCAACAAATATCAAAAAAATAAAAAAATATTCATTTTTTTCAAATTTTTAAACATCTAAAGCAACCCCTTCCCTCTAGCTCTTTTATTTGCAAATGTAACTAATGGGCCCCTAAAATGACACATTATTTGGCCCATCTTGGTGATACCTAAGGAGTTTAAAAGGATTAATTATGTGTGATTAATAATGAACTTATGATAACCTTACTTAAAGCCTATGCATATTTGTTAAATGAATATCTTGACATTTGATTAGCAATGTTTCCTTTATTTCTAAATTGCCAAGAAACGTGGGTACGGGGACGGGTACTGGTACGGGGATAGGGACGCCACTTTTGAAACAGGTTACTTGGGTACGTCGGGGGTACTGTAGACACGCACACACACAAACAAACATATATATATATATATATATATATATATATATATATATTAAAATTTATAAAAATAAAAACATGTCTCAGTTAGAGCATATTTGTTAAATGAATATCTTGACATTTGATTAGCAATGTTTCCTTTATTTCTAAATTGCCAAGAAACGTGGGTACGGGGACGGGTACTGGTACGGGGATAGGGACGCCACTTTTGAAACAGGTTACTTGGGTACGTCGGGGGTACTGTAGACACGCACACACACAAACAAACATATATATATATATATATATATATATATATATATATTAAAATTTATAAAAATAAAAACATGTCTCAGTTAGAGCATACATGCATATTTCTAAATTCAATGATTTATATGAACATTCACATTGAAAATTTGAAACATAAAATAATAAATTTGATAAATCATAGACTCATAGTAGATATCAAGTGGAAGAATGGAAGTTATATAATTAATAATAATATATGTCCATGACTCCACGAGTTCAAACTTCGCTGTCATACTACATTCAAAATTTGCTTAATGGCATTTCCAAACATGAAAAAGAAAGTTCAAAACAGTAAACAATGAACAAGATAGTTGATTTGGCTTCCTCAAGATCAATGTCATTAGCATCACTAAGGTCCTCTGTCAACAAGCTCTCTAGATAGGCATCACTCTCAAGTTGAGGCATCGCTTGAGCAATGAAATGTTAAAACTTAAGGTTTGGGACCCAAGTTTAGGTAAGGGTCCACTTCCTATTTGTTATAATAATGTTTATTAAATTATTTATTAAAGTTTTAATTTTTGAAACATTGCAAATCGACCCCCTAACACCGGTGGATTCCAATCTTGAACAAAAGAGGCAGCTTGCTGCCTTGTTTTAATGGCAGATTTTTAATAAAGAAGAGCTAGTTTTGTTCCATCTTTAGTATACTTGCTTAGGCAGGGTTCCAAGAGCTTCCTTGGGTTAGTACCACTCAAGGGAAGGACTGAAAATCCCTACATGTTTTTCATTTCATTTATTTTCTTCCGTGCATTTTGTATTTCCTGTAGTTTCCTATACTGTTCTTGTAGTTCCCTGTAACTTTCTTGTAGCTTTTTTGTAGTTTTCTTGTTACAAGTGCTTTTAGACAAAATCAACATTTATTTCCTGTTATTTAATTTTTGGCATTTTATGTCTTGCATGCTTCAATTCATGTTTTCATGCTTCAAGTCATTCTTTATTTTCCTAGTTAGTTGTGACTTCGCATTTACCCTCTTTCTTAGATAGAATTTCAAGTTATTTCCTTAATATCTTTATTTTCTTAGATTAAGTTATTTCTTTGCATTTACCATATTTCTTAGTTAGTATTTCAAGTTATTTCTTATATTTCTTTATTTTCCTAGAATAGGTTGTTGCTTACATTTACCATCTTTCTTAGTTAGTATTTCAAGTTATTTCCTTGACGTCTTTAATTTCCTAGTTAGTTGTTGCTTTGCATTTACTGTCTTTCTTAGTTTGTCTTTCAAGCTAATTCCTTTGCAATAACATATACAGCGCACGGTACCTCTTAAGTTTGTACGAACTCCTGGACTAATAATTTAAGTAATGAGCCAAGGGATTCAATTTTATAGCTGCAATTCTTTTGCCCGTCAGTAACAATGAATAACCCCCTTGTTCTCGATCCCCTGCTTTCCCTCTTCAAACTAAGGAAAGGGAACATTGTGGTATTTAGACCTTTGTTGATGTTAGATTGCCCCTCGAAGAGGCAAGTGAACATCATAGTTTTAAAAATTAGTGAAATCGAAATCGAAATCAGCCAATTCACCGAGTTAAGGCCAGACCAGTTCAAACCGGTCTCCAAATTGGATCGAAGGACCGGTTCGGTACTAAACCGGCCGATTCGGTATCAAATCGGCCGAATTGGTACCAGACCAGTCCGGTCCACCGATTTTTGACAAAAATCGGCTGTTTTTTTGGTGTGGGCTCGTGGGCCATTAAACATGGTTTTTTTAATGTTTTTTTGAATTTTTAACCTATAACCCCATGGTGTTGTAGTACTTGGTGATATTAATCGTAATGTTAAAAGTGACACTCCTTATCTTTTATTTTCCATCCTTTTACTTAAATTTTTAACATTACCATTAATTGTTTCAGGATGTTTGAGAGTGGTTCCAACCTCATTGGACTTCATATGCAAAAAGTAGATTTTTAGATCCCATTCAAAATTCAGCAGACTTAATAGTTTTCAGGATTTTAGGATTGCGAGGTTTTCCACCAGATTCTATCATGTATGAGGGTATGGAATTGGCATATAATCAAGCACATCAACCCCTATATGTACCTTGATGTTGGTGGTGTTGATTGTTGAATTCCTCTGTCATGTCCTTAATAGAAATGTACTCTTCACTCATGCAAAATCACTTATCAAGCATCGAAAGCTTTTTCTACGTTATTTTAGCGATTGGATTAGGAAGTTTTCCTCATTTCCACAATTTTGGGGGGTCACGTTTCCCCTGTTTCGAAGTTTCTCCGTTTTGTCTTCGTTTCCCCCATTTCATGCAACTTAGGTTGAAGTTGTTCAAACCCTCATACAACAATTTTGAAGCAAACATGTGCCTGTTATGACCTTTGCAGCAGTAAAAAGTCATGAATATCACCTTAAGGGATAAAAATAAATTGTTGGGAGTACTGTGGATGAAAGCAGCCCTAAAAAACAAGTATAGGTGCTCTTTGGCCTTCAAACAACAAGTCTGGGTCATAACCAAGGTTTTAAAAATCGGAATCGGACTCGGAATCGGTCGAGGGTCAACTCGGAATCGGAATCGGAATCGGTAATGAATCGGTAATAAATCGGTCGATTTGAATTTAATGAATCGGTTTGCTCAAAAATACATAAAATATTTAATTTTTTTAAGAAAAACAATATTTTCAAGATTCTAATTCATGATTCCATAGCATTAGAAACAAAATATTCCCCTAGACATATCAAACTGGAAGAAAGGATTGGAACCTATATAATCAATTGCATCTGTTCATAAACTGTTGCTTTGGTGTGTAAACAATGAACACAGATCTCCATCGAGATGTGAATTATAATAGAATAACCCTTTCTAGGAAATTATCTGCGACATTTGCATTGGTGTGTAAACAATGAATATAGATCTCCACCAAGACGTGAATTGTAAAATAATAACCCTTTCTAGGAAAATATCTACTACATCTTTCTTATGCCTTCCTAGGAAATTATCTACTACATCTTTCTTATGCCGTAGGGCTATCACATGCCATGAGGTGGGGGGATATGCTGGCGGCATTAAGCTTAACTATCTTAGTCTTAGGCTTTAGCTACCCATATGTAAACAAAGCTCTTGTAAAACCCTTAATTAAGCCTAAAATATATATAGATGACCTTCTCATTGAAGTCCAAAGCAGTAATATTTTTCTTTGAAGTTCAGTTATCGGTATATTTTGTAAATCTGAGCAATATCTAGGGGTTTTTTGTAGAATCTACACTAGTAACAAATATGGAAATCCTTTATGAAGGAAAGAAGACTAGTTTTCGTAGTATGGAAATCCTTTTGGGGACTTTTGTTGAAATTAGCTACAGTTCAGACTCTTAAATTTGTATCACTGTGATGAAAAGAGCAGATGCAACAATTTATTAATACAAATTATGATCGTTCTTGTTTAAAAAAATGGATTTAAAATTTTTTTTAAAAATTGTGACAAGGACAACTTTAGAATAACTCTAAAATTATGGAATCATTAGAAACAACTGCCCCTACAAAAGTTGTACAAGAGTCGATTCCTGAACATAAAATATTGTATTAAATCTGCAAAAAATAGTTGTATTCATAACATGTATTAGATCAGCAAAGTTATACATAATCCTGTATTAGACCAGTAAAGTAGTATGGTTGTTTAGCAACCTTGTAGATTATTATTCATTCTAGATATCGGGAACCATCACAATGAAAAGGGTACACTGAAGTAATGTTCCCACTCATAAAAATACGGAAGGACCCAAAAACAATTATAAAAGGATTTCAGAAGTCAAGCTTAAGGTGATCTTATACAATACTTGGGAAAACCATCAAATAATGGATTGTTGTTATTTAAAAAATGAGATTATAAATAGAAAAAACTACGTCAAATTCAGACCCAATGTCAAGCCTGCGAGTAATAAAAGCCTCCAAGGAATGACAAGAAAGAGAGACGGAATGTAATATCTATAGCACTAAAATCTTTGGAAATTGAAATACTATCCCAGAACAATGCAGATATTTAACATTAGGATGAAAATCTGAATAACAGACCCAGAAATTAGGATCAAATTCTGGATATAGCAGACCCGCTCTCATGGCTACAAGGTATATAATAGTGTATGATACTATGAGCAATGTTCCATGACAATGCAGATTTCTACTTACAGAATATCTTTCTTCTAAACCAGATATACTAATCTAATGGCAAGTCAGTAATTTCTATGAAAATATTAATTTCTATTTCTTGTAAAATATTCTTCCAAAGGATTCTTGTTCTAAGTTTCACGCCGGCCGATTCTTCTTCCAAGTGCAATAGGTGCAATAGGGGTCGGGTTGGGTAGGTTAGAGGTAGTTTAGGTTTAAAATTTAACTTATAAAAATTTTAAAAATAATAAAAACCCACACGCAAAAAATCAGTCCGATTTTTTACTTGAATCGGTCAAACCGGTTTTTTCAGATGAATCGGTCCGATTTATTGGTTAAATCGGTTAAATCGGTCCAACAAACCGGTTTGGAGGCCGATTTGAACCGGGCAGGGGATAAATCGGTGAATTGGCCGATTTACAAACCGATTTCACCGATTTTTAAATCACAGGTCATAACAACAGTCCTAAAATCTTGAAACTGTTGTTTTTCTTTAAAATTTAAATATTTTATTTATTTTTGAGTAAACCAATTCATTAGAGTCAAATCAACCGATTCATTACCGATTCCGATTCCGAGTCTGATTTCGATTTTTCAAGATCAAGGGGGAGACCCTAGCCAATCAATGAAGACCGGCTAACCCAAAGGTTCCTAGGGAAATGTGTAAGTCGAGTTACGGAAACCAATGAGTGAATTAGATTAAGTGGACCCAAGAGTTTAAGTGTGGTTGAAGAGGCTTAAGGGGTGACAAGTGTTTCAACCAACGAGTGATTAGGGCCACTTATGAAGCTCAATTGAATTAGATCTAGTACCATGAAAACACACAAGTGGGGCCCACTCCTTAAAAAGTGGAAAATGGTCCAAATGGGGCCCACTTGGTCAATTTAGGGGTGAGATGGTACTAAGGAGTTGCAATGATGTAGATCTATGGATCTAAGATGAGATAGACAACACCCACATATGGGATCTAACAAAAAGGCCACTAACCCAAGGAGTGCAAATTGCCCAAGGGAGACTAGTGCCTTAAGATGAGGGGGCAAATGGAGTCCAAATTGTACCAAAATGTCGATCGGGGTAGTTTAGGCAATTATCAAGGTGGGTTTGAAGTGGCATGCCCCAACATGAGTTAGATCTCCATAGATCTAAGGTTGAAAATGCATCACCCAATGACCCAAGTGGGGCACAACCCTAAAAATGAGGAATGGGGCCCACAAGGCAAAAATCAAAGAAGTGAAGCACTAGGGGTAGGTTATCAAGGTAGATCTATGCAAATCAAGTGGGATCTCACCTACCCACAACTTGGAACTAGCCCCACTAGCCTTCCCCAAGGAGTGTGAATTGCCTCAAGGAAGGCTAGGTGCTTTGGAAAGTGTGTCAAATGGAGGCCAATCACCACCAAACTATAGATCCAAATTGTCGTGGATGCTATAGAGGTGGGTTTTGAATATTATCCCCAAAGCCAAGCTAGATCCAAGTAGATCTAGAAAAATGTAAAAATGAGGGTTTTAATCAATGAGGGTTTTGTGATCTAAGAGAGTAGATGGATAGGATAGAAGAATATCATACCTCATGGAACATACCTAGAAAATGAAGATGGAAGAGGCTTGAGACGAGGATTACTTCCCACAAAGATCAAATGCCAAACTTGATGAGCCCTTCTTTCCAACGTTTTGCCTCCTTCAACCAAATCGGCCTCCCTATTCCTGTCAATCAAGGACACAAAGATCAGTCAATCAATCAAGAATGGAAGTAGATGCAAGCAAAGAGATGAAGAAACATGAAATTGTTGGTACAGAGACAAAACAACTCCCTGTCACCCAAAACGTCCTCTTGAAGCTTGTAGGGTAGGCCTCCTCACCAATACGCACTCCTCAAAATTGTCTTCTTTGCCTACAAAACAATGTTAGTTGAAGATAAAATCAAGATGGCCACCAATGTCTGTCAATGCAGAGGAAGAAGCATTTACAATCACCACAAGCATTTCAACTCCAAGATCCAAGATGCCCAAGAAAGTATTTTATTCCAATAGCCAAGAGCCAAAAATTTCTAGATGAATTTTACATTAGGGGGGTCTCCTCCTTATATAGGATAATAAAAACCAAAACCCTAAACCACTTTTTGAAACTAGTGGTTGAGATTAAAAGATCTCACAATCTAATCAACGGCTAAGATGAGCCAATACATAATACCACATGGATCACTCAAAAGAGGGATGACATCATAGCTAAAAGTGACTAAGTGAGGGTGACGTCATCCTCCAAAAGGGGCTAAGATACATGGGCCCACCAAATATGACATGGACATGACTCAAGGCACACATGGTGGGGCTAGGAGGTATTAATCCTTCACTAGCTTGTCCCCGTGGCACAATAATATAAAATAATATGACTATGACATGTCCAAATAACACAAATGATCAAAATCCTGTCTCCAAAACTGAGGGAGACATGCAGTAAAAGGCCTCCTGTGGCCACTATGGACCCCACTGACTAATGCCAACTGATCTGGAAGATGGGGGGTTCACCCTGGAAGACCTCTAAGAAGACCAAGTGCCAAAACCTTGCCTCAATTGCCCAAATCGAATTCCTCAGTAACCCTTTTATTCCATTTTTAATCCTCCTGAAAAACCCTGAAACTGCTCAAACTACCACCAAGGGTGCCTGCGCTATCAAACTGAGTGCACCAAGTTGTCTAGAAGGGGGGCATAATGGTAAAAACAAGTGGTTGGACCACCCCCTAGGCAACGACTAGCCTCCAAGCTTCTACTGGACAAGCTGGATCAGCATGCCCAAAACTGGTCAACATGTGGATAACTGCTGCTATCATCATCAGAAGTGCCCGAAACTGAAAGATAAGTGTCTCAGTGGACCCAAAAGACCCAAATCTACTAGAAATGAGTACTCATGCACCATGGGTTGACCTGTGGGGTCAACTGTAGGGTCCACCATACTCGGATAGTGTAAATTATGATGATCTGGAAATAATAATAAAATTGACCAATTGCATCAATCATCATCTGAAGCATATGTCCATCATATGGAATCATCAATAGGTGTATATGGGACCACACATCATCATCCATAAACACAAGTGGTCCATCTCATCACGGATCCCAAGAATGACCATGGTCAAACTATGTTGACTAGGTCAAAATATAACAAAGTACAATATTATAACAATAGACTAAGACATGTTCCTTAAATCACACTCACAGCTTAACTTAATGTATAAACATCATTCCGTGGCAGTTAATACATATATATATTTCAATGTTATTTATATTTTACTTGCACAAAAACTTTAATTACAAACTCACTCATTGGACATGGTCTAACTACTAGCTAAGGATGAAGGCTAAGAATCAAGCTAGGCTAAAAGGCGATGACTTGACCAAACTCAACTAAATGACACTTTGGACGGGGAAAGGGGGAGCTACACTCTATGCTGGACAAAATAACAAAGGGAAGGGTTGTGCCTCACAAATGGATAAGTTGTTTAGAGAGTGTTTATTCAACTTAGGCATCATGTCTACATCAAGTTGATTCAGGTTCATTAGGATCATTCATTTCATTTCCATGGCCTTTTGGCCTATATGACCCCTCTGGGATTTCACATATGCTAAGAAGCACAACTAATCAAGCCTGCATCCAGGGCATATTCACATTTACAAGGTCGGCAATAATAGATATAACTTTTGAGTAACCATTGCTTTTTGGACCTTTCTATACCCTTCGAGGGGTATTTTAGCAGTTCATTGCTATAGCCTTTATTCACGTGTGTTAAGAACACATTCTAGAATTTTAAGTTCATAGGCTTTCATAATACATTTCCAATACAAGTAGTACATGAGCTTTCAGTTTTAGCCAACAACATCTCAAGTAACTAGGGAGAGTTCTTCCCAGTGCCAAACATTGAGACAACCGACCAGAATGATTTAGGTATACAATCCAACTTACCAAAGGCAAGTTCTATCACCAACTCAGAGCCGAGACACAAAACAAACATGGATGTAGTCCAACACAGAGATAGAAATGGGGAAGTCCTCAGTATCAAGAAGTCAAGAAGGCAAGTCAAGGGTGAAAACCAAATAAGGAAGGTAATGGATGGATGGAGTCAAGTGAAAACGGTGCCTAAGCTAGCAGACAAGGATGTCAGGAAAGACCATATCTATGCTCATAGGAGGGAATGAAACCGATGAGTTTTGTCAAAAAACCTAAGTGTGCAAGTAATACATCCATTTTATATTTATAACATCATCCAAGATATTTCATTTTATTTTAAATAGTACTGCCACATCATGAATCATATACCAAGTTAATGCTATGAAGGTGACTAAAACAACAAGATAGTAATCCAAAGCCTATAATCAGAAGTCCATAGGTCACATCATATCATAATAATCATCAATAAACATCTGAAACACTGTTGCAATAATGTCACTGGGCACTAAACTGAAACTGTATGGAACAAAGGGTCACACTGGTCATCAAATCTAAGCTCTCAAGGCTCAGCCTTGGCACAAGGTCTAATAAAAGTCTAATACAATATACTACTCTGATACATAAGTGATCTCAAATAACAAGCTCATCATAGATGATCTCTGTAAAAGCAAAGCTTTGAAAAGTGCAGATATCTGCTCAGCAAGAATAGTAGCCCAGCTACTATGGTGTGATAATAGGACCATTACACCAATGGATTGCACAACTAAGAGGTGCCAGCTAGCCAAACACCCTCTCAGTATGCCATCAATTTTGGGTCAATTCAAGCAAGATATGACAAGTAGGACATCGTGGAGCTTTAATGTCACATAAATCAAACACATAAAGGGACCAATAAATAGCTTTAAACTACTATTATAACATATTACATAATAATGAGAAAGCGAAAGCTTTCTTATAAAGGCATACAATGAGGTCAAGTCAATCCACTTTATCAATGTGGGATAGATTGATAAAAACAATAAAGCAACTTAAGCATAAAAAGCTAAAATAAACTAAAGTCATAAAGTGACTTTATTAAAGCCTAAGTCTAATATCTAATTGACTATTACCTAAAGTAAGTTTTCACTTTAACACTCTCCCTTAATAGTCAATCAACTAACTCCGCCAAGTTTCTCTCCAAATTTTACATGTTTTTCAGGACCCAAATACTTGGTGAAAATGCCTACAGTTTGGCCCTTTGTGGGACAATATTGCAGCTCAACAGTTCCATCTTCTACAAGTTGTCGAATGAAGCAGCAATGTGTCTCAACGTGCTTGGTGTACTCGTAAAAGACTGGATTCTTGGCTAGTTTTGGCACCCCTTGATTGTCGCAAAGTAGGGGTGTCGGCTCTACCTATTACATCTTCATATCCAAAAGCATCCTCCTGAGCCAAACTGCCTCACATGCTCCTTTCACTTCTCCTCAATATTATGCTTTTGTCGATGAAAGTGCTACTGCGTGTTGCTTCTTATCGGTCCATGTGACTGCACATGTGCCAAGGTTGAATACATATCCAGAGGTTGATTTTATGCCATCCATGCAACCTACCCAATCTAAATCTGTGATTTTGTATATCCACACAACCTAGGATCTTTGCTTCTGTTGTACAAAATGCCAAAGTCAAGTGTCCCTTTCACATATCTCAACACCCACTTTGTTGCAGTCCAATGCTTTGTTTTTGGTGTTGTCATGAATCTGGAAATGAAGCTCATGGCATAACTCTAATCAGACCTAATGGTTGATAAGGTATATCAAGCTACCCACTAGGTGCCTATAGACTGACTCATTCAATGCCTTAGAGTCGATCTTGGTTGAAAGTTTCAACCCTTTCTCCATAGGTGTAGATGAGATTTTGCCATTTGTCATTCTAAATTTGTCGAGCAAACTCTTGGCATATTTTGTTTGTCAAACAAAAATGCTACTACCTGTTTGCCAAACTTCTAGACCTAGATAATAATGTAGGAGGCCTAGATCAATCATATCAAAAGCTTTACTCGTATTTGATTTTATCTGTTCAATCATGTTTGCCTCGCTACATGTGATGATGATGTCATCTACATAAATGATTAGTAGGATGATATCATTACCACTGCTTTTGACGTATAAGTTGGCATTTGAAGGACTTCGTTAGAACCCCTGCTTAACTAAGTACCTGTCAATCTTGATGTACCATGCCTTGGGTGCTTGCTTCAGGCTATATAGCGCTTTCTTTAACATGCAAACAAAGAGCTCTTTCCCTGAAACCTCAAATCCCTATGGTTGATACAAGACCTCTTCCTCTAAATCTCCGTTGAGGAAGGCAACATTCACATCCATCTGATGAACCTTCCAGCCACATTGTGTTGCCATGGCTAGAACAAGACAGATGGTGCCCATCTTTGTTGTAGGAGTTGTTGCCAACTAAGTTGTACTTGGTTGGATTATCAAGCGAGGGGACAAAGTTGAACATATCACTGTTCATTTTTCAATGATTTGATGTCCATCGGGCCTTTATAAGGGCCCTCTTTTCAATTTTTTTACCACATGTCCATGGCCCTGCGGGGTTTGTAATAAATGTACTAGCATGGTGTTTTGTAAAAGACTTGGTTCCTTAGGACTTTTTTACTAAGTCAGGTGTTCCAAGGAGTTTTTTCACCTATTAATTATATCTTGCACTAGTGCATAACATAATTTTTGGGTTTTCCTCCTGCTCCTCCAAAGCTGGAATGCCTAGTGAGGTTAACGAGCCTTAGGGGATTATTAAAGTCCATGGGTCAATGTATATGAACATGCTAAGCATTATTTTTGAGTCATATGGACATGTGCTAAGTCTCCCTAGGTCATTTTTTAATTTTCGGTGAAGTTTATTTTTTCCGTAAATTGGGTCATTTTTTAATGGTTCAATTAAAATTTTTGTAAATGGCATAGAAATGTCATCCAAGGGTCTTTTTTGCCTTGGAGGTGCTCGTTTTCCAACTTAGAGCACCCACCTTACCCCTAAACCCACTTTTTATAATGTTCGGGTCTTTAATTTTTCACTTAGTCATAAAAAAAATCAAAAAAGGTAAAAAAGTCATGAAAAAAACAAAAAAGTGAAAAAAATGACTTAAAAAATTAAATATTTTTTAGAGTGATTAATGGTCTGATTTATTTTAGCACCAATTGGGGAGCACATTAGGCTGATTTGTAAGACTTTTTGGCAGCCCAAATCAAGGGATTGATTGCCCATTTGAAGCTAGGCGCATTCACTAGAAGGGAGGGTGCAATTGATGAGTGGGCAGCCCACGTTTTATGGAAGGAGCAGCACATTTGGTGCTGATTCGTTGGGCACTATTTGTGCTGGTTTAGACAGCCAAATTCGTGGAGATGGCAGCCCCATCTCCTCTCCACCTATTACTCCTTCATCTCCTCTAGCTTGGGTGCACTCCTTCACTTGCTCTTTTTATAAATTAACACTCCCTCACCCCATTGTGACTAGTGGGAATTGGAGCAAGAGACTTATCATTGTAATACTTTTTTGTTTTAAGTGTGAATAAAGAAGACTTTGGAGGTCAGATATGTGGTGTGCATTGTGTGAGTGGATGAACCATCTTGAGCTTGTATAATGGAGGTAACCTGTGCATAAGCTTTGATATTCTATTGTATTAACTGTACTCATTGGAAAAATTAGTATTGATTTATGAGATAGACTAACGCAATTTGTTTATTGTTTAGTCTATTGATATATGTTTGCAAAAGTAATCATGTCTATATGTTTCATTTGTTTATGAGTGCTTAGCATTGATTTCTTTTTCAGATGTATATCTACACTTGATCTTTGTTTGCAAAGTGTGTGATGTGCAGGTTATCTTAACTGGAAGCAGGTGGATCTTGTTTGTTTCCTCCTTTCTAAGCTTTGTTTACAGATGCAGTCCCTTGGAACATCACAAAGACAATCTCCAAAGCTTCGGATTTCAACAAAAAATTTGCTCCATCTCTCTCTCTCTCTCTTATTTAAAAAAGTTTTCTCTGGTTACTGGTTACTTATGAAAAAGTATTTCTGATTTCTGATTCATACTTTAAATAGATCAGAATTTACTTCAAGGAACCATAGTCTAGTCTGCTTATAAAGCTCATATCTTTGACTGATTAGATCTTTCCTTTATCTAAGCATTTTATTTTTTCAAGCTTGCAAAAAATTGTTAAATCTTGTAAAGTTTTGAGGAGTAATGTTAGGTCTGATTTTAAAAAATTTATTTGGCTGTCCAAGAGCATAGAATTTGCAGCTCTTAAAGCTTGCAAAGATCCCAAGTAAACAAGCCCCATTTCTTGTCTTACTTGGTTAATTTTTGACATTTTAAACTAGTTTTACACTTAGAAATTTTTTGGGTTTTTTAGGAGGTGTTCCAAAGACACTCTTAAAGTGTTTTTGGGCATCTTGTACTAAAGTTTGCTTGCTGGTTTGCAGTAGAAGACGATCAGACAAGAGGAAGTGCTGGCCAAAAATTGAAGATCCATGCCATCCGTAGTACCAAAACTTAGTTTTTTATAAAACCGGTTACTTTTCTCTTCAGTATTGTAAGCCACCAAGTCATTCTAAAGAGACTGGGGCACTTCTCTATTCATTGTAAAAGAATATCAAATGAGAGCAAGTGGGCTAACCAGTGCCCACACTCCATTCCCCCAAGGGTGGTTTGTGTCGTCTCAATTTTCATGGTGTGATTGTTAGATTAATTTTATTTCTTTCATTTTGACATTAAATAAAATTAACTAAGATTAAAATTTACCTCATTGGTCCATTCCATTGGTGGGCCACGAGTTCACTCAGGACTTAAATTTTCTCATTTTTTTTACAATTTCAAAAAACACCCCCTTGCTTTCCCGAAGTAGGGTTTCAGGACAAGTGCTTGCCCGAGTACTGGCCTGAAAAGAGACTCTTGGGGCTCTAAAAGATAAAAATTATGTTCCTAAAAAACTTAAAAATTTCCAAGGTCTTCTCCCGTATGCTCTGTGGCCAACTTGCAACTCAGTCTGAACACGTTGTTACGCATCAGAAAGGCGAAGATGACTAGTAATAGGTTTTAACACACCCGAATAAACAAACCTACTTGTGAAAATCCGGCACAAAGCGAATATTCTTTTGTCGTGGGGAAATTTTTCAAAAGGCTTGGGATAACAGTGGATAGTGACCTCTTGGAAACCGTTAGGCTTTCCCTCGTTGGTATAGCATCTAAACACCTCCTTGAGACTCCGATCCAGCCTAAGTCTGAGTGAGAAACCACATATCAGAATTCTGGACATGTTCCCTGTACCTTTGCGTATATCGAGAATCCACCAGCCCTAATAAAAAGATCATTACCACAATAAAAATAAAATAAACCAAGAACAAATCGCACAACATTTTCCTTTCAGTTCAAGCATCTATTTTGACTCCATTTATTGGCACTGGTTTATCTTGTTATATTTCAAGTTGTTGGTGAATGTTTTAAATGACAATGAAAATGATGGATGTTTGCAAATGAAATGTTGATGAATGATTTTTTGCTTTACACATATATATGTTGCATTGTCTTGGTTTACAAAAATATTCTAACATCCTAGATTAAATGCTTTATTTTTCATAGATTAAACACCATAGTTTGTTTTCACTTTTAGGGTCCACCCCCCTTGGCTTCGCTAGGAAATCCTAGACGAAGGAGTCGAGTCTCAAGTGACAGCACTTGACTCTGACTTGCCCCCAAGGCTACACCAGCAGCTTGAAGACTTCTGTTGCATTTTCCCAGGTGTGGAACCAGGCGGCAACAGGAGGAAAGGTCTCCTCATAATCAGTGCCCTCTTACTGAGGGAACCCTTTTGCTACCAACCATACTTTGTACTTGTTAAGTGATCTATCTACCTTGTACTTGACCTGTACACCCATTTGCAACCAATGGGATTCTTCCCTGGTGGAAGTGTTGTGAGATCCCAAGTCTAATTTTTCATCAAACTATGTCCAGCCATCATGGCCTTGTCCCATTCAAGTCTCCCTTTAGCTTCATCGAACACTTGAGGCTCGAATACTTCTTGAACACTGGCCATAAGAGCAAAGTTGATTGTGTTGGGTTTCTATTTGCTCCTTCCTCACTACGATCACCCCTCGATCATTTCTATTGCTCAAAGATCTCCAATGGTGTTGAGCCACCACTTGGGTGGTTGCTTGTTGTTTCCCTGGTTGGGAACCTCCCCATCATTAATAGGACTGGAACTTGCATGTGTGTTCTCCGAATGTTGATTCGGGTTGTGTGGCTCAGAAATTACCGGACTAAGTCTGGGAGACTCCTCAAAATGATCGGAATCTTCCTCCCTTTCAAGTGGAGCTATCTAAAGCTAAGCACTTGAATCCTTATATCCATGACAGGCGACTCCATGGTAATTCTGAACTCTGACGATGAAGAATGGAATGGTCCAGTTTCCTCATCAACTATGACAACTCTATTGTAGCTCACTGTTACAGGATGAACTAGCAGGGCTAGTATCCGATGAACAAATGTACGAAGAAAGTGACCATTGTCACCTTAGTCACTCCTCCAAATTGCTTCGGAGAGTCGGAACCTCCAAGAGGAGAGCCCTTGAATGACCTACAAACACTTATGACAAAAACAACGATGCCTCCTAGAAGACCAATTATAGACCAGTGCCTTCAATCAATGTAATCTTATGAATGAAGAAAACATGCTAGTCATAGAAAGTATTTGGAAGTGCTAGGTAAATGTAACAGTTCAATGTATGTTTTGCAAAATTAACCAATAATGACATTCAATGACTTCCAAGCACATAGAAGATAAACCATCAATATGTAGCCACTAGTATATGATGACCAATGTCCTTAAGGACTGATATAAAAAAATATGATAATCTGATTATACTAAAAAAATGACAGTCATAAACACTCATACATTGCAGTGAGTCAATTGTTGAAAGATGTGTAACATGAGCGGGATGAGCATATAAAATAAATCATAAATCTCAACTATCCACCACTTCTTTATTACTGTCAACGAGAGTCACTTCCAGGCTGTATGCAAAAGTAAAAATCAGACCACTTTAATCTTGAAAATAGGAAGCATTACTCATGTAACAAGTATAAAACCTATGCATCACTTTTACTAGCAATAAATGACCATCAATGTATGTGTACTATAAGGGAAGTTTCAGGACTGCATTAAATGTAATTTCAGACCCTTTTTAACATCAATGTGGCAGCCTTCTAAAACAGTAGCAATGTGTGACAAATGACTAACCTGTTTATTGTTTTGTGTGTAGGTGAGAGGGCAAGTTTGAAAGTCTGTCAATAGATGACAGTCTGCTGCCCTATGCAGACCCTTTGCAGCAGGTACAAGGTCTGAATTAGGACTGCTGCAGCAGTACAGGAAGAGAGCCGTGAGAGAGGAAGAGAAGGAGAAAAGGGGGAAGAAAAGAAAGAAAAGGAGGAGAGGAAGAAGGAGAAAGGGGAAGGAAGGAGGAGAAAGAAAGAGGAGGGAGGAAAAGGAGAGAAGAGGAGGAGGGAAAGGAATAGGGAGGAAAGGATGAGGCCGTTAGGGCTAAAAAGAAGCTGCAGTTAGGGTTTAGGTTAGGGTTTTACGGTTTAGTTTTTTCAAAATTATGTACAAAATCAAAAATTAAACTAATTACAAAAATTAAACCTAAAAATAATGATTACAAATGTACAAATTAGGGTTTTCAGGAATTTAATTGTGCTTTTTGGATTTTTAGAGCTCCTAAAATTTCGCCCGAGGGTGTCTATGGACAAATAGGGCAGGTCGAATTTGTAAGAGAGAGGGCCGAAATTTTAGGAAGGCCAAAAAATCGAAAAAAAATAATTTTGATTTTCTAGGGTTTTTAACATAAAATTGCAGACCTAATTCTAACCCTAATTTTACCATGAAAATGCAAAAATTAACCTGACAATAATATTTACAAATTTACAAACTAGGGTTTTTAGGTGTAGAAAAGAGTCAACTTTGGGTTTTAATGGTTGTTACCCTAAACCCTAGCCTTAGGGGAAAGTGACCAGCCTTCCTCTTGGAGGAATTTCTCTTTGTCACTAGATTAGGGCTTCTTGAAACAACCTCAAGGGTTGATTTCAAGAGCCTAAACTAGAGCAAAGTTGGAGCTCCAAGGCTAAACAATGTAGAAACCTCCTCTTGGGAGCGTTTATAATATGCTAATGAGTAGAAAAGTAGATAAATGGCACTATTCAAGGAGAGTGCATTCCTAGAGCAACCATTCAATCCTTTAAGATGCAAAATCTACCTACCATTCAACAAGCAAACCCTCAAAAGAAAAAGACTTACTTGTGCATGAGTTATTCTAACCATAGAAGAAAGAATCGCCGATATCCCGAAAAATCGCGAGATTTTCGGACCGGCGATTTTTTCCGGCGAAAAATTGCGCTGGTTTTTGAAAAAATCGCACAGCGTGAAATTTGGAAAAAATTGGCGAGTTTTTAGAAAAAATCGCGCCACGATTGAAAGAATCGCCGAGGTGCCTATCAGGTCTGTTAAAGGCAAAATGGGGTTTTTTTCGGTTCATTTTTCACTTCGAGAATGAGCAGAGAGGGCACGATTTCACTTGGAGAACAAGCAGAGGGCACGATTTCATTTCATTGCATTGCACTTGGGCAGATTTTAGGTTGAAATCTGCGGATTTTAGGGCGCGCAGCACACCACTGTCCCGGTCCACATGACCACTGTCACAACTCATGCAACACGCTCACCCTTCATCCATGAAAATCGTGGTCCGAGACTCCGAAGACATTGAACGGGGCATCAAGGGCCAGCAGCAAAGAATCTTCATCCACGAAAGAATGAATATCGAGAGTGGTGGAGTAGACGCCTTTGCAATTTGTTAACCATCATCTGCGTTGTTTTGTTTTGGTTTCATCGTCGTATTCAGAAATCAATTTCAGTTAATGCGGTGGTCTTGCCTTTCCGAGCCTACTTCTCTCGATCCAAGCACACTCGTATCTCAAAACACGAGATACTAGCCCACAAGTGAAAAGTTGTGGTTAATTCTCTATAGGTAACCAGTTTCTTTAATAAAAAATTAAATAATTACAAAAATTTGAATACTAAATAATGTTATTGAATGTTATTAATTTGAAAAACAATGTAATGCAAATAAAAACTAAAAAAGGTACTACGGGGCCAACAGCAAAGACTCGAGGAGGTCGCAGATTTGGCAAAGAGGGCCAGTTCCACGAGTGACGATTCCAATTTCCAGGTTAGTGTTTAATTTTTATTTTTTAAAGATTTTAGTGTTAGTTTATTTTTTACTGTTAGAAGTAGAACTTAGAACTTAGGGTTTTAAATTTTAACATTTGACAATTTGACAGTGGACAATGGGACACAGCCCTAGTTTTGGGACTGTGTTAAAATTTTAAATAATAAAAACTTAAAAACTTAAAGAAAATTTAAGTTTAAAATTTAAGAAAATACTGAATTGTTTAAATTTTTTAAAAATTAGAAATTAAATGAGAGCTAAGCAGGACTGATTTTTAAAAATTTTAACTTTTAAAGTTTTAAAAATTTTAAGTTTAAACCAGAATGTTGTTATTCTTTTCCTAATGTCTTTTTTTTTGTTTTTTTGTGCCTCAGGTTTGATTTGTGAGGCTGTCAATTTCCATTGCAAAAATGCCAAAGGCATTGGACCCATTTTGGCAATATGGGGAGGCTCAAGATGGAACAAACCGGCAGCGACTGAATTGCAAATTGTGTGGGCAATTTATGACGGGAGGCATTAGCAGGTTGAAGTACCATTTGGCAAAACTCCCGAGCAATGATGTGGGGCTTTGTAGTGCAGTTACCCCCGAGATTATGAGAAGTGCCCATGATTCAATTCACGGAAAGGATAGAAAAAGGGAAGAGTCAGCTGCTAATAGAGCTGAACTTGCAGCCGGTGGAGTGGCTAGGAGTTCAGGGACACATGATCATTACACGGAGGGTAGTGGTGGGGGCTCCACTGCCATGGATTCACCTAGCATGAGGGTTGCCTCATCTTTCTTTGTTCCACGGACCGGAAGTGGTGCTCAACCTTCCATCAAGTCTGTGATTAAAAAAAAGGAGAAGGAAGAAGCAGATAGGCTTATGGGGAGGATGCTTTTCTGGAGCGACTTGCCTCTTACCATCACAAGAAACAATCCCTTTTTTCAGCCAATGTGTGATGCCATTGCTATTGTTGGCCCAAGGTACAAGTGCCCTACATATGAAGAGATTCGGGGGCCTATTCTTCAAGCAGAGAAGAAGGACATCAACACTAGATTGGAGGAATTCAAAGAGTCATGGGAGATCTCAGGATGCACATTGATGTCCGATGGTTGGACAGATAAGAAGGGTAGGACCCTTATCAATTTCTATGGTTGGACAGATAAGAAGGGTAGGACCCTTATCAATTTCTTGGTACATTGCCCTAAAGGTACCATGTTTATCAAATCTATTGATGCATCGGCACAGATAAAAGAAGCAGCATTGTTATGTGAATTGTTGGATGGGGTCCTCCAGGAGATCGGTGTGCACAATGTGGTGCATATCATGACAGATAATGCAGCTAATTATGTGGCTGCTGGTAGATTGCTTATGGAGAGGCATCCCTCACTATTTTGGACTCCATGCGCAGCACATTGTATTGATTTGATGCTGGAGGATGTGGGGAAAATTACCTTCGTCAAGGAGGTCATTGATCAGGCTAGGAGTATCACCAAATTCATATATAACCATGCTTTTGTTCTTAGCCTCATGAGGAGATACACAAGAGACAAGGAGTTGCTGCGTCCTGGAATCACACGGTTTGCCACCAACTTCATTTCTCTTCAGTCTTTGCTTCGAGTTCAGTTTGAGCTGAAGCAAATGTTTGTTTGTGATGAGTGGCGTGATTGCAGATATAGCAGGAGAGAGGATGGGAAGGCCATTTCCAGATTGGTGTACACCGACTCCTTTTGGGAAGGAGTGGAGGAAGTGTGCTCAGTTAGTGAACCTTTGGTAAAGGTTCTGAGATTAGTTGACAGTGATAAGCCCATTATGGGCTATTTGTATGAGGCCATGGATAGGGCCAAAGAGGCTATTCGGTCTTATTATGTGGGGAAGGGTACCCCTGGATTCAAAAGACACATGATGCTATGGGATTTGATTGATACCCGTTGGACCGGGATGCTCCATCGACCTATTCATGCAGCTGCACTTTACCTCAATCCCGCCTTTTCCTACCAGAGTAAATTTAATTTTGATGGCGAGGTGATGGAAGGGCTCATCGAATGTATTAACAAGATGGTACTTGATGTTGAGACTCGCATGAATATTAACCACGAGATGGAGATGTATCGGGATGCTATTGGGCTATTTGGCTTTGCCGATGCTATCCATGCAAGGAACATTTTGAATCCAAGTAAGTGATTAGAAATTAGAATTTATTTAGAAATTTAAATTTTTAAATTTTATTTGTGCTTTATCATTTCATTTGAAATTTGAAATTTGAATTATGTAATCAAATTCTCTTTCTTTCTTATTTGTTGTAGCTGTTTGGTGGAGAACATATGGTGGAAGGGCACCAAATTTAAAAAAAAATTGCCATCCGAGTCCTCAGCCAAACCTGTAGCTCTTCTGGATGTGAGCGTAATTGGAGTGTATTTGATAAAATACACTCCAAGAAACGCACCAGGTAAGAACTTGAACAAAGCAATTTAATTCATTGTAATTTATTATCCTCTGTGATATTGTTTCCCTCGGGCCTCAAGAGTCAATACTCATTAAATTTTTTGTATCGCCCTCTTACAGGTTGGATTTCCCACGCCTGAATGACTTGGTGTATGTCCATTACAATCTCCGACTGTGGATGAAGCAAGTAGAGAGAACACCCGAGGTGGGTGTCGTTTCCTTGGACAATATTGATGTATTGTCCAAGTGGAGGGTAGAGATTGAGTTGCCTATCATGGAGGAGGCACATGCATGGTTAGAGGAGGAGCAGCAACGATAGGGGCAAGAGGAAGAGGAGCAGGAGGGGGAGGAGGAGCAGGAGGTGGAGCAGGACGACCAGTTTGACCCTGAGGACTTCATGGAGGGTGGTTCATCAGCACCACCTTCTACAGTGGTTGATGCATCTAGTCCCTCATTGACACCCATGGCCATTACTCACCCTCCGACATCTAGTGCAGGGCCAGGACCTTCTACTGCTAGGGGCAGGCCTGGCAAGCAGCCCATGATCTTTTCCCATAAAAGGGGAAGAGGACATTGATATCAGAGACAGATAGCTAGCTGCTAGTTTTGTCACTTGTGATTTTTGTGACGTCGTTTTGTATTGGACCATTGGTTGTCCACTTTTGAGTACTATGTAACTATTGGGCAGCTTTCACTATCAGGATTCAAACTTTCACTATCGGCTTTGATGTACCATTTTATATTTGGCATGACTACATGATATATATTAGTGTTTTCTCCATATTTATGTGCCAATGTATTTATCTGATGTTGATGTTGCTTTATATGTTTAAAATTATGAAAAAATGAATATATTTTGTGTTTTTTAATGTTTGTCGTGGTTTGCCGATTTTTTCGCCGATGTTGCCGAGAAGTTGTATTCAGGACCCTCGCCCATTTTTTGCCGATGCCGATGTTTTCCACTATGATTCTAACTATTCTAGCATCCACATAGCATTTGCAAGACAAAGAGTGCATCCAACTTTCATCCAAGAGACAAGAAGATCTTCCTCCAAGAGGTGCACATCACTTCATAAGGCCCTTCTAGGGTAAAAGAGTAACATAATAAATTTTATCCCATAAGTTGTGTGTAAAAATGAAGTGAAGAGATTGTCTTTATATGATCTCACACTCACTTTTTACAAAATAACCGAGCCTACATGCTTTAAAATGTCAGTTTAAAATTAAAACATGTCAATTTAAAATTAGAACATGTCAATTTAAAATTAGAACATGTCAACTTAAAATTATAACATATAATAATCAAATATGTGGGTAACTTGAAGCATTTTCCCCAGAGTCTACCCAAAAATGACTAAAATAGCTAAAAATGAGCAAATCACTCCAAACTAAAGGCTAGAGTGGGCAAGGGGGGGAGCGTCATGCCCCATCTAACCCCAACAATAGTGAAAATCTCTCAACGCTCTCCCCTATATCAAACAATGTAGGCCTGGCACAAGGATGACATCATCATGACTAGGAGCCCAAGGAGAGAGGGCGTTGCAGTGCAGAGGGACCAGGAGGGTGTGGATGGTGACCTGGGAGAGAGACATAAGCCTCAATGCTAAGAGAGAAGTCATTGGAGTGATAAAACAGGTGGGGGGTCATGTGACCCAGTGACCCACCCCTAGGAGCCCCGGACACCAACCTCAGGGCTTCAAGCCCTTTTATGAGGCAGTCAACGATGCCACTAAGCCAATACTCTTTTTGGCTTTGAAAACATTGCATGCTCTAATTACAGCTACCCCTTGTTTGATGGTAAACTCTTCCACTAAAACTCAAACTACTAATCACACTAAGTGGTTGTGATCCATACAGGCTTTTAATCAAGGATTTTTTTCTTATTCACAAATTCTGTAAGTCATTGTACCCCAATCACAAGCAAAGTTGTGTCCTCGAGCATCGAGAGTCATGAAAAGATATAAAACTCTTCTCAAATCTTGTGATACTGAAAATAATGATGGAGGTAGCCACCATTAGACCTCAACACATCAAGCATCAAGTGTAACAGATTTCAAAATAAATAAGTCGCAAACCTATGATACGCTGATTCGCCTCAAGTATCGTGATGAATCACAAATTAGAAGGAAAAAAAAACATGCCTTGACCTCTCTTATAATCCAAATAACCAAAGTTTTGACAAGTGTGCAAGTAATCCCCCAAGTTTAGAGTCGAGCAACCAATTCTATGCGAAAGAATTTCACAGAGCAAATATGTGATGAGGGCAATGTATATTCGAGCCCAATGCAGATATGGATAGATAAAGCCTACGAAAGTAATCCTTCTCCATGGCAGAAATTTCAAGGTTTCAAGGTTCCCATATTCATCCAACATTCCTTCTCCTTCTCAGCAAAGATAATGGTATGTATACAGCTTAGTATTGATGTGATTTTGTCTTGGATAATCTACAAAGACAAAGGAAGAAAATCAGGTATAAATCAAATACTCAGGTGGCTACACTGGCGGTATGATTTCACTTGACCCTTCTCTGTTATCATAATTAATGTAGGTAGGTTAGTTTCATTTCAGTTCAGCATTTGAGTTACCTATGCATTGTTGGATTTTGTACAACTTCGGAAGATATCATTTATTATATTTTATTGTACCATCATTGTACTTGGTTATACCTCCTAAGGAAGGAGAACGTTATGTAAACACATGAAAGAATCAATGTAAGTCTTGGGGTGCAAAAGTAATTAATAAAATATTAAAAATAAAATATTTATTGCCCCCAAAGACAAGTCGGCCCCATAAGGGAATTTTCCAGTTTCGCACATGTATAAATATGAGGCTTTGTGCACCTCATTATCTCATTCTCACACTTGTGAAGTGCGCATCACTTGGAGGAGCAGATTTTCGCATCACTAGAAGGAGGTTTATTTGGGTTGGTTACTTGTGAAAGATACTTTCACTTTCTCTCTCTTTCTTCATTTGTACTCTGATCTCAGAATTATCATCTCTCTGCGAAGGTTGCTGGGTTTTCTCCCTATTGGGTTTCCCAGGGTAAACTCTGTGTTGTTGTTTTGTGCTTTGTCTTACTTCTAGTGATCTTGGTAATGTATTTATGTTTTATGCTATGAATGTATGAAATTCAACATGCATTGCATTTGTCGTTCTTTCATTTTCGGTTATTTATCTTAAATTGAGGAGGGCAAGACAGAAGTGTCTGCCTCCAATGCATTTGATGCCTTTGTTATTAGATATGTGTGCAAGTCTACATGTACCCAGGAGATTCAAGAGGTTCTAATGCACTCCCGAGAAGAGCACATGTCCCACAATTGGAGCCAGTGTTACAGGCTTGAGCAACTACAGTGTTCCAGCAAGGTTGAGGCTAGAGCAAGGGGCCAAAATTTTTATTGTGCAGGCCAACGTGGGATTTATTGTATGGATATTTGGTTTGGGGGTTGTTTAACCCCTGGATTGGACATGGCCAACCCCCTTGGTTTCACTCTCAAAAGTACCTGGCTTAGTGCCTTTGCTGACCACCCCTTCGATGTGATGATATCTCCACCATGCAGGGCTTTCTACCCATTGGTTGGTGCTCCGGGGCTTCTGGGGGTGACCCACTCGGGCACATGCCCATCCTGGTTCTTTGACTTGCAGAGGTTATTATGCTTTGTAAAGGACTGTTATCTCCTCCTAGCACACCTTCTAGCACCCTTTTGGACCTGTTTCAGCTTCCAAAGACCCCTACTCCAGCCTTCTTGGCCCAGTGCGCCCTTCTTCCAGTTATTGCGCACTAGTTGAGCCTATAGTGCCTTAGAGGGGGGGCGTTGAGGGACTTTCAGCACTTTGGGGTTAGATGTGGCATGACGTCCCCCCCAGCTCACTACTTCATCAAGTGAAGCCATTTCTCTTATTATTTTAGCTTACTTTTATTATTTTTGTACATTTTAGGGTAAAATTTCTTTGTTTTATAGAATTTACCCTAAAAATAATATTATTTTATGATTTAAGCTTGTAGGCTCAAAATTAAAATATTCAAGAGAGAAAGGTATAAATATCCCTCCTCTCCTCATTGTAAAATCATAAGACAAGGGTTCTAATATGAGATATTTTCTTTCTCTTACTTTTTGAGCTCTCTTGGTAATGTGCACTTCTTTTGCGATGCTTCCTCTTGCTTGATGATGGATGGATGAATGTTTAGGGCCTTTTTTCTTGCACATGCTTGGTTGATGCTAGACTTGTTGGAATAGCACATGCACAAGTGTGACATAAAAGTATCTTCTTTGCTCATCTCTTGTTGAATGTTGGTGAAATTATGCTTCTATGTGGATTGAATGGTGGTTTACTGCTACATTTTCTCTGAATTAGGGCTTTTTCTACCAATATTCTATCAACTTGTATGAAGGAAACGTCTTGCATAAGGGTTTCCTATTGCCTTTGGGACATCCATTTGATTTAATTAGGCTCACATATTGCTAGGTGATGCCCTAGTTGCAAGTGCTGGAGGGACAGTTCAAGAGGACACTAGCCATCATCTCTCAAAAGTCAAAACCCTAGGGGTTGAGATGATAATCATATTCCCCTTCTCTTGTCAATATTTTTACTCACAATTTTCAGCTTTATTTGATTTATGGTTTTTATGTCAGTTTGCTGCATTTTTATCCATAAAAATCATAAAACTCTAAAAACCCTAAAAATTTGCAAAAAATTCAAAACCCGAAAAAATTGAAAATTTTAAAAATCTGATCACATAACCAAATTCGCCCTAGGTGAATTATCCATAAATCTCAAAGGGCGTCATCATTTGTGGCCTTTAACAGTGGTAAAATCGTCAAATCCGAAATTGTGAAGACTGTTTCAGCGAATTAGGGCAGAACTAAACTACATATCTGGTGGTCAAATAAATTCGCCCTATTCACCTTATGCTGCTCGCCTCAAGGCCGAGTTAGGTTATGAAATGCTGTTTTAAGTGCTGTTATAACTGTGGTAAAACACACCTTGCAACAGACTGTCAAAACCTTTTAAAACAGACTTTCATTGCAGATTTGCTTGGTAAGTAATTTCGCCCTAGTATGATTACCCATCACTCCTTAAGGGCGTCTTGATTTGCCCAAGTATGAAGTCTCAAAGCCCCAAACGAACCTACTAGTCACAGTCAAATGGTTCGGGCAACACTGGTTTTTTTAAAGTCTAAACGGTTAGTTAAACTCGACCTACTAGTGAGGTATCCCCTTCCCTAGAGCAAACTGGTCTGAAGGTCTTACAAATCCCTTTAGGGCTGGTTTATTCACTGTGTTTACTGCCAACATATACTACTTCTTACTGTTGACAAATGCTGATATAAATGCCTGATATTGACGTTGATACAAATGCTGAAGTTGATGTTTAATGTTAGCTGATAAACCTTGTTTTGGTGCATATTTTACTGCTCTTGCAAGGCTGAATCTTTATGTGCAATTAATACTTATGCCACTGATCATTACTGCCATGTTAGGTAACTATAATTCTGCCTCTAATTATATGCTGGTTAATGTGAAATGATGTAATTATCGACCTTGTTTCAGACCTACTCATACCTACTGCTATTTTACTATGTTGTAAATAAAAAGGCTGTCTTGAGGTAATGTTGACTGTGATTATTACAATAGACCTTGATTTGACTGGGTATAATATAGTGCTGTTGCTAATTGTCTCAGTAGTGACAGCTGGTGTATTTAAATATCCTACAGTGACCTACGGTACAAAAAAGTATGCCACAACTTCACTTTTATGTTGCTCCAAGGCAGCAATTTGGATGCACAATAATTATTCCATATCTCAGATCTTACAGTGATGTTGTTAGCATACTTGAGTTATAAATAGATGAATAATCTATATTGCAATTCAAGTTACATATCCTATATTGGAAAGTCTGCTACATAATTGAGTACTTGCATATTACTACTGATCATTGACTCCCTCACAAGTTGTTAGTTTTTGTACCTAGGGAAGTGTTCCCCAGGTGACATTTGCCTAATGTCACTTAGAAGGGGGGAAAAGGTGACCCTCACATTAAATGCACTTAATGAGACTTTATAAAATGAAAGTCACTTTTTGATAAATTTTAAGTGGGTGAATGAATTTTATTTATGTGATTTAAATAAAAGGTATTTTCACTCTCATTGAATCTCAACCATCGGATTAGATCTAATATTCACCGTTGGATTAGAACTAACTTAGGGTTTGATGAAAAAGGCATGAGGGAGGCTTTCTTTCTCACTTTTGCAGATTGAAGTGAAGAGAAAGAGCTAGAGAGAGAGCTAGGGCATTGGCACGATTTCCAAGGAGAGAGTGTGCACAGAAGTCAATGAGTCTTACAGCAGCACGAGTTTCTAGGTGGCACAGTTTTCGAGGCAAAGAATTATTTTAGTGGGCACATTTTCCCAAATCCGTACAGCAGAAATTAGTGGCACAGTTTTCGAGGTAACTTGCAGCAGGAAGAAGGCACGGTTTCCCAGGTCCATACAGCTGCTCAGTTGGCACAGAAATCAAGGATCGTACAGTCATTAATTGATGTACCATACAGCACAGTTTTCGAGGCATTTATTGCAGGGTACAATTTTCTAGAAATGGCACGGGTTTCAAGGTCCATACAGCAGCATTAATTGCTGATGTACCGTAAAGGAATTTTCTGTTCATTTGCACAGAAATCGAGGAGCTCAGCTGGGTGATTTGGTTGGTTGAGATAAGTACATATTGTTTGTAAAATTAATGTACTGAAATATTGCTGAAGAAATAAAATCTCTCTCTCTCTAACTGGTTTTCCCCGTGGGGGTTTTTCCAGGGCACAGTTGCCAAAAACTTTCCTGAATCTGAATTTTTTTTATGGTGTGCATGTTAATATTTATTTTCAGCCTGTTATAGTGTTTTACAGCATGTTTAAATGTTACAGAAAATTTCATAAGTAACTTTCAGCCTATGCAAAACCGGCTGCTAGTGAAAAACACTGAAATATTAACATAAACCAGCAAGCTGTAAAACTCAGAAAATTTACACGTCACTGGACTTGATTTTAGGATCCTAGGGAAGTGTTTCTTTGTGTCGAGATCATTTGCAGATACCCTAGAATGGCTCTCCCCTGGGTGAATAATCCCAAAGAAGTTGAGGAGATAGACCAAGGTGACACTGGGCCTAGCACTCCTCCCATGCGCTTACTGAATCGTTCACTGCTAGTCCGATCAGTAATAGGGAGTATTATTCCCAAAGAGGTAGAATCCCTTGATAGGTCAATCTAGCATCAATGCAATCAAGGTATCAGTCTAGTGTTTGTACAGACTAATATACGGCCCAAAGTCTAAATTGCTCTCTAAGCCTTTCGGTGATCCAGCATCAAATTAATTATACATCACAAACCAATCATTTTTTAAATGACTAATAGGCAATTGACTTGAGGCACCTAAGGCAAAACTTTGAAAAGGCAAAAATGCTTCAAGCATGCACTTGAGGCAAAACTTTGAAAAGGAAAAAATGCTGGAGGAACTTAAGGCAAATGCTCAAGTACACAAGGAAAAGGTTTTGAACTAAAAATGAAGACTTACTAAATAAAGCCTCTACACACTAGGGAGAAGACTTAGTAAATAAAGCCTCTACCAGTTACCTCTTGATTTCTAGAATTTATCAATCTCTACAAACTAGGAAGAAAATTGCACTGAACAAGACACTTTTATACTAGATGACTTTTACTACCATATATTTACCTTGTGCACGAGACAAAATGCATGATATGGAATAAAAAAGAGCTATAAAGAATGTTACCAAGACAACACAAATAAGTAAAAAGCAACCACCAAGGAGAAGATGAACAAGAACAAGTCGTGTAACTCTATACTATGGTCAATGACACAACAAACAATGGGAAATCTGATAATTGAGGAAAAAGACACATTTAAAAAATAAATTTGAATGGTAAACAAAAAAGGTTGAGTGGAACAAACACAAAACAGAACCAGGAAAATGGACTAAGGTGGTTCGTAGATGGGTGCATGGCAAGGAGTTATTCAAGACACTAGAGGCACAATTGGAAAAGCTCAACACTTTGCTTATTTTTGAGAAGGTGAGAAGAGTATGAGAAAAGTTTGAGACCAATACCAGGTAGAAATTCAGGACTAGAAAAAAACTGTAAATAAGTAAATACTGACAGCTCATTGGACTAGTACCAGGGCAATGAACAAAAAGTATAAAGCAGCTTGCAGCTAGTGTTGCAGAGAAACCCTGACACAAGCAAACAGAAGCACATAGAGTGAATAGCTATGGAGAGAATAACTGCACACCAATGAAAGCAATTAATGCAGGTAAACTAACATAAGAAACAACCATCACCAATAACTTGAGACATTGTAGGATGTCATCAAGATGTAGGGGCAATTCAGGTGATTGATCTTTGGAATTACATGAACTAAAATACTCATTTCAGATTTTGGAAGCTCGATCTGAAAGGAATAATTCAGATCAGCGACACCTACAGCTTCGGAAGGGGGGGGTGAGTCATGACTTCATCAAAAGCAATACCACACCGTCAAGAGGGGGTGTCACTTCAGTGACATTCAGGTGATTTAGTGATTTCTAGACTAGTCCAAGAGCATCTCTTTTCACTAGTGCATCTGCACTAAGTTATAATCATTCCAGCAACATTCTAAACAACAATGAAGGTAAGAATCAAGATGCTAACCTGTTCCTTAATAACTTGTACACACCTACATACATAATCGCCTTCTACATATGTATATATTCTGATGTAATTTATCAAAAGACGAATTGAACAGAGAAAAGTGGAGTTAATGCACTTCTACCAAGCCTAACATTGTATAAGTGTGCCCATCTGAAACAAAGAGCATTTCGAGTGCATGCAGAACCCAACAAATAAATCCTTACACTTGAAATCTCAACTTTGAACAAAGCAATTCAAGAGGGTGGAAAAACCATATCACAAAGCATTCACATACCCATCACACTTATATCTATTTTCCCCATCCAGCCATTCAAGTGCAGTAAACTGCTCCAGCGCATCCTCCAAAGATGCCACATCTCCTTGAATTTCAACATTAAGATCCATCATATTCTCATATCGATTTGAAACCCGGAGGCATTGTGTACATTTCACCTGTGAAAGCAAATGAATGAAATTTTTCCATATCTAAACGAACAATTCACCTGATTTGGGAAAGAGACACGATGAATAAACAGTCATAAGACATGCAGATACATTCAAAACTTACCTGGGACTGAAGATGCCCCCCAAAAATATGATATATAAGTGTGGTCTCACGGGTATCAGGATCTACTGCTTTCTCTCCTCCAACCTCATCAAGACAGATAGATTGCATTGAATCAATTGCAACCCTACAAGAAGCTCAAACAATCAGTTAAACTTAAATGCAAGAGGCACACAAATAATACCCCCTTGAAAGAGCTAAAGGCATATGCTTGCAAGAACGAACTATCATTCCTTTTAAGCCAAATTGAGAAACCTTCACATACACTACCTCATGAACTCATGAGCATCTTCTTGCCTTCCATATCCAAGACTTCCACTCATTTTGGGTATACGAGAGAGTATTCCTAATGGTGAAAATGGTTCTTCACTTTGGCTAACCCTCTGAACATGATTTTGAAGCTCACATAAAAAACACCAATCGTTCCTTACACCTACCAATAGGAACATAAATAAAATCAATATGAAAACCTTGATGCCGTTTAAGAATAACAGACAACTGCCAGGAGAAGCAGACAGAATAGAAAGACAAAACTCACATGTATGTGCATGATTTGATTCTAGCAAATAAGCTACAAGTGGCCTTGTGTACGTTAGACACTGAAGCACAACATTTGCAAAGCAGCTGTGCATGTTGACCAGTAGAAAGGATCTTATATTAGAACCACTCATTAAAGTTAAAATTAAAAATCTAAAACATATACTTGGAAAATATCATAAGTGATGGTATTGCAAACAAAACACAATATCAAAGGCATTACAATTGAATTCCAAATAAAGATGAATATGAAAGGCGTTACAATTGCCAAATCTGACATATTTTTACATTGTACAAGTTACCTGTTCCCACAATTGATCAGCCCACATGGTGGCAGCCTTAGCTTGTTCCAGTTGAAAAGCTCCACAAATGTTTCATATGGAAACAATACCTGATCCATCATAGGTACATCAACAGGGTCAAACAGCAGCATTATTTGCAAATCCCTTTTATTTAGTGAAAATGCAAAATAGCAGAAATTTTTGGGGAATATAATGAAGCAAGCATTCCATGATAACCAAATCAAGAGCTTACTACTCACCTTTTTAGCCTTTGTCAATATGCCATTAGAGCCTCCACTGGAGGCTGCCAATGGTACTCCAGTGTCAGAAGCTTTTGCCAAACAATCATATTTATTCCTAGTTCCAAATGCACTGGACGAATTGCGGGCATTATTTTTAAAGTCCCCGCCAGCAGAATCTGTAGCTGCTCTGCAATCTAGTTTGTGACCCTGATTCCAATGCTTGGTTTGGCATGCCGATGAGCTGAAACCAAAGGTAAAGTCATCATCAAACTGCAATCACACTAGATGCTACAACCTCAAAAAAGGAAATAAATATTGTTTTAATGTATAATTGCATATCTCAGCACTGAGCAAAGCGCATCAATCATATGCATCCATCTCAAATGCTTGTATGTTTGTCTTTGTATGCCTTTTGCGTATACAGGTGAAGGTAAGGGCTCTCACACTAGGTACAGTACTCTAGGTTCTCACCACTGTTATGCATTGAAGGATAAACATTTTGAAACACCGTAAAAACATTATAAATGGACTATTGTGCTAAATTTCATATGTAGAGCAATGCCATCATTGTAACTGTGCAAATTTAACAAAAAAACCAACTTGGTTAATCACATTCATATTATACAATGGAACACAGGTCATAGAAAAAACACTAGTCACAATGCTACAAAGAACAAAATTATTTTAGAACTGGCCCCAACTTTGTCAAATAAACAAGATTTAGTATATAATAATATATATCTCTTCTCAATAGACTGTGGAAACCATTCTGCTTTAGCCAACAAAAATTACAGTAGAACTTCACCGCTAGCATAGCTATCAGGAATTGTGTTGGAAAGATAGGTGATTGCTAGGGAATTGTGTTGGGGCCCCAGATATATCGCCAACAAAAAAAACTAAGTTTGGGATCAAAAAACTCTGCTGTCGGAAAAAGAAAAGGACTCGGCAAATTCAACCTGTGGTTTTGTCATTTTTCACTATCCTTATGCACGATAACGAGAGGGACAAGCATTCCAGCATGTTTCAAAGGGAAAACATGGAGATTAATCACTCTCAACAAATCTTTCATCAATTGAGCATCAATTTCCATTTTGTTTTAAGTTTTCAGGTTTTTTTTCAACTTTATGCAGGGGTTTGTGAATTGCATAACGTTTTTTCTGTTATTTTGGATCATTCCCTGGAGTTTTGCAGATTTTCATGGTCTAAATTATTTTAACAAAAATTCTTTCGTGTTGAAATGTTTTAATTTATTGTCCTAGGTTTCATTTATCATCCCACCAACATGCCCAAGGCTTTGAGTTTGGATAGATTTTGGGAATATGAAGAACCTTTTGATAGGATTAATCATCAAAAGTTGAATTGCAAGCTTTGTGGGAAGCTTTAGTTCAGAGGAATTCACCATTTAAAATACCACCTTGCAAGGATCCTAGGCCATGAGGTTGACCCCTGTCCAAATATTACCCCAAATGTCCAGCAACAAGATTTTGACATTATTTAAGAAGGGGCAAAGTAGAAGGAAGGAAAAAAAAGCTATGCAGATTGATATTGCAGCTAGTGGTATAGTAAAAGCCAAAAACTATAGGTATATCAGGGTCGAAAGGAGTAAGAAGGGCTCAGTTGATTCACCTTCCCAAGAACCACATTACCTTTCTTTGTTCACAGAATGAGAGCTGGGGCACAACCTTCAATCAAATCAGTTGGTAAAAACAGAAAAAGGTAGAAGTCGATAGGATTGTGCATAGAGGTTTCTTATGGAGACCTATACCCTTTAACATTGCCAAAGACAATCCATCCTATTAGGCAATGTGGGATGTTGTTGCTGCTGGGCTAGGATTAAAGGGCCTAACTATGAGAAATTGAGAGGCTAATCTTTCAAAAAGAAAAGGTTGCAATCAATAATAGATTGCACGAGTGAAAACAAATGTAGGAAAACACTGAATGACTGTGTCTGATGGTTGGATGGGATGGGAAGGGCATGACCCTCTGCAATTTCTTAGATTATGTCCCAAGGGAGCAGTATTTAACACATGTATACATGTCAAAGATGCCACATTGTATGGTGAGTTGTTGGAAGAACTTGAATCTGTAGCATAGCAACTTCAATCCTTAACCAACTGCACCACCGTATCATTAAAAGTAATGCGGTGGGGTATAGCAACTTGCCCACATAAACATAGCATGTAAGGGCTTGCAACGACCAGAAGGCCGTACTTGGGAATGGAACTTGAATCTATAGCATAACAGCTTGGGTCTTTTACCAATTGCACCACCATATCACTTTAAAAATGACACAACAGGATATGGCAAGTTACCCACGTAAACACAGTAAGAATGGCTTATAATGAATAGAGCATTCAGTGGTCAGAATGGAACTAGACGCTTTAGCATAGCAACGTGGGTGCTTAATAAGCTGCAACACCATACCACTTTAAAGTGACATGGTGGCGAATGGTAAGTTACCCACATAAACACGACATGTACGGATAATTTGCAACAACCAAAGCACCAATGGAAATGAGACTCAAATCTGTAGCATCGCAGGTTGGGCTCTTAACAAACTGCAGCACAGCATCACTTTGATGCGGTGGAGCATGGCACATTAGCCACATAAATGAAGCATGTAAGACTTCATCCAAGATATAGGTGAGCAACATGTTGTGCAGGTCATAACAATTAAGTTGCAAATTATGAGGCAGCTAAAATAATTAATATATAGTTGTACCTCGTTTCTTTCAATCTCATGTGTTGCCCATTACGTTAATTTGATATCAGATAAGATAACATAGCATAATTTTATTAATGTCCAACGAATGACCACAAAAGTAGGTCAATGCGACTAAAAGGACACAAACAGTATGCGTACAATGTGGGAGTGCAAACGCAACTCCTAGAAATTGCCGGAGCTAAACCTTATATAGAGTAAAACAAACAAACAAACAGTGTAGTGTCCTCATAAACATGTATAAAGTTGTGTTACGGCACAGTGGTGAAAAATACAAACAATGAAGCCAATGAAGTCAAAAAAGTCTGAGTCTAATAACGATAGCGATGGGGGTGATCGGGGCATTGGCTCGCTATCACTGTCAGAGTCCTCTGGAGCCACCGAGGTGTCTCGTTGGACGATCCTAGGGGGGAATGTACGAGTAGGGAATATTACTAACATCTGAGGCCGAAGGAAAAGAAACTATGGACAGATCTCTAACTGGTCCACTAAGGCCAGGAAGGCATCTGACGAGCAAGAGGTGCCCTGCACCAAGTCCGCTGGGAGCTGATCCCTCTAACACTCTGGGGATATGTAGACTGATGTGTTGTTCGGCACCTCTGAGCCGGTCTCAAAGATATCGATCGATCTCCCAGAGGAAGAGGCTGAGGGGAGCATATCAACATTTAGCTTAACTAGGGTTTATCATTCTTCTGAGTTAACTGATCAGCACTCTGATTTTTAACTTGAATAATCAACACGAAAGCAAAACAAATACTCAGCCTATTAGCTTTTTAGCTCGGAAGGCACTTCGCATAATTTTGTCTTGTATGCAGAAGTGACCTTGCATTTACATTACCTAGGCACTTGACTTTTTCTAAGTTGTAATAAAGTGGCTCTTTTTATAGAGTGACTTTTAGGTAATGTTCCTAGTGCTCTCAAAGGGAGAATGTTGGTGTCATTATAATCAAGATCTGAAAATTGTAATTGCAGTATAGCTCTACATAGTATTAATTAGTAGAGATTGATTGTTTTGTTCTAGACTATGAATTGCATTTGAAGGGAGATAGTGTAGGTGTCCTATATTGCTGCACTTGAAGCAATGGTGGCTGCAATAGCTTAGGAGAACTCTTCCACTTCTTTAAAGTACAGCCTTGGAAATCAGAAGGAGTCTATTACCTCATTGCTTGTGCTATGTAAATGAAAGGAAATGATACAAGTGTTAAATTCTGCCTAGAAATATTTCACTGGAAAGAATGGGCTGGTGCTACTCATTATTGTACTTTTAAAATGCTATTTGCAGAGACTAAGACCTGCTTGTACTGTAAACTTCTTGTGAAAGATTTTTTGCAGTACTTGTTAAATTGCAGGTTTGAGAAGATGCATTCTTTCACCTCTTACCAGAAAAGACACTTATTAAGGATGGCTAAGAAAGTTAAGGGGTATTTAAAGGAGCCAAGCAAATTTGTAGTTGTTGCTCAGTAGCCTTCACACCACATCTTTGCACACTCAAGTCCAATGGTCTGTTTGTCTCAGTAGTTTTCTTGCAGGAGCATATCATCATCATTCAAGAACTCAAGTATAGCAGATTCATCAATTCAACATTCATAAGTGTAACTTGCAAACTGTTGTTTGTTTTTTTGATACTTGCATATGTGTTTTGTACAGTATACATTCACCTTTAAGAAAATGAATGTGAAATATAAATCACAAATCATACATGTCAGCGAATCATTGCCTATATTGGGATCTTATTCATCAATAGCACCCTATGCCTCCCTCCTCTAGGCTCTAGCCCTTGCCTCTAACTCAAATTTCAAAGTTAATCCTCCAAGGACATTAGTTAACGGCTCAACACCCTACAATTTTGATGAAGCTTCCTAATCCAATCATTAAATTGAGGTAGAAAAAGCTTCACATGCTTAATAAGTGATTTTGTTGGAGTAAAGAGTACATTTTTATTAAGGTCATGACAGAGGAGTTCAACAATCAACACCACCAACATCAAGGGACATATAGGGGTTGATGTGCTTGATTAAATGCCAATTCCATGCCCTCATACATGATAGAATCTAGTGGAAACTTTGCAATCCTGAAATCCTGAAAACTATTAAGTTTGTTGAATTCTGAAGGGATCTAAAATTCTACTTTTTGCATATGAAGTTCGATGAGGTTGGAACCACTCTCAAACATCCTGAAACAATTAATGGTAATGTTAAAAATGTATGTAAAAGAATGGAAAATAAAAGATAAGGAGAATGCCACTTTTATTCCCATTAATATTACCAAATACTATTGCACCATGGTGATATTTTTTTCGGAAACGTGACCCCGTTTACTGAACCGTACTGGAAACGCGTTTCCATCTTGAAAACACGTTTTGTCGGTACAGAAACGCGTTTTTGGGTCGTACGGTACACGTTTCGGGGTTTCGAAACAGTGAAACGCTGGAAACGGGGTTGGGGCCCAAGTTTCCTGCAACATAGCTTCAGTCTCTACTAGACATCAGATGGTGGTCCCCAAAACCACCACTTTCAAGAGAACCATTGAGCCTTCATGCCAAGTTCCAGACAGAACCTCTAAGCCTTCATGCCAAGTTCCAGACAGAACCTCTAAGCCTTCATGCCAAGTTCAAGAGTTTCTGAGTCTATGGTTATTCATCTTGTGTATTTGGCTTTTGTGCAGCCAATTTGATTATCTACCCATATGGGCACCTAACAAATTGGGTTACACCATTCTGCAGAGATCTTTATCTTTCCAAGAGAGTCTCATTTAATAAACAATTTCATAAACTAATCAAGTTAACTTGCCACCATTGGACATTTTACTTGTGGATTTAATTCGAAGATAAGCCATTGATTTGGGTGCATATTTCACTTTAAACATCGTGGTACATTGCTAATGTTTATTTCCATAAGTTGTTTCATCTTATGTCTATGGATGATCGGCCTTGAACAATGATTATTTACATGAAGCACTTTATTTCGTGATCATTTGGCATACACTAGTTGAAGTACTTTGTGGGAAGCTTAACTAAACACTTCTAATTCTTAACAAGTTTAAGATCCTAAAGTCCTTCCAACCTTGATAGGGAGTCCTCCCTTGGCCTTGAAGAGTCGCCTAAAACATGGAAAGACTTAAGCTAAGGTGACAGTGGTAGTAGTCTTTTGAAGTTACATTTCTAACACTAGTGGATTGGGGCTTTTGCCACTAAGGTGCTAAACCAAGCTATAATAGTACTAATTCTTAGTCTGTGGTTTCAAGTCTAGCTACTGTATTGTTCTCAAAAGAGCTTGGCAAGGAATTCACTGTGCTAAATTTATATGGGCCTTATGCAGAGAAGGTGAATTTCTAGGATAAGTTGTTTAGGATTCTTGAACTAGAATAATATTATTTTAGGTAGTGACCTAAATTTCTCACTAGGGGGAGCATAAATCTGGGACCAGACCACCCTAGTTGATCCATTAACTGATTATTTCATCCAAAGATTAAAGGACTATGGACTTCTTGAAGTTGAGCCTATTAAGCTTAGGCTCACATGGAGAAACAAGCTTACAAGAATGTGAAAAGATTTGATAGGTTACTTATATCTAAAGGTTTCTAAATGACCATCTCAGGATTAGGCATTAGGTGGATGCAAGCGGTAAATCGGATCACTTTCCCATTTATTTTGGTGCAACCATTGGTTGTCTCAAGGAGGCAAGTTAATACTGGTAAAATCAAAGTTTGAAGCCATTCCATTTTATCGAATGAACCTAGCTTTTATTTCGAAAGGCATATTGGACAAATTGAGACAACTATGCTACGGATTTTTATGGTCTAGTAAAATGGCCAAAAGAGGCATTCCACTTATCAAATGGCAAAATTAGCAATCCCAAAGGAGTTTGGGAATTGCGGGTTGAATAAAAAGTGTTTGGAGGCTACTTTTGGGAAAGGGACTCTAGTACCAGGTGATAGTTCATAAGTATATTGCTCCCAATTCAGTGGAAGAATGGATCAAAACTCCTATAAAATGGGAGATGGACATTGTGTCAGAATTGATGAAGATCCTTGGGTCTAATTGAATCTCTTAGAGAGGTTTTTCACGCTATCTCAGGTAGCGGATTCTATTTTATCTACAGTCTGGACTCGAGAATGCAAGAAAGCAAAAGATATTAGATTACTATAAAAAGATGCATTACAATGGGAAGAATACATTGCCAAATTTAATTCTAGTTATGTAAGGATTAGAAAGATGTTGGATGAACTGATCTTGACAAAGAATTCAAATAAAGGCATATTGGATCCAAAATTGGGCTCTAAGCTACTATTAACAAAATGTGTAGGGGACTTTGATACATTGCAAAATTAAAGTCTAGTAATGTAAGGATTAGAGAGATGGAGGATGAACTGATCTGGACAAAGAATCCACACAGAGTCATATATGATCCAAAATTGGGTTCTAAGGTAATATTAACAAAAGGTGTAGGGGAGGAGCCTATCTGGTGGTGGAAGAAGATATATAAGATAAGATAAGATAATTTTATTAATGTCCAACGAATGGCCACAAATGTAGGTCAATGGGACTAAAGGATACATCCAATATGAGTACAAGTAGGAGTGCAAATGCAACTCCTAAAAAATGTCGAAACTAAGACAAAATAAAATAAAGGAAGATACAAGCAATAGTACAACTTCATAAACATGTATATATCTGTGTCAAAGGTACGAAATGCAAGATACAAAGTGAGTTTGTCCAAGACTGGACAACTCAAACAACTCAAGATCCTATCAAGAGAGGACGATTGCGTTAGAGAGCTAAAGGTGAATCCAATGATGTCAAGATCTCCTAGGTTTGATGGTCTAGGGCAAGGGGGACGAACAGGGTGCATGCTTGTTGTCGGGTCTCTCTGGAGCTGTCAGATTGTTTGATTGTATGACCCTGGGGGGATGTAGAAGCGAGGAATACTCCTAGCATTCGAGGTCGAAGGAAAGAAACTATGGATAGATCATTAGCTACTCCGTTGGGGGCTACGAGGGAATCTAACGGGCAAGAGGCCCCTGCTCTAGATCCGTCTAAACCTCCCTCTAACATTCTGAGAATGAATGGACTGATGTATAGTTCCACAACTCATAACCATTTTCGATAAAATCAATCAATACCCCAAGGGAGCGGCTAAGGTGAGACCCGAGGTCTCACCACTCTATTGTCGAAGGTACTATAGGGTTTTGCCTGCCGCTTATTGCTCTGAACTGACGAATCAACACTAAAGTAAGAGGTGATCATCCTAGTCCTCTCAAGGCGGGGCAAGATGTGTAGGATCTGTGACCTATGGCTGAATATCTCCCTAATGAAGAGGGCGAGGCATCTCTGGTCTTGATACCGGAAGAAGTTGGAGAGTGATCTCCATGAGTCACTATAGAGGCAGTGATATCGTCCTCTAATCTTACTCTCTTGGATGTGCTCATGGAGGAAAGACCTCGGCTCGTCAATATAGATCTCGAAGAGGGTCGACGAGAAGGAGCACCCTTGCTTTACCCCAATGGCACTCTAGATGAAGTCAAAAAGGTTGTGTGCCATCTTGAGGCATCCCACAACTGTCTCGTACAATCTAATGATGGCTTCCAGGAGTGTCTCTAGAATAATGCCTCCTTTGACACTATGTCAAACGCTTTCTAAAAGTCTACAAAGCAACTGTAAAGTTTCGAAGAGAAATGACGGGCCTCCTCAATAATGGCTCAGAGCATAGTAAGCATAGTTCGAGTACGAATACGGATACGAATACGATTCGATACGGAAAAAATACATAATGAAAAAATCTGGTACGAATAAAATATGAAAGTAGGTTGCTTACATATAATACTTTTAATCAAATATTCACAAATACACCATAAATGTACATAGACATTTATATAATAAAATCAATCATTTATTTTAAAAACAAAAATATAAAATTTCAACAACCTCGGATATGGCAAGTATGAGAGACGGCAAGTAGTTATTAAAAATTGTTTTAATAAGATAGTATTAAATTGAATGGTATTTTTGTTTTATAGTGTTTAAATAATTAAAGTTTGGTTTTTTAAATTGATTTTAAAAATTTAATTGTTCACTAGTAAAAATCTATATTCGTATTACACCTACACCGAATATTCGGCAAATTCGAATTTGTTCCAAATTTTCGTACACAAACTACCAATACGACCGAATTATGCTAATATGGCTTAGAGTGTGAATATCTGATGAATCATCTGGTAGCTTGGGTGAAAACCTGCTTGTCCTCTAGCCCTGAGATGCCAACTCTCTAGCTCCTCAAAAACCCACTAATGTAAGATTGTGGCATAAAGCTTAGAGAATGTATAGCACACCATGATAGTCCGATAATTATTCAGATCGGAGCTACTCCCCATTTGTGGATTGGATGAATAATATGTCTTTCCCAGGTAGGGGGGAAGCCAGATAAAAACCGCAATGGTTAAATAAATCAACAATATAGGATTGAAAAGATTGGATGCCATGCTTCAGAAATTTGGATTAAAGAACTTCCTCATCTACTTCTTTGTCAGTACTCATAGCTCTGACTACTCTCCTAATGTCCCACTCGAAGAAAAGGTGGCACAAGGAGGGGGAATAGGGGATGCAGGTTGGGGGTTGTCCAGGGATGCCGTAAAGGGAGGTTGTGTGAGAAAACATGGTCTAGGGTTCAAGGTCAGGTGGGATGGCATGGTGTCTAGGAAAGAGGGCCTGCCAGAAGGCTTTTGGGTAGTGGCAAAGGACTTCATAAAGATCACAACTCCTCCGAGAGAGAAATGTTCACTTCTTACGACAAAGGAGTCTACGGTAGGCTTTGTGGAGGCTAGGGGAGGATGAGGGGTCATGTGTATGGGTGAAACGAGGCTGTTTGTGGAGGAATTTGCATCCATCATCAAACCAACAGTTCTTGGTGCAAGAGCTTGAGGTGGGATTATGGGTGTGCTAACAAGTAGAATGGGGGTAAGAGTCAAGGGCCACAGCCTCAAGGACCATAGAGGAATCTCATATTTGGCTGTGGTTGTGTCCAATGACTTGAAGTGGGAAATGGGGGGAGCAACTCCTTAATGTGAGTGGTGTAGGAGTCAACGTAAACTCTATCAAAAAGGAAGGCGATGCAGGGGGGTGGTGGGGTGGGTAGGGGGGTGGGGGGAGGGGAGGAGTGTGTTGAGAGGGAGAAGATGAGGAGGGCATGGTCTGCAAGAAGGCGACAAAATACTAAGAAGTGTTGAATATGTAGGAGATCTTGGTTGGTAATGACATAATCTACCACACTTGCCCATCCACTGTGGGGGAAGCATGTAATGTCTCTTGAACTCGAGAAACAAGGGAGCTCATTCAAGATCAATAAACCATGAGTCACATAGTTGCAAAAGATGCCTCCCATAACCTGTGAAGAGTCCATACCTATCCCGTGAACTCCTATGAAGACTCATGGACTCTAGCTCTAACTCCTAAAGGCAAAGGACATCCTCGATTCTGTCATGAAGGGGTACCTATAGGCATCTAATGCGAGCATTCCAGTCGCCTAGAAGAATGACCTCCCCAAGGGTGGAGTAGTGAGAGATATTTGCGTAAAGATCAAAGAAGGGGTACCTCTTGGATTCCCTATGAAGTGCAAAGGGTGATGAGGCTAGAGGGAAGTAGCAAAACGCAATGTAGTTGTATTGAAATAGGGGGCTTATGTCAATGGAACCAAACCCACATATATTTGGCATGTGCATCTGATGACAACATAATTACCTAGCTCTTGAGGGAGTCCCATATAACATAAGCGACCCCCCCCGGAGCCTCTAACGCTAGTTGATTGTATCTCGGGTCTGCATGACCATGCACAGTGGTACCCACGGATTCAGGGTGGAGCCCAAATGGGACTCGCATGTGTCTCTATGAGGAAAAGAGATCGTGTGACCTGACCACATCTTAAAGTGTACCTTGTGAGTACCAAAATGTACCATTACAGTTCCTACAACCAATGGAGATGGTGGACCCACTCCCCTATCATGTCTCCCATCTAGACGAGACCATTATTTGGCCCAAGGTTGTGAGTATCCTAGAGAGGCTGAATCACAAATGCGGCTTTGAGATCTCAATAACTACCCATTTCACTTCTTTCTATGTTGTTGTGACCATGTCCCTGGCTTGTTTAAGTTCTGCCTGTTGGATTTTAGTGAGGTTAGCATCAAAGAAAATCCTTTGTGTGGGTGGGAGCAAAGTCAGTCTTTTCTTAGCTCGGAGGGCTCTGAGCCGATTCTCTAGTGTCCAAAAACAGAGGAAGAGTGGAGTTGGGCCCTGTTATCGGGCAAATTAGCAGGTCTAATTCCCAGTAAGCATAAATAAGAATAGTGACCCAATGTCACCTCGGTCACCGTTCTAACTTCTTCGGAAGTCAAAACCTCCAAGGAGGAGTATCCTTATGGAACCCTGTAAAGACACTAGAACAACCAACAAACTATATTCTATGCAATTTGTAGTTAGACCAGTGCCTAAATGGAGTCAATCGTAAATAAGCTAACAACTTGTCAACCAACGCCAATAAGTGAAAGTTAGGCAAAGGATATGATCACCAATTATACCCAATCATTCAATGAAAGTGTCAATTCAATATCATTACATTCATCAATTAGATATGTCAAGTAGATATGCAAAGATTTGTAAGCATGTAATACAGTGATCAATATAGAGTTCTTACTTTATCAACTAGCTTTTGATATGTGAAGTGCGAGAGCAGTGTTCAAGATAAGGTGACACCTCATTTACCAATAATCAGTATTAACCAACCATAAGGACATCATATATCATTCATCATTGGTAAATAGATATCATCAATAAAGTATGCAAAGATCATGCATTAATCACAACAATAGTAAATCTAGGACAACATAACCATCACCAATGAAATACAAGGATTGCTCATTAATGTGAATATGCATCAGCATTCAAGTGTCATTCAGCATAAAACAATCATAAACCTTTTAGGAGATGTCTCAACGCTTGTCAATGTTATTATGAAGGCTAAACTAGTGTCAAAATGGCCAACTAAAAAACACTATTTCCAGATTTACTGTAGGTTGAAATCAGATTCAGATTTACACAGTAAAATTGTGCAACTTTGGAAGATATTATTCATTATATTTTAGCGATGTCAAAGGCTAACCTAGTGTCAAAATGGCCAACTAAAAAACACTATTTCCAGATTTACTGTAGGTTGAAATCAGATTCAGATTTACACAGCAAAATTGTGCAACTTTGGAAGATATTATTCATTATATTTTATTGTACTTTTATTGTACTTGATTGTACCTCCTAAGGGAGATGAACTGGATGTAATTATTTATGTAATCACATGAAAGACTAAATGTAAACCTTGGGGTGCAAATAAACAAAAGAAAATTATTAAAAATAAATTATTTATTGCCCCCAGGTGAAGTCGGCCCAGTTAGGGAATTTCTGGTTTCTGCACTTGTATAAATAAGAGGCTAGTGCACCTCATTATCTCATTCTCACACTTAGCAAGTGCGCATCACTTGGAGGAGGCTGATTTCGCATCACTTGAAGGAGGAAGCTTATTTGGGGCATCTACTTGTGAAAGATACTTTCACATTCTTTCTCTTTTCTTATTTGTACTCTGATCTCAGAATTATCATCTCTCTGAGAAGGTTGCTGGGTTTTCTCCCATTTGGGTTTCCCAGGTCAAACTCTGTGTTGTTGTTTTGTGCTTTGTCTTGCTTCTAGTGATCTTGGATATGCGTTTATGTTTTATGCTATGAATGTATGAAATCTAACAATGTCAAAAGGCTAAACTAGTGTCAAAATGGCCGACTAAAATACACTATTTCCAGATTTACTGTAGGTTGAAATCAGATTCAGATTTACACAGTAAAATTATTAATTATGTGACTAACTCAACTCCAGAATGCAAACCAATAGATGTATAAATCAGGTCATTCATAACTTTAAAAAAATGGAAACCAAGATCATTAAAAGACAACTTCTTTTATATTAGCAGAAAAAGATTATAACAACACCTTCAGGAAGCACTATCCATAAAAGATTTCAGACTTCTTTCAAGCAGAAAATTAACCAATGATTAACTTGCATTTGACTAGCCCTTTAAGGTACTGACTTTCTCATTTACAGTAGGCTAATGCAGGAGATAGGGCAGCAGAAGATGACACACAGGGTCTGCAATTTTGCAGACCTGTGTTAAGGTGAAGAAGAGGAGAAAGATGGAAGGAAGAGGGATGGAAGGGTGAGGAGTATAGAGCAGCCAAGGTGGAAGTGGAGACCGAGGAGAAGGGAAGGTGGATGGGAAGAAGTGTAGAGAAGGAGGTGGGCCGAAATTATAGGGCCCAGAATTTTAGGGGCCGAAATTATATGCCCCGAAAATTTCGGGAGGCCCTAAAATGGCCAAAAAAAAGGATTTTGGGGGTTTTTAACATGTAAATTAAACCAACTAACTCAAAAATTCAAATAAATTAGCTTAACCAACATAATATTTACAAGATAACTCAGAAATTAGGGTTTTAAAAGTAGATGAACAACTAGGGTTTTCAAGATGAGAGCTAATCACCAAACCTAGGGCATCAATGGGAGGAGCAATCCTCCTTGAGATGGTACTTGGCAAGCTTAGCAAACTAGAGCTCATCTCAACAATCCCTAAGATTCGTAGAGGGAGACTAGCTTAGCAAGACTTGAAGACCTAAAGCTCAAGCTTGAATGCAATGGTGATCAATGATGAAAATGAACTACAAATCAAGACAAAATGAAGCAAATGGCTTCCATCCAAGCCTAACAAGCATCAACTTCATACAAGTTGACTAAGAGACATCAAACAAAAAAGTATAGATACCTCCAAGTGCATGTGTTTAGCAAACAACTCTAGCCTCACCTTAGCAATGGCATGAACAATAGTAAATCTTCCAAGAAATGCTTCAAACTTGCAAAATAACCTTCATCGAGGAGAGTGCGTCCCTTCAAAGAGCCCTAGTTAGGGCAAATAGCAAACATAATGATTTATCCCAAAAGTTGATGTCTAAAAATGAAGTGAGAAGATCTAATTTATATGATCTCACACTCACTTTTACATAAAGTAAGGTAAATTTAACATTAAAAATGTCAACTTAAAATTAGAATTAAAATAATATAAAAATAATCAAAGTAGTGGGTAAATTGGGTGTTTTCCCATATTTGACCCCTACTTGAGCAAAAATGGCTAAACAAGGCCAAATTTGACAAAACAAAAGGCCAGACTGTACAGGGGGGGTCCTCATGCCCCAACTAACCCCAACAGTGATGAAAAGCCCTCAACGCCCCCCCCATTTTAGCAAGCAAAACAGTCTGCCAAGAGGATGACATCATCCTCTGAAGGAGGGCCCAGAGGGAGAGCGTTGCTGAACTGGAGGACCAAGCGGGTGTTGGATATGCTTCGGAAGATAAGAGTGAGTCTCAGCACTGGAACAACTGCCGCTAGAGTGTTAATACAAGGTGGGGGGCATGTGACCCAGTGACCCACCCCTGGAAGACCCGGACACGAACCTCGGGGTTTCAAACGCTTTCATGAGGCAGTCAGCGATGCCATTAGGCCATAGTACTTCCAGAAGAGAAGCCAGAGGGTCTGGCCATGCCCCTCCCTCAGAATGAGCTAGCCAAACACCCCTCCTGGTCAGAAAAAGACACCCTCTCCCTGGGGTACCTCTGCAGGTACCTTGGTGCTAGTACCATCGTCACAGGCCCCATCCATGCACGCTAAGTGTGAGGTCCTTCAGGTCCGAAGTGTCATGAAGGCAATGTCAATCTAAAGGTGGAATCCAATGGAGTCCCGGGAGGTGGGAGTCCACACACTCTCAGATTAAGCTCTCAAGCTCGACAGAGGCACTCCTAATTCAACCTTACTTGTACTACCCCTTCAACCACGATGTGCGGGGGAGGCTGCTCCCTTTTCTAGACCACTTCAACCCAAGAATTTAATGTTTGTTGTTGCATTTTTATTTCCTATTTAAAGAGGGATTGCTGCAATCTCATCTCTATTTGCTGATTTTTAAGGTTCGAAAGTTTTGTTTAGAGCATGGGGGAATCCCTAATTGGTTTCTGTAATTGCATGTTTTCCTATTGTTTCATTTTGGAGACTAGTTATTTGAGATCAATTACTTTTGAGTGCAGTTGTTTGTTTTCCGTCATGAGACTTTCCACTCTTCGTAGCAAGTTCTTGACTTGGGATGCCCAATATGAGAAATCTTGTTCTAGGGCAATATCAATTGGACTATAGAAGTTCCCTAGCTACTGTTGCTATTGGGGAACCGATTTTGTTCCGCAAAATGATCACCAATTATTCATGTTGTTATTATCTCAAGCGGAGTTGGGGGTGGGGGCCCTCCATAGTCTCACTCCTCTTCCGCCGAAATATATCTGCTATGTTGAAACCAGTATCCCGTTTTTAGCAATTGGTCTATTTGTGGAGCTTCTAGGATTCGAGCAAGGTCTTAATCGAGGGCGTCAAACCAGCACAGTTCAAGCGAGCCGAGTCGAACCACTAGAGTAGAGGGTTGAGTTGTCGAGAGTTGAGTCCAATTTGAGAAAAAGCACAAAACCCCGCGTCAAGAAGAGTCAACCTCGTGAAGAAAAGTCAAGTCAACAAAACGCAATGATATGTTGCGGACTATGTATGGAAAAAACCCTCGAAATCTCATGGCAAACTGTCAAAGTCATGTGGGAACTTGCGACAGGTTAAGCGGCTAAATTCCCATTGTTTTCTTTTTCCCATGCTCGAAATCTCGTGGACACATACCAAGGACACTTGAGCAGGCACAGGGTATCGAAACCCTCAAAATCCCGACATGAACTATTCCACAAAGGGTCAACAGGGCGAGACCACTCATCAACACGTCGATCGAGAAAAAGACCACTCGACAATCAAAGAGTCGATGGGATACCTGCTCGACAGGGTCAGGGTTGAGCAATTCGACAACTACTTAGTAGGCAGAGGAGGTCACGGGAGCTAGAGAATGGGCGCGAGAGCAAGAGAACGCAGGACCAAGAGGATGAACGCAAAAAATATAAATGCCCTTTAAAAAATAGAATTTTTATGTGGTTGTCACTTAATAACAAGGTACTAACCTATAGAAACAAAACAAAAGTGGGTCTAGCTAGTGTACCCTCTGTAAAGCAAGTGACAAACATTAATCTTAATCATCTTCTCATTTTCTGTCCATATATAAGATAGGTCTACAAAGAACTAGATGCTTTAACAAGTTCAAATAACTTTTGGTATGGGGACTCCATTGAAGGATGCCTTAAATCTTGGGATAGGAATGCAGTCGTGATGATGTATCATGCACTTCCACTTATTGTAGCCCAAAGAGTTTGGTTATATAGGAATCAAAGATTATTTGAGGGAAGACCAGCTCCTCTATTGCAATGTGCTCTACAATCCATGAATATTCTCAATAGCTTCAAGCAATGTAATCAAGAAAGGAATCCAAGAGTAGTTGTTGAAGAATTAATAGACAAGACTAGGGCATGGTTGTATTTTGATGGAGCTACCCAAGGGAACCCTTCATTATGTGGTGCAGGTGGAACTATTCACCTTTTGAACCATCGTTGTCTAAAATTTAAAACAGGGATTGGCAGAGGATCCAATAATCTAGTTGAATTGATGCTTTGAAGCTTGCTCTCAAACTTGCATGGGATTGTGGTGCTCGAAAGGTGCAAGTATTTGGTGACTCATAAGTAGTTATCAAATGGATGAAAGGAGAATACTCATGTGAAAATATTACCTTGCAACCTATCTTTGAAGAACATGACACAAAAACATATTTTTCTATCAACCACTTCCCATCATATCTAGAGAGAAAGGAATTCGGTCAATTGGGTTTAGCCTAAGTGGTTGTGTGATGTTGTGTTATCCCCCCCTGGGTTCTATTCCCTCAAGTGACATGTTGAGCTCATAATGAGAATATTGTTGTAACAGCTTTGAGCCCTAATGTTGATTGGCCTTGCGTCTTGAAGAATCTAGGGTTTACCATGGGTACCATCCTTAAAATGGAAGGAAATGCACCCTCTTTCGCCTCAAACGTCGCCCGTATGTAATACTCTCGCCTTCCTCCTAACGATGGCCCTCCATTTTACTAATCTCCTAGACTTTTCCTCTCCCTATTCTAGAGCGGAAATGGCATAGTGCATGCAGAAAAGAACCTTGTGGGCACGTCTGAATCCACCACCTTTCCATTCCTTATAAGGAAAATTGACATTCCAAGCAATAATTAACTTCGTACGTGCCATTAAAAGTTGCTCGTGCTCCGTAGTCCTTTGGAGATATCTCACAAGCAGATGGTTGGATCCTCCACTACCCTCGCTCATAACTGCAACCGCAACCTCAAGCTTTGAAAAGACTGAAAATAAGTCGAAATAAATGATGGTTAAGGCCCTTTTGCCTCCTCCTTAAACCTTTAGCTATTTGGCATGTGGAGCAAACCATCACGTCGCTAGGCAAGGGCCCGCCTGTTGTCCCGACTCCTCCACTTCATGATATCACGTCATGTCCTGAAGCATAATTTCGATGCATCTGTCCTGGGCAGTCTCATCGTTCAAATCCGCCCAAGTGTTGGCATTAACAGAATTATCGGTCTCAATCCCGAGGTTTGCCAGCAAGTCCGCCAGTTTGTTGCCATTCCTTTTGACGTGGTTGAAGGTAAGTGCCAACCTGGGATGCATGATCACCACCAACTTCTCAAGCCTCCCTTCTAACCGCCACGATGATGCCACTTTGGAGCTCGGCTTTCCATGTTGGATCTCAGTTGCCATGTGTAAGACTATATGAGAGTCTCCTTCAACAATTAGCAGGGTCCAATTATGTAAATCCGCCATCTGTATTCCATGAAGTAAACCCTCCACTTCCGCTGCATTGTTGGACTCTGTGCAAATGAAGTCAGTTCTGAAACCTTGCAATTCTCCGAGGCGGTTTCTCATAACACATCCGAACCCTGCTGGGCCAAGATTTCCCTTCGAGACTCCGTCGAAGTTGAGTTTGAAGAAACCAGCTGGGGGAGGAGACCAGAATTCTGGGCTAGATCTCGCCATGGACGTCCTTCCTGGTCTACCAAAACATTGCATTGGCCCGGATATCCCCCAAGCCTTCAGGATTAAGGACTCTGAGACATTTGCTTCCCAATCTGCATTTTCCCAAGATTGCATTTTCACTGTTTCGAGCATCTTATTCCGGATGGAATACCAGACCTTATCTTCAGTTCCTAATTTCCCTTGGAAAGTTTTGGAGTTTCTTTCCCTCCATAATTCCCATACCACAAAATATGGAAATATCTTCCAAAGGCGGTTAACAATTGGGTTCTGAAACGAGTCGTTTGTCCACGAGGAGACAGCCTGGTCCAGGCAGTTTCTGCGCCTGTCTGATCTTCTGAAAGCAGTGGCTCCCCGGTCCCATAAGTTCGAAGCAAAAGGACACAAATCTAGGAGGTGATCCAATGTTTCTTCTCATTAGTACACATACAAAATCGGTAAGGGCCTTGCATACCTCTCTTCTGAAGATTTTCTCCCGTAAGGATGCGTCTTCTGATTGCTAACCAAATGAAGATGGAAATTTTGGGCCAAAGTTTTGCATCCCACAACTTCCATTTCTTGTTTGGAGGTTGGCTATTATGACCCATCCATATGTTATACGCTTCCTTGATGTTGAAAGTGCCTTTTGGTTCGAACCCCCATAGGAGTTTGTCCTCCCCCATGTGAATCTTGATTCTTTTGTTATTTAGGGCTTCTTCGATTCTGTCGACCTCCTCCTCAGGCCCAAGATGTTCCCACCAATCTCAGGGTGCCCAAACCCTGTAATATTGCTCTGGATTTGAGTCTACCCATAGATCCTTTACCCGTATTTTGTTCTGGTTAATACATTCCAGGATGATCTGGGGAGCTTCTAAGCTTCTTTCAAGAGGGGGTAATTGTTGCCATGAATCTTCCCATGCCATAGCTCTCTGCCCATTTCTAACTTCCCAAATATTGTTAACCTGGATTAGTCTTCTCCCTTGGGATGCAGTTTTCCATATATGCGACCCAGGAATTTCCTCTGAGAAGCGAATCAGATTACCTTTTTCCCATCCCCCAGCATATTTCTTATGCCAGAGTTTTTCCCATGGTTCCTGGTTGTGGGTAGCCCATCTCCACCATATCTTAGCCTCACCGACATAATTTACTTTTTCTGGATCTCGTAGGTTGAGACCACCTTGCTCCTTAGGAGAGCATATAGTTTCCCAGTTCACCGGGGCCCATTTCCGCTGTTTACTTGGGTCATTCCACAGGAAGATTCATTGTATGTTCCTGATTTCCTTCAGGATTGCTTTTGGGGCCGCCAGGGCAGAGAACAAGTAAACAGGCATAAGCTTGTAGAACGGATTTTACCAAGACCAGTCTGCTTGCAAAATTTAGAGGCCTAAAGGTCCAATTTGAAAGTTTTTTTCTCATTTTGTCCAACAATGCAGACCATGAACCTTTACTCACCTTCGAATCTGCCAAAGGGGCTCCGAGGTATTTGGATGGAAGGGAGCTCTCTTGGAATCCCAAGATCCGACAAATGTTACATCTAGTAATCCTTGGGGTATTAAAGAAGAAGACATGGGATTTTTGTTTGTTAACTTCCAAACCCGAAGCTTTACCAAAGTTGGCTAAACACATTTTGATCTTCCTTGCCTCTTGAACTGAAGGATGCCCCATCGGCATTGTATCATCAACGAACTGCTAGTGTGTTTGGAGATCCACTCTCGGGTGGATAAGAAGCCCCTGCATTTCTTGATTACCTTGCATAGCCTTGATTGTTCCACCCAGTCCTTCTGCCATTATTATGAATAAGAAGGGGGATAAAGGGTCTCCCTGTCTAATACCCCTTGTTGGCTTCATTAGAACCGTCGGCACTCCATTAAGAAGAATGGAGAAAAAGGCTGTAGAGATGAGATTCATAATCCAGTTGATCCAATCTTCCACAAAGCCAAAGGATCTGAGCATGGCACTCATAAACTGCCAGTTGAGTTTGTCGTAGGCTTTAGTTATGTCAAGTTTCAACATCATCCCCGAGATCTTCTCTTTTTTGCAATGTTCCCCCAAGTTTCCGGGACGGGGGGACGCGAGAGAGGGGAAACGCACATTCGAGACGTGTGGAGACCACCCCCAAATTTGAGGGAAATTCAAGGGGATGTCTCTAAATTTATAAATAAATAAAAAATACAAAAAATAATAATTCATTTGATGCATATTCATGATTGTGCAATGTAAGTACTAAATATAGTGATTTATTTTCTAAGTAGTACCAATTAGGGATTGTAAAAAGTGAAAATAATGGAAAAATATTAAAAATATATATTCTTAGGGGCATTTGGGGGGGGGGGGGGGGGATGTTTCGCCAAGAGTCCCCGAGACGTAGGAAACGCATCCCTGTGGAACACTGCTTTTTTGAGGGAATGGAGAACTTCATGAACAAGAATAATTCCGTCCATGATTTGCCTCCCTTCAACAAACCTTGATTGCTCAGAGGATATCAGAGAAGGGAGTATGGGTTTGAGACGATTGGCTATTACCTTGGTAACAATTTTGTAGATTACGTTGCAGAGGACTATGTGTCGAAATTTGCCAAGAGAATCCGCCCCTTCACCCTTGGGGATAAGAGTTAAAAAGGTGGCAATGAAAGCAGGAAGAATTATCTTGGAGAGTCTTGAATTTTCCACAATCTACAAAACTTCTGACTTGATGAGGTCCCAAAAGTGATGAAAGAAGTTGGCAGTGAAGCCATCCGGCCCTAGTGCTTTCCCATCAACCATTTGGTTCACTGCTTCTTCAACTTCAAGAAGGGTCACTGGTTTCATTAAAAGATCACTTTGATCTTGCGACACCAGAGCGGGGATATGTTGCGTTATTTGCTCAATGTCCTCGCCTCTGTCCTGGATGGGTTCAGTCATGATATCCTGAAAGTGGTGGCCAAGTTCCTCTGCAATTTCCTCCCTGGTTTCCAATCTTTCTCCATTGTTATTTTTTATCTTGAGAATTCTATTTTGTGACCGGTTCTGGATGATCGATCTGTGAAAGAATTTGGTGTTCCTTTCACCATCTTTTATCCAATTAACTCTAGCTTTCTGGTGCCATAGAATTTCCTCCTGTCGTTCCCTCTCCTGAAGCCTATTACACACTCTCGATTCTTCTTCCTGAAGCTCGGTTGTGTATCCTACATTCATGCCTTGTTTCTGTATTTCCTCCAACCTGGAATTCTAGGAATTTTTTATCTGTGAAGATATTCCCAAACTCCTCCTTGTTCCATTTCTTTATCTTTTATTTTAGTCCTTTCAATTTTTGTTGGAACTTATACATACTTTGGCCTTCCCCTTTGCTTAGATCAGCCCACCACTACTCCACCTTTTCTTTGAAATCAGGATGGCCTAACCATAATTGTTCAAATCGAAAGGGCTTTTTGAATTGTGAACCCAGCCCGCTCCACCACAATTCCACTGGCCAATGGTCTGAACCAACAGCCTGGAGAACGGAAGATGAGATTTCACTTCCTGATTCCATAACTGATTCGGAAACAAGAAAGCGATCCAGGCGAGAGGCAATGCGATGATCTCCCCTTCATTTGGTGTTCCACGTAAACCAACCTTGCCCCGGGATAACATCCACCAGCCTCAAGTCTTCAATAGTATCTTTGAAACGACCACATTCTTCCTCCAGCCTTCGTCTTCCGCCTTTCTTTTCCTCTAAAGAGATAATGAGATTGAAGTCTCCTCCCAAAATCCAATGCTTCCCCTCAGTCCATTCGAGCATATGCCGAAGGGAATCAATGAAAGATAGTTTTTCACGAGGTGTGAGGGCCTAAAACATTGGTTAAGATTCCAGTGATCGAGAAACCAATTACTCCAAATTCTGCTAAGAGGAACCAATGATTCCCATTGAAGCTAGATAGACTTACTTTGTTGGGATCCCATAAAATTCCCAAACCGCCTGCCATCCCTCTAGCATCCATGCCCGTTCCTTCACTTCCTTTCCAGATCTTCTTACATGTTTCCTGTAGCTGATTCGTCGAGCACTCTATTTCTTGAAGGAAAACAATGGTCAGAATTGTCCTTTGAATCTTTTTTCTTAAAATCTTTGCTTTTTGAGGGCTATTAAGACCTCTTATATTCCAGGATACAATCTTCATTTAAAAAACAGAGAGATTTATAAACCTAGTGCATCCCTAATGGTAGGGTACTGACTTGATTCAATCAACTTTAAACCTGTTGCCACAATATTGGATTTCCTTCCCGGCTTCCTTGTTATCTCTTCATGCTTTCTTTTGTAGTCTTTATGGGACCCTGGGTTGATTCCTAGATAGCCTCCTTTAGTAGAACTACTTGCTTTGATGATAGCCTCCTTTAGTAGAACTACTTGCTTTGATGATAGCCTCCTTTAGTAGAACTACTTGCTCCTGGGGAAAATATCCTTTCTCGGCATCTCCACATGCTTGTTCAATGCCATCTAGATCTAGATCCCCAATATCCACATCTTCAGTTTCTTCTCCTGTGTCCCTTTCTAGGTCTTCGTTGGGGTTTTCTACAACCACATTTTTTGTTGCCTTTGTATTTCCATCCTTCTCTTCCTGTCTATTCGGGTCCTGTTGGTTCTCATTAGGAGATACATTGATGTTTTCCTCTGCTTGATCTCTTAAAGCTTCAAATTGGTTGGGATGTTAAAATCTTCTTGGGGGCTTCCATATTTTCCTATTTTCTCCCTCCTCTTTTACGCGTAGGAACCCTAGTAAACCCTTGATCCAACTTTTCCTCATCCTTCTTGGGAGGGGATTTTGGAGTGTTCATAGGGCATTCTCTGAACAGATGTCCATATTCATGACATCGACGACATTTGAATGGGATTTGTTCATAATCTAGGGTTTGCACCCAATCTTCATCTTCCCATGACATTTTGATGGCTTCTGGTAGTTCTTTGGATAGATTCATATAAACACATATCCTCACATAGGCCGCGTATCGTTGTGCCTTGGTTTGCTCTAATATTTTAATGAAGGATCCCAGATTGTTCCCTATATCTTCCAAAATTTATGAGTCTCAGTACTCACTTGGGAGAGAGTATAGACGGATCCATACTGATGCAACTCTCATATCCTCTTTATCCGGGCAAAACTTCTCCTTCCAAGGTCTTAAGAATAGGCATGCAGAATAGAAGAAATAAGGGCCTCCATCCAGCACTCTATTTCTGTCTTCCATGCTTAGGAAGGAGATGGTAAAAAAGCCTTTGGACCCCAGTTGTAGATCATAGTGACCCCGTGGTTTCCAAGTAGAGTTTATCCACCAAACTAGGGCTTTTTTCAATGGTAGCATTCCCACAATTTTTCCTATAAGCACATGATCTTGCATATATTGAATCTGATCCCTCAACTTGCTTGATTTGATCTACATTGAGGGTATTAGAGTCGATTTAGGAATGCATTGGCCGGGCTTCCTACTTATTGGGGTGCCTGCCATTTTTGGAGCTTGGGAACTCGTTCCCTCTCCTCCCATTACCTCCAAAGGGATCGGGATGCCCCCGACCTGGATCCCTCCTGAAGGATCGACTGGGGAGGCTTGGAAATCCCCCCCATTCTTGCAGCCATGGTCGTCGTTAGTCCTTCCGCCTTCAAAAATCGTCAAGATCCACACAATTCATCCCAACTAGGTCCAACTTTGCTTACAGCTAGATCGAAATTATGGAAAGGTTGCTTACTATGTTTGCCAAAAATACAAGCATCACACTGTGTCAACTTCTTTGGAATGGTGGGAAAACCAGAAACACCATTCTTCTTCAACCATTGGAGACTATCATAGTTTGTGTCCATATGTATCATGCCACGAAAGACTAGAAGACAATGTACCTTCTTCGTGCTGAGAGAGGCAGGCACAATTCTAAGCTCTTACAGATGTTCCTTTCAACTTCAACAGCTTCTCATCTTCATATCCAATCACAACGACATGGTTATCAAAGGATCTCCTTATCTCAACTTTTCCATCGAACATGTGGATGGAATGGCCTTGCTGTCAAATCTTCATAAGAGACAACAAGTTCCTCTGCAACTCTGGAAGATAGAGAACATTACGCAGCATAAAATTAGGGAATCCATGTAGTTTGAGCCTGATGGAGCCAATCCCCTTGGGCTTGAGGCTAGACTTATCTGCAAAATACAATTCACCATCTACATTGTCATCCAATTCTTCAAAACAATCCTTTTTGAATGCCATGTGACATGTTGCACCTGTGTCAAGCAACCACATATCTCTCCAGGAAGCAAATGAAGTATTAAACAAAACTTCATTTATGCCAATATTACAATGTGCAATAATAGAATGAGCAAAATCAAGGGCTTTAACTAATTCAAAAGCTTTACCTTCAGCTTCTTCTCTATGATCTTCTCCCATGGAATTATGCATGTATTTGTCGCATGTCCATCTCTTCCGCAGCGGACACAGTGAAGATCAAGTTTCTCACTACCCCCCTTCCTCTGACAATCCTTCTTATTATCCTCTCCAAGAATACATAACAACAGGCTTTACAATCTACAATAAGTACTACAAAAGAGGTCATAGTTTATTCTTTGGTGACCTCAAAAACCCTAATGAGACCAAAAATTCAAAGACTTCTTACAGGATAACAAAGCTTTGTATTTTACGGACTAGCCATCGCCACCACCTCTGCTAGGCAGCATGAGAATTCATGTTCTTGGAGCTCAAACTCAAGACCAACCCTTTATTTTTTTCTTTCTTTAATAAATCTTATAAAACTATACAAAGAGAACATACTTAAACACATTTCAAGATAGAGAGTGCGCAGTCAGAGCTTTACAACCATCTCAAACACATAAAAGGAAAATAGACCTTTCACTACTTCAAATAACACAACATAATGTTTTCAAGAATGAAATAAACCCAAAATGACTAATAAATCAAGGAAAGTAACTAGAGCATAATTGTTTCTTTCTGTAATATTATCATGCTCAATGCCTTTTTTTTCTTTTGAGACACCAACGATCTTTCCTCTATAACCAAAACATTACACCAAAACCTGCAAATCTATAGTCATCCACACACCAAAACTTGCAGATATATAGAGTCATTCAACGTGCACAGAGGCATAGGAATGAAGCACAAATTCATAATGATACCAATTGCGACAAAGGTGGAGGCTATGAAGGTATGCAGAGATGCCTAGCACACAAACCACACAACCCTAGTCTGTGTGAGAGGTGTATTATGGTTTGGGCAGTGAACAATCGATCAAATATTCAAAATTCTAGGCTTTGGGATGAATAAAAACACAAAGATGAAAACTGAGGCAAATCCACACGCAGCTAGAACTTCCAGAGGTGATAAACAAAGTGGAGGTGGTGTGAGATATTGCACATAGGTCGTAGCTGCGAATTAGATGTCTCCAGGCACAGGTGTCAATGCGCGGAAAAGGAGAAGTACGATGCCCCAAGCTTAAAGCAAAATATTAAAAAACAAGTAGGCATGTGGAGAGACGCAAGCATAGAGAGAAGTTGTGTTGGAGCTCGTTGAGCATCATGTGTGAAGACTCCAGTCGTAGATTTGAATACCAAGCAACACACAAATATGAATAAATGAATACTCCAATCGCAACATGGTGTGTGAAGACTCCACTGAAGGAATAACTCCAGTCACAACTACCAAGCAAAGGAGGCATAGGTTAAGTATGCGTGGATAGAGATGGAGATCGTGTGCTCAAAATAGGGTTTTCACATGCAAAGAGAGCAGACTAAGCAAGCAAAATGAATACCAATAAGCGAAATTAGGTTTTCAAATGCACATAGGGCAAACTGAGCAAGCTAAACTAGCAAAGTGCAGGTCTGATAGAGCAGAGAATATTGCAAATTGGCAAACATGACTAATGGGATAGGAGTTATGGCAGAGCCCAACTCTAAGCCACTTGATGGTATAGCTCCAAGATGTATTTTATTGAAGGCGAATGGAAGAGGTGATCTTTGGCCTTTCATATGCCAAGGTATGTTACTCATCCTTAGTGACTCTTGAAAAATGAGGGAAGAAAAACCCCAAAACTGGCTTTTAACATGGACTTAACAAGGCAAGCCGATAATTTCTAATTTATCATGATAATTTCCCAATTTAATGCGATAAATTCAATTTATCACGATAAATTCCAAAACTTAAATGCATCGTTGTAAGTTATATCGATAATTTCTAATTGACTTTAACATGGCGAGAAAAACCCCAAAACTGGCTTTTAACATGGACTTAACAAGGCAAGCCGATAATTTCTAATTTATCATGATAATTTCCCAATTTATCACGATAAATTCCAAAACTTAAATGTATCATGATAAGTTATATCGATAATATCATCGATCACTAAAAATGGCAATATATAATCTTATCAATGATACATTTATAATGAATGATTTTTGGCGTTATTTTGCTTTTGTATTTGTAATAAAGAAGCATTGACAACAAAGTTAGTTAAATAACACTAAATTATTTTAAATCCAAGAAACAAACAAGCAATTCATACAAGCTACATTGTTCTAATTTATATATTTGTAGTGAAGAGGCATTGAGCACATTGGCAACGTTAGTTAAATGACACTAATTAATTTTAAATTCAAGAAACATAAAAACAATTCATACGATCCAAGCTGAAAGAATTATAAGTAATTTTGACACTCCAATTTCTGAATCAAATCCCAAGTTTTATTTAGCAATTGGTAATACACTATATTTATTCTAATGACACTATTTTTTAGAATTGAGGTTTTGATTCCCAAATAGTTATGTTAATCATCGCATAAATTAACACACAGGCAGCTCAACAGTGGAATATAGTAGATTAGTCAAGAATTGTAATTGTAGGTACAATCCACCCATTCCTGAATTAAGATACACTGCTAATTGGGAATGAGTTAGGCATTACAGCATCACAAAGCGTTTATGAGGTTCAATTCTTTGAGCTAGCGGGTACAAACAATTTTATTTCAATTCATGCAATTTTATTTGGCTAATTTTATTTAGTTATATGTGATATTGAACTTATATTAAAATTTTAACAGTAATTTTTTCTTTTATAGTATACCTTGTTTTTGATAGCATGTTTCCTCAACCATCCATGTAACGTGGAATGTTGAACTAAGAAATTGTATAACACACTATACTAGGTTGGAGACGCGGTTCTTGGAGCGAATACCCTAACATTTTGAGAGTCGTTTATTGCTGTAGCTTGGGCGGCCAGGGCTTGGCCCAGCCGCCCCTCTATCCCTGTACATAGCTACTGTTTTCTTGCAGGATTCCTGAAGGACAGCGATCAGTGGAGAATTTGCAGGGATTCTGGCTTCAGGGTCTCTCGGCAGGCTAATGGCGGTCGCGGGCTTTGCAAAGATCACAGGCGGAGCCGTGCTGATGTTCCGGGTCGGCCATTGTATAACATAACGCCCTCCGTGCTCAAATATGCAGAGCTCTGTCTGAGAACTCGCGGTTACAGCGTCCTGGCGTTGGTCATGCACATCAAGTCCGCGGAGCTTCTGTGCTTGCAAGAATCCTGAGGTAGGGTGTGGGAGCTCTGGCCGCGAATGCCTTCTTGGCGCAGAGGAGCCATGTCGGCCCTCTGGAACGCTAGTCGGATTCGGCGGGTCGTGCTTTCAGAAAGATATCTTGAATTTGGTGATGATTACCAGAAGGTTTGTAAACAGGGTCGTGTCGTCCATGTTCAATACGATGTCGGGGAAGAAGATTGCGGTCTTAGGGTTTGCGTTCAAGAAAGATCTGCTACACCTTCATCTGCGGATCCTGTGCCATGAACATCTACGGCTGCAACGGCACCTCACCAAGATCGATGCCGTCTCTGACTCCGCCACCACCATCACGCCCTTGCCGCACATGTTCGTCGTTGCCCTTTCATACGGTGGAGGCGTCTGGGGATCTTGATTTCAGGGACGCTCAGCTTGCTTCGGCGGACTGCTCCAGCCAAAATGGGGTTTCTCTGGCTGCTTCTTCATCAGGGGTTTGTTTGCTGGCTGTTTTTGCCGGTTTGGGAGGTCTACCGTGTCTGCTGCTCTGTCCACAGACATGGACCTTCTGCTTCCTCCGATGAGGGTTTCGGTTTTGACGGATCTATATCTTTCTGTGGAGGGTCTGCTGCAAAGTGAGTTGTGGATGATCATAGCTTCTTGTTCTTGAGTGGCTATGGTGGATTTGAGCGGGTTTCTGCTCACTCTTCTGTTGTATGTTCAAGATTTATCTGTTCTTCTCTCTGGGTTTCTCTTTTTTTTGGTTCAGCTCTTTATAAGCTGTTGTTTCTGCTTATATGGGACAGAAATATGTGAAAATGTAGGGATCCTTGTTGATTCTACTACATGTGCAATATGTAATTTTGATCATCTTTTTGAAATAAAATTACGGACTTTTTCCAAGGAAATCCGAGGAAAAAAAAGTATACCTTGTTTTATTTTTTATTTATATTTATATTGAAAATGTGTTTTTTATTTCTTTATTCTATTAATTTGGACCTTTGAAAACAATCATCAATCTCTCTTTTCTCTTTTTTTAAATCACAATCTATAATTTTTTGTGAAATTAAAATTGATGGGCTATTAATTTATGTGAATGTAAATTGAAGGGCAATAAAATATTGGAATGTTGTAAACTTTTTGTTTGACATGCAAGGGCGAACATCAAATTTCAAAATTGATCCCAATGGATTAGCTCAACCGATTGTCACCAATGTTTTTAGGTGGTCTAACCAACGGGTTTACTCGGGATTCCATTCATGAATATGGGGAAGCATCCCTTGGTCCCCTGCATAAGGTTTTCCCAGGTAAAAAAATACCAATAATGCATCATTTTGCACTGACAACAATGCTTGGTTTCGATAACAATAGGCACCACTAAACAAGCTGAAAAGGCAAACATTTACACAACCTACAAGCAATTCAAACAAAAACTCATCATTGCTTGCAATTGAACTAAAAATGGGCCTAGAGTGATTTATAATCAGTTACCATGAGTTTCATAAATCTTATGAAAATGGATTTAAAGTAAGATGCATGCTTTTACTAAATCAACTAGCCCAGAAAATTTAGAATCTGGGGATTGAAAAATGGGTTTGATGAAGTGACAATGGGCATCACTAATGATTTGAAAAGGCAAAAAAATAACATAATGTCGAGCAAAAATTCTCAAATACTTGCAAATCAACTGAAAATGGGCTTAGGGTTTTTAATTAAATTCTAGGGTTTCAAGCATAGATCTTGAAAATTCAAGGTTGGGTTTAAGGAAGTAGAGATAAGCACCACTGGCCAATTTGGAAAGGTAAACAATTGCAAAAACTGTAATAAATTCAAACAAAAACTCACAAATACCTGCAATTAAACTGAAAATAGGTAGAGTTCTTAAATAAATTCTAGGGTCAAGCATAGATCTTGCAAAATGGAGAATGGGTTTAAAGTAGCGACAAGCACCATTGGACATTTTGAAAGGTAAACAACTGCAAAATCTGCGATTGATTCAAACAGAAACTCACATATACTTGCAATTGAACTAAAACTAGCCAGATATTTTTACGAAACTTCAAAATTGGAAAATGTGTTCGAAGAAGTAACGATAGGAACCACTGGTCAATTCCAAAAGGTAAACAATTGCACAAACTGCAATCAATTCAAACAAAAACTCCTGCTTGCATGCAATTGAAGTAAAAATGGGCGAAAGGTTTTTTTATTGATCCACTGGGCAGAAATTTTTATACAACTTAGAAATTGAAATGTAGGTTTAAAGAAGTAATGATAGGCACCGAATGATCAATTCGAAAAGGTGAACAATTGCACAAACTGCGATCAATTCAAAGAAAAATTCCCGCTTACTTGCAATTATAGTAAAATTTTATTGGTTAAACATGAAGATTAAGCAGGGGAGATTAGATGAGATCAGGATCTCTGCCTTATGAGAAAGAGAAGTCAACCCGTTTCGATCCCCACTGGGATCATCATCAGGAGCTCTTTGAAAAAAGGTCTCAAGTTTAAGGAAATTGATCCACTAGCCAGAAAATTTTCTACAAGTCGGAAATTGATGCATGGTCTTAAATAAGTAACGATCAGCACCACTGATCAATCTCAAAAGATAAGCAATTGCACAAATTGTGATCAATTCAAACAACAACTCCCGTTTATCCGCAATTGAAGTAAGAACGGGCCCAGGCATTTTTTATTAATCCGCTATCCAGCAATTTTCATACAACTTGGAAATTGAAATATGGATTTAAAGAAATAACGATAGGCACCACTGATAAATCTAAGTAAGCAACTGCACAAACTGCGAGCAATTCGTACAATAACTCCCGCTAACCCGCAATTGAAGGGAAAAAAAGGCCGAGGGTTTTTTTATCAATCCACTGGCTAGAAATTTGCATACAACTTGGAAATTAAAAAATGGATTCAAGGAAAGTAACGATAGGCACCACTGATCAATCTGAAAATGTAAGCAATTGCACAAACTGCGACGAATTCAAACAACACTCCCGATTACTTGCAACTGAAGTAAACATGGGCCTAGGGTTTTTTAATTAGTAAACTAGCGTGAATTTTTTTAAAAGGGTTTAAAAGATCAACGATGGGCATCGCCGATCAATTTGAAAAAGGTAAAACACTTGCAATGCATGCCATCAATTCAAAGAAAATTTCGCATTTACCTGCAATTGAACTGAAATTGAGCCTAGGGTTTTAAACAAATTCTAGGGTTTTGAGGTTAAATACCAATAACGTGCCGCCTTGCATCGAGAACAGCGCATGGGTCCAGGCTCCTGACATACAGCACAGACATGCATGGAGGAATCCATCTGGAGAGGTTTTTTAATCACGGCTGGGCCGTGTTCCTCAGCTTCGAATCCGAGAGGGTAGAGGTACTTAGAGGCCGTGAGCTTGAAGAGGTTCGCAATGCCAATGCAGAGCAGCAAAGCTGTTATGAAGTACGGTAACAGTGTGGATACATCCACATATCCGCCCGCGTCATGCATCTACTTCGAATTTATAAAAGTGGAAGGAGGTGTATATTTTGTGTGTATATCTTCAGGACGAACCACTATTTTTCTTCTCCTTCTTCCTTCTGTGCGAGAGCAAAGAGCCCCAGCGGTTTTGGATTTTCTCGCGTGCGACATCGAAGGAAGGACACACTCACTTCGTTGCATATATCCATTTCATGTTCATGTTTTTGGTGTTTTTTAGAGAATAAAATTACTAGAAGCTTCTTGAAAAGACACGTCTTGAGTGAGGTTGAAAGCAACCAATTTTGGTTCCTTCAAAGTGAAGTTGACCCGGATTACTTTTTAAGGATGGTCTAATATCTCGGACACAAGATGGATACTAATTATAGTGTCCTTGTGCATGAGATCCGGCGATGGTTGACATGTTGTCTTCATGATGAGATCCAAGTGATGGTTGATTCAATGTGTTTTAAGGGATAAGACCCAAGTAAGCACTATTAGTGATATTATGTTCTATGCACAGGATCCAAGATATACAATAGAGAGCTTATTGTGTCTCAATGTATGCAATTGCATAATAGTGGATCTGTATTGTCTTTGTGCATGAGATCGAAGCAATAGTTGATCTTTATTGTCTTTGCGCATGAGATCCGAGCAATAGTAGACCTTTATTTTCCTCATGTTCAAGATTCAAGTAATAGTTGAACTCATTGTCCTTGTGCAGGAGATCCAAAAGATAATCGATGTATTATCTTCATCCAAGGAGATATAATTGAGTGGTATTCTCTGAACTATCCCCATGCACGAAACCCAAGTGATAGTCACCCTATTGTCCTCGTGTGCAATATCCAAGCAATAATCATCCTATTGTGTCCATGACCACTAGATCTGAGTAATAGTTGACATGGTGTGTGTTAAAGCATGGAATTTGAGTGATTATCAACAAATCATGTGCTCTAGCACAAGATCTGAGCAATAGTGAGTGAACTATGTGCTCTAACACAATGTCCGAGTCACTCAAAAATCAACATTTCATGTCCTTGTGCACAATCCATGTAATACCCTAAATTTGAGATTATACGGAATTTAGGAATTATGCAATTATTAACCATTAAAAACAGATAATTACCAGGGAACCAAATTCTAAACTTTTAATATTCAAATTAATAAATAAAGAGGGAAATCAAGGGTACATACCTAAACTTGTAAGAATGACTTACAGTTGGACCAGCGGAATAATGGTTGGATGAAATGAACAAACCATCGCGAGAAACAGCATGGAAACCACAATTAAGGGGACCGCTCTCCTCCCAACCAACCCCAGTCATAGACTGAGAGCCCTCGAGCCATCACTCAATAATGCCAAGACAACCAACACATCATAACCATAATCCTATTCTACTCTTAACCTCCAAACCTCCATCTCCACCTAACTCATAGAACCCCCGACCCAAACCTCCCCAAACAAAAAGCATAACAACCAAATACCCCAAAATCAACCCCCAATTCCCATATTTATCTAGAATTTTCCAACTTTAGTTTGATTAGAATGAATTATGCAAGAGGGCCACATGGCCTTCGTGCACCCTACTTTCTTTAATCAAGTTTAATCATCTTAAATTGTTAATTTACTTAATTAGTAGTAATTTAACTTTATTAATATTTTATTATTAAATCAATTATACTTTATTAATACTTCCTTGGTAGTTAATCTAGGATTAACAAAGTTAATTTTTAATTTAACTTTAGGGGTGTTACATACTCCCCTCCTTCGGGGAACTTCGCCCCGAAGTTATATTCCCCACAAAGATAGGTTCTCATCACATAATAGTATCACAACATAATGTGATACTCATTTAATTAGTATAGTATATATATTCAATACTATTGTGAAGATGAAAACTCTTGCGTATGGCCAGCACACAAGAATTTTCCTCCTTCACCAATACATTCAACCTCCTAATTACAATATGCTCTTATTTAATTACCTAGGGTCTAATATGCAACCATTCATACAAGTTATGTATTAACTTCATCATATACTTCATAAACATGACATAAAAAATAGATAGATAATAAATCAGAACCAACTTAATGAGACAAAAAGACATAACACTTACCCCCCAAATCTTCCTCATTCCTTACTCACCCTCTCCCTGAGAATCATAACACCCGAGCAACCTCCATAACCCTCCACGCCAACACTCCGGGAGTCCTGCTCACCATGGCATGCACCCTCTACTGTAACACTCCGGACAGTACATTAGGCATCGAAAGCTTCCCGGTTAGCATAATTGTTAAACCGATCTATGGACCTCGTCGGCCGCACCGGATTTTGGTCTTCTTCCGGTCTCTATTTTGACCTCATCAGACGAACCGGATTTTGGTCATATCTGGTCACCTCATTGGTCGCACCAGATTTTGGTCAGACAATCATCTCGAAAGGTTGGCCCCAACTCCCTCCATATCCCTCCAAGGAAACCAACCCCAGGCATCGAAATTACTTCTCCATAAACCTCCCTCTACAGCTAGTGTATCTCTAGTCGTGGACTTCCGGTACTAGACCTCATCGGTCGCACCGGATTTTGGTCTCCTCTAGTCACCTCATCAGCCACACTGGATTTTGGTCGACCAGGCATCGGAACCATAGATGGAAAGGTATTACTAAGTGAGTCGATCCCCAACACATACTCTCTCGTGGTTATGGGCTCCCATGAGATCGTGGTTTCTATAATGACCCAGCCTCGAAGGCCCCAAATTGGAATTCCTGTAATATTTCCAATCACAATCATATGGCTAGTCATTAATCATCACAAAACAAGTCCACATACATTATCACATTACTTCATGATCGTATCATATCAACAAAGCAAGTGCAATTATTGCATCACCTCATCTATACTGAGAAAATCAAGGATAAGTTACCATAAAACATCTCACATCATAAGAAAAGATGTCATTATCATTATGACTAGAATCTTGTAACATTTCCTAACACCATTTAATTAATCATCAATACTAACTATTTGTATGTGAAACTATATGTTTGAGATAGATTCACGCAAACACCACTTGCTATATTAAGCACATCCTATGGTCATAAGAGTAGCAGGAACAACACTGTATTGTTAGAGGAAGGAAGACTCCAAATTGGTAATATGATTTGATTCATGAGTGAGGAGGGTGTTGGATCTCATATAGACTTAATCCACCAACATATTAATAACAACAATCTTTCCAACCAAGCATGTGGACTCAACCTTGCTAACTATTTGTATAAAGTAAATCAATCAAACAAATTATCTATATTTTAGAAAGCACTTCATAACTAATTATTTATAACTTGCTATAACCATGTACCCTCAACAAACCATCAACTCGCAACCCATGATCCATCACAAATCCATGTGCATTGCCATGTATATATATTTAAAGTTGAATATTATTTGGAAGGAATTATAGAGCATATTCATAATAGCTAACATAATGTAACCTATATTTCTTAAGGTTATGTATGTTTATATATCAGGGTTTCTTCATAAGCACTTATAAATATTTGTTTGATAAGGTCAAAATTGCTCATCATGCAACTTAATATGTTTCATGTGATGTCTATGTACATTTAATTACAAAATAAGGGTGTGTTTACCTGCAACACCTTGAGCTTGGGTTCTTGGCAACCTCTTGGCTACTCCCAACTTGTTTGATCAAATTTGATGTGTCATATTGACTTAACTAATATTTGTTGTTGTGGATGGATCCATTAGTTTTTTTTAAGCTCTAGATATTGTGACATTAAAAGACAAAAACATGTTGTCAAGTTATCCTCGGTCCATGTTATCTTTGGACCAATTGCTCACAACCATCATTGTGTCTATTTTGAATATATACATTGCATTGCACTTACAACAACTACTTAGGAACATCCAAATGCACATTACAACAGTAGATACGATAGTGTATTGTAGTTGTAAATGAGAGGTGGCATGAACACCTTCATACATATGTGTGTATTTTCAATGGGCATGGAGCAACATGATTGAGTGTAGAATATGCAATTCTAGATTATAGATTGCGTTATTAAACTACCATAGTGAAAGGTAAAGTCAAGAAATGAAACCAGTCTAAATAGAGAACAAAAGGCTTGTACTAAGCTTGTAGAGACATTACAATTTAAATTTGTATGGTAAGTTTATGTGTTGACAATTTGGTATCGAAATCAAGTTCGAATGAAGATCCCAGCCTATTGCTTCAATTTCCCCAATGCATACGTACTAGCAGTACCATGAATTATGTCTCAATTTATGAATTGGCATGGTTACTACTACAACATTCTCTTTCTTTTTTCTTGTTTTTCTCTCTCTTTTTTAGCTTGTTGGAATCCCATGATTTAACATTTACCTATTGTTCTCTCTCTCTCTCTCTCTCTCTCTCTCTCTCTCTCTCTCTCTCTTATGCTCATAACATTAGCTTTCCCTCAATTTGTGTAATGTTTGAAAAGGTGTAATAATCATTCTTCAAATATTAGTTTTCTCTACAAATACTACACCCCTTCAACACCACCTCTAATTGTGATGGCATCTTAGATATTAAACTATCTTGAACACGCATGTGTTTAGTTTAAAGCGTGTTCGAGAAATTTATGTTGAGTCTCATGGATCCTCGGTCACAAACAATGTTGAGCTCTCTTGTTTGTGTGTTTGGTAAAAAAACAAATGTAGTATCTTGATCATAGACATTATATTATACTTCTCAAGCTAACAATTGCATCCCTTGAGATAAAAGACGAAGAGGGAAGTGAGGCTTACCTGGCTTGAACAAGACCGAAAGCCCAAAATCAATGGCCTTGAAAGGTGAGCCTTCATCCTTGCTCGGAAACAAATTCTGATGCTTGACATCGTGGTGTAGGACACCCATAGAATGGTGAATATGCACTACCTAAACTATGGTCCTTAACAATGATACATCTGCTCTCTTTCTACGCTCTTGGTGGGGAATTGGGAAGAGGGCAGTTTGGGGTCACATACATATGCACCCACAAGCAGACCCTCCATAAATATGTCTGCAAATCCATTGCAACGAGGACATTAATTTGCAAGGACAATATAGAGGATGTCAAGAGGGAGGTCTAGATCATGCATCATTTGGCTAGGCAACCAAATAATAGAGTTGAAGGGTTCCTATGAGGATAAGCATGCTGTGAACTTAGCCATGGAGATTTATGACGATGGGGAGTTGTCTGATAGAATTGTTTCCAAGGGGCATTACAAATGTAAATTTAAAATCCCGCTCTCTCAGGGTGTAACTTGAATAAATAATAGAGAGAATATATCTAAGGACTTAATGAATTTATACACTCATATATTGCAACCCTCTATCATGGATCTTGATCTTTGAAATACATCATGAGATTAAAAGCACTACTTTGAAACCTCCATGGGCTTAATATAAATTGCTCACAAATCAAGCTGAAATCAATATAACAAATCCTATGGAGCAGAAACCCACCAAAACAAACATGCAAAAGAACAAGAAATGATTATATGATTATACCTAAGGAAAATACGTTTTACTGGGTTGCACTAGGTTCATGTGGGTTTATGGGAAAATGCAGTATAGATATTATTCTTTCCAAAGAAGGTCAATCTCATCTCAATGTCATAGGACAAACTGGCGATAGGTAGTCTCTTACAATCTACTAGAGAGAGATAGTAAAGTTGTGGTCGACGGGCAAATTTGGAGGGCCAACAAATCCACTCTTTATGCTTCCAAATGAGGTTCCAAGTAAGTCGTTGCAAGATTTGCTTAATCTATTATTTGACATTGTTATTTACATGTTTGTGCTAGTCGCTGCCAAGCCTTACTTTATTTATTCCTTACTCGCACAATTTTAAAAAACAAGATGGTAAAGGTTCATCTTTTCAAGCATAATAAAACCCAACTATACATATATCATGTAGAGAAAAGTAGTATATGCTCGAGTGGCGCAACAGAAGCGTGGTGGGCCCATAACCCACATGTCTGAGGATCGAAACCTCACTCTGATACCAGATGTAATACCCTAAATTTGAGATTATACGAAATTTACGAATTATGCAATTATTAACCATAAAAAAACAGATAATTACCAGGGAACCAAATTCTAAAACTTTTAATATTCAAATTAATAAATAAAGAGGGAAATCAAGGGTACATACCTGAACTTATAAGAATGACTTACAGTTGGACCAGTCGAAGACTGTTGGATGAAATGAACAAACCACTGCAAGAAACAACATGGAAACCACAATTGGGGGGACCGGTCTCCTCCCAACCAACCCCAATCATAGACTGAGAGCCACTAATCCCTCACTCAGTAATACCAAGCCAACCAACACATCATAACCATAATACTATTCTACCCTTAACCTCCAAACCTCCATCTCAACCTAACTCATAGAACCTCCCAACCCAAACCTCTCCAAACAAAGAGCATAACAACCAAAGACCCCAAAATCAACCCCTAATTCCCCTATTTATGTAGAATTTTCCAATTTTTGTTTGGTTAGAATGAATTATGCATGAGGGCCATAGGGCCTTCATGCACCCTACTTTCTTTAATCAAGTTTAATCATCTTAAATTGTTAATTTTCTTAATTAGTATTAATTTAACTTTATTAATATTTTTCTTATTAAATCATTTCTACTTTATTAATACTTCTTTAGTAGTTAATATAGGATTAATAAAGTTGAGTTTTAATTTAACTTTAGGGGTGTTACAATCCACTAAATGGTTAACCTCCATTATCCCTATGCATGAGATTAAGTGATAATTGGCCTATTGCATCTGTGCACAAAATCCCAGATAATGCTAATAAACCTATTGTCTTCATGTTTTTTATTTGTGTGAGCAATTATCACCTAGTGGTCCCCATGTATGAAGTCAAATTGAGAATTACCATGTTGTCCACATGCACAAGATACAAGTGGTAGTCATCATGTTGTGTCTTCCGGCACAAGATTCAATCAATAGCCTTTCCCTCTTATGTTTATGCATGAGATTCAAGCAATAATCTACTTGTTGTCTACATTGGATGAGATCCAAGCAAGCAATGGTGGACCTACTATCCTTGTGCATGAGATCCAAGTCGAGTGATAGTCAACCCACTATATCAACATGCATAAGATCAAAGTGATACTCGACCTTCACTACCCTTGTGCACAATATCTAATTATAATCAACATGTTGTCTTCATGCATGAGATTTAAGCAAGCAATAGTCGACCCCTTATCCTTGTGCATGAAATCTAAGTGAGTTATGGTTACCCTACTATCTTCGTAAAATCAAAGCAATAGTCACCCCACTATCCTCGTAGGCAAGATCCAAGCAATAATCAACATGTCGTATCCTTGTGCAAGAGATCCAAGCAATAGACACCCTATTTTGTGTTTGAACATGATATTTGAGCAATAGTCAGGCTATTGTGTGCTCGGACATGAGATCCAAACAAGCATCACTTACGATATTTGATAAGACTTGTATAGTCACATCTATAAACATGGGTTGTAACATAGTTGTACTAATTTTCAACTTTCATATCATCCAAGTTTTCATGTGTTGGATGAGCTTTGTTTGGTTTTTTTCTCGTCCAAGTTTTCCTTCTTTGGATTAGGTTTAATTTTAAAATCCAAGTGACAAAATCTATAAACGACCACTTTTGTGTGTTCATTCCAATGCTAGATTTTTTCTACTCTTATATATACATACAAACAAATGTACAACATGGGTAGATATGTATGTATAGTTGAAGCAGTCGCTTTATGTGCATTTATAGGATCCCGTTACCATTTTTCCCTTTTCCCATATCATTATGTCCTCATGCATAAGGTCCAAGCCAAGCAATAATTTCCCTACTATGTCTCATGCACATATCGAAGTAATAATTAACCTTTACTATTCTCATGAATTATATCTATTTTATAGGCAACATAATGTCTTTGTGCATGAGAACTAAGTGAGTGATAGTTGACCTATTATCTTCATGCATAGAATCCAACTAAGTGATAATCACCCCATTGTCCTTGTGTAAAAAAGTCCAAGTGATAGTCACCATATTGTTCTCATGCACGAGATCCAAGCAATAGCCAACATGTTGTTCTCAAGCATGAGATCCAAGCAAAATTCAACCCATTGTGTTTCAGGCACAAAATCTACTATGTCCTTGTGCATGAGATCCAAGCCAAGTAAATAATCATCCTACCATGTCCTCGTGAACAAGATCCAAGTGTTAGTCAAACTCCATTTTACTCATGCACGATATCCAAATGATCACCCCCGTAATATCTTCAAGCACAGGATCCAAGAAAACGATAGTCAATGGATTATCTTCATGTAGGAGATCCAAGTGAGCAAAGCCACCCTACTACATGTGCATGAAATTCATGCATCAATCGGTTGATTGTACTCATGCATGACATTAAAGAGATAGTTTCCATGGTGTCCTCATACATGAGATTCAAGTGATAGTAGCCTTGTTATTTCCTCGAGTATGAGATCAAAGAAATTATCGGCTCATTATGTGTTCAGGCTTTAGACTCAAGCCATAGTCACCTTGCTATGTGCCTTGATGTGATATCTAAGCAAGCAATAATTATTGTAATGTATTCCTACACAAGATCCCTGCCAAACGAGGCATGGTTTTGCAGTTGTCCCTTGTGGTATCATGATGCAGCTTTGAGGAAGGGGTTTTGAGAGCTCCATGTTCGTTGTGGATTTGATCTATCTCCTATTTGAGTTAGATATTGATGGAGTATGGACAAGATCTGGTGAATTATTCTGGTGATGAGTTGGAGGCTCACCAAATTTGGTCCTCGTCAACCGTCAGTATGCAACCTGGAGTAGAGGGCACATTGGGCTGGGACCCTGATGACCTAACGACCATTGGGAATAATGCGGTTGGAGTTGCTCTTTCTATCCCTTTTGTCTCAATTCCTGATCTGACCTTCTTTGTGTCAGAATCAGCGAGGGTTTTCCCTTCCATAGTGAATTCTGTCCCAAATCCCCTTGAATTTTTCTCTTCAAGTCTTGTCATTTCTGCAAGTGTTCAAGATCCACATATTATCCCAAGTGAGGTGGGGTTTTGTCCTCTTTGGGCGGCCTTAGAGTTTTTTCTTGCCGAACAAACCCAAGGTTTTCATGATGTTCTGGTGTCAGTCTCTCTAACGGATGGGGCTCTGAAGTTGTAAGAACTTCCGTAAAATCTTATGAACAGCCACAATATTCGAAATCTCACAATTTGATAATGAAATAATATATTGATGATGTTATTACAATGGCTTGGCCACCTTTAAATATGGCTTGGCCATTAATATGAGGAGACACATCCTCTTGTTAACATATAATTAATGTTTATTAAATATTCTAAATCATTATTAATGATTAGTTATTATATTACTTTTTTACTATTTAATATTTGTAACATTGCCTTCCCCTTAAGGGAAGCTTTGTTCTCAAAGCTTATTTTGATGATGTCTTCTTATTTTGGGTTGTGTTTTGACGCGCTGAATTGAACACTGCAATTTGGACTGATTTCTTTCTTTGGATGTGATCCTGGAACTTGTGTTGTAATCCTTTCTTCCTAAATAACGGGTTTTTGAAACAATACAACATGTAATTATTTGTTTTCCATGTCGTCTTTTGGTTTCCATTTATGAGGGATTCTTCTTCACTTCCACCTTTTGCACTACTTGTGAGCCAAACATCGGATGTCATAATAATGGAAGTATTTTTAAGAGATACTCTTCAATTTTGGAAATCAAAGTGATGGTCATCCTTAAATGTTTGGAGTTTTAGAACATCAATGTGAGCCTTCCTAGTTTCACCAGGCCATATTATTGTAGATGGTTATCATGGTTTCCATCTCACAACTTTGGTGAGCGTGCACTTTAATTTTAATATTTTCAAATATGTTTGGTGTTTTAAATGACACACATTTAGGTATACGTCAACTTGATTGGAAATATCTAGGTCTTGTATTACTTTTCTTTGAATTGTAGCATTCAGGGGTTCTTCATTGAAACGAAGTGTCCATGATTTCCACATGATTGTGTCCAAAGATCCAATTTGGAATAGCATAAATGTCGGTCATTTGTCGTAACTTGCCTAATTTGACTCCCTGAACATGTGGATGCCATAACTATTGTGGCATTTGGTTCGACAAAAATAGGCCGACCATATACATCATCATTTGGAATGTAAGTAACCATGGGCAAGGGAACCATGTCTGTATGTCTATCTACACTTGTGTTTGTAAAACCATCATCAATTTTTCCATCCTTTTTAAATAGGTATTGACTACTTCCACGACTTTCAACTCCATAAATTAGATTAATAGACTTATTTGGCAACAACTGTTGAGAACAATGTGTAAGTGTTTTGTCTGTTACACTTGTGGACACATTTTCATCTTTATTGACATGAAAACTAGATGGTGATATGGAACTGGCCGTGTCATTCAATTTAATGTCCAAAACATCAATTCGACCCTTTTCAAATTCTTTATTAGGTTTTTATTCTTGGACTTGAAAATTAGATTTAGATCTAATTTCCAAGTCTTTGTCATCATTAAATGAGTAAGCAACATCAATATAAACATTAGAGCTCTCAGCAGTTGCAATTTCAGGCCCTTTGCCGTAGCAGTCATCTCTTGTACTATTTTCTGCTTGTGTTAATTCATGAGGTGGTTCATCTCTATATGATAGAATTATTGTATTTTGATGACCTTCACTGCTTTCACTCTCATTTTTATGTTCTTCTTCAAATGGTTCTTCAAACATATTTCGATCATGGCATCTTTTTATTATTCCGTCTATAGTTTTTGAAATATCTCCCATTATCTCTTCTTTAAGTTTCCTCATTTCTTCATACAAGTTGCCATTTTTTGAAGACATTTGTGTGCATGGATATTTTTTTCTCACTTAAGGATAAAAGTCTTTAAATATAATAACTAATTACTATATTTAATAATTCAATTTTATTTTTAATAATAAGATTAATATTATTAATAAAGTTTTATTAATAATATATCTTCCCTTTTATTATTATATCACTTCTATTGTAAATGTTCGAACCACAAAACAAAACCATATATTGCTTTTATAAAACTGTATTAGTTTTATAAAACCATGTGCTTGTTTTCTTTATTAACTTTCTTTTTCTTACTTTCCTTTTTTTTTTCAACTTTCCCCTCTTTTTAATCTTTCTTTCTTCTTTTTACTTATTTTTCTCACTATCTTTATTTTCTTTTATTTTTCTTTAGGTCAAGGACCTAATTTGGAGAAACTCTCGAAATTATTTGGCCAAATGCCAAATCAACGAAATGCCCAAGAAGGGGCTCTATACCCCTTAAGTGTAAAACCTTCCGTAAAATCTTATGAACACCCACAATATTCGAAATCTCACATTTTGATAATGAAATAATATATTGATTATGTTATTACAATGGCTTGGCCACCTTTAAAAATGGCTTGGCCATTAATATGAGGAGACACATCCTCTTATTAACATATAATTAATGTTTATTAAATATTCTAAATTATTATTATTTATTAATTATTATATTACTTATTTACTATTTAATATTCGAAACAGGCTCTTCTTAAAGAAGCAGGAAGTTTCGGATCCCTATCTCAGGGTTTTATTGAGTGGATTGAAGAGGGGAATGGGCCCCATTGAACGACCTCAACCCTCCCTTGGGGGGAGGCTCCCGATGTAGGGATTCTACTCACCTAGATGTGGATTTGGCAGAATTAAACTATGGAAACTCATCAGGTGTGGATCAAAATCGTAGTAGAAGTGTGGGCAAGAAAATGAAGTCTATTTTGAAGACCAAAGGAAGGGCAAGACGTTTTGTGGTCTGGATGGATATCAAACTGTAGCAGTCGGTCAAGATGGGAGAGAAAGCCATTGTGGGAAAAGCAAGGGCAAAGCAAGAGGCTACAAATTCAAAGCTAACACCCTACGGGAGTGGGCAGAGAAAATTTGGAGTTCGACATTAAGGTATATCGCCCAAGCCAGGGATCTAGCAAAAGGATGGTTCACCTTCATTATGGAGACTGCATCAGATGCTCCGTGGGTTCTTCAGAAAAATTGGTGCTTTGGATCTACTCCACTACTTATGAAAATTATGGTCCCCACTTTTTGATGTGGATCATGATCACGTGGATGAGGGGCCAATATGGGTTTGTCTACCGGGCCTATGGGTTTTTCTGTCGAGTCTCCCTTTTGATTGTTGGAGGCATAAAATTCTCAAAGGTATTGGTGATCCGTTGGGCTCTTTTATGGAGGTAGACAATTCTTTTGAATCTTTTGGATAGATGTCTATGTGTAGCATGTTGGTTCATATGGACTTCAGAGAGGGTCTATTTGATGAGATTGAGATAATTTTTGGTGACCAGGTTTTTATTCAAAATTTGGATTATGAGGGTGTACCCTTCCGATGTAGAAGATGTCATCAACATGGGCACTTGGTGGAATACTTCCATCTTCCTTTTAATCCCCTTTGGTCTAGATATTCCCCAAACATGCCACATAAGCGCCCTTCTTCTTAGACAACTATAGAAGGGGATATTCAAGGCCGAAGTGTATTTAGTATGATGGTTGTGGATCAAGACCAAAGTTATCCTATTCGATTTGTTTCTGGATATGTCCAGGGAAATCTATATAGGGATGAAGAAGTTTATATTTCTCCAGTCCAGCAGTAGGATCCAGGGGGGGGGGGGGAGTCTGAAGCTAAAAATGTCAAGGAATTGGGATCTAAAACAAGTATGATGAGTTCAGGTCTCCATATGTCCTCTATCCTTGCTTTTGTTGGCTCAATTTCTTTGGACCCTAATCATATTATATGTTCAATGGCATCTTCTCCTCTAATCCCTCCCCCAATTATGGTTGTGTGTTCTCCGAGCCTTGAAGGTTCGAGCATTCCTCCAGCCTGAGTTTCCCTATTCCCTCGAGTAGAGAGAGAAATATTGCACCCCTCAAGGTATGATCTAAGGCCAAGGGAGGATCTAATATCGGGGGTGGGAGGTCTAGGGATTGATCCAAGTGAGCCTTTGGAATCAACTAGAAGGGGTAGGAAATCTAACCTACATAAGGAAAAAGGAAAAGCAAGGAAAGAAATCGCGTCTGGTAGAAAACATTTAATTGTTGGGGCACGTAGAGCATCGAAAGACTTGGGTGGGGTTGCTAAATGAATCTTATATCCTTCAACTATAGAGGGTCGTCCCTTAGGAGGATGGTTGTTTCAATCGGTGCGGACGTTCTCCTGCTCCAAGAAACTCTTGAGGATTGTGATTCTGTGACTAAGATTTTGGAAGAGCTTTTCATAAGCTGGAAGTTCACTGCGGTATACGTGAGAGGCAATTTTGGTGGCCTCGCAATAGGTTGGAATTCTATTTCGATTAAAGTAAGAAAATCATGGGTTTTTTAATCAAGTATGGCCCTAGATTTCTTCTCTAAAGAGATAGCTTGTGATTTTGGACTTCTAAACATTTATGGGCCTCATTAAGACAGGGAAGGTTTTTGGAATGATCTTTTGAATAAATCCTTTGTGGATTTGAATTCCCTAATTCTGGGTGGATATATGAATTTCTCGCTTGGGATGTTGGAGATCTAGGGACCAAAAGTAGCAGTGGATCAGTTTGCTACCTTCTTTGAGGAAAAGTTTGAAGAGAAAGGCCTAATTGACATTGAGCCTATCAGATTGAAACCAACATGGAGAAACAAACATGTTGGGAGGAACAGATAGCTAAACGCCTTGATTGATTTTTTATTGCAGATTCTCTTGCAGAAGAAGTTATAAATCTCAAATAATGGGTTAGCAGTGGAGGGGACACTAACCATTTTCCTGTGGTTCTTGCATTGGAAGGTAGAAGTCAGAAACCACCCATCCCTTTTAAATTGAATTCAAGTTGGTTCAAAGAAGAGCATTTTCAATCTATTGTTAAGGAGTCTTGGACTCCTTTTGATTCAGACCTCCACCAAACTATTGCAGGCCACTTTGCAACCAATTTAAAAACCTTAAAGCAGGCAATCATCACATGGGTAGCACAGAAGAAAATTAAAGATGCTCATGCTTTGAAGGAAGTTGAAGCATCCTTGCTTCCTATCTATGAGTTTGGATCCTATGGCTTTCTTTCCATTGAATCAAAAGAGACACTCATGCACCTAGAGAGTCAACACAAGAAGTTGCTCTCATATCAAGAGGAAGCATGGAGATTAAAAAGCAGGGCTTTATGGTTCAAAAGTGGGGATGAAAATACTAAATTCTTTCAAGCCTATGCCAAGGGGAGGAGAATTCGTAACACTATATGAAGTCTAAAAAATCTAGAGGGTCAAGACATCAATTCTTTTGAATGTCTAGATCATCTTGGCAAATATCACTTTCAAGCTCTTTTTAAACCTTGAGAAAGATCCTCTATTGTCAAGATTCTAAGGATATCTTAATTCTTCCCAAGCCTTACTAATGAGGAGGATAATTGGGATATCATGGTAGAAGTTACTAATGAGGAGTTGCTGAAGATTTTACATAGTTTTCATAAGGACAAAAGCCTTGGCCTGAATGGTTGCCTGGTAGAGTTTCTTCTAGATTCCTATGAAGTGTTGGGAGCAGATCTTCTCAAGGTGATAGAAGAATCTAGATCAAATGGTAGGATTCTACCCTCTTTCAATTCGACTTTTACCACACTCATTCCGAAATTTGATGATTTGTCATCCTTTGACGATTTTTTACCTATATCCTTATGTAATGGAATTTACCAAATTATAATGAAGGTCATAGCCTGAAGGATCAAATTTGTTCTCTCCAAATCAATAAATGAAGAACAATTTGACTTTCTTGAAGGTAGGCAAATTCACGAGGCAATCGGGGTGGCTCAGGAGGTTATGCACAATCTTAAAACCATAAATTCCAAACGTGCAATGCTCAAGATGGATTTATCTAAAGCTTATGACCATGTTAATTGGTTATATTTGTGGATTACGATAACTTATCTTGGTTTCAAGCTCCCTTTAGTCAACTAGATCATGAGCTGCATAAGCTCGGTTTCTTTCGCGGTCCTTATCAACGATTCTCCCTCCTAGTTTTTTCATCCAAAAATAGACTGTGCCAAGGTTGTCCTTTGTCTCCTCTTCCCTTTATTCTAATAGCAAAAGGGCTTAGTAGAACTATTGTGAATTCCAAGCAATCGGGCACCTTCAAGGGCATCAAGATATCTAAGGTTATGTTTATCTCTCATTTATTGTTCTTTTTTACATTCTCATTTTTTTTGGTGGTTCCATTCAAGATGCAGATACATTGGTTGCGGCTATGGAATATTTTTGGTGTGTTATTGGAATGTCTATCAATGAGAGGAAGTCCTCTTTATCCTATCTTAACATGTCCAATGGTGAAATCCACCATTACCAGTCTCTATTTGACTTTCTGTTGCTTGATATGAAGGTTGGTTTCAAATATTTGGGATTCTATTTGAAGCCAAACAATCATCAGAAGAAGGATTGGCAGTGACTTATTTTCAAGTTGGAGAAGAAGTTACAAGTATGCAACCACAAGTGGCTTTCCAGAGTTGGGCGATTCGTGCTTGTTAAATATGTCTTGGAGGCCATTCTAGTTTACTAGATGTCTCTCTCTTGGATCCCAAAAGGAACTCTGGAGCTCATTCGTAGAGTGTGCTCTCGATTTCTATGGCAAGGTAATCAGGACCATTATATGTAACTTCGGAATGTATTTCATCTGTGTATTATATATATATTTATTGTACCCTTATAAGAGATGTGTTATTCCTCTATAAGGAAGTGTCGTCATGTGGATTGACAAGTGTCGCAAGTGTGTGTACTTGCCGATGGGTTATTAGACCACCTTATGGGGTCGGCCCTAATTAATATATAATATAATGTGGATGTATCCAAGTAGACAAGTCGGCCCAGTAGGTCACTGGGCAAAAAGGTGAGTATAAATAGAGATAGGAGATCTCTATTTTACTCACTCGGAAAAGTAACTCTCTCTCTCTCTGAAAAGTGGCGCACTAGTGAGGAGGAGGAGGATCATCTGCTAGGAGACTATCTCAGTGTTATTTGGTTGTATTTTGGTTGAGCCATTGCTCTCTCTATCTCTGAGGAAGTTGTGGGGTTTTTCACCTTAGGGTTTTCCCCACGGAAACTCTGTGTCTCTTGTCTCTATGCTTTTGATTCTTGTGATGCTTGTGATGCTTGTCATATTATGATTGTCATGCATTGATATACTGTAGATGTTATTCTCTCAGCAAAGATCCTATAGTATTGTGATTTAATACTAAAAATTTAACATGGTATCGGAGCTTAACTGAGAAGAAGACATTTTGCAGTGACGGAAGCTTGTATTCCTTGTTTATTGGGTTTCTCTCCACATATTTTTGAAATTCAGTATAGTAGATTGGATCTACTCATCAAGGCGCATCTATCTGTCCAATCAGAATTCAGTTCCGAGCATTTTCAGATTTGGCCCTAAAAATTAGGGTTTCCACAAAAATAAGAATTTCTGGAAACTGAAGGCACAGCTGGAAGCCCCTTGCAAAAATCGAAGGTTAGAGCTTTGGATCGAGATTTTTGGCTGGGTAGATCTCCGGGAAACTCAAACCCTAATTCAGGGCTCTCCCTAGTGAACCCGGGAGGACAAAAAGGCAATTTTGAAGGGCAAGACTTTGCTGATCTCAAATTCTGAATGTACTAGGCTGATCAGCTCTCCAAGGTGCATCTTTCTATCCTTTCGGAATTTTGAAATTCACATTTTGAATTTTTAGGGTTTCTCTAACAAACCCTAATCCGGGACCAGATCCAGTTTTCAGCACTTCAAGTGGTAAGTCCTAAACCTTTTCTATTTCCATTTGAAGTACTCTTAAAGATGTCTCTCCACACTAAGCTTGAGGATAAGCTTGAAGGGGCTGACAACTTTCGAGCCTGGAAGTATAGGATTGGGTTAATCCTGGAAGAGAATGAGTTGGACTCATATGTGAAAGAAGACATCCCTATCCCAGAGGATGAAGAAGCCAAGGCATTGCACAAGAAGAACTTGGTCAAGGCAAAGAGAATCATTGCTGATTCTATCAAACATCATCTCATACCTCATGTGTCTTCTCTTAAGACACCCAAAGAGATGTTTGAATCCTTGACCAAGCTATTTGAAGGAAAGAACATAAATCGGAAGATGACCCTGCGGAACCAATTGAAAGCAGTGAAGTTTCAGAATGGAGAAACCATTCAATCTTACTTTTCAAGGGTCTCCCAGATCAAGGAACAATTAGAAGCAGTAGATGAAATGGTGGAGAATGGTGAAGTGGTGACGACCACTCTAAATGGCCTACCCAGGTCATGGGATTCCTTTATTCAAGGAATTTGTGCAAGGAAGAAATTGATCTCCTTCAACAGATTGAGGGAAGAATGCTCTCAAGAAGAAGCTAGACTCATATCTCGTGAGGAAAAGATGGGAGGAGAAGATCAAGCTCTTGCAGCTCACACCAAGAGAAGCAAAACCAAGAAGGATCACTCTCACCACAAAAGATTCCATCAAAAGAGTAAGAAAGACCTAAGATGCTTCACATGCAATGAGAAGGGTCACTTTGCTTCAGATTGTCCCAAGAACAAAAGGGATAATAACAACAACTCCAGTAAGAAGAAGAAGAGCAGCAAAAGAAGGTTTCATGCTCATGCTGCCGAAGATGATGAACCTCCAAAGAAGAAGGCTAGGGCAGAAAGTAGTAGTGATGATGACTCATCAAGTGAAGAAGAATATGTTCTAATTTCTGCTCTTACAGGTACCATCTCCCATGGATGTAATGATTGGTTGATTGATAGTGGGGCTTCCAAACACATGACTGGGTTTAAAGAATCCTTTGTGAACCTATCTGAACATGAATCACCCCATAAGGTGAAACTTGGGGATGATTATCAATACCAATCAAAGGAAGTGGTGAAGCCTCCTACAACCTAGATTCTAGAAAATCATTGAAGATGAAAGAAGTACTTTATGTACCTGGGCTCAAGAAGAACTTACTCTCCATCTCTGCATTGGATGCAAAAGGTATGAGGGTTGCATTTGTGGATGGCCAAGTCCTAATGTGGCCAAAGGGAATGACCATAGATGATGCAGTAGTGATTGGAGAGCAAGAGGGAGGCTTGTATAAATTGAAGGGACAACCTGAACATGCCATGGTACATGAATCCATGGAGCCAAGTGAACTTTGGCATAGAAGACTTGCTCATATGCACTATAGGGCACTTCCAATTGCAAGCAAGGCAGTAGAGGGTCTTCCTGAAATCAAGACCAAACATGAAGGTGTTTGCAAAGGATGTGCAAAAGGTAAGAACATTAAGAAGGCTTTCCCAAGCAGTGAAAGCAAGGCAAAAGACATCCTGGAAATCATCCACTCAGATGTATGTGGCCCTATGTCATCCAGCTCCCTGAGTGGGTATGTTTACTATGTATCATTTATCGATGACTTCTCCAGGAAGACTTCGGTATACTTCTTGAAGGGAAAAGATGAGGTGCTTGATAAATTCAAGGAATTCAAAACCTTGATGGAGAATCAAACTGTCAAGAAAATCAAGACATTCAGATCTGACAATGGTGGAGAATTCACCTCAAATGACTTTAAGAAGCTTTGCAGTGATTCAGGGATTAAGAGGGAGTTGACTGCTCCTTATAATCCTCAACAGAATGGAGTTGCAGAAAGGAAGAACAGAACAGTCATGGAAGCAGCAAGGGCAATGCTGCATGACCAGGATCTACCTATGCATCTATGGGCAGAAGCAGTTAGAACAGTTGTATATGTGCAGAACAAAACTCCCCACAAGATATTGGACAACAAGACACCAGAAGAGGTCTTTTCTGGGTTCAAGAATATTGATGTCAGCAAAGATGAATATAAGGACAGGTAATCCAGGAAGCAAAGATCAAAAGGGAGCACACTTCAGCAGCTCCTGCAAGGATGCAGATCTTCAGAGGGAGTTGACCATCTTCCTACATTCCACAACAGAAAGGTGTAGAAGAAGCTACTTCAGCAGCTCCTACCAGGAAGCAAAGACTCAGAGGGAGTCCACCCAAACAAACAAACAAAGATAAGTATTTCAATTATCATTTCTTGCCTATTTTGTTTGTTTAATAATACTATGCTTATGTTCCTAGACTTAGGAGATGTATTGTGCATATTTGAATGATTGCATTAATGAACAGTATACTACTAATATGCATGTGATGGGTAAGTGGCTTATGGCACTGTACAACATTCCAGTGCTACTTATCTAGAATGAAACCTCTTTGCTGACATGTTGGGAGTAGTGCAAACTCTTAACAATGTTCTGGTAGAGACTGGAAGGCATCTAGAAATTTGTGGAACATGGATAAATGTTGTATTGAAGCATTGGCTAAGATAACTGCATGACATATTTATTTATGTGTAAAGAATTTGTTCTGAAAATTATGAGATGTTTCTAATCATGCAATTTAACTTGTTTTGTAGGATAGACCATATATCTTCACCTACAAAAGGACTACAACATTTGTTCCAGCAAGAAAGATATCTATTGAAGATATTGAAGTTCCCAGGATCTGGGATGAAGAAATGGAATGCCATGATCCGTAGATCATGAAGAAGATGTTTGGGATGCAGTCCCAAGACCTGACAGGGAGTCATATGTATGCAGATTGAAGAAAGCCTTGTATGGCTTGAAGCAAGCTCCCAGAACCTGGTATGGTAGGATGGACAGTTTCCTATCTAGCTTGGAATTTACCAAGAGTAAAGCAGATTCCAATCTTTACTACAAGGTTGAGGAAGGGAATCCAGTGATTCTACTCCTGTATGTGGATGACCTATTTGTGACAAGAGATGACAGACTGATTGCAGATACTAAGAGGAAGCTTGCAGCTGAATTCGATATGAAAGATTTGGGAATGATGCACTATTTCCTAGGTATGGAGGTGTGGCAGAATGCAGGTGGAATCTTCCTTGGTCAAGGGAAGTACACAGTAGATATCCTGAAGAGATTCGGGATGATGGATTGCAAGGCCATGGCCACACCTATGGCATCGAATCTGAAGCTTCTATGTGATGCTTCATCTGAGCCGATTGATGTCTCTATGTATCGTCGGATGACTGGGTTCTTGATGTACCTGACGAACACTAGACCAGACATTTGCTTTGTTGTGAACACATTGAGCCAGTTCCTGACGGATCCGAGGAGTGTTCACCTGGTTGCTGTAAAGCATGTTCTGAGGTACCTGAAGGGTACAGTGGATTATGGGCTCAGGTATGAGGCGAATCAAAAGTTTAACCTGCAGGGTTATGTTGATTCAGATTGGGCTGGCAGTGCTGCAGATAGGAAGAGCACATCTGGGTGTTGCCTCAGTATGGGATCAGGTGTGATCTCTTGGTTTAGCAGGAAGCAGTCCTGAGTACAGCTGAGGCAGAGTATGTTGCAGCCTGCTCAGCTAGTTGTGAGGCAGTATGGCTACGGAAGCTACTGTCTGAGTTATTTGATCTCCCGTTGGAGGCTACTGGTATCTTCTGTGATAACCAGAGTTGTGTGAAGCTGTCCGAGAACCCAGTGTTTCATGACAGGTCGAAACACATAGAGATCAAATATCACTATATCAGGGATATGGTGCAGAGAGGAGCTGTGAAGCTTCTGTATGTTGCGACGGACGAGCAGATTGCAGATGTGCTGACGAAGCCACTAGCCAGAGTGAAGTTCGAGTACTTCAGAGAGAGGCTTGGCGTTCTTCAGATCGAGGACACTTCGAGGAAGAAGTGATGGACACATTTGCTGAATCCATCCCAAGCATGTTGGAAGGAGGATCCTTCACATGGCTGTGGATGTAAGCGCTGGATAATGGGCATCAAGATGATGTTCTGGTTTCTGCTGGATATGATCAGTTGGATCATTTTTATGTATGTATGTACGCATCATGTTGGATGATGGATATGATCAGTTGGATCATTTTTATGTATGTATGTACGCATCATGTTGGATGCTGGATATGATCAGTTGGATCATTTTTATGTATGTATGTACGCATCATGTTGGATGCTGGATATGATCAGTTGGATCATTTATGTATGTATGCATCACGTTGGATGCTGGATATGATCAGGTGGATCATTTATGTATGTATGTGCATCATGTTAGATGCTTGGACCATGTATCTGTATATGTATCAGGTGGATACATTGTATGATCAGGTGGATCATGTATGGTGATATGTATCATGTATCAGGTAGATACTTGGTATGCATCAGGTGGATGCATTAATGATCAGGTGGATCATGTATGATGATATGTATCAGGTAGATACTTGGTATGCATCAGGTGGATGCATTGATGATCAGGATGATCATGGATGATGAGCTTCAGGATGTTGCTCCAGATGACATGCAGCAGGATGTTGCAGTGATGATCAGGATGATCATGGATGATGAGCTTCAGGATGTTGCTCCAGATGACATGCAGCAGGACGTTGCAGTGATGATGATCAGGACGATCATGAGTACATCAGGATGATGTATGGTGAGTATCAGGTTGATACTCTATGGCCGTGGATCAGGTTGTGCAGATGAGCATGTCTGGGAGATCCTATAGGTCGGAGTTGTGTACCCGTAACAGCCTGGGATGCTCTTTCGAGACATTGCTCTGGGAGGACATGTAATAGCGCCCTGGGAGATCTCAGGTCGGAGTTGTGTACCCGTAACATCCTGAGATGCTCTTGCGAGGTTTTGTCCTATGGCATGTAATTTGGGCCCTGGGAGATTTCAGGTCGGAGTTGTGTACCCGTAACATCCTGAGATGCTCTTGCGAGGTTTTGCCATGACCACATGTAATTTGTGCCCTGGGAGATTTCAGGTCGGAGTTGTGTACCCGTAACATCCTGAGATGCTCTTGCTAGGTTTTGTGGTGGACCACATGTAATTTGTGCCCTGGGAGATTTCAGGTCGGAGTTGTGTACCCGTAACATCCTGAGATGCTCTTTCGAGGTTTTATGGTGGGGTCACATGTAATAGCGCCCTGGGAGATCCTACAGGTCGGCGTTGTGTACCTGTAACATCCTAGGATGCTCTTTCGAGGTTTTGTGACGCACGTAATAAGTCCTGAGGATTCCACAGTATGGCCAGTGATGACGAAGACTTGCAGGTGGTGGGCCTACATCCAGTATGAAAAAGGACTGGCTCTGTAGAACTTCCTATGACGAGTAGAGTCAGAGATCGGTTGAGATAGTAGCAGCAGTGACGATGATGATGACGATGCATCGATGACGATGATCTAGAGAAGAAGACTTGTCTAGCAGAACTGTGTCGAGAAATACCTTCCTAGTTAAGAGGGAGTGTTGATGTATATGTAACTTCGGAATGTATTTCATCTGTGTATTATATATATATTTATTGTACCTTTATAAGAGATGTGTTATTCCTCTATAAGGAAGTGTCATCATGTGGATTGACAAGTGTCGCAAGTGTGTGTACTTGCCGATGGGTTATTAGACCACCTTATGGGGTCGGCCCTAATTAATATATAATATAATGTGGATGTATCCAAGTAGACAAGTCGGCCCAGTAGGTCACTGGGCAAAAAGGTGAGTATAAATAGAGATAGGAGATCTCTATTTTACTCACTCGGAAAAGTAACTATCTCTCTCTCTGAAAAGTGGCGCACTAGTGAGGAGGAGGAGGATCATCTGCTAGGAGACTATCTCAGTGTTATTTGGTTGTATTTTGGTTGAGCCATTGCTCTCTCTATCTCTGAGGAAGTTGTGGGGTTTTTCACCTTAGGGTTTTCCCCACGGAAACTCTGTGTCTCTTGTCTCTATGCTTTTGATTCTTGTGATGCTTGTGATGCTTGTCATATTATGATTGTCATGCATTGATATACTGTAGATGTTATTCTCTCAGCAAAGATCCTATAGTATTGTGATTTAATACTAAAAATTTAACAGTTATGCCATGGGTTCATTAGGAAATAATTGCAGTTCCAAAAGGCTTGGGAGGTTGGGACCTTAAAAACATTTTTATTTTTCAAAGGCACCAACAACCAAATGTGTGTGGAGGCTTCTAAAGTTGAACAACTTATGGACCACAGTCATCATTCAAAAATATATTGCCCCAAATTCTCTATTGGACTAGGTCCAGTCTCCAGTGAAAAGTCATCCCAATGCTATTGTTATATGGAAATTTGTTTGTTGATCTTTTGACATCGTCAGTTGTGGGCTTCCATGGCGAGTAGGAAACAACCGAAACTTGTGGATTGGGACCAACTCGTGGGCTGGAAGTGGTCAGTGTCATCTACTCCCTTTAAATCTAATAACCCTTCTTCATGATCGAGGGATCTGTCACCCGCATCAAATCACAAATCCCACTACAACCAATCTCTTCTCTCAGTGTTGGGTTTCAAGTCATTACCTTACTTTGAATGAGGAATTCTCAGCTGACTAGAACAATTATATTGAAGCCTTAAAAGCATCACATATTAGAATTTTAGATCGAGAAGATGAATTGGTTTGGGTTCATGACAAAGTTGGTGTTTACACGCCAAAGCGAGTTTATAACCACCTTAATGAGGCATTGTTCAACAGAGAAGTTTGCTGGTGGTGGAAACGTATTTGGAAATTGTAGAGCCCTGCAAAGTCTCGGTTGTTTATGTGGTGCATTCTATAAAACAAGGCCCCAACTTGGGACATCCTCCAACGCAGATGTTTTGAATGTCCGAGTTGGTGTGTCTTGTGCAAGAAAGACTTAGAAACTCAGATTCATTTGTTTCTTCATTGTCCATTCTCAAAAATGGTATAGGATGAGGTTGCGAGGGGAGTCCCAATTTCTTGGAAGGGAGGGTCTCTTGTGAACTCCTTTCAGAGTTGGATGTCTTCACCTCTTAACAAACCTTTTCTCGTGCTTTCACTGCTCATTGTCTGGGGTCTATGGATCGCTTGGAATAATGCCATATTAGAAGATTGTATGTGTGCCCAGAGGTTGTGGCCATCAATAGTATAAACACTCTCTCCTTCTTTCCATGGAAGAAAGGCTCCGCCTCCATTGTGTGTTGTTATGGATCCTCAGATAAACAAGGATATCCCATGGGACTTTTTCAATGGGTCATCCCAAAACAACCAGAAACGATGTGGCAGTGGAGTGATCCTTTACCTCTTAGAGATGCACCATTTCAAAATGACAATGGGTTTCGGTTCAGGCTCTAACAATTATCCTGAGTTGCTGGCGTTAAAACATCTCCTGGAATTCTCTATGGAAAGAAACTGGCGAGCCATTCAAGTTTATGGAGACTCAATGCTTATTATTAACTAGATCAAAGGAGTTCAGAGCTGCAATAATTTGCAATTAGATCCTCTTTTGAATGAAGTCTTGCGCATTATCTAAAGTTTTGATGAATTTACTTATTCACACATTTACTGAGAAAAAATGAGTGATGTAGATTCCCTTTCTAAAGAGGGCTTACTGCTGGTTCAAGGGGAGATAAAGATTACATAAGCAGACAATGATACTTTCTTTCAGTTTTTTCATAAACCATTTCAGGATGAACAGGCGCAAGCTCGAAGGAACCGACACACATGATTTTTGGATCTTTTCTTGTTTCAGATTTTGTTTTATGATACAATGTCAGTTCTCTTTATAGAGAAATCAAATGTAAAAATGAAAGCCGTAATGGGATATAGTAAGTTTTCAATGTATATGGACCTTAACTGGTATATTAGTGCCCTGCGTGGGCCTTTTTGATATTTTGGTTTTATAAGAATATATGCAATATGCATATATGGACAGTCTCTTTGGAGATAATAAAATTACGTTTTTCTTTTTTGCAGAAAAAAATGATCCACGCGAAACGATATTGGTCTAAAGTGTTCACATGCATGAGATCCAAGCAATATTCAATCATCATTATCCTTGTGCATGAGATTAAGCGATAATTGCCTAATGTTATCATGCATGCGATCCACATAAGTAATAATTGTCCCATTATCTTCATGTAGGAGATCAAAGTTAGCCATAGTTTCCCTACTATACTCATGCACAAAATATAAGTGATAGCCACCATTCTACCTCATTTGCAAGATCTAGGTGATAGTTTCCCTACTATATCCTTGAGCACGAGATTCGAGAAGTATTCAACATGTTATGTTTTTAGGCACGAGATCAAAGTGATGGTCAATCAACTATGTCCTCATTCATGAGATCCGAGCAAGCAACAATCAACCTACAATTATGTCCTTGTGCACGAGATCCAACGTAAGCGACATTAATCCTATTATGATTGTTGGACACATGTTGTATTCTTTGTAGGTTCCCAGATTATGGGGGGTTTGGGAGGTCTGATTATTCCCCCCAAATAGTGGGGTGTGGGGGGTAAGTGCCCCCGAAATATTTTTTTGGGATTGTCTTTGGTCCTTTTTGAGCTATTTTTAGCCCATGGTTTTTCACACCATTGTAAATTGATTTTGGTGATTAAGGAATTGGGGTTGTAATATGTAATACCTCAATTTTGAGCCCCTGATCATATGTACTTGTTATTTGCTTTTTTATTATGGCACTAGGTGTTGAGACTATGGTCTTTAGACATCATTGTAAATAAATAAAATATATGGCTCAACATGTACAACTAATGAGGATGGGGGGCCTTGGACTCCACGCATGAGGGGAAATGGGGAATCCCTAGTTTACTATAGACTTGATGACCACCCAAACACTTGATGATGGACCCAAATTTACCCTTTTGGACCTTATTGATGTTTTGTAACTCCCTCGTGAAGGTTGGTAGTTCCACTTGCACTAGTGCACCCTCTTGAGAGATTGGTGGGCCCCACTTGGAGATAACGCCCTTGCTCCACTACTCATGGGAGAGGATTCCTATTTTTGTGTTGAAGGTCAGTTATGACACCTAATTGACTCCATCGATCACCTCCCATGACCAATTTCTCCCTCCTTGGCCTCCACTCCTCATTTTTTAGTAACTCCTCGCATTTTGCTATTCCCGGAAAATGGAATCTATCTCAACTTAACCTCTACTTCACCCCAACTCAAGTTAAGCTCCTGGAGTTTGAATTCCCTCCATTATTCCCTCCATGAATTCAAATTTCCTCCTTCAACTATAAAACCAAGTGCTACCTTCCTCGGGAATATTTACTAGTTACCTCAGTCATGTTATGTGATCTATTGATCATGCCAATGTGAGGAATGATGCTATGGGAGCTATGTGCATTGTGAACCATTGTGAGTTGAGATGGTGTTGAACCATTTATAGAGATTATTTTCCATTATTGAGACAACAAGAGGTACTCACTCCCATTTCTTATCTCTGCCCCATCTTGTCATGTAAAGCCTGGGAAGAATGGTGATTTTTCGAGGGACTTGTGTAGTGAAGGGAGTCACATTCCACTGGGTAGTGTAGATGGAGGGGAAGTAGATGGTGAAAGGATTGAGTTGTGCTTATGAATCTAATATTAAGATATTCCATTTTTTGAGTGAGCCCTACCTATAGATTCGTTGGACTCAGTTCGGGGGTGGCCTCTCCAAGTAAGATTTGGCTGGACTATGCCTATGGCTGGGAGGAAAGTTGTCCTGTTGAAGCCAGTTGATATTCAATAAGATAAGTAATTTGTTATATGTTTATTCATGTGTTTATATGTTTTTTTTCTTCTACTAATTCACCCTTGGTGGATATTATGAACTCTATTTAAATAGATGCTCATTTTGTCAATGATCGAATGGTTTTCTACTTGGAATCTTGCTTGCAATCTTTGTTTATGAGATATGAAAGATAGATATCTATTATGGCAGCTTATGCTTTATTTATACTCTATATTTTATGTATCTAATTCCCCATTGGATTCTGAGTGAACTTTGATTTGGTTTATGGTTTTTTGTGCTAACCTTGGATGTAGGTTGAATGGCTTCTCTTCAGTTTCTTGCGAGCATTCTTTCCTTCTTCTCTAAATTACGATCTTTCTTCTGTACATGGTAGCCTTCACACCTGATGTAAAGAGTATATAGCTAAAGAAACAAATTCTAAACCTGATTTTATATACACTTAACGGTGGTAGATGGCAACCCCTAAACTGAAAACCGGCAACACTTGCATAACTGAAACTAGTAAACCGAGAGCTAGAAATTTGTTAATGTTCACATGTCAAACTCTAACTCTATCGTATTATGATTTATTTGGCTATTCATGGCAGCCCGTAGATATGTTAATAATGTTTAATCGCATGTTAAATTATAGGTTAAAGCGGGATTGCATTCATGCTTGCATTGCATGTGCATATGGGGGAAATGACATGCATTGTTTTATGCATTTCATTTAAAAGGGATGTCTGTTATTTATTTGGCATTTATAATTTTTTTTGTACTAGGGGAATCAACAACTGGGATGGGTCTAGTACTCATGTGACACAGGGTCCAGGTGAAACCACTAATCCCATTCACTACCACTATACCCCTAGGTGCAACCACTTAGCCCACCATAATGGCGCATGGGTTATCTGGGGTTTGAACCAGCGACCTCCTTTGCAAGGTTTACACGGGCTTGTCGGCTGGTATACACACCAACAGGCTGGCATTTAGACATGTTGGCCTAGCATTAGATCCCTTATTCCACTATGCATTACCTTGACTCAACCTTCTCGCACTGGTTTCAAGGTGTTTAGCTATGTCAGGGACACTACATAATATAATTCGGGTTAATGTATTAGGGTTTTGGATGTTGTAATACTGTATTGTAGACAAACAAATAACGAAATGAGTTAGAGAGTGGAGAAACTCTCAGGAATATTGGTTTTCCTAATTTTGGGTTTCAAGGATAAATCTCCGTGTAATGTGTATGTGAGCCATTATTAATTCTTATGTTTTAGAATTTTATTTGGTATTGTTTTTATTACACATGTTTATTAAAACTCTTCAATGACCCGATGCACAAGATTCGAGCGATAATCAATCTTAATTTTCCTCATGTGCGATATCCAAGTGATAGTTAGCCTAATGTCTACATGCATAAGATCCAAGCAAGCAATAGTCAATATACCATGTTCATGCAGGTAATCCAAGTGAGATATAGTCACCTAATAGTCCTATTGCATGAAATCCAAATGATAACCACCTTTTTGTCCTCATGCATGAAAACCAAACAATAATTGACCTATTGTGTCCTTAGGCACAAGATCTAGGTGATGACCAGATTATTATTTGTTCATACATAAGATCCAAGTGATAATTTACCTATATTGTCCTTATGCATGATATTAAGTGATAACTGGCCCATTGTCCTCAAGAAGGAGATCCAATGGATTGAGATTTGATATATTATCTTCGTGCTAAGATTCAAGTGTGTTTGATTCTTGTTGGGTTACCGGTGTGTGTGTGTGTGTGTGTGTGTTTGTGTCTGTGTGTCTATATAACCAAATAGTTTAGCTTAATGAATTGAGTATAATCCAAGTGAGTGATAATCACCCCATTGTCCTCATGTACAAAATCCAAGTGATAGTCACTGTAATGCCCATATTTTGATTAGGCATATTTATCAGTTAGACACACCATACTTTGTTTTCTTATATATTCTGTTGAACTCAGCTCGACTGAGTAAACTATATTTCGATATGATGGACCTCATTATATGATGTTACCTTGTTTTATGATTTCACCATGATTATGATGTTACTATGTTATGCGGTTACGATGTCATGATTATCATATGATTTCTTTATTTTATGATTACAGTATATGTTTATATGTTTTCATTAATAAGATGTGAAATATATGATTCGGTACGTGGATACCATCTTCTTATATGAATTATTGAAGTGTTATATGTCATACGCATCTATGATGAACTAAAAAGGTTACACGGGATAAAATGATTTTTGATAACATGGATCAATTGGCGATCAATGGGAAATGCTTTCTATAAATTTGTATTTTGCAAAATACTAACCTACAGGACACAAGGGCTATGGGATAGCCAGTTACTTGATCTGATATATATTGGACAAAAAACATGTTCGTACAGTAAACCTTAGCAGCCAAAAATGATGATACGATAGCACAAACTGATAATCCCGATAGCAGCAAAGTATGAGTTGATAAGGGCGTAGGCCCAGTATGTTGAGAGGGATGGATGTGTTTCCCACCCTATGTTTCCATGAGACCTGAGGTCGTGGGAGGGTCGTGCTGAGACATGCTCCCCATGTTGTTGTGATGACAATGGTCGGATGCCTGCTAGGGGAGGATAGGTCCGCTATTCAGCCGACGCTATCGCTCTCAAGTTCTATGTGGTCAGGTTGGTGAGTCCGACATCCACTTTTGTACTAGCAGAGGAAGGATAGGGAGGATGCAGGACGTAGGTTATGATGGGAGGATGTGTTAGTTAGTACTGTTGAGGGTTGGGTATTCCTTGATTCTGAGTTAGTGGTAGTAGGTACCCTTCCTTGTACATGATTGATTAAGCTAATGTAAAGATAAAGATAATGATGTGAAATCATAAAGAATTAACTGTTAAATAACTGAGAATGTTGAAGTAATTGTACTATATATATTATGCTTGTTCTTCTACATGGGGGTAAATACTACTACTAGTTAGCAGGTATGCATAGGCGGGATGGGGTTTGTCTATAGTACATTTATGATCTGTGCATACGCTGGCCACGCATGCACACCTTGCTCATGTACACTAGTATCGATATATGAACACTTAACATATTGAATAAATGTATAAGTCGTCATAAGTAATTATGTTAATCATGCATTGATCGAATTCAGATAATGAATATAAAGTTATTTAAGATGTGTAAAACAAGTCAATTAAGCTATGTATTACTTGTTGGTAAACATTGTGATAAACAATTGAGACAAGTGTCGTCATTTCACATTGTCATCTGAGAATTGTTGTAAATAAGGTAATGGTACTGTCTAATTAATTAGTAAGATTGTTTAAGCACTTAAGGGTGCTTTGTTTAGAAGAACAACGATACTATGTAGATGTTAGGGTACTCATGTGATAAACAAATGATTTAAAAGACATTTTATTAAATTCACCATTTATTATTACTTTGTGGTGATTTAATTAATATTATTACTTAATTAATGTTATTTTAATAATATTACTACCCATGTCATAACAATTGCAATATAGGTAAAAATGTAAATATTGATTAATAAATGATTAAAGTGTGATTATTTCCATTACTAAGTTAAAAATAATAGGATAACAATTCTTGAATGGATGTGATGTGATGGAAAATGGTTATTACTATTTAATTATTCAATACGAATCTTAGAATTTAAATTTCAAGATAAGTTAGCTTGACAGATGAGGTAGACCATTAAGACACACCATGACCAAGTTGAAAAGGTCAAACTATTTATATAATATTTTATTAATTACATTAATAACATTAAATACCAAGGATGGTGAATAGACTTGTAATTAATAAACCTTGTCCCGAATGGATAACCTTTGGGTAATAATTCCCACCGTAATAAATACTTACGACCGTCAATCAAAATCAAATAAATTTACCATGAGAGTAATTAATTATTCGGTACATTGAGTGTGAAAAATACATTTTTATAAAGAAACGTGTATGAATGAACTAGTGAAAGGAGTAAATGTTTGAGGGGCTTGAGAGGGGGAGTTTGGGGCGGTGGAGTAAGCCCAAGGTCTTCTCGAGGAAGGGAATGTATATAGAGGGGGAGAGCTTGGAGTAAAGGGGGAGGTTTTGGGAACAGAAAGAAGGTTGGAGAACAGAAAAGTTTGGAGAACCTAAGTGAAGACTGCTCTCGGGATTATCAGATTGTGAGCTCGGGGGCTTGGAAATCCTTTGATTTCCAAGGGCCAGCAAGATAATAGCTGGTCGGTAGGGTGGACACATCATCTTGGCTGACTAAGAGAATAGAAACATAACCTGCTACAACCTACGGTCTACTAGCATCAACATCAGGTAATTTCCTTGTTAATTACGTTATTTGATTATTATGCTAAACCGTACTTTAAACATGCATATAACTTGCTATTTACTGATTTACTACTGTGAAACATATTCTTATGCTGGAACAAATTGTTGAAAAGAAGATATTGATATGTTAGTTTATTTTAAAATACGAATGTATGGTTGATAAAGACAAGACAATATACTAAATTTCATTTAGAAGCATAGAAATTTTTAGAATTTACTCCCATACACCTGAATAAAGTTTAATACATAGAAAATTAAACTCAGAAATTTTACTTAGTGCTCTGTTGTAAAAACCAGAGCACTACAATCACCGCATTGTCCTCATCCATGACATCCCAGCAATAGTCAACATGTTGTTCTCGAGCATGAGATTCAAGTTGCATTCAACCCAATGTGTTTCAAGCAACAAAATCCTAATAATAGTCAACCTAGTGTGTGTTTCAAAGTAAGATATGAGTAAGAAACCATCGACTACTATGTCCTCGTGCACGACGTCTAATTCAAGCAATAATCATACTATTATATCTTCACGTACAAGATGCAAGTGTTAGTTAAACTCCATTTTACTTGTGCATGATATTCAAATGATCACCACCCTAATATATTTGTGCATGAGATCCAAGCAAATAATAGTCAATGTACTATCTTCATGTAGAAGTTCCAAGTGAGTGAAGTTACCCTACTATCCTCTCACGTGAAATCCAAGCATTAATGGATGTATTTCACTAATGCATGGGATTCAAGAGATAGTTTCCATGGTTTCCTCATGGATGAGATTCAATTGGTAGTGGCCTTGTTATATCCCCAAGCATGAGATCAAAGCCCCAAGCATGAGATCAAAGCAATGATTGGTTTGTTACGTGTTCAGGCTTGAGATCTAAGCGATAACCACTATACTCTATGTTGTGGTGTGAGGTCCAAGCAAGAAATAATCAGTGTAATGTCCTCTTGCACAAGATCCAAGCCAAAATACTTTGGTCTTGTTATGGACAAAATTCCCAAAATTGCATAAAAATAGAAAGGAAGAGTAACTCAACGCCTTGATAATGAAACATATAGATGAATAATAAGCCTCTTCAAAGGGGAAACCTCCTTATGCAATGTATCAAATGCATAAGACAAGATGAGATGACACTAAAACTAGGTCTCCTTGGTATATAGATAAGAGACAAAGGGTACAATTACAATTAAGGTCATAGTCGACCATACAATTACAATTAAGGTCATAGTCAACCAATAAAGACAATACTAATATAATAATGGAAATGTAATGTCACAAAATATAGGGCTTAACATAACCTTGTTCTTCAAACAAGGGTGTTAGGATATTTTTGACACTTAGGAGTTAGTTAAATTCAACTTGGTCTCATATATCTATTAGGTATGCATTTGTATATATGTATTCCGACGGTCACGATATAAAGTGATCTAACGGTTCAACTTCTCTCGATCTTAACGGCACTTGATCCGTGGCTTAACACCCGATTGGTCCATGATCTCTATTTAATGAGCATGGAGGGTCACTTGCCGAATGATCCATTATTGAGAGAAGCTCATGTAATTTTTTTCTTCTTCTGCGTAATAAATTGCTCCATAGGAGCTATTTGGCCGGGGCCGTGGATTGTTTCCCCTTAGGGGGTTTTAACCACGTCAAACATCTGGCATACTGATCTATGATCTTTGTGTGTGAGTGGTGTCCTTGGTGTTCGGTCTCTGTGGATGTACGTACCTGTTATTCAGACATGGTATCAGAGCACTGTTGAGGGCCGTCTTTATTTTATTGCGATCTAGATGTGAAGCCGGTGCAGGTGCATGTGGGACCTGTTGCCGAGATCTGCTATTTCTGGTTGTTTTTGGACTGGCTTAAGCACTCCATTGTGTTCAGAGCGTTGGTTCCATTAAGGATTGCCCTTCATTTTGTACGAAAAGCCTTCCGTTTGTCGTAACTGCGGCCTTTTTCCCAGATATGACGTATACTGTTTTGTTTTCGGCAGTTTTATTTCTCTACTGTTTTGTTTTTCGCAGTTTTAACTTCTCTGTCTTTGTTTCATTTCGATTTGTTCTTTTTATTTTTTTTCAGGAAGTAATAGCCTCCTCTCTGTGCTTGTTGGTGGTCTCGGCCGACCACAAACAACAGGAAGGCATGCCGCTTACCAGGAGGGACTAACAGAGAGTGGGAAACCTTCGAGTTTTTTTCGTCTTGTTTTTTTTGTTTTTGGTGTGTGAAGTTGTTTTGCAGGATAAAAAGGGGGTATGCACGCACTACAAGGCAAGAAGAGTTAAAAAAAAAACCCCTCCTCCTTCACAGTATTTTCAATATTTTTACTATAGCTCACTTGGTTTAAAGTTACTTATTAAATAGGTCTTAAGTTCAAATCGTGTTATTATTTGTTGCATTGATTTCATATATTAAGAAAAGGAAGTTACTTAAAAGCTTACATAAGTTAAATTTCTTTAAAGGAAGTTCCATAAGTAAGGCACATATATATATTTTTAAAGTGAGTTAAGACTAAGGGGGAATTTTTTTTATTGGTGTGCACTTATCTCCACACACCACGTGGTTCCTTGGTTGCTCTTTCGATTTGTTTTCAAAAGGGCATAACTTTTTCATCCGGAAGCTGATTGCAGTGCCTTTTTTTTTTGAACCACTTATTTTTTCGCGCTCTATTATTTTTTCCAGCTAGTTTTTATCTTTGAAGTAATATTTATTTAAGAATGGAAATTTCAAATGATATGCTTCTTACCAATACTAACTATTTTGTATGGAAGTCTAGTATGTAAGATATTCTTAGAAGCAAAGGGTTATATAGACTTACCCTTGGCATGGAAACTCCTCCGTTTGATACTAATAAACTAGAAAAATGGAAAAATAGAAATGATTCACCTCGTGGTTTAATTGGTTTGTCAGTCTCTCCTGATCTGCAGTTTCATCTTCAAGGCATTCATGCACCGGATGATGCTTGGCAAAAGCTAAATACTGTTTTTGGTATTAAAAATGAGATTAGAGCTCATCAACTTGAGAATGAGTTGCTTACATTAGATCTTAATAATTTTTCTTGCATGGAAGATTTTATAACAAAATTTAAGACTCTTAGAGTCTTATTGGCTGCATGTAAAGTCATGAAGGCAGATGATGGCCTTATTTACGCCATTCTTGCCAAGTTGGGGCCTACATATTCTGCATTTGTCTCAACCTTTCATTCCACTAGAGAAGCTCTTCTTTCTTCAGGAGCTCAATACAAATCTCCCTCTTTTGATGTTTTTTGTGATTATTTAATAAGAGAATAGGAAAAACTCTTACATCTTGGACTAATTAATACTGCCAGTACTTCAAAAAAAGCTTTAGTAGCTCAGTAGTCGCATGGTCCGAAGAATTACAAGAATCCAAAAAATTTAAAGAAGCAATATCTGAAGAAGCAAAATCAAAATAACAAGGGTCCTAAATCTTCTCAGCTTCAAAATTATCCCCAACAAGATAAAGCTACTAAATTTCAAGGAAAGAAGACACACAGACATTGCAACTTTTGTAATCGCGATGGGCATGAAGAGTCAAGGTGTTTTAAGAGGATGGAAGCTCTGGAAGCAACAATGAAGAAGCATCACATTCAACTTGATTCTTCTTCAACTTCATCTTCAGGACAAGCACTTTCCGCCTCTGGTTTTGCACTTACTGCATCTTCTCGTTCTTCTTCAAATGAATGGCTTATAGATTCTGGAGCATCTTATCATATGGCTAAGGAAAAAACCATATTTTCTGATTTAAATAATTGTAACACCAAACAAATATTTGTTGGTGATGATAGATCACTTAGTGTTGAAGGGTCTGGTACTGTTCATCTTGACAATGGACAGTTTAATGATGTATTATGTGTTCCTACTCTTTCATGTAATCTTTTATTAGTATACCAGATCACTCATTCTGGTGAAGGTAAAACAATAGAGTTTTCACCTCACCAAGTTGTAATCAGAAATTTAAAAGATCCACGACATGTATTAGTTATTGGAACAGTTGATGATATTATCAGGTTGTACAAGTTTGACAACTTTGGGTCATCTTCACTTCCATCAGTTTTTATTGCTCATAGCGATGAACTGAGCAAGCTTTGGCATGAGCGATTTGGTCACATAAATTATCGCTCATTGCAACAACTATGTAAAGAAAATATGGTGACAGGTCTTCCTATGGTCTCTTGCAAGGATGGTGTTTGTTCCGGTTGTGTACTTGGAAAACATAATCAGGACAGTTTTGACAAACGTGCCTCTTAGCATGCCTCAGATCCCTTGCAGCTTGTGCAAAGTGACTTGTTTGGTCCTCTACCTTCTGCTTCCTTCTCTAGTTTCAAATACTTCTTGACTTTCATTGATGATTACTCCAGACGCACTTGGGTTTACTTCTTAAAACTTAAGAGCGAAGTTTTTGGCATGCTCTTGGCCTACAAGGCCCTTGTTGAGAAACAATCTGGTCATGAAATTCTTAAGTTAAGATATGATAATGGGGGAGAATTCGTTAACAACAAGTTCAATAATTTTTGCACTGAACAAGGCATCCAACAACAACATACTGTTCCATATACACCACAACAAAATGGTGTAGCTGAAAGGAAAAACCGCACTCTAAAAGAAATGTCTAATTATATGCTCCAAGATGAACGACTAAGTCTTCCATATTGGGCTGAAGCTATAAATTGTGCAAATTACATAATTAATCGCACCCCCACTAAATCTTTACAATGAAGAAGCATGGAGTAAACATAAACCAGATGTCAGTCATTTCCGTGTGTTTGGTAGTGAAGCATGGGCTCATATTCCGGATGAAAAACGGAAAGCATTACAACCTAAAAGTGAAAAGTGTATATTTGTTGGTTATTCTGAAGATGTCAAAGGCTATAGGCTTCTTCTGCCACATTCTCATGATATAATTATAAGAAGAGACGTCAAATTTGATGAACATATATTGGCCTGCGATCCTAATTCGACGCTTGTGCCATCATCTTCTTCTTCTTCTTCTTCACCTCTTGATATTTATCCTACTCCAGTTACTTCTTCATATGATGATGATAACGAGGATGAAAATCCTCCTCCGCCTGCTCAACCTCCTCCAGCACCAACTTCACAGCTTCCTAAATGGGTCTGTTCTACTAGAGAAGCTGCAGGTGATCTTGTTGGTGATCCTACAGATCAACGTCGTACTCACTCTCAGTTTCAATGAGCCTCATTACTTTTGGCTCAAGTTCCAGAAAAATGTGATCCAAAGACATTTAAAGAAGCTTTGGGCCATCCAAATTGGGATGCAGCAATGGATGAAGAATACAAATCTTTAATGACAAATAACACTTGGGATCTTGTTCCTCTTCAAAAAGGCAGAAAACTTGTCAGATGTAAGTGGGTTTACAGAACCAAATATGGACCAGATGGAAGTATTGACAAACATAAGGCAAGACTAGTTACTAAAGTATTCTCTCAAGTTGAAGGCATAGACTACACCAAAACCTTTGCACCGGTAGCCAAAATGAATTCCATCCGCCTTGTTCTTTCCCTTGCCGCATCTTTTCATTGGGAAGTTCATCAGATGGATGTTAAATCTGCCTTCTTGCACGGGAATTTGCAAGAATAAATCTACATGGAACAACCTCCTGGTTACATTCAGTCTGACTCAAGTCTTGTTTTGCGCCTCAAGAAATCTCTCTATGGCCTTAAGCAAGCCCCTCGGTCCTGGTATGCTAAAATGGACATGTTTCTTCTATATACTGGTTTTTCTAGATTCCATTCGGATTCAAATGTCCATACCAAGAAAGTCAATGGCCATCTCATAATCCTAGTCCTTTATGTTGATGACCTAATCCTTACTGGTAGTGACCCCAAACTTATCCACCATGTGAAGTTAAGTCTTAAACAACAGTTTGAAATGATAGACCTTGGACACTTGCACTATTTTCTTGGCCTCCAAGTCTTGCAAACCCAGAAATGTATCTCCCTTTCCCAGTCTAAGTATGCCCGTGATCTTCTCCACCACTTTCACATGGAAGATTGTAAACCAGCTCCCTCTCCTTTTCAGTTTGGAGTCAAACTTTCTACCACTTGTTCAACACCTGAAGTAGATGTTACTTTGTACTGTTAACTTGTTGGTAGCCTCTTGTACTTAACTCACACCCGTCCTGACCTTTCCTTTGCTATTGGTCTTGTTTCCCGATATATACAATGCCCTCATGAAAGTCATTGGAAAGCAGCAAAAAGAATCCTTCGGTATGTTCGAGGTACAGTTCAGTTCGGGATACATTGCAGTTCGGGTGGGACTCCTTCTTTAGTTGGTTACACTGATTCCGATTGGGCTGGTGACCCTGATGATTGGAAGTCCACTGCAAGATATGTATTCACTCTGGGTTTAGGACCTATTTCTTGGGCTTCTAAGAAACAAAGTGCACTTGCTCTTTCTTCAACCGAAGCCGAGTACCGTGCAACTATTTGCGCTAGTCAGGAAGCCATGTGGCTTCAACAGATCCTTTTAGAGTTTGGGTTCCAGCAGCAGCATCCGACTACACTATGGTGTGACAATCAGAGTGCCATTTAGTTAGCCAAAGATCCAATACAACATCAGCGCAGCAAACACATTGAACTTCACATGCACTTCATTAGAAAGATCCTCCAGGATCATGTTCTTGAAGTGTGATATTGTCAAACAAATGATCAAGTTGTAGACATTTTCACCAAGTCTCTTACAGAAGCGAAGTTTTCCAAAATTCAAACTATGCTAGGAGTACAGGAAGTTGTCATTAAGGGGGGATAGGCTTTAATGCCTCCTTCCTTCTCCTAATTTTGTGTCACCTTTGTAAATCCTTCAATCCTATCCCAAGTTGTTCTTAAGGGGGGATGTTAGGATATTTTTGACACTTAGGAGTTAGTTAAGTTCAACTTGGTCTAATATATCTGTTAGGTATGCATTTGTATATATGTAATCCGACGGTCATGATATGAAGTGATCCGACAGTTCAACTTCTCTCAATCTTAACGGAACTTGATCCGTGGCTTAGCACCCGATTGGTCCATGATCTCTATTTAAAGAGCATGGAGGGTCACTTGCCGAATGATACATTATTGAGAGAAGTTCATGTAATTTTTTTTCTTTTGCATAATAAATTGCTCCGTAGAAGCTATTTGGCCGAGGCCATGGACTGTTTCCCTCTAAGGGGTTTTAACCACGTCAAACATCTGGTGTACTGATCTATTTTCTTTGTGTGTGAGCGGTGTCCTTGGTGTTCGGTCTCTGTGGATGTAACTGTTATTCAGACAAAGGGTTGTCATCAAAACTTGATTAACTATGGATGTTTCTACATGAAGAACTCATCTTCCCATGTTGCCTCTTTTATTGGCAAGTTCTTCCATTTGAAGAGCTACTCAATAACTGCTCAATTTGCAGTTACTTGATCCTCGTGTTAATGATTGTTTCAGGTTCTAGTATCAATTTCCCTTCTTCATCAATCACTATTAAAATAGTTTGGACTAAGGTATTGTCACCAATTACATTTTTTTAGCAAGAAACATGGAATATTGGATATACATGTGAAGATGGAGGCAACTCCAGTTTGTAAGCCATAATTATTGTTACTGCACAAATTAACACTTTTCCAACAGGTCAGGAGATGCACCCACTGTCGCCACAATGCATTCTCCTCTCTCTTTAGGCCTGCTCCTTTTGTCATAGGAGGCTTTCCATAACAATACAGAAGTAGCCCTGTATAATATAACAATGAGAGCAATCCTACTTCTAACAAAGCCCTCCTATTGGATTAGTAGACCAATGCCTTATGGATTCAACACGATATTCAATAAAATACTCAATGATTACACACAAGATTGGGAGGTTAGGAGCAATATGATTAGGTGTTATTTAGATCAAATGAATTGCAGTAGTAAACCAACAACAATAACTTTTAATGAAACTTGATTTAACCCTTGAAAAGTCATCGTTAGATGCCTCTTGCCTTTCACCAACCAATTATGAGACTTGTACCTTTTGTTCTACCTCAAGGTTGGTAATTACTCATTGCAATTTATGGTCTTTAAATGACCTCAAATATGTACCAACCTAAATATTTTATAGATATCTCTAATTTAGCACTTCAAGCCCCCCTAGGGCACCCCGCAATGCTTGGAGATGATGATTAGACCTTTTCCAACACCTTTAGGGTTCTTTGTTTTCCAAATATGAGCCTACTAAATAGACAACAAGACCTACACTAGGGTTGCACCAACCCCTAGGATTTGACGCCAATCTCCTACGGGCCAACGTCACCCTTGTTTAAGGCCTAAACCAGCTGCAAAATACACTTTTTTCTTGGATTTTTTTCACTTTTATGGATTTTCAAGTAAGATAAATAATTTATAAATAAACAAGGGAGATAGAAGCAGAGCTTCAAGTCCCTGCCAAAACTAAAATCAAAACAGAGGAAAGTTGCAATGCAAGCAAAACACGGGAAAGTTGAAATGCAATTGGCAGAATTGTATATGAGTGCTCAGTAAAATGGCTCGCATTTGACTTAATCCCTTATTGTCATTACAATTTTTAACATGGGCCAATTTTAACATGGATCACTGAATTGTTGGATTTATCGTTTTAAAAGTGTTGATTGTAGATAAATATATGATTAGAATACTAGTGTACGCGCAACACCATGAAGAAGATGGGGTAGTGTTTTTCGAGTCACGCAAAGGTTGATGGACAATGGAAGTCGTCTAAGAAGGAGTCTAGGTAGATAACAAATATCATGCATACGAGAATAAACTGATTCCACAGATGCAAAGGCCAAACCCAGAGAGGGGTTCACCATCCCTCTTCTTTTTATAAAAATTACAATAAGAGACATGCATTCAATGAGAGGACTCAAGATCCAATGTGGGGATAATATCCCGACTAGAATAATTAAAAATGATGCATAAGATAAATAGACACAACATAAATAAGAAGATAATGCACACTGCTCATGCAATGGGGTATTGAAACCTGGTATAAATTGCTTTAAACTCACAACCACCGAGCCAAAGTCGAATCACCATAAATGCCTATAAAAACCAATCATATTAATGATATTTGACAATTAAAAAACAAATTAATGTATTCATAATATGTGACTATGTAATGAAATATAAATATAAATTAATTATTATAATTATTTAAAATATTTTAATAATTAAAAATATAATTATTATTTTTATCTTTCTATTCAATTTTAAATTTAAAATAAATAAAAAAGAAGTTAATGTAATTTTGAATTTGTCAAATTTGACTTACTCATTTAATTAAAATGTGAATCTAGTCTTGAGAGAAGATGCCCTAAAAGCTAACCAAATTACAATGCAAAAAATAATAAAAATTAAATTTAAAAAATAAAATAATTGAAATTCGAAGAAATAACCTAAAGCAACTATTCGAAACCCATTTTACATCTAACTCATATCACCATTTCCAAACTAATAATTTTAAATTAAAAAAAAAATAAAATTGAAATTCGAAGAAATAACCTAAAGCAACTATTCGAAACCCATTTTACATCTAAGCTCCATTACCAAACTAAAAATCAATAACATTAACAACCTTCGCCACCAGTACTGGAATCATTTTCAGAAAGGAATTTCGTTGTAAAACATAATTTATCCCATATATAAATCATGGAGATTCATACGACTCACAACTTAGAAACTCGCGTTTTGGACAAAGCATCAAAAATATTATGTGCTTCGGGAGTTACTCCTATGCCAATTCGCTCTGCTTCAGCTTCTACTTGTCTACCAAACACAAGAAGGAAAAGTCAGAACTACTTGAAGGAATAAAACAATACAAATATACCAATCACTAATACCAAATATTATATTAGAAAGCGTAAGACTCTTAGTGCAAATGAAGCAAGAATACTTATTGCCAATGCTAGCATAAAAAGGTGAAAGCAACCATTCATGCCATCATAATTGGAGTGGCATTAATACAAAAGTAATACCTCATATCAGCTTCCTCTCAAGCCTGGATAGTGGCCATGTTAATGTAGAGACTACCATTTCTTCAGCAGCACACATGATATCTCATTCGTATTTTCCCAGCCCACAGATCGCTCGCAGTCTTGAAAGCTGAAAAAAATGATCCATGGATTCAAACCTATATAATCCTTGATCAAGAACACTATCAAAAAATTTATGTGCACACCATCATAGGGTATTAACATAAATATTATGTATATGCTTCGTGCTCTTACCATAGATACAAGTATTGTGTATTATATCCATGCTTGCATTGTATATATTGTAGAAGGGTTGAAGCTTAGTACTGAAGTATTCTTGGCTGGTGCTAATGCTAAATTTTTTGTGTGCATAGTATCTACGTGGATTAAAAGATATAGGTTCGAGGGTAGAAGGATAGTCAAAAGGCGTAGTTTATATGGAAGTCTAATTTTTGAATTCGTGTAACTAAGTTTAAAACATGATATTTGTGAATATCAATAATTATTGCTTTACCAAGTTAATACGTGCTTGAAACTCACCCCATTGAAACTTAGTTGAGCTTCAAAAGTAATAATTACAATCAAACACATGATACATAGGCATGCAACGGTTTATAGAGAGGCATGTAGACATGAAACGCTACGTGTAGGCATGAAATGCTGTTAGGATATTTAGACACTTAGGAGTTAGTTAAGATCAACTTGTGTAATATATCCGTTATGGATAGTGTGTTTCTTTAGTATGCATTAGTATGCATTTGCAAATACTTAATCCGACGGTCACGATATGTTTCCGACATAGAGTGATTCGACGGCTCAACTTCTTTTAGATCAAATCTAACCTTGATCCGTGGCTTAACACCCGATTGGTCCATGATATCTATTTAAAGAGCATGGAGGGTCATTGTTTAGTTGATCGATTATGAGAAGCTCATTTGTAACTTTTTTTCTTTGCATAATAAATTGTCCCGTAGAAGCTATTTGGCCGGGGCCGTGGAGTGTTTCCCTCAAGAGGGTTTAAACCACGTCAAAACATCGGTGTGTTGATCTGTGATCTGTTTGTGTGAAGCAGTTGCTCTTGGTGTTCGGTCCTTTGGTAGTACCTTGTGTACCCGAACATGGTATCAGAGCTTTTATGAAGTGCCGCTTCCGATTGTGATCTAGATCTTGAACTGCTGTTGCCGAAACTCAAAAGGGTTTCTAGTTCTGGTATTTCTGTGCATTTCTGGGCTGTGGGAGGTGTTCCATTACGTCCGGAGCGTCGTTTCCATTGGGAAATAGTCTTCGTTTGATCGAAAACGGTTCCCGGTTGCTCCAGAAACGCGTATTTCATCAGATCTGAAGGTATAATGTTACAGTGGCGCATTTTTTTTATTTCGTTTTTTAAAAAGAAAAAAATCTCATATTTCATCTTTTTTTACGGTTAGATTTTTTTTTGGGTTCGGATTGTTGCTTTTCCGTCTGCGTATGCTCTTTGCCGTGCACCTTGAGCGATCTCGGCATATCAGAAACAGAAAGGGAAATGGTTTTTCTCGGCTGCGTATACTCTTTGCCGTGCACCTTGCGCGATCTCGGGAAATCAGAAACAAAGAGAAAACGTAGACTTTCCGGACAAGCTAACAAGATCTAACTCTACAAGTGTGGAAAAGTTTTTTTGTTTCGATTTGTGGTCTGTTTTGCAGGAAAAAGGGTAAGCACGCAAACCGAGCAAGAAGAGTTAAAAAAAAAAAAAAAAAACCCATTCCTCATTTCCATATTTTACATACCTTTTAATCTAACTCACTTGGTTCAAAGTTGCTTTATTCCTTAATAGGTCTTGAGTTCAAGTCTTAGGAAGTTACTTTTAAAAGAAAAAGTGCATGCAATTTCTATTTTCAAGTTACTTTATTGTAAAAGTGCATCTCACTTAAATAATAAAAAATAAAAATACAAGTGAGTCACTTAAGTTTTTTTATTGTTGCACTATTTAAAAGTAATATCATTGTAAAAGTGAAATCACTTATTTTATAAAAGTGGTTCACTTAAAGCAACTTTCTTGTAAAGTGATTATCAAAAGGTTCATCTTGGGAAGAGGGGGGTTCTTTTTTTTTGTCGGACATTCTCTAGCTGCCACGTCACTATTGAGGACATCTTCAACAGTTTCTTTGTTCAAGCATAACTTCATCATACAGAGTCAGTTTCCAGTGCCATTTTTTTTGAAACCGCCTATTTTTTCGAGCTCTTCACATCCAGACTATTGGTTTCTACTTTTACAGCCATTAATTTACAACTATGGCCGCCCATTGTGATATTCTACTTAACAGTTCCAACTATTTTTCATGGAAATCTCGTATGGAGGATGTTCTACGAAGTAGGAGAATTTTCAGAATTACCACAGGGAAAGAAAAAGAACCCACTGATGATGATAAGAAAATAAAATGGGAAAATAGATGTGATGAAGCTCGTGGATTGATTGGGATGTCAATCTCTACTGATTTGCGATTCCACATATCTGGAATTGATGAACCTAATACTGCTTGAGACAAGTTGGAAACTGTGTTTGGTAAACACAATGAAATTCGAGGCCACCAACTCGAAAATGAGTTGATTTCTTTAAATCCAAGTGACTTTTCATGCATTCAAGATTATTTATCTAAGTACAAAACTCTTAAACTCTTATGTGCAGAATGTAAGATTGAGAGGGAAGACAAACAATGCATTTATCATATTCTTTCCAAACTTGGACTTGCATATTCTGTTTTTGTATCTACATTTTACTCCATGAAAGCATCCTTGAATGCAGCTAGCTATCAAGAGCCTAGTCTTGAATCCTTTTATGATTCCTTGATTAGAGAACAAGATAAACTCATTCATCTTGGAATAATCAACAATGCAGATACATCTGGGAAAGCCTTATTGTCCCAACAGAAAGAAAAGCCCAAGCCTCCCAAGAAACAAAATTTTCGCAATAATAAGTCAAACAAGGGTCCAAAACCCTCTCAGTCAGCTCCTTCTTTAAAAAATGACAAAGGATCCAAGCCAAAAGGCAAGAAGACTGAGCGTCATTGCAACTATTGCGGGAAAGATAATCATGATGAATCTAAGTGTTTTAAGAAGATGACAGCCTTGGAAGCAGCAATGAAGAAGCACCACATCAGCCTAGATTCGCCTTCAGAATCTGCTTCTCATGGACATGCACTTTGTGCTTCTGGTTATTCTTATAATGCATCTTCTTCTTCTACTTCAAATGAATGGCTCATTGATTCTGGAGCATCTTATCATATGGCTAAGGATCAAGCCATCTTTTCTACTATGCATGAATGTAACACCAAACAAATATTTGTTGGTGATGATAGATCTCTAAGTGTTGTAGGAGTTGGAACAGTTCCAATAGATAATGGTCATTTTAGTGATGTACTATGTGTTCCAAGAATTTCCTGCAATCTGTTATCAGTCTATCAGATCACTCATTCTGGTGAAGGTAAAACTGTGACCTTTACACCTCACCAAGTTGTAATCAAGGATTTTAAAGATCCTCAACAGGTTTTAGCTACCGGAATTGTTGATGATATTACCAGGTTGTACAAGTTTAACAACTTTGGGTCATCACCTTTCCCTTCAGTTTTTGTTGCTCATAGTGATAACTTGAGCAAACTTTGGCATGAGCGATTTGGTCACTTAAATTATCGCTCATTGCAACAACTATGTAAAGAAAATATGGTGACAGGTCTTCCGATGGTATCTTGCAGAGATGGTGTTTGTTCCGGTTGTGTACTCGGAAAACATCATCGGGACAGTTTTGACAAACGTGCCTCTTGGCACGCCTCAGTTCCCTTGGAGCTTGTGCATAGTGACTTATGTGGTCCTCTTCCATTTGCTTCCTTTTCTGGTTTCAAATATTTCTTAACTTTCATTGATGATTACACCATACGCACTTGGGTTTATTTCCTAAAACTTAAGAGCGAAGTATTTAACATGTTCTTGGCCTACAAGGCCCTTGTTGAAAAACAATCTGGTCATCAAATTATTAAGTTAAGATCTGACAATGGAGGAGAATATGTTAACAAACAGTTCACTACTTTCTGCACTGAACAAGGCATCCAACAACATCACACTGTTCCATATACACCACAACAAAATGGTGTAGCTGAGCGGAAGAACCGCACTTTAAAAGAAATGGCTAATTGTATGATCCAATCTAAGGGACTAAGTCTTCAATTTTGGGCTGAAGCCGTAAATTGTGCAAATTACATAGTTAATCGCACCCCCACAAAAGCATTACAAGGTATAACACCGGAAGAAGCATGGAGTAAAATTAAACCTGATGTAAGTCACTTTCGTGTGTTTGGTAGTGAAGCATGGGCTCACATTCCGGATGAAAAACGGAAAGCATTGCAGCCTAAAAGTGAAAAGTGCATATTTGTTGGATATTCTGAAGATGTAAAAGGTTATAAACTTCTTCAACCACATTCTCATGCTATAATCATTAGAAGAGATGTTAAATTTGATGAAAATCTCTTGGCCTGCGAGCCTAACTCGGCGATTGTGCCATCTTTGGCCTGCGAGCCTGATTCGACGTTTGTGCCTCCTTCTTCTTCTTCCAACTTCCTTGACAGGTTTCCAACTCCAGTTTCTGATGATGACAGTGAGGATGAAAATCCACCTCTGCCTGCTCATGTTCCTCCAGTTGCACCAACACAAGTGCTTCCTCGATGGGTCCGTTCAACATGTGAAGCAGTTGGTGATCTTGCCAGTGATCCTAGAGATCAACGTCGAACACGTTCTCAGTTTCAACGAGCCTATTCTCTTTTGGCTCAAGTTTCCGAGAATCATGATCCAGAAACTTTTGCAGAAGCTTTAGGGAATCCAGATTGGGATGCAGCCATGGATGAAGAATATCGTTCCTTAATGGCGAACGATACTTGGGATCTTGTACCTCTTCCAAAAGGAAGAAAACTTGTCAGATGTAAATGGGTCTACAGAACTAAGTATGCATCAGATGGAAGTGTTGAAAGACTTAAGGCAATGTTAGTTGCCAAAGGTTTTTCCCAAGTTGAAGGGATTGACTACAATGAAACCTTTGCTCCTGTCGCAAAAATGAACTCCATCCGCCTTGTTCTTTCCCTTGCAGCCTTACACAACTGGGAAGTCCATCAAATGGATGTCAAGTCTGCCTTCTTACATGGTGATTTACAGGAGGAAATTTACATGGAACAACCTCTTGGCTATGTTCAGAATAACTCTAGCTTTGTCTGCCGCCTTAAGAAATCCTTATATGGCCTTAAGCAAGCTCCTAGAGCTTGGTATGCCAAAATGGATAACTTTCTCCTTGACACTGGTTTTTCTAGATGCCATTCTGACCCCAATGTCTATACCAAGAAAGTAGGAAACCATCTCATCATACTTGTTCTATATGTTGATGACCTTATTCTTACTGGTAGTGACCCTAAGCTTATAACCCATGTGAAATCCAGTCTTAAACAAAATTTTGAAATGTCAGACTTAGGACATTTGCATTATTTTCTTGGTCTCCAAGTCCTGCAAACCAAAGAAGGAATCTTTCTTTCTCAGTCTAAGTATGCTTGTGACCTTCTTCGTCGCTTTCACATGGAAGATTGTACACCAGCCCCTTCTCCCTTCCAGTCTGGAGTCAAACTTTCTGCCACTTGTACTTCACTTTAAGTCGATGCCACCTTGTATCGTCAGCTTGTTGGTAGTCTCTTATACTTGACTCATTCCCGTCCTGACCTTTCCTTTGCTGTTGGTCGAGTTGCCCGTTATATGCAGACACCTCATGAAAGTCACTGGAAAGCAGCTAAAATAATACTTCGATATATTCGAGGTACAATTCAGTTTGGGATTCATTACAGTACAGGGGGGAAACCTTTGTTGGTTGGTTTCACTGATTCAGATTGGGCCGGCGATCCTGATGATCGAAAGTCTACTGCAAGTTATGTTTTCAGTCTGGGATCTGGACCTATTACTTGGGCTTGTAAGAAACAACAAGCTCTTGCTCTTTCTTTAGCAGAGGCATAATATCGAGCAGCCGTCAATGCCAGTCAGGAAGCTTTATGGCTTCGATAGATCCTTTCAGAGTTTGGATTCGAGCAGCAGCAGCCTACTCCACTTTGGTGCGACAATCAAAGTGCCATCAAGTTTGCCAAAGATTCAGTTCTACATCAACACAGCAAACACATTGAGCTACATATGCACTTCATCAGAAATCTTGTTCATGATCGGGTTCTTGAAGTGCTCTTTTGCCCTACAGATGATCAAGTTGCAGACATCTTCACCAAGTCTCTTACAGAAGCGAAGTTTTCTAAACTTCGATCTATGTTAGGAGTTCAGGAACTTGTCATTAAGGGGGGATAGGCTCTAATGCCTCCTTTCTTCTCCTAATAGTGTCACTTTTGTAAATCCTTCAATCCTATCCCAAGTTGTTCTTAAGGGGGGATGTCAGGATATTTAGACACTTAGGAGTTAGTTAAGATCAACTTGTGTAATATATCCGTTAGGGATAATGTGTTTCTTTAGTATGCATTAGTATGCATTTGCAAATACTTAATCCGACGGTCACGATATGTTTCCGACATAGAGTGATCCGACGGCTCAACTTCTCTTAGATCAAACCTAACCTTGATCCGTGGCTTAACACCCGATTGGTCCATGATCTCTATTTAAAGAGCATGGAGGGTCATTGTTTAGTTGATCGATTATGAGAAGCTCATTTGTAACTTTCTTTCTTTGCATAATAAATTGTCCCGTAGAAGCTATTTGGCCGGGGCCGTGGAGTGTTTCCCTCAAGAGGGTTTAAACCACGTCAAAACATCGGTGTGTTGATCTGTGATCTGTTTGTGTGAAGCGGTTGCTCTTGGTGTTTGGTCCTTTGGTAGTACCCTGTGTACCCGAACAAATGCCACACTTTCAGTGCTCCCACTTAGCACTGTATGGAGGAAGGCATCACCTAGGTTTAATAGACAATAGCTTTATGAAACCAGTCCGCGGAAGAGCAATTATATTTTATTTTTTGTTTGCACTGTCGATTGCAGATGCAGATGGAGGAATCCATGAAACAATTAGCTTGGTAGATAGACGGTTGGCATTAAAACCCTTTCAAGTTTTTCTGGCATTTCGAACTTCATACTGGAATTCTCAGCCTGCAGCTTCTAAGTATAATCGTCTATTTTTTCAGGGAAAAACTTCTCTGAAAGTCCCAAGGAAAACGGCTCTAAGCATCCCAGTAAATCAGAAAGTTCAAGCAACCCTTATCTTGCATCCAGGGACCCGGTGATCGTGGATGTGATCAAAGGGATGCAACTATTAAAGAGAGTCGTGGCATGTGTCACAGACTATTGTTGCAATTCACTTGGGCTTCTTGTACCTAGTAAGCTCTCTACTTTTGATTCATTTGCAAAGCTGTTGACATTTCTATCTGCAAAAGATGAAGTTACTGCCAGTATTATGGCTTCAAAAGATTTGAAAGGAAGTCATTGCAGTATTATGTCATCAAAATATTTGGAAGGAAGTCATTCGAGGAATAGAATTCAGGCACAACAAAATCCCATGACAAGTACTTTCATTTATCGCAATGAAATAGCAAAATAGAAATGAACAGAAGGATCCGGTGGAATTGCAGAATAGAAACGAGTAAAGGATCAGGTGGAATTGCAAAACAGAAACGAGCAGAAGGATCTTGTGGATTGAATATTGTGGGAAAAACTACTCTGCCATTCCAACCTTTAGATGAAGATGTTAAATAATGGCTTAGGGTAATCATAGCTGAAGCTAAAAGGAAAATCGAGCATCGTCAATTGTTAAAATGAAGTTATGAATTATATTTGAGCACTGCTAGACTGAAAAGTAATTTAGAAATTATCGACGTGTTATATACCAATCAACAAACAAGCCAACAAAAATTAAGTGGATTATCTAGGAATTCACCCTCACTTATTATAGAATAATAACAGGTAAAGAGAACAAGATGGGCAAGGTTAGTGTTTGCTCAACGTCAGATAAAAGGAACGACAATAGATGTCAGGGTGTTTTAGAGGGGGGATTTCATAGGCAAACTGGAGCTCACACCTATCATCCAGCATGACTTTACAGGCCGTAAGAAGAAATTTAATCCCAACATAAGTCTTTCATAGGCTCAAGGCTACCTTAGAGAATTAGGAACCCATGCGACTTTGTCAAAATTCTCGAACATGCCCAAGGAAATTCAAACGCAAAGGCACTACAGACCAGAGAAACCATTGCAAAGAGCAAACATTACAGGTAAGGCGATAAGACATTTTTTTCTCAACAATCTTTTAATTGTTAAAGATACATAGCCTGTATGATTCTTTGCTTCAAAGCAACTATAATTTAGGGCTTAGGTAGTAAGCTTCATGATCTAAACCTGATGTTTTGAAGAGTCCAAAACCTTGCCATGGAGGTTCTTTGCTCATTTTTCTTACAGGTAAATCAATAGACTTGTTGATGGAGAGTTATTTTATACTGTTTTTTCTTATACATAGAAAAGGTAATAGGGTTGTTGATGCAATCACCTGAGCTGTAGTGAAATTCATCCACAAGCCTCACATAAACTGTGACAAGTAGAAGCAAAGACAACCTGAAACAATAGTTCTATGAATATCGAATTGAACTAGTTTCAAATTTTCATAATTTTGCAGTTAAATAAATTGAATCAACTTCAAATTTTCTGTTATTTTTCATAATTTTCCTCTTAAATAAAAATGAGCTAACCCTTTCAATTTGAATATGCATTTTTTGCCTTGTTATCAAGTGCCTTATGCATGTTAGAGGGCAGTTTAGTACGCTTCGTTTCAAGCTCGAGCTGCCAAGTCCTGAAAGCTAAAGCTAAAGCCAAAGTCCGTTAATTAAGCAGCAACCAGATCCACGAAAAGCAAAGGCAGCTTCATAGCCCAACAAACACCTGTTTGCTGTTGGGATGAATAGTTTCATGCTACAATATGTCAAGCTTAGTTTTTTACAGGATATTGCTCTACCATTGAACAATCTATGGATACACAAACAATAGAATCTTCAAGAAGGTGTAAGCCCAGGCTCAAACATCCAAGAAACTAAAAAAATTATAGAACCTCGTGGTGAGGCAGTCAAGAAATTATAGAACATGGTGAGGCAGTGGTAGCATGGGCGGTGCCGCGGTGATAGCATGAGCACGATGTGCCATAAGAAAGTACCGTAAGAAACTAGTGCATGTTGCAAATGCATGACATGCAGGTGGAGAAAGTATCGTAAGAAACCAGGGCAACAGGTGGAGGGCATGCACGACAGATGGCAGAATAAATTAAATCTTGGTCAGGCTGTGAATGCAAAGTGTCACAGGAGATATCTTTGGCAGGAGCAGCACTGTAAAGTAGGGTATGCATGGAAAAAAGGCCAAATAAGGCTTGCGATTAAGTGATTGGCCAGGAAGGAATATCAGATAAATAACTTTGGATAAAACATATTGAAAAATGTGCCAGAACTAATACAATCGAAAAAATTGATTTATAGAGTCCCAGCTGCTTGGCAGGCAGGCAGGGACTAATAACCATGGTAAACACTTTGACTTTTTGCAAGTAACATTGATACTAAATGACAAAATAAATATTTTTTGGATTTTTTGAAAATATTCATTTTTAGGGTTTTTTTCCATATATATGATTTTTTCCACTATAGTATAAGGAATTTTGTAAAATTGAGATGGTGAAGACGAGGGAACTATACCTAGGTATTATTTGTTTAGGCAATGAGAAATCAAGGTTGGCATTTCTCCCAATAATTGACAATTCAATATTTGAATAAATTAAGGCAAGGCTAAGAAACCCTAGGTTATCTTATCACTTGACCTAATTAGGGAAAATGTGATGTTGAGACCCAAATAAGAGGGATCCTTCAAGATGAATGTATCACCCCACAAAACTAGACTATCATGCATAAAAACCTAAATTGCACCTACCTTGGATGCCTCTGGCAGTGTAAGACAACAAGTTCAAGTTCTTAGAATGATTGAGAGAGAAAGAACCTCAAGAATCCTTTCACCTTGGAATAGCCTTGAAAGATTGTAAAGAAAACCTCAAACATCAAATTTTATCCTTGAAAATCCCTAGAAATGCCAAGAAAGGAGGTGTGCACCATTTAACTGCACATATAAACAAGTACAAATAAAAATTCAGTTATATTTGATTCCATGATCTTGGTTACAAATGAGAGGAGGATGCGTTATTTATTAAAAAAGGCTCACTTTATCTCTTCTGCCAACCAACCTAATTTGTTCTTAAAATGATTTTTTAGGGTTTGTCACCCACAATCTAGGGATTAAACCTCATAAAAATAAACTAATGATATGCTTCAACATGATGAAAAGTTGAGCTTGGAAGGAGGACATAGTGCCCCATCTAACCCCAAAAAGTGTCTTTTTCCCTCAATGCCCTCCTTCTTTTGATGGTACGACCTCCAAAGCTTGCTTTAAGAGGTGGATGATTTGCATTTATTCATTAATATGACCAAGAGAGAGGGGTAATGCAACAAAATGAGGTCCAAGAGGGTATTAATGAGGTGTGCTGGAGCGGGTATGATGACCCTTACAAGCACAATCACCACTACAAAGCATAAAACCATAAGTGTGGCCAAGGTTCCTAGCCATGTGTCCTAATTGGATTCACCACAAGGTGCACCAATACCCACCTAGGGCATAAATGCTCAACATGATGAGGAGTTACCACCCATCGACAGGTAGTCAGTAGTGCCAGAAGACCATCACACCTTGAAGCGAGGACCAAGAGGACCTGCCATTACCTGACCAAGGGTCTTGAGCCCCGGAAGACCAACACTTTTACATAAAGTAGCCCTAACTTAGCCTTTTACAATGGCAAAAAGACCCTCTTCTTTGGCACATTTGGTGGGGTGGGTTGTAGAGAATCTGGGGCGTAACACTTATAATCCTCTAAAACACCTTATAGGGACTATAGTACTTGGGTGCTAACTTATTGTCCTTCTTTTGTTGATTGAGGGACATCTGTTTGTATGGTTGTAGCCTAAAAAATACCCAATCTCCTGCTTCAAATTTCCTTTCATTGCAATGTTGATCTGCTTGTTTTTTCATCATGTTTCGTGCTATAGCCAAGTTATCTTTCAATAGTTAGAACCCATCTTCCTAAGGAGCACCTAATTGAACTCAGGGTTACAATTCATTCAAGAAGTCCATTCCTTGCCTACATGCAAGGAAGGAAGAAGCAAAGAAACATCTCTTGATTTTGGTAGCCTAGAAATGGGTTGATACTTCCACACATTTAACGAGCATGGACAAGGATTCCATGACATCTATGCTACAATGTAATGGGCAGGACATGCCATTAGAGGATTACTATACGACATTCAACCTTTTGGCCCATGCATAAATCCCACAATTCTTAGTCGAGGCACATTTCTTATCCCGTGGACACTCTCTATGGTCGATAATGAATAGTCTTATTAAGGAATTAAAAGTGTTTGCATTTGTTGTAGACAAACCTACTAAAGGCTTGGGATGGGTGGTAAAATCACAAGGCTCAAGCATGCCCATCACCACTAAAATTCTCCACGTCCCATTTATTTGAGAAATCATAGAGAAGTTATTAATCCATTCGAGTTAGTTTTACTAACAATATTAATGGATGAGAAGCACAAATTAACAAAATGGCACCAAGGAAGCAATCCAAAAATGAGGGGAAAGAGCCTCAGGTTATTCTTGAGGTTAAATTTGCCACATAATTGATGGTGGAAGATACATCTAAGCCATAATTTGGTGATACTGAATGCAATATAGCAACAAACCAACAACTATCGTGAGGTGAAATTTATCAATTGTTAAAAATGAAAGCCACCCAGGAGACTCTGAGCTCAAAGTATGTTAGTCAATAAGGAGATCTCCTTTTCAATGGGTATCCACTAGACCAGCCCTGGTGGCCATAGATGAAGTAGTTTCATGGCTAGTTAGTCATGATGATGTTCATGATAAACTGATCAAAGATGAGAATGGGAAAGAAATAGCCCCATTCCAGCCATCAAGTTTGTATGCATATTATAAGTTCCCAAAGGTAGAAGTCAACATGAGTGAAGAATACTACATTTTGAAAATTTTGTTGATTAAGGACAGTTATTAAGAACAAGAAAAATGATGTCATCCTCTTCAATATAATGTCTACAATTTTCCTCTTCATAGTGTTAATTTATGGTTAATTTCAGAGTCTGGTAATTGGCAATGGAGAAAATGAAAAATACATAGTGTACGGATTCTGCATGGAGAATGAGTGATAAACTTTAAAGGAGATGAGAGGATTGGTGAAAAGACAACCAATGTTACTTATGACTATAGAAAGGAGGACTCTTGCAGTTGTCTTATAAGTATATTCATCCCATGCTTCCATAGTTACATGAGAAGAATTTTCCCACCAGCCTCACACATGCATTCAATGATTGAATTTAATAAGTTGAAAGGAAGCAATTGGCTCCTTGAATGCTCCAGGTGGACATCGGTGGCCACCCACCTATTTCAATGGCTCAAAATAGTTTTTCCATTTTGGCATTTTTTTGGGCTAGAGGACTACTCTAGATGGATATTAGAGGCCCCCCACCTATTCCACGAGCTCGAGACAATTTTTACAGTTTTGCAGTTATTATGGATTTTCGTGCCAAATTTTTTGGGGCCATTTTGAGGCCCTGGACGACGTTTTTTGGTGACGCCACAATCCAATCATTACTGAAGGAAAAATGTGTACTTCTTGGCTAGACCTTTCCAATGGGATATGAGCACCCTAAACGAAGATCTTATGCAAAATTTATGCCCCAAGAAATTGACACCTCAACTAACCACCTCGGGACTTGCAAACCTTTTTATGGTTCATCTCCTAGGGTGAGGTTTTTTATGTTTAGGGTTTTTCCCCTCATGTTTATGATAAAAAAAACCTCCAACCTCTTTTGTAATTAGCTTGTGACGAATGAGTGTAGCCTCCACATCTCTTCTCAAAGATAAAGCTACCACCATTCTAGCTGCTTTTATTTTACAGTTTATTCTGTTTCATTCACTTAATAGAATTTGAGTTTACTGTATCACTATGTTTCCTGCAATATATATGTGTATGTGGTTCTATATACGCTCTTTCATTTCATTTCTCACATAAATCTAGATCATTGAAGGTACATGGTAGGTTGACACTTGGCGAAAGAGGATTTAATATCTCATAGACCCCCTTTCCTATTCCTCTCTAGTGGAGTCATAGCCCCTCTAGTGCTCTTTACACAGTCAACTTGGACCATTTTATTATTTTCCAACATAATGTTTACATGGCTTTTGAGTCATCATGAAAAGCTAGCCACCAGACCCATTTAGAAATATTTACATTATAGATGCGTAGCCATTCATCAGCTAGGACTTGGCCTTGAGCTCCACACTAGGAATCCATACTAGCATATTTAGATCATTTTACATAATTTGATTTAATACATTGCAAAGGTCAAAACTGGGCGTATTACAATCCCCTCTCCCTTGGAATAACAACATCATCGGTGTTTCCTAAAAAATAAACAAAAATCAATATGCCTCTTTCATGGCATCCTCTAGATCCCACGTTGCCTCATTAAGACCAAAGTGTTTACACTGGAATTTTACATGTATGATGGCTTCATGTAATATCCCCAATCTAGAAATCAGAGATATTAACTCAATCTCAAAGATCAAAATCAGAAAAGTTAAGACTAGGTGCAATTTCTAGCTTTTGGAGGCTAAAAACTGTCTGTTTCCAACTCGTCCCAAATGGATCTAAACCCCAACGAATTTCATATCTGAAGCAGGGGATGGGTCTTGCAGCCTTCCTATTGAAATCTATGACCCTCAGACAAACTGTTAGGAAGTTTTACTATAGGACTTTGCCTTGACAGATTGCACAATTTTTTAGTGCATCACACCTGGGCAGACCACAATAGTGACCGGAGGCAATATCCACAGGAATGATGTGGAAATCAATGGCTTCTGGTGCAAATATGAAGACAACTTGTCAGCATCAAGGTCAAGGATACTTCAGTTTTGATGGCTCATGGATGAAGGGGCAAGCAATACTGGAGAATACTTCACTAGTACAATATTGAATCCTTTGAGAAAGAAATTGTCAATTTCCAAGTAGTTTCAAATGGCATATGTGTAGTGTCCCTTTTTAAGAATTTGCACAAACTAGGAAAAATTGCAATTTTTAACCAATTCAACCCTTAGACTAGTATTAACCCAACTGCTTCCGAATGGCTCCAATTGCTTCCAAATGGGGTCTGAATGAGTTTGGAAGGTATCCATACATATACGTGAGGATGATGGATGCTTAAAAACCCTTAAAACACTTCTGCAACATTCATTAAAAATCTGGACAAAGTAGGGAAATGTACTAGTCAAATCGAGCTTCAATCCCCCAGGGGTAGTGGTCAAATATGACTCTCCAAATGATGTTAAAACTTTCCAAATTTCAGAATAGAGGTATGGTACTGATAAATGACTTTAATGATCTCCACAATGTATAATCAATTGGTTATTATGACCTTCTGCAACTCCCTTAAATCAAATGTCTATATGCAAGTCTTCACATAGGGGGGAAAGCTAGTAATTTTCACCATATGTTATGAAATTCGAAATTTAGGTGCCAAGGACTTGTGAAATGCTAATGAAAATTATTCAGAACATTAATTACACTCCATACATCAACAAAATCATAGATAATGACTGATACAACTCGAAATAATGGCTCTTCAAGCTCCAACAACAAGACATAGAGAAAATGGCATCATTTATGCATTGTTTGATATTTTTACATAGTTTCAATTGGTATTTCGACCTGAGAGTCTTATGAGAAGTAAATTTAGAGTATATGAATACAAATAAATAAATATTCATGGACTCTCACAAAGAGATAAGCATCTCACCAAGGGCGCAATTCCTCCAAGGGGCCAAATATGCAAGAAAATGTGAAAGAGATGCAAGAACAAGTTGTATATTAATGAACCATGAGCTTCCCTATAGCTTCAACCTGTAACTAAATACTCCATTGTATATCCAAATGAAAGGTTTGAATGGCCTCTCCAATTTCCAATTAGGATGGGAATCTTTCACCCTCAAAATTGGTGCTAAGGCAAGTAGACTGGCTCTCTACTAGCTCTTCTATCCAAATGCAAAATGTAAATTCTTATTTTTCCTGACTTTTATAAACTTCCTAAGGCTTCCACAATTCAAATTCCATCCATGAGATTCATGCCAACTCAATTTGGGAATAGATTCCCAAGTATGCCACTTGTCCTTCCAATTCTAGCCTCCCTATTCACCAAATTCGAATTGGTGTCTCTTTGGCTGCCCTAACTCACTTGGGAGCCTTCTTGGAGGCTATTTTTAGCCCTGACATGTCATATATGTTAGATGTCAACATTCAGGTCTGATTTGTGTCATAGGTGCCATAGCATCTTCATCATTGTTGTCATAGAGATAGGGAATCTAGTCCAAGTGTCCCACTAGCTCCAAAATGTCTCTTCCTCTTCCATGGGAGTTACTCTTCCACTCCCATTCGACCTTCATTGAGTCAAGCTAAGTATATTGACCTTAAAACTCCCCAAGATCATTAGACTCCACCTTGGATTCAAATGGGTGAGAATAGAATGCCATGTGGCATGAGGAATCTATCTTTGTGTGGGTCTCGCACCACCAATGTATCTCCATAACCAAGTGCCACCTTATTTTCCTATAATAAATATTTATTTAAATCCTTTTAATATATTTATGTCAATCTAATGTGCATTTGGGGTTTATTAGCTCCCTTATTCAAAATCCCAATGTTTCCACCCCAACCTAAAAAACCAGTAGATTGGTGGAATTTCCTCTTTTAATTTTTTTTTGAATGGGGACATTACAATCTGGAGGTTTCGAATTTATGATATGATGCCTAGGAAAGGACCAATTTCCTTATTACTACCTGCAGCAACACTGAGACTGATATTTGGAAGCTCAATAGACAGGTGTTTTCCAAGAAAGTTATACAATGTCAATTTTAACTAGTTTTGAGCACATAGAATTGATGAGATATTGAAGGAAATTACAGAATGGAAGGAGAGGAACACAAAGAATGATTTTTATTATTAAATGAAGGCTAAGTACATTATATGGCTGTAACTACAACCTTCAATGCTCACTGGAGTGCACCAACAATCTTACTCACACAAAAAATATGAGAAATAGTTGTTGAAACACACTGTAGATGGAAGCTGCAAATACTAGAACATGAAGGCTCGAAATGGAAATGGAAAAGTGACTGAGAATGTTGTATAAGTCTGTAATAAGCTATGTGAAAAGGACTAAGTGTCCTTCTCCTCGATCACCAATTGCAAGGCTAGCAAACACTGCAATTGGTTCTGGTTACAGAGGGGCACATCTCCCTTATGTTGCAAGGAGCACATCTCCCAAGCATAGAGAAGACACAAGCTGCTCCAATCTCAATCAAAACCTGCAAAAACTCACTACAGTGGGTGTGCCCTCATTGATATTCGTGCCATTCAAAACTGCCTTGATTTTCGGTGATTTTTTTATGCCAAGTGGTCCATCCTTTCCTCAAGTGCACCCTCTTGCTTTTTTGGTGATTTTTCTCATGCCAAGTGGTCCATCCTTTCTCCTATTCACCCTCTCAAGTCTCCTTGGATGTTTTCTTGTCTTTTTCTTAAGTTATATTAGCAAAATCTAAATTCTGCTGCTTTACCTACCTTTATTTTTCTTTTCTTGCTTTTCCTACCTTTACTTTGCTTTTCCTGATTTTTCTTGCTTTCCTTTGTTTTTGCCTATTTTTATGAGAGAGACACCTCATATGGATTCCAATCAACCTCCTAGGTGCTTGCTTGAACCAATTAGACCAAATCCTTGAATTAAATAATCAATTTTGTGGACCTACATGATTTAATTTACTTGCGCATAATAACGATAAGCCAAATAATTCCTAACTCAATTATTTTTCCACTTGAACCTATGGTAATTAAAATGGGGACATTACAGTCCTCCCCTCCCAAGATTGCTTGTCCTCAAGCAACTTAGACCTGGAAGTAGGAATGATTCTCTTTCCCCAACTATTCTCATGCATTCCTGATACCACAACTGAATCCTACCAAGGATCATGGCTCCAACACAAATGAAAGGAAGTGAAGTGTACTCTGCTAAATGTATGGACTTGCAAACCACTGACATAGGAAACATCCTGACTATGGCCATTAAGAAGAATGTATCTATACTCTGGAAATGCTATTGGAAGTGTGCTTCTACAACTATAACTCTAGATCCCCAGCTAAACTCATAAAGAGATCACCATGCTGCTGCTACGCCACTCTGATCACAACCATCCAACTATCATACTCCACTTGCATCCTCCTCTCTTGTGTGTCATAACTGAAACACCTGCAAAGATTGAATCTATAATCATGGATGGTGTCCTGCAAAGGCATCCAAGTGAAATCTACCATTCTACTATCGTCCTCAACTCTACATACTGGAAAAGGAAGTATGTCTGAATCACTGGTCATACCTCTAGGCTGCTCAAGTTCTCCAATCCCCTCAAGAGATAGCTCCATCCCTCCTACCATCATGCCACTATCCCAGTTGGAACAATTGAGTCCCCAAATGTTCCCAGGGTCCCAAATGAACCTGAGAACTGTAAGGTGTCTACTACATCCACCTTTGCACTACATGTTGGTTGTGGAGCTTGATCTTCCTTATTCAATGGTCGTGTTTCAGCCGTGTCTGGATCCCAGCCCATGACGAGGGAGTTTGGGGGGGCTCCCCCCCGAAAAATAGTCACCATGGGGGGTCCAGGGGGGCGACGTCTAGTTTGGGAGCCCCCCCCGGCGGGGGTTTAGGGGCAGTGCCTCTGTAGCAAAAATTTAGGAAAAAAATGTGTGGTAAAATGTTGTAATTTCATAGTCATGACTTGGTCAATAATGGGTGATTTACCCATGGTATTGGGTGTTCCATAGTATTTTCCCATGGTAATCGCTCTTTAAAAGGAAAGCATTGTAATACGGCTGGGTATTGTAGCATTGTAAAGATCTCTGATTGTGTGAGAGAGACTACGAGAGAGTGAAGAGGAAGTTGCAGCAGATGTGTTGTAGGTTGTATTCCTTCATTTGTTGGATGGTATAATAATAAGGACTAGAAATTTCTGTGTGGACGTATCCCAGCTTGTGTGAACCACGTTATACTGGTGTCTCTCTTGTATTGTGTTTATGTGATTTATATTTGCATCTTGTTATTGTTATTGCTCTGCAATCCTGTTTTTCTAACAATTGGTATCAGAGCCAAAGGTCTATTTGGCAGATAAACTCACATGAAAGAAGGGTTCCTGGTTTGAGTAGGAGCAATGGCGGAAGAAGCAAAGTTTAAGGTCGAGAAATTTAACAGCCAAAACTACCAGTTATGGAAGATGCAAATGGATGACTATCTGTACCAGAAGGATCTATTCCTATTGTTGGGAGGAAAAGCAAAACAACCGACGACTATGAAGGACGAAGAATGGGAGGTTCTTGACAGAAAGGCACTATGAACAGTATGATTGTGCTTGTATTCGTCGGTGGCTTTCAATATTTCAAAAGAAAAGACAACAGAGGGTATGATGAGCGCATTAGGTAAGCTATATGAAAAACCCTCGGCCTCTAACAAGGTATTTCTAATGAAGTGTTTATTTAATATGAAGATGTCAGAAGGTGGATCTATTGCTGATAATTTAAATGAATTTAATACGATTACAATTAGCTAAGTTATGTAAAAGTGAACTTTAATGATGAGGTTAGGGCTCTTATAATCTTGTATTCGTTGCCAGAAAGATGGAACGACTTGGTCATGGATGTAAGTAACTTTGTCTCTGGTTCAAACACTTTGAACTTTGATAATGTTGTTGGTGTTATTCTTAGCGAGGAAATGTGAAGGAAAAGCACAGGTGAGACATCAGGTAATGCATTGACCATGGAGAGCAGGGGAAGACAAAGGGACAGAGGAAAGATCCCAGGTAATCGCCACAAGTCTAGGAAGGGCAGATCCAAGTCCATATTGGGAAAGATAGAGTGCTAGAACTATGGAAAGAAAGGACATATGAAGAAAGATTGCAGATCTCTAAAGAAGAAAGGAGATGGACATCAAGAGACTACTAAGGAATAAAATGTAGCAGGTGATGTGTTACAAGATGCTTTGATTCTTGCATTAGATAATACTAGTGATTACTGGGCAGTAGATTCAGGGGCTTCATGTCGTGCTACACCCCACAGGAAATTCTTTCATGATTGCGTTCCATGCGATTTTGGACATGTTTTATTGGGTGATGATGAACCATGTAAAATTGTTGGAATGGGTAAGGTATGGATAAAGTTAAAGAATGGTGAATGGCTGCTGAAAGATGTAAGGAATATTCCTGCTATGAAAAGAAATTTGATCTCAACAGGGCAGCTGGGAGATGGTGGCTATTTATCTATGTTTGGAGAAACATGGTGGAATATCACTAAAGGATCAATGGTGATAGAAAAATGACACATGATAGGTACGTTGTATTTATGTCCTCATAATACTGACTGTTCTATCTCTTTAGCTTCCACAGGAACATATACAACATTGTGGCATCATAGGCTTGGCCACATAAGTGAGAAGGGGATGTAGATTCTCCACCCAAGGAAGTTGCTGCTAGATTGGAAGCAGGTAAGTTTGGAATTATGTGAGAACTGTGTTTATGGAAAACATAAGAGAGACATATTTCTGAGGGTTGGGAAAGAAAAGAAGAGTGAAAAGTTAGAGCTTTTACATACAGATGTATGGGGACCAGCTCAGGTATAATATCTTGGTGGCTCTCGTTATTATGTTACTTTTATTGATGATGCGACTAGAAAAACTTGGGTTTATTGCATTAGACATAAATATGATGTGTTTCATACTTTTAAGAAATGGAAAGCTTTCGTTGAGAATGAGACAGGAAAAAGGTTGAAGTGTCTAAGATATGATAATGGACGTGAATACTGCGGCAAGAAGTTTGATAGTTACTATTCACACCATGGGATTTGTAGAGAGAAGAATGTACCAGGAACACCACAAGAAAATGGTGTGTTAGAAAGGATGAATAGAACAATCGCGGAGCATGCAAGGTGTATGAGATTGCATGCAGGGTTTCCCTTACAGTTTTGGGCAGATGCCGTAGATATTGCAGTTTACTTAATAAACAAAGGGCCTTCAAGTGCTTTGGATGGTGGTATTCCAGAGGAGTTATGGACAGGTAAAAAGGTAAACTACTCTTTTATGAGAAATTTTGGTTGTGAAGCATTTGTTCATATTGACAAAGAAAATAGAACAAAGCTTGAGGCTAAATCCAAGAAATGTACCTTTATTGGATACGGGGTTGATGATTTTGGTTATCGCTTATGGGATTATGAAAATAACAAAATCATCAGGAGTAGAGATGTGGTATTTAATGAAAAGGTCATGTATAAAGATCAGTTGCAGGGAAAGAAACATTAAAAGGAAAACACAGAGTACACAATGCTTGATGAAATCAAAGAAAATGAAGTTCCAAAGGTGCCAGAAAATCAGGAACAACAGCATGTACCTCAAACTCCTGCAAGTGTTAGAAGATCTAAGAGGTTAATTAGACCCCCTGAACGATTCTCTCCTTCACTATATTATTTATTGATGACTGATTCTAGTGAACCAGAATGTTATGAAGAAGCAATGCCGGTGGAAACTAGAAAGAAGTGGGAATAAGGCATGAATGAAGAGATGGAATCATTGGTAAGAAACCAAACTTGGGAATTGGTTCAGTTGCTTGCAGGTAAAATAACATTGCAGAATAAATGGGTTTACAGATTGAAGGAAGAAGATGGAGGAAAGAAGCAGTACAAGGCCATACTTGTTGTAAAGGGGTTTGCACATAAGAAAGGTATATATTTTAGTGAAATATTTTCTCATGTTGTTAAAATGACTTCAATTAGAACTATTTTAAGTCTAGTGGCGGTAGAAGATTTGCATCTTGAATAGTTAGATGTAAAAACAACCTTTCTCCATGGGGATTTGGAGGAAGAGATTTATATGAAACAACCACAGGGGTATGAGGTCAGAGGGAAGGATAATTTGGTATGCAGGTTGAAGAAGAGCTTGTATGGCTTGAAGCAATCTCCAAGATAGTGGTATTTGAAATTTGACAGGTTTATGACAGAACAAGGTTATAGTAAATGTCATTCTGACCACTGTGTTTATTTCAAGAGTCTAGGTAATGGAAGATATATTATCTTGTTATTGTATGTGGATGACATGCTTATTGCATGGTCTAACATGCAGGATATAAATGTGCTCAAAAGGAAGTTAGCTAATTCATTTTCGATGAAGGATTTGGGTGCTGCAAAGCGTATCCTTGGTATGAGAATATCAAGAGACAGGAAAAATCATAAATTGACATTGTCTCGGGGTGAGTACATACAAAAGGTGTTGGAGAGGTTTAGAATGCAAAATGGAAAACCAATTAGTACACCTTTGTCCAACCATTTCAAACTAAGTAAGGAGATGTGTCCCAAGACATAGAAAGAGATAGATTACATGTCTAGGGTTCCCTTTTCATCAGCAATTAGCAGCTTGATGTATGCCATGGTGTGCACATGACCAAATATTGCACACGCAGTGGGAGTTGTGAGTAGGTATATGAACAATCCAGGTAAAGAACATTGGAAGGTAGTACAATGGATTCTCAGGTATTTGAGAGGTACTACCACTCATGCATTATGTTTTGGAGGTTCATACATTGTTCTACAGGGATATGTTGATGCATATATGGAAGGTGATAAAGATAGTAGGAGGAGCACCACAAGGTATGTCTTTATTGTAGGTGCAACAACAGTAAGTTGGATTTCGAAACTACAAAAGGTTGTTGCACTTTCAACAACGGAAGTAGAGTATGTTGCTGATACAGAGGCTAGTAAAGAGATGATTTGGTTACAGAGGTTCATGGAGGAATTGGGTAAGAAGCAAGAGAATAACAAGTTGTACAATGACATCTAGAGTGCCATTCATCTTGCAAAGAACTCAACCTTCCATTATAAGACTAACCATATACATCTAAAGTATGATTTCATACGATCTGTTATGGAAGATGAACTATTGAAGCTGGAAAAGATACACACTAGCCAGAATCCCGCATAGATGTTGACAAAGGTAGTAACCAGAGAGAAACTGAGTTCCTGCTCAGTTTCAGTTGGCTTTCAAGCATGAAGGTGAAGATGAGAAATTTTCCACATCTAACGTTCAGAGCATAGTCCAACTGTTAAATTTTTAAATTTTAATCTATAATTATCTAGGATCTTACTGAGAGAATAAAAAGCATGTCATAAACACAAGAGACACAAGAGACACAAAGATTTTCATCTGGGAAACCATAAAGGAGAAAACCCTGCAACTTCCTCAGAGATAGAATGATCACCAAAACAATGTCACAAAAGTAAACCCAAAAAATAGAGATGGTCTTCAACAGCTTCTCTCTTCTTCACTTGTGTGAACTTGTCCTCCTTCTCACTAATGCGAACTTGGTGAGTGAGTGAATGAATAAATGAGAGAACCTAGCTCTCTATTTATACATTCACTTCCACTTTAACTTTACGACTTGACATGTCGGCCCCAACTAATTCTAACTGGGCTGACTCCTCTAGGGGACTTAAAAACCCCTTTACATTTGACTCTAGAGGGATCTATTGCCCTGACTTACAAGGGAGGATTTACCTCAATGACTTTACATGACGAAATGTAATAATTACATCCCCGACTGGAGGAATGAACATCTCCGTCGGAGGTACAAATAAAATACAATAATAATTACAATATAAAATACAAGTGGATATCTTTCGCAGTTACAATAACATTAACACCTCCTCTTAACTAGGAAGGTATTCTCTTGACACAGTCATCAACACATCTGGACACAAGTCTTCGTCGCTAAATAAACAATGTTGAAACCTCATCATCAACACTGGATCATCGTCATCACTGTTGCTGCAATCCTCGTCATGTTAACCATCGATTTGATTCTACTAATCATAGGAAGTTCTACAGATCCAACCCTTTTTCATGCTGGATGTAAGCCTAGCCCTCATGTAGGTTTTTATCATCTCTGGGAGCAAGCCATCAAGTAGGTACAGCCCAGGGCCAATCATTACATTGCCTCTACAAATACATGCGTCTCCTACTATCACCTCATCGTCTCCAGATCATCTCATCGTCACACGGAGCACAGCCCAGATGCACATCACACAACACTTACATCAACCGACATGGGAGGAACGACCTACCACCATTCGGGAAAGGCTCAACACTTACATAAGCGACTATGGTAGGACCAACCTACCACCATGTCGGAAAGGCACTGCACTTACATCAACGACCATGGGAGGACCATCCTACCACCATGTCGAAAAGGCACAACACTTACATCAATGACCAAGGGAGGATCAACCTACCACCATGCCGAAAAGGCTAAGCACTTACATCAATGGCCATGGGAGGACCAACCTACCACCATGCCGGAAAGGCTCAACACTTATGTCAACGGACATGGGAGGACCAACCTACCACCATGCCAGACTGGCCCATGTGCATATGCATATTCCAGACTCATCACTTCCCCTTGGAAGGACCCTCGATCTGAAGAACACCAAGCTTCTCTTTGAAGTACTCAAACTTCACTCTGTCTAGCGGCTTGGTCAACACATCGGCCATTTGCTCATCCGTCGCAACATACTGGAGCTTCACTGCTCCACTCTGCACCATATCCTTGATATAGTGATACTTGATCTCAATATGCTTCGAATTGTCATGGAACAGTGGGTTCTCGGACAAATTCACATAACTCTGGTTGTCACAGAATATACAAGTCGCCTGTAACTAGAGATCAAACAAATCAGACAGTAGCTTCCTAATCCATACTGTCTCACAACTACCCGAACAAGCTGCAACATACTCTGCTTTGGCTATACTCAGTGCCACGCAGGACTGCTTCCTGCTAAACGCGGAGATCATACCTGATCCCAAATTGAAGCAGCACCTCGAAGTGCTCTTCCTATCTCTGCAGCACTACCTGACCAATCCGAATCAACATAACCTTGCAGGTTAACCTTTTGATTCGAGTCATATCTGAGCCCATAATCCACTGTAGCCTTCAGGTACCTCATTATATGCTTTGCAGCAACCGGGTGAACTTGTCTCGGATCCGTCAGGAACTGGCTCAAAGTGTTCACAACAAAGCATATGTGTGGTCTCGTGTTCGTCAAGTACGTCAACGAACCAATGATATGTCTATAGCCTATGGAAACCACTGCCCATCATCCTGAATCCTTTCAGGATCTCATCTGCATATTCTCCTTGGATAAGCAAAATATCATCTGATCTCAGCCACATGTCTAATCGCAAGAATCATGCAAAGATTCCTTAACTCTGAGATCTTCTCCCTTTGAGATGGAGTCCTCCTTTTGTGTCTAACATCATGCACTCTCTGCATCCACCTGTGAGCTTCTGCGAGAATCAAGCTATCTGTATATATAGAAACCAACCTCAACCTTGTAGAAAAGGTTGAAATCTGTATCACCCATGGTGATCATCAAACTCATCAAATAACTAATGATTTTGGGTGCCTGTTGAACTCGTACAAAGCCTTCTTTAATCTTCTGTAAGAAGCTATCCATATCATTGGTATTTCACAATGTCACTGAGAGCTAGAATATTTCTTCCAAGTTATTCTCCTTATCGTCTAGGCAACAAGTCCATATGTTGTCCCATGTCTAGGGTGTCTGTCCAAGGCCTCACACATGTACGTGCCTTAAATCTTAGTGGCTGCTCCACATACACTTCATCATCCAGGAAAGTTGCCTTCATGTTATCCTGATGTAACTTTTATTTTATTACTGCGGCTATCGTGAGTATAGCTCTAATAGAAGTGTATCCAATTCCCTCTTCATGTGAGAAACTGCAAGTCACAGACCTTGCCTTGTACCTCTGTAGTATGTTTGATTTGTAAGACTTTTTGCTGAACAATCATCACTTGTTCTTCGGAACAAGTGTTCATCATCCTTCTCTTGTAGATCATAGCACACGATCTTTCCTACAAATCAAATTCAATTACAAGATTAGTAACACTTCACAATCATCAAATCATTTCAATGATAACCTTTTATGCATACTGATATGATTCACATAGTTATGCAACTATCTTGGCCAATGATTTGGCACAACACTTTTCTATATCCCGTATGCATACGGTGACTATCTAGATGCCTTCCATCTCTACCAGAACATACTATCAAGAGCGTGCACTACTCCTAGCATGTTAGCAAAGAGGTTTCATTCTAGACAAGCAACAATGGAATGTTGTCCAACACTATTGGCTACTTACCCATCATATGCATATTAGTAGTACACTGTTCAATTCTATATGAATGCTTACCCTATGCATGATATATTTCCCGATTCTAGGAGTAAAAATATGCATACGACTATTAATATCATTAACTATTCAGAGTTTAAGAAGTAATTCAAATACTTATCTTTTTATGTTTTGTGGGTTTGCCTCCCTCTGGATCTTTGCTTCCTTGAGATTACCTCCCTCTTGATCTTTGCTTGGAGGTTGCCTCCCTCTGGATCTCTACTTCCCTTCTATGTCATGATAGTATCATGATTTTGTGTCTTTGAGATTTTATCCATCCTGTAGCACTATGCACCCTTAAGTGTGCACTAGTGTCATAATTGTGTCATCCTCAAGATCTCATACATAATCACACATTCATTAGTATAATCTCAATAAGATCAAAACATTATAACCCTAAATAATATTAAATACATATGGTCATAATCATTTCATACACAGTTAATTTATCACGAGCGTTAATATTCAAGGTTTCATGGAGTACATCTTTTACTCATGCATATTCATATTTAACCATAGGACTCTTCTAGTTTGTCATATCATTAATCAAACTAAGAAACACAATATGCATAAAGCCTTGATTAGCTAAACTATATCTCCAGGAATAATCATTATCAAGCATATGAAAGTATACTTATCTAAGATCCTAACACAAAGTAGGATGCTAACTTGATATAGGAAAATATGCCTGGATTAGCATGCTTGCTAGTTATCTCTAGCATACCCAAACAATATCTTCTTTGTTCTCTTCAGTGATTTAGAGACCTGTGCTAGTAACTTGCATATCTCATAAGTTAAGCATAGTAGAACCAAATCATACATACCTCGTAAGTAGAGATTCTATGTGATCAAATACTATGGACGAGTCTTTGTCTTCATGTCATCATGGTCATATATTCTTGATCTAGAACTTGATTTGTCTTTCTTCGTGTACCTGTCGAGATTGCTTGTAGTATTCTCTATAAGGGTAAAACCCTAATCGTCCAAGGTAGATCACTTGTAAACATCTTATATAGATTCATGGTGCTAGTATGATAGAATACCAATACCATTTAAACCTCCTTCATTGCTGCCCTATGAGTCTCCCAACTTTGCTAGGGTTTCTTCTTACTTGTAGAACCCGAAAACCCTAATTTTCAATCTCCTTCCTCCCGCAACATTTTGATGGAAGATTAATATTTGTGATGAAGGGATTCCAAATCCATTTTCAAAGTTTCCAATGTTTCATCAGGTGTCTCCAACATTGTATCAGGTCCTTCCATACCTAAAAAATTGAAAACCCTAAGTGAGAACTTCTTCCTCCTCTTCTTTGATTTCCTCTGTTGAGCCATTTCAGATGTTCCATATTGTTTCTGGTGTATCTCTGAAATTTCGGATCCTTAGGGTCGGAGTTAAATATAAAATACAATATAAAATAAAAGTGAATATCTTTCACAGTTACAATAACATTAACACCAACAAGTGCAACAGTGGTGTAGTTGCTGTGATCAGTCTCCAAGTTGGAGATTGTTGGTTGTGGAGCCTGATATTCCTTATTCAGAGGTCGTGTTTAAGCCGTGTTTGGATCCCAGCCCATGACGAGGGGGTTTGGGGGGGATTTCCCCCCAAAAATAGTCGCCATGGGGGGTATAGGGGTGGTAGCGACTAGATTGGGAGCCCCCCCCCCCCCCCTTGGTGGGGGTTTGGGGGCAGTGCCCCCATAGCGAAAATTTCGAAAAAAATGCCTTGTAAAATGTTATAATTTCATAGTCATGACTTGGTCAATAATGGGTGATTTATGCGCCCATGGTCTTGGGTGTTCCATAATATTTTTCCATGGTAATCGCTCTTTAAAAGGAAGGCATTGCAATAGGGCTGAGTATTGTAGCATTGTAAAGATCTCTAATTGTGTGAGAGAGATTGTGAGAGAGTGAAGAGGAAGTTGCAGCGAATGTGTTGCAGGTTGTATCCCTTCATTTGTTGGATGGTATAATAATAAGGATTGGAAATTTATGTGTGGATGTATCCCATCTTGGGTGAACCACGTTATATTGGTGTCTCTCTTGTATTGTGTTTATGTGATTTATATTTGTATCTTGTTTATTGTTTATTGTTATTGCTTTGCAATCCTGTTTTTTTAACACTACATAGTATCATCATAAGGAATATTTTGTAGACTCCCAGTCCACCAAGCAGGAAAATATTGTGTCCATCCATCCAATGGTTTCCTAGATAGGAAACTAAACCGCTGCTCCACATGGATAGACTCATGCAAATTAAGGATGGCTCTCTCTCTAATGACGATAGCTAAACTGCTACTCCAATGCCAGTAACTATAATCGAACTAAGCAATACCAGGATCCCATTGCTTGTGCTGCACTCCAACAACCATCAATGACATCCAAGACAATCCATCATGCCAAGGAATGCCTGGATCCCACTATCTCAGTTGCATCCCCGCAAACATCAATGCAGGTGTCTGAAACAAGCCATCAATGCCTGGATCCCATGGTCTCTGCTGCATACCATCCATCATCACTACTTCTTGTGACAATATGTCATTCCATGGTATGCTAGGATCCATCCACCGAATGGGAAGTTTGCCACTCCCAATGCAAATCATCAACTCTGTGAGCCTCTCCAACAAGATGTGAAACTCCACATATGCAAACAACACTCCAATCCCATGGGTCACATTACTACCACTTGTCCCACTCAAAGTGCTCAAGTGGAACTCCCTTGCATTGCTGTGCATGAGACAAGTATCAAGTGGCACAAGTAGATACCACTGATGCTCATCATACTGAAGGAGGACCAAGGATGTGTCCAAGAGATCAAAATCTAGTTGAGAAGCAGGCACATGTGTCTCTTGCTTCTCATGAATCATCAATAGAAGTGGTCCCTCCATTAAATCAACATTTCCTTTCACATCCTTGGGTGCTAGGAGTGAAGGAAAGTAGGCCAGCTGCAAATCTCTACAAAATTCACCCATTGAAACAGTAGATCCATGGTCTCCTTTTTGGACTGGTCCAACAATAATGTACTGGTGTGCCTCATCCAAAGATATGACTTTCCTCCACAGAGGCAAGTTGAGTTCTTCCTTGTGCAAGGAAAATGCTTGAACATGATGTATGCCAATATCCACATGGCAACTTGCTGGCACAACTGTCTTCCACCTAACATGAGAAGAACTCTTTCTAGAAGGTATCTCCATGTGTGCCATGCAATCTTCAACCCAATCCCTGCGTGGATGAATGGAATCAAATGCCATCCAAATGTGCATAGGTTTTTGCTCATCTAATTAGGCACTGCGAGAGATGTCAATGGAACCATAAGATGTGCCCTCACCTCCCACTAGCATTTTTGAGCCCAAATTCCGACGGCATAGATGTCCGATTTTCGACTTCATGTTTTCGACCATCTGACAAGCACCATCTTTTTGTAACATCGGTGGCACTTTGGCTAAATATCCGACATTAAAATTCCCTGTCGGATATACGACAACCTCCAGTCGAATATCTGACCTCTACTCTTTTACCATACCTATCGGATATCTGACAGGTATCAACTTATAAGAGGTCGGATATCCGACAAAATATCCGTTAGATATCCGATGTCTGTGACATCAAATACCGACACCTTTAGGCGTCGTTGGTATAGCAAAGGCGTCGGATTCTTTGTAAGGGTAAGTCGGATATCCAACGTCCTTTGCAGTGTTAGAAGTAAGATATCTGATGCCTATAGGCGTCGTTGGTATAGCAAAGGCGTCAGATTCTTTGTAAGGGTAATTCAGATATCTGACGTCCTTTGTAGTGTTAGAAGTCAGATATCCGACGCCCTTAGCCGTTGGTGGTATGGAAAGGACGTCGGATTCTCTGTAAGGTAAGTCAGATATACGACATCCTATGCATTGTTAAAATTTCGATATCTGACGCCTTTAGCTGTTGGTGGTATGGCAAGGGCGTCATATTGTTTGGGAGTGGCGGTCGGATATCCGACGGGGTTTTTTATTTTAAAAAATAAAACAAAAACTTCCATTTTATGGTTTTTTCAGGTCGGTACACTTGTATAGACTTATGCTTAAGGGTGGAGATGTGTCTAGTTGTATTTATAATTTTGGTATTAATGTTTATGAAGCATTCCTATTAAAATGTTGCTTGGTTGTTTTGCTTGTGCTTCACTCATTAAGTTTTTGTATTTTTTGTTGTCAAGGTCATGTTTTCATTTATATATACTAAGTGGTTCTAGTGTTTGAAATTGAGAGCAAGCCTTTGGCTAGTGTAGGTACTAGGTTCTTGGTTTAGAAGGTATGACTATTTTTGGTTATGGACAATCCAATGGGAAGGTGTGACCTTTGTAATTCAAAGGTGAATGCTGCAACGATTTTAGTTTTTTTCATCTATGAATATCTAATATTTATGGCCACAATTAACAACTAGCATACCAAGTACGACATTTAACACAAGGTGATTTTTTTTCTAATCATGCTATTGATGTAAGAAGCATTATTGCTTGTCCCTAAAACAACCCTATTAATATAATATGTATCTAGACATTGAAGCTACATATTGATGTCTTGAAAAGAAATATTAAGTAAAAGAGGAGGATATTGTCCTTTATGGTCAATCAGTAGGAAGTGTTCCAACTATGAATTGGGAAACATGACTTCCTTGGTTGAGAATTGGAGTTTTGCATACTGCAATACTATTTGATGTTTTCTTATTTACTCGATTAAGAACACGCATTATTTTGATATGCACAAGGTATAATATTAGTAGGTTCTTGTTTTCAAGTAGTATATGATAGTAAATCAATCATCATATAGACAAGGTTGAAAGGATGAGTTAAACTGTATGGTGGAAACTACAAAATATTTGTAAGATGCTACTAATTGCACATGACATTGTCTTCTCCTTGACCTAAAATACAACTACATACTTTTTTTTTACCAGTTAAAACTAAGCACATATAAAAAGAACAAATGCCAAACTCACTAATGTTCCATTTCTTCCTTCATGATCACTTGAATGAGCCTCATAATCCACATTTGGAAGACCATCAAGAAAACCAAATTTATAATATATAATCATGATACACATCCTTCCAATTAAAAATTAACACTGTTATATTGTAAGATCTCACCGTGGGTAGCCAGTATGGTCTCCTTATTCCACAAACAAAAGGAAGGAGGTAAAATATATAATAAAAAAGACCTTTTATAGCATACTAACATACTAGATAATAATAAAAATCAATAAAGAAATAATCTTATCATTAAATATTACCTTAATGTTTGTCTCTTTCTTCCACATTTCTATATACGCTTATAAAAGGACCTCGATTCCACGGAGAAGTATGTTATACAATGAGTCTACAACTTTATCAAGGGTTGTCATACAAGGAGTCTACTACAAATTCCATGGAGAAGTATGTTATGGATCATATTTATAATTTGACAAGTGGAAAAATAGCATATTAACTAATCCTATTGCTGATGGGTTAGTATATTTCAAGAGCATCCATTCCTTTGATATCGATTCTAAATAATCATTAAATGAGTAGTGGAAAAAGAGACGAGATATCTTCTCTATTGCAGGAAGATTGGACATAATGGAGAGGATGCAAATGATCTAGAGGATTTGAGACATATCTCATTAAAATATTCTCAACGAGATTCCAAGGAAATTAAAGAGAAGGGTAAGGATATTCGTTCCCGTGCATCATTTACTCAGCCTTTGAAGTTGTGGAAACTCGAAATTGGTTATGAGGAGCAACCAAACATCACAACAAGCTCCAAGAAATTGTCAAAATTTAGATGACACGAGAGTGGATTGTAGAAAGGCAACACTGTAGCCATTCATTGAGATCCTCTCTGTTTCGAGAATAATTTAATATTCTCTACTGAACAGGGCCAACCACGTGAAGGTGGAAGCTCTTATGCCCCCCCCCCCCCACATCACTCTCAATTCCCCATACCCAATGCATGTACTTGAAAAAAAAAATTACGTGCAAATTCATGCATATTTCATCATAAACAAACATCTACCATTCATTCAATAAAAGCTAACATTCATTAAACCATTCTTTCATTCAGTCAACACATTCATTCAATAAAAGATAACATTCAATAAACCATTCATTCATTCAATAAAATCTAACATTCAATAAAGGTAACAGTTTACTACACTAAATCATTAAACCATTAAACCATTCATTCATTCAGTAGGCAAAAAATCATGCATGACATAATATTATCAAAAATAATTCCGCAATATTTATTCAGTCACGACTTTCTAATTTTTCTTATCTTTACAAAATCAACAAGAAGCTCATCTTCTGGAACTTGTCCTTCAGTTCTTGCTGCTTCATCAACTTGTTGTGATTTCTTCCTGGTATAGTGCTCGTGACGTGGATTTTGTGGCAAGGGGTTCAGATTTGCTGCAATAATGTGAAAATGTTTCATCGATATATTTTGTTATAATTATAATGACAAGTATTTCGTTTAAAAAAAACATTACAAAGGTGTTTTTTTACTCGTTGTGTCCACATCATGTTCTTCATATTCCTGTCCAGGCTCAACCTGTACAGTGTGACCCTCTACATGCTTTGCAGTTGAAATATGGAGAAGTACAATTAATGTTCACCATCTACAATGCTATATATAAAATTGTAGCATATGAATAAATTCATTACCAGGATTCAAAGCATGATCTTCGATTTGTTGTTGTTCATCCTTGACATTAAGGGGATCATTGCTTTCTTGCTCAAAACAGAGTCAATATTTTATGTCAATTATTTATAACGAATAGATTGCACAAGTAATAAATCTTCATTAAACTATATAGATTTTATATACCTGTGCACCAGATGAATTACTAGAAGGCCGTGTTTTCCCAGACAATCTTTTTTAGCGTTCAACAACAACTTCAAAGCCGCGCTGGAAGCCAAGCTTCAGGTCTTCCTCAGTGGGAACTTATTTGAATCGGTCGGCTTGCATATTTGCATAACGTCATTAATTTACATTTTGCGGTGCAATAAAAGGAAAATAATTTGCAATTTATTATTAGGATGCATTGTTGGTTTTCCGATACTTACAATTCGTGCCACCAAATTTGAATAACCACTAGGCCCAAGCTTGTGCTGACCAATCTTTTCTAGTCTTTCCTTTGTGGCCTTTGATGTGTTTGACAACCTATGCAAGTGTTGAAATACGTTAGATGTTCCAAATTCGATATAAAAATTAATAATAATAAGGTTTAGAATTACATTGTGGAAAGTATGGCATACCTCCCTGTGCCCGGTGGTAGCTTTCCTTCTTTTCTCAGAGCCCTCTCCTTTCCATATTCCAAAAGAGCTTTCCACTCTCTTGTTGGAATCATCGGAGGGCACTCATACCTAGGGTTCCTTTCTAGGTGAACCCTATATTGGTCTCAGACAATCTTCATATGTTGTCCATCCTTCTTTAGGACCGCAGCTCGATCAAAGGTCTCTTTGCCGAACAGGCCAACCAACCGATTAGTGAGCTCATCTTTTAAATTTTTCGTTTCTCTATCCTACCTTGGGCGGATGGTGGGCCCAAAGATATCCAAGGACAAATCATTTAGATGTTTATAAAAAACATCATTCCCTGCAAAACGACCATTCCATCATTAGTTGGAAAAAAATGTTTTATCGGTATATTACAATCAAATTATAAACACTAACTTGAACAATGTATAATTTCCTGGGATCTTCTCTATCTTTATTGGAACGAGATCTCCGTCCACCAAAAATGTTGCTTGTATTGTACCCGTGCTAGTGACACAGGAAGATCTAGGAAATGCTGCTTCAACAATATCAATACTAATAGGCTCTGCATCGACCCCTTCTTCTGCATTATCTGCTGTGCGTCGGCCACTAGAGGGTGCACTCTCTGCTGGCCTCGAGGGTGCCACGGAACGTGTTTCTGACTGTTCAGTCGACAACAATGGCGCATGAGTCGATTTATGTGGATTCGTTTGCTCATGTGACAACAGATCTCCACGAGCATCACTGGGGCCAACACCACCTTGACCAATAGTGTGTGGTTGCAGAAAATCCTGTAAATACAAACCATATTTTATAAGTTCACTATCATATAAAAGTAAAAATTATAAATTTCTAAATGAATTTATATTATGATTCAAGATTCCGCAACTTACTTGCAAGGCATGAGATCTCTTTACCAATTTTTCAACCTTGGCTTTAATCTCAGCTCTTTGCAGATCAATGAATAACAGACCAAGGATATCCTCATTAATTTTTTTCAAGGTCTTCTCTATCATTTTAACCGAGTCTAGAGAAGAACCAATGTCAACATCCCGCATCAACTCACGTACATCAAAAGCTATTGATTGCTGTGATGCTGTTTCATACACCGAATCATTGGTCTGCAACAACAACATAAAAAACATTACTGACGTAAAAGCAATAGACTGCGGAAAAAAGTATATTAACAAAACATATCTATCATGATAGATTCCTAAAATTACAACTAGGTTTACCTAATGCCTAGATGATGGTGTCGTCATATCCACTGCTGGGGACTTGCCCCGATCATCCCCCTGCAAAGAAGACGTAAAAAAAATTATCATAATGAAACCAACATACACACTAAAAATACATATAAAAAAAGCATTATGCTACATATTTTTTTGGTACAATTCCAATGAATTATACCTGCTTCCTGATCGAGGATCGTGATCTACTCATCGTATCAATGGTTATAGGTGACCTGCCCCAATCTACTAATAGGGAGGTGCCCCTTACAAAACCCTGAATCAAGAACATAGAAAACATTATCTAAACGAAACCGAAATACTCACTGAAACAATATAATAACAAAACCGTTTTTGACGTATTTAAATTGTACAATTACCATCAGGTTTACCTGTTTCCCCGAGGCTGCTGTCGTCTGATCAACAACGGGGTGGCTTCCTCGATCAACAATCTGCATCAAATATAGATAACATTATATAAACCAAACGAATATACTAATGAAAAAATACAGCAAAAAAAAACTCTTTTTTCATATTATATTTTTACTATTACAAACATGTATACCTGCTGCCTTGAGGCAAGTCTGGTATGATCTACTGCTACGGAGGTGCCCCTTACAAAACCTTGCATAAAAAACATAGAAAAAATTACCTAAATGAAACCAAAATACTCACTGAAACAATATAATAAGAAAACATTTTGACGTATGTAAATTGTACAATTACAATCAAGTTTACCTGTTGACCCGAGGCTACTGTCGCCTGATCAATAGCCTGGTGGCTTCCCCGATCAACGTTCTGCATCAAATATAGATAACATTATATAAACCAAATGAATATACTAATGAAAAAACACAGCAAATCTCCAACTATTTTTTCTTATTATATTTTTACTTTACAAAGATGTATACCTGCTGCCTCAAGGAAGTTGTACTCTTCTGACCATCTGTTGGCCGGGATTTTCCCCGATCACTACCCTGCGAAGTAAATATAGAAAATTTAAACGAAATAAACTAACGAAAAATCCTTAAGATGTTAAATTCATGAATAAAAGGTTGGGTAAATTGTTATATGTACCACTCCCATAGTAACTGTGTTTGTATCTACTCTATTCAAATTGTAATTAATAAGTAACTCTTCCCCCGCAGCTATTGATTTAATGGCGCATACAAAAACATGGTTTCCTTCACGCCCCTCAAATTCATAGTTGGGTTGCTTAATTGTAGACCCTGGTTGTGTACTGTTTATAAAACCCGCAATATTCCCTGTGGCCTTTGGCCTTCCGTCAATGTACAACGTTGCTCCTTTATTTTGATATTTGTCTTTCAACTGTAAATAGTTTGCTGACAATCCATATCTACGCATACTTCATGTATATTCGACCAGCCGCATCCAATCTTTGTAGGTGTAACAGGGTCCAACATACTCCATCAATTTTGTACATCTGTCGTAACCGACCTTTATGCCATCCATGCAAAACAACTCCAAACCATGTAATGACGACTGTGCAATTCGATATATCCTCTCGTTCACAAAAAAATCTATGTTCAGTTGAGGAAGATCCTTGGGTACCCATTGTTTCACTATATGTCTGTACCTCAAGGGCACCTCGATGTCGCCTATTGTCTCATCATCATAGGAACATGACCCCCCTTCAGCGAGAAAAAATTCCACGCGTTTATGGAATTTTCTTCTGATCTTTTGACATCTAGTTGATAAAACTCTTGTAGACCTACTAGATGTCTCACTTTCTTCTTGCCTTCCTAAACTCCCCTCGCTCGAGGAAGACAGATTTGACAAATACCTGTTTGGTTCTACCTGCACCGTGGGAAAAAAGTTCAGATAGGACCTCAAGGCAGAGCGCCTTTTATAAGGTGACATGTTGCGCCTAGGTGCAGGTAAACTCCTTTCTTTTATTACATCTAATAAACAAGTACCACTTAAACTAAATAAAACAACAATAACAAAACATGATTTTCATCTCTTTCGACTTTTCCAAATTAACACTACCAGTTGGCTCATTGTGTTAAAGTAATCTTCAGTAACATGTAATTTCTAACAATAGTTAGAAATTAACCATTGTGGGGAATAGAAGGTCAAATAATATCAAATATATGCAATAGCTCCTTGTAACTACCTCTTATATGCAATAGCTCCTTGTAACTACCTCTTGTAACTCAAATAGGACCTCTAAAAGGTATGATAGCAAGCAATCTTCCTAACTAAGGTCTGGAGGGTGGTACAAACAACTCAAGATGGGAGCAATGACCTTATCAAACACACGCCAAGGACAAGGTTATACCAAAAGACCAATAAACAACAGGGTGCAAGGACCAAAAGTAAATCAACCATTGTGGGGAAGGTACAAATAAGGTCAAATATATATTGCAATAGCTCCTTGTAGCTACCTCTTGTATGCAATAAATCCTTGTAACTACCTGTTATTTGACATGCCAAAGAGATAGAAGGTAAAATAATATCAAATATATGCAATAGCTCCTTGTAACTACCTCTTATATGCAATAGCTCCTTGTAACTACCTCTTGTAACTCAAATAGGACCTTTAAAAGGTATGATAACAAGCAATCTTCCTAACTAAGGTCTGGAGGGTGGTACGAACAATTCAAGATAGGAGAAATGACCCTATCAATCACACGCCAAGGACAAGGTTATACCACAAGACCAATAAAAAACAGGGTGTAAGGACCAAAAGTAAATCAACCATTGTGGGGAAGTTACAAATAAGGTCAAATATATATTGCAATAGCTCCTTGTAATTACCTCTTGTATGCAATAGCTCCTTGTAACTACCTGTTATTTGACATGCCAAAGAGATAGAAGGTCAAATAATGTCAAATATATGCAATAGTTCCTTGTAACTACCTCTTATATGCAATAGTTCCTTGTAACTACCTCTTGTAACTCAAATAGGACCTCTAAAAGGTATGATAGCAATAAATATTCGTACTAAGGTCTGGAGGGTGGTACAAACAACTCAAGATGGGATAAATGACCCTATCAACCACACACCAAGGACAAGGTACCACAAGACCAATAAACAATAGGGTGTAAGGACCAAAAGTAAATCAACCATTGTGGGGAAGGTACAAATAAGGTCAAATATATATTGCAATAGCTCCTTGTAACTACCTCTTGTATGCAATAGCTCCTTGTAATTACCTGTTATTTGACATGCCAAAGAGATAGAAGGTCAAATAATATCAAATATATGCAATAGCTCCTTGTAACTACCTCTTATATGCAATATCTCCTTGTAACTACCTCTTATAACTCAAATAGGACCTCTAAAGGGTATGATAGCAAGCAATCTTCATAACTAAGGTCTGGAGGGTGGTATGAACAACTCAATATGGGAGAAATGAGCCTATCAACCACACGCCAAGGACAAGGTACCACAATACCAATAAACAACAGGGTGTAAGGACCAAAAGTAAATCAACCATTGTGGGGAAGGTACAAATAAGGTCAAATATATATTGCAATAGCTCCTTGTAACTACCTGTTATTTGGCATGCCAAAGAGATAGAAGGTCAAATAATGTCAAATATATGCAATAGCTCCTTGCAACTATCTCTTATATGCAATAGCTCCTTGTAACTACCTCTTGTAACTACAATGTATGAGTGCTTTCCAATACAAAGTAGTATAATTAAAATCTTGTATGATAGTGTGTGGGGACTATGCCTTTCACAATATGAAACAGAGCATTAGGTATCTTAGAAAAGGAAGTTATGATGCAAGTTTTAAGTCACTATTTGACACTAGAGAAGACTTGATTTTGACAACCAAATCTGCAAAACTATTGGCACAAATGGTAAATGATTTCATTTTAAAAGGATGCAATAAGACTTGAAAAATATACAAAGTAAAGCGCAAAGAATGATTACAACAAAAGTGTTAATGCAAGTAAAAGCTTAACATAAAAACACATATTTGATCACCAACAATTTTGTATGACAGGAAAAGTCTTAACTACTTAATACAAAAAATAAAAAATAAAAATAAAATTCAACTTCTCACCTTTAACACTACCAGATGGTCATTGTGTTAAAATAATCTTCAGTAACATGTAATAATAAACTTGTTTAATTTACAAGAAAATAAATACGTGAAGATACTTACCTGGGTGTAGACGTTTCCTGTAATATACTCAGAAGAGTTACTTTCATAAATGACTGTGCCTCTTAGAGGCCAGTCAACTCTAGGAACCAAGTGACCCTATTATAGGGTTAGTACAAACATGAGAGAGAGAGATGACTTGGCTATGGTACAATCAATCAAATAAATTCAATGACAGTCAAAAGGCTCAGTACATTCACAATAAAGATCAGCCCTTAATAAGTCTCAGCATCACAAATAAAACTCAACAAATATATATAACCACAGACCAAGAACTACACACAAAATTTGAGCATATAAAACAAAGGTCAGTAAAAAAACCAAAATAACTTAAAAACCCAGTCCAATCCGCACATACAAGATTTTGGCCCTCATAGATGAGCTAACGGCTAACAGACTGAGGCCAAAGAGACTCATGGCCTCCACATATGAGGACATAGAAGGGTAAAGCAAACCCTTAAGACCTCATGACCCTTACTAAACAAACAACAGAGAAAAACTAGGGATCACGATTGAGTCTGAGTGTCACAACCTCCCCAACATGCACAAGCAGAGAAGATCGAAAAGCACAGTAGGCAGAAAGGTTACCAATCAAATCTCAATAACCTTCAAACCTCAAAAACAGATCTAAAAAAAAAAAAAAAAACCAAGACCAACTAGTAAGGTACAACAGTAAGGTACAAGTAAAAAAGACAAGAGTGGGTATAAAGACTCATAACCCTTAGGACTAAGGGGGTGTACTTCAAATGTGGACAAACTACCATAGTTATACCCATAAGACCAAAAACATAAAAGGTGGTACAAATCAAAAGATAACTCAAGATGAGTAAAACACTGAAAATGTAAAAGGCAAGGTACCACAAAAAAATTATCAACAAAATGAAAGGACCAAAAGTCAATCAACCAAGGTGGGGTACAACCAATCATCCCTCTCTCAAATGTACCAGTGTTCCATATAACCTGAAAGTTCATCATCACTGTAAAAGGAAAAGTCCACACGGATGATGTGATCATTTTGTCCTCTAGATTGCTCCTAAGGTCGAGCGTTAGTGGCTCCATCAAGGGGTGCCCAGTCCCTTGAGAAGACCATCTAACTCAACCATCTCGAAGACCTGGGATAAGACGACATCACGCATCATCATATTGGTAACTGACTGTGTAAGAACTCAAAAACCCTAAAGCAACCGAGCGTGTAGAAGGGGAGCTGTTAACACCTAAAAAGTTCCCACTAGCTCATTCCCTTATTCACGTGACCCATTTGTCCACTTTTCCACCTTCTGAGCCTCTGAAACCAACAAAAGGTCACCAAAAGACCTTAGTACACCCCCTTTTTCCCACTCAAAAAGATTATTTTTCCTAAAAAAGCATAAAAAACCCTCAAAAAGGGTCCAAATTCCCAAAATATTAAAAAATGGAATAAAAATATTAATTTTATTCAAAAAAGGAAAAAGGAGGGAAAAGTACCTAAACCATGTTGGTCAATACCATTGGTTTCCACAAAACCACAAATGGTATTCCCCACCACCAAAACCTATAAAAAGGTGGTAGGGGCTCCTCATTTCACATCCATCCATTATCTCATCCTCATGCTGCCGAAATCTCCCTTGAGTATTTTGGCCATTGTAAGCAACCTTGGAGAAGGAGACCTCTTGGAGCTAGGAAAAGAAAAGGCTCGCAGGCCAAAAAAGCAAGCTCAAAAACTATACTGAGACCGATGTCACAGTAAGCGAGCTACAACAAAATGGACAGAATGCCAACAAGCAACAGTACAAAAATATAAAAGACCGTCTAGAAGGTGAAATAGCAAGCAAACTTCCTATTTAGGTTCTGAAGACCTCAACAGATCGTATCCTTCGCAAGGTGATGAAATCCAAGTCGAACAATACAAAGTGAGAGACCAAAAGTGGAAGGATATCCCTCTACCGAAAGGGATCCTGGGTAAAAGAATCCTAGAAGAAAAACCACTAAGCTATCTCGTTCATGACACGTCCAAGAAGGTTAACCAGAGCTTCTGCCTTTGAGCCCTTGTATCACGTATACGGAAAATACAAGGACGACAATGAAGAGGTGTCCTTAGGCGCTAAGTGGAGTGCGACATTCCACAAAGTCCATCTGGAACCAGTCTTCACTGCTTGCTCCCGTGGAACGGGGGGCCCTCTCAACAAACTGGTCGATGACCGTGTCAACAAATACAAGAGTATTTTAGTACCCTAAAGGACAACAACTATGTCTCAGATGAAAAGCGACAAGGGGAAATTATTTGGATTCCTATCCCCGGTGTCCTACCTAACTAACAACTTATTTTGTATCCTCAAGCGAGGTTAAAATGTGTTGAGTTAGGGAGATAAATTTTAATGGTTTGTTGTCTTACTCAATCAGGTAATGGAAGTGCAACTCAATGGTGTTATGACTCGACTAAAACCATTCATTAGTGAATGAATCAATGCACTTTTCTTTTCGATGAAAAACTAGCTACAAGAAGGAGAGAGTTCTTCGATTCAAAAAGCAAAATAAACACAAGCACAAACTTTTCAAAGAGAAAAGCTACACATTTTTGTACTTTTTCCTTTTATGCCAAACTAGAACTACTCTTTCAAAGTAAATGAATCCAACAATAACTTCTTCTACTTCTAATCAGTAAAATGCATGACAAGTAAGTGGAAATATGGCTTCTTTTGCAATGAAACTTGTGATTTTTAAACAAAGGAGAGAATAGGGTTTGAAATTTTTTTCTAAGCCAATTGTGTGAATTGAAATGCAAATAAGTTTTTCCAAGTAATAAAAATTCAGTCGACTCACAGGGAAGACAAAGCTTAACAGATCTTCTATGAGATTCCAGAGCAAGCTTCAAAACTTGTTACATACAACACATTGATGGATGGACTTGGAAATTTGGTAATCTTAATGAGTGTTTTAAGTTATTTGAGATTATGAAAGATAATAGTATTCACTCTTTCTTTTCATTCATCCATAGTTCACATTCTTGTCCCCTTTGTACAAGATCACTCAATGTGCTTAGTTGTTTGATATTGATCCCATGGTATTTCTATCAACATGGTTTGTATTGACTTCTAAATAGTTGGATTAAGAGAGTCTTGGGTAGTGTTGGGACAAATCCCCTCAAGCTCTCTTAGAGTAATGTTGTTCTACCTACAAACCTTGTACTTGTCTACAATTATGTTAATGAAGAATACTCTCTTAGTAGCCAATTGATGTTTCATGGGTACTCTTTCATTTGTAATGATAGTTGTTGAGTTGATAAGATTTAATATATTGCTCCCCTTATCAACTTTCTCTCTTTTTTTCAACCCCATTTTATTAATAATTTAAGGTACTGGTCAAATCTACATTCAAAAAGTTTAATTTCAGCATTCGAAGTGTTTTCAGTTCATTGATTTTTAGATGCAAGTACACGTATTTGCAATCTTCACACAGATTTGAGAATTTGTACTTGAATTTAGACTCAATTTTTTTGTTTCTTGGCATAAATCATTGACCCAAATTTCACATGAACAAGAAATAGGATATCATTTTGGAGGCATTTTGGCATATCAAGGAGCCCAAACATTCCTCAATGGATAGTAGACCACTAAGAATTTTTTGACCTATCAAGATATACCAAGACATTCCTCAAAAGGCCTCAAATCTCCTACAAGTTGCACAACCTTCTTAGCCCCCCAAAACACACTAATGTAGCCATGATTCAACACAAACTCATCCAATTGTGGACCAAAACGGGCCCACCTTGGCATGTCCACCAAAAATTAATTAAAAACCACACCAAATCCTTGCCGGGAACAAACTATTGTTGCAATTTATTATACGCTAGAAATGAAAATGGTAGTATCAAAGGTTGGTTATGCAATATTAGCCTTTTCTTTAGGGGCAACTACAACAAAGTAGTTGCCCATGTTTTGGGAAAAATTCAGCTTGAAGTTAAGGCATGTGATTGTTCAAGTGAACCAACAGACAATATACTTCAAACTGACCTGCAAGCAAAAAACAAGCAAAAAATATAAATCATAATTGAGCACATATTTATTGCATTTTGCCACTCCACACTATATTAGCATATTACTATATACACATTACTATTTTGGGCATTTTCTATTCCATATTACCTTAGTATATTACTATATGTTCAGTGCTATTTTGGACTATCTACTTGCTCACTTTTATAATTAAATAAATAAATTATCATTTTAGTTTATAGTTTTTTTTATATGGAATTGAGCATTAGACTATTCGTGTGTATCATGTATCTATCATACCAAAGTTTTAAAAATCCTAGTTGGTTTATTTTTTATTTTTTATTTTTAAGATTTATTTTTTTAATTTTCAAATATTTTAATACAATTTTTTGTAATTTCATAGAAATTTCGTGGGGAGATTCCAACAATACCTGACACCCATTACTATGTCCCCTCATCCTCCCATCCTAGAATCTAGTGTAAGATATGAGGTCAAAGGTTTCACTTCTCCTATAGATGTTTTTTGTAAGTTTGAGATGCATGCTTCCACTATCCAATCTTAACTCATGCCTAGACTTTGTTGGCCATGATTAAGAGGTATTCCACTAAATTGCTCAAAATATTTGTTAAATAGGATTGCATGCTCAAGCTTTGGCTATCAAATAAGTTCACATTATCAGAATCTTCATTAATTGGGACATCCAAAAACTTTGTGAAATTGTGTGAAAAGCTCTGAAGGCTGAACTGAAGATTGTCACATTATTATGCATACATTTGTTAAGGGACATGCCAACCTATGGAACCATTGAAAGTTGTCATTTAACCTAAAGAACTAAAGAAGTGAACATATGACCTAAGGATACAATACAACAATAACAATGAGCTTGTGATCATAAAAATTCCCAGTTATAATAAGAACACACATGTTCATTGATAATGGACTAAGATACAATTGAACAAGTATTTTCATCACGGGTATAAGAACATAATTGGATGAAAATGATTAGATAAGTTTAAAGTAACAAATGTGACAGTTGTGTGGAAGATTTAATGGAGTTTTAGGACTCACATCAGCTGGGTTTGAACAATTTGATAATAGTCACTGACATCAACCCATATAATAAGCAGTTAGAGCAACAAATGGTCAAATCTCGAAAATGATTTATGTACTTTGTATACTAGCACAAACATCTTCATAAATCCTGAGATAATGGGTCTTAAAAAACATATTTGCTGAAGAATGTAAAACCTCCTGTGGCTAGTATATATGAGGATTGAATGTTCTGTACTTGTGACTAAGTACTTGAGACTTAAAAACTGAGTGCTTGATGCTTAATATTGTCTACTTGTTGCTCAAAAAATTGTGTGAAATTGGGACATCCATAACCTTCACTATTATGTGAAATTGGGACATCCACAAATTGTGTGAAAAGCTCTGAAGGCTGAACTGAAATTATGAAATTATAAGATATTATTAGATTAAGCCAATCCATTACAAAGATGCAATTTTCATCTATAGAAAGAGAGTAACACATCACATAATCCTTTAGACTTTTCAATGTCTCTACAATGGATGTTGAACTCTCTAGCGATGCTAACCAAATAAGTTTGACACCAAAATTGAGAAGTGATATTCATCAAATCAAATCCCTAGCATTGATCAAGTGTGATAACCTGATCTGTGTAAGATCCTCACAAACAGAGCATTGATCAATGGTTACTCATCGAGAATCAATCCCATTGAATATTAAGTCCAAGAAGGGAGAAAATAATGCAACTATCGAGACAAAGGGATAAGTCATAGATAGCACCTTTGATATAGATGAAGCCACAGTCTGCACCATATTGAAACACCTAAGGGAAAGTGAAGACATGAATGCACTATTCTAAATCAAAATTTAAGTGAAGAATCGAAAGGTGAAGTGCTTCATTTTAAAATGGTTTTCAATGTATTTTTATTCTTGAAACATTAGTTGATGATTTTGGTCTAGAAACCTGTGACATATACAACCAAGTTTATTAGCATGGTTGCAAGAGAAAATTGCTATAAGAATCAACTAGAGATGTAAATCAAGTTTTTCATTAACATTGCTTATATCAATGAAGTAGAATATGAATTTGCATGACTTGATGCATGTGAGATGATGTTTGGACACCCATACTTATGGGAAAAGGGTTGCAACCTTCTACAATACAAACAACAAATTTTGCTTGCTTAAATGTGATAAGGCCTACCTCATCAAAGCACATACATGGAGAGGAAGAACACATTTGGTAGAAATGTAACAAGAGAAAACTAGTAACTCAAAGGGGCAAATAAGAAGTAGGTAAACTCTAGGCCCAATGTAATGTTGAACTTGAAAAAAAAAAGTGGAGACCATGTACTTCAATCTCCTCCATAGACCATCTTTTAGAGGCCAAAAGCTTCCCAATGGGAAGGTGCACCCAAAAGGGATTCAAGACAAATTTGAATGCATAGGAATTAAGTCAAAGTAAAAAATAATCAATGGGGATGAGAAGCATATTAGCTTTCATGAGAAATGACAAAGAGGTGAGGGTGATTGTAAACATGTTGGTCACACACCCAACAACTTATTCACCCATCAAACTAAAAAAAACACACTAGATGCAATAAGATAAAAATACAAAGAAAAAAAGAAGCAAGGGATTGCTACAAGGGAGGAGATGAAGTGTCAGGGATGCCTAACCTTTTGACTATCTCCAGAAAAATGCTCCAATCTATCCATTAAACATATGTGGAAGAATGAGTAAGGGTTTCATTTGACAAAGGCTCTAAAATTTCCTGTAGATTAGAGTGCAAAAAACCTAGAGGGCCATGATACTCTGTAATTCTTTGTAAACATTGGTAATAATAGACTGAGCATCGCCATTCAAACTTGGTTTCCCCAAATTGGGTTATAAGGTAAATTGCAGTCTCACATGGTTGATATCAATGTGCATCTTTTTAGTTATGTGATTATTCTTTGTTGTTTTGGTATGAATGCTAGCATATAGCTCTCACTAAATTTGTTTATTGTGTTTCCAATGAACTTTTTGTTTTCCTTACTATCAAACCAATAACAACTCCCCTACTAACACCTAAATGAGAAATGCCCTACTCGGTGAGAGATCCGCAGGACATGGGTAGCGTGCGTCCCTTCAGTTGTTCCTGCAGGCCCACGCATTGGATAAAAGGAAAAGGGTTTGGCCCCACCGGGGCATGTTTGTGCTCCGCAAGACATTGTTTCACGCCCAAATGAAAAATGCGCTACTCACTCCATAGCTAATTTCATTTATTAAAAATTATATACAGATGTATGAATAACAAGGGTTTGCTGATTTAGAAGCAACTAACCTTGGTCATTGTGATCCTCCCATTGTGATCCTCCCCTGCTCGCGACTAAATGAGAAATTCCCTACTTAGTCTCTACTCGTGCCCAAATGAAAAATGCACTACTCAATCTCAGTCTTGGTCTTGGTCTTGTCACATTAACGCGGTCTCACTCTTGGAATCGGTCTTGGATATGCACATAATTTATTTGGTGTCGGTCTGGTCTTTGTCTCGATGTCGGATAGTGATCTCCCTCTTCGTCTCTGTCTAGTCTCGATCGTAATCTCACATGAATATATAGGGCGCCAATATATAGTGTGCTAATTTGGAGTTCTACATTACCAATTCACTCTAAAGGTATTTGTTGATTAGTGACCTAATAATGTGACTTTATAATGTGTCGTTAGTCTTTATCATAGTATTTAAAACTTCAACGAACTCCAACCAAATTACAATGAATGTGGGGTTGTTATTATATGGTTTATTTTTTTTAATGGTGGTGGAATAGGACATGCCACGTTATTTTATGCCATGTGGTGGGTTGGCATAACAAACTTTGGTTCATGTTTATTTAAAGTGGGTTTTGACTTATGCCACCACATGGAATGAAGCCCATGTGATAGACCAAGGATTTTGCAACCCTATTTGAATTATGTGAGTTGGATATTTTTATATGGTGTTTTGGTGGTTTTTTATGAGGCCACGAATAAAGTGGTGTTGTATAATCATTTACATATGTTATAATTATTCCTTTTAATGAGTTGTTTGTTAACCTAAGTTTGTGGGTTATGAAAGCCAACGAATGGCATGGGCCATTATGCCAACAATTGTATTTGAATATTTTGGCCAAGATTGATATATGCCAATAAATGATCCTTTTGGACTTGTAACAAAATATTGGTTTTTTAATGGATTTGTAATCACTATGTCATATGAGGGGAAGTAACTAAGTGTGAGAACTTTATATAGGTAATTTGACTCAACTAATTTTTAATTGGGAAAACAAGTTGTAACTAGCCCAACTAAGGGGCTATGTTTGGGATCACATGGTTATGCCCAAGGAGGGAAACCTCAAGCTTTATAAGGTTTTCTTTTTGGTTTTTGTTCGGTTTTGGTTTGGTTTCGGTTCTTGAGGTCGGTTGATTTGATGATTGGTCTAGTTTTGGTAACTTTGGTTGTGGATGAAGAGAAACTTCCTTGGTAGAAGATAAGTGGTTGTTATCAAATATTCTTGAAAGCATTATATATTGACATCATTAATATCAAACAAAGGAAATTTGGCGGATCTCCAATTTTGTGTTGCTTCTATACCATCCATTTCTTTTATGATTTCATTGGCTTCCAAGATCTGGCCAAGACATAGCCAAGACAATGAATTGCCCAATTGAGGGGAAAACAAGTTGTGGATTTTCTCTTCACGAGTGTTCTCATGAACACACCTCAAGGAAAACATTTGAAGACATACTATAATGGGGTCCAATTCTTCCTATGATGGAAGCTTGATGAGAGCTTGAATGTGGTATTTCTTGGCTACATCCATTTTGGATTTGCGAGTTTGCCACAAATACTATAAAATTGTGTTAAATTGCTCGCCTCTTGTCTTTAGTGATTCAATTTACTTGTGAAGCTTCATGGAAATAGAGGCTTGTATGTTGATAATGACTTGGATGAATGTTGAAGAAAGGAAATCGAGTTTTGTGGCTACAATTGTTGTTTGAGGGAGTTGAGTTGCACATGCTTGGCCATGTGAATAGATAGTTGTGGCTTTGATGAACAAGCTTGACGAGAACTTGAATGTGGGATTTCTTGGCCCATGAACAAATGCAAGAAGATGAAAAAATGCAAGACCATGAACAAATGCAAGCCCGTGAACAAATGAAATCCCATTTGTAGCTAAGGGGTAGGGGTTTAACATTTCACTTCTGAAGAGAACTAAATCGTGTTTTTACGGAATAGAATTCCAAATAGCAGAAGAGGGTATGTCTTACCGAAGACATTGTGCCCCTTTTTTTTGCTCCTTGCAGGGTCTTTGCTCCTTGTGGCACTGTGCTCCTCGCAGGGTCTGTGTTCCTCGTGGTTTAGGGTTTAGGGTCTAGGGTCTGTGCTCCTTGTAGTCTGCTCCTCTACTCGTGGTCCATGGTCTGCTCCTCACGGTTTAGGGTTTAGGGTGTGTGCTCCTCGCGGTCTGCTCCTCTGCTTTCCATCTGTAGTCTGCTCCTCTACTCCTCGTGCTCTACTCCTCTCCTCGCGGTCTACTCAATGCAATGTTTAGATTTTGTTTTTAATTTTTTGTTTTGATATTTTTTTTCTTTAATTTTATATTTTATATATTTTTAATTTATATTTATATTTTTAATTTAAATATTTATATTTTATATATATTTTTAATATTTTATATATATTTTTAATATTTTTTATTTTATATATTTTAATACAAATTTAAAAGTGGTTCAATATTTTATAATATGTGAATTATTATAATAGAATTGACTTACATAGAATGGCAATAATCTAGGTGATTTACATAGTTAAACATGTATCACCCTCATGATCACATCCAAAGGGGGAAATATACCCCTAAGCACTATAAAGATAACTTGTGAAACATGCCAAGTTATAGTAATAGATAAAAACATGGGGCACTCCCCCCAATAATGTGATACATCATACTAGAAAATGGAATAGTCATGAAATATGCCCTAGTCAACAAATACTCTATCTCAAGGATCTCCAACATCACCACACAACCAACTACACGATATTATCTAGGGGATTCAAGATGAAGAACCATAAGAGGACATATGACCACTAATGTACATCTAATCATAACCAATGCACCAATGAAACTATATGAAAATTTGATTTATAAGTTGTACATAACCAAGGTATAGCTAAGACACCCTCACCAACAAACACGTATCCATGTGTCAACTCTAGGAAATTTGGAATTGCGCTACCAACCAAACGATGCCTTGATTTGAACTCAAAGGAATAATACCAATACCTTTTCACTAGCCATTTTCCTCAATGGCACTACACACCCATGTTTTATAAATGAAGACAGTCAGTAGCTATCTAGCCATCAATATGGCTAGGGAGCGTACCATAAGGAAAATCCAGGGGAAAATGTGTGTGTCCACAAATGATCCATGAGCATAAACAATTTAGAACATCTAGCTAGATCATATCATGAACCAAAATCACCACCGGATGATCATGTGATAAACATGGTGTAACACGCTATCTCATATCAGATAATATATAACAAGTGCCTCTATCCCAATGATTTGCAGGATGTTGTTGAGCTTACTGAAATGCCCTAATAGGCTAATGCAATAATGGGGGTAACAAAGCTCATTGGGAGCCCCATGTAATTTATTAGACAAATATTTAGCACAGTATTTCTTTGAACATGTCTATTTTCCATGTGCTTTGTATGATGGCATTCATGAAATATGTTTTTCCTTGTACACAAGCCTAAAACAATTTAATGAATATATTAATTAAAATTTAAACCTTAATGTCTTATGTCTAATGCCAAAATAGTCTAAACAATAAATATTTAGATTTTGTTTTAAGGTCACTAGCCCCATGTAATCTATTAGAAAAATAATTAGCACATTGCTTCTTTGAACATGTCTAGCATATGTCTAGCATAGCAATTCATTTACACCGGTATAAACTAAAATCAAATTTATTACAAATTTAACATTAGTTACAATGGTTTCTAGTTTGTAGGCGATTTAAATATGATGGATTTGGAACAAGAGGATCTTCTACTAGCTAGTCAATAGTCAATAGTGTATGACATATAAAGTATGACATAGGTGGACCAAATCCTTTATAATAAAAAAATTGGGGCAATATATTGTGGTATGAATTTAACTTCCCTGTATTGTAAGTACATAAAAAATGCATGGCAACATATTTATCTAAGAGTGGAACAAAAAAGGGGAGTGCAAAAGACATCCATAAAATAAGATTCCATGAATTTCCCTACTACAAAAGTAGAGAAAAACAAAAGGAAAGGAAATGACATAAACACAGGCATAAAAGCAACTCTATAAAGTGAATATTATCCAATAAAGAGACTACATGGGTAAAAAAGCAACTACCGTGAAGGAAGGGGAAGGGGTTAGCCCCACTTCTTTAAATAATTGATGCAAATATTTGGATTTGGATCCCCATAGAGTGACCTAGAATGATAGGGCCTTATAGAGTAATCCTAGGTGGAATCTTGCTCATAAGGTTGGTCACCATTGAAGAAGAAGTGGAAACACTCCTATAATCTAGGGTTTAAGATCTCCTAGTGGAAGGAAAGAATGCAGTAATGCATTTCTTCGATAATAATGCCTTATCTACCAATTATGAAAACACCTTTCTCATTAATTTTCATTAAAAATAAATAAATTTGTCTATAATGTATATTTTTTCACTAAATGGGCAAACGTCACCTGAAAAAAATTGTCCATACACATTTCCACTTAAAGAACAAAAGTAGATATAAAGCTTGGTGCTTTTACTCATGATAATGATGATGATGATGATAATGATGATTCTACTGCTGCTACTACTACTGCTGATGATGATGATCAAGATGATGATGAAGATGATGATGAAGATGGTGATGACGATGAAGATGATGATGATGATGATGAAGATGATGATGACGATGATGATGATGATGACGATGATGATATCTTTCTAGGTATCTGCGTCGGATCTCCTACAATGACGATGATGATGACGACGACGATGATGATGAAGATGATGATGATGATGATGATGAAGATGACGACGACGATGACGACGACGACGATGATGATGATGATGATGATGATGATGATGATGATGATGATGATGAAGATGATGATGATTTTGGTGGTGATGACAACGACAATGATGATGATGATGATGATGATGATGAAGAAGATGATGCTGATGAAGAAGAAGAAGAAGAAGAAGAAGATGATGATGATGATGATGAATCCGACGACCTCGCCATACCACCGATGGAAAGAGGCATCAGATATCAAACTTCTGACTTCAAAAGAATCCGACGAGCTCGCTAAACCACCGACTCCAAATGTCGTTGGTATTTCTAGGTATCTGCGTCGGACATCCTACAACAACAATGATGATGATGATGTTTGAGTCTAGAAACCCTCCCGCACCGTCAATGCATGCGTCTAGTCTAACCATGCCAAATTTCAATCCAAGTCAGCACATATTTAAAAAATTTCAATGTTGGCCCCATGTAGCACATAAATTAATCTATAGTTATGGTTTTTGATGCTCGAATTGTTAGTGTCAGACATGTTTGAGTCTGGAAACCCTCCCACACTGTCAATGCATGCATCTAGTCTAATCATGCCAAATTTCAGTCCAATCCAACACAAATTTAAAAAATTTCAACGTTGGACCCGTGCACTACATGATCAAGCACACCATTTGGGTTAGCATGATCATAATTGTGTATTAATTTCGTTACTGAGATTCTCTTTGTTTCGAGAATAATTTAATATTCTCTACTAAACAGGGCCAACCACATGAAGGTGCAATCTCCTATGGCCCCTCCCCCCCCTCACATCACTCTCAATTCCCCATAACTCGAAAAAATCTATGAAAGCAATGTTTCCAAATACCCATAGTATCGATTTTCTGAGAGTTCTGGATGTCTGTCACTTCTAGAGGAAACATTGGTCACCTCAAAGACTGCAGATATCCCACAATCTGATGTTTTCTTCGTTTCATCCAACTTTTTGATGCGATATTTACAACCATTGCACCACATAGCCTTATGGTGTTTTACCTACAACAAGCCATACATGAAAATATTACATAATGATCCAATATTTATGATTAATTGCATGTATTTATGCCATAAAGGGAAAAAAATCAACGTGTACATCAATATGTTTGCAAAAAGAATAAATAGTGTGGTTGATTAATATGCTTGCCTGTTTATCTTATAAACCATATGCTAAATCTATTTCCCTTTGTGTAAGATTGGTATCTCCATTGCGATGTGTTGCTTTAACCAATGAAGCCACACCTTCCCATGATATTCCATGACCAGATTGTTCACATCGTTCAATCCATACCTTCATCCAGTCAAGATTGTTTGCGATGTATAAATGAAGTGCATCCCACTCTCGACCAACTATTTGATGACAATAAAATTAAAATTCAATACAAATGTATATTCACTTAACAAAGTATACATTCTTAATTGATGCAATATAGAATATGTATGATACATATACATAAAAATCAACAGTCAAATGTATTATATTAGCTTTCACCTTCCTCGATCTACCTTTCCCCTTCGGGTACTCCCCTTTGAAATTGTTATTGGAGTCTGGATCACAAATGTGATATAAATTGAGCTTTGACGCTACTTGAGGAAGATATTCACTAATATACAACATGTTTTGGTAAACCATATATCCCTCCATTATAGAACCCTCAACACGTGCTCATTGTCTAACCAAACCCTTCATAAATTTCAAGTGTCTCTCAACCATCCATATGGACCTTGAGTGCACAGGTGCACACAATTCAATCTCCTCAACTTGGTGTATGAGGTAGTGTTCCTGTGCATTGAAAAATGTTGAAGGTAGATGCTTCTGCATTTCGCACATGAGACAAGGAATTTCTCTCCTCCAATACTTTATATCTTCTTTATGGATTTCTTTAGATGACAATCATCTACAAGTGACGCAACCCAATCATGAGATTTAAAAAAAAAACATTATATTACATAACATGAATTGGTGCACAAAAATCAAATATAAGTTCTACGATGAATTAAAAAAACACTAAGCACATGCAAAAAATCGCTACTTAATACCTCATGTATTTCTTGAGATTATATATAACTTGTTTGACATTGTTGTCGAAGTTGTTCGGGAGAGAGAGAGGTAGAACATACTGTAACAATATACAAATCGTTTCATTTTTTAAACAAAGAGTAGATAAACACAAAACCAATAATATGCAGTACTGGAATAAAAAAGATTATATGCATACCATAATAATTACCTTCATGAAGACATGCCAATCATGTGTTTTCACCCCCGCAAAATCACCTTTCTTTGTTATGATATTCTTCATGTTCGCGCAAAATCTGGTGGGAAATTTAATTTTTCGCATGATTGCTTTTAAAACATTACTTTGCTGCTCCATTAACATCCATGGAAGTGAGTTTATATTAATTTGGTCTCCATTGCTATGAAATTGAATGACGTCTTTCATTGCATGGTTGCCTTCTTGAATGTCTTTGCAAATTTGACAATTTTTTCTTTCTCACTCCTTCCATCCAATATTCGCCATAATGTTTCAGTCACATTCTTTCTGATATGCATTGCATCAAACATATGAGCAATTTGTAGGTCCTCATAGTAGGGAAACCTACTGAATTGTTTAGGATAACTTTTAATTCCTTGTGGAATCCCATTAATGCCTTCATGATGATCACGACGACCATCATGAATCGCAGTTTATAAATAAATTACATAAATCAATGCCAATTACAGTAAAGAACACACACATAAAAAATACATAACATTTCATGATCATATGTGATGATTCACACGTACCTTGACGATTTCTATTATATTGCAACTTCCATAGGCGAGGTGTCATTCTCTGTGGTTTTAATGCAGTCTCTTGCTTCCGATTGAACATATTTTTTTCGGTAGTTCAATACCTGTGATTCTTAGAGAGGAAGTGCCTATACTCATCAAACACCTCCTTTCCTAAGCTTTTTGAACGACGAGATTTGATCTTAGGACCACAAACTGGACATGCAAATTTTCCCTTTGTCTCAAGAACTACATAAATAGATGGAATATCTATGTCAATTATAATTATAAATAAAATGAATGGATTATTTAAAAAAACATGCGTGCATAGTATATTAACTAGTTCATGAAATTAAATGCAATTAAAGTGGAACTTATAATTACAAACCACAAAAATGGGTTAACCCTGGGGAATCATGTATTGTCCATACAAGCATTGCATGGAATTGAAATTGCCTTTGTCGTATTGGTCTAGATACGTCATACATAGTGATGCCATTCCATAACTTTAGTAGCTCATCAATAAGAGGTTCGATATATACATTCATATCTTTAACTTGGTACTTACCTGATTGATTTGAACATATAAAATATATAATTATGAGTACCATTTACATATATAAACCATGCACAAGATATATATATAATATATATATATATATATTAATAGTTTTTGGAGCATGATGAGAGGAGCAATGGAGCTCGGAGAGAAGGACAGGTATGCATGTCCGAGGGTCTAAGTTTTCGGTTCGCATCTTTCGTAAGTCCCTTCCCTCGCACTAACCATGTCGCAATGCAATTTTCTCTTATCCCTTCATGTTCCCTTATTCGGTTCCTGTTCGGCTCCGTCCCTACCCGTCCTATGTACCCTTGCCACCTTATCACTGAAGGACGTAACCCCACATTACGGATGACCTAGGGTTCATGTGGGGTTCATTTTTCACATCATGGTAATAGACGAAGTAGATTATGATATTGACACACCTGACGCCCCGATTTTTTGCACGGATAAGGAGGTCCGTTGCTCGGTAAAAGTAATGAATCTCCCGCTCCACCTCACTATTTCTATGTCAGAGTCCCCTTCTATTCACACCTGTAACCCCTCTTCTTCCCCCCTCCCCGGCCCAAGTTCCAAAGCTGCCTCCACGTCGCGTTCCCCATCTCATTTCTCTGAGCCATCATTAATAGTTCCCTCTTCGCACAACCCTTGCAATAATGTTCAACAATATAGCTCGACGTTATATAGACGTCCGGAAAAAAGAAGCATTAAACCAAGAAAAACCATCCCTGAGTTAGTGGTAGGCAAGGATATACGTCTTTCAGATTTACCGGATTATCTAAAATACGCCTTGGTTGGTCGTTTTTGCGGCAAAATAACGGGTAAGGAAGCCCTCTATTCTTGGATGGAGCGTAATTGGCTTCCTACAATTGGATACGTCCCGGATTTCCACATTCTACCACGCGGCTGGTTTCTCTTCAACGTCTGCTTAGAACATAATGTAGCTGATCTACTGAGCCAACAATGGAGTTGGGGACCTTCAGGCTTAATTCTGAAAGCTTGGACAATGGATTTCAATGAAACTAAAGAACCTCACAACTTACAACAAATTTGGGTCATCCTTCCAGGATTACCAATGGTATTTTGGCAAGAGCCAATTTTGAGAGCAATTGGCAACAAATTAGGAAAATTCATTGCTCTGGAAGAAGATTGGAGTTCGAAAATGGACAGATGATGCGCTCGCATTCTTGTAGAAATGGATTTAAGGGATGGACTGTCTGAGGATATCAAACTTGAAATGTGGGGGAGCACCTGGACGCAAAGGCTCAACTATTGGAAGTTACCGTTCCGTTGTTTTAATTGCAGACAGGTCGGGCATTTACAGAATGAATGCACAGCTCCGAAACAAGCCAGCTCGTCCAGACCTCCATATAAGAAATCATGGGTTAGAAAAATAAAGCTGACGGATGTCGCTGCTGAAGCTCCGATGAAAGACCTGGCAGTTAACACGTCTGAGGCATGTAGGACGACAGATACACACCCATAAGCTCCCTTGGTTGAATTAGTGGATAATCAAATTTCGACATGCAAGGTGACAGCTCAAGCTCAACAAGACGTTGCATGTGAAAAGGTGGCAGCAGAAGCCGTCACTTTGGGAGATGAAGTGCTTCCCCTACTAAACAACTTTGAAATAAGCTCCAGCTCGGATAACGACGTAGCGCAAAAAGGTATTCCCTCAAGTCCCGTTTCATTTCCTTCTTTTCCCATTACGAATTTTGTTGCCCCTTCAGCGGAGCTCCACTCTGTCTCTGCTTCCTCCCAACATTCCCTATCCCGCTCCCTCAGTCCTGTCACAACACTCTCCTCCTCCCCAAAACAGAAATATGACCTTCGGTCCTACTCTACCACAGAACCCCTCGCAGCATCCACAGGTGGTATCGCTTTGGATCCACCTCCAAAAACCAAGGTAGGAAGAAGATCCCTTCTTACCAAAGTGCAATTACAGGCTGCTAATGATGTCAAAAATGGAAAACAAAGAATGATTAGTAGTGCTCTTAGAGTGGACAAAGCCCTTTCAAAACGTTCTTAATGTTAACGCTCTCTTTAAATATAAGGGGTCTAGGGGGAAGGCCCAAACAACTCTCCCTCAAAAGGTTAGTAGAGTTACAAAACCTGAAAATTCTTCTACTCCAGGAAACGATGATGGAAGGATTTAGAGCTGCAGAGGTGATAAAAAACCTCTTCAATGACTGGAATGTGGAAACTTTGGATGCCGACGGTCACTCAGGGGGACTACTCACTGCGTGGAGCCCGGACGTGAAGCTCCTCTCCACTGCCGTGTTCACTTCATCCCTCAAAACGGAATTTGAAATTTCGGAGCTAAACCAACAATTTTCCTTTCTAAATGTCTATGGTCCCTTCCATGACCGCAAATCCTTCTGGGACACCCTAAGTCTCTCAGGCGTGTTGAATACCCATAAGCTCATTATCGCAGGCGACCTCAACCCGACTCTTGGTTCCAGAGAATTCTGGGGAAAGAATGTACGTCCAGACTCTCTAACCCCATTCTTCCTCAATCTGTTCAAAAGAAATTCCTTAATAGATGTTCAGCCGGTCAAAATCACTCCAACTTGGAAGAACAACAGAGGAGGAGATCAAACAATCTCCAAGAGATTAGACAAATTTCTTATTTTGGAATACCTTTTTCAGCAAAGGCTTATTTTCCGCTCCTCTGTCGAGGTAGGGGGTTCCTCTGACCACAGACCAATTTCTCTTTCCATCACAGTGCCAGAAAAGAAGCCTCTAGCCCCTTTCAGATTCAACCCCTCATGGTTAGAGCATGAAGACTTCTGCAAGCTCGTGAAGAACAATTGGTGTCCACTCACTCCCTCAACCTCTACCTCCTACATGAAACAGTTTGAATTAAATATGTCGCGAATCAAAACCCTCGCAAAGGTATGGGGTAGGGAATAGGAGGAAAATGACCGGCGGGATCTAAAGGAAACTGAATTCAAACTTTTAGATCTGCACAATTCTCAGCCCAACGAAATTTTCTCCAGTGAACAATTACTAACCCTAAAATCATTAGAAGATAAGAAGGCTTCTTTACTGGAAAAGGAAGAAGCTTTATGGATATTGAAGAGCAGATCACTATGGATAAAGGAGGGAGATAAGAACACCAAGTTCTTTCACTGCTTTGCAGCTCACAGGTGTTAGAAAAACAGGATTGCAGAGCAATAACAATAAACATAAATGAAAATATAATCACACACACATTACAAGAGAGACACAGATATATCGTGGTTCACCCAAATTGGGCTACGTCCACACTGAAGTTGCCAGTCCTTATTATTATTCCGTCCAGCAAAGTGAAGGGATACAACCTGCAGCACAACCGCTGCACTTCCTCTTCACTGTCTCACAGTCTCTCTTCTTTGATCTCAGAGATCTTTACAATGCATAAAACCTAATACATCATTAACCCTAGCCGTATTACAATGTCTTTCTTTTATAAGGGAAATACAATGGGAAAATACCACGGGTTACCCAAAACCATGGGCCCGAAAACTGGTGGCGAAAACAGCCCGCTGGCCCTAGCGCCCCCCAGCCGGGGGAGTGGACACTCCCCCGGACCCCACTAGGGTTGTGCCGAGATCATAACCAAACCTGGGGTACGGACACAGCTGAATAATAATATCTATGAATCTGGAGATTAGGCTCCACAACCAACAACAGGAAGAATACCAACACCATTATAGAGGTCAAGGATGACAATGGAAATATGGCTCAGACTTTTTTGGAAAAGACCAAAGCAGCGGAGGCACATTTCAAAGCCAGATTCACGGCCCCTCCAGGATGATCGATAGAAGAAATCCTAGAGATTACATATGGAGGATTTCAATCGAGAATCTCAACTTTGCATCATACCTACAACAGGAATCAGTGGAAAAAAATGTTATGGACCGGTGGAACGATCGCAGGAAAACAAGAGAATATAAAACACAACCTTCAGAAAAATCTCCAAGAGTTCTGGTTCTCCCCTCCATCAACAAATATATCCCATGGGCATTATTTGATGGAGCCAGTCAAGGATCCCCCTCCTTGGGAGGTGCTGGTGGAATTATCCATTTTTCAAACATTAAGAAATGGCACATAAAGTTTGCGCTAGGACAGGTTTCCAATAACAAAGCAGAATTAGCAGCTTTATGGGCTACTCTGATGGTTGCAACAGAGAATCAGATAAAGCATATTCAACTTTTCGGAGACTAAAAAATGACCATTGACTGGGCAAATGGAAAAATCCAAATAAATGCACCGCATCTTCAGCATCTCCTTCATGCAATAAGAGCTCAAATCTCTAACTTTGATCACATAAAGTTCTCGCATGTTTATCGGGAATTGAACTCTGAAGCAGACTACCTATCCAAGATGGCGCTTGCATTACCTCCTGGAAGACTTGAGGTAACAGGCATTCACAACAATCAACCAGCTTTCAATCAGTTGATGGATATCTAGGTCCAGGTAGTGCCTTAAGGGCAGTAAGAAACACTGGGGAAGATAGGCATTTTGAATTTTTCTATGTAGCCTTAGTGGCAATTAGACCTATGAACTTATGAACAGTATTGTAATACATTTTGATATATAATGAAGACAGTCCATGCTCACTTTTTATTTAAAGTGATGGATATTTTCCTATTGGAAAATATAAACCATGCATAAGAGAAAAATAAAAAATATATATATGATATTATGCAACAAAATACGACAAATGACATGGCACTACATTAAAAATAAAAGCTGTAGACACAATATACCCGGAATAATCATCGACAACATTATGTGCTCCCTCTTTATTGACAACCATGGAGGAATGTTATTGTTGATAACAAAAATAGGCCACACCAAGTAAATGGATCTCATCTTCGCAAATGGATTGACACCATCTGCTGCCAAAGAAATCCCAAGATTACGAGGTTCTTCTTTAAAGTGAGGCCATTTTCCCTCCATATCTCTAAATGTAGACCCATCTGTAGGCATTCGAATAATGTCATCTTGACTTCTATTCCTTGCATGGTAATCCATAAATTGCGCAATGTTTTTGCACCTAAACAGTCGTTGCAAACATGGAATAATGGGAATATAACGAAGAACCTTGCGAGGCACCTTTTTTGTTACTTGATCTGTTCGATATCTACTGATATGACATTTTGGACATTCTGTTGCAAATTCATGCTGATTATAATATATAACAGGATCATTGGGGCAATCATGAATTGCTTCATACTGCATTCCAATTTCTTTCATGATGGCAGATAAATATTGATATGTGCGAGGTAAAATATTTGACGGTGGTAACAAAAATTCAGTGATCAAGCTACACCAATTTAAAATAAAAATCTCGTTAATATAATATATAAGTAATATTAATGAAACACATGATTTCATCCGTATTAATTTGACTTATGAATTAACAATAAAATTATTAGAGGAACAAATAATACCTTTATCACAATCATACATATGTGATGGAATATTTTACACACCTTAACGCCCGTGTGACTGATATGTTTGAAAGACCATTCATAACATTCAAGTTCATTATCAACAATATAACAGAGAGAAGATTTGTGTTGGAGACTTCATATAGGGGTTCGTATGCCTTCTCAAGAAGAGGTAAATCATGAACATCATCAAAGTCATCATTTTCATGATCAACATCATCACCATCATCCATTCTAATGTAATATCCCGATTTTGACCCTATTGCATTAAAATTGTAAATGATGTAAATATTGTTATTAATCATGTAAATACGAATTTTAATGAAATACCCACAACTAGCTATGCAATGCAACAAAGAGATGGGGGGCATGATTTTTATAAGGAATAGGGAGGGAAATTATTCAAACCCTTGAGCCAATGGTGCTAACCCATGTGTCAATGAGAAAACCCATAAACCCTCAACTACCCATTTTGGCCACATTTTGGCTTATGCACCCAATCATTAAATTCTTCCAAGAGTTGGTTGAGGCAGTTAATTCCTTTGGAGTGGAGAGGTATGGCATCCAATTTCGTGCATGGGCAAGCCATCAACCTGGGAATTCGTATGTTTGCTTCTTGGGCAAGAAAACACCCACGAAATAGTGCCCAAATCCATCTTTCACCCATGGCCTTTTCCCTCTCACGCAGTCTGAGCTAGCTGGGCTTTCCCCAACACATTTTTCACCATTTTTCTTGCATTTTCCATGCCTGGGAACTCGTTTTTGTTTTGCACAATGGATGGGAGAGGAGGACCACGATTTGGGGCTGTTATGGAGGTTATTTTTGCCCCAGAATGTCCATGGACGTTTTTCTGAAAACGGATTTGGCTTCCCAGGGTTGTTCCCCATCTTCCATTTTCATTTTTGGGTTTCCCACGTTTTTCTAAAGCTAATGAAAACCCCATCTTTGGGCATCTCACTGTAAAAACGTTTCTTCATGCCTAGCACTTATACTTTTGCTGTTATGTGCATCCCTATTTTGGTTTGAACCTGTGAGCATGAAATTTGGAGTGGTAGTGGACAAAATTGGCTTGATAAACCTAGTGAAGGGAGTAACCTCTCAGAAAGATCAAGAGGGCTTTAGCTACTTTTCTATGCACACCCTGAGAGCACTAGAAAGGAAGGTATGGCTTGAGGGACTGTGTAACAGTGAAGAGAATACTTCCTTGTGTTGGGTGTGTAGGTATTGTGGGTGCCAAGTTAGATATATCTTGTAGAGGTATCCATGTCTATGTGCTTGAGCTCACTAGCTTAGCAATTCTTCCTTTCCATTTCCTAGCAGCTTGATAAACCCAATCGTAGATTGGCTTGGCTCATTTTGGTGCATGTTTGGCTATGTGTGAGTTTGCTGTTCCCTTGTTCCTTGTAGAAATCATGCCTAGCTCGGGGGTGGCAGTTGTATCAAGAGATTGATAAGCACATCTGGCCTATGGTTGGGTGGAACGTTGCAGTTGCATAGCTGGTTGTTCGGGACTACTTTGTTGAAGATAAGTACTCTCACGTGTTTAAATTTTGCAATGTATTTATTCAATGGCTGTCATGAAAATGTTGAATGTATGTTAGATATTAAACACGATTTTTAATTCCGCTGTGTTCAATTACAATATTAATATGTACATGTCTTTTGCTATCAATGAATGAATTTTTACTTATGGGATATGGGGCTAGATGCCCGGAATCAGAGTCATGTTCTCTCCCTTGCTTGGGCTGATGGGAGGGGATGCCATAGTGTGGTATCAGTGCCATAGGCTACAGCATTGGGCATCTATGGGCCAAGTATGATCACAGTTACAAGGGAAGATACCCTTCTAAACACCATAGATTACCATGTTGGGCCTTTCATAGAGATGTAAATCATTGTGTGTATATGTATGTAGTATTTGAAATTAAAATGAATTAGAGAAACCTGAAGATCTCATGGATTCTATTGATTAGAATGGGAAATCATTTCCATGAATATTCTGGGGATTCTTGCAAAACTGTTGCATTAATTTCATGCTATGAAAGTGAGGAAGGAGGGAGAAAATCCCTTTTCAGAGGTGCAAGTTTTTGGCATCCTTTCACTGTTCTGCTATATGCGAACTAGGATCTGTAAATAGCTCACCTCTGTAAGGAAATGAAGGACATATTTCAAGAAAAGAATTCTAACTGTCTTTGAAAATTTGCATTTTTTTTTTTAATTATTTTATGAGTTTTCTGCTAAGGGCTGTGGTGGCGGTGAAAGTTAAGCTAACTTTCTGCGTGCGTGGCGGCGAAAGTTAGGCTAACTTTCTGCACACGCGGCGGTGAAATAGTTGTTAATTCGACGCCGAAAGATAGAATTTTTTTTCAATTTTTTTCCTAAGGGCTGTGTTGGCGGCGAAAAATAGGTTATCTTTGCGCAACATGACGGCGAAGGTTAAGCTAACTTTCTGCGCGTGCGGCGACGAAAGTTAGGCTAACTTTCTGTGCGCGTGGCGGGGAAAATTAGACTAATTTCTGCACACGCGACGGCGATAATTGGGCTAACTCTTGCGACTCTGTCGGAAAAGATAAGCCCAAAAGTGCCGCAACGGTCGACGAAATAGCTGTTAACTCTGCGCCGAAGGGAAGCGGTCGGCGGTCGGAGATTTTAACGTTAATTTTTGCGGAGATGTTGCTAATTTTGTGCCGAAAGGGAAGAGAAAATTCTAAATTTTTTTCTAAGTGTTTCAAAATTTTTGCCTAAAGGCTGTGTCGGTGAAGTTAAGGTTAACTTCTACATGCGCAGCGACAAAATTAATGTTAACTTTTGCGTGTGCGACGACAGAATTAACGTTAACTTCTGCGTGCGCGACGACATAATTAACGTTAACTCCTGCGTGCGCAGCGACAGAATTAATGTTAATTTCTGCGTGCATGGCGGCAGAATTAGCGTTAATATCTGCGACGCACACGGTGACAAACTTAGCGATAGGAGCCGCACCACCCACGACAATTTTAAGGATAAAATCTGCGCCACACAAGCGACACTTTTAAAGCTAAATTTCCGCGACAATGGCGGCCATTTTAACCTTAATAATTGCGCCAAATGGGGAAGGTCTATGACTGGACAAAGTTGTCAATATGGGATTTCCCCACATACATGCAAATAATTTATAGCATTATAATGCAGCTAACAGTTGTGTTTATAAACACATTTTGCAAAATTATAGTCACATCAAAGCAACATTCCAGATAAGTGCAGTTGGAAAGTTCTGGTCTTGGTTGGGCCAAGAATATCAACATCATGGATGATGCACAGGATCCCTATGAGCCTGAGACATATGCCATGGGGGAAAACATACATGTTGAGAATGATGAAACAAAATCCAATGGGAGAAGAAATTGAGAGACTCCCCCAGATATTGCAGCCACCATGAGGAGCCTAAGGGTGGGGTTGCAAAGCTGTAGAGAAGATAATGAGAGGATGATTAAAGCTCAAGAAGAACAAAATCAGTTGAATGCATCCATGCTACAGAGTTTGACAGACATCCAAAGGAAAATAAACTTTGGGCATCAGACATCAAATCCAGAAAAGAGTGGGAGTAGTTCAAGGAGAAATTCCCGCAAGAGGTCCAATATCTCAAGAAGAGTTTCTAGAGATAGAACCTATACTCCATAAATCTCTTCTAGTGGATTATCTGACTCCGAAGGATCCATTGAGGGTTCAAGCTCTTCATCTCGCAAGAATAAGAGGAAGAGGCATTACAAGAACAATTCACATGGGGAATTTAAGAAGGCAAAACCTCCTACATTTGATGGGGAGGTAAAGTCTGAGCAAGAAGCTGAAGCTTGGCTTCTTGGGATGAGAAAGTATTTCCAAGTCCAAGACTACTCTGGAAATATGAAGGCAAGGGTCGCCATCTTCAACTTGAATGGACGAGCATCTATATGGTGGGAACACATCAGGCAAGTGAAGAAGATCAATGAAAGAAAGATTGTGTGGAAGCAGTTCAAGAAGTACTTCAAGCAGAAGTACCTCTATGACAGGTACTATGATGACAAGATCAAAGAGTTCCATGAGCTGAGATTGGGACAATTGACCATGGAAGAGTATGCAAACAAGTTCTTGGAACTGCTGAGGTATGTCAAGTATATTCGAGATGATAAGGTGAAAATTCAGCATTTTCTAAGTGGGCTACCCCAGTCATATAAAGATAGGATTGAATTTGATGAGCCCCGAACTCTATAAGAGGCAATAAGGAAGGCCAAGTATTGCTATGATCAAAACAAAAGCAAACCTGATTTCCATAAGGCACGGAAGGACAAGAAAAATGAGAAGTTTGACCAAAGGAAGAAAGGTTTCAAACCTCCTCATATCAGAAATCAGTAAAGGCAGCCATCATAGGTTGTGACTAAGCCAACTAGGATGATGGGAGACAAGCCAAGAGATCCAAAGGAGCCAAGAGAACCACTTCAATGTTGGGGTTGTGGAGGAGACCATATGCTTAGGAACTGTCCACATCAGAATGGGAATGCAAATCAAGTTCACAACATCCAAGGAGCTGAAACTGTGGGTCAAGTGGCGAGGACAATTCCTAGAATCTATGAAGCACTAGACGACCGCCAAGCAGATCATCAATCAACTGTTGTTGAAGTTGAAGGTAAGATTGCTGAGCAATCTATTTTTGTTTTGATTGATCCTGGATCTACTCACAGTTATATCACTCCTAAAATGGTTGAGATTTGTGCTTTTAAGAAGTCAAAGCATAGTAAATCATGGTTAGTTCAACTAGCTATTGGGACCAAGAGAAAAGTCAGTGAAATTGTAGAGAAGTGTCCCTTAGAGATGGACGGGCTATTCACTTATGTAAATCTGAATATTTTGCCACTTGGTTCCTATGATATTCTCATTGGGATGGATTGGTTAGAAGCACACAGGGTTAAACTTGACTACTACAATACAAATTTTGAATGCATGGACGAAGAAGGAAACCCAAGGGTTGTAAGAGGCATTCCAAAGGTGACTTCTGTTAGGCAGGTTTCAGCCATGCAGTTGAAGAAGTTCTGTAGGAAAGGTTGTCAATTGTATGAAGCCCATGTTTTGGAGACAATAGAGGATGAAACTCTTAAGTTGGAGGACTACCATGTGTTGCAGGAATTCAGGGATGTTTTTCCTGATGAGATTCCGGGACTTCCTCCAAAAAGAGACATTGATTTTACAATTGAACTTGTGCCAAGAGCTGCACCAGTGTCCAAGACACCCTACAGGATGAGTACACCGGAATTGATAGAATTGAAAATGCAATTACAAGAGTTGTTGGAAAAGAAATATATCAGGCCCAGTGTGTCCCCGTGGGGAGCACCTGTTCTATTTGTGAAAAAGAAAGATGGAACACTCAGGTTATGTATTGACTACAGGCAGTTGAACAAGGTTACTATGAAGAACAGATATCCATTGCCTCGAATTGATGACCTTTTTGATCAAATGAGAGGAGCAAAGGTATTTTCAAAGATCGACTTAAGGTCAGGTTATCATCAGGTAAGAATCAAAGAGGAAGATATTCATAAGACAACCTTTAGAACAAGGTATGGACACTATGAGTTTGTAGTGGTACGATTTGGTCTCACAAATGCACCAGCTACATTCATGTGTCTCATGAATAGTGTTTTTAGCAAGTATTTGGACAAGTTTGTTCTTGTTTTTCTAGACGACATTCTCATCTATTCTAAGAATGAAGAAGAGCATGAAGAACATTTGAGAATGACATTGCAATTGCTAAGGGAGCATAGGCTGTATGGAAAGTTAAGCAAATGTGACTTTTATAAAGATAAAATTCATTATTTGGGTCACATTATCTCAGACGAAGGAATATCGGTGGACCCTGAGAAGATTGAAGCCATTATGAATTGGCCAACTCCAAGGAATGTCACAGATGTGAGATATTTTATGGGCCTTGCTGGTTACTACAGGAGGTTTATTGAAGGAATCTCCAAGGTCGCAAACCCGATCACTTCTTTGCAAAAGAAGGGGATTAAGTTTGAATGGTCACCAAGATGTGAGGAAAGTTTACAGTGGTTGAAGAATCTTCTTACGAGTACACCAATTTTGAAAATTGCAGACCCAGAAAAAGACTTTGTGGTGTGTACCGATGCATGCAATCAAGGACTTGGAGGAGTTCTTATGCAAGACAACCACGTGGTATGCTATGAGTCGAGAAAGTTGAAGGAGCATGAGAAGAACTATGCTACTCATGATTTAGAACTTGCAGCCATAGTACATGCTTTAAAGATGTGGAGGCATTACTTAATGGGCAGGAGATTTGAGCTAAGGACAGACCATTGTGGTCTGAAATACTTGTTTGATCAACCAACTTTAAATGCTAGGCAAGCTAGATGGTTGGAATTTTTGTGTGAATTTGATTTTGAAATCAAACACATAAAAGGGAAAGAAAACAAGGTGGCGGATGCACTCAGCAAGAAAGTACATGAAATGCATGTGGCAGCGCTTAGTACTTGCCAACCAGATTTGAGGCAACAGATTGTTAACCATATGGCTGAAGATGAAATGTATGTGCATATAAAGGGCAAGTTGCAGCAACAAGACTTTGAAAAGAAGTATGAAGGCTATCATTTGGAGGAATATTGACTTCTTACTTATAAGAATAGAGCCTATATTCCAAATGTGGCGGATTTGAGAAGGATTGTTATGGATGAAATCCATAGAGCTCCATACTCCGGTCACCCAGGATATCAGAAAACAATTGCTACAGCCAGAAAATATTATTTCTGGCCAAGAATGAAGAAGGACATCGCTGAATACATTTCTAGGTGCATGAAATGTCAGCAGATGAAGGTTGAACACCAACACCCAGCAGGTTTATTGCATCCATTGCCAATTCCAAAATGGAAGTGGGAAGTAATTTCCATGGATTTTATTACAGGTTTTCCAATGACGGTGAGACAACATGATTCCATCATGGTGGTGGTGGACAAGTTAACAAAGGAAACACATTTTATACCGGTTAAGTCCACACATAAAGCCGATGCCATTGCAAATATTTCATGAAGAAATTTTTTTGATTACATGGATTTCCTAAGGCAATAATTTCTGACAGGGACACCAAGTTCACTTCCAATTTTTGGAAAGGTCTCTTTGCAGATTTGGGTACACAGTTAAACTTTAGTACCGCATACCATCCTCAAACAGATGGGCAAACAGAAAGAGTAAATCAGGTGCTTGAAGACATGCTTCACATGTATGTTATGGACAAACCATCCAAGTGGGAGGATTATCTACACCTGGTAGAGTTTGCATATAACAATGGGAAACATGCATCATTGGGAATAAGTCCATATGAGGATTTGTACGGCAGAAGGTGTAGGACACCAGTGACTTGGGATAATCCAGTGAACAAAATTGTACTTGGGCTGGAATTGCTTGAGGAAATGGAACAAGAGATTGCAAAGATCAGACAGAATTTAAAAGCAGCCCAGGATAGACAGAAAATCTATGCAGATAAGCTTAGAGTGCATAGGGAATTTAGTGTTGGGGATCATGTGTATCTTAGAGTGAAGCCAAGGAAGAGTTCCTTGAAGCTTGGGGGCTGTGCCAAGCTATCACCTAGATATTGTGGGCCATTTGAAGTGCTTGAAAGAATAGGGCCAGTTGCATATAGACTTGCATTACCTGCTAGCACTAGAGCTCATAATGTTTTTCATGTCTCTTTGCTTAATAAATATGTACATGATCCTAACCATGTGATTAATTGGGATGTGATCCAAGTGGAACCCGAGGGAGAGTTCCAAACCGATCCATTGCGCATCCTAGACAAGAAGGTAAAATTACTCCGGAACCGAGCCATCGGATAGGTAAAGGTGCAATGGAGGCACTATGGTCCCGATGAGGCTACATGGGAGCTGGAGGATGCCATGAGAGTGGCATATCCATTTTTGTTCAATTTTGATGAGCACTGAGGACAGTGCTAATGTAAGGGGGAGGGGAATGTAATATCCCGATTTTGACCCTATTGCATTAAAATTGTAAATGATGTAAATATTGTTATTAATCATGGTGAGGAGCTCAAGGCCAAGGCGCCGCCATTGATTTAGCATTTTATGTATTGGCAATTAAAATAGATGCATATGGTTCTTGTGCTGGGCATGCACAATGTAAATTAATACATCATGTAAATACGAATTTTAATGAAATACCCATAACTAGCTATGCAATGCAACAAAGAGATGGTGGCATGATTTTTATAAGGAATAGGGAGGGAAATTATTCAAACCCTTGAGCCAATGGTGCTAACCCATGTGTCAATGAGAAAACCCATAAACCCTCAACTACCCATTTTGGCCACATTTTGGCTTATGCACCCAATCATTAAATTCTTCCAAGAGTTGGTTGAGGCAGTTAATTCCTTTGGAGTGGAGAGGTATGGCATCCAATTTCGTGCATGGGCAAGCCATCAACTTGGGAATTCATATTTTTGCTTCTTGGGCAAGAAAACACCCACGAAATGGTGCCCAAAGCCATCTTTCACCCATGGCCTTTTCCCTCTCACGCAGTCTGAGCTAGCTGGGCTTTCCCCAGCACGTTTTTCACCATTTTTCTTGCATTTTCCATGCCTGGGAACTTGTTTCTGTTTTGCACAATGGCTGGGAGAGGAGGACCACGATTTGGGGCTGTTATGAAGGTCGTTTTTGCTCTAGAATGTCCATGGACGTTTTTCTGAAAACAGATTTGGCTTCCCAGGGTTGTTCCCCATCTTCCATTTTCGTTTTTGGGTTTCCCACGTTTTTTTGAAGCTAATGAAAACCCCATCTTTGGGCATCTCACTGTAAAAACGTTTCTTCATGCCCAACACTTATACTTTTGCTGTTATGTGCATCCTTGTTTTGGTTTGAACCTGCGAGCATGAAATTTGGAGTGTTAGTGGACAAAATTGGCTTGATAAACCTAGTGAAGGGAGTAACCTCTCAGAAAGATCAAGAGGGATTTGGCTACTTTTCTATGCACACCCTGAGAGCACTAGAAAGGAAGGTATGGCTTGAGGGACTGTGTAGAAGTGAAGAGAATACTTCCTTGTGTTGGGTGTGTAGGTATTGTGGGTGTCAAGTTAGATAGATCTTGTAGAGGTATCCATGGCTCTGTGCTTGAGCTCACTAGCTTAACAATTATTCCTTTCCATTTCCTAGCAGCTTGATAAACCCAATCGTAGATTGGCTTGGCTCATTTTGGTGCATGTTTGGCTATGTGTGAGTCTGCTATTCCCTTGTTCCTTGTAGAAATCATGCCCAGCTCGGGGGTGGCAATTGTATCAAGAGATTGATAAGAACAACTGGCCTATGGTTGGGTGGAACGTTGCAGTTGCATAGCTGGTTGCTCGGGACTACTTTGTTGAAGATAAGTACTCTCATGTGTTTAAATTCTGCAATGTATTTTTTCAATGGCTGCCATGAAAATTTTGAATGCATGTTAGATATTAAACATGATTTTTAATTCCGTTGTGTTCAATTACAATATGAATATGTAAATGTCTTTTGCTATCAATGAATGAATTTTTACTTATGGGATATGGGGCTAGATGCCCGGAATCAGAGTCATGTTCCCTCCCTTGCTTGGGCTAATGGGAGGGGATGCCACATATGACATTAAATGAATCATGGATCAATGTATTTGTACCATCATCTTGAACTATGTTATCTGTATGACCATCTTCTTCAATATGATCATTAACTTGTTCTCCATTATTCAAAGGTCCATGTTCCTCCGGTACTTGTTCTGAAGGCACTTCCTCTGGACGATATGTCGTAGGATGTCTTTCCTTTATAATTACATGAAACCATCAATAGATATAAGTTATAAGAAATATTAAAATAATATATACATTTACAAAAGCAATCAATATAAAAACATTTATAAAGCAAAACTTGCAAATGGACGATATTCATGCCCCCCCTCAGCGTGTCCATGTTCCCTACAATGTTTTCTTGCTGTTGTGATCTTTATTCTTCTACTCTTAAAACCCTTGCATTGACTACATGGACAATAAAATTTCCCATCACCCTTTCTTTTCAGTCCATCCCACAATCTAGCAAGCAACTGTCGATTTTTTTCTTCTGGATTAGGAATATTGATATTTGACATTTTCTCACAAAGAGCTTGAAAGAAGATCATTGATCTTAAAAAATTAAGCTCCACACCTCACTATTTCCGCAAACCGTCTGTAAAATAAATTCCGAAATGTTAAAATGTTTCCCTAATTTATAGATTTTCAAATTAAAAAGTACGTCGGATATCCGACAACTATGCTATAACGGTAACTAGACTAAGTAGGTTGTCTATCCGGAAACATTAGTCTAGTTACCGTTATAGCATAGTCGTCGGATATCCAACATATCGTTCTATGAATTTAAAAACATTTAATCAAATTTCGTAATTTTGAAGGTGAAATCCGACGACACAGTCTGTTTCGTTGGATGTCGTCGGATTTTCTCGTCAGCTTTTGGGTTCAAATTTTGTAGTGTCCTGGAGTCATCAAATTTTCAATGCATCTATCCATAGATGGACACATCTCTCTGCTTCTTGATCCCAAGGAAATGATCTTTGGATCTCTGCTACTAGGGCCAAGTGGAATGAACTCAATTACATCCTCCAAAATTGGTCCTTCCTCACATAGAGAAAGCTCACGATTCTCTTGGTGTGAAACAAGTGCTCTGCAACCAATCCCCATATCACTGCTACCATCAAGCACTTGAATCACTGGACACTCCTCATGCTCACCTCACGCATGAGGCTCCTCCAATGCAACATGTGTGCAATTAGACACACACATCACATCAATAGTGGTCATGGGAGAGGAAAGAGAATCTCCCAAATCCATATGAATTTTTTTCTCCTTTTGATGCTACTTTGTCTTCAACAAATTTGAGAGCCATGTATCTATCTATAAACAACTGCATGTAGTCGTCCTTCAATTTTTCTAGCTCTCTTTTGATGATGCAAAGCTCAAATCTAGAGACCCTTCCCACAAATCCACTCTGTCTCTCCTCCAACTAAACTCTCCTAGTGAGATCTACCATAAGCTTGTGTGCACCATTAGTTCTAGAAATAACTTGTAGTATTCTTTCTTCTATGACTAGGAGTAGGTTCTGCAAGTCACTCAATGTCTCATTGAAAAAACAATGTGTGTTTCCACATGTGATCTCATCCACCATATGAGAATCATGCAGAATACCATCCAATAATCCATCCCTCTCATTGCAATCATCCTCCACACCAGAAACTTGAGTCTCAATGCCAAGAAACTCAACCATGCCAATCCCAAACTTCTCCCTAGAAGTGGATGCAACCTCATGATGACACAAAGGGATACTGTAATATGAAATGTGATCATAAATTTGTATCATGTCTTCTCCTTCATGCAGTGGAGTTGGGGTAGCATGATCTTGCACTGACTTAATTGGTGCGCAACCAACTAGTGAGGAAATGCCTCCTGATTCACTATGGAGCACTAGAGATGACTAAGAGGATGAACTCTGCTCTACTCCATAGGATGGATCACTATCATTGAGTTCCATTGAGCTCATCTCATCGTCAATATTTCCTGTAGTGATATGGAAATCACCAACAAAGAAGCTGAAAAAACTAGAAGTGGAATCATTTCCCAAATTACCAGCAACCTGATGAGGGGCTGCTGGATATTCAGATGTACATGGTTCCTTAGTTTCAGGGGAAGCTTGCGCAGTACTAGGTTCAGGATGCTCATCCCTTGCGCAACCTTCTGCTGGAAAGGCTATGTGCATGTTCTCTTTTGAATGCAAAGTTAAATTCAATTGCTTGTGGGATGACTCCACAACACAATGCTCATCTCCAACATCCAATTCAACATTAGAAGGTTCATTTACATTACATGAATTGGAATATTCCTCAGATGGATGCAAAAAATAAGATTTGCTTTCATACCTTTGCTTTGGAATCTTGATGTATTGACTAGAGGAACTGCATGGTTCTTCACTTGAGAGACTATTGTGCCTCTCATGCTCATTGGATGGTTGATATTTGACTATGGGATTTCTTCTTTCTGCATTATGAGAGTCTTTGGGTGCGCCCTTAGTCATTGGATCCTTAGGAAGACTTACACATGCAACTTGTGGTTCACTCTGCTTCACTTTTTCATTTGACTATTTATGTGCAAGGATTTATTCTTTTCTTTAGGCGCTTCTTCTTCCATGCTATCCTCCTTTAGGAAACTTGATGTTTTTCCAAATAATCTCATAAAACTCCTAGAAAGGGATGTTTTTGGTGTAGCTTTGCCTCTTGTCTTCTTGTCTTATTCTTTTCTCTGAGTAGTGGAACAACTTGGTTCCTCTCTTGATGATCTATTGTTCTTCAATGAATCCACATCTACATTCTTGGGCCAAAATACATAGTTGTAATAGATATAATACTTGAAATAAATGGCCTTGCACATTTTCTGAGTACATCACACTTGGGAAGACCAGAAAAGTGTCTAGAGGCAAAATCCCCAGGAATTATGTGGAAATCAATGGATACTGGTCAAAATATGAAGACAACTTGTCAGCATCAGGGTCAAGGATACCAGGTTTGATGGCTCATTATTGAAGGGGCAAGCAATACTGGAGAATACTTCACTAGTGCAATATCAAATCCTAGGAGAAAGAAATTGCCAATTTCCAAGTAGTTTCAAATGGCACCTAGAGGTTTTGAATTTACAATATGATGCCTAGGAAGGGACCAATTTCCTTATTACTACCTGCAAAAACACTCATACTGATATTTGGAAGCTCAATAGATAGGTGTTTTCTCATAAAGTTAGACAATGCCAATTTTAACTAGTTTTGAGCACATATAATTGATGAGATATTGAAGGAAATTACATAATGGAAGGAAAGGAACACAGAGACTGATTTTTATTATTAAATGCATGCCGATTACATTACAGGGCTGTAACTACAACCTTCAATCTGTTAAATTTTCAGAGTTTACTTCAATATGATCTAGGATCTTAACTAAGAGAACAACATGTACAACATATCTACAGCATATCAATCATGGAGACAATAATGCAAGCACACAAGAGAGATTTACTTGGGGAAAACCATAAAGGTGAAAAACCCCAATAACTTCCTCAGAGATAGATAGAGCAATGATACAACCCAACCATAAGAGGTAGACATAACCTAGCAGCAGATCCTCCTCCTCCATAAGTGCACCACTCCTCCTTGAGTGCTTGAGTGAGAAGTGAGTGAGAAAATAGAGTGCCTCCCGCACTCTATTTATACATGACTTGACTTGCCTTTTTACCTAACTCATGTAGGCTCGAACTTAACCACATAACATAATGCTGATTGGGTCGACCCCCAATAGGGTGGTCTAATAACCCTTTGAACCACATGGCCGACCCCCAATAGGGTGGTCTAATAACCCTTCGACCCACATGACTTATACAGGGCCGAACCCAACAAGGTGGTCTAATAACCCATCAAGTATAAGTTACGACACTTACAATATAAATGACGACACTTCCGTATAGAGGAATAATACCATCCTCTATAGGAGTACATACAACATATATGAAATACATTCCGAAGTTACATATACATCCACACTCCCTCTTAACTAGGAAGGTATTTGTCAGCACAGTTCTTCTAGCACAAGTCATCTTCTCTGGATCATCGTCACTAGATAATCGTCATCGAGTCATCATCATCGTCACCTGCTGCTGCTATCTCAATCAATCTCTGAATCTACTCGTCATAGGAAGTTCTACAGAGCCAGTCCTTTTTCATACTGGATGTAGCCCCACCACCTGCAGGTCTTCATCATCACTGGCCATACTGTGGAATCCTCAGGACTTATTACGTGCGTCACAAAACCTGGCTGCAGCATCCCAAGCTATTACGAGCACACAGCTCTACCTGTAGGATCTCCCAGGAGCACATTACATGTGACCCATCACAAAACCTGGATGAAGCATCCCAGACTGTTACGAAGCACACGACTCTACCTGTCGGATCTCCCAGGAGCACATTACATGTGATCTCACCACAAAACCTGGCTGAGGCATCTGAGGCCTTTTTCATCCTGCCCAGATCTCCCAGGAGCAAATTACATGTGGTCATGGCAAAGCCTGGCTGAAGCATCTGAGGCCTTTTTCATCCTATCCAGATCTCCCAGGAGCAAATTACATGCCATAGGACAAAACCTCGCAAGAGCATCTGCCAGATATCCCAGGGCATCGAATTACATGCCATAGGAAAAACCTCGAAAGGCTATCTGCAGATCTCCCAGGGCACAAATTACATGTCCTCCCAAGCAAAAACTCGCAAGAGCATTTGCCAGATGTCCTAGGGCACCAAATTACATGCCATAGGCAAAACCTCGAAAGACCATCTGCAAATCTCCCAGGGCACAAATTACATGCTTACCTGCACAACCTGATCCACGGCCACAAAGTATCATCTGATACTCATCAAACATCATCCTGATGTACACATGATCATCCTGATCATCATCACTGCAACATCCTGCTGCATGTCATCTGGAGAAGCCCGTCATTCACGATCATCCTGATCATACAATGCATCCATCTGATGCACACCAAGTATCCACCTGATACATACATAGATACATGATCCACACAATGTATCTATCAGCATACATGATCTGCCTGATCATACAAAGATACATGATCCACACAATGTATCCATCAACATCCAACATGATGCGTACATACATAAGTGATCCAATTGATCATATCCAACATCCAACATGATGCATACATACATATACAAAAATGATCCAACTGATCATATCCAGCATCCAACATGATGCATACATACATATAAATGATCCAACTGATCATATCCAACATCCAACATGATGCATACATACATACATAAAATGATCCAACTGATCATATCCAGCATCCAACATGATGCATACATACATACATATACAAAAATGATCCAACTGATCATATCCAAGCAGAAACCAGAACATCATCCTGATGCTCATCATCCAGCACTTACATCCACAGCCATGTGAAGGGTCCCCCTTCCAACATGCTTGGAATGGCTTCAGCAAATGTGTCCATCACTTCTTCCTCGAAGTGTCCTCGATCTGAAGCACACCAAGCCTCTCTCTGAAGTACTCAAACTTCACCCTGGCTAGTGGCTTCATCAGCACATCTGCAATCTGCTCGTCCGTCGCAACATACAGGAGCTTCACAGCTCCTCTCTGCACCATATCCCTGATATAGTGATATTTGATCTCTATGTGTTTCGACCTGTCATGAAACACTGGGTTCTCGGACAGCTTCACACAACTCTGGTTATCACAGAAGATACCAGTAGCATCCAACGGGAGATCAAATAACTCAGACAGTAGCTTCTGTAGCCATACTTCCTCACAACTAGCTGAACAGGCTGCAACATACTCAGCCTCAGCTGTACTCAGTGCTACGCAGGACTGCTTCCTGCTAAACCAAGAGATCACACTTGATCCCATACTGAAGCAGCACCCAGATGTGCTCTTCCTATCTGCAGCACTGCCAGCCCAATCTGAATCAACATAACCCTGGAGGTTGAACTTTTGATTCGCTTCATACTTGAGCCCATAATCCACTGTACCCTTCAGGTACCTCAGAACATACTTTACAGCAACCAGGTGAACACTCCTCGGATTCGTCAGGAATTGGCTCAATGTGTTCACAGCAAAGCAAATGTCTGGTCTCGTGTTCATCAGGTACATTAAGGACCCAATCATCTGATGATACATAGAGACATCAACTGGCTCAGATGAAGCATCACATAGAAGCTTCAGATTCGATGCCATAGGTGTGGCCATGGCCTTGCAATCCATCATCCCAGATCTCTTCAGGATATCTACTGTGTACTTCCCTTGACCAAGGAAGATCCCACCTGCACTCTGCCACACCTCCATGCCTAGGAAATAGTGCATCATTCCCAAATCTTTCATATCGAATTCAACAGCAAGCTTCCTTTGCATGTCGGCAATCAATCTATCTTCACCTGTAACAAACAGGTTATCCACATACAAAAGTAGTATCACTGGATTGCCTTCCTCAACCTTGTAGTAAAGGTTGGAATCCGCTTTACTCTTGGTAAATCCCAAACTAGATAGAAAGCTGTCTATCCTACCATACCAAGTTCTGCACACATATATGACTACACCATGCTGTCTTGAAATCCATCTGGTGCATCTTCTATTTCATCACTTTTATATTTCTCAATGCTGCCATCTGCAACATGCTTGATCTGATAGATCCATTTGGAAGTCATAACAAACTTCCCTTCACGTCTTGGGACTACATCCCAAACATCATTCTTCATGATCGACGGATCATGGCATTCCATTTCTTCATCCCAGATCCTGGGAACTTCAATATCTTTGCTGAACAAATGTTGTAGTTCTTCTTTTGTAGGAGATGGCATACGATCTTTCCTACACAACAAGTTAAATTGCATGATTAGAAAACATCTCATAGTTTTCAGAACAAATTCTTACACATAAAGAAATATGTCATACAGTCATGCAATTATCTTATCCAATGCTTCAATACAACATTTATCCATATCCCGTAACTTTCTAGATGCCTTCCAATCTCTACCAGAACATTGTTAAGAGTGTGCACATCTCCCAACATGTTAGCAAAGAGGTTTCATTCTAGATAAGTAGCAACGGAATGTTGTACAGTGCCATAGGCCACTTACCCATGCATATTAGGAGTATACTGTTCATCAATGCAACTATTCTAATATGCATAATACACAACCTAATTCTAGGAACATCAGTATATACATTATTGAACAGTATTATTTATACAATAAAATATTCAAGTAATGACAATTCAAATACTTATCTTTGTTTGTTTGTTGGGTTGACTCCCTCTCAGTCTTTGCTTCTTTTCTGCAACTCCATTCCTATGTGGATTGTGAGAAGTGGTCAACTCCTTCTGAATATCTGCATCCTTGCAGAAACTACTGAAGTGTGCTCCTTTGCTTTCTTGCAGGAACAACTAGAGTGTGCTCCCTCTTGATCTTTGCTTCCTGGATTACCTGTGCTTGAACTTACATCCATCCTTAATCACTATGCATGCTTATTAGTATCATCATTGTGTTATCCTTGAGGTCTCATACATAATCACACATTTATTAGTATAATCTTAATATTATCAAAACACAATAATCTCAAGCATGTATAGTTAGGATCATTTCAAACACAGATAATAAACATTAGTATTAAGGTTTCAGGGAAGTCTTCTTTTACTCATGCATATTCTTATTTGATCATAGGACTCTTTTGGTTAGTTAAATCATCAATCATGGTAAGAACATAATATGCATACAACCGTGATTATTCAAACCTATGACTTCATGAATAATCATCATCAACAGCACAACAGTATAAGATCCTAACACAAGGTAGGATTCTAGCTTGATATAGGAAAAACATACCTGGATTAGCATGCTAGCTAGTTATGTCTAAGATACTCACATGATGTCTTCTTGTTCTTCTTCAATGACTTGTGCTAGTAACCTGTATATCTCATAGGTTAACCATTACAAAACCCAGTTATACATACCTCGTAAATGGATCTTCTATGAGATCCATGACAATGGATGAATCTTTGTCCTCATGTTATCATGATCATATGTTCTTGGACCAGAACATGATTTGTCTTTCTTGGTGTACCTTTCATGTTAGTAGACAACATAAACCTCATACAACACCATAATGCATTAGTACAATCATAAGTGTCAAACCCTAATCAATGAATATTTTCTATTGTGCATTCATAGTTTTATTAAGGTGATATGACAAGTCTAAAATCAAGATTGTACTAACCGTAATAACATGAAGACAAACATACCATAAACTTAATCATGAACAAATCTCAAAACATCCCTCGATGAGTCATACCTGTCGAGATCGCTTGTAATCTTCTTATGTAAGGCCCTAGCCTCATCTCCCTCTGAAACATGAACTTCTTCATTTATGCAGGTGACCAATCCATCTTCTTCTAGAATTAACCCAATCCACTTGATTTGCAAGAACTGGACCTGGAGTTGGATATGGGTTTGTCAGAGAAACCCCAAAAATTCAAACTTCTGAAAGGATAGAAATATGTGCCTTGATGAGCTGATCAAACTGGTATATTCAGAATTTGAAAATTGCAAAGTTTCACTCCTCAATTTTGCCTTTGAAGCTTCTGGATTCACTGGACGTGACCCTGAACTGGGGTTTGATGAAGCCCACTCTTCTTCCCAATCAAAATGTTTGATCCAAATCTCTAAGCTTCTATTTTTCTGAGGAGCTTCCAGCCGTGGTCACAGATTTCAAAAATTTCCATTTTTACAGAAGCCCTAATTTTCCACTTTTCTGATCAAAGTCCCGAACTAGGGTCTGATCAAGCCCGGCCTTCTGCCCAACCAAAAATTCTGATCTTGGTCTCTAAATTTTTATTTTGATGAGTAGCATTCAGCCGTGGTCTCCGATTACAAAAATTCCAACTTTCTCCAAAGCCCTAAATTCCGGAAGCCATGAATGAAGGTACTCAAAAATAATTCTGTTTTGACAGAAATATGTACCTAATTGTTTCTGGTGTAACTCTGAACTTTTCAATCCACAGGGTCTGAAAAGGTTTCTTGAGATAGCCTGTCCTGTTATCTTTCCATCCTGATAGGTCTTACCTCAATTGGATTCTTTGAGAGAGAGTTATGCCAAATGTCGCAACGTGACCTGTTTTGGGATAATACAGGAGAGCGAACTTGTACGGCGTGCCACGTGTCACTGTTTGAACTTCGGCCTCTGAAAAAATTTCTTGAGATAGCTCGCCCTGTTATATTTCCATCCTGACAGGTCTGACCTCCATTGGACTCTCTGAGAGAGATTTATTCCAAGTGTCGCAACGTGACCTGTTTATGGGATAATACAGGAGATCGAACTTGTACGACGTGCCACGTGTCACTGGTTCAACTTCGGCCTCTGCAAAATTTTCCTGAGATAGTATAGTCTGTGTACTACCTGTCAATTTTTACGAAATTTCATTTGGAGCTTCCTAGCCCAAGTTATGACCTTTTTCCCAAGGTCACCTGATTTGACTCAGATCTGGAAGAGGCAGAAACCCTATATTGTACAGATCATAAATCACAACGTACAACCAATTAGAGGTTTTCCTTTGGACACAAGGTACCTGGAGATTTAATCTTCAACCTGTAAAGATTTCAGATCCGAAACCTTCGCCAAAACGGATTTATAGCGAAAGTGCTACGACGACTGGTTTTTGCTATATCAAGCCCTAGCATCGTAAGTGCAACAAGTGTCATACATGCCATATCATGCCTTCTTTCAGGCTAGCTCTGATTCCATGTTAAATTTTCAGAATTTACTTCAATATGATCTATGATCTTAACTGAGAGAACAACATGTACAACATATCTACAACATATCAATCATGGAGACAATAATGCAAGCACACAAGAGACACAAATATTTACTTGGGGAAAACCATAAAGGTGAAAAACCCCAATAACTTCCTCAAAGATAGATAGAGAAATGATACAACCCAACCATAAGAGATAGACATAACCTAGCAGCAGATCCTCCCCCTCCATAAGTGCGCCACTCCTCCTTGAGTGCTTGAGTGAGAAGTGAGTGAGCAAATAGAGTGCCTCCCGCACTCTATTTATACATGACTTGACTTGCCTTTTTACCTAACTCATGTAGGCTCGAACTTAACCACATAACATAATGCTGACTGGGCTGACCCCCAATAGGGTGGTCTAATAACCCTTTGACCCACATGGCCGACCCCCAATAGGGTGGTCTAATAACCCTTCGACCCACATGACTTATACAGGGCTGACCCCAACAAGGTGGTCTAATAACCCATCAAGTATAAGTTATGACACTTACAATATAAATGATGACACTTCCGTATAGAGGAATAATACCATCTCTATAGGAGTACATACAACATATATGAAATACATTCCGAAGTTACATATACATCAACACAATGCTCACTGGAGCGCACCAACAATCTTACTCACACAAAAACTATGAGAAATAACTGCCGAAACACACTGTAGATGGAAGCTGCAAATAATAGAACACTAAGGCTCAAAATGGAAATGGACAAGTGAATAAGGACACTGTATAAGTTTGCAATAATCTCTATTAAAAGGATCGAGTTTCCTTGTCCTTGATCACTAACTTCAATGCTAGAAAACACTCCAACTAGTTCCGGTTACAGAGGGGCACATGTCCCTACTGTTGCAAGGGGCACATCTACCAAGCATAGAGAAGCCAAGAGCTACTCCAATCTCAATCAAAACCTGCAAAAAATCACTCCAATGGGTGCGCCCTCATTGATATTCGTGCCATTCAAAACTGCCTTGCTTTTCGGTGATTTTATGATTTCAAGTGGTCCCTCCTTTTCTCAAGTGTGACCTCTTGCTTTTCTTGTGATTTTTCTCATGCCAAGTGGTCCATCCTTCCTCAAATTCACCCTCTCAAGTATCCTTGGATGTTTCCTTGTCTTTCTCTTTAGCTAGATTAGCAAAATTTAAATTCTTCTGCTTTTCCTACCTTTATTTTTCTTTTCCTGCTTTTTCATGCTTTCCTTTGTTTTTTGCCTATTTTTATGAGAGAGACACCTCATATGGGTCCCAATTAACCTCCTAGGTGCTTGCTTGAACCAATTAGACCAAATCCTTGAATTAAATAATCAATTTTGTGGACCTACATGATTTAATTTACTTGTGCATAATAACTATAGGTCAAATAATTCCTAACTCAATTATTTTTCCACTTGAACCTATGGTAATTAAAATGGGGACATTACACTTCGTTTTGAATAAATGTTACTTTTCTATCAAGGATGCATAATGGCTCTGTTTGGAACTCTCCCTTGGGTTCCACTTGGATCACATCCCAATCAATCACATGGTTAGGATCATGTACATTTTCTTAAGCAAAGAAACATGAAAAATGTTATGAGATCTAGTGTTAGTAGGCAATGTAATTCTATATGCAACTAGATCTATCCTTTCAAGCACTTCAAAAGGCCCAAAATATCTTGGTGACAACCTGGTACAACTTCCAAGCTTCAAGAAACTCTTCATTGGCCTCACTCGTAGGTAAACATGATCCCCAACGTTGCATTCCTTATACACTCTATTCTTATATGTATAGTTTTTTCATTTATCTTGGGATTCCTTTAAATTCTACCTAACCTTTGCAACTTTTTGTTCCATTCCATTAAGCATTTTTGACCCAAGCACGATTCTATTCACTAGATTATCCCAACTTACTAGTGTTCTACACATTCTTCCATACAAATATTCAAATGGACTCATTCTCGATGATGCTTGATGCCTATTTTCATATGCAAACTCTACTAATTGTAGATAATATTCCCACTCGGATGGTTTATTTAACACATACATGTGAAGCATGTCTTCAATCACTTGATTTAGTATTTCTGTTTTCCCATTTGTTTGTGGATGGTAGGAAATGCTGAAATTCAACTGTGTACCCAAATATGCTAATAGACTTTTCGAAAAGTTAGATTTAAACTTTATATCTTGATAAGATTCAATTGCCTCGTGTAAACCATGCAATTTGAATATGTATTTCATAAATATCCCTGCTATCTCATAAGACTTATGAGTAGATTTAACTGGAATAAAATGTGCCCCCCTAGATAATTTATACACCACAAACATGATGGAATCATGCTTTCTTAAAGTAATCGGTAATCCGGTGATAAAATCCATAGTTACCACTTCCCATTTCCATTCTAGAATTGGAAAAGGTTGTAATAAACCTGTTAGGTGTTGATGTCCAACATTTACTTGTTGGCATCTTATACATCTAGAAATAGACTCAGCAACATCTTTCTTCATTCCTGACCAAAAATATTGCTTCCTTGCTGTAGTGATTGTTTTATGGTATCCTGTATGTACAAAATATAGCATTTTATCGATTTCATTCAGAATAATTTTTCTCAAATATGTAGCAATATGAATATACATTCTATTTTTATAGGTAAAAAGTCCATCATCCTCCCACTGATAACCTTCATAACTCTTTTCCAAATTCTATTTTTGTAATTTATCTTTTACTTGCACATAGTGTTCATCTTCAATAAGAGAATTAACGATCCTTTATCTTAAATCTATTTGACAATTACTAATGGTTGCCACATGCATTATATGCATTTTTTTGTTGAGTGCATCAACCCCTTTATTTTCCTTCCCTTTTATGTCGTTGATTTCAAAATCAAATTCACATAAAAATTACAACCATCTTTCCTGCCTTGCATTTAATGTTGGTAGTTCAAACATATATTTTAGACCACAATGGTTGGTATGAACCTCGAATTTTCTTCCCATCAAATAGTGCCTCCACATTTTCAAAGCATACACTATGGAAACAAGTTGTAAATCATAGCTAACATAATTGTTTTCATGTTCATTTAGCTTTCTCAATTCATAACATACAACGTGATTGTTTTGCATAATATATATTCTAGTTCGTTGTTTACATGCATCAATGCACACAACAAAATCCTTTTATGGATTTGCAATTTTCAAAATTGGAGCACTAGTAAGAAGCTTCTTCAACAGCTGGAAGCTTTCCTCACATTTTTTGTCAACTCAAATTTTATTCCCTTCTTTTGCAAATAAGTAATAGGATGCGGACCTTGGAGAATCCTTCAATGAACCTCATATAATAACTAACAAGACCCATAAAATATCTCACATCTGTCACATTCTTTGGAGTTGTCCAATTCATAATGGCCTCAATATTTTTTGGATCCAAGGATATTCCTTTCCATGAAATAATGTAACCTAAATAATGGATTTCCGTTTGATAGAAATCGCATTTGCTTAACTTTCCATACAACTTATGCTCTCTTAGCACTTGCAAAACCATTCTCAAATATTCTTCATGCCCCTCTTCATTATTATAATAAATAAAAATGTGATCCTGAAAAACTAGTACAAACTTGTCCAAGTACTTGCTAAAAAGACTATTCATGAGACACATTAATGTAGCTTGTGAATTAGTGAGGCCAAATGGCACGCCCACTAATTCATAATGTTCATACCTTGTTCTAAAGTCTATTTTATGGATGTCTTCTTCCTTGATTATGCCAAGTTAATGGTAACCAGACCTGAAATTAATATTTTAAAATGCTTTTGCCCCTCTCTTCTTATCAAAGAGATCATCAATTCAAGGTAAAGGGTACTTGTTCTTCACTACAACCTTATTCAACCACCTATAATCAATGCCCAACCTAAGGGTTCCATATTTCTTTTTCAAAAATAGCATTGGTGCTCCCCATGGAGACACACTTGGTCGAATGCATTTATTTTCCAACAATTCTTGCAATTGCATTTTTTGCACCAAGAGTACTGAGGTGATCTACAACCCAATATGAGGGAGATGTTGTAACATGTAATGTTGTGTAACGTTATGTAACATGTCGTTACTATAAAAAATAAAATAAAAATTCAAATGATGCCAACTTAAACAATTTTTATTATTGTTATTGATTACATCTTAAACCTAGAACATTATGTAACATGTCATTCCTATAAAAGAAGAAATAAAAATGCAAATTATGACAACTTAAACAAAAAATAATAAATTATATTGATTTAATCTTAAACCTAGAATGTTATGTAACATGTAGTTCCTATAAAAAAAGAAATACAAATGCAAATGATGTGGGCTTAAACAAAAAATAACAAATTATATTGATTTAATCTTAAACCTAGAACATTATGTAACATGTTGCTCCTATAAAAGAAGCAATAAAAATGCAAATGATGTCAGCTTAAACACACAATAATAAATTATATTGATTTCATCTAAACCTAGAACATTATGTAACATGCCATTCCTATAAAAAAAGAAATAAAAATGAAAATGGCGTCGGCTTAAACAAAAACAATAAATTATATTGATTTCATCTTAAACCAAGAACATTATGTAACATGTCGTTCCTATAAAAAAATAAAAATGCAAATGATGTCGACTTAAACAAAAAAATAAGTTATATTGATTTTATCTTAAACCTAAATATATCAAGCACGAGGGATCAAATATCTTAACGTGTAAAAAATTTAGGATAAAAAAAATTACACATCAAGAAATTGGATCCCGCTCGGTGCTTGATAGATCTGGGTTTAAGATGGATTTATGCTGGTAGCTCTAGAAATTATGGGGTACTCATTCTGGAAGGTATCTTGGACACCGGTGTAGTTCTTGGCACAAGACCAATTCTGAAACCAATATTCCTCTTTGGAGGAAGTCTTGACACTTCATCAAGAAAGACATCACTGAATTCTTGTAGGACTTGATAGTCCTCTAACCTGGGAACTTCATTTTTTGATCTATTTGGTACATGGGTTGCAGACCCTTGAAAACCTTTTCTAATGCACTTCTTTAGCTGGAAGGCTGAAATCTACTTAATAGAAACCATCTTCGGAATGCCCTTTACTATCCTTGGGTTTCCTTCTTCATCAATGCATTCAAAGGTCTTGTTGTAGCAATCAAGTTTAACTTTACGTGCTTCCAACCAATCCATTATGATGAGAACATCATAGAAACCAAGTGGTAAAACATTCAAATTTTCCCATGTAAAGAGTCCATCCATCTCTAATGGACATTTCTTTACCACTTCACTGACTATTCTCTTAGTTCTAGTGGCTAGTTGGACCAACCATGATTTATTATGCTTTTTTTTCTTCTTATCAAAACACAAATCTCAACAATTTTAGGAGTAACATAACTGCAAGTAGATCCAAGGTCAATTAAAATATAAATAAATTGCTTATCAACCTTACCTTCAATCTCAACCATAGTTGATTGATGGTCTACTTGGCAGTCCTCTAGTGCAACATAGATTATAGGAATAGTCCTTGCTACATCACCCATAGTTTCAGCCGCTTAGATCTTGTTAACATGTTTGGCACTCCCATTCTTAATGTGGGCAATTTCTGAGCAAGTGGTAATCTCCACATCCCCAACATTGAAGGGGATCCCTTGGCTTATCTCCCCCAAATTTTGTTGGCTTAGCCACATTATGTGATGGTTGCCTTTGTTGATTTATTAAATGATGAGACTTGAATACTTTCCTCCTTTGGTCAAACTCATCTAATCTCATCGAGAGTTTGAGGTTCATTAAACTCAATTTGTTCCTTGTAGGACTGAGGTAATCCACTTAAAACCAATGAATCTTTACCTTATCATCTTTGATATATTTAAAATACCTCAACAATTCCAAGAATTAATATTCATATTCATCCATGGACATTTTCCCTAGCTTTAACTCATGAAATTATTTGATTTTATCATCATAGTACCTATTAGAGAAATACTTTTGCTGGAAGTCCTTCTTGAACTGCTTCCAAAAAATCTTTCTGCCATTGATTCTCTTGACTTGCCTAAGGTGAACCCATCATATTGATGCTCTACCATTGAAATTAAATATGGTCACCCTTGCCTTCATGTTTCGGTAGTAGCCATGGACTTGGAAATACTTTCTTATCCCAATAAACCAAGCCTCAAATTCTTGTCCAGATTTAACTTCACCATCAAAGGTAGGGGCTTTGGTCTTCCAAATTATCCATGTGAGCTATCCCTAAAATGCATCTTCCTCTTGTTCTTGCGAGATGAAAAACTTGGATTCCTGATGGAGTCCTTAGAGGCATATGACTCACCAACAAAAAATTATGGGGTATATGTCCTATCTCTATAAATTATCCTTGAGCTATGGGACCTCTTGTGAGAAATATATCCTTTAGTAGCTTCCACTATTATCATTGTTATTTGAGTTATGCCCACGATGAATTCTCCTTTGAATGTATTTAAATATTTGAAGCATGGTTGCATTCAACTTGTTCTATTCTTCCCGAGCTCTAATTAACCTTTCATTATCTAATTTGTAACTTTGTAACTCCACTCTTAGAATTCTCATGATTTTGGTTTATACGACCATTAGATTCTATCTCTGCATTCTCAAAGTGTACATTTTCTCCAATGGCATATGTTTTAGTGTCACATCCCCACCCATCATACCAACATTGGAGAGAACATGATACTAAATCCGGACATCTAGACCCGTACTTAGTAGACAAACATTCATATAAAATGAAGATGGACATATGGAAATGCATAGATATTTGAAAACACAGCAGAGTTAAAAATCTATTACACATCCATCATACATTCAAGACATTCAAGATGTTCATGTCATTCATCAATTAAACAATACAAGTAAAATTCACTGATGATAAAGGACATGTACATATGCATATTGTAATTAAACACAGCGGAATAAAAATCATGTTAATATCTAGCATACATTTAGCATTTTCATGACAACCATTAAATAAAGACATTGCAGAATTATAATAGAGAGTACTTATCTTAAACAAAGTAGTCCTTGAGCAACCAGCTATGCATCTGCAACATTCCACCCAACCATAGGCCAGTTGTGCTTATCAATCTCTTGATGCAACTGCCACCCCTGAGTTGGGCATGATTTCTACAAGGAACCAGGGATCAATAGACTCACACATAGCCAAAATACACCAAAATCAGCCAAGCCACTCAACAGTCTGCTAGGAGATGGAATGGAAGAATTGCTAAGCTAGTGAGCTCAAGCACAGAGCCATGGATACCCCTACAAGATCTCTCCAACTTGGCACCCACAATGCCTACACACCCAACACAAGGAAGTATTATCTTCACTACTACACAGTCCCTCAAGCCATACCTTCCTTTCTAGTGCTCTCAGGGTGTGCATAGAAAAGTAGCCAAAGTCCTCTTGATCTTCTTGAGAGGTTATTTCCCCCACTAGGTTTATCAAGCCAATTCTGTCCACTACCACTCCAATTTTCTTGCTCATAGATTCAAGCCAAAACAGGGATGCACATAACAGCAAAAATATAAATTTTGGGCATGAAGAAACGTTTTTACAGTGAGATGCCCAAAGATGGGGTTTCTACCAGTTCAGAAAAAACGTGGGCAACCCAAAACGAAATGGAGAAATGTGAAGTCAACCCCAGGAGAGCAGAATCGTTTTTAGAAAATGCTCATGGGCATTTCGTGGACAGAAATGACCTCCATAACCCAAAAATCATGGCTCCTTTCCTCCCAGCTACTGTGCAATATAAAAACGAGCTCCCAGGCATGGAAAAATGCAGGAAATGGTGAAAAACATGCAGGGAAGACCCAACTAGCTCTGACTGCGTGAAAGAGCCCAGTCTATGGGTTCAGAATCACCTGGGAAGGAAATTCGTGGGTGTTTTCTTGCCCATCAAGCAAAAATTTGATTTTCCAGGTTGATGGCTTGCCCATACACGAAATTGGCTTCCATACCTCTCCATTCCCAAGGTATTAACTGCCTCAACCAACTCTTGGAAGAATTAAATGATTGGGTGCATAAGCCAAAATCGGTAGTTGGTGGTTTATGGGTTTTCTCATTGGCTCAAGGGTTTGAAGCCCCATTCAACTTCTATAATTTTCTGGAATTGACTGCTTTTACCTTTTTTCACTTCTTCGACTTAAATTTTCCAAAAAATGTTATCTCCCAAATTGCGTATTTTTGGAAAAACATTTCGAATGAAAATTTGTTTAGATTGATGAGGAGGCAAAATGTTGGAATCATAAAAAAAAGTTTTGCGTTCTTGGGTCACTTTTACCTCGTGCAAGATTTCCAAAATCCTAAAAAGTGCTCCATAATAGTGGATTTTGTCCTATTTTTGAATCCCCATTCCAAATACTTAAATTTTTTGTTAAAGGCTCAAAAGGGTTTTTGCATGCCTGGTCATGGATTGAACTGTCTAGTTTTCATAATGAATACGATTCCTAATTGGGTTTATGACCAAGATATTCAAAAAGAACTAATCTTCAATTTTCAAAATTTTTAAGCTAAATGAGGAATCCACCCTCTGTTGAATATTGTAACTTCAAAGAATATTATATTTGTACTTTATTATTCTGGAGATGTTTCATTCCTCCGAGGTAACCCTATCATGTATCTGGAGATGGTTATTCCTCCAAGGGATTGTATTAACTAGGGTTATTAGACCCACCATGTGTGGGTCGGCCCTGTAGTTATATTTTAGGGGTTATTAGACTTCTCCAGGTGAAGTCGGCCCCATAAGTCTTTTAGTCAGTTGGAAGTCAAGTATAAATAGAGGAGGTGAACTCCTCATTAGTTCATTCACTCACTTGTGGAAGAGTGCGCACTAGTTGAGGAGATCTGCTAAGGAGTCAAGGAGAAGGAGCACATCTTGTATTTTGGTTGATCATCTTATTGAGGAAAGCTTTGCTGGGTTTTCTACCCCATGAGGGTTTCCCAGGGTATATTGTGTGTCTATCTTGTGATTGTGTTTATTTCAGAGATCTTGTTTGTCTGTTTGGTTTAAATCTAACATGGTATCAGAGCTAGACTGAATAGGACATCTTTCACAAGGTAAGAATACCTCTTTCTCTCTCTTTGGTGAAGTTAGGGTTTTCAGCCCAAAGTTGGTATTTTTGATTTTTGGTTGCATGGCTGGATAGCCCTCTTCAAGAGCTTTCTTTTGAGCTATAGATCGAACTTTTTGGTTGGGTAGAACTTCGGGAAAGTCAAACCCTAATTCTACCAAAAGTGCGATACGTCAGATTTTGGTTTCAGAAAAAAGTTGTAATTTTTGATTTCTGATTACATGACTGGATATCCCTTCTCAAGAGCATTCTTTTGAGCTATAGATCGAACTTTTTGGTTGGGTAGAACTCCGGGAAAGTCAAACCCTAATTCTACCAAAAGTGCGATAAATTTCTGTTCCAGTTTCCGGAAAAGTGAAAAGTAACTTCCCAGGTAAGTCTACTCTGTCTCTTGGACTCCCCCAAGAGAAGATGGCTCCAAATACTAAGCTTGAAGACAAGCTAGAAGGCATAGAGAATTTCCGAGCATGGAAATACAGAATTGGTCTCATTCTTGAGGAGAATGATCTTGCTCATTATATCAAGGAGGAAGTTGCAGAACCAGAAGAAGAGGAAGCCAAAGAAAAACACAGGAAGGATCTGATTAGGGCAAAGAGAATCATAGCTGATTCCATTAAAGATCACTTGATTCCCCAAGTGTCTTCCAAGAAGACTCCAAAGGAAATGTATGATGCCCTAGGAAGAATGTATGAAGGAAAGAACATCAACAGAAAGATGAATCTAAGGACTCAATTGAAAAGTACCAAGATGCACAAAGGAGAATCCATTCAAGACTACTTCTCAAGAGTCTCTCTAATCAAAGAACAACTAGATGCCATTGGTGATACTCTTGATGAAGATGAACTTGTGATGACAGCTCTAAATGGTCTCACTAGACCATGGGAGTCATTCATTCAAACTATGTGTGCCAGAAAAGAAAGTATGAAGTTTGATGCAGTATGGGAAGATTGTGTTCAAGAGGAGGCTAGGGTTGCCAACAGAGAAGCACTTCTCAAAGAGGATGACCAAGCTTTGGCCACCCACACCAAAAGAGGAAAGAGAGGCTACTTCAAGAAGGTAAACCACAAAAGGCCTCAACCCTCTCATAGATTCAAAAAGAAAGGGGGAGACATCTCCACAGTCCAATGCTTCAATTGTCTCAAGCTAGGACACTATGCCAGAGACTGTACCCTACCAGAGAAGAAGAAGAAAAGATTTGTTCACAAAAGACATCATGCTCATATGGCAGAAGATGACAGTGAAGAAGAAGAAGAAGAAGAAGAAGAAGTAGAGGAAAGGCCTCAAAAGAAAAGATCTAAAGTAAAGAAAGAAGAACCAGAAGAATATGTACTATTTTCTGCTCTCTCTGGATCTGTGTCTCCTGGTGAAGACACTTGGCTCATTGACAGTGGTGCTTCAAAGCACATGACAGGTCACAAGGAAACTCTCTCCAAGATTGAAGAGAAGTCTTCACCCCAGAAGGTATCACTAGGAGATGATTATCAATATCCCATCAAGGGAATTGGTGAAGCAAGCTACAAGCTTGACTCAGGAACACCTTTGAAGATGAAAGAAATATTATATGTTCCAGGGTTAAAGAAGAATCTACTCTCTATCTCAGCTCTAGACAAGAAAGGCTTTAGAGTAGCCTTCATAGATGGTCAAGCACTCATGTGGACCAAAGGAAAATCAATCAAAGATGCAATTGTCATTGGTGAAGAAGAAGGAGGACTTTATAAACTCAAGGGTCACCCAGAATCTGCCCTTGCTCATGAAGTCTCTAGTCCCAGTGAGCTATGGCACAGAAGACTAGCCCACATTAACTATAAAGCTTTACCATATGTGAGTAAGATGGTTATAGGCTTGCCAAACTTGAAGGTTGATCATGATGGCTCATGTAAAGGATGTAAGAAAGGGAAGAATATCAAGAATCCCTTTCCGAAAAGTGAAACAAAGACTAAGAGTTCTCTAGAACTAATACACTCAGATGTATGTGGACCCATGCCTACCACATCTCTAAGTGGGTTTGAATACTATCTCTCCTTCATTGATGATTATTCAAGAAAAACTTGGATATACTTCCTAAAGGGTAAGAATGAAGTCTTTGGAAAATTCAAAGAGTTCAAGGCTCTAATAGAAAACCTCTCAGACAAGAAAATCAAGATTCTCAGAACAGATAATGGTGGAGAATATACTTCAAAGGAATTTGAAGAATTCTGTAAAGAAGCTGGAATCAAAAGGGAGCTAACCACTCCTTACAACCCCCAACAGAATGGGGTAGCTGAGAGGAAAAATAGAACCATCATGGAAGCTGTAAAGACTATGATACATGATCAAGACCTTCCCATGTATCTGTGGGCTGAAGCAGCCAAGACAGCAGTATATGTTCAAAATAGACTATCTCATAGTGCTCTTGACTTCAAAACTCCAGAGGAAGTCTTTACAGGAAAGAAGCCTGAGGTAAGTCATCTCAAAATATTTGGGTGTCCTGTGTACATCCATATTCCAAAAGAGAAGAGATCCAAATTGGATCCCTCAGGAAAGAAGGGAATATTTGTTGGTTATTGTGAAACTTCCAAAGCCTTCAGAATCTACATACCAGGTTTCCATCATATAGAAATAAGTAGAGATGTTACCTTCGATGAGGAAGCAGCCCTCAAGAAATCCAGAAAGTGTCAACTTGAAGAAGTTTATGAAGAAGATACATCTCCCAGAATCTCAGAGAATGCTCACATTCCTGAAGAAGACATACCAGAGGATCATGACATGCTGGAACCACAAGAACCTCCTGTTGCAGAATTATCCAGGAAAAGAAGACCAGCATGGGCTAGAGATATTATTCAAGGAGCAGAAAGATATGGTGCTCCTGAAGGCTCCACTAGAGAAAGGAAGAAACCAAAGCTAGTATCCAACTATATGGCCCTGATGTGTGATCTTGTGGATCAACTACCTACCAGCTATGAAGAGGCAGCTCAAAAGAAAGAATGGGTAGAAGCAATGACTGAAGAATATCAGTCAATAATGAAAAATGATGTTTGGGGTATAGTTCCCAAACCAAAAGACAAAAGTGTGGTTTCTTCCAAATGGATCTTTAAAATAAAACATGCTGCGGATGGAAGTATTGAAAAATACAAAGCAAGATTTGTAGCCAGAGGGTTCTCTCAGAAGGAGGGAATTGACTATGAAGAAACATTTGCACCAGTTGCTAGGTATACTTCAATTAGAACTATCATGGCTCTTGCATCCATGATGAAGTGGAAGCTACATCAAATGGATGTTAAGACAGCTTTTCTGAATGGTGTAATTGAAGAAGAAGTATACATAGAGCAACCACAAGGATTTGAGGTAAATGACGGAAGGACTCATGTATGCAAACTGAAGAAGGCATTATATGGGTTGAAACAAGCTCCCAGAGCTTGGTACGGAAGGATTGACAATTTCTTAACTAGCATGGGCTTTACCAAAAGTAAAGCTGACCCAAACCTTTATCTCAAGGTATTGGATGATGAACCAGTTATAGTTTTACTATATGTAGATGATCTGTTTCTAACTGGAAATGAGAAACAAATTATTGAAAGCAAGAAGAAGCTTTCTTCAGAATTCGAGATGAAAGATCTCGGATTGATGCACTACTTCCTAGGCCTAGAAGTGTGGCAAGAACCAAAAGGAATCTTTCTGAATCAAGGTAAGTATACTGTGGAAATTCTGAAAAGATTTGATATGTTGGAATGTAAACCCATGGCCACTCCCATGGACTCCAACTTAAAGATTTTGGTTAATGACTCATCAGAATTAGTGGACCTAACCTTATATAGATAGATCATTGGATCACTAATGTACTTGACAAATACTAGGCCAGATATATGCTTTGCTATAAATACCCTAAGTCAGTATCTAGTAGAACCCAGAAAGGTTCATCTAATAGCTGCAAAGCATGTAATGAGGTACTTAAAAGGTACATTAGATTTTGGTCTACTCTATGATGGAAGTCATGAACTCAAGTTGCATGGTTACTCAGACTCTGATTGGGCAGGAAGTGTCTCAGACAGAAAAAGTACTTCAGGTGGATGTTATAGCCTTGGATCTGCCATGATCTCTTGGTTTAGCAAGAAACAATCCAGTGTGGCCCTCAGCTCTGCTGAGGCAGAATACATAGCTGCTTGCTCTGCTAGCTGTGAAGCTGTATGGCTTCGGAAACTGTTATCTGGAGTGTTTGACTTAGAAATGGATCCCACTATGATTATGTGTGATAATCAAAGCTGCATCAAGATGACAGAAAATCCTGTGTTCCATGATAAGTCAAAACACATAGAGATCCGATACTTCTATATTCGAGATATGGTGCAGAAAGGAGCTATCAAGCTTGAATACGTGAGCACTGAAGATCAAATTGCTGATATCCTGACCAAACCACTGTCTCGTGTGAAATTCGAATACTTTCGAGACAAGCTTGGTGTAGTTCAGAAGGACTCTCCTAGAAAGGGGGAGTAGGATGTTTCCTGATGGCAGGCAAGTCTCATCAAAAATGAGACTTCACCTAATCACTTAGAAATAGTTAGATTTAGGACTATTTTATTTTCATTCACTTTTACTTATACATGATTTTGATGATGGATGTATTAGTAAGAATACATGCTAGATGTATACATGCTTTTGATGTTAGATGTATACATGATTTTGATGATAGATGTATTAGTGAGAATACATGCTAGATACATGCTTTTGATGTTAGATGTATACATGATTTTGATGATAGATGTATTAGTGAGAATACATGCTAGATGTATACATGCTTTTGATGTTAGATGTATACATGATTTTGATGATAGATGTATTAGTGAGAATACATGCTAGATGTATACATGCTTTTGATGTTAGATGATTTTGATGATAGATGTATTAGTGAGAATACATGCTAGATGTATACATGCTTTTGATGTTAGATGTATACATGATTTTGATGATAGATGTATTAGTGAGAATACATGCTAGATGTATACATGCTTTTGATGTTAGATGTATACATAATTTGATGATAGATGTATTAGTGAGAATACATGCTTTTGATGACAGATGTATACATGCTTTTGATGTTAGATGTATACATGATTTTGATGATAGATGTATTAGTGAGAATACATGCTAGATGTATACATGCTTTTGATGTTAGATGTATACATGATTTGATGATAGATGTATTAGTGAGAATACATGCTTTTGATGACAGATGTATACATGCTTTTAGATGTATTAGTAAGAATACATGCTTATGATTGTATGATGTATACATGCTGTTGATGCTGATTATGTACTTGTATGGATGAAGATACTTGTACTTGTATTGATGAGAATACAGATTGAGGGGATTGAATCATCCCTGGACTTTCAGTCCTAAAGAGAGCCGTAGACGTAAGGTCTCCGAGAATGAAGTCCTTAGTGGACAGTTGAGGGGATTGAATCATCCCTGGACTTTCAGTCCTAAAGAGAGCCGTAGACGTAAGGTCTCCGAGAATGAAGTCCTTAGTGGACAATTGAGGGGATTGAATCATCCCTGGACTTTCAGTCCTAAAGAGAGCCGTAGACGTAAGGTCTCCGAGAATGAAGTCCTTAGTGGACAGTTGAGGGGATTGGATCATCCCTGGACTTTCAGTCCCGAAGAGAGCCGTAGACGTAAGGTCTCCGAGAATGAAGTCCTTAGTGGACAGTTGAGGGGATTGGATCATCCCTGGACTTTCAGTCCTGAAGAGAGCCGTAGACGTAAGGTCTCCGATAATGAAGTCCTGAATGAACAGGTAGGGGAGTGTATCGTCCCCGGACTGAGGTCCCAGAATAGAACCGTAGACTGGGTCTCCGATAATGAAGTCCTGAATGAACAGGTAGGGGATTGTATCATCCCCGGACTGAGGTCCCAGAATAGAACCGTAGACTGGGTCTCCGATAATGAAGTCCTGAATGAACAGGTAGGGGATTGTATCGTCCCCGGACTGAGGTCCCAGAATAGAACCGTAGACTGGGTCTCCGATAATGAAGTCCTGAATGAACAGGTAGGGGATTGTATCGTCCCCGGACTGAGGTCCCAGAATAGAACCGTAGACTGGGTCTCCGATAATGAAGTCCTGAATGAACATGTAGGGGATTGTATCGTCCCCGGACTGAGGTCCCAGAATAGAACCGTAGACTGGGTCTTCGAAAATTGAAGTCCTGAATGAACAGGCAGGGGATTGCATCGTCCCCGGACTGAGGTCCCAGAATTGATCCATAGACTGAAGTCTCCGAGAACTAAAGATTGGATTGTATCATCCTTGGACCTATGTCCTAAAAGGAGCAGGATTGATCATCCTAGGAATATGATCATGTGATGACGATGCTAATGATCGTATGATGACGATGCTGATGATCTTGTGATGACGATGCTGATGACGATGCTGATGATCGTGTGATGACGATGCTGATGATCGTGTGATGACGATGCTGATGACGACGATGATGATCGTGTGATGACGATGCTCATGATCGTATGATGACGATGCTGATGACGATGCCGATGATCGGATTGATATCGACACTATTGACATTGATGTTCCAGTAACTGGTTGAGTTACTGACGAAGATGAACTGAAGAAAGCTTCCGATGATTTATAGATGTATCATGTATGATGACTCCTTGCCCTTGCAGATGTTGTTATAATATCCTTCTCGTTAAGGGGGAGTGTTGAATATTGTAACTTCAAAGAATATTATATTTGTACTTTATTATTCCGGAGATGTTTCATTCCTCCGAGGTAACCCTATCATGTATCTGGAGATGGTTATTCCTCCAAGGGATTGTATTAACTAGGGTTATTAGACCCACCATGTGTGGGTCGGCCCTGTAGTTATATTTTAGGGGTTATTAGACTTCTCCAGGTGAAGTCGGCCCCATAAGTCTTTTAGTCAGTTGGAAGTCAAGTATAAATAGAGGAGGTGAACTCCTCATTAGTTCATTCACTCACTTGTGGAAGAGTGCGCACTAGTTGAGGAGATCTGCTAAGGAGTCAAGGAGAAGGAGCACATCTTGTATTTTGGTTGATCATCTTATTGAGGAAAGCTTTGTTGGGTTTTCTACCCCATGAGGGTTTCCCAGGGTATATTGTGTGTCTATCTTGTGATTGTGTTTATTTCAGAGATCTTGTTTGTCTATTTGGTTTAAATCTAACACCCTCACTGACATTTTTGTAGCCCTCAATGTTGTGGATCCAACCCCAAATTTTCATAAAAAACTGATAACAATTGCTAGTTTTATGCCCATAATAAGAAAATGGCTCCAATCTTGTTTTTTAATAAATATTTTCCGTAGTGATGATGTTGCGTTCCGTTGATGTGGCATGGAATGTAGAAGGTGGCGATGTGGCATCATGACTTTCCTGGAACCTAGGTGGCATTCCTCAGTCTTACCATGTCATATTCCATTTGGTCCCATGTCCCTATCATCTTGATTATCCAAGATTCCCATGCCACAATTTTTAACCTTGCTAAAAGAAATCCTGCAAACGATCGAGATCTACCCATCTTAGATCCTAAAACAATCTTGGTCATTCACGATAGTGACCACACATGCCAAGTCTCATTCTCCTTTCATTGCATGAACACTCTTGATCTCACGATCTTGTGGACCCAACTAAATCTTAGCCATTCGTGACCATTTAATGTGTGAATGGTCATGATTGAATGATGCAATATGTGTGATTAAATAACAACCATTCACGGGAGGACCCCTTGGGATAAGGTACAATCACTTATTTTTGCACAATTGGACGATATTTTACCATTAAACTTCCATGGATTAATCTCAGTCATTCATGGTATGATCTCTCGTGATAAGCTCCGATCACATCCGCTAGCGTGAACGGTTAGGATTTAAATATCCCATCCGCCTAATTTAATATGGGTCATGTTATCACTTAACTTATAGTTTCTCTAGAAGGATATCCTATCTAGGATGGTAGAGGGGACATGTATCTAAAGAAGTGATCCTAGAAAATCATGCTCACCAGGATATAATCGCTTATCACACTGAGCGAGATAACTCTTCACTTTAAGCCACATTGAGAGTGGGCTAAGGAGGAGACCCTGATCTAACCTTGTGGGAAAGACCTAAGACATGATACCGGATCAAACTATGAGAATAGATTACGTAAGGTACCTTGATAAGTAACCCTAGACCAAAAGGTATAGGGATCTAGGAAAGTACTAGGGAAAATGATTTCAAAGTTATATACACCCTAGGTTCTAAAGCTTGCTAAAGATACATTTAAAATGAGCAAGATAAAAAAATTATTTCACGCAAAGAGGACTTATATGTCTAAGGGAAACTTGTCTTAGATAAGATTAGTGCTTGTAACGGGCGAAATGGAGTCTATGGTTAATTGAAATTGAATTACAATTCACAAATGATGTTCAAGCTTCAAACCCTAGTGTTGATTATCATTTAGATGTTTATCAATTTTTTAAATTTGACAAATGATTCAACACTCAATATTGACCAATATATCAAGCAATAATGGTTCAATGTTAAAACTCAGATTCCAAGGATGAAATGGATCTCTCTAAGCTCTTTTGTTAGTGGATTCAAATATGTCACAAAGAATTGATACCAACGATTGAAATGATCTCATCTTTGAATCTATAGAGAATTAAGGTGACGACTTCAATGAAAGATAATATGAAGACTTTGAAGTATCAATTCTTTAATAATTGAGTTGGCTCACAAGAAGCTTGATATCATGGTGAAGTTTGAATCATGGACAAAAGATCGAGTCTCATTCAAGCTGAGAATGAGACATGGATCACTAATCATGAGGGGGGAGATTTGCCTCATAACGTCCAAATATAAGATATAAAGTGATATAATATGACAATACATCAAAAGGGGTCACCTAGCGGCCACAACTTAGCCACCTAGGGACATAATACATCATCTCAACATGGTACAAGGCATAACAATGATAAACCCATGAAGATCAACCTCTTGCCAAGATATCCGCATGCCACATGATCCATGGAGCCTCAACATATCATAATAAGTCATCCCACATCATTCATTAGCCAAGCACCAGCCAAATCGATTTCCCTAAAGTAGCCATGGTCACTTTTTAATGAATAAAATGTTGATATTTTATACCAGAGGATAAATCTGCTTGTAACTTGCTTTCCCTTGCCCAAAACCAAAAACTGAGTATGCAAATGGAGTTAGAGGGATCATATCCACTAATGGTGACTGCTCACACCACATGAATCCATATAGATATGTCTTTGAAATCCCATACCATGCCCAATAAATAAAATATGGCCATAATAATAATAATAGACCATAATAATCTTGAATCATGACCAATAATCATCAAAACAAACCTAGAATAGTGTATTGGATACATCTAGGTGAAAAATATATAATCTCGAACCACTGTAGCCACATCTGCCTCAAGACCCGTGTATTAACCAAGTCAACAAGGTTGACCAAGTCAAAGATAGCCATACTGATGATTGAACTGGAATCTGAATGATCCTGCAATGCATAAGGGTAGATAATGATTTCATTTTCATATTAAGAGCCAACTATCACATTAGTAACATGACAATGATGATAAATCAATAAATCAACACAAATACGACTTGTTTCGAGTAAATGTATGCTCCTTCATGAAGCCCTTCACATATGCTCACTTAAAAACTTAAACAAACTATTATGATGGGTGAGATGGACAAAACAAGGTTAGGATAAGAGGATTTAACTTGTTAAACCTTGACACTGTGATCTCTCGAAAAGAAGGGAAACAAGAATCCACTCAGACATGTGTAGGATAGATAACACCAGGGGATGGAAGTGTCTCACATATGGGTAGATTTCTTAGAATGTCTCCAGTAGGTTCTAGTGAGCATCCTTTATAACATTCAATAAGCATAGATTTTGAAACATTTAACATTTAACATTTGATCTTTTGTTCACTAGCCAACCTCCAAGGGTAGGTGCCCTGGATAGCCTTGTGGGCTCCAGATAATGACTCAGTTTGACCTCCATTTCCCTCCACCATCCATAGGTGCGATGGAGTTACCACCCTATTTCCTTGTAGGGGAAAATGGCCTTACATCATACGAAGGATGAGTGCTCATCCCTTGGCCATTGAATAGGTATAGAAAATTTATTTTATTTCATTTCAAATAGGCTGAGTGTTTAAAAAAAAAACTAATCGCAGCTGTCCTTGCATCCCTTATATATAACATGTGTCCTTGTGATGCATTTTTTAGGATAACTGGGCTAGAAGACTAAAGGAGACAGTCTGTTGGACACACAAAGCACACCCACACACTCTACAACCGAGACACAAGTAAACATGGAGTATATCCAGCACAGAGGTCCAGGTGGGGAAAAGGTACTTAATCTCACAAGTCTAGGTCCAAGTCAAAGGTAAATCTCAAATATGGAGGCAACAAATGGATGAAATACATGAGAAGTGGTGCCATTCATAACAAGAGTATGGTTAAGCCTATATAAGATAGCAATACTAGTGAGCATAGGAAAAAGTCTTAACTCTCGAGATCATTTATCCACTCACAACAAATACATAACAACAACAAATAATTCAATCACCACTTCTAGTCACCATGCTAATTCAAAGATAGTAATATGAGTAAGAAAGACAAGTAATAACACCCAAATGCAATAAGTATACTTGCTCAATTATATACCTCTCTTTCAGAAAAATCCTCAATATCAACTCTGACTGCTCATGGGAAAAGGGAAAATATATATATCAGTTGCTTGCTTTTCTAAGTGAAGCATAGATAAACCAAGTCCTCTCAATGGGGTCATGCAAGGCCAATTCATGATATGGGATACTACCAGACTGCTCTGTAGGCTCTGAAAGAATCTACCACTGGAAGAAAAATGTGCTCAATTCAACCACCAGACTATCTCATGCCTCTGACAGGATTGATCTACATTATGGTAGCCCTACTACTATGGATGCGACAACAGGTCGTTCACCATGAGGGTTACTATATTATACTCCTTGCACTTAGATTTGTGCAAGTGGTTCAAATTGTATAGTATGAACAACTTAACTTCATCTCATATGTCGATCATCCTCTAACTCTTAAACAACACTATGAACCCAACAAGTTGGCACTTTAGCTTCTGTTAGTTAACAAAACAACATTTTTGTTGATCCTGGAGGCATTTCTCAAAATTTTCCCAGATCAAACTGGTCATTCCTACTAATAATCACAAGATCCAACTCATGGCTTTGTTAAAATACCATCTGAAGAATAAAACCACGATTTTCATAAAAGCATTTTGTCAGACACTTTCTATTCAAACTTTGATTTCTACCTGTAACTGTTGATTCTGGCCCATATAGCCACATTGCTACAACCAAGAGCCCTAATACCTCTCTATTGTGTCCTCATGTATCACTCTCACTATAGGAGGGGGTAGTTACAAATTTCATGTTTCTAAATTTCATCCCATGTGCCATTATTTGAATTCATACCTAATTTAAGCCACCCATGGGTAACATAAACTGAGAAATGCATGTGCGATTGCATGAGTATAATACAGAGTGGAATTAAAACTATACATCACACGCATGCCGCATAAACCATAATATTCATAACATGTAGTAAATACAATAATTTCACAATCATAGACAAATATAATACTTATATTTTAACAAAAAAATATTCAAGCAACTATTGTGTAAGAGTAATTTTCCACCCAACCGTAGGTATCAAATGTAGATACCACCCCTAAGTCGGGCTATGAGGACACCAAGGAAAAGGAAAGTCTTATAGGCTTCTCTCTCTCTTATCCCACAACCCATTTGCTCTAATGCTTAACCAATCTACTCACCACTAAGCAATTACATGAATCTCACTAAGCCATACAAGCATGGCACTCTCTTCCACTCCCCCCACACAACACAAGGAAGGCATCTCCCTTCACTTCTCCATAATTCCCTTAGTAAATCCAACCCTTACAATGCTTATCAATGTGTGTAGAAAGAGCTGAACCTATTGTATGCTCTTAGAGAACCTCATATAACATGAATTCATGGCTTCTCAAGCATCCAGGAGTAGCAAATACAATGTGGGTAAATGTTCTTATGTTTCCTAGCCTCCATTCTCACCTACATCCATATTCTTCACTCTAATGTTTGTAATTTTTCTCTTCACAATATTAATTTTTGGTTTAATTCATAGTCTAGTAATTGCCTATGGAGAAAACAACATGAAAAATACGTAGTGTATGAATTGTGCATGGAGAATGAGTGGTAGAATCCAAAGGAGATGAGAGGATTGGTGAAAAGATAACAGACATTACTTCTGACCATAGAAATGATGACTCTTATATTGTCATAGAAGTATATTCATCCCATGCTTCCGTAACTACATGAGAAGATTTTTCCCACGAACCTTACACATGCATTCAATGATTCGATATAATAAACCAAATGAAGTAATTGGATCCTTTGAGGCGCATGACAACAAATGGATGAGTTTTAAAGCTGGCATTTGGAAAAAAAGGATTTAATATACCATAGCCCCCTTTCCTCTTACCGTCTAGTGGAATCATAGCCCCTCTAGATCTCTTTACGCAACCATCTTGGACCATTTTATTATTTTCCAACATACTATTTACATAGATTTTGAGTCATCATGACAAGCCAACCACATGGACGATATCAAAATATTTTGTTCGTTTTTCACCATTTAACTCAATATGATCTAGGATATTAACTGAGAGAACAACATGTACAGCATATCAAACACAAGAGACAAGAGACACAAAGCATTTCACTGAGGAAAACCAAGAAGGTGAAAAACCCCGCAAATTCCTGAGAGATAGAATGAGCACCAATACAAAGACCACAAAGATCAAACCCCAAAACAAGAGATAGTCTCCTAGCAGCTGCTCCTCCTCCACTTGTGCGCACTCCTCCTCTTTCTCACTAATGCGAAGTGAGTGAGTGAGTGAATGAATAGAATGAGAGAGTCACACTCTCTATTTATACTTTACTTTGACTTGCCTTTTACTCTAACTGAGCCGACCTCCCTTAGGAGAGTCTAATAATCCATTACCACTTGTCACTGGGCCGACCCCACTAGGGTGGTCTAATAACCCTTTAATCCATACTGGGCTGACCCCTCTAAGGTGGTCTAATAACCCATCAAATATAAGTTACAACACTTACAATATAACTTGCGACACTTGCAAATACAAATGACGACACTTCCAATAGAAGGAATAATACATCCCTGTTGGGGATACAATAAATTACAAATGTACCTATACAAGTGAATATCTTTCAAAGTTACAAATACATCAACACTCCCTCTTAACTAGGAAGGTATTCTCTTGACACAGGTCATCAATATACATACGCACAAGTATTCAATTCTGGAGCTGGATCATCATCACTGGATCACGGAGCATCATCGTCACTGCTGCTGTACTCTTCATCTCGATCACTGGTTCTATCTCTCAATTATTCTCGTCATAGGAAGTTCTATAGAGCCAACCCTTTTTCATGTTGGATGTAGGCCTAGCCTCCTGCAGGTCTTCATCATCTCTGTGAGCTGACCATCCTGTGGAATCCTCAGGGCTAATTGCGTGCGTCAACAAAACCTCAAAAGATCATCCCAGGACTGATTATGACCTTACTGCTCAGCCTATCGGATCTCCCAGGGAAATATTACATGTGACCACCACAAAAACTTAAAAGAGCATCCCAGGAACGTTTATGTGCCTAGCACGACCGGCAAGATCTCTAAAGAGCATCCCAGGACTTTTACGTGCCTAGCACAACCTATCAGATCTCCAGGACTAATTACATGTGGTCTGGAAAAACCTCGAAAGAGCATCCCAGGACTGATTACGAGCTTACTTCTCAACCTATGGATCTCCTGGGGAACTATTACATGCTACGGACAAAACCTCGAAAGAGCATTTGCCAGATCTCCCAGGGAACTATTATATGCCATAGACAAAACCTCGCAAGAGTATCTGCAAATCTCCCAGGGAAATATTATATGTCCTTCCAAGCAAAACCTCGAAAGAGCATTTGCCAGATCTCCTAGGGAGCTATTATATGCCATAGGAAAAACCTCGTAAGAGTATCTGCAAATATCCCAGGGCAATATTATATGCTTATCGCACAACCTGTCCACGGCCACAGAGTATCATCCTGATACTCATGATCATCCTGATCATCCTCGCACGGAGCATCATCCTAATGCTCATGATCATACTGATCATCATACAGTGCATCATCCTGATGCACATCATCATCACATGATCATCTTGATCATCATCATAGCACCGTCCTAATGCATATCATCATCACATGATCATCCTGATCACCATCATAGCATCGTCCTGATGCATATCATCATGACATGATCACCCTGATCATCATTATAGCATCATCCTGATGCATATCATCATCACACGATCATCCTGATCATCATCATAGCATCGTCCTGATGCTCATCACACAACGCTTACATCCAGAGACATGAGAAGAATCCTCCTACCACCATGCTTGGAATGGCTCCTGCAAATGTGTCCCATCACTTCCTCCTCGAAGTATTTCTATATGAAGAACACCAATCCTCTCTCTGAAGTACTCGAATTTCACTCTGGCTAGTGGTTTGGTCAACACATCTGCAATCTGCTCATCCGTTGCAACATACAGGAGCTTCACTACTGCTCTTTGCACCATATCCCTGATATAGTGATATTTGATCTCGATGTGCTTCGACTTGTCATGGAACAATGGGTTCTCTAACAACTTCACACAACTCTGGTTGCCACAATAGATACAAGTAGCATCCAACTGGAGATCAAATAAATCAGACAGTAGCTTCCTTATCCATACTGCCTCACAACTAGCCGAACAAGTTGCGACATACTTTGCTTCGGCTGTACTCAGTGTTACGCAGGATTGCTTCCTGCTAAACCAAGAGATCACACCTGATCCCATACTGAAGCAACACCTCTAAGTGCTCTTCCTATCTGCAGCACTGCCTGCCCAATCTGAATCAACATAACCCTCTAGGTTAAACTTTTGATTTGCATCATACTTGAGCCCATAATCAACCGTACCCTTCAGGTACCTCAGAATATGCTTTACAACAATCAAGTGAACATGTATAGGATCCGTTAGGAACTGGCTCAAAGTGTTCACCGCAAAGCAAATATCTGGTCTCGTGTTCATCAGGTACATCAAGGACCCAATCATCTGACGATACATCATGGCATCAACCGACTCTGATGAACCATTACTCAATAGCTTCAGGTTCGATGCCATAGGTGTGGCCATGGCCTTGCAGTCCATCATCTCGAACCGCTTCAGGATCTCTACTGCATACTTCCCTTGTCCAAGGAAGATCCCATCTGTACTCTGCCACACCTCCATGCCTAGAAAGTAATGCATCATTCCCAAGTCCTTCATCTCAAACTCAGCAACAAGCTTCCTCTTCATGTCGGCAATCAACCTATCCTCACCTGTCACAAACAGGTCATCCTCATACAACAGGAGTATCACTGGATTTCCTTCCTCAACCTTGTAGTAAAGGTTGGAATCTGCTTTACTCTTGGTAAAGCCCAAACTAGACAGGAAGCTGTCTATCCTGCCATACCATGTCCTAGGTGCTTGCTTCAAGCCATACAAGGATTTCTTTAACTTGAACACATATGAATCCCTGTCATGTGTCTCAAAACTGAGTGGCTGCTCCACATACACTTCCTCTTAGACTACACCATTCAAGAAAGTTGTCTTGACATCCATCTGGTGTATCTTCCACTTCATTACTGCAGCTAGGACAAGTACTGTTCTGATGGAAGTGTATCTGGATACAGGTGTAAAAGTTTCTTCATAATCTATCCCTTCTTTCTGGGAGAAGCCACAAGCCACAAATCTTGCCTTGTATTTCTCTATGCTACCATCTACAGCATGCTTGATCTTGTAGATCCACTTGGAAGTCACAATAGACTTCCCTTCTGGTCTCGAGACCACATCCCAGACATCATTCTTCATGATCGACTGGTACTCCTCGATCATGGCATCCTTCCATAACTGCATCCCGGATCCTGGGAACTTTAGATTCTTGAATATCTTTAATAGTTAGTTTTCTTGAACTTCGTCACTGGAACAAATGTTGTTGTCCTTCTTTTGTAGGTGATTGTACACGATCTTTCCTACAAGTCAAATTCAATTGCATGATTAGAAACATCTCATAGTTTTCAGAACAAATTCTTACACATAAAGACATATGTCATATAATCATGCAATTATCTTAGCCAATGCTTCAATACAACATTTATCCATATCCTGTAACTTTCTAGATGCCTTCCATCTCTACCAGAACATTGTTAAGAGTGTGCACAACTCCCAACATGTTAGCAAAGAGGTTTCATTCTAGATAAGTAGCAATAGAATGTTGTATAGTACAATAGGCCACTTGCCCATTACTTGCATATTAGTAGTATCTTTTTCATTAATGAAACTTTTCTAAAATGCATAATATACATCCTAAATCTAGGAACATAAGTATGTACATGACTGAACAACATCATTTAAGTAATCATATATACAAGAAATGACAATTCAAATACTTATCTTTGTTTGGTTGTTGGGTGGACTACCTCTCAATCTTTGCTTCCTTGCAGGAACTACTGGAGTGTGCTCCCTCTTGATCTTAGCTTCCTTTATGATATCATTTATGTCTTTGAACTTCTATCCATCTTGGACCACTATGCTTGCTTAAGTGTGCACTAGTGTCATCATTGTGTCATCCTCAAGATCTCATACATAATCATACTTCATTAGTATAATCTCAATACTATCAAAACATTATGATTCTAAATAATATTAAACATGCATGGTTATGGTCATTTCATACGCAAGTAATTTATCACAAGCGTTAGTATTAAGGGTTTCAGAGAGGACTTCTTTTACTCATGTATATTCTTATTTGACCATAGGACACTTCTGGTTTGTTATATCATTAATCAAAGTAAGAAGCATAATATGCATAAACCCATGATTATTCAAACCTATAACTTCATGAATAATCATTATCAATCATATGAAAGTATACTTATATGAGACTCTAACACAAGGTAGGATTCTAACTTGATATAGGAAAAACATACCTGGATTATCATGTTTGCGAGTTATGTCTAACATACCCAAACAATGTCTTCAATGATTTAGAGACCTTGTGCTAGTAACCTGCATATCTCATAAGTTAAGCATTGTAGAACCAAATTATACATACCTCGTAAGTAGAGCTTCTGTGTGATCAATGGCTGTGGATGATTCTTTGTCTTCATGTCACCATGGTCATATGTTCTCGATCTAGAACTTGATTTGTCTTTCTTTATGTACCTTTCATGTTAGTGGACAACATCATCCTCATACAACACCACAGTGCATTAGTACAATCATAAGTGTCATAACCCTAATCAATGAATGTCTTCTATCATTCACATGCATTCATACTTTTACTAAGGTGATAAGACAAGTCTAAAATTAATCAAGATTGTACTAACCTCAATAATATGAAGACAAACTTAATCATGAACATATTTCAAAACATACCTGTATCTCCTCAAGTCATACCTGTCGGAATTGCTTGTAGTATTCTTTTGTAAGGAATTAGCCTCATCTCCCTCTGGAACTGGAACTTCTTCACTTATGTAGGTGTCCAAATCATTCTCTTCTAGGATTAACCCAATCCACTTTGATTTGTTGAAACTGGATATGGAGCTGGCTAGGGTTTGGCAGAGAAACCCTAAAAATCCAAACTTGGAATTTCAAACTTCTGTCTAGACAGGGAGATGCATTTGACTGGGGCGAGAAAAATGGTGTGCTCAGATTTTGAAAACTTCAAAATTGATCCTCCAAAATTGACCTGCGAATTTCGGATCTGCAACTTCTGTCAAAATATGGTTTTCTAGTCCAAAACCTGAACTAGGGTTTGATAGATCTCAGAGTTCTACCCATCCAAAAAATTCGACCTTGGTCTCTAAATTTCAATTTTACTGAGGAGAGAAATCCTATGCTGAGAGCATTCCAAAATTCCACTTCTGTCAAAATCCCTAATTCCTTGCAGCAGTGACAAGCCAAAAATGAAAGTGCTCAGAATCCAATTCTGTTTGGATAGAAATATATGCCATATTGTTTCTAGTGTATTTCTGAAATTTAGGATCCTCAGGTTCTGAAACTTCGGCCTGTGATAGAATGACCTGTCATCTTTCCAACCCCACATATATGAGCTTCAATGGATTCTCGGAGAGAGATATATGCCAAGTGTCACAACATGACCTGTTTATGGGATGAAACAACATAGTGAACTTGTACAGAGTGCCACGCGTCACTGTTTCAACTTTAGCCTCTGAAACTTAGACCTGTGAAACTATAGTCCGTTCCCTAACTGCCATTTTTATGAAATTCCATTTGGAGCTTCCTAGCCTGAGATATGACCTTTGTTCCTAGGTCACCTGTTTAGGGCTGCATTTTGGAAGAGGAAGAAACCCTAACTTGTATGGATCATATCTCACAAAGTACAACGAATATGAGGCTGATCTTAGGATACAAGGTACATGAACATTTAATTTTTGTCCTGTCAAAGTTTCAGATCCTGAACCTTCGCCAAAACGGATTTATAGCAAAAGTTCCACGATGACTAGTTTTTACTATATCAAGCCCTAGCTTCCAATTTGTCGCAAGTGCAACAAGTGTCGTAAATGCCATACAATTCCTTCCTTCAGGATAGCTTTGATACCATGTTAGTTTTTCATCATTTAATTCAATATGATCTAGGATATTAACTGAGAGAACAACATGTACAGCATATCAAACACAAGAGACAAGAGACACAAAGCATTTCACCGGGGAAAACCAAGAAGGTGAAAAACCCCGCAACTTCCTCAGAGATAGAATGAGCACCAATACAAATATCACAAATATCAAACCCAAAAACAAGAGATAGTATCCTAACAGCTTCTCCTCCTCCACTTGTGCACACTCCTCCTCTCTCTCACTAATGCAAAGTGAGTGAGTGAGTGAATGAATAGAATGAGAGAGTCACACTCTCTATTTATACTTTACTTTGAATTGACTTTTTTTCTAACTGGGCCGACCTCCCTTAGGAGAGTCTAATAACCCATTACCACTTGTCACTGGGCCGACCCCAATAGGGTGGTCTAATAACCCTTTAACCCATACTGGGCTGACCCCTCTAAGGTGGTCTAATAACCCATCAAATATAAGTTACGACACTTACAATATATCTTGCGACACTTGCAAATACAAATGATGACACTTCCAACCGGAGGAATAATACATCTCCGTTGGGGATACAATAAAGTACAAATGTAATACATACAATATACAAGTGAATATCTTTCGAAGTTACAAATACATCAACATATTTACATTAGACATGCCTAGCATTCACTAGTTGGGCCATGGTCTTGACCTCCACACTAGGAATATATACGATCATATTTTCATCATTTTACATAATTTGATTGCACATAGAGTAGTGAGGTGCTCTACGACCCGGTATGGGGGAGATGTTGTCACGTAACGTTATGTAATGTGACATTACCAAAAATAAAATGTAATTACAAAAATTCATGTGGGCTCATAAAATAAAAAATTAAAACCAAATGAAAGGTAGTTAAAAAATCTAATGTCCCCTCATAAAATAAAATAAAAAATAAAATTAAAACTAACATAGATCCATCTTAAACCTAGATCTATTAAGCAGTGAAAGGGATCAAAATCCATGAGGTGTAAATTTTTTTGGATGTGTAAAAAATTTAAGATAAAACAATTTTATACCTTAAAATTTTGGATCCCTCTCGGTGCTTGATAGATCTAGGTTTAAAATGGATATATGTTGGTTTAATACATTCCAAGAGTCAAACTTGGGGATATTACAAACAAGCTATCTATAAGACTTTAACGCGAATGACCATAATTTCATGCATGAAACATTGTATATCTTGTCTACAAGAGTGATTCACTAATCTTTAGCGTTATGGTTGTTGGAATATTGGTCAATACTGAGAGGGGGGGCTGAATCAGTATTGTTAACTTTTTACTATTTTAAACCACTCATTTAAACTTAATCAAAACATGGAATCAACAAGATACACATAACACAGATTTTTATCGTGGAATCCCAATTGGGTAAACCACCAATTCTTTCTATACTGCAAAATTATATTTACAATAAGTTTTTTCCTGCTACTAAAGACATGGATGCTACTACACCCTAGATTATGCCTGCTACTACAGACAAGGATGCTCCTAAACCCTATTTTCCAGCTACTATTGTAAGGAGGCTACGACCCCCTGGTTTTATCAGCTACTATTGAAAGGATGCTTCAAAACCGTTATTTACCAGCTACCACTGGAAGGAGTCTACAACCCCCTCACAGGAATTTAGCCTGCCCTAGAACCACCCTACCTCCCTAATCTGACTTCTTCAGATCATCCAGAACATCCTTTCTTCAGTCCTGGAAGTTCATTGGTCTCGGCCTGTTCTTGTTGCTACTTCAACTAAGACACCGAAGACACACTCACCTTCTAATTCGAATCTTCGTTTAAATACATTATTAATGCCTCTTCAAATATTCATACCCTCTCAACTCGTACCTCTTCAAACTGGATAGATACATCTCATAAACACGCCTTTTCAAAATAGGCTCATACCTTTCTCCTGTTCGGGTACACAGGGTACTACCAAAGGACCGAACACCAAGAGCAACCACTTCACACAAATAGATCACAGATCAACACACCGATGTTTTGACGTGGTTTAAACCCTCTTGAGGGAAACACTCCATGACCCTGGCCAAATAGCTTCTACGGGACAATTTATTATGCAAAGAAAGAAAGTTACAAATAAGCTTCTCATAATCGATCAACTAAACAATGACCCTCCATGCTCTTTAAATAGAGATCATGGACCAATCGGGTGTTATGCCACGGATCAAGGTTAGGTTTGATCTAAGAGAAGTTGAGCCGTCGGATCATTCTATGTCGGAAAAATATTGTGACCGCCGGATTAAGTATTTACAAATGCATACTAATGCATACTAAAGAAACACACTATCCCTAACGGATATATTACACAAGTTGATCTTAACTAACTCCTAAGTGTCTAAATATCCTAACATCCCCCCTTAAGAACAACTTGGGATAGGATTGAAGGATTTACAAAAGTGACACTATTAGGAGAAGGAAGGAGGCATTAGAGCTTATCCCCCCTTAATGACAAGTTCCTGAACTCCTAACATAGATCGAAGTTTAGAAAACTTTGCTTCTGTAAGAGACTTGGTGAAGATGTCTGCAACTTGATCATCTGTAGGGCAAAAGAGCACTTCAAGAACCTGATCATGAACAAGATTTCTGATGAAGTGCATATGTAGCTCAATGTGTTTGCTGTGTTGATGTAGAACTGGATCTTTGGCAAGCTTGATGGCACTCACATGGCACTTTGATTGTTGCACCAAAGTGGAGTAGGATGCTGGTGCTCGAATCCAAAATCTGAAAGGATCTGTCGAAGCCATAAAGCTTCCTGACTGGCATTAACTGCTGCTCGATATTCTGCCTCTGCTGAAGAAAGAGCAAGAGCTTGTTGTTTCTTACAAGCCCAAGTAAAAGGTCCAGATCCCAGACTGAAAACATAACCTGCAGTAGACTTTCGATCATTAGGATCGTCGGCCCATTCTGAATCAGTGAAACCAACCAACAAAGGTTTCCCCCCTGTACTGTAATGAATCCCAAACTGAACTGTACCTCGAATATATCGAAGTATTCTTTTAGCTACTTTCCAGTGACTTTCATGAGGTGTCGGCATATAACGGGCAACTCGACCAACAACAAAGGAAAGGTCAGGACGGGAATGAGTCAAGTATAAGAGACTACCAACAAGCTGACGATACAAGGTGGCATCGACTTCAGGTGAAGTACAAGTGGCAGAAAGTTTGACTCCATACTGGAAGGGAGAAGGGCTGGTGTACAATCTTCCATGTGAAAGAAACGAAGAAGGTCACAAGCATACTTAGACTGAGAAAGAAAGATTCCTTCTTTGGTTTGCAGGACTTGGAGACCAAGAAAATAATGCAAATGTCCTAAGTCTGACATTTCAAAATTTTGTTTAAGACTGGATTTCACATGGGTTATAAGCTTAGGGTCACTACCAGTAAGAATAAGGTCATCAACATATAGAACAAGTATGATGAGATGGTTTCCTACTTTCTTGGTATAGACATTGGGGTCAGAATGACATCTAGAAAAACCAGTGTCAAGGAGAAAGTTATCCATTTTGGCATACCAAGCTCTAGGAGCTTGCTTAAGGACATATAAGGATTTCTTAAGGCGGCAGACAAGGCTAGAGTTATTCTGAACATAGCCAGGAGGTTGCTCCATGTAAATTTCCTCCTGTAAATCACCATGTAAGAAGGCAGACTTGACATCCATTTGATGGACTTCCCAGTTGTGTAAGGATGCAAGGGAAAGAACAAAGCGGATGGAGTTCATTTTTGCGACAGGAGCAAAGGTTTCATTGTAGTCAATCCCTTCAACTTGGGAAAAACCTTTGGCAACAAACCTTGCCTTAAGTCTTTCAACACTTCCATCTGATGCATACTTAGTTTTGTAGACCCATTTACATCTGACAAGTTTTCTTCCTTTTGGAAGAGGTACAAGATCCCAAGTATCGTTTGCCATTAAGGAACGATATTCTTCATCCATGGCTGCATCCCAATCTGGATTCCCTGAAGCTTCTGCAAAAGTTTCTGGATCATGATTCTCGAAAACTTGAGCCAAAAGAGAAGAGGCTCGCTGAAACTGAGAACGTGTTTGACGTTGATCTCTAGGATCACCGGCAAGATCACCAGCTGCTTCACATGTTGAACGGACCCATCGAGGAAGCACTTGTGCTGGTGCAACTGGAGGAACATGAGCAGGCGGAGGTGGATTTTCATCCTCACTGTCATCATCAGAAACTGGAGTTGGAAACCTGTCAAGGAAGTTGGAAGAAGAAGAAGGAGGCACAAACGCCGAATCAGGCTCGCGGGCCAAAGATGGCACAATTGCCGAGTTAGGCTCGCAGACCAAGAGATTTTCATCAAATTTAACATCTCTTCTAATGATTATAGCATGAGAATGTGGTTGAAGAAGTCTATAACCTTTTACATCTTCAGAATATCCAACAAATATGCACTTTTCACTTTTAAGCTGCAATGCTTTCTGTTTTTCATCCGGAATGTGAGCCCATGCTTCACTACCAAACACACGAAAGTGACTTACATCAGGTTTAATTTTACTCCATGCTTCTTCCGGTGTTATACCTTGTAATGCTTTTGTGGGGGTGTGATTAACTATGTAATTTACACAATTTATGGCTTCAGCCCAAAATTGAAGACTTAGTCCTTTAGATTGGATCATACAATTAGCCATTTCTTTTAAAGTGCGGTTCTTCCGCTCAGCTACACCATTTTGTTGTGGTGTATATGGAACAGTGTGCTATTGTTGGATGCCTTGTTTAGTGCAGAAAGTAGTGAACTGTTTGTTAACATATTCTCCTCCATTGTCAGATCTTAACTTAATAATTTGATGACCAGATTGTTTTTCAACAAGGGCCTTGTAGGCCAAGAACATGTTAAATACTTCGCTCTTAAGTTTTAGGAAATAAACCCAAGTGCGTCTGGTGTAATCATCAATGAAAGTTAAGAAATATTTGAAACCAGAAAAGGAAGCAGATGGAAGAGGACCACACAAGTCACTATGCACAAGCTCCAAGGGAACCGAGGCGTGCCAAGAGGCACATTTGTCAAAACTGTCCCGATGATGTTTTCCGAGTACACAACCGGAACAAACACCATCTCTGCAAGATACCATCGGAAGACCTGTCACCATATTTTCTTTACATAGTTGTTGCAATGAGCGATAATTTAAGTGACCAAATCGCTCATGCCAAAGTTTGCTCAAGTTATCACTATGAGCAACAAAAATTGAAGGGAAAGGTGATGACACAAGGTTGTTAAACTTGTACAACCTGGTAATATCATCAACAATTCCGGTAGCTAGGACCTGTTGAGGATCTTTAAAATCCTTGATTACAACTTGGTGAGGTGCAAAGGTCACAATTTTACCTTCACCAGAATGAGTGATCTGATAGACTGATAACAAATTGCAGGAAATTCTTGGAACACATAGTACATCACTAAAATGACCATTATCTACTGGAACTGTTCCAGCTCCTACAACACTTAGAGATCTATCATCACCAACAAATATTTGTTTGGTGTTACATTCATGCATAGTAGAAAAGATGGCTTGATCCTTAGCCATATGATAAGATGCTCCAGAATCAATGAGCCATTCATTTGAAGTAGAAGAAGAAGATGCATTATAAGAATAACCAGAAGCACAAAGTGCATGTCCATGAGAGGTAGATTCTGAAGGCGAATCTAGGCTGATGTGGTGCTTCTTCATTGCTGCTTCCAAGGCTGCCATCTTCTTGAAACACTTAGATTCATCATGATTATCTTTCCCGCAATAGTTGCAATGACGCTCAGTATTCTTGCCTTTTGGCTTGGATCCTTTGTCATTTTTTAAAGAAGGAGATGAAGTTATGCTTGAACAAAGAAACTATTGAAGATGTCCCCAATAGTGACGTGGCAGCTAGAGAATGTCCAGCAAAAAAAAAGAACCCCCCTCTTCCCAAGATGAACCTTTTGACAATCACTTTACAAGAAAGTTGCTTTAAGTGAACCACTTTTGTAAAATAAGTGATTTCACTTTTACAATGATATTACTTTTAAATAGTGCAACAATAAAAAAACTTAAGTGACTCACTTGTATTTTTATTTTTTATTATTCAAGTGAGATGCACTTTTACAACAAAGTAACTTGAAATTAGAAATTGCATGCACTTTTTCTTTTAAAAGTAACTTCCTAAGACTTGAACTCAAGACCTATTAAGGAATAAAGCAACTTTGAACCAAGTGAGCTAGATTAAAATGTATGTAAAATATGGGAATGAGGAAGGGGGCTTTTTTTTTTTTTTTTTTACTCTTCTTGCTCGGTTTGCGTGCTTGCCATTTTTCCTGCAAAACAAACCACAAATCGAAACAAAAAAACTTTTCCACACTTGTGGAGTTAGATCTTGTTAGCTTGCCCGGAAAGTCTACGTTTTCTCTCTGTTTCTGATTTGCCGAGATTGCGCAAGGTGTACGGCAAAGAGCATACGCAGCTGGGAAAAAACCCTTTCCCTTTTTGTTTCTGATTTGCTGAGATCGCTCAAGGTGCACAGCAAAGAGCATACGCAGACGGGAAAGCAACAATCCGAACCCAAAAAAATATCTAACCGTAAAAAAAGAGATGAAATATGAGATTTTTCTTTTTTTTAAAAACGAAATAAAAAAATGCGTCACCGTAACATTATACCTTCAAATCTGATGAAATACGCGTTTCTGGAGCAACCGGGAACCGTTTTCGATCAAACAAAAACTATTTCCCAATGGAAACGATGCTCCGGACGCAATGGAACACCTCCCATAGCCCAGAAATGCACAGAAATACCAGAACTAGAAACCCTTTCGAGTTTCGACAACAACAGTTCAAGATCTAGATCATAACCGGAAGCGGCACTTCATAAAAGCTCAGATACCATGTTCGGGTACACAGGGTACTACCAAAGGACCAAACACCAAGAGCAACCACTTCACACAAATAGATCACAGATCAACACATCGATGTTTTGACGTGGTTTAAACCCTCTTGAGGGAAACACTCCACGGCCCCGGCCAAATAGCTTCTACGGGACAATTTATTATGCAAAGAAAGAAAGTTACAAATGAGCTTCTCATAATCGATCAACTAAACAATGAACCTCCATGCTCTTTAAATAGAGATCATGGACCAATCGAGTGTTAAGCCACTGATCAAGGTTAGGTTTGATCTAAGAGAAGTTGAGCCGTTGGATCACTCTATGTCGGAAACATATCGTGACCGTCGGATTAAGTATTTACAAATGCATACTAAAGAAACACACTATCCCTAACGGATATATTACACAAGTTGATCTCAACTAACTCCTAAGTGTCTAAATATCCTAACATCTCCTTCATGCCCCTTCATATTTTTGTTTTAATAAACTTGTAATTCATAACTCTGTTTATGTTTATCAGTCATGACTTTACGCAACAAAATCTTTCCAAAATTGCCTCTACACAATGATAATTCTGCACCAAAATTCCTTCCAAATTTTCCTTTTTCCCCAATGATATTTCTGTAACAAAAATCATTCCGCAATTTCCTTTCCGCAACAATCTTTCCGTAATTACCTTTCCGCAATTTCCTTTCCGCAACGATCTTTCCGTAATTACCTTTCCGCAATTTCCTTTCCGCAGTGATCTTTCCACAATTTCTTTTCCGCAGTGGATTTTCTGCAATTTCCTTTCCGTAACGAATTTTCGGCAATCTTCTTTCCGCAGTGATCATGGACCGTCTGATCTTGATCAATAGTGGATTCTCTTTCCGCAGCTTGCAGCTTGCTGATTGCGGAACTATATTTCGATTTTTACAAATTGGCTTCCGCAATTTGTCTCCCACAAGACTTCCTCTGCAATTTCTTTCTGCAAGGTTCTTTCCGCAGTGATCGTGGACTGTCGGATCTTGATCAACGGTGGATTCTCTTTCCGCATCTTGCAGATTGCGGACATGCCTCCAAATTTTCTCGAAATGGGCTTCCACAATTTCCCTCCCGCAATTCCTTTTCCATAACTCTGTACAACCGTCGATTTCTTGCGGGTTCTTTCCTGACTGTCGATCTGAGATCAGATGCGGATCTCACCTTATCTTTGCGGATCCGTTATCTTCCTTACACCTTTCTCTTGTAGAATTTCTCTGGGCCGTCAGATCTCTTGCGGCTTTGATCTCATTCGTCGATATGCTGTCTCTGATGAAACTTCACTTAATCTTGTGGATTTATTATCTTCCATTAACGTTCACCTCATGATCTCTTTCCCATCATTGATCCATCTTTTCTCCTTTAATATAGATCGTCCAAATCTCTGCAAACTTCAATCTTTGTAAGTCTACGTTTCTACATTGATTGATCAGAGAATTAATCAATCACTCAATCGATCATCACCGGACTTGATTCCCTTACTGGATCTGCACATCGAATCCGTGGTTTTATACACACAGAGATCATTCATACATCTGTTACAACATTCAATCCTCAAGATCCCTTACTTCAGGATACGCATACACGCAGTGATAAATCAAGCATTTACACAAATATCCCAATCCGTCAATTGATTCATTGATACAAACATACACAAATATTGAACTGTTAACACTTCAGACATAGATTCATGTGTACACATAGAGACAGCTTAATTAGCTTTCTTTATTCACACAGGAACCTAATACAAACATGTTCGCTTCATAATAGCACTAAAACGCCACCATGTGTCTTTTACATGCCACATCATCATACATGCCATGTCATCACCTCCTTTGTATTTCACTGAGATCACCTTGTGATCGTGTTCTTGGTTATTCCTTTGTCATTACTGAACTCCTTTGACATCAATGACAACCATATCCAACATTTTCCCCCTTTGGCATTGATGGAAACACCTAAACATCTCCCCCTTTGACAACAATGACAAAGGATAACCTATTATGCCCTTTACTATAATCATCTTGATATAGAATTTCCAATCGTTCTCCTTTTAGACAATTGCCCTTCTTTTTCTTCTCTTTCTCCATTTAACTTCGTCTTGGTGCTGATCATCCAATTAGCATCCTTCTTTACCTTCTTGTAGTGAGTCTTTGATAAGTTCATGGACTCCCCCTGTCACAGTTCTCCTTCTCTTGCCAACACATTCTTCTTCTGTGACAAATTTTACACTTATTGGTTTATTTTTGAGTTCTTTCATTCAACCCTTATTTTTCTTCCATAGATTTCTCTTTAAAGATACATCATATAACTTGTTATTTTTTTTAAGGAGTCTTCAATGCCATACAAGAAACTTCTCAACTTTATGTTTTTGCTCCCCTTTTTGACCAAATATCAAAATGATATGCACTAGCTTCATTCCCACTTATACTCTTCTTCCAACACTTTCTTTTATGGCCTTCACCATGATTCCTCAGTCTTTGCTACAACTTCAAAAACAAATTCAAAGATAACTTCATCAAATTGATATGTGTTTGAATGCCAATTGTTCCTTTGCAATCTTTAACTGTTAAATCTCTGACTGAAGTTCCACATAATCTGCAAATTTTGAATCTACAACCTTCTCCTCTTGATTTCTAGGATGTAATCTTACTGCTACTTTTACTCATCCTGGCACTTTCCAATAAAAAGAATGACTGTTTATAATTGCCCCATCAGACAGTCCTTAAAATTGTCTAATTATGATCTTGTATTAATCTTTACATGTGCTCATTGACTATGAAGACAGGCTTATTGAATTTTCCAAGTGTAGAATGTGGAAGGTTATCTTAAACCAATGTAATCAAATGAGTACTTTTAGGATGGAGAAAGTTTTCAATTAATGTGTCATGGCTTCATATTTTGTAGAATCATATAGCACCAGCAAATTGCAACAATTCATCATTCCAAAGAACTGTAGATGAACTTTCATGAACCACCTGACCTGAATAATATGAAAATCTTCATCTTGGTTTACAGATTTTATGTTATTCATGTATCTCATGGATCACACATTTTAATATTCCATATTACTTACACTATGTTCTTTGCCAACCATATACTAGTCATCCAATCATTTCTTGTCTTTTAGGAATATAGCTTTTTACCAAGTACTCTTATGAATCTTCTTCTCCTTGTTTTGATGGAAACCTCAAAACATTCTTTTCTTCTTACCAAAATATATTTTCAAGTACCAATTGCAATTTTCTAATATTAACTCCCCCACAACTCCCCATGAGTACATGATCCTTTCTAATGCTTCATTTTAGGGTTTTATTCTAATTCATGAGAGTTTTAGAAAAGACATCCATCTTCAGTTCCACCATCATCACTAACTTCTTCTTCAGCATCTTTATCTCCATCAATGTGTTCTTTTACACCTTTATCTTGATTCACATCATAATGGATGTCATTCTTATCTACAACACTATTATGCTTAACACCATCTTTGGAAACTTCATTGTGGCTCGGGGTCTTTGTTTCCTTTGACTCCTTGTAGTCTTCCTTTCTTCTCCACATCTTTCCATGAGGTACCATGCTTACTGACCTTGGTTGTTTCTTGGATTCCCTACTTAGATCTTTTCTCTTGGTTCTGCAATCAACAGCCTTATGACCAAGCTTGTTACAGTAGTGACAGTATCCATAGAATCTTCCTTTGAGGAATCTTTGATCTTCCTGTTTCATATCTTCTATATTTTTCCATCTCTTCCTTTGTTCTTGAATTTTTATTGAAGCATTCTTCCGCAGCTTACATTCTCTATCCATATGTCCAAAATTATAACATGTGTAGCATTGAACAAAAAAGATCCGTTGGACTCTACTTGTCATTGGTCCTTTAGGTATCATATTAGTTATGTCTTTATTATAGATGAGGGAGTAGAATTCTGATTATCCTTCTTAATCGGGCTTTTGAGTGCAGTAGCATGGCTTCTTTCATTTCTATCTTGGAGTGTAGAGGAAAAATATTTTGAATTCTTTTCTTTGTCATAGCCTAATCCAGTTTTATCACTTAATGGTCTTTGGCTACTCAAGATCTCATCTAAAATCTTTGAACTGCTTTCATATTTTGACTCAATAGATTCTTCATTGAGCTTTTTCCTAAGTTGCATAATTTCTTCTTCAAGCTTCTTTGATTCTTGTATTCTCTCTTTGAGCTGTAAATCTAGGTCTCTTTCAATCTTCTTGGCTTCTTTAAGCTGAGCTTTCAAGTCACTAATGATTTGGTTTGATTGTTTGTTCTTGTTTATGCTTTTTTCAATCTCTTCAAGAGCACTGATTAATTCAGCTCTTAGATCTACTACTCCTTCTTCCATTGGTTCATCATCTTGAGCTTGGTCTTCTATTCCCATGAATAGAATTTCTGTCTCCTCATCTTCACCATCTTCTATGTTGTAAAGGAACTTCTTCTTTTCATTGAACTTCTTTTTGTTTCCTGTTCTGTCATTTCTGAAATTTTTGAGGTTTCTTTCTCATCACTTCCATTTTGCTTAGAATAAGGACATTTTAAAGCAAAGTGTCCAATTCTTCCATAGTTAAAGCACTTTAGAGTTAGCTTTCCTTTGTACTTGCTAGTACCTCTCTCAAGCTTTCTGATGAACAAGGATTCTTCATCATCTGAGTTTTCTGATTGGTTCTTGGATAAGGCTTTAAAGGCTGCTTCTTTCCTTGACTAACCATCTTCTCCTTTTCTCATCTCGTAGGCAGTGAAAATCCCATGTAGTTCATCTACTGTCATGTCTCCAAGATCATCTCGTTCTTCTAGAGAATATACCTTTGAGTCATACTTCATTGGCAGGGTTCTTATTACTTTGTCAACTACTTCTTTCTCCTTTAATTCTCCTCCAAGGCCTCGAATAACATTGACAATTTCATTTATTCTTAGAAGATATTCTGCAATATTTTCTTTCTCTTTCATTTTTAGTCTTTCAAACTGTCCCTTGTATGTTTGAAGTTTTGATTGATTGAATTTGGATGCCCCTTCATAGAGAACTTTTAATTTATCCCAAGCCTCCTTGGTTGTCTTGCATTGCATGACTTTCACAAACACTGAGTTTGTTAACCCATTCAAGATTGCATTCAGGGCTTTTGCATTGGCCTCATATTGGTCAAGTTCTTCTTTGTCTGTAGGTAGATTGTCTTCTATTTTATACTTCTTTTCAACTGCTCTCCAAACCTTCCATCCAAGAGACATTAGATGACACTTCATTCTTGCACTCCAATATGCATAGTTAATTCCTGTGAATAGTGGAGGTATGTTGATAGCTAATCCTTCTTGTTGATCCATTGTGGTCTTTAACTAGGATGTTCCTTCCAGTGGCTAGACTATCGTGAAGAAACCTTCTCTGATACCAATTGTTGGAATATTGGTCAATACTGAGAGGGGGGGGTGCTAAATCAGTATTGTTAACTTTTTACTATTTTAAACCACTTATTTAAACTTAATCAAAACATGGAATCAACAAGATACACATAACACAGATATTTATCGTGGAATCCCAATTGGGTAAACCACCAATTCTTTCTATACTTCAAAATTATATTTACAATAAGTTTCTACCTACTACTACAGACATGGATGCTACTACACCATGGTTTCTGCCTGCTACTATAGACAAGGATGCTACTACACCCTATTTTCCAGCTACTATTGGAAAGAGGCTACGACCCTTTCGTTTTATCAACTACTACTGAAAGGATGCTTCGACACCCTTATTTACCAGCTACCACTGGAAGGAGGCTATGACCCCCTCATAGGAATGTATCCTGCCCTAGCACCACCCTACCTCCCTAATCTGACTTCTTCAGATCATCTAGAACATCCTTTCTTCAATCTTGGAATTTCATTGGTCTCGGCCTGTTCTTGTTGCTGCTTCAATGAAGACACACTCACCTTCTAATTCGAATCTTCGTTTAAATACATTATTCATGCCTCTTCAAACCTTCATACCCTCTCAACTCATACCTCTTCAAACTGGACAGACACATCTCATAAACACGCCTTTTCAAAACAGGCTCATACCTTTCTCCTTCACGCCCCTTCAAATCTCTATTTTAATAAACTTGCAATTCATAACTCTGTTTATGTTTATCAGTCATGAATTTCCGCAACAAAAATATTGCCAAAATTGCCTCTCCGCAATGATAATTCTGCACCAGAATTCCTTCCGAATTTTCCTTTTTCCCCAATGATATTTCTGTAACAAAAATCATTCCGCAATTGCCTTTCCGCAACGATCTTTCCGCAATTACCTTTCCGCCACTTTCCGCAGTGATCTTTCCGCAATTTTCTTTCCATAGTGATCTTTCCGCAATGGCTTTTCCGCAATTTCCTTTCTGCAACAACTTTTCTGCAATCTTCTTTTCGCAGTGATCCTGGACCATCTGATCTTGAGCAACGGTGGATTCCCTTTCCACAACTTGCGGATTGCGGATTGCAGAACTATATTTCAATTTTTACAAACTGGCTTCCGCAATTTGTCTCCCGCAAGACTTCTTTTGCAAGTCTCTTTCCGTAGTGATCGTGGACCGTCGGATCTTGATCAACGGTGGATTCTGTTTCTGCAACTTGTGGATTGCGGATTGCGGACGTCCCTCCAACTTTTCTCGAAATGGGCTTCCGCAATTTCCTTCCCACTATTCCTTTTCCACAACTCTTTACAACCGTCGATTTCTTGCGGGTTCTTTCCTGACCGTCGATATGAGATCAGATGCGGATCTCACCTTATCTTTGTTGATCTATTATCTTCCTTACACCTTTCTCTTGCGTAATTTCTCTGGGATGTCAGATCTCTTGCGGCTTTGATCTCGTCCGTCGATCTGCTGTCTCCGACGGAGCTTCACTTAATTTTGCGGATTTCTTATCTTCCGTTCATGTTCACCTCGTGATATCTTTCCCATCATTGATCCATCTTTTTTCCTTTAATCCGGATCGTCCAAATCTATGCAAACTTCAATCTTTGCAACTCTATGATTCTACATTGATTGATAAGAGAATCACTCAATCACTCAATCAATCATTACCATACTTGATTCCCTTGCTGGATTTGCACATTGACTTCGTGTTTTACAAACACAGAGATCATTCATATATCTGCTGCAACATTCAATCCTCAAGATCCCTTACTTCAGGCTACGCATACATGCAGTTATTAATCAAGCATTTACACAGATATCCCAAACTGTCAATTGATTCATTGATACAGAGATACACAAATATTCAACTATTAACACTTTAGACATAAATTCATGCGTACACACAGAGACAACTTAATTAGCTTTCTTTATTCATACAAGAACCTGATACAAACAGGGTCGCTTCATAATAGCAATAAAACGTCACCATGTGTCTTTTACATGCCACATCATCATACATGCCATGTCATCACCTCCTTTGTCTTTAAATGAGTTCACCTTTTCATCATGTCCTTGGTTATTCCTTTGTCATTACTGAACTCCTTTAACATCAATGACAACCATATCCAACAATGGTATCATTTGGAGATGACCCTTTAACCTATAGGCATCTTGCCTCATGGTTTTCATAAGCATGGATACGTATATATTTTCAAAACCCTAAAGATACACACCATTAGTCTTAAAGGTAAAAAAAATCTTAACTAATCATATGAAAACAATACATAATTCAAAATACTCTTTGAAACAATCCACAACATTTACACCATATGCTATGCAATGCATTCATATGTGTTCAGGGGGTAGGGGAATTTGAGTAAACCTATTTCAAATATGTAATACCCCCAATTTTGACTTGGAATATATTGAATCAAAACATGTAAATGATGTAAATATGCTAGTATGTATTACTACTGTGGAGCTTAAGGGAAAGGCCTAACAAGTGAATGGCTAAGCATGTATAATGTAAATATTTTTTTATGGACTCTAGGGTTGGCTTATCATGCCAATTCGAATGCTATGTAAATATTATTGTTGGAAAATAATAAAATGGTCCAAGATGGTTGTGTAAAGAGAACTATAGCGGCTATGATTCCACTAGATGGGAAGATGAAAGGGGGTCTATGGGAGATTAAATCCTCTATTTCCAAGTGTCAACCTTAGAACTCATCCAATTGCTGCCATTTTCCTTAAATGAGTCAATTACTTCATTTTTACTGCTTTATCCAATAATTGATGCATTTGTGAGGTTGGTGAGGAAATTCTTCTCATGTAGTGTTTTTTTCAATGTGGTTCATGGCCCTGGAGCTCGCTACGTCCATGGATATAATCCAAGGGGCCCACTTGAAGGGGCCTCACCCTATTGGCATTAATTCGATGCCTAACCCCGAAGGGCCTAGAGAATTGAACCCTCGACCTTGACCATGCGCCATCTTGGTCCCGGAATATCCAACCAACTGAGCTACCCCTCGGGGTTGTCTTCTCATGTAGTTATGGAAGAATAGAATGAAATATAATTCCATGATTGTTGTAAGAGTCCTCTCTTTTATGTTCAAAATTTATGTTTGTTGTCTTTTCCAACATTCTCTCATCTTTTTGGGAGCTTACCAATTATTTTGGCAACCATATTTTACAGTAGATTTACACTACACATAATTCTTACTTCTGCTATTCATACCGTTGACATTACCATAACTAGACTAGGTGATAACCATAAATTCAGAATGGTGAATGAGAATTGTAGATTTCAGAGAAAAGGTATGGTTGTAGGTGAGCATAGAGGTTGGGCATGATAGGAACCTTTACCCATTGAGGTTTGCTACTCCAGAATGCTTGAGAAACCATAAATTAATGGGACATGAGGTCTCCAACAACATACAACATATTGGACTCTTACTACACACAATGGTAAGCACTGTAAGGGTTGGATTCCTTGAGGGAATTGTGGATCAGTGAAGGGAAATTCCTTCCTTATGTTGTGTGGGGTAGTTAGAAGGAGTGCCATGATTGTGATGGCTGAGTGAGATTCATGTAGAAGCTCCGGATGGACATTTGGCTAAGCATTGAGAGCAGAATATGTTGTGGGTTGAGAGAGAGAATCCTGCAGGTGTTTCCTTTGCCCTAGTGGCATCATAGCCCAGCTTGGGGGTGGCCTGTTAGTAGAAAGAGTATATGCTAGACAAAGTGCCTAGTAACAGTTGGGTGGAAAATCATTCTTGCACAACTAGTTGCTTGGATCTTCATTGTTTAAAGATATGTATTCTCTCTGTACTTAAATGTGCAATCATTTTATTTATGCTTGTGATGAATGTGCTTGTAATGCATGTGGTGCATGTAGATACAAATTTATTTCTGTTGTGTTTTACAATTATACATCTACACACGCATTTTGTTGTTCATGAATTTGTAATATGCCCATGGGGTGAAATTTAGAAGACAAAAATTTGTAAATATCCCCCTTATGTTGGTCGAAATGATGGATGGGGATGTGACAGATTGGTATCAGAGCTATTAGTTGCAACATTGGGGATGTATGGCTTGAAATCCACAGTTACAAGCATAAATTAGAGTTGCATAGGAAGTGTTTAACAAGTGCTTCTATGAAAATCATGGTTTTAGTAACAGGTGGTGTCTAAATGGATCCCAAGAATTAAATTCTATGATCTACCAATAGGAATGGTAGATTGGGTTATGGAAATTGGGAAAATATCGAAACTGTAGAGTTATCAGTGAAACAAATTTCGGTTTTGTTATGCAACATAGATATTTCTGAAATGGAGGAAATTGAAATTTTATTTATTTATGAAAATTAAAAAATTTGGGGAAAATTTGAGATGGGCCCCACTCGTGCCATGTGGATAGGGGTTATGATGTGGACCAACCAAGTCATATGAATGCACGGATGGGAGGACATGAAACAAGGTCATTGTAGGAAGCTTATTGGGTAATACACTTTCTAGTGTTAACCTGTGATCTCGACGAGAATGGTCCAATGCGAGGATCCCAACAATTGTATTGGGAGTTCCGCATCGAGGAATGCCACAACAAAGTTCATGGAGAAGGCCCCATGTATTGAAGCCGATATCGTATCAGAAATGTTGTATCGGGAGTGTCAAATCGGGGAATGTTGCAAGAAAGTACGTGGGGAAGGCTTGATGGATCAAAGCCTATATTATATCAGAAATATTGTATCGAGAGTGTCACATGGAGGAATTCCATGGTAGAGTACGTAGGGAAGGATTTATGGATCGAAGTCGATATTGTATAAAAAATGATGTATCAGGAGTGTTGCATCGGGAAATGTCGCAACACAGTACATGGGGAAGGTCCGATGGAGCAAAGCTGATATCGTATTGGAAATGTTGTATCAAGATTTTGGCATTGGGTAATTCCACAATAGAGTATGTGGGGAAGGCGCTATGGATCGAAGTTGATATCGTATGGGGAATGATGTATTAGAAGAAAAGTTCTATGGAATATGTGCATGGATTGAGGAAACGTTGGTAGGCCATATCTGATGTTATCAGATATCGACCATTGGACATAGGTATTCAGAGAGATGAGGAATAGGTGATATGAAGAGTTTGAAATGATGAGAAGAATCTAATAAAAGAGATCCAATGAAAGTCATTGTAAAAGCCAGAGACAATACTGGAGCCCAAAAATTGTTTTGACTATAATAAGAGAATTTTAGCCCGGAATTTGATAAGAACCAAGGCATTCCAATGTTGTTGACGATAAGACCCAAGTAATTCTGACACCATCAATGATAATACCTGAGGCATTTTGATGCCATTGACAAAGGATATAGAACTGTTAGTGAGGGGCATGGACCCATTCTGCTCCAGTTTGACAGAAATTTTGAAATAATGACTTTTATAAATCTATACCCGGAGACACGATGGGGGTCCTCTTGGGGATCAAATTGTTATATTGCGATCATGGAACAAGCACACAAATAATCGTGGAGTGTTGTGGTAAAATTACAAAAGGCATGAAGTCGAGGTGCGAAAGACATTAGAGGAAATTTGAGGTCTAAAATGGGCCTTCTAAAGAAAATAATAAAATAATAGTTAAAATCATGAAATAATAGTTAAAATAATAAAATAATATTTATTAATTTTGGAGGAAGAAAGAAAAAAACTACTTTTTTTGTTCGTATTTTTAACATATCTCCCTGTGTTTTAACTCAAACTACCTGAATTTCTTGTTTTTGGGGCAGCGGGGTCTGTCAAAAGTATGCAATATGGGTACTCTTTGGATGCGGAATTAAATTATGCATCCAACGGGTGCTCTCGCTCGAAATTTGAGTGAAAGCACAGGGAGATATGTTGACAATACGAACAAAAAAATAGTTTTTTTATGACAAATATCTCAAGTCAACCATTATGGTTGACTAATTTTATTGAAATTATGTTGGTTCTTGAATTCCAACTCATCAAGAAATTATGGTTGGCTCGTTTTTTTATATGATAGCTTGTTTTCTTATAAGGCCCATTTTAGACCTCAAATTTCCTGTAATGAAGCTAAAATCCACTCTTCTGGGGCACTTTTAGGGATTTTGGAAAACTTGGAGGAGGTAAAAGTGACCCTGGATGGATATAATATTTTTTTTTACGAAAATGACATTTTACCTACTCATCAAAACATACAACTTTGGTTAGAGAAAGTTTTTCCATAAATGCTTAGTTTAAGAGATAGCCAATTTTGCTAAAAATTCCAAGTATGGGAAAAAGTGCAAAAATGAAAAGTAATAAATTCCAGAAATTTATAGAAATTGATTGGGGCACCAGATCATAAATATAAAAGTTTTTGAGTGATCCTTGTTATGTGTATTATCAACACCCAACAAAAAAATAATTCTGGTTCTCTCTGGATTTTTTTTGTAGGTACTTGAAGTTGGTCTCTGAAGCTAAATGCACCTGTAGGAAAAGTGCAGAATTGGGTGAAAATTAGCAGTTTTGAAGAACTGTAACTTTCATATTTGACGTCAAAATGAAGCATGGATATAGTCATTTGAAATATTATCCATAGAGGAAATTGATAAAAGAGTGATTTAGATGTTTATGATATTTGATAAAAAAACGTGTGTGTACACAACCTTGATTTGACAAAAAATTGTCAATATGGGTAGTTCCTAGAATGCATGAAAATTAATTTTGTGATTTTCTAATAACATAATGAAGCTAAAAAATGTTATTATATGAACACTTTTGCATATACAATATTATATCAGGGGTAATTAAGGGTCAATATTTACTATAGTGCAAGTTGGAAATCCTTGGTCTTGTTTAGGCCAAGGAAACCATCATCATGGACGATGCACATGATCCTTATGCAGTTGAAACAAATTCCATGGGAGAAAATATACATGTTTAGAATGTAGATATAGAGTCGAATGGTCGAAGAAATCAAGTAAATCCCCCAGACATGCCATAAACCATGAGGAGTATAAGAGTGGAATTACAAAGTTGTAGAGCAGATAATGAAAGGTTGCTTAGAGTTCAAGAAGAACAGAACCAACTGAATGCAACCATGCTCCAAATATTAATAGACATTCAAAGGAAGATTCACCCTAGACACCACTTAATAAATGATGAAAGTAGTGGGAGTATCTCAAGGATACAATCTCACAAGAGGTCCCATAGATCAATAAGGGTTTCTAAAGAGAGGACACACACTTTATATTTCTCTTCTAGCAAGTCTTCTGCCTCTAAATACTCTACTGAAGACTCAAGAGAGCCATCTCATAGAAATAAGAGGAAGAGGCCTATTAAGGACAACTCACATGGGGAATTTTTGAAGGCCAAACCTCCTAATTTTGATGGTGAAGCCAAATCAAGCCAAGGAGTTGAGGGTTGGCTTCTTGGGATGGGGAATTATTTCCAAGTCCAAGACTACTCCAAGAACATGAAGACAAGGGTGTCCATATTTTAATGGAAGAGAATCTATATGGTGGGATCACCTTAGGCAAGTGAAAAAAGATCAATGAAAGGAATATTGCGTGGAAGCAATTCAAGAAATACTTCAAGCAAAAGTACCTCTCCAATAGGTAATATGATGACACTAGTACAAAATGAAATTTTTTCCGATGGCCATTCACCATTATTTCGATGCCCTTACATCTTTGTAATGATGAAATATGGTCTCACTAAACGTTGTTCCACGTACAGTCTCACAATCAACATTTTGGACAACCGTCAGTCTTTTGACGGATTATGTTGTCGTATTACCGACCGTAATAAACTCCCTAAGTCACCTGCAAACCCATGGTTTGTTTTCATGTATCGTGACTACTCCGACGAGAGAATGACGATATGTTGATGGTCGGTCATCACACTACCAATGAACACTGCCATGGCATCCACTGTCTATTCTGATAGTAGGTCATCGCATGACCGACGGTTATTGCTAGTCTTTGACAGATATGCCATAACTGCGACGGTTTTATTCGTTGGAACATCGACAATTACTAAGCATTTAGAAAAACAAAATTGTGTATGGTATGCCCATATACATATCCATATTTGTGTATGGTATGTCTGTATGGTATGCCCGAATATTAGAGAAGACATACCATTGAGGTATTTTAAAGGCACAATCTACTCATGGATCAAGGTATTTTCTAAGCCTATGCCTTTCATCAATTTGTGTACATTTTGAATGTCATCCCACTTACCAATTGTGTTAGACATGTTTGATAGAAGCACATAAAGTGAAACATGTTTACATCCCAACTGAAAAATGCATTCCGCTACATATTCTCCTAGTTTTAGATTCATATGCATTCTACAAGGAATAAAACACAAGTCCACATAGCAAAATCAAGTGTTATTGGCATGTTGTTTATAAGGTCTTGTACTTCATCCAGGTAGCTTTACAACCGCATCTCACCTCTCCAATCCAAACCACTGACATCATTTACATTGATGAGGCCCAAGTCCATGAGAACATTTTGAAGCCAATTCATGAATAATGAGTAACAAAGATGAGGGGGATGAAGTTGATACTTTCCTTTTTCTTGGTGGATTTTTCCTACTATGAATTTCTTACGTGGAATCTGCATCTCCCTGCTCAAAATTCCTCTTCATAAGCCCAAGATTTCTTTTTGATAATCTACCAAACTAGATATTGGTGTAGTTTTGTTTGATTTTGATTTTGTTGTTGAATCTTGAGGGGTTTCAAAACAGCATAACCATATGAATTTGCCCTTCTTTGCAATGATGGTGATTTAAGGAGATCCAAAATACCTACCAAGAACACCGATTCTGCTATGATCTATGCCATATTGGAAACCTCATATGCAAATAGAACAAAGAGCATTATTATCCCTTGTACATCATAGATTTCATATTCCTAATTACAAGTTATAATCTAGTCTATTCGTTGTGAAAAAGTTTAAAATCTATAAGATAGGGTGTCCAAATGGAAAAAAATACAAGTAATGTTGAATATGTCTACAAATTCTATCAGTTCAACAACTATTTGTTCCCCGCAACAATTTATGAAAAACCCTTTGTCAGATCAAATGCTTAAAAATTAAGGGTGATTCTTGCATTGGAAAAAAGAATTATTGAAATAAATTTCCCTAACAAGAGCTATAATTTATAAGGATTCACCCACAACTGTGCAAAATTTTTCCTAAAGGACAAAGCAAAATATATTTGAAACATAAAGTTTGAAATGGAGAGGAATATTTTTCTTGCTTCAAGAAATCCATTGGCTTGAAATAAAACTTTGGTATTTGATTTTCTCAGTGGAATAACAAAGTGCTACTGAATGGAGGATGCCACGAATAGCGTTTACACGATTAGAAGAACAAAAATCCCAAGAAATTCATCTCCCACAACGAAGGAAATTTTGCAAAGTGAATAAATTTGTCACTTGGATAATCGAGGTAGTGAAAATAACACATTAAATCATCACCCAAAACACTTGGATAAACTTTCTACCTCCTCATTATCTTGTGTAATCCTCGGCAATCAATGTTTTCACTAGTTGATGATGACACCACTTAGTTGCTTGCATTGATAAAGTCACCATGGGTTGGAGTTGCATATATCTATAGATCTGAGTTTTTTTTAGACTTGCAATAGGTTTCAGTGATCATTTTGTGAGAGGACGCACTAGTGAAGGTCGAGACATCAAGTTAAAGAGGGCGCACTCCCTTCTCTGCCAAAATTTGGGAGAGGGAACACTGTTGGGTTGTCACCAAAACATTTAGAACCATCACCTCTAAAAGAGTGCATAGATGTAGATTATTTCTCTATAGAGGGACAAGGTTGAGTCCATTTCCAATCATCATTTCCAGCTCCTATGCCTCTTACTCCAGCATTGCCTCATTGAAGAGAGGGAATATTATTCTTTCGATTTCCTGTAGGTGAAGAGTGAGGGCGCTCCTTGTATCATGGTTTCCAGACACAAAGGGGAGGTCACATTTATGATGGAGATCAGTCTTTGCATATGAGGAAGGATGCAAACATTGTGGGTGACCATATTCAGTAGTTGAGGGACCTTGTTTGTTGTTATTAGTTAGCTTTACCACTACTTGGAATCACTGTACAGGAGGTATCATTGCTTTTTGAGCTCCTTGTGGTGTGGAGTAATGATCATTTAGGTGGTTTCCTTGGCCCTCATCACTCATGCTATATTCTTTTCAAAGAAGGGGTACAACATAACTACTATCATGGTTCATGGAAGCTGATTTCTACAAGAGGGAACACATATAAGTCCAATACAAGTGGCTAAACCCAGTCAACATTCTGAAGGGAGTTGTGTTCTTCATAAATCCTAAAAAGGTGAGCTAAACAATCATCTCTAGATCTAGTTTATGCCTGTATTTAAGTGTTGTTATCACAATATATTTATTTTGTTAAGTTAATAAGCGTTCATTTTATCCTTTGGCCTTGAATTAGTGCTCCTAGTAAGCCCATTATGACAATTGGATCCTGACATTATATCCTTCCATGAGAGGTTTGGAAGTCATTGGGGAGTTTTATTCAAAATATTTGTTCCTTAATTAAAATATGTTGTGTTCCCTTCATCTAAGGATACATGGCAAGGGAGAAATTCTTACCTTATTGACTCTATCTCTTCCTTTAACAATCATTCACTATCACTTCTTCTTTATAAAAAACCTCCAACGCTCCTCACTCATGTGTGCATGCGCGCACACACACACACACACACACACACACACACACACACATCCCAATGGCCATAGATTAATTAGTTCGAAGAAACTATCTCAAGGTGTAGTTCACTATGATTCACTATGATGTCTCTAGTTCCAGTCCATTTGAGTCTCGCTTGGTTACCAATCTCTATTATAGTTAGTGGTCAACAATTGAGTTAAATTTGTATATGCATTTGATTTACATAATGTTTTACACATATTGAGTTGCATATGCATTGCATTATGCTTTCCATCTTGATTTATGCATTTGATTGAGTTGCATTTCATTTCATTTGATGTTTTTAGTCCATGCATTTTACTTTACTTATTGAATAAAATTGATCTATTGGTTTCATTATGCTTGCCAGCTTTGATTTGCATAGATAGGGACAAGGCACTTGTGTTTGGATCCCTTTATAGGATTTGATATACACTTTGAGTGGGATTGTGCAAGAGATTGGTTTGAGATTTTGGAGTTCTCATTCATTCTCTCTCACATAGAGTACATGTCCTGCAGTTGGAGTCAAATGTTACACCTCTTTCAACAAGGGGTGATTTTGATCAGTTGTTCCTGATATAAGATATGTGGCTTCACCCTAGATCATTGATCAGAGGTCCTTCAACATATATCAAGCAATCTATGTGCCTTGTATGTGCCTAACTAGATATAGTGTATGATCCTCTACATGTTGTCACATCGACTAACTCTTATTTACTCTTAGCATGTTTTCTTATATCACAATATGTTTGCATGGATTGTTACTTTTATGCTCATATAAAATTCACATGCTTAAAATAATTACTTATGGCATAGTATTTCTTTGGTGTGCTCTACCTGTGTTTGTCTGAAGGTTAATTTGTACCTTAGTAAACCAAGTTAAAGTGTTTTCATCCACTTCATAATAGTTTACCTTACCATTTTCATTTTCATTAACCAATTCATTCATCCCCTTAATTTTTCCTTTATAAATGATTTGGCATTAGTGATAATCTAAGGTATCATTACTATTCATGTGTATGAATGCCTCAAATAAATTCAAAAGAGTCTAGTGCCCTTAAGGATGATGCTAAGAAATTAAATGTCAATGCAATTGGAAAATTATGGGAGATACTCCCCTTGAAAAAAAAACAAGTTCCCTTGTCCTAGGTTATAAAAACAAATCTAAAGAAAAAAAGGGACTAAGCCAATCAAAGGGCCATGTAATGTAAAAAATGGAATATCAAAGGAAAACTAAAATAAATGGATCGCAATATGAAGCCTCAAGGATGGATGACCCATACAATGATTCCTTGGGCACACATGTGGAAGAAACATATAAAATCTTAACTCTTAAAAGTTAAGGATAGATATATCACTCTTAAATTGCTATGATAGTTATTTCGTAAGGATCCCCTAGTACATAATTCGCTTCATGCAACCTCACTTGAATTAGGTAGAAAGGTTATGCATCTTAACTTAGGGGTGTCACATCTAATAAGGTTTTAATAGGACCACACCAAGGTTAGACTATATGAGTAAATATAAATAAGTCATTGAATTATTAGAAATGTGTGAATGTAACTTTATTTCATGTATTATTTTCATGTTTGATAACATTTCCTAAATTAAATGATGGTTTAACCTTTATTCACTAGAGTGGTTTATCTTACACACATGCTATGACACTTGATGTGGTGTATTTTATGGTTATTAAGAACTTCCCTATGGAGCACTATCCTTGACACACATGTGGAGGCCCATTTTTTATATGATGTTTTTGGAGGAATTTCCTAACTTCAGGAGCTATTATCTTTTGGAGAAATGCTCAAAATTGTGCCATCTCAACATCATTGGATACAAAATGGATTTGGGATTTTTGAAAGTGGTTATAATAGAAAATCCAATAAATATTGAGAAAGTTGGAAAATCTATGTTGGAAACCTAATCCTACTTTATTATGGTTCCAATTGTAAATATTGCAAATAATGTAACTGAATGAGGAGATGAAGAGTCTCCATAGGAAATAAAAAATATTGTTATAAGATGAAGTCCAACAATCACTCCAAAATGTATAAATAAAGGATTCTCAATCAATAAAATCATAACCATGGAGTTATTCCTCTCTGATAGTGGTATCAGAGCCTGGTAGCTTTAACTCCATGACATTTTTAGGTCTATTTGTCCTCATTCTGTCCATTTCGTTTTCTCATTTCTACTCCTCATACCTACAAGCTTAGGACTGTGTGATTCTTTCTTCATGAAACTAATTTTGCAGTACGATCATTGCTTTACTTTCCTCCAAAAGTGTTTATGCTCCAGAAGCATATACCCTAGACTCTCTCCCCTCTCATTTGATGCACTAATGTGTTGTGAAGATCACTATCTCTTTCAAGAGAGGGAAGCATTAGTATCTATCCACTTGAAGAGCTTGTTGCAATACATATTGTAGAGCTGTGCAACCTTTCTCAAGATTCAATGAGTGAAGAGTGGAGTTGCGGGCTCCCTTTGGTAAATTGTTGCGTTTGTTTTAAGACATCTCTCCAAAACCCTATTTTTTTCAAAATTCAAATTTCTTTGTTGGTATCCTATGTTGGTATCTCTGCATTAGTGTTTTGATTGTTGGTCAAATATCTGCATTGGTGTTTTTATCGTTGGTCAAATCTCTGCATTGGTGTTGATCATTTTATTGGTGTCTCTCAAATCTATGCATTGATGTTGATCAAAGCTGCGTGAAGAAGCCTATGGAATGTGGAGCTCTGAGATGTTGTAGCTCGTGGAAGTCTGTAGCTCATGGTGAAGCCTATAGCTTGAGATGATGGCATAATTGTTCACACACACACACACACATTGGGGTCGACTCCACACATTAGAATTTTTTTTATATTATAAAGTGAAAGCCCTATGGTGAAATAATTGTAATAGTTTATTTGCTTGCATAGAGTGATTATTTCCCTCTTGGAGTGACTACAACTACGTAGAGTAGTGTATGATAGGTGGATGAGATCTCTCCATGGAGCATTGAACCCTTGAAGACATATCTTGTGCATATCTTTACAATACAATGACAAATTATAAATGTCTCATGTCTTATGTAAAGATTGGATTGTAAAGAACTATGGGAAAGACTTAGACTGAAGCATACAAGCTTCTTAACCACAGTAAATACTTCTAGAATGCCCACAAATAATCCGAATCCCCCACATTTCAGGGGTAAATAAGATATTGATAAAATATATGATAAGATGATTACAATGTAATGAGAGGCCCCGTATAAATACAATTCCAAATGGAACCTTTAATGGTTGTTCACAAGAGTCATTTCTCTTGGATAATTATTGTTAATTACTTTTATTAATATTATTATTTAATATTTGTATATTTTTAGGTTTGTTACATTGCCTTCCCCTTAAGGGAAGCTTTGTTGAAGACAAGGGTTATGTTTTATTTTTTGTTTGAACTGTCATCTCTAGATTCTTTCTTTTAGTATTTGCGACACTTGAGGTAATGAGTCAATACGAGTTACGAATTCCACAGAAGAACTGTCGCATCGTTTCTGATGTGGTCCATCCGAGATCTATTTTTATCGGAGCTATTTGATCGCTTTGTGGGATGGGTCTTTTCGTTTGTTGCTTAGTATGTTGATTTGATGTTCTTTCTTGTCTGGCATCGTAATTCCTTGGTGTATGTTCATTTTGACCCCTGTCGTTGGTCAAAATGATGTTTATAATTGGCACATAATTGGGGTGTCGATAAGGGGTTCTTGTTATTTGTTTTTTCGCTGGTTTGAATTCTTTTTGAATTGCGACGAATACTGAATTTGAATTTATTTCTTCTTCCTCAACTTGATTTTGTTTTCTGGAGAGTCTGGATGCTTCCTTCTGGATTTGTGCTACTTTGTTCTCCCGTAGATTGTTATTACTCTGAATTTTCTCGAACCTTTGCGACTTTTTGTCCTCTTTTAACTTCTTGACTTGTTCCTCTAGTTCTTGTTTAAAATTTCTAAGGTGTTGGTTTTCTTCTTGCTTTTCTAGTATTCTTCCTTCAAGGTCTTCATTTGAATGCTCCGTCTTCTGACTATGTTTCAGCTTCTTGATTTTCGTAAGTAATGTCTTGTTATGAATTCTTAGTCGAAATAGTTCTTCGGTATTGCTTGCTAATTTGTCCTTAATTTTCTTAATTTCCAGCTTGTGTGTCTTCTTAATGTCGTCATACTATTGCTGAAGTTTTTCCTTCTGTTGTTGATGTTGACATCTCTCCGATTCTTGATTTTCTAGCTTTCTCTGGGTTTGCATCAATTTCGTATTTTTATCCATGATGAGATTGTTTAAGCATTTTATGTCATCTTCTAAATCGTTATTACTTCCATACGAAGATTCTTCGACATTTTTGAAGTTTCTGATTTTATCTTCCAGGTTTTGATTGTGGCTTCTTAGATGTGAAATTTCCTTATCCTTATCTAATAACTCATTCTGGAGCTCTCGTTTTTTATTTTTTAATCTTTGATTCTCCTATTTCCTGTTTGCTAAACGATTTCGCATTTTTTGCTTTATAATTTTGAATTGAAGATCGATATTGGTTGCTTTAGATTCCTTTAATTTGTTAAATGTTGCTTGTGACCGTGATGTCATTTCTGATTTTGAATTCGCCATAATTCCTGACTTTGGACGATAACTTGGTCTTCTTTTGAATTTGACTTCTTTGTCGAGTCTTCCTTTGACTTTGGCTTCTTCGATTTGTCATCTTCTTATTAGGTTAAATAAATTTTTTTTCCAAAAAATAATTATTATAAAATAATAATAATAATTAATTAATTAATTAATAATATTATTATATTAATGTTTTATGAACTATATATATAGTTTTTTTTTCCAATTTTTTTTTTTGGATTACGAAGAGTTCAAGCCTTGAGATAATAATAATAGTATTATTATTATTACTATAGTTATATGATAACTCTAATAAAAAATAAGGTGTTTAATAAAATTAAATATTATTTAATAATATTTAAACCATGTACTCTTTTTAAGAAACCACACACTTCTTTGTTTTTACTTTTTCATTTTTTTACTTCTTTTACTTATTTTTTTTATACCTTTTCTTTCTTTTTACTTCTTTGTTTTTTCCTTTTTTTTTTTCTTTTTATATTCTCTTTTCTTTTTACTTCTTCTTTTACTTCTTTGTTTTTACTTTTTTCTTTTCTTTTTACTTCTTTTACTTCTTTGCTTTTTATTTTCTTTTCACTTCTTTGTTTTTACTTTTCTCTTTAGTTTTTTTACGTTTTGGGGCCAAGGGCCCAATTTTTGGACAATGTCCTAGATTTTAGTGAAACCCCAATGATGGCTACAAGCCAAAAAAATATATGGCCAAAGGTCGGATCAGCCAACGAGGCTCTGATACCAATGACGCATAAAAGCTTCTTAACCGCAGTAAATACTTCTAGAATGCCCACAAATAATCTGAAGCCCACATTTCGGGGGTGAATAAGATATTGATAAAAATATATGATAAGATGATTACAATGTAATGAGAGGCCCCGTATAAATACAATTCCAAAGGGCACCTTTAATGGTTGTTCACAAGAGTTATGTCTCTTGGATAATTATTGTTAATTACTATTATTATTTAATATTTGTATTTTTTAGGTTTGTTACATAGACCTATATAGTATAAAGTAGTGTTGAATAGAGCTTATTGAAAAGACTGATTTTAGCAAGTTCAGTTCAAACTTTGCAAAGACTATATAGAAAAAGGTGGTTGAGACTTAGACCTACACCTTTTACTCTTTCCCAATACTTTGTTCATTTGCAGGTAAACATGAGTTCAATGGAATCCATAGTAGGTGTAGTACTCATTGGAAAAGAGAACTATCGTGAGTGGTTGAGGAAGATCAAATATGCCTTCATCTACAATGATCTATGTAAGGGAATTTGTGAATGCACCACTTTCAAAACAGAAGAGGGAGTGACCTTGAAATCTAATCCAACACCACCATCATCAGAGAAAGAACAAGAAATATGGGAGACCAAAGACAACAAGGCACTGGCAATGATATCTGAAATAGTAAGTGAATAGGTGAGTCAACACATACTACCTGCAACATCATGTTTTGAAGCCTTGAAAATATTGCAGGATTTGTACGACTCACATTTTGAAATAGAGGTGATTCAACTAATGTTGAAACTATTCAGTTTATAGGTGAAGGATAATGATCCCATGTTGATTGCATATGAGATCAGAGAAATCATGCACAATATTCAAGCCTCAGGCATGAAACCAAACCTTCCACTTGCATCCTTTGTCAAGTCCCTCTATCATATACGTTCAAACTATCTTGAGTCACTTCATGTTGGTGACAAATTCAAGGACCTCACTTTCGACATCTTGGTGGAAAAGATTGCAAATAGAGAGAAATATTTTGGAAAGAAAACCAATGAGCCCACTAGAGATACCCTTTTCCTTACTGAGAAAGCAAAGAACCAACCAAAATACACTTCCAAGGGAGAGAGTAGTAAAATAATACAAGGAAGAGGAAATTTCAAGGGGAGCGGGGGAAACAACTCAAGTAAGAGATCAGATTTGAAGTGTAAGCATTGTGGGAAGAATGGAAATGAAGCAGATTAGGGTTGGGCCCCTTGGGAATCCATCAAAGAAAGATATAACTAGAAGAAAGAAGACAAAATAAGAGCCAAGAGGTTGGTAAAGCTCCCAATTTTGATCATTGTATTGTCGCACATTGTAATCTTGTAATAAATGAAATCACATATTTTTCATCTTACAAAGATTGTTGGTTGCTTGATATTGGTGCAACATCCCACATGACCTTTAGAAATATTGTTTCGAAGAACTGAATGACATTATAGATGGCATAGTGCATTTTGTAGGCAAATCTAGCCTTAAACCAAAGGGAATTGGTTCCATCAAGCTCAAGCTACCTGGATTCCATGAATTTATGTTGCAGAATGTTCTCTATCTTCCAAAGTTGTAGAGAATCCTACTGTCCTTAATGCATATTTGAAAGCAAGTCCATTCCATCGATATGTTTGATGGAATCGTAGAGATAAGAAATTCCTCTAACAATAAGGTCATCATAACTGGATATGAAGATGGAAATTTGTTGAAGTTGAAGGGCTCATCTACAAGAGTTTGAAACTTTTCCTACCTCTCTTAGTATGGAGAATGTAATGTGTCATCCAGTTTGTTATGGAATGCTATATATGGTCATTTAAATTATAACAGTCTTCATTTGTTGAGAAAGAATGGTGTCTTTGATTTTTCCACCGTTCCTAGGAAGATGAAAAAATGTGATGCATGCATACTAGGCAAACATATCAAGCAACCATTCCAAGAGTCAAAATTCAAAGCATGTAGAAAGTTAAAGTTGGTTCACTCTGACATGTGTGGCCCCATGCCTATTCCTTATACCAATGGTAATAGATACCTCATGATATTTGTTGATGACTACACCAAAATGTGTTGGATATACTTGTTAAAGACAAAATCTGAAGCATTTCAAATATTCAATAATTTTCATGCATGGATAGAAAATCAAGCACAATCTCATGTTGGCACACTTCATACTGATAATGGAAAAGAATACACTTCTAATGATTTTGAAGGCTATATTCATCAACATGGGATTGCACTTCAAATTCCAGTTCCTTATAACCCTCAACAAAACAGTGTGGCAGAAAGAATGAATAGATCCATCATGAATATGGTATGCTCAATAATGTTTTTCAAGAATGCAAAACTGATGTTTTGGGGTGATGTAGTATTGTGTGCAGCCTATTTGAGAAATAGAATTCCATCTCATGCTCTTGAAAACGAGACTCAAATGAAATGTGGTATGGACACATGTCATCAGTGAGGCATCTCATGGTTTTTGGTTCCACCTGCTATGCCTTGATACCAAAGGAGCAAAGAGACAAGATTGGTGCTCGAAGTTGAAAATGTATTTTCTTGGGGTACTCAGACACCTCCAAGGCATATCGTCTTTATGATGAGGTAAACAAGAAGTTTGTTTTTTCCAGAGATGTTATTTTTTTGAAACTAACAAAAATGAAAATTCTATTGATATACAGCTTGATCGTCTAGAGAAAATTTCCCATCTAAATACATACTATGAAGTTGATAATGAAATTCCACATCTTGAAGGGAGGATCCCTATCTTGGATCATGATCATTCTCTGAAATTTCCTTTTGAAGCACCAACACCCCCTCATGAAGAAACTCATGAAGAAGAAGTTCTGACCACTTCACATGAACATGAGGTTCAACTAGATGTTGCGAATGCGAGGATTGGAAGATTGAATCTTGAATAAATGAAGCACCACCGGCTGATCAACCTGGGCCATCACGAAAGATTTTGAAATGGGCCACAAAGACACTTGAAAGTGTCCATTTGGATGAAGATGGAAAAATGGGAACAAGAAGCTCAACCAGACAAGAAGATGGAGGATATGCAGATAACTCAGGTGATGACATGGATCTCTCATTTGATTGTGAATTGAATTTATCTTCTAACTTTGAACCAACTTCCTTTGAATACACTGCTACTCATGATGAGTGGAAATAATCCATGTAGAATGAATATGATGCGCTCATGAAGAATGGAAGCTGGAAGCTGGAAGCTGGTTGACCCTCTAGTTGGAACCAAACCAATTGGCTGCAAGTGGGTATACAAGAACAAAGACAGATCAGATGGATCACTTGACAAGCACAAAGCAAGGCTTGTGGCGAAAGGATATGCACATAAGGAAGGAATTGACTATGAAGATACGTTCTCCCATGCAAAAAAATGGGATATCATCCACACCTTACTTTCTTTGGCTGCACAAAATGGGTGGAAAGTCCACTAGATGGATGCAAAAATAGATTTCATGAATGGATACTTGAAAGAAAATGTCTTCATGTCTCAGCCATAAATATTTGTTGTGAAGGGACAAGAACAAAATGTATGCAAACTCGTCAAGTCCTTGTATGGTCTAAAACAAGCACCTCGAGCATGGTATAAAAATCACCAAGCATATTCTAAAGCTAAATTTCAAACATTATAATCTGGATGATGCAACATTGTTTGTAAAGAAATTTGGAAGATTTGTTGTGTTTTTTATGGTGTATGTAGATGACCTTTTGATGGTAGGGAACAATGAAATTTATATTCCATCCATAAAGAGATATTTGAAGAAGGATTTGAAATGGAATATCTGGGACACCTTCATTACTACTTGGGAATTGAATTCACTTAGCATCCTAAGTACATATTCCTCTCCCAAAAGAAGTATGTTGGAGAACTGTTGAACAGATTTTGCATGATAGAATGCAACCCTCTCTCAACTCCAATGGAACAAAAGTTGAAGTTCACATTAATTGAAGGAAAATAATTCGAGAATGCGACCAAGTACCGACAACTTCAAAGGTATCCTTATCTACCTTACCACCACCATACCAAATATTTCATATGTTGTTGGCATCCTTTCAAGGTTCATGCACAAACCTTGTGATGGAAACTGGTCTGCTGCAAAAAGAGTTCTAAGATACTTGAAGGGGACTGAAGGCTTTGGAATCAAGTACTCCAAGGTGTGGATGACTTCAAACTTATAGGTGTTGATGTATTTGTAACTTCGGAAGATATTCACTTGTATATTGTATTTGTACTTTATTGTATCCCCAACGGAGATGTATTATTCCTCCTATTGGAAGTGTCGTCAGTTGTACTTGCAAGTGTCACAAGTTATATTGTAAGTGTCGTAACTTATATTTGATGAGTTATTAGACCACCTTGATGGGGTCAGCCCTGTATGAGTCATGTGGGTCAAAGGGTTATTATACCACCCTAGAGGGGTCGGCCCAGTCAGCATTATGTTAAGTGGTTAAGTTGGGGCCGACCTAGTTAGAGTTAAAAGGCAAGTCAAGTTAGTGTATAAATAGAGAGTGTGTCTCTCTCATTTTACACATTCTATTATTCACTCACTTCGCTTTAGTGAGAGAGAGGAGGAGTGTGCACAAGTGGAGGAGGAGTATGCTGCTAAAGATATCTATCTCTTGGGTTTGATCATTGTGATCCTTGTATTGATGCTTATTCTATCTCTGAGGAAGTTGCGGGGTTTTTCACCTTCTTGGTTTTCCCCGGTGAAATGTTTTGCGTCTCTTGTCTCTTGTGTCTTATGCTTGATATACTGTACATGTTGTTCTTTCTGTTAATATCCTAGATCTATTGAATTAAATGATAAAAAAAAACTAACAATAGGGTACTTTAATTTAGAATTCGATGACAAAAAAGAGACAAGAGTGTCTACTTCTGGATACACAATGAGTCTTGGGTCAGCAACTGTCTCTTGGAGATCACGCAAATAGTCAGTTCTAGCAGATTTGACAACAGATGCAAAATATGTAATTGTTGCTGAAGCAATGAAAGAGATTGTGTGGCTCGAGAAGATACTTGAATATTTGAAGGAGAAATAAGAGAACTCCACTCCCTTGTTGATCGACAACACTTCTAGAATCAAGTTGGATAAGAATCCAAGATTCCATGATCGAACCAAGCACATCAACACAAAGTAAAATTTGATTCGACATCATGTAGAGTGTTGGCACACTTTTACTTCAACCAGGGTTCAACACTTAGCGTTTACCAACAAATGTCACAATCCATAGACACCGTCCCGGAAGCGACTAAACATTTTCGGCAACACTTGTAGGGTAGGTGAGGTCTCACCCGAAGTATCTATGGGGATTGTGGGAACCAGACTTCTTGCAGTATGAAAGGGGACTATTCACCAAACAATACACTTCATCCCACGTACAGAACATCGACAAACCAAAGCTTCGACATATTCATAGCTATGATGAACCTTGTAACCTTAATCCAATGGACATATTGCATCGATCCTTCATATGGTTAACTCCATTCATTAATTCAATCAATTATTTAACGAAGGAAATAAACAAAGATCATAAATCAGACACAGACAATCATCACACGTGAAGACACCATATTTTATGTGGAAAACCCATCTGGGAAAAACCACAGAAGCACTTGTATTGTATTAGAGTCGCAACCTTATAGCACTTCAAGTAGGACTTATAGATTTCTTCATTACATACAATAGATCTACATGCACACAGCCTGCAAATCAGCGAATCGACTTGTCCAAGATTGAATTTGACATATACAACATAGATCTCTATTACATCACACCAAAATAGTATTTCGAAACAATCACCATAACAACAACAACCACAACAACCAACCAACAAATTTCCTTCCTCAAACATATTTATAGGGCAAACTAAGATAGCCCCACTCCCACTAACCCACTAACTTCCTAACTGACTCATTATTACATTGTGGACCAATTCTAGCTAACTAAATCGACTTGTGGTCTTTGACACTGTCAATATGACTGTTTTCCTCATTTTTTTGCCGCTTCGTCGAAGCTGACCCTCACGCTGAGCTGGTTCCAGATTGTCTTCGTCCACACTAGCTTGTTTCTTCAAAAATAATACCTCCAAAAATTTTAGGCCCAACAGGCCCCCAACACTCACGTGTGGCTCATTCTGAGCCACTTCAGGGCTGCGAATCGGGTTCCTGTAGATTTGACAAAAACTCTATGTAGTGACTTTTGCTTGCTTCGACTAATTGTTGGACTTATTCTTTCTTCTGGTCATCAGTTTCCACCATGTCTGTTGAAATATAGTTTTGGCTCACCTCGACATCCTGCATGACTGCTGACTCGATGGAAGCATGACGGCTTCCAATATCCTCTTATATATGCTGCGCCTCAGACTGAAGTGTTTGGACCCTCTCAATGCGTTTCCTGTGTTGCAACCGTAATTGATTAACTTAATGTTGTAACTGATTTCTCTCAGTGGCCCTGCTCATTCTTTGAACTGGAGGGAGAGTTTTCAACTGCTCACGTAAAGCATTCATTTTTCCTTCGGTAGCCCCAAGCCATGTCTGAATCTCCTGCAACTCATTATCTTCAAACTGCTTCTGCTGCTTGTAAATATTGAACAACCGTTTGAATCTCTTCTCGTCATTGTTCAATGACTTCAGGAGGGGTGCTAGGAACCAACTTAGCTTCCAATTCTTTCACCTTAATACGGTACCCAGAGATGACCATATCCAACCGTTGCACCTTCTCTTCAGTTGTCATTTCATTGATCACTTCCACTTCTGGTACCGCTTGGCAGGAAAATTCGACAACTTGCTCTAGCTTGTCCTTTGCTTGTCGCATTAGATCCTTATCCTGTTGAAGTTCTACATTTAAGTCCTTTAGTTTAGCAACCTGCTCCTTATAGCCTCGCATAAACTCCAGAAGGGAATTTTCCCTTGATTTGATTCTCGTGCAACACTCTCTTGCAATTTGTGCAACATGTACAAGGGTAATGCAGGTATTTCAGGTCTACATACCCCGAATTCGGAAGCTCTATGCTGCTGTCTAATTCTTCAAATGTAATGGTTCTCGAAAAAATCTTCACTACTTCTTATGCAGAGGGAAGCGAAGCTTCTGGGGGTTGTGTTTTCTATTCGTGTTCCACCTCGACCCATACAGATGCACTCGACAACGGGGCCGATATTATAATATTCTTCACCTATGTGCAAAACATATCCAGAATGTTAGTGGCGCTAATGAATAGTTGGATTGTCTTATCCTCTACTTTCCTTCTATTTTCCTCTGCCACTTCAGTCATCCAATCGAGCAGGATGTTAATGTCATCATTCGTCAATGCCTAGGCAATATCATGGAATTGTGCCTTTCATTTCTTCCATGCGCCTTGTCGTGAACTTTCACCTTTATACTTTCCTACAATTTCTGGATTAGTGGGGGTGTGTATGGATTGTTTATCATCGTCATCACCCCCCCTCCAGTTTGTGGCATATTTTGACTAGTTTGTTTCTAGCCAGATTGTTGATCCTGCTGTGATGGGTCCGACGATATAGTTTCGAGCTCAACAGGTATCTACCACTCTGCCGTCCATTCTTGAATAATTTTCTCAACTTCATCATTGGATAATTTGAATCCCATCACCAACCACTACTAGTGTGGGTCCCTCCTTTCCTGGACATGCAAATGGTGGGGCCCATCTGTGAACTTCGCCACCCCACGATACTTTGCTACTACCGCTTCGTCAATACGTGGTATCTGAACCACATAGTACCTCAGTGCCTCTAGATGCATATACATCGACACATTACTCTCTTAATGTCAGCTCCTGATATATGACTACGACAGGTTCATGTAATGTGACCCCTGGCATGGGCCGATAGGTGGAATTCCTTGATAGTTTGCAGGTTCCGCCTAGCCTACAAAATAAATACGTAATAGTAACCATGAATATGTGAACAGTGTACCATTTTCTTGTGTGTCCGCAACATCTGTCAGAAACTCGTTTAGCAAGAAGATCGACCAATTCATTTGAACACCCAATGCACATTGTTTTGCCGCAACAAGAACAGAAGTTGTCACATGGTTCAGTTTTTTCTTTCTTACTAAATTTGTAGCTAACAAATTCACAGCAAACCGAAAATATTGATCGTTGATAGAGGCTACCTCGAAGCTCCAGTTACTCTTGGTTAAATTATAATTCTCCTTCATCCTTGTCATCAAGTCATGGTGTCTCTACTTGCCAACAAAGAACTGCGACGGGTCTACCCCAGCCTTAGGAAAACCCGTAATCCGAGAGATGAGGTCTGTGCCAATCGATACCTTGGTTTCCAACTAAAGGCACCCTCCATGCAATCAGACTAAGAGCTACTTCACACATGCATTGGCCTCTGCAGTGCGACCAAAGTGTGGTAAATGAAATAGAGGCAATAAGTCGGTGCGGGCCACATCGAGAATCCACTGTTTTGGATCTAATTCAATTGGATGGCCCTCTGTTGTAACAACATGTCTCATATAATTTGTATAGTTAAAATCTACAAACTTACTGATATCATGATCAACGTATTACAACTTTTGGATATTCTTCAAGATGTCACCATGTACCATCACTCCCTTTAGTACCGACACAATATCAATTGGGTATCGGGCATTCTTTGGAAGCTTCATTTGTTTGGCACTTGAATTTCGGGGAGGGACATACGCTGGAAAGAAAGTGGCAGAGCTCGTCACAGAAGTACCCACATCATGGCATGCCTTCATTCTAGGTTCAGGGTTGGGTCAGTTGGTTTTTTTTCATGTCCCAAATTTGGCATTGGGTCACAATGGCCTAATCACATTGACCATATTCATTAGATTTTGTCAAATTGATGTTAAGGGTCAAATAATTGCCAAGGAGGAAAATTACTAGTTTCCTAGGTTTGAGGTGGAAGCCTTGGGATTTGGAATAAGTGGGATAATAAATGATGTTTGAACATTAGAATGACATAAATATTTAATAAAGGATCTAAATAAATATATACAAGTGAAAATCAAAGTGGCATTTGATCATGAAGACACATGGAGGAAGTGGGACCCACATATGGCTAGATTTCCCCACTACACTTGGCATCATTCTCTCACCAAATCGAATTCAAGGTGAATGTTAACATACTTGGGGGAGTTCAAAAGGTATTATTCATGGCATGACTCATCCAAGGTTGAAATATACAGGAAGAGTAACTCCCATGGAAGAGGAAGAGGCAATTTGGAGCTAGTGAGACACTTGGGCTAGATTCCCTAGCTCTATGACAACAATGATGAAGATGCTATGACACCTATGACACAAATCAGACCTGAAGACTGAAATATGACATATATGACATGTTAGGGATAAAAATAGACTCCAATAGGGCTCTCAAGGGTGTTAGGACAACTAAGATGCTTCCACATGTGATTTGGTGGAAGTGGGAGACTAGGAATTGTTGTACAAGTGGCGTTCTTTGGAATCTCTTCCCAACTTGAGTTGGCATGAGTCTCTTGGAAGGAATTCGACCCATGGAGGACATTAGAACTTTATAAATGTCAATAAAAAAGAATGAAACCAGCTTTTGATCATTTGTATAATTTGCAATTGCATTTGTGAAGAGGGAGAGCTAGTGGTTGACTAGTTTCTTGCCTTAGCCAATTTCGAGGGTGAAAGATTCCCATCCAAGTTGGTAATTGGAAAGGCCATTCAGACCTTTCATTTGGAGCTTTAATGGAGTCTTTATTTGCAGGTGTAAGCTACAGGGCATCTCATGGTTTCTTCTATTGCATCTCACTCCTTCAACCATTTCCAGTTTTGATGGCATATTCTTGATCCTTGAGGGAGGGCGTTTTTGGTGAGCTATTGTACTCTTTGGGGGAGCTTATAATGCCCCATTTCTTTTGTAATATGAATTAAATACTCTTTTATTCATCTCCAGAAATTTTCAGGTCGAAATTCCAAGTAGAAATGTATAAATCTCATTTTTAATGAAAGAACAGTGCCATTTCCCCACTACATTGATGTATAGCATGATAATGCTGATGATTTCGAATGAATGGATGGTTCTCTGATACATTTATGATTAATAAACTGCAATGTATGTATTTTACAAGTTTAATGTACTTTACTTGAGCATTTTAAGTATTTTTACTCAATTTAATTACATTGGGAGAAGAAATAGTGCCATTTCCCCAAGGGTCGAATTGGTGATTTTTGCAGTTGAATGGGAGAGGGTTGGAACAAAGATAATAATAAATTAATGATACACATGAGACATTAATAACATCCTTGAGAAATCCCCTACCTCTGTTCAGAAATTTGAGTGGGTTTGGAGGCATTTGGGAAGCCATTTTCAATACTTACCCCAGGGGGATTTGAACCCCAAATTACTAGTAAAATTGCATACTTGGTCCAGAATCTTAATAGAGTTTTCAGAGGTATTTTGGTGGAAATATCTCATCCCTAAATATCATATTCAATTCCTAATATAATTCATACACCTTCCTTGAATATTTGAAGGCATTTGGAGTCAATTTGAGACCTAGAGACCAATACTAGTCAAAGGGAAATTACTAGTAAAGTTCCCTACATTGGCCAGAATTGAAAGAGGATTTGCATAAGTATTTTAAAGGTCTAAAAGCATCTTTGAAACACATATTTATGTTCTAGCATCATCCATATACCTTCTTAGAATATTTGGGAGCAATTGGAGCAATTTGGGGACCTAGAGCTCAAAACTAGTCAAAGGTCGAACTAGGGAAAAAAGTGAAAAATTGACATTTTAATAAAATTCCTAACAAGGGACATTAAATTTTTCGTGGCTTCCGAGGCACATTATCAGGTAAATGTGAAGAGATAACCTCTAGTTACTCTACACTAGCATAGATGGAACCCGATATAGGGACTTCCTTGACAGATCCGTGATATTCACTCCCTGCTGACAAATCGACCTTCATCTTGATGTCGCACAATATTCACAAGCTCACTCACAGAGCTCAAATTTTAGCTTTGGTTGAGAAAATACTGTACCTAATGCGATAGATGAAGCGTCCACATGTACATGAAACTCTTTCTTCCAATCTAAGAATACTAATATAGGGGTTGTAACCATATTTTATTTTAATGTATCCAGAATCTATTGACATTCTTCATTCCATTGAAATTTTGCATCCTTCTTGAGCATTTTTTCCATCGGTGTTGTTATCTGGGCATAGCCTTTAATAAAATTCCTGTAGTATCCTGTATGGACTGGAGTTGTCCTCAACTATTGAACTGAATTGGGAGGAGGTAAATCATAGATGATAGCGACCTTTGCAGGGCCTACCAGCATGCCTTGATTACGGACAACATGTCCTAACAGTATACCAAATGGGGCAACGAATATACATTTATTTAAATTCAAAGATATTTGATATTGGTGACATCATTCTAACATCAGCCTTAAATTGTCAATATGATTCTTCAGTAACCCATAGACTGTCCAATAATCAAAATAAACTTCTAGGAACTTATGAATAAACTCCTTGAAGGTAGCGACAACTATTCTGGAAAATATTGTAGGAGAATTCTTAAGGCCATAAGGGATTTTCGTATACTAAAAGAAACCCCACTCTGTCGCAAAAGTGGTTTTATGGAGATCCTCCTTAACGATTTTAACCTAAGGATATCTATGGAATCCGTCTTTAAAAGAGTAAGCTTCTTTTCCTCCCACAATTTCCAACACTTCGTTTGTAAAAGGTGTAGGAAAAGGATCATAGAGACATGCGTCATTCAGTTTCCGCAAGTCGACACAAATCCTGATATCTCCAGTATTCTTATTTTGAACGACCATAGGAATAATCCATTATGATTCTTCAACTAGTTCGATAATTCCTACATCTAGCATTATGTCGAGCTCTGCTCTAACTTTCGCCTTATATCGTGGATTTTGTATGTATGGTCGCTGCTTCACAGGCTTAGAACCTGGTTTTAAAGGGATCTTTATTTCACCTAAATCACTAGTTATACCTCTCATTTTTTAAAATTGAGCAAGAAATAGATCTTGTTACTCATGCAATAAGTCAATAATTTTTCCTACATTTTCATCATCCCAATAGTCACCTATGTTCGCAAATTTTGGATTTTCGGTGGAGCCAATATTTACCTTTTTTTATCTTCAATGGGTGTAGAAACTTATCTGATAAGATGTGTGGCCCCTTCAAATCATAGCTTCCTTCACTTTCTAGAATGTGGATATCTCTCTGGTCATCATCTTCTAGTCCACCACTGATGTTGTAACATTCCATCATTTTTTCAACTGTCACAGTCCATTGTGGTATGTTAGATATAGGTCCTGGGATTTCTTAAAAAATATTAGCTTTAATGATCTGCAATGCTACATCTATTCCAAGACTTTCATCCTCATAATTAAATGTGTGTTTAAAGCTAGCAACTAAACAATCCCAATTTACAGTTCCTCATCGCAGCTCCAACAACGTATACCAATTTCTCGGGATAGTGTCAAGAGTATCGATGAACATATGGACCCACTCTTGTTGGGTATATTCTGCCAAGTTGTTGCTGCAAGTAGCCAGATTATCAACAGGACTAGTAAGTCCTGTATATTTCTCTCCTATGTAGGGGATCCCTTCCCCAAACCAAATTTCCAAGTACCTTCGACACTGCGACAAACCATACACTGAGGGATTATGTGTATCCCACCATATTGTCGGTGTTGCTTTTAGGGCGACATCCAGGTCTAATAAGCGTTGTTTTTCAGGAACTTGGGTTTCAAATTCATCAATAAACTGTCTGACATTAGGAAACCCCTCATAAGTAGGAATATTGCATACCTTTGTTCCAACCCAAAGCAGGGACTTTGTCACATGGGCACACCTGCACATAGAAAATTCATGCAACCTGTTTTTCCAGTTCTGAAGAGCTTCACCAGAGTCAGAAGAGCAAGAGCTAACACTTCTCCAACTGAGCGTACCATTTGATGTAGGATTAATATAACCATCGATATTTGAGGATACATTATAGATATTTTCAAGATATTGAGTATCATATTCTCCTTTAATTGGTTCTACGTATCTTTGTCCTTCTAACGGATCCAGTGGTGCAACAACTCTAACTTCCTCATTTTCAAATGTGAGAATCCTCCTTTTGAAATTGATAGTAGTCTGGTTTTGAATAGCCCATTCAATTCCCAGTAACACGGGATACTTATTAGTGTCATCGACAATCTCTATTACTTCAAAGTCAGCGTATGTGCATAGCCCTTCCACTTTGATAGGAACCCGTATCATTCGACAAATTGGTATTACTTTCTACTAATTAGCTAGTCATAGATGGATAGGTGACCATACTAGTTTTGGATTACCCATGTTTTCCCATGTTTGTTTAGTCAATATGTTTACTTTCGAACCCAAATTCAAAATAACAAAGTCCATCTCATAATCACCAATCTACGCGTTAAGGCGCAGTTCTCGGTCAGTCCTATGTCTTCTTTGGACATGATTCGCAACTCTTTCAGATTGCACTTCTCCCTTAGACTCCTCAACTAAATTATGTAGTTCTCTTAAAGCATCTACATCTTTAATTAAATTCAAACAACTTCTGAGAAAGGTATTGAGAGCACTTAATTTTCCATAGTTGTTCTTCAGCGTAGGCTTGTCGAAGTGAGCTAGCATGTCATACATAGGTTGTTCTTTGCGAACAAGAGACGTTCTGGAAGTTGATGCACCCTTTAGAAATTCATCCCGGGCTTCGAAAAATACAACTTTTTCTTTCTGGACATCAAACTACGGGGGCTTCTGAGTTATTGGTCTGACTCGCGGGTCCCGAGTATTAGTATTCTTGTTCTTATATCCACCTGTCGTGGTACCAATACTGGTTACAACAATGATAGTATGTTGGCCCAGTCATGGTTCTGCTAAAATTTTCTGCACATTCGGATTCAAGTTCGGGTTCTGATTCTGATTTTTTTTGGCTTGCCACTTTGCTATCAAATGTGGATAATATTCAATGGTATGATCCAATGCTCTGCAATACATACAAGAGGTCGTAGGGTGTGGGAATTCTCTAACATAGTGTCCCAGATTACCAGAGTTATAACATATGAGTTGTCCTATACCTAGAACAAATCTTCCTCGTCCGCGGCCTCTGAATTCACCTCGCGGTTGATTGAATTGTGCCTCTGTTCTTTCGGGTGATCCTTCTCCCTTCATAATAAATGTATCTACAGTCCATTCGGTGAGCAACTTGTATGCACGAAAAATGCTTCTCATCATGACCGACATAAATACATAAATTACACCATAAGATTTGGGGATTACATACCATCTTCTGTAAAAAATAGCAGTGTTTTGGTCGATGCCCCTTAGTATGACAAATATGACACCAGGAAACATGATTCAAAGGATTCAGATTGCCAGCACTAAGATAATCCTAAAATGCTATACATTGATCTTTAGAGTGTCCATAATCTTTGCATCTAGTGCACCAAACATCTTCATGCTTTTCTTTTCCCTTCTTGATATCTTGTATGTGAACATACATGTTTTCTAACTGTGATTGGATTTGAGCCATACCGGCGCCAGTCTCACCGATGGGGGATGCTTCTAAATTCATGGCCAATTCCAAGGACTTCATCTGTGTCGGTGTCTTTTGTTGCATAAGTGGAATTCTGATATGAGGCATCAATGCAGCAATAAACCATTCTTTATGCTGTAAATTGTTCATTGGAAAACTATTACGAGCCATCAAAGTTTTAAAATGTTGGTCGAAGTGCCAAACAGACTCACTCAACGCTTGTTTAATTTCCTTCAATTTCGTAATACATTGAGATTCACATTTCGGTTTCTTAAATTCTCTCTCAATCCCTCTTTGACTTCATCCAAGGTCTTCATAGGTTGATTACCGATGAATTCATAAAAATTCATGAACCATTCTAAGGCACAACCTCTGAAGGTCATGATCAACTGAGCCAACTTGACATTGTTGTCTTGAACTTGTTTCACAGTCCATACAACATTACACAAAAAATAGTGTTGTTCTGGATCTTATGATCCATTCCCATTAAAAATAGGCAGCTTCATGTCATCCCCATCCATTCTGGACCTCTGGGGATTTGATTGATTTACTACTACTGGACCACTACTGGGATCCTTCCCACTCAGTGACGTACCATTCAGACTACTACCACTACTTTGAATAGATAGAATAAAATGCGAATAAATATTAGGTCTTACCTCAGTATTTGGATATGTACATGGGATCATGGGTATGTTGCATCCTTGGGTCTGGAACGATCCTTCAACACCTTCTTCTTCCTCAGAAATGATTTGGTAGTTGTCCTCGTCTCCACTAGAATCGTCTTCAAGATGCAGTACTGGTTTGTAGTTTATTCTCTCAGTCGCACTGTAATCCCTCTTTTCCATTACAGTTCTCCTCCACTTCGCAAAAATCTACACTCTTCATTGGGTTCAGCTTCTTCTCCTCTAAGAATCTCAGTTCATCCCCTGAACTCGCTCAAACTGTCATTTGTACAAAACCCATTCCCACCACACATAATCGCTCTACTCGTCAGACTCCATTCGCATTATGCCTCTTTCACAAAGAAGCTTTTTAATCAACAGGTTCAAATACTTAAGGTACTTACCACGTGGGCCTTCAAAGAACTCACATTCTGCTACACTATAGGACTTGATAGTCTCAATAGTGAATTCGGTAATATACCCTTCCAACACACGATCTAGCTAGAAGTCCACTACGCGAGAAATCTAGTTGTCGAAACCCTTCAGTCACTGTATCAACACAATTGTCCAATGTCTAAGTTCACTTCTTGGGAAGTTCGTCGACTGTTCAGTTAACCTTGCTAACCATTCATATAGTATTATTGGGAACTCAACGAAAAATATTTCATGAATATCGGTAAAAACATACTTATATAACCATCCTTCGTTATCCAAGCGAGGATCCCTATTATATTGTCTTGCAAATTCTTCTAGTTGCAGATCTACCTAATCCTCTATCTTTGGCTTTGTCGGATGCCACAACATTCCCCTTCTCCTCAAATTCCCGGTCCTGGAAACAAAACCATTTGTTGGCGCACTTTTACTTCGACCAGGGTTCAACACTTAACGTTTACCAACAAACGTCACAATCCACAGACACCGACCCGGAAGCGATTAAACACTTCCGGAAACACTTGCACAACAGATGAGCTCTCACCTAAAGTATCTATGGGGACTGTAGGAACCATAATTCTTGTAGTACGAAAGGGGACTATTCACCAAACAATATACTTCATCCCACATACAAAACTGTTATATCCATATCCAGATATTCTCAAGTAACTCGAAATAAACCCATAATTTCTAAAATAACCCACATTTTGATAGATATAAGATGATATATAATTGATGATTGAAAAATTCAATGCTTTGGCCTTTATATAGGCCTACTAATACCTTTTCCTCAAAAGGTTATGTCTTTTAATGTAAATGATTTAATTATTATTATTATTATATTATTATATTACTATTATTGATCATTTAATATTATGTTTATTACATTGCCTTCCCCTTACAAGAAGCTTTTTCCTCAAAGCTTATTTAGTGAAGGACTTATCAGTTATTCATGTTCGTAACATCTTCTCATGGTCTTTTGAACTTGTAACTTTGATACTTAATGAAACAAGGCGATATAATTTTTGAATTCATGAGCTGAGTTGTCACATTTCTTGGGAAGTGATCCATCCGCAATTTACCTTCATCGGAGTTGTTTTCTGGATTGATGGAATAGAATTTCTTGTTTTATGATCCCCAACAATTTGGTGATTTTGTATTTTCTCTCCTTCAAAGTAGTTAGTTTGTCTATATGAGTAATGTTGTTTATTTTCGTCTTGATTTTGTCGATTTTGTCGATTGGATGTCGATAAGGGCTCTTTGTAACATTACTTTTAATGTTCATAGTGTCTTCTTGCTTCGATTCTTGTGTAGATCCTTCTTTAAATGGGAATACATCTTGAGCTGCGACTCGAACCAAGTCTGTAAATGTTCCTTTTAACTTGTCCTCTAACATTTTGTTATCATTCTACATCTTTTTAATCATTTCTTCTTGTGATTTATTATCATCTTCGAACCTCTTAAGTTGTTCTGTTAAATGTAAATTTTCTTCCTCTTTATCCAGTAGTTTTCCTTTGGTATCTTCATTTGATTATTCTACCCTCTTAGTACCTTTTAACTTCCTGATTTTTCTAATTAATGTCTTGTTATGGTTTCTTAAGCGATATATTTCTTCAGTGTTATTTGATAATGTGCTTTTGACTGTTGTAATCTCCAACTTGTGCACCTTTTTAGTGTCGTTCTCTTTCTGTTGGAGTTCTTTAATCTGTTGTTGAAGGCGACAATTCTCTGCTTCTTGGCATCTTACTTTTTTCTGAATTTGTGTGATTTCATCATCTTTGTCCTTGATGATTTCTTTTTAATGTTTTATTTCTTCTTCTAAATCGTTATTGCTTCTATAAAGTGATTCTTCGACATTTCTTGAGTTTCTGATTTTGTCTTTGAAGGTTTTGATTGTGACATTTTAGATGTGATATTTTCTCATCCTTATCTAATAACATTTTTTGAAGCTCTTGTTTTTTATATTTTAAGCTATGATTCTCCTATTCTGCTAAATGATTACACAATTTTTGCTTCATAATCTCGATTTGAAGATCATTATTAGTTGCTTTATATTGCTCTAAATCGTCCAATGATGCTTGTAGTTGCGACTTTACTACTGCATATGTGTTTTTCATTGTTTGTGACTGTGTCTTCGCTTCAACTTTGTCTTCTTTTCTTTGACAATAAAGGGTCTTCGTCTTCTCTTATTCTTAAAACTTCTTTAATACTTTAATACTTAAAAATTTCTAAATCTGGGATCTTTTATTCAATGAATCAATGTTGCTTATGAAGAAAATCCACTGCTTGGATCCAAATTATGACTGCACCAGTGACTCTGGCCCAAGAAAATGGTGAAGAATGACTATACACACTACCACCTTCGTCTCACACTAGCCACAATAGTCCTTTCCTTTCTCTGCATACAATGCAGGCTCACGTAGAGAAAGTTATTCTCAAAGGGCACTTGGATCTCCACGTTGGTTAACCTTTTGCTTTAGATTAACTTCTTTGTGGATTGTGTGTAGATTAGGTGGTTGGGAAGAATGATTGTTACCCACCCCACCCAAGTTCAATTCTCACTTTCTCCTTCGTAGACTTAAGACTTCTTATGCACTTCTAGTTTTTATGTTATTTAATAAAGAGAATTAAAGACTAAACTCAACCTAATTAAGGTATGAGTTATTATTTAATATCCAATAACCTTTCAATAAGTAAATAACCTAATTAAGGTGTGAGTTTCTTGATAAAACCAAGCCTGGATGGTTTTATAAAACCCTATGTTGTGTTTTTTTTTTTTCTTCTTTCCTTTTTTTATGGGATCTTCTTCCTTCTTCTCTTTTTTTTTACTTCTTCTTCTTCTTATTTTCTTTTACTTCTTCCTTTTTTTACTTTCTTTTCTTCTTTTACTTGGTCAAAGACCACAGTTTTAGGCAATCCCTAGGATAATGGTTAAAAACCTCAATGTGGCCAAAGGCCTGGATCATGAATGTAGCTCTGATACCAATGTTATATCCATATCCGGATATTCTCAATTAACTCAGAATAAACCCACAATTTCTAAAATAACCCACCATTTGATAGATATAAGATGATATATAATTGATGATTGAAAATTACAATGCTTTGGCCTTTATATAGGCCTACTAATACCTTTTCATCGAAATGTTATGCATTTTAATGTAAATGATTTAATTATTATTATTATTATTATATTACTATTATTTATTATTTAATATTATGTTTGTTACAAGAACATCAACAAACCAAAGCTTCGACAAATCCATAGCTACGATGAACCTCACAACCTTAATCTAATGAGCATATTGCATCGAGCCTTTATATGGTTAATTTCATTCATTCCTTCAATCAATTATTTAACAGAGGAAAGAAACACAGATCATAAATCAGACACACACAATCATCACACACGAAGACACCATATTTTACGTGGAAAACCCATCTGGGAAAAACCACGGAAGCACTTGTATTTTATTAGAGTCGCATCTTATAGCACTTCAAGTAGGACTTACTGATTTCCTCATTACATATAACAGATCTTCACACACAGCCTGCAGATCAACGAATCGGCTTCTAATTGGTGGTGGCCGCTTCTGGCCGCTTCGTCGGAGCTGACCCTCGCATTGAGTTGGTTCCATCTTGTCTTCATCCACACTAGCTTGTTTCTTAAAAAATAATGCCTCCAAAAATGTTAGGCCCAACATAGAGGCTAAGATAGTCCATCTATGACATTGTTCCATGAATGAGAAAATTGCATACATATTCACCAAAGTGCTTGGATGAGAAAAGTTTGAAAATTTTAGAACCATGCTCAGACTTACAAACACTCCTTCATATTAATGGGGGGGATGTTAGAAACCTAATCCTGTTGGATTATGGTTCCAATTGTAGATATTGTAAATAATGTAACTGAGTGAGGAGATTAAGAGTCTTCATAGGAAATCAAAATCCCCATTGGAAGATGAAGTCCAATAGTCACTCCAAAATGTATAAATAAAATATTCTCAATCAATAAAACTAGAACCATGGAGTTATTCCTCTCTAACAGTCTAGAACTATCATTTAAAGTGTTGCACCGTATGAAAGCCTTTTTGGACCCTTTCATGGAAAGTGTTTCCATTTTTCAGGAGAGCGCCCTAGGTTTTGCGCCTTGCTATTTATGCATACCATTTCCATGATTCTTTGACCATGACTACACCCCCCTCTCGTGGGGGTTTAGTTAGTTGTTGAGCATTGTTTATCATTTTTTACTCTATCTTGGAGAGTCCCTAGAATAGATCTAGGGTTTTGATATATTTAATATTTTTTATTGTAAAGGAGGTTGAGTTTTTCTTATATCTAAAACAAAACTCACTCTTCATTGTATCTTATTGTTGGTGGTGGAGGGTAATACTATCACTTTGCATCTAAAGGTTCTTGTCTCTTGAGTTTTCTTCTTCGCTTTGTAGCACAAGTTGATGGTTGAATATTGAAGCAACATATTTTATTTTTCCATTGTAATTTTTATGAGACTAGTCCACTAAAAAAGTAATTTTACTCGTGTGAAATAAGTAGGGAATTTTTCCGTGCTTATTTTATATTTTAGCTTTGTGGTTTGTCCTGTGATTTCGTTATCTTAGGAGAGGTTGCAAATCAAGCTTCCATATGCTAAGATCTTCACACATAGCCTACAGATCAACGACTCGATAGATACCTAAGTTGTAGATTTAAGGTGTGTGCTTAAGCCACTTTTCCTTGCTGAAGTTTTTATGAAGTTTCAATAGCTTGGGATAGAAGTTTGTCTTGCTTTTTGCAAAGATTCTAGTCAAGCATTTACAAACAAGGCCCAAGAAGAATTGATCCCAAGACCCCATTTTCCCAAAGGTTTGAAGGCACTATTCATTGCTCCAATCTTCTTCAACCAAAAATCTAAAAAAAAGAAGTTATTTCCCTTTTGTTTTAGTTTGTTTAAGGGTAAAAAACAAGAAAAAATACTTTGGATTTTTTCTTATTTTTTCTAGGCCTAGGTAATTTTCTAGTTTTTATTTTATTTGTTAGGCTTAGGTTTCAAGTTTTATTTCTGTTTTAATTCATTGTTTAATTGCAAAAACACTTAGAGATAAAAATCACCCTAAAGATCATAAAAATCTCATATTTCTCTAAGGATTTTATGGTAGATTTAATTGCTAAAATTATGAGCATTAGATTTGGGATTTCTTGTTATTTTTAATAGTTTATATTAACTTAAAAATTGCATATTTTTATTTTGAAAATTATTACAACATCGTTTAATTCTGAAATTTTTTCTTGGCTTGTTTTAACATATAGAATTCATATTTTCGACACTAATTTGTTGCACAAAATTTTGGATTATAATATGATTTTCCTCTATTTTTCTTGTTTTCCTCACATCACAACAAAACACTAGGACAGTAAGCTCTAATTTTCTGGAAATTCTACTATAGTTAATTATCAATATTAACTTGCTAAAACACCTCTAATTGTTAGATAAAGTAACTTGTTTAAATTCTTAAAAAAAAGAAATTTACTACACTATTGGACATCATATAACAACAAGATAACTTGGTGTTTTAATTAGTTAATGTTCATTTAATATCTCATTTATCTTGGATATATTGGCTAAATAACAATACTATTAATTATGAAAATATCTCTTTGGTTAATGGTTTACTTTCAAGTATTATATCTCATATAATCATTGCTAAGAATTATGAAAATTTATTTGTGTAAGCTTTATTTCATTATCTTTCATTTTGCACATGCTTTTAATGTTGTTTTATTTTCATGAATCATGGATGTATGAGAAAATGTTATATAGATGATTAACTTGGAGTAATTAGCACATTAACTAAAAATAAGACTACATTCTCACACTTGGAGAAGTGATTTTAGTCACTTCAAAAAGTCTGGTCTAGTTAAATTTGAATGACACCTTTGTTTGAGAGATCTTCCTTCAAGCAAGGCCTCATTCAAAGCCTAACTTCAACATATTTAGTAGTAATAACTTGTTATATATTGCAATCTCGTTGGTGAATGGTTAATTGTTTCTCGTGGCAATGAATTTCTTGGTTTAAACACTGTTACTCTTTCAAGACTTTTGATCCATTGTTATCTTTGTTTCATTATTGTCATTGCAAATATTCATGGTTTATTTTATTGTGCATCATTGAAAAATATTTTAAGTGTTTAATTTATTGATCATTGGTAATTTGAAGTGGTTGAATACTTACTTGGGGATATTAACTTAACGACACACATTTCACATCGTAAACAAGTTGATCCTTTCCCTTAGTTCTCCTCGAATCCCAGATCTAATCAACCTATGGGAAAGCCTTCTTTGGCCTTGAGAGCTAGCCTAAAATAGGGAAGTTAGGCACTGAGGTGACAATGGTGATTTCTTCCGAATTTGCACTTGATAGCATTAGTGGATTGGTACTTTTCCACTTATGTGCTAATCAAGTTGTAACAAGTTTGTTCATCCTTCCCAAAGAAGGATTGTTTTAAATCTCTTCTTGTGAATTCAACATCCCACAATTGATACAAGTAGGGGATCCTAAATATCACTTCACATGCATTTAGAAGAAGCACATTTGCCTTCACTTTATTGATAAAGTTTGCATCAATGGAAAATATGAACTTGCACTTCTTAGTGACTCCCAATTCAATATCGTTATTGACCCAACCTAAAGGATGTAGACATCTTAGTGACTCTCTCTCGTGAAGTACCACCAAGCATTAGAGGAAATTTGGGTGAAAAAATGGACCTTTTAACCCTAAAGTGCAATTCCTTGTCATCACATATTAGCCAATAAAAATGCTTTAAAATTCAAATAAGGTACATGTAAAAAAATTGGAGGGAAAAAACAAAAACTATTTTTTTGGATCATATTTTCAACTTATCTCCTTGTAAGTTTACTCAAATTTCAAGTGGGAGAGCTTGTTGGATGTGGAATTAAATTTTGCATCCAAACAATACCCATACTGCATACTTTTAATAGCATCCATAACACGAAAAACTGAAAATACATTAAAAAATATGTTTTCTCTCACTAGAAACATGTTTGTTTTATGTATTTTCAGTTTTTCGTGATGTGGATGTTGTTAAAAGTATGCAATATGGGTATTCGTTGAATGCAAAATTTAATTATGCATCCAACGAGTGCTCTCGCTTGAAATTTGAGTAAACATACAAGGAGATAAGTTGAAAATATGAGAGAGAAAAAATAGTTTTTTTACTCTCTCTCTCTTATTATTTTATTATTTTCCTTAGCAGGCCCCTTTTTTACCCAAATTTCCTCTAATAATAAATTTTCAAGGGAATTTGGACAATACCATCTTGCAAGTTTGTAATGTCCCCATCCAAATAAATCTCATGAAGGAAAATTTCCACAAATCTACTAGTTCCCTAAGTTGGGGTGGAAACATTTAGACTTGGAATAAGGGAGCTATAAGACCCCAAATGGACATTAGATTGACAAATATACATTAAAGGGGCTAAATAAATAACAATACGAAGAAAATAAGGTGGCATTTGGTCATGAGGGTGCATAGGTGGTGTGGGACCCACATAAGGCAAGATTCTCCATGCCACATGACATCCTATTCTCACCCATTCGAATCCAAGGTGGAGTCTAACGTTCTTGGGGGAGTTGGAGAGGAATTATTCATGGCATGAATCTAGGAGGGTCGAATTAGAGTGGAGAGTAATTCCCATGGAAGAGGAAGAGGCATCATAGAAGAATTGTGACACTTGGAGCTAGATTCCCTAACTTCTATGACAACAATGATGAAGATTCTATGACACTTATGACAAAGTTCAGACTTGATTGATGACATATGACATATATCACATGTCAGGGCTAAAAATAGCCTCCAAGAGGGCATTCAAGGGGAGTTATGGCAACCAATATCCCCCCCATTCGAATTGATGGAAGAGGAAGGCTAGAAAGTGTTGGACAAGCGGCATTCATGGGAATCTCTCCCTAACTCGAGTTGGGAGAAGGCTCTAGGAGGGAATTCAAGCTATGGAGGCCTTTTGAGGTTAATAAAATATGAGAAGAAAGAAGGAGAGCAACTTTTGATCATTTCTCATTTGGCACATTTGGAGAGCTTAGCTTGTCCTTGCATGGTGGATGTTCAACCTCCCTGCCTTAGAACCAATTTCGAGGGTGCAAGATTCCCATCCAAGTTGGTTTATGGAGAGGCCATTTAGAACTCTCAATAGAGATAATGGAGATTTTTTTATGAAGGTTCAAACCCCATCTGATTTCGAGTTCATCTTCTCTCATTCCTCTCTATTCTCATTCTACTATCTTTCTCTCAATGTCATGTAAAAGTGCAATGGCACGCTTCTTGTTGCATATAGTTAATGGAGGATTGAAATTTTGACCTTATGAACATGCTAGTTGTTGAATAACTCTGTAATAGACATATCATGAGAGCCATATCTCAAAATACCATGTACTTCATGTGATATTTCCAATCAAAACTAACGGATTCGAGCCATTTTCCTCATAGCATTTTCATGGTGATTTTAGGATGATCTTGTGCCTGTTTTATATCAGAGATTTATGAGATTTTTGTCCATGTTATGAGCTACATATGAATTTAATTTGATTTCCCAAATAATGTTTGCATACCCCTAAAGTGTTACTATAGTTTGTGACCAAATTCGAGGCTCCTTGTTTACCATTTTCACCCCAAATTTGATACTCTAGAAGCTGTTATTATTTGGGAGACATATTCAACCCTAAAACCTAATCAAATGTTCCAAATATGTTTTCATTGATGTAATCTAACAAAGCCAATTTTCAGATTAAGAATTAGTGAATGTCGTTGATTCGGATTTATGTGGGAACGAAACAAAAGATAGCATATACAGAATCATATACAAAGATATATTGCAAATAACACAGTGATACAGTAAACACATATTCTATTAAATAGCGGAAATAGAACAGCCTGTAAAATACAATAGCTAGAATGGTGGTAGCTATATCTAAGAAGAGATGTGGCCGCTATGCTCATTCGTGCCAAGATGAATACAAAGAGAGGCCGAAAGGGCCTATTTATCATAAGCATGAGGGAAAGAATGCCAATCATCCAAAAACCTAACCCTAGAAGATGAACCGTCATAAAGTTTGCGGCCCCAAGGTGGTTAGTTGAACAGTCAACTTCCCGGGGTCATAACTTTTGCATACGATCTCCGTTTAGGGCGCTCGGTAGCCCGTTGGAAAGGTCTAACCGAGATTTACAACTTTTAACTGGGCCCAGATGCATGTCGTCGGCAACCATTTGGTCCCCCAAATCGCCAAAAAATTTCATTTAGGGCCTCAAAATGGCTCCGGAAGTTCAGGACCTGAAAAACTGCTAAAAATAGTAATTTACCAAAATTGCCAGAAGACTGTTTTGAGCCAGTTGGAAGAGGTGGGCCGCCACCGATATCCACCTGGATCAGTCGTACAGTGTTTGGAAGGGAAAATAGTGGCATACCTAGGGGGGATTTCCATTAATCCAATTGACTAGTCTTATCGCGAAACTTCTCTCCTTGCAAATTGCAGACCATGGATGGGTATGTTGGGTGTGTGAGATATCTCAAATTAAAAACAACACCTAAGATTAATTATCAACCAGGATTAGTAAACTTAGAGTTGAAAGCAAAATATATGCCAAGGTAGAAAATGTTCTACAATTTCAGGTTTGTCAGACCTAAAAATGTTTAATAAGGAAAAAGATCGAAAGATCTTTCAAAATGAAAAACCGAGTTGAATATTTAAGAATACATTAAAATCACAGATCAAAATAGTACTGGATCATACTACTCTACCTCTATGGTTAATTAATAAGAAAGATGGAAACAAATACTTGAACACAAACTACTCTAGAAAAGTAAGAAACTACCAAATTCAACTTCCAAATGACAATTATGGACAAAATCAGAGCTACGAATATTAGATGTTCAATAGGGAGAACTTGTAAATGTACATAAATTTAGACTAAACCATCTAATTCCACTCTTCTTGATTACGTACATCAAATGTAATAGGAACCGGAGTAAATGTATCGTAATGACTTTCAAATGTAATGAGGAAGCTAAACAGAAGTAAATCTAACTTAACTTCTACAAACAAATGTAAACTAAAAATCAACAAACTACTACTAATTTTAAACATGATGAACTACTGTCTAGCCATATATGAACAACATGAAACTAATGTAAGGAGAAGCAATTAGAAGACTTAACAAAGATGTTAAACTGAATATATTAGATTTGGAAGCAAGTAGAAAACTTTATAAAGATATCTTATTATTAATCCAGATCTTACAACATGAACATCTTCATTAAATAGAAACTAGTCTTAAAATTAACAAACTAAAACAACTCAATGAAATGGAATTATCAACTACAACTTGAAAATAAACTACTTAGGAACAACGTTCACACATTCTGAACAGTAACCAAGTAACAGAACAGATTAAAGAACTAAGGTTTGGAAGAAAGATGAGAAGAGGATAAAGAAGAAGTAGGAAGGGAGGAAATAATGATAACAAATGAATTAAAAACTCTAAATAACACAAAACAAGATTAAATTACATCTCAAACTACTAAGGAGGAATAAGAAGAATGATGATTAAGAGGCAGAAGAAATTAGATTCGGAAAAAAGGCCTGAAATAATGCAGAAAACAAACAGATCCGAACGTCGGTCTGAAAGGCGGTCTGAATGGAGGAAAATGGTTTAAAGTGAGGAAAAGAAGAGTTTTTGAATGATTTAATCACCAGCTGGATTTATGCAAATGATCCTACAGTGCACAGGAAGTAAGAGAGAGATGATTGGAGGCTAAGAAGTTATCTATGCAAATCATTACCTAAAGAAAAGAATGATTCTATGAGAAGTAGGAAGAAGGTTGGGAATAGAATAAGGGAGAAGGCTAGAATAGAAGAAAGAAGAATTAACCTACAGAAAACAGGAAGAAAAACTAACAGAGAAGAGAAGAAGGAAATGAATGCTAACTATGGAAGAAGTTAGAAGAAATATCTATCTATGATGAAAGAGGGACTGAAAAACAAAATGCAAATTATCAAACTACTGAACTATTGGTCGACCATTCTACTCAGAAGAAGGGAGATTGTATTGACAGCAGAATATCATTTACAGAAAGATGAAGATAATCACACAGGAAAATGAATTAATTACATATACAAGAAACAAACTAGCTAATTGCAAGAAAAGAAATGCAGAAAATGTAAATAAAACCTCCAATTGATGAGGGGCCCTTCCCAGCAATCGGAGGGTGAACTAGCTCAACTTAAACGACTACCAGTAAAACATCAACAAGCTGCTGCTTCCATTAACTTGAGGAAAATTACAGAGTCTGTCTTCAAACTATCTATGACTGCAAACGCTTGGACTGAGACTGGAAACCATCGTAATTTTAGAGAACTAAAGATAAAAACTCAAAGACTCAAAAGAACTCCAAAAGACTACAAAAGACTAACTCATCTCAATCACAAAGGTGACTATTTATAAGTTACAATGGGTGAGAGGGTCGACAGAGTCGACCTCTCTAATAATAGAGGTGTTTAATGTCTGTAATTGCTGATTAAATGATACATAACAGTGCAAGGGGGCATCTACCCATCTCCTCGGCGTCAATCCTTTCCAATTCGAACAGTTGAGCATTCGTTCCCTCAAATCATGAACAAAAACATACGCTGGAGCGTCGACGTGGGCATAGGAGTTACATGAGCATGATGAACGTGGACGTGGGAGTTATGTCGGCCAACTGAGTGTGAACAGGACGACTCCTTCCAGAACAATGGCGTGAGCGAGAGCTGAGCAGACGTGCGTGATTCCGGATTGAATGTGCAGACGAATCAGGGCTTGGAGCGTTGATGTGGACGTAGAGTGCACTGTCAAGCTTGACGAGCCCAAGGTCGAATCTTCTGGAACAATGGTTCATTAACCATCAACGCCACATGGCAAACAAAACCCACGTGTCCTCCTCTTTATTCAACGGCCTGAGATGCATCAACCATGGATTTTGCAGGCTGAATGGAGGGCTGAATGATGAGCTGAAAGCGTTTTAGGCTGAGCACGTAGCGCATGGGCTGAATGATGGATAACTTGCAAATCATAACCTGTCAATCAAAACCATAAGTGTTAATTATCCCCCAAAACATCATTTAAATCATAAATAAACCATAGTATACAAAATATAACAAGATTTGCATGGTAAATGAATTTTTGCATACCTGGACTGTTTGATGGGCTGAATGGCTAAGAAAACAACTTACTATAGCAAAAACGATAGAAATAACGCCACTTCAAGTAAATTAACTGATAAAAAATGGTGACAATATTGGACACCAACATTCCCCCAAATCGGAGTCATGCTAGGTCCCACTGAGCAAAAAAATAATAATTTAGGAAGAAGGCCGAGCTGCGGTAGCAGCTGTCTTCGACTCGAATGATGGAGATGCATGCTTGGCCTGGAGATTCTTGAAATGACTCCTTAGGGAATTATACTTTACTCTAAGGATAGCATTGGATTTTATTTTGGCGTTAACCGAGCATTTAGTGCTTTTCAATTGTGTACGCAACATCTTATTCTCTTCAAGGAGCTCAGAGATTGTCTCCACCTAGCTTTGACTTTGTTCTGTTAATTGTGCTATCTCTTGGGTTAACTGATCCCACTTTTGTTGATTAAAAATAGGTTGTCCTCCACCATGCTCCAAGTCCATTTGAGGACTCTGTTGATGTATATGTAACTTCGGAATGTATTTCACATATATGTATATTGTATTCCTATAGAGATGTTATTATGCCTCTATACGGAAGTGTCGTTATTTATATTGTAAGTGTCGTAACTTATACTTGATGGGTTATTAGACCACCTTGTTGGGGTCGGCCCTATATAAGTCATGTGGGTCAAAGGGTTATTAGACCACCCTATTGGGGGTCGGCCATGTGGGTCAAAGGGTTATTAGACCACCCTAGTGGGGGTCGACCCAGTCAGCATTATGTTAAGTGGTTAAGTTGAGGCCGACCTAGTTGAGTAAAGGTCAAGTCAAGTTAGTGTATAAATAGAGAGTGTGTCTCTCTCATTTTACACATTATATTCTCTCACTCACAATTGGGAGAGTGGCGCACTTGTGGAGGAGGAGGCTCTGCTGCTAGGACAAGACTATCTCTTGTATTATGGTTGTATCATTGCTCTATCTATCTCTGAGGAAGTTATTGGGGTTTTTCACCTTTATGGTTTTCCCCAAGTAAACTCTGTGTCTCTTGTGTGCTTGCATTATTGTGTCCATGATTTTTATGCTGTAGATTTGTTCTACATGTTGTTCTCTCAGTTAATATCCTAGATCAGATTGAAGTAAATTCTGAAAATTTAACAGACTCTTCTCTTTTGGAGATGTCTTAGCGTTAATAGTCTGTTTTTCAGAGCTTTTGTCTTTATTACATGCAGGAGGGCTTCTAGCAGCACAAGCTTCACTCATCTGAATGGATGCATTAGCTAGTATGAGGAGGGAGGATTCCAAAGTATGATCGTCCAACTGAATATTTGAGCATGAGGGCTGACTGATGATCTGAATTTCAGGCTGATCAATGGGCTGGTCATGATTTGTCTCTCTAGGTTCAGTAGGAGAATGTATTGAATGTGCAGAGTGCATATCATCTAAGGAACTCTCATCAAATCGTACATGTTTAGTGTTTGGTTCTTCTTGGTCGTGAAGGTGTTCTTGAGAAGGGGAAGATTTGACAGTAGATAAATGGGGGTTTAATATCTCAAAAACAAAATGGTACCAAGTATGACCTCTCTCTTCTAGCTAATGAATGATTAAAAGCTTAATGAGACAATGGTGATATAAGCTGCCAGAAGGGTTAATGATATTCTTTCTAACTTGACTCGACATCTTTTCCAAGCTCTTTAGAAAGTAGAATGGGAAATTTAAGGTCTGATTATTGACAAAATGAGCTAACAGTTTAACGTGGCAAGCTTTAAAAATAGTGAACTTACCCTCGTAGGTGACTAAGTGAATGATAATAGTCAAAAGATCCAAGTACTCTGGCTTGATCCATTCTCTATGAAAACCTTTGGTGCTAGTAATGTGTTGAAAATCGGGCTTAAGAGCGAACTGATGAGCTTCTTGTGGAAGAAACAAATTCTTGTGCCATCGGGCACCTTCTCTAGGGAGCTTCGTAGCTAACGCTATTGACTCTTTTGTCACGGAGAAAACAAGATGGCCAACCTTGGTCGTTTTGCCATCGAAACCTTTGGCAAACAGCAATGAAATTTCATGGTCGTGACCATCAAGGCAGTGGAGAAACAGATTCCAACCTGCTTGAGAGAATAACTCACGGCATATTTTAAACTCAGGTATATGAAGAAGATCTTGGTAGCTACCTGGCTCGCAACGGTTAGCCATTGTTGATAGAGGACAGGGGAAAACAACAGATAAATGTAGGGGATACAAGGAATTTTTAGAGAGCGCAGCTCGCAAAGAGAGAAATGAAGGGTGAACAGAATGAAACAGAAGTTTACGCAGCCATCAGTTAAATTGAAGTCCGTTTGGATGGTTGAATGGTCGTAGGTAAAGCGCGTTTTGAAAGCTCACACTTGTACTTTGAAGATCTTGAGTTAAGTGCCAGTATTGAAGTGGGTGAATCCGGTAGATGCGTGTTTGATATAGCAAATTCAACCATGTCCAAAGCCAAGCTTTGGACAGGTTGAACGAAATTCACGTAATGGGATATTCTACACGTGGAAGATCACAAGGATCTAATCCATATGCTGGAAATCTATACGACAGGTAAGGCCATAGTGGTCATACAATGATTCAAAATGACACAAGATTCGTTCATTTAACAAGATGAGATGAATACGGAAATAAAACCAAGTGCGAGATTTGACGTTTGATTGATCCCTATCATCATTGGTTAGTCATAATTTTCAAAAATATCTAGCATGCTATTTGAAATATATAAGCTAAAATTTCTTCAACACTTTTATTCAAAAAAACGTTGCTTATTTGCTGCATTCGTCACTTCATTTGGATCGGCATTCGATCCGTCATTCAACCTTTCATACAGACTTTTGTCTATACAAACTTTTATTACTAAAGCCAACTGGAACTGATTTTTGCAAAGAATTTTTAAGGTTGTTAGTGCACAGAAAATGCTGTAAACTTTGCTTTCTGAAACTTTTCAAGTCATGTCCCCTTTTTGTTTGTCTTTACTTAAAACAATTCGTCTTCTACTTTTGCATTCACCTGCAAACATCTATCACTTTCAGAGATAAATAAACTTTTTTCTTTAATAAAAATAAATATAAAAGAATAGTTTAAAACAGTTCTAATCCTGCCCCAAACCAAAGATATGGCTTGTCCTCAAGTCAACAAAAAGAACATTAGATATTCCATTATTTTATCAATAGCTGAAGAATGTTGTAATACTTTCTCAAGAAAATTAAATATAACTAAACATGTAGATGATTCAGAGATGTACATTTATCATAAAGAATAGAACAGTGCTTAAAAGAACCATATGAAGAATGATAATATAATTTGATATGAAAGATGCCACAGGAAAACTAGCCATCCATGACTCAAAAGATTTCTTGTCATCCCAAGATATAGATAAGGTGTACTGTAAAGCTTGTGAGATTTTCATAATTATGGGTCCCATTTTTAGGATAATAACATCCTAGATAATGTTTGAATTAGATGACAAGGTCCAAGTTCAACTTACAGTTATTCTCTAATGACAGTATAGATGATTGGCCAAAACATGTGTTTGTATACTCAGGTTTCTTATATATGAATCATGTGCATAGTAATGCATTAACCAATCTCTTTTACCCGATATTGACTCGCTACCAGCAGACCTGTTCAGTACCCCGACGGGTTTATCTTGGTGCCATGCAAGCATGGTCCCGCTGCCAACGAGCATGTTCAGTACCCCGGCGGGTTTACTTACATTTACCTAGCTTCCTTGTTTGAGATTGTACTTAGCATGGACCCGCTGCCAGCAGGCTTGTTCAGTGTACCCCGACGAGTTTGCTTCGTATAATGATGTATATGTATATATATATATGTATGTATATACACACACACACACACACACACACACACACACACACATATATATATATTTTAAGGAAGCCGGTTGGCATTAGAGTGTGCTAAGCCTTCTAAACACATAATTCGAAATATTAGAACGAACCTTTAAGAGCAACTTTTACTTATAATAGCCAAAGTTAAAGATCATGTCAAAAGATAATAACCTAAAGTTGTTCTTTGATCTATATCAATCTTCTTCATAAAAATTCAATAATGTTCCCCACAAGAATGAAAATAACATTCACTTCTAAGTTACCTTTAAAAGATGCTTTAAGAGACAAGTTTTGATAATGAGTCTAGGATAAGCCAATGATCCATAGGTGTAACATAGTATACTTTTTTGCTAAGATCATAACAATTAATATAGGTCTTTTAAGCAACAGTTCTAAACGATAATCAGAAATGTGCATGCCTGAATCAAATACCATATTCAAAATCATGAATGAAATGGTTGCAAAATAATATAAAGAACACTTTATCTTTTGCTAAAAATGTCAATTTCAACAATAATTGAAAAAAGAAAAGAAGGGATTAGGGTAAAAAATTTCTTTTGAGTGCTTCCCTTCAATAATATTGCATGCGCGGATAAGGTCCTTGTAATTAAGTTGCAAAACTGTTGTTAGATTATTTTGATTTATTCAAAACAAAACATATGTAACAAAAAAAAAAGTCATAAGAAATCTAAAAAGGGAGAAAAGTTTTCCTGTTTTTAATGGCAAAAATTTCATAAGCTGATCATACAAATGAAATTCCTTGTATAAACACAATCAGCTTGTCAGAAACAACTCTTCCTTATTATAATTAAAACAAAAACACAATATATTTACATATGTACAAATAAAGACAATCCTTTAGAAATTTCAGGGACTAGGAGGAGGAATGATTTCCTCTTCTACCAGTTCCATCTCCTGCTGTTGTAAGGCATTCTTTACAAAGTCTTGTTTAGATATAGGTTGGTGATACAGTCTAAGTCTATGGCCATTTACAACAAAGGAAGTTTGAGAATCATCAATTGTTTTAATTCTAACGGATCCATTATCGAAAGCTGTAACAATTTCATAAGGACCCATCCAGCGAGTAGTCAATTTAACTTTAAAATTTTTATATCTCGAATCGAAAAGTAATGCACAGTCTCCTGTTTTAAATTGTTTTTGTTTAATGTATCTGTCATGCAATTTTTTACGTTGATTCTGTATTAAGATTGTTCGTTGGATAGCATCCTATCTAATCTCGTCTAATTCATTTATTTGTAGGATTCGTTGTTTCTGTGCTTCTTCTAAATCCATTCCTAACTGAGCAGCCATATGAAATGTCTTAACCTGAAATTCAATGGGTAGGAGAACCTGTTTGCCATAAACAAGTTCATAAGGTGTGTGGCCAGTGGTGTTTCTCCAAGTTATTCTATAAGCCCACAAGGCTTCTGGGAGCCTATCTGCCCAGTCCTTGTGGTGTAACTAAATGGTCTTGGTCATGATAGCTTCTAATACCTTGTTTGTGCTTTCTATTTGACCATTTTCCTGAGGATGATATGGTGAAGATTTGCAATGTCTAATACCATATTTATTAGTAAGTTCTTTCATTAACTTGGAAGTGAATTGAGATCCTTGATCGGTTACAATTTCCCTAGGTACACCAAATCGGGTAAATATCTCTTCATACATAAACTCTACCACTGATTTCTCTGTGGCTCGTAATAAAGCTTTGGCCTCTACCCATTTGGTGACATAATCTGTACAGACTAAAATGTACTTTTTCTTACGAGACATAGGATAAATTGGTCCAACAAAATCTAGAGCCCATTTTTCAAAAGGCTCAATCATAACTTGAGGTTGTAAAGGCATCTCATCAGATGGCATAGGTCTACCCATTCTTTGGGAATAGTTAGAGCTTTGAACTATGATTCTACGTTTTTTGGGTGGAGAGAGATGGTTTGGTAGCTTTCCAGTTGCCAAATAATTGGCTATGTCTACAAACCATGGGGTTCAAACAGATACAACAAATAAATGTTCATCTGGGAAGCTATCATCAACGGGACTATCATCATTGTCAATTTGAATACGGGAGAGAAAGTCTACTACTACATTCTCTCAACCAGGACGGTCAATAATGGTAATATTAAACTCTTGTAACAGAAGAAGCCATCGAGTCACCCTGCCATTGGTGACTGGTTTATTCATCAAAAATATGATAGCAGAATGGTCAGTATGTATGAAAATTTCATATCCTGTGATATAATGACGAAACTTATTGATGGAATAGGCTACTGCAAGGAACTCTTTTTCGGTAACAGTGTATTTTGATTCTGCAGGAGTCAAATTTTTACTGGCGAAATAAATGGCATAAGATAACTTTTCCTCTTTTTGACCTAAGACTTCCCCTATAGCTATGTCGGATGTATCAGTAGAAATATGAAAAGGAAGGGACCAAATAGGGCCCCTAAGTACTGGTGCTACTGATAACTTTGCTTTTAAAGTTTCGAAAGCTTGTTGACAAGGTTCAGTCCATTGAAATTCTGTGTCCTTCATGAGTAGTTTGAACATAGGTGCGGCTATCTTAGTAAAATTTTCTATAAACCGCCTATAATAACCTGCATGGCCAAGAAAGCTTCTAACTTCCTTTGGAGTCTTCGGAGGAGGAAGATTGACAATTATCTCTATCTTGGCAGGATCCACCTTAATACCTTGAAGAGAGACATGATGTCCTAGAACTATGCCCTCGGTTAATAACATCTTGCATTTTTCATGACTAAGGGCCAGGTTTGTATCCTGACATCGAATAAGAACTGTCTCAAGGTTGTCGAGGGCCTCTTGGAAGGTATTACCATAAACTGTGAAATCGTCCATGTAGACCTCTACACAATCATATATAAGGTCAGCAAAGATACCTACAACTGCACATTGGAAAGTAGCAGGTGCATTACAAAGGCCAAAAGGTAACACTCGATAGGCATAAGTCCCCCAAGAGCAAGTAAAGGTAGTCTTATCTTGGTCTTCAAGTGCTATTAATATCTGGTTGTATCCACTATACCCATCTAGGAAAGAAAAGTATTGTTCCCTGATAGGGTATCTAACACCTGATCTATAAAAGGTAGAGGGAAATAGTCTTTAAGAGTGGCCTTGTTCAATTCTCGAAAATCAACACAGATACGCCACTTCCCTGTGACTTTCTTTGGAACTACTACCAGAGGAGACACCCACTTACTATTGGAAATTGGGTAAATGAATCCAGCGTTAAGAAGTTTTTGCAATTCTTCTTTTACTATATCTTTGAGAGCTAGTTTCATTCTCCTCTGGGGTTGTTAACAGTTTAGTGGAAATATTTGATCAAAAAGACCCTGAAATGCCTTTCAAGGAACTAGCGCAGTTGAAGAAAACTGGAACCCCTGAGGAGTACATGTTGGAATTCCAAAAATTGTCAGTTATGGTGGCTAATATATTTATGGTTCGATTGGTATTTCTCTTTACTAAAGCATTGGATGAACCTTTGAAAGGTTTAGTTAAATCTCACAATCCTACCTCATTAAAAGATGCCATGAATTTGGCAAGAGATCTACAAAATGTGTTACCCAAGCCCAATTTTCCTTCCAAGTTCAGATATGGCAAGAGGCCATGGAAAAAAGATTCATTTGGGAGAGACAAGAAAGAGGAACCAAGCAAGGAAGAACTCAGAAGAAAGAAACTATATTTCACATGTCATCAACCATGGGTACCAGGGCATAAATGTGTTAAGGGGAAAGCACACTTCATTGAAGTATTCTTTGACGATGAAGGGGACATGGAGGAAGAAGAAAAACATTCAGCCCAAGAAGAGGGATATAACACAGCAGAAGAAGATCATCCATCACCCGAAACAGGGAAGTTGGCAATGCTATCAGGAGTGCCTCGTTTTCACACCCTCCGATGCAAGTGAGTGGTACAAGGGCATAAGGTTTCGGTATTGGTAGATGGAGGATCAACTCATAAATTCATTGATGCAGCCTTGGTGGAGAGGAGAAAGTTTCCTACTGAAGCATTCCAAGGATTCACAGTCATCATTCTAGGTAACCATTCTATGGAATGCAACACATGGATTCCAAAGCTACAACTTACCATAGGAAATTACACCTTTACTGATAGCTTCTATGTGGTGAATGTTGCTGATACAAATATGGTTTTGGGAGTACAATGGTTGTACTCTATAGGAGAACATACAATGAACTACTAAATACCTGAAATGAAGTTCAAAGATTCGGAAGGAAAACAAATTTTAGTGAGAGGAATGCACACCTATCCTAACCAAGTGGTGTCTTCCCACAGTATGAGGTCCATATTGAGACATGGGGACATTGAATGGGCTACAGAATGTTTAATCACTTCCCCCAAACCAAGCATAAAGGTTGTAGAACATCCAAGGGAGATAAGGCAGTTTTTACACAAGTATGAGAGGGTTTTTGGAGACCTTCCCCTTAGAAGGCCACCTGACAAAGGAGTTAAACATCCCGTTGTTTTGGAGGTAGGTGCTTTACCTATCCAAATACCCCCATATAGACATCCAAAAAGGTTTAGAGATGAGATTGAGAAGGCTATTAAAGAACTATTGGAATTGGGGCTCATCAGACCAAGCTCAAGTCCCTATGTTTCTTTAGTTGTCTTGGTGAAGAAAAAGGATGGAACCTTAAGGATGTGCATTGATTTTAGGGCCTAAAACAAAAATACAATAAAGAATAGATATCCCATCCCTCGGATATATGAGCTCATGGATGAGCTATTTGGAGCAAAGTTCTTTTCCAAAATGATCTTATATCTGGTTACCATCATATTCGAATGAAGGAGGAGGATGTGCAGAAAACTGCTTTCAGATGTCAGTATGGTCATTTCAAATTTCTTGTCATGCCTTTTGGTTTGACCAATGCTCCAGCAACCTTCCAATCATGCATGAACTAAATTTTTTGCAAGAAGCTCAATAAGTTTATTTTGGTTTTCTTTGATGATATTTTGATTTACAGTAACACATGGGAGGAACATTTGCATCATTTAGAAGTTGTATTGAAAATATTGCATGAACAGTCTTTGTTTGCTAAATTGTCCAAGTGTGAGTTTGGGTGGACAAAAATTTTGTATCTTGAGCACATCATTGGGCAAGATGGGGTAAAGATGCACTTGGATAAAATAAAGGCTATTCTTGAGTGGCCATCACCCAAGAGCATCACTCAATTGAGGGGCTTTATTGGGATCTGCACTTACTATAGGAAGTTTGGGAAGGGGTTTTCCAAATTGATTGCTCCTCTTACTGATTTGACCTAGAAGTATGCTTTCCAATGAGATGAAGAAGCTGAAAAGGCTTTCCAAAGAATGAAAGAGGTAATGAGTAGTTGTCCAGTACTTGCATTACCAAATTTTTCTAAACCATTTGTTTTGGAATGTGATGCATCAGGGGAAGACATAGGGGCAGTCCTAAAGAAAAATCAACACCCCATAGATTTTGAGAGTAGAAAATTGCAGCCACATGAGAGAATCTACTCCATATATGACAATGAAATGTTAGCCATCATGCATGCCTTGGCCAAGTTTATACAATATCTGGTGGGGAACAAATTTGTGGCCAAAACTGATCATAGCAATTTAAAGCATTTCCTTACACAAAAAGATCTTAATGAAAGGAAACAAAAATGGGTGAGTAAGATTCAAGATTTTGATTTTGACATCGAATATGTAAAAGTGAAGAATAATATTGTAGCAGATGCATTGTTTAAGATACCCTCATTTTCTCTTATGGACATTTCAAAAGATTGGAAAGATGTGTTAATAGTAGAATATGCCAAAGATAGATTTTCTTGTGAATTGTTAGATGGGGCCAAGGGAGATGATAGGTACAACATATTGAATGGCCTAATATACTATAAAGACCAAATATACTTAGTTCATGGTTGGAATTTAAAGCACAAAATCTTGAAGGAATCTCATGATCCTCCTTTAGCAGGCCATCAAGGTTTCTTTAAAACATATAGGAAGCTAAGACAAAGGTTCTCTTGGAAAGGTTTGAAAGAAGATATTTTAAAGTATGTGAATGAATTCAAGATATGTTAGCAAAACAAAGTTGAGCACACCCATCTTGCTGGTCTCTTACAACCATTGCCTATTCCAGAAAAAAAGTGGGAAAACATCTCCATGGATTTCATCACAGGTTTGCCCAAGGTTGTTGGTAAGGATTGTATTTATGTTGTGGTGGATAGACTCGCCAAATTTTCTCATTTCTTTTCTATTCCCTCATATTTTACTGCTGCACAAATAGCTGAGCTATTCTTTAGATATATTTTCAAATTGCATGGTCTTCCCAAAAATATTGTGAGTGACAGGGATAGTATGTTTATGAGTGCTTTTTGGCAAGAACTCTTCAAATTGGTGGGAACACAATTGACTACTAGCATAAGCTATCATCCTCAAAATGATGGCCAAACAAAAAGGGTGAACCAATGGTTGGAAGGGTACTTGAGAAACTATGTTGGTGAGCAACAAAAAGCATGGGTTAAATGGCTACATTTGGGTGAGTTTTGCTACAATACTACTTTCCATATGTCCATTGGCATGTCTCCTTTAAAATCGCTTTATGGTTATGAAACACTCACCTTTGTTGATCACATTTTTGGTGATAGTAGAGCTCCAAAAGCTAAAGATTGGATTGAGGAAATTCAAGATATTTTGAAGCTCTTAAAAAACAATTTGCAGGTTTCCCAAAATCAACAAAAACAGTATGTGGATCAACATAGGAAGGAAATAACCTTTCAAGTGAATGATTTGGTTTATTTGAGGCTGCAACCATATAAGCAAATCACAATAAAAGGAAAATGATCAGAAAATATTAAACCAAGGTTTTATGGTCCATATAAGATAATTCGAAAGGTTGGGGAGGTAGCTTATGAGATAGAACTTCCGGAAGGTAGAAGAATTCACAATGTGTTTCATGTTTCATGCCTTAATAAGGCTATTGATTAACAAATTTCTATTTTAGAAACATTTCCTTCATTAGATGATGAAGGATAACTCATACTCATTCCAGGAAAAAAAATAAATAAATAAATAAATTGAAAACAAGAGAAAGAAATCGAGGAGCAGAACCATAAGATAATATTTGGTACAATGGAAAGATTTGCCAAGTGAGGATGCCACATGGGAAGATGAAATTTTTTTGCAGCATCCCAGTTTTGAATTGCTTGGGGACAAAGAATCTTGGGTGGGGAGGACTGTAATGTCCCCATCCAAATAAATCTCATGAAGGGAAATTTCCATCAATCTACTAGTTCCCTAGGTCGGGGTGGAGACATTTAGACTTGGAATAAGGGAGCTATAAGACCCCAAATGGACATTAGATTGACAAATATACATTAAAGGGGCTAAATAAATAAGAAGAAGAAGAAAATAAAGTGGCATTTGGTCATGAGGGCGCATAGGTGGTGTGGGACCCACACAAGGCAAGATTATCCATGCCACATGGCATCTTATTCTCACCCATTCGAATCCAAGGTGGAGTCTAACGTTCTTGGGGGAGTTGGAGAGGAATTATTCATGGCATGAATCTAAGAGGGTCAAATTAGAGTGGAAGAGTAACTCCCATGGAAGAGGAAGAGGCATCATAGAAGAATTGTGACACTTGGAGCTAGATTCCCTAACTTTTATGACAACAATGATGAAGATTCTATGACACTTATGACAAAGTTCAGACCTAATTGTTGACATATGACATATCAGGGCTAAAATAGCCTCCAAGAGATCGCACAACGGGAGTTATGGCAGCCAATATTCCCCCCTTCGAATTGATGGAAGAGGAAGGATATAAAGTGTTGGACAAGTGGCATTCATGGATATTTTTTGATGCATATTCAACCCCCATCTGAGTTCAAGTTCATCTTCTCTCATTCCTCTCTATTCTCATTCTACTATATTTCTCTCAATGTCATGTAAAAGTGCAAGGGCGCACTTCTTGTTGAATATAGTTAATGGAGGATTGTTATTTTGACCTTATGAACATGTTAGTTGCTGAATAAATCTGTAATAGACATATCATGAGAGCCACAGCTCGAAATACCATGTAATTCATGTGATATTTTCAATCAAGACTGAGATTCGAGCCATTTTCCTCATAGCATTTTCATGTTGATTTTGGGATGATGTTGCACATGTTTTATATCAGATCTTTCTTAGATTTTTGCCCATGTTATGAGTTGCATATGAAGTTAATTTGATGTCCCAAATAATGTTTTCATACCCCTAAAGTGTTACTATAGTTTGTGACCAAATTCGAGGCTCCTTGTCTACCATTTTCACCCCAAATGTTATACTCTAGAAGCTGTTGTTCTTTGGGAGACCTATTTGACCCTAAAACCTGATATAATGCTGCACATATGTTTCCATTGATGTCCTCTAACATATCCAAGTCTCAGATTAAGAATTAGTGAAGTTCGTACAGTGTTTGGAAGGGAAAATAGTGGCAGACCTAGGGGGGATTTCCATTAATCCAATTGACTAGTCTTGTCCTGAAACTTCTCTCCTTGCAAATTGCAGACCATGGATGGGTATAGCAAGTGTTTGGGTGTCTGATAAATGTATTAATGTGTCCTATGTCCTCTCAAGACCTTCCTTCCCATATTTGAAAGCATTTGGAGGTGTTTGGAACTGTTTGTACGCTACATTCCTAGAGTCGAAATAAGGTGAATTTGAGCACTTTTCTTTGAAGGGATATTACAAAGTTATCCATTGAAACAACAAAAGGGACAAGCAAAAAAAATGGAAAAAAAATCAGCAGGATTGAACTCCTTATGAGAAATAATTGGTCCAAATTTTTTTTATGCAATGGCAAGCATAACCATTTAGGGCTAACACCCACCAGCAAAACAAAAGGACACAAGAGAAACTAAGGCGCATAGGGTTCATGAAACCTCTAGCTCTCCTAGACTTGTAAGTATATCTAGTGATAAAATCATCATTTTCAAGAAGGAAAAAAGGACCATAAACAGACAGGGATTATGAGGAATGGAAAGAATAAGAGGGATAACAATCATTCAAATTCTCCAATGAAAGTGAAGCTTTATGCTTCATGAACCAATGAAAAGTGTAGTGCAGATCAACTAAATAATTATGATTGTATGTCCTCATATTCTTCTTCCCTAATAGAGGTGTCACAATCGAAGACGAGAAACACCACTTGCTCCATTGGCACCAAGCCCTCTATTGCACAAGTGCATGTCCCAACATGAGCACAAGCATAGAGGTGTGTTGTAGGAAGACAACAATCAAATATTCAATAACCATCTTCAAGCAATCTTCCTCAAAGACTCCAACAATTCCCTATTAAACATGGCACCCATCTTACTAGGCCTTGAAATGTGAACTTTTGTAGAGACCTACCATGTAAAAGAGCAATAATCACTTAATAACCAATGAGCTCCAAATTGTATATTAGAAATTCCCCAATGGATGTCGTAGAACAACATTCCATACTACATAATGATACAAGAATATCTCCCTTGACCCACACATGTTAATCCCATGTCTACATTTGATCCACTACAACAACCTAGTCAAGCAGGGTGTAGGATGATATCTTCCTCTTTTTGTGTAAGTCAACATGGAAAAATTTAGAATCAAGAGATTGATTATAGATCCTAGATATATAGTCAACCTCATGCTCATATCCTTGAAGCACACTCAGCATAAATCTCTAACCAACTCCATGGATCTGCCAAGGATTTAGAGGGGCAAAGGCTGCTCTTATTGGTAAGGTTTCAGTCCCCATAAATTTGATTCGTTGTAATGCATCGTAGGAAGGCATAATCAATAAAAAAACATTTGATGGTCCCTAACATCCCTAAGAAAGGGTAGACTTGGGTAAGCGAGCATGGGGTATGTATCTCCAAGATGGATTCAAACTCGTTGAGATCAATTTCTATGCCTCACCTAGAAATGATAAATCCAAGAAGCATGCCAACTTCCATACCAAACACTTTTATGGGCTCGGGCTAATGTCAAATTGTTGACATTTATCAAAGATTGACCGATGTCTCCAGGTTGATCCGACTTATGAAGAGACTTGTCCAAAACGTCATCAATAGATGCCTCAATTGTTTTGTGGATCATGCTACAAAGACATGGGTCATGTCTTATTAGTGAGTTGCTTGAGCATTAATCAATCCAAAGGATATGACAATGTCATAAAAGGTGCCACTAGTTATAGTGAATGGCGTTTTATGTTGATCCTCATGTTCCATAGTCAATGAGGTTTTATGTTGATCATCATGTACTATAAGGATCTGATTAACCTAAAAATTCACTCATGGTCATCATAACCTCATAACCGGCAATCCACTACAATGTCCATATAAGGCAACTGAAAACTATCTTAATTTTGGAGGTTGCATTATGTAGCAAACATAAATATTAAATAAACCATACATATTAAAACATTAATAAATAATAATGATTAATTAATAAACACCAGTAACTAAAGATGACTAAGGGATGCAATCCGTCGTGAACAGTTACCAAAGGTACCTTTAAGAGTTATATAAATATGACACTCACATTGTATTGTAACTCATCTTATTATTCATTATTCAAATATAATCCTATATGGATTTCTGTAATTTATCATATATGTTCTCGATATTTAATATATGCACAGGAATTGTTCGCTTTAATGGTATCAAAGCTTCATCTCGATCCTAGCTTTTGGCCACATTAATTTTTAGAGTTTCTTTGAATTCGGGTCATTCACCACATCAGGCCCTTGGATTTTAAAATTTCAAAAATCCATCGAAAAAGAATTATTCTGCTCCAAATTGAAGATCCTCTTCGACATCATCCTAATAGTTCGTAGAGACAACATCAAATACGTTATTTGCCAAAAAAGAAGACTTCTTAATGTTAGATTTTAATAATAATATAGCAATATAATTTTCATCTCTTTCGACTTTAACTACACATAAGGATCATTGAAAGAATAATCATGCACATAAACATAAGAGGCACAATAGTTTACCTTGGGAAAACCCAAACTCGGGAAATACCCGGCCAACCTTTCTTATTCAGAGAATCAAATTCAAGATACAATGTACAAGAATGAGAGATAAGATAAACCAAATGTGGCAAACCCAGATAAGATGTATTCCTTGTCTATTGTTGCTTCTCTCTCTTGATATGTGCACTCGTGGAGCTAAATCTGTGGATTTTTCTTGGTGAAAATGAGAGGTGCCACCTTATTTATACTTGAATTCTGGTTGACTTTTCACTGTCGGGTCGACTTCACTTTGGTGACTAGGCCGACTTTTCTAGGGTAGTTTTACCCAGTTTTTGGGGCAGTTTTACCCTATGTTTCCTGTGGGGACAACTTCTCTATGAGGATGATACCTCACGAAGTTATAACATCAACCCTCCCTCTTAGCTATGGAGGTATCATCATGCTAGAACACATTTGAATATCATCTGAGCATTACGACTGTCTTGTACATCTCGTCATCATAAGAAAGGCCTCTTCTCATCAAGTCCTTTTGATGCTATAACTAAATAGGTGAGTATGCAAATATCTGGTCTAGTGTTATCCAGATACATCAATGACCCGATCAGTGGTATGTTCATGGTAGAATCTACCAAATCTGACTTGAAAGTTGAGTCATTCAACTTCACCATAGGTGTATCCATGGACTTACAATCCATCATCCCAAATATCTTCAGGACATCAATAGTATACTTCCACTGACTCAGGAAGATATCATCATGTCTCTGCCACACCTCTAATCCCAATAAATAATGTATCAGGCCAAGGTTCTTCATCTTGAACGCAGAGGCTAGATCCCTCTGCATATGTCAATGAATCTCTCTGTCTCGTTGGGAAAACAACATCATGATCAATATCAGCAATGTGTGCCACCTGCACATGTTGAATCTTGGGCCACCACTCTAACTAAACAAGTAATGCTCGATGCTCAATCTTGAGGACTAATCTTCCCATCTCGTCACAGGATGTTCGGAAGAAAACATTGTCCTACTCTGAGGGGATGTCCGATGCTACAACACTATACATCATGCAAGGACCAAACTCCCCACCCTGTCACTGGGTGTCCGGGAGAAGACACAACTCTGTCTCCGGGCCATTCACCCCTTAGTCAAGTCATATGGCTAATACTGGGGAAATGTTCGCCCAATGTTGTAAACATCAGTCTTCAAGCACCCTGCTCCCTCTACATCTGAGCATCTTGCTCCCTCTCAAATACTGAGTATCAACGGGATCTTCACATCCATCACTTGTCCTCTTGCTGAACGGTTATCACTTGTTCTTCAGAACAAGTCTATTGTATGTCATAGCACATGATCTTTCCTACAAGTCAAGTTCATTCAATTAGTTACCAACATTGTATAATCATGAAATCAAATCATATTTACATTTCAATGCAATAGTTCACATAGTCATGTAAGCATCTTAGCCAATGCTTCAACACAACATCCATCCATATCCCAACCACACGTGGTAACTACCTGGATGCCTTCCATATCCACCAGAACATACTAGCAAGAGCGTGCACTGCTCCAAGTATGTCAACAAAGAGGTTTCATCCTAGAGTAGTTCCAATTAGGATTCATAGGCTACTTACCCAACATATATATGCACTACATGAGCCTATTGCTCATCGATCTTAGTCATATATAAATGCATAAAATAAAATTGTATCACATATCTACATATAATTGTTGTTAACATTATCCTTTAAACCAAACATTCAAATATTTAACGAATAACTCAAATGACAGTACAAATACTTATCTTTTATTTTTTTGTTGGCTCCCTCTTGATGTTTGCCACCTTGCAGAAATCACATGAGTCCACAGATCTTCATCTTCTTTCTATATCCTAGATCTTCATACATCACCAATGGCAATCGCATCATCTTGACACTGCAATCATTGGTGCACTCATGGGGTGTACTAGAGGAAGTACTCCTTTCGACAATCTTCTGCAATTCCCTCAAGATCATCTTCTGCATTCCTTGACCTCTTTTATGGAGAATCTTCATCAACACTAGCAGTTGATGCATGGTGCTTTCTCTTCTTTGAGGTACATTGTTTTGCATAGTTGCCATACTTTCTGTAGTTGAAACATTAAATGTGAGAAAGATCCTTCTTGATCTTTGGATTTTGGACTGACTTGATGCCTTTCTTGCCCTTGTTCAACTTTTCTCTCCTCTTTCCAATTCTGGCTGCAAGAACTAGTTCTTCTTCCTTTTCCTTGGAGGTAGAGGCAAGCTCCCTTGTTTTCTCTTGGATACATTCTGACCAAAACTAATCAAAATTGCGTAACTGACCACGAGCACATATTCCTTTCACAAATGGCTTCCATTCTGGAGGAAGTCCACCCATAGATGTCAACACAAGATCTCTGTCAGGCACACTTACATCAACAACTGCCAGCTAATCTCTGATCTAGGCAATCTTCAAGAAATAAGAAGAAAATAAATCATCATTTGTGAACTTCACTTGACGAAGTTGGTCTTTTAGGGCCAAGATTATGCTAGGGTTCTCATTCTCATAAAGTTTCTTCAAGGCATCATACATCTTTTTCGCAGTGTTCTGACTTGCAATAAGAGGTACAAGATGATCTTTCACTGAGTCCATCAAAAGCATCATGGCTATGGCTTCATTATTCTTGTGTCTTGCTTTCTCTCGAGCTCCCTCTGGCTCTGGAATATCTTTGAGTATATTATCCTTGAGATCATGTTCATTTAGGAGCATGAGCATCCTACTCTTCCAAGGTCGGAAGTTTGAAACTCCCTCCAATTTGTCTTCTACTCTAAGTCCAACAACCATCTTGACCCTAAAACTTTTAGGATTTGAAATTTGCTGCAGGAGCTAGGTCAAAATGAAATTTGGAATTTTGAAAATCTGATTCCACAAGTGGATGTGCTCTCCTAGGGCAAGTTGAGTAGCCCTCCTTTTCTTCTGTATCTATGGACATAACAGTTCGCAAACTGAAACCCTAATTTCTACAGTTTCTGTAGTTTCTACAGAATTTAGGTCAAAACTAAAACTTTTCTAAATGAAGATCTTCCTCCACATATAGTTGTGCCCCCTAGGGCGAGTTCCAATATGGTCTTTCCGAATCAATTCCGTCGTTGGAAACCCTAGAATCAAGAAGCCCTAGTTTCCGAGACTTTCGCAGCGGAAGCGTGGAGTGGGCCCATAACCTGTTAGATTTTAATAATAATATAGCAGTATAATTTTCATCTCGTTCAAATTAACTACACATAAGGATCACTGAAAGAATAATCATGCACAGAAACACAAGAGCCATAATAGTTTACCTTGGGAAAATCCAAACTCGAGAAAAACCCAACCAACCTTTCTCATTCAGAGAATCAAATTCGAGATACAATGTACAAGTATGACAGATAAGATAAACCAAATGTGGCAAACCCAAATAAGATGTCTTCTGAATTTTTCTTGGTGAAAATGAAGCGCCACCTTATTTATACTTGAATTCTGGCTGACTTTTCACTGTGGGGCCGACTTCACTTGGGTGACAGGGCCGACTTTCCTGGGGCAGTTTTACAAGTTTTGGGAGCAGTTTTACCCTGTGCTTCCTGTGGGGCCGACTTCTCTATGAGGATGATAGCTCATGAAGCTATAACATCAAGACAAGGGACAACAAAAACACAGAACCACAAATCAAAGCACAAACTGGAAAAAAATATCAAATTGTGGCCTCTGTACCAGCATTAACAGAACACCAGGGGCGTAGTCATATGGTCTAGGGTAAGATCGGCTACCTAATATTAATCCTTAACAATTGGACCAGCAAGGAAACTACAAGAGAAAGAATCAAATCAAGTATTAGATATCGCCGCCACTTCAGAGAAAGAACCCCAATTTAGAGAAAAAAACCCTAACCTCTACAGAAAATATATATATATACAACAGCGACTAAGCATTCAAATCTATAGGTTCGGTTTGTCAACTACCGTGGTTTTGATCCACATGCAACCAATACGAAATCTGTGATAACCGCTGCCAAAAGATTATTAATATCGAGTCGCCCTGGCTCGACTGCTGTACGAGGGTTCACCATCGAATCTTTTTAGAAGCAACGTCATTAAGCATTCAAGGATCGTTGAATGCTTAATTAATCAAAGGGTAATATTAATGAGTGTCATCAATCGTGAAGGAAGAAGAGCCATGATATTTCCTATTTCCATTCAACTAATAATTGAATACTGTGAAGAATCAGCGTTATCCTGAAATAACCGAATACTGTGAAAAATAAAGTTAATATAAAGCGGTGTGAGAAGGCAAGTGATTTAATCTTATCCTATGGCGAAGTGCTGTCCTATTCCTAAGTTCAAGAAACGAGAATTAGCAAGGTTTTTAAATCAAAACTCTAAGAAGATACATAGTTTTATTAAAGGAGTGGTGAAATATGGAATCTACGTAAAAACACAAAATTTTGGACTAAATCTCTTTATTATGAAATGGAGTTTTAGTATATGACAACTTTTAAAAATTTCAATCGTTGGCAAATAATTTATTATGAAAGAATATCAAGGTAATTCACAAATGCAATTACAAATTCATAAATTAGAGGATGGGCTAGGATACTACAAAGAGAGCAATAGAAAATTACAATTTGATTATGAGCAAGAGAAATATTTGTGCAGGTTAAGGAGAAAGATAATCCTTATTTGAAAGAGCGTACAGAATTAAAAACTGAGAAAATAAAATTTGACAGACTTATAAGGACAAGATGAAGAAATCTCTCGTTTAAAAGATCATAATAAAAAATTACTAGCAAAAATCAAGAAGCAATGGGAAAAAAGGTAGAACAAGAAAATCAAGGGCTTAATAAAAAAATTATCCGAAAAAAGATGAAGATAACTTCCACCTAAGAAACCTTAATAAAAAAATGTTGGAATAAATTAAAAGATTAAGGGACGAAAAAATGGAGAATGGAGAATCAAAAAATAACGACAAGTTAGAAAAGGAGAAAAAAGATTACACTTAAGAACGCATAATCAAGATCTACTTACACAAATCAAAACACTGAAACATGATAAGAAGTCATTATCAAGAGAAGCTAGATCACCATGTCTACAAGGGATCATCAGCCAACAAGGAAACAATGACTAATGTAGTTAAAATAAATGAATTATTAGATGTGGAAGAGAAGCCACTAGAGAGAGGAGCCAGTATAAATCCAATTAAAGCCCAAAATCAAAATGACTCTTATATTGAAAACTTATCAAGACATAAAACCTGTGGAAGTAGCAAAAATGGAAGGTTTCAATAACAAGACACAAGAGACTAGGACACCTTATCAACATCCTAATCATGGAAGTTGCTACCTCAACTAGTTGGTATATCAATATCATTCTAAAAAAAAACAAATTGTTTATATTCCAAAGAATCTTAATAGGAAAGCAGTTGGGTGTCAAGGTAAAAGTAATCTTGGGAATCAAAGTATATCAGATTTTGTTCAAAGAAACCATGAGTACCCATTGACACAAAAGATCAAATTGGGGTGGCCTCATCCAATAATAATAAAAGAATTTTGTCTGATGCTTCACAAATCATACCATCTTGTTTCATCAAGTGTCGCAGCTACTAACACAGATGATCATGAGAAGACATCACAAGCAAGAACAAGGGATAAGTCTTTCAATAAATTATGCTTTGAGGACAAAGCATTTGCAAGGGGAAGGAAATATAGCAAACATAAATATTAAATAAATTATAAATATTCAAACATTAATAAATAATGATGATTAATTAATAAATACTAGTAATTAAAGATGACTAAGGGATGCAACCCTTGGTGAACAGTCACCAAAGGTGCCTTTAGGACTTATATAAATATGACACTCTCATTGTATTGTCAACCAATATAGATCCATCTAACTCCGGTTCTACGAAGCACCAAGAGGGATCAAATCCCTTGAAGTGCAAACATTTCCTTCACTTTTTTACTCAACCATTGAAACTGATTTACTAAACTAATTTGAACACTTGCATTCTTATTTTTTTTTTTTATTATTTATTTAAATCTTTTTATTTTTATTATTTATTTAAATCTTTCAAGGCCGGCATAAGAAATTTTTTTTTTTCCCACACGGGCTGTAGAAATGTGCCTCTCGACACAATCATCTATATATTCCTATATGGATTTCAGTAATTTATCGTATATGTCATGGATATTTATTTATCGTATATGTTATGGGTATTTAGTATAAACCGGAACTATTCGCTTCACATTAAGATCTCAGAAATTGATAGAAATCACTTATGGCCCGACTTCTTAATGACAGTCATGATATTTGCTACCCACAAAATCATCTAGGCTTATTAAGCCCACTTGGATGAGCTCTTGAGGTTTTTTAAAACTCTAAGCCAGTAGTTTTAAGGGACGTATGTATTAGCTTTTAATGAACTGGCTTTGGCCCCAAGTGGAGCACTATGCTATGCTGAACTATAAATGGCTCCATCCCTTTCATATCAGAATATCGCCAAGCAAAGACACTGGAAGGCTCTTACAAACGTTGGCAGTAGATCTTCCTTTCTTGAGGGGAGGGAGATTAACCTAGTTTGATGACTCCGATGTTGACAGCAATAGTTGGATTATCTACCATTGCAGTGCCTCCTTCCAAATGGTCCAGTGCAAGCATAAGCTTAGAATCCAAATTTACAGCATGAACGGGGCATGATGTAGATTTGGAAGTGCATGCTCTTTTTGGAGTCACAAATTGAATCCCGATTTATGGTAGTGTATTAAAGCCAAATATCTCTTTTGTAGAGAGTTTTGAGGAGTGCTCCGTCATTCTCAAAACCATGAGGGGATTGAGACAGCAACTCAATCATGCAGAAATCTGTGGGTGGGCATGTTGTAGGAGAGGAAGCACACTATGCTACTATGATTGGGATTATTCAGATTATAAGCAGACTTGAGACATAAATAATTTTGCAAGACTTTACTGCAAATGGAAAATACTCATACAAGACGATCATTTTTTTTAGGGCAATATATGGTCAGCAGAATGCCTGTGGTAATCCTCGATAACCTTGAAACTGTTAATAGTTCATCAACGAGGCTGCATAAACAAGCAAGAATCCACAAAAGTATCTTCCCGTGTCAAGATTGTTCATGTGTCTACAGACTGCCAAAAATAGAGGATAACATAATTCTTAACAAGCAGTAATCCACAAAAGTATCTGCCCGTGTCAAGACTGCCAAAAATAGAGGATGACATAATACTAAAATCAATGGCTCAAAGCATAAATCGTATAACCACAATCATCAAGCTCCAAAATATAACAAACCGGAAGAAAATTATAAATAATAGCTCTGAAGGCTGCAATAACTGAAACTCAAAAATGCATCGAGAGAGTTTGAAGATTATTTGGAGGCCACAAAAATAAGAATAAAAACATGATGTGAACATATTGACATTTTAATTTCGAATGTCAGCAATCTATGGAATCATGGTTTATTATCATATATCTGAGCTTACTATGATGAATAACATTTTGAGGCCGCAAAACATTAACTGGGCAAATTAATACATTGATCAAATATGTAAGAAATATATAACAGTTAAATCATTCCCAAAAATGATAAATGATAAAGAATTGAAGCAAGGATGAGAGCTTTTGGAGCCCTCAATGCTAGATTACAAGAGGAAATTACATCCTTCATACAGGATGCACTTTAACTACAGATTACAATTTAGTAGGTATATAACTCCATGGCTTGAAAGACTGATATTTGAGAATGACTCAATAATGTGCACCTTCAAAACTGCTCACATGGATTCACGCTTGAGCATCTCCAGCAGAAACTCATTCCAAGAATCTATGGGCCCAGGTAAACACCAATGTAAGCAATCATTCTGCACCTTTGCATTCTTGTCCTTTGCAAATGGATAAGAGTACCGATAAGGGCCCGGATGCCCATCAGGTCTCAACAATGAAGCCCAGGTTGTATCAATAAGTCTAAATTTCAATCCCCTAGCAGCACCCTCTTTCTCTGCTTTCTCAAACTCTTCCAACTGAATCTTGTACATTTCTGAATTCATGCCTTCGACGACAATCTCATTTTTCTTGTAGGGAACTGTTCTTTCACAAGTGCCTCCATTGTCCCACCGACCATTTTCAAAGTGGTCAGGAGTAAAAGTCCTCAAGAAGGTCAACCCTTTGTAATCTGGTGAGGTATTAATAGACTTGAAAGCCAAACGAAGGGCTTTTCTATAAGCAAAATAAAACCCAAGCTGTGTGAAATTTGTTCCCGGACAATAATGACAACCAATTACTTCATTCTTTTCCAGATAAATAGCTGCCTTTAAGAACCACTGGCCTCCAGATAAGAGCACAATATCAAATTCATGCAACTGAGATGTCCATTTTTTATCAGCAATATCAAGGTACAGTTGGAGTTGTTCATTTGCAGAACCCTCTATTTTTTTTGTCATTTCCTTCACAAGGAAAGGTGACCATAACACTGCAAGAGTGAAGTTATACGATGGAAAAAGCCAACGTCTAAATTTATCGGTCCCATCATTATAAATATCCCTGGGATCTTCCACCTAGGGTTAAAACAAACTATCCGTTAGGAAAACATGAAACATTATTCCCTAGCCTCTTTTTTCAAAAATTATTCTACATCTTTTTCTTCTCTTTGCAAGATAAAAGCAAGTAGAAACTCCAAGGCAAGCAGCAACTGCACCATTTGTCTATGTAACGTTGTAAATGTAGACAATGAGTACCATGTGAGGTTCTTTACATCTACAGAATTTTGTCTAGGCAATTAGCATAAAATGCAACCACAGAGCAGATACCAAATCATACATTTTCTTTTGTTGCTGGGAAAAAGGAAGAAATCCAATTTCAGGTAGATAACCAAGGATACAAAACAATGTTTAATGAAAATGAATTTTAAAGCCAAAAGGAGCCATCGTATACCAAGCTTTGAAGTCATCAAGGATCCATATCCTTAAAGCAGATAATCGGACCATGGCAATGGCACTGGCACTGGCCCCTTGAATGTCTATTTAGGATTTATACCCACAAATGACATCCGTCTACCAGAACTGAAGATAACCAGTACAGCATCATATAACAAGCAGACAAATGGATTTCACCCAAATGTACACCATCCTATTGTAGCCACGTTTATGCCTATGCAAAAGTCGAGCCAAAAATGTAGGAGATCCAATAAGCTAGATGAGAATTTCATAGCGAAATTTGAGAGTAGAATGGTTATTATTGCTTCTTTATTACAAAACGTTCAAAAGCTTCAATATCTGTAAATCTAAACATCTAGTTTGCAGAAATGTAGAATAAACGTGTATCTACAATAAGCAAACAGACAAACCAGATCATAATCTAATGGTGAATTTTTTCAATAATCATTCTTTTGGAAAAAGCAATCAAGGATAACATTCTTTTGAAAGATAGTTGGTAGTTGAAACTCTAAGAATACGAAGTGATGATTTTACCTTCCAATACATTCATAGGATTTTGTTTTCCTTGTAAATTTCAGAGATTGAACATTAAGAGTTATTCTAAAAATTCTTCCGTTGAACCCCTGAAGTTGATAATGGGAATTTATAAAGTTCTGACTCAGGGCAGAAATGCCCCTCCTTAGAAATTCCTGCTGCTTAGAGAGTTATTAGACAGTGTACTAGGGCCACTTTCCATCAGACTCGGATAGAAATCACAGTTACCAACAAGCAAAGCATGACAGGTCAGAGAAACAGATAGGGACACAGGACTTCGACCTTGAATGGCAGGAGAGAGAGAGAGAGAGAGAGAGATGTATCTTTCCAGTCTCTGAACAAACAGAAGGCAATTGAAGTTTCCTGCGATGATCTGTATGCTATAAAAAGTCAGTACAGATTGCATGATGCACGACTGCAACAGCTTCTTGTTAGAGAATTTATGTTAAAATTATCAGAGTCATGTAGATGAGAGTGAATTGACTGCAGCAGTGGCAAATTTTCAGAGTTGAAGGATCTGGGAATTCACTGATATTAGGATTTTCAAAAACAAGCATAAAAACAAAACAAACATGAATCAAAAGAATATTGCAAACAAGAAGAAAATGTGAGAAATATATTAAGCTAGCTGACAATTTCATAGTGAAATTTGAGAGTAGACTAGTGAGGATTGCTTCTTTTATTACAAAAAGCTCAAATGCTTCAATATCTTTAAATCTAGACATCTAGTTTGCTGAAATGTAGGATTATAGTGCATCTACAATAACCAAACAGATAAGCATGATCATATTCTAATAGTTGATTTTTTCAACAGCCATTCTTTTGGAAAAACTTAAAAAGTTAAACGTAATCAAGGATATCATTCTCTTGAAAGATAAGTTGCTAATTTGAACTCTAAGAATACAAGCTGATGAATTTACCTTGCACTACATGCATTTTATTTTGTTTTCCATATAAATTTCAAAGGAAGCAATGAACATTAGGAGTTATTCTTAAAATTCCTCTTAACCCTAAGTGGATAAATAGGAATTTATAAAGTTCTGACTCAGGGCAGAAATGCCCCTCCTTAGAAATTCCTGCTGCTTAGAGAGTTACTAGGCAGTGCACTAGGCCCATTTGCCATCAGACTCACATAGAAATCACGGTTACCAAGAAGCAAAGCAAGACAGGTCAGAGAAACAAATAGGGATGTGGGAGAGAGAGAGAGAACTCTAGAGGAAAAAGTAAGGAGTAGAGACATGGAACTTTCCAGGCACAGAACAAACAGAAAAGGTGTTTGAAGTTTCCTACGATGGTTTGTATGCTATAGTACAGATTGTGTAATGCAGGACTGCAATGATATCTTGACAGAAAAGGTGTTTGAACTTTGAAATTTCCTACGATGGTCTGTATGCTATAGCACAGATTGTGTAATGCAGGACTGCAAAGATATCATGAAAGAAAAACAAAGATGGTCCAATTCGGAAGTGCACCAAAGAGAATTTATGTTAAGATTACCAGAAGCATGAAGATGGAAGTGAATTGACTGCAGCAGTGGCAAATTTTCAAAGTTGTGGGATCTGGGCACTCATCAATATTATGGTTTTCAAAGACAAGGATAAAAACAAAAACATTAATCAAAAGAATATTACAAACAAGAAGAAAATACAATAGACTTTCTAGGAGTATCTTTTTGGTGCCCTTTCTAAGTTTAGAACAAATTTCAAATGTTCTGTTGTTTTTTTTCTTTTTCATTATTTGTTTGTTAACTTGTATTCGTTGGATGTATCATAGACCACACAAATGTCAGAGGATCAGTCATGGGATTTGTCCTGGATTCATTTTCTTCACAGGGTTCCATTAAGAAACAGATTTTAAGAGGGTCGGATAGAGAATGAAAGGACCCTAGTATCCAAAAGGATCAAATCTAAATTCAGTACTGGTTTAAGAAGGATCCAATCTGTATAGGTAATAATGCAGGTATGTGAGGATTAAAATCAACATCTTTCAAAAGAAGACTGAAATGCAATAGGAATTTTAGATTATTTAAAATGCCTCTCATGGAGGACTTATGGAGAACCATGCATGTCAATATTCTTGTACCTATGTGCATCGAGTGAGATCCAGCATAAGATACATCCAAGCATCCTCGGAACTGATGATAATAAATATCAGATCAGGGAAACTCAGACAGAATGAACACCACAAAACTATGTTACCAGAAACCAGAAATGGGAACAAAAGGAAACACGCCTAGAGGGTTTGGGGGGATTGGATTGTGAACCGACCTCCCCTTCCAGCATATATTATGCATATAGAATTGATTAGTAATGTACTAATGGAATGCCAAGATGGGAATGGAAACATGAACAGGAACAGGAATGGAACAAGAAATGGGTTTCCTGGTCAGTTTACTGGTGACATAACACAAAATAACTCTTCAAATTAACAGTCAGTGCAATTTTGAAAGGTCAAGCAATCTATATGGAGGACCTTTGAAGAAATCCACCTTCACAGAATCGAAATTGTGCCTGTGCCCACCAAGTGTAGCCCAACCTCAGATAACAGACAAGCATCCTAGGAAACTGCAGCATTCAGACTCTATTGAAGCTCAATTTATTTACCGTTTGGCACTGCTTGATACAGTTAGCAATAGAGTGAGAAGACAAGTAGCCAACTAAAGTAATGGATTGAGGAAGGAGACTAGTCAACCTAGTTTTGGCTACCATCACTCCCCCAACAAATTTGGAGTAAACAGCAAGATCTGCAACGTTCATCCAACTCTTTTGATCATTTTTCCATTTCCCTACATGTTTGTATCAGATAACATCAAAAGCCAATGCATATAACTTTATCCATTGTCAGCTGCACATCACTAAATACTTGCCCAGCTAAAAAAATGTCAGCAGTAACAATTTTTATATGGGCCAACCAGTAAATTTGTGTAAAGTTTGAACAGCTGAATATGATACAAAATGTAAGAACTCATCAACTCACAAATTCACAATTGGTAGGAGCCCATAGGGGGCAAAGCAATTGGTAATGAGTAAATGAGATGAGAAGTTGTAAATGGATGGTCACAAGTTCAAATCCCCGTGGGTACTAGCTTACAAAAAAAAACTCACAACTGGTAAGATATGAAGTCTATTTTAATGACTACCAAAGTGAAGAGCTACTGGCTCATAATTATAAGTAGATAATTATCAGAAAGTGAAAAAATATGTAAACATGCCTACTAAACACATAAATATAATAATGCAGTTAATTAAGGTTTTGGAAGCGGATTTAAGTGCACTTTGATCAGTGAGGTGATATTCAGAAATACAACTTGAGAAGTAGGCTATGACCAAAATAGCCTACATTGACAGGCTTACACTGCAGCTATGTTTTTTATAAGACTTGTGTTTATAGGCCAATGTTTCAGGCCCTTGATGGGGGCGCTTTTTGCAAGATTTCTTAATTTTCCTTGCTTAATAAACAATATAATATGTTGTGACACAAATTATAACTTCAAAGATCATACTAATTTATTCCAAAAAAATTGTTTCTATAATTGAGCAAGGGAGAGGAATGAACTATCTACAGAATGCTATACAACCTGAGAGAGGAGGCAGACTAGTGACTGCATATGATTGCGCCCAATTGAATCTCCAATAAAAGCCAAGACTTTTCCACGCATAAGCTCTAAGAAGCTACTTGCATTAAATCGTGGAAGCTCACAACTCTTGGGTCTCCATCTCCACTGTAGAAAACCAGTATCCGGGCGTCCATGTTTCATACAGTTCTGGTGCTCTTGAATAGCCCGGCAAGTTGCATTTGTATAGAAGGGACCTGAAGGATCTGGTATCCATTCTCCGGTAGATAAATCACAGTCACCATCTGCCATGAGAGGAAGACCCACAAACAGATAAAGCCTTAATAAAAATAAAAAAGGTAAAATAAAATCATGCATAGCAATTCTAAAACCATTGCTTTTGCTTCTCTCTAATTTGTCAATGCACTCACTCAAGCAGGTAACTAAAATCCTCATGTATATGCTGGAAAAGGAAACAAGATCTAAATGCAATTGACGTTTCATTTGCTTATTGCTGGCTGAATTTGTCTGTGGAGTATGATGGTAGCACAACAATGTTGAACTCATGAGCACAAGGCAAACCCAGCTTATCCATGCCTATAGCATATGCTATAGAACCCATAGCTCTGCCACAGTTGCATCAGTGTAGGGTTATAGCATATATGATAAGGTGTAAAGATGGTGCTGTAGTATTGCATATGGGTGTGATAGGACTTTGCTACAAACAGATAAGACCTTGATCAAGTAAAAAAGGTAAAATAAAATCATGCATACTAATTCTAAAAACATTACTTCTCTCTATTTTGTCAATGCATTTACTCAGCCAGGTAGCTAAATCCAAAAAACTTCATGTATATGCTGGAAAAGAAAATCGGATCCCAATGCAATTTATTGCTGGCTGAATTTATCAGTGGGGTTGCAAATGAAAAGTGGTGTACGATGATAGCACAACAATGATGAACTCATGAGAACAAAGCAAAACCAGCTTATCCATGCCTATCGCATATGCCACAGAACACATCACCGTGTCACAGTTGCATGAGTGTAGGGTTATAGCATATACAATAAGATGTAAATGCTGTAAAGTGTTGCATATGAGTGTGATATGACTCCACTTAAACTGGCCTCAGAAAAGATTGACACTAAGCTCCATCCACTAATTCCATTCAAAGTTGATGCATCAACTTGACGTTATAGAGTACATTGAGCTATGTATCAGTGGTCTATGAAGTATTGCATGTTAAACGAGTCAATTATACTCAAACTGAACTGGTGAAAAATAATAATAACTCCATTCCCTAGCCATGAGAAATGAGCACTTTAGCTATGCCTATACTTATTACCTTCGAAGTGTTGCTGTTGTCTTAAAGTTTACAAAGTGTTATGGGTTGCCAAGTGTGATTGGTTCCTATTTTCTAATAGATGGTCTTTCTTTCAATAGGATTGGTAACCAGTGGCTAGATTTCACTGTCATTAGCTCAACACAAAAACAGATTAGCATCATTGTGTCTATGGGACTTTCAAATTGTGGCATCTATGTGCCATTTTCGTATTTGAGCCTCAGTAAAGTAAGTTTAAACCATAGTGAACACCTCCAGAAAAAAACAGAAAATAGTACAGCAAATAATGACCTTCATTTGCAGAATTACAACTCAATTTATTTGCCATTCTGGCCAACTGTCCCATGGAAATCCATTGCTATGCGCAAGAAGCCAAGATAGATAAGAATCATTTGCTGGGGATTATAGGCCATTGTAGAAATGTTGCTGCATACACTGACCAGAGTTTATCTAAGCTTCAGAGACCCGTTAATCAGAGCAAGAGTAGCAGCATGAGCAGTAGTGAGCCTGAGGCCCTGAACAGGTAGAGACTTCGATAGAAAATATATCTCCCCAACACCACCAATTAGTTAGATGCTTTTTGCAATGTTCCTTATGCTTCATGCACAAGACAAACTATGGAGATAAGATAAGATAAGATAATTTTATTAATGTCCAACGAATGACCACAAAGGAAGGTCAATGGGACTGTTTGGTACCATGTTGTCAATACAAAGTGGGAGCACTAAGGCGGCTCCTATAAAGCAAAATGCAGAAAGAAAGGTACGACTTTAACCTATATACCAAAAGGCTAATTATAAAGATGGAGAGCCGATCTAGGAGAGAGATGTACAAAGAGAAAGGATCTAGATTCTAGGGCTTGTGATACAAAGAGTGTATGCTTGTCATGGTATGCTAGAACCATCTCTCCTAATATCCAAGGCCGAATGGAGGAACCTCATAATAGAACTCTGTCTAGAGGAAGAGCAGGAAGAGGAGCTAGGATGGATAATGTGTCGTTGCGTGGAGTGAGGGGCCCGCCTCTATGACCGAGATGAAACCGTTTGTCTACTGGTGCGGAGTCGAGACTGGCACTGTCGCTAGGTTGGACGAAAGTGGCAGTGGTCCTCCATGTCCAATCAAGCTGAAGTCAAAATTAGTACCATCATCTGTCTGTCTCTTGGTACCCCTAGAAGATGGGAGCACTGGAAAAAAGGAAGTAATCCATTGAGTGGAGGTTGGTACAATAAGTGAATGTGGCTTGAGGACAAGAGAGTGAAGCCGGAGAGCCTCCTACAAGTATAAGGCCAAACATCATTGTCGGGGTACCAAAAGAAACTGGTCAGAGTCTGAAGCTCCCTAACAAGAAGCTCCCTAAAAAGACAATGGAACCACCCACAGATCTCGCAGTAAACAAGACAACAACAAATGAAGTGCTCTTATGTCTCAAACTCTCAAAGATGGCATACCTGGAAGATCTTGTTTGATCGATCAATGTGGCAATTTGTCTCTAGTCTCCATCCTAGGACGATGGGAACCCACTCTGAACTGGCCTAAAGGAATATGAAGAGCATGTGCCCAATGGCAGAGTGTGTAGTGGGGTTGAACAATGAGTATGTCCCTCAAATCCATGAAATGCTCAACATAAAAGGCCATCGTTGGATGTAACCTGCCCTGAGGGCTGATCCAAGTGACCTACACATACTGCCTATAGATATCATCTTGAATGATTATGTTCATCTCCTCCCTCGTAAGTAAGAGGGTGGCCAGGCGCATCCAAGGAGTACCTAAACGGAGGAAGTCGGTCTATCACAATACCAACAAGCTCCAAGAGATCCGTGACCCTTGCATACCAGCACTGAGTGTAGTCTGAAGGGGTAGCTAAGGAAATGGACTTCGATTAACGGTAGGCCAAATACGGGTAGCAGTCCCACCCCTTCGTTGAGTCGACCAAGCTCCAAATGCAATGTATGGGTGAGACAAGGGGGAACACATTCTCATGCCGAAAGGGCCGGGCCCCAAAGTCTGCAAGTATGATGGGCTGAGGTACTGTTGGTTTGCATCTAATGATGAGCGAAGAAGGAGGATTTGCACTCTCTCTGCTAAGGCCCAATCAGAGTCTATCTAGTAGACAAGGTCCCCAAACATCTAATCCATAGAGGACTTATTAACCCTTAGTCTAATTGAGAATGTTCATCTATCTCTTTCAGTTCTACTATTTTCATTACCATCTCGTTTTTTGTAACATGTGCAGGGTCCATGCCAAAATCTTCGAGCAAGCAATGGGGATAGTGGTCATAGTTTGGATGGTGAAAGGATGTGAGTCAAAATCAGCATCTTGCCTTGTTATAGAACCTAAGGATAAAGAAAAATCCGCAATGTACAAACAGGCGTGAGAGCTGCTATCATAGGCTTTAGTGGTTTGGACAACGGTTAATGTAAAATTTAATTATTTGAAAAGGTTTCCTATAACTTTGAGTTGATTCCTTGGGGGGCAACTCCTTTTAATTTTATGAGGCTTGTCTACCCACTTTAGAGTGGCTCCTATGATGGCACACAAGTTCACAAATATAATGTTTTATAATTTTATTAGGGGGGCTGTTTATGGTCTAATTCTTGTTTACCCACTTTGGAGGGGCTCATATTCGGGCACTCATGTTCACAAATATAATATTTTATTAGGGGGGCTGCTTGTGGTCTAATTCTCGTTTATGCACTTTGGAGGGGCTCGTATTTGGGCACTCATGTTCACAACCTGTCACATGGTACTATCAGATTGACAGAGGATGAGAAAACTTTGGTTTGGTCTAAAAAATCAGCTACAGGCATATACACAGTCAAGCTTGGCTATGCTGCAAAAATTGAAGAAGACAGGCCAGAGGATAGAGAATGGTGGAGATCTATTGGGTCTAGCTTGGGTGGTTGGGAGGAATGACTGTTAGTCTCCCCACCCAAGTAGTTCAAATCTCACAAGTGACATGTTGAACTCTTAATGAGTATATTGTTGTAATGGCCTTGAGCCCTATGTTGGCAAAGCCTCGAGCTTCTGCAGAATCCGGTTTACCCTGGGTACCATCCTTGAATTGAGAGGAAGTACTCGGTGGGTTTCTCTGGGATATGTATTTCATGGAAAAAAAAATAGGAAAGAGAATGGTGGTGGAGACAGGTATGGAAGGGGCCTGGACCACTTAAAGCAATAATTTTACTATGGCTGGCTTTAGCAAATAAGTTACTTGGGACAATGGTCAAAAAAGGAACTGGATGGAACCAGCTAGATGCATCCTTTGTAAAAAGGATAATGAGTCTGTTAATCATTTGTTTGTGTCCTGTGCTTTTTTCAAGGAAGTTTGGATGGAGATAACTCAGGGTTTAGGGGTAAATGCCAGGTGGAATAAGCCAAGTTTGGCGGACTGCTTCCTGGAATGGATATCTGACAGGGCAGCAAAAACACACAAGGCAGTTCCATGCATATTTGTGTATTGGATCTGGTGGACTAGAAACCAAATGCTCTATCAAGAAAAGGGTGGCACATAAAATCGGAATGGCTATTCAGGAACATAAGGGGATACCAAAAGAGAAGGGGCATAGGATGCTGGTAATGCTATCATAGATTATGAGAAACCTTGGGGCAGGGGCTGTACTCTTCAAAGACACTTCTCATTACTTTAGAATTAAATTCAAAGCTGGTACTGGTTCAACCAACAGAGCAGATTTTTTAGCCCTTTGGATCTTGTTAAAAACTGCAAAGGCAAAAGGTATGAAGCACTTACAGGTCATGGGAGATTCAAAGTGGTTATTTATTGGGCAAATCAAAAGAACAAGGTTGGAAAGCTTGCATTGGTCCCTATTTTGAACCTAATGAAAGAGGTAATGACTTCATTTGAAGACATTTTTTTTCTCATGTTTGTAGATAATAAAACCCTCTGGCTGATAACTTATCCAAGTAAGCTCTGTCGTTGCAGGAAGGTATACCTTGACTGAATTAGAATTCAGGGACGGCACTCTCCAGGCTTCTTCAGATACTACTATGTTTGAGTTTCTTGATACTTTTTAGTAATTGAAATTCTGTTTTTCTGGGAGGGAAGAGTCCAGTTATGGTTTTGTAAGCTTCTTGAATTTCATAAGAGGCAGGTATGAATGCTTTAATGCTTTAATGGAAGCAGGAAGGCTGGGTTAGCCTCGAGGACTGCATAATGTTTTTTCTGCTTTAAGGTTCAAATAGTTAAGATAGACAATGAACAGGTCTGTTTTGAGCCCGAAAGGGCAGACAAATGTATATTTTCATTTCTTCCTCGAAAATAACAAATATAAAGATTTTTTTTCTCTGCAAAAAAAAACCCACATTCGGGCATTCATATCTTAACGTAACCAATTATGGGTACCCATCCTGAGATATATGCATCTACATACAGACCCACAGAAATAAAACCACATTTGGGCATCTATATCTTAACATAACCAGATATGGTTACTCATACTGGAATATATAAACACCCGCATACAAACCCACAAAAATAAAACCACATTTGAGCATTCATATCTTGGCATAACCAGATATGGGTACTCATCCTGGGATAAATACGCCCACATACAAATCAAAAGAAATAAAAGAAAGTTATTTATTTAAAAAAGACAAAATTCCATATACTCGTAATCAACAAGCACCCGGGGAAAAGGGGGATCAGGAAGGTTTTTGTTTGGAAAGATATAACCAACAAGCAGTCAAGATTCGAAAATTGCCCAACAGAACATCTGCTACTTACATTGCTGGAAAAGGCGCATATATATGGACCCAAGTGGTTACCTTGACTGATGGCAGAACTGTTGTGACCAACTACACTGTCTCCTGTGCTGTTCAGAATGGGAACCGGAGTGGATCTGTAACCGGGAGTTTGAACTGAAGATTCCTCATGTGAAGTCTCTACTTGGTAGACTGCTGGGGAATGTGAGAAATATGATCTGAACACCGCAAAGGGGATGAGAGCTACCAGGAACCATATGAAGAGATGCCTCCTCTGAATAAGAAATGCATTCCAATCCCCGTGTGGATGTGAGCAATTTCCCTTACAATTGCCAGCACCATTGATGTGGGTATGGTGGTGAGGAGGCTTCATGGCCAAAGCAGGAAATGAAATGAATGAATCGAGTATTGAATCAAAAGAGATGATGGGTGGATGGGAAAGAGCTAGAGGAGCCAAGCAACTATGGAATAATAATGAGAAACAAAGGGAGTGACGCGCTGAAAGAATTTGGTGTTTTGTCAAATCATTGTTATGTTAGATGAATTTTATTGTGTTTTAAATGTATGATTAGCTAATTGTTATGATTAGCTAATTGTTCTTCCATGTTAAGCGAAATGGAGCTGTCACTGGGTAAGAGGTCAATTCTATATTCGATTTTGAGCTGGCAAAGCAACTAATACCACATGCTCCGCGATCGAGAAGGTTTAAAATAATTATAGTGTCAACATAAAATCTATTATGCTGACCATTTGTTTGTTGAGTAGTCATATCACTACAAACCATGGGATAACCCTGTAAAATGTGTTCATCCCGACTTCCCAATCACTGGATTGTGGTAAGCAATGTAGGATAACCTAGATATATGGAAAATTTTAGTTTTGGTTTGCTTTTAATTTTTTATTATGGAAAATTTTAGTTTTGGTTTGTTTTTAATTTTTTATTTTGTGAGTTCATGTAAAAATTTTAAGTAGCATAGATCCATCTTAAACTTGTATCTATCGAGCATTGAGAGGGATCCAATTTAAAATTTCTTTTTTTTAAATTTAAACTCAAGAAATTTGATCTCTCTTAATTTATAGATCCGGGTTTAAGTTTTAAGTTTTTATTTTATAAACGAATATCTATTTTTTAATTACTTTTCATAATATTTTATTTTATAAACCAACATGGATTTTTTTTAAATACTTTCCATAATTTTTTATTTAATGAGCCGACATGAATTTTTTTAATTAAAAAAATTACTTTTTAGGTTTTATTAGATGTAATGCTACATCATACACGTTACAACATCTCCCCCATACTAGGGGGTAGAGCACCTCATTTCACTTGGTGCAATTATTTCTTATTTTTTGTAATATTACGTTACATAATATTATGTCATAACATCTCTTTCATACTCGGCTTTAAAGCACTTGCCTCCTCACTGGGCAACCACCACCATCATCATCATATTTATTTTATGTATACCATTATAAAGTAAATAAACTTTGAATTGAAGAAATGTTGTAAAGGTAGTATATCAAAGTACTCAATGGAGTAACACCCAACCACCACGATGTGATACATTATTTAGCTCAACCACTTGCAAGGAAACTAAGCCACTATAATAATAAACATAAATTTAAAGCACAAAAAATATATTTGTGTTGCATTTTATGATTCATTATATGGCAAATTGTTACGAATGATTTAATGTAATGCATTGGCATATAACATCAAAATTAGTCTAGATTCATCTTAACTTTGGATCTATCATGCATTATTCTCTAGAAGTGTGAATTTTTCTTCATGCAAAAATTTGAGGAAATGTTTTCACTTCTAGGGATTCGGTCCCTCTCAATGCCTGAAAGATTTGTGATTCTGAAGGATCTAAAATGGTGTTATTGCACTTTTCATTCGTGCCATTGCTTTATATATGTACTTATTGGTTTATTACCAGCATAGATCCATCTTAAACCCGAATCTATCAAGCATCGAGAGGGATCCAATTTCTCGTGATGTAATTTGTTTTTATCTTAAATTTTTTACACATCCAAAAAAAAATTACACCTCTAGAAATTTGATCCCTCTTTGTGCTTGATAGATCTGTATTTAAGATTGATCTAAGTTGGTTTTATTTTTTTTGTTTTATGAGCCTACATGGATTTTTTTAAATACTTTTCATTTGGTTTTTATTTTTTATTTTATGAGTCGACATGGTTTTACTTTTAATTACTTTTTACTTTTGACACAACGCTACATTAAGTGACAACATCTCCCCCATACTGGGTTGTATAGCACCTCACTCCTCTCGGTGCAATTAAGATATTAAGCTTGCTTAAATGTTATTATTTGTATTATTAATATTATTATTTTATTTAGAGGTGGTGAGTGTCGGTGGGGTTATTTATAACTCCAATGGAAAACAAGAATTATCATATGCATGGGGAATAGGAGTTGCAAAAATCATTAAGCAGAAGCCTTCGCCTTATATCAAGGAATGCTTATTTTGTTGGCCTTAGAAATCAAGAGTATCTTGTTCCTTGGCAATTAATGAGTCATCATTGGTTAAGTGACAAAGGTAGAAATTAGGCCTTGCTCTCCCCTCTCCATAACTATTGCTTGAATCATAGGTCTTATTCCTTGCTTTGACTCCATTGACTTCCTCCATGTTCTCCAAACTTGCAACACTCATGCAGATGTCATGGCAAACAAAGTGGTTCAACTAGACAAAGAAGCAATGTCAAAAATGGGGTGACCCTATTATTTTTTCCACACTTATGATTAACATGTGGCACTCCAAGGACAAATGGAAAATGGTGTAGATCGACGAGGTTCAAGCCTTTATTCCTCACCCTCCTCTCATACTCTCCATGCACTTCAACCTACTCTACCACAATGGGATTTTTAAGTTTGATGAGATGGAGAATTATGGCACAAGTGTGATATTTAGTTTTCAATATTGCAACATGGTTGGATTTTATTGCATTGTCAGTTGGTTTGGCCCATCATTTGGTTTTGGATTGGTGCATTATCTATTGGGTTGGTCCCATTTGAATATGGTTTGCAAATTCATTATCAACAAGGTTGATAAGATGTTGCATTGCTTATTGGGTTGGTCATGTTTATTTTTGGGTAGTGAATTAGGTGGTGGCACTACCCGTGGGATTTGCACATCATTTAGATTTGAGTTCTTGCATGGCATGTTGGGTTGGTTTCGTTTAACTTTGGGTTCTGAATTCATTATCAATGGGATTGGTATGTTGTTTGGATTTGAGTTGGTGCATTACTTGTTGGTTTGGTCCTATTTGAATTTCGATTGCATATTGAACCATGGCACTACCTGGGGAGTTCTTCTACCGTTTGGATTTGGATTGTTTCATGGTATGTTGGGTCATTCTTGCTTGGATTTGGGCTATGAATTGGGATGTTTCCTTACCTATTGGGTTGACCCCATTATTGTCTCTAGAATTCTCAAATTGGTAAGTCCATGATTGGACACGGGCATCTAGTAAACTGTACTTATTTGTGATGTTTTGGACCTACATAAAGTTATAAGATATCTTCCTAGGAAAATGGATGCTCTTCATGATGCAATTTCTCACCTAAATTGGAGCATTGTTAGTCGATTTGAGGCACAAGTGGACAGGAACACAAAACTAGAAATTAAGTTGGAATCTTGCAGTCAAAGGATAGATAAATTGGCCTTGGATCTAAACATGCATTACAACATTATTTTATGATTCACTCACATTTATTGGCCTCTAGTAGATCAACTTTCAAATTCCATAGACTCAATGAAGGATGCCCTTGTGGAAGAGGTTACAATAAACCAAACACTGGGAGGACATAAAGTGGACGCAATAGCACAACCAACATTTGGATTACAAGAAAATGATGAAGAAGACATGAAGGAAGTCCACAATGGACACAAATTCATCTATTTAACTCAGGTTTTTTATGTTATGTAAGGTCATATTTTTGTGTGGATAATCAATGAGAATTTATAGTTCTCAATATCATAGAAAATAAGCAGAAAGTAGATGCAATTTCTGTTATGTAATTCCTATTTTGATATAACTATAATTTTTTACTTCTTTTATACAATCATCTAAACATTTTGTATCTCTTTGTTGAATGGTTCAGCTGTGGCTTTTATCTATCAATACAAATGCTACTCACCCCCCCCCCCTCACACACATTTGTATAATTTTATTACAAAAAACCTATGCTATGTTAGCATTACATTACATTGCACATCTCCCCCATACTATGGTGTGCAATGCACCTATTAATGCAAAGAAAATATAAATATAGTATACTTTAATGGTAATAGTATTAACTCAGTCATTTAACAAGTTAATTAATAATAAAACATATATAAACTAGTATAGATATGTCTTAACTTTAGACCTATAAAACATTGAGAGGGATCAAATCTCTAAAGTGTGATAACGTTAAAAAGGTCTACACTTAGAAGAATTTGATCCCTCTAAACATGTGACAAATCCAAAATTAAGATGTCTCTAAATTGGTTAATTACTTGTTTAAAATATGAGAACGAGAATAAAACTTTGAATGTAGATATTATCATAGTGCAAATTTCAACTAGTGGTGATGATTATTCATCGTCATCATCATCCACTAAGACCAACTTTGGTCTCTCAAACCCCCCAAAAAAATTAATTACTTTGATTTATCATGTTGTTTTTATGATCAAATGACTCGGAGATGAAATTTTCGAGTTCCATTTGTTTTATGGGTTACAAGTTATGGAATTCAATTTAATTACAAATGTTTTGAAATGTAGACCTAATGTCTTTATAAATCAGACACTCTAGGACAAAGTGGTTTTTATCTTCTATTATATTCATCCCAAATATTATGTAGATTCTCTAAAGTCAAGGTGTTTTTAGTCTTGTTAAATGTCATGTTTTACTATGAAGCTCATGGGAATTTGTTCTTATATTAGCAATGTTCATTTTCTTTCTTGCACTTGGGACAATGGATATATAATTTGAAGTAGTGATAATAAACCTCTCATTTAGATTGTGTGTGTATACATCAAATACACGCCTTGCTTAATTTAATGCAAGTACAAACACCATATAATTTTGTCTTAATTTATTTAAAAAACACCTTTAAACTACAAGCTCATCTTGCCCGGATGTAGGTGTTCGTGTAGGGGATCACCAACATGGCAAAGAAAATTAAACACCAATGGAGGTGTGGTAGGCGAGAGGCCACAAGCATCCTTGCTCCTGCTCGCCAACTCACACTTGTCGCCCATTTGTATTCAATGGCCATCACCTTAGCTAAATGGGAGAAGGTCAATATGAGTTGGTTTGTCATTGTTTAGAACTCTAGCTGGGCCTTATTATGTTTGCCACCCTAGTCACCTTTTGTTGCATTTACTATTGGGACTGATACCTGATCCTTCACTTCATGTATGCATGCTCTAGAGAAAAGTCTTGTCCGTGGGAAATAGATTGATGCATAGTTCATTGTATAGGAGCCCGGGCTGAGGGAAATCTGAAACGTGTGTCGTCTCCTACTTATTATGGCTTGTCTGTTTGGGAGGACATATATGGAAAGTCTAAACTCCAACCTCCCTTTTTGGGACGCGTTGGTGCACAGACTTGGGTTTTCAAACAATGTTTCCAGCACTTCAATTGTCAAGGGAGGTAGGGGGCGCTCCAAGCAAGAGCTCAATTATGCCAACCCCAAGGCTACTTTCACGGAGGATATTACTCCGCACATCCAAATGACAGTAGAGGAAATGTAAGCCCACTTGCTTGAGAAGTAGGTGGAGGACCTAGAGTAAAAGGAAAAAATCAACTCCTATTGGACCGTTAACACCATCTTAGCGCGGGTCCTTTGGAAACAAGAATTTAGTCAAAACATATTCCTGAGTATGGTTCGAAGCATCAAGGGGGAGTTGGATGCTATTCACCAACGCTTGGACAACCTAATGGAGATGGCAAGAGACTGTTATTCGTTTTCGGCAGATCAATGTATCAACTCTGAGGGAAGGCGACCCATCCTAATGGAAGCCCAAGCAGGTATGCTCAATCGTAGTGTGGTTTCTCTTCTTGGATTTGTCATGATGGACTGGTCTTATGTTTATGTTTGTTTATATGGCTAGTTTCCCTCTAAGGGCAGGCGAAATCTCAAGGATGGGTCTGTAAATATGTCCTACTACAATGTCTATGTTTTGGTTTTTGTTTTACAAAAAACTTCAAGTTCTAGTTTTATACTTTTGAATCACAGGCTAAGGCAATTTTGTTTTGTCCTCTTAATAAAAATTACATTCTTACTTAAAAAAAAACTACAAACTCATCTTAATTTACTTAAAATTGCAGCAAAACTCAAACTCATATTAATTTACTTAAAATTGAAGCAAAACTTTCACAATACTCAATAAAATTTCTACAGTAAAAGACATCCTCAGTTATGTCAACCCCACCTCATCATATTGCAATCATTTATTCCCTCGCCTTATATATATATATTACATGTTATGATTATTTTTAGTATTGTATATGGTTTATTCAAATTATTTTCATTATTATTCAACAAATTAAAAAATCTATTACATATTATTTTAAAATTTTGAATCACTTTAAAAAAATCAAAAACTTTTAATACAATTTCAAGTTATTTTAAACATTTTGAATTGCTTTAGAAATCATCAAAAACTTTTAAAAATATTGAAAACATTATACTTTACTTTGAAGATTCGAAACACTTAATTTCAACTAAATTTTTTATTTAAAATTTTGCCATTCATAATGCACTTAATTTCTACCAAATTTTTTATTTAAAATTTTGCCAAACATAATCCATTATTTCGAACACTTAATCTCCACCAAATTTTCTTTTGAAAGTTTTTCAAATATAATCCATTTAAAATCAAATTTTGCCAAACATAATCCATTATTTCGAACACTTAATCTCCACCAAATTTTCTTTTGAAAGTTTTTCAAATATAATCCATTTAAAATCATTTTTATATTATGCCTACAAATTTTACCTCTCAAAATCAACGATTTACAATTAATCGTAATATTTTCATTTCAACTCAAAGTGCAAAAATGGTAGAATGTACCTCTCAATGGTTGAACTGTTGTGTTAGTTTCCACGTTTACATTATTATTTGATGAGTTATTCGGTAGGCAAAATGATTGGTAGTTAGGGTAGATGTGATGTCACCTTGTCCTTATCGCACAAAGTTAATGATAATACGGAATGCTATAAACTCATAAAATGCATTTAAAACATCAAATATATAAATTTAAAAAATTGACCCCACTTCTATATCATTTTTGCTTTTAAAATGTATTTAAAACATCATATATATATATTGAGCTCACTTTTAATTTATTTTGTTTTTGCTCATTCTTTGAGACATCTATATTATGGTTTTCACTGAAAAATATAACTTACTATTAATAATCGAAATAGTAAATGTTGCCAACTGTCAGAATCAAAAACATACATCTCCACACTGCCCTGCAGTGTAAGTGACATGTGTAATCAACATGGCATCCGAGTCTACAGCCATAAGAGAAGACCATAACATGTTCCAAGAGTTCATACATAACAAACAAGAACCCCTCCCGTAGGAGAAACAGGTTCTTCAACCACAAAGATATCATCCAAGAGTCTCAAAAAAGTTCACAAAAGGAACCAAATAAGTCATAGCTGCCGATCCAAAAATAGAGATATAAGTCCAATATGCTAAGTAACCAAAACATATACATATATAACCGAAAAAAAGCCGCACATAGGAGTATAACAAAAATCCAACAAGGCGTTGGTGGCATCCCCTATGTGATATCTGCACATAGAATAAACTAACAGCGAACATAAGTATCACATCACGTAAAGGAAAAAACTAAGCAGCAACAAAATGTAACAAAATATGAAGAATAATAGCTGATCCAATCAAGACCAATGTAGATGATGTGAACCCTGAGAAAGCAACGTGCCCTCCCGCCAGTCCTGCCACATAATGACTCCAAACTCGGAGGAAAGAGCCTTCTTCGAGAGCATGTCCGCCACCGTATTAACCTCCCTGTAGACATGGTCGAAATGTATATGTTGAAAATCCATCACAAGCAACCGAACCGCATCCATCCAGTGCTTAAGTAACAAAATATTGAGAGAGGCCTTTCCTTTCACCCAGGATATGATAGAAAGAGAATCGCCAAAAACCATGAGTTGGGTGATGTTCCGCAGCTGGGCCCAGAAGAGTAGTAACCAAAGGGCACAAATCTCACTCCTAGTATTGGAACCACAGCCCAGATTTAACCAGAGATGGATAGAGACAGAGTTAGTCAAGTGTATAACAGCCCCAGCACCACCCCTCCCAGGAGTACTAGCAGCAACACCGTCAAAGAAACCACATGGGAAGGTCAGAACCGGAGGGGCAAACCTTAAGTTCCTATCTGGTTTGGTACTGCCTCTTCTCCGTTCATGGATAAAGATAAATTCCTGGTGTGCGGCTAGTGTTTTAACGCCAAGTCCAGCCAAGAAAAAGTCCCTGTTATCAAAAATTTTCCGGTTCCGAGCCTTCCAAACCTCCCAGATCATAAAATAAGGGAGCTCTCGAAACCCGGAATCTAGCTGTGCCCAATCAACAAGACACTCACATAGGGAGCAATAGTTCCAAGGAAATAAAATGCCAGATCTGTTTGCAATAAAAGACCAGAGTTATTTAATGAAAGTGCAGGTGGAGAAAAGATGATCAACCGTCTCCTCCTCCGAGCAGCATAAGGTACACCAGCCAGGGCCACAAAAACCACGCCGACAGAGGTTGTCCCATGTGAGAATCCGGTTGTTCAGCGTTAACCAAATGAAACATTTTATCTTGAGAGGCACAACCAGTTTCCAAATGGATTTATCCCACCATTTAACCAGTACCTGTGAATCCGCAAATAAGGCCTCATATGCCAGTTTTGCAGAGACCCTTCCCCCTGCCACGTCCCAAGACCACACAAGCCTGTCAACACCATCTGAGAGTCGTAGATTGGATTGGTACAAAGACTTGGTATATGCCTCCCATTCCTGCCTCAACGAACCTGCAAGGCCCATCTGGGAAGCCGAGATCCATCTAGGGCGATCGTCCCCACCCCAACCAGCAGCATGAGCTAAAGAATAGTAACCTTTTGAATAGAGGAACGTTCGCAATTCCACCGAGAGAGAGTGTTTCGGTGGCCCCCCGATGAATGGATCAAGACCCAGTTTAATATCACGTCCATTGCCAGGCAACCATGCAATCCAGTGCGCAATAACCCTGTATGCTCCTAGCAAGCCGTTCCAAATATTTGATACGCCCACAGCTGCAGGGCGATTAAGACGAAGCCATCTAGAAACCGGAATGTTACGCAGGTATTTGGCACGAATGACCCTTCCCTAGGTCGATTGATCAAAGAGTACACGCCAGAGGCTTTTTGCATGAAGGGCCATAACAAAACTTTCAATATCCTTTATGTTCCAACCACCCAGATGCCAGGGGCGGGCCAAAACCTTCCAATTCATTAGATGTATTTTTTCCGTATTACCTCCGCCTGACCACAGGAAACTATAAATCTTCCTTCTAATTAGATTCAGGATGGAGCGAGGAATTTTGCACAGGGAGAACCAATATACTCCTAAATTCTGTAAGACAGCTTTTACCAGGGTAAGCCTGCCTCCCAACGACAGGTGTCGAAAGCTCCAGTGTCCCATTCTTAATTCAAATCTTTTTATGAGCCAAGTCCAATCATTTATCAAATAATTTGTTGGCTTTATGAAAAAGCCCAAGTATTTTGTACCAGCTTCGATATCTTTGAAGTTCAAAGGCAGAACGTTGCTTATCGACTGCTGAACATCCACTGCCAGAGTATGTTTCAAGAAGAAAGATTTAATATAGCTGATAACCATACCAGTAACCCTGCAGAACAAATCAAGAATCTGTTTATATGTCACCCATTCCGCCAGACATCCCTTGCCAAATAGCAGGACGTCGTCCACAAACAAGGAGTGTGTGACCGGAACATCCCGGGTTGCTTTAATGCCATCAATCCGACCTTCTTGTCGAGCTTTGATAATGGACAAACTTAGGCCCTCAATGACCAAGAGAAACAGTAGAGGAGAAAGTGGGCATCCTTGTCGGAGTCCCCGAGAGGCTTTGAAAAAATCTGTGGGGAAACCATTGATTAGGATTGCATAGTTAACAGAGTTAATACATGCCATAATCCATTTCACAGCCTTCCATGGTAGGCCGATCTGGACAAGGATTAGTCTCAGAAAATTCCAGTCCACCTTATCATATGCTTTCACCAAGTCCAATTGTAGAACAAGGGCTTCCCTCCGTCTCTGCTTGATAGTGTGAAAGATTTCCTGTGCCACCCCCACAGCGTCATGGATCTGCCTCCCATTAAGGAAACCATATTGTTCCTTTGAAATGTGCCTAGATAGCACCGGTTTGATCCTTTCAGCAATAATTTTAGCAATAATCTTGTAGACTATATTGCAAAGCGCGATTGGTCTGAATTCATCATAACTGTTCGAATGGGAGTTCTTTGGTATGAGAGCCAAATATGTAGAGTTTATTGCTCCTGAGACCATGCCAAGCTTCCGAGATTCTTCCACAACCATTCGGAGTTCATCACCCATGATATCAAAATTTTGTATAAAAATCTCCACCGTCCACCCATCCGGACCAGGAGATTTATCTTTGGCAATCCTCCTCAGAGTATTCTCCACTTCTGCCAGGGAGACTTCCAGATAAATATTATCCCCCTCATCCTCATTGAACATACTAGGGTATTCTTTAATAAGTTTGAATTGTTCAGCCAAATTAGTGTCCTTTGGATCACGATAATACTCCTGGAAATGGAAGACAGCTTCATTCATCAGGTTCTCCTCCCCCCTGATCCTCCGACCCCGATGGTCATTCAAATCCCAGATTGAGTTTTGTATCCGACGGGAGTCAGCAAACTGATGAAAAATTTTTGTATTCATGTCTCCCTCCTTAATCTAGGTTGCTCTGCTCTTCAATCGCCAGGATTCTTCTTGCAACATGAGGATTTTCATTTTCCGACTCTCCAAGGTAGAGAGGTTGGCGAGTTCACCCTTATCAAGTTCATAATCAACTCCTTTGTTCATCAGATATTCCACATCCTGTTCAATCTGTGATAGTTCCTTTCCCATTAGTGCTTTTTTATTCTTTTCCCACTTAGTTGTGTATTCTTTCAATGTCTTGAGTTTCACCGCCATCTTATCCATGGCCGATCTTTCCCCCGAAACATCTGTCTGCATCCACATGTTTCTTACTCCCAAACAGTATTCCTCCTCAGTAAGCCACATAGAATTGAATTTGAAGGGGTAGGTTTTATGCCAGGGGTCATCGTCAAATTGCAGCACAATAGGTAGATGGTCACTGATTTTTATTTGGTGCATCCAGGACCTATAGTTCTGAAGACTTGTAAGTAAAGAGTCCGAAATTAAAAATCGATCAATACGCTTCTGGATCATCTGGTCCCCTGTTCTGCCATTTGACCATGTAGGTGCCAACGGTCTAGGAGCCACATCAATCAATGAAAAATCCTTGAAGAGATTTGTAAAAAAAGGTCCCAGAGGGTCCCTCCTCGCCAGACCCCCCCATACCTCCCCGTCGGCCCAGGTAAAGTTTAAGTCACCTGCTATTATTAGATTTTCCAGGTTTAATAAGTTCCCATTTCTAGCCAGGTTCCAGAAGGACTCCCTGTCACAATACGGGCCGTAACAATTAATAATGTTTATATTTTTCTCAGACCCCCTTATGTTCCCAGAGAGTAGAATTCCAAGTGAGACCAGAGAAGGACTTAACTTCAGTACAAGAGGATTCCAAGCCGCTAAAAGACCACCCGAAAGACCTACAGCGTCCACCGAGCAACACATCCATCCCGACTTGACTTTATTTATGAAGATACGAGCTTTTTCACCACTAACCATCGTTTCCTGTAGCAGAATCATATCAGGTTTGACAATTTCAAGCACACGTTTGAAGGCCAGTTGTTTGGGAAGGCCCCCCACCCCTCTGATATTCAGGGAAAGAAAAATCATTTTCTAACCCTCGCAAGGGCTTTCATTCCTCTAAGAGCCCGGGAGTCAGAAGTATTGGGGGTGTGAGTCGTGTTTAGGTCATTCTCCATCCCCTCCAGAATGACCTTTTTGTTTTTTCTGGCACTTCTTGTTTTCAGTGGAGAGAATTCCTGGGCGAGTCCACCCCTATGTGCCCCTTTATGTGTGTTTACGTCTCCAGAAGATTCGGGAATAGGTGCAGACGCCAAGTTGGATTCCCCCCCATCTGGCACAGGAATCTCCAAAGTAATAGATCCCGGTCCCCCAGCTGCCGATGGGTCCATATTAACCACCACCCCATCCGATACACAGGTCTCCAAACCTATGGGTTCATGTTCACCACTAATCGGAAGTTCATGACTAGCCACCACCCGGTTTTTGAAAAATGTAGGTATGGCCGATTTTTTTACCATATCTGAATATGATGGAATGAGTGACTGTTTCCCACCCATCCCAACGGGCAGGTTGCAACTCACATTGACACGTTCCTTCCCAGGCAACGACTCCGACAACATACCACCGGACACCGATACCCCGCACTCCATGACACCCGAGGGCATATCAGCATTATGTCCCGAAACCTCGCAGAGTTTCACCTCATCCCGATTGGGGACTACTAGTGTATTTGAAACCGGGGAGTCAGAAGTAGTGGAAGGATCGGGAGGCAAATTGTTTGGTGAAATTCGCTCCTGACACAGGTTGTTCATCTTGATCAATAGCTCAGTTTCAGACACAAGGTCTTCGCTTTCAGAATTTTCATTTGTAGTCTGACCCCTCCCGGATGAGTTGGATTCAGAGTTATGGATGTGGCTCATGTAGTTTCCGTTATTTCCATTGTTCAATTCTAAAGAATTTATAAACGAAATGTCCAATTCATTTAAAGACCGGAAAAACATAGGGTCCTGTAGTTCCAACTTACGGATGATCGACGAGTCAGGATCAAGGGGGTTGAGCACTCTGTTGGAGAAACCGTCGAGGGCGCCCGTTCCATCCATTTCGATATCGCTGCTTTCATCTGAAGACCACATTGGCCCCCCGTCCGTGGCTCGACCAGAAGATGCCGGAGCCGTGCATTGTCGCCATAGGTGTCCCACGGCCTTGCAGTTAGAACAGCGAAATGGGATGCCCCAGTAGTCTACGATCTGGGTCAGCTGGCGTCCCCTCCAGTTTATGTGAAGCACATCAATGAGCCCAATTGATATATCAACTTCCACCAACAGTCGCCCCATCCGTCTATCAAAACCATTGAGGTGAGCCTCCTCCACATGCAAGAACCTCCCAAGCCGATTACCAATGGCCTCGAATGCCCCTCGGTTCCAAAAGACTAGTGGCAGGCCAGGTAGGAGCACCCATAGATGCCGTAACCGCACCGTCGATGTTTCTGGACAGAAATCTGTCTGCCATTTTTACAGCATCAGGCTTCCGGATCCATAGAGCCACAAACCCTCCAGGATGCGGTTGCAATGTGCCTCCTCCCGAAATTTGAATCCATACCACCCGCATGGCATCGCAAACACCTGTGGAGTGTAGTCTAAAATGGGACGCCAAATCCCTTCAATCCATTGAACCACATTCCGCCGGTTCATGGCGTGGTAGGAGAATTTTCCGACGAGCACAGTCATGTTGCATTCTACTATCTCCTCTACGCCAATGTCGCGGCCGACCGTCATCCATGCTTCCCCAGGCCTGCAAAAATATTTGCCCAAACGTCTCCCATTTGCGCGGGAAGCCCCAATCTTCCCACAACCACCCCGGCCCGGACGAAAGCTATTGTTACCGGCATATGGGGCTGAGCCCGAAGTATCACCAAGTGTCGCCCCTGTATCCAGGTGTCGCTTATTTGGCAGCCCTTGTGGCGCCACCTGTCGGCCAGTGGGTTTTGACGACCGCAACTCCTGCAGTTGGTTTTTGAAGAAAGCATCCGGCTGCAACAGACCGGCTTCCTCAAGTTGGGATTCCGTTAAAATCTTGTCGATTTCCGGGCTTGGAAAGGTTGCCTTCCCCGAATCGTCCATATAGGCCACAAACCCCAGTTTCCCAGGCCAAACCGGGTCTTTACCGGCGAATAACCCTCGAGTCTACTGACAAGGGCTTGCAATGATAGAAAACGCCACAGTCTGCCTAGTAATAATAGATAATGTGCTTATTTTTCGGAGGACCACGCAGTTGTCCACAGGCAACACATTTTTATCTCATGCCGGGCCGGAAAAGTCCCGAGTCCGGCTCCACTCCACAGTAAGAAATAAAACCCCACCGCTATGCCACCAAGATTTTCCAAAAAACGGCGTATGAGACAGTTTGTTTACCCAGTAAGCAAAACTCACGGTTCCGTCGGGTACCGGGCGTCCAAAACCCTTTAATCAACGGCAGCGTGTGTTTCTTACCGTCTAAGGTGGTCCACAGTTAAGCACAGGTATCCCGTGACCCTTTCAGTGGTAAACCGCGCAGTCTGTTGAGATCCAGACCTGCCATCTTCTTCGCCGTGAAACCCTCCTTCGCCGTGAAACCCTCCATTTCAACTGCTCCACGGATGCCATCTATATTATGGTTATGGAGTCATTATCGAGGTTTGTTTTTTGTAACATCTTGTTGGTATATACACAAAAGATTATGAAAATGAGTGTTTTTTAAATATTTTGGTTTGGTGGTTAAGGATTTGTATCATACATATATGGTTATGAGTTATATCTTTCACATGGCTTGCTTAGGTCTATGGCATCTCTATTTATATTATGGGTATTTGTCAAATATCTCAATCTAGTGTTTTGGTTAAGGATTTTTATTAACAATTAAAAAGTCTTAGGTTCCACCCTCCATGTAACTTACCTAGGTCCATGACATCTTTGTTTACATAGGAACAAACTATTAAGGAAGTGGGTACCTTGGTGAATATCGGTTAAGTCTCAACAACTCCCAACTAAATTTACTTGCTTTCCCCCTCTTGAAATTTTGAAATAAATGTCTACTCTTTGGTCTATGTTATGATCTCTTTAGCTTCTCTCTTTTGGACCTAATAAATGAGCGCATTTGATTATTGACTTGTTCTTATCGATTATATACTTGGTTATTATGTTTATACTGATCTTTGAATATTTGCATTGTCAAGTCAATTCACATCACAAATTCATTAAGTTTGCATTTGTCGCATAACATGCATCATAAGCTTTTGCTCTTACATCCATGGACTTGAATGGCTCTACCTTGTGTGAAAGGCTTCTCTCAATTGTGACTAGCTCATTCAACCATATGTCGCTAGTTGGCTCAGAATTGGGTTTTGAGGATGAATTGACCTTTTCACCAGGTGTTGGGCATAAAGTGTATCAGGGGGGCATCTGGCCTAGTTTATGAATTAAATATCTCAGTTGTTAATGGATGGTGCCAATTCCAGTTAGCACATGGAAAGTATGCCTGACACAGATGACAGGGGAGTTGGCAACACTCAATTTGGTTAAAGCAGTTGCAAGTACGGGCTTGGACTTCCCTTACAAAAATGCTTTTGCACATAATTACCACTAAAAGTAAAGAGCCCAGGTGTTGGCTCAGAATTAGGTTTTGAGGATGAATCGACCTTTTCACCAGGTGTTGGGTATAAAGTGTATCAGGGGGGCATCTGGCCTAGTTTATGAATTAAATATCTCAGTTGTTAATGGATGGTGCCAATTCCAGTTAGCACATGGAAAGTATGCCTGACACAGATGACAGGGGAATTGGCAACACTCAATTTGGTTAAAGCAGTTGCAAGTACGGGCTTGGACTTCCCTTACAAAAATGCTTTTGCACATAATTACCACTAAAAGTAAAGAGCCCATCGCTTGGATAAAAAATATTGGGCTAATGTAGTAAAGAACCCATCACTCCAATAAATTTTAAGTCGTCGATATCTTTTAAGTGATAAATTTTAAGTGGCCGATAAGTTTTAAATGTGCAATGGCCGATAAGTTTTAATGTGCGATGTGTGACACAACTGACACAATGAAATATCACCTCTGCAATTTGGCCATAAATTTTGGCTTCGACTTCTATTTTTGAGAATTCTTTATATCGTTGGAAGGTATCGACGAGATCTACACCTTTGTGGTTTTAATTGTTCTCAAATGACCTACTATATGATTTATAAATTGTAAAACAAAAGAGGATCACACTATCAATGTCCAAAAGAATCAATTTGACTTAAAACTTTAAATGGTGCACATAAGTGAATTTCTAATGAAATGAACATGGTTCAATCTTATGTGGTTGCATGAGACAATACTTTATATGCACACATAACCAAGGGACCCACCTTCACCTTAATTATTAATTGTAAATTTTGCATTTAATATATTTCATGGAATGTCTAAAAAGGGGAGTCGAATAGTTGGGAATAGAAAAAAAAAGAAACTCAAGGGCCAGGAAGAGGAACTATCAAAAAGGTTATGAAGAGTACCCTATAAAATAAATGAATGGAATGAAATAGGGGCTTTTGTCTCTCTAAATTTTTATGTAATACTACTGAAATGTTAATGAGGAGAAGCTAACTTTTGGCCAAGTCATTTTCTGGGAAGCTCTGATTCTTGTGTGTATCTACTGCGGACTATTTTGTTGCATTTGTTGAGCATCGAGATTGTGTAAAAATGTATCTCACACTGTGGACTATTTTTATGTGTAGTTGTTGCAATCTTATTTCCGTTTTCCTGAAAATGTTTGTCTAAATTTATGAGTACAAGACTGTAAAATGATTGTTTAATGCTGGAATATTATGGGTTCACAACCATTTCCCCATAGTCTTATCTCTATTTTCAACGAACTAATTCATTGGTTATTCATAGGAGCATGTATGGATCCATGCTTACTTCTTGTGACAATCAATCATGTCCAGGCACACGCATTTTGCATTTTAAAGTAGTTGTATTTCATTCTTTAGTTTTAGAAAACCATAGACGGTGGATCGAGTCATAATCAATGGAACCTAAAATCATTAACGGTTTCCAAGCTAGAATCCATATAGGACCCTTATTCCAAACAATGCTTAGTCTAATTGGGAATTTTCACCAGGGGTAGCCCCTACTATTGGCTAGGGTCTTTTTGACTCTTCAATGGAATTGGCGCTAAGAGGAGGGTGGACACCAAGCCTGTTAAATATACAACATTAGGAGACATTCTCCAAACCAATATTGTGTAGCCAAGATTGATCCTCCTGTATAGAGGTGAGCACTTTGATTGCCTTCCGTATAAAGGTTATTCCTCACGTATAGAGGTAATTGATCAAAGTAATGATGTTGTAAAGTCTTGTTGGACAAGGCTTTGGACTTGTGTGTCAAGTCATGATTCTGATGTGAATCTTCCGTATAAAGGTATCCATGAGATGGACCTCCTGTTTAGAGGTGGAACTTCTGTATAAAGGTCATGCTTTACTTGTTAAAAGCATTTAATGTTGTGTGATTTATTATTAACCATGATCACTAGTTACTATTAAGTCTCCTTTAGAGATTGATCAACTCTAAAGTGAATTACTTTAGCATATGATCATTTGGCCTGGAATAATATAATATGATCACAACATCCGATAATTATTCTTAGTATAATGTAATGTGATGGATAATTAAAGTTAGCACATATTGACCATGCAGTAAGAGATAAAGAATTAAAAGATAAAGCATAGAGACCAAGAGAATTCAAAATTTCCCATGCAGAGACTTCAACCAATTAAAGAGAACTCGAATATTTAAAGCTTCAGTTAAGTATCAATGTATGCCGCAATCAATGCTTCAGTTAAAGAATTAGTTAAAGATATGCCTCAGTTAACTAAAGAACTCACAGTGGTCACTTCAAGTAAATCAATCAACATGATTTCAGTTAACTAAGTGTTAAATAAGAAGGATTAGTTAACTAAAGTGTTTTCACTTTAGTTAAACTAAAAGACGACACTTAAGTAAATCAAGGAGAATTAGTTAAAGATAGTTAACTAAGTGACAACAAAGAAGATCTAGTTAACTAAGTGACGACACTTAAGTTAGCCACCTAACTAAGTGGGCAAGTTAGAAGATAAAAATAAAAGAGAAGAATGCATAAATATGTTATACGGGATTGATGAATTCAATGTGAAGTGAATTCTCTTCTCCTTTGAAGGCAGGCGCTTCTCTTTGTGTGCAGGATATTATTATTGAAGGCAAGGCGCTTCTCCAATTGATCTCTCTTCTTTATTGCTTTCGTATCTTTGCCAAGAGTGTTTTGGTGATCTCTTATCTTCCGGAAGCAATCTGCTATGTTGTAAAAGAAAGCATTCTCTGCTATCCATTATATTATACTGAGAAGAATTGTTGGGGTTTTTGTTCTCATAGTTTTGAGTATTTCCCAAAGGGTATATCTTGTGTTATGGTTGTATGAATTTCATGTGATTGAATTGTCTCATTGCTTCAAGTTTCTGCATCCATAAGAATTGAAGATCAAAGCTCAACCAAATATTAACATGGTATCAGAGCTCAGGGTGTAAAGGAGCTCAGTTTTGTTAAAATTTAATATTCTAAGACAGAAAATAGCAGCATTACATTCCATTTCACAATAATAGCATATACAGGATCACTGAAGAAACAACAAGTACAACATAAACACAAGAGACACAAATTTATCCTGGGAAACCCTCATGGGGTAGAAAACCTAGTAAAGCTTCCTCAATATAGATGACTAGCAATATACAAAGATGCAAACCAAAGACATGATCTCCTCCTCCACCATAGCAGACCTCTCCTCCACAAGTGCGCCTCTCTCAAGTGAGTGAGTGTGTCAAATGAGGAACATACCTCCTCTATTTATACACTACACTGACATGTATTTTACACAAGTACATGTAGGCTCGTATTTAACCATTAGGTTAAATACCCTATTATAACTGACTGGGCCGACCCCCACATGGTGGGTCTAATAACCCTAGTTACCACAACCAATTCGGAGGAATAAACATCTTCGGATTCATAGTATAATCACATCGGAGGGATGGAACATCTCCGGAATAAATAATATACAAATATAATATTCTTAGAAGTTACAATATTCAACAAGTTTTGCATGCCAGCTAGAGCCTACGTAGATCCTGAGAAGTTGAGCACAAGATTTGAAGACTATGGCTTCAATATCTGTACAACTAGAAGACCATCTTGAGGGCACCTCAAACTTCAACACTTCGAAGGATAGGATTATCAAAATCCTAGAGGAACATGACTTGAATGGCTATGTATCCATTGTGGTGGAGGAGCCTACATCTAATGCAGGGCGCATCAACTTCAATAAGAATCAAGCTAAGGCCAAATGGATCATCTATGATTCGGTAAACGATAACTTGATGCCCATGATCACACCGCTGAAGACTGCGAAAGAATGTTATGATACATTGACTAATCTATATGAGAAGAAGGCCCCAATTCAAAAGAGGGAATTGAAGAATAAGATTCGAAACTTAAAGATGGATACGAATGAGATAGTGGCCTCCTTCTTCACCAAGATCTCTCAGGTAAGGGATCAACTTGTTAGTATTGGCGTAGTGGTAAATGAAGATGATCTTCTCCAAACCGCTATTGATGGTCTCCCATCCTCATGGGTGATATTCTTGGATATGGTAAATGGTCAAGAGGTACAACTTAACTTCGAAAGGTTGTGGCATGACTACCTCCGAGAGGAGCGGCGAATCCAGAGCAAGTTAGTGTGCATCAAAGAAAAAAATATTTCCCTCATGGCAAGAATGAAGAAAGGAAAGAAACCCGTTTTCCAAAAGAAGTTCTCTCATCCAAAGAAGGAGTTCAACAAAGGATTTGACAAGTCAAAATCTAGATGCTTCAATTGGAATAAGAAAGGCCATTTCTCAAGAGAGTGCAAAGGAAAGAGGAAAGGAATTTTTCATGCTTCTACCACCATAGAAGATGGAAATCACTCAAAAGAATGCATCCGAAGAAAAGCAATCAAGAAGGGAGTATTACCTTATCTCATCCCTTTCGGGATCCGTCATCACAAATGCAAACACATGCTTGATTGACAATAGCACATCCAAACATATGACTGGTTACAAGAGTGCCATCATTGATCTAAAGGAGAAAGAATTCACATGCATGGTAGAGTTGGGGGACAACTTAACATATTCGATCCAAGGAGTTGGATCCACCTCATTCCAGCTGAGCACTGGTGATATTCTACATGTGGAGGACATTCTATATGTTCCTTTCAGTTTCAGTTCTTGAAGACAAAGGCTTCTGAGTTATCTTCATGGATAACAAAGCACTTTTATGGCTGAAGAACTAAAGCCTAGAATCTGCTATTGTGATTGGAGTTCGAGAGGGAGGACTCTACAAGGTACCTAGGAAGTACATTCAAGCTATGATTCACCACACTATCAGTCCATGTGAGATATGGCACCGAAGGCTTGGACACCTACACTACAAAGCGCTACCAGGACTTCAAAAGATGGTAAAAGGTATGCCCGTATTTGATTTTGAGCATGATAGTGTATGTTAGGGTTGTGAACTTGGGAAGAATGTTAAGAAAATTTTCTTTAGCAATACTACTAGATCTAAAGGGATTTTAGATTTAATACATTATGATGTATGTGGTCCCATGTCATCCCGATCCCTGAGTGGCTTCTTATATTATGTACTGTTCATAGATGATTTTTCTAGGAAGTCATGGATTTATTTCATGAAGGATAAAAGTAAATCTCTTAGCAAATTTAAAGAGTTTAAAGCCTTGGTTGAAAATAAGAAAGAAAAGCACATCCGTGCATTAAGGTATGATAATGGAGGTAAATTTGATTCACATGCATTTAATGAGCTATGTAGTGATGCAGGAATATGTAGACAGTTAACAATACCATACAACCCTCAACAAAATGGGGTTGTTGAAAGGAAGAATATAACCATATGTGAGGCTGCAAAATCTATGATACATGATCAAGATGTGTGTTGTTCGGGATTTCTACCCTGTAGTGAGGAGAGGGACACTACCAACTTCTGGGGTGACAGGTAAATACATAGATCATATCACATAGGCTTCTACAAAAGGAAAGAGATCGAGGTTCATGAAGGCATACCTTATTAACGACGTTCGATCCTAGCTTTCGCTTGCTCCTTCGATCGATCCTTCACTTGATCTTCCGCTTGATGAACCTGCAATACAACAAATACCTTCCTCAGCGTATCTTGACTGATATAAGAATGATGAAATTGAAATGCAATTTAGACATCAAATACAATTAAGCATTTAATCCAAACAAATATGCAATCCATTAGACATTTGATTGGGACAGGAAGGGTATTTCAACCTTTATTGTCAAAAGCAAATAAGCAGTACAATGATACCTGATCATTCAGAGTGCTTGTGCAACCAGATTCTGGGCTCCTGCTCTTCACACTAAAATTGGAATTCCTCCAGCATAACAACACTTAATGCATAGTTTCTCCTTCTCTCTCTCATGCATCCCCCTTGTATTTATGGGACAAGGTAGGCAATTTGGATAAAGAGGTAGTTTGATTGGGAAGTTGGGGAAGTTGCAAAACCAACTTCAACTAATCCCAATTCGTTAAATTAATATATTTTTGATTACATTTTAAGATGTGCGTGAGTTTTCCACAGTAGAGTAGCGCACAATATGCAACTTCCCCGCTTTACAACTATCGTTTACAACTATTTTTGAGGTGTGCGCTAGTTTGCTTAAGTAAAATAGGGCATACTAGCAGGTGTGCACTACTATTATACCTGTAGAGTAGGGCACACTTCAAGAAATGCGCTACTATCATGCCTGTAGAGTAACGCACATGTCAAAATGAAGGTTAAATCAGGGTTTTGTCAGCTGCAGAGGGATAAGCCAAGTCCATGCATCATTTAGGGCAATCATGCTCTTCAATCCAAGTTGTCATTTTGTGTGATCGACAGCTAAAGGTGATCACGGACGGAGAAGTGCAGATTTGACCTATAACAGATGCCCCCTAATGTGTGAGGTCAGAGGGAAACGATGGCCGAAATACATTATAATTCCAAGTCAGCGGAGGAGCAAGAAATTGCAGAGCCAATTCACAAAAGTACTTGAAATAACGATCAAGGTCAGCGAGCAATTACAATCTTGACATCATATAGATGTGTAGCATGATACAACATGATCTCCGATACATAACTAGGAGATGTATATATAGCATGGCCAGTAAAATACAAGCGTGGATCCATGTCAGAATGAGAGATCATAGCCATAAAAACAAACTGGATCTATGTCTCATGGAGAGCCAAAAAATAAGTGAGGCTCAGTCTTGCGCAGCTTGGGTGATAACATAATGAGGTAATGCTATCAAAATCCCAAGGTCTTCATCTAAACAACCCAAAGTACAAACCCTAACCATGTGAATAAATGAGCTGAAAGTCGAACATGGGGGGAATCGTTTGATTACCGGTCATTGATGTATACCGTTAACAAACGCAAGGGCTTCCATCGATAATGATAATGGGGCCCAAGGTACTTAGTATGATCCAACAAGTGTGAATAAGTGTACTTGATGTCGAACACTTGAGGAACCTGTCAAATAAAAAGACATTGATGTATTCTCATAATTCAACAGCGAGGGAAATTGCCACTGGTGACTGCAATCCCCAAGGTACTAACCGAAACTCTAAACTTCATTCCCAGAGAAAAATGAGTTGATGTCGATGGGAAGAAGTCCGCTGGAAGGGAGGCCTTAAGGCATCCTCCATCATCCAACACGAGGAACACTCAAATGGTATGAGCTAATGTGGAGTAGTACAAGTAACAAGACTGACACTAGGATGGCCGACACATGAATTCAAGATAAACGACAGAATGGCCGACACAGGCTGTATCCTTTAACAGTGAGCACGACATAAAGTGACTTAGGCAGTTTTCAACATGATGGGGAAGTGATATAAGCCTGCAATGTAGGAGACATTAGCAGACCCTCCATATGGTTGGAAGAATAACCAACTGGGGGAGTAAACAACTCGTAGATCAAGTTCACCCTAAGGTCAAAAACTAAACCCAACTAAAATGATAGACTCAAATAGGTGCTGTGTTCAAGGATAGGACTGACTGAACTGCCTTTGAAACTGAAAGATGTGATATACCCTTCTTATCCCTTATTCTTTTTAGATAAAAGAATACCTTTCTTGTTGTTTTAATGAGTCCAAGAAAGAATAAAAACTCAATAGATCCAACCATGTAAAGAGTTTAATGAGCCCATGGGAGGAAGACTCAGGAACTTCTTCATTTTTTACAGAGTTCGAAGAAGAGATAGACGAATACTCTATAATACTGATCTCTGGATTTTAATATCGAGCCGAGATCTGTTCTTGCTCATCGGTGTTTTCAATTTTAAGGAGTTTGAAAAACTTAAACAATAACTCCATACACCTACTCATGGATTTTAATATTGATCCCAAGTAGGTTAATGCTCGCCGGTGTTTTCCTGTTTATAGAGTCTGAAAAAATTAAACAATCCTCTATTTACCCTCTCGTGGATTTCACATCGAGCCCGAGTAGGTTAGTGCTCGCTTGGTTTTTTCATATTTCGAGAGCCTAAAAACCCTAAAGAAGGCTCCAAAAGGTCCTTTTTCATAAAGTTAGTCTCCTCCCCCGACAAAGTGTAAAATAATGGAAGAAGAACTCTTCTAGCCACGCATGACTAGAGTATTCCTTTTTCGTAAGTAATCCGCAAAGGTCCGGAAAATGGTTAAACTTATACTTAAGCGGATGTCGCTCCAAATCCTTTAACGAGTCTGAAATGACAACTATACTCGGAAATCTTGTCATATTTAAAGAGTCTAACAAGAGCGTGAAAGAACTCTATAAAGCTCTTTTTTGTAAAGTTTTAACGAGCTAAAAAAAGTAAACTCATGACCTCCTTACTGTTTTTAACGAGCTCAAAGGAGATACAGAAAAATGCTCATAACTTCCTTACTGTTTTTAATGAGCTCGAAGTGAAGGTGGAAGAAATGCTCGTAACTTCCTTACTGTTTTTAACGAGCTCGAAGAAAAGGTGGAAGAATGCTCGTAGCCTCCTTACTATTTTTAATGATCTCGAAGGAAAGGTGGAAGAGTGCTCGTAGCCTCCTTATTGTTTTTAACGAGCTTGAAGGAAAGGTGGAAGAGCGCTCGTCAGGTGAATCAAATGTCCAAATGAATGGCAGACCGCATTATAGACTCTAAGAAAACTTCTTCAGATGGAAGTATATCATCCCAAATAGAACGCATGTCTAAACATTCAGATGGAGTCATCACCTGGTCAATTGCCAGGACACAGTCCTGAGAAGGTAAGCATGAATTCAGAGGCTTATTCTCAGTAGCAATTGGACTCAAGGAACAATATGCCACATAATTTGATTGTGACATATTTGTGCCTACTGATGGGGGACATACCTGGTCTATAGTTGGGTAATAAGAGGGATTAACAAATGTAAGCTGATCGATGGTGACAATGCTTTCGTTGTGAGGAAAATGCATCACACGAAAGAGCGTAGACACCACAGCCTGCATAGTATATATGTAATCATGCCCTAGGATCATATCAAAGTCCATAGGGTCCTTTAAAACCATAAAATCAACTAAGACTGTTTTTCCACCCAAAGTAATGGGTACTTGAGGGAGGAATCCCAACGGTTCACTAGGTCTTCTGTCGAAGGTCAACGACCAATTAACAACTGTAACAAGGTTAGGGAAACCTAAATCTCTCCAAGCATAAGGGGATAAGATACTAATAGAGGCTCCTTCATCTACAACGCATCGGTGAACCACATGGTTACCGATATCAACCTTTATCTGGAAAGGTGTAGCAGAAGGAAGGAGAGGCCCAATTAGACTATTCCAATCAAAGGAAATGATCCCAGAGCTTGGTAGGGGTTCACTCGACATAGATGCAGTGCCCCCATTTTCAGAGACATCTGAACTGGTAATGCAGAAAACTTCAGGGACAGGTGCATCAATCTCTGAAGGACTGATGGGATTGGTCGAAGATTGCATCGATTCGATTACTTCACTCTCCGAAGGAAGAGTGGGGTTGACCAAAGATTGCATTGGTTCAACCACTTCATCAACCAAAGGTTGATCAGGCTATTGGGAATCTATAGACGATTCAGGAGCAGAGGATCCTTTAGACATGGACCACACTCTCCGCACCTCTGGAATAGCAGGGAACCGGTGAGTAAGGTGATCTCCCTTACAAAGTTTACAAGGGAACTTTGGCTTGCGTCCTATAAGATTAGACTCCGTAACAACAACATTACTCTCAGCATGACTAGCATTGGCTGACAGCTTGCCCCCAGCATGACTTGCATTGGCTGGTTGCTAAGAAGCAGAAGACTTTGAACTATGGACCACACTCTTTGCACCTCTGGAATAACAGGGAACTGGTGAGTAGGATGGTCTCCCTTGCAAAACTTACAAGGGAACTTAAGCTTATGTTTATTAGGTTTGTCGACAATGTCAACGTTCTTAGCATGACTTGCAGTGGCTGATTCAGTGTCTCCAGTATGACTCACAGGAACTGGTGACTTGTCATTAATATGACCAGCAGTGATCAATGACATGTCCTCAACATGATCAACAGTGGTTGAAGACATGCTTTCATTATGATTTTCAGTGACTGAAAGTTTCCTCCCAACATGACCTCTAGAGGCTGGGTAGGTGCCCTCAGCAAGGCTGGGTGGCGAGGTTCAATATGATTTCCAGTGACTGAACAAGTTCTCCCAACATGACCACCAGAGGTTGGGTGGGTGCCCCGAGCATGACTTCCAGAGGCTGGGTGGCTGCCCCCTTGCTTTGGCATCTTCTTCCTATTCTTCCTCCGTCTATTCCTTTTATACTGCTGGTTACTAGTATTACTAATTTCACCACATGAGGTAGAAGGAGGAGGAGAAGATGTTATTGGTAAAGCGAGCATAGGTTTCTGATGCTCTTGATGTGAGGTGCTTACTTGAGAAGCATCAGGAGCATGCAAGGCATTCAGAGTGGAAAACAACCAAACCAGTAGCCCTATAGTGAATCTCAGAAGATTCAAGGTAGCCATTAAGGGAGTACCAATGTTCCCAATAAATGGAAAAGCACAAGGATCCCCTTGAACAGGGGTCCCTTGATTGGTGCTCACCGGGATGCTATCCATAGTTCCGACTCAATGGGCCAGAAATATCTAAGGCCAACTAAGGGCAAGAGGCACAAAGAGCACACCACTACAAAATCCTAAGTATCCAAAACCAGGCAAACAAGGATGATGAATACTCTCAATAGAAAGTCTGGGATGATTAGGGCCCAGAACAAGCTAGTAGAGCATCGAAGAATAGTTATACGACGTCCAGTTCAGGTCCTCTGGGTTCAAGCGCTTGAATCACCAAACCGCCCTCCAGAGATTACTGAAAAGGGTTACCTTCCGTATCTGTCCTAAGTACAATGAAAATAGCCTTTCATCGCCACCTGTGTAAGAAGCCCTAAATTCAAGATACTAAGGCTACCATTAACACAAAAGAAGCTCCGGGGGACAGTCGTAGGTCCAACTAGAACGCATGGGCAGGGTAGCTAAGCCCAAAATCCAAAAGGATCCCCGTACGCGAACCAGCCTTGGTGTATGCTCCGAATGAAAAGTGAAGGGGTATCCTCACTATTTCACCTTCGCAAGACCTCGTGCTTAACTTCGGTTTTAGTGGAGCTTCCAGAACAACTTTGATGTCAATGGGTTTACCTAAAAACAGTCTCACTACGATTATTGAGTAATGAAAATGGTTTTGGATAGTTAAAGTGTGTTCTAATTCGAAACCCTAGCCTAAGCTAGTTGGTGTAATGACATCCCTAGAAAGAAAAGTTGCTAATAAATTTGATTAATTATTCTTTTTAAGGGTTGTTCTTTACTCAAAGGTTGCAATGCATTGTGTGGCGTGGTTGTGACAGAAAGTAAAGTGCGTAAATGAAACAACTTTCAAAACAACAAAAGACTCTTTTTCTTTTTCCGTTTATGCTCTTTCCAAAATGAAAACTAAGCAAACCTAAAACAAGTTTCTTTTTTTATTTTCTTTTCAAATTCAAAACAAAGTAAACTACGCTACTTTGGAATGATTATAAGTCTCACTACTTTAAACGACCAAACTCATTTTTTTCCTTTTATGATATAGGTAAAAGAAAAAGAACTCGAAAATAGAAGCAAGTAAGACCTAAAAAAGAAATGTGAGTAAGGAAAAGCAACTCTAAGGCTCACAACAATCAAATACTTGACAAAGACTTGTCCTACAAAGTTTTTCAAAGGAAAAATCTTTGGGCTTGGAAACAAAGAGAAAAGAAAACAGGGATAAGAGATGCTTGTAACAGAAAGGGAAACCTCATAGGTTGCTCCAAAGCACAAAAAACCCTAAGAAAACACTAAGCCAAGCAAAAGGTAGGCAAGTGAACTAAAGATGACCTTACAATCACAAAGACTCGAACGAAAGCAAACTAAAGGACTTCAACTTACTTGGACCGAAACTGACAAAGCAATCAAAAAGTGTCTAGATTCAAAAAGCTTTTGAAAACACCCTAAGGACTCCAACTTGGGGTCAAACCCTAAATCAAAGGACAAGACACCATCAAAGCGTGTTAGTGTTTCCACAAACAACAAATGTTATCAAACAAAGGTTTGTATGACTGCAACAAGCATCTAGGGTACGAGCATGCATCTATGTCCAGCAAGGAACAATGCACAGTCTTCATAAAGAGTCACAAACAAGCAAGACACCTCAAAAAGTACTCAAGCAAGCAAAGATGAGTTAAGGGACTTAGGAGAGGCTAACAAGACTCAACAAAGGCTTACAAACCTCAAGGATCAGTTAAGAAGGCAAAGCAAGAGGTTGGAAATCAAACCAAACAAGTGGAAATCAAATCCCAACAGCAAACAGAGAGTTACAGGAATATGCCCTACTGTGCAGTGCATAAACCAGTGCCCACTGGGAGATGTGCTCTACTTTGCAGTATAGAAAGTCGCGCACACATCAGAAAATGCTGTACTTTATACACTACAAATTCGCGCACACATAAGAAAATGCTCTACTGTATACACTACAAAACTACAAATTCGCGCACACATCAAGAAATTGCTCTACTGTATACACTACAAAGCCGCGCACACATCAGAAAATGCTCTATTGTTCAGTAGGCAAAGTAGCGCACAACAGGTAGTATGTGCCACTGTTACTAGGGAAGACCAGCGCACATGTCAGAGAGGGACAAGAAAAAGATTTGCAACAACAAACTGGGATGAGTCAGGCAAGGAGAACAAGTAATAGTGACCTACAGGGCCTCTCAGGAAGCAAAAAAGACTAAAAAGTACTGGAAGGAAAACTATCTAGGCCTCCTAGAGCAGAAAACAACCGGTCCCCAGTGGAGTTGTCAGTCTGTTGTTCGGGATTTCTACCCTATAGTGAGGAGAGGGACACTACCAACTTCTGGGGTGACAGGTAAATACATAGATCATATCACATAGGCTTCTACAAAAGGAAAGAGATCAAGGTTCATGAAGGCATACCTTATTAACGATGTTCGATCCTAGCTTTCGCTTGCTCCTTCGATCGATCCTTCACTTGATCTTCCACTTGATGAACCTACAATACAACAAATACCTTCCTCAGCGTATCTTGACTGATATAAGAATGATGAAATTGAAATGCAATTTAAACATCAAATACAATCAAGCATTTAATCCAAACAAATATGCAATCCATTAGACATTTGATTGGGACAGGAAGGGTATTTCAACCTTTATTGTCAAAAGCAAATAAGCAGTACAATGATACCTAATCATTCATAGTGCTTGTACAATCCTTAATGCATATTTTCTCCTCCTCTCTCCCATGCATCCCCCTTGTATTTATGGGACAAGGTAAGCAGTTTGGATCGAGAGGTAGTTTGATTGGGAAGTTGGGGAAGTTGCAAAACCAACTTCAACTAATCCCAATTCGTCAAATTAATATATTTTTGATTACATTTTAAGATGTGCTCGAGTTTTCCACAGTAGAGTAGCGCACAATATGCAACTTCACTACCTTACAACCAGCGTTTGCAACTATTTTTGAGGTGTGCGCTAGTTTGCTTAAGTAAAGTAGGGCATACTAGCAGGTGTGCGCTACTATTATACTTGTAGAGTAGGGCACACTTCAAGAAATGCGCTACTATCATGCCTGTAGAGTAGCGCACATGTCAAAATGAAGGTTAAATCAGGGTTTTGTCAATTGCAGAGGGGTAATCCAAGTCCATGCATCATTTAGGGTAATCATGCTCTTCAATCCAAGTTGTCCTTTTGTGTGATTGACAACTAAAGGTGATCACGGACGGAGAAGTGCAAATTTGACCTATAACAATGTGTCTACCTCATTATGGACATAAGCCTCCTGTACAACTGTGTACATCCAGAATAGAAGCCTGCATGCCATTCTAGATGAGAAGACACCAGAAAAAGTGTTTACCGGTGAGAAGCCAAACATCTCACACTTGAAGATCTTTGAGATCCCAATATACATTCATGTACCGAAAGAAAAGAGAACAAAGATGGAGCCTTATGGAAAGAAAGGTACCTTTGTGCGTTATAGCAAGTCATCCAAATCATACTGAATATATCTACTTGGTGAGAGACACATTGAAGTCAACTGAGATTTTACCTTCCATGAGGAAGCTGCTTTCAAAGGACTGAAAGAGATTCAATGTGATTCAGAAATGGAGGATCTCGAGTCTGATTCTCCCCTTTCAGAGTTTGAGAGGGAGAAACTAGAAGATGCCTCAGATTTGCTAGCTCCTGGAGAACCAATAGAATTGATTAAGAGGTCACCTAATGAACCTCCCACTAAAAGAAGATCTGCTTGGTGCCGAGACATCTTACAAAATGCAGAGAAACATGGAGAACAAATAAGCTCATCTAGAGAGCGCAAGAAACTTGACATATATTCAAGGTATGTGGCACTGATGAGTCACATCAATGATTCATAACCATCCTCATATGAAGAAGCTGCAAAGCAACAAGTTTGGAAAGATGAAATGGTAGAAGAGTACAACTCTATAATGAAGAATGATGTTTGGGAGGTTGTTCCCAAACCTGATGGCATGTCCATGTGACTTCCGGATGGCTTTACAAGATAAAACATGCTACAGATGGTAGCATTGAGAAGTATAAAGCCATATTTGTTGCCAAAGGTTTCTCTAAGAAAGAAGGCATCGATTATGATGAGACCTTTGCCCCTTGTGGCAAGCTACACCACAATCCGAGCAATGATTGCACTTGCATTTGTTATAGGATGAAAACTTCACCAGATGGATGTGAAGACAATCTTTCTCAATGGTGAGGTTGAGAAAGAGGTTTATATTCAATAGCTTGAAGGATTTGTGGTGCATGGGAAGGAGTCCCATGTTTGCAAGCTAAACAAAGCTCTATATGGGCTTAAGCAAGCACCTAGTGCTTGGTACTCCAGAATTGATACCTACCTTCGGAAACTGGGTTTCAGTAAGAGTGACGCTTATCCAAATTTGTACTTTAAAGTATTGAAGAACCAACCGTTGATATTGGTTCTGTATGTTGATTATTTGTTTCTCACTAGAGAGGAACATCTGATTGCTTGGTGCAAGAGGGAGCTCACCTCAGAGTTCGAGATGAAAGACTTAGGTCTAATGCACTACTTTCTTGGCCTTGAGATCTAGCAAATAAAAAATGAAAATTTTCTATCTCAAGGGAAGTACATTGTGGATATATTGTGCAAGTTTGGCATGATAGATTGCAAATCTATGACTACACTAATGGTTTCCAATTTGAGGAAACTTCATGAGTCAGGGTCTGGATCAGATCCAATAGATCCCACTTTGTATAGATAGGTCTAGGCTCGCTAATGTAATTGATACATTCGAGGCCTGATATATGTTATGATGTGAGCATTCTGAGTCAATTTATGTTTGATCCGAGACACACACACTGGACAGTTGCTAAGCATGTGCTTAGGTACCTTCGAGGTACAATTTTATATGGAATTAGATATGCCTCCAGTGGAGGAGTCATGTTACTTGGTTATACAGACTCAGACCGGGGAGGAAGCATTGTGGACCGTAAGTGTACATCCAGTTACTGTTATAGCCTAGGATCAGTTATGATATCTTGGTCTAGAAGGAAGAAGGGCTCTGTATCCCAGAGCACTACAAAAGCATAATACATAGTCACTAGTGTTTCCTGCCGAGAAGTAGTGTGGCTCAGAAAAGCTACTTGCAGGGTTGTTTGGTGAAAAGCTTGAGCCTACAGTTATTAGGTGTGACAATCAGATTTGCATCAAGCTTTCTGAAAACCCAGTGTTTCATGACAAGTTGAAGCACATTGAAATGAAGTATCACTTCATCCGAGACATGGTCTAGAAAGGTACAATGAAAATTCGGTACATTGATACTGATGAGCAGATTGCAGATGTGTTAACAAAGGCTCTATCAGTGACAAAGTTCAGGTACTTCCAAGACAAGCTTGGTATGGAAGAGAATGTCTCTCTTGTTGAGAGGGAGTGTTAAATATACAACATCAAGAGACATTCTCCAAACCAATATTGTGTAGCCAAGATTGATCCTCTCGTATAGAGGTGAGCACTTTAATTTTCTTTCGTGTAAAGGTTATTCCTCCCGTATAGAGGTAATTGATCAAAGTAATGATGTTGTAAAGTCTTGTTGGATAAGGCTTTGGACTTGTGTGTCAAGTTATGATTCTTATGTGGACCTTCCGTATAAAGGTATCCATGAGATGGACCTTTCGTATAGAGGTGGACCTTCCATATAAAGGTAATGCTTTACTTGCTAAAATCATTTAATGTTGTGTGATGTATTATTAACCATGATCACCAGTTTCTATTAAGTTTCCTTTAGAGATTGATCACCTCTAAAGTGAATTACTTTAGCATATGATCATTTGGTCCAGAATAATATAATATGATCATAGCATCCGATAATTATTCTTAGTATAATGTAACGTGATGGATAATTAAAGTTAGCACATATGGACCATGCAATAAGAGATAATGAATTAAAATATAAAGCATAGATATCAAGAGAATTCGAAATTTTCCATGCAGACACTTCAACTAATTAAAGAGAACTCGAATTGTTAAAGCTTCAGTTAAGTATCATTGTATGCCTCAATCAATGCTTTAGTTAAAGCACCAATTAAAGATATGCCTCACTTAACTAAAGAACTCATAGTGGTCACTTCAAGTAAATCAATCAACATGATTTCAATTAACTAAGTGTTAAATAAGAAGGATTGTTACTAAACAATTTACCGAAAGCGGACTTAAGGCATGATCTCCCTAGTTCAATGTGAATCTAGAACAAATCAAACAGAACATAACCTACTTTCCTAGATCAAATAGAAGTGCAAACAGATAGATAGATCACTTACCTCAGGTTTGCAGATCCATTTGCTCTTTGTTGATCCAATGCCCCAGTGTCGTCAGATCTCAAGCTGCAAGACCCTGTTGAGCACATAGGAACTAACAAGCAGTGAAAGCATACATTTCATATGATCGATCTAAGTTAACAGTTAAGGAAGAAAACTCTAAACATTATCAATGAGACAACATTTATGGAAAGAGATTATATTAACTGTAAAACAAGGAGTTACATAGAAAGGAGAAAGATACAACCAAAGCCTTAACGTCGCATCCTCCATCCAACATGTCCAAGCCAAATCTCCAAGATGGTACAAGCTTCCCAAGATGATTAGGGATCACCAACATGGATTCTACCAGCATAAGGATATTATAGACCTTCCTCCTCTTCCCATGGAGAGAGGGGGTGTTTATATAGGGCTAAAGAGATAGGTAGGTTGAGGATTAGGGGGAGATGGTTAAGAAATCCTCCCATTAGGTTAGGATCCGAAATGTCGCCTCTCCTAAATTCTAGGGACAGGTCTCCACCTCAACAAACCTCAAGAAAGACCTCGAGACTCCCCAAAATAGCCTCTAACTAACCCTGATGCACCTTGGTAGAGGATACAGAGCACCAGAGAGGGTCAGGCGCACCCTGTAGGAGGACAAAGGGCACCAGTGGCTCACCCTAGCTGACCAGGAAATGCGTCGGTGCACCCCAGATGAAGGAGAAGTGAGCCATCCTACTCAAACAGGGTCAACTGGGTAGGGATAACCTTCCGTTTGAATGTGTTTTAACCCAATATGAGTTTAGGCGTTAGAGCAAAGAGTTTACACAATGGTCATGATGATGACACTAGGTCCTGATAATGACATTTGCACAACGGTCATGGTGACGACACTAGGTCATGATAACGACACTTGCAACACTTGCGACATTTTCACAAGGGTGATGACATTTTGGTGTAATAGAATGCCCCCCAAAGCATGAAGCTGATGGAATAAGAAAGGTGAAATGGTTTGTAGTAAGAAAAGAATAATGGCAAGGAATTGTTGGTTGGAAGGAGATGCTGCAGAAATGACCCTGAGATCCACAAGTCGCATATGACACAAAACATGGCTTCCGACCAATACACCGCAGATCCATGATAGAAAAGACCGACTAAACAAAATCATGGCTACTAGACACAATTGTAGATCCATGATGAGATGATAACACAGCCACGACCAATACAATGTGGATCCGTGTAATATGACTCAAACAATCTCCATCGCAACCTGGGTACAATATGACTTCCCCAGGGTCTTCAAGCCGAACCCACAATGGTACGAGTCTATCCATGTGATTACAATGTTTTGGAGTCGAACATGGTAGAAACCACTTGATTACCGGTCATTGATGTATACCATTAACAAGTACGAGGGAAATCATCATTGGTGTCAATGATCCCCAAGGTATCATAGTACAAACCATCGAATGTGAATAAAGGGATTGAAGTCGAACACTCGATGGGATCTTTCAATCAAGAGTCAATGATGTAAACTCATGTTGAAAGTGAGGTAACCTGCCATTGAGGCATGCAGGCCCAAGGTTCTCGATTGGTTTCTAGATTCAGTCCTCAGATGATGATTTGAAGTTGACAAGGATGAACCCATCGAAGGAGGGCCTTGATGAATCCCCCATCATCGACACGAAACTCGATAACAGATGTTTGGAGTAGATCGGACAGTAGAGAAATGTGCAATACTGACTCAAGGTAGACTGACATGATGGAAGGTGTACTAACTGCAGATGATGAGCAATGAACATCTCTTGAACATGGGCGTGGCATGACTTGGCAGTATTGACATGACGAGAATGACACTAACCCCAAACGCGACTGATAGTAGAAGCATTCTTTTGATGACCCAAAGGAGTGACACGACTCATGAAATCAACAGAACTTGAAGACAAACGGATTACCCAAGTACTGAATGCGAATGCAAAATGAGTGCCATGTTCAAGAGAGACTATGTACTTCCATAAATAAAGTGTAACACAAATTCTTCCCTTTTTCCCCATCATGACCGATGAGTGCCTCACTTGTTTTTTAACGAGCTTGAAGAGGGTAAACAGATGCTCGATAAAGCTCATCCCATGGATGAGTCCAATCCCAAATTGTTTACGAACCTAGGAAAGGAGGGGTTCGTCCCATGACAGGCCCTTCAATGTCAAATTTTAACGAGTCCATAGAAGGTAAACTCAACGTCATTTCATGTTTAGAGAGTCTGAAAAGAAATAAATAAGACTCCAAAGGTCCTTTTTCGTAGGTTTAGTCTCTTTTCCCGGAAAATGGCAAAACAATGCGAGAGAGAACTCTTCCAGTCATGATTGGCTGGAGTGCTCCTTTTTCGTAAATAGTGCCCCCTGGTCTGAAAAAGGGGTAAACTTTCACCAGAGAGACTATCATTCAAATCCTTTTACAAGCGTGAACGAATCAATTTCGCTTGGCCATCTTTTCCTATTTTAGAAGTCTGAAAAGAGCTTAAAAATGACTCCATGAACAACTTTGTCATGGTTGATAACCGAGTACGACAAAGGAAAAAGTAAACTTGGCACAGTTCCTTTTCCGTAAATAGTCTAGCGAGGCCGGATAAAGTGATAAACCTATATTCGTTAGACACACCTTTTTACTCAAATTTTAAACGAGCAGGATAATGGTATCAAAAGCACTCAGAATCTTTTTCATATTTGAACCAGAGCATGAAAAAGTAAAAACTAAGCTCAAACCACTTTTCATGTTTTAACCAGAGCACGGAAAAAGTGAAAAGTAAGCTCAAACCACTTTTCATGTTTTAACCAGAGCACGAAAAAAGTGAAAAGTAAGCTCAAATACCATCTTATTGTTTTTAACGAGCTCGAAGATAGGTTGGAAGAATGCTCATGATGTCTGCTTCATTTTTTAACGAGCTTGTAACAGAAAATGAACTATGCTCGGGATAATGCCCATTGGCAGGTTTCTTCCCAACATGATGGCTAGAGGTTGGAAAGTTTGCCCCCAACACGAGAAACTGACGGCTTACTTCTAGTATGATTTCTAGAGGTACTGTTTCATTTTTTAGTGAGCTTGATACAGGAAAGGTTCGAGATTATTTTCATGGTTTAATGAGCTCGAAAACCAAAAAGGAAAGTATGCTCGAAAATGTTCCCATTGGTGTACTCTTCCTCAACATGGTATTTAGAGGTTGGTACATACCCCCAGCATGATTGCTAGAAGTAAGTGACTTAGCTCCAACATGATGTGGAGAGGCGATCGAGTTGACTTCAACATAATGTCCAGAGGTTGAAGACATGCCCCCCAAGCTTCATTTCATTCGCTTAACGAATAGGTGGATGAAAAGAAGGTTTAGGTACTAAGTCTATGATAAGACTCGACTCAAAGGGAAAGGATCTGTTTCATTTTTTAACGAGATTGACATAGGAAAAGAACCGTGCTCACGGGATATTGTTTCATTTTTTAACGAGCTTAAAACAGAAAGAAACTATGCTCAAAAAGCTAGTTTCATTTTTTAACGATCTTGAAGCCAAAGATGAACTATGCTCAAGAAAAATGGCACTTATCCAACATGATGTCCAGAGGATAGTAGTGTTCCCCCCAACATGATGTCCAGAGGTTGGAGATATGCCCCTTATGCTTAAGGGGAAGAAACCACTAATACATGTGGAATGTTTAGGGAAGTTTGTTGAATGGTAGTCATGCAATGATTGGGTGTCATGAAGGAAAGATGATCAATGGTCACAATCCTCCCATCATAGGGAAAATACATCACTCGAAAGAGTGTGGACACTACGGCTTTCATAGCATAGACATAATCACGTCCAAGGAGCAGATTGAAATCTAAAGGACCTTGGACAACCATGACATCAACGTAAACAATTTTACCTCCCAAGGTGACAGGTAACTGCAGAAGAATCCTTAAAGGTTCGGTAGGCCTTCTATTAAAAGCCAAAATCTAGCCGATAACTGGCACAAGTTGAGGAGACCCTATAGCTTGCCAAACAGTTGAGGATAAAATACTAACAGAAGCTCCCTCGTCAACTATATGCGAACGATTTCCTTATCGACAACACCTACAGATATTTGGAAAGGAACATCTTAGGGGAGACGAGATTCTGCTAGACTATTCCAATCAAATGAAATAACCTCAGTACTTGGAGGAGGTCCCATGGATGAGACTTCTCCTTGCCTAGGACTGTCTAAACCGACCAGAAAGATATCAGCGGTTTCTAATTCACTTTCAATTGGAAAAGCAGGATACGACGAAGATTTTGTGATGGTGGCTGCTTCAATCTGGGCATTTTCCAATGAAAGAGTCGGGTGGACCAAGGATAAAACTATATCTACCGCTTGCGTTTCACTTTTCAAAGGAGGAGTGGGATCAACCGAAGATTATGCTCGATTAATCACTTGGATTTCATTCATCATAGGATGAGCGGGGTCAACCAAGAACGAAACTTGATTAACTGATTGGGTTTCATCGCCTGAGGGAGGAATGGGGTCAATCAAGGATGGAGTTGAATTGACCACTTTATTCTCACTCTCTGATGAAAGAGTGGGGTCCACCGATGGTAGGGTTGGATTGATCATCCTATCAACTAATGTAGGATAAAGGGACAACCTACAATATTCAGTTGGAAGGTGTTCATGGGATATCTCCATGTCTTCCAACAATTGTGAAGCTTAATCCATACGAGGACAAAGGTAAGTACAGTGCATGCCCTTGCATAACCAACAAGGGTCCACAGCTCTACCCTTCCGACCCTTAATTACAATGTCACTAGTTGTTGGGGTATCATCAGTATGACGTCCAGAGACTAATGACGAGGTATGTTAAGAACGCGACCATATTTCTAAGACCTTGGAGGTACCAGGGCATCTCTTAAGAAATGGGACCCTTTACAAAGTTTGCAAGGGAATTTCGATTTACGCAAATTCGAAACAGGTGTATCGGTGCCCCTAGCATGATGATTAGTGGCTGGGGTTGTGACCTTCTGCTTAGTATTCTTCTTCTTAGTCTTCCCTTTCTTCTTCTTCTCACCCGCATTCTTACTAACATCAGAGTTTTCAGTAAGAGAAGAGGAAGAGAGGGAAACCAATTCAACTTTCGACGAAGAAGGAGAAGGGTCACCATGAGATTGATGCTCATGTGGTGAAGGACCTAGGTTTGACATAATTGGTGCACTTGGTGTAACTGGATTGGAGAATAACCATACTGGTAATCCTATCGTCAATCCAGGTAGACTCAATGTAGCCATAAAGGGAGTACCAACAATTCCACAAGGGGGAATAACAAATGGCATACCCTGGAAAGGGGTCTCTTGGTTGGTAGTCCCGGAAGAATCTTCCATATCTAAACTTCCTAAGAGTCTTTGAAGTACCACACAAATCAGACACTACTCAAGTCTAAAAGCAACAAGCAAACTGTGTGAATAGGAGTGGATAAGCAGCTAGGATCCTCAAAGGATTGTCAAGGCGCCACAACTCGCTATATACTGTAGGGTCCAACAGTAAAACACGACAAGGAGGATTGGGACCATACCCTTGCCTGAATACCCGACTACCTGGATGGCACGTGCGTAGTAATCTCCCCGAGTGCTGTTCTCGGTGTATTGTGATGCCAAGACGACCAAATGGTTAGCTCAGTTGGTTTCAGGAATCCTCTGGGTGTCTCCCGATATACTCAAGGTACGTGGGAGCTCAAATCCGTAGTGGTGTTGTCTAATGCACAACTGTATGACAAGATCCTTCCAATATACTATCAAGTACGTGAAACACCTTTCGATATACATCGAGTATGTGAAGTGCCTTTCGATATACCCTAGGGTACGTGAAAGAGCCTTCGATATACCGGTTGGTACGTGAAAGAGCTTCGATATACTGGTTGGTACATGGAAGAACTACAATACCCTTGTAATGCAGTGCAGGAAAATAACGACAACTGCCACGTTTTACAACGTCAGAACATGTCACTAAATTACACACAGTTAAAATGATTTTAACCTAAGCTAGCGTTAATTTTATCTTTTGCGGTTAGGTGGATGCATGAGGTGTAGACAGGAAATGTAAAAATAATGCAAATCCTAACTACATGACGATGCACATTTTCCTTTGTCTTTCGATGAAACCTACTTAAGGTAAGGAGATATCTTTTTTCCCTTTTTTAATCAAAATGACCTCAAGCAGTAATGAAATTAAGAATTCCTATATAGAATGCATACACTCTAGCTTTCCGCTATAATGGGCTAAAACTGCAAGGAAATCAAAGATGCAACAAAACCTTTATATGCAACAAAATATTGTCCTTGAAAACAAACTAATGAAGCATTTTGATTTCCATATGCATGTATCAAGATGAATTTGATAACTAATTACTTTTTAGATCAACAAGCAGAAAATGAGAGAATGTCTAATAACACTCTAATCACCCAGAAAATCCCAAAGAAAAAATGAGAGCACCCACAAACTTTATGACACTCAAAGATCATTCAAAAAAAGCCAAATGCAAGCATAACCTAATGATGGAATGAAGGAAGGGTTTGGATATCAGATCCTAGGATCTGAAAATATCATCTGGTAATGTGACTAGGGTTTGGAAGACCAACCCAATAGGTGGGGGGATTGAAATTTCCCCTCACAACCAAGTCAATCACTTGACTGATCAAGCACCCAAAATCACCCAAAACACATCCAAACATGGATTATGTTGTTCCTAGGAGGTCTGTGTATGGAAAATAGAGTCCACAGATCAACCTCTATCAGACCAAGACCCAAGAATTGAAGGAAACCACTGTCAAAAATCAGTTTGGAGAGATTGGCGCACCCTACTTCATTGGACAGAGCGCCAAAGGGGGTCTGACGCAGGTACTACACAGGAAAGGTGCGCCACCGGCGTAATTTGTCTTCAGACAAAGTGAGCTAGCCACACAGGAGCGCAGGAGAGGCACTTCCCAGGTGCGACTGTCAAATTTTGAGCAGTAAAAGTGTGAGATCTCCTAAGTTAGAAAGGTAGGAGGCCTGATGATGATCCCAAAGAGAATCAATGACACATAAGAAACTCTTTAATGACAGAGATCTGATGGTAGGAAGGCTCAAAAGGATAGAAATGGCTCAGACAAAAGAGATGAAATCAGACATAAATGAAATCAATTCTACTGTAAGTCCCCAGTATGGTCGCCAAATTTGTTACCAGACAATCTACCGAAAGCGAACTTAAGGCATGATCTCCCTAGTTCAATGTGAATATAGAACAAATCAAACAGAACATAACCTACTTTCCTAGATCAAATAGAAGTGCAAAAAGATAGATAGATCACTTACCTCAGGTTTGCAGATCCCTTTTCTCTTTATTGATCCAATGCCCCAGTGTCGTCATATCTCAAGCTGCAAGACCCTGTTGAGCACATAGGAACCAACAAGCAGTGAAAGCATACATTTCATATGATCGATCTAAGTTAATTGTTAAGGAAGAAAACTCTAAACATTATCAATGAGACAACATTTATGGAAATAGATTATATTAACTGTAAAAGAAGGAGTTACATAGAAAGGAGAAAGATACAACCAAAGCCTTAACGTCGTATCCTCCATCCAAAATGTCCAAGCCAAATCTCCAAGGTGGTACAAGCTTCCCAAGATGATTAGGGATCACCAACATGGATTCTACTAGCATAAGGATACTATAGACCTTCCTCCTCTTCCCATGGAGAGAGGGGGTGTTTATATAGGGCTAAAGAGATAGGGTAGGTTGAGGATTAGGGGGAGATGGTTAAGGGACCCTCCCATTAGGTTAGGAACTGAAATGCCACCTCTCCTAAAGTCTAGCGATAGGTATCCACCTCAACAAACCTCTAGAAAGACCTCGAGACTCCCCAAAATAGCCTCTAACTAACCCTGGCGCACCTTGGTAGAGGAAACAGAGCACCCGAGAGGGTCAGGCGCACCTTGTAGGAGGACAAAGGGCGCTAGTGGCTCACCCTAGTTGACTAGGAAATGCACCGGCGCACCCCAGATGAAGGAGAAGAGCGCCAACCTACTCAAACAGGGTCAACCGGGCAGGGATAACCTTCAGTTTGAATGTGTTTTAACCCAGTATGAGTTTAGGGGTTAGAGCAAAGAGTTTACACAATGGTCATGATGGCGACACTAGGTACTGATAACGACACTTGCACAACGGTCATGGTGACGAAACTAGGTCATGATAATGACACTTGCAACACTTGCGACACTTGCACAAGGGTGACGACATTTTGGTGTAACAAGGACTAGTTAACTAAAGTGTTTTCACTTTAGTTAAACTAAAAGACGACACTTCAATAAATCAAGGAGAATCAATTAAAGACAGTTAACTAAGTGACAACAAATAATATCTAGTTAACTAAGTGATGACACTTAATTTAGCCACCTAACTAAGTGGGCACGCTTTCAGTTAAGAGGCGAGTTCATCCTAAGTGACAGGTCAGTGAGATAAAGCACTACATGAGAAGTGGGGCGCACTTCTGCATGCAAGATTGATACATCCAGTTTGAGGGCGAATTCATCCTAAAGTTATAAGATAGAAATAGAAGAGAAAAATGTATAAATATGTTATATGGGATTGATGAATTCAATGTGAAATGAACTCTCTTCTCCTTTGAAGGTAAGGTGCTTCGCTTTGTGTGCAGGATATTATTATTGAAGGCAAGGTGCTTCTCCAATTGATCTCTCTTCTATATTGCTTTCATATCTTCACCAAGAATGTTTTGGTGATCTCTTATCTTTCGAAAGAAATCTGCTATGTTGTAAAAGAAAGCATTCTCTGCTATCCATTATATTATATTGAGAAGAATTGCTAGGGTTTTTGTTCTCATAATATTGAGTATTTCCCCCAGAGTATGTCTTGTGTTATGATTGTATGAATTTCATGTGATTGAATTGTCTCATTGCTTCAAGTTTCTGCATCCAAAATAATTAAAGATCAAAGCTCAACCAAATATTAACATGGTATTAGAGCTCAGGGCGTGAAGGATCTCAGTTTTGCATGCCAGCTAGAGCATACGTATATCCTGAGAAGTTGAGCACAAGATTTGAAGACTACGGCTTCAATCTCTGTACGACTGAAAGATCGTCTTGAGGGAACCTCAAACTTCAACACTTGGAAGTCTAGGATTCTCAACATCCTAGAGGAACATGACTTGAATGTCTACGTATCCATTGTGGTGGAGGATCCTACATCTAATGCAGGGCGCATCAACTTCAAGAAGAATCAAGCTAAGGCCAAACATATCATCTATGATTCGGTAAAACATAACTTGATGCACATGATCACACTGCTAAAGACCGTGAAAGAATGTTATGATACATTGACTAATCTATATGAGAAGAAGACCCCAAGTCAAAAGAGGGAACCGAAGAAAAAGTTTCGAAACTTAAATATGGAGACAAATGAGATAGTGGCCTCCTTCTTCACCAATATCTCTTAGGTAAGAGATCAACTTGATAGTATTGGAGTAGTAGTGGATGAAGATGATCTTCTCCAAACCGCTATTGATGGTATCTCATCCTCATGGGATATATTCTTGGCTGCGGTAAATGGACAAGAGGTACAACCTAACTTCGAAAGGTTGTGGCATGAATGCCTCCAAGAGGAGGGGTGAATCCAAAGAAAGACAATGTGCATCAAAGAAGAAAACCATGCCCTCACGACAAGAAGGAAGAAAGGAAATAAACCATTTTTCCAAAAGAAGTTCTCTCATCCAAAGAAGAAGGAATTGAATAAAGGATTTGACAAGTCAAAAGCTAGATGCTTCAATTGCAAAAAGAAAAGCCATTTCTCAAGAGAGTGCAAAGCAAAGCGGAAAGGAAATTTTCATGTTTCTACCGCCATAGAAGATGAAATCACTCAAAAGAATGCATCTGAATAAAAGGAGACAAGAAAGGAGTATTACGTCATCTCATCCCTTTCGAGATCCGTCATCACAAATGCAGACACATGGTTGATTGACAATGGCAAATCCAAACATATGGCTGGTTACAAGAGTGCCATCACTGATCTAAAGGAGAAAGGATTCACATGCATGGTAGAGTTGGGGGACGACTCAACATATTTGATCCAAGGAGTTGGATCCAACTCATTCCAGTTGAGTACCGACAATATTCTACATGTGGAGGACATTCTATATGTTCCAGGGTTGAATAAGAACCTCCTTTCATTTTTGGTTCTTGAAGACACAGGCTTCCAAGTTATCTAAATGGATAACAAAGCACTTTTATGGCCGAAGAGCAAAAGCCTAGAATCTGCTGCTGTGATTGGAGTTGGAGGGGGAGGACTCTACAAGGTACCCGGGAAGTACATTCAAGCTATGATTTACCACACTATCAATCCATGCGAGCTATGGCACCTAAGGCTTGGACACCTACACTACAAAGCAATACCAAGACTTCAAAAGATGGTAAAAGGTATGCCCGTATTTGATTTTGAGCATGATAGTGTATGCCAGGGTTGTGCTCTTGGGAAGAATGTTAAGAAAAGTTTCTCTAGCAGTACTACTAGATCTAAAGAGATTTTAGATTTAAAACATTTTAATGTATGTGGTCCCATGTCATCCCCCTCCTTGAGTGGCTTCTTATATTATGTACTTTTCATAGATGATTTTTCTAGGAAGTCATGGATTTATTTCATGAAGGATAAAAGTAGAACTCTTAGCAAATTTAAAGAGTTTAAAGCCCTAGTTCAAAATCAGAAAGAAAAGCACATCCGTGCATTAAGGTCTGATAATGGAGGTGAATTTGATTCACATGCATTTAATGAGCTATGTAGTGATGTAGGAATATGTAGACAGTTAACAGTACCATACAACCCTCAACAAAATGGGGTTGCCCAAAAGAAGAATAGAACCATATGTGAGGCTGCAAAATCCATGATGCATGATCAAGATATGTCTACCTCATTATGGACATAAGCCTCCTATACAACTGTGTACATCCAGAATAGAAGCCCGAATACCATTCTAGATAAGAAGACACCATAAAAATTTTTTATTGGTGAGAATCCAAACATCTCACACTTGAGGATCTTTGGGATCCCAATATATATTCACATACCGAAAGAAAAGAGAACAAAGATGGATCCTTATGGAAAGAAAGGCACCTTTGTGGTTTACAGCGAGTCATCCAAATCATACTGAATATATGTACCTAGCGAGAGGCACATTGAATTCAACCAAGATGTTACCTTCCATGAGGAAGCTTCTTTCAAAAGATCGAAAGAGATTCAATGTGATTCAGAGATGGAGGATCCCGAGTCTGATTCTCCCCTTTCAGAGTTTGAGAGGGAGAAATCAGAAGATGCCTCAGATTCGCTACCTCCTGAAGAACCAATAGAACTGATTAAGAGGTCACATGATGAACCTCCCACTAAAAGAAGACCTGCTTGGTGCCGAGACATCTTACAAAATGTAGAGAAACATGGAGTACCAATAGGCTCATCCAGAGAGCGTAAGAAACCTGACAGATATTCAGGGTATGTGGCACTGATGAGTCACATCAGTGATTCAAAACCATCCTCATATGAAAAAGCTACAAAGTAACAAGTTTGGAAACATGCAATGATAGAAGAGTACAAATCTATAATGAAGAATGATGTTTGGGAGGTTGTTCCCAAACTCGATGGGAAGTCCATTGTGACTTCCATATGGATTTACAAGATAAAGCATGATGTGGATGGTAGCATTGAGAAGTATAAATCTAGATTCATTGTCAAATGTTTCTCTCAGAAAGAAGGCATCGATTATGATGAGACCTTTGCCCCTGTGGCATGGTACACCATAATCCGAGCAATGATTGCACTTGCATCTATTATAGGATGGAAACTTCACTAGATAGATGTGAAGACAACCTTCCTCAATGGTGAGGTTGAGGAAGAGGTTTCTATTCAATAGCCTGAAGGATTTGTGGTGCATGGGAAAGAGTCCCATGTTTGCAACCTAAAGAAATATCTATATGGGCTTAAGCAAGTCCCCGGGGCTTGGTACTCCAGAATTGATAGCTACCTTCAGAAACTGGGTTTCAGTAAGAGTGAAGCTGATCCAAATTTGTACTTCAAAGTAGTGAAGAACCAACCGCTGATATTGTTTCTATATGTTTATGATTTGTTTCTCACTAGAGAGGAACATCTGATTGCTTGGTGCAAGAGGGAGCTCACCTCAGAGTTCGAGATGAAAGACTTAGGTCTAATGCACTACTTTCTTGGCCTTGAGATCTAGCAAAGAAAAAATGAAATTTTTCTATCTCAAGGGAAGTACATTGTGGATATATTGTGCAAGTTTGGCATGATAGATTGCAAATCTATGACTACACTAATGGTTTCCAATTTGAGGAAACTTCATGAGTCAGGCTTTGGATCAGATCCAGTAGATCCCACTTTGTATAGACAACTTATAGGCTCGCAAATGTAATTGATACATTCGAGGCCTGATAAATGTTATGATGTGAGCATTCTTAGTCAATTTATGTCTGATCCGAGACACACACACTGGACAGTTGCTAAGCATGTGCTTAGGTACCTTCGAGGTACAATTTTATATGGAATTAGATATGCCTCTAGTGGAGGAGTCATGTTTCTTGGTTATACAGAATCAGACTGGGGAGGAAGCATTGTGGACCGTCAGAGTACATCTGACTATTGTTATAACCTAGGATAAGCTATGGTATCTTGGTCCAGCAGGAAGAAGGGCTCTGTAGCCCAGAGCACTACAGAACCATAATACATAGCTGCTAGTGTTTCCTGCAGGGAAGCAATGTGGCTTAGAAAGTTACTTGCAGGGTTGTTTGGTGAAAAGCTTGAGCCTATAGTTATTAGGTGTGACAATCAGATTTGCATCAAGCTTTCTGAAAACCCAGTGTTTCATGAAAAGTTGAAGCACATTGAAATGAAGTATCACTTCATCCGAGACATGGTCCATAAAGGTACAATGAAACTTTAGTACATTGCTACTGATGAGCATATTGCAGATGTGTTAACAAAGGCTCTGTCAGTTACAAAGTTCAGGTACTTCCTAGACAAGATTGGTATGGAAGAGAATGCCTCCCTCACTGAGAGGGAGTGTTAATTATACAACATTAGGATACATTCTCCAAACAAATATTGTGTAGCCAATATTGATCCTCCCATATAGAGGTGAGCACTTTGATTTCCTTCTGTGTAAAGTTTATTCCTCCCGTATAGAGGTATTTGATCAAAGTAATGATGTTATAAAGTCTTGTTGGACAAGGCTCTGTACTTGTGTGTCAAGTCATGATTCTTAGACCCCAGATAGGGAAAGCTGCAGAGGAATTTATGTCTGAAAACGTTGATGATCCAAATTATTTGAATTTTGTTGATAACGGGCATTACATCCTGCACCTTACGAGGTGAGGCATATGTTGTTTCTAAAGAAGGATTTGCTGATAAAACAAAAGAGTATAAGTGCTGACAGGGTGAGAGCATTATTGTGTGAAATACCTTCCCCACAAGAAATTAGGGATATGACATTCAATACTTATACCCAATGGCATCTGGAGAGCAGTGGGGAGTTACATATTAGCTTGGCTTCAAGGAAGGTGAAAATGAAAACAAGTTGTTCCAAGCTATGCCACCTGTTTGTGCCAGAAATTGTTTCTAAGGCTAAGGAAACAAGCTAACACAATCTCAAGAATAAACTCAATTAATAAAGCAAAGTTTAGGGTTTTTTGTATGATTTTAATGGTTATAAACTTTGAGGACAGTCAGGGAATACATTCAAGAGAAAAGTAAAAACTAATTCATAAACAAAAACTGATAAAGATGTATAACATATCACATGAAATCCCACGGAAAGAATGTGCTGAAGTTCATACATAAAGGATAAGCATCACTAGAAAATGCACATTAACTAGTAATGAATTTACCATTTAAGAAGCTAACAAGCTCAATAACAAAGCCAATCACAAACAAAATGGAGGGGAAAAAGTCATATATTTCATAATTTTATCAGCTAATGCTCATAAGAGTCACAGTACTTATCTCTCAAACAAGTCTGAAGATACAATGGATTCTGCAGACCTCCTGATGCTCCCAAAAATCAAAACCCTTACAATGACTTGATCACATCTCTAAATACTATACTTTTCAAAATCAATTAGGTCTCTAACCCTAACTGTTTTCCAGCTCTCGATGAGGTAAAGTAAAGAGAGAATATTTACAAGTTACAAAATATGCTAAAAATAGCATTTCATTAATATATCAGTTTGCTATTTAATGACAAATAACTAAAAGCATAACTGTTTTATAGGTCCTTTGCCACCTCAGCTAAGAGGGCGATACCATCTGGATTTTGTTCTTTCTTCTTGGCCTTCTTTTGTTCCTTCTCCATGTCATTAATCCTTTTTGTCAGTTCTTTGTTTTTCTGCTGCAAGTCCCGAACTGTCTTCTCCAGCTGAGTGCATTGACTGTCAGCAGCCCTTTTCCTTTTAAGTGCTTCTTTTGCATCAGCCACTAGTTCCTGAAAATTGTCATTAACATCCTGGAGATCTTCTCTTAATCTTCTATTGGCCATCATCAAACCATCGTTGACCTCCTGCATATAATTCATTTGGTGCTTATATTGCTTGACAGTCTTCTGTAAATTTTCCCTGTCAGAATTAGCTATTTTATCCATTGCAGAATCTTGATCTTCATTAGGTTTCCAAGGAATGTCAAACTTCTTGAAGATTTCTGCTTCTTCTATCAGCAGCTTCTTGGAAGTGTCCTCAATGCTGGGCTTTGAATTTTCTTCACCTGTTGTTTTCACTGAATGGATTTCTTCTTTTAAACATGGATGTAATTTATCTATTTCTGATTTGTCATCAACCATGGACACTTCATCTAAGTCAGTCACCTCATCTGTATTTAATTTAGGATTTAGCAACTTCTTCATGTTTAATCTCAATTTATTCTTTGACCTAGGTTTAGGTCTCCAACATGCTGTTGCCTCTCCCATCATCTTCAATTCTTTCCCTTGGTATTGAATTGCAGCTAATTCTACTACTTCCAACTTGTTCCTTTTCTTATTAATCCTTGTGGTTTTGCTCTCTGAAGTTTGCATTCCTTCTATTTCAGCTTTGACTTCTAATTTAGGGATAGGCTGTTCATCTTCCAAAAGATATCCTTCATCATCTGAAAGAATTGTGATTGGGCTTCTTGGCTGGGTTTGAATCTCTTCTTTAGGTCCAGGAACAACCTTAATGTCAACCTTTTTCTCCTCCTGAGGATCTGCTACAGGCGCTGGATTCTTTTCAGGCAATTCCTTCTTGTCTTCAAACAGTGTGAACTTGCTTTCAGGGCTGGCTAAAGATGTTTTCTGTTCACTTTCTTCCTCTACAGGCTCTGCTGATTCTTCAATTTTGATCTTTCCTTTATCTTCCATTTTGGGCTTATGACCTAATTTTCTGAGTAAGACTTTGCCCTTATCTGCTTGTCTTTTGGATTTTTTATCTTCAAAACCAGACCAAAAAACAAAAAAGTCCCAGGTCTTTCCCTCATGTTGCAAGGCAGTACTAACAATCAATTTGATTAATCCATGATGAAAAATGGATTGAGAAGAAGAATCTACTGGCCCTTTCACTTTGTTTGCCATTTTCTGCAAACTCTTCAGGAAGAAAAATGGCAAGTTCATTTTAGATATTCCTACCATGTGTTGAAGAAATCTAAAATGATACTTGTATACGAAGGCATACCTGCCCTCACAGGTAACATAACTCTGTAAAATTCTAATTGGTTCCACCCATTCTTTCTTAACATTTTGAATTAGCACACCTTTATTCCAATCAGGTATGATATCGGGTAAAAGGTATCTCTATGGATCAAACTCAAAGGGCAACTTTTTAAACCAATGTTCACCTTCATCTTTAATTCCTGTTGATTCTGAGATCAATTTAACTGCCAGCTGGAATTTCAGGGTATCGAAAACCACCATATCATTCTTGAAACCCTGGGCAAACTTGCAGGATACCTGTGCATTATATCCATCAATTTTTCTGAAAAAATCCATCCAGCCAGCTTGTTTGAATAACTCCACACACTCTGGTAGCTTTTCAACCCATTCTACATCTGTTGGCTCAGCCCTATTTATTCTGCCACTCTTGCCCATTATGCTTCAATCACTTGTAAATTGGATATATACTCTGGTATTTTTTGTGAACAGGAGCTGGATTCTGGAAGTTAACAGCACTATTGACTGTACAGGTTTATTCGGAGCACTGACAGGGTTAAATATAAAAACGAGGTTATCATCTTCAACCCTCCTTCAATCTGGCGTCGCAGCTTATCAGCAAATAACTACTTCTCTGGTTAAAATTGCGTTTTAAAGCACAATTTCACCTATCCTTTGATTAATTTGATCAGAGTAAGCTGAAACGAAAAAGCCCCAAATCTGCTGTTATATGGGTTTTTTAAGAATACCTGTAAATTGCTCCAATGTGGTTGTTTGAAATCACAACCTCCACTGTCAGATGAGTCAGCTTTGTTGTCCAGATGTCGCGCAATCTTCAATTTAGCAGTTCACCCCGGAATTACGAAGCCCTAATTTCCGTGATGCCCTCAACGCCTCTTACTTGTCCAATTGGCAACGGTGCTCGGCTTTTTCAAGTGGCTATGGTTATCTCATTAAATATTCTGTCTTTGAATGAGCTTGTAGATAACAACATCATGCCACATTACCTGAAATCGTGTGGATAGATGTCAAACTGAACTCCACCTGTGTTGATGATGAAACCAACCTTTTCACGACGTGCAAGCATTTGAAATCATGATGCCTTTTGCATCAACACGTCATGAATCCTCTAAAACCCATAATTAATCATTCACTAGCCCGTGCGTGCCAAAATTTGCTGGAAAATAGGAAGAATCTGTGATCACGATATTCTTGTAGCGCTTCCTTGTTGAATTTCGGCTCCAGCGCTACAAGAAAGACTTCAACACTGATTTGTTGCTTTTAAACAACTTTATATCATTTTGCATGGGATTTTGAGGTTATCAGGAATAGACTTATACATGTCCTCACTTAGACTAAGATCTATGAGCTTCTTATTTGATATAATGAACTTTTAAAAACCCTCATAAAAAACCAATATAAAGCTTTAAAATCTAAAAATTCAAAAGCAAGCCCAAAATCTTATATAAATCCTAAGGAAAACCTACTAAGGAGGAAAAAATCAAGTTTAAGAAAATGAATAACTTAAAATAAAGTGCAAATCAAACCAAAAATTGGAAAAACAAGGTACTGACTTAACATCTGGCTCTAGCTGCGGGATGAAGACCTCCCTGCGAGGCTTCAAGAACCTGAAGACCAGTGCCTTATCCATTGGGCTATGGAGTCTTATTGTGATTCACTCACCGGTATGTACAATGATCGGTGAAAAAGTTCTTATAAACTGTAAAAATGTTTGAGGAATCGTCCATTAACAGGGCTGGACAACTCCTCACCTTCCAAGGATTGCAGAATAAAGGTATTGTTCTCTAAAACTTTTGATACCAGAAAGGGGCCAAACCAAAGATTGTCAAACTTACCATGTTTTCCCTTTTGTTCCTTTCTTGCATCCCATCTTAGAACCATTTCCCCTTCTATGAAAGTATTTTCCTTAATATTCCTGTCAAACCTGTTTTTCATCTTGGCTCTGTACAGCTGTGCTTTTGCATCCACCTTCTCTCTATTCTGCTGTAACTCTATCATTTCAAATAGTCTCCTTTGCATATCATTAGGTTCTTCTTGAGAATTCTGGAGGAATTTCATCACTGGAATTCCCAATTGAACAGGGAACACTGCCTCTGTACCATAAACTAGCTGAAATGGAGAAGTTCCAATTGCTTGTTTCACTGTAATCCTATCTGCCCATAATGCATACTTTAGCATTGAATCCCAAGACCTTTTGTTATGCTTCAGCAGTTTCTTGATGCTCTGAATGATATTCTTATTGGAGGATTCAGCTTGACCATTTCCCTGAGGATAATAGGGAGTTGAATGTTTTAAAATGATTCCATTTCTTTCACAGAAGGCCACCATTTCCTTGGATTTAAATGCCTTTGCATTGTCTGTTATTAATCTCCGTGGGCAGCCAAACCTGCTCAAAATATTTTCTTCAATGAATTCCATGATTACTTTGTCTGTAGCATTCCTTGTGGGAATGGCTTCTACCCATTTTGTGAAAAAATCTGTGGCAGTTAGAATCCAATGATGCTGACCTGAAGATGCTGGATTTATCTCTCCAATAAAGTTCAGACCCCACTGCTGAAACGGGGCATTTACTGCAATAGGTTTTAAAGGCAAGGACAATAATTTCTGTTTACCTGCAAATTTCTGACAAGGAATGCATGCTCTTACCTGATGGTAAACATCTGTAAATAAGGATGGCCAATAATATCTAGCTCACAGAATTTTGTAAGCTGTTGCTTTCCAATACTTGTGTCCTCCACAGGCACCTTCATGAGACTCTGAAATCACCTCTCCTATTTCAGATTGGTCCAAACATCTGAGCAAAATACCTCCTGGATCTTTCCAGAACAATTGATTCTCAACTAAACAGTATTTTGTGACTTTGAGCTTTAAAGATCTTGCAGCTTTCTTGTCCAAATGTTCAGGGCATTGCAGAAATAACAAGAAATAAACAATGTCTGCATACCAGACTGATGATGAATAAAAGTCCATGATTTTTTCTTTCTCCAGTTGTATTTGATCTTCATCAGGAATTAATTCTTCAGCCATAACATGTAGTCCTAGGGCTTGACAATTTGAGTCAGCCAACAGTTTGGCTAAGCCTTATCCCTTGACAAGCTTAGTAGGTCTGATCTCTACATCATATTCCATAATCTTTGCAATCCACCTGCCTCTCTTTCCTTCACTATCAGGCTGAGTTAACACTTCCTTCACAGTAGGATTAGGTACAAAGGAGATTATCTTTGAATGCAGGATATATATTCTGAAAAATTTCAAAGCTTTCACCAGAGCATAAGCTTGCTTATCCAGAATACTATACTTCAGCTCAGAATCTCTGAGAGTTTTGCTGAAGAAAGCAATAGGCTGTTCCAATCCTTCTTTATTTTTCTGAAGTAAGACAGCTGCAATCGTATCTTCTGATGCAAATGAGAAGGTAAGGAATTCTTTGGTAAAATCAGGACTTACCAGTACAGGTGCTTCAGTAAGAGATACTTTGATTTTCTCAAATGTTGTCTTTGCCTCAGCAGTCCACTTTACTTCCTGATCTTTCTTCAACATGGCTGTGGTTTGTTTAATGGTTTCAGCAAACTTGGGAATAAACCACCGTAGAAAATTTATCTTGCCAATGAATGATTGAACATCCTTTTTACTCCGAGGTAAGCTTATCTTTAGTATTGCTTTCACCCTTTCAGGATCTATTCTGATGCCATCAGCAGATACCAAGTGACCAAGTAATTTACCTTCTTGCACAACAAAATGTGATTTTTTTGGGTTCAGGGACAGGCCAAATTTTCTGCATTTTATGAAGGTTTGCTCCAAATGCTTCAAATGTTCATCATCAGATTTTGAGAAGACAGTAATATCATCCAGATAGATAACCACAAACTTATCTTTCTCACCCAGAAATGCAATGTCCATGGCTCTCTGAAAGGTTGCTCCAGCATTCATCAAGCCAAAAGGCATCTTGTCATACATAAATGTCCCCCAGGGGGTTGTAAAAGCTGTCTTTTCTTTGTCATCAGGGTGCATGGCAATCTGATTGTACCCCGAGAAACCATCTAGCATAAAAATCCTCTGAGCTCCAACTACTTGCTGCAAAACCTGTTCAATCTTGGGGAGAGGATAATTGTCTTTTAATGATGATCGATTCAGATTTCTGAAGTCAACACATAATCGAATTTTCCCATTCTTCTTTCTAACAGGAACCAGATTAGCCACCCAAGAAGAATACCTGAGAGGCACTATTATCTTTGCATCCAACAACTTCTTTAATTCTTTTTCAATTACAGGGAACAAGGCTGGATTGATTCTTCTCAGTTTCTGTCTGAAAGGCTTGACATTAGGTTTCAAAGGAACCTTGTGCTGAATAATTGCTGTATCATAAGTTTTTAGTTCCTTATAAGACCAGGCAAATGCATCTACATGTTTTTTCAACAGCTTAATATATCTATTTCTTTGTTCCACTGTTAGGAATTTCGAAATTTTAACCATTCTGGGATGTTCTGCTGAACCAATATTGTAGTCTTCTACATTGTCTTCTGAAGATTGAATTACTAGCTTTGAAGGTGTATCATCTTTTGTGAATATTCTTTCTAAAGGTACTAGACCTTTTGGAATGAAATTGCTCTTCAGTTCAATAATCTTATGACCTACTATCTCTTCTGCAGCAAACTCATTTAACTGTTCCTCCCTTTCATCTTCTTCCTGATCAATTTGAGTATTTGAAAACTCCTCTATAGGCTCAAGAATTTTTTTTATTTCGATGTCATCTTCAAAAACCCTCCAGTGCTTCACATTGTCGGGGACACATGGTCTATACCTCACTTCTATAGGATATTTTAGCTGAGTGATTTTAGGGATTCTGAAATGTGTGGCAGCCAGGGCTAAAGAATCTGCAGTCTCATTATGATTCCTAGGAATATGAGTGATATTAAATGCTATAAAATAGTTTTCAAGCATATCCCATACCTCATTTCGATATACTTTCAGCAAACCCTGCTTTACTTGATATTTGTTCTTCACCTGTTGAACAACTAGTTCGGAGTCGCCAAATGCAGAAATCTGCTGAATTCCCAAATCTTTAGCAGCCTTCAATCCCAGTAGCAGAGCTTCATACTCGGCAGTGTTGTTAGTGGTAACAAACTCCAATTTATACATGAGTTTCACTGTTTCACCCCCAAGGGAAATGAGTAAAACTCCAGCTCCAGCACCCTCTTTGCATGAGGATCCATCAAAGTACAACTGCCACAATGCATCTTCCTCTGCTCTACTGCATTTTACATGCTGTTCTTTTTGCACTTGTAACAGACCAGCAAAATTCTCCTCTTCACTAAACTGTAATATGCATGAACCAAGGTCTTTGTCCACAGAGTACATTGGGTGATTGCTAGGGTTTTTATCATCTGTGACTATGTAAGCAAGCTGTAGCTCTCTGTAAAGTCTTCTATTTTCTCCACCAAAAACAGGAATGGTGGCATAAGAGAGGTCCATCTGTAATATTCCCCCAACCTTCTTAGCCCATGACCTAGATAGAAGCAAGCCAAATTTTGGTGTGATGTCAGCTACCACAACATCCATTATCACACTTTTCATGGGCAACTGAGTAAGGTTGACAACCATGTCTTTTATTACTCCTAGGCATTTTACAGCTCGGGAGTCAAAGGCATATAAATCATGGTAAGGTTTGGTGACATTAAGGCCCAGGGCTTCCATTACAGCTTTTGGCATCAAGTTATGGGATGCTCCTGAATCTAGCAGGCAATTATGAATCATCTGCTCGTGTACAGTCAAGGTTATATAGAAAGGAGGAGAAGCACCAGCCTCATTTTCAGTCTTTTCAGCCAGAGCTGACCCAATGAAAATTCGAGGGTTTTCTTCCTGCAAATTAACTGTATCTGAAACTGGCTGATTACTGGGTATATTCATCACTTTCAGAACTGTATTCTTATATGATGGATTCTTTATTAACTTAGTCAAAGGTACATGAATCTTTAACTTCCCCAGTTCGTTCTCCAAACTAAAATTTTGGACAGATTTGTTTACCTCTTCAACTTCAACATTCCTCTTTGATTTTTCTGCAGACTGTTTCTTCTCAGTAATGGGATCAGCCATTTGTTTATCAGGAACAGGTGCAGCAGGAACAAGTGCCCTCTTCTTAGGAGCTTGAGCCACTTGTTTTGGACCTGATCTAAGATTTAGGGTTTTCTTAGGTGGTCCATTCTGATGAATAGCAGCAGTTATAGGAACATTCTCCACATCTACCTCATCTTCATTAACATGCCAGCAGTGTAGCATTCAGAATTCAAAAAATCTTCTTCAGTGACAAAACCTGTAAACAATCTATCTCCAATATGGTTCATGTCCTGATCAGTCTCAGTTTCTTCAAAGATCAGCTGTTGATCAATTTCTTCTTCATCAACCAAATTATTTTGAAAAGGTGGGGGTACTTTTTGATCCTCATTTTCCCTCCTTTCTCGTTGGATATCATTATTCCTGCGCTCTCTTGGCATAAATCTAGGAGCAAACTGCCTTCTGAACTGATTTTGGTTGTTTGGATTTCGATCAGCTTCTGGAGTAGGTTTACTAGCATTCTTCTCAAGCTCTAGTTTATTCAATTTTGCAGTAAGAATCTTAACCATTTTAGCCATCTCATCTATCTTGGTCTCGGCAGACTGAGAAGCAGAACCTGCTGCAACAACTTCTTTCTTTCCTTTTCTTTCATACAGCTGCTGGGCTGTTTCATTCTTAAGTCTGTTTGAAGCTAGCAAATTAGACTCTACCTCCAAAGCTGCATCTTGCATGTTCAGCAGGGTGATAGGTCTTCTTTCTCTCAGTAACAAAGAAAATTCATGATCAAAAGCATTTGCATAGGTTAGCTTTGCTGATGTTTCTGTAGGTTTAATTTCTGCTGGAATTCTACTGTACATCTTGTTAAACCTTTTGGAAAAATCTGCAACAGTCTCCTCTTTCTTTCTTCTGAGAGCTCCAAACTCAGTTATATAGTAGGTGTGATCCTTTGTGTCTCCCCATTGTCTCATGAAAAGATCATGGAGTTCTTCAATGATAGTAATTGAGTTAGCAGGCAAGTCTCTAAACCATTTTCTTACATCCCCATCAAGACTCTGAACAAATACCCTCATCCACACATCTTTAATCTCAATGTTTTGATTGTCAGCATAACTTAGGAAAGCCTCCCAACGTTCTTCAGCAGTGATTTCCCCCTGTCCATTGAATCTAGGCATATATTTCTGGTAATCACCTCCAGGCAATGCATGTAAAGGTTGAGGTAAAACTAATGGTTCATACCTAGCTGCAACCATACGGTCCATCATATCCATGGGTGGGTTTTGACCTACCATTTTTGTACTGACTGACTGGGAAAATGTGGAAACTTGACTGGAAACTTTTTGAAAAGGATTCTTTCCTACTTTCAGCTGAAAGATAGGTATTTTATCAGGAGAGGAAGTCTTCGCTTTCAAAAAACTTCGAGGATTAGTAAAGACCTGAAAAGTACTTTCAGGGATGATAGGTTTTATCCAAGGTGAAGTTTCAGCTGAACTGAATGATATGCCTAACTGGTCAGGGTCACAGGAGGCTGGAAAAGATTGAGATTTTCTGAGTTTATTTGCTGTTTTCAAGATCTGTTCAGGGTCTGTCACACCCAGTTTCAATGGAGAAACAGGCCTGTTCCTGGTCCCAATCCCTTTAGAAGCCACTGTGACTACTGTTTGGTGAAAATAGCCTTTAAAAAGATCTGATTCAAGTTCACCTCTTAAACCAGTAAAACTGATGAGTATCCTAGGGAAGATATGCTTCAGTTTCGTCCCCGGCAACGGTGCCAAAGATGTTTGTGCCAGAAATTGTTTCTAAGGCTAAGGAAACAAGCTAACACAATCTCAAGAATAAACTCAATTAATAAAGCAAAGTTTAGGGTTTTTTGTATGATTTTAATGGTTATAAACTTTGAGGACAGTCAGGGAATACATTCAAGAGAAAAGTAAAAACTAATTCATAAACAAAAACTGATAAAGATGTATAACATATCACATGAAATCCCACAGAAAGAATGTGCTGAAGTTCATACATAAAGGATAAGCATCACTAGAAAATGCACATTAACTAGTAATGAATTTACCATTTAAGAAGCTAACAAGCTCAATAACAAAGCCAATCACAAACAAAATGGAGGGGAAAAAGTCATATATTTCATAATTTTATCAGCTAATGCTCATAAGAGTCACAGTACTTATCTCTCAAACAAGTCTGAAGATACAATGGATTCTGCAGACCTCCTGATGCTCCCAAAAATAAAAACCCTTACAATGACTTGATCACATCTCTAAATACTATACTTTTCAAAATCAATTAGGTCTCTAACCCTAACTGTTTTCCAGCTCTCGATGAGGTAAAGTAAAGAGAGAATATTTACAAGTTACAAAATATGCTAAAAATAACATTTCATTAATATATCAGTTTGCTATTTAATGACAACTAACTAAAAGCATAACTGTTTTATAGGTCCTTTGCCACCTCAGCTAAGAGGGCGATACCATCTGGATTTTGTTCTTTCTTCTTGGCCTTCTTTTGTTCCTTCTCCATGTCATTAATCCTTTTTGTCAGTTCTTTGTTTTTCTGCTGCAAGTCCCGAACTGTCTTCTCCAGCTGAGTGCATTGACTGTCAGCAGCCCTTTTCCTTTTAAGTGCTTCTTTTGCATCAGCCACTAGTTCCTGAAAATTGTCATTAACATCCTGGAGATCTTCTCTTAATCTTCTATTGGCCATCATCAAACCATCGTTGACCTCCTGCATATAATTCATTTGGTGCTTATATTGCTTGACAGTCTTCTGTAAATTTTCCCTGTCAGAATTAGCTATTTTATCCATTGCAGAATCTTGATCTTCATTAGGTTTCCAAGGAATGTCAAACTTCTTGAAGATTTCTGCTTCTTCTATCAGCAGCTTCTTGGAAGTTTCCTCAATGCTGGGCTTTGAATTTTCTTCACCTGCTGTTTTCACTGAATGGATTTATTCTTTTAAACATGGATGCAATTTATCTATTTCTGATTTGTCATCATCCATGGACACTTCATCTAAGTCAGTCACCTCATCTGTATTTAATTTAGGATTTAGCAACTTCTTCATGTTTAATCTCAATTTATTCTTTGACCTAGTTTTAGGTCTCCAACATGCTGTTGCCTCTCCCATCATCTTCAATTCTTTCCCTTGGTATTGAATTGCAGCCAATTCTACTACTTCTAGCTTGTTCCTTTTGTTATTAATCCTTGTGGTTTTGCTCTCTGAAGTTTGCATTCCTTCTATTTCAGCTTTGACTTCTAATTTAGGGATAGGCTGTTCATCTTCCAAAAGATATCCTTCATCATCTGAAAGAATTGTGATTGGGCTTCTTGGCTGGGTTTGAATCTCTTCTTTAGGTCCAGGAACAACCTTAATGTCAACCTTTTTCTCCTCCTGAGGATTTGCTACAGGCGCTGGATTCTTTTCAGGCAATTCCTTCTTGTCTTCAAACAGTGTGAACTTGCTTTCAGGGCTGGCTAAAGATGTTTTCTGTTCACTTTCTTCCTCTACAGGCTCTGCTGATTCTTCAATTTTGATCTTTCCTTTATCTTCCATTTTGGGCCTATGACCTAATTTTCTGAGTAAGACTTTGCCCTTATCTGCTTGTCTTTTGGATTTTTTATCTTCAAAACCAGACCAAAAAACAAAAAAGTCCCAGGTCTTTCCCTCATGTTGCAAGGCAGTACTAACAATCAATTTGATTAATCCATGATGAAAAATGGATTGAGAAGAAGAATCTACTGGCCCTTTCACTTTGTTTGCCATTTTCTGCAAACTCTTCAGGAAGAAAAATGGCAAGTTCATTTTAGATATTCCTACCATGTGTTGAAGAAATCTAAAATGATACTTGTATACGAAGGCATACCTGCCCTCACAGGTAACATAACTCTGTAAAATTCTAATTGGTTCCACCCATTCTTTCTTAACATTTTGGATTAGCACACCTTTATTCCAATCAGGTATGATATTGGGTAAAATGTATCTCTGTGGATCAAACTCAAAGGGAAACTTTTAAAACCAATGTTCACCTTCATCTTTAATTCCTGTTGATTCTGAGATCAATTTAACTGTCAGCTTGAATTTCAGGGTATCGAAAACCACCATATCATTCTTGAAACCCTGGGCAAACCTGCAGGATACCTGTGCATTATATCCATCAATTTTTCTGAAAAAATCCATCCAGCCAGCTCGTTTGAATAACTCCACACACTCTGGTAGCTTTTCAACCCATTCTACATCTGTTGGCTCAGCCCTATTTATTCTGCCACTCTTTCCCATTATGCTTCAATCACTTGTAAATTGGATATATACTCTGGTATTTTTTGTGAACAGGAGCTGGATTCTGGAAGTTAATAGCACTATTGACTGTACAGGTTTATTCGGAGCACTGACAGGGTTAAATATAAAAACGAGGTTATCATCTTCAACCCTCCTTCAATCTGGCATCGCAGCTTATCAGCAAATAACTACTTCTCTGGTTAAAATTGCATTTTAAAGCACAATTTCACCTATCCTTTGATTAATTTGATCAGAGTAAGCTGAAACGAAAAAGCCCCAAATCTGCTGTTATATGGGTTTTTTAAGAATACCTGTAAATTGCTCCAATGTGGTTGTTTGAAATCACGACCTCCACTGTCAGATGAGTCATCTTTGTTGTCCAGATGTCGCACAATCTTCAATTTAGCAGTTCACCCCGGAATTACGAAGCCCTAATTTCCGTGATGCCCTCAATGCCTCTTACTTGTCCAATTGGAAACGGTGCTCGGCTTTTTCAAGTGGCTATGGTTATCTCATTAAATATTCTGTCTTTGAATGAGCTTGTAGATAACAACATCATGCCACATTACCTGAAATCGTGTGGATAGATGTCAAACTGAACTCCACCTGTGTTGATGATGAAACCGACCTTCTCACGACGTGCAAGCATTTGAAATCATGATGCCTTCTGCATCAACACGTCATGAATCCTCTGAAACCCATAATTAATCATTCACTAGCCCGTGCGTGCCAAAATTTGCTGGAAAATAGAAAGAATCTGTGATCACGATATTCTTGTAGCGCTTCCTTGTTGAATTTCGGCTCCAGCGCTACAAGAAAGACTTCAACACTGATTTGTTGCTTTTAAACAACTTTATATCATTTTGCATGGGATTTTGAGGTTATCAGGAATAGACTTATACATGTCCTCACTTAGACTAAGATCTATGAGCTTCTTATTTGATATAATGAACTTTTAAAAACCCTCATAAAAAACCAATATAAAGCTTTAAAATCTAAAAATTCAAAAGCAAGCCCAAAATCTTATATAAATCCTAAGGAAAACCTACTAAGGAGGAAAAAATCAAGTTTAAGAAAATGAATAACTTAAAATAAAGTGCAAATCAAACCAAAAATTGGAAAAACAAGGTACTGACTTAACACCACCAAGAGAGGTCCTTACTAAACAAAACGAACTTTCCAAAGTCCACTAGAACAGCCACATGAAAATATACAAATTGCTAATGTGTTGAATTTGAATTTCCCTAATAAGTTGTCAAAAATCAAAATATTTGTGCCCCAAACTGAATTGGTGAAGATTCTAGTGCAAATGGAGAAGTTGAGAAAAAATTTGGGCCTTGACAAAACAAATGAAGATTGTCCCGTAGTGTTTCAAGGCATGAATCAAGGAAGAGCGAATGGCAGTCACTGCCCATTTTATATCACTTTGATGGTGAATAAAATGTCACTTCATATTCATAATTTTATGCTAGATTCAGGGGAAACAACCAATCTCATGTCTTTAAAGGTCATGAATCAATCAGGTCTTCAAACAAAAAGACCTTACAAGAATGTGTGCACCATGGATTCATGGGAGATCAAGGTCTATGGGTGGATGAAAGACCTTCAGGTCAAACTGGTCCCTTATCCACATATCATTCTTCTCATGGATATAGTGGTCACTGGTCATTAATGTCCTAGGTGCATGGAATACAGTGTTAAATACAAAATGGGCAGCTGACTTAGGCCAGACCATTCAAAAGAATATATCTTATGCCACCATACCTATAGTTGAAAACACACATGTCAAATAGCTCGATTGGCATTACGGAATTGTGAAGGGTTATAAAACTATGGAAATAAATAACCCTATTAATTTTGATTTCCATTTCAAATTGGTGCAAAATTATCTAAAACCATCTAATAATTAATTTTGATATCAAATAAAGTTGGCCTATAGTTGTGTTTCCAACGGTCTTGAGTTTCAGCTTGGCAATAGTGACCCACGTCCGTCGTCACCGTTTCCATGCTGAAAATCAAGACCGCTGGCAACACTCCTCGAATCGAGTCACATTGTAATTAGTACTAGTAAATGACCGTTTTTTAAGTTCACAATTCTGTCCTGCATAATGATATCCCTAGTTGTGGTTACTATTTTTTTATTAAGCTCATGAAGATTTATATGCAGTTTATTGTTTCTACTATCGCTGTGTTTTTGTGATGAATGATTGAAGAATGTTCTAAGTGTGCCTAAAGAATTATGAACATGGATATATACAATTCCTTATATTTATTATCACTTTGTTTTATGTGATGAATTCATTTGCATGACTTGAGTATATCTGAAGCTCTCCTTGAGGTCCCATGAATGAACTTGAACACTTGTTGCATTCATTTAATTTGAAAGAGTAGTTATAGTTTGAAAGAAATCTCTCCTTACCTTAGCTAGCATTCATTGAAAGGAAATACTTATTTTATTCATATGCATTTGCATGGTTTGAGTCAGTCATCACACCACAAGTTGCACTTCCATCACTCGACTGAGTAATACAACCATTAAAATTTAACTCGTTAACTCAACACACTTTAACCTCGCTTGAGGATAAAAAGAATTTGGTAGTTAGGTAGGACACCGGGGATAGGCATCCAAATAATTCCCCCTTGTCATTTTCATCTGAGACATAGTTGTTGTCCTCTAGGGTTCTAAAATCCTCTAGTATTTATTGACACGGTCATTGACCAATTTGTGGAGAGGGCCTCCCGTCGTTTCGGGGGTAAGCCGCGAGGATTGGTTCCAGATGGACTTTGTGGAATAACGCACTCCACTTAGCTCCAAAGGCATATCGATCCATTGTCTTCCTTGTCTTTTTCGGCCACCATACTGGTGATACAAGGGTGATAAGGCAGAAGTTCCAGTATCCTTCTCCGACGTGCCATGAACGAGGTAGCTTAGTAACTTTTCTTCTAGGGCTCTTTACCCCGGATCCCTTTCAGTAGAGGGATATCCTTCCATTATTGGTCTCTCATTTTGTATTGTTCGACTTGGATTTCATCACCTTGCGAATGATACAACTTGTTGAGGTCTCCAGATCTTAGTTAGGAGGTTTTGCTTGCTATTTCACCTTTTTAGAGGGTCTTTTTCTTTTTAGTGCTGCTTGTTGGCATTCTGGCCACTTTTGTTTCAGCTCGCTTACTGTGACACCGGTCCCAGTGCAGTTTTTTGAGCTTGCGATCCTTGTCTTTTCCTAGCTTCCCTTCTGCACGCTCAGTTGCTTTAGGGTTTTTGAGTTCTTACACGGTCAGTTACCAATTATCTGATGATGTGTGATGTCCTCTTCTCCTAGGTCTTCGAGATGGTTGAGTTAGATGGTCTTCTCAAGGGACTGAACACCTCTTGATGGAGCCACTGATGTTGACCTTAGGAGTAGTCTAGAGGACCACGTGATCACATGATCCGTGTGGACTTTTCCATTTACTGTGATGATGGTCTTTCAGGTTATATGGAACAATGGTACATTTGAGAGAGAGATGATTGGTTGTACCCCACCTTGGTTGATTGTCTCATGGTACTTCTATTTTGTCGATAATATTTGTGTGGTACCTTTCCTTTTACCTTTTGGGTCTTTTACTCATCTTGGTATATCTTTTGATTTGTACCACCTTTTATGTTTTTGGTTTTGTGGGTACTACGGTAGTTTGTCCACATTTGAGGTACACACCCTATTTGTCCAAGTTGTTATGAGTCTTTATACCTTTTGGTGGTCCTATTTGAGTTACAAGAGGTAGTTACAAGGAGCTATTGCATATAAGAGGTAGTTACAAGGAGCTATTGCATATATTTGACATTATTTGACCTTCCATCTCTTTGGCATGTCAAATAACAGGTAGTTACAAGGAGCTATTGCAATATATATTTGACCTTATTTGGACCTTCTCCACAATGGTTGATTTACTTTTGGTCCTTACACCCTGTTGTTTATTGGTCTTGTGGGAGCTTGTCCTTTCATTTTGGTCCTTTCATTTTTTTGTGGTACCTTGCCTCTCACCTTTTGGGTCTTTTACTGATCTTGAGTTATCTTTTGATTTGTACTGCCTTTTTTGTTTTTGGTCTTGTGGATATAACTATGGTAGATTGTCCACATTTGAGGTACTACACCCCCTTAGTCCCAAGGGTTATGAGTCTAATTTATACCCACTCTATTCTGTTTTACTTGTACCTTACTGCTTGGTTTTTTTACCCTTTGGTTGGTCCTTGTACCTTACTGGGGGCCGTGAGTCTCTTTGGCCTCAGTTTGCTGGCTGTCAGCTCATCTTTATTGTGATTGTACTGAGCCTTTTGACTGTCATTGACTTTATTTGATTGACCGTACCATAGCTAGTCATCTCTCTCTCTCCGGTTTGTACTAACCCTATAATAGGGTCACTTGGTTCCTAGAGTTGACTGGCCTCTAAGAGGCACAGTCATTTATGAAAGTAACTCTTTTGAGTATATTACAGGAAACGTCTACACCCAAGTAATCAAATATGTGTTGGTTATAAGACTTAATTAGTAATCAAATTGTTGGTAATCAAATACGTGGTAAATAATTTGAATTAAGTAGTTAAGGTTTGTCCTGTCAGACAAAATTGTTGGTAATCAAATTATATTTGCTGGTAAAGAATTTTAAGAGTGGTGGAACTTGACCTCGATTGAACTTGTGAGGAAAATTATCTTGGAGAATAAGTGTCCTGACAGAAAACTGAGTAGAACTATGACTTTATTTGTTGAACCATGACCTTATCATAACTAAAATAGATTTCTCCAGATTTCCATTTGTGCTAAAAAACACAATAAAATTTGAAACAACAAAAGGAAAGTTTGCAAGATGGCAAGCATTGTTTTGATGTTATAACTGTATTGTTCATGAGCACATTTCTGGGAAAGCAAAAAACATTGCTGACTTTTTAACAAGAGAATATTTGACACAGAAGTGTGTTGTTAATTTTTAAGAAGCGGGCTTGAAGCAAGTGAGCCTGAAACAAGTGATCCTGGTGCAAGCAAGCACGAGGCAAGTGAGTGTAGAAGTTCAAAGCGAAATCCAGTGGGCCCATAACCCACAAGTAAACATGAAAATATCTGCTTGGACTGGAGGAAAAAATCATATCTATACTATCAATGATAATATGAGTTGGTTGGATTATATGCAAGACTAGAAACATAGGTGGGAGTTGAGACATGCTAAAGTATTAGATGCTAACTTACAGGGATCTGATGCTTTTATTAGACTAGTGCCAGAACTCAGAAGAATGCCTATGGGATTCAGTATTGTACCAGAGATGATTTACAACAACTCCTTGAGAAAAGCAGATGATGCAAGCAATTGGTTAACTCACCTATACCATGATCTTAACTTAATCTCAACGGAGGGCTCTACACCTCACCCCGGGCTACGACTAGAACAACAATACTACTGTATTAACCGGATACGTTCTTTAGAAGTATGGACACATCAAGATGCTAGTCTCTAGTTTCCAAGTACTACACACACTTATGAAAAATATAAAAAATTATGGTGGAAATTCTTGAGAAAAGAAAATACAAATAGAACATATTATACCATGCTAAAGTTTGGACCTCAAATGACACATATCCATGAGGATCCTGCATGGTTCGTCCCTGATTGGACTAGAGACTGGTGGCAATCAGTCGGCATCAACCTGACCGCATTAGATCCAGGTGCTATTTATAATCTAAAACGGGAAGTTGGAGAATCTCTCGAACAGGTCAAAGATATTTTGCACACAAAGCTTACTGAGGCTCAAATCCTTGGGTACTGTGTTAAAAACGAACGACATTGGCTTGACAAAACCCACATAGACGTCCACATGCATCAAAATAGACGCGTGGTCCTGAGGTTTGTTTATTCAAAGGCATGGGTTGTTGAATCCAACGTCTTTCGAGAATTGTATGGTCCCCCATACTCCGATGAGTTGTAAATATCTCAAAAGTATTTGGCTATGAGTGGGGCCTGTCCATTCAAATTGTCATAAAGATTGAAAAGAAAGTCTTTGTAACTATGTCATGATAATATAAAGAAAGCCCTACTTTTATCTCTGTTAATATCATTGAAAATCTATGTTATGTATTAAATACCCTAAGTCAATATTACAAGTAATTGTCCAAAGGCAACATTAGTTGGGAGTATGATTGAAAGCTACCATTTTTCAAAACAGCTTACATGTTTACGGTTTCGTTTTTGCTTGATTCAATTACTTTCATTCATCTAAGAAGACCATGCTTGAATAAGATTATACAAGTTCCACAACATTATATAAAATATTGTTTTTGAATATTTGTGAACACTTATTAACCACCTAAAAGATCTTACTTTTGAAAGTCATAAAAACTTTTAGACGTTTTCCATAATGGTTAGTGATGTTTATTTTATATTATTATTGTTGAATATAAATATCTTACTAAATGTGACTGGACTTCAATTACCGAGTTGATGAACCCAAACTGATGGGATGAGAGAGAATTTAGGGCAATGACGACAAAGCTGATAGTTGGATGGTTTGATATGGGAGTCAAGACCCAAAGGAGCAATAAAATAAAGCTCATAATTGCGTGAATTTGTACTCATAAGAAAGATAAAGTGATTGTCTTCCTCATCGCTTGAATGCCTACATGTTGAGAAAGGGAATGAGGATCAAGTAACATTATAAAAGGCACTACACGTCACCTTTTAAGAGGCGCTATGCCTTTCGGTCGTATCTAAACTTTTTTCCCATGTTGCAGGTAGAACCAAACATGTATTTGTCAGATCTGTCTTCCTCGAGCGAGGGGATTGTAGGAAGGCTAGAGGAAAGTGAGACATCCAGTAGGTCTAAAAGAGTTGTATCAACTAGATGTCAAAAGACCAGAAGAAAATTCAATAAACGCAATGAATTTTTTCACGGTCGAGGGGGGTCATGTTCCTATGGTGATGAGACAAAAGACGACCTCGAGGTGCCCTTGAGGTACAAACATTTAGTGAAACAATGGGTACCCAAGGATCTTCCTCAACCAAACACAGATTTTTGTGTGAACGATAGGATATATCGAATAACATCGTCGTCAATACATGGTTTCGGGTTGTTCAACATGGATGGCATAAGGGTCCCTTAAAACACGTGTACAAAATTGATGGAGTATGTTGGACCCTGTTACAGCTACACAGATCGGATGTGCCTGGTCCAATTTACAAAAGGTATGCGTAGCTATGGATTGTCAACAAACTATTTACAGTTGAAAGACAAAAATCAAAATAAAGGAGCAATGTTGTACATAGACGAAAGGCCAAAGGCCACAGGGAATATTGCGGGGTTTATAAACAGTACACAACTAGGGTCTACAATTAAGCAACCAAACTGCGAATTTGAGGGACGTGAAGGAAACCGTGTTTTTGTAGTTGCCATTAAATCAATATCTACAGGGGAAGAGTTGCTTATTAATTAAAATTTGAACCGATTAGATACAAAAAAGGTTACTATGGGAGTGGTACATATAATAATTTACCCAACCTTTTATTAATGAATTTAACATATTAAGGATTTTTTCGTTAGTTTATTTCGTTTAAATTTTCCCTATTTACTTCGCAGGCTAGTGATCGGGATAAAACACCACCAGCAGATGGTTGGAGGAGTACATCTTCCTCGAGGGATCAGGTATACATCTTTGTAATAGTGCAAATATATTAAGAAAAAATAGTTGACTTTCACTATGTTTATGTGACTTTCACTATGTTTTTTATTTAGGTATCTATAAGGGGTAACTCCCAGTTATTAGCAGATCGGGGCAAGTCACCTATGAGCATCGATCCGAGGAGTGGATCACAATCCTCTTCGTTGGAGGTATAACCCATTGGAATTGTTAATATAATTTTAGGAATCTATCATGATATAACTCAATAGTGTTTTATATATTTTTGTTGCAGCCCAGTGAATCATTGTATGAAATAGCATCAGAAGAATGTCCAGTAGATCATGAAGTGGCTGAGATCCTTAAAGATGATAGACAAATTGGTGAAGCCACAAACCGGTTTAAGATGATAGACAAATTGTTGGAAAAATATAGTGCGGAACTCGTTTCTCTACTATTCAAGTATCCGCAGACAAGCCAGAACCTGGCAAGGATTGAATTGTTGGAACGAAAATCTGAATCCTTGGAAGTAAGTTGAGGAATCTTGATTCATAAAATAATTCATTTATAACTTTATAATTTTCTCTTTTATATTATAGTACTGAACGTGTAAGACGTGGTTTGTATTTACAGAATTATCGGAAAACACACAATAGTGGTGGATGCGATGTTGGCCCCAGCGAGGCTCGTGGAGAGATGTGGTATCATGAGCAAGCGACTCCACGTACTGCATCGAATCCTTCGCCATTGTTGTCGACTGAACAGTCGGCAAAACGTTCTGACACACCACGGACCCCAACTCTGAGCGCACCGGCTGCTGGTGACCGACACACACCGGATCATCCACGGGAAGAGGTCGACAATGAGAATCCTGGTAATATTGATATCGACCTAGCTGCATTTCCAGGATCTTCCCGTGTCACTAGCACGGGAACAATAGAGGCAACATTTTTGGTCGATGTAGATCTCGTCCCAATAAAGATCGATAAGGTCCTAGGTAATTAATATACGTTGATCAAGTTACTGTTTATAACGTCATTGTAATATACTGATAAAACGTTTTCTTTCAACTAATTATGATCATGGCATGATCGTTTCGCAGGAAATGATGTTTTCTATAAACAAATGAATGAAGCGTGCTTGGATATCTTCGGTCCCACCATCCGAGAAAGGTGGGATAAACAACCGAAATGTTTAAAAGATGAACTCATGCATCGGTTGGTTGGCCTATTCGGCGACAAGACCTTCAATAAAGCCGAGGTCATGAAAAATGATGGACAACATGTGAAGGTTGTCCGAGACCAATATAGGATCCACCTGGAAAAAAACCCTAGGTATGAGCGCCCTCCAATGATTTCACCAATGGAGTGGAGAGCTCGAGTGGAGGATGGAAGGGAGAGGGCCCAGAGAAGAGAAGGAAAGATAACACCAGGCATAGGGAGGTATGCAATACTTTCCACAATGTAATTCAAAACCTTATTATTATTGAATATTTTTATATCGAACTTGGAACATCTAACGTATTTCAACACTTGCATAGGCTGCCAGACACATCAAAGGACTCAAAGGAAAGACTTGAAAAAATAGGTCAGCACAAGCTTGGGCCTGGTGGTTATTCCAATTTCGCGGCACGATTTGTAAGTTTCGAAAAACCAATAATGCATACAAATAATAAATTGCAAATTATTTTTCATTTTATTGCACCGAAAAATGTTAATTAACGACGTTATGCAAATATGCAGGCCGAACGATTCAATGAATAGGCCACTGAGGAAGACATGAAGCTTGGCTTCAAGGAAGGCTTTGGAGCTGTTGTTGAATGACAAAAAAGCTTGTCTGGCCAAACACAGTCTTCTGGTACCAATCCATCCGGTGCACAAGTAAATAGAATCTATATACTTTATTGAATATTAACCGCTTGTGCAATCTATTCGTTATAAATACTGGACAAAAAATATTGACTCTGTTTTGAGCAGGAAAGCAATGATCCCCCTAATGTCGAGGAGGGAGAACAACAAATCGAAGATCATGCTTCGAATCCTGGTAATGAATTTATTCATATGCTACAATTTTATGTATAATATTGCAAATGGTGAACATTAATTGTAGTTTACCATATTTCAACTGCAGAGCATGTAGAGGGTGAAACTGTACAGGTTGATCCTAGACAAGAACATGAACTACATGATGTGGCCACACCAGGTAAAAAACCACCTTTGTAATGTTTTTTTTAAATGAAATACTTGTCATTACAATATCAAAATACAACGATGTAATATTCTCACATTGTTGCAGTAAATCCGAACCCCTTGCCGCAAAATCCACGTCTAGATCAACACTCTAGGATGCATACATCACCACAAGCGCCTGATGAAGAACCAAGAACTGGAAGAGAAAGTCTAGATGTAGATGCTCCTCTTAGAGATTATTTACCACTTATAAAGAGAAGAAAAACTAAAAAGAAGTGACTCAAAAAATGTACTCGTCTAATTATTTTTTATAACAATATATCGTCCATGATTTTTGGCCTAATGAATGAATGAATGGTTTAATGGTTTAATGGTTTAATGATTCAGTGTAGTAAACTGTTACCTTTATTGAATGTCAGTTTTTATTGAATGAATTTGTTGACTGAATGAATGAATGGTTTATTGAATGTTATCTTTTATTGTGTGAATGTGTTGACTGAATGAAACAATGGTTTAATCAATGTTAGCCTTTATTGAATGAATGGTAGATGAAAGTTCATGATGAAATATGGATGAATTGGCATGTATTTGTTTTTTTCAAGTACATGCATTGGGTATGGGGAATTAAGAGTGATGTGAGGGGGGGAAGGGGCCATAAGAGCTTCCACCTTCACGTGGTTTCCCTGTTTAGTAGAGAATATTAAATTATTCTTGAAACAGAGAGGAGCTCAATGAATGGCTATGATGCTGGCTTTCTACAACCCACTCGTGTGTCATCTAAATTTTGACAATTTCTTGGAGCTTGTTGTGATGTTTGGTTGCTCATCATAACCAATTTCGAGTTTCCACAACTTCAAAGGCTGAGTAAATGATGCACTGGAATCAATAACCTTAACCTTCTCTTCAGTTTCCTTGGAATCAATATCCTTAACCTCACATTAAACCCTTCCAAAATGGTCTATTTACCATTGAAGCCTAGCTTCTGAAGCATGATATTTGCAACTAATCTAGCATACACCAACAACAATTAGAACCATGATGCATGTTTTCAATGTTCATCATTTTTTAGGGCTACAACTTAACTGAGGACATTCGAACCCGCGACCTATGTCTAGTCCCAAGGCTAACACCTTCAAGCTTGAAGTGCAACTGACAATGGGAGACCACCTTCAAGCAGCTTGATTCATTTTGCATGCCTTTCATAGTCGGAGACGACGGGCTACCACCTTGCTTGATTCATTATGCATGCATTTCACTATGCAACAGTCTCAAATTCCCTCTGCGCTTTCCCTAAATTAGTTTCTCGATTCAGCATGACACATGCCTGCCGTCCGAGGAGTGTTGCCAGCGGTCTAGAGTTTCATCCTGGCAATGATGATGATTCATGGTATTATGTTTCCCTTCGACTGCAATATGACAAACTCAAAGCTCTCATACGAAGGTTTGTCTGACAAATGTGATGGTTTCGGTTTCTCGATTTAACATGACCAATGGGTCACATTTTTCAGACAAACCTTCGCAGTGGACTATGAGTTTTCCATATTGCAGTTGAAGGGAAACATAATACCATGAATCGTCACCGTTTCTAGGATGAAACTCAATACCATTGGAAACATTCCTTGGACGACGGGCGTGGATCATATTGAATTGAGACACTAGTTCAGGAAAAACGCAGTGAATCTGAGACTGTTGCATAGTGAAATGCATGCATAATGAATGAAGAGTACTGAGTGTCGAGAGAAATGGTTGTGGGACTTCGTATGAGAGGAAATGGCGATGGGAATTGATTGATAAGGTTAGGCTTGAAGTTGGTATCCTTGGGACTAGACATAGGTCGCAGGTTCGAATCTCCTTTAGTTCAGTTTGTACCCGGTTATTCTTTCGATGCAAATTATAGATTTTATTTATTTTCCTTTGTCAACTTTAAGTATCCCTTTATGTGTTTTCTTTATTTTCCCTTTTTAACATTATGTATCCCCTTGTGATAATCAGAATTGTTAATATCGAGTCACTCGAGAATGAACGTAAAGAGGATTTACACATAAATCTGTTCCATCCAAACCTATCAAGTGTACTTTTAGGTCCAAAATATTCTTGTAAAAAAGCAATGAAAGATCTTAGAAGCAAATGTAACAAAGCACTGAAAGAAGTTCGTGTAACATAGTGGTTTGTGTTTGCAGGAATCCTTCAATTTACAGGGTGAAAATGGCCATAGAGCTGCCACAGTTCGGAGACGTCAAAATTACTGACCTAAAAGTGCACTTGATAGGTTTGGAATATGGAATATATTACCATTGAAATCCTCTTCATGTTCATTCTAGAGTTTTGAGAAAACCAGAGATATATGAAATGATGCATTATGATAGTCCGACTTCACAGTTGCCTCTTGAAATCAAGGTAAGACTTAGATACGGCGGGACAAGTTCATATGATAGGGGGAGTAGTTGGAACAAATGAAGTAAAAGTTCATTTGCTTCGACTACTCCGCCTATTGACTGATCTTGATATTGTGTCTTGTAAATTATCCTTGTACCTTGCCATCTTCATCAACATTTTGCTATTGGTTTTTTCATGCTAAAATGCTCCCCCTTATGCTACTTCAAACTTCAACAAGGTTCTGTCAAGTAAATTCATAAAAGGTAAGCAAGCATCATCATTCCATACTCCCTTAAATCTCTCTCTCTCTCTCTCTCATTTTTTTTTAATCGTGCTTACTGCCTCTCCATCCTCCCTCTTCTACAACATTACCATTTTCAAGCAACAAAATCCACAAATGCTTGGACTTCTCAATCATCTCCTCATTTTGTTTTTTTTTTAATTCAAGAACTCCTCTATTGCAATCATATTCAACAAACTCTTTATGATACAACTGCTATTTTTTTACTTTGGCTTTATCCACTTTGTTTTACTTTTGTTGCATTTTCAAATTCATTTGCAATGATATCAACACATTGCACATTATGGGAACGAGACATTCACATTTGCATCTTCCACTATTACATCTAATTAAATATCATCTCCTTGCAACTCCACCATTGTAACACCACTCTCTTCTATAGTGTCGTCTTCTACAACAACACCACTCACTAATGCAACATATATCCATTACAACATTTCCATTGTTCCTTGAGTTTCATGTACAAGCTCCTTTACCCCCAATCTTTTCCTTATTGTATTTTGCTACAATTAATTCTTCTACACCTTTATTTAGAATTATATCAACAACACATCCAAACAATAATGTTTTTTTTATTAAATTTTCCAAGGGTGTAGATAATCGACAGCCAAAGCAAAGTCAACCAACGACTTTGCCATAGATCCGACGGCAAAAGACGTCGGTGCTCAGCCATTTTTCAGTTGTGAATCACGTCGGTTTTCCGACACCCACAGTGCACAAAACCGACGACTTTGCCATAGATCCGACGGAAAAAGACATCGGTGCTCAGCCATTTTCAGTTGTGAATGGCGTCGGTTTTCCAACATCCACAGTGCACAAAACCAATGACTTTGCCATAGATCCAACGACAAAAGACGTTGGTGCTCAGCCATTTCCAGTTGTGAATGGCGTCGATTATCCGACCGCCATAGTGAAAAATACCGACGACTATGCCATAGATTTGACGGCAAAAATACGTAAGATCCAAGCCCTTTACAGTTGTAAAGGGCGTCGGTTATCCGACTGAAAATGGCGTCGAAGATCCGACGACATCCGAGCCGTTGGTTTTAATCCAAAAATGGGCCGACGTTAAAAAAATACCGAGGGTGTCGGATAGTCGACCACAGTGTTGATGTAATTGTAACTTCAGAATGTATTTCACATATATGTATATTGTATTCCTATAGAGATGTTATTATTCCTCTATACGGAAGTGTCGTCATTTATATTGTAAGTGTCGTAACTTATACTTGATGGGTTATTAGACCACCTTGATGGGGTCGGCCCTGTATAAGTCACGTGGGTTAAAGAGTTATTAGACCACCCTATTGGGGGTCGGCCCTGTCAGCATTATACTATGTGGTTAAGTTGAGGCCGACCTAGTAAAGGTTATTAGGCAAGTCAATTCATGTATAAATAGAGTGCGGGAGGCACTCTATTTGATCATTCACTTTCTCACTCATACTCTCATTGGAGAGTGGCACACTTGTGGAGGAGGAGAAGCTGCTACTAGGAGAAGACTATCTCTTATGCTTGGGTTGTATCATTGCTCTATCTATCTCTGAGGAAGTTGTGGGGTTTTTCACCTTTATGGTTTTCCCCAGTGAAACTCTGTGTGTCTATTGTCTCTTGTGTGCTTGCATTATTATGTCCATGATTGATATGCTGTAGATATGCTATACATGTTGCTCTCTTAGTTAAGATCCTAGATAAGATTGAAGTAAATTCTGAAAAACTAACATGGTATCAGAGCTAGCCTGAAAGAAGGCATGGTATGGAATTTATGACACTTGTTGCATTTGCGAAGCTAGGGCTTGATATAGCAAAAACCAGTCATCGTAGCACTTTCTCTATAAATCCAATTTGGCGAAGTTTCAGGATCTGAAACTTTTACAGGTCGAAGATAAGATCCCAATGTACCTTGTGTCCGAACCAAAACTTCTAATTCGTTGTACTTTGTGTTTTATGGTCTGTACAATGTAGGGTTTCTGCCTCTTCCAGATCTCAGTCATAAACAGGTGACCTAGGAAAAAAAGGCCACAACTTGGGCTAGGAAGCTCCAAATGAAATTTCGTAAAATGTGACAGGTAGGGCACGGACTTTATTTTCTCAAGTAAGGTTTTCAGAGGATGAAATTGAACCAGTGACATGTGGAACTTCGTACAAGTTCGCTCTCATGTTTTATCCCATAAACAGGTCACGTTGCGACACTTGGCATAACTCTCTCTTAGAGAATCCAATTGAGGTCAGACTTGTGGGGTTGGAAAGATGACAGGTCAGGCTACCACAGGTCGCAGTTTCAGACCTCGTGGATTCGTAATTTCGGAGTTACACCAGAAACAATCAGGTGCATATTTCTCTCAAAACATAATTGGATTTTGAGCACCTTCATTTATGGCTCTGGGAATTTAGGGTTTCGGAGAATGTTGTAATTTTTTGTATCAGAGACCACGGCTGAATGATCCTCATCAAAACCGAAATTTAGAGACCAAGATCAATTTTTTTGGTTGGGAAGAAGGCTGGGCTTGATCAAACCCTAGTTCGGGACTTTGATTGGAAAAGTGGAAAATTAGGGCTTTTGCCAAAATGGGAATTTTTGAAATCTGTGACCATAGCTGGAAGCTCCTTGGAAAAATCGAAGTTTAGAGCTTTGGATCAAACTATTTGGTTGGGTGAAGCTCCAGGAAACTCAAACCCTAATTCAGGGTCCTCCCTAATGAATCCAGAAATCTAAAAGGCAATTTTTAGGGGTGAAACTTTGCAGTTTTCAAATTCTGAGTATACCAGGTTGATCAGCTCATCAAGGCGCATCTTTCTATCCTTTCAGAGGTTTGAAATTCAAAGTTTAAATTTTTAGGGTTTCCTTGACAAACCCTAATCCAGCTCCAGATCCAGTTTCTGCAAATCAAGTGGATTGGGTTAATCCTAGAAGAGAATGGATTGGTCACCTGCATAAGTGAAGAAGTTCCAGTTTCAAAGGGAGATGAGGCTAAGGCCTTACATAAGAATATTACAGGCAATCTCGACAGGTTTGACTTATCCAGGTATGTTTCGAGATCTGTTCATGATTAAGTTTATGGTATGTTTGTCTTCATTAAGATTAGTACAATCTTGATTAATTTTAGACTTGTCGTATCACCTTAATAACAATATGAATGCAGATATTCATTGATTAGGGTTTTGACACTTATGATTGTACTTATGCATTGTGGTGTTGTATGAGGTTGATGTTGTCCGCTAACATGAAAGGTACATCAAGAAAGACAAATCATGTTCTAGTTCAAGAACATATGACCATGTTGACATGAAGACAAAGATTCATCCATTGTCATGGATCACATAGAAGCTCTACTTACGAGGTATGTATAATTTGGTTCTACAATGCTTAACCTATGATATATGCAGGTTACTAGCACAAGTCATTGAAGAAAACAAGAAGACATCATGCGGGTATGTTAGACATAACTAACTAACACATTAATCCAGGTATGTTTTTCCTATACCAAATTAGAATCCTACCTTGTGATAGGATCTCTTATATAAGTATACTTGGTATGATTGATAATGATTATTCATGAAGCTATAGGTTTGAGTAATCATGGGTTTAGGTATATTATGTTTCTTACTTTAATCGGCGATATGACTAACCAGAAGAGTCCTATGGTCAAATAAGAATTTGCATGAGTAAAGGAAGTACTCCCCGAAACCTTGAATACTAATGCTTGTGATAAATTATCTGTGTATGAAATGATCTTGACCATACATGTTTAAGATTACTTAGAATCATAATGTTTTATAGTATTGAGATTATACTAATGAATGTATGATTGTGTATGAGACCTCGAGGATAACACAATGATGATACTAGTAAGTATGCATAATGATCGAGGATGGATATAAGTTCAAGGACAGGTAATCCAAGAAGCAAAGATCAAGAGGGAGCACACTCCAGTAGTTCCTGCAAGGAAACAAATATTGAGAGGGAGTCCACCCTACAACCAAACAAAGATAAGTATTTGAATTGTCATTTCTTGCATACTTGTTTGTTTAAATAATATTGTTCAATGATGTATATGCTTATGTTCCTAGACTTAGGTTGTGTATTATGCATATTAGAATAATTGCATTAATGAACAATATACTACTAATGCATGTAATGGGTAAGTCCTATGGCACTGTACAACATTCCCTTGCTACTTATCTATAATGAAACCTCTTTGCTGACATGTTGGGAGTTGTGCACACTCTTAACAATGTTCTGGTAGAGATTGGAAGGCATCTAGAAAGTTACAAAATATGGATAAATGTTGTATTGAAGCATTGGCTAAAATAATTGCATGACTGTATGACATATTCCTTTATGTGTAAGAATTTGTTCTAAAAACTATGAGATGTTTCTAATCATGCAATTTAACTTGTATTGTAGAAAATATCGTATATCATCACCTACAAAAGAAGGACTACAACATTTGTTTCAGCAACAAAGTTATCTATTGAAGATATTGAAGTTCCCAGGATCCGGGATGAAGTAATCGAAGAATGCCATGATCCGTCGATCATGAAGAATGATGCTTGGGATGTGGTCCCAAGACCCGAAGGGAAGTCTGTTGTGACTTCCAAGTGGATCTATAAGATCAAGCATGCTGCAGATGGCAGTATAGAAAAATATAAGGCAAGGTTTGTAGCTCGTGGCTTCTCCCAGAAAGAAGGGATTGATTATGAAGTGACCCTTGCTCCTGTGGCCAGATACACTTCCATTAGATCAGTACTTGCTCTGGCTGCAGTGATGAAATGGAAGGTACACCAGATGGATGTCAAGACAACCTTCTTGAATGGTGTAGTTGAAGAGGAAGTGTATGTGGAGCAGCCACTCAGGTTTGAGACACATGATCGAGAGTCACATGTGTGCAAACTGAAGAAAGCCCTGTATGCTTTGAAACAGGCACCTAGGACCTGGTATGGCAGGATAGATGGCTTCCTATCCAGTTTGGGCTTTACCAAGAGTAAAGCGGATTCCAACCTTTACTACAAGGTTGAGGAAGGCAATCCAGTGATACTACTATTGTATGTGGATGACCTGTTTGTAACAGGTGAGGATAGATTGATTGCCGACACGAAGAGGAAGCTTGCTACCAAGTTCGAGATGAAGGACTTGGGTATGATGCACTACTTTCTTGGTATGGAGGTGTGGCAGAGTGCAGATGGAATCTTCCTTGGACAAGGGAAGTATGCAGTAGAGATCCTGAAGAGGTTCGGGATGATGGATTGCAAGGCCATGGCCACACCTATGGCATCAAACCTGAAGCTTATGTGTGATGCTTCATCTGAGCCGGTTGATGCTATGATGTATCGTCAGATGATTGGGTCCTTGATGTACCTGATGAATACGAGACCAAATATCTGCTTTGCGGTGAACACCTTGAGCCAGTACTTTACAAATCCGAGACATGTTCACCTGATAGCTGCAAAGCATATTCTGAGGTACTTGAAGGGTACAGTTGACTATGGGCTCAAGTATGAGGCGAATCAAAAGTTTAACCTGGAGGGTTATGTTGATTCGGATTGGGAAAGAAGTGCCATTGATCGGAAGAGCACTTCGGGGTGCTGCTTCAGTATGGGATCCGGTATGATCTCTTGGTTTACCAGGAAGCAGTTCTGTGTGGCACTTAGTACAGCCGAAGCAGAGTATGTCGCAACTTGTTTGGCTAGTTGTGAGGCAGTATGGCTTAGGAAGCTACTGTCTGATTTGTTTGATCTCCAGCTGAGTGCTACTTGTATATATTGCGACAACCAGAGTTGTGTGAAATTGTCGAAGAACCCAATGTTTCATGACAAGTCGAAGCACATTGAGATCAAGTATCACTATATCAGGGATATGATGAAGAGAGGAGTAGTGAAGCTCCTGTATGTTGCGACGGACGAGCAGATAGCCGATGTGTTGACCAAGCCGCTGGCCAAAGTGAAGTTTGAATACTTCAGAGGGAGACTTGGTGTACTTCAAATCAAGATACCTTCCAAGGGAAAGTGATGAGTCCAGAGACACAGATGCACACGGGCCATTCTTACATGGCGGTAGGTTGGTCCTCCCATGGTAAGATGTAAGGGTTGGGGCCATTCTTACATGGTGGTAGGTTGGTCCTCCCATGGTAAGATGTAAGGGCTGGGGCCATTCCGACATGGTGGTAGGTTGGTCCTCCCATGGTTGTTGATGTAAGTGTTGTGCCATTCCGATATGGTGGTAGGTTGGTCCTCCCATGGTCGTTGATGTAAGTGATGTGCCATTTCAACATGGTGGTAGGTTGGTCCTCCCATGGTCGTTGATGTAAGTGTTGTGCCATTCCGACATGGTGGTAGGTTGGTCCTCCCATGTTCGTTGATGTAAGTGCTGTGCCATTTCGACATGGTGGTAGGTTGGTCATCCCATGGTCATTGATGTAAGTGTTGTGAGCCTTTCCCGGATGGTCAGAGGAAAGTCCTTCCATGCCGGTGAGAGTAAGTGCTGTGTGGGTGCATCTGGGTTGTGCTCCGTGGACAATGACGATGATCTGAAGACGATGATGTGACAATATGGTACACAGGTTTTGCAGAGGCATATGATCAGTCCTGAGATACTCTTGTAGGTTTTGCAGAGGCAGTGTAATCAGTCCTGGGAGATCTTGTAGGTTTTGCAGAGGCAGTGTAATCAGTCCTGAAGTGTACCTACTTGATGGCTTGCTCGCAAAGATGTTAAAGACCTACATGGAGGCTAGGCCTACATCCAGCATGAAAAAGGGCTGGCTCTGTAGATGATGAAGTCCTGCAGGTGGTGGGCCTACATCTAGTATGAAAAAGGACTGGCTCTGTAGAACTTCCTATGACGAGTAGATCGGAGATTGATTGAGATAGCAGCAGCAGTGACAATGACGATGATTCGATGACGATGATCCAGTGATGAACAAAAAAGAGGAAGACTTGTGCTAGCAGATCTATGTCGAGAAATACCTTCCTAGTTAAGAGGGAGTGTTGATGTAATTGTAACTTCGGAATGTATTTCACATATATGTATATTGTATTCCTATAGAGATGTTATTATTCCTTTATACGGAAGTGTCGTAACTTCTACTTGATGGGTTATTAGACCACCTTGATGGGGTCGGCCCTGTATAAGTCATGTGGGTTAAAGGGTTATTAGACCACCCTATTGGGGGTTGGCCCTGTCAGCATTAAACTATGTGGTTAAGTTGAGGCCAACCTAGTAAAGGTTATTAGGCAAGTCAAGTCATGTATAAATAGAGTGCGGGAGGCACTCTATTTGATCATTCACTTTCTCACTCATACTCTCATTGGAGAGTGGCACACTTGTGGAGGAGGAGAAGCTGCTGCTAGGAGAAGACTATCTCTTATGCTTGGGTTGTATCATTTCTCTATCTATCTCTGAGGAAGTTGTGGGGTTTTTCACCTTTATGGTTTTCCCCAGTGAAACTCTGTGTGTTTATTGTCTCTTGTGTGCTTGCATTATTATGTCCATGATTGATATGCTGTAGATATGTTGTACATGTTGTTCTCTCAGTTAAGATCCTAGGTCAGATTGAAGTAAATTCTGAAAAACTAACACACAGGATGTAGAAAATCTGACTTTGTGGCTATCGGATTTTGGGTCCAAAAAACCTAGTGGCTAATGCCAGATGCATTAACGAAAGTTCCATTGGTGATGGGAAGTATAACCCATCGGTGGAGATTTGTTCAAAATACTGGTACAGTTTCCTAAGGCAAATGTAGATGGTGTACTGACAGCGGATGCAAAATGATGTGCCGTGTTCAAGGGCGACAAGGACTGACTGTTGCCGTTTTCTTCAAGGTTTATAATATGAAGTGATTCAAGTCTCTCCCTTTTTGGATTTTTGTGTTTTTTAATTTTTATGCTTTTTCATTTTTATAGAAAGAATAAAGAATGTTATGATACATAGGAGGGAACGAGTGTTGCATGGGAGTACGCCTATTTTTCAAGGGCACGGGTTAGGCCAAGGCAAAGATCCATATTGCAAACAAGGGCTAAGCTAGTTGTGCACACTCTTACAGCTGTTCCCTCTCGGGGTAGGCTATCTGAAGCAGGATTATGTGACGACAGACGGTGAAGTAATCCCATATGACTGAGGTTATCCATTTTGGTGAAATGGCCAAGTAGGAATGATTCAATGAGGTTTACTTCAGCTTGAGTCTTGTGAAAAATTCCAAAATCATAGATCATCATGAATCATGGTCTGTCTCAACTACCTGAATCAAATAGTTCGAACTGTCAAAGTCTTCAAGTACTTAAATCAAAAACCATTTCAATAGCCAACAATTTAGATAGAAACTGGTTCAAATGTGCATTTAATATCTAAAAACATAGCCAAAAATGAGGAATTATGCATCTTTCTATTAGTCAAAAGGATACGGTTTGTACATGTATGAATACAAGATAAGTAAAAATACTCATGATTTACCATATGTGTTCGTTGTGCAGCCTATGTATGAGATGAAGCATCCCCTTTCAGCTTGAATTCCTAGAAGCTATGAACCTTTAGTCTTTGATCTGCCAGTAGTGGGCTAGTTTCGATGTTGAACTAGAAAAGTTTGAAACGGTTTCCCATGTTTTCGAGTTTTTCCAAAAATTTTCATTTTTTTGTTTGTATGAATATTTTTTGGGTGTTAACTGTAAGAAAAAGAATAAAAAAGAGAAATAGTATTTACACTATTCTTTTTGGTGTGTGCAAAATTTACACACTTTTTGGGTTATGATGTAAGCTAGGTTATTTCGGTTTTACTTATGTCCTTAAATGATGCGCTCAATTAAATTGGCCATGAAATAATGTACATGCTTTCTTTTTGGTATAATGTTAATGACTTAGATGCCAATCAAGTACATAGTTGGCCAAAGAATCAACCAAACTATTTAGACTTCTAGGAATGTGTATATATTCAATAAACTTGAACTGACGCTCTAAAAGACGTACTCGTAGAAACTTTCTAAACAATATAGGATGTCGAACCTGATACTGACCATTTAACTGGGATACAACTAATTTTGAGTCCAGTTTGACGATTATTCGTCGGATGCCAAGGGTAACAACCTTGACAAGAAGCTCAATGACTGCGCTATATTCTGCAACATTGTTGGTTGCAGATCCGAGAAAAATGCCTCATAAACTAAGAACTTCGTTATTAGGTGTGAAAACGACCCATGCAGTGGAAGCAATGTTCCGAGAACTATGACTGGCGCCGTCTGCATATCCCAAATATGTGAAAGATTCTTATGCCATCTGCCAAAGTGACAATGCCAAGCAAGATAAGTGTGTGCCCGAAATAACTAATGTACAAAAGTTTATACAAAGAATACAACATAATACAACAAATGGTGCGAGGCATCAGTGCCTACGCGAAGTATTTCTTCAGATAGAGACCATTTCTGATCTCCGACATGGGTTCCCCATCAAAATTGACCAATTCATAAGATCCCTTTTTTAACACAATTTTGACAACAAGTGGGCCAAACCATTTAGCTACAAATTTCCCTTCTCCTATTTTATCTTGGTCTTGGTCATAAACTAAAACCATATCGCCTTCAGAAAAGACTCGGGGACGGATGGACTTGTCATATTGTGTTTTAACCCTCTTCTTGTGTACTTCTATGTTTAGAGAGGCTTCTCTTCTAGTTTCATCCAGAGCATGGAGATGGAGAAGCCTTTCCTCTTCCGCAGAAGTGTTAGGTAGGAATTTGACAGCTATCTTTAATGATGGGATTTCACATTCAATCCGCAACACAACTTCTTCTCCATAAACCAGTTGGAAAGGAGTGAATCAGGTTGCAGTTTTAGCAGTTGTTCATGTTAGATTATGGTAACTTCGGGATGTCCTCCATGGTTCAGATGCCTTACATGGAGGTACATCAGCTGCATAGGCATCAGGATGGAGTAGAGAGTGAGATGCACTCTACTCAATGGCATGAGCCCAGCAGGGGATGCATGCGGAGCTTCAGGGAGATTGACCCTTGCATGCATGAGTATTGCATGACCTGCCAACTTTCAGTGACTGTATGCAAAAGTGACCTTCTGCATGTATGCATGCAAAAGTGACTTTTTGCATGCATCGAGAATTAGGGTTTTGGAAAACCTAATTCATCGGTGAGATTATTTATAGAGGAAGGGGGTCCCTAGATGAGGTTACTCAATTGCATTATCAGAGAGAGATACTGCCAGAGTGAGGAGGACGAATCTGTCCATGTGGGGCGACTTTTTGAGATAGGGAGGAGTTGCTACAGGAGCTAGGAAGGTCAGATCTGAGCTATATCAGTGACCTTCAGTTCCAGAGAGACTAGATCTCCAGTATTGTGAGCTAAGAGAGCTTCACAGTGTGATTACTGATTAGATTGGAGGAGGCCGAGTTTACTTGGAGGAGGACATTTTTCTCGAGGAGGAGAAGCTCGTTGTGAGCTAGATTGACCGAGTTGGAGTCCGAGACTTTCAGGGTAGCCTTGCCTCGAGGTTACAGGGAGGTTAGAGACGATCGAAGCTTAGATCTATTGAGATCCGGAGCAGTACGAGCATTTGACATCCAAAGGAGGAGGGCACACTTGTGCATGCAGAGAGGGACGATTTCATCAGTGGGCAGTATTCAGAGCGAGCAGATCAGAGCAGAGTGATTGAGAGAGGGAAGATCAGTCAGAGGCTTCATCAGAGCACTCAAATCCAGATTGGCAGTTAGGGCATACTTCATCAGTGCATGCATCAGCTGGATGCATGCAAATCTGGGTTTGTCCTAGTCAGAGGGATTGAGCTACCGGTTGAGGTAACTCTGTATTGTATCTTCTTTTATACATCTATATGCTCTAGGCTCGAGATTGAGAAGATAACCCCATAGTTAGCTGGTTTCTCCCGAAAGGGTTCCAGGGTACATCTATTGTCTATATGATTGCATTATGTGTTAGTTGGTAGATGCAGACCTAGTTATTTGAATCTATGTTTTTATGAGTATGTACTGACATAGAGATTCATATCACTTGAGGTCTCAGACTGATACAGAGGGAGTAGTGATCTCTGTATCAAATATTTACATGGTATCAGAGCCCAAGTAAGGGTCAGGGTGGCAGTCATTTATAGATCTGCAGTGGTGGTGGCTAGATCTGAGATAGATCTAGTAGATATGTGGAGATAGAGATCGGATCTACCAGATCTGAACATTCCTGTTCAGATTTGTGGTTGTAGAGGTCAGATCTATCGGATCCGTGGTATTGGAGACTAGATCTGAGATAGATCTAGTAGATCAATGACGATAGAGACCAGATCTACCAGATTTGAGGAGCAGAGCTCAGATCTGAGGTTGTAGAGGTCAGATCTATTGGATCTGCTAGTTTGGAGGTGAGATCTGAGATAGATCTTTCAGATCTGGCATGAGCAGAGTCCAGATCTGTGGAAGATATATCAGATATGAAGCATAGTGTTCAGATCTGTGAGAGCAGAGTCCATATCTGAAGAGCAGTGTTCAGATATGTGAGAGTAGAGTCCAGACCTGAAGAGCAGAGTTCGGGTATGTGAGTGTAGACATCAGATCTATTAGGATAGATACCATATCTATCAGATTCGTGAGTTCAGAGATTAGATCTGAGATAGATCTACCAGATCTGTGATCAGGAGAGATTCTTGTTTCACTGCGGGTTACAACATTTCAATTTTGCAGAGTTGGCCTCTAGCTTGAGAGTAGAGTACAGGTTAATGGGCAAGCCTGTATGTAGGTACAGGGAGACCTTGGATACAATTTCAGTATCAGTGACAAAGGGAGAACATGATGCTTTTCTCAAGATGACATTGATAGAGGATGAGCGCAGATCTGCATATCAGAGTGCAGCAGATGCAGCCAGAAAGTCTTCCAGTTCAGAGGGAGTAGCTGCAGCAGCAAATGATGTGTTTGATCTTGGTGGATGCTTCTCCAGTAGTACCTTCCTCGCTGAGAGGGAGTGTCAGTACAAAGATGTGCATGAAATATGCATGGGCATGAGGTCTTGCATGATGCATGTGCATGAGATATGCATGCACATGAAGACTGAGAGATGGTTGATTGAGGACGAGCAGGTGGCAACAACAGAGGAGGTTGATGAGTTCTCTTCTCAGTTTGAGAAGGAGTTCTCACTAGCCACAGTTCAGTCAGGACATGATAATAGCCCACCAGAGACTCAGGATGATCAGAGATGGAGAGTGGACATTACTCTCAACAGTCATATGACAGGAGTACGAGATGCATTCTTGATCCTAGAGCATACGGCAGTACAGTTGACTCGGGATGGTCAGGGGGTTGACCATTTAGTTGCTGGTGAGGGCAGAGTGATATTTCTGCTTGACCATGGGGAGATTCTGGAGGTTTCAGGAGTGTTCTTTGTTCCAGGACTAAGAGGGAGTGTTCTCTCAATGGCAGCATTGGAAGCTGCAGGATTCCCTGTAGTGTTTCACAGGGATCAGTTCTTCACCTATTCCAGAGGAGTAGACCTAGTGTTGTTTGGTCACAGGATTGATGGTGAGTACTTGGTTCATGGACATCCTACTTCAGGCACATCAGGATGGTTGAGTGCATCCTCTTCAAATGCAGAGGGGGATGATGGGTGAGATTCTCACAACAGAGATGAGGCCAAGAGGAGTGGGCCTGTTCAGCAGATGGGTGAGCGAGAGGCTCACCATGATGAGAATCAGGGTAGTGATTGTGGAGTTCTGATGGATGAGCGAGATGCTGTTCGGGTACACAGGGTACTACCAAAGGACCGAACACCAAGAGAAACCACTTCACACAAACAGATCACAGATCAACACACCGATGTTTTGACGTGGTTTAAACCCCCTTGAGGGAAACACTCCACGGCCCCGGCCAAATAGCTTCTACGGGACAATTTATTATGCAAAGAAAGAAAGTTACAAATGAGCTTCTCATAATCGATCAACTAAACAATGACCCTCCATGCTCTTTAAATAGAGATCATGGACCAATCGGGTGTTAAGCCACGGATCAAGGTTAGGTTTGATCTAAGAGAAGTTGAGCCGTCGGATCACTCTATGTCGGAAACATATCGTGACCGTCGGATTAAGTATTTACAAATGCATACTAATGCATACTAAAGAAACACACTATCCCTAACGGATATATTACACAAGTTGATCTTAACTAACTCCTAAGTGTCTAAATATCCTAACATCCCCCCTTAAGAACAACTTGGGATAGGATTGAAGGATTTACAAAAGTGACACTATTAGGAGAAGGAAGGAGGCATTAGAGCCTATCCCCCCTTAATGACAAGTTCCTGAACTCCTAACATAGATCGAAGTTTAGAAAACTTCGCTTCTGTAAGAGACTTGGTGAAGATGTCTGCAACTTGATCATCTGTAGGGCAAAAGAGCACTTCAAGAACACGATCATGAACAAGATTTCTGATGAAGTGCATGTGTAGCTCAATGTGTTTGCTGCGTTGATGTAGAACTGGATCTTTGGCAAGCTTGATGGCACTTTGATTGTCGCACCAAAGTGGAGTAGGCTGCTGCTGCTCGAATCCAAACTCTGAAAGGATCTGTCGAAGCCATAAAGCTTCCTGACTGGCATTAACTGCTGCTCGATATTCTGCCTCTGCTGAAGAAAGAGCAAGAGCTTGTTGTTTCTTACAAGCCCAAGTGATAGGTCCAGAGCCCAGACTGAAAACATAACCTGCAGTAGACTTTCGATCATCAGGATCGCCGGCCCAATCTGAATCAGTGAAACCAACCAACAAAGGTTTCCCCCCTGTACTGTAATGAATCCCAAACTGAACTGTACCTCGAATATATCGAAGTATTCTTTTAGCTGCTTTCCAGTGACTTTCATGAGGTGTATGCATATAACGGGAAACTCTACCAACGGCAAAGGAAAGGTCAGGACGGGAATGAGTCAAGTATAAGAGACAACCAACAAGCTGGCGATACAATGTGGCATCTACTTCAGGTGAAGTACAAGTGGCAGAAAGTTTGACTCCAGACTGGAAGGGAGAAGGGGCTGGTTTACAATCTTCCATGTGAAAGCGACGAAGAAGGTCACAAGCATACTTAGACTGAGAAAGAAAGATTCCTTCTTTGGTTTGTAGAACTTGGAGACCAAGAAAATAATGCAAATGTCCTAAGTCTGACATTTCAAAATTTTGTTTAAGACTGGATTTCACATGGGTTATAAGCTTAGGGTCACTACCAGTAAGAATAAGGTCATCAACATAGAGAACAAGTATGATGAGATGGTTTCCTACTTTCTTGGTATAGACATTGGGGTCAGAATGGCATCTAGAAAAACCAGTGTCAAGGAGAAAGCTATCCATTTTGGCATACCAAGCTCTAGGAGCTTGCTTAAGGCCATATAAGGATTTCTTAAGGCGGCAGACAAGGCTAGAGTTATTCTGAACATAGCCAGGAGGTTGTTCCATGTAAATTTCCTCCTGTAAATCACCATGTAAGAAGGCAGACTTGACATCCATTTGATGGACTTCCCAGTTGTGTAAGGCTGCAAGGGAAAGAACAAGGCGGATGGAGTTCATTTTGGCGACGGGAGCAAAGGTTTCATTGTAGTCAATCCCTTCAACTTGGGAAAAACCTTTGGCAACTAACCTTGCCTTAAGTCTTTCAACACTTCCATCTGATGCATACTTAGTTCTGTAGACCCATTTACATCTGACAAGTTTTCTTCCTTTTGGAAGAGGTACAAGATCCCAAGTATCGTTCGCCATTAAGGAACGATATTCTTCATCCATGGCTGCATCCCAATCTGGATTCCCTGAAGCTTCTGCAAAAGTTCCTGGATCATGATTCTCGGAAACTTGAGCCAAAAGAGAAGAGGCTCGCTGAAACTGAGAACGTGTTCGACGTTGATCTCTAGGATCACCGGCAAGATCACCAGCTGCTTCACATGTTGAACGGACCCATCGAGGAAGCACTTGTGCTGGTGCAACTGGAGGAACATGAGCAGGCGGAGGTGGATTTTCATCCTCACTGTCATCATCAGAAACTGGAGTTGGAAACCTGTCAAGGAAGTTGGAAGAAGAAGAAGAAGGCACAAACGCCGAATCAGGCTCGCAGGCCAAAGATGGCACACTCGCCGAGTTAGGCTCGCAGGCCAAGATATTTTCATCAAATTTAACATCTCTTCTAATGATTATAGCATGAGAAGGTGGTTGAAGAAGTCTATAACCTTTTACATCTTCAGAATATCCAACAAATATGCACTTTTCACTTTTAGGCTGCAATGCTTTCCGTTTTTCATCCGGAATGTGAGCCCATGCTTCACTACCAAACACACGAAAGTGACTTACATCAGGTTTAATTTTACTCCATGCTTCTTCCGGTGTTATACCTTGTAATGCTTTTGTGGGGGTGCGATTAACTATGTAATTTGCACAATTAATGGCTTCAGCCCAAAATTGAAGACTTAGTCCCTTAGATTGGATCATACAATTAGCCATTTCTTTTAAAGTGCGGTTCTTCCGCTCAGCTACACCATTTTGTTGTGGTGTATATGGAACAGTGTGCTGTTGTTGGATGCCTTGTTCAGTGCAGAAAGTAGTGAACTGTTTGTTAACATATTCTCCTCCATTGTCAGATCTTAACTTAATAATTTGATGACCAGATTGTTTTTCAACAAGGGCCTTGTAGGCCAAGAACATGTTAAATACTTCGCTCTTAAGTTTTAGGAAATAAACCCAAGTGCGTCTGGTGTAATCATCAATGAAAGTTAAGAAATATTTGAAACCAGAAAAGGAAGCAGATGGAAGAGGACCACACAAGTCACTATGCACAAGCTCCAAGGGAACCGAGGCGTGCCAAGAGGCACGTTTGTCAAAACTGTCCCGATGATGTTTTCCGAGTACACAACCGGAGCAAACACCATCTCTGCAAGATACCATCGGAAGACCTGTCACCAAATTTTCTTTACATAGTTGTTGCAATGAGCGATAATTTAAGTGACCAAATCGCTCATGCCAAAGTTTGCTCAAGTTATCACTATGAGCAACAAAAACTGAAGGGAAAGGTGATGACCCAAAGTTGTTAAACTTGTACAACCTGGTAATATCATCAACAATTCCGGTAGCTAGGACCTGTTGAGGATTTTAAAATCCTTGATTACAACTTGGTGCGGTGTAAAGGTCACAGTTTTACCTTCACCAGAATGAGTGATCTGATAGACTGATAACAAATTGCAGGAAATTTTTGGAACACATAGTACATCACTAAAATGACCATTATCTACTGGAACTGTTCCAGCTCCTACAACACTTAGAGATCTATCATCACCAACAAATATTTGTTTGGTGTTACATTCATGCATAGTAGAAAATATGGCTTGATCCTTAGCCATATGATAAGATGCTCCAGAATCAATGAGCCATTCATTTGAAGTAGAAGAAGAAGATGCATTATAAGAATAACCAGAAGCACAAAGTGCATGTCCATGAGAGGTAGATTCTGATGGCGAATCTAGGCTGATGTGGTGCTTCTTCATTGCTGCTTCCAAGGCTGCCATCTTCTTGAAACACTTTGATTCATCATGATTATCTTTCCCGCAATAGTTGCAATGACGCTCAGTCTTCTTGCCTTTTGGCTTGGATCCTTTGTCATTTTTTAAAGAAGGAGCTGACTGAGAGGGTTTGGGACCCTTGTTTGACTTATTATTGCGAAAATTTTGTTTCTTGGGAGGCTTGGACTTTTCTTTCTGTTGGGACAATAAGGCTTTCCCAGATGTATCTGCATTGTTGATTATTCCAAGATGAATGATTTTATCTTGTTCCCTAATCAAGGAATCACAAAAGGATTCAAGACTAGGCTCTTGATAGCTAGCTGCATTCAATGACGCTTTCATGGAGTAAAATGTAGATACAAAAACAGAATATGCAGGTCCAAGTTTGGAAAGAATATGATAAATGCATTGTTTGTCTTCCCTCTCAATCTTACATTCTGCACATAAGAGCTTGAGAGTTTTGTACTTAGATAAATAATCTTGAATGCATGAAAAGTCACTTGGATTTAAAGAAATCAACTCATTTTCGAGTTGGTGACCTCGAATTTCATTGTGTTTACCAAACACAGTTTCCAACTTGTCCCAAGCAGCATTAGGTTCATCAATTCCAGATACGTGGAATCGCAAATCAGTAGAGATTGACATCCCAATCAATCCACGAGCTTCATCACATCTATTTGCCCATTTTATTTTCTTATCATCATCAGTGGGTTCTTTTTCTTTCCCTGTTGTAATTCTGAAAAGTCCCCTACTTCGTAGAACATCCTCCATACGAGATTTCCATGAGAAATAGTTGGAACGGTTAAGTAGAATATCACAAAGGGCGGCCATATTTGTAAATTAATGGCTGTAAAAGCAGAAACCAATAGTCTGGATGTGAAGAGCTCGAAAAAATAGCCGGTTTCAAAAAAAACGGCACTGAAAACGGACTCTGTATGATGAAGTTATGCTTGAACAAAGAAACTGTTGAAGATGTCCCCAATAGTGACGTGGCAGCTAGAGAATGTCCAGCAAAAAAAAGAACCCCCCTCTTCCCAAGATGAACCTTTTGACAATCACTTTACAAAAAAGTTGCTTTTAAGTGAATCACTTTTGTAAAATAAGTGATTTCACTTTTACAATGATATTACTTTTAAATAGTGCAACAATAAATAAAAAGCTTAAGTGACTCACTTGTATTTTTATTTTTTATTATTTAAGTGAGATGCACTTTTACAATAAAGTAACTTGAAAATAGAAATTGCATGCACTTTCCCTTTTAAAAGTAACTTCCTAAGACTTGAACTCAAGACCTATTAAGGAATAAAGCAACTTTGGACCAAGTGAGCTAGTTTAAAAGGTATGTAAAATATGGAAATGAGGAAGGGGGCTTTTTTTTTTTTTTTTTTTTTTTACTCTTCTTGCTCGGTTTGCGTGCTTGCCCTTTTTCCTGCAAAACAAACCACAAAACGAAACAAAAAAAACTTTTCCACACTTGTGGAGTTAGATCTTTGCCGAGATCGCTCAAGGTGCACGGCAAAGAGCATACGCAGACGGGAAAGCAACAATCCGAAACGAAAAAAATCTAACAGTAACAAAAAATGAAATATGAGATTTTTTTCTTTTCAAAAAACGAAATAAAAAAAATGCGTCACTGTAACATTATACCTTCAGATCTGATGAAAAACGCGTTTCTGGAGCAACCGGGAACCGTTTTCGATCAAACGAAAACTATTTCCCAATGGAAACGACGCTCCGAACGCAATGGAACACCTCCCACAGCCCATAAATGCACAGAAATACCAGAACTAGAAACCCTTTCGAGTTTCGGCAACAACAGTTCAAGATCTAGATCATAACCGGAAGCGGCTCTTCATAAAAGCTCTGATACCATGTTCGGGTACACAGGGTACTACCAAAGGACCGAACACCAAGAGAAACCACTTCACACAAACAGATCACAGATCAACACACCGATGTTTTGACGTGGTTTAAACCCCCTTGAGGGAAACACTCCACGGCCCCGGCCAAATAGCTTCTACGGGACAATTTATTATGCAAAGAAAGAAAGTTACAAATGAGCTTCTCATAATCGATCAACTAAACAATGACCCTCCATGCTCTTTAAATAGAGATCATGGACCAATCGGGTGTTAAGCCACGGATCAAGGTTAGGTTTGATCTAAGAGAAGTTGAGCCGTCGGATCACTCTATGTCGGAAACATATCGTGACCGTCGGATTAAGTATTTACAAATGCATACTAATGCATACTAAAGAAACACACTATCCCTAACGGATATATTACACAAGTTGATCTTAACTAACTCCTAAGTGTCTAAATATCCTAACAGATGCTCATGACAGTGATGAGTCATAGGAGGTTGAGCCTTTGGGCTCATATTAGATGGATGAGCATGCTGCTCATGTAGGCACCAGTTAGAGAGTGAGCTGGTATGACATGGTTGAGATGGATTTGGGTCAGGAGAGAGCTCAGTCAGTTCAGTCAGTGCAGAGACAGAGGGAGTTGACTTACAGAGCTGAGTCAACTCAGGGTCATAGGAAAATGATCTACAGAGCAGTAGATCCACTTGACAGAGGTCTTCAGAGTTGGTTATAGTAGCAGAGACTCAGAGGGAGTCTGAGTCAGAGTGCAGTGACAGAGTCAGCAGTGGTTGACAGAGGGGCTTCTTCCGAAGCCACACAGATGGAGATTGATCAGGGTGGTTCAGTTTAGAGTGCAGCAGTGACAGGAAGATCAGTTAGATCAGTGTCAGCTACAGAGGACTTGATGGATCCAGGTATCCATGGTAGGACTTCCCTCGTTAAGAGGGAATGTTAGATTATGGTAACTTCGGGATGTCCTCCATGGTTCAGATGCCTTACATGGAGGTACATCAGCTGCATAGGCATTGGGATGGAGTAGATAGTGAGATGCACTCTACTCAGTGGCATGAGCCCAGCAGGGGCTGCATGCGGAGCTTCAGGGGAGATTGACCCTTACATGCATGAGTATTGCATGACCTGCCAACTTTCAGTGACTGCATGCAAACGTGACCTTTTGCATGCATGCATGCAAAAGTGACTTTTTGCATGCACCGGGAATTAGGGTTTTGGCAAACCTAATTCATCGGTGAGATTATTTATAGAGGTAGGGGGTCCCCAGATGAGGTTACTTAGTTTCATTATCAGAGAAAGATACTGCCAGAGTGAGGAGGACGAATATGTCCATGTGGGGCAACTTTTTGAGATAGGGAGGAGTTGCTACAGGAGCTAGGAAGGTCAGATCTGAGCTATATCAGTGAACTTCAATTCTAGAGAGACCAGATCTCCAGTACTGTGAGCTGAGAGAGCTTCACAGTGTGATTACTGATTAGATTGGAGGAGGCCGAGTTTACTTGGAGGAGGACGTTTTTCCTGAGGAGGAGAAGCTCGTTGTGAGCTGGATTGACCGAGTTGGAGTCTGAGACTTTCAGGGTAGCCCTGCCTCGAGATTACAGGAAGGTTAGAGATGATCGGAGCTCATATCTGTTGAGATCCGGAGCAGTACGAGCATTTGACATCCAGAGGAGGAGGGCACACTTGTGCATGCAGAGAGGGACGATTTCATCAGTGGGCAGTCTTCAGAGCGAGCAGATCAGAGTAGAGTGATCGAGAGAGGGCAGATCAGTTAGAGGCTTCATCAGAGCACTCAGATCCAGATTGGCAGTTAGGGCATACTTCATCAGTGCATGCATTAACTGGATGCATGCAAATCTGGGTTTGTCCTAGTCAGAGGGATTGAGCTACCAGTTGAGGTAACTCTGTATTGTATCTTCTTTTATGCATCTATATGCTCTGGGCTCGAGATTGAGAAGATAGCCCCATAGTTAGCTGGTTTCTCCCGGAAGGGTTCCAGGGTACATTTGTTGTCTATATGATTGCATTATGTGTTAGTTGGTAGATGCAGACCTAGTTATTTGAATCTATGTTTTTATGAGTATGTACTGACATAGAGATTCATATCACTTGAGGTCTCAGACTGATATAGAGGGAGAAGTGATCTCTGTATCAAATATTTACAGTTCGATAGGCCCAAAGAGAAGTAAACAACATCAAGTGCCAGTTATTCTTGTTTTTATTAATCATCCTTTGTAACATGGTTTTCAAAACCTTGTTTATGGCTTCTACTTGTCTGCTAGCTTGAGGGTAATATGGCGACGAGAAGTCCTGCCGCAATCCTAATCGGTTTGTAAGTTCATCCATACAAGAATTCCTAAAATGACTTCCGTTGTCGGTAGTGATCTCTTTGGGTACACCAAACCTTGCCATCACATGATTGAATAGAAAGTATGCTGTAGTTTTACCCGTGCAATTGAATGTAGGCATCGCCTCAGCCCACTTGGTGAAGTAGTCCACTGCTACAATGATGTAGTGGTGGTCATCGGCTGAAGGTGGGTTGACTGTCATATAATCAATGACCCATTTTGAAAATGGACCCACGGTTACTATAGGGTGTAAAGGAGCAGGATGTGCACGCATTTTTCTTGTGTAAATTTGGCAAGGGTGACACTTTTTGACAACATTTATGCAATCTTTGAAAATTGTAGGCCAAAAGTATCTTGCACACAAGATTTTCTGGGCAGTTTCCAACCTAGAAAGATGACCGCCACATGCCCCAGCATGGCAATCATTCAACACTTGTTCAGCTTCCTTATGTACTAAAAAACGTCTCAATATCATATCAATTCCTCGATGGTACAAAGTATCCCCGATGATGAGGTATCTTCGAGCTCGGTGTCGAATACGACATCGTTCAATAGTAGAGAACTGAGGATCGATCCTTTGGGTTTGAAGATATATAATGAATGCTCCATACCAAGGATCAGAAGTTGCAATGAGGAATACATGTTCATCTGCCCAATTTTCAATCGATATAGTACTCTCCTTCTCTATGGGTAACTTAGACATTAATTCAACAAATGCCAACAACTTCTTGGCTTTAGCGTTTTTGAATTCGAGGTCAAATTCTTGTAAAATTACTATCCATTTTGAGTATTTGCCACCAATGACATGGCGGGACAAAATGTGTCTCATGGGGTTCATTTCAGCCACTATGGTTGTTTTCCTTGGAAGTATGTAATGTCTAAGTCATTGGACAGCATGGACTGCTGCCAAGGCCAACTTCTCGACCTGGGAATATCTCAATTCTGGACCTGCAAGGCCCTTACTAAGATAGTAAATAACATGTTCTTGAGAGGATTTGTCTTCTTGTGCTAAGACCATTCCAATTGTGGAAGGAGAGGCAGCCAAATATAGCAGAAAGTCTCTATTATAGTTCGGTGGACTAAGCACCGTGGCAGAGACCAAGGCTTTCTTTATTTCATCAAATGAACGTTGAGCTTGGTCATCCCATATGAATATTGCATCTTTTTTTAAGAGACACATGAAACCTTTAGCTTTTTCAGCAAAATTCTCGACAAATCTCCTCAAGTAGTTAGCTTTCCCTTGAAGGCTTTGAAGTTGAGTGATTGTTTTCGGGGAAGGCAACTGAAGTATTGCCTCAACCTTGATGGGATCAACCATGATCCATTTTTGGGACGCTACGAACCCAAGTAACCTCCCAAAGTCCACACAAAACATGCATTTATGTGGATTTAACCTAATGTTGTACTTGCGGAAACGTTCGAAGATGGCTTGTAAATGTGTGCCATGTTCAACTCTTTTTTTAGATTTAGATGCTAAATCATCAAGGTAAACCTCGACGATATCTTTAATATCATGAAATGCATACGACATAGCTCTTTGAAAAGTAGCTCCGACGTTTTTAAGGCCGATTTACATCTTCCGATATGCAAAAGTCCCCCAACGGCATATAAAGTGGTTTTATGTTGGTCTTCCTTTTTTATCTGGATTTGGTTATAACCGAAGAAGCCGTCCATAAATGAAAAAATCTCATTCCCGGCACATTCATCGATGATTTGATCAAAGAAGGGTGTGGGATAGTTATCCTTGGAACACGCTAAGTTTAGATCTCGAAAATCGGTACAAACCCAGATAGTTCCTTGTTTTTTGTTAACGGGAACAGGATTGGATACCCAATCAGTCAGAGGAACAAGATAAATGAATCCAGCTTTTAAAATATTTTCGACCTCGGCTTTAATGGCAGCAGACTTCTTAGGGTTCATTGGACGTAGTTTTTGCCACACAGGTTTGGCATTGGGATAGGTTTTGATCTCATGTTCTACGATACTGGGATCGATGCCTGGAATTTCTTCATAAGACCATGCAAATACATCACGCAACTTTTTAAATAAAGCAGTGTAAGATCTTATTTCCTCAAGAGAACAATCCGCACCTATGTTGATGTGCTCAACGATGCCAGGTTTGATAGATATATCAATTCGGATGGTTTTTGAAATGTTCACCAAATTTCCCTCTGAACTCACATTGTGTATTTAGATAGGGCATTGGTACTTGCTGATGTAATCATCAAAGTAAAAAAAATTCGCCGAATTGCCTTCCGAACTCACATTGTGTATATGGTTAGGGCATTGGTACTTGTTGATGTCATCATTGAAGTAAAAAATTTCAGGTTTGACTTCTAATGAATCGATCTTAGGAAGAAACGAGGATTTGTGATGCATATCGTCCCAGGGTCGTTCTGAGATGTTCATAACCTCTAAGATGGCTTCATCCGAAGAGAAAGTCTGATCTAGGATATCATGGTTACTTTGAGAGTTCAAGGCCCAAACAGGTGAAGTATAGGGATCATATTCCTCCATCTTGGGAGGGTTTTGATCCGGCTCTACTGAAGCCATTTGAATAACTTGATAAGCGAGCTCTGCGGAAGAAAAGGGAACAGTACTCTCCATTTCATCATGGTGTGCAAAAGTATGTGTCTTTCCATCATTCTTTTCATCTAAGGTGTTTTCTTTGGAGGTTCCAACCGATGAGGTGGAACCAACCTCCGAAGTGGAAAATTTCCGAAAAGGGACAAGTCTTTAAACATTCCTACTCCAACATCTTGAATAACCGTCGTTGCATCCCCTACATAAGGTACATTCGAATGGATACCAGTTTTAGGTGAGCAGTAATCTAGTTGATCAATTGTAACAATCTTCCCTTGGCGGGGGAACCGAATGACTCGGAATACAGAAGACACTATAGCCATCATCTTGTGTATCCAACTGCGTCCCAATAGAAAATTGTAGTATATGGGTGCATCCACTACCTCAACATCTACTTGAACTATTTCCCCCCCAGTTCAACTGGGAAAGCCAAGATAAGTCCATGAGGTGGGAACGAATGTCCATCAAATGCCTTGAGAATTGTGTGGGATGGTACTAAGGTGGGTGATCCCAAAGCTTTCCAACAAGCTAGTGACATGACACAAGTGGAGGCTCCTTCATCCACAATGGTTTGAAAAATGTTCTTACCATGTGAAGTTACCTTAATTTGGAAAGCAATTTATGAGGGGATCCTACATGTGGGATGTTCTAAGTCAAATGTGATCAAATTAGTGTCTGATGGATCAATAGCACCGATAGCAGACAATAGTTCTTTCCGTTGAGCGGGACAACTTTGCAACACCTCCAAGGCAGACATTGCACAATGAGCTTGAGCTAAATCTTCAACCACATTGTAGTTTTGAGCAGTTCGCGCATTGGGGTTGTGTGTTGTTTTGCGGAGGACCCCTTTTGGAGGTCGAGGCACTATGTCTATGGTTGGTTTTTCAATATTTAGAAAACCACTAGGCAACGATCCAATTGTTTCAGCATCTTTTGAAGGTATGTCGTAAGAACGAGCCCTTGTTTGGATGTGGATGTCTTGTTCACCAATTGTGAAGATATTAGCGTTGGGTGGATTGCCCCCTTGTGGGGGGTTTGCTTGGTTTCCTCCAGGTGGAGGTGCTGGCGCTGCAGCAACCATTTTTTGTTGCTGGGGGAAAGGTTGAGTTAGAATAGCAGGTTGTGGTTTCCCTCCTTGTTGTGCCAACATGTGATGAATATCATCCATATGAGGACAAAGATGAGTAGGATGGTCCCTTTGGAAAATTTTGCAAGGGTACTTGTTCTTCCGATTTTCGTGATTTCCTCCAATAGGATTATTCACCTTAGGTGCATCTCCTGTCTTAGGGTTATCATTGGGTTTCTTCTTTTTCTTCTTCTTTTTTCCTTTTGGGTCCACATTTTGAACCATAAGGACTTTGGAATTTAAGGCAGGAGTTGCAGATTGTTGATTTGCCTGGCCAGCTGTGGGTTGCGGATTTTGAACTGACATTTGTCCCAATCGTTGGGTAATCTGCTCAAGTTGGCTTACGAATCCAATCACACCATCGGTATGAGGTCCTTTTGGCGGCCTAGCTGGATCAGACGTAGGTCTTACAGCATGGGGTATTAAGTCATAAAGTGTGTCTGATTGAGAATATACTAAATCCATATGGTGAGCACTCTGAATGAGTTGCTCTTCACTCATGGCCCCTGACATGGCTACATCTTTGGCAAGAGTAGGAAATAGTGATTTAATGAACCAATTTGCTAAGAATTGATCAGGGATTTCATCTTTTATAAGCCTTCGACGTCTCCTCCACTCGTGGATATGATCTGAGATGTGAGTAGCAGTGGATTGCCTAAGTGAAGTTAAAAGTTCAGTTCCCGTCTCATAGCGGAGGTAATTGAAAATGTGTCAAAAATGCCATAGCTGAAGATGAAAATTCCATGAATGTATTGCAGGGCAACTCAATGTACCATTTGGCAGCATTTCCGGTTAGGGTCCGGTGAAACAACCTCAATCTAGTACTATCATCAACTAGGGACTTGGATGAACACCACAAATGGAATGTCATCACATGATTTGATGGATCTTCCCCTGGTTTTCCGTCAAACTTAGGTATGTTTGAGGGTAGTTTGGTTGGTATGGTTGGCCACCCATTCAAAAGAAGAACAGGGTCATTAGTCAGCCGGGATAAATCCGGTAGATTCAATGTGGCTAGAAATGGTGACTTGGATGATGCCGAAGAAAATGTTTGATATCCAGGTGAAGCTTGATGGCTCCACTGTTGTGGTCCTTTGGCTTGAAATTTATTCCAAGCAGGATTACCTCCTTGCAGAGATTGCATCCAAAAAGATGGGTTATTTCCTGAATATTGTCCATTCCATTGTGGGATAGGATGCATGTATGGATTGCCCCCTTGCGGAGGTATGTTCCATTGAGGTTGGTTACTTGGTGGAACATTGCCACTCTATTGTGGCATAGGATTAATGGGTGGATTTCCCCCTTGCGAGGGTATGTTCCATTGAGATTGGTTACTTGGTGGAACATTACCACTCCATTGTTGGTTGGGATTCATGGGTGGATTTCCCCCTTACGGGGGTATGTTCCATTGAGATTGGTTACTTAGTGGAACATTACCACTCCCTTGAGTGTTTCCTTGGTTTGGACAAGCATTCCAAGGTTGATTTCCTCCTTGCGGGGGTGGTGCCCAAGAAGATTGGGTACTTCCTGAGACCTTCCCACTCCATGGTGGATTAAGGTTGGTGGATGGGTTACCTCCTGGTGTGCTACCTGTTGGGGGTATGGGATTGCCCCCAGGATTTATGCTAGGAAAGTTTGGATAAAGTTTTCTCGAGGCACTTCCACTAACTTGTGGAGTATTACCCCAATTAGCATTAGTGTTCCGTGGTCCATTAATTCCACTAGGGATATTGAGATTCCAAAGTGAAGGATTCCCCCCAGGGTTAGGATTTGGAAAAATGTTTGGTATGCCAATAGGATTTTGGTTGACTCCTGAATTATTTTGACCTTGAGTAGCCAAAATTTATGGGAAACCCAAGTTTGGTAAGGCAGGCCCTCCAGTAGGGATTCCTGCAGGCAAAGTGAATGTACTTCCGGGATTGGGACCCGAAATTGTACCAACTGGCACTGAAGTGCTGGTTGAACTTATAGTAGCAACGGGTAAACTAACTGTTGGGATGGTGGTAGAGGTCAAATTAAAAGTATTGCTACCTCCAACAACTGTTTGAGGTTGTGATGATATGGTCCCTTGTGCTCCTGATGAAGACATAGGGATATTGGAAGTATTGCTACCTCCAGCACTTGTTTGAGATGGTGCTGATGTGGTCCCTTGTGCTCCTAATGAAGCCATGGGATTAGATGTTGAATTTAGCATGTGTACCAAGTGTGCCACAAGAGGATTAATGGTGTTCAATGGTTCACTGATGTGGAGTACCACTGGGTCTAAAAGATTTGTCAGAGGTGGATTTATGGGATTTGCAGTGTTGTCTTCTAATGTTTCAATTGAAATTGGAGCAAGAGGATCAACAATTTCTATGTTTTCCTGGGTAGGTGATGTTGTAGTATTTGTTTGATGTGTTTCTGCTCTACTGTTGATAATTGAAGTTAGAAGTGTGTTGGTTTCAAAGTCAAAGTGTCTTGTATTTTGTAGTCGTCTCCACAATGTAGCGGGGCCTTCAACTTTTGGTGACTCACCTCGCCGCCGTCGTGATTGGTGGGTCAGGAGAGTAGCCACTTTGAAGAATGTTGATAAAAGGATGTGTTTAAGAAAATTCTTGAAAACAAAATCAAACAATCCTATGGCTTTCTAGACTCAACAAAATAAAAAGTGTCCACATAGTAAAAATTCCCTAAAGATTTCAAGCAAGCAAACTTACTCTTCCAAAGAACTGAAGCTCAGTGAAAAGTTGGATTGGAGGGCCTTCCGAAACTAGTAGCTGTTGAGGGATTCTAGGCCTCAGACAATTGCTAGTAGCGAAGGTATGAGAAACAGTTACAATAAAATTCAATCGCCAGTGGTGCAAGTGTTGGTTCCTAACCAATCACCTTCCCAAAGAGTAAAAGTTCCAAAGTCTGTCTCAGGTATTGCAAGTGTATCCCACTGACAACAACCTATGTGATATCGTAAGAAAAGCCACTAAAGTTACCACTTCACAATTCATGGTCGAGCGGAACAGTCGCAAGTCAGGAACAACTCTCATAACCAGGCACTCTAGAAAAGTGATGTCACCCCAAGGACTTGTCACTTCACATAGAATTCCTTGATGAGCTCATGTCCCACTAAACAAGCAAAAGGGGGGAACCACCTTGTACTTATCCATATTGACCTCATGCTTAACGCATGTTTCAGAAGCGCTTTCCCGACAGGCGTTTCATGCTACTAATGGATTTCTCTCTTTAATCAATGCTAGTTTCAAACTTTTGCAGTCCAGGAGTGTTAACTCTCCAAACCTAATCTAGGGCACTAACCTAATCTTGTTGGTGATATGAAAATCAAAAGTTTGTCAGTTTTAGATTAAGCACCAATTTTAAGGGTAGTTTGTTTAGTTTGAGGAGTGGAAATGAAACTAGTGGTGTGTTGACTTGAAAATAGGAAAATGAACCAAACAATGCAAAATGCTCACTACTCTACCTTTCAATTCGATGAATATTCTAAATTAAGGAAGAGTTAGAGGTTCATGAGTTTCTTTCAGACATGTTAAATTTCTGGTAGATTTCGTATGTTTATGCACAATTTTTTTTGAAATATGGGTAATAATTGATGAGTAAAGACCAATGTAACCCAAACAGATATCTCAAGTAAACATGAATCTAATTCTATTACATGGGGGATCCCTGTTTTTCATTCACAATATCACCATAAGGCCCAAGTGAAGAGGATACGCAGAGCCCTTTGGAATGCTTTTGAATTAAATCCTAAGCTGTTACACGTGAGATCCACTTTCTCATTCACAAGATCGCCATAAGGCCCAAGTGAAGAGGATACGGTGGCTCGAAAAAATGTATGCAAAAATTAAATCTACTCTATTACAAGTGAGATCCACTTTTTCGTTCACAAGATCGCCATAAGGCCCAAGTGAAGAGGATACGGTGGCTCGATAGAAGATGCTTTGAAAAAATGAACTCCTAAACTATTACAAGCGAGATACACTTTCTCATTTACAAGATCATCATAAGATGCGAGTGAAGAGGATACGGTGCCTCATACACAATATATATCAAGAAAAATGAACACTAAAGGTGCAACTCTCTCTAATTGTGCATGAAAATCATGAAAATATTCTTACTCCAAAACAAAATGCAACTAATTAAAGTTTAATTCTGTGTTTTGGAAAGAAATTACTCTCGAATTATCTCAATCATGTGATGTTCAAGGTGTTCTTCAAATGCAAATGTGTGTGAAAGGATCTTTCAAGTGTGTATGGTGCTTCCAAATGTGTATGTTTTATGTTTGATTAATGTTTCCAATCAGCATATTCTAAAGGTTTGAAATATTGAATGTGCTTAAATTGTCTTGGTGAACAATTTCTTAAGTATGCTTTGGGATACTTGCAGCCATGCAAAGCGACATAAATGTAGGTTAAGATCAGTCCTTAAACATGTTAAAACAAGAATCTATCATCTCATAAGGTTGAAAGCAAAATAGATCTACTACCAATTGAAAAAGATTGAAAATTAATTACAATTTGGACTAGATTTAAAGGTGTTTGGAAGTGAATTCCAATTGTAAATGTCTTGATCCAAATGTTATGAAAATTTCCTAACTTTTCAAGAGGAGTATAAGGCTGATTTCAAGCTGCACATAAGGATCTATACAAGTGTGTAAATTTCATCAAAACAGGTCTCCAAACAGATCCAAAAGTGAAAGAGATATCTACCAACTAGTGTAAGATTAGAAGCTTGAATTAATGTGTTGGGAAGGTGTGTAAACTTTGCAAAGATGTAAAGGAGATTCAAATGGAGTTAAATATCAGTCATATGTATGTCAAAGCAGGGATTTATGAGATAAGATTCTCTCAAACTACAAGATCTATCACAACTTGAAGAAAAAATTGAAAAGAGATAGCAAATTTGGAGCAATTTTTAAAGTTTTTGAAAGGTCATTCCAATGGGCGATATCTTTGATCCAAATGATGCAAAAAAAAATTCAAAGGTTCTCAAAATGGAGTAATATACTAAGCATGATCAACAAAAAGATATTAAGCTAAAGAACACATGTAAATATGTAATAGATCCATCACAATTTGACAAAGAAATTCAAATTTGGGGCAGATTTGAAAGTTATTGGAAGATGAGTCCAAAGGTAAAGATCTAGGTCCAAACAATGCGAAACATATGAACACTTATCAAATGAGTGATAGACTGAACATGAGCAGCAAAAGGAGCTTCCAAAATATGTCTGCAAATACACTTTCTAAGCCTTCAAAACAGATCTAAAACAAGTCTCTTACAAACTAGTTGGATGAGCTGCAAATTGGAAACATAAGATGTAAATCTTTAAAGCCAAGAAACATAAGGAAAAGAGGGACTTACCATGAGTGAGAGGATAATAATAAGAAGCAAAATAAGCTTCTAAACAGGTCTGCGAACATACATATCAATCCTTCCAACAGGTTCAAACTTCATGAGATCTCATCACACATTTCAGCATATGCACATTTATGAAGCAAAACAGAATTGAAATTTTCACCAAATATATGAGCAAAGGACGGATCTGATCTGATCAAAGGAGAATAGAAATTCAAGTTAATCAGCTCCTAAACCAAAGCATACAACAGCACCACTCCAAAGGAAGCAAAACCAAGCATTAAAGGCTGCAAAATCCACAAAAAACGAGCTCTAGAATGCAAAAAAAAAAAAAAAGATCTAGAATGCAGAAAAATGAGATCTAGAATGGTTTTTTGAAGTATTTGCTGGTTGGAGGGTGTGAGGAGGCCGGTTTGGAGGTCCTCTTGATGGATCTATGGATATTGAAATGATCTTTAAGCTCCAAGTGAGTAGATCTAAAGGATGGAGATCACCAAAAATGAAGAAAAATCATGAAATAGAAATTTCAAGAGATTTCAAGCCATATGGTCGCCAATCTGATAATAGATGAAGTTGTTTGCAAGTAGGGGGTTAGATCTGCAACATATCAATCTATCTTACTAAGAAATGGTGAGTTTCTTTGTCAACAAATGCAAGGATTATCACAAGTTCTTAAAGATCTATATTCATTCATCAAAACTCATTAAGATCTAAAGCCATTTAAGAATTAAATTCATACATGATAAGCAAAATTCAAACTCATAGATGGTAGAAACTTGAATCCATTCATATTAAAACAAGGAAGAAGTACATCCTTACCAATGATCTTGGTGTGAATCCCTCCTCCATTTCCATGAGCTTCCCTTCCTTCACCCTTGCTTTTGAAGAATTTGAGCTCTTTTTCCTCCTTCAGAATCTCTCCAGCATGTCTTTGCTCTTCCTTTGTGTGCTCTACAATGCCTCCCATGCCTTTCTTATATAGCATTGGGAAATGAGCCCTCGTGTTTCTCTTTTCAATGTGGGATTGTCCATTTTCATCTTTTTTTATTATTTTAGCTCAAAACCCCACTTTTCCATAGTTTTTAGGCTTTTTGCATAACTTTAGCATACTCTAAGTACAATTAATGCACTTTAATGCATTCATCTTCACTTTTTGATTGGCGTAGCTTAGTTTTTGACTTTTTATGAGTGGTTCAATCATTGAACTTGGTCTCTTTAGGTTCTTACTATCTTCACCTAATCCTTCCATTTATGGGAGAAGTGATTAGATCAGAGAGGACTTGTCTCTGAATGTACTTGTGTTTCTGTCTTCATGTTGAGGGCACATAGTAAAAATGTGCTTCTTCTGTCACATGACTAAGGGTGTTAATTTGATTGTTAACATATGGAAAACTCCAACCATTAATTAGTCGACTAGACTGACCCATCTACTAATCTTCAACCATATGAATATCAACTTCATCAACCATTCTACGTCAGCAAGGTTAAACCTTGACAACATTGTTAGCAACATAGCTTAATTGGGGGACCCACCATTACTAAGTTTCCAACCATACTTTTATATGTCCATAAGTGAATATTTGAGCATACTTTTATCACCGATCCAACTAGAAAAACATTGTCATTCAAAAGAGTAAAATGGACCACATAAAATTAGATAATATACTTTCACCATATTCTCCCTGTCGACAAACTTCTGCGAGCAGATTAGTTGGCTATCTTTCCTTTGGTCAGCCACTTTCATTCAAATGACATGCTTTCTTATTTTGTCGATAACTACGTCGTCAATAGGCTCCATAAGTTGATGACGACTGCATCCATGAGTAACTTTTGATGGACTTATGACAATGACAATAGTCGGATGGCTTCTTGTCATCGACGTGGTTGTTTGCATCATTCAAATAAATGGACGGACAAAACCTCCAGCGGACCCTCCATCAAGAAATCTACAAGTGGTTTACTATTGACTGGTCGATGAAATATGAAATCGTTGGCTAGCTATTGAGAATTCAAATGTCATTCGACTGCTACAGATTACTTCTGACAACTATGGCTGAAAATGACAGGTTGATATAACTTGTTCGTGTTTGATCGATGACCTCACCGTCGAGCAGGTCGAAATACTGATGAATGAGTCGAGTTGTATAATCGTTCATGGATGTCAGTTGTCTTGTATACACAAACAACATAGTTGTCGATCATCCCAAGTAATGCAGTAACAAATTTGTATAGATGAAAGTCAGATTGTGACATCTCTAGTCAGATTATGCATCTAGTCGACCTTCTACTTCATCAGTCGGCATTTGACAGATTTTTGTTAGTTTGTTTTTCTGGTGAGTCGAAGGAAAGACAATACTCTCTTCCCCTTTAGAATACAACGGATCAATGGGGGGTCGAAAACGTATAGTGGATGGAGCGTGATCTTCATATTCATGCAATCGATACTTTTCTTTGATCAACAACTGTTGTTGGTCGATAGCCGACACATAGCTATAAACAATAATTCGACGGTCTTCTGATTACCACACATTCCTACGACAAGCAAGAGTATATTTGGTCGACGACAGACTCGATCGATGGTTGCATACTTTGATAGAATAAAATTGACAGATGCTTCGATGGATATCTTTTTGGCAGTCGAGCTTCACAATGCAGGTCGATATAAAAGAAATAGGTCGACAGTTGGTCTAGTAGCATAGCGTCTTCCACACAAGGAATCAAATTCCTTTCCATTGCTCATATAAAACTTGTTTTCAACAAAAGCAAGAATAAGAGGAACCCGTGACTAAATACAAATTTCATGTAAAAGAAAAACACATGCAGCAAACCTATGCAGGTTGAAGCCGCACCCAACGAGGATTCTCCACACTATTTAGTCGATCTTCGGTCAAGGTGGAATTTCTTTAATCAAGCGATTACAATATTTAATCTTTATTTGCAGGTCTTTCTCTTCGTATTTTCTTCCAGGTTTGTTGACAACCTGCACCATGATTCTTCGCGTCATTTATCTTCGGCATTTCTTCATACTGACGACAGTTTTGGAAGTCGATCATACGCACAAACCAACAATATATAATCTTCCTTGCAGGATCTTCAGCGAGCATCGCACCATTTCCTTCAGATTCGATCCGCCCTCCATGCGATGCTGCTGTCACCCAGACCGCACAGAGGACGGCAATGGCGCCAGATGTTGAACGTGCAGGTTCAACCCATATTCAAGCAGAGATTAGCATGAGAATACACACATATAAACCATCAATAAGATCATGATATGGACAGATCGTTTTGTCATCTTGTTCATTCATTGAGGTAGTATTTATACAATAAGTGGAGAGGTTGGAGTGGTTACACCTGCTCCAACCACTCATTAGTTAAACACACATTAATACAGGATGATACCAAAAGGCGACTAAATGGCCCTCTCAACACCTACTTTGGATTGTCGCATCGAAGATGTGTTATATTGATGTGGAATTCAGAGAAGAATGAAATATAGAACTAGGTGAGTCAAACAAAACGTGATTTTGCGAAGAAAGAAAGAAAACAAACATCCTGGGCTTACTATAAAACAATGGCTACAAAGGCATATATTTACAAAGTTGCATGAAGTTTTCTTTGCATCGTTTGCTAACGAGTTATTTGAGTGGATATCCAGGGTAGCTGAAAGAAAAGACTGATTCCAGGGTGAAGAACCTACAGTTTGGAATCCAAAGTTGATTCAGAAGCTTAAAGGTATTAATAACCAGATTTCAAGAGAAGTAGACTTTTGGCTGGATAGCTTGTTGGAAGGCTATATTATAGAATTTGTTGTGGACACTTTGAAGTCTTACAGTGCAGCCAAATATACTTTTTCAAAGGATTTAGAGGTAAGTAGCTGAAAAACCCGAGTTTATGCATTAAAATGCTATTCGCTGAAAAATGTGTCTTAACAATGCAGTCAGATTCTTAGGGTTTGAGTCTGTAATGTTCAAAAACACAGATAGTGACACAGACGAAGACATATGCATTTTGCGTAGTAGAAAAAGATATAAAGTTAGCACTAGAAAGAGATCTCGAGAAATTGAACCTCGCACATTCTTAAAAACCGAGTTAGGAAGTGATAGAAATTCATCTCAAGTTGATTCTGATAGTGAGGCAGAACTTAGACATATTGGATATCAGCCTATCACTCCGCAAAAACCTATACCTGTTGAAAAAGATAGTCCTAGTTCGCAGAACACTACTAGTAGTAATGCTGGAGGAAAAAGCACAAAGAATCAGCCGAGTGGTGGTATACCTCAACCATTTCACTCCGTAAGAAATACTGTAGTATTTCCGAACCCTATGCCTCCTAGAAGAAGAATGGCAGAGGACGTAAAGCTCCCTATTTTTAAAGGAACTGGTTTAGAAGATCCAGAGCAACATTGGTTTCTCTGTGATGCGGTCTGGAATGTTAAACAAGTACAAGATGATGCTATAAAGCAAACTCAACTAGTCACCACATTCAGAGACAGAGATTTAACATGGTTTAAGAAATATTATGTTGGACAGAACAAAACACTAGTTGATATCAGAACTACACTAATTAGAGAATTTAAGAATCCTAAATCAGAATCTCAATGCATTACAGAGCTAAAACAGAAACCTAATGAGATTGTGTGGGAATTTGATTAGAAATTCAAAGCCTTGTTAGATCAAGTTAGCTTTGATATAGCACCCCAACAACACCAAGAATGGTTTATCGTTGTGTTGTTTCCCCACATTAGATTACCAATGATGCAACAAAAGGTTACCTTGCAAACAGAAGCATTGGAAATTGCGATGAAACTAGAAGCTTCGCCCATAGGAGAAAACAACGCAGGAATGGTACAGATACAAACACAGCTAGCAAACATGACATTACAGTTAAAGGATACACACAAAAAAAAGAAGTCAGAGAAGAGGTTTGGTGCACTAAATGTAAAGCAGAAGGACACTCCAAGGAACAGTGTCCTGTATTCAGAGATTACCTAGCTAGTGGGGCACCGAATCCATTAAATCAACCTCAAGGACCATGGTGTGAAATTTGTTGATGCAAAGGACATCGACCAAATGACTGTCACCTACTTCAGAAGTATGTACAAACACCAAATAACCTGTACTGCACATTTTGTAAGTCAGTTGGCCATGATGATACCAACTGTAGAGCATATGACCTTATGATAGAAAGAAAACATGATGTCTACAAAGTCCAAGTCGAAGCACGGAACAATAATGAGAATGCACAATATGATCAAGGTACATATAGAGGACATGGTGGATTTAGAGGAAGAGGATGTAATACTGTTATAACTGTGCTCAACCTGGACATTTGGAAAGAGATTGTCAGAACCCATGCACTACTTGTAAGTATTGTAAATCCTATGACCACATCATTGAAGCATGTCCCATTTTGCTAGGAAAAATGCAAGAAAAAACACCAGAAGGACAGAACCAGAATATTCAGATGATCACAGTTGATAAAAGAAACGAAAATCGCAACGTCCATGTGGTGACACGAAGTGGAGCTTTGACCGGAGATGATAGAACAAATAAAGCTTCGACTTCTGAAAACTATATAAATGGATCAAAGCCTATTGATGGGGCTTGGGTGAGAAAAGAAATTGGGAAGATACATGTATTTGACCCTAACAAAGAAAAATAAGTATTCATGCAAGCAAGAAAATATTTTCAGGACTCAGGAGCTTCGACTGCAAGGATCCCTTTGCGAAGTGAGCAGACACCTGTATTAGGTATGCCATCCTTGTATGATGGGTCACGAGCTTTGCCAGAGCAGACAAGTCTTCTAACACAGTTTCTATAGAGCTGCGTAAAACTGCTAAGGCATGAGCACGCCTTAGGAGAATTACAGAATGTACTAGGATACTATGAACAACGTAGTACAGTGAACAACACACATAGAGAAGTCCATCACATTAAAAACCATAAGAGGACAGGAAGAGAAATAAGGCTAAGCACGCAAATCATAGATTTTGAAATGAACCAGGTCATTCTTGACTTAGGCTCAGAGGTGAACATCCTAACAAAACAAACATGGGAGCAAATGGGGAAACCAAAGTTATCTTGGTCTCCTATACAGTTGAGATTAGCTAACCAGTAGAAGGCTATACCTTTTGGGAGATTGTCAAGCGTTCATGTTAACATTGATGGAGTGCACAGTAAAGCAGACGTTGAGGTCATTGAGATCATAGATGACAATAATCCTTATCCTGCATTATTAGGGATTGATTGGGAAATTGATAACCTCTCAATTATCAACTTGAATAAATAAAAAATGATATTCGAAGGACATGATATCAAGGTTATTGCACCCCTGGGTCCTTCAGAAGGAACAAGGTATGTTGAGCCAATAAGAGAAGAATGCAAAGCTCAAGAACTTGATAACATCTACAAGATGACAGTTAATCAAGCATATTACGTTAATCCTACAGAGGATGGAACATTAAGCTGGAGATGTGATAATTCTTGCATATCAGAATCAGACGGGGGATTGGAAAATTGGTAGAGCAGAATGCAAGAAATATCAATTAGAAGATGTGCGAAGATAACAAAGTCACTCCGCTGGATTGGAACAGTGGTAAGTCCAATTCTTACTTATGATGGTTTGGGTAATATCCATGCATTCTTCCATGAATATCTAGCATTTGTTTCAGATGAACATAGGTTACTAGCTCTAGATATAGCATTGTGAGCTACACCTACTAGGTGGTGGGATGAGCATAAAGACAAATTGAGCACATGAAAGAATGTAAGCACTTAATGGAAATTAGATTTGTTGAACAAACTGAAAATATACAAGCAAAATATAGTGGACAGATTGATCCTAGAGATCACATAGAATCTTGCTTGAAAGCATGGAGGCATATACCAGAGACAAAATGGGTCCATATGTTTGTGCACACATTGGATCTAGTAACAAAAAATTGGTATACATAAACAAATCTTTGACAAGGTACAATAGATTGGCATATAATGATAAAGAATTTTTAGCTAACTTTCAGTTTTGAGGATGACTTCCAAGTATTAATGAAGCTTTGCAGATCATTAAAACGAAAATATTTGATGATGTCATGTTGCCTGTGTATAAACAACCAGATTGGGAAATACAATTGGAGCATGCTTTTGAGTGTTATAATTTGTCACAAGAGGAAAATGAAAACGAAGATCCTCGCGAATTTAATATACCAGAATCTGAAGGAAAACGCGATGTGCAAGGACCTAATTTAGAAATTCCAGATATGAGTAACCCCATTAAGACTAAAAAGATCAATATTGGCACGGATGATGAACCAAAGTTTGCTTCTATTGGAGATTACTGGGATGAAGAAATAGTGTGACAGATCGCAATCCTACTGCGCAAATATCAGGAGTTGTTCCCTACTAAGTTTTATGAAATGAAAGGCATTTTAGGTGACTTTGGAGTTATGAAAATACCTCTCAAGCAGGATGCAAAGCCTATCAAGCAAAGACCTTATAGACTGAACCCCAGATATAAAGAAAAAGTGAAAGCAGAAATTGATAAAATGCTCGAGGCATGAATCATTGAACCACTAGAAGAGTCAGAATGAATAAGTCCCATGGTAATTCATGACAAGAAAGCTAAATGCGAAATCAGAATTTGTGTGGATCTCAGCAAACTGAATGATGCATCTGTACACGACTTGTTTCCTACGCCATTTACAGATGAAGTACTAGATAATGTAGGTGGAAAGGAAGCATACTCTTTCACTGATGGATTTTCAGGCTACCATAAGATCAGAATGTTGTAGAAGACAGGCACAAGACTACATTTGCTACTGAATGAGGATCATTTCAGTACACTGTTATTCCTTTTGGATTGAAGAACACACCTGCTATCTTTTCGAGAGTGGTTGTAGCTGCATTTAAGGATTATATTCATAAATTCTTAGAAGTTTACTTTGATGACTAGACAATATTTGGTCTTTTGAAGAACCATCATATGAACTTAAGGATGATGTTAGCAAAGTGTAGGCAGTATTGGATTTCCTTGAACTTGAAGAAGTGTGTCTTTTGTGTTCCTTATGGTATTTTATTGGGACACATAGTTTGTAAACAAGGATTGATGGTTGATCCAGCGAAGATAGCAATCATAGTAAACCTCTCAGCGCCTAATTCAGTTAAGCAGCTACACACTACATTGGGACACACATGATATTATAGAAAATTCATTAAAGGATATGCACAGATAACTGCGCCTTTGGAAAAACTATTGAAAAAAGAAGCGAAGTACAATTGGATTGGATATTGTCAAAAAGGATTAGACACACTGAAGGAGAAGATGGTTATAGCGCCTATTCTAGTCTTTCCTGACTAGAACAAGCCATTTCATGTACATGTCGATGCTTCATCTATAACACTTGGCATTGTACTAGCACAACCAAGTGATGGGGGCATCAACCATCCCATTGCATTTTCAAGTACAAAGTTATCTTCAACATAAAAGAATTGCACAACGACAGAGAGGGGAGGATTAGTTATGGTGTACGCATTGCATAAATTCAGACACTATTTTCTAAGATCGCACTTTTGCATGTTCACTGACCATTCAGCTTTGAAGTACTTGGTCAATAAACCAATGTTAAGGGGAAGAATATGCAGATGGCTTTTACTTTTTTAGGAATATGATTTTGAGATCATAGTGAAACTAAGAAGATTGAACGTAGGACCTGACTATCTTTCAAGAATCGAGTCAAGAGAAGAACCTAATAATTTGGAGGATAATCTGCCAGATGCGCAATTGATTGTTATTCACATAGCAGATGACCACTTCGGAGACATTGTAGAATTTATAACTACAGGCTTAGCACCTGCAGAACTTACTACGCAATAGAAGAAACCGTTAGTGGTAAGATGAGCTGATTTTACCCTGATTACATGACAACTATACAAATTTGGACCAAATGAAGTATTGCGTAGATGCGTACTGGAACATGAGAGAACCATTATACTTGCTGAAACACATTCAGGAGTATCTAGAGTACATTACGCAGGAAAAGCTACTGCGCAGAAGATTTTGAGAGTAGGACTATAGTGGCCTACTATACATAAAGATTCAAAAGAATATTGCAGGAATTGTAATGTATGCCAGAGAACAGGGAAGCCATCTCATTGAGATGAGATGCCATTGATGCCACAATTGACATTGCAAGCCTTCGATAAATGGGTTATTGACTTTGTGGGACCTATTAACCCACCAGGGAAGTGAACTGGCTTGAGATACATTATTACAACTACAGATAATCTAACCAAATGGGCAGAAGCAAAACCAGTGAAGGATTGTAGTGCAGTTACCGTCGTGCAATTCATTTTTTAGAATATTTTGACAAGGTTTGAATGTCCAAATATTCTAATGAGTGATCAGGGAACCCATTTCCTGAATAAAACTATTGAAGCCCTGACAGAAGAATTTCAGATCTACCATCAGAAGAGTACACCATATCATCCACAAGCTAATGGCACTATAGAAGCCTTTAATATTTAAGTGTTGGAAAATGCATTAACCAAGGGATGCAATACAAACAGGGATGATTGGGATCTCACAATACCAACAATATTGTGGGCATATAGGACAACTTGTAAAAAGTTGACAAGCCATACACCTTTCAAGTTAGTATATGGACAAGAAGTTGTCATGCCCATGGAATACATAGTACCAAGCTTGAGAATTGCAGCATTTACAAATATGGCTGATGATGAGACAATGGATGAAAGACTGTTACAGTTAATTAGATTGGAGGAAGACCACTTCATTGCAGGCTTTCACCAACAAGTATAGAAATACATAGAAAAAGTATGGCATGATAGACACATCAAGCACAAATTATTCCAGGTATGAGACCTTGTCCTCCTTTATGATAGCAAATTTATGAAATTTCCTAGAAAATTCAAAATGTATTGGTTAGGACCATACATTGTCAAACATGTTACTAATGGTGGCGCAGTTCAGTTAGCCACATTACTTAGAATAAAATTGCAAGGACTTGTTAATGTGAGTAGATTAAATCCTTACAGGGATGGCCCTACTCCTACAAGCATAAGTTAAACAACACAAAAATGTTTTTAAGTGTCAAGTGCAATTGAAATTGGTCTCTAAAACAGGGAAGAGAGTCTGCACACAACAGTTTTGTTAGAATGCGAAGTTTACAAGATTTGAAGATGTGCTGTGAAGCACACATAGCAAGCTGAGTTGCAAAGTTCAGTCAAAGGAAGAGGGTAGTGTTGCGAATTTCCATCAAAAGAAGGGAAATGCAAAGTAAACCTCGCCACTCACCTAACCGCGAGCGAAGCTAGAGAAAACTAGTTGTTACAGTTTTGTTCGGAAACTAGATGTTATACAGTACTTTTGGGAAACCAGATTTTTCCATGTTAAGGCATATTTGTGTTGGACACAATGATCACACTGAGAGGGGGGTGAATCAGTGTGAAGACAATTTTAAAACCTTTTTCCACTTCTATTATTCAATCAAAAACTCATCAATGCATTGTATTACAATTTACATCGACATTTCATAATCTTCCATCATCTAATCAATTATGATTCATTTGCATGCAATCAACTAAATCATTAAACCATCACATCACAAAAGAACACAACACAATATGATTTTTGTAATCTTTTTGTATTTGTTTTGGACCGGTTACAACCGTTAGGGTAATTCAGCACCAACTGATACAAAGGGCACCAACTCCTCCTCCAGGACCCAGCCTGGTTTTCTTAGACCCAACCAAGAAGGGTTGATGTATCCAAACCTCAGATGCAATACTAGCTTGCATTTACAATACAACATACACACTCATGTCATCACACACACACACACACACACACATATCATCAACAATCACTGTCACCTCAACAACATCAGCACTTGTCTTTGTCTTGTCCAAAACTGTCCACTTCAACACTTATATTTTCCTTGTAAAAAACTATCCACACCGGCACTTGTCTCTATCTTCATGCTGAGCACATCATTCTGTCTTCAAGGAGCACACCTATCATTGTTGTTGCCCTAGCATCGCTCTGTCCATCATTCAATTTACCAGCATGTCTTCATCAACCAGCCAACCCATAAATAAAAATAAGAGATAGTTACATTGTTGCTCCCATTGCTTCTGCTACTGCTGCTACTCCACCAAGACTGTCCTCATCCTAACCCCCGAAAATCAGAGCTACCTGTGCATCCGAAATCTTCCACTCAAAAATTCCCATTTCATACAAGAACTTATCTTCTATTTATACTTTTTGTTTTCCATCAATTCAGGAGGTTGACTTGTCTTCTTATTTTTATTTTAATCATTAAAGAGATTAAATAAATCAAAAATGATTTATTTAATGGTATGCCCAAGTCATTTTAATTTTAACATCAACTTGGTGGCTATCCTCAAATACCAATACTTATGGGTCCAAGACCCAAACCTTCACACTCCATATTTGCGTCCCATATTATTTTTATTACTTCTAGAATGTATTATTTTTATCATTAAATAATAAATCAAATAGGATTTATTTTAGGATGGCCGACCCCATCACACCATTTCCATGTTATCTTCATTTAAAATATATACTATATTTTGACTGTCTTGCAACAACATCATGGTCTTCATGCCCGCATGGTGGTCTTATAGGATTCCTGCAAGGGCTCCTAGATATGCCCGCATGGGCACTTATTTATGCCTGCACGAGGCCTCCTTTACACTTACAATAATGCCCGCAATTGGCATTGAATATGCCTGCAAGAGGCTCACCAAAATGCTTGCATGGTCTCTTCATTTATGCCCGCAATGACCACTAAAATGCTCGCAGAGGTATATAAAAATGCCCACAACCTTCATTGAAAATGCCCGCATGGGGTCATTTAGTTCTTCCAACAAATGCCCTCAGGGGGCCTTCCAAATGCTCGCAACACCACTTTGAAGGCATTTAAAGTATGCCCGCAGGAGGTACAAAAGTGCCTGCAGGGGCATGATAAAATGCCCGCAAGGGGAGTCCAAATTCCTGCAGGTGTGGCCATGTCATCCATCTGCCATGTCATCAATTCTTCCATATTCCTTGTCATGCTTGTTGCCTCTGCACTATCATATCTTTGTCCATGTCATTCTTCTTGTCATCTCCTCAAGCTCACCATGTCATCGAGATACTTGCCATGTCACCTTGTCATGCTTGCTTGATCTTCAATGTCCTTTTCCATGTCCTCTTGCCATGTCATGTCTTCAACTTGTGTTAGCCATGTATTCAAACTTGCTCGCCATGTCACTACCTTTTGGGATTTTTCATTAATGTGTTGTCATCAATGACAACCATGGTCATCAATCTCCCCCTTTGTCATTGATGGCAAATTCAATTTCTCTCCCCCTTTGACATTAATGACAAAGGACTAATTATTTAGCCATCAAAGGCTTCACAATGCCCAAAAAAAAATTATCCTTGAATACTTCATCATATTTTCTATTCTCTCCCTTTGACTGAGCTTGGTATTATTTCTGGGAAATCATCCTCTTGCCTTGCCATCTTCAATTATTCATACCAATAGTTGAGAAGTGTACATACTCCCATCAAAATTTTTGTTGCTAGTTTTCAATGCCAAATTGCTCCCCTTGAGCACATGTCCATTGAGACAACTTGTCCTTAAAACTTCATCATAGTTCTGACTTTCTTCAGTTCAGTTATGTCAGGCTGTACCTTTTTAGCTGAATAACTATCCTTTTAAATTTGTCATTCAAATTTCATACTGCCATGTCACCTGAATTCAGATTCTATTGTGTTCTTCATATTCTTATGTGGATCCGCTTCTATGTCTTCAACACTTTGTCAGAATCTTTTTATTTATTCATCCTTAATATTCAGTAATTTATCTTCTTCCAAAACTTTGTGGATGTTTGGACACTTTTCAATTCCACTTCTAAATATTTGACTGGTGTATTAATAGCCAAATGCACAATAAAATCTTTGTTGTTGTAATGCTTGATCAACCTTCGAATTTGACTTAGCACTGTGCAAACTTCAACATATTTGAAATGATTAGTTCTGCTTCAGTTGACTGCTTCCCATAACTTCATGACCACTCTTTTGATTTTAAATATTCTTCATTAGCGTGCTAATATGTCTTTTGAATTGCTGCCTCTGATTCATCAGCTGTGCTATTTCCTTTAATGCCAATTTCAATTTCATATCTGCCTGTCTCAATGTGCAAATTTTGTCACATGGTTGTGCTTCCTCTGTTTATGTTCTCATGCAATCATATACCAACAAAAAATATTTCTTTCCACACATATACAAAACTGTTGGTTGATTTTTGGACAGACCCGGGTTTTAATGAAGCGCAGCAACAAAACCCCTTGGCGCACTGGCCCTCTCGGCAACGAGCTGCACAGCAGCTCGAGGTCTCACCCGAAGTGGCTATGGGGGGCTAAGGAATCAAGTTTCCTTAACCTAGGCGACACGGAGATTGCTCTTTCCTCCTTGACGATTCCTCTAAGGCGACGGTCTGACCTCTATTCAGACTTATGAGCGCAACAACGCTCAAGCTCCTGCTCAGCAGCCTAGCTGCGCGGTACTTTCCCTCCTGCGCTAGGACCAATTATCCTCTGCGCGGATATTCTATGCGTAGTTTCACTTGCGTGCTTGTCGCGGTAACAGGTTCTCCTATCGCAACGGCGATGTCGTCTTACCGATTCCTTTGGCCCTTAACGATTATAGTTCCCAGGGAAGCTTCACTGATTCACTCAACACATTCATAAAGATAATGCAATATTCCTGTATTTACTGTAATAGACTAAAACAAACAGGTAATCATCTCTAACACAACATCATAATAGCGAGAAATATGAAGTCCACCTCCCCGGGGAAAACCACGTCCACGGGAGTATCTTATATTAACCAGAAAATGATAGACTTATACAATATGCTGCGCACACAGCTGCAGCCTTAGATCTTTCCAGGAAACTCCACGCACACAGCCGGGAGCCCTTCTCTCGATCTATTCTCTTCCTCTCCAGAGATTACAATAGTTCAGACGTCGCCTCGGACTGTCTGCAACTCAAGGATTAGCTTCACTGCTAACCCGCTTACTGACTAGTTAGCTATCTGTCTAACCAACTGACTCTCTATCTCACTAACTAACATCTACCCATTACAATTATTCATATATATAGGTGGCCATGGCGGTCGCACCTTTACAAAACTGTGGGCCTTTCCCAGCAGTAATCCCCAAAAACCCTAACCACGCACATGGCTAGGTGTACTGTAGGCGTCGCTTGCAGTCATGTCGCCGCTTCCTGCAGGCTCCATGAATTCTGGCACAGCTTACGGGTATGGATGCCTCGTCCTTTTCCTTCAATGCTTTGGTCCGTTGCTCCTCCTTGATCCGAGCAACCATAACTTCTGTACTTAGCTTTAAATGAGGGTAGCTGAGCCCTCTACTCCATCGCTTCATTGATTATGGTAGCTGGGCTTTCCACTCGGCTACCTTCATTCTCTTCTAACGTGCGCGCGAGCTCCGCGATTTCCGGTCCGTGATCCGCGCTGAGCTCCTCCATCTGGCACCGTACTGCGCACCGTCTTCTTCTGTCCGAAAATTGGTGTTTATTCAAAACTTAGCACTCTTCCATACTTGTGCTTTTTCCTCAAAATTCGCAGCTTTTACCATAGCTGCGGCCTTGGCTCCAACAGGCCCCTAACACTTGCTTGTGGCTCGTCCTCGAGCCACTCGCACTAGCGCGTGGTCGCTTTACTTGCGCATCTGCTTTTGCTTGGGTCTCCGCGAGTGCTTTCTTCCACTGCGCAATAGCGGAGTCCAATTCATCAACACATTCCACAGCAGTCTGCACTGTTTCTGCAGTGGCTTCTTCTTTAGTGATGGAATCAATCACCTCTTGAGATTCAGCAATCTCTTTGATTTTGGCCTCGACTCGACCCACGATATCAGCATACTCATCCATGAATGGCTGAATGCTGTTGGTGAGCTTCTCATCTTCAGTTCTGAGCTTGTGCAGTTGCTGTTGCATTCTGCGCACTTCGCCCATTTTCTTCATTTTTGGTAAGCCTGTTAAGGCCTTAGCTTCTTCAGTCAGAACAGTTAGGGACTGTTCTGCGGCTTGTACCTGCTCCAAAAGACCAACTTTAAAAGGGAGCTTCTCAAGCTCCGTCCAAGCTTCCATAGCTTGGTTCATCAGGTTCTCAGCTTCCTGTATTCTGTCTTTCATCTGTGTGGAAGCTCTGTTCAGTGCTTCAAATTGTACCTGCGCATCATCTGTAAACTGCGCGGCAACACGAGCTTCTAGCTCCGCGATTTGGGTTCTATGGCCCTCAACCATAGAAACTATTTCATGCTCCAGGGTTTTCACCCTTCCTCCAATGATTTGAACTTTCTCAACCAGAGGGAGGTCTGGTTGAATCTCGCAAGCCGGCAACTCCTGGGCAATCTCATCCACGGCGTTTCTGATGCCGATGTCTTGCGCCTCATAAAGTGCAAGTTTCTCGGAGATATTCTTATGGTTTGCCTTCAGCTCTATCTCCTGCGATTGCAGTCGTTGGTTTTCCTGGAATGTAGAGAGCTCTCTAGCTCTCAGCTCAAGAGAAACTTTCTCGTGCACTAGCTGTAGGGTCTCTATAGGAATTAGAGATAAATTTATTTCAACGGGCCCAACGGCGCTTACCTGTAATGCAGCTAGAGGATCCGGAAGTGTCATGCTTGTAAGCGGGATGTGCACGACAGTATGCCTTTCTATGAGTTCTTCAACTCGCTCAGTACTTGGAATTTCTTGTGGCGCCTGCGACGTAGATGCTGGCGCATGGGTCTGCGCAATCCTTCCTGCGAGACCTTTTATTTCCACAAACTGTAGGTCTAGAGCACTTCTGATGTGAGCGTGCGTGTTCTGCAGCTCGCGAAATTGCTCTTTCAGATACTGGTCGATCCCCGAGGGAATGGCCTCAGAGGGATGCGACACCTTTTGCTTCTTGGTTGCTGGCTCTGTCGAGCCTTCATCACTTCTTTGCTCAGGGGCTTCCTTGCCCTTATCCTTGTCGTGCGCAGCGGTGGGTGGCATCGCGGATGCGATGTCGACGGCTGCTCTCCACTCGTCTGACCAAGACTTGATAGTTTCTTCAACATCTTCGGTGGTCATCCTGTAAAGGCCTACGGCCCATTCCTCTTGAATGCCTCAGGGACGGAGGTAAAGTTGATGTAAGTCGGCAGTAAAGGCCAACTTTCCTTCATATAGCGTCGCTGTCTCCTCACTCAGCCTTGGCATTTCCTGAATGGTATCTCTGAGGAGATAGTAGTATTCACAAAATACAGCGCGGTTCATCTTGCGCTTTACGGGATTAGGGGATTCCCAAAGGTTTACATAGCGAATTTCGGTAGGTTCTCCTGCGCGGCGCGGAAGGAACTGAGTGTTCGGGGGCTCCTTCCACCCGACGAGAGCACATAAAATTAAAAGCCAAGAAAAATGGAACGACTGACCGGGGTTATCTTGAACGTTCCGGCAGTCTTCCAAAAAGAATTGAGGAGGAAGAGGCACCAGTTGTACTGCTCTCCCTCCGCAGTTGCGATGGCAAGTTCCATGATAGCTCCAGTAACTTCCTTCGGTCTGCACTTCGTGAGAAGTCTGCCCGCGAGCAAACTTCCTGTAAATCTAAGTGCTTCATCTTCTACTATTGTGAGGTCATAAGCCCGACCTCCTCTTGTAAGGTTGTATTTCTGGACCAGCTTTGCAGCCAGTTTTCTATCCTTCTCCTTTCCCATAAAATGGATATTGGGATCCTTACCAACCTTAGACAAGCCAGTAATGCGATGAATCAAATCGACATTTAAATCGATTGGCCTCCCGAGCCAAAGGTAACCTCCATGAACGCAGGATAGCAGTGTTTTAACAACTGCGTTCACTTCATTGCTACGCCCGAAATGCGGTAGCTTTAACAGGTTCAGGAGTCCAGGGCGCTCCAGATTTGCTGCAAATCCCCTCAGGATGAATTTGTCAACCTTTCGGCTGGGATTATGCACTACCGTCAGATATCGGTCTAGCTGGAACTGAGGATATGTCTTGTAGTCTTCGAGGTTGAAATCAGAGAACTTGACCAGTGGAAGGTGTCCGAGCAGGGACCCTTCTATTCGCACGCCAACCGGTAGTGGAGGTAACGGAAGCGGATACTTTGCATTCTTCGAAATATGCACCTCTGGTGCATCGTCTGGTCGCGGCGGAATATAATTCACCATAGTGGCCAATGGCTCTGGAACGGGCTCTTCTGGCTGTGGCTGAGGTGCTCGTTTGGCCGGAGATTGTCTGGGATCCTGATAACCAGGATGTACATAAGTCGAAGCCGTCACGGGAGTAGTCATGCCGAAATCTAGGCCTCGGCGCAGGAATTGACGAACAACTTCTTCAGTCGACAGGTTCTCCATCGTGAACGGGTATAGGTGACAAGAACTAGGACAGAAACAGCGGAACATCGTGGGATATGAGCACTGACAACAAGGGAAACACTCTGCACGACTCGGCTCTGAAAACAATGGCTTAGATTTTCAAACAAGACTATGCAGCTCGAGAAAAGTAACCGGAAATTATACAAGTGTGGGTTATTTATAGCAAAGGCGATAGTAAATGCGGGCAAGTGGGGTTACTAGCTATAGGCGGCTATGCATGAGTTGACAACCCTACGATCCGCTTCGCCTCTGCGGTGCATTTACTGTGATGGACGGGCTCTGACAGGCTTCCGGGAGAAGCTGAAACTTTCCGTCACATGGTTTAAATGCAAATCTTACGGAGATCGAGCCGAATCTGTCAGAGCGGCTACACTTAAATGGCGGGTTTATCCTTCATTTATTCAGACGCGGCTACATAACTGCTGTAATTCAAATTTTTCCGGCGGGTCATTTCAACTTAGGAAACTGTGCCTATAGGGGTCCACAACAAAACTTCTTCAAGTGGCAATTTGACACCGGGAACTTCGCAAGAGCGATAGTTCAATGATTCGAGAAAAAAACCTCGCAAGAGCGCAATTAGGTTCGCTCCAACCAAACTTTATAGACATGCGCGGATGTTTCATGGAACTGCGCGGGAAGCCAGAGACTGAGGGTCTCGTGACTTCCATGTAGACTGGATGCGATGCCTCTTTCAACTACACTGGACATCTGCATTTCTTTGAGCAGCTATTTAAGTCGACAGGGCGGAGTGGCCGTCGCGGTAAAGCTTAAGCCGACTCCCGTTGATCATGGTAGGTAGCAATTCTCCATTCAGCTTCGCAAGCTGAACTGCTCCTCCTTCTGTTATTTTTATTACCTGAAAAGGGCCTAACCAATGTACACAAAACTTGCCTGGAAACTTGATGAATTTACTATCATAGAGGAGTACCAAGTCTCCTTCTGCAAAGTGTTTATTCTTAATGTGCCTGTCATGCCAAGCTTTCTGTCTTGCCTTCTATACCTGTTGATGAAATCCGGCTAAAAGTCGGTCTTCTTCTAGGGCAAGCAGTTGTGAAAGTCTTGCGCTCATAGTATCAGGATCTGTCATTTCTGTAATTTGCGCAATTCTGAGACTGGGAATAATGTATTCCATAGGCATAACTGCTTCTTGTCCATACACCAAACTGAAAGGTGTGTGGCCTGTTAGTTTCTTGCAGGTAGTTCTGTAAGCCCATAATACAGCGGTGACTCTAAGGTCCCAATCGTCTCTTTGTTGGTTACAGATCTTCGTCAGGGCATTCTCAAGAATTTTATTGAATGCCTCCACCGTGCCATTAGCTTGAGGGTGGTAGGGTGTACTCTTATGGTGACTAATTTGAAATTCTTCAGTAAGGGCCTCTATAGTCTGATTGAGGAAATGTGTACCCTGATCACTCATGAGAATCACTGGGCATCCAAACCTAGTGATAATGTTCTCAAAAATGAACTGCGCGGCAGTGGCAGCGTCGCAGTTCTTCACTGGCTTAGCCTCAGCCCATCTGGTGAGGTATTCAGTAGATGTGATGATGTATCTTGCGCCGGTTCTCTTTCCTGGTGGGTTGATAGGACCTACAAAATCAATGGCCCATTTATCAAAAGCACGTAGTGTTATCTGAGGTCGTAGCGACATTTCATCTCTTCTTGAAGGTTTTCCTGTTCGCTGGCACACATCGCAACATTTGCAGAATTCCTTAGTATCCTTATGCAATGTCGGCCACCAAAGACCTGCAGCTAAGATCTTCTGAGCAGTCGGCTTTCCTGCGAAATGGCCTCCTGCGGTGCCTGAGTGCGCTTCTGCGATGATAGAGTTCTTTTCATGCGGTAGGATACATCTGCGCAGGACTTCATCGGGGCCCAACTTATAAAGCTGGCCTGATATCAAGGTGAAGTCTGCGGCTTTGACGACAAGTTGTTTCTTCTGCTGGACTGTAAACTCAACTGGCGCTTGTCCGGTGGTAAGAAACTCAAGGATATCAGAATAATATTCATCTGCTGCTTGAATAGAGAACAACTGCGCGTCAGGAAGATTGTCCTCCAAATTTGTAGGTTCCTCTCCTGACTCAATCCTAGATAAGTGGCCAGGTCCTGCATTCAATCTACCTGGCTTTACAATAACCTCGAAATCATATTCTTGAAAAAGTAGTAGCCATCTGCAAATTCTTCCCCCTAACACTGGCTTATTGACCAAGTATTTCAAAGCAGAATGGTCAGTATACATTTTAAAATGTGCGCCCAGTAAGTAGTGTCTGAACTTCTGTAGGGCGTAAACCATAGCTAGTCCTTCTCTCTCTGTAGTAGTGTAGTTCTTCTCGGCTGTGGAAAGCTTTCGGCTAGAGTAAGCAATGGGGTGATCGATACCTCCTTCTCCTGGTTGCGTAAGTACGATCCCCAATGCTATAGAAGAATCATCGACATGAACATGAAAAGGTTTATTCCAGTCTGGGAAAACTAGAATTGGCGCAGTGATCATCTTGTCTTTCAGTGTGTCCAAGCTCTGTTGGCATTCTTCTATCCATTGGAATTTCGAATCCTTTTTCAGCAGTCTTTCCATAGGTGCTGTGATCTTTGCATAACCTTTGATAAATTTTCTGTAGTATCCAGTATGTCCCAATGTAGTGCGCAATTGCTTGACTGAGTTGGGCGCCGGTAAATTAGCAATGATGGCAACCTTCGCAGGATCCATCAGGAGTCCTTGTCTGCATACAATATGACCCAACAAAATACCAAAAGGAGCACAGAAGATACTTTTTTTCAAGTTAAGGGAAATCTGATGCTGTCTACATTTTTCTAACATCATTCGCAGGTTCGCTATATGGTTCTTTAATAAGCCAAATACAGTCCAATCATCAAAATAGACTTCTAAAAACTTATGGATGAATTCTTTGAAAATAGCAACAACGACTCTAGAGAAGATAGCAGGAGCGTTTTTAAGACCAAAGGGCATTACCGTGTACTGGAATGAGCCCCATTCAGTCGCAAAAGTAGTCTTATGGCGGTTGTCTGGATGAATTCTGATCTGATGGTATCCCGAAAATCCATCAGTGAAGGAGTAAGCCTCTTGTCCTCCAACATTATCAAGCACTTCATCTGTAAAAGGCGTAGGAAATGGATCATGCGCTGATGCGTCATTGAGTTTGCGCAGGTCCATGCAAATTCTTATTTCACCTTTTGTCTTCTTCTCTTGCACAACCATAGGACTAATCCAGTCGCTTTCTTCTACTGGCTCAATAATACCTGCTGTGAGCATCTTGTCAATTTCTTCTTTGACTTTTTCTTTATAGCGCGGGTTCAACCTGTATGGGCGCTGCTTTACTGGCTTGGCATCTGGTTTCAGAGGTATGCGCATCACTCCTAAGTCTCCTAGGATGCCTTTCATTTCTGTGAACTTGGTAGGAAAGATATCCTGGTAGTCACGTAATAAATCTGAAATATGCGCAACAGTTTCATCATCCCAATAGTCTCCTATAGAAGCAAACTTGGGTTCGGCTTCTGTACCAATGTTAACCTTTTTGAGCTTGATGTGTTCTGTAATGGCAGGGGTATCAAGCTGAGGACCTTCAACATTGCGCATCCCTTCTGATTCTGGAATATTGATGTTGCGAGGATCATCCTCCTCTTCTCTAGTGGTGAAATTATAGCATTCGAGGGCATTTTCTATCTGAACAGCCCAATCCGGCTGGGAATATTCTGGTAATAGACATGGTTCAAATACCTTCTTTTTAATACACTTCAGAGCTTGATCAATACTTGGATGCTCCGACTCAAAGCTGAAGGTAAGTTGAAAACTTTCTATCATAAGAGGCCAAGTAAGAGTGCCTCTGCGCAATTTAGTTTCAGTGTACCAGTTCCTTGGAACTGTGTCCAATGTGTGGATGAATAGGTGAACCCACTCATCGTCCGGAATATCTGACCATTGCTGAATGCATGCTTCAATGTGTGACCTGGGGTCACTCTGTCCCTCGTATTTGCACGACACTTCTGCTGTAGTGTCCTGGAATCTGCGCAATATCAATCTGCGACAGTCTTGCCAAGTGTGAATATTCTCTTTATGCGTACCCCACCATCTTGCGGGTGTAGCGCGCAGTGATACATCTAATGCCTGTATGCGCTGCTGTTCTGGAAGCTGTTGTTCATATGCCTGTATGAATTCACTTACGTTAGTTAAACCATCAAAAATTGGAGTGTCAGTCAATTCTGTGCCAATCCATCGAATGGATTTAGTCATCATGGCGCAACGTCTTGTAGAAACCTCATGTAAGCGATTCTGCCAATTTTCCAATCCTGCATCTGAGTCTGATGTGCACGAACTATCGCATCGCCAGCTGATATGGCCATCCGCTGTGGGATTGACATAGTCACTCTGACTAGCAGTCATCTGATACAAACTTTCCATTTGGCGCGCTTCTTCTTCTGCCCGAATGGGTTCTATATACCTTGGTCCTTGGATAGGATCAAGCGGTGCAATGACCCTAATCTGGTCATCCTCAAAGGTCATCTGTCTTTTCTTCAAGTTGATGACAGCCAAATTATCAAATGCCCAGTCTATACCTAAAAGTGTTGGGTAAGGTCTACTATCATCCAGGATTTTGATTACTTCAAAGTCTGCAGAACTTCTTACTCCCTCGATATCAATAGGTACATTGGGTAATCTGCCCAATGGAGAGACTCGTTGCTGATTCGCGAGTCTTAGCTGGATAGGGGATCTTGTAAGTTGAGGACTTCCCATCTGTTCCCATGTCTGCATGGTGAGAACATTAACTTCTGAGCCCAAATCTAAAATGACTTCGTCCATCTCAAATGCTCCAATCTGCGCTGTGAGCCTCATCTCTTTTCCAGTTCTAACGTGACTCCCAATCTGGTGAACAGCACGCTGCGGCGTGTTCGTCGAAGCAGATTGTTGACATTTATCCAATAGGTGTTGAAGTTCCATAGTTGCTTTTTCATTGCGCAACAACTTTAAGCAGTTCCTTAGAAAATTATGGACAGTACCTAGTGCATCTTCTTCATCGGGCCTTCCGGATGTAGTGGCCTGTTCTTGTACCAGGTTGTCTTGTCTTAGCGCTTGCGATCTAATATCAGTATGCGGAGTTGCGACAGAACTCGAAGCTCTGGGATCTGAGAAATACTCTTGGGCTTGCTTGAATGCTTCTTTTTGCTTCTGCAGATTAAGTGGGGTTGGTTTAATATTAGCGCGGCGCACTCATTGCGTTGCTTGCTTTCCAGTTCCCGACTCTGGCGCACCAGTGGTTGTTCCACTGCGCGTCACAATATTAACTGTATGGTCTGGTTCCATTTTTTTTGCTCCAATCAATTGAATATTCTGGTTGACCTGTGGCGTCTTTGCTTGCATTTTTGTCATCAATTGGGGGCATTCTTCAATGATATGATCATAAGATTTACAATATCTGCAAAGGGTTGTAGGGTTTTGGCAATCTCTTGCAAAATGACCTTGCGCTCCACAATTATAACAAGTAATCTGGCCTCTTCCGCGGCCAAAGTTTGTTGTGCGTCCACGGCCTCTGTAATTTCCTGTTCGGCCGTCGCGAGTTTGGTCGTACTGTGGACCTGCTATGGGTCCTTGTGCTTCTGATTGTACTCTATAAACATCGTGTTTCCTTTCCATCATAAGGTCATATGCTCTGCAATTGTTTTCATCATGGCCTACTGATTTACAGAAATTACAATATAGATTCTTTGGAGTTTGTACATATTTCTGAAGTAAGTGACATTCTTGTGGTCTATGACCTCTAGTTCTACAGATTTCACACCAAGATCCTTGTGGTTGTGGTAAAGGATTAGGTGCTCCAGTTGCAATATACTCTATGAAAACAGGGCAATGGTCCTTTGAATGACCTTGCGCTTTACATTTTGTACACCATATTTCTTCCTTAACATCCTTGCCTTTCTTAATATCATGCACTTGCAAGGTTAAGTTTGCTAATTGGTTCTGCAACTGCGCAACATCGTTGCTTGTTCCAGCAATTGGTGAAGCTTCTAGTTTCATAGCCATCTCTAGAGCTTGTTCCTGAGTAGTGAGATTCTGTTGCATAAGAGGAAGTCTAATGTGTGGAAGCAGTGCAGCAATGAACCATTCCTTATGCTGTTGTGGTGCAAACTCAAAGCTTACTTGATCTATCAAGGCTTTAAACTTTTGGTCAAAGTCCCATACTGACTCTGTGGGTAACTGCTTGATGTCTTTGAGCTCTATTATACACTGTGATTCTGATTTAGGTTTCTTGAATTCTCTAATCATTGCATTTCTTACCTCAGCAAGCGTTCTATTCTGTGCTGCTGAGTATTTCATGAACCAAGTTAAGGCTCTTTCTCTTAATGTGGTTGCTAACTGAACCAGTTTAATAGCATCATCATTAATTTGCTTAATTGTCCAAATGGCTTCACATAGGAACCAGTGTTGCTCAGGGTCTTCTATCCCTGTTCCTCTAAAAGTTGGTAGTTTCATATCATCACCCATCTTTCTTGTGCTAGGTTGAGGTGTAGGTGTTGTAGCAGTTCTTCTGGACTGGTTGAACAAAGGTGGCACAGAGGTACTAGAAGTACCGTGTGAGCTACTAGAAGGTGTTACTGCGAGATTATACTGAGCTTTGTCCGTCTTTTGTGGTGTAAAAGGGTGATAAGGGATCTGAGCGCTCCCTTGTCTTTCTATGTGGCTTGCTCTAGGAACTTGACTATCTTCTGGGCTCGACTCAAAAGGATGTTGGTCAAGGCCTACTTTATACCGTTTTCCACTACGAGTGCAACCAATAACTTCAGGGTCACTATCAGAGTCTACGGACATTACTTGTCTATACTATGCATCTGAAGCTATACATAGTTTTGCTTTTTCATACAGAAGCATTTTAATGGATAAGTTCAAAGAATTCAGGAACTTACCTCTATGTGCCTGAAAGAAACTCCTCTCAGCTTCACTGAAACTCTTTCTTGTATCCACTGCAAACTCAGTGATGAAACCTTCCAGCAGACTATTCAACCAAAAGTCTACTGCGCGGGACACAGAATTGTCTACCCGCTTCAGAATACTGACTAGCTCAGGCATCCAAGCGACTGGTCGATCAATACACACAGTGGGTCTAGTATCTGCTAACTTGGCTATCCAAGCATGTAACTCAAGTGCAAATGTGACAAAGAAAATTTCATGAAGGTCAGTATAGATATACTTCTGCAACCATTCTTCTGGCTGGAGTCTAGAGCTTTTATTTTCTTGTTCAGCGAACTCTGTAGCCTTTAAATCGAACCACTCCTGGATTTCTGTAGCTGTGGGATTCCAGTAACACATTTGTCAGCTGAGCAAGTCTCAAGGAACCATTTGTTGGCTCAACCACAATCTTCTACGTTGCAAAAATAGCAATTCTCAGTCACGCGGCAACGGAACCATTTGTTGGCTCCACAACAGGGTTCAAAGCAACGGAAGTGGCGTGATCAAGAAGTCATAAGGCAACAGAACCATTTGTTGACTCCCTTCTTTCTCTGGATGTCGCCTCGATATCGCGTGTCGCGGAAATAACAAGTCTCATTCACGCGGCAACGGAACCATTTGTTGGCTGCTTTTTGGACAGACCCGGGTTTTAATGAAGCGCAGCAACAAAACCCCTTGGCGCACTGGCCCTCTCGGCAACGAGCTGCACAGCAGCTCGAGGTCTCACCCGAAGTGGCTATGGGGGGCTAAGGAATCAAGTTTCCTTAACCTAGGCGACGCGGAGATTGCTTTTTCCTCCTTGACGATTCCTCTAAGGCGACGGTCTCACCTCTATTCAGACTTATGAGCGCAACAACGCTCAAGCTCCTGCTCAGCAGCTTAGCTGCGCGGTACTTTCCCTCCTACGCTAGGACCAATTATCCTCTGCGCGGATATTCTATGCGTAGTTTCACTTGCGTGCTTGTCGCGGTAACAGGTTCTCCTATCGCAACGGCGATGTCGTCTTACCGATTCCTTTGACCCTTAACGATTATAGTTCCCAGGGAAGCTTCACTGATTCACTCAACACATTCATAAAGATAATGCAATATTCCTGTATTTAATGTAATAGACTAAAACAAACAGGTAATCATCTCTAACACAACATCATAATAGCGAGAAATATGAAGTCCACCTCCCCGGGGAAAACCACGTCCACGGGAGTATCTTATATTAACCAGAAAATGATAGACTTATACAATATGCTGCGCACACAGCTGCAGCCTTAGATCTTTCCAGGAAACTCCACGCACACAGCTGGGAGCCCTTCTCTCGATCTATTCTCTTCCTCTCCAGAGATTACAATAGTTCAGACGTCGCCTCGGACTGTCTGCAACTCAAGGATTAGCTTCACTGCTAACCCGCTTACTGACTAGTTAGCTATCTGTCTAACCAACTGACTCTCTATCTCACTAACTAACATCTACCCATTACAATTATTCATATATATAGGTGGCCATGGCGGTCGCACCTTTACAAAACTGTGGGCCTTTCCCAGCAGTAATCCCCAAAAACGCTAACCACGCACATGGCTAGGTGTACTGTAGGCGTCGCTTGCAGTCATGTCGCCGCTTCCTGCAGGCTCCATGAATTCTAGCGCATCTTACGGGTATGGATGCCTCCTCCTTTGCCTTCAATGCTTTGGTCCGTTGCTCCTCCTTGATCCGAGCAACCATAACTTCTGTACTTAGCTTTAAATGAGGGTAGTTGAGCCCTCTACTCCATCGCTTCATTGATGATGGTAGCTGGGCTTTCCACTCGGCTACCTTCATTCTCTTCTAACGTGCGCGCGAGCTCCGCGATTTCCGGTCCGTGATCCGCGCTGAGCTCGTCCATCTGGCACCGTACTGCGCACCGTCTTCTTCTGTCCGAAAATTGGTGTTTATTCAAAACTTAGCACTCTTCCATACTTGTGCTTTTTCCTCAAAATTCGCAGCTTTTACCATAGCTGCGGCCTTGGCTCCAACAAAAACTAAATGCATCATTAAATTCATAAAAGGTAAGCATGCATTAGGTTGCTTCATTTTGTTTACCAATCATACTCCCACTATCAAAATGCCACGATCCTTGGACATGTTACTTGCTTGGAGCAACCATCATTACCCATTGAGTCCATCCTCCAATAATGAACGCATGGTGTACTTAAAGTCTTTAAAAGACTTCAAGTATGGCTTGTCATGTGGCAGCCATCTTCACTTGTGCACTGATTCTCAACTTCATTTAGATTTAGAAAAATATTTTTCTTCACCCACACTTGCTTTTTGACATCTGTCTTTTCATCATTTTCTCCATTATATTCACTGGTCTTCTTAGTTGAGCTATATGTTAATCTTCTCATTGTATTCTAACAGTTTTGATCTTTGTGCCCAAAGCCATTGCAATCATGACATTTCATAGTTCGAAAATATGTAGCAATGTGACCAAATCAGTTGCATGTCCAACACTTAACTGAGTTGTTGGAGCTTCCAACACTTCTCTTATCAACTTCTTTTCTCCATCCTTGAGAATGTCCCTGACTGTAGGTTCTTCTCTTTTGATTTTCAAATCTTCTTGCATTGGTCTTCTTCCAAGGTTCACTTGTTCTTCTTGTTGATGTGTACAAGAGACTCCTCCTTGATTGATTTCTTTGACTTGCACAATCTTGGGCTTTGTGCCCAAGCCCACTACACATGTAGCATCTTAAAATATGACATGTAGCAACAATATGTCCTTCTTGGTTCCAACATCTAATCTTGTCATTTGGTCTTCCAAAATTATTTCTTCCACCTACACAATCCATTGCTTTGTGACCAAAGTTAGAACAATAGAAACAATAACCATTCAATCCATTTTCATACCTTGGACCTTGTTTCCATCTTTGAATTGTTTCTTTGCTCTGAGGATTGCGCCTAACTCCTTGATGTATTCTTGAACAACCAACATCTTTGTTGTCATGTGCAGGTACATGGGATGCATCCTTGGTCATTGATGGACCTGCTTCTGGAGTCTTGGGAGACCAAGTGTCATGTTCTTCTTCTTTCTTGAACCCAAGACCAAATGTGTCAAAAGGAGACCTTTGACATTTCAGTCTTTCATCCAAGATATCTGAACTTTTGTTGAACTTCACATAGGCATCAGATTTCTTGTCCTTCTTTCTGAGACCAACAACCTCCATCTCAAGATTCCGGTTTGTCTTCTCCTTTTCTTCCAACTGATTTCTTAACACTTCTTCTATCCTCTTGGATTCCTCCAACTGAGTTTTTAGATCAATGTTAACCTTCCTTGTCTCCTTAAGGTCTTCTGAATCTTTACCAAGCTCTTTCTTTTCTTTGGTTAGATTGATCAACTCAATCTTTAGCTTTTCATTTTCTTCTTCTTTCTCCTTCAGCTGATCTTGCAACATTACTCCTTTAAGATTAATTTTCTTAAGTAACTCCTTTAGTTCCATGTTCTTATTTTGGAAATCGTCCAAACAATCAAAGGTTGTTTTCTTAAACCTCTTAATCAGATTGGTTAAGTTCAACTTTGTTAAAGCACCAATCAACTCTAAGATCTATGTTACATACATAGTTTATAAATCTCTTTCTGGCCTTCAACAATTCTTCATCATTATCTGCAGTAGCATTTTCAACCTCATCAAATATAGAAATCCTACAATCAGAATTATTCATACCTTTACTGGAGTGCAATTCTTCCTTTTCTTCAAGCTTGATATCTTCAATAATCTTGACTTCTGTCTCTTGATTTTCTTTTTCAGTGTCTTGTCTTTCTTTTTTATATTCATTCTCCAATTTGAACCATAGATCCTTTGCTGAAGTGTATTCCCCAATACTTTCTTTGACTGATTTTGGAAGTCCATCCAAGAGAAACTTCCATGTTGTTATATTGTCCTTCTTTGCATCTTTATGTGTTGCTGCTTTTCCCTTCTTGTTTGATAGATTGGGTGGATTGATCACAATCTCCCAAACTCCAAAATTTTTGAGGTAGGATTTCATCTTGCTCCTCCAACCAAAATAATCCTTCACATCAAACATTGGTAAATCATTGATGAATTCTTCCTTTGGATCCATACTTGTGTCCACGGATCTCCTTCAAACTTGCAAAAGCTAATAATGAAGGCCTGCTCTGATACCAATTGTTGGACACAATGTTCACATTGAGAGGGGGGTGAATCAGTGTGAAGACAATTTTAAAACCTTTTTCCATTTCTACTATTCAATCAAAAATTCATCAATGCATCGTATTAAAATTTATATCAACATTTCATAATATTCCATCATCTAATCAATTATGATTCATTAGCATGTAATCGACTAAATCATTAAACCATCACATCACAAAAGAACACAACACAATATGATTTTTGCAATCTTTTTGTATTTGTTTTGGACTGGCTACAACCATTACGGTAATTCAGCACCAATTGATACAAAGAGCACCAACTCCTCATCCAGGACCTAGCCCGGTTTTCTTAGACCCAGCCAAGAACGGTTGAGGTATCCAAACCTCAGATGCAAGACTAGCTTGCATTTACAATACAGTACACACACTCATTGTTAAATTTTCAGAATTTACTTCAATATGATCTAGGATCTTAACTGAGAGAACAACATGTACAGCATATCTACAGCATATCAATCATGGAGAAAATAATGCAAGCACACAAGAGACACAAAGATTTACTTGGGGAAAACCATAAAGGTGACAAACCTCAATAACTTCCTCAGAGATAGATAGAGCAATGATACAACCAACCATGAGAGATAGACATAACCTAGCAGCAGATCCTCCTCCTCCATAAATGCGCCACTCCTCCTTGAGTGCATGAGTGAGAAGTGAGTGAGTAAATAGAGTGCCTCCCGCACTCTATTTATACTTGACTTGACTTGCCTTTTTACCTAACTCATGTAGGCTCGAACTTAACCACATAATATAATGCTGACTGGGCCGACCCCCAATAGGGTGGTCTAATAACCCTTTGACCCGTGCATGGCCGACCCCCAATAGGGTGGTCTAATAACCCTTCGACCCACATGACTTATACAGGGCCGACCCCAACAAGGTGGTCTAATAACCCATCAAGTATAAGTTACGACACTTACAATATAAATGAAGACACTTCCGTATAGAGGAATAATACCATCTCTATAGGAGTACATACAACATACATATATGAAATACATTTCGAAGTTACATATACATCAACACTCCCTCTTAACTAGGAAGGTATTTCTCAGCACAGTTCTTCTAGCACAAGTCATCTTCTCTGGATCATCGTCACTGGATAATCGTCATCGAGTCATCATCATCGTCACTGCTGCTGCTATCTCAATCAATCTCTGAATCTACTCGTCATAGGAAGTTCTACAGAGCCAATCCTTTTTCATACTGGATGTAGGCCCACCACCTGCAGGTCTTCATCATCACTGGCCATACTGTGGAATCCTCAGGACTTATTACGTGCATCACAAAACCTCGAAAGAGCATCCCAGGATGTTACGGGTACACAACTCCGACCTGTAGGATCTCCCAGGGTGCTATTACATGTGACCCCACCACAAAACCTCGAAAGAGCATCCCAGGCTGTTACGAGCACACAGCTTTACCTATAGGATCTCCCAGGGCAACGAATTACATGTGGTCATGGAAAAACCTCGCAAGAGCATCCTAGGACTGATTACGGGCATACAGCCCAACCTATCGGATCTCCCAGGGCGCTATTACATGCCATAGGACAAAACCTCGCAAGAGCATCTGCCAGATATCTCAGGGCGCTATTACATGCCATAGGTAAAACCTCGAAAGACTATCTGTAGATCTCCCAGGGCACCGAATTACATGTCCTCTCAGAGCAAAACCTTGAAAGAGCATTTTCCAGATGTCCCAGGGCACCGATATTACATGCCATAGGCAAAACCTCGAAAGACCATCTGCAAATCTCCCAGGGCACCGGATTACATGCTCATCTGCACAACCTGATCCATGGCCATAGAGTATCATCCTGATACTCACCATACATCATCCTGATCATCATCACTGCAACGTCCTGCTGCATGTCATCTGGAGCAACATCTTGAAGCTCGTCATCTATGATCATCCTGATCATCACTGCAACATCCTGCTGCATGTCATCATACCTGATCCACCTGATCATCAATGCATCTACCTGATGCATACCAAGTATCTACCTGATACATATCATCATACATGATCCTCCTGATCATCAATGTATCCACCTGATACAAATACAAATACATGATACATATCACCATACATGATCCACCTGATCATACAATGTATCCACCTGATACATATACAGATACATGGTCCAAGCATCCAACATGATGCATATACAAAATACATACACATGATCCAACTGATCATATCCAGCATCAACATGATGCGTACATACATACATAAAAATGATCCAACTGATCATATCCAGCATCCAACATGATGCGTACATACATACATAAAAATGATCCAACTGATCATATCCAACATCCAACATGGTGCGTACATACATACATAAAAATGATCCAACTGATCATATCCAGCATCCAACATGATGCGTACATACATACATAAAAATGATCCAACTGATCATATCCAAGCAGAAACCAGAACATCATCCTAATGCTCATCATCCAGCGCTTACATCCACAGCCATGTGAAGGATCCTCCTTCCAACATGCTTGGAATGGCTTCAGCAAATGTGTCCATCACTTCTTCCTTGAAGTGTCCTTGATCTGAAAAACGCCAAGCCTCTCTCCAAAGTACTCGAACTTCACCCTGGCTAGTGGCTTCGTCAGCACATCTGCAATCTTCTCGTCTGTCGCAACATATAGGAGCTTCACAGCTCCTCTCTGCACCATATCCCTGATATAGTGATATTTGATCTCTATGTGTTTCGACCTGTCATGAAACACTGGGTTCTCGGACAGCTTCACACAACTATGGTTATCACAGAAGATACCAGTAGCCTCCAACGGGAGATCAAATAGCTCAGACAGTAGCTTCCGTAGCCATACTACCTCACAACTAGCTGAACAGGTTGCAACATACTCTGCCTCAGCTGTACTTAGTGCTACACAGGACTGCTTCCTGCTAAACAAAGAGATCACACCTGATCCCATATTGAAGCAGCACCCAGATGTGCTCTTCCTATTTGCAGCACTGCCAGCCCAATCTGAATCAACATAACCCTGCAGGTTAAACTTTTGATTCGCTTCATACTTGAGCCCAAAATCCACTGTATCCTTTAGGTACCTCAGAACATGCTTTACAGCAACCAGGTGAACACTCCTCAGATCCGTCAGGAACTGGCTCAATGTGTTCACAGCAAAGCAAATATCTGGTCTCGTGTTCGTCAGGTACATCAAGGACCCAATCATCTGACGATACATAAACCGGCTCAGATGAAGCATCACAAAGAAGCTTCAGATTCGATGCCATAGGTGTGGCCATGGCCTTGCAATCCATCATCCCGAACCTCTTCAGGATCTCTACTGCAGACTTCCCTTGTCCAAGGAAGATTCCATCACTCTGCCACACCTCCATGCCAAAAACAAATAGTGCATCATCCCCAAGTTCCTCATCTCGAACTCGGTAGTAAGCTTCCGCTGCGTGTCGGCAATCAATCTATTTTCACCTGTAACAAACAGGTTATCCGCATACAAAAGTAGTATCACTGGATTGCCTTCCTCAACCTTGTAGTAAAGGTTGGAATTCGCTTTACTCTTGGTAAAGCCCAAACTGGATAGAAAGTTGTCTATCCTACCATACCAAGTTCTGCACACATATATGACTACACCATGTTGTCTTGAAATCCATTTGGTGCATCTTCTATTTCATCACTTTTATATTTCTCAATGCTGCCATCTGCAACATGCTTGATCTGATAGTTCCATTTGGAAGTCACAACAGACTTCCCTTCAGCTCTTGGGATCGCACCCCAAACATCATTCTTCATGATCGACGGATCATGGCATTCCATTTCTTCATCCCAGATCCTGGGAACTTCAATATCTTCAATAGATATCTTTGTTGCTGGAACAAATGTTGTAGTTCTTCTTTTGTAGGAGATGGCATATGATCTTTCCTACACAAGTTAAATTGCATGATTAGAAACATCTCATAATTTTCAGAACAAATTCTTACACATAAAGAAATATGTCATACAGTCATGCAATTATCTTAGCCAAATGCTTCAATACAACATTTATCCATATCCCATAACTTTCTAGATGCCTTCCAATCTCTACCAGAACATTGTTAAGAGTGTGCACAACTCCCAACATGTCAGCAAAGAGGTTTCATTCTAGATAAGTAGCAATGGAATGTTGTACAGTGCCATAGGCCACTTACCCATGCATATTAGGAGTATACTGTTCATCAATGCAACTATTCTAATATGCATAATACACAACCTAATTCTAGGAACATCAGTATATACATTATTGAACAATATTATTTAAGAAATGACAATTCAAATACTTATCTTTGTTTGTTCGTTGGGTGGACTCCCTCTGAGTCTTCGCTTCCTTGCAGGAACTACTGGAGTCCTAATTTGAAGTAGCTTCTTCTACACCTTTTGATGTGGAATGAAGAGAGATGGTCAACTCCCTCTGAATATCTGCATCCTTGCATAAACAACTGGAGTGTACTCCCTCTTGATCTTTGCTTCCTGGATTACTTGTTCTTGAACTCATATTTATCCTTGGTCCCTATGTATGCTTGTTAGTATCATGATTTTGTTATCCTTGTGATCTCATATAAAATCATACATTCATTAGTATACTATTAAAACACAATAATCTCAAGCATGTATAGTCATGATCATTTCAAACAGAAATAATAAGCATTAGCATTCAAGGTTTATGTAGGATTCTTATGGTTAGTCAAATCATAAGAAACATAACATGTCTAAACCTATAATTACTCAAACCTATGACTCTTAGGGTTAGTCATATCATCAATCAAGAGAAGAGATATAATATGCATAAAACCTGTGATTATTCAAACCTATACCTTCATGATTCTTCTGGTTAGTCATATCATCAATTATGGTAAGAAACATAATATGCATACAACCATGATTATTCAAACCTATGACTTCATGAATAATCATTATCAACAACAATATAAGATCCTAACACAAGGTAGGATTCTATCTTGATATAGGAAAAACATACCTGGATTAGCATGCTAGTTAGTTATGTCTAACATACTCACATGATGTCTTCTTGTTCTTCTTCAATGACTTGTGCTAGTAACCTATATATCTCATAGGTTAACCATTACAAAACCAAGTTATACATACCTCGTAAATGGATCTTCTATGAGATCCATGACAATGGATGAATCTTTGTCCTCATGTTATCATGATCATATATTCTTGGACCAGAACATGATTTGTCTTTCTTGGTGTACCTTTCATGTTAGTAGACAACATAAACCTCATACAACACCATAATGCATTAGTACAATCATAAGTGTCAACACCCTAACCAATGAATATCTTCTATCATGCATTCATAATTTTGTTAAGGTGATACGACAAATCTAAAATCAAAATTGTACTAACCGTAATAACATGAAGACAAACATACCATAAACTTAATCATGGACAAATATCGAAACATACCTCGATGAGTCATACCTGTCGAGATCGCTTGTAATCTTCTTATGTAAAGCCTTAGCCTTATCTCCCTCTGAAACAGGAACTCCTTCACTTATGCAGGCGACCAATCCATCTTCTTCTAGGATTAACCCTATCCACTTTATTTGCAAGAACTGGACCTGGAGCTAGATATGGTTTTGTCAGAGAAACCCCAAAAATTCAAACTTTGAATTTCAAACTTCCGAAAGGATAGAAATATGTGCCTTGATGAGCTGATCAAACTGGTATATTCAGAATTTGAAAACTGCAAAGTTTCACTCCTCAATTTTGCCTTCGAAACTTCCGGATTCACTGGACGTAACCCTGAACTGGGGTTTGATGAAGCCCACTCTTCTGCCCAATCAAAAGGTTTGATCCAAAGCTCTAAGCTTCTATTTTTCTGAGGAGCTTCCAGCCGTGGTCACAGATTTCAAAAATTCCCATTTTTACAGAAGCCCTAATTTTCCACTTTTCTTATCAAAGTCCCAAACTAGGGTTTTATCAAGCCCGGCCTTCTGCCCAACCAAAAATTCTGATCTTGGTCTCTAAATTTCTATTTTGATGAGTAGCATCCAGCCATGATCTCCGATTACAAAAATTCCAACTTTCTTCAAAGCCCTAAATTCCGGAAGCCATGAATGAAGGTACTAAAAAATAATTCTATTTTGACAGAAATATGTACCTGATTGTTTCTGGTGTAACTCCGAACTTTTTGATCCATAGGGTCTGAAGAAAGTTTCCTGAGATAGCCTGACCTTTTACCTTTCCATCCTGACAGGTCTGACCTCAATTGGATTCTCTGAGAGAGATTTATGCCAAATGTCGCAACGTGACCTGTTTTGGGATAATACAGGAGTGCAAACTTGTACGAAGTGCCACGTGTCACTGTTTGAACTTCGGTCTCTAAAAAAGTTTACTGAGATAGCTCGCTCTGTTATATTTCCATCCTGACAGGTCTGACCTCTATTGGACTCTGTGAGAGAGAGTTATGCCAAGTGTCGCAACATGACCTGTTTATGGGATAATATAGGAGAGCGAACTTGTACGACGTGCCACGTGTCACTGGTTCAACTTCGGCCTCTGAAAACGTTTCTTGAGATAGTACAGCCTGTGTACTACCTGTCACTTTTTACAAAATTTCATTTGGAGCTTCCTAGCCCAGGTTATGACCTTTTTCCCAAGGTCACCTGATTTTGACTTAGATCTGGAAGAGGCAGAAACCCTATATTGTACAGATCATAAATCACAAAGTACAACGAATTAGAGGTTGTCCTTTGGACACAAGGTACATGGGGATCTTAGCTTCGGCCTGTAACAATTTTAGATCCGAAAAATTCGCCAAAACGGATTTATAGCGAAAGTGCTACGATGACTGGTTTTTTCTATATCAAGCCCTAGCATCGTAAGTGCAACAAGTGTCATACATGCCATATCATGCCTTCTTTCAGGCTAGCTCTGATACCATGTTAAATTTTCAGAATTTACTTCAATCTGATCTAGGATCTTAACTGAGAGAACAACATGTACAACATATCTACAGCATATCAATCATGGAGAAAATAATGCAAGCACACAAGAGACACAAAGATTTACTTGGGGAAAACCATAAAGGTGAAAAACCCCAATAACTTCCTCAGAGATAGATAGAGCAATGATACAACCAACCATGAGAGATAGACATAACCTAGCAGCAGATCCTCCTCCTCCATAAGTGCGCCACTCCTCCTTGAGTGCATGAGTGAGAAGTGAGTGAGTAAATAGAGTGCCTCCCGCACTCTATTTATACTTGACTTGACTTGCCTTTTTACCTAATTCATGTAAGCTCGAACTTAACCACATAATATAATGCTGACTGGGCTGACCCCCAATAGGGTGGTCTAATAACCCTTTGACCCACATGGCCGACCCCCAATAGGGTGGTCTAATAACCCTTCGACCCACACGACTTATACAGGGCCGACCCCAACAAGGTGGTCTAATAACCCATCAAGTATAAGTTACGACACTTACAATATAAATGACGACACTTCCGTATAGATGAATAATACCATCTCTATAGGAGTACATACAACATACATATATGAAATACATTCCGAAGTTACATATACATCAACACTCATGTCATCACACACACACACACACACACACACACACACACACACATCATCAACAATCACTGTCACATCAACAACATCAACACTTGTCTTTGTCTTGTCCAAAACTGTCCACTTCAACACTTATCTCTACCTTGTCAAAAACTATCCACACCGACACTTGTCTCTGTCTTCATGCTGAGCACATCATTCTATCTTCAAGGAGCACACCTATCATTGTTGATGCCCTAGCAATGCTCTGTCCATCATTCAATTTACCAACATGTCTTCATCAACCGGCCAACCCAGAAAAAAAGATAAGAGATAGTTACATTGCTGCTCCCATTGCTTCTGATGTTGTTGCTACTCCATCAAGACTATCCTCATCCTGACCCCGAAAATCAGAGCTACTTGTGCATCCGAAATCTCCCACTCAAAAATTATTATTTCAAACAAAAACTTGTCTTTTATTTATACTTTTTGTTTTCCATCAATTTAGGAGGCCGACTTGTCTTCTTATTTTTATTTTTATCATTAAAGAGATTAAATAAATAAAAAATGATTTATGTAATGGTATGCCAAGTCATTTTAACTTTAACATCAACTTGGTGGCTATCCTCAAAGACCAATACTTATGGGTCCAAGACCCAAACCTTCACACTCCATATTTTCGTCCCATATTATTTGTATTGCTTCTAGAATGTATTTATTTTTATCATTAAATAATAAATCAAATAGGATTTATTTTAGGATGGCCGACCCCATCACACCATTTCCATGTTATCTTCATTTAAAATATATATTATATTTTGACTTTCTTGCAACAACATCACGGTCTTCATGCCCGCATGGTGGTCTTATAGGATGCCTGCAAGGGCTCCTAGATATACCCGCATGGGCACTTATTTATGCCCGCACGGGGGCTACTTTACACCTACAATAATGCCCGCCGCTGGCCTTGAATATGCCCGCAAGAGGCTCACCAAAATGCCCACATGTTCTCTTCATTTATGCTTGCAATGATCACTAAAATGCCCACAGGGGTATATAAAAATGCATGCAGCTTTCATTGAAAATGCCTGCAAGAGGTCATTTAGTTCTTCCAACAAATGCCCGCAGGGGGGCTTCCAAATGCCCACACCACCACTTTGAAGCAATTTAAATTATGCCCGTAGGAGGTATAAAAATGCCCGCAGGGGCATCATAAAATGTCCACAAGGGGAGTCCAAATGCCCGTAGTGTTGGACACACCGAGCACACTAAGAGGGGGGGGTGAACAGTGTGTATAGCTTTTTATTACTTTTTCAACTTTAATAATCATCAACTGCTTCTTCAATACATCATTCATTAATGTATTACCACATTATCATTATATCATCAACATTATTAACAATTACAGCTCATCATCACATATCATCATATCATCATCATATAGGAAGCATAGCAAAACACAGTACACAAGATTTTTACGTGGAAACCCAAGTCCTGGGGGAAAAACCACGGAAGCCTTTATAATAATAATTTACCAGCAACAACTGGAAGGAGGCAACAACCCCCTTTGTTACAAAGACTTCAATTCTCTAGCTACAACTAGAAGGAGGCTACAACCCCCTGGTTTACAGGCTACAACCTGAAGGAAGCCTTAGCTCCCTAGATTTCCTTGCCCCGTCCTGCCACCCTGATATGAAGATAGTAACTGAAACTACTGAACCACAAACTTCACTGATCTTGCGGACCTGCTATCCAACACTTGTACCCAATCTATACCACACTGCACAATCATTGTCACTGCTCATCAACTGACCACTGCTCATCAACTGTTCACTACTCATCAACTGACCACTGCTTATCAACTGTTCACTGCTCATCAACTGTTCACTGCTCATTAACTGACCACTGCTCATCACAACTGTTCATCATCCTGTACAATCAATCTGTGCAATCTAGCTGTACCAATCAATCCGTCTGATCTAGCTGTAGCAATCAATCTGTCTACATAAATCAATCTGCTGTTCACATCATTCGAGTTAGTCAATCTGAGTTTAACCAACCGTACACGAGACTCAGTCCACCTGAGTCAAACCAACTGCTCATACAAACTCAGCCAATATGAGTCAGACCAAATGCACATGTAGTAGCCTGTGCTAATGCTGCTCAACTGAACCAATGTACTCACTCCTAGTTACCACTATTCATCATTGTACTATTGTCGTCAATGCATCATTTATAATTCTATATCATCACACATTGTGTTTTCATCATACATCACTGAGTATCATTGTGTAAACATCACTGAGCATATCAAACTGAGCATTTATCACTGTGTTTCATCATACATATATTACTGTGTACTAATTGTCATGCCACTGAGTGTATTTTACTGAACATACCACTGTTTAAATATTACTAAGTACATATGTATATGCCACTGTGTAAATATTTCATGCATGTATCATTGAACATAAGGTATGCATCGTCATGCATCATCATCATAGGTATGCATCATCGTCATAGGGTATGCATCATCATCATAAAATATGCATAATTGTCACTTCATTGTGCACCGTGTATGCATCATCAACATCAAGTATACATCATAATGCATAGGAGAGCATCATCACACTATGGTATGCATGTACATCATATTGTATAGGAGTGCATCAACTTCATAGAGTGTACATCATTATCACATGCATTATCATCATAAAGTGTATAATATCATAGCATAAAGGTATGCAACATCATCATCATATCCTCCATAATGACTTCAAATATATATACCAATATATAGGCTCACATACTAATATCAAAGATGAACTCTATCCATGAGAGACATGTGCCATTACAAGAGAAACCCAGAAGCATGAGCCATACCTTTTTGAAGATCATAAGTTCAAGAAACAATAGACAAACCAAAATAAAATCTATATCATGTCATCACATAGCCCTCGTAACAAGCTTTCCAACGAGCCAAGAATTTTGTAATTCCGATTCCGTATGAGAAAGTTATGCCAATTTTAGTAAAGATGCCCAAAAATTTCTCCTCCACAAAATTTCGCACTTTTCTCCAAGAGTTGCGAAATTCCAATTGATGAGCAAATGAAATGTTTGATATTCTATTTATATAGGTCTTGGAGGAAATTTATTACCTCAAACAGGGCCGACATGCAATTCAAAATTACAAATAATTAAATTTTCTTTTGTTAGGTCGGCTCACCCAAAAAGGTGGGGTACACCAACTTCAAAAATTCATATCTCTTCAACCATAAGGAGTTAGAAGATGCTCCACATATCAATGGAAATTGCTTGACGAGGACTATCTCCCTATGATGGGTTTATTTGCAAATTCTTGGTCTAATACCCTTAAATTATTCAATGTGTCCAGGACGTCAAAGACCCCACACATGAGGGTGCCAAAGACCATACCACTAACTACAAGAGTTTCAAAGTCTTCTTCAACATATCAAGGCACGTCCGTGGGATCTACCTCCATCTACATCCAAATAGCCATATAACCACAAATAGGACCATACATCACCATGGTTCAAGACCCAAGGCACCGCATGCAAGGGTTTCAAGGGCTCTTTCAAGGATATCATATAATATTTAAACAAGATACTTTCCATGGACTTCAAGCCCATCACATAGGACTCCATCGCCAAGTGATGAGGGAATCATGACCAAGGGTTCTATCATATCAAAGGCTCCAACAATCATGGGCTTACAAACCACCATATGTATGGATTCCAAGACCCAAATCATTTCCAAATGCACCATCAATGATCATATAGTGTCCAAGGGTCATCATGCCGCCATTTATGTGGGTGCCAGACCTTCTCATGCATAATGACCATCTCCAAGGGTTCCATGACCCAAGTTTGTGGGCTTAAGGACCAAATTAACACATCATCCAATCATGCAACATAGAGACCTTCAATCAACAGACAACTAGGAGCAGGGGATACAACAATGGACTCAACTGGGACCAAAATACAGCTTAGGGGCACTTAACCAAGTTAATGGTAGCCAGGGCTTTTGCCATTGCCCCAAGGCCTCCAAGGGCTTCAAGCTTGGGCTTGGACAAAGTCAAAAGGTCTCCTCTTGACACAGACAACCATAAACCAAACACTAACCCTCAGGGGCTCCACAAGGGGCACCAAGACGCAACTGTTGGCATCAATGGCCATGCACTGTTGGCATCAATGACAACTTAATCAACACGTAGGTGTCCTTCCTTGGCCATGTCATCAATTCTTCCATATGCCTTGTCATGCTTGATGCCTTTGCACTATCATATCTCTGTCCATGTCATTCTTCTTGTCATCTCCTCAAGCTCACCATGTCATCGAGTTGCTTTCCATGCCATCTTGTCATGCTTGCTTGATCTTCAATGTCCTTTGCCATGTCCTCCTGCCATGTCATGTCTTCAACTTGTGCTAGCCATGTATTCAAACTTGCTTGCCATGTCACTACCTTTTGGGCTTTGTCATTAATGTGTTGTCATCAATGACAACCATGGTCATCAATTTGTCTGTTGAAGATACATTTAATGAAAGGAAAGGACCAAGATCTAAGAAAGATTTGGCCAACAGACATAGCATTTAATGTTAACTTACCCGTTTTTGGGTGCATCTTAGTGGAGTTGTGGCTATAAATAGTAAATATCGCATAGTTACCGGTTTTACCATAACTTTTAATTTTTTACCACGAGTAATTTATGAGTTTTTACCAGTTGAGAACATAACATTCCGACAATTTATGTCTGAGCAAGGAAGCCTACAGGATATATTAAGGTAATTCCATCAGCCTGGTCTAGAAGGAATTATGAAGACCCCTATGAAGAAAACAGTGCCAAAGAAAGGTGGGACCTCTAGAGCCTCACCGCGGCATGCACCAGACCAGAAACAAAAAGATAAGCAAAAAGCTACAGAACCAGAGAAGCTGAAGACTATAGAAGTTCCAAAAGAGTTTCCGCCAGAGCGACCTCGTGAGAGGCTGATTTTGCTGATACTCGAGTACATCCCTCCGCAAAGAGATGATGCTCCGATGGTCATACTGAAAAAGAATCTACAATACGAAAGGTTCCCAAATGCAAGTTCTCAAATCATGATTTGTTGCATTCAACTAGTACCCATAGTTTCAGCCGGATCAATATATGTGCAGACATTACGATGAAGCCACCAAGCAAACGACAATTCAAGCGCAAGACTGGATTGCGTCGTTGCAATCCTCAAGATTGTTGAATTTACTACGAATTCGGCATTTTGACCGAAGTCCAGAGCTCACCGCAGTTGTGCAGACATTGTTGTCATGTTGTCACTAGGGATACTTGTGGTTAGACCGCAAGATTGATATCAATATTGACCTTAGCTACAAGATTACGCACTTAAGCAAATGAGGCACTGAACCTGCAACAGATTTCGTAGGCAAGAACAAAGGTAAAGAACTTGCAAGGAGGATGAAGAGCGAATTCGGCATGGTAAAAGGAACCTGTGGCTATCAAGAAAATCAGAATAAGGATGTTGCCACGAGGTTCACGGTTCAGTTGCTCGCAGGAAAAGTACTAAGGAATTGCAGACCGTTAGAAGTGTCGGCACTGCGATCTCCTTAGCTGTTAAGGCTAAGGATGGATAACAATTCAATTGGTCGAGTTACATTTTGAATGAATTCTTAGATGATGTAGTAGATGCACAAGACAATGACTATCTGTTTCATTATAGCTAGTTGATAATCTTGATTGCATTCGTGGGTTGGAAAGAGCCAAAATACCAACAAAATGTACCGGTGTTCGCTGGAGATTGTCGTGGACCAAGATATGCGAACATGTGGAGTAATTCAAAGACAGACAAACAAAGAGTGAACAACATGCAGTTGTACACATTTTATGAGCAGTTATGTGAAGTAATCAGGTGTACTTCGCGCATTCCGAAGGGAATGACGATAACATACATCCGGAAGATGAGATTTAAAGCAGGCCTTCACTTTATCTTCATACATCCTAGAGAACCAACAAACCTAGAATGCTATGAGGGTCAATATCAACTAGATGCGCAGAAGATTGACCTCGTCATTGAAGATTGGTCGCCCGAATGGAAAATCGATGCACCAGAGACATTGATCACGACATCTGAGGAAAGCATCAATGAAACCAACCCAGAGAAAGAGCAGGATCAAGAACAAGAACAACAACAGACTGGAGACTTGCCAAAAGGAGATAAGAGGAAGAATCCTGACACAGATGTGTCGAAAGGACCAAAAAGGAAGAAACCGAAAGCAAGTAAGACTCTGCTCGAGACGAAGTTGCATGATGATGACTACGACTACATCGCAGCCAAATTCCATGAGCATATTGAAGAGACATGTGCAATGAAAGACAGTCAGCATGAACAACTTAAAGCAAGCATGACAGAGAGCATCGCAAAACTGAAGAGCATGGTAGCGAGATTAGAGCAAGTCCAAAGAGACTTAATAAGAGAATCAGACTCCAAAGACAAACAGAGGAGTCAAGCTGAAGAAAAAGAAAAGCGCCTGCACTCACAATGCGACCTCGGTTAGTCCACATAGAGCCGACGAACGTAATATTCCCATTTGATGAAATCACTAAAGGTACGAAGCAGCTCGCACATTTGGATATCAATGTGGGAATGTTACCCATTGAAGGACTACACAATCTACATCTGCAAGTAGTAGAAGAAATCAAGGACAAAGATATGATCTCATACAACCAACATCTCAAGTTAGAAGAAAGTTGTAAAAAGCTGGGGAATGAATGCAAAGCGAAGACCAATGAGCTAGCAAATGCTCAGGAGAAGCGGAAAAAGATAAAGAAGGTTGTAGCATAAGTCTGTGCGAAGATCCCAGATTGCGAAGAAGGTTGTATCAATATTAACAATGGTGCTGCAGTAGACAATATCAAAGCAAAAATGGAAGATATGGAGATTGGTTACAAAGAAAATATTGTTGACTTGGAGTCAAGGCAACAACCTGGTACTCCGCTAGAAGTGAAAGAAGCAAGGGTTGAAGAACTGAATACTTCAACAGAGAACAACTCCGCAGAAGTTGCGAGGTGTCAAGACTTGCTAGACGAAGTGACTAAGTCATGGGCAATGCTGTAAGAAGACCCAGACTTACAGAAAATTCAGGATGAAGTCCAGACAAAGCAGAAGGACCTCGACACAATGAACACGGCTATGAAGGATTTGCCGCCAAGGAAAAGAATATAGAAGTTCACAGAGACGAAGGAACTTCGGAAAGAATTGAAGGCGTTAAGAGCAAAGGAAGCCGAAACTTCAACGAAGTTACAACCTATGCAAGAAGAGGAATTGGCACTCTCTGAAGAGATATAGGCGAAGCTACAAGAGCTTCAAGCGACAGAAAGCACAGTAAATGACCAAATGCAAGAACCTATCTCCGCGATTTTTCTCGACACGATGAAAGAATATGAGCAAGAGACTAAGGAGGTCGTTGCAAAGCTGAGCGCAACATACCGAGACTTTGCAGCGAAGATGAGCACCCCAAGTGCTGCAAAGCCAAAGAAGCCTAGTGTAAGTGGCTCGGGAATGAGCCATAAGTAAGTGTTAGGGGCTTGTTGGGTGCAACCCAAGTAAGGAAAGTCTTGGACGCAAAGTACAGTTAGGCGAGGCCTGACTTTGACCAATTTTGGAGATAAGCGACTCCGTAATTCCCGGCCAGAGGGTATGGAGCGAAGTACAGTCGACAGGAAGGAACTGGTCTCCTTAATAAAGACGAACTACTAAGGACAGCCAGAGGTGGTTGAAGCAGTTAAAGACCAAGCGACGACCTGACTGCTACAAGACCAGAAAGTAAATAAGTGGAATGGTGTAAAGGACACACCACTGCAGAATTCAGAACTGCGCCTGTCAGAGAAGCACCAGAGTCAGAAGAAGCGGCGTCAAAGGGACAACGAAGTTATAGCTAAGCATGGTCTACAGGAGAACCATGAGTATTTTTGGGTTTAAGGGTACTATGGGGGTTGGCCCATAGTTATTGTAATATGTGACCTTCGGGCACATTGATATATAGGGGTATTTTGTATAAGGAAGGGTTGGTATTTTGCATGTTCAGACAACCAAGTGCTATTTGTTGTTTCAGATTGTATATCTAGACTGAGAGAGAGAACAAACTCTACAGCTGAGTGCGTAGAGATCTGATTGTAGAGAAGAGTTTGCAGCTGAGTGCACAGATTGGAACTGTTACCTTCCCAAGTAATATAAGAACAATTATTGTGGACGTAGCTCCCGCCTGGGGGTGAACCATGTAAATCTGTGTGTTATGTATGAGTTTATGCAATGTTTTGAGTTCAAGTTGCTATATGTTTATGTGTTTGCGTTCATGTGTATGCAAATGGAAATCATATGTTAAGTAAATGGAACACGTATATAAATACTGCGAAGTAATACTAAGTATGATGAATGCGTAGTTAACCAGTAAAGATAAAAGTGATTCAATGTAGTTATGTAGGTTGTTGGTAACTGCGAAGTGCGAAGTCATCTATTTATATAGTCATGTTAAGTGTATGTTAGAAAGGAACGTGTTGCGAGGTCGAGTAACCACATCTGCGCATCACCACGGTTACAGAAGCCTGATTATGTAACCCCCCCATATTTCATTTCGGTGAGACGTCAATCTATTTACAGGTTGTTGCCGAAAGGACCAGTGAAAGGGGTTTTGTTGTGTCTACAAGAAATTCGTCGAACCCGGGTCATCCCAAAGAAGACCAACACATACATTGGACACAGGTTTCATATGGTGGTTGATGTATTTTTTTATGGTTATTATTATTTTCAGACCATTATTTTTATATTGTTAGGGTATGGTTGAGACTATTGATCATACAAGTTGCCACAGGGTGTATGGGTACTCATCTCTAGTACATTTGGACCTTCTGAGTCGATTGGGACACTTAGTTATCAATTACAGGCACTTCCAGTGATTATATTGTCAGATTTCAGCTTTTCTCCAGTTTTTCCATGCAGAAATGGCTTGTCCAACAATTGCATTGATCTAGCACATTCTCTTAGTTCGCTAATGAGGAGATGGGGCGTTCAGCCACTTGTTATTACCATATTACCCCATCTTCAGACATTGTGGTGCAGTCAGATTTGTGTCCGGGACACCAGGCATATAGCTACAGGATTTTTGATGAATTTTCGATGGTTTTCTGAGGATTAAAAATAGGATAAAAAGGTCACTAAGGAAATCAATTTGGGAAAATGAGGCAAGGTATTGGCATGAGGTTTGTTCATAGGTCTTTTGTGATGCATCCCACACCTTCTAGCTCAGCTTACAGCATTCAGTGCGGTCCACACACTCTCCGAGTTGTTTTTTTTTATGTATTATTCTATCATTGAGGGGGGCCACCATTTGGCCACTTTTGTATAATTATTGAGTCATATCTTATATCATTGTGACATGCGGTGATGCTAGTAAAGGATAATAATACCTCCTAGCCCCACCATGTGCTCCTTACACTTGTCTTAGTCATGTTTTATGTGGTGCGACCCCTCTTAGGGCCTCTCTAGTGAGTGTGCACCCCCTTTAATCAGTTGCTCCATGTGTTATTGCTCCAGCTCATCATAGTCGTCGATTGTATTATGTTTATATTTTGATCTCCACCACTCGTTCATAAAATGGTTAGGGTTTTGGTCTCTCTCATTCTTATTTAAGGAAGAGACCCCCTCATTGTAAAGGCACCGTTGGGCTCTTGAACTCTTGGAATAAAAATATTATTTTGCAAATCTACTTCTATGGCTTTGATGGGTGCTCTTGCAAGTTGAATATGCAATCTTTTCTCTGTGTTATCACTGTGGATCTTGTTTCTCCAAACGTTTTTTCTGTAGAGAGGTCGTGTGGTAGAATATGAGGGCGAATTGAAGAAGGCGTTATTGTGGGGAAACCCCATATCTCTCTCTCGGATCAACCTTTGTCTCAGGGAGTACCTTTATTGTATCTTCATGAAATTTTGATGTTACTTGTTTCATATTTTCTCCTGTATAGTTTCTTTCATGCTTGATCGATTCTCATTATAGATCGTTTTTGGCAGGGAAGGACACACTATTCACTCTGGAATGATAGTGATTCTACTTGGGGAAGTTGGATCTCACTCTTGATTGCCTCCCTTTGGAAGATTATCAATTTGCAAGATGTTCGCAAGCTTTTAAGGTAAGATCTAAAAGGTACGTAACGATTTTCATGCATTTTACCCATTGGTCACTTCAAACCCTCATTGATTAAAACCCTATTTTTTTTAGATATGATAAATCTAGTGATTATTTGGGCTTAATAATTAAAACCCACCTCATAATTAACTAGTAAACCTTGGAGACCAAATTTGGTGGGAATCTGATTCCATTTACCCCTCGATCTAAGGCACTAGAACTCTCCAAGGGAGGTCGCACTTGTGGGTTAGTAGTCTTTTTCCAGATCTATCATCTGGGTGTTGCTATTTTGTCATTACAACCTCAAATCTATAGCTTAGCCACCCTTACAATGCCCTTCAAATTCACCTTGTGGAACCCATTTTACTCACTTTCCTTAATTTAAGGGTGGGCCCCACTTGGGTATTTTTTATTGACATTAGATCTATCTAGATCTACCGTTTTAATCTCATAGGTGGCATATTTAATGCATGGTTGAGCATTTGCCCCTTCTATAAGCCTCATCAACCAAGCCCTAACTCCATTGTCCATTTATATTACCTAGATCTAGATCCAATTACTCTTGATCCCTCTTCCTTTTCACTTTCACTTTTCCCTAGAAGGTCTAGAGTAGGTTTGCTAACCTCTTTTGGTTAGCCAGGGTCTCTCCCTTGGTCTTGCATTTGTCTTATCTAAAGTGAAGAGTGCCTCAATTAGCGTGACAACCATTTATCCTTGGGAATCATGGCTCTCTTGGGTCACCTCTTTAATTGTCCAATACCTCTACCATCCTGGATAGGATCACCTTTTTGGGACAACTACAAGTTGTGTGAACATTTTTGGCGCCGTTGTCGAGGAGGTAGAGGCTTACCTCAGGTGACTGTGAGTGCCTGTGCATAATTTATATCTTATTGCATCTTTTCTTGTAACTTGGATGGTTATCATCTTTATTCTTAAATCATACATAACCATCTTATTTCACTCATCTCTCCTCGCTTATACACGACATATCTTTCGGTAGACAAGAGCTAAAGTTTACCTGGTGACTCCTAATTGTGACTCCGCTGAGGAACGAACTCATAAACATCCTTACGATCTCAGAAGTAGGGCTAACAAGAATCAATAAGAAGGAACCCCACTTACATATCATAGAAGAGATCCCAAGGCCCAATCATCTGTGAGGAACCTCCAACAATTAATTAATGAAAATGCACGATATATCAGAAATAACATAACACAGAATAGATTTATTGATCGCGGGCCACTTCGAAAGGGAAACCTCCTTTGAACAATCTCAATACAAATAAATTTTGGATGCCTTCATTGGCCTCAACACGTACTTATATACTAAGTCTATGCGCCAATACTATGGATCAATACCATGGAACATATAATACTACGGGAATTACAAAGCATATGTGTCCAATACTATGGATCAATACCATGGAACATATAATACTATGGGCTAATACAAACTATGGATCACCATGGAACATATAATACTACAGGAGGACTTACAAAGCATATGTGTCCAATAACAATATACTAACAAATTAAAGAGAAGGGTTGACACGGGTTCCTAATATCCCCTCCCCCTTAGAAAAAGCTTTGTCCTCAAAGCTTTAGATGTGGAAATTGATGTTGAATATGAAGGAGTGGTTCCCATGTAGCATCCTCTGGTTGCACTCAGTGCCACTGAATTAATACCTCTGTGATAGATCGAGAACGAAGTTGACGAGTGCGCCTATTGAGGATGGACTCCGGCTCCAAAATGATGGCTCCTTCATTATCCAGTTCTGGTAAAATAGTTTGTCCTGTGATGTTGGTGCCAAGAACTTTCATCAGACAAGAGACATGAAATACTGGATGAATGCAAGAAAAAGGAGGAAGTTCCAATTTATAAGCAACAGACCCAATATTCTGAAGAACCTTATAGGGCCCATAGAACTTTGGAGCGAGCTTATGACGCCCTTTGAGTTTATGGGAGGATTGCTTAGAAGGCTGTAGACAAAGAAAAACCATATCACCTGCTTGAAAAGTGCGCTCAAAACGGTGTTGATCAGCTTGTTGTTTCATTCGAATTCTTGCCATGTGAAGATTGTCCTACAAAATGCAAAGAATCTGATCGCAGTTTCAAAGAATCGTGTCATTTTCCTGAACTGGTGAACTGCTGAGGGTGTATGGAAGAAGAACTGGCAGTGCCTGACCATAGATTACTTCATATGGAGTCATTTTAGATGCAGTATTGTACCACCATTCAACGAGAAGGAGCCACTTCGCCCACTGAGATTGTTGTTCGAAGGTGAAGCAACGAAGATAAGTTTCCAAACATTTATTGGTAAATTCAGTCGGACCATCTATTTGTGGGTGAGACCCTGAACTCATCTTCAGTTTGGTGCCAGTGTGGCGAAATAGTTTTGTCCAAAAATGACTAGTGAAAGTTGCATCGCAATCCGCGACAATGGAAGTAGGGATTTCATGAAGATGGAAGATTTGGTCTAGGGCACAAAATTGACTATATTTGTAGAGGCCAGCATCCACAACCAAAATCATTGTCTTCCCTCTAGATTTAGGGAGCCCTTCAATGAAATCCATAGAAATATATGTCCAAATTCGTGTAGGGATGGGCCGGGGTTCGGGCAATTCCAGAAGGAGTGTCATTTCACCCTTGTTGGGTTGGCAAGTATCACATTCAACCACCATTTGTTGAATTGTTCATTTCACTCCCTACCAAAAGAAGTTACGTTGTTCCCGCTCATATGTTTTGAGGAACCCAGAGTGCCCTGCTAATGGAGAAGCATGGAGTTCATAGAAGACGGCTTGTTGAAGATTTGTGCTCTAGGGAAGCATCAGATGACCCTTGTATCTCAGGGAAGTACCATCCCAAGAGTAATGCGGTACAATAGAAGGGTTGTTGGCCAACCGTTGGATGATTTGAGATAATGAGGAGTTAGTGACATAGCCCTATTGAACAAATTGCAATCAATTTGGAATAGGCATAGAAACAGTTGAAAGAGAAACTTGGTCGTCAAATGTGCGAGAAAGAGCGTCTGCCACCAGATTGTCCTTACCCTTCTTATAAGTGATCTCGTAGGCATAACCCATGAATTTGCTAATCCTTTTTTGTTGTGCTGGGGGGAAGGCTCGTTGTTCCGGGAAATATTTCAGAGTCTTGATGCAGAAATAATTCCCTAATAGGTATGGTCGCCACTTCTGTACTGCATGCAAAATAGCCATCATTTCCTTCTCATATGTAGAGGCGGTTAAATTCTTACCGGAAAGGGCTCTTGAAGGTGGCAACCCCCTAGGTCGATAAAATTCACCTGCATATCTATCCAAAATTTGTTGTAGATCCAAAGGAGTAGTGGAGACTGTTGATGGGTGCATCTAAATGGAATGGAGCTGAGCGATGACACCATGTAAATTCTTCTCAAGGATCTTTTCCATACGATGTGAACTGATAATGCGGAGAGACCCTGGTTATAAGCCCGCCAATGTGTCTTTTTCCCATTGACTGAAAACTGCATCCAAAGTTCAGCAAAATCCCATAAGATGGGGCAAAGTGTGCTTAACCATTGAGCGCCCAAAACCACATCACATCCTCCTAAGGCCAAGGCAAACATGTCAGAGCGCAGGTTATAATATCCCATAGAGATACGCACATTGCGACACTTCCCCTTGCAAGGTAAGGTGTCCTTATTCGCAATCATGACTTCAAAGTTGGAGCAAGGATGGACAAAACAATCAGTCTGTTTGGCGATCCGAGGGTCAATGAAGTTATGCGAGCTACCAAAATCAATGAGTATTGTAAGAGGGAGCTTCTTGAAGTAACCCTTGACCTGCATTGTTTGTGGGGTGGTGACTCTGGCTAAAGCATGGAGAGATATATCTGGGTGGTCGTCCTGAGATGGAGGGTCAACAAACGGTTGTTGAATGTCGACCCGATCATCTATTGTATCTGGAGCTTCTTCACCAAGTTCAGAGGCAGGCGGAGAATCCACATCCAAGAGATAGAGCTTTTGCTCAACACATCTATGGCCCCGAGTGAACTTCTCGTCACAATTATCACAAAGCCCTTTTTCTCTACGTGCTCGCATCTTTGCTTCAGACAAATGCTTGATAGGATTTGGTCGAGGAGCTGGCGTGATGGGAGGTTGTTGGCAAACCATATTTCTGAATGGAACAAAAGTGGATTTGGAGCGTTGTTGGGTTGTGATCTTGTCCTCTGCCAACTTAGCCAACCCTAGGACTTCCATCATTGCATTGGGACAAAACATTTTAACCTCTGATCGGATTGCATCCTTGAGACCACTGATAAAACAACTCCTGTAGAATTCATTAGACAATCTTTTTTTGTGATTGGTCAGTTTCTCAAATTTTGTCTGATACTCTCACAGTCCCAATTTGGTAAAGTTTAGTGAGTGCTCATGTGAAGTCATCAAAAGCACTAGGACCAAATCGTTGCAAAAGGAGTTGGCAAAAATCTGTCCATTTTGGCTCTTCATGAGCCTTGATGTACCAACGGTACCATTGAAGGGCTTCATGTTCCAAATGAAAGGATGCAAGTGGAACTTTGTTGACATCAAAAGTATTATGCAGACTGAAATATTGTTATGCCTAGTATATCCATCCAGTCGGATCATTACCATTGAAGTGAGGAAAATCAAGCTTTGGCCCACGACAATTGCTGGAAGAAGAGAGCCCAGTGTCTGCAGAAGATTTTGGTTGTCATTTATTGTTCATGGTTGAATGTTGAAGATGAAGGATGAGAGATTTTTCATCCAGATCTTGGAGTTTGGTTTTGAGGGTTGCAAGTTCTTTTTGTGAATGGGTAGAAAAACAAAAACAGAAGCTTCTTTAGTAAAGGAAATTTTGGATTTGGGAAAAATTCTGATGGGTAATTGGGGTTTGACTAGGTTTTGGACACTTTTTGATGGACGGGGAAGCAAAAAATGGGGATTTCATAAGCGGGGTGAAAGAATGAGAAAATTTGTCAAAGAGGGACAAAGAAGCAGAAATAGGAAATGAAAACTGTGGAAAAATTTGAAGGCGATTGGTTGAAAATCAGAGAAGTTATGGCGAACCCTAAAAATAGACAGATGTGGGATTTATGGCTTTGGGAAGTGGAATTTGGGATAGGGTCCTCGAGAATGAAATATGCAGAAAGGGATGGCAAGGGTGTTAGTGATTTTTTCTAGAATGGATTTGCAACAACGCAGAAGTGATCTGCAACAGTTTTGGACAGATGTAATCTGCGATTTATCAGCTGGCAATAGATATGGACCCTAGGTATGCGCGGCTTCCTAAAGGTTCAGGGGATTCACTCGGCCACCAATGTTGTTTAACGACTTGTGTATGCGCGGCTTCCTAAAGGTTCAGGGGATTCACTCGGCCACCAATGTTGTTTAACGACTTGTGTATTGGGGCAGTACCCCTCACTCCACGGCTTAGGTGAAATAGATAACCACTTTGCCACAAACGACTACTCTTGGTTTACCTCACGGGTGGGAACTAGTCAATCTGGTAGGAGTCGTTGCTTTTTTGCTGGAAGGTCCTCTCAATGGGCCAGCTACTTCGGGGTTCCTATGTTACTCCTCACAATGAGTTTTAGGGATATGCCCAAGTACTTCCCATAGTTAAGAGGATAGGGATTATTCCTGGATCCGAACCTGCAATTGAAAGGAACAATATAGATACGAAAACAAATTGGCAGAAATTCCACCCAACAAGCCCAAGAAAGTGCTCTGATACCAGATGTGAGGAACTTCCAACAATTAATTAATGAAAATGCACGATATATTAGAAATAACAGAACACATAATAGATTTATTGATCGTGGGCCACTTCGAGGGGGCAACCTCATTTAAGCAAGCTCAATACAAATAACTTCTGGATGCCTTCATTGGCCTCAACACGTACTTATATATTAAGTCTATGCGTCAATACTATGAATCAATACCATGGAAAATGTTGATTAGGTTGTCACTGATGCCAACAATGTCTGGTCATTGATGCCAACAGTTAAGTCTTGGTGCCCCTTGTGGAGCCCCTGAGGGTTAGTGTTTGGTTTGTGGTTGTCTGTGTCAAGAGGAGACCTTTTGACTTTGTCCAAGCCCAAGCTTGAAGCCCTTGGAGGCCTTGGGAAAATGGCAAAAGCCCTGAACACCCTTTAGAGTGTTTAAGTACCCCTAAGGTGTTTCTCTGGTTCCCCAGTTGTTTTCCAGTACCACAACCTATGCCCTAATATTCTAGAAAGTGTCCTTGGTGGGTTGAAGAAGTTGCAAGAGTCCAAATGAACCTTTCAGTGGTCATTTGTGTTTATTGAGGTCATGGTACCCCAGGAGAAGGTCTAGCAACCCCACAGGTGATGTCATGATGGATCTTGACCCTTGTACGCCCCCTGGTGTGGTTGAGGTGGTTGAAGAAGCCTATAAAGCCCCTTGCTTGATGAAGAAGCCCTAAAGAAGTCCTTGGACCCACATTTGATGTCTTAATGGTCCTTGTCCCCTTAAAGGTGATGATGTGGTCATTAATGACTTGATGAAGACTTGGAACCCTTGATGAAGATCTTGATGCCCATGTATCCCTTGTTGGGGTCATGGAACCCTTGGAGATGGTCATTATGCATGAGAAGGTCTGGCACCCACATAAATGGCGGCATGATGACCCTTGGACACTATATGATCATTGATGGTGCATTTGGAAATGATTTGGGTCTTGGAATCCATACACATGGTGGTTTGTAAGCCCATGATTGTTGGAGCCTTTGATATGATAGAATCCTTGGTCATGATTCCCTCATCACTTGGCGATGGAGTCCTATGTGATGGGCTTGAAGTCCATGGAAAGTATCTTGTTTAAATATTATATGATATCCTTGAAAGAGTCATTGAAACCCTTGCATGCGGTGCCTTGGGTCTTGAACCATGGTGATGTATGGTCCTATTTGTGGTTATATGGCTATTGGGATGTAGATGGAGGTAGATCCCACGGACGTGCCTTGATATGTTGAAGAAGACTTTGAAACTCTTGTAGTTAGTGATATGGTCTTTGGCACCCTCATGTGTGGGGTCTTTGACGTCCTGGACACATTGAATAATTTAAGGGTATTAGACCAAGAATTTGCAAATAAACCCATCATAGGGAGATAGTCCTCAGCAAGCCATTTCCATTGATAGGTGGAGCATCTTCTAACTCCTTATGGTTGAAGAGATATGAATTTTTGAAGTTGGTGTACCCCACCTTTTGGGTGAGCCGACCTAACAAAAGAAAATTTAATTATTTGTAATTTTGAATTGCATGTCGGCCCTCTTTGAGGTAATAAATTTCCTCCAAGACCTATATAAATAGAATATCAAACATTTCATTTGCTCATCAATTGGAATTTCGCAACTCTTGGAGAAAAGTGCGAAATTTTGTGGAGGAGAAATTTTTGGGCATCTTTACTAAAATTGGCATAACTTTCTCATACGGAATCGGAAATACAAAATTCTTGGCTCGTTGGAAAGCTTGTTACGAGGACTATGTGATGACATGATCTAGATTTTATTTTGTTTTGTCTATTGTTTCTTGACCTTATGATCTTCAAAAAGGTATGGCTCATGCATCTCGGTTTCTCTTGTAATGGCACATGTCTCTCATGGATAGAGTTCATCTTTGATATTAGTATGTGAGCCTATATATTGGTATATATATTTGAAGTCATTATGGAGGATATGATGATGATGTTGCATACCTTTATGCTATGATATTATACACTTTATGATGATAATGCATGTGATAATGATGTACACTCTATGAAGTTGATGCACTCCTATACAATATGATGTACATGCATACCATAGTGTGATGATGCTCTCCTATGCATTATGATGTATACTTGATGTTGATGTGCTAAAGAAGTTTACACAGTGATGTTCTAGATATGCTCAGCTTATATATGATATGATCAATGATGTTTACACAGTAACATGCTCAGTGTATGTTGATGTGCTAAAGAAGTTTACACAGTCATGTTCTAGATATGCTCAACTTACATATGATATGATCAGTGATGTTTACACAGTGACATGCTCAGTGTATGTTGATGTGCTAGTGATGTTTACATTGCTGTATGCTCAGTAAAGTGCGATGGTACACAGGATTATGTATGCTCAGTGGTGTATGTAGTGATATATAGAAACAATGATACAATGATGACATTGATGAAATGATGAACGATGGTATTGAGCAGTGAGTACATTGATTCAGGCTACATGAGCAAATTCCTAAACTCAGATTGGCTGAGTTGTATGAATAGTTGGTTTGACTCAGGTGGACTAAGTCTAGTATACCGTTGGTTAAACTAAGATTTACTAATTCGAATGACGTGAACAGCAGATTGATTGGTACAGACAAATTGATTACTCAGTTGATGAACAGTGTGGCACAGTTGTGATGAGCAGTGGTCAGTTGATGTGGTTGTGCAATATAGTACAGATTGAGCAGTGTGATACAGTTGATGTGCAGTAGTCAGCAGTGGTCAGCAGTGACAGTGGTTGTGCAGTGTGATACAGTTGATGTGCAGTGGTCAGCAGTGGTCAGTAGTGACAGTGGTTGTGCAGTGTGGTACAGATTGTGCAGTTTGGTACAGGTGTTGGATAGCCGGTCCACAGGATCAATGCAGTAGTTAAGTATCTATCTTCATTTCAGGGTGGTAGGACGGGGCAAAGAAATATAGGGAGCTAAGGCTTCCTTCAGGTTGTAGCCTGTAAACCAGGGGGTTGTAGCCTCTTTCCAGTTGTAGCTGGAGAATTGAAGTCTTTGTAACAAAGGGGGTTGTTGCCTCCTTCCAGTTGTTGCTAGTAAATTATTATTATAAAGGCTTACGTGGTTTTTCCCCCGGGACTTGGGTTTCCACGTAAAAATCTTGTGTACTGTGTTTTGCTATGCTTCCTATGTGATGATGATATGTGATGTTGAGCTGTAATTGTTAATAATGCTGATGATATAATGATAATGTGGTAATACATTAATGAATGATGTATTGAAGAAGCAGTTGATGATTGTTAAAGTTGAAAAAGTAATAAAAAGCTATACACACTGTTCACCCCCCCCTCTCAGTGTGCTCGGTGTGTCCAACAATTGGTATCAGAGCGGGTCCTTCACAGAAAGCCTTACCATCTTGAAGTAGATCCTTGACACACCATGGGGTTCTCAGTGAATGGAGCACCATTGTTTTGTGGGACAAATTACTTGATCTGGAAAAGAAGAATGCAAGGTTATCTTGGAGTAGAAGGCAGTGGAGTATGGCAGTCAGTGCTTACTGGGTACGATCATCCGAAGAAAGTGAAAACAACAGCTCAGAAGGAAGCAAGGAAAAATAACTCAATGGCTATGGAATCCATTCTTGAAGGCTTATCAGATTCCATAAAAGAGAAAATTGGAAAGTGCAACACTGCTAAGGAACTATGGCTCAAAATAGAACATCTCTACTCCTCTAAGGAACATGAAGAAGAAGTTATGAAACTCATGACTGCAGATCTGACAGATCTCCAAAAGAAGAAAATAGGAAAGTGCAACTCAATTGAAGAATTGTCACTGAAGTTAGATCAACTTGAAGAACAAAAAGCAGAAGACAACTCCATAGAAAGGTCAGTACAAGATCCAGGTAAGTATAAAGGTAAGTCTATTGAACACCCTATTTGTAATGTTTTTGAAGAAATATGTCTATCGGGTATAAAGGATAAGTGCTATTCAAAATTCATAGATTGTAATACATCAAAATGTGATGAATCTCATTATTTCTTGATAAATGATGGAAATGACTGTTTAAACAATGATATTACTAATGCTTTGCAAAAGGTTGAGAAACTTTGTAAACAAAACCAGGTATTATAAGAACAATTGGACAGATCCGAGAAGAGGAATCAAGAAGAATCTGAGAAAGCCACACAGACTATAATTGATCTAAATCTCCAAGTTGAAGAAGCTACCAGAATCAAAGAAGCCATATCCAACTCTCTGAAAGATCAACTTGAGAAGTCTACTGTTGAAAATAAAAGACAATCGGAAGAAATTGACAAGCTCAGAAGACAGCTAGAAGATAAGACTCGCAAGCTTCAAGACAAAGATAGTGAGATCAGTATCTTACTTGAAAAAATGCAGAAGGAAAGATCCGCCAGTCAGAAAGAAGATCCAAGTGACAAAACGGGAATTCATTTCAATCATGAGATTGAAGAGAAAATAAGAAGAAAACAAGAAGATGAAATCAAATCCTTGAAGACAGAATTACGAAAGGTATGTCTGATGAATTTTGAATTTGAAAAGGAACTCTCAGAACTCAGAAAAGAAAATCAAGAAATAAAAGGACAGATGGAAGACAGTATTGTCATTGATCTGAAAGAACAGATAGAAGAAGTCAAGAAAATTGAAGAAGACCTAACAAGACAACTCCAAGAAAAGATAGAAATTTGTCAAAAGCAAGAATTGAAGATCCTCTCTCTAAAGGAAGATCTGAACAAGGCAGTTGCTCAATTGAAGACAAATTCAAAGATTGAAAAGAACATTGAAGAAAGTGAAAGTTCCAGGGAAAAAGAAAAAAAGGCTAATAGTTATACAGATATTTTCAGTAGATCCCATGATCAGCAAGATTCAAGGAAGAATAGAAACAGAGAACTTGCATCACAAAGAAGATCCTTTGCTCAGGGATATCCCATGATGTTTAGTGGTCACTGCTACAAGTGTAACAACTATGGTCACAAAGCCATCCATTGCAGAACTCATGACAGAATAATTCCAGATATAAATCAAGGTATGTTTTCCGTTCAATGTTATAATTGTTATCATTATGGTCATTTTGCGAAACATTGCAGGATGCAGGGAGAAGTTAAAGTTTGGAGAAGAAAGCAAGTTCAACCGAATGTCATGAACAGTGATCAACCTACCAAAGTATGGAAAATAAAGTCAGTAGATTGCAGCAATGATCAAAACATAAATGATGAAAATATTGGGAAAAACCCAATACCATTTTGAAGACTATCGATCAGTGTGATGAAGTGTAAAAGGAGCTATGTACTTGATTATCCTACAGTAGTTGGTTCCAGCATATAAGCAGCAGCAGTGCCCAGTGATAGGGGGAGCAGTATTGCTAAAGAAAGTTCTCGTTGCCATTGATGCAAAAAGGAAGAGAAGTTGTTGACAGGGGGAGCATGCCCTGAGGGGGAGCTATATTGTCAAAGGATGTTCCCTTTGCCATTGATGCCAAAGGGGGAGAGAAGTTGTGAACATGGGGAGCCTGTTCTTAGGGGGAGCCTGTTCTCAGGGGGAGCCTGAGTATTGTCATCAATGACAAAGGGGGAGATTGTTGATTAGGTTGTCATTGATGCCAACAGTTAAGTCTTGGTGCCCCTTGTGGAGCCCCTGAGGGTTAGTGTTTGGTTTGTGGTTGTCTGTGTCAAGAGGAGACCTTTTGACTTTGTCCAAGCCCAAGCTTGAAGCCCTTGGAGGCCTTGGGAAAATGGCAAAAGCCCTGAACACCCTTTAGAGTGTTTAAGTACCCCTAAGGTGTTTCTCTGGTTCCCCAGTTGTTTTCCAGTACCACAACCTATGCCCTAATATTCTAGAAAGTGTCCTTGGTGGGTTGAAGAAGTTGCAAGAGTCCAAATGAACCTTTCAGTGGTCATTTGTGTTTATTGAGGTCATGGTACCCTAGGAGAAGGTCTAGCAACCCCACAGGTGATGTCATGATGGATCTTGACACTTGTACGCCCCCTGGTGTGGTTGAGGTGGTTGAAGAAGCCTATGAAGCCCCTTGCTTGATGAAGAAGCCCTGAAGAAGTCCTTGGACCCACATTTGATGGCTTAATGGTCCTTGTCCCCTTAAAGGTGATGATGTGGTCATTAATGACTTGATGAAGACTTGGAACCCTTGATGAAGATCTTGATGCCCATGTATCCCTTGTTGGGGTCATGGAACCCTTGGAGATGGTCATTATGCATGAGAAGGTCTGGCACCCACATAAATGGCGGCATGATGACCCTTGGACACTATATGATCATTGATGGTGCATTTGGAAATGATTTGGGTCTTGGAATCCATACATATGGTGGTTTGTAAGCCCATGATTGTTGGAGCCTTTGATATGATAGAATCCTTGGTCATGATTCCCTCATCACTTGGCGATGGAGTCCTATGTGATGGGCTTGAAGTCCATGGAAAGTATCTTGTTTAAATATTATATGATATCCTTGAAAGAGTCCTTGAAACCCTTGCATGCGGTGCCTTGGGTCTTGAACCATGGTGATGTATGGTCCTATTTGTGGTTATATGGCTATTGGGATGTAGATGGAGGTAGATCCCACGGACGTGCCTTGATATGTTGAAGAAGACTTTGAAACTCTTGTAGTTAGTGGTATGGTCTTTGGCACCCTCATGTGTGGGGTCTTTGACGTCCTAGACACATTGAATAATTTAAGGGTATTAGACCAAGAATTTGCAAATAAACCCATTATAGGGAGATAGTCCTCGTCAAGCCATTTCCATTGATATGTGGAGCATCTTCTAACTCCTTATGGTTGAAGAGATATGAATTTTTGAAGTTGGTGTACCCCACCTTTTTGGGTGAGCCGACCTAACAAAAGAAAATTTAATTATTTGTAATTTTGAATTGCATGTCGGCCCTCTTTGAGGTAATAAATTTCCTCCACGACCTATATAAATAGAATATCAAACATTTCATTTGCTCATCAATTGGAATTTCGCAACTCTTGGAGAAAAGTGCGAAATTTTGTGGAGGAGAAATTTTTGGGCATCTTTACTAAAATTGGCATAACTTTCTCATACGGAATCGGAATTACAAAATTCTTGGCTCGTTGGAAAGCTTGTTACGAGGGCTATGTGATGACATGATCTAGATTTTATTTTGGTTTGTCTATTGTTTCTTGACCTTATGATCTTCAAAAAGGTATGGCTCATGCTTCTCGGTTTCTCTTGTAATGGCACATGTCTCTCATGGATAGAGTTCATCTTTGATATTAGTATGTGAGCCTATATATTGGTATATATATTTGAAGTCATTATGGAGGATATGATGATGATGTTGCATACCTTTATGCTATGATATTATACACTTTATGATGATAATGCATGTGATAATGATGTACACTCTATGAAGTTGATGCACTCCTATACAATATGATGTACATGCATACCATAGTGTGATGATGCTCTCCTATGCATTATGATGTATACTTGATGTTGATGTGCTAAAGAAGTTTACACAGTGATGTTCTAGATATGCTCAGCTTATATATGATATGATCAGTGATGTTTACACAGTGACATGCTCAGTGTATGTTGATGTGCTAAAGAAGTTTACACAGTCATGTTCTAGATATGCTCAACTTACATATGATATGATCAGTGATGTTTACACAGTGACATGCTCAGTGTATGTTGATGTGCTAGTGATGTTTACACTGCTGTATGCTCAGTAAAGTGCGATGGTACACAGGATTATGTATGCTCAGTGGTGTATGTAGTGATATATAGAAACAATGATACAATTATGACATTGATGAAATGATGAACGGTGGTATTGAGCAGTGAGTACATTGATTCAGGCTACATGAGCAAATTCCTTAACTCAGATTGGCTGAGTTGTATGAATAGTTGGTTTGAGTCAGGTGGACTAAGTCTAGTATACCGTTGGTTAAACTAACATTTACTAATTTGAATGACGTGAACAGCAGATTGATTGGTACAGACAAATTGATTACTCAGTTGATGAACAGTGTGGCACAGTTGTGATGAGCAGTGGTCAGTTGATGTGGTTGTGCAATATAGTACAGATTGAGCAGTGTGATACAGTTGATGTGCAGTAGTCAGCAGTGGTCAGCAGTGACAGTGGTTGTGCAGTGTGATACAGATTGAGCAGTGTGATACAGTTGATGTGCAGTGGTTAGTAGTGACAGTGGTTGCGCAATGTGATACAGATTGTGCAGTGTGGTACAGATTGTGCAGTGTGGTACAGGTGTTGGATAGCCGGTCCACAGTATCAGTGCAGTAGTTAAGTATCTATCTTCATTTCAGGGTGGTAGGACGGGGCAAAGAAATATAGGGAGCTAAGGCTTCCTTCAGGTTGTAGCCTGTAAACCAGGGGGTTGTAGCCTCTTTCCAGTTGTAGCTGGAGAATTGAAGTCTTTGTAACAAAAGGGGTTGTTGCCTCCTTCCAGTTGTTCCTGGTAAATTATTATTATAAAGGCTTCCGTGGTTTTTCCCCCGGGACTTGGGTTTCCACGTAAAAATCTTGTGTACTGTGTTTTGCTATGCTTCCTATGTGATGATGATATGATGATATGTGATGATGATATGATGATATGTGATGATGAGCTGTAATTGTTAATAATGCTGATGATATAATGATAATGTGGTAATACATTAATGAATGATGCATTGAAGAAGCAGTTGATGATTGTTAAAGTTGAAAAAGTAATAAAAAACTATACACACTGTTCACCCCCCCTCTCAATGTGCTCGGTGTGTCCAACAGAAAATATAATAGTATAGGATGACTTACAAAGCATATGCGTCCAATACTATGGATCAATACCATGGAACATATAATACTATGGGTTAATACAAACTATGGATCAATACCATGGAACATATAATACTATGAGACGACTTACAAAGCATATGCGTCTAACAACAATATACTAACAAAGTAAAGAGAAGGGTTGACATGGGTTCCTAACATCATCTAATTTCTTTTGGAAAATCTTGAACTCTTATGATTCTCCAAACCGTTTCTTGGGATCCCCTTCAACTAATTCGGTTCCTCATGCATCCCCGTCTCATCAAGTAAATCAAGTAAATCCAATGGTGGAAACAAATCAAACTCCTCTAGGAAATAATCCTCTGGTCGCTCTAGATTTGGGAATAAAGCCAAAGCCTCACCTCTGATTTTTCTCAAATCCTTGGTTCACCCCATGATATGCCCGACAAATATTTTGAAAAAATTCCTAAATTTAATGGAAATTGTTCGACCTCCATTGAGGGCCACATTGAGAATGTTTACAGGAGGGGTCTTTTTGCATCCATGGAAGGTGATGCTCGTAAATCATTTGACCGTTTTCCTGCATCATCAATCACAGGATATGATGCCTTTGCAAAAAAACTTAAACATGAGTGGTCAGTCAAATTAGACGGACATTTTCTTCTAAATCAACTTTTCGAAATAAAAAAGAAAGAGAACAAGTCAGTCCATGAATTCAACCTTCGTTTTGACAAGATAGTGGCCAATATCCATGATCATATTAGGCCTAACGAACAAGTTGTGTTGATTCGTTACCTCAATTCATTTGAAGATTACCTTGGCTATCACCTCAAAGATAAAGACCCTAAAGACTTAAAAGAAGCTCAAGAAAACGCTAGAAGGGCTTAAGCAAATGCTGCCTCTATGGGGAAGCAAAAAAAAAATTATTCAATAAGTGCTTCGTCCTCTAGATATGAGCCCAAACCTAGAAAAGGAAAAGAAGTGGTTAAAGATCCCAATGATATGATGGAAAGCATGCAAGAAATGATGAAAAAATTAACTCTCCTAACTAGGAATCTAGCTAAGAGCAAATAATCAGAAAGGTATAGGAAACCCTATGGCCCAAAACCTTATTGGAACCCTCAAAAGAGGCCTAATAATGATGATAATATAAGAAACCCAATGAGCCAAACGTCACCTGAACCTCCTGGAATTAACTGGTCGAAGAACAGAAGGAGGAGGATCTTGAGTATCCCATTCATAGTGGAGGAGGATCTTGAGTATCCCATTCATAGTGAGGATGCCCAGGATTCCCCAAGAAACATTAATTGGGTTGATAATTTAGACTTTGACAAGGACTGCAGGCGAATTTTAATAAATCAAGAAGAAGAGAGTGTAGAAAGTCCTAGTCCTAGTCTTCCCGTTTTTTCCACAGAACAACCTGAAAGTAGTGGCCAAGATCCTATTATAATTTATCAAAGAAGAAGGATGGCCAAAATCCTACCCCTTTCATTGAGAGTGTTGCTCGTCGTGTGTGCACACCAGCAACATAAACTTTTCGAAAGTTGTTTCCCAAGTGGGAAAAGTGTGGCCTTGGGGGCAAGCAAAGAGTCAGGTGTTGTCACCTGATCCTGACTCCTCTGTTTAGGCTAACTCCTAATGAAGCCAATAGTTACTAAGGCTCTTGATTTTAAAGAGTTTTTGATGGTATGTGTGATGCTAAAGGGTGTTGTTTAGGAGTTTCATGAGATTTACAATAACAATTTAAAGAATCAAAGCATGTACTTGCAAAAATTGAGATGATACAAAACCACTTGATAAATTAACAATTCAAATATGAAGCATCCACAGCATAATATCATTTAACAAGTAAAGCAAATTGCTCCAAATAGATAATAAGCAAATAAATTATGTGTTTGAAGGACCAGTTCCTTATGGAGTAAATGTCTTGAGTGCTTGGGATGCTGAATACAAGTGTTTGTGTGTTTGAGATCGTTTTGCAAGTGCTCTTTGTAAATTTTATTGTAAATTTTGAATGGTGAGTTGATTATTAGGGGTGAGGGATATCTCCAAGATATAACTTTCGGTACTGGAAATGTGTCCAGAAAATACTCTAAGTGGCTCCGTACAAGGACATGTTGGCTGCCAAAGTCCCAAGAGCGTGTTCAACACTACACCAACCAGGGATGTAGCCTAACGGTGCCCCCAAGATCTAAGTACAGTGATCCAGCGTCCCCAGGAAAAATTTGTCCACCTTCGAGTATTGACGACCAACACCGGATTTTCGTTGGTTTTGCGGGAGAGTGTTTTATTATGGTTGAAATTGGATTAAATGTGAACAATTAAGAAGTCTATATTGTTTCTGAGTATCCCAGGAACAGGTAGAGCATACACAGTATAGAAAATAATAAATTCCAATTTTATTTAGTGTGATGAACAAGAACCATTGTAGAAACTCTCCGACAGAGAGCACTCTTGATCCGCCTTATGGCGAGATTCAAGAGATTTATGAGATGTAAAATACTAAAATGAAATGCTTGAAATAAACCCAAGAGTCTCTTTCAGGTCTTACGACCGTACTGGGGAAAGCAAGGGGGTTAGCAATAAAACTAAAACAGAAAATGAACTCTCCGACATAGAGCACTTTTGATCCACTTTTCAGTGAGATTCAAGAAATTTTGGTTTTTTAACAGTTTATATCAAAAAATGACGAGAAATCTAATCTAAGCAAGAGAAACTACTCTAGCAGTATATCAATAATGAAAGCTAATCTAACGATCAAATCTAACTAATTGTGTAGGTATAAAGCAAAGACAAAATGCAAAAAAGGACAATGGACGATACAAGCTTCCCCCAAATGAGGGAAGTGGGGGTGTGGGAGCCGTTATCCCACTTGCTTTTATTTGACTTTTTACAATGCTTTTTGGTTTTTCTTCACTTGAAAGCACGATTGGATGGGAGAATGAAGTATTGATTAGGTTGTCATTGATGCCAACAGTTAAGTCTTGGTGCCCCTTGTGGAGCCCCTGAGGGTTAGTGTTTGGTTTGTGGTTGTCTGTGTCAGAGGAGACCTTTTGACTTTGTCCAAGCCCAAGCTTGAAGCCCTTGGAGGCCTCGGGACGATGCCAAAATCCCTGGCTACCCATTAACTTGGTTGAGTGACCCTAAGTTGTAGCTTGGTCCCAGTTGAGTCCATTGTTGTATCCCCTGCTCCTAGTTGTCTTTTGGTTGATGGTTTCTATGCTGCTTGTACTTGTTTTGGTCTCTTGATTGGTTGTTGAATGAATGTTATCGTAGTTTGGTCTTTGGAGCCCTCACACAATTGACTTGTGCCCTTACATAATGAAGTCTTTCCTTTGATGATGTCCATGAAGAGGTCCTGCACAAATTAAAGAAAACAAAGTTGAAGGACCCTGCCAATGCAAGCAAGACCCTCATAGGGTGATATCCCTCGTCAAACTCTTTCCGTTGATATGTGGACTGTCTCCTAACTCCGTACGGTTGATGACTTATTGTCGTTTAAAGTTGATAAGGTCATGAAGCCCTTAGTACCCTTATCTTGGGGTTTTGATGGCTATGAACCCATTTGGTAATGAAACCATTATATATGCCTTTAAGGCACCTATGATGACTTTGTGCCATTGAAGAAGCCCTTAGAAATCATGATGAAAGCCTTTTGCTTGTTTGTCATAAGCCACATTGTAAGCCTTAAAACCATATGCATGCTACTTGAAACCCTTAAGGTTGCATAGATGGTACAGTACCATTGAAGAAGGTAATGGAACCCATGATTGTGACAAAAATCTTGCTAAAAGAAATATTAATGAATATTTTATTGAAATTATGCCCTCCCCAAACAAGTCGTCCTGCTCAAAAGTTATTCTTTATGTTAAATTAAATTTTTAATTATGCCTATTCCAAGTTGGCCCAATCCTAAGGTAATATTTAAATCAAATTTAATTTAAAATAAAACATTCATCTTTTTATGACCTAGGTCGGCCAGCCCTTGATTTAAAATTTTATTTAAAACAAAATAAAATTATTAAACCTAAGTCGGCCAACCCTAAAAAAGGAGAAATAATTTAAAAATATAAAATTAAATTACTCCTAAAATCTAGGTCGACCCAGAATTAAAAAAATAAATACAAATTCGACCTCATTTGAGAGAAGATGAATTCGTGGAGCTGGCTCTGAACGGTGGCTGCTTCTGTGTTAAAATTCGGACTGTTTCTCTCTGCAATTTCGGGCTGCTACATATTTTGACTGTCTCCTCCTCTCTGCAAACTCAGACTGTAAATTTTTCAAACTGTTTCTTTGATTTTTTTGGGGGGGGCAACCTTCATCAATGTCTCCTGCAATTTCGGGCCAGAATACTACCCTCTACATAGAGCAGGATATTATAAGCAGACTGACTGAGTTTTGATAACAGTTCGTTGACTATATTTCTATAACCAAGTCTTGATGGGAATGACAGAGTGTGAGAGTGTTTGATTTGATTTGACAAGACTCTTTGACATTATTCTTTGAAAATATGTATTTGTTATTAACAAGTTTTTAGTTGCTTGACTTAAGATCTCTTATGTGACAAGACTGAGCACTATGTGAGCCAAGAAGTGTTACTGTGTTTCCTGTATTCAAAATTTGAATTGTAAGGTTATGTTAACTTGGTTGACTGAGATTCTCTAAATTGGTTGTGTATAGTTGATTGTACATAACAAGTGTTAGGACTCCCTTGTCTAAGCAAATTGACTGTACATAGTAAGCTGGCTATATGAAGGAGTTTGACTAATAAGTTAGACAAGTTAACTGAATGACAAAATTTGATTGAGTGAGTTGACTGCAGATGCTTATCACTACTCTCTTGTATCTTTATTAGTAATGATTATATGAGACTGTATTGACAATACTCCTTTGACAAGATTGATTTGAGTAAGTTTGACAAACTCTCTTAATTATAGGCAAGAGTATGTATTGACCAAGTTTGATGTTGAGTTGGTCCTCATCTAATTGAGTTGACAAGATGGTGATGTTGACTTGACTTGCTTGACTAGTTTGAAAAGTGCTCTTGACCTAATTAGCAAATTGTGTAAAGTTTATCTAATTGATTAGACAAGTGAGTAAAGTATCTAGGTGCAAAAGTTGTCATTGACTTTTGTCTTTAAGTGTGGTGTATGTAAGATTGACTAGTTGATGATTTGACTTTGTGTTGGCCTGACTTGATTGCCTTGACCAAGTAAAGGTTGTTTGATTGATTTGACAATATTGACATGTGATTGAAATGGTTAGCCAATTGTGACAAGAATTCTTGATTGAAGTTGAAATTGATGGACTAAGCTTGATATGGTTGATGTAGAGTTTGATTTGTGAGTTGATTGGCCAAGTGTGTCATAGGGTTTGTTGGTTGAGCATCTTCTCTTTGAAGTGGTTGGTTAAGGTTGTCTGTCAAGCTTTGCTTGACTGTGTCGTGTGATGAGTTTTGATGTTGGTGGTAGTGAGTGAGTGAGTCTTTGATGAACTATCCTAACCTTGTGACTAACTGACTATCAGAACACATTAGGTAAGACATTTGATTAGATTGACACATGTACATATTTGATTTGACACAGGTTGGTTCAGTTGAGCAAGATTAGCACAGGCTACTACATGTGCATTTGGTCTGACTCAGATTGGCTGAGTTGTATGAGCAGTTGGTCTGGCTCATGTGGACTCAGTCTCGTATACAGTTGGTTAAAGTCAGATTGACTGAATCAGATGATGTGAACAACTTGATTGGTACAGCTAGATTGCACAGGTTGACAAGCAGTGTTGCACAGTTGTTGTCATGTCCCAAATTTGGTATTGGGTCACAATGGCCTAATCACATTGGCTCTATTCATTAGAGTTTGTCAAATTGATGCTAAAGGTCAAATAACTGCCAAGGAGGAAAATTACTAGTTTCCTAGGTTTGGGGTGGAAGCTTTGGGATTTGGAATAATGGGGATAATAAATGATGTTTGAACATTAGAATGGCATAAATATTTAATAAAGGATCTAAATAAATATATACAAGTGAAAATCAAAGTGGCATTTCATCATGAAGACACATGGAGGAAGTGGGACCCACATATGGCTAGATTTCCCCATTACATTTGGCATCATTCTCTCACCAATTCAAATTCAAGGTGAATGGTAACATACTTGGGGGAGTCCAAAAGGTATTATTCATTGCATGACTCATCCAAGGTCGAAATATAGAGGAAGAGTAACTCCCATGGAAGAGGAAGAGGCAATTTGGAGCTAGTGAGACACTTGGGCTAGATTCCCTAGCTCTATGACAACAATAATGAAGATGCTATGACACCTATGACACAAATCAGACTTGAAGGCTGACATATGACATATATGACATGTCAGGGCTAAAAATAGACTCCAAGAGGGTGCTCAAGGGTGTTAGGGCAGCTAAGATGCTTCCACATGTGATTTGGTGGAAGTGGGAGACTAGGAATTGTTGTGCAAGTGGCGTTCTTTGGAATCTCTTCCCAACATGAGTTGGCATGAGTCTCTTGGAAGGAATTCGACCCATGGAGGACATTAGAAGTTTATAAATGTCAATAACAAAGAATGAAACCAGCTTTTGATCATTTGTAGAATTTGCAATTGCAATTGTGAAGAGGGAGAGCTAGTGGATGACTAGTTTCTTGCCTTAGCCAATTTCGAGGGTGAAAAATTCCCATCCAAGTTGGCAATTGGAAAGGCCATTCAGACCTTTCATTTGGAGCTTTAATGGAGTCTTTATTTGCAGGTGTAAGCTACAGGGCAGCTCATGGTTTCTTCTATTGCAGCTCGCTCCTTCAACCATTTCCAGTTTTGATCGCATATTCTTGATCCTTGAGGGAGGGCGTTTTTGGTGAGCTATTGTACTCTTTGGGGGAGCTTCTAATGCCCCATTTCTTTTGTAATATGAATTAAATACTCTGTTCTTCATCTCCAAAAAGTTTCAGGTCGAAATTCCAAGTAGAAATGTATAAATCTCATTTTTAATGAAAGAACAATGTCATTTCCCCACTACCTTGTTGTGAATCAATGTAATGCTGATGATTTCGAATGAATGGATGATTCTCTGATATATTTGTGATCAATATACTGCCATGGATTTCTTCTACAAGTTTCATGTACTGTACTTGAGAATTTGAAGCATTTTTACTCAGTTTAGTTGTATTGGGAGGTGAAATAGTGTCATTTCCCCAAGGGTCGAATTGGGGATTTTTGCAGTTGAATGGGAGAGGGTGAGAACAATTGTAATAAACCATTAATGGTGCATATGAGACCTTAATAATATACTTAACACATTACATACCTTTGTTCATAAATTTGAGTGGCTTTGGAGGCATTTGGGAAGCCATTTTCAGTACTTACCCCAGGGGGATTTGAACCCCAAATTACTAGTAAAATTGCATACTTGGTCCAGAATCTTAAGAGAATTTGCAGAGGCCTTTTGGTGGCCATATGTCATCCCTAAACATCATATTCAAGTACTAATATCATTCATACACCTTCCTTGAAGATTTGAAGGGATTTGGAGTCAATTTGAGACCTAGAGACCAATACTAGTCAAAGGGAAATCACTAGTAAAGTTACCTACATTGACCAGAATTGAAAGAGGATTTGCAGAAGTATTTTAAAGGTCCAAAGGCATCCCTGAAACACCTATTAATGTTCTAATATCATTCATATACCTTCTCATAATATTTGGGATCATTTGGGGCAAATTTGGGACCTAGAGATCAAAACTAGTCAAAGGTTTAACTAGGGAAAAAAGTGAAAAATTGCCATTTTGATAAAAATCCTAACAAGGGACATTACAGTTGTGGTGCAGTGGTCAGTGGACAGTTGATGAGCAGTGACAATGATTGTGCAATGTGGTACAGGTGTTGGATAACAAGTCCGTAGGATCAATGCGGTTTGTGGTTCAATAGTTCAGTTTCTATCTTCATATCATGGTGGTAGGACAGGGCAAGGAAATCTAGGAAGCTAAGGCTTCCTTCAGGTTGTAGCCTGTAAACCAGGGGGTTGTAGCCTCCTTCCAGTTGTAGCTGGAGAATTGAAGTATTTGTAACAAAGGGCGTTGTTTCCTCCTTCCAGTTGTTGCTGGTAAATTATTATTATAAAGGCTTCTGTGGTTTTTTCCCCAGGACTTGGGTTTCCACGTAAAAATCTTGTGTACTGTGTTTTTGCTATGCTTCCTATATGATGATGATATGATGAGCTGCAATTGTTAATAATGTTGATGATATAATGATAATGTGATAATGTATTAATGAATGATGTATTGAATAAGTTGCTGATGATTGTTAAAGTTGAAAAAGTAATAAAAAACTATACACAATGTTCACCCCCCCTCTCAGTGTGCTTGGTGTGTCCAACAATTGGTATCAGAGTGGGTCCTTCACAGAAAGCCTTACCAGCTTGAAGGAGATCCTTGACACACCATGGGGTTCTCAGTGAATGGATTGTCTTGTGGGACAAATTAATTGATTTGGAAAATAAGAATGCAAGCTTATTTTGAAGTAGAAGGCAGTGGGGTATGGCAGTCAGTGCTTACTGGGTATAATCATCCGAAGAAAGTGAAAACAACAGCTCAGAAGGAAGCAAGGAAAAATAATCCAATGGCTATAGAATCCATTCTTGAAGGCTTGTCAGATTCCATAAAAGAGAAGATTGGAAAGTGCAACACTGCTAAGGAACTATGGCTCAAAATAGAACATCTCTACTCCTCTAAGGAACATGAAGAAGAAGTTATGAAACTCATGACTGCAGATCTGACAGATCTCCAAAAGAAGAAAATAGGAAAGTGCAACTCAATTGAAGAATTGTCATTGAAGTTAGATCAACTCTACTCCATTGAAGAAAAGAAAGCAGAAGACAACTCCATAGAAAGGTCAGTACAAGATCCAGGTAAGTGTGAAGGTAAGTCTATTGAACACCCTGTTTGTAATGTTTTTGAATAAATATGTCTATCGGGTATAGAGGATAAGTGCTATTCAAAATTCATAGATTGCAATACATCAAAATGTGATGAATCACATTGTTTCTTGATAAATGATGGAAATGAATGTTTAAACAATGATATTTCTAATGCTTTGCAAAAGGTTGAGAAACTTTGTAAACAAAACCAGGTATTGCAAGAGAAATTGGGCAAATCTGAGAAGAGGAATCAAGAAGAATCTGAGAAAGCCACACAGACTATAATTGATCTAAATCTCCAAGTTGAAGAAGCTACCAGAATCAAAGAAGCCATATCCAACTCTCTGAAAGATCAACTTGAGAAGTATGTTGCTGAAAATAAAAGACAATCAGAATAAATTGACAAACTCAAAAGACAGCTAGAAGACAAGGAGAAAGAATTGACTTGCAAGCTTTAAGACAAAGATAGTGAGAACAATATCTTACTTGAAAAAATGCAGAAGGAAAGATCCGCTAGTCAGAAAGAAGATCCAAGTGACAAAAGGGGAATTCATTTCAGTCATGAGATTGAAGAGAAACTAAGAAGAAAACAAGAAGATGAAATCAAATCCTTGAAGATAGAATTACGAAAGGTATGTTTGACGAATTTTGAATTTGAAAAGGAACTCTCAGAACTCAGAAAAGAAAATCAAGAAATAAAAGGACAGATGGAAGACAATATTGTCATTGATCTGAAAGAACAGATAGAAGAAGTCAAGAAAATTGAAGAAGACCTAACAAGACAACTCCAAGAAAAGATAGAAATTTGTCAAAAGCAAGAATTGAAGATCCTCTCTCTAAAGGAAAATCTGAACAAAACAACTGCTCAGTTGAAGACAAATTCAAAGATTGAAAAGAACATTGAAGAAAGTGAAAGTTCCAGGGAAAAAGAAGAAAGGGCTAATAGTTATACAAATATTTTCAGTAGATCCCATAATCAGCAAGATTCAAGGAAGAATAGAAACAAAGAAGTTGCATCACAAAGAAGATCCTTTGCTTAGGGATATCCCATGATATTCAGTGGTCACTGCTACAAGTGTAACAACTATGGTCACAAAGCAATCCATTGCAGAGCTCATGACAGAATCATTCCAGAAAGAAATCAAGATATTTCCATTCAATGTTATAATTGTTATCATTATGGTCATTTTGCAAAACACTGCAGGATGCAGGGACAAATTAAAGTTTGGAGAAGAAAGCAAATTCAATCGAATGTCATGAACATCAATCAATCTACCAAAGTATGGAGAAGAAAATCATATTGCCCCATTGATCAAAACAGAACTGAAGAAATTTTTGGGAAAAACCAAATACCATTTTAAAGACTGTCGATTAGTGCTATGAAACGTATAAAGAATGTGTAAGAGGCATTATGTACCTGATTACCAGAATTGAGACCAACAAGCAGTTCGTTTCAGCAGTATCCTTGTCACATAATACAGGAGCAGCAGTGCCCTATGATAGGGGGAGCAGTATTGCTAAAGAAATTTCTCGTTTCCATTGAAGTAAAAAGGAAGAGAAGTTGTTGACAGGGGGAGCATGCCTTGAGGGGGAGCCTGAGTGTTGTCATCAATGACAAAGGGGGAGATTGTTGATTAGGTTGTCATTGATGCCAACAGTGTCTGGTCATTGATGCCAACAGTTAAGTCTTGGTGCCCCTTGTGGAGCCCCTCAAGGTTAGTGTTTGGTTTGTGGTTGTCTGTGTCAGAGGAGACCTTTTGACTTTGTCCAAGCCCAAGCTTGAAGCCCTTGGAGGACTTGGGACAATGCCAAAAGCCCTGGCTACCCATTAACTTGGTTGAGTGACCCTAAGCTGTATCTTGGTCCCAGTTGAGTCCATTGTTGTATCCCTCGCCCCTGGTTGTCTTTTGGTTGATGGTTTCTCTACTACTTGTACTTGTTGTGGTCTCTTGATTGATTGTTGAATGAATGTTATGGTAGTTTGGTCTTTGGAGCCCTCACACAGTTGACTTGTGCCCTTTGATAATGAAGTCTTTCCTTTGATGATTTCCATGAAGAGGTCCTGCACAAATTAAAGAAAACAAAGTTGAAGGACCCTGCCAATGCAAGCAAGACCCTCATAGGGTGATAGCCCTCGTCAATCTCTTTCTGTTGATATGTGGAGTGTCTCCTAACTTCGTATGGTTGATGACTTATTGCCGTTTAAAGTTGATATGGTCATGAAGCCCTTAGTACCCTTATCTTGGGTTTTTGATGGCTATGAACCCATTTGGTAATGAAACCATTATATATGCCTTTAAGGCACCTATGATGACCTTGTGCCATTGAAGAAGCCCTTAGAAGTCATGATGAAAGCCTTTTGCTTGTTGGTCATAAGCCACATTGTAAGCCTTAAAACCCTATCCATGTTACTTGAAACCCTTAAGGTTGCATAGATGGTACAATACCATTGAAGAAGGTAATGGAACCCATGATTGTGACAAAAATCTTGCTAAAAGAAATATTAAAAATATTAATGAATATTTTATTGAAATTATGCCCTCCCTAAACAAGTCGTCCTGCTCAAAAGTTATTCTTTATGTTAAATTGAATTTTTAATTATGCCTATTGCAAGTTGGCCCAGTCCTAAGGTAATATTTAAATCAAATTTAATTTAAAATAAAAACATTCATCTTTTTATGACCTAGGTCGGCCAGCCCTTAATTTAAAATTTAATTTAAAACAAATTAAAATTATTAAACCTAAGTCGGCCAGTCCTAAAAAATGAGAAATAATTTAAAAAATATAAAATTAAATTACTCCTAAAATCTAGGTCGGCCCAAAATTTAAAAAAAAAAAATGTGTATAAATACAAATTCAACCTCATATGAGAGAAGATGAATTCGTGGAGCTGGCTCTAAATTCGGTGGCTGCTTCTATGTTAAAATTCGGATTGTTTCTCTCTGCAATTTCGAGCTGCTACAGATTTTGACTGTCTCCTCTCTCTCTGCAAACTCAGACTGTTTCTCTAATTGTTTTTGGGGGGGCAGCCTTCATCATTGTCTCCTGCAATTTCGGGCTAGAATACTACCCTCTACATAGAGTAGGATATTATAAGCAGACTGTAAGTAGTTATACAGTATTTCTCTTGACTGAGTTTTGATAACAGTTCGTTGACTATATTTCTATAGCCAAGTCTTGATGGGAATGACAGAGTGTGAGAGTGTTTGATTTGATTTGACAAGACTCTTTGACGGTATTCTTTGAAAATATGAGTTTGTTATTAACAAGTTTTTAGTTGCTTGACTTAAGATCTCTGATGTGACAAGACTGAGCACTATGTGAGCCAAGAAGTGTTATTGTGTTGCCTGTATTCAAAATTTGAATTGTAAGGTTATGTTAACTTGGTTGACTGAGATTCTCTAAATTGGTTGTGTATAGTTGATTGTACATAGCAAGTGTTAGGACTCCCTTGGCTGAGCAAATTGACTGTACATAGTAAGCTGGCTATATGAAAGAGTTTGACTAGTAAGTTAGACAAGTTAACTGAATGACAAAATTTGATTGAGTGAGTTGACTGCAGATGCCTATCACTAGTCTCTTGTATCTTTATTAGTAATGATTATATGAGACTGTATTGACAATACTCCTTTGACAAGATTGTTTTGAGTAAGTTTGACAAACTCTCTTAATTATAGGCAAGAGTATGTATTGACCAAGTTTGATGTTGAGTTGGTCCTCATCTAATTGAGTTGACAAGTTGGTGGTGTTGACTTGACTTGCTTGACTAGTTTGAAAAGTGCTCTTGACCTAATTAGCAAATTGTGTAAAGTTTATCTAATTGATTTGACGAGTGAGCAAAGTATCTAGGTGCAAAAGTTGTCATTGACTTTTGTCTTTAAGTGTGGTGTATTGACCTAAGAGTAAGATTGATTAGTTGATGATTTGACTTTGTGTTGGCCTGACTTGATTGCCTTGACCAAGTAAGGGTTGTTTGATTGATTTGACAATATTGACATGTGATTGAAATGGTTAGCCAATTGTGACAAGGATTCTTGATTGAAGTTGAAATTGATGGACTAAGCTTGATATGGTTGATGTAGAGTTTGATTTGTGAGTTGATTGGCCAAGTGTGTCTTAGGGTTTGTTGGTTGAGCATCTTCTCTTTGAAGTGGTTGGTTAAGGTTGTCTGTCAAGCTTTGCTTGATTGAGTCGTGTGATGAGTTTTGATGTTGGTCGTAGTGAGTGAGTGAGTCTTTGATGAACTATCCTAGCCTTGTGACTAACTGACTATCATAACACATTAGGTCAGACATTTGATTAGATTGACACAGGTACATATTTGATTTGACATAGGTTGGTTCAGTTGAGCAGGATTAGCACAGGCTACTACATGTGCATTTGGTCTGACTCAGATTGGTTGAGTTGTATAAGCAGTTGGTTTGACTCCGGTGGACTCAGTCTCGTATATAGTTGGTTAAAGTCAGATTGACTAAATCAGATGATGTGAACAACAACTTGATTGGTACAGCTAAATTGCATAGGTTGACAAGCAGTGTTCCATAGTTGTGGTGCAGTGGTCAGTGGACAGTTGATGAGCAGTGGTCGATTGATGAGCAGTGACAATGGTTGTGTAGTGTGGTACAGGTGTTGGATAGCAAGTCTGTAGGATCAATGCGGTGTGTGGTTCAGTAGTTTCGTTTCTATCTTCATATCAAGGTGGTAGGACGGGGCAAGGAAATCTAGGGAGCTAAGGCTTCCTTCACGCTGTAGCCTGTAAACCAAGGGGTTGTAGCCTCCTTCCAGTTGTAGCTAGAGAATTGAAGTCTTTGTAACTAAGGGGGTTGTTGCCTCCTTCCAGTTGTTGCTGGTAAATTATTATTATAAAGGCTTCTGTGGTTTTTCCCCCAGGACTTGGGTTTCCACGTAAAAATCTTGTGTACTGTGTTTTTGCTATGCTTCCTATGTGATGATGATATGATGAGTTGTAATTGTTAATAATGCTGATGATATAATTATAATGTGATAATACATTAATGAATGATGTATTGAATAAGCTGCTAATGATTGTTAAAGTTGAAAAAGTAATAAAAAACTATACACATTGTTCACCCCCCCTCTCAGTGTGCTTGGTGTGTCCAACATGAAGAAGTTGGGAAGTGTTTTTCAATGAGTGGTTTGGCTTGCTTATTTGTTTGCTTAGTTTTGCTATTTTCCTTTGGGCTCTTTACTTGTTTTGATCTTCTTGTTCACCCGTAGATAAGAGCTCTTAACAAAGACTAGTTAAGGTGTTAGAAAAAACCAAAATGACTTATGATCTAGAAATGGACAAGCATGCAAGATGAGAAGATGTAATGCATGCTAAGTGTGAAAGTGGAACTTTGATTTGATATAAGCTTAGAAAATGTAAAAATTTAATCAAAGTACAAATTGGATCTTGATGAAAAATAAAAACTAAGCTAGCAAAGATTGAAGAAGAAAGAGAAGATGAATAAATCAAAGAGAAAGTGAAAAAGACCAAAAATGGTCAACCAAAGTGAAAAAGTAAAAAAAAAAGTGACGAAAAACAATGATCTAAGACCAAAAATCAGCAAGTTAAAAGAGCTGAAAATTGCACGCTTTTCAAGGCAAATTAGGCACATTTTTTGAGATTAAAAATGGAAATTTTAGGACTGATTTTTGGACTTTTTTGGATTGTTTTAGGCAAATTTCCAGAACTGTAAATTAGTGAAAATCAGCAAAAGAACTGTGAGCTTTTAAGGCTGAAAATGGGCATGTTTTTCGAGAAAAATTGTGCATGTTTCCCAAGGCAAAAAAGGGGCAAAAAGGGGACTATTCTGGGCAATTTTTTGGACTGTTTTGAACAAATCAGAATGTTGAAAACAGTAAAATAATGGGGTAGCCAACAGCATGCAAAACGAGATAAGGTTTAGGCACGCTTTCCAATGCAAACTTTTAGCACTTTTTAAGGTAATTTTTGGCACTTTTTCAAGGTGTTTCGGGGCACTTTTTAAATGTTTTTGGCACTCTTCTTAAGGTGAGAAAACAAATAATCAAAGATGAAAAATGAATTATGAGATCTATAAGCCCAAAAGGTAGAAAAATGGAAAACTAGACAAGTAGAAAGATGGATCTACAAATTTGAAGAAATCACAGTAGATACTAGATCTTTAAGATTTAAGCTTATAAAAGGTGGATCTAGACCTATGAAGTGATCAAAGCTATGAAACTTTGATCTACTTAGCCAAAGAAGTGCAAAATTAAAAAATGATGAACTTGAAACAATTGCACTTTTTAGAAAACGAAAAACAAGAGAGATAAGAACCTTTAAGTTTGAGATCCGCTTACAGTAACCAAGAGAGAGATTTGAATTTATCTTTTGATGGTGGAGATGAGAAGAAGCCAAGCACTTTTAGATCGTTGGATCAAGAAGAGCCTATGTAGATGCCATTGAGTATTCAAGGATGATGATGCTTTTGAGGCTTGATGAAGGGGGAGATGCAACCTAGCTCATCCCTTACTCCAAAATAACCTGAAACTTATAGCCACACACTTAAACAGAAGAGCTTAGATCTTAGTATGTTAGTATAAAAAAAATATTTAAAGAGCATGTATTATAACCGACTAAAGCATGCTACTCTAAGATCTTTCAAATACTCAACATAGACAAATAACTTGAAGCCTACAAATATTTGGCTTATGTGCTTGATAACAAACCTTCTAAGCTAGATCCAAACTCAAATAGATAAGCATGCATAAACTTGAATAATATTACCTCAACAAGACATCATGAACCATGCATGCACCAAGTGGACCTCCAAAGTCTCAATCTTATTCAATGTTGCACAAAAGGCAAAAATATTACACTCTAATCTTAGCAGAGGTTTCTTGCACAAAATATCCACCCTAAGAGAGCCAAGAGGCCACTTATTTATACAAAACTAGAGAGCCAAATCCCTAATTCGAATTGGCATGAAGAGAGAGAGCCAAGCTTCATAGTCTGGAGTTAACTGAGCTCTGGTGGGTGAAAAGAGGGTGAGGTGGCCTCCACCTAGGCAAGGCACCCACCCTCCATCTTTGTAACTCACACCAAGCCAATAATCAAATGCCACAAAAGCAAAGTTGCCCAAGCTAGCATGGAGGGCACAAATCCCAAGGCAAAGTCAACTCTAGAGCTCTGATAGTTAACTGGAACTGGTTGGTGATGATTGGAATCTTCGTTAATGCCTAGTGTCATGTCATCTGGTTCTTTACTTTATTCAATTTGGTCTTTTTTGGAGAGTTTTTTATTTTCTCCAAAATAATAATTTCTAATTATTTTAATTAAATATTTCTCATTTATTGATTTTGAGGAAATATTTAATTACAAGGCCAAATAAATGTCTGAAACTTAGGATAAGTGGGTTTAGGGGTTAACTGAATACTTTGGCTTAGAAAATGATCACTTATTTGCCAAAATCCACCCCCAAACCACTTTATTATTACAACTTAAAATTTTCAATTAAAGCATAGGATAAATGGTTTAATTAATTGAAAATTTTAATTATTAAAATAATAAAAAATAAAAAACCAACGCGTCCGGTAAAAAAAATTCGGACTATTTTTTTAACATACCTAGGGACCTAGGAAATGACCATAGAACATACAAATAGTGTCTAGTAGGTTCATATTTTACAGTTGGGCTTTAATAACCCCCCAAGGCCTAACCGCCAAAATCGGGCATTCCAGCTTTGGAGGTTGTAGGAGAAAAACTCATTGATTATTACTTGGCTAAAGGCAAAGCATAATCGACGAGTGAAAAAACTCTTTGGAATACCTTAGTTCACTGTCAAGTCTTAGGGAACCGAGCCACTCAAGACCTCCATAATAGCACACTTTATTACAAACCCCATGGGGCATGGTCATTTCAACACAAAAATAAAAGTCTAGCCATAATTGGCTAAGTCTGAACACACTAAACCTCCGAACTTTGAAAATGAACATGAATCATGTTCAATAACTGGCGGCTCGATAGAAGCTCAACTATTGTACAAAATAGTTGGTAACAGAGAGAAAGAATAGTGAGCAGCTTAGCCCAGTGAGTGAGCCAACTTCTATTCTCCCTGAGTATGACTTAGACATCAACATTGAGAAAGAATTGGACAAAGTTATACATAACATTCCACTCACTGAACTTATGAAAATCCCATCCATTAAAGAGCAAGTGGTATAGTTTTTTGAGAGTATCCATGAGACTACCACCAGGCATGGTGAGGATCAACCTTTTCCAGACTTGACACCTAGTGCCATGGTTAAAGATGAGGAGGATCCTCCTATCAACATCCATACAACCTTGCATGAGAGGAAGAACGGTGGTCACCAACCATTTTCTCTTACACTTCACGTAGTTGACCTCCTTCTCCACAATTGTATGCTGGACTCTGGAGCTTCCATGAATGTCATGCCATTACAAGTTATGGAAGCCATGAGATTAAAGATAACTGGGCCTTATGGGAATGTGTGCGGAATAGACTCAAGAACATTGCAAGTCTTTGGATTGATTAAAAACTTGAGAGCTGACCTGTTTCCATGCCCCGATATATCCATGCTTATGGACATAGTAGTCATTGATTTACCCCCAGTCTACAAAATGTTTCTGTGTAGGAAGTAGTTTGTCGGATTAGGGGATCATGGATCTTACTTAGGATCTATCGGGAGCCATTTTACAACGGTCATCTTGAGAGTTATGAGGATGGTATCAGGAACACTTATGGTGAGGGAGAATTATTGCCTGAGGGTATTTTCATGGTCATGGGTAGACATAATGAGGATCATGGTACTGGAAGAGAAGAGATTTGGAGATCTTTTGGAGATGATGACTCTTCTGAGGAGGATAATGAGAGAGCTAGTTTTGCTAGAGAAATAAACCTTGAAATGCATCGTGGAGAAGTGTCTAAAGAAATTCAAGCTCTAAACCGACTAAGTGATGTGAAGCCACGGAATAACCAACCTGACCCCATCACTGAAGCAGATAACTCTGAGGTAAATTTAGAACAGATAAGACGGGGTGAGCGTATACCTAGAACAGTTAGAGAATTCCTTGCGTTGGTTGATCATAACACTGACAGAGAAAGGCAAGGGCTTGACCATATTTTTCCTTGGACAAATCACACTGAAGGAACACATCCTTCTCCTATATTGGAGAGTGATGAAGAATCAAATGGATATCACTATTATGATGTTCCTGATCATTTATCTCATATGTCCTTGGAAGATGGTGTATTAAGCCAAGTGAATGACAATTCTATGAGCTGGAAAGAGCATGCTTTGATACATGATGCTCCTGAAGGGGAGTTCTCATTGAATAACCTTGCTATGTTTCAAGAGGAGCCCCATGTCACCACTACAACCAATGAAGATGAGCTGTCATTGAGATATCCATTACTATGGGACATCCCTAGTTTCTTTTTTCCCCGAGAGTTACCTAATGGTGAAGATAGTACGCGCTCTAATGATTCATCTCACATAATTCTTGTTCCTTCAGCGATATCTTTAGAATCGGGATCTCAGAGTTCTCAAAGCAAGGTTTTGAATCATTCATCATTTCCCACTAATCATCTTGCACTCCCAGAAGATATGGTTGTTCCCATTCCATCTGGAGAAGGTAGTAGTAGAAGCAATGAAAATCATAAAATACCATCTCCAGCTGATGATGAAGATGAGGAAATTGTTGTCGGAGACTTTTGGATTGTGGGGGAAACCCCTAAGTATATCATTCACCCACAAAGTGAAGAACCGAGAGAGGAACATAAAAGGAGAAGAGTGATTCAGGAAGTCCTTATTGGTAGGGTAGCCATTACTTTGGAAGGTGGGACTCCCAGATTTGATGCAGTTCCTCCTTATAGGAACTCGAGGATAATTACACCTCAACCACGATACCAGACTGATGTCCATCCCATTCTGACCCGCAATGTTGAAATAATCCCTGAGTCTGTGAATTGTCGTAGATTTTCTAGCTGTGATAGGGTCATAGTGCCTAATCATATATTTTACATACAATCCAGGGGATCTGATGATATATGGGTTGGACCACTCACGGTTGAGCATTGTATTGGTGATATGTGTTTCCTCACTACTGGGAGTGGTCAGCAGATCATGCTACCTATCAATCAGAGGAAGTTAAGGAATTACATCCCTGACTTGACTTGATTTGGACTCCTCTTGCCTGTTTAGTGTAGGTAGGTTCTTGAATAAGCTCACTTGAGCAGTAGGATTTGAGTGTCTTCTTTCTTTTTCCAAGAGTTGGGTGTTGTTTGATTTTTTGGTAAGTGAGACAAACTAACATTCCATTGACCTCGCTAGTGCACCAACTCCCTTTTACTACTCCCTTACTGGTGAATTGCAACAATGTTTGAATAACTACGTTGTAAAGCTTATATTTGTAAAACAATTAATTGTAAGATAACCATAATGAAGACTATATTATTGGTAATTTAACAAACATCCCATCATCACATGTGTTTAAAAACATCCATTGAAATCTGGTAAGATAATTTCCTTGCTGAGACAGCTACACCATAAATCTATACAATACAAAGAAATTAGTACTCTTTCAAGAACATTGTTCATGGCAATTGCATCACTGTTGAAATACGTTGGTTGTTATTATGACTACATTGTTAAATAATGTACTGGCTCTCGCTCCCGAGCCGATTCACCAAAATGGTCTTTCATGTTTTGTGAAATCATAAATATTGAATGCTATTTTTACTTGTAACAGTGCTATAGTTGGCTTTCACAGGCAATTATGTCAGCTCCATTTACGTGGAAAACTCTCGAAGAAAGATGTCATCGCTTGAAGAGATTGTCAGGGAAATGCCGAATCAGCTAACTCGGCCCCTCTGACAAGGGGTCCAAAAAGGAACTAGGAAATGCAAAACGACAAGAAATAAGGCCTTAAGGTCTCAGCCCTCTTTGGCTGCGTCATTTGATGGGACTATCTATCTCAATTGATGTAAACTGTGCTTACCTTTTGCATGCTGCTTTGTTCTCATTTTGTTTACCAGAGATCCTACGGCTTTGGCACTACAATTTAAAAGGCAATTTCGGAAACAGTAGGATATGGAGATGATTCTCCTCACCCTACGGGTTAAGTAATCACATTGTTAACATAACTGCACCTTTAAAATAGTCATCTTGTTGTCTTTTCAAACAATTTCAATCATAAAACAGTTACATTCTTAAAATATTCACACTTTACACCACTTAACATAAAAAGTCCATTTATAGCTATATTTTGTATGGAGCCATCGATTTCTCTCGATAACAGCATTTGTTCCATTGAGGTTATTTCGGTCAAACCAATAACAGTTACATATCGTACTCATACATGCACACCTGGTCATCTCTGCCTTTAGGCTTTTGGCCATTGGAGATAGAGGGTGGAACTTGTTTGTTACATTGAAGTTATTTGGGTCAAACCAATACCAGTTACATATATATCGTACTCATACATGCACACGTGGTCCTTTAGGCTTTTGGCCATTGGAGATAGAGGGTGGAACTTGTTTGTTACATTGAAGTTATTTGGGTCAAACCAATACCAGTTACATATATATCGTACTCATACATGCACATGTGGTCATCTCTGCCTTTAGGCTTTTGGCCATTGGAGATAGAGGGTGGAACTTGCACTTACGTGACAAGGGGACAATGAAACTTTATTGGTGACCAGTTGTTTGTATGCAAAATCTGGAGTTTTAGTTATCACACAATTACTGACATCAAATTACCTACATAGAAATAAATGCATTCAGAAGAAGAGAACTTTGGGATAGAAACAACTGGGTTAACTCTTTGACAGCGATGAACAGTCCATCCTCATTCTCTGGCATAAGTCATGCACAAGTCTTACATATCCATTGCTTAAAATCCAAGACTTAAATTTCATCTTTCAGAAAAGCAGAAGCTTGGAAACTTGCAAGCTTGACCTTTCCCCATGGCATTCCTCAAAGACTGCTATCTTATAATTTTTCCAATTGAAGCTGCTGATAATCTCATGTCCACAGAAAATAGGTCCCATTTCAAAATGTCCCAAGCTACCGACGCCTCTTGCAGAAAATGATTCCTCCAACTCCATAAAAGTTCTAATCAAAACCCATGGCAAGACAATTATGTAAAGCTCTACAAAAGAAATTAAAGGAAAAAAAAGACGCTCTTTTTTTGCCACTAATGTCTCTATCCTTGTCAGGAAATTCCTTGTGGATCTTGCAGATTGCTTATGTTTTAGCTTATGCGCAAATATATTTTCTCTTCATTTGTCAATGACAAATGAACAGTATGAGGAATGTTCACCGTAACAGAAGCAAAAGGATCACCAACACAGAAAATCAATGACAAGGAACGCATGAAAAAAGAAACAGTTAAATGCTTAGAAGATAAATCACAAGTTCTAAGAGAAAGATGCTAACTTAAATGCTCAGATTAAGTGCAGTTTACAAGCAACAATTAATTTGCATCAGCCTTTGAAAAATTCAAAATAGAATACCTTAAATTTCAGTCAGTATTTCTTCTGGAACCACTACACGATACACAGTATAGTGATGGTTGAGGCTTCTCTCTCCATGTAATCTGTAGGCACTACCTAATGCACCGATTCTTGAGTTTGGGAAAGCATAGAATACCCGGCGGACCCTTTGATGAACAAGGGCCATTGCACACCTGTGATAATCATTGGAGGATACAAATATGAAAATCGTCATTTTCTGCCACTAGATAAAAACATATCTTCCCTCTTAAACACAGTAGTGTATGAAATTAATTTTGTTGCTACAAAACATTGAAAAATGCAGGCAGGTAAACATAGCTTACATGGCACATGGCTCCCCTGTAACATAAACATCATATCCTGTGCAGAGATAAGGTCGTGAAAGATCTTTGGCTTCAAAAGGTACCTTATACTCTGTTGACGATGTATTATCTTCCTCGTGAATTCTGTCAATGCCTTTCTGCATGATTGGCATAATTTTTTCACTTGCAGCATGCTCTAAAAAGCAGAGTACGACAGAAAACTACAATCCAGGATAACTTGAAAGGAAATGTTTGCATTCAGAATTGTTAACAATGAATTTTCCCTAGGCATATTCAGTGTTAAGCTTCAGCATGTTCAAGGGTACATCTTTTGGTTCCAATGTTAAAGATAGGGAATTAAGATCGGGGGAAGTTTTATTTATAGAGATTGTCAGAGGGAAACAGCGGACACTGTGTTCAGGGCTTCAGTTTAGACTTCAGTTCAGACCTCAGTTCTAATTTTAGCAAGGATACCATGAGTTCATGTTACATGCGACACTTGGAGCATGTATCGGTGTCGTAAACATATGTAAAAAGAATAAATAAGAATATATACTAATTAAATAAGAATAATAATAAAACAAATATTAAATTAAGGCAATTAAGTAATATAAAGGGACATGCCTATTCGATTGAAAGGGCATGATACACCATATTTAAATGGTCACGAGATTGCAATTGTAATCATCTTTAAAAATATCATATCTATTTATTTATAAATTTTTGTATACATCCAACTCTCCGCATTTAAATTGCTGCAACATTGGTATCAGAGCCTACTGCTCCTCGCCACCTAAGCACCTTCCACACTCCATCTCTGCACATCGACTCTACCCTCTCCACCCTCACACACTCTGCTTTAATCAGAGTAGTTAAAATACCAGCTGGATATAATTTTTTCCTCCCTTGTTTCAAACTAGCTATAAAAATACAAAAATTTGGAACTCAAGGAACGAATGACAGCCCTAGTATACAGTGAAAAATTTCACAAAATTGTTCAAAACGAAGGGTCGGGCTTCATGAAATAGGAAAGCAAGGCATGCTTTGGTAGCAGAAGAGATATATCAGGATTAGTCATTAAACCAAGCATATAATGAGATCTTGAGTCTCAACCTTACAGGCATGGCAACATTACTTTATGGTGGATCTTGATGGATCTAAAGAGCACAACATAAGGTATTCCTAACAATTGATGTCGTAACGCATACACAGCAAATAACACACATAATCTATCTATCATCTAGGTGCAGTACTGTTGATTTTAGACCCCCAAATTTTGAGATCATTTGCATGTCACCAGCCTAGTTATGTTTCCTTCAAGTGGCATCCCTCTTAAATGGAATGGTTGAAAATTCTTGATGACATTTTAACAATAAATAAATTATTGAAATTTACCTTGCATATTGTTGTCTTTTGACGTTTTACACTAATCCCCATTGTAGAAGGCAGTAAATCAATTTCTAGCCTATCTTGATCGGGGAGTGATCCTCGATCTGGAAATAATTCTTTATCTCTCTCAGCTGCAATTTCAATAGCCACTATGACTGCATGCCTCAACGGATGCCATGGATAAGTCCTGCCACCTTTTGCTAAAATCTCTGGCGAAACATGTACTTCCGAATTTATTTCTCTGTGTTTTGTAGATTTTGCATTTTCTAAATCCATATCTTTGTCTTTTATACATTTGGCATCCTTAAAACTCATGCCTTCTGATTGAATTTCCCTGTCATGACTTGGTGCAGAAGCAGTCACTTTAGGCTTGTTTTCATTATTTAAATCAGCTTCTTTAATCAGATGATTGTTACGGGCAAACTGCCATGAACCCGTTTGATCATGACCAAAGGCGATTATCTCTCTGATTGAAGGATCAACTATGACTGCACCATTGCTTAACTGCACATCATAAAACATGAGAACAATGTCATAAGGCTTCCTATATTTTATGGAAAAAATGGTGTCTCAAACAAAATAGTTTTATGCTCTACAAAATGAGGCAAATCTTCATTTCAATTAGCAAATCTTGCTAACAAAACACTAGGAAAAATGATGATGGTTAATATTAGCTACTAAAATGTACCCTGGTCCTAACACCATAGCTGTTGTTTGTAAACGTTATTAAGAAGTGAAGAGTAAAAGAAAGAAATTTCATTCATGTACATAAGTGACCAAATAGCCGTCAATTCAAATACAAAAACCTTGGACCTATTGACTGTGAGTGAAATACAAAAGATAAGGACTAAAACATAGAGCATAAAGAATAGAATAATTTATAAACTAAAGTTGCAAGATGTCTCTGATTATAGCTTTCAGGACAGCATACCACCTTGTCAATCATTACAAAGCCTCCCAAAATTTATCTGATGGCATCTGGAGAGAGGTTAACAATGAATGATAATCTTAAACAAGATTATGTCAGTCCTAAATAAGCAATCAAATACAAAATTAAGTTTTAAGTCATTTTAGAAAGGTGTTGGGGTTAAATTATGGCATTTGAACTCACAGGCAACTAAAAGGTTTGGTACATGTGGCAGTCCTTTATACATGTTCATCTGTTGTATAAGCACAAAAAACCGTAATGCATACCACCTTGACAATAAGGAAAACAACCTATACTCTGGCGCACGCAGTGATCAGAGTTTGAATTGACTAAAAGAAACCATGCTTTGATAGATGATTAAATAGTCAAGCAATTGATTTACTAATTATGCCTACAACCAGTCATCAAAACAAAAATAAGTTTGGGAACAGTCAAACTACCTGACCACTTTTGCACGCAAGCTTTCCATTCTCTATTGCAGCTTTCATGAAGGCACAAACTATGGTAGCCTCTTCTTTAGTAAGTTCTTCAACAGCCTGAACATTACTGAGTTGACCCCAAAATAAGATAAGTTTCAACTTCCCTATCTTTAGCAACTAAAAGATAATGTAATATAGGGCTAGCAAACAACAAAAACTCCTATGTTAATGATGAAAATCAAATTTGCAATGACTACCCATGATAATTCTTATCTAGAGAAACAAGACATGCACTGTAAATTGAATAATTTGTCTCTTAAAAGCATACTAAGTCCTCAATGTTTTAAATTTAAACAGTTGAGATAGTTTTCAATAGAATATTCTAATTGCATATTAGAAATTTACAATATGATTCGGAAAGCAATACATGGTACAAACTAAATCAGAGTGTTAAGCTATTGAATGCAATGCCTATGAATATCTTGCTCATAAATTATATGTTGGAAATTGAACTTTCGTTATAATGTTCTCAAGTTTTCTTTCAATTAAGATACTGGTTGAGAATTGCATGGCATAAAGACAAGGTGTCCAACATGATCAGGTGTACCAATTTGTTGTGGTCCTAACCCTCATTCATTATTAACATATTATTTATAGTTACATCAGCCTAATAGTGTATGGTGTCTCCTAACCCCTCTTTATCTCCTATAAGAAAATCTTGGAGACCCATTTGAGTTATCATCGCATCTTGTGCTCTGGATTTAATATCCTGTAATAGGTGGTTGCCCCTTCGAAGAGGCTTAGTATTCAGTCACACTGACATTGTTTTGGTGTAGTAATACTTAATTGGGTGTTTCTTATGTTTATTTGGGTATTTGATTCATAACTTTTGGTACCTGAGTAGATGATCCTCAGTTTTGCATCTTCAAAACTAGACATCTCACCATTTTATGACTTTTTGGGAATACTGGAATTGTGTGGGACTTGAAGGGTTGCATAGAAAAAACAGCAAAACTATATATGGTCGAAATTTCAGACCCTGAGATACTGTACATTCAAAGTTACAATGTGTACAAGTTAGGGATTTTGTCCAGTCCTGAAACCAAGATTCAAGAAGAGGTTTCACTAAAACAGTCATATCTGAAGATTGCGACATCCAAATTGATTGCCACCTGTGGCATTGGATTAAATTCAGAACAGAACATTTCAAGTCCAAATATTTGAGGTAGAGCTGAAAAATTGGTGGCTTTGCAGTCCATACAAGTTCGCTCACCTAAAAGGTGTCAAAAACAACAAGTTTTGATAGTTTGGCCCTCACTTTCTCTTGGAGACTTGAAATTGAATGAGTCTGAGACTAGTGGCAATGCAGAGCAGACAACTCAGATTGCTACAGCACGAAAATTCAAATTAAACCTCGAGGGAATTTCAAAGTAACATCAGTTAGAGGGTTGGCCTACAAAAGCACTCTCAAATAAGGGGCGAAAAGGTACATCAACACAAATATTTCATAGTTTTGACTTCAAACTCCTTTATCTTAACCCTATGAAATCTCAGCCTTAGGACTGTTATGAAATAAAAATAAAACAACAGCAACAGCAGACAATATTTCACCTTTTTAACAACACCAATCAACAAGGTTATCCTCCCACAGGGGGTAGAGCAATTGGTAATGAGTAATTGAGTTGAGAAGTTGTAAATGGAAGGTCACAAGTTCAAATCCCCATGGGTACTGTTATCACATTCACACCATAGTAACAGGGCTACTATTCTTGCTTAGCAGATATCTACACATTTTAGAGCTTGGATTATTTAGAGCTTGGCTATGATGAGTTTATATTTTGAGATCACTCATGATCAGAGCAGTGTATTTTATCAGATTTATGTTAGACCTTGTGCCAAGGCTGAGCCTTGAGAGTTCAGATTTGATGACCGATGTGACCCTTTATTCCATACAGTTTCAGTTCAGTGCCTAGAGATGTTATTGCAGCAGTGTTTCAGATGGTTTATGACGATTATTTTGATGATATGATATGACCTATGGATTTCTGTTCATTGACTATGGATTATTATCTTGTTTCTTTAGTCATGTTCACAGCATTAGCTTAATATATAATTCATGATGTGGCAAACTTTGTAAAATGAAAATGAATTATCTTAATGATGTAATAAAATGGGCATAGTACTTGCACATTTAGGTTTCTTGACAAGATTCACTGATTTACTACCTTGCATAGATATGGTCTTTCTTGACATCATTTGTCTGCTAGCTTAGGCACCACTTTCACTTGACTCCATCCATCCATGACCTTCCTTATTTTGCTTTTACCTTTGACTTGTCTTGCTTGACTTTCTGATATTGAGGACTTCCCTTTTTTTTGCTACCTTTGTGTTGGATCGCATCCATGTTTGTTTAGTGTCTCGGCTCTGAGTTGGTGACAAAACTTGCTCTTTGCAAGTTGGATTGTAGTCCTAAATCATTCTGGTCGGTTGTCCCAATGTTTGGCACTGGTATGAAGTTTCTTTAGTCACTTGAGATGTTGTTGGCTAAAACTGAAAGCTCATGTACTACTTATGGAAACTTGTGTAAATTCACCCATGGAAACTGTAAACTCTAGAATGTATTTATTAACACACGTGAGTAAAGGGCAAGAGCGATGAACTACTAAAAATACTTCTCGAAGAGTATAAGAAAGGTCCAAAAAGCAATGGTTCTTAAATTCTATATCTAAACAATTGCTGACTTTATATATATATAAACATGCCCTGGATGCAAGCTGCGATTAGTTGTGCTTCTTAGCACACTTGAGATCCGAAGGGTTATGTAGGCCAAAAAGGCCAAGAAATGAAATTGAATGATGCTAATGAACTTGGATCAGCTTGATGTAGACATGATGCCTAAGTTGAATAAGCACTCTCTAAACAACTTATCCATTTGTGAGGCACAACCCTTCCCCGTGTTATTTTTCCAGCACAGAGTGTAGCTCCCCCCTTCTCCCAGTCCAAAGTGTCTTTTAGTTGAGTTTAGACAAGTCATCCCTTTTACCCAGCCTTGTTCCTAGCCTTCATCCTTAGCTAGCAGTTAGACCATGTCCAATGGGTGAGTTTGTCATTTAAGCTATTGTGCAAGTAAATACAAATAACAATGGAATATGCAAACATGATTAATGCCACTAAATGATGTTATACTTTAAAGATAAGTTGTGAGTATGATTAGAGGAACATGTCTTAGTCTATTGATATGATTTATCCTTGGTTGTATATTGACCTAGTCAAACCCAGTTTGACTATGGTCATTTCTTGGGATCCGTGATGATGTGGGCCATGTATGCTTATAGATGATGATTGATGGTCCCACATACTCTTGATGATGATGCTATATGATGGACATATGATTCAGTTGGTGATTGATGCAATTCAGCAGGTTTTATTATTACTTTAGATCATCAAATTATGCATTGTCCATATATGGTGGACCCTACAGTTGGCCCATCAGGGCAACCCATGATGTATGAGTATACATTCTTAGTAGTTTTGGGTCTTTTGGATCCAATGAAACACTTATCATTCAGTTCCGGTCACTTCTGACAGTGATAGATGCAGTACTTGTTGACCAGATTTGGGGTTGTTTTCCCAGGCTGTTCAGCAGGGGCCATGAGAGACCAGTTCACCTAGGGCGCTATATGAGGAGGGGGTGGTCCAGCCACTTGATATTACCATTTACCCCCCCCTTCTGAAGAGCCTGGTAGGCTCAGTTTGACAGCGCAGGTGCCCTAGGAGGCAGTTTCAGCAGCTTCACAGTTACCGAGGCAAGTTAAAAATGGAATAAAAGGGTCACTGAGGAATTCGATTTGGGCAATTGAGACAAGGTTTTGGCACTTGGTCTTCACAGAAGTCTTCCAAGGTGAACCCCCATCTTCCAGCCAGTTTTCATCAGTCAGTGGGGTCCACAGAGGCCACAGGAGGCCTTTTATTGCATGTCTCTCACATATTTTGATCATTTGTATTATTTGGACATATTATTTTATATTATTGTGCAATGGGGATGAGCTAGCAAGGATTGATGCCTCCTAGCCCCACCATGAGCTTCATGTGTCATGTCCTAGTCATATGTGGTGGGTCCATGTACTTTTGCCCCCTCTAGAGGATGACATCACCCTCACTTTATGCTTCCTAGCTATGACGTCACCTTAGTTTTGAGTGATCCATGTGTTATATTGTTAGGCTCATCTTAGCCATTGATTATATATTGAGATCTTTTAATCTCAACCACTCATCTTCATGTATTGTAGAGTGGTTTTGAGATCTAGGGTTTTGGTCTTTATTATCCTATATAAGGAGGAGACCCCCTATTGTATAGCTCACCTTTGGGCTCTGGAAAACTTGGAATGAAAATAATATTTTGGAGATCTACTTCTTGGCTTTCATTGGGTTACTCTTGTATATATTCTTGCATCTTGTTTCTAGACATTCTTTGCTTCTACAGGTGAAATAGACATCAAGAGAGGGAGGCTGAATTGCTTGAAGCTAGCTCAACGATTTGCTTTGTGGGAAGATTGTAGGGGTTGCTCACATCGCCCATGAGCAAGACGTCTTCATAGAGAGGGAGTTTTTCAATTGTGCTTTGTCCATTGATTGCTTTCTTGAAATGACATGCTTAGATCTTATGGATTTGTGGATCAAATCTAACTTGATGTAGTTTGATTTACAGGTTTTCATGGGACATCTCTCCTCCTAGGGCTTGGACGTTTTTGGTTGAAGACACTTGGATCAAGCTTGGAATTGTAACTAGGGCAAGATTTCTCCATATGCTAAGAGGTCGCAAGCTTTTGAGGTAAGATCTACAAGGTACGTATTGATTTCGCTTGTTATCCATCCTATTGGTCAAAAACTAGATTTAAATCAAAACCCTCATTTTTGTTTTTCTCAGATCTACTAAGATCTAGCTTGGCTTTGGGTATAATAAAAAGAACCCACCTCTATAGTATCCACAGCAATTCGGATCTATAGTTTGGTGGCATTTGGACTTCATTTGACCCTTCCCCCAAAGCACTTAGCCTTCCTTGAGTGAGGTCGCCCTCCTTGGGTAGGTGAGTTGAGCTAGTTCCAACACATGGGTAGGTGAGATCCCACTTGATTCATACTCCTCACACTTGATAACCTACCCCTAGTGCTTCACTTCATTGATTTTCACCTTGTGGACCCCATTCCTCATTTTGAGGGTTGTGCCCCACTTGGGTCAATTTGGGGATGCATTTTCAATCTTAGATCTATGGAGATCTAGCCATCATTTGGGCATGCCTTCCTAAACCCACTTCGATAATTGCCTAAACTACCCCGATCTATAATTTGGCATACTTTGGACCCCATTTACCCATCCATCTTAAGGCACTAGTCCACCTAAGGCAAATCACACTTCTTGGGATTAGTGTCATGTGCTAGATCCCATATGTGGGTATCTTCTATTTCATCATAGATCCATAGATCCACATCTTGTATACCCCTTGGTACCATTTGCACCCCTAACCTCACCTTGTGGGTCCCATTTGGACCATTTCCACATTCTAAGGAAGTGGGACCCACTTGTGTATTTCATGGTACTAGATCTTGTCATTTGATCTCATTATGTGGCCTAAATCATTGTTGAAACACTAGTCATCCCTTAAGCCTCTTTCAACCATACTTAAACTTCTAGGTCCACCTAAACTTGCATTGGTTTCCGTAACTTGTCTTTCACACTTCCCTAGGAACCTTTGCTTTGGTCCAATCATCTTTGATTGGCTATAGGGTCTCCCCCTTGGTCTTGATTCATCTTGATCTAAAGTGAAGAGTGCCTCAGTTGACGTGACTCCCAGCTTGCATTGGGAACCGTGGCATCCCTTGGGTCACCTCTTTAGTTGTTCGTCTCCTCTACCATCCCGGATGGGATACCATTAGGGACAAGTACAAGTTGTGTGATAACAGGTACTTACAAAAAAAAAAATCAACAAGGTTATCCAAAAGAAAAGATACCAAATTGTGCCAACAAATTTCAGTTGTCTAGGGCAATCTTATCATGGATAAAACAGATGAGAAATTCACTTTATGACAACTGTAATTATAGCAATATATCTGCCCAAGGTTACACGAACCGTGGGTGCGATCGGAATCGGCTGAAGAATCGGAGACGGGATTTAACTGCCAGTGAAATGATGCTTCTTACTTTAAGTCTTGCTATTAGAATTATTAAAAGAGCATACATTAACCATTTTGCACTTGTAGCATCAGGCATTTCTAGCCTGGGTCAACCATGGGGATCTGAGATGAGTTGGACTAGTGATGTTCGAGGATGATTGTTTATGGTCCTTTGATACACCTTTGATGATTCCATGCAGTGGACATAGGTTTCATATGATGGTTGATGTATATTTTTATGGTTATTATTATTTTCAGACCATTATTTTTATATTGTCCGGGTATGGTTGAGACTACAGATGATCATATAGGTTGCCACAAGGTGTATGCGTACTCATCTCTAGTGCATTTGGACCTTTTGAGTTCATTGGGACACCCAGATATCAGTTACAGGCACTTCCAGTGATGATATGTTCAGATTTCCATTTTTCTTCAGTTTTGCCATGCAGAAATGGCCTATCCAATAGTTGCATTGATCTAGCACGTTCTCCTAGGGCGCTACTGAGGAGATGGGGGGTCCAGCCACTTGCTATTACCATATTACCCTGTCTCCAGACATTGTGGTGCTGTCATATTTGTGTCCAGGATACCAGGCAAAGAGCTATAGGCATTCTGATGATTTTCTGGTGGTTTTTTTTAGGATTAAAAATGGGACAAAAAGGTCACGAAGGAAATCGATTTGGGTAATTGAGGCAAGGAAATGGCATGAGGTTTGTTCAAAGGTCATTCATGATGCATCCCACACCTTCCGGCACAGCTTTCATCATTCAATGGGGTCCACATACACCCCTGGGGTTTTATTTGATGTATTATCCAGCTATTGAGGGGGCCACGATTTGGTCATTTGGTCACTTTGACATGCTACTGAGTCATATCTTATATCATTGTGCCATGGACTGATGCTAGTGAAGGATAATAATACCTCCTAACCCCACCATGTGCTCCTTACACTTGTCCTAGTTATATTTTATGTGGTGTGACCCCCTTAGGGCCACCTGAGTGAGTGCGCACCCCTCATTAGTGAGTTGATCCGTGTGTTTTAGCTCCGGCTCATCATAGTTGTCAATTAAATTGTATTTATCTTTTGATCTCCACCACTCGTTCATAAAGTGGTTAAGGTTTTGGTCTCTCTCATTCCTATTTAAGGGAGGGACCCCCTCATTGTAAAGGCACCTTTGGGCTCTTGAACTCTTGGAATAAAAATACTATTTTGCAGATCTACTTCTCTAGCTTTGATGGGTACTCTTGCAATTTGAATATACAATCTTTTCTCTGTGTTATCATTGTGGATCTTGTTTCTCCAAATGTTTTTCTACAAGGAGGCCATGTGGTAGAAGAGGAGGGCAAATTGAAGAGGGCGTTATTGTGAGGAAACCCCATATCTCTCTCTCGGATCAACCTTTGTCTAAGTGAGTATCTTTATTGTATCTTCGTGACATTTTGATGCTACTTGTTTCATCTTTTCTTCCGTATAGTTTCTTTCATGCTTGATCGATTCTCATTATAGATCGTTTTTGGCAGGGAAGGGCGCATTGTTCACTCTGGAAGGATAGCGATTCTACTTGGAGAAGCTGGATCTCACTCTTGATTGCCTCACTTTGGGAAGATTATCATTTTGCAAGGCGGTCGCAAGCTTTAGAGGTAAGATCTACAAGGTACGTATTAGTTTTCATGCATTTTACCCATTGGTCACTTCAAACCCTCACTGTTCAAACCCTTGTTTTATAGATCTGATAGATCTGGCGATAATTTGGGCTTAATAATTAAAACCCACCTCACAATAAATTCATTATCCTTGGAAACCAAATTTGGTGGGAATCTGACTCCATTTACCCCTCGATCTAAGGCACTAGATCTCTCCAAGGGAGGTCGCACTTGTGGGTTAGTGGTCTTTTTCCAGATCTATCATTTGGGTGTTGCTATTTTGTCATTAAAACCTCAAATCTATAGTTTAGCCACCCTCCTAGTGCCATTCCTACTTCAACTTCACCTTGTGGACCCCATTTCACTCACTTTCCTTAATTTAAGGGTGGGCCCTACTTGGGTATTTTTTATTGGCATTAGATCTATCTAGATCTACATCTTTAATCTCATAAGTGACATATTCATTTTATGGTTGAGCATTTATCCCTTCTATAAGCCTCATCAACCAAGCCCTAACTCCATTTGTCCACTTATATCCCCTAGATCCAGATCTACTTACTCTTGATCTCTCTCTCCTTTCAATTTCACATTTCGCTAAGAGGTCTAGAGTAGGTTCGCTAGCCTCTCTTGGTTAGCTAGGGTCTCCCCCTTGGTCTTGCATTTGCTTGATCTAAAGTGAAGAGTGTCTCGATTAGCATGACACTTCAACTTAGGGGATTATGGTTTTGTTGTAAGAAAACTAAGCTACTTACTCTATGTGTCTACCCCAAGAAACTATCTCTTTCGATTTGAGAGAGATTGTCGGGTGCTCAACCTGAGAACACAAAGTTCTCAACTATCTCCACGGGTCAATCCCGAAACTTGCTAGGTGCTCAATTGGAGGATACAAAGTGCCACGAGGCTCCCAACGGCCTCTACCCCACTAGCTCCACGGGTCAAGTCCCTTTTTCTCAGTTCTAGTAAAAATATGTTTTTCTGAAAGCCTATTATTCTAGCCAACTCAAATCCTTGCCCTTTCTTGTCACGCAGGATCAGTCGAACCGGCGAGGGGAGTGAATAAGGGGCAAGAATCGGGGCTTAAATTAATTTTTTAACTTTAAGCAAAAAACGAAGCGATACAAGCCAACGCGATTTCACAAGGGAGGCAGAGCCTTCTCACTTGTGAGGTGTGGGCAAAATAACTTAAAACAAGATTTAGGAAATAAATTACAAGCCACCACGATATTGCATGGATGGGAAAAGCCTCTTCTCATGCAAGGTGTGGGCGAAAAACAAAGCAAGCCAACGCGATTTCACAAGGGAGGCAAAACCTTCTCACTTGTGAGGTGCGGGCAATGTAAATTACAAGGAAATAAAATGCTAAACCCAAGCTAATTACAAGTACAATGCAAGGGTGGCAATGCTTCCTCTCTTGCATGTCATGGAAAGCAAACTAACTAAGCACTTGCACTTGAAATAAAATATGACAAATCAAGCCCAAGGGACTCTCTTGGGCTTGTTACAATGATACAAATTTCAACACGTAATATTTTGCAAGAAAAGAGGGGAAAGAGACTAATTTTGACCGTTTTCTTCCAAATGGCTGAAATGGTAGCTAGTGGAGGCCTTTTATGCTTGGAGATGGTCAAATTTGGGTAGGATAACCCTCTTGAAATGTGCAGACCTGTTAAAAACCAGCAAGCAAAAAGTTATGGAAAAAAACCCAAAATCACTTTTGAGCAATGTTAGTATATCATACAAAATTTATAAAAAAAATCTAAAAATTTATGAGTAATTTTTTCATAAGATAATAGCATGTAAACAAGATTTGAAATCTGATTTTTGTATGAGAAACATGTAGAAATAAAATGCAGAAAATTTAATTGGAAGAGAAGAGATTGAGATCTTTGTTCATCCAATGCTTGGAGAAGTGGGGTGTCCGACCAAGGAATTCCACTCTCGAAGCCAAGTAACCTGCAACTTGTAAAATGTTTGCTACACACTAAAAGAAAAAGTGAGTACCTAAAGAAGAGCTAAGAGATCATAAACTTCGACCAACAACCATATGAAGATCTTAACTACTAAAATAGGAAACTCATAAGATCAATAGCAACAATACTAGAAATCTTACCAAAGAAAAACAGTTTGTTTGTTTGGCCTCTCCAAGCATTAGTAGCTATGAAGTTCAGAAGCAAACCACTATCACAGAGCAACCAACACCAAATCTCCTCCAAAGAATTTCTATTACCAAGCCAAATGGCTGAAAATTACAAGGGCCCAAAAATGGGGCAAGATGGAAGCAAGAGAGAGTGAGAAGGAGAAATAGAGCAAGAGCAGGAGAGATTGTAACCCAAATGAGGAGGAGGAGCCTCCTCAAATAGAAAAAGAGAGAGGGGAGAGTTCCTTTGCATGAATGACATTTGTCACTTAGAGAGAAAAGGGGCCCATGGAGGGTGGTGCACTTCCATGGGTTAAAAATAACAAACAATGAGGGGGGAACCCCCCACTCATGTTTTATATTTCATTGTTAGGCCAAGGAGAGAGAATCATGAAAGTGGGACCCCCCCTTTTGGTTTATTTCAATTTATCTCATTTCCCATGGTGAGAGGGTTTCCTCCTTTAGGGAGAAATTTCGAATTTGAAAAACACTTGCTTGGGGGGGGGGCCTTTGGCCTTTAATTTTACCTTAGGCACATAATATAAACTTTAGAAACATAACTTGACCATCCCAAGTGACTTTAGGCACTTTTCCAAAATTTGTCTTGCTAATTATTTGCCATTTTTTCTGATTTCCTTCACTGACTTAGGCAAATGTGTCCAATACCTTAGCAAGACTTCTCCGAATGACTTCAAACTTTGCCTAATGGTGTAGGGGGTCTGACTTCTACGCTTCGGGCAACTTGTAGACTTACTCCCCTAACTCCAACGGGCCTTACTGCTACTGACTTCCGAACTACGCTTACACCTTATGGAATCCTACAATTTCCTCAACGGTCATTTCCACCGCCTACTGGATACTTTTGTTCTTTAGAGTGTTTTAAAAACAGATCAACCATTCACTTGAAACACAGAGATGATGTTACAGCAGATATGCATTCATACAGAAAATGTAAAGCTTTAGATATTACCAGAATTAAGTTTTGAAACAGCAACTGACAAATTGCACTGGCTCTGATACCAACTACGCCAGGATCTCCTTTTTCATTCAGCTTCAGCTTTTATAAAATGGATCCCACAGTGGATGTTGTTCAGCTGACACAAATAGAGTGTGAATCAGCCAATGACACAAAAGTCTCCTTAGCAGAAAGGAGAAGTAGTTCATTCAATCCCTCAACCTCTGAGGATGCTTCATACATTACTATAGATGACCAGAATCCCAGTGCTAACTAGCAGTTGCCTCAAATTCTCCCTAAGGATGTTTACAGACTTAAGTGGTGGAATCTTTATTCTGTCACCCAAATAAAAATGTCAAGCATAGATGTAGCGTTCACTGATAATCAAGAACCTATTCATATCAATTTGCTTGATAAAGCACAAATCGATTGGGCTAAAGAAAGACATTTTAAATATGCACATTTTGGTGCTGTTAAGCTCGGTCTCGGTCCATTAGTACGCCGTCGTCTTGTTGTGTCTTCTTTATGTTGTGTTGTAGATACCCGTCATAATAAGTTTTCCGATGCAGTTATAGGAGGTTTCACTGCTCCTTTGCATGATGGTCCGGCATTCGGAACAATTTATCCTAAGTTTTCTGTCAGTTTGGATGATCCGCACATTTATAATATCCTCAAAGCATATATCCTGCCGAAAGGCTTTGACATGCAAAATGGCTCCCGCATTATCCAATTGAAGGGAGGTGTTTGTGTCCGCTTTGGTAATGATACCCTTCCCCAGTTGAGGTCCCATGTCCATCAGAGCTCTGCAGACTGCAGCGTGGTGGAACAGCCAAATTCCAAATCCAAAAATGCGACCCCAATAACATTTAACTGGAAAGGAATACAATATCCACAGTCTTGGGAAATGAAGTATACTGAGTTGAGACATAGGGAAAGAGTTGCAGCCACAATGAATCCAAAACCCCTTGTCTATGATGAAGCTTCATGTTCTTTCCGGTCACCCCAAGATGAGCCTATTCCCAGATTTGGTCCCCCTTTGATCAGATCTACTTCCATGTCATCTTATCAAAATGCAAAACGTCAAGCTATGTTGGATCAAGTAGGTAAAAAGTCATTAGCTGAGTCCTCTGCTTCTGTACAAAATCCTACTGTAAATAATGAGTCTTTTTCCGGTCTTTCTGATTATGAGCATAGAGGTCAGCATGCAGATTGTCTTGCATGTAGAAAAATAAAAACAAAATTATTACAAAAAGAAAAAGAAAAATCACTGCATGAGTTTCCTAGCCTAGGAATGTTCTCTGCCCTCCCTAGATCCGGTGCCTCTGCAGAAACCACAAACGCTCAAGGCCAAAAAACCTTCTATCCTAGAAGGAATCTTCCTGAGTCTGCCTTCAGACCGTACTCCCAAGATGGTACAACTCGAAGAGAGTTTTTGCCTCTCAAGTCTTCAGCCTCTGACCAATCTGTGTCGGATGAGGTTAAATTAGCCAACTGGAGTAACTTGCAGCAAGTTCATACTGCAAGAAACATAGATGATATGGCTAATGATATCCTGCTCCTCAAGCATAGTTGTTCTGTGCAGAAAGAACAGTTAGATAAAGTTATCACCAAGTTGGAACTCCTTGATCATCTGCTTCATGATACAACCCAGATAGAGAGAGCAATAGCAGAAGCTTCTGATAAGCTTCAAAGAAGAATGGCAGTTCTAGCAGATCTAACCAGTAGAACACAGGAACTAAAGAAGAAAGAATATGTTGTTCCTGATCATGTCTTAAAGCTTGCTAGAAAAGGTCACACAAAGTCAGCCTCTCTAGGTCAATTCAATGCAATCCCGGATGATGAAAAGCCCGAATGGGACTTTGGAGAGAGTGATGCTCAAAAACAGGATATTGAAGAATGGATCAAAGCATTCAAAGGATACAGACCAGTCCTTGATCCAAAGTACATAGGAGACTTGAATATGATGGAAGAATCTTCTAACCGTAGAAGATTAGAAGCCCCCAGGTTCCAAGAAGAGTTTGATACCCATATGCCTGATGCACAAGCTGTATCAAATCCTCCAAAAGTTTTTAACTTTGGTATCAACTCTATGAATAATTTGATTACTCAGATGCCAGAGCAGCCTGTTCTGAACATCCAGTGTCAGTCTCGAGAAGAGATTAAAAATGAAATTCAGTTATTAACACATTGGATACTGTATAAAAAGCAGCAAGATCACAATCTCACTGGTCAAATGATTGGTGCTCAATTAATTGTTGGCTTGTCCGGTTTGGCTTATGAGTGGTGGCGATGGTTGCCACAAGAGACACGAAATGAGTTGTTATCTGCTAATGATGCAGATGAACAAATTCTCTCTGCCCTCGGTAGAGAATTTTATGGTCCTGAAGATGCAGAAGACTATGATCACCTTGCCTCTCTGTTTATGTCTGCCTGTTTATGTGATCTTAGTAAAGCAAAAGAGTATTTCTGCTATATGCAAAAGTTGTTAATTTCTTCAGGAAAATCAGGAAACCCTGCCTATCTAAAGCACTATTTGAGGAGCTACCCTGGTCATGTCCCAGATGCTGTTGAACAAGCCCTCAAAGATAAAAAGATAGAGCTCCGATCTCTCTCTCTAGCACAATTGCACAATCACATTCTTGAAACTTGGCAAGAGCATTGTCTAGATAAGAGAGTGAGTAAAGATTTTAAAAGGCATCAAAAAATGTTTTCAGCGTCATTCTGCAAAGATGTTGCGAGAATGCCCGATTGGGGGTGTGGTGCCCATAATAGAGGTCACTTTGGCAAAGGAGGTTGCCACTGTGAGAAGAAAAAGAAAAAGAAGTTTTATACTTCTGAAAGTAGATACCATCCAGATCGCCCATATAAGCACAGATCCAAACATCCACATAAGAAGAAATATTATAAAAAGCCCTATAAATCCAAGAGATTTGTCAAAAGAAGAAAAGAAAAGGGCAAAGGAAATGTTTGTTTTATTTGTGGGAAAACTGGTCACTGGGCAAGCAAGTGCCCAGAAAGGAAATCCCGTCCCCGACTGGCAGCGCTGTGTAAATCATTGGATCCCCAATGGTGGGATTTGTACAAAGTTTCTAAGTCTGCTCCTTCTCCAGCAAATGAAGTTATTTATTTGCCTGACTCAGAATCAGTTTCTTCTTCCTGTACAGAGTCCGAAGAAGATAATCTTCAGTTAGCTAAATGTGGTCAGTCTTCATCTTCATCTTCCTCTGATTCAGATTCCGACCCCGATCCACATTTAGGGGGGTGTGAGCTACCCGATTTTGATTTCAGTTTGTATATGTTTTCAAGTTCTGTTTCACCATTTCAGATAGAAAGAAAGATTGCTTCTATTGATTTGCAATTATCTTCCATCCCTGTATATAGACATGTTGAAAGAACAGAACTCAGAGAAGAGAAGAAAGCTTTGCAGGCTCAATTGCAAGCTTTGACAGCAGCAAAAGGTAAGGGAAAGGAAAAGGCGCCTGTAAGTTTTAACCCAGTTGAAATTTATCAGGAATATCCAGGCAGCCATGTGGATAGACAGGCTCACAGAGCTGACAGAGAAAAGTTGTTGAAACTACAGTTGAAGGAAAAGCAATCTCAGATTAAAGCCCTACTCAAAGAAGCAAATGAAATAAAGAATGCTTTAATTGCTTTGGTTCTAGAAAAAGACCAATCTTCTGATGAAGAGCTTTCTAAAGAGATTGAACGAGTTTGTGGTAATCCCGAAGAAAAGGAAGAATCCCCAGAAGTTTCCCCTGAAAGATCACCTTCCCCACAATCTCAAAGTGTCAGTCTGTTAGGTGCAGTATCTGGTCCCAAGTTGTTCATTACCTTAGAATTTTGTCCATATGAGTTTAAGTCTTATCCAATCCAATGTCTAATTGATTCTGGATGCCCATTTAATCTTGCTAAGGGTAATGCTATTCCTGCTTTTTATTGGGAAAAGACAAAAGAGTTTGGTTCAGCAATCCAAGGTTCACCTGTACATCTTACTGGAAAAGTTAAGGATTTCCCAATTGCTCTGTCCAATGTAAAGAGTTCAGTGTCCCTGTTTAGGTTAGATGCAGTCCGTGAGGATTGTGTTTTAGGATCTGAATTTTTGTTAAAGGTGAGTCCATTTTCCTTTGATACCCAGAAAATGCTATTTTCTTGTACAGTTAATGGTCAGTCTGTTTCTTTGCCTTTAAGTCATAAATTTGTACAAAGGTGTAAATCTATTGTCCAGAGTCCTCCTGAACAGTCCAAAGGTTCGTTGAATAAGATGGAAAGATGTATCTCTTTTGCAGAGGTGCATAGTGAGAAATTTCTTGCAGGGATCACTAAGAAGATCAAAAAAGATTATTGTTCTGAAAGCCCAAATGCTTTCTGGACAAGAGAGAAATATTTTGTTTCTCTGCCATTTGATCCTTTGCAGAAAATAAAACCCATGAAAGCCTCAGCCAGATTAATGAGTCCCTCTGAACGAGAATTCTGCTCCAAAGAAATTCAAGATCTGCTAAATAAAGGATTGATTGAGCCCTCGAAGAGCCCTTGGGCTTGTAGAGCATTTGTTGTGAATAAGCATTCTGAGCAGAAAAGAGGCAAACCAAGGTTGGTAGTAAAGTTCAAACCCCTGAATGCAGTTCTTCAGAGTTTGGTTCTATATTTAGTAAGTTTGATTTAAAATCAGGGTTCTACCAAATTGGGATAGAGGCTAAGGATAGATATAAAACTGCATTTGTAGTTCCCCATGGTCAGTATCAGTGGAAGGTCCTCCCTTTTGGCATTAATAATGCACCATCAGAATTTCAAAAAAGGATGGAGGATATATTTAGGGATATTCCATGGTTGGCAGTGTTTATTGATGACATTCTTATTTGTTCAAAGAATTTACAGGAACATCTTAAACATTTGCAGCAGTTTTATGATCTTGTGTTTAAGCATGGTTTGGTTATGTCTGAAAGTAAAATGGAAATTGGCAGAACAGATATTGAGTTTTTGGGTTTGCATATCAAAGCTGGTCAGGTAGTGTTGCAGAATCATGTTTTGCAATCCTTTGAACATTTCCCTGATAAGATTTTAGAGAAGACCCAATTACAAAGGTTTTTAGGCTGTTTAAATTATATCAGGCCATTTTATCGTGGACAAGCTGCTGATATCCATTGTTTGCAGCAAAGGTTGAAAAAGAAACCAATTCCATGGTCTGAAGATATGACTCTAGCCGTTCAGAAGATCAAAGCTAGAGTAAAACAGCTACCAGCTCTCAGTCTTCCACATGGAGTTGGAAAATTGATTATTGAGACAGATGCATCAAATACCACATGGGGTGGTGTTTTGTTGGAAGAAATTGATGGTAAAGCCAATATCTGTGGCTATGCATCTGGATCATTCAAAGGCGCCGAAATAAATTATCCCAGAAGTCATAAAGAGATTTTTGCTGTGAAGAAAACCGTCAGTCATTTTATTTTGTATTTGAAACCTGTTCGGTTTATCATAAAAACTGATATGAAAATCATGCCAGGCATTTTCAAGAATGAAAACCTCATGGCAGAAAATAGTAGCCGCATTTTGAAGTGGTTTATTTGGTTAAGCAATTTTGATTATGATATTGTTTATAAACCCGGCTATCTTAATTGTCTTGCTGATATGTTAACACGTGAGACTGTGCAGACTGAAGGTCCAAGTCTAAATATGTTCTCAGCAGGATCAGGATCAGGTTCCAGAGATAAGGGTAAAGCCCCTATGACTGAAGAAGAAATGCAAGTGCCAAAAGATGCACTATTTTTAAAGCCCTGGGATAAGAGCATTTCAGTAGAAGAGCGCAAAGAGTTGCTGTATTATGCAGATCGCCAGCAAGCCGAAAAATACCTCAACTTGACATTAATCAAAGAGATTCAGGCCAGCCCTTGCAAGTTGCAGATTTTAGAGCGCTGGGAGAAGAAAGCTTTCAATGGCTTTTAGGATGCAGAAGAGAAGCGGAGAAAATGCAGAGAAATCTGGGTTGATTGCAACGAGGAAAAAAAAGGAATTGTCTGGTATGTGGATCTAGGTGAAGGAAATTTAACCTGGACTACCTACAATTTAATTTTGCAATTTTGCAGAGAGCAGACCTCCATAGTGATCTGCGCTGACCCAGGAAATATGAGAAACAAGAAGTGGTCTGGGTGGACTGAAGTCTTCCTAGATAAGTTTTGTCTGAGGAAAGATTGGCTCCAGAGGAGAGCTAATTTTATCTTGCACCTAGAAGCTGATATGCAGGCCGCTGACCAGCATAATCAGTGGTTTAAATTCTTATTGCGACATCATGGCGGTCGCTATACTCCACTTGAGCATCTCATGACCATTACCCAAAAGTTCATTAAGAGAGACATCAATGGTAATCGGTTAGACACTAAAATTCACCGCAGAACTTTGCCGCTGAATTACAGAGTAGAGTCACTATTTGCCTCTGAATTCATCTTTGGTCCAAATGAAGCCCTGAAAGGTTCCAATGTGGAACAATGCTTTGGAGAGCTACTGTACCTAGATATGAATGATGAGTTTCCAGAAAATGAATATTGGCGGTATACAGAATCTCATCCATACAGCTGGGAAGATGACCTGGCAAAGCGTGAGCTGGAAGAGAACCTGTACAATGAAGGTGTGCTCGATTGCGTGTGCGGCGGTGTTCCAGGTGGAGATGACAGTGATGGAATCCGATGTGTTTGTGGGTCAGGCTATGACACTCCATGACAAGATTCCATTCACGAGAATGAAGCCAAGCGATCCGTAATTGCATGTGATAAAGAATCTTGTACATATTTGCTTTTGTAAGGAAGCCGTAGTGGGCCTCCCTGTTGTATTATTCTGTCGGCCATGATTTAGCCACTTGCTTGCTTTTGAAATTCGGGATGCTTTTCCCCGAAAGAATTGTAATAATGACTGATGTAAATGGGCCATCTATGTCGGCCATAGAATCTGCTTTAGCTTAGTGGATGTCAGTCAGTCAGAGTCGTAGTACCGGGTCCCCATATGGCCGAGCCTCCAAGGGACGAGATAAACATGGTGTGGTCCCATCATGTCCCCGGGAATCTAGCTTTTGAACCGGCTGGTGTGTGTTTTAGGTTACCGGTTCACCGTCTTAGAAGCTATAAATAAGAGGCTTGAGGTTCATTTGATTCATTCGAGTCTTGATTCAAGTCTTTCGAGTCGAGTCACATGAGCAAGTAGTCCGCTCTGCAAGTAGGAGTCGCATGAGCAAGTAGTCCACTCTGCAAGTGTCTAGGTTGTGTGAGAGCCGAAGCTGTATGCTCTACGAGTTGCCCTTCGTGGTATAACATCGCAACAGAAAGCTGAGACTCGCTCTGTAAATTCGAGTCTGTTGTAAGGGTGTGCTAGTGAGCATATCTTGGAACTCCCAGGAGCCTGTGAGTAGCTTCATGCCTTCGGGAAGTTGCGAAAACTAAAAGGACCCAAGACATTGTGTTCAGGCACAGGTCAGAGAGTGTGGTGACGAACTTCGCAGTCCGAAGTCGATCCACTGTAATATAAGTTTGTAATCTGATTGTAAAAGCTGAAGCTGAATGAAAAAGGAGATCCTGGCGTAGTTGGTAGGGGGTCTCATGGTGTAGGGGGTGTAGGGGGTCTCATGGTGTTGGTAATTTGACTTCAAACTTTGCCTAATGGTGTAGGGGGTGTAGCGGGTCTCGTGCCATTGATTTTGAGTACCCATACCCCTATTTATGGGCATTAAGTGCCACTTATCCCTCTTTTACATTACAATTTTTTATGCTGAGGGACATTTTTTTATCACCAAAAATTTAAAAAACCTATGTAAAACTTAATGAAATTCCGCAAGACTTTGGATAATGTCTAGCATGGTAATATAGAACATCCCTAGGGCCCCAATCACCCCATGGAATCGATCATTAGGACGCCTTTCACCACTTTGGAGGTATTTTTGAGTGAAAAACTCAAATAATTAAAACCACTAAAAAGGAATTTTAATTATCCAAGTGAAAAAACACTCGATGGTAAGACTTCCCTAATGATAAAGTCATAGGAAACCAAGTTACACAAAATTTGACCCTCATGCTGACATATCCTTACAAAATCCCCCGCAGGGGTGTGGAAAATTCATGGAGAGAAGATAAGAAGAAGAGTTGCTTCGCTTGAAAAAATCATTAGGTACTTCTTTCTTGTCTTCAAGGCACATTGAACATGTGCATGGTAAATCGTTGTCCACCTAGTTGGTTTTGGTGGTCAACAGGGAGAAACTTCAAACTTGAAAAACACTTGCTTGGGGGGGGGGCGTTTGGCTTTTAATTTTACCTTAGGGACATAATATAACCTTTGGAAACTTAATTTGGCCACCCCAAGTGACTTTAGACACTTTTCCAAAATTTGTCTTGCTAATTATTTGCCAATTTTCCTTATTTCCTTGACTAACTTAGGCAAATGTGTCCAAAACCTTAGCAAGACTTGTCCAAATGACTTCAAACTGTGCCCAAGGGTGTAGGGTTATGCCATTGATTTTGAGTACCCATAACCCTATTTATGGGCATTAAGCGCCACTTATCTCTCTTTTACATTACAATTTTTTATGCCGATGGACATTTTTTAATTACCAAAAATTGAAAAATCTTAAGTAAAACTTAATTAAATTCCGCAAGACTCTGGATAATGTCTAGCATGGTAATATAGAACATTCTTAGGCCCCAATCACCCCATGGACTCGATTATTAAAACTCCTTTCACCACTTTGGAGGTATTTTTTAGTGAAAAACTCAAATAATTTAAATCACTAAAAATGAATTTTAATTATCCAAGGGAAAAAACAATCGATGAAAGGACTTCCCTAATGATAGAGTCATAGGCAACTAAGTTACACAAAAATTGACCCTCATGCTGACATATCATTACAAAATCCCGCAGGGGTGCAGAAATTTCATGGAGAAGAGATAAGAAGAAGAGTTTTCTCACTTGAAAAATTCATTAGGTACTTCTTTCTCATCTTCAAGGCACATGGAACATGTGCATGGTACATGGTTTTGGTGGTCAACAGAGAGCAAGTGGGCTACCCAGCACCCACACCCCATCCCCCCAAGGGAGAACTGTGTTGACTCAAATTTTGCGGTTTTCATTTTTTAGGCTTAGATTTCATTTTCCACACTTAATAAAATTTAACTAGGGCTAAAATTTACCTTTTTGGTCCTTTCTATTAGCAGGCCACAAGTTCACTTAGGACCTAGCTTTTTTCATGTTTTTACAATTTTTACTTTTAATCAACCCCCTTGCTTTCCCGAAGTACGGATTTCAGGATAAGGGATTGCCCGAGTACTGTCCATAAAAGAGACTCTTGGAGTTTAATAAACAAGCAAAACATTGTTCAAAAAATCTTAAAATTAACAAGGCTTTGTTCCCGTATGCTCTAGATCACTGCAGCTTCGACTGAACATGTTGATCATACTAGAAAGGGACATAGTGACTAGTAATTAGTTTCATTTTCCTAATGAACCTTCTATTTACGAAAATATGTCGTAAACTTTAACATATTAGCACTATGTGGGGAAATTCTTCAAAGGAAGTGGGAACCACTGGGTAGTGACCTCGGGATACCGTTAGACTGCACCGTAGTTTGGTGTAGTGTTGAACACCTCCCAGAGACTCCGATCCAGCCCACATTTCCAAGTGAAGAGCCACCTTTGTCATACTCCGGACATATTTCCTGTACCTCACGATATATTGGAAATCCCCACTGCCTAATAATCTACTCATTACCACAAAAAATAAAAAAATTTACCAAGAACACTTGCAAAACATTGTCTTTTTTCGAGCATTTATTTCCGGCACTGGCCTTATTATTGAATATTTCATGATGTTGGACGTTTATGTTTCAATGATAATGTTGGGTAACGAATGATATCATGTTTAATATTGCATTGTTCTTGTAATCAAATTTCTAACTCCTAGATTAGTTGGTTTTATTTTTCATAGATTAAACACCTTAGATTTTCTTTCTTTTTAGGGTCCACCCCCCTTAGCTTCGTTAGGAGCAAGCCTAGACGGAGGAGTCGAGTTTCAGGTGATAGCACTTGACTCTAGCTTGCCCCCAAGGCCACACCGAGCGGCTTGAAGATTTCTGCCGTGTTTTCCCAGGTCTGCATCCAGGCGACAACAAACAGCCAAATACTTCATAATATGTGTATAAACATGAAGTTTATGTATGTACCATAGTCTCATCTCAAGGCTAGTACAATCCTCTAGCCCTCCAAAACCCTAGCCAAGGAAAACCAAGAAAACCCTAGCTCCACCAAACATTCTCCACAAGCTAGCATCAACACTAGCAAGCCTCCTTGGCAAAATGTCTTCTCTTCTCTTCTTCAACTTGTACAACCCTAGGATTTATCAACAAACCCTAAACTTCTTGCATTCTTAGGGTATAAAACTTACCCCTATAAATTGTTAAATTTTTGTTAGGGTTAGGGTTTGATGCAAAGAAATTAAATTTTCACATATTTTAATACAAATTAATTATAACAATTTATACTGAAGCAGAATAGTACAACATTAGCTAAACACAATTAACAGACAGTATAATTTTCATCTCTTTCACCTTTAACACTACCAAGAGGTCCTCGTGTTAAAGTAATCTTCAGTAACATATAATTAACAATAATACATCTAATTCATAAAAGATCAAGTTAGGATACTTACCAGGAGTGTGGGACCCTTCCTATTTATACTCAGAAGAAATTTACTTTCAGAAACGACTGTGCCTCTCAAAGGCCAGTCAATCACTAAAGAGAGATAATAGGTTGTAAACAACAGTAGTGATGGTCAAAGACAGTCAAAAACACAATGACAGTTTCAATCAAGTCTTAGCAAGATAGATTAGGTCTCAATAAGACGCAACACCATAGATCAGATTTCAATTAAGTCTCAGCAAAGGAAATCTAAGCACATATAACTCTCAGCACATTAGACATGATTACAAGTGACCAAAGACAGTCTCAAACAGATAGATCTGACCACAAATAAAAACTCAGCATAAAAGGATTTGAACCAAGGGTAAGTCTTAGCAGACAAGGATGACCTTAAACAATGTCCCAACACAAGGGTCTTAGCATATAGATCAGAGTCTCAAATGGTCCACGGAGGGTATTAGCCCTCATACACACCAACCAACAGCCCTGTATCAGAATATATGAGGTCGTGACCTGATCTATATGGTCCACAGAGGGTATTAGCCCTCACACACAACAAACAACAGCCCTGTATGAGGTCAAAACCTCCATAAAAATGAATTTCAGTCATTAGATGAAAACAGAGGGTTTGGCAGCCTTCACTTAGGACAAAAGACAGTCCACAAATCAATCTACAGTGTGATGCGGCCTTCATAAAACACAGCAAAATGATCATAAAAAGATCCTTAGATGATGCGGCCTTCATAAAAGAGCATTCAGCAGACAAATGGGGACTAAAGGAGCTCATAGCCTCCTTTAAGAAACATTCAGGAAGCAAATCAGACCTTATAAAACCTCAACTGAGTCACGGTTTGGTTTTCTAAGGCAGACAGTCTTTATATCAGTTAAAGAACAGTCCATAAAGGTTTGCGGCCAGGTCACAGGAGAACAGCAGTACTCACGGTGGCTTGAATAGGTCTTTTCAGAGTCACGGCTCTCTTCATTGGTTGATAAAACAGTCTCCAAAGAGCCACGACTTAGCAACAGATGGCAGCAGTAACCTCATGACCAAACCCTAGCAATAGAAAAACCTTCCTTGTTGCCACTTTCTAACATCCAGTGGCCCATGACAATGCCAATTTCACCATTTTTGCATCACAGCTCTCGGATCCACTCCCTTCATAGATTTTCCTTTCATGGACCAGCTTTCTTCATATCTCTCCTTGTATATTTTTCTCCGAGCTTAGCTCTCCATTTATAGAGCTAGGGTTTGGTTTGAGTTCTGCTTTTAGCTTTTTATAGGAGCTACTTTTATGCTCCCACTTTGTATTGTTATCATGGTACCGCACAGTCCCATTGACCTACTCTTGTGGTCATCCAAACAAGGTCCTTCCAGGAATATATGACCTTGTATGGATCATTTTCTATGATGGTTGTACATATCCAGTAACATTTTTAGGATGACCAAAAGCAGTTAATGGAACTGGAAATAACATTTTGTATAAAAGAATCAAATTTGTGCATAAGGCATCTCTGAGATCAGTTCAAAAACTGAAAAATAGAGAATCAAGCAAAATGTAGTACAACCTTATGGAACATGCAACTAAGCACAATATGACACACTAATTGAGTTTCATCTTCCCTTTATACACCACACTAAAATCCCTCGAATCCTCTATAAGTTGGATTTTTTAATGGGAACTTGTGCTTTTACAGAAGGTAAAGTTGGAAATAAGTACATCCCACCCTTACTGCCCTTCAATGAAAAATTGGGTTATTAGGACTATTATCACACAACTTATCGCAGCACTCAGAAAAAGCAAAAGGCACTCAAATCCTACTGCTTAAGTGAGCTTATTCGAAGATCCACCTACTCTAACCAGTCAGCATAAATGCTAGGTAAAATCATAAATCCAATGCAACCATTCATTGAAAAGGTTAATGATTCTTCTTTGATTTTTGTTAATAAAACAAGCCAGGATTGGGTTAAAGATTAAGGAATTTCATAGCACAATCTTCCTGGTTTGTTCAAAATTTGAAAAAGGGCTTGAATGGTGCAACAAGAAATCATGCCAAGGAGAAAAATGACTGATGCAAACATCGTCCATCAAAAAATTGATAGGATCGTAGAAGTTATGCAAATGATTGCATAAAACAAACGGAGGGAAAACATATGGCATGTGATTCAAATTCTTTTTACACAAACTACTTTCTCCACTCACTTTTCTCACATATTCAATTTGGTTCTCCCTGGGATTGATGATGAAACAAAAACCAAATGGGGACAAATTAAAGCTTAGAAGACGAAAAATCAAAATCAAGCCCACTTGATGCTCAAAAATAGAGAAAAGATGAAACTGATCTTTAAACACCTTTTCTAGCCACCAAGAATGATTGATAAATTGACAACAAGCATTATCGTTCCAAGGTGACTGAAAAGGGAAATGAAGTACTTTTTCTCTAATTACAGGAAAATGCTCATACTTCCTATTGAAAATTTCAAAAGCAAAAGATTGACTAGTCCACAAACCCAAAGAAGATTGAACAAGCCGGGATGGGAGGGTGAATTGAAAATATGTATTTTCTCCCAGATGGATAAAAAAATTTGACCTTGGAATTTGACAAAAGGAGAAGCCTTTCAAAGAAAAACTCTTTGTTCTAGGAATGATTTCAAGGGTTTGATCAAGTCTAATACTTACTATCTGAGGACAAGATTCACCATAACTATCTAACTTCAAGAATTGGCTAAAGTTATCTTGACTAAAGATGGAAAAAGGAAAACTTAAGGATTCAGCATAAGAAGTTGAACAATGACTAGAGCATCTAATGCGATTTACTAATTCATCCTCATCTTGAGATTGCTCATCCATTGATTTATCATTAAATTCATATGAGGACAAATAATCATTTTTATTGGATTGATCAGGGATAAAATTAACAAGTTTATTTACAACATCCTGATTATTTGCACAATGATCACGTGAAATTACAACATCCTGATTATGCCCCCATTTTCTTCTCCTTCAATAAGGTGATATGAAATTGAATGATCGTTAATGACCAAATGATTAAGGGGTTCCTCTTCAAGAGGATCCTCAATAGATTCGTTGGTTAAAAGCTCAACCTTGGAAAAATCTCCAGGATCAAGACTAGGGCTTCTTAAGAATTGATTTAAAACTTCATCATTCATGCGATGATTAGGGATTTGCTCATTAAAAGGAATTTCGATAGACTTACAAGTATAAGACTCATCCTCAAAAGAAGTTGGGTAGGAGGGGTCATCTGCGGATGATGACAAATCAATTGATATTTGATTATTAATTGCTTCAACAATAGGATCGGAAAGGGGAATGCTTGGATCTTGGATTTGATCATCGTATTCGTTTCCCCACCTTTCTAGGAATTTGTTTTCAAACATGTCATATCCAGAAATGCTATTGGTCGTCAAATTCAAGAACCAGAGCTCAGCTCTTCCTTGGAAAGATGAGGCCAATAGTTTCATACATACATCCTCATGGGTTATGGATAATTCCTTACTAACTTCCCTAAAGAAGTCAAGGTGACTTTTAGCAAATACCTCATAACTTCCATCGAACTTAGGCAACCTTTCACGATCTTGACTATGGATTTGATGAGGATACCCAACAATTTTTGAGAAGTCAAAAACTTTCAATCGACCAAAAGTCTTAGGCCGCTCAGAGTAACCATGGATGACAATTACTAGAAAATTAAAAAAATACCAAATGCAAATTGATTCACAACATGGGTTCTAAATATGATAGGATCGATCACCAATGGAGTCGCTTTTGTGGAGTCTCAAGGTAAACTATTGATCTTGTTTACCAAAAGATATGTCGTTAAAATAGCGGGGAGAGATGAGTGAAAATGGATGGTTATAGAATATTTAGGAAAACAAATGATAACCATCTAGATTACAAGACTGGATGCGATAAGATATAAGTTACACATGGATACTCGCAGACACCTGAGGTAAGCCTCTACCTCCCGGGCAACGGCGCCAAAAATGTTATCACACAACTTGTAGTTGTCTCTAAAGGTGTCCTATCTAGGATAGTAGAGGTATAGACAACTAAAGAGGTGACCCAAGAGATGCCACAGTTCCCAATGCAAGATGGGTGTCACGTTAACTGAGGCACTCTTCACTTTAGATCAAGCCTAAGCAAGACCAAGGGGGAGACCCTAGCTTAGCCAATGAAGGCTAGCGAACTTAATCTGAACCTCCTGGGGAAATGTGATGATGAAAGAGTAGGAGACCAAGATGAAACAAGATCTAGATCTAGGATGATAAGTGGACCCAAGATGGTTAGGGCTTGGTTGAAGAGGCTTAAGGCAAGGACAAATGTTCAACCAAGTGTGAGATAAGGTCACTTATGGATTAGGAATAGTATATCTAGATAGATATAATGCCAAGAAAAAGTACCCAAGTAGGGCCCACCTTTAAAAAGTGGAAAATGGTCCAAATGGTGCCCACAAGGTCAAAATCAAGAGAAAATGGCATTAGGGGGTATGTTATAGCATGGATCTATGGATTTGAGAAGGAATGAGCAACACCCACATGTAGGATCTGTTGTCCGCCAAGATGCACACCAGCAACAGAAATCTTTCGAAAGTTTAGGCTAACTCCTAACGAAGCCAAGGGGGGTTGTCCCTAACAAAGAGTTTTCTATGGCTCTGTGTTTTTAAGTGTTTTAAGTGATGAAATGATGCGGATGGGTGTTGTTTAGGAGTTTTTTAATGATGAGAACACAATAAACACGCAATCCATGTTGCAATTACAAAACACGAATATCAAGATGAACAATGTGTGATGACTTAGAAATTAAATCAGCATCCACGAGATAATTAAACAAATACCAAAGGACTAATGGTCCAGATCAAGGTGATACATATAAGTTTCGGAGACCAGTGCCAAATGGAGTCAATAAGTGCTTGGGATGCTGTAAAAGAAGTCTCAATGTAATGTTTGTGAGATCGTTTGAAATTGTTCTTGGTAAATTTTGAAGTGTTTTAGGTGTTCTTGATTATTAAGGCTAAGAAAGCAAGGTATTTAAGTCCAACCGGAAAAATACTTTCAGTGGCTCCTCTCAATGACCTGGCGGACCGTCTAGTATTCTAGGCTAGGTGTCCAAGGAACTTAACTAGCAAGCTAGAACTCTATGACAACGGTATGGTTCCGGCGTCACCAGCAAGAATTGCACACTACCTGAGTATTTATCGAAAAACAACGCCGGTTCGTTGGTTATGGGGGTGAGGATTTTATTACGGTTATCACTTATGAGATTAATCAAATCCAGTCACTGTTCTGAGTAATCCAACCCCTTAGGGAAGCCAGAGCATACTTGGTGGTGGAAAGCAACAAAATAAATTTTAGAAAAGGGGGATGTGAGTTTGAAGTATTTTATTAAGAGCACAATAAAACCTCTCCGACAGAGAGTGCTCTTGACTTCATCTTATGACAAAATTCAAGAGTCTTATGATGCACGAAAATAAAGTACTCTACTGAAAATAAACTCTAAACTACCCAAGAATCTCTTTCAGGTCAAAGACCGTACTCGGGAGAGCATGGAGGTAAGTAAAAACCGAAATAAAAGCAACTCTTCGACAGAGAGCACTCTTGATCCACTATTGGTGATATTCAAGAGATTTCTACTTTAAACAGTTGTATTACTTTGAAAGATGAAACTTTTTAGTCAAATAGTAAACAACTACCAAAAAGTTTATAAGTATGAAAATTGAACTAATCTAGCAATTAGTTTCTACTTGCAAAAGGAAACTAACTAACAACTCAATCAAGCAAAGAAGGCTACAAGACTTCCCCAAATGGGGGAAGCGAGTGTGGGGGCTTAAAAACCCCACTTGCAAACTTTATTATATGGGTACAAATGCCTTTGGGATAAAAACCCTTGAAAGGACTTTGATGAAAATAAACTTAAAAAGTACTTGAAACAAGCTCTTAAGAGCTATTACAAAGGATAATGATTATAATTAATGGCTTCTTGGTTTGGATCATCCCTTTGGTTTTTTGATGCTCTTCTTGGTTTAGATCTTCTTTCTCCTCTTCTTGCTTCAAGACTCCTTGTGTTTCTCTTCCTCAAATACCTATCACAATGATAAACTCAAGAACCCATTTAGCATTAGTCAAATAACATCTAAGATCTAAACTAAATGCAAGCTAGAAAGTTGAATACAATGCAAATCTAATGTTCAAGATGAAATCTAAATGCAATGATTCAAAAAACAAGCTAGATGCAAAGGCCTAGAATGAGATCTACTATATGCAAGCTAATAAACTAGAATGTAAGCTAACAAATAAAATCAAACTAGAATGAGACTAACACTTGGATTTACAAGTTCTTTTTATGGTTTTTTTTTTAAGTTTTTGGGAAGAAATGGATGCTAGCAAAGGCAAAAAAGGAAAGGAGGCAAAGGAGGAAGGACTTGGAGGCTTTTCTTTGGAAGGAAAACGAAGCTAGGAGAGAAAGACGAAAGGGTGAAAGAATAGGAGGTTTGAAGGAAAAAACGAGAGGAAAGGTGAGGAAACAAAGGCAAGGAGGAGGGTTTAACTTGGAAAAAATGAAAGGAGGGAAGAGTAAGGGAGACGAGAGCTAGAAAAGGAGGTTTTTGGAGAGACAAAAGGCTAGCAAAAGGGGGTGGCAAACCAAGTAGGACGAAAGCAAGGGTAGGGAGGAAGTTTTGGAAGTAAAAGGCAAAGAAAACTAGCCTAAATGAGGGAGACGAAAGGAAGATGGTCAAAAACAAGTAAACAAGGGATGAATGAGAGAAAATAGAGGGCTTGAAGAAGTAAGCCTTTAGATCCAGTAACCAAATTTGAATGTAGTTTTCAATGTGGTCAAATTTTTAGAAGAAAATATAGTCTCCAGATACGGTTGTCCTTGTAAAATTACAACTGATAATGCCCCAACTTTTAGCAAAACAGAGATGTCAACCTTATGTTCTAACCATGGAATCACTCTTTCCCACTCTTCCAATTATTACCCCCAGGGTAATGGATTGGCTGAGTCAAGCAATAAGAACCTGATTAGGCTTCTAAAAAGAATGATTGGTGAAAACAAAAGAACTTGGGATGTTAAACTTAAATATGCCCTGTGGGCGGATCGTACAACAGTGAAAAGAATAACAAGTGTTAGGATATTCCTATACTCCATCCTAGTCCCACCAGTATTTTGATCATTTACATTTTCAGTCATGCATGCACCTTTTAGGGTTTGCATGCATTTTGCATGCATCCCAGTCATCAGTCCAGCACCTAGCCCTCAGTTAGCCAGCCCCCAGGAGCTTCTCACTATTCAGTTTTAGCCCTCCAGTTGCTTAATGCACCCTTTTTCCTTGATTTTAGGGAGCAACTCGCCCTCCTTCACCTACCAGTCTAGTTGTCACTCAGTTACACTCAGTTACAGTCAGTTACATTCAGTTACACTCAGTTACATTGAGTTACACTCAGTTACACCTACCAGAGTTAGTTTGACTGATGGTTGACAGTTACTTGAGCATTGATGACTCCACTGATGATGATGAAGACTTCCAGTTGCGCTCTGATGATCATGAGGACACCTAGTTGTGCTCCGATGACACTCCAGTGATCCTTTGATCACTCCATGAAGGCTAATTCGAATTTCCACCTTAGGCATTCGAATTCCTCATGCATTGTATTATTTATATGTCCATTTGTGATTAATAATTTAGTATGTCCGAAGTATTATTGCTTCTATCCGAGTTCTACTGTACCACATTATTCTGTTGCTCATTATACTGCATGTATCACTCTTCTTCTATTTTCTTGCTTAATCATAATTATTCTCTTGTGAGATACATCATCTCTTAGATCTGCTGTGAGGATTTTCACAACAAGTAAAGCCCCTTTTGAAATAGTGTATGGGGAAAACTGTAGGCTTCCCATTAATCTCCAAATTCCTATATTTGAACTTCTACAACAATGCTCTTCGGAACAAGAAGCCAGGTAGGCAAGAATTGATAAATTGGTTGAACTAGATGAAACCAGAAGAGAAGCATGGAACAAAATGGTTTTAGAACAAGAAAGAATAAAAGCAACATTTGATCAAAGAAGTAGAAATGTGGCTTTTGGAATAGGTGACATAGTCTTGCTTTGGGATAAGAACAAGGAGAAACCGGGAAATCATGGAAAATTCGAAAGTTGTGGATGGGACCCTATCGTGTGAGTAGAATAGCTAGAAAAGCTTATGTATGTTTGGAAACTCTGGATGGTGATGAATTAGAGTTGCCAGTAAATGGGGTGTTGTTGAAACATTACTACCCCTTTGTCCCTCCTGAATGATTTCCTTGCCTTTCCTTGCCTTGCCTGTTTAGAGTAGGTAGTCTTCTGAATAAGCTCACTTGAGCAGTAGGATTTGTGTGCTTTGTTTTTTTCTGTGTACCGAGTACTGCCATTTCTTTTTCCTTTGGAGTTGTTTGCTTGATTACGTGTCTGCTGAGTTGTTGATTGAGTTGAGTCTTGCTCCTTCCTAAGCTTGTCTCACCTCCTGCATGCATTAAAGAGTGATTAGTTTTCTGTTTCATTTTTGGCTACTTGTGCAAGTTGAGTTGAGTGTGCCTTTCCTGAAAAGATTTATTTTCCCCCTGCACAGCAATAAAAATAAATAAATGATATATGCATTGTTTAATTAAAAAATTTATTTTGTGCATTTCAGTTTCTGTTCTAGAATAGATTTCATTTTCAATTTTTTTTTATATATCTCCCATACATGCTCCATGAGGTACTCTAGTGTTTGTGAGCGCAGATACAGGTGCAAAAATAAAAGTTGAAAGCAAGGATGTTGCAGTGCTGGATTGAAGATTGATGCAGAACAGTTCGAGACCAGAGATTCTGAGGTTCTCAAGCGCTCTCTCCCTTAGAGCACTTGTCCCAGCTAGAGCCAGATGTTATCACACCATAGTAGCAGGGCTACTATTCTTGCTTAGAAGATATCTGCACATTCTAGAGCTTCGATTTTTCAGAACTTGGCTATGATGACTTTATATTTTGAGATCACTCATGATCAGAGCAGTGTATTATTCAGACTTATGTTAGACCTTGTGTCAAGGCTGAGCCTTGAGAGTTTAGATTTGATGATCGATGTGACCCTTTATTCCATACACTTTCAGTTCAGTGCCTAGAGATGTATTGCAGCAGTGTTTCAGATGGTATATGATGATTATTCTTATGATGATGTTGTATGACCTATGGATTCCTGATCATTGACTATGGATTATTATCTTGTTGTTTTAGTCATGTTCACAGCATTGGCTTGGTATATAATTCATGATGTGGCAAACTTTATAAAATGAACTATCTTGATGATAAATTATAAAATGAACATTTTGCTTGCACATTTAGGTTGTTTGACAAAACTCACTAGTTCACTACCCTACATAGATATGGTCTTCCTTGACACCATTTGTCTGCTAGCTTAGGCTTCACCCTCATTTGACTCCATCCATCCATGACCTTCCTTTTTTGGCTTCAACCCATGACTTGTCTTACTTGACTTTCTGATATTGAGGACTTCCCCTTTTTCTGCCTCTGTGTTTGGACCGCATCCCTGTATGTTTAGTGTCTCGGCTCTGAGTTGGTGACAAAACTTGCATTTGGTAAGTTGGATTGTAGCCCTAAATCATTCTGGTCGGTTGTCCCGATGTTTGGCACTGGCTCGAACTCCCCCTAGTCACTTGAGATGTTGTTGGCTAAAACTGAAAGCTCATGTACTACTTATGGAAACTTATATAAATTCGCCCATGGAAACTAAAAAGGGCAAGAGCGATGAACTGCTAAAAATACTCCTCGAAGAGTATAAGAAAGGTCCAAAAAGCAATGGTTCTTAAATGCTATATCTAAACAATTGCTGACCTTATATATGTATAAAACATGCCCTAGATGCAAGCTGCGATTAGTTGTGCTTATCAGCACACCTGAGATCCGAAGGGTTATGTAGGCCAAAAAGGCCATGAAATGAAATCAATGGATCCTAATGAAACTGGATCATCTTTTATAAAAGTAGACATGATGCCTAAGTTGACTAAGCACTCTCTAAACAGCTTACCCATTTGTGAGGCACAGCCATTCCCCGTGTTTATTTTGTCCAGCACAGAGTTTGTAGCGTCCCCTTTCTCCCAGTCCAAAGTGTCTTTTAGTTGAGTTTAGACAAGTCATCCCCTTTACCCAACCTTGTTCCTAGCCTTCATCCTTAGCTAGCAGTTAAACCATGTCCAATGGGTGAGTTTGTCATTTAAGCTATTGTGCAAGTAAATATAAATAACAACGAAATGAACAAATATGACTAATGCCACTAAATGATGTTATGCTTTAAGTTAAGCTATGGGTATGATTAGAGGAACATGTCTTAGTCTATTGATATGATTTATCCTTGGTTATATATGGACCTAGTCAAACCCAGTTTGACTATGGTCATTTCTTGGGATCCGTGATGATGTGGGCCACTTATGCTTATTGATGATGTTTGATGGTCCCACATACTCTTGATGATGATGCTATATGATGGACATATGATTCAGATGGTGATTGATGCAGTTCAGCAGCTTTTATTATTACTTCATATCATCAGATTATGCACTATCTATATATGGTGGACCCTACAGTTGGCCCATCAAGGAAACCCATGGTGTATGAGTACACATTCTTAGTAGATTTGGGTCTTCTGGATCCAATGAGACACTTATCATTCAGTTCTGGGCACTTTAGATAGTGATAGATGCAGTTTTCCACTTGTTGACCAGATTTGGGGTTGATTTCCCAGCCTGAGCAGCAGGGGCCATGAGAGGCCAATTCACCTAGGGCGTTGTATGAGGAGGGGGTGGTCCAGCCACTTGATATTACCATTTACCCCCCCTTCTGGAAAGCCTGGTGGGCTCAGTTTGACAGCGTAGGTGCCCTAGGAGGCAGTTTCAGCACTTTCACAGTTACCGAGGCAGTCCAGAAATGGGATAAAAGGCTCACTGAGGCAAGGTTTTGGCACTTGGTTTTTACAGAGGTCTTCCAGGGTGAACCCCCTATCTTCTAGCCAGTTTTCATCAGTCAGGGGGGTCCACAGAGGCCACAGGAGGCCTTTTACTGCATGTCTGTCACAGATTTTGAGGACAGATTTGATCATTTGTATTTATTTTGGACATATTATATTATTTTATTGTGCCATGGGGATGAGCTAGCAAGGATTGATGCCTCCTAGCCCCACCATGTGCTTCATGAGTCATGTCCTAGTCATATGAGGTGGGCCCATTGTATTTTGCCCCCTTTAGAGGATGACATCACCCTCACTTTGTACCATTTAGCTATGACATCATCACCTTTTGAGTGATCCATGTGATATATTGTTATGGTTCATTATTAGCCATTGATTATGTATTGAGATCTTTTAATCTCAACCACTCATTTTGTTGGAAAGTGGTTTTGAGATCTAGGGTTTTGGTCTTTATTATCCTATATAAGGAGGAGACCCCCTATTGTATAGCTCACCTTTGGGCTCTGGAAAACTTGGAATGAAAAGAATATTTTGGAGATCTACTTCTTGGCTTTGATTGGGTTGCTCTTGCATATGTTCTTGGACATCTTGCTTCTAGACATTGTTTGCTTTTCAGGTGAAATCGACTTCAAGAGAGGGAGGCCGAATTGCTCAAGCTAGTTCAACGATTTTGCTTGGTGGGAAGATTGTAGGGGTTGCTCAAATCCCCCATGAACAAGACGTCTTCATAGAGAGGGAGTTTTTCAATTGTGCTTTGTCCATTGATTGCTTTCTTAATATGACATGCTTAGATCTTATGGATTTGTAGATCAAATCTAACTTGATGTAGTTTGATTTGCAGGTTTTCATGAGACATATTTCCTCCTAGGGTTTGGATGCTATTGGTTGAAGACACTTGGATCAAGCTTGGAATTGTAACTAGGGCAAGAATTCTCTATATGCTAAGAGGCCGCAAGCTTTTGAGGTAAGATCTACAAGGTACGTATTGATTTCGCTTGCTATCCACCCCATTGGTCAAAATTACATAATAAATCAAAACCCTCATTTTTTTGTTCTTCTAAGATCTATTTGGATCTAGCTTGTCTCTTGAAAAGATATTGAAAACCCACCTCTATAGCATCCAAGGCAATTCGGATCTATAGTTTGGTGGTGATTGGGTTCCATTTGACACACTTTTCAAGGCAAAGTAACCCTCTTGAGTTAAATCGCACCCCTTGGGAGAAGCTAGATGGGTTAGATCCAACACATGGGTAGGTGAGATCCCACTTGATTCACACTCTCCTCACTTGATAACCTACCCCTAGTGCTTCACCTTCTTGATTTTTGCCTTGTGGGCCCCATTCCTCATTTTGAGGGTTGTGCCCCACTTGGGTCAATTTGGTGATGCATTTTCCATCTCAGATCTATGGAGATCTAGCCATTGGATCACTTTGATTTTCTAGATCCACATTGATACTCGCCTAAACTACTTGGATCTAAAGTTTGGTGGCCATTGGACTTGATTTGATACACTTTACCATGCTTTTAGCCCTCCTTGGGCAAAGTCGCACTCCTTGGGTGTTTATGTTTGTCCACTTCTAGGATGTGGGTGGTTGAGATCCCATTGGATTTGAAACAAGCATACCTTGAAACCTACATCTAGTGTCTCACATTGTGAAGTTCTGCCTTGGGGGTATCATTCCTCATTTTGGGGATTGTTGTCCACTTGGGTCACATAGTGAAATACTAGATCTAGTAAGATCCAACCATCACATCTTGGGTAACCCACTTGATTTGCATCCTAGGTGTCCCGATCTATAATTTGACATCCTTTTGACTCCATTTGCCCATCTACTCAAGGCACTAGTCCACCTAGGGCAATTCTCACTCCTTGGGAGTAGTGTCACTTCCTAGATCCCATATGTGGGTATCTCTATTTTCACTTTAGATCCATAGATCTACTCTTTGTATACCCCTTAATACCATTTACACCCCTAACTTCACCTTGTGGGTCCCATTTAAGCCATTTCCATATCCCAAGGAAGTGGGTCCTGTTGCCGCCTGGTAGCACCATCATTCGTAAGACCAAAAGGCATTCTAAGGTACATGAAGGTACCCCAAGCATGTTGAAAGGTAGCACCAGCATTCGTAAGACCAAAAGGCATTCTAAGGTACATGAAGGTACCCCAAGGTGTAGTAAAAGTAGTTTTATGCTGATCTTCTTTGCTTACTAACACCTGGTTATATCCAGAGAACCCATCAAGAAAAGACATCATACCAGACCTAGTTATTTTCTGAAGCAAAGTGTCCATGTTTGGCAAAGGATAGTTGTCTTTCAGGCATGCCAAGTTCAAGTTTCTAAAGTCAATACATAATCTAATATCCCCATTCTTTTTTCTAACAACAACCAAGTTAGAACACCATGTAGAATGTCGTGTTGGAGCAATGATGCCTGCTGCCAACATCTTTTGAAGTTCTTTGTAAACCATGGGGGCCAACTTGGGATTTATTCACCTTAGTTTTTGGCGAAAAGGCTTAATACCTAGTTTGAAAGGGATTGTATGTTGAAAAATATCCTCCCGATATGCTTTAAGTTCATCAAAGTTAAAAGCAAATACATCCCTATATTCATAAATCAAATCAATCAAGGCTTTTCTTTCTTTTTCAGATATTCCTTTTCCAATTTTTATCATTTTTGGTTCCTTTTTAGTTCCTATGTTTATTTCAAAAAACTCCACTGGTTTTATTGAATTCTTTTTCCTTTTATGGCCATCTTGTCTATCAAAAAGTTGCTCTAGCCGAGTGATGCCTTTGGGAATTTTGTTCCTTGGTTGATCCTCTTCCTCAAGATACTCTTTGCCTTCTTCCTGATAGGTGATTTGACAATCAGAAAACTCTTGAAGATTATGAATGAAGTTGAGAATTTGCTTGTCACTATCAAACACTTGCCAATGATTTATGTTGTTAGGGATTAAAGGTCTGAAGTTGATTTCAAATTTCCTATTACCCTTTAATAATTCCTCAGTTGGTTGAAGTGTAGAAGATGCCACAGCTAGTTGATCTGCCTCAGTGTTTTCTTCTCTAGGAATTGCCATGATATTTAAAGCATCAAACCATTCCATAGTGTCCCAGACAGCATTCCTATATTGTTTCAACCTTCGACTTTTGCAAGCAAATATGTTTTTAACCTGGGCAACAACTAAGTCAAAATCACCTTTAATAGATAAAATTTTAATCCCCATGTCTTTGGCGATTTCTAACCCTTGCAAAAGTGCCTCATACTCAGCCACATTATTTGATGCATCAAACTCAAGTCTGAAAGCAAATTTGAAAGTTTGCCTAGAGGGAGAAGTTATAACAATTCCAACTCCTTTTCCATATCTTGAAGATGCTCCATCAAAACTCATCCTCCATACCTCATCTTTCTTTTCATCTTTAGATATTTCCTTAAAAGGTGCTATGAAATTTGATAAGATAGCATAGTTTCCAAAGTTGTCTGTTTCATGCACAAACTCATTAGCCAGATTCTGTGGGTTTTCAACATGGAGCTTTCTATCTTGTTCATTATATAACTTAACCATTGTATGTTCTGATGCGGGAATAGTAACATATGACCAATCCATCCTTATGTCACCCCCTAAAGATGCAGCCCACTTTCTTGATAAAAGCATTCCCCAATTGTCTGGCACATCAATTACTAAGACATCCATGGTTAAAAGGACATGGGGGTACTTGGCCAACCTAACAGGTAGATTTATAATGATACCAATAGTATCAACCTCCCTTGAATCCATGGCACACACATTGTGATAGGGTCTAGTTGTTTTTAAGCCCAATTGATCCATAACCTTTTTGGTCATAACATTTGAAGAAGCCCTAGAATCCAGCATGCAGTTGTGCACAAGCATATCATTGACAAGCAAGGAGATGTAGAAAGGAGGGTGATCTTCTCTTTTAGGATCCAAGCTATGCAAAATAACAAGATCATCTTCATGATTGACTATCTTTTGAAGCTTAGGTTCTTCTAGGTTCTTATCTAGTCTTGGTAGGAGTTACTTTCTTTGAGTCAATTGGAGCCTTAGTATTTTCTTGTTGAGGATCATCTATTACCTCCATAAGATCTTCTTTTAGGCTTGGAATTTTGATAAGGTCAGTTACAAGAACATGAATCTTTGTAGAAGATAACCATTGAGCTAAATCGACATGAAGATTTTCAGAATTGGGAGAAGGTGTTACCTTAGGAATATTCTACTTTGAGTTTGATGTCCCAACATTGTCCTTTCTCTGATAGGTTAAACCTTTGAACTTTGACATTTCAAGAATTTTCTTAGGTGGAGGCATCTCACCAAATCTATGGGTAGCTTTGTCCTTTAAGTCTTGACTGTAATGTCTAGCTTGTTCCCAAGTTTCTTTGGAGACAGGGTGAGTTTGGCCCACAACGTTGATATACTCAGGCTGGTTCTCAGGCTCGCTTGCTAATCTGACACTACTACTGGCTTCTGACGGATTTTGTTCAACTGACCATTTAAACACAGCACATGTAGACTCTTCATGGAAATTGTCACAAGCTCTACAAAAAGGAGGAATTTCTTCTGAAACAACATTTTCAGTTTCCAAAGGATTTGGGGTCCTTTGATCTTGAAAAGGTGCTTTTCTCTGGAATTGAGGCCTAGGAGCATACTGAGGTTTAGGCACATACTGGCTAGAGACTCGGTTGTTTTGAGATCTTTCAATGGAGATCAACCTGTTATGTATGGTAGTCATGTTTGAAGCTTGATTTGAAACAGTTTCCTTCAATAGTTGAGCAATTTCTTTCAAAGGTTCCTTTAAACGATCCTTGATCTCAGCATTAATGGTCTTTTCTTTATTCTCATTCTGCTTCATAGGAACATTTGCCCTTGTGAAACCAGGAAGATGAGACTTGCCACAATTAGCATATTTCTATCAATTTTCTCAGCAATTTCCATGGCCTTTTTTAGATTGGTGGGCTCTTTATCATTCAATTGATATTTCAATTCTCCATCAAAAGCCTCCATGTAATAAATGAGAACGGAATTATCAGATGGCTTGATATCAGCATGAAGTCTTGCCACAATTTCATTCAGTTTCTTGTTAAATTCTTCCATTGTCTCATTTTCTTTCTTCTTAGTGTTGGTCAAGGCAGCTAGAAGGTAGCGGTCTTCTTTGATGTCCCCCCATTTTGTAAGGAAAGCAATTTCAATTTCTTTGTAGGTTTTATACTTGTCAGCTTCCAACTTATTGAACCACTCATAAGCATCTTCTTCGAAAGATAAAGCAAATAACTTCATTTTCACATCTTCATGCTTGGCATTCAAACACCATTTGTCAAAACAGTGGCAAAAACGAGTTATATGAGAATTAGCACTAATAGCATTGTTTCCTTGAAAAGATGGCAATTTATCAATAGCTTTTTCCGAAATATCATGGGGATAACCAACTATAGCAGTGAAATCATAAGGACCAAAATCAGCCATCTCAGCAGGAGGATTATTCAAATTATTTTCTGGAAATAAAAGGTGAATATAAGAAATTGACTGAGAACCAAGTTCCTCAAGGGTTTTTCGAGAAGATAGCTTACTTTTCCTTCTATGGTAAACCTTTTCAGGCTCAGGAAAGAACTGAAGCAAGCTTTGAGGATTCCTTCTTGAAAAACGCCTTGGTAAAATTGTTGACAGTGGAGTCGCCACATGTTCTTAGTCAATTTAAAAAATTCACTACATACATCAAACAAAGCAAAACAAAAGGAAAACTCAAAAAGTCGTATTCTGGGAATAGAAAGACTTATCACCGGCAACGGCGCCAAAATGTTGCCGCCTGGTTCCACACCTGGGAAAACGCAGCAGAAGTCTTCAAGCTGCTGGTGTGGCCTTGGGGGCAAGTCAGAGTCAAGTGCTGACACCTGAGACTCGACTCCTCCGTCTAGGATTTCCTAGCGAAGCCAAGGGGGGTGGACCCTAAAAATGAAAACAAAACTATGGTGTCTAATCTAGGAGTTATAAATATTTTTTGAAACCAAGCTAATGCAGCATACATTTATACATATAAAGCAAAGCATCATTCATCAACATTTCATTTGCAAATATTCAACATTATCATCATACACAACATTCATCAATAACATGAAATATAACAATATAAACCAGTGCCTGAATGGAGTCGAAAAAGATGCATGAACTAAAAAAGTAAATGTTGTGCAAGTGTTCTTGGATTATTTTAAATTTAATGTGGTAGTGATCTTTTTATTAGGGCTGGTGGGTTCCCAATATACGCAAAGGTACGGGGAAACATGTCCGGAATTTTGATGTGTGGCTTCTCACTCAGACTTGGGCTGGATCGGAGTCTCAAGGAGGTGTGCAGATGTTGTACCAATGAGGGAAAGCCTAACGGTTTCTAAGAGGTCACTACCCAGTTTTGTCCCAAATCCTCTGAAAAATTTGCCCACGACAACAAAATACTCGCATTGTGTCGGATTTTCACAAAAAGGTTTGCTTATTGGGGTGGTGTTAGATCCTATTACTAGCCATCGTCCCCTTTCTGATGTGTACCAATATGATCAGACTGAGCTGCAAGTTGGCCACAGAGCATACGGGAGAAGACCTTGGAAATTTTTAAAATTTTCTATGAACCAAAATTTTATCTTTTAAAACCCCAAGAGTCTCTTTTCAGGCCAGTACTCGGGCAAGCCCTTGTTCTGAAACCCTACTTCGGGAAAGCAAGGGGGCATTTGAATTTGTAAAAAAATGATAAAAATCTATGTCCTGAGTGAACTTACGGCCCGCCAATGGAACGGACCAACAAGGTAAATTTTAACCCTATTTAATTTTATTAAATGCGGAAAATGAAATCTAAACTAAAAAATTTGCAAACCACAAAAATTGAGTCGACACGGTTCTTCCCCCTGGGGGATGGGGTGTGGGCGCTTGGTTAGCCCACTTGCTCTCGTTTGATATACTTTTACAATACAATAGAAGTGCCCCAGTCTTTTTATGAATTAGTGGCTTACAAATAATAGAGAGAAAAGATATTCGGTTTTGAAAACTTTTAGCTTTGGGTGCTTCGGATGGCCCAGATATTCAATTTTGGGCCAGCATCTCCCCTTGTCTGATCATCATCTGTTGCAAACCAGCAAGTAATTATTAGTAGAAGATGGCCCAAAACACTTTAAGAGTGTGTTTGGGTCACCTACTAAAAACCCAAAAAATTTCTAAGTGAAAAACGAAGTAAAAATGCAAAAAATTAACTAAGTGAGACAAGCTGTGAGGCTTGTCTCCTTAGGATCTTTGCAAACTCAGTGAGCTGCAAATTATTAGCTCTTATAACAGCCAAATGAACTTTTAAATCAGGTCTAACACTACTCTTCAAAACTTTTAAAGATTTGACAATTTTTTACAAGTTGAGAAAAGTAAAATGCTAGCTAAATGAAAAGATCTAATCTATTAAAGATGAACACTTTGTAAATGGAATAGATCAGACATTTAGAGTAATAAATCAGAATGTAAAGTTCAGATTGCAAACCACTATTACTCTTTCAAAAAGTAACCAGTAACCAAGGTGAAAGTATGAAGTAAAAGAGAAGGAGATATGGAGAGTTTTTATCAATTTATTTTTTTCCTTGAAGAAGCCTTGGAGCCTTCTTGGTGGAGAACTGAGGGGCTACGTCTGCAAAAATATGTTAGAAAAGTAAAGGAAACAAACAAGATCCTCCACTCATCCACTTGAAATAACCTGCAAATCACATCAACTTGAAACCAAATGATCAAATCTAGAAATATACATATGAGAAATCAAAAGGAAATGCTCATAAAGAAATGATACATTTAAATCAGATCTCTACACTTGCATAGATAAAAAACTAAATAATAAACAAATTATATAATCCTCCTTATAAATCAATATTGATCATTCCCAAAGCTAGATTTAGATGCAAAAGAAAACAAGTAGCTCAAATACATGTTACCTCAATGAAAACCATGGCATTCACCCACTCATCAAAAGCACTACACCAAGCTTGACCTCCAAAGTCTCTTTATTCATTAAGCAAAATGACAAGTACAAAATCGAATTACAAGTGCTAGCTCCAACTCCCAAACTCCAACTAGAGAAAATGGATTGGGCAGCCATGTTTAAATAGCCAAAGATGGAGAGAAATGGGTGGAATGAGTGGCATAACTCGTGGAGAAAATGGAGCTTCCCACTCCCATGTAATGGGCTTCCAAAATCAGCCCCAAATCAGCTAAAAATCAGCCATGTGACAGCCCATAAACATAGTTACAAATTCCATGATTGAAGGGGCCCAATTTTGGGAAATATGTCCCCCTCAAGTGGAGGAAGTAATCCCACTAATATAGCTGCCCGGAATCTTTCCAAAATCAGCTCTTACAACTCCTAAAACATAGCTGAAATAATTCTGACTTCCAATCCCATAAAATTTGGAAGTTAATTTTTTATGATTTTTTACTTTTTTGCATTTTTCTCTCCATTTTTCACTTTTTTTAACTTTTTTGAGCATAAGTGAAAAATTAATGACCCAAACATTATAAAAAGTGGGTTTAGGGGTTAAGGGGGTGCTCTGAGTTAGAAAACGAGCACCCCTAAGGAAAAAAAAGACCCATAGATGACATTTTTATGCCACTTACAATATTTTTTAATGAAACCATTAAAAAATGGCTCACTTACGGAAAAAATACTTTTCGCCGAAAATTAAAAAACTAACTAGGTGGACTTAGCACATGTCCATATGACTCAAAAACAATGTCTAGCATATTCATATACATTGACCCATGGACTTTAACAATCCCCCAAGGCCCGTCAGCCTCCCCAGGCATTCCAGCTTTGGAGGAGCAGGAGAAAAACCCAAGAATTATGTTATGCAATACCGCAAGACATAATTAATAAGTGAAAAAACACCTTGGAATACCTGACTTAGCTAAAAAGTCCTAGGGAACCAAGTCCTTTACAAAACACCATGCTAGTACATTTTATTACAAACCCCGCAGGGCCATGGACATGTGGAAAAATTTTAAAAAGTGGCCCTTTAAAAGGCCTACTGGACACAAATCATCGAAAAATGAACACTGAAATGTTCAACTCTGCCCGCTCGCTTGATAATCCAACAAAGTACAACTTAGTTGGCAACAGGTCCCTCCTGTGTATTTCATGGTATTAAATCTTGTCATCTTATCTCATCATGTGGCCTAAATCATTCATTGGTTGAAACACTAATCACTCCTTAAACCTCCTTCAACCATACTTAAACTTATAGGTCCACCTAACCTTGCATTGGTTTCCGTAACTTGTCTTTTACATATCCCTAAGAACCTTTGTTTGGGTCCAATCATCTTTGATTGGTTATAGGATCTCCCCCTAGGTCTTGATTAATCTCGATCTAAAGTGAAGAGTGCCTCTGTTGATGTGACTCCTAGCTTGCATTGGGAACCGTGGCATTTCTTGGGTCACCTCTTTAGTTGTCCATCTCCTCTACCATCCCGGATGGGATACCATTAGGGACAACTACAAGTTGTGTGATAACAGGTCCTTGATGTACCTGACGAACACAAGACCAGATATTTGCTTTGCGGTGAACACTTTGAGCCAGTTCCTGACGGATCCTAGACATGTTCACCTTATTGTTGTAAAGCATATTCTGAGGTACCTGAAGGGTACGATTGATTATGGGCTCAAGTATGATGCGAATCAAAAGTTTAACCTGGAGGGTTATGTTGATTCAGATTGGGCAGGAAGTGCTGCAGATAGGAAGAGCACTTCGGGGTGCTGCTTCAGTATGGGATCAGGTGTGATCTCTTGGTTTAGAAGGAAGCAATCGTGCATAGCACTGGGTACAGTCGAAGCAAAATATGTCGCAGCTTGTTCGGCTAGTTGTGAGGCAGTATGGCTAAGGAAGCTACTGTCTGATTTATTTGATCTTCAGTTGGATGCTACTTGTATCTATTGTGACAACCAGAGTTTTGTGAAGTCAGAGAACCCGGTGTTCCATGACATGTCGAAGCATATCGAGATCAAATATCACTATATCAGGGATATGGTGCAGAGAGGAGCAGTGAAGCTCCAGTATGTTGCGACAGATGAGCAGATTGCAGATGTGTTGACCAAACCACTAGCCAGAGTGCAGTTCGAGTACTTCAGAGAGAGGCTTGGTGTTCTTCAGATAGAAGATACTTCGAGGAGGAAGTGATGGGACACATTTGCAGGAGCCATTCTAAGCATGGTGATAGGAGGAACCTTCCCATGGCTATGGATGTAAGTGCTATGTGATGAGCATCAGGACGATGCTCCAGATGATATGCATCAGGACGATGTTGTGATGATGACCAGGATGATCATGTGATGATATGCATCAGGACGATGCTATGATGATGATCAGGATGATCATGTGATGATATGTATCAGGATGATGCTATGATGATGATCAAGACGATCATGTGTAGTGAGCATGAGGTCGATGCTCCAGATGTTGTACATCAGGATGATGTACTGTATGATGATGATCAGGATGATCATATTTGATGAGCATTGGGTCGATGCTCCAGATGTTGTACATCAGGATGATGTATTGTATGATGATGATCAGGACTATCATATGTGATGAGCATCAGGTCGATGCTCCAGATGTTGTGCATCAGGAGGATGTACTGTATGATGATGATCAGTATGATCATGAGCATCAGGATGACGCTCCATGCGAAGAAGATGATCAGTGGGATCATGAGTATCAAGATGATACTTTGTGGTCGTGGACAGGTTGTGCAGCAGCATGTAATCAGCCCTAGAGATCGGGACAGGTTATACTAGTCACGTAAAAGATCCTGGGATGCTCTTTAGAGATCTTGGAGTTGCAAGACACTCTTTTAAGGTTTTGCTAGACCACATGTAATCAGTCCTGGAGATCCGGACAGGTTGTGCTAGTCACGTAAAAGATCCCTGGGATGCTCTTTAGAGATCTTGCAGTTGCAAGACACTCTTTTTAAGGTTTTGTGGAGACCACATGTAATCAGTCTTAGAGATCCGGACAGGTTGTGCTAGTCACGTAAATGATCCTGGGATGCTCTTTAGAGATCTTGCAGGTCGCAAGACATTCTTTTAAGGTTTTGTGGAGGTCACATGTAAAAGATCCCGGGAGATCCAATAGGTTGAGCAGTAAGCTCGTAAAAGTCCTGGGATGCTCTTTCGAGGTTTTGTTGACGCACGCACGTAATCAGCCCTGAGAATTCCACAAGATGGCACGCTCGCAGAGATGATGAAGACCTACAGGAGGCTAGGCCTACATCCAGCATGAAAAAGGGTTGGCTCTGTAGAACTTCCTATGACGAGAAGAATTGAGAGATAGCCCAGTGATCAAGATGAAGAATACAGCAGCAGTGATGATGATGCTCCGTGATGCAGTGACGATGATCCAGCTCCAGAATTCAAGACTTGTGCCGATATGTATTGATGACCTGTGTCAAGAGAATACCTTCCTAGTTAAGAGGGAGTGTTGATGTATTTGTAACTTCGGAAGATATTCTTCTATGTACTACACTTGTACTTTATTATATTCCTAATGGAGATGTATTATTCCTCCAATCATAAGTGTCCGTCATTTGTATTTGTATGTGTCGCAAGTGTCGCAACTTATATTTGATGGGTTATTAGACCACCCGGTGTGGGGTCGACCCTGAATGAGTCATGTGGATGGGTTATTAGGCTTCCTTAGGAAGGCGGGCCCTGTTAGGGGTTAAAGGCAGGTCAAGTCATTGTATAAATAGAGAGTGTGTGTCTCATTCTATTCATTCACTCACTCATCCAACTCGCATAGTTGAGATAGAGAGGTGCGCACAAGTGGAGGAGTAGCTGTTGGAGACATCTATCTTTTGGAGATTGATCTTTATATTGGGGCTTATCTATCTCTGAGGAAGTTGCGAGGTTTTTCACCTTCTTGGTTTTCCCCCAGTGAAATGCTTTGTGTCCATTGTCTCTTGTGATTGTTATGTTGTGCATGTTATTCTCTTAGTGATCCTAGACAATATTGAATGAAATTTTCGGAAATTTAACACATATGAGTGACTAAAATACAAGTATGCCACATACGATGACTAGGAGCACATGGTGGGGCTAGGAGGTATTATTCCCCTTCACTAGCATCACCCCATGGCACAATAATATAACATGAGACTCAGTGACATGTCCAAGTACACAAATGATCAAATCCTGTCCACCTCAACTGAGAGAATAATACATCAAATAACATCCTGGTGACTATGTGGACCCCATTGACCGCTGCAAACTGATCTGGAAGGGGTGGGATACCACCATAGATGACCTCAAAGCAGACCCTCATGCCAAAACCTTGCCTCAATTTCCCAAATCGAATTCCTTTACGACCTTTTAATCCATTTTAAATCCTCCTGAAAAACCATCAAACTGCCCATATCTCACTGTCAGGTGCCTACGTTGTGAAACGTATTGTGCCATCATGTCCGGAAGGGGGGTAATATGTACAAACAAGTGGCTGGACCACCCCCTCCCTCTGTAGCGCCCTAGGAAATGATTAGACTCCAATGATCTAGCTAGACAGGCCACATCAGCATGGCCAAACTGGTCAACAGGTGGAAAACTGCTCATATCCTGCCTGGGAGTCGCCTGAAACTGAAAGATAAGTGTCTCAATGAATCCAGAAGACCCAAATCCACTAGAGATGAGTACTCATACACCTCATGGAAACCTGTAAAATAATCTATAGGGTCCACCATACCCGGACAAGTAAAAAATATGATGATCTGGAAATAATAATAATCATATATATACTGGGTCATATATCAACATCTGTAATCTGAACCAACTACAACCACTAAGAACACTGAATATGAAACACTAAACACTGCCCTGTATCTGTATGGAACAAAAGGTCATATCGGTCATCAAATCTGAGGTCTCAAGGCTCAGCCTTGGCATAAGGTCTACAAAATGTCTGATACAAAGATGCTCTGATGTGTGAGTGATCATAAATAATGCCGCTCATCGTAGCTGATCTCACTGAAAATGTGCAAAGGCAAAGCTCGAAAAAGTGCAGATATCTGCTCTGCTGACATGGTAGCCCAGCTATTATGTATGTGATAACAGGGCCCACAAGGTGAAATTAAAAAGAGGAATGGAACTAGAAGGGTGGCTAAACTATAGATCTGGTGACTTGAACAAAAAGTAGCAACACCCAGATGATAGATCTGGAAAAAGCCCACTCACCCACAAGTGCGACCTCCCTTGGATAGGCCCATTGCCTTAGATCTAGGGGTAAATGGAGTCTGAATCCCACCAAATTTGGTCTCCAAGGTTTATTAATTATTAATTTATTAGTGAGGTGGGTTTTAATTATTAAGCCCAGATAATCACCAGATCTTATCAGATATAAAAACAAGGGTTTTAATCAATGAGGGTTTGACATGACCAATGGGTAAAATGCATGAAAATAGTTGCGTACCTTATAGATCTTACCTCAAAAGCTTGCAGCCACCTTGCAAATTGATAATCTTTCCTAAGTGAGACAATCAAGAGTGAGATCCAGCTTCCGCAAGTGAAATTGCTATCCCTCCAGAGAGAATAGTGCGCCCTTCCCTGTCAGAAACAATCTATGTGAGAATCGATCAAGCATGAAAATGACTATACGGAAGAAAAGATGAAACAAGTAGCATCAAATGTCACGAAGATACAATAATGATACTCCCTGAGACAAAGGTTGATCCGAGAAAGAGATATGGGGTTTCCCCACAATAGCGCCCTCTTCAATTCGCCCTCGTCTTCTACCACAAGGCCTCCCCGCAGAGAAAATGTTTGAACAAGCTAGGTCCACAATGATAACACAAAGAAAAGATTGTATATTCAACTTGCAAGAGCATCCATCAAAGCCAGAGAAGTAGATCTGCAAAAATAGTATTTTATTCCAAGTGTTCAAGAGCCTAAAGGTGCCTTTACAATAGGGGGGTCTCTTCCTTAAATAGGAATGAGAAAGACCAAAACCCTAACCACTTTACAAACGAGTGGTGGAGATCAAAAGATAGATACAATATAATCAACGGCTATTATGTGTGGGAACAATAATACATGGATCAACTCACTAAGAGGGGGTGTGCACACACTAGAGAGGCCCTAGGGGGGGTCGCACCACATAAAAAGTGACTAGGACAAGTGTAGGAGCACATGGTGCGACTATGAGGTATTAATGCCCTTCACTAGCATCACCCCATGGCACAATAACATAAAATATGACTCAATAACATGTTAAAGTGACCAAATGGCCAAATCGTGGCCCCCCTCAATGAGAATAATACATCAAATAACAACCCGGAGAGTGTGTGGACCCCATTGAATGCTGCAAGTTGATCTGGAAGGAGTGGGATACATCACAAATGACCTTTGAACAAACCTCATGCCAAAGCCTTGCCTCAATTGCCAAAATCAATTTCCTTAATGACCCTTCTATCCCATTTTTATCCCACTGGAAAATCATCAAAAATTATTGTAGTTCGTTGCCTGGTGTCCCGGACACAAATCTGACTGCACCAACATGTCTAGAGATGGGGTAATATGGTAATAACAAGTGGCTGGACCTTCCATCCCCTCTGTAGCACCCTAGGAGAACGTGCTAGATCAATGCAACTGTTGGACAAGCCATCTCTACATGGCAAAACTGGAGAAAAGTGGAAATCTGACTATAGCATCACTGAGAGTGCCTGTAATTGCTAATTAAGTGTCTCAATGGACTCGGAAGGTCCAAATAGACTAGAGATGAGTACCCATACACCCTGTGGCAACCTGTATGATCATCAGTAGCCTCAGCCATACCCAAACTATATAAAAATAATGGTCTGGAAATAATAATAACCATAAAAAAATACATCAACCATCATATGAAACCTGTGTCCACTGCATGGAATCCTCAAAGGTGTATCACAGAACCATAAATCATCATCATATAACATCCCTAGTATAACTAATAACGGATACCAAGCTTGACTTGGTCAAACTAAGTTTGACCAGGTCAAGACTGATCAAAATATGACCCAGGCTAGAAATGCTTGATGCTGCAAGTGCAAATGGTTAAAGCATGCTCTATTAATCATTCTGATAGCAAGACTAAAAGTATTAAGCATCATTTCACTGGCAGTTAATAGATAATTATACCGACTACAAGTTTAAATAATCATTTACTCAAAATAGAACCTCGGGAATATACTCATTCTGTAGACATGAACATTTTGCTAGCAAAGGGTGAGGGTGAAGAATGCAAGGCTAGGATAAGAGGATGATTTGACTGACTCAACATTGTGATACTTTGGCTAAGGGAAAGGGAATACACACTTAAGCATATGTCGGATAATAAACACATAGGGAATGGCAATGTCTCACAAATGGAATAAGTTGTTCAGAGAAGTGCTTATTCAACCTTGGAAAATGTCTACAACTCACATCCAAGCTGAAACAGCTCCGTGAAGATCTTTTCTAGAACCTCCACGGCTGGGTGCTCGGCTAACCGTAACTTGAGGTTCTAGGGGACACTTAGAATTAGATGTCCCTTACTCCATCTCACATCACAACCCGTAGGCTCCATGAGGAATTAATCATTACATTTAATTTATGGCCAGCAGTCTTTGGATTTAGCATATATTTAACCACTGCTTTTTAGGACTTTATGACCCTTTTTGGATTTTGCATGTGCTTAGAAGCACAACTACTCGCAGCTCACATCCAGGGTGCTTTAACATTTCAATTTCCAAAGCCCTCTTTCATTGTGCTAAGAAGCACAGTTTTATTTGTTTCCATGTGTTGGATTTTGTGCAACTTCGGAAGATATTATTCATTATATTTTATTGTACTTGATTGTACCTCCTAAGGGGGATGAACTGGATGTAATTATTTATGTAATCACATGTAAGAGTCAATGTAAACCTTGGGGTGCAAATAAACAAAAGAAAATTATTAAAAATAAATTATTTATTGCCCCCAGGTGAAGTCGGCCCAGTTAGGGAATTTCTGGTTTTTGCACTTGTATAAATAAGAGGCTAGTGCACCTCATTAGCTCATTCACTCACTTAGCAAGTGCGCATCACTTGGAGGAGGCTGATTTCACATCACTTGAAGGAGGAAGGTTATTTGGGGCATCTACTTGTGAAAGATACTTTGACATTCTTTCTCTTTCTTTATTTGTACTTTGATCTCGGAATTATCATCTCTCTGCGAAGGTTGCTGGGTTTTCTCCCATTTGGGTTTCCCAGGTCAAACTATGTGTTGGTGTTTCGTGCTTTGTCTTTCTTCTAGTGATCTTGGTAATGCATTTATGTTTTATGCTATGAATGTATGAAATTTAACACCATGGGCTTGCATAAAAGATAATATAATAGTTTCCATATGCATGTAATGATGGTAGTACAATTTGCTTCAGGTTTTAGCCAACACAACTCAAGCAACTAGGGGTATTCTCCACAATCAGGACCAAAAATCGGGGCAACCGGCTAGAGTGATCAAGGTATCAAATCCAACTCACCTAAGCTCAAGAACCAACACCAACGAGTACTCCTGGCCCAGAAGGATCAAGGCTTCGGTAAGTTCTGTTGCCAACTCAGAGCCAAGACACAAACTAACAGGGATGTTATCCAACACAAAGGCAAAAGTGGGGAGGTCCTCCATATCACAGGCTGAGGTGTAAGTTAGGGTGAAAACCAAAAAGGGAGAGATAACGGATGGATGGTGAAAGTGAAAGTGATGCCTAAGCTAGCAAGCCATAAAGATGGGAATGATCATGTCCACATTCCTAAGAGGGTAAAACCAATGAGTATAAAACAAGAGCTTCAAATTATGAGTAATAAGACAATTTAGATAATCAATAATAACGATATCCATGTCATACATATATATACTGCCAGATCATGATCACTAGATACTAAGTCAAGCTACCAAAATGACCAAAAGAGCAAGATAATCAAAACCAATGCACATCATATTCCTGCTGGGCCATATACCTGTACCTGCTATCTGGATCATCACTAACCACTAAAAACACTGCTGCTGAAACTCTGGGCACTGCACTGCTCTGTATGGGATAAAAGGTCACCTCGGTCATCAAATCTGAGGTCAAGAGGCTCAGTCTTGCAATAAGGTTTATTGCATGTCTAATATGGGGCTGCTCCGGTATGTGAGTGATCATAAAAGGTACTGCTCATCATAAGCTGATCTCATCAAAACTGTGTGAAGGCCAAGCTCAAAAATATACAATGAACTTCTCTGCAATCATGGTAGCCCGGCTACTATGGATGTGATAACAGGTACCTCGCGAACACCATTACAATGATCAACAACGATTTGCCCGAAGTCTATGTGAACAATATTCAGCCTAAAGGCTACAGTCATTAATTGGCACAAGGCCAAAAACCAATTGCCACATCTAGCAAACCCCATGCAAGGGGGGAGCATGCCCACTAAGATTTGAACTTGGGACATTGTCATAACCACTGCTCCAAGTTGCCACTTGACTAAACCTATCTAATTTGTTATCTGGTCAGGAATTTTTAGAAATGGGATGTTAGCACATTCAATGGTGGCTTATATGCAGCTATCAAGGAGAAAGATGCATCTCTCCTATCATCCTAGGACAAAACCTCATCTTCAGTGAAGAAGCTAGTAATGCCATAGACATCACATACATTTAAGTAGATCATGAAAACAGAAAACATACGATTGTTTAAACATATTTGAGACACAATTGTAATAGCTTAAATTACAGAAAATGATGGATGATAGGGGGTAGAAGTTGGACCATGTGACCTTCCTCTTGATTATGCTTTGGAAACAAAACATTTTAATAGTCATTTAAATTGGATATCAAGATATGATTCAATCTTTAATTATCTCATCGATGGAACAATATCATGATAGAATTAAAGTATTCTAGGAATCTAGGCTGAGTGCAATAGAACAATAAATGGTAGAATAAAATATAGCAATGATTTAAGTTGGTTAAACAAAAGCAATACTATTCCACATACCAAGCATTTGGATGGTAGGATGTCGGCCAATATTGACATTGTGCCTCCCATTCTCCTTTTGAAGATGCAGCATACTTTGGAACCTAAAAACAAACCAAGCAAAAATGAAAAAAACAAACTTCCTGTCAGTAAATGAAGTAAACATCTATAGGCTGAGTTCAATGGCTTTTTAGGTTCGTGAGTTTCTTAGTTCATTTAACCAACAAAAGATTTCACCAAAGGCTGTCTAGTGTGTTGCCTTTCAAACCTGCCACTTCAATAAATCTTCCAACTCTGAGAATAAAAATGCAAATCTAATGAAAAGTAAGGACATCACCCATGGCCACTTTGGTGAATGTCCTCTCTCTTTAGGCTGGTGCTTTTCCAACCAAAGGCGTAATCCCTAGTAGGATCACTAATCAACCCTGACAATGATGTTAGTGAAAAAAGATCCTCTATGTTGACTACATTGATTTTTCCTGCATCATTGATCACTTAAATGCATGGTTACATTGGTAATTCGTATGTTGATTGATCATGTCAGTTGTGACAAATGCCCAGAATAAGGGCCACCATGCCCACATAAAAGAAAAGAGAGAATAAAGAAGTTTTGGGGTTCTATGGGTAGTTTTCCTGTTCACAGTTTGCAGTTTTCCTTTTTCCACGTGGTCTTTTCCTTTTCAGCTATTGTCATGTTATCATTTCCTGCATTGTCTTTTCCAGCATGCAGTTTCATGGTATAATAATGCCTTACTGATGTATAGTCACGTCATTTGCTTTATTAGCATTACCTTTATTGCTTTCAGGTTGTACTAGTATGAGTCAACCTTGCGAGTATGAGTCAAACTTTGACACTTTCACCAATGCCTTGTGCTTATGTATAGGTCAAGTCTGAATGAGGATGGTTGCCTTGCGTTTGCGAATATACCGAGTCTAGTAAGGTGGGTAGAGTTGAAGAGACAATAGGAGTCTTGAGTCATCTTGTTGTTTTGTCTCTTCAATCTTTTCCTTTGAGTCATGTTTCCTAAGTCAATTCTTCATCCAGCATTAGGGATATGGCACCACATCATTGTACTTTCTGGATTCTCTACTTTGTGCTAGGGGAGAGGTTTTCATCATTGACTTCCTCCCAACAGGTCATTCCCCATCAACTCCGACACATCATCTGGGAAATGAGCCAAGAGCTAGAGTGCCTTGATGGTCGTTAGCCTTATTGGTGGCCATCTCGCAACTGACAGGACTGATCATCATTGGGTCCTGATAGGGTGAGCTTTTTCAGTGTTCAACTCCACAACAACTTTCACACTGATAGGTTGTGCTCATACCTTGGAGCCCATTAGTCTTATTGGTGGGTATCCTCGTGCCTAGAAGGTGTTTACATCATTGGCATTTTACCAGGTGTTTTCCCCTTGCATGTCAACTTCAACTCATTTTCCAACAAGGGGAATCGTACATGTCGGTGGTTGTATGTTGCAGTTGCAGATGGGCATGTATGTGGATTTGTTCCTTTCTTTTCCCGATCAATAGAGGGCCACATATTGGACTCCATAGCCCATAGGATAGGTATCATTGATCTACAAACTAGAGATACAAATATCATATTTTCAGAGTTGTAGAGTACAAAGATCCTGAGGTTCTCAGTATCCCTTAGGGGGGTAACCTCCCCTTGAGTCGACACTGTTAACCCCTAGTTTGCCCATATGCAAATTGGAGGGTTAAGAGCCAACTTATTTCATCAGGATGGTATTCAAACTTGTGTTCCGAAAAGACAGCTTCCACAAGTCAAAGGTTGGTTCCCATAGAGTTCAGATGTAGGTCATTTTAGTGATATAATCCAAGTTAAGAGTCAGAGACATTGCATAGGTTTTTCGTTGGACTTGGAAGAGATTTCTATTTTTAAAAGTTTTCTTACTTTTTAGAAGACAGAGTTTGGAGGTCTGCACGACAGAGATGACAACATTTTTGTCATCCTTTTAAGCTCGGGATTCCAATGAGCCTATTCTAGATGACATGCATGATACTTCTATTTTTGGCAATTAGGGTTTGACTTGCATGGCATTTTTTGGAGCATACATGGACTTGCATGTTTTTACATGCCAAATCTTCAAACATGCAAGCACTTTTCTAGTTTTAGCAGTGGGCCATGCATGCGTGACATGGCGTTCGTGCATTTACGACACGTGGTGGCATGCATGCATGAGGAAGAGGACACATGTTTGGGACAAGAGTAAACTAGACTTGAACAGGGCGCATGCATGAGACTTCCTCCACTTAACTTAGAGCGCCTCCATTTAACTGTGCCTTGAAGAGGGCGCCCCCACTTAACTGAGCCTTGAAGAGGGCGCCTCCACTTAACTGATGCATGCACACCAAGTTAAGACTCATGTCAAGGGTGAAGTGCACGAAGAAACGTTTAGTTCAACTGAGCACTTTACTCATGCATAAGAGACAAATAAACTGCAGCAAACGGGCGCACATGAGTTGGTGCATGAGGAGGACACCACTTGCAAGGGGGTTGCACTCTCTCATACTCAGCGAGATGAGGAAGAGTGCTCCATCTATGCATGCTTGATCAGTCAGTGGGGGGCACATTAGGGTCTCTAGGCCAATCTATTTAGTGAGGTTGGAGGAAAGGGAGAAGGGTTGGAGGTTCTTCTTGGCAGCAGGGGCATATTGTTTTTCCATTCTCTCTTAGCTTCTTCATTTTTGTGCAGGGATCATCACTGGATCAGCTTTCTAACTGTCTCTATGGCGTAATCAACCTTTTGGTCGATGCAAACCAGAGTTTGACTATGCTATTTCTCTAGCTCTTTAATTCATTGATGCATTGAGATATTTGTGTGTAGACTGTAGAAGTTATTATGGCCTATATTTTCATGTTTTCAGTCATTAGGAGCACCTTTCTTCTATCCATTTACCATTTACAACTGTTGCATGCGGGAAATTTCCACCATTAAAACCAAAAAATTGTTTTACTATCTATTTGGCAGCTTATTTGCAAGTCAAAATTCGTCATTTTACTGCTGTTATAGGAGTTTTATTTCCAGATTTACAAGTTGGAGAAAAATGCTCAAAGGTTACAGACATGCCCCTGAGGTTGGCATGCACCAGCCCAAACAGAGAGGAGTTTCATCGGTGACAAATTGGGTGAATTTTCTTACAAGTTACACTAATTTTTATTGCAGATTTCAAAAGTTTAGCTCATATTACAGTATGGAAATTAGTGCTAACATGACGGAAAAGAACCGACCTAAAGTGAGAGGAAGAATTGTTGTGGTGATAGCGGGCAACCTTCCAAAGTGCCTCTAGGGTTGCACTTCATTCAAGGACTTGAATTTCTTTGAGTGCAGGTCCAGGAGGTAACATAATGGAAGATAATGCAACCCAGCCAATGAAGTCCTTTATATGATCAAATTCCTGTTCACGAGGGAATTGTCATTGTGTTATTATGCCACTATGCTTTGTGGCCAATGAATGCTTGAAAGAGTAGCTATGACTCAAGGATGAGATGACACAAGAGTACTATATGTCTCAATAAAAAGCATATGGGATGAATGACCAAGAGATAAGTTATGAAGAGGATTTACGAGTACTGAACTAGGATCATCCTTTATCGTCTGGAAGGGGTAGTTTGAGATAAGTTTCAAGTGTACCCAAGCCTAATATTGTACCAATAAAAGCTATAAACCCACACCATAAAGAAAAGGTCACACCCAATACTTAATTCAGGGATGACAAATTTGAGACTCTAATAACTGAATTTGACCTGATACAGTTAATGTTATCTACTATCTAGATAGAATATTGTACCATACATGATAAAGTTAGATATTAACTACATATTGATATATAATTAATCAATTGCAAAGTTTTTCACAAAATCGAATACAAATTTCAGAAAAATATGTCAAATAGCATGGAGACTTACTCTTGCAATATATGGTTCCAATTGGTATGTCTTCGTCAGTTCAAAAACATCACAAGGTAGGTCCTTTTTAAAGTCACTTGAATGATTTCCAGCAATACAAAGAATGATGGAAAGATCAATGTTACCTACAAAACAGTCAGGATAAAATGTGCTTAATCCTTATTACTAGTAAGCATTACATCAAAGTTTTACTATTATCTTTATCCACAAAACATACAAGCTACACACTAAAAAGTGTTTGATATGAAACCCCACTTGCAAATATCGAATTGCACAGATTTTTCTTTAGTGATTTTAGATGGTACATTCCACACATCTAGCTCAGACCAATTTAAACCAGCGAAAAAACCCTCCAGTTCTGCTTTTGCAAGGTTTACATAATATTCTTTCTAGAGAAATTTCTCTGGAGATTCTTAATTATTGGAAAAATCTTAATACTTTGATTACACAAAGAGTGCCAATCTTAAAAAGAGCTTATCTTCCTGTTATCACATCTATGTTAGCTGGAGCTACCATACTGCAGACTGTGTGGCCGAGGACCACACAGTACTTTTTTTTCCAGATCAGAGATCCGATGCCTTCAAAGGAGGCACACAGTTTTGTTCAGATTGCCCCAAGCAAATATATCAGAGGGGACAGATGGTTGTACAGTGATCCAGACATGTTACTTAGCATTTACCGCAGGGTCACCCTTCCATGCCAGGCTTTGATATGAGCCCATTGAGACAGTTGCCTAGTCTTGTTTTGATTGAGACTATCACAGAGTATTGTTGGTTTACTATTTGTGCCCGGATTCAACAGAGATCCAGTTCAGAGACAGCCTTAGCAGCAAGTATATGGTGCGGCAGGTATTGCATTTGATGTATATTGCTCATGATTGTTGCTTAGACTTGTTTATACATGATAGTACACTAACTCTACATATGATGATTGATTTGGTGATCTAGCTATTGTTATGATATATGATTGGGCCCTTGGTGATGTCAGTCCACCCCTTCTTAGTAGGCCCCTGTATATGCACATCGGGTCACACCCCTACTTTTGGTATAGACTTGGTCACTTAGTCCCCCTTAGGCAGCTGACTTTGGATCCACCTTCACTTTCTCCAACCATCCGACTCATCCATGATAGTCTTTCCTGACTTGGATTCTGATTTGTGACCTTGAGGATCCGTTTCCCCACTGATCTCTGAGTATGCCATGATTCCCTGTCTATTGTGCCTCGGCTCTTTAGTGTGTGAGATGCACTCTCAAACCTGGGATTTGCTCATGTTGGTTGCCCCTGATGTTGCAATGCAGTTAGGATTGTGTAGCCTCACCGGGTGTTCCCCATTGGTCATCGAAGCACGTATTGCTCACCCCCATTACTTTGCAGTATGAGCACCATGTTTATATCTATTGAGATATGTATGTAGCCCAAAAGGGCCTTGATGTAAATTGAAGAAATGAAGAAATGTAAAGCAAGCCAAAAAGGCTTTTTGTAAATGTAAATCTAGCCAAAAAGGGCTGAGTATGAAACTCATTGTAAAATCCATGCAATGTGTTTGTAAACACACATGGACACAGGTCAGTCGTACATGTCAGCGTTTGTAGTGGTTATTTCCTCACCTAGTCCTGCGGGGCAATGAGGTGAGAGGGAGCAAGGGACAAGCTCAAGATTGTCCCCTAGAGTATCAAGTTACGGTTTGTCGGACACCCAGTTTGGCGGGTCTAGAAAAGAACCTCACAGAGTCTTCGGGCACAGATGTGAGTTGTGAGATACTTGTTAGATGACCAGTGGCGGTTTCCCTACACTATACCCATTTGTGAGGCACCGCCCTTCCCCGTGTTTTGTCATGGTATACTTATCTCAGTGGACCCCGCTTTCCCGAGTTATCCAAAAGGTTACATGATCTTTATCCTTGTCATCCCTTATCCTTCACCATGTATTCCACATCACCCAAAGTCATCTAGGTGGTTAAGTCTATAGGTTGTGCATAGCAGTTGAGTCTTTTGGATGTGGTGGGCCCACCTCACCTTGGGCCTTGTATTTTTCTAGATTTAATGCAGTTTTTTATCACCATATTATTGTCATATTGTTTAGCAATGTACTAACTTGTATAAGGAAGCCTTTCTCTTTATGATTGCATACAGGTATTCAGCTAGCACCATTGTTGACCAGATATGACTTGGTCAAACTAGGTAGACCAAGCCAAAAATGGGCCCAAAAAAATGTTGCGACCGGAATTTCGATTTTGGTCAATTATTATCTACAGGGGACCCATATGAGCCTCCAAGTGATAGAATGCAAAAAGATCGAGGAGTTTGTGAAATTTTTAATTATTATTGGTCATTAATGACCTGTTTTAATTAAAAATCATGGATTTTGCGCAAATAATGCCTAAGTGATGGATCGAGGTCGTTCGAGTGGTCATTCCTACTATTTTTGGGGTCCACGATCACATTGCATCAGACGGTTCAGCAATCCGAGCACTCTAGGTGGGTCAAAAGCCCAGATTTCATCTTCAGCAATAAAAACCAGCAATAAAATACATGGAAAATCAAAAATTAACAAAGGCAACTATAGCAAAGGGAAAAATTCAATGGCTGGCAAATAAAAGGGTGTTTCCTAATGTAATTTGGTAATGTTTGGGCATTGTATTTTTGGTTGTGGATCCCTCCATTGGGCCAGCTCACTAGGTGGGTCAAATTTCCCATGGGGGGCATTTTTCCTCACTTGGCAAATTCGTTTTTCATGTGTTATGGTATGTGGGACCTCATTGTATTGAGTTGGGGGGATAAAACATCCTATAGACACCCCCCAACATCACCTTATCTATTGTAGGGGGCCCACAAGGGGACCCCCTCTCCACTTGTGCGCTATCCTTGGGCAATTCGCACCCCCTCCATGAGCTCATCTCCACCCTCGATTTGGTGATTGGGAAAGTCAATCCCAGCCATAGGTTTTGGGGGGAAATGAAGCTAGGTTTTGAGCCATCTCTATAAGAGAATGAGCTCACTCCATTGTTGCTCCTCTTGGCACATTGTATACTTGACATTTGAGAGATATAGAGACATTCTTCTCCCAGTTTCTTGAGATAACATGCATGGATGTTGATGGTCTTGATTGTTAGCTGATTTCCATTGCTTTGTGGAGTGATTTAGATGAGTTTGTTGCCCTTGTGTGACTAACACGAATTGCAGGGAGATTGGCCATTTGGAGGGAGGCGCTACACTAGGAGTGGGAGCTCCATTCTAGCGTTTCTCGTCAAAATAATCACAAGGGAGTTGTCTTTTGCTGTTAGCTTGTCAATTTCCTCATTTTCTGTTCTTACTTGTTTATTTGCTGCACTTGCTGATTCTCTCTTGTTGTGGCAGGTATCCAGGGCAAAATTGGTCATTTAGCTGCTTAAACGCTCAAAATAATCACAAGGGAGTTGTCTTTTGCTGTTAGCTTGTCAATTTCCTCATTTTCAGCCATTCATTTTCTGTTCTTACTTGTTTATTTGCTGCACTTGCTGATTCTCTCTTGTTGTGGCAGGTATCCAGGGCAAAATTGGCCATTTAGCTGCTTAAACGCTCAAAGGAACTCGCTGGTCGCTCCACTACTGAACGTGGAATTAGTCTTCAAGCCATTTTAGCCATACATCTCTATCCCAGGTATTCTTCTTTTGCTGGTCTCATACTTTTCAATTTCATTGTGTGTGTTGAGCTGCAAAATCTACATAAAAACCCATAAAATTAAAAACTGAGAATTTAACTGTCGAAAACCTTCTTCCTTCAAAACCCGCTAATGAAATATGATTAAACTCTCATATTTCAAATTTCATTGCCTTCTGACTCCGATTACCCATAGAACTAGGCACTGGTCCCTCACTGATTTCGCCCCCCTGGGGCATTTTAGCCAATCTCATTGTTGGGTAATTTTCTGGGTTGTGGGTACTTTTGATTCATGTTTAGAACGTCATTTTACCTAAAGGAATCAAGTTTCATTGGCTGGAAGTGATTTTAAATACTAATTTTCCTCTGCCCTAGGTCCAACAATCTACTACTTAACCCCTTTCTTGCACATTTTACTTCACCATCTCACTTCCAACTCGCTTTGCATCCTTAGATTATTTTCAGCCATTTGATCTTTAATCTAATCTATTTTATTCATCACATTCGATCGCTGGTCACATTCCATTTACGTGCTTATTTCATTCGTGTGTCCAACCGGTGGTTGAAACTAGACTTAGGAGTCTATTCACACTCATCTCCTGTCTTTACTTCTTTCTATATTTTGGGTTTGGGTGTGTTTTGTCTCTCAACCATTACCTGGTTGAGCGGGGTCTCCCCCTTGACTTGGATACGTGCCTTGTCTAAAGTGATAATAGCCTTGTCTGGTGTGACATCCGTTCCTTGAACGGAGGACCTGGCTATTGCCGATTACACCTTCCTAGCTGTTCACCTCTACCATCCCCGTTGGGACACCTACTACCAAACAGCTAGAGTTTGTGTGATAACACTTTCCAATGAAAATTCAGGTGGATAACTTTTATATACAATCAACACTCAAAGAATACCCCCATATTTAAAACCTATACTGAAATCCCACAATATCTAATTCAAGAAATAGAACTTTAGATGCATTTTGGTAAGACACTTGTTGCCCGCTGGATGTGCACACCAGCAGCAAAAATCTTTCGAAAGTTGTTTCCCAAGTGGGAAAGGTGTGGCCTTGGGGGCAAGCAAAGAGTCAGGTGCTGTCACCTGATCCCGACTCCTCCGTTTAGGCAAAATCCTAACAAAGCCAAGGGGGGTAGACCCCACAAAGAGTTTCTAAGGCTCTTGTGTTTTAAAAGTTTAAGTGATGTGATGCGGATGTGTGTTGTTTAGGAGTTTTTGTGAATTACAATAACAATTTATAAAACCCAAGTATGTACTTGCAAAATTGATTTGAAGATACACAACCACTTGATAATGATAATTAAATGTAAGACATCCACAATATAATATGAATTAAAGCATATGAAATGTGCTCCAGATAGATAACCAAATAAATAGATCAATTGAAGGACCAGTGCCTTATGGAATCAAAATAGAAATGTTGGGGATGCTTGATACATAGCCTTGGTGTGCTTGAGAACTGTTTCGCGAGTGCTCTTGGTAAATTTTATTGTAAAATTTTAAATGGTGAGTTGATTATTAGGGGTGAGGGATATCTCCAAGATATACCTTCAGTACTTGAAATGTGTCCGGAAAATACTCTAAGTGGCACCGTACAAGGACATGTTGGCTTCCAAAGTCTCAAGAGCGTGTTCAACACTACACCAACCAGGGATGTAGTCTAATGGTGCCCCCCCAAAATCTAAGTACAGTGGTTCCAGCGTCCCCAGGCAGAATTTGCCCACTTTCGAGTATTTGACGATCAACGTCGGATTTTTGTTGGTTTTGCGAGAGAGTGTTTTATTATGGTTTGAGTGGTTTAAATGTGGAGAATTGATAAATCTATACTGTTTCTGAGTATCCCACGAGTGGGTAGAGCATACGCAGTATAGCACATGGTAAATTCCAATTTTATTATGTGTTTAAAACAAGAACCATTGAAAAAACTCTCCGACAGAGAACACTCTTGATCCGATAAGAACGAGATTCAAGAGATTTATTGTAAAAATGAAACGACTAAAATAAACCCAAGAATCTCTTTCAGGTCTTAAGATCGTACTCGGGAGAGCAAGGGTTAGCAAATAAAATTAAAACAGAAAACGAACTCTCCAACAAAGAGCACTCTTGATCCACTTTTCAGTGAGATTCAAAGAGATTTTAGTGTTCTTTTTAGCAGTTTATATCAAGATGAGAAAACAATGAACTAATGAAGTAAGCTAAACTATGAACTTCTAAGATCTAGCAATTATGTCAAAATTGAAACTACTCTAGTAACTTGAAAACTAATCTACTCGCGAAAAATAAAACTAAGCTAAAAAAGGCACCAAGGACAACACAAGCTTCCCCCAGATGGGAGAAGTAGGGATGTGAGCCTTTATCCCACTTGCTCTTTTATTAACTTGTTACAATATTTTTGGTTTTTTGTCTTCTTCACTTGAAAGCACAATGGATGGGGAATGAGAGAAGAGGGAAGTGCTTTCAAGGGGTGAGGTCTTGTTCGTTTGCTTGCTCTTCTTGGTCTTGTTTGCTACTAGCCTTTGGGCTTCTCGCTCGCTAGGACCTAGGAAATAACCATAGAACATACAAATAGTGTCTAGTAGGTTCATATTTTACAGTTGGGCTTTAATAACCCCCCAAGGCCTTACCGCCAAATTCGAGCATTCCAGCTTTGGAGGTGGTAGGAGAAAAACTCATTGATTATTGCTCGGCTAAAGGAAAAGCATAATCGTCAAGTGAAAAAACTCCTTGGAATACCTTAATTGACTGTCAAGTCTAGGGAACCGAGCCACTCAAGACCCCCATACTAGCACACTTTATTACAAACCCCATGGTGCATGGTCATTTCAACACAAAAATAAAAAGTCTAGCCAGAAATTGGCTAAGTCTGAACACACTGAACCCCCAAACTCTGGAAATGAACATGTATCATGTTCAATAACTGGCGGCTCGATAGAAGTTCAACTATTGTACAAAATAGTTGGTAACATTCAACTCCAACTGCGGGACGTGTGCTCGATCTGGCATTCATACAAGGAGAGGATACGAGAACACCAGAATCTCTGGTTTTTATATAGCCTGTAAAAGCATCTCAACTTGACAAAAAACCTTCAGTAGCACAAGTGTTATAAAAATGTCAAATGAAACATAAACTATATTTTATTTTGAAAATAAATTCTAAAAAATTTAAATGCAGAAAGTACATGCTCATTTTGAAAAGCTTTATTTTTCCTACTCTAGCATAATATAAAGGAAAATGTTAAGTGTAATCAGAAATCCAATGTAACCATCTAAGCATGTTGTCAATGTAATAATTATTTACCTTGTCTCTGGTTACTAGCCAGAGCAAGGGCATGCTTATCAGAGAGTGCAAACCTGTCGAGATATTACGGATGGGAAGGCTGGATGGGAGATTATAAGAAATATTCTTGAGTTGATTCCCCAACTGGTGAGTCCTCCTGCAGGATTCTTCTATCCTTGACTGGATAGGTTTAATATTTTTTTAATGTTGAAGTATGTAAACAACTTCAGCCTGTTGATCCGACGGGCTTTCCTGATGATAACCCCTTGTATAGGAAAAAGCCTCCAACTACCTCAATTTAAAAAGAACATCAATGCATGAAGACAATAGTTGGGGCATATCTTCCATCACATGCTCCTCATGTGGCTCTTTGTCATACTGCTCTTTCAAGTTTTTATTACTGATGCTAGCATACAACTCTGACCGATCATACAACCAAATATCATGCTTCTCCTCTATGTTCAAATGTCCCAAGTTTTCAAAATCCACACTCGCTTCTCTAGATACATCGAAAATAGGTTTTCCAATGTATGTCCAATAGTCATCATCCGCATCTTTGTCAAATATGGGGGAGTCTTCATGAACTTCATCATATCCCTGGCTAAATCTATCATCGTGTTCATAAGTGGGATTATCAATAAAGCATTTCGACCCATCATTTACCTCTTTAGATGTGGCATAGATAGGGTTCTCTATAAATGTCCATTTATCCTTATCAATATCTATGTCAGTCATGAATTCATCATCACTTACATCATGCTCCAGGCTATGTCTATCCTCCCCATTTTTAACGTTTTCATCTTTAATCTTTTCTTGAATAGGGGCTAGAAAGGTAGAGTTAATTGCATGAATCCCAAGATCATTAGTATTATAAACATATTGATTAAATGGCTTCTTGGGATTTTCAACATGGTACTTCTTCTCCTTCTCATTATGCAATTTAACCAAAGAATCCTCAGATGCTGGCACAGTGACATAGGTCCAATCCATTTGGATCCATCCTCCTAAAGTGGCAGCCCACTTCCTAGAAAGCAACATCCCCCATTTATCTTGAACATCTATGACAAGGATGTCCATAGTTATATGGATATCCAGATATTTAGCTAACCTTACTGACTGATTTTCAATAATTCCCACCACTTCAACCTGCCTAGAGTCCATGGCACAAACATTTTGATATGGTCTTGATGTTTTAAGGTTGAGTTGGTGCATGACCTTCTTGGTCATGATGTTGGATGAAGACCCTGAATCTATCATACAGTTATGTAGAAGAAGATCTCCTATCATCAATGATACATAACAAGGGGGATGATCTTCTTTTCTTGGGTCCTTGGTATGTAGAATTACTAGGGGATCTTCAAAGACACTGTAATTACTTGTGGAAGGTTGCTCTATAGTTTCAGCAAAAGTGATCCTTTTAGGGGTATGAGGATTCAGGGACGTGGGGGGATTTGTAGAAGTAGGAGGATCTAAGATTTTCAACAACTTCTCTTCTATCCAGGAACCTTATAAAGTTCAATAACAGGTATAGGTACTTTAGTAGTACTAAACCAGTTACCCCAATCAAAATTCAAATCATTTGATTCATTAGACTCATTTGGAATTGTCACCTTTGGTGGATATTGCATGGAGGGTCCAGTATCTGCTTTTCTTTGATAAGTGACCCCTTTGAACTTCTGCATGTTGTGAACTTGCTCGTTTGAAGGCCTTTCTCCATAATTTTTAGTCAAGCTATCTACATCTTGACTATACTATCTGGCTTGCTTCCAACTTTCCCTAGGAATGTTATGGATGTCACCTAATGTGTTGATATATTCAGGCTCGCTTGATATTTTGTTCACCACCACATCCCTTCGGAAAGCCATGCTCTTGAACATAGCATGCATATTGACAAGTAGATTCTTCATGAAAGTCTCTACATGCCCTACAAAAATGGCGTATAATCTTCAACCATGTTAGCAGCATCCAATGGATTGGGAGGCCTCTTTTCATGGTTGGGACCTTTCTTTTGCCATGTTGTCTTCTGGGGGAAGTTCCTTTGAACAGGTTGGGTTTGAGCTCTCTCCATACTAATGACTTTGTTTTGCATCTCCTTCATTTGAGCTAAATGTTTCATTTCTGTACTTTCCATTCTTTCAATCCTCTCACTCATGTCCAATAATTTTCTTTCATAAGAATCCTTTATGGAAGACAAAGGATCATTTTCTTTATGTTCAGTTGGTTTTAGAGGAGTTAAGGCCCTTGAGTAGCCGGGAATGTTAGACTTACCAGAAGATTACATATTTTTATCAATTTAGAAGCCATTTCCTGGGCCATCAAAAGAGTAGTGGGCTCCTTATCTCTGAGTTGATATTGCATTTCCCCACTAAGTGCCTCAATATAGTAAACCAAGATGGATTGAGCAGGTGGTTTATAGTCTGTGTGGATAGCATTTGCTAAATCCGTGAATTTCTTGTCGAATTCATCCATAGTCTCATTCTCATTTCTCTTTATGTTGGTCAAAGCAGCTAACTAGTGTCGAGGCTCTTTCTTTTCTCCAAACTTGTTGGTGAAAGCAGTTTTGAATGCAGCAAAAGTTGCAAAAGAGTTGTCAGGTAGACCGATGAACGAGTCACCAGCATCTCCGTCCAAAGATAGTGCCAGAAGTTTCATATACACATCATCGTGCTTGTGAGATGGATCCCTAACATAGGCCTTAATACACTTGGCGAAGCTTTTCAGATGGTAAGCAGCAGTGATGGCATCAGTGCCAATGAAAGTGGGCAACTTGTCTATAGCTTTGTATGGTATATCATGTGGTTGACCTGCTATCTGAGTAAGGTTAAGGGGACTGTAAAATCCAATCATTGGATCAATCAAACTGTTATTATGTTCTACATAAAGATAATGGATGTCTAAAATTGACTCAAATCCAAGATTCTCAAGGATCCTACGAGAAGTTAACCTATTTAATCTCCTCCTATAAACCTGTTCAGGTTCAGGGATGAAATCAAGTAGGCCTACAGAGTTTCTTCTTGTTGAATACCTTGGTAAGTTAATTGACAGTGGAGTCACCAAAAGGATTCAAGTCTAAAATCAGAGAGTTATTTAAACTAACAACCTATCAAAAGGTAAAGGTAAAAACTAAGAAAAACTAAGTTAAAAGTCGTCCAGGAACAAAAAATTTGTCCCCGGCAACAGCGCCAAAAATGTTGCCCGACGGATGTCCACACCAGCAGCAGAAATCTTTCGAAAGTTGTTTCCCAAGTGGGAAAGGTGTGGCCTTGGGGGAAAGCAAAGAGGCAGGTGCTGTCACCTGATCCCGACTCCTCCGTTTAGGCAAACTCCTAACGAAGCCAACGGGGGTAGACCCTAGAAAGAGTTTCTAAGGCTCTTGTGTTTTAAAAGTTTAAGTGATGTGATGCGGATGTGTGTTTTTAGGAGTTTTTGTGAATTACAATAACAATTTATAAAACCCAAGTATGTACTTGCAAAACTGATTTAAAGATACACAACCACTTGATAATGATAATTAAATGTAAGACATCCACAGTATAATATGAATTAAAGCTTATGAAATGTGTTCCAGATAGATAACCAAATAAATAGATCAATTGAAGGACCAGTGCCTTATGGAGTCAAAATAGAAATGTTGGGGATGCTTGATACATAGTCTTGGTGTGCTTAAGAACTGTTTTGTGAGTGCTCTTGGTAAATTTTATTGTAAAATTTTAAATGGTGAGTTGATTATTAGGGGTGAGGGATATCTCCAACATATACCTTTCGGTACTGGAAATGTGTCCGGAAAATACTCTAAGTGGCTCCGTACAATGACATGTTGGTTGCCAAAGTCTCAAGAGCGTGCTCAACACTACACCAACTAGGGATGTAGTCTAACGGTGCCCCCAAAATCTAAGTATAGTGGTTCCAGCGTCCCTAGGCAGAATTTGCCCACTTTCGCGTATTTGACGATCAACGTCGAATTTTCGTTGGTTTTGTGGGAGAGTGTTTTATTATGGTTTGAGTGGTTTAAATGTGGAGAATTGATAAATCTATACTGTTTCTAAGTATCCTACGAGTGGGTAGAGCATACGCAGTATAGAAAATGGTAAATTCCAATTTTATTATGCGTTTGAACAAGAACCATTGTAAAAACTCTCCGACAGAGAGCACTCTTGATCCGATAAGAACGAGATTCAAGAGATTTATTATAAAAATGAAATGACTGAAATAAACCCAAGAATCTCTTTCAGGTCTTAAGACCGTACTCGAGAGAGTAAGGGGGTTAACAAATAAAATTAAAATAGAAAATGAACTCTCCGACAGATAACACTCTTGATCCACTTTTCAGTGAGATTCAAGAGATTTTAGTGTTCTTTTTAGCAGTTTATATCAAGATGAGAAAACAATGAACTAATGAAGTAAGCTAAACTATGAACTTCTAAGATCTAGTAATTATGTCAAAATTGAAACTACTCTAGTAACTTAAAACTAATCTACTTGCGGAAAATAAAACTAAGCAAAAAAAGACATCAAAGACAACACAAGCTTCCCCCAAATGGGAGAAGTAGGGATGTGGGAGCTTTTATCCCACTTGCTCTTTTATTAACTTGTTACAATATTTTTGGTTTTTTGTCTTCTTCACTTGAAAGCACAATGGATGGGGAATGAGAGAAGAGAGAAGTGCTTTCAAGGGGTGAGGTCTTGTTCGTTTGCTTGCTCTTCTTGGTCTTGTTTGCTACTAGCCTTTGGGCTTTGTTGTCCGCCGAGATGCACACCAACAGCAGAAATCTTTCGAAAGTTGTTCCCTCACTACAAGTGGGGAAAGTGTGGCCTTGGGGGCAAGCAATGAGCCAGGTACTGTCACCTGAATCCCAGCTCCTCCGTTTAGGCTAACTCCTAATGAAGCCAAGGGGGGTAGTCCCTACAAAGAGTTTTCTATGGCTCTTATATTTTAGATGTTTTTGTGTTGAGTGATGCGGATGGGTGTTGTTTAAGAGTTTTTAAAAGATGAGAGATCACAGTTTTATAATTGAAACAAACACAAGATAAATGAGCAATCCACGTTGCGATACAAGATATGAGATTAACAGTATATAAAGACTTGCGAAATAAAAGCACCCACAGATAGATAAGTTCAAAAAATAGAAAATCAAATGGACAAATGGCCCAACTTAATTTAAAACATGAAAATGTAAAGTGGTCAGTGCCAAATGGAGTCAAATAAGTGTATAGTGTTGGGGGATGCTGAAGATACAAGTCTTAGTAACTGTTCGTGAGATCGTTATGCAAGTTATCTTGGTTTATTGAAAGTTTTAATGATCTTGATTATTAGGCTAGCAAGAGAAAGGCATGCATCCAACAGGAAAAGTATACTTTCAGTAGCTTCCCCTTTGATGGTATGACGAACCGTCCAGTTATCAAGAGCAGGTGTCCAATGAATAACCAAACTCGAAGTCTAAGACAACGGTGATTTCCGGCCCCACCAGGTTTAGGAACTTTGCCCACTACCTGAGTATTTCTTGAATAATCAATGTCGGTTCGTTGGTTGTGGGGTGAAAATTTTATTAATGTTATCACTTTCAAGATTAACAAATCCAACACCTTTATGGGTACTAGTCCAACCGTAATGGTCGGCAGAGCATACTCAACGATGGATAGCAATGAAAATAAATTTTATTTGGGGGAGTGTGAGTTGGAAAGTTTTAATTATTAAGAGCACACAAATTCAACTCTCCGACAGAGAGCGCTCTTGACTTCGTCTTAAGACAGAAATTCAAGAGACTTAGCTAAACTATATGCTTGATGCAGGTATATGCAGTGGGAATGCTCTCCGACAGAGAGTGCTCTTGACTTGGGTTATTGCAAGTTCAAGAGACTTTGGTTCTTTGTTAAAATAGAAGCAGACTAAAGCAAAGAACACATATGATAGCTCAAAAGATGATAAAATGAAACAAGATAAATGATATATCAAATGAAATGAACTACTTGCAAAATGAAACTAGTGTTCTACCACAACAGAGACTAATCTAACAAGTGAAGTCAAAGTGACTTCTGCACATCGCTCATGAAACTTCCAGCTTAGCCAGTCCTACGCAGTACACGGTGGGGAAAGAAAAGCAACGCGCAGTGTTAATGCGGCACTTTGGATCAAATCCCAAGAGGCTTCTCACGTCAAAACTTGAAATAAAATTTACTCTAAGTACAAAAATGAAAATTAATCTCGAAAATTGAAGCAAATCTAACTAAGCATGCACAAAACACTCTTCCCCAAGTGGGGAAGAAGAACCAAAAAATGGGAGGCCTTTCCCACTTAGCATTTTTATTAAATGAGTACAAGTGCCTTGGGATTTTAACCCTTGAAAGGACTTTTGAAACTGAAATGAAAAATCAAACATAGAAGCCCTTAAGGGATTTTACAAAGGAGAGTGTGTATAATTTGTCTTCTTGGTTCAAGTCTTCTCTTTGGGTTCTAGTTTTGATCTTCCTTGAGTTTTGTTCTTCAAGTCTTTCCTTGGTTCCTCCTTGGGCATGTTTCTCTTATTTTCAATACCTACAACAAACAAAGTGCAAACCACTCAAGCACCCATTAGTTGTTAGTAAAATAAAACAAAAGCTTGAAACTCAATACAAACTAGACTCTAATCTATATGCCCAATCCTTTTGAATGTAAGTTTTAACTTGTTTTTATAAGATCTAAAGTAGAAAAGAAACTAATCAAATGAGATATAAACTAACAAGATGAGATCTAAGATTCTAACTTTTCAAAAGGAAATAAAACTAACTACTAACTTTCAACAAAAAAGTAACTAACTAAAGCTAACTTTTAACAAAAATTTAAAGTTTTTTATGTTGTACGTTTTAGAGCATTTTGAGAATGGACGAAAAGGAATAAAGCTAGAGAAGTGGAGCTGGAGCAGAAAGAAGGGAAGGAAGTTTTTGGACAGTCAAAGAGTAATGGAACAGTCAAGTGGAAAAGGAGAGAGTGGCTGCAAACAAAATGGATGAAAGGGAAGAGAGAGTAGCTTAGAAAAAGTTGGGACAGTCAACGAAAAGGGGGATGAAAAGGAAGTGAAGAGGCGGCCAACAGTAGCTAAAGAGAGCAGCCAACAATGAGCTGCAAAAAAGATAAAGGGCTGCCAACAGTGGCTAAAAGGAGGACCCAACAGTGGGCTGCAAAAAGCAAGGGAAAGAGAGTTGGAAAAGTAGGCAAGGGAAGGAAGCTAGGGAAAGGAAGATGGCTAGAAGAGAAAAGGCTTAGCAGGTCAAGGGCAAAAGGATTTCAAGGAGAAAAAGAGAGCTAGAAGAGGGAAGCTTTAGATCCAAGTAACCAGTAACCAATGAAATAGTTTGAATGCTTGATGGACGAGGCAAGAATCTCTTTGTTTCTCGATTTCCTAAAGCAAAACTCCTTTGGCAACCTGCAGAATGAAAGTGAAACCAGCAAGAACTCTTGCACTTTGGGAGAATACCTGAAAAGCCCACACACTTAAGAGAAAAGCATAGATTTATAATATTTGTGCTAGATTGTTAGCCCTCTAAATCATAAATCCAATACTTAAGAATCGAAAGCATATAAACAAAACATGATATCACCTCATACAAGATGAAGCATGGCCACCAAGAGCTTCCACATTGATCTCCAAAGTCTCAACTTTATTCAAATGCTTAAACAAATTACAAAATTCTCCAGAGTTTCTATGCCAAAAGATCCATGACAAACAAGGAGGCAAAGCCATCCTTTTATAACAAAACTAGACACTACCCCAACACCTAATTCGAATTGGCTTGGAAGGAGCCTGTTGTCCGCCAATATGCACACCAGCAGCGGAAATCTTTCGAAAGCTGTCTCTTCACTAAAAGTGAGAGAGGTGTGGCCTTGGGGGCAAGCAATGAGCCAGGTACTGTCACCTGAATCCCAGCTCCTCCGTTTAGGCAAACTCCTAACGAAGCCAAGGGGGGTAGTCCCTAAAAAAAAAGTTTCACTAAGACTCTTTGTGTGTTTAAAATATTTTTGGTGTTGTGATGCGGATGGGTGTTGTTGAGTTTTTGAATGAGAGACACAAATAAAATTTAAATGTAAAACAAGATAGCACAATCCACATTGCAAATATAGAATGATAGATATACTTGGACAAGAAAAAAATCACTTTTCACGTAAATAGAAGCAAATACTCCAATATTGATATTTAAGCAAACAAGATATATGATGAAGGACCAGTGCCTTATGGAGTCAAATATAAAAAGTGATTGTAAAGTGCTTGATACAAGTGCTTGAAATAGAAGTTTGTGAGAACGTTGTGCAGTTTATCTTGGTAAATTTAAGATTTTAATTGTCTTGATTATTATGGCTAAGAACAAAGGTATCAAATGGAGTGGAACCTTATCCAAGAAAACTACTGGCAACCTTAGGTGATAGGTCGGAAGCACCCAGATTGCAAAGAGGGCAAGTGTGCTTGCGGCTTGACCGCCCTCGAGTCTGACAGTGGATTCCCGGCACCACCTCTTGTAGGAAGAACTCAATAATTTGTCTTGGTTGAGGTTTTGGGTAAAAAAATTTAATTAAATTATCACTTGTGAATTAGCTAGTCTTCCACCTTTCTGAGTACTAGCCCAACCGTTTTCGGTTGGCAGAGCATACGGGTGTAGGACAGAAACCAAGGTAAATTAATTAAAGGGGTGTGTGGGTTGAAAAGTTTTAATTTAAAGAGCACTTTGTTCAACTCTCTGACAAAGAGCGCTCTTGACTTGATCTTATGATCACAGTTCAAGAGACTTGGTACTTTAACAAATGCCTAATGCAGGGATAATGCAAAACTAAAAATGCCCTCCGATAGAGGGTGCTCTTGACTTGGATTTGGCCAAGTTCAAGAGACTTTGGTTCGTTTTAAACAAGCAGAAAGTAGATTGTAGTAGCAATAAATTCCAACTTAAAAATTGATTTAAACAATATGATAGATCAACAAGATATGGAATATTACTTAACAACACTACTTGCAAGATAAAATGAAACTTGAAAAGTCTAGTGTTCTACCACACAATTTCTAATCTAATAGGTGGGATCGATCTCCGAACAAGATCAACCACTAGAAGCCACCAATCCTGGAAACCTTCTAGCTAGCTGGATGTCCACAAGAAGTTGATGGGGGAGCGAGAAGCTACCACAAGACTATGTGGCCTTTGGGATACAATCCCAAAGTTAGTTATTCTCTGGTCAAGGCTTGGAAGAGAAGATACGAGATAATATTAAACGAAAATAAATCTAATTTACCCAAGAGTCTCTTTCAGGTCAATGACCCTACTCGGGAGAGCATGGGGGTAAGTAAATATGGAAAAATAGAGCAAGATGACTTATTGAAATAAAACTAATCTAAGAGCATATAATGGATCTAAAGCAAAAAGTCAAACCACTCAAGAGACCCAAGGCTTCCCCAAATGGGGAAGTGAATGTGGGGGCTTAAAAACCCCACTTGCAATTTTATTATGGAAGTACAATTGCCCTTGGGAATGAAACCCTTGTAGGGACTTTTTTTAAAATAAATAACTTGTAAAACTTGAAATAAACTAAGATCTATTACAAAAAGGATAATACTAATCTTGGTATGGATCGTCCCTTTGTATTCTTGATAGCTTCTCGATTGGAAGCTTCTTGACTTCTATTTTGAAAAATCTATCACAAACCAATAACTCCAATACCCATTAGCATTAGAAAATAAAACAAATTGAAATTAACTAGATCTTATTAATCAACAAAACTAAGGAGATGCAAGCTAAGCAAGCAAAGCCAAAATTTGATGGACTCTTTAGGACTTTGAACTTTTAAACTACTTGCAAGGTTGAATGGAAAAAGTTGAAGGGGCAGCCAACAAACTTTTACCTTATGACAGTCAACAATGTTTAGATGGCAGCCACTTAATGTTTAGGACAGTCAACAACAATGCTTAGATGGCAGCCAACATACTTTAGGACAGTCACTTAATGTTTTAGATGGCAGCCAACAAAGTTTAAGATAGTCAACCAAAGTGTTTTAGATGGCAGCCAACAAAATAATGTCTAACCATGTAACAACTCGGGATGAGATCTATAGTAATAACCTTGCAAAAAATGTGAATTAACTATTGAAATTTAAACAAACTAATTAACTACTATCCTAGTATGAGATCTACAATACTAACTACTACTAACACTTGTTTATTTTGTTGTTTATGTGTTGTAGGTTAAAGTGGAAGTGGACGAGGAGGAAAGATGAGGGACTCTAAGGGCAAAAACGAAGAGAAGAGGAGCTAACAAATGGGGATGGACGAGGACAATCTTAGGGAAAGGTAGAGGTTGGGTGAATGGGACGAATGCTAGATGGAATAGGTAGGACGAATGGGAAGGATAGAGACCTAGAAGAAGATGGGACGAATGGAGAAGAGAGGAGAAATAAGGTAGGACGAAAGCTAAAGAAAGACAAAAACGAATGGGGAAAGAGAAAAAACTAGGGCAAGAAGGAAAAGATTAGCAAAACAAGGGCAAGAAGGAAAAGACTAGCAAAACAAGGGCAAGGGATCACAAGTGGAACACTTGAGAGGGCAAAAACACTGTCTTGGAAATCCTCCGGTTAACCGGTGATACGCCGACAACAAGTGTTGAGGAGAGCACAAGGGAACAAATCCCAAGCTATTCCCCAAGGTTGAAGGGGCTTCAACCTTATGGCTAACTATTCTATGGCTTGAAAAGACAAGTGACTAACTTGGATCAAGACTAGAAGGGCTAGAAAGGGCTTAGCATGCAAGTACAAAGTTCAAAGAGCAAATAAGAAGGCTTGAAGAAGAGAGCCTAAAGTAACCAAGGTGAAATAGAGTGTTTTGATTGATGAGAAACTTGAGAAGAGCTCTTCCTAGCTTTCTTAAGATGAAAAGATCTTGGGATTATTGTAGATCCTGCAACCACAAAGTGTTAGGCCAAAACTTGAAGATGAATAAGGGTTTGATGCAACCGAGCTCTTACCCCTCTTCACTTTAGGCAACACCTAATCACAACCACACCACTCAACAGACAAGTGAGATCAACAATGCTAGTATGCTAGAAATATCAAGATTAGATCAACAATTTGTATAACCAACTACTCATGTCCATTTAGATCTTGATAAACTATGCATAAATAACCAACTTAAATTATAAATGGTTACTCTATTGTACTAAATATAGTCCTCACAAGATAGCCATTGATCAAATACTATGCATAATCAAGAGATGGGTTTAGAGAAGATATCACCTCAACAAGAGATGAATTCACACCAAAGATTGAAAGCTCGTGGACCTCCAAAGTCGAAATCTTTATTGAAAATATTAAGCCAAAGCTTGTTACAAATTTGTGCAGAGTAATCTTGCATCAAAGTCTCCATGAGATAATAACCCCAAAGGGCCTCTCTTTATACTAAAATCCTAAGCTAAAACCCTAGGTCGAATTAGCGATAGACAATTGGGTCGAATTCCAATCAAGGGTAAGCTTGGAGTGTTAAACAATGGGCAAAGTCGAGTTTAGTGGTAGGTGTGAGTGACTAGGTGGCAAACTCGACTTGGATGGGCACATAGGTGGTATCACCAACCAATCACAAGACTACAACAAGGCTTAGACGTGAGCTAAAGTAGATTGACGTGAGGGTTGAGGATAATGCGAGCTACTTGGTAAGGTAACAAGTGGCATGTGGTAGGTAATAACTCGACTTGGAGTGGCATGGGATGTATCAACAACCAATTAACATACTCCAACAAGGCTAGACGTGAGCTTGGTGAGGATTGACGTGAGGATCATGGAGATATGCGTGAGTCTTAAGGAGGGTGCGAGCTAGTTTGGTGGAGAGACAAGTGTATGTGGTAGGTGCTAACTCAATTTGCAATGAGAGCCAAGCTTGATGAGTCATGACGGCGCCTACCCTAACATCAATGCACATCCACCAACCCAATCACCAACTGACAAATCACTAACTCGAGTTTTGCATGAGGAAGGGCGAATTGGTTCAAGTGGATAACCTTCTAGTGACTGGATAGTTGAATGGAATGACTGGGAGTTGATTGGAATCCTCATAAATGTCCATTGCCATGTCATTTACCCTTTTATTTTAATCAAATTGATTAATTTTGGAGAGATTTGGATTATCTCCAAAATATTCAATTTTATTATTTTAATTAATAATTTCTCTGTAAATGACTTTTCAGAGAAAATTTTAATTATGAGGCTGAATTGACATCCGAAAGTTGGGTTTAGCTGCTCCATGGGTCATGTGTGATTTTTGGCTTATGAAACGAGCCATCAAACACTAAGTTCGGACCCAGGATGACTGACATATTACAGAGAAATTTAATTAAAAATTAAAAACCCCAATTCCGACGCGTCCGGTAAAAATTTTTCGAAATTTTTTCTGGGGGTCCTAGAGACTTAGGACATGACCAAAACCTATTCTAATAATGTCTAGTAGGTTTATACATTATAGTTGGACCCTAATAACCCCCCATGGCAAAAATTTCCAAAATCGGGCATTCCAGCTTTGGAGGAAGCGGGAGAAAAACCAAGAGATTATATCTCGCCTGAAGCAAAGTATAATCTGACGGTGAAAAAACTCCCTGGAATACCTTAGTTGTTTAATCTAGTCATGGGGAACCGAGCCACTCAGACCCTACTAGCACACTTTGATACAAACCCCCATGGGGCCATGGTCATGTCGACTCAAAAACAAAACTGGCTAGACCCAAATATATGAAACCCAGATACTCTGGAAGTGAACACTGATGTGTTCCAATCACTGGCGGCTCAATAAGGTTTCAACTATTGTACAAATCAGTTGATAACAGAGCCAATGGCACAAGTCACAAAGTCGAAATCCCAATCACAATCAATCAAATCCCTGTCTATTTGCAGCTTGGAGTGTTAACTCCACTCAACAACTCGAACTTGAAGTAAATGGGATGGGGAGGTGGCCTCCACCTTGGCAAGGCACCCCCCATCCATCCATTGGAAGTATCACCAATCAAATAAGGAGATGCCACATGTAGAACTCAAGTTTTAATGAAGGTTGACGTGAGCTCCTTGGGAGGGCGTGAATGCCACATGAGGGAGACAAAGATCGAGTTATAATCAATGTAACTTCTGTGTAATGGGAGCTAAGTCTTTGTGATTGCACAATTCTAGGAGGTCGCCCACCATTCAATAAATGTAACTCTAACCTTCCACATAACCAATTCATGATTTGCATGCAGGAGATCGAAATCTTTTGAAGGAGATCTCATCTGGTGACTGGATACTTGACTGAGTGATGACTGAGATGATTGGAATGATAATTAATGCCCTGTGTCATGTCATTTAGCCACTGAAATAATCCAAATTGGATTATTTTGGAGAGAATTGGATTATCTCCAATTATTAATTTTTTGATTTTAAATAATTAATAATCCTCCTTTATTGAATTTTGAGGAATTATTAATTAAGTGGCTAAATAACGATCTGAAACTTAGGATAAAGGTGCCTGGGATCTAAGTATGATTTTTTGGCTTAAGATTTAAGCCTCAAGTCACTGGAAAACACCCCTGGACGACTGACATATTACAATTTGAATTTTTCCATTTAAACTATGGAAAAATTAATTATTAAAAAATCAAATAAAATAATTAAATGTCCAACGCGTCCGGTAAAAAAATTTCGGACAACGTTTAAAAACCTCTACAGACCTAGGAAATGACCACTGACTCGACTCATAGTGTCTAGTAGGTTCATATTCATCAGTTGGACTCTAATAACCCCCCATGGCCAGAATTTCAAAATCGGGCATTCCAGCTTTGGAGGAAGCGGGAGAAAACCTTGTCAATTATACCTCGCCCGTAGGCAAAGTATAATTAGTCAGGGTAAAAAACTCCCTGGAATACCTTAGTTGATAAACCAGTCATGGGTGACCGAGCCACTCAAACCCTATTAGCACACTTTACAAAAACCCCGTGGGGCATGGTCATTTCAAGACAAAAAACAAACTGACTAGCCAAAACTGGCTAGGCATAAAGGATGGATCATCTGATACACTGGAACACAAACACTTATCATGTTTGTCAAATGGCGGCTCTTCAGATAATCCAACTATGGTACAAAAAAGTTGGTAACAGGCTTCTCGCTTGCTTGGATCCTCCTTACTTACCTTCAAACAAAGACTTCAAACATGGCACCCATTAAGATGTTAAAAATAAAATCAAAATGAAACTAAGTCCTAACTCTAGCTAGCTTGCAAAAACAAAACAACTAGATAGGAATGAAACTAAATCGATGAACACAAAATAAATGAAACTAGTTTAGATCTAACTAAGACAAGACAAGAAGATAAAACTAATCTAAAACTGAACTAAGATCTAACTAAAAGCAAGGTGAAGAAGTCAAAAAAAAAGACAAAGAACAAGAAGCAAAAAGAAGAAGAGAAAGGGAAGAGAAGATCAGTAAGGAAAAGAAGGCAGAAAACAGTATGGAAAAGAGGGCAGAAAACAAATGAAAGAGGGCAGCAAGAAGACAAAAAATCAGAGATAAAGAAAAGAGAAAAAATAGTGAACAAAAGAGACAAAACAATGAGCAAAAAAGACAAAACAGTGAGCAAAAAGTCAGAGTTGGAAAAGGTTGAAAGAGGTCAAAGAGAAGGGTAAAAAGTACAGGAGAAGATGAGCTAAAAATAGTGAAGAAAGGAGATTGAAAACAGTGAGGAATAAAATGGAGGAGAGGGAGCGAAAAGAATCAAAAAAAGAAAAAAGATCAAATAAAAGGAAGAGTGAATGCACTCTTAGGGTGAGAAACTAGTAGGCCAAAAAGATAAAACTTTCAAGCTAAAACAACCTACTACATGCAAATAGCGAATAGGTGTGGAAGATCAAAACTTTGAAAATGACAACCTATGGCTAAAAGAAAAGTGAAACTAAGGAAGACTTGAAAAAATTTGAGTGTAGAATCACTTTAGTAACCAGCTGAAAATGAAGTGTTTGATTTTAAATTTAAAAGAGGTGAGAGAAGTGGAACCAATCCCAAGCTTGAGGATTTCGAAGGTTTATGGAGATATACAAGAAACAATTCATTAGCATGTGACCACTTGATTCATAATGTTGGAGAGGAAAAAAATCTAGCTTAATTTTGCTTCCAAATCAACTTAGATCCTACATCAAAACTTTCATATGCTTACAAGAACAAATGGATTAAATCTAGAAGATATAGATAGTAATAAAACAAGAAGAGTAATTGTATATCTGACTACGCATACTACTCCCTATTCTCTCACTAACATATCAAAAGACAAACAACTTAAAGACTATAAATGAATGCTTGTATGGGCTCAAAGGCCTTCTTAGCTAGATAATCAACACATTCACAATGATAAGCATATGAAAAGCATGAAAAGATTATACCTTAATCATAGACACGCAACACGATATGGATCTTGCACACTTCCTTGACCTCCAAAGTCTCAACAAATTCTTATTGCAAAAAATATGAAATACATGAGCAGAGGTTCCTTGCTTTTCCACATGAGAAGACTGCTAAAAACCTAACTCGCCTCATGAGGTGGATAGGGCAAGGAGGGTGCAAATCCCAAGATGAGAGGAGTTCCAAGCTTGATTGAGAAGTTAACTAAGCCATTTGGTAGTTGTGAAAGGGTGACAAAGCTCCACCTAGGAAAGGCGCCTTCACCAACATCTTGGAACCATCACCAAGCCAATCCAATGATGCCAACACACCAATTCATGGGAGCTAGAGAGGAGGGCACATTCTTCAAGGAGGAGTTGTCTGCAGTGCTCCGAGCTCTAACTAAAATCAGTTTGTGTTGATTGGAATATTCTCAGATGCCCTGTGCCATGTCATTTAGCACTTTTCTTTATTCAATTTGGATTATTTTGGAGAGTTTTTTATTTATTTCCAAAATAATATTTTCTGAATATTTTAATTAAATATTCCTCATTTATTGTTTTTGAGGAAATATTCAATTAAGCTCCAAATAATCATTTGAAACTTAGGATAAGTAGGTTTAGGGGTTAAATGGATACTTTGGCTTAGAAAATGAGTCTTTATTTGCCAAAATCCACCCCCAAACCACTTAGTTATTACAACTTGAAATTTTCCAATTAAACCATAGGAAAAATGGTTTAATTAATTGAAAATTTTAATTATTAAAATAATAAAAAATAAAAAAACCAAGGCGTCCGGTAAAAAAAATTCGGACAAATTTTTTAACACACCTAGGGACCTAGGAAATGACCATAGAAGATACAAATAGTGTCTAGTAGGTTCATATTTTACAGTTGGGCTCTAATAACCCCCCAAGGCCTAACCACCAAATTCGAGCATTCCAGCTTTGGAGGTGTTGCCGCCTGGTTCCACACCTGGGGAAAACGCAGCAGAAGTCTTCAAGCTGCTGATGTGGCCTTGGGGGCAAGTCAGAGTCAAGTGTTGTCACTTGGGACTCGACTCCTCCGTCTAGGCTTTCCTAGCGAAGCCAAGGGGGGTGGACCCTAAAAAATAAAAAGAAACTAAGGCCTCTAATCTAGGAGTTAGGAAAATATTTTTGGTAACCAAGAATAAACAGCATATACTTTGATCAAATAAAACAATCATTCATCATTTACTCCCATTTTAAAATAACCATCATTTAATTGCACATTAGTCAATAATATAAAATAAATTTGAAGCAAGACCAGTGCCTTATAATGGAGTCAATAAACAAATGCATAAGCAGGAAAGTAGATGTTGTGCGAGTGTTCTTGGTTTATTTTAAAATTAATGTGAATGTGATCTTTTTATTATGGCAGGTGGGTTCCCAATATACGCGAGGTACGGGGGAACATGTCCGGAATTTTGAAGCGTGGCTTCCCTCTCAGGCTTGGGCTGAATCGGAGTCTCGAGGAGGTGTTCAGATGTTATACCAACGAGGGCAAGCCTAACGGTTTCTAAGAGGTCACTACTCAGTGTGGTCCCAAGCCTTCTGAGAAATTTGCCCACGACAACAAAATACGTATTGTGCCGGATTTTCACAAAAAGGATTTTTTATTGGGCGGTGTTAGATCCTATTACTAGTCATCCCCTCCTTTCTGATGTGTACCAACTGGATCAGACTGAGCTGCAAGTCGGCCACAAAGCATACGGGAGAAGACCTTGGTATTTTTATAAAAAAAATTATGAACACAAATTTTATCTTTTTTTTAAAACCCCAGGAGTCTCTTTTCAGGCACGTATTTCGGGCAAGCCCTCATACAGAAACCCTACTTCGGGAAAGCAAGGGGGGGCGTTTTGAGTTTGTAAAAAAAATGTGAAAAACTACGTTGTGAGTGAACTTGTGGCCCGCCAGTGGAACGGACCAACAAGGTTTATTTTAATCCTAGTAAATTTTATTAAATGCCGAAAATAAAAGAAATCAACTACTCTAAAAATCACGCCATGAAAGGAGACGACACAGGCCACCCCTGGGGGGATGGGGTATGGGCGCTGGCTAGCCCACTTGCTCTCGTTTAATAGTTGTTTACAATGATTAGAGAGGTGCCCCAGTCCACTTTAAGTGACTTGGTGGCTTACAAAATTTTAGGAAAAAATGACCGGTTTTTTGAAAATATGAAAATTTGTCCTCTGGATTGCCTGGATCCTCGAAATTTCGGCAGCACTTCCTCCTACCTGTTCGTCTTTTGCTGCAAACCAGCAAGCAATAATTAGTATAAGATGCCCAAAAACACTTTAAGAGTGTCTTTGGAACACCTCCTAAAAAACCCAAAAAATTCTAAGTGAAAAACTAAGTATAAATGACGGAAAGTAACCAAGCAGAACAAGCTATGGGGCTTGTCTACTTGGGATCTTTGCTAGCTTTTAATGGCTGCAAATTTCAAGCTCTAGGACAGCCAAATATACTTTTTAAAATCAGCACTACAACTACCCAACAAGACTTAAGAGAAATTTGACAATTTTATTGCAAGTCTTTGAAAAGTAGATGCTAAATGAAGGAAAAGTCTAACAGTTTAAAAATATGAACTTTGTAACTGTCTAAACCAAACCTTTATGAAAAGATTTCTGATCTATTTAAAATATGATATGAGTATATAAATCAGAAATATTTCAAATAGAAGTAACCAGTTAACCGAAGAAAATTTTTTGTTTATAAGGGAGAGAGAGAAAATGAGCCAAATTTTGCTTGAAATCCGAAGCCTTGGAGAAATATTTGTGATGTTCCGAGGGACTGCATCTGCAAAACAAAGATTAGAGAAGAGGAAACAAACAAGATCCGCTTACTCCATTTGAAATAACCTGCACATTACACACTTTGCAAACAACGATCAAGTGTAGAGATATATCTGAAAAAGAAAATCTATGCTGAACACTCATAAACAAATGAAACATACAGGCATGACTTTCTTTTGCAAACATATAACAATGGACCAGACAATAAACAAATTGAAACTAGTCTATCTCATAAATTAATACTAACTTTCAAATGAGTACAGTTGATACTATTACATAACAAAACTTATGCATAGGTTACCTCCATTACATAAGCCCAAAATGTTTCATCCACTCACAAATGGACACCACAAATCTGACCTCCAAAGTCTTCTTTATTCATACAAAAAATGTGTTACAATCATAAGTTCGATGCTCTCAAATCCAACTCTCTACTAACAATGAGAGAGGGAGCTGAAATTTATAGGAAAAATGAAGGTGAGGGCGCACTTAGTGAGGGGAGTGAGAGGTGGAGTGGTGGCACGAATGGTGGAGGGGATAGGGCTGCCCACTCCATCTTGTTAGCTGCCCACATGAAGCACCAAATGTGCTAACAGCCGGCACGTATGGTGCTGCTCCCTCCTTAGATCGTGGGCTGCCCATACTAGTGAATGCGCCCCTCCTCATGGTAAATGCACCCTTCCTCAATGGGCACGATTTTCTCCCCAAATGGGGCTGCCAAATACCTTACAATTCAACCCAATACCCTCCTACAATAGTGCTGGTCCAAAACTGATCCGTCATTACTCCCAAAATTTATTAATTTTTTTAGTCATTTTTTCACTTTTTTGAATTTTTTCATGACTTTTTGACTTTTTTGGGTTTTTGGGCCATAGGAAAAAATTGAAGCACCCAAACCTTAGAAAAGATGGGTTTAGGGGTTAAGGGGGTGCTCTGAGTTAGAAAACGAGCACCCCTAAGGCAAAAAATACCTCCAGACGCCCCTTATAGGCCAATTACAAAAAAATTTAATTGAACCATTAAAAAATGGCCCAATTTACGGAAAAATTAAAACATGCCGAAAATTAAAAAACAACCTAGGGGGACTTAGGACATGTCCATATGACTCAAAATTAACGCCTAGCATGTTCATATACATTGACCCATAGACTTTAACAATCCCCTAAGGCCCGTCAGCCTCCCCAGGCATTCCAGCTTTGGAGGAGCAGGAGAAAAACCAATTAATTATGTTATGCACTAATGCAAAACATAATAGATAGGTGAAAAAACTCCTTGGAATACCTGACTTAGCCAAAAAGTCCTAGGGAACCAAGTCTTTTACAAAACACCATGCTAGTACGTTTGATTACAAACCCCGCAGGGCCATGGACATGTGGAAAACGGGGGCCCTTTAAAAGGCCAGCTGGATATCAAATCATCAAAAAAAGAACATTGAAATGTTCAACTTTGCCCGCTCGCTTGATAGTCCATCTAAGTACAACTTAGCTGCTAACAGGAGGTGGTAGGAGAAAAACTCATCGATTATTGCTCGGCTAAAGGCAAAGCATAATCGTCAAGTGAAAAAACTCCTTGGAATACCTTAGTTGACTGTCAAGTCTTAGGGAACCGAGCCACTCAAGAACCCCATACTAGCACACTTTTGTTAAATTTCATACATTCATAGCATAATAATATAAATGGATAACCAAGATCACTAGAAGCAAGACAAAGCACAAAACAACAACACAGAGTTTACCCTGGGAAACCCAATTGGGAAAAACCCAGCAACCTTCGCATAGAGATGATAATCCCGAGATCAAAGTACAAATAAGAAAAGAGAGGAAATGTGAAAGTGTCTTCCACAAGTAGATGCCCCAAATCAGCTACCTCCTTCAAGTGATGCAAAATCCGCCTCTCCCAAGTGATGCGCACTTGCTAAGTGTGAGAATGTGATAATGAGGTGCACTAGCCTCTTATTTATACAAGTGCAAAAACCACAAATTCCCTAACTGGGCCGACTTCACCTGGGGGCAATAAATAATTTATTTTTAATCATTTTCTTTTGTTTATTTGCACCCCAAGGTTTACATTGACTCTTTCATGTGGTTACATGAATAATTACATCTAGTTCATCTCCCTTAGGAGGTACAATCAAGTACAATAATATCTTCCAAAGTTGCACAAAATCCAACAACTTTATTACAAACCCCTTGGGGCATGGTCATTTTAACACAAAAATAAAAAGTCTAGCCAGAAATTGGCTATGTCTGAACACACTGAACCCCCAAACTCTGGAAATGAACATGTATCATGTTCAATAACTAGTGGCTCGATAGAAGTTCAACTATTGTACAAAATAGTTGGTAACAACACTGAACTGTGAGATTTAGCCTCGAACATCAGCTGGAAGTTTCTTTTATGGCAAAAGCTATTGGAAATAATTAAGTTACCTGAGTGGTCTTTGTACCAGAAATTCCCTACTAATTTCATTACAAAATTGCTCATTTTCCAGTCCGTATTTTCCATTCAATATCTACCCCATAGCTGATGTTTTAAAACTCAGACTCGAAATCAATCAAGGGTCACCTCAGACTCAGACTCAGAATCAGTAACAACTCTGCCGATTTGAATTTAATGACTTGGTTTACTCAAAAATACATAAAATATTTAAATCTTAAAGAAAAACAATATTTAAAAGATTCTAATCCATGATTCCAGAGCGTTAGAGACAAAATATCCAAAGTCTGCTCATGTATATACCATATAAGGGTGAATATATCAAAATGGCATGAAATGTACTGTGCAGCAGTGCAATACATATCTGGAACAAAATACATAATCAATGAGGGCTAAATGGCTTGTAAAGTCCAAAAACCAACATGCTATCATGCATTTTTGAAAACATCGGCAACGACAAAAAATCAACAGGGGTTCCAAATAAAATTTATCGGCAACATCGGGGAAAAAATCGGCAAACCATGGCAGTAATTGAAAAATACAAAATAAATTCATGTTTTTCAAATTTTTAAACATGTAAACCAACAACGACATCAAATAACCACATTGCCACATAAATATTGGGAAAACACCGATATATATGATGTAGTAGATGCCAAATCAAAATGATACATCGGAGTCAATACTAAATCCTGAAACCTGATAGTTGTCCAATAAAGGACTCAAAGGTGGATAGTTAATACAAAATGACATCAAAATATAAATGTAGCTCATCATCATGAGTCATCTAGAATGAGAAATCTAGGCTATCTAGCAGCTAGCTATCAATGGCCTCTCCCCCTTTAACGGGAAAAGGTAATGGCTCGTTTGCCACTAGAAAGCCCTACGTCTGCATCAACTGTCTAACGCCAGCTAGATGGTGTAGATGTATCATTCTCTGTAGAAGTCGGCATTGGTGCTGATGTTGGCACATCAACCTCGATGATGTCAAGGTAGTCATCACCCGACTCTACCTGCACCTCCCCTTCCTCCTCTTCCTGTTGCTGTTGCTCCTCCAACCATGCAAGTGCCTCGGGCATAATAGGGGCCTCAGACTCAACCCTCCACTTAGACAATATGTTAATATTGTCCAAGGAAATGGCTTCCACAGTAGGCACCTTATCCAACTGCTTCATCCACAGTCGAATATTGTAGTGGACATATACAAAATCATTGAGTCGTGGAAACTCCAACCTGTAAGAGGGCCATAAATAAATTTAATGAGTCTTGATTCTTGAGGGTCATAAACATATCAAACGGCAATGATATTATGAATAAATTATAATACTTGTAATCAATTAGTTGAAGTTCCAAGTCTAAACTGTTGCACTTTTTTGAGTGTATATTTTCAAACACACTCCAATTGCGCTGACATCCTGAAGCGCTACATGTTTGGCAAAGGACACGAATGGCAAAATTTCGTAAATTTGGTGCTCTTGCACCATAATTTCGCCACTAAACATCTACAACAATTATAAATAAGAAAAAAAGACGTAAATTTATTTTCATCAAAACATAATCCATCTTTCAAATAAATTATAAAACACATAATTAACAATTCAACTTTAAATTGTAGTGGCTTACGTGGTATCAAAGTGATCCTGTTGGAACCAGGGTTGGCAGGTGCGAGGGGAGTCCTTTTGGACTCCGATAGAAGCAAAATGACAGGCTTTGCTTGGGGGCTAGGCAGGCAAACGAATAATGACGCGGAGTGGCTTGCATTAATCAGAGGCTTGAACATCCTCAAGGAGAACAACATTCAGAAGGTACTGGTGATTGGAGATTCATTGATGGTTATCAAAGAAGTTTGGGCCTTAGCAAAGAAGTATCACTCTCCCTCATCCAAATTTCATTTCCACTTCAACACTTTGGCAAAAAACTACACTTTCATGTCCTTCTTCCACATTTTAAGAGATAATAACCATGCAGCAGACTCATTGGCCAATATTGGCGCTAGGTTGAATTGCAGGACTCTCTTTAGCAATGGGAAACATAGTGAAAATGTGTGGGTCCCTTAGGATCCCTAGATTTCTCTGCCTATTAATGGCCCACCCAACCCATTGGTCGAATCTCACCCTGGTCACTGTCGAAATCCACTCAAGATTTCTTCCCCCGTTCCCTAGGATTAAACGACGGCGTAGGCAGACTAATCACATCTGGCTCGCATGCGTGGCTTTAATGCATGCAAGTGACAGAGAAGCCCGCCATTATATGAGGCATCAGGGTGACGGTCCTGCTAAAACATTCCCCTCCGGCATTCTCTGGAATATTTACTCTCTCTGGTCCAGGCTCTACAGCTACAATCTAAGCATGGATAGTGGCAACACTGGCAACAATTATGGGTTCTACCTTACAGGGTTGAAATGCAATCGTTGTAAGACCCATATCCAGGTCAATAATGGAGGCATTGGATTGAAGCGCTATCTCTCAGCCCTCGAAGTGGTGCAGGGTAATGAGAATGGTGAGAAAGTAGCCAGCAGCTCACTCGGCAACCGTATGAAACATGTCCGTCGTGGCTCCAACATGGATGAGAATGGCAAGGTCGATTCTCAGCAGGAAGTTGGGCAAGGACGGAACCCTGCAAACTTGGTTCAAAACAGTTTCATGTTCGATGGGGGAAGAAATTGGCGTCCCCTCGAGTCGGGCAACATCCAACCTATAGGCATCCCTTTGCAGCAAGGCACTCTGCAGGACGGCTCTGTGCATAACAGCTCTCGGCGAGTTAGCCCTGGTGAGACTGGTAATCTCTGGAACATGGTAGGTGAAAGCATTGGAATCGTGAATTTGGACTCTCCAGATGGAACGGACAGTCCCTCTCCTAGGGTTCTATCCCATCTCCAAGATATTGAATCACAGGTGAACTCGCTAAGGGGAGAAAACAAAGAATTAAAGCAGGCTCTTTCCCACTTGGCCACCTTTGTTCAAATTTCGAACTCTGACGTAAGAAACAACAGCAATAAAATGAAGGAGTACTATGAAGGAATTGCTGGGAAAATGGACTCCATGCACAGCTGTATCAGAATTGTCGAGGCCAAGGTAGATTGCATTCGAACCAGTAAGGACAACAGCCCTTTGGCGATTTTGGGTTTGCAGGACAAAGAAGACATGGAAGAAGGCCGCAAGAAGAAAACTCATCACTCCAATGCTATCTGAACATCAGTTTTTCTCTCAGTAATTTTTTTGTAATCGATATGTAATGTTTAGTTTAGCAGTCTGTTTCTTTGCTTTTCAGTTACTGTTATATTTATGTCTTTTCATAATAGAGAGGCTGGGACTGAGGTGCCTACTTCCCTCATTTTGATGGGTACAGTCTCCCCATCCTGATGTAATAGTTTCTCTTTTTTTTAATACAAACTTCTACAACCGTTTCTATAAAAAAAAAAAGTGATCCTGTTGGAACCAGCATTGGCGAATCCAAATAGTCCACTAGCATCTCGATACATCTCCATCTCCACACTAATAGTCCTGCGAGTATCGACATCAAGTACCTGTTATCACATCCATAGTAGTTGGGCTACCATGGTTGCAAAGCAGTTATCTACATATTTTTGAGCTTTGGCTTTACACATCTTTAGTGAGATTAGCTATGATGAGCAGTGTTATTTGTGATCATTCACACATCAAAGCAGCCTTATATCAAACATGCAGTAGACCTTATGCCAAGGCTGAGCCTTAAGACCTCAAATTTGATGACCGAGATGACCTTTTATTCCATACAGATGTAGTGCAGTGATTAGAGTTTCAGCAGCAGTGTTCTCAGTGTTACAGTTGGTCCGGATTACAGATTACAGATACAGGTATATGACAAAGCAGGTATATGATGTGCATTGGTATTATTATCTTGTTGTTTTGGTCATTTTGATAGCTTAACTTGGCATCTAGTGGTTATGATCTGGCAGTATATCTATATAAAATGAAATTGGTTATTATTGAATATCTAAATGATTGTATTACTGGCAATTAGAAGCTCTTGTTTTATACTTGTTGGTTTTACCCTCTTAGAGTGTGGACATGATCATTCCCACCTTTATGGCTTGCTAGCTTAGGCATCACCATTCACTTTCTCCATTCATCCGTTGTCTTTCCCATTTTTGGTTGTTACCCTGACTTACACGTCAGCCTGTGATATGGAGGACTTCCCCATTTTTGCCTCTATGTTGGATAGCATCCCTGTTAGTTTGTGTCTCGACTCTGAGTTGGCAACAAAACTTACCTTTAGTGAGTTGGATTTGATACCTTGATCACTCTAGTCGGTTGCCCCAATGTTTGGTCTTGATTGTGGAGAGTCCCCATAGTTGCTTGATTTGTGTTGACTAAAACCTGAAGCAAATTGTACTACCATCATTACATATGGAAACTATTGTTATATCTATTATGAAAGCCCATGAAAGTGCTTTGAAAACTGTGCTTCTCGACACAATGAAAGAAGGCTTTGAAATGAAATGAAATGAAAAAGTACCCTGGATGTGAGTTGCGAGTAGTTGTGTTTCTAAGCACATGCAAAATCCAAAAAGGGTCATAAAGGCCTAAAAAAGCAGTGGTTAAATGTATGCTAAATCCAAAGACTGCTGGCCAAGAAAATGAAATGTAATGATTAATTCCTCATGGAGCCTATGGGTTGTGATGTGAGATGGAGCAAGGGACAGCTAATTCTAAGTGTCCCCTAGAACCTCAAGTTACGGTTAGCCGGGCACCCAGTCCACGGTGGTTCTAGAAAAGATCCTCACGGAGCTGATACAACTTGGATATGAGTTGTAAGACATTTGCCAAGGTTGAAAAAGCACTTATCTAAACAACTTACCCATTTTGAGACACTGCAATCCCCTGTGTATTCTTTGTGCAACATATGCTAAAATGTGCAATACCCTTTCCCTTATCCAAAGTATCACAGTGTTGAGTCAGTCAAGTCATTCCCTTTTGCCTAACCTTGCATCTTTAGCCTTCACCCTTTGCTAGCAAATTGATCATGTTTACAAATGAGTATATCCTTGAGGTTCTTTTGAAAGTAAATTATTATCTAACCTATTATTATCTATTAACTGCCAGTGAAATGATGCTTAATGTTTTAAAAGTCTTGCTATGAAAATGATTAAAAGAGCATGTCTTAACCATTTGCACTTGCAGCAGCAGGCTTCTCTAGCCTAGGTCATATTTTGATCAGTTTCACTGGCCAAGGTCAACCTTGGGATCCGTGATGAGTTGGACCAGTTATGTGGTATGATCTTGATCGATGGTCCTTGACACACTTTTTGATGACTCCATATATTGGGCACAGGTTTCAGATGATGGTTGATGCATTTTTAATTGATTAATGTTATTTCCAGACCATTATATTTTACGTGTCTGGGTATGATGGATGCTCAGATGATATTACAGGTTACCATGAGGTGTATGAGTACTCATCTCTAGTAGATTTGGGTCTTTTGGATCCATTGAGACACTTGATTTTCAGTTCCGGGCACTGTCAGTGATGATATGAGCAGTTTTTCACCTGTTGACCAGTTTGGCCATGCTGATGTGGCATGTCCAGTAGATACTTAGATGGTGAGTCGTTGCGTGGCCCAACCACTTGTTATTACCATATTACCCCCTCTCTGGACATGATGGTACAGTCAGATTTTGTGCCCGGGCACCAGGCAGTGGGCTCTGGGCAGTTTGATGGTTTTTTAGGTGGAATAAAAAGGTCCTTAAGGAAATCGATTTATTGAGGAAAGGTTTTGGCATGAGGTCTGTTCAGAGATCATCTATGGTGTATCCAACTCCTTCCAGATCAGCTTGCAGCATTCAGTGGGGTCCACACAGTCACCGGGTTGTGTTTTGATGCATTCTTCTCTCAGATGAGGGGGGCAGGATTTGATCATTTGTTCACTTGGACATGTTATTGAGTCACATGTTATATTATTGTGCCATGGGGTGATGCTAGTGAAGGAAAATAATACCTCCTAGCCCCACCATGTGCTCCTAGTCACTTGTCCTTGTCATCTTATTTGGCATACTTGTATTATAGTCACTTGTATGTGGTGCGCACCCCCTTGGAGCCCTCTTTTAGTGAATGCGCACCCCCTTGGAGCCCTCTTTTAGTGAGTGCGCCGTGATCCATGTTATATTGTACCGGCTCATTTTAGCCGTTGATTGTATTATTTTATCTTTTGATCTCCACCACTCATTTCAAAAGTGGTTTAGGGTTTTGGTCTCTCTCCTCCTATTTAAGAAAGAGACCCCCTATTGTAAGGCACCTTTGGAGCTCTAGAAAACTTGGAATAAAAATACTATTTTGCAGATCTACTTCTCTTGCTTTGATGGGATGCTTTTGTACATGATTATACACCTTTTGCTTTAGACATCTTTGCTTTTTACAGGTGATTTTGGCAGTTACAGGGGAGGTCGAATAGACTTGTTGCAGGGGTACGAATTTCTTGGAGGGAAGATTGTAGGGGTTTCTCACATCCCCCTCGAGAAAAATGTTTTCATCTTGAAGGGAGTTTTTCAATTGTGCATCATCCATTGATTTGCTTTCTTTGATATGCCATGCTTAGATCTTGCTTATCTGTAAACCAAATCTCATATATCCTAGTTTGTTTTACAGGTGAAGTAGGACGTTTTTCCTCCTTGGGCTTGGACGTTTTAGCTTAAAATTACTTGGACCTAGTTTGGAATTGTAACTAAACGCAAGGATCATCTATGTGCAAGGTAGACGCAAGCATTTGAGGTAAGATCTACAAGGTATGTATCTTGTTTCATGCATTTTCATCCATTGGTCACTCAAACCCTAAAAGTTAAAACCCTCATTTGTTATTTTTCAGATCTATGGAGATCTAGCAATCACTTCGGCTTAATAATTAAAACCCACCTCTATAGTAATCATAACATTCCTGATCTAAAGTTTGGTGGACATCCGACTCCTTTTACCCCCCGATCTAAGGCATTGGGCCTCTCCAAGGGAGGCCGCACTTTTGGGTAGGTGGCCTTTTTGCTAGATCCCAACTTGGGTTTTGCTTGATCCTCATTGTTTCATTAGATCCATTCATTTGCAAACCCCCTAGTGCCATTCTTCTTTGATTTTCACCTTGTGAGCCCCATTTGGACCATTTTCTATATTTCAAGGGTGGGCCCCAATTGTATCTATTATTTTGGCATTAGATCTATGTAGATCTATTAATTTAAACCCCATAAGTGACCTTATCTATCATTGGTTGAACATTTGTCCTTCTATAAACCTCTTCAACCAAGCCCTAACTCTTTTGGGTCCACTTATCCATCCTAGATCTAGATCTAATCCTCTCTTGATCTTCTCCTTTTCATCATCGCATTTCCCTAGGAGGTCTTGAGTAGGTTCGCTAGCCTTCATTGGCTAAGCTAGGGTCTCCCCCTTGGTCTTGCTTAGGCTTGATCTAAAGTGAAGAGTGCCTCGGTTAGCGTGACACCCAATTGCATTGGGAACCGTGGCATCTCTTGGGTCACCTCTTTAGTTGTCCAACACCTCTACCATCCTGGATGGGATAACCTTTTGGGACAACTACAAGTTGTGTGATAACAGTACAATCCTCTCAAGACATGTCAAGAGCCCTTCCATCACCTCACTATCAAAATCAAAGTTGGATGAGTAAGCATAGGCGGGGTTTAGGAAAAAGGTTGCTACATGAATGGGTCGATGGAGCATCCTTGTCCATCAACTATCAATCAAATCCCAAATCATCATGTATCTAATATGTCCGTGGGTGCCCTGGCCCACATAACAAGATCGAATAGTCTCTTTGGCCCTATCCATGGCCTCATACAAGTAGCCCATTGCGGGATTCTCTCCATCTATCAAGCGAAGAACCTTTACCAAAGGTTCACTAATTGTGCACACTTCTAGCATGCCATCCCAAAAGGAATCGATGTACACTAGTTTAGCAATGGATATCCCATCTTGTCTTCTGTTGAATGTGCAATCACGCCACTCATCACAAACAAACATCTGCTTCAAATCAAACTTACATTGGAGAATAGACTAAAGAGAGATGAAGCTACTGGCAAAACGTGTGATATTAGGACGCAGCAACTTTTTTTTGTGAATCTCCTCATGAGGCTAAGGACAAATGCATGGTTAAATATGAATTTTGTGATACTCCTAGCCTGATCAACAACCTCATTGATGAAGGGTATTTTTCACATATCCTCGAGCATCAAATTGATGCAATGGGCCGCACATCGAGTCCAAAACAAGGAGGGATGCCTTTCCATTAGCATCTTGCCGGCATCCACATAATTAGTTGCGTTATCTATTTTGATTTGGACAACATGTTCCAAACCAATCTCTTTAATGAAGGCATCCAACAACTCACACAATAATGTTGCATCTTTAACATGGGTTGAGGCATCAATTGATTCAATAAAGTACCCCTAGGGAAATGTACCAAGAATTTTATAAGAGTCCTACCCTTTGTATCTGTCCAACCATCGGACATCACCATGCATCTAGTAGACTCCCATGACTTCTTTAACTCTTCCAATCTAGCATTGATGTCATTCTTTTCTGCTTGCAAAATTGGCCCCCGCAACTCCTCATAGGTAGGGGCCCTATAACCTGCGCCAACAACAGCGATAGCATCACACATAGGCTGGAAAAATGGATTGGTCTTTGTGATGCTCAAAGATAAATCACTCCAAAAAATAATTCTCCCCATAATCTTGTTCGCTTCTTCCTTCTCCTTTTTTTTAATCATTGATCGGATGGAAGGTTGAGCCCCATCTCCGATCCTTGGAACAAAGAAAGGTGAGGCCCTCATGGAAGGTGAATCAACATTTGTGGAGTCCCTCTCACTACCCTGCGTCCCACTCACAAATCTGCTAGTGTCGGTGGTTCTTGAGGATCTAGCCACTCCACCCGAAGCAATTTCGGCTCTATTAGTAGTTGTCGCCTCCTCCTTTCTATCCTCATGGGCCATCCGCATAGTTTATGGGGTTGATTCGATGCAAATTAGAACATCATGGCCCGGAATTTTAGCCAAGTGGTATTTCAACCGGCTAATCCCCCCTGTCATAGCTTGGCCACATAGTTTACAAGACAACCTTGGACGGTTTGTCCCATCCTCGGGCTCACCATACTGCCACATTGGATCCAATCTGAGGGCCAAAAAATGGAAAAAAACTAACATTATTTATAATTTTAAAAATATCAGTCTGTTATTAAAGGAAGAACAGCCATCTAAATCGTTTTTCTATCCATGGAAATTCATTGGAAAATTATGACAAGAGGCAAGAAAAAAATATTTTTGAAAACCCTAGCAGAATCTAACCAAAAATGAAGTTAAGAGGGTTGTTAAAGGAAAAACAATCCCTCGATCTAATTTCTTAGCCACAAAAAATGTTGTTAAGAGGCAAAAAATGATGGCCTTTGGAACCCCTACAACAATCTATGAAAAATAATGCATGAAAATGGGATTTGACTACATACCTTGGATTTGAGATGACCAACACTGTTGAGAGCTTGCAAATTGATTTTTCCACCAATTAAAAATCTTTTGATGGTGATGAAATCAGCGGTTTGGTCCTCTAGATCTCCTTGTTGATGTTTGCTAGCACTCTCCCTCTCATTCCCCCACAATTGCAAAGTCAAATGAGGGGAAAAAAAGCCACTTAAAGTGCGCCCCGCAGCACTTGGGTGATGTTCTTGGTCGTGGCACGATTTTTTCAGTAAAAATCGCGATTTTTTGAAAACCGCACGAAATCCGATTTTTTGGGAAAAATCGCGATTTTTCGCGTGGTGCTGATTTTTTCGGCGAAATCTTCAATATTGCTATGATACCACTACATTACATCACTAATCACTAATGATACATCATACATGTCATTGATCAACATGATCAATCATCAAACTCATCACCACTACTAGAACTAGAACTAGAACCAGCATAGATCCATCATAAATCCGTATCTATCAAGCACCGAGAGGGATCCAATTTCTTGAGGTGGATTTCTTTTTTAAAATTTAAACTCAAGAAATTTGATCTCTCTTGATTGATACATCCGCGTTTAAGTTTTAAATTTTTATTTTATAAACGAACGTCTATTTTTTAATTACTTTTCATAATATTTTATTTTATGAACAAACATGGATTTTTTTTAAATACTTTCTATAATTTAATTTTTTATTTTATGAGCCGACATGAATTTTTTAATTATTTTGTTAGTAACGTTACATGACACACTCGCACATGTTACAACATCTCCCCCATACTGAGTTGTAGAGCACCTCGTTTCACTCGGTGGAACTAGAATCAGGACTAGCAATGGCATCATCATCTGGCTCAAGCTCAGACTCCTCAAGGTCATCTACAACTACAGCAGTAGTAGTACTACTAGTTGAACACCTAGAAGCACGAGGTTAGGGTTCATCTTATAGATTTAGGGTTAGGGTTAGATTCCAAGTTGCACAAAACGGGGAAACGAAGGCGAGTTTCCGATGAACAAGGACATTTAAAAAAATGAATGTGAAACATAACTCATAAATCACACATGTTGACGAATCATTGCCTATATTAGAATCCTATTCATCAATAGCACCCTATGCCTCCCTCCTCTAGGCTCTAGCACTTGCCACTACCTTGAATCCCAAAGTTGATCCTCCAAGAACATTAGTCAACAACTCAACAACCTACAACTTTGATGAAACTTCCTAATCCAATAGTTAAAATAAGGTAGAAAAAGCTTGCCATGCTTAATAAGTGATTTTGCTTGAGTGTAGAGAACATTTTATTAAGGTCACGATAGAGGACTTCAACAATCAACACCACCAACTTCAATGTATATAGAGGGGTTGACATGCTTGATTAAATGCCAATCCCATACCCTCATAAATGATTGAATTTGGTGGAAACTTTGCAATCTTGAAACCCTAAAAACTATTAAGTCTATTGAATTCTGAATGGGATCTAAATACCACTTTTTGCATATGAAGTCCAATGAGTTTGGAACCACTCTCAAACATCCTGAACAATTAATGGTAATGTTAAAAATTTTAAGTAAAAGGATTTTTCATTTTCTATCCTTTTACTTTAAGAATTTAAAAATTAATATTACCATTTAGTATTACCAAATACTATTGAGTAACTGAACAAAGCAGATTATTTTTTATAGATAACTCGGTCAGTCCAGGTCGGGACTCAACCGAGTTGACCAATTTAGTACCGAAACGACCGAGTCAAACACCAACTCGATCGGTTCGGTACCAAACGTACCGAACCGATCACCCCATCCGGTTTCAAGGCCGAGTCGGCTCAATGAAGGGTCAACTCAACCGAGTCCAAGTCCGAGTTGACTGATTTTTAAAACAGAGCCTCGCACTACTATTATTAAGTAGCTCCTTTTAGGGTGCCTTGTTGTTAGACTTTCCAATTAGTCCGAAAGTGTTTACATGATGTTTGGGGGTGCTCCATGAGTTTTGGGGTATATAATATAATTTTTTTACACCTTAGGTGATTGTTGTCCTTATGTTCCCAACTAAATAAAACTGTTTTTTAATTGCAGAAATTAAATTCTTCACATAGCAGTAATCACACATATAGCTAGAAAGTAAACAGTAGAAGTATAAACCATATACACAATACACAGAAAATTGCTCCTTCAAATCAACTTTTTATTAACAATTCAAAGCTTACAAGGAAACCTCCACACATTGTCAAATTAACCGTTGCATGGTACACCCAAATAGAAACAAATATGCACACTTACTGAGGAAAATCTACCTACCAGAAATGAGAAAATATTTTGTTGTACACTGCCTGCTATACATCCTGTCCATACGAGTGTACGGATCTATCCATACAGCGTCCATACCATTGTAGAAACGTCCTCATTGCTTTCTGCCTATTATCTGACTTTAGCTCTTTTCTGGCTCTCTAGCTCTGCTCCACAAATGAATTAAATCACCTCCCGACAAAACTTGTGTTTCAGTAAAATGAATGTGTCTTAACCTTCTATCATGACTGTTGAATAGTGTTGTCATTAATGTCAAGTACAGTCATTGGTGACTGGTTAATGGTGTGAAGGATGACAATGTCAGCCTTGAAGTGAGTTTTAGTTGGCTAATGAAGAAGAACAGTCAGCCTTAGATGTATGACAAGATGAGACTTGGATGGTTGTTGGTTGAATGAATGCCAAGTGGAACATTGGTTCATTGATGAGTTTCGGAAGAAGAGCATTGGGCTTGTGGACAAATTGAAAGCATGAAGAACAAGTTTGAGTGTCATGAGGACAAGGCAAACAAGATCTTGAAGTAAATCGTTTCCAAGCGTAAGCACATAGAGATGTGTTCCAGTAATTACCACTGCTCTTGTACCAATTTTGCAGGGCTTGTGTTTATTGTGTGGAAGTAAACCGTGGTGTGGTTTGATGGTATGGTTGATGGTTTGATGGTGCCACAAACAATAACCTTGAAATGCCCACATTACATTACTCATTGTAAAGAAGTCAGGGCTCCTCTCTAATACAACGTTGAGTCTGAAATGGCACAAAAGGAACAAGTCGGCCCTCCTCACAATGGTAAATTTAACTTGTGCAAGCATAGGTCGGTCAAGGAAAGCAATCTAAATGGATCCACACCGGTTTAACAATACGCCCTGCTGGTCCACATGTTTTTTTGCACATGGGTATTGTGCACCTTGTTGCCGCCTAATACACACCTGGGGGGAACGCGACAGGAAACCTTCAAGCCACTCGGTGTGTCCTTGGGGGCAAGTGAGAGTCAAGCGTTGTCACCTGATTACTCGACTCCTCTATCTAGGCTTACTTCTAGCGAAGCCAAGGGGGGTGGTTCCTATGAAAATATTCTAAGGCTTTTATCTATAAAACAAATAAAAGAGTTGATCTAGGAGTTAATATGATGAAATGAAAAATACTGGAAGAGAGACATAATTGCAATATGAATTTAAATATAACGACAATACATAAGATTTAAATCATTCACGGCATTTAGTAGATTAAACTTAACTATAAAAGAAAAAGATGACCAGTGCCGAAAATATGCATGGGATGCAGTTGTGCTGTATCGTGAAAGTATTGCAAAGGCTTGTTTCCAATTTTAGATTTATTAATGTGTACTAAATCATCACAAAACTCCTAAAACAACACCCATCCTCATCACACATTCAATCCACTTAAAACATTCAAAACCATAAGATCCTAGGTAACTCTTTTGTAGGGTCTACCCCCCTTGGCTTCGTTAGGAGTTAAGCCTAAACGGAGGAGTCGGGATCAGGTGACAGCACCTAAATCTCTGCTTGCCCCCAAGGCCACACTTTTCCCCCTAGGAAGCAGCTTCGAAAGATTCTTGCTGCTGTGTGCACATCGGCGGGCAACACCAACTCTGTCGGAACTGTGGGTGCAACCTTCTGATCGTCAATGTGCTCCTCTGCATCACTAACATCTAGGATCCTCGTGATCCTCTCTTTCCATGTAGGAAAGTTCTGAGCCCCCTGGAGTCTATCCTCGACTCTCAACTGTATGGCCATAATGAAGTGTACCTGTGAAACCCTAGAATAGATCTACCCCCGATCTATCGAGTAACTACTGCTTTCTCTCAGATCTACTCAGAAGAGCTCTGATACCATGTAAATTTCCTTAAAACCCACTCTTGAGTTACAGTATATATATATATATATATATATATATTTTTAACCCCAAATTACTGTTAACCACAAATGGATTTCTTCACAAATATTGCAGCGGAAAATAAATACTGAGAGAAATAGAACAGCAATCACAACAATAGAGACACCAATAATTTTGGGTCTGAAAACCCCCGGAAAAACCCAAGATGGGAAAACCGGTGCAGCAGTCTAAGAAGATATTTTTATTAGCAAGATATAGAACAGTACTGTTATCACATATATAGTAGCCGGGCTACCATACATTATTTTTCTCATTCCAGTACATTATTCAGCCAGTTCCCTTGCATTGGAGATGCCGAGATGAGCATTTATATTGGATCACTATCATATTGTGGACAGTTATATTCCCCATGCCATGACTGAGTTTCAGGACACTCAGAGAGATGCCCGATATAGCCATTATGCCATTGGTACAGAGCAGACAGTAGTGCCCAGAGTTACAGCAGCAGTCTCAGAGGACAGATGATGGTACAGGTTGATGAGCTTTCAGGTATACGACTCAGCAGGTATACTATTGTGTTATGGGTAGATTGCTTTTATACTTATTCTTATAGCATGTCTTAGCACTTAGTGTCATGATCTGGCGATCATATAGATATTTGGACCTGGTTGACCTATTATATATATATTACTGTCCCTACTCAGACTTAGAAGTTCACTATTCATACTCATTGGTACAAACCCTCCTTAGGGAGAATAGAGGTGATCATTACACCATACTATGGCTTGCTAGTGTTGGCTTCATCTTGTCATTGTCTTCATCCATCCGTGGCCTACCTTTTAGATTATTACCTTGATTTGCTACTTGACTAGTGACATGGAGGACCTTTCCCCACTGTAGCCTCTGTACTGGATGAGCTTCCTTGTTTATTGTGTCTCGGCTCTGAGTTGGTGACAAAACTTACCTATGGTGAGTTGGAGTTCCTTGAGAATTCCCCCTAGTCACTAAAGTTGTGTTGGCTAAACCTGAAACTTTTAGTGCTGCCATCAATACAAAATCTGGAAAAAAACAAATGCTATATCTTGTATATGAAAGAAATGCCAAATGAAAATGACCATGAAAAATAAAATGTTATATCTTTTGGAAAAATAAATACCTAGGTAAACAAGCTGTCCATGACACACCTAGAAGTGCTCAGGTAAACAAGTGCCTTAAAAACACACCTGCAGCAGAAAGCCTAAAAATAAATGTAAATCTATGCAATGTGTTTGTAAACACACATAGATCAAGGCTATGGAAAACTCAGGCCCAAAAAGCAATGGAACTTAAATGTTATATCTAAACAATTGCTGGCCTTGCTTGTATTATGGATTGTGCGCATCTGTGAAGGTGAATAAACCTTCTTTAAACAACTCATCCATTTGTGAGACACCGCCATTCCCTGTGTTATTGCTCATTCAGTATATACTATGGTGTGTACTCCCTTTCCCTTGCCAAAGTGTCACAAAGTCAAGATAGTCAAGTCATCCCTTAGCCTAGCCATTTATGTCAGCCCTCACCCTTCACTAGCAAATTGATCACAACTATGAAGTGAGTATGATCCTGAAAGTCTAGTCTGAGTAATAATAATAACTAACGACACTATATATTTGGATTTAGATCGCCAGTCATGATTACTCTGTGTTATAGAAGCTATTTGAATAAATTGTAAAGCATGTATTAACCTTGACACCTTGCAGCAGCTATTGATGATAGTCTGAGTTGTATTTGGTCTTGGTTAGACCTAGTTTGACCATGGAGGACCATGGGACATGAGATGTTGGACCTTATGATGATATGGATAGATGATATATGGTCTATGTACACATACAGGATGATTCTATGCAGCAGCTACAGGGTATGATGATGATTCTGGGGTTACAGCAGTGTTTGTATATATACAGCGCATTATTATTGGCCCTGTTCCGGTATATTGGATATTTATTTTGATCATGCAGAGACTCATATGGTGTATGAGTACACATCTTGGATAGATTTGGACCTTCTGAGTCCAATGGGACAGTTTGTTTTCAGTTCCGGGCACTTACAGTGATGATTTAGCCTCAGTAGGCTGTCCTAGTGCAGTTTTGGCCTGTTGGAGGCCCTGTCGGAGCAGAGATGACTTTTATCCGGATGACCTAGGGCGCTGATGATGGAGGGGGTGGTCCAGCCACTTGTTTTTACCATATTACCCCCCTCCCGGACACATTGGCACCCTCACCTTGACAGCGCCATCACTCCAGGAGGCAGTTTGGGCAGTTTCACGTTTCCCGAGGCATTTCAGGATTGGTAGAAATGGCTATTGAGGAAATCGATTTGGGCTACTGAGGCAAAGTTATGGCATGGGATGATCAGTGATGATAGATCGGGACCTTCCACACCTCCTCCTGCAGTTTCAGCTTCATCGGGGCCCGCATCCATCACTTATGGCACTTTCTGTGGATTTTTTGAGGTCTTTGAGGACCACGACTTCACCTTGGAGATACACTACTTCACCTTGGAGGCACGATTTGGTACTTTTATGATTGTTTATTGGTTATTGTGCCATGGGGATTGACCAAGGAGGGATAAAATTACCCCTTGGACCCACCATGAGCCTCTTATGATATTTTGTCATCATGATTTGGTGGGATTCCCCTCTCCTAGGGCGACTTTGTCCACTTATGTTATATTTTATGTGTGATCCATGTATTATGTTGTTGAACTCATCTCAACCATTGATTAGACATTTGTATCTTTTAATCTTAGCCACTCATTCAAAAAGTGGTTAGGGTTTTGGTGCCTCTCCTTCCTATTTAAAGGAGAGAGCCTCTCATTGTAAAGGGTCTTTGGCTCTTGGATTATTGGTATAGAAAAATATTCTTGTGGAAATTCTTGTGGTCTCCTTTGCATCTGGTGTTCTTAGATGGTGATTGGAAAGTCTATTGCAACCTAGCATTTGGAAATTGTGGTAAGATCTATCTTTTTTTGGAAATCATTGTTTGTCTACAGGAGGGCGACTTCAACAAGGGCGATTTTGCAAGGCTTCTTCAAATCGACTTTCTTGGCATTCGCTTGTATCAGGGGGTTATCATTAGTATCATTGTGATCTATGCTATCTTTCTGTTACTTCTTTTGTGGCATTAGTCTTATCTCTTGATGCATCAAATCTGATATTGTTGACGTTTGTTGTGCAGGAGAGAGGGCGCATTGGCTTCTTGGGCAAAATCGATTTGCATAGAGACTACCTCAAAGCTTCCAAATTGATCGGGTTTGCATAGATCATCATCATCAAGGCATCTACAAGGTTATCCAGGTAAGATCCACAGGTTTGTTTCTCTTTCCTTTATCCAATCCATTGACATAATTCATAAATTGTTAAAACCCTAAATACTTCAAAACCCCTATTTTACATTTTGTCAGATCTACCAAGATCTAGTGGGTTGTTGGGCATGATATTGAAAACCCACCTCTATAGCATCCACGGCATCCCGGATCTATAGTTTGGTGTGGATTGGCTCCCGTTTGATCCCTCTCCCAAGCCAACCTAGCTTCTCCCAAGGAAGGCGCACTTCACCATTTGAGCAGGTTGACCTAGATCTAAGCGATGGGTGTTTGAGATTTCACTTGATTTGACATCTACACATCAAATAACATACACCCAGGTTGTCCCTTTCTTGAAAATCACCTTGTGGGCCCCATTCCACATTTTAAGGGATTTAATCCCCATTTTGGACCACTTGGAACACTAAAACTCAGATCTACAAAGATCTAACCGGTGGATTGCCACAAAATTATAGATCCATATCCCTACTTGACTGATCTACCCGGATCTAAAATTTGGATGCCATCCGACATGATTTGACCCACCTAAACCCCGATTCAAGCCTCCTTAGGGAAAGTCGCACCACCTTGGAGAAGTGAGTTCACTCACTTCGAGGAACTGGGTACTTGAGATTTTTGCAGATCCGGATTCAGAATAATTCAAAACCTAGGTCTAGACTGTCACTTTGTCAAAACTTGCCTTTGGGATTGCATTCCTTGTTTTTAGGGATTGTGGTCCACTTGGGTCAAACCTAGATCTAGACACATTTATCCATCAAGGCCTATACTGTCCACTTATCTCATGTTGTAGGAGTCCTAAACCATAAAGTCAACCCTACTTTGACTCCACTTCCCAATTCCCAAGGCACTGGTTTATCTCCAAGTCAACCCACTCTCCTAGATTGTTGGATTGACTTGTGGTTTGACTTTTGCATGGTGAACTATACCTTTGAAGACATCATGGACTATGGTCAAGATTGTCTCATGTACTAGTTAGCCCCAGTCTGACCCCTAAACAACCCTGCATTGGACACGGTTCCCAAGGCAGTGGATCTTTTGACATTGACCTAGTACACTAGCCCTAGATCTCACTTTAAACATTGTAAGTCACTCTCACACCAACTATGAACCAAAGCTACATCTATTGAAACCCTCACTTGACTTGTGACTTCATCCTTAGGTCTAGGATAAACCATACACCTAACTTCACTTGGAAATACCCTGATTTGGTGTCTTGGTTTTGATCTCTCCTGTCGGGAGTAGATCGGGTCTCCCCCTTTGTTGTCTGGGCTAGATAACATAAAGTGAAGGTTGCCTCGACTGGCGTGACAACCATATACATTGGAGGTCGAGGTGATCGTGGTTGCACCTTTCAAGTTGCCCTTCCCTATTGCCGTCCATGACTGGATCCTTCCATAGGGGTAACTACAGTTTAGGTGATAACATATTGGCGCCGCTGCCGGGGACGCAATAGGCTTACCTTGGTCCGACATATTATTTTTGTTAAAGCTCTCCTCCCCTTTCTCTTTGCCTAACATTTTGGCGCCGTTGCCGGGGAGGCAATAGCTTGCCCTAGTCCTTCCCGCATATACAAACGACACATATCTTGGTAGAAGAGTTAAATCTACCTGGCGACTCCCAATCGTGACTCCGCTGAGGAGCGAGCTCATTTACATCCTTACAACACAAGAAGTAAAGTAAACTTAGATCAAGTTGAAGGAACCCCGATCACCTATCGTAAAAGAGATCCTAAAGCACAACCATCAAACTTCCTTTGGAAATTGGTTAACGATTCTCCAAACAGAACTTTAGGATCCCCTTTGATCAAATCGGTTCCTCCCTCATCACCTAATTCAAACTTAAACACAAACTTACCAAATCCAATGGCCGGAACAAACCCGGGAAACCAGAATGTTCCTCCACCACAAGCTCCTAGGATTTTTGGAAGAAGAGCGAAACCATCTCCTTTAGACTTTTCCCAAATCCAGGGTGCACCCCATGACATGCCTGAAAAGTATTTTGAAAAGGTTCCCAGATTTGATGGAGTATCCGCTATATCAATTGAAGACCATATTGATAAAGTTTGGGAACACATGGAAGCATATGGAGCATCTGAGGAAGATGTTTTCATGAGGGGTCTCCTGGCATCCTTGGAAGGAGATGTTAGGAAGTGGTTTGACAGGTTGCCTGCCTCATCCATTGATGGGTATGATAACTTTGTCAACAAGCTAAACAGTGAGTGGTCCCGAAAGTTAGATGGGAAGTTTCTCTTACACCAACTTTTTGACATCAAGAAAAGAGAAAATGAAACAGTCCATGAGTTTAACATAAGATTTGACAAGACTGTAGCTGTTATCCCTGAAGAAATTAGACCAAAAGATCAAGCAGTTGTCATTCACTACTTGAATGCTTTTGAGGGATGGGTTGGTTATCAGCTAAAGGACAAAAACCCAAATGACTTAAAGACCGCTCAATCAAATGCTAAAATGGCTGAACAAAATGTAGCATCCATGGGGAAACAAAACTTTTTCGATCAATTTACCCCATCCACTTCCAGATCTGACCTTAGACTCCGAAAACCAAAGGAACCTGTGAGTATGCCAAAGGAATCCAAGGACACTTTAGAAGTCATGCAAGAAATGATGAAACAATTAACTGTCTTGACTAAGAATGTGGCAAGTTTGAATGACCCTGAGAGACATAGAAATCCTTATGGCCCTAAACCTTACTGGAATAATAATAGAAGGCCTGATGGGGATAGGGATAGGCGACGACCTGAGTATCTAGAAAACTCTGAAAAGAAGGAAGTCAATTGGTGTGATGAAGAAGAAGAGATACCCTCTGACACCATTGACCATGATGACCAATCAGAAAACATCAACTTTATAAATGACTTATCTTATGATGAAGACTTTGGAAGAATCCTTTTAGAAGAAGAGCCATGGGAGCAAGAAGATGATGTTATTGAAGAACCTAGCTCCACATGTTGTGCCTTAGAACTCCCAAAAACTAAAGAGCAACCAAAGTATCAAATATATAAACGAGGAACCACCTCCCAGCCTTCTTTCCTTGATAAACATAAAAAGATTGATGAGGATAAAAAGGAAGAAGAAGATCTTGCCATAGATGATTATGATCTTAAGATTGATATGAAGAAAGAACTAAGCAAGATAATGTGTAACATCCCTGTCACCGAGTTAATGAAAGTGCCCTCTGTTAGATGCCAAGTAGAGGATTTTTTCAATGGTATTGGCCAAGAGAAAACTTCTGAACCGGTCCTAGAATCATGTCATATCCAAAAGCTTAGTGGAACACAACCTAGTGAAACAGAGAAAGATCCACCAATAAACATCCATTCAGCCATTTATGAAAGAAAAAGCGGTGGTCACTCCCCCTTTTACCTTACCTTGCACATTCAAAACATGCTCCTTCATAATTGTATGTTGGATTCTGGAGCAGCAATGAATGTTATGCCTTTACAAGTTATGAAGGAAATGGGACTTGAAGTGACTAGACCTTATGGAAATGTCTGTGGTATAGATTCCCGACGAGTGCCATCTTATGGTTTGATCAAAAACCTTAGAGCTGATCTTTTCGCATGTTCAGACATTTCTACTATGATGGATGTAGTTGTCATTGACTTACCCCCAGCATATGGAATGCTTTTATCTAGAAAATGGGCAGCTGGCCTAGGTGGATACCTTATGATGGATTTATCATTTATTTGTGTTCCCAACCCTGATGGAGCTTTGATTCGGGTTAACAGAGAGCCTTGTTATAATGAGCATGTTGAATCTTTTGATGAAGGGTTAAAAAACACATACGGGGATGAATTATTAAATAATGCCAAAACTAACCTTGTTGAAGATGAGGATGAATTGTATGAAGTTGATCAAAGTATGTGTATGGTCATGGAAGATTCTGATTCTTTTTGGGAAGACAAGCAAATGATTGAAATAATTAGAAATGATGTTGTGGAGGAAATAGATGAAAATCAACCCCAAGATCACGAACAAAACAATGAAACCATTCAAGAACCTGCTATAGAAAATCACACACTTGAAGGGATTGAGGATGACATAAGAAGTCTAGGAAGAGATGAGAGTCTGCTAGATGATCAAAGCATTGAACAAATTCTCCCAATAGAAAACCTCTATGAACAAACACACAATGAGGAGAACATTGAAAACCCAATACATGAAGATGAGTTTGATGATATTAGGAGGGGAGAAAGAATTCCTTTCACTGTTAGGGAGTGGTTTGCCTTGACCGATCACAATAGAGAGAGAGAAAGACAAGGGCTTGCACCTATTTACCCATGGGAAAACAATCTTGCAACATCTACTAGGGTTGAAACAAACGAAGAGCCTGAAGCTACTTATTATTCCGATACAGAAGATTCTTTATCTCATCTATCTCTAGAAGACGGTAATCTTATTCAAGTCCATGATAACTCTCTAAGTTGGGAAGAGGATGCCCTGATTAATGATGCTCCTGAAGGAGACTATAATCTAAATAACTTTGCTATTTTTCAAACTCCTTCAGAGCCTCAAAGCCATACTTTATCTACATATCCGCATATCCCTAGTTTCCTCCTACCATCTGAGTCATCCAGTCATCATACTCATGATCTTTCTCACATTCCTACTTCCTCTACATTTCATTTTGAGTCAGTTTCTCCCAGACTGGAAAACATGGTTGTACCTATTCCTTCAGGGGAAGGTTCTAGTCATAACACTGTCATATCTGAAGAGCCACTTCCCTTGGAAGAACATAGAGACTTCTTGACTGTAGGTGAGGTTGTTAAAAGAATTGTGTCTCCCCATGGGGAAGAGCCAAATGAGGAAATCCAAGAAACAAGAAGGGAAGTTAGGGAAATCCTTGTTGGCACAGTTGCTATTTCTTTAGATAGTGGTCCACCCAGAATGGAGGCAGTTCCTTCTAGAAGAAACTCGAGGATTGTCACACCTCAACCGCAAAACCCTGCTGAAATCCATCCCATACCTATTCGTAACATTGGAGTTATTCCTGAGTCAGTCAATAGAAATAATTTTCATACAGGAAGTCAAGTCATCATTCCCAACCATTTATTGCATATAAGATCGGGACAAGCTGATGACATATGGGTTGGACCTTTCACAGTAGAGCGATGCATTGATGGCATGTGCTTTCTGACCACTGGTAGTGGACGACGTATCTTATATCCTGTCCATCAGAGGGACTTAAGGGATCACATCCCTGATCCCACATAGTTGGGATTTCTCCGCTTGCATTGCCTGGTAGAGTAGGGTAGGTAGGAAACCAAATAAGCCTACTTAGGCAGTAGTTAGTCTTTTCAGCCATTGAGTCTGGCACCTTTTTTTTAGTCTCTAAGCTCCTTTGTAAGCTCCTAGTTTAACTGAGTACCTGTCACTTTTTTTTTCCTGCACAATAAAACTCAAATTTTGCAAATTATGTTAATTTACTTTCTGCATTTATATTTTATGTATTTATATTTCTGACATAGAGTAGATTTTATTTCAGTTGATTTTATTATTTTTCCCACACATGCGGCATGAGGTATTTTGTTTAGATGTTTGTGAATGCAGAAAATAGGTTGCAAGAATAAAAGCTGGAAATAAAATGGTAGAGTGTTGGATCGTGGATTCGAGTAGCAGAGTTCGAGGACCAGAGATTCTGAGGTTCTCAAGCGCTCATTTCAGCAGAGCACTTGTCCCAGCCGGAGCCAGATGTTATCACATATATAGTAGCCGGGCTACCATACATTATTTTTCTCATTCCAGTACATTATTCAGCCAGTTCCCTTGCATTGGAGATGCCGAGATGAGCATTTATATTGGATCACTATCAGATTGTGGACAGCAGTTATATTCCCCATGCCATGACTGAGTTTCAGGACACTCAGAGAGATGCCCGATATAGCCATTATGCCATTGGTACAGAGCAGACAGTAGTGCCCAGAGTTACAGCAGCAGTCTCAGAGGACAGATGATGGTACAGGTTGATGAGCTTTCAGGTATACGACTCAGCAGGTATACTATTGTGTTATGGTTAGATTGCTTTTATACTTATTCTTATAGCATGTCTTAGCACTTAGTGTCATGATCTGGCGATCATATAGATATTTGGACCTGGTTGACCTATTATATATATATTACTGTCCCTACTCAGACTTAGAAGTTCACTATTCATACTCATTGGTACAAACCCTCCTTAGGGAGAATAGAGGTGATCATTACACCATACTATGGCTTGCTAGTGTTGGCTTCATCTTGTCATTGTCTTCATCCATCCGTGGCCTACCTTTTAGATTATTACCTTGATTTGCTACTTGACTAGTGACATGGAGGACCTTTCCCCACTGTAGCCTCTGTACTGGATGAGCTTCCTTGTTTATTGTGTCTCGGCTCTGAGTTGGTGACAAAACTTACCTATGGTGAGTTGGAGTTCCTTGAGAATTCCCCCTAGTCACTAAAGTTGTGTTGGCTAAACCTGAAACTTTTAGTGCTGCCATCAATACAAAATCTGGAAAAAATCAAATGCTATATCTTGTATATGAAAGAAATGCCAAATGAAAATGGCCATGAAAAATAAAATGTTATATCTTTTGGAAAAATAAATACCTAGGTAAACAAGCTGTCCATGACACACCTAGAAGTGCTCAGGTAAACAAGTGCCTTAAAAACACACCTGCAGCAGAAAGCCTAAAAATAAATGTAAATCTATGCAATGTGTTTGTAAACACACATAGATCAAGGCTATGGAAAACTCAGGCCCAAAAAGCAATGGAACTTAAATGTTATATCTAAACAATTGTTGGCCTTGCTTGTATTATGGATTGTGCGCATCTGTGAAGGTGAATAAACCTTCTTTAAACAACTCATCCATTTGTGAGACACCGCCATTCCCTGTGTTATTGCTCATTCAGTATATACTATGGTGTGTACTCCCTTTCCCTTGCCAAAGTGTCACAAAGTCAAGATAGTCAAGTCATCCCTTAGCCTAGCCATTTATGTCAGCCCTCACCCTTCACTTAGCCTAGCTGATTGAAAGCTTTTAAAACCCGTCCAGGTGTTTAATAACACCTTTAGAAGATGGAGGTACCCCTCCTAGCCCTCTAGGCTTATTTCCAGTTCAATTAGATGGCTGTAATTTACAAATCAGACCTACACTTAGGGTTGTAACAGTCTATTACAGCTGACGTCACCTCAATTTAGGGCAAAACCAAGCAATAAAATGCAAGTTTTGTGATTTTTTTACTTTTTATGAATTTTTTCAATAAAGTATATAACCCAGAAATAATAAAACAGCGGTACTCTTTTTGGATTTTCGTAAATAGGGTCAATACAACACAGATAAAACAGCAATACAATAATAAATATTTTTCTAGGTTGCCAGGAAACTTGGGTATGGGGACGGGGACGGAGACGCCACTTGTTGAAACAGGGTACTTGGGTATGTTGGAGGTACTATATATATATATATATATATATATGATAAAAATAAAACATGTCATAGTCACATTATACATGCATATTTTAGATTTCTTCATAAATTATGAATCATGATTCATAATTCTAAATTCAATGATTCATTAACAATGAACGTTCATATTGAAAATTTGAAAAATCATAGACTCATAGTAGATATCAAGTGAAAGACTGGAAGTTACATAAAATTTGATAAATCACCGTACCAGGTAGTTGTAACAAATAGTCAAATTGTAATCTGAAGGTACACATGAAATTTGATTTTAAACACCTATTTGTACTGCTGTTATAGGCGATAAAAAGTTGCAAATGTAATATTGGGTTGATGTGAGTGCATTTCTTAGTATTAAATACATATGTATATTTTTTATGTGCACATTTGGTAGTCAAATTATGTTCCATGAGTGTTGAACGCAAAACCATAAAAACATTCCTTGTAAATCAATGCAAAATCAGTCTACCAGATTTGGACAATATTCAGTGGAATTTGAATAGTGTTGCAAAGTGCTTGACGTAAGTGGTTAACCAGACTCCATACGCAGTTAGCAAGAATAAACTCCTAAGATTCCCTTTCCTTAAACAAGGCTTGCAAGATTAAGTATCAACCTCAAAACACCAAAGAATACCGCAATGAAGCTCCAAGAGTACAAAGAGAATGCACACCACTATCCCAAGTAGACAAGAAAAAAAAATTTAACTTTATTTGATCACATGATCTTGTTTTATAAATGAGGAGGCTAGCCTTATTTAAATGCTTGCTAGGCTAAATTAAACCTCCTTTTTAGGTCGACCTACCAAAAAATGTCTAAAATAACTTAAAATGATTTTTCAATGAATTTTTTAGGGTTTTCCATGCACAAGCCACGGCCTAAACCTCATACAACATAAAATAATCATCAAAGTGATGATTTGCTACAACTTGATGAAACGTTGAACATGGGAGGAGAGTGTCATGCCCCATCTAACCCCAAGAATGTGCTTTTGCCCTCAACACCCTCCTCCTTTAGGTGGTACAGCCTCTTCCAAAGGATGATATCATCATCAATTTGGCATGCTTGGGTCAAGAGGAGGGTCAATACATAAGAGAAATAGGTCCAAGTGGGAAAAATGAGGTGTGCTAAGACAGGTATGAGAATCCTTACACGTGCAATCACCTCTACAAAGCATCAAAGACAAGGGTGGTTAGGAGCCCCTAAGCATCATCCTAAGAAGCACCGAACACCAACCCTGAGCATAATGCCCTACATGATGGGGGTCCTCCACCACATCAAGGGGCCGTCAGCTGTGCCACTAAGCGAACACTCCCTTGAAAGAAAACCAGGAGGACCTGCCATGACCAAAATATTTATGTAGACCAACAATTTGTGTAGGCCCACAACTAAAATATTTATTTCTGCCACCTTTAACAAGAGAAATATTTTAAAATATTTCTGTATTGTTGTTCAGTGCTATCTCACTCTTATAGTTCAGTGCCTGTGAACTTTCTTTCAGTTTTGCCATTATTTCTGCCTGGGGGTTATAACTTATAGTTTGAACTTCTAATTATTGTCTGCACTATCCTTGTTCCCTTGATTCCTGAAAGCTCATTTTTAATCAAAAATAGTAGCTACTTCTCCACCTTATTTAGTATTTACTGTGTACCATATCTTTGTCAGACTTACCTCACTCAATGGTTATCATGTGTGTTAAACAAAAGGACTTAACAGGTTAAATCAAAGAATTAGACAAAAAATACTAACCATAAGACAGAGGAAGAAAAATAATGTCTAGATATTTGCAAGCTCGTATGAAAATTGATCAAGCAATTTAAAAAAAAGGAGGCTTACCTTCAAAAGAAGTCTTTCGAACCCGTTTCACATGGCCCAGATTCTCTAGAGGCGCAATTAAATTTAACTGCCTAGAAATTTACATCGATTTCCATTTAGAGCAAAGCATTAAAAACTCTCAGGGAATGTGAATGCACCCAAGTTACTGTGTTTATATCTACTCTACCTCATTCTTTTTTGTACCCCCCACCAGCCCCTCTCACACACACACACACACATTTAACACGTGTATGTAAGTGCTTATGGAACAACATGTGAAAAAAACAATTCCATTATCATAAAACAATAACAAATAAGGCCATATTAGAGTACCTGACCAGTGTGCTGGTAACTTTTGGTTCAATTTTTGCTGCAAATACATCAACTGCACAACAAAGGCAAATTTTCAGAAAATGCAGAAGAAGATAGAAGCTATGCATTACTCTAAAGAAGGAATTTCATGGACAATAATGCATTTAGTTTTTTGCCTTTGCAAACTTCGTTGATAAGTCATGATCCAAAATAATAGAGACCAATATACAGTGTCATTCAAGTGAGCTAAAGCCATAAACTGAACACACATGAAAACACAGCAACTTAACTAAGTTAAACATCCCTCCAAATGAGCTACACTGCACTCTGGCTTACCAAGCACAAAATATTGATGATATAGGCATGTTCCTTCATAATCATTACCATCGACAAAAACTTATGAGAGTTTATTTTAAGAAATATATTAACCAAATGGGAGACAAGTGGGGTTTGGTAGAAAATAAGACTGCAAAGCGTTCATAGGAAAAAAATTATGTTTTGTGCACAATTGCCAAGTTTTACTGTCCTTGTAATTTCATCCATGAAACCTCTCAGAATTTATTGCACTTGCAGTGGACCTTAGTTTTGAGGGGCAATTTAACCTAGAAATGTAACTCCCAAAAGGCTAAGCTATAAGCCTATGTTCCATTCAGATCAAATCCTTTAATAGCTAGACTGTCAGATGTCAAAGGTTTGAAACTTAGAGCAAGTAACGGTAACCAAAGTGAACCTGGATAATCATTCAAAAGATCCACCATGAGGTAGGCATTCATCCCTACCACCTGCAGCTTAATTCTATTACAAAAAATTAGGTCAATGACTTTAATTGGCTATATCTCTACAACCCCTAGATAAACCCTAAAAGAGATGATCCAAGAAAATCATAGTTCCAAACTGTAACAAAGATAAACACTAACCAATGATTTTCGAATTGAGTGAGTAAGGTTCACACCCACTCTAATATCATGTTCATATTTATACAGGTCAACAGAGGAATCCATAAAGCCAAATATCTCCCAAATTCTAAAATAGCTTCCTCACAAGTGCACTAGAGAGAGATAGGCCTAGTGTGCTTGAGAGAGAATGCAAAAGGTAAGCACAAACACTAAGAACATAAATAAAAAAGTGTTAATCACAAGAGAGAATACCAAAACTAAGTGCACGTAGGCTTATAACACTTTATATTTCAAATCAAGATCACAAGAAGAGATGATACAAATGAGAACTTGAGTTGTATATTTATACACAACTCAAGTGAGGCATCCCTTCAAGAGGGGTTATTGGCCCACAAATCATGGGCACACACCCCGAGAGGGCTATTGAGCATAAATATCAAGTTTGACTAGCCATCCTTGACCATGCCTAGCAATACAATAAAAGAAATAAAATGTCATTGGCCATAATTACAAGTAGATAATGATGATAGATATGAATGGGTCATGGCTGAAAATTTTGGAACCCCAACCTGGTTTCAAGTTTTATTTTCACATAGTTTAATGCCCAAATCCCATGACTGCATATTAGCTTCAATGCATAAAAATTTAATTTTTCTTGAAACACATGGAATTTCTTTTCACTTTTTCACGCTCAGAAAATTTATAACAGCCAAACACATAAAAATTCAAACTCAAAATTTTAGCCAAATAGGCTCAGGAAAAACCCCGAAGGGAAAACCTGATAGGAGAGAGAAATTTTATTTTAGAGACAAATTACAAAATTTTACAGCAATACTTATCTCAACCAATTTCTTCTTGAAATTTGTACCAAACTATCCCAGTACGGCCTACTGAAAATTTCTGTACTTTTCCTTGAAATTTGTGCCCAAAAGACTGTTGTACAACCTCACACGTGCGGCCTCGAATTCTATGCATAAACAGTCCCTCGATTTCGGTGCATAAACCAGCAGTCTGCTGCCTCGAAATCTGTCCCTAAACTCAGCCTTGATTTCTGTGCAGTTGTACAGTCTGGTACTGTACAGTCTGCCTCGATTTCTGTGTTATTTATTACTACGGTTAATGCCTCGAAAACTGTGCTAGCCTTTGTCTAGAAATATGTGCCATCTCCTTGGGAGTTGTGCTCATCTCAAGCTCCTTGGGATTCGTGCCAGAATTTTGACTCTTTCTCTCTAGGTTGAATTCTCTTCAAACCCTAGGTTTCTTTCTTTTCTCCTCTTCTCTCTTGCTCTCCAAATCTCTTAGATCACAATCAATGAAAAATGAATGCGTCAATCCCTAGTTTCTCCCCTTTTTGTTCATGGTAACTTCTTCTTGAGATTCAATGGCCAAGATTAGATCTTGACCCAATGAGATCTAAGGCTCATTAATAATTTAATAAATGAATTTAATGCACTTTTCACTTAAGTACATTAATGACCTTTTAATAATTTCTCACCCACTTTATTTCTCATAAAGTCAATTAAAAAATAAAACCATGAATAAACTTTATAAAGTGACTTTAAATTATATAGTGCTTCTCACTTTAATAAAGTGACTAGGGACCACTTTTAATGTTTTATCCACCCCTAGGCATCACAAGGTGGAAAAACACTTCCTTGGTACTTTTTCAACACTCCCTCTTAACGAGGAAGGTGTTCTTCATGAAGAAAAATGACATAAGCATGAAAATTCTCATTCACACATTATGTCAAACACTTTGAACATCTAGGGTTTTAATTAAAGATTTACTCACAATACTTTGAAATTAAAACCACCAAGTCAAAAGCCCTTCAATACTGAAAATTAAGCAAGCACATAGAACACAAGTGTTTTTGGTCAATCTAGACTGGGCAAAACCCCAATTTGGGGAAAACCCTAAGAGGAAGATTATTCATTAAGAAGAGTACTATTATCACATATATAGTAGCCGGGCTACCATACATTATTTTTCTGATTCCAGTACACTATTCAGCCAGTTCCCTTGCATTGAGATGCCGAGATGAGCATCTATTATGGATCACTATCAAATTTTGGACAGCAGTTGTATTCCCCATGCCATGACTGAGTCTCAGGACACTCAGAGAGATGACCGATGTAGCTATTTCGCCATTTATACAGAGCAATCAGTAGTGCCCAGAGTTACAGCAGTAGTTTTAGAGGACAGATGTGGTTATATTGCTTTTATTTCCATTCTCTTGGCATGTCTTAGCATTTAGTATCATGACCTGGCAATCATATAGATATGTGGACCTGGTTGTACTTGTACATATATATCATATTTGTCCCTACTAAGACTTAGAAGTTCTTGGCCTATACTCATTGGTTTTACCCTCCCTAGGGAGAATAGAGGTGATCATTCCCGCCATACTTTGGCTTGCTAGTGTCGGTTTCATTATTCACTGTCATCATCCATCCATGACTCACCTAGTTTGTTCATTACCTTGACTTACTACTTGAATAGTGGCATGGAGGACCTTCCCCCACTATAGCCTCTATATTGGATGAGCTTCCCTGTTTATTGTGTCTCGGCTCTGAGTTGGTGACAAAACTTACCTATGGTGAGTTGGCTTAGTCCCCCTAGTCACTAAAGATGTTGTTGGCTAAACCTGAAACTTTTAGTGCTGCCATTAATGCAAAGTATGGAAACGAAATGTTATATCTTGTATGAAAAGCCCATTCATGCAATGTGTTTCTAAACACACATAAATGAAAGGCAAGCCAAATGAAAATGGCTATGAAATATCAAATGTATATCTTTTGTGAAATGTAAAATACCTAGGTAAACAAGCTGTCTGTGACACACCTAGAAGTGCTCAAGTAAACAAGCGCCTTAAAAACACACCTACAGCAAGAAGCCTAAATAAATGTAAATTTATGCAATGTGTTTGTAAACACACATAGATCAAAGGCTATGGAAACTCTAGGCCCAAAAAGCAATGGAACTTAAATGCTATATCAAAAATATTGTTGGCCTCTTTTGTATTATGGATTGTGCGCATCAGTGTAAGGTGAATAAACACTCTTTGAACAACTTATCCATTTGGGAGACACCGCTATTCCCTATGTTGTTGCTTATCCACTATATGCTATGGTGTGTACTCCCTTTTCCACTTCCAAAGTGTCACAGTGTTAAGTCAGTAAGTCATTCCCTCTAGCCTAGCCATGTTTTTCTTAGCCTTCACCCTTCACTAGCAAATTGATCACAACTATGAAGTGAGTATGACCTTGAAAGTCTTGTCTGAGTAATAAATAATAATTATGACTTATTATATTTAGATTTAGATCACCAGTAATGATTACTTCTTGTTATAATTGCTAATTAAATGGATTGTAAAGCATGTTTTAACTTTGGACACCTTGCAGCAGCCTGATGACAGTTTGAGTTATATTTTGGTCATGTTGACTTGGTCAAACCTCAGTTTGATCAAAAGTCAACCACGGGACATGAGGTGGCAGACCTCAGATGTTACGGATAGATGATATATGGTCTGGTACAGGTCACCATGGTGGGCTTATGCAGTGGTTTCAGGCCTATGATGATTATTTGTACTTTTCAGCACTTGTTCAGATTATTATTATTTGGTCTGTCGGATATGATGAGTATTTATTTTGGACCATGCAGAGGTTTATATGGTGTATGAGTACACATCTTAGATGGATTTGGACCTTCTGAGTCCAATGAAACAGTCTGTTTTCAGTTCTAGGCAGTTACAGTGATGATTGAGCCTCAATAGGCTATCCTAGTGCAGTTTTGGTCTATCGAAGACCTTGTCAATGCAGTGATGGGATTCACTTGGTTCACCTAGGGCGTTGTGCATGGAGGGGGTGGTCCAACCACTTGTTATTACCATATTACCCCCCTCCCAGACTCATTGGTGAGCTCACCTTGACAACGCAGGCACTCCAGGAGGCAGTTTGGGCAGTTTCACGCTTCCCGAGGCAGTCTAGAAATGGTAGAAATGGCTACAAAGGAATTCGATTTGGGCTACTGAGGCAAATTTTTGGCATGGGATGATCAATGATGATGAGTGGGATGTCTTCCACACCTTCTCCGACAGTTTCAGCTTCATCGGGACCCACATCCATCACTTATGGCAATTTCTGATGATTTTTGGAGCCTCCTAAGGCTCACGATTTGTCCATAGAGGCACGATTTGATACTTTGATGACTATTTTATTGATATTGTGCTATGGGGATTGACCAAGGGTGTCTAAAATTACCCCTTGGACCCACCATAAGCTAGATCTACTATTTTGTCATCATGATTTGATGGGATCCCCTCTCCTAGGGCGATTTTGTCCACTTATTGTTATATTTTATTAGTGATCCATGTATTGTATTGTTGAGCTCATCTCAACCACTGATTAGATCTTTTGATCTTTTAATCTTAGCCACTCATTCAAAAAGTGGTTAGATTGTGGACTCTCTCCCTCCTATTTAAAGGAGAGAGCTTCTCATTGTAAAGGGACTTTTGGCTCTGGATTATTGGAATAGAAAAATACTATTGCATCTATCTGTTGTGTTGTGGTGAATGATTTTGGAGTGTTCGTTGATTCTTCCTTTGCACTGGGTTCTTGGAGATTTTGTCTTGCTATACTTTTGTACCATGTTTTTTGCATCTACAAGTGGAGGCCGATTTGGTTTGAGGAGGACGTATTGGTAGGGGAGGACCCTCTCTACTTCTTCTTTGGATCTCTTCGTTGGTAACAAGGAGTATTACTGTCCCAGGACCTTCTATTTCATGTTATCATTGCTTTTCATTTGCATTTCCTCCATTGTTGCTCAACTGATTAAAATCGCTTTCCTTGGTTGACAGGAAGAGGAGGTCGCACTTGTGGGCTAGGGCATCATTTCGGTAAGCAAATTCAACAATTTCTCATTTGATCTCTGCGGGAGTCTTACTCAACAACAAGGTATCTCATTTCAACACTCAGGTATGATCTCAAGGTAATTTCTTTCTCCATGATCTATCCATTTGTCTAAATGCTTCAAACCCTTACTATTTTAAAACCCTCATTTTACAATTTTTCAAATCTAGCTTGATCCACTTGGCTTTTGGGTATAATATTTAAAACCAACCTCTACAGTATCCACGGCAATTCGGATCTGTAGTTTGGTGAGGATTGGCCATCATTTGACCCGCTTTCCAAGGCAAAGAAGCCTCTCCAAGGGAGGTCGCACTCCTTGGGAGAGGTGAGTTTGCAGGGATCTAGCACCTAGGTAGGTGAGATTCCACTTGATCTGTAATCTACACATTCAATAACCTACCCCCCGTGTGTCACTTCAATGATTTCTGCCTTGTGGGCCTCATTCCTCATTTTGAGGGTTGTGCCCCACTTGGGTCACTTTGTGGCATACTTCAATCTCAGATCTACTGACATCCAGCCATTGGATTGCCCTAATCTTTTAGATCCACCTACCTCTATACCTCAACATTCCAAATCTGTAATTTGGTGGACATCTGACTCCATTTGGCCCATTTCCCAAGGCACTGATCTTTCTCCAAGCCCATTCGACTTTCCTGGATTGTTGAGTTAGCTTGTGGTTTGACCTTTGTTTCGGTTGCTTGAACCCCTTGACATTGTCATATCACTTCATCAAGCTCACATTTGGTACTGGTTAGCCCCAATTTGGACCCTAACTACCCTGCATTGGACACGGTTCCCAAGGCAGTGGATTTTCTCACAATTGACTGGTACCCTAATCCTTGATCTTATTATAAACTTCATAGGTCACTCACATAAACATGTTAGACCAAATCTACACTGTTTAAACCCCTTGATCCAACTTATCATTTACCTTGTGACTTTATCCATAGATCTAGGGTTTACCATACACCTTACGTACTTCATCATCATTTGATTTGATCTAGTGTTTTGGTTTGATCTCTTTTGTCGGGAGTAGATCTGAGTCTCCCCCTTTGTTGTCAAGGGCTAGATAACATAAAGTGAAGATTGCCTCGATTGGCGTGACAACCATCCATTAGGAGTTGAGGCCATCTTGGTTGCCCTTCCCTTCTGCCATCCATCTCGGATTCATCTCTAGGGGCACCTACAAGTTTGGTGATAACAAGTACATTCAGAAAACTCCATTACAATGAATTTTTCTTCAAACCTTAACTGACAAAATTTCACAAATATATTGCAGCAATTGTCCACCTCAATTTATGTGCCAAAAAGTGGTTGTACGACCAGTTGTACAACTACCCACACGTGTTGTACGGTACAGTACGGTCTGCATACTTTCTATCTCGATTTCTGAGCCCACACGTGCCTGCAATTAATGTTGTACGATCTGCATTTAATGAACAATCTTGGGATTCGATCTAGCCTTGTTGGGATTCGATCCCACTCATGTGACTACAATTAATGTTGTACGGTCTGCTACATGCAGCCTTGGGATGCGTGTTGCTCTTTTTCTTTGGAAATTGTGCCTTCTCTTTCTTGGCAACTCTTCTTGGTCTTCAACTTCTCTTTTTCTCTTTTTGGTGAATGTCTTCAATGCCCCTTCTCTCATTGTCTTTATACTTTAATTTTGTAACTACCTTGCTTAACTACCCAATCTAGGGCTGAGATCAAATTACAAAAATGTAGGGTCTAAATTAAATGCTCTCACTTTTAATAATTAAATCACTTAATTATTAAATATTTCACTTAAGTGAGACCCAAACTCATAAAGTACAAAACATCACTACTTTATTTATATAAAAGTCACTTTTTACATAAATACACAAGGAACAAAGCCTTCAAGTTCCCCTCATCACACCCACACCAAAAACATGAGGGAGGACATTCAGAGTTATCTTTTCCAAACTTCACAACCCCCAACTTGTCTCTGAAGTGAACATGCTTTCCTCTCCCCAAATATTTTGTTAGGATGTCAGCAATCTGCTCCTCAGTGGAAATGTATTGTAACTCAACACATAGTCTCTGATGAAGTGATATCGGATCTCTATATGCTTTAACCTGTCATGAAATACTGGATTCTCAAAGAGCTTAATGCAACTCTGATTGTCATAATAAATAATTGTAGGTCGCAGCTCCTGATCAAATAAACCAACCAATAACTTGCGAAGCCACAATGCCTCGCAACTAGCCTGACTAGCTGCCATATACTCAGCCTCTGCAGAACTCAATGCAACTGACTTTTGATTCCGATTAAACCATGATGACGAGCCCAAACTGAAGCAACAACCAGAAGTGCTCTTCCGGTCCGCTACACTGCCTGCCCAATCTAAATCTGTGAAGCCAATCAAACCAACTCCATCTAACCTCTTGTAGTCCAGACCATAGTCCACTGTCCCAGCAAGGTACCTCAGTACATGTTTTGCAGCTATCTAATGCACTCTCCTAGGCTCCATCATGAACTAACTAAGTGTGTTCACCACAAAACACAAATCTGGTCTAGTGTTGACCAGATACATCAACAATCCTATGACCTGACGGTATAAGGTAGGATCCACCAACTCTCCCTCAGAAGCATGAAGCTTCTTCCAGTTGGTGATCATAGGTGTGGACATCAGTCTGCAGCCCTCCATCTGAAATCTCCTCAGAACATTAGTTGCATATTTTCCTTTCCCTAGGAAAACTTGTCCATCCTCCTGCCAAATCTCCATCCCCAAACAATAGTGCATCAGTCCAAGATCAGTCATCTCAAACTCTGAAGCAAGATCCTTCTTGCAAACTGCAATAAGATGCTCCTCTCCTGTGATAAACAAGTCATCAACATACAACAGAAGAATGAGAGGATCACCTCCAACCACAATGAAGTATAGGTTGGGATCAGCTTCACTCTTTTGAAATCCAATCGACAGCAAGTAAGAATCAATCCTCGAATACCAAGCTCGAGGAGCTTGCTTCAGTCCATACAAGGCATTTTTCAGCCTACACACATGAGAATCTCTCCCATGAATCTCAAATCCCTGTGGTTGCTCTAAGTACACCTCCTCTTGTAAAAGACCATTGAGAAATGCGGTCTTCACATCCATCTGGTGGATCTTCCAACCCATCTCTGCTACTATGGAGATCACTGCTCTGATCGAAGAATATCGAGCAACCGACGCAAAGGTCTCATCATAGTCTACTCCCTCTACCTGTGAGAACCCCCGTGCCACAAAACGAGCCTTGTACTTCTCAATGCTACCGTCTGCAGCATGTTTGATCTTGTAGAACCACTTGGAAGTCACAACTAACTTCCCCTCCAATCTCGGAACTATCTCCCACACATCATTCTTCATGATGGAATTGTACTCTTCCATCATGGCATCTCTCCAAACCTGATGTGTGGTAGCCTCTTCAAAGTAGAAGGCTCTGACTCACGCAAGCTAGTCACCATCGCCATATAACTGGAAAACCTCTCTGGTGCTCTACTCTCTCTGATCTCCCTCTTGGGTGGCCCCACAGACTCCTCAGCTTCATTCACAAGTTCTTTAAGCCAACTTGGCTTTCTCTTCCTGGAAGTAGCTTCCTATGGTAGGCCCTCCTCATGAACATCCTCATCTGGCAACTATCTACCTGAAGAAGTACCTGTGGCCTGAGATCCTGTGCCTGTTGAACCAAAACCATGTGAACCCGAATCACGTGAAGGTGAAACCTGTGAACCTGTGACCCGAGAACCTGTCCCTGTACCAGAAGTCTCTATAGACTGAGTCCCTGAACCTGAAGATCCTGAAACCTATGAACCATTCACCCCTGAAACCTGTGACCCTACACCCTGACTAGCTAAACTCTGAGATGTTGTCACCTGTGGAGTAATAACCTGCTGCTCCACCATCTCTAACTCACAAGACTTCCTAAAGGCCCGCTCCTCCTCAAATCTCACCTTTCTCCTCACTACAACTTTCCTCTGTGCAGGAAGGTATATGCGGAAGCCCTTCGAAGTCTCATCATAGCCAACAAAGATGCTTTTCTCTATAGTGGGATCTAACTTTGTCCTCTTCTCAGAAGGGACATGAGAATATGTAAGGCATCCAAATATGGGGAAGTTGCCTATCTCAGGCTTCTTCCCGGTGAACATCTCCTCAGGAGTTTTACACCACAAGGCACGGTGTGGACTCTTGTTCTGCACATAAACAACAGTACTATAGGCCTCATCCCATAGAAAGAAAGGGAGACTTTGATCATGCAGCATGGCTCTAGCTGCTCCCACTATAGCTTTGTTCTTCCTTCGGCAACTCCATTCTCTTGTGGAGTATATGGAACGGTCAACTGCCTCCTGATCCCCTCCTGCCTGCAAAACTCATCAAACTCCTTGGAGGTATACTCACCCCCATTGTTTGACCTGAGTACCTGAATCTTCCTCCCTGTTTGGTTCTCCACAAGAGCTTTGAACTCTTGGATCCTCTTCAAGACTTCCTTGGACTTCTTGTTTTTCACGAAGTAAATCCATGTCTTCCTGGAGTAATCATCAATGAAACTGATATAGTACTCAAAACCTGTCAATGAAGCAAAAGACATGGGTTCACATAAATCAGAATGTATCAAATCCAATACTCCTCCTGATATGCTATCACTGCTCGGAAAAGCAATCTTGGTGTACTTTCCCAAAGCACACCCTCTGCACACACCACTCTGCTCTATGCTCAACTGTGGTAGACCTGTAGCCATCTCTCTCAACAATCTCAAAGCTTAATGATGAAAGTGGGCCATCCTCTTGTGCCACAACTCACACAACTCGTTGCTACTGCTAGTGTGGACCAATGCATGATGAGGCTGGAAGAGAATCTTGTACAGTTTCCCACATCTAACTCCAATGGCATATGAAGTAGATGGTCCTGCTACTCTGGGAAAAACATATACTTTCCCATCTAGGACATACACTCCAAAGCCCCTGTCCTCGATAGTGGAAACTGAAACAAGGTTCTTCTTCAGCCCGGGGAACATACAAGACATCCCTCAAAATCATGGGCTGCATGGACTCCCTCTGAAAGCTGATAGTCCCACGCCCAACTGCTCTCACAACAGTATCATCACCCAACACTACCTCTTGGCTCAAGCCAGTCTCAGTCATCTCGGTAAACATGTCTCGAACACTTGTCATATGGCTCAAAGGCCCATTGTCAATGTACCAAGTGGAAGGACGGGTGGAAGCACTCAACGAATGACCAACCAATAAGGAATACTGTGTCTGGTCCTCCACATCACTGCTAGTGATAGATTCTCTCTCTGTACAACCAGCATAAAGAGAAAACTCTCCCTCAAATCGAGTAGCAAACTCATCAATGTCAGCTGTTGTTGTCGTCTATTGTTTCTTCTTCTTCTTGTTCGAACATTGTCCAACATAGTGTCCAAACTTCTGGCAAGCAAAGCACTTGACTTTGCTCATGTCTTTCTTTTGCTCGCCACTCTGCTGCTTGGCCCCACCCTTAGAGCCCTTCTTGAACTTCTTCTTCTTTCCCTTCGCTACCAATGCCACGTTCTCTTCATCCTCCCTACTATGAGACAAACTACCCTGTACAAACCCTCTCCGAGTCTCCTCCTGAATGAAGTCGTCCCATAGACGATCCCAGGAAGGCATATGCTCACGAGCAACTACGGACTCCACAAATATACCACATGGCTTTGTCACGCCATTCAATGTTGTCCGCACCAACTCACTGCCATGTACAACCTCCCCAACTGCTCCGAGCTCATCTCTAATCTGTGTGATCCTAGTAAGGTATGAAGCCATGTTCTCTCCTTTGTTTATGCGAATGCCTTTCAACTTTTCTCTCAGTACCATCTTTTTGTTTTCGTTTGAACTTTGCTAAAGATTAGTTAAGGCGGTCCACATCTGAAATGCATGGTCTTTTCCTGTAATGTATGGGATCAAATGGTCCTTCACGGCATCAAGTATGATCCTTCTCGCTTTTACATCCTTCTTGAGAAAAGCAACCTTATCTGTAGCATCAGTAGGTACTGTGACTGGATTAGTTGTAGTATTGTTCACTATCTCCCATAGTTCATTTCCTTCAAGTATCAACACTATTCTAGCCTTCCATGGGCTAAAATTTACAACCCCATCCAGCCTATCTTCTATTCTAAGTCTGGTGGCCATAACCCCAAACTGTTCAAGAACCTGTTTTCTTCACAAAATACATGTTCTCCCTTCTTTCCCAAGTCTTAAATTTTTCTGAGTATTTTATTTCCTGCCCTTTACTTCAACTCTGATACCATGAAAATTTTGGAACCCCAACCCGGTTTCAAGTTTTAATTTTCACATAGAGTTTAATGCCCAAACCCCATGACTGCATATTAGCTTCAATGCATAAAAATTTAATTTTTCTTGAAACACATGGAATTTCTTTCACTTTATCACACTCCGAAAATTTATAACAGCTAAACACATAAAAATTCAAACTCGGAATTTTAGCCAAATAAGCTCAGGAAAAACCCACAAGGGAAAACCTGGTAGGAGAGGAATTTTATTTCAGAGACAAATTACAAAATTTTACAGCAGATTTTACAACAATACTTATCTCAACCAATTTCTTCTCGAAATTTGTACCAAATTGTCCCAGTACGGCCTACTGAAAATTTATGTACTTTTCCTCAAAATTTGTGCCCAAAAGACTGTTGTACGACCTCACACGTGCGGCCTCGATTTCTGTGCATAAACAATCCCTCAATTTCGATTTATGTGCATAAACCAGTAGTCTGCTACCTCGAAATCTATGCAATCTGTATAGTCTGTTGATTGTACTTCACCTCGAAATCTGTGCCTAAACTCATCCTCGATTTCTATGCCGTTGTACGGCCTGCCTCAATTTCTGTGTTATTTATTATTATTGTTAATGCCTCGAAAACTGTGCCATCCTTTGTCTAGAAATCCATGCCATCTCCTTGGGATTTGTGTTCATCTCAAGCTCCTTGGGATTTGTGCCAAAATTTTGTGTCTTTATCTCTAGGTCGAATTCTCTTCAAACCCTAGGTTTCTCTCTTTTCTCCTCTTCTCTCTTGCTCTCCAAATCTCTTAGATCACAATCAATGAAAAATGAATGCCTCAATCCCTAGTTTCTCCAGTAACTTCTTCTTGAGATTCAATGGCCAAGATTAGATCTTGGCTCAATGAGATCTAAGGCTCTCACATAAAAGGTTCATTAATAATTTAATAAATGAATTTAATGCACTTTTCACTTTAGTACATTAATGACCCTTTTAATTTCTCACCCACCTTATTTCTCATAAAGTCAATTAAAAAAATAGAACCATGAATAAACTTTATAAAGTGATTTTAAAATTATAAAGTGCTTCTCACTTTAATAAAGTGACTAGGGAACACTTTTAATGTTTTATCCACCCCTAGGCATCACAAGGTGGAAAAACACTTCCTTCGTACTTTTTCAACAACGGCCACCTGTATATATTACACCAATAATTCCAACAACAAAGAATGCAAAAACACATTGTAACAGCCTTATTCAAAATAAAGGCAACCACTCCATACAAGATTCTTCTAGTTAAAGTAGGTTTGTACCTTAATCAGTTGGAGGCAATAAGGATGTTGATATTATATAGGCAAAAAATGACGAACAGGCCAAAAGGTCCTCCAAAGAAGAAAAACACCTAGGAACTTCAATGTTGGAAGTGGTTTGAAAGCTGGAATATAGTAGAGGAAAGTTGCCCAATAGATAAAAAAAAAACAAGTTAGAATCCACTTACAAGCTGTTGATTTTTGGGCAGCATCGAGAGCCATTCTCCAAGAAATTGGCATTAGCCTGGGTCTGAGGACCTAGTCAAGGACTACGATGTTGATGTCAATTGTTCTCCTCCAGGAGAAGACTACATCAACATGAGAAGACCTTTCTTATGAAGATTCAGGAAGACAAGTTGACCATTGAAAAGTGAAGAGGACCGAGTGTAAAGTACTTAATGAGAAATCAAGCCAGAAGTATTTAAAAGACCATAAGACACATCTCATGTGTTGGATAGACCCCTCCTCTCCTAGAGCACATGTTCTAAGGGTTCTAGGACAAGTGTGGACCATGAAGACCAAGAAAAGGGCTAAGACTTTGCCTAAAGATGACTTGCCTAAGAAGATTGGGTTGTTAGCCCAAATGAAATGACAATAGCCCTAACAAAAGCCCACAATGAAATTACAAGGACCCTAACAAAAGTAATTTAAGTATTTTTTTATTATTAAATTAAAAAATACAAATGTGGTTTTGGGTTAGTGGTTTCCTTGACTTATGGAATTTACCTCTTATTTTACTCAATGATGAAATATAAATATGGAGCACTCTCAAGTGATCAAATATATCATTGTTTATCTCTGCCAAGCTTGTGAGGGGTTTCGAAGCTACTCCAGTCATTATCTTTTCAGTGTTGTCATTCTTTAGGGTTTGGTTCAGCCCTAAAGGGCTCACGGCTCAGCACAGCAAAGTGATCAGGCCCAAAAGGGCTCTCGGCTCAGCTTTTTATCTTCACGGCAGAATGATCAAGCCCAAAAAAAAGGGCTCTCGGCACAGTCCTTCAGCTTCACGACAGGGAGAATAAGAGCCTACAAGGCTCACAATTCTGTCATAAGAGCACCCAGCAGTAGATCTAAGCCCTTGAGGGCTCTAACAGGGCTGACAGCTTGAAGGTTAAGCCATTAAGAGCTCTCAGTTCAGACATCAGAGCTTACGGCAGGCAGGACAAGCCCTTAGAGGGCTCAACGCAGATCACTGAGAGCTAGCAGCACAGTGATCAGGCCCTAGGAGGGATCACCGCACAGCACAGCACCTCACAGCAGAGTGGATAGGCCCATGAGGGCTTGTAGCAGAGTGTGAAGAGGTCCTAGAGGCCACGACACAGGTCAGCAAGGCCATCCAGGCAGATCATGCTCTCACTTCAACATGGTCAACAAGGGTAGACGGCAGGCTGGTTAGAATACCTAAGGGGTTCGGTTCAGACCTTAGAGGTCAGCAGCACTGTTAGCAGGCCTTTGGAGGCCCTACATTATAGTGAGGGTGACCCTAGAAGGGCTGCATTAGCAGCAGCAAGTTTTTTGAGGGCCTGCGTCAGCATTCAGAGGATTGTCGTCACCATTTTGGAGCTGATCTAGGACCTGTGTCATCACCAGCAGGGCTGGCATCATCAATTGAGGCCTTATGGTGTCTTATATCAGTAGATCTGGGCTCTCACAGGAAGCCCACAGGCAGATCATGCTCTCACTTCAACTAATCAGGGCTATCGTCATAGGGCTGACATCAGCATCAGGGCTGTTGTCATATTGAACAGGGCTTACATCAGCTGAAAAGATAAGTACTTGGTCTCTCTAAGTGTATTTACCCTCATGTGTGCGAAGGGTTTGATTTCATCGTCATGATGTATACTATACTTGTCCTTCATCAATGAATCTTCATTTGAAAGGTTGTTGGGGCTTTCTCCAATAAGGGTTTCCCCAGGGTAAAACATGGTGTCTACTGTGCATGTTTATTGTGATGTGATGTGTTTATTTTCTGCTCTATTTAGTTTACTGTTACAACTGGTTAATGTCATACTACCCATAAGTAATTAATATGGTTGATACTTTCATGTGTAATTATGCTAAAGAAAAAATTTTAAATGCACTCATAATTACCAGCTTAAGGAAGTAGTTAAAAATTCAACACAAGCATGCTACAGAAATGGCAAATGGAAAGCATATACTAAACAGAGGCAGCGACACACAACATAGACAGCTTCAACCTAGAACGTGAAATCAGAGTACAAGAATAATAGAAAATAAACATCCCTCAGGGAGAAGAACACATATTGGCCCAATTAAGAATAAGTTCACATAGGTTAAGGTATCAGCTGGGAAGTTAGAAGGAACCAATGGAGGAATGGGAGAACAAGACATGTCATGTTCGTAGTAAATGAGAGGTGGAGATAGAGAAACACTTCCTACTCCACTATGGGGTGTATAACCACATCAATTGGGGGGGTAATTAGAAGACAACAGTTGGGAGGCAGCATTATTGGAGTCATGAGAAGAGGACGTGACAAAAAGGGCAACAAAGATGATGTGTTTAGAGACAGATAACTCAGAGCCAACCCAACCAAAGCAAGTGACACACTTATGGGGGCAAATCCTGATAAGCAACACAACAATTTACCAGTATCTGCTTCTGGGATATTCTCTTCCTCACATTTCTGTATTCTTACTTCATAGAAGAAATGTACGAATGAGATATATGTTGTTCAGTGACATAGGCCAGTTAGCCTTGTGGATGTTTTCACAAGATCTCTCTCTCACGGGGGCAAATCCTGATAAGCAACACAACAATTTACCAGTATCTGCTTCTGGGATATTCTCTTCCTCGCATTTCTGTTTTCTTATTTCATAGAAGATATGTACCAATGAGATATATGTTGTTCAGTCACATAGGCCAGTTAGCCTTATGGATGTTTTCACAAGATCTCTCTCTCTCTCCAAAAGCTTTGCCAATCTGTATGCTGGCTGTGAGGTGCAAGTCCTTGAGTTGATGAGATAGCATCCACCCTTACTCTGGTAATAACATTGTCGACAGTTCCAATGTCATGAGATAGCATCCACTCTTACTCTGGTACTAACATTGTTGACAGTTTCAATGTCATGTTTCATGGACCCTCTTTGGCTGATGGTTGTTATCTATGTGATGTCCACAATATTATCTTATTCCATGGCATATCCCTATGTTTTGATTTCATTCCACATTAACACGCTCTCGATCTCTCTCTCATGGACACCAAGTCTTTCCAATGCTCCCAAGTATGACTCTCTGCCAGTGAGTCCAAACTCGCCAGCAATGAGTTGGAACCTAGAGAACTTATGGGTTGGGCGGATGGAAAAATTCCCTATCACCAAATATAAATGCCAAAAAGGAATAGAAAAATCCATGATATCAACGATTTCTCCTGTCGAGTTTTTTCCTCAGTCCAAGTTGAACTCTTACGCTCTAGCCTCACCTAGTCGTTTGCCAAATCCTTATTTTGAACCATTTCTGCTCCCAAGTTTTTTCCAGTCCGAATCGAACTCTCACACTGGCGTAAAACCGAGTAGCTCGCCAAGCAACCCTTATGTTGAATGATTTTTGCAACAAAGTTTTTCTTGAGTCCATGTCGAACTCTTATACTCCGGCCCGAGCAAAGCTTTTCAACAGGCATTTCTGTGAGCACGTGTGTAAACGTAGCTAGGGCAAACTTGGGTGTGGGTTTTTTAATTAAATGGTCCAAAAAATGCAGTATTTTCACCAGATGAATTTTACGGGTTTGCAAATCAGCAACTATAACGTACGAACTCTGCCATAAACTTCAATTTGTCCGTATAATGTCCATTGCTAAGATCATGCCCTAAGCTAAGCTAAGTGCTCAAAATCTGCCTGAGATATTTAATATTAAAAAGAAAAGGCCCGCATTTGTAATCCAGAGCTCCATGAAAGTGAAAAAAATTAGTGGAAATCTCTGCAGCTTTCATTCTCATCATTAAAGCAGTTGAATTACTGGGAGAAGGGCGATGATTTAAAGAAATAAAGGCTCTGATTTTGAAGAAATATAAGTACCTGTAGCTTCTTTTTCTTGCGAGTTTGGAAGCTCCCCTGGAACGTGAATTATTTTCCAGTTGTGCAGTGTATTGGGTGACTCTGTCATAGCCATTGATTGATTGCCAGGTTTGAAGCTTGGCACAAGTTAGGCTTTGAGCATAAGTGGCTTAAAATGCAATAATGTGGATTTGAACATAAATCATATTGTTAAAATGCTTATGTGGATGTGAACATAAAATGTTTTAAAATACAATATGTAATATGTGGATTTTAACATAGACTATGGTGCACTCGACAGCTTTTAATAAGTCATGTATTAAAATGAGTGTATGGATTTGAATATAAGGTATACACTTGTACCAAGAGAAACATGATTGTGTGCATGCTTGAATGAAAAGTTAGTAGGGTCTCGCGATAATGGCGGTCTGGCTAGGGTTTAGTGGTGCTTGAAAATAATGGTGGTCTTGCTAGGGTTTCATGGTGCTTGATGATAATGGTAGTCCGGCTAGGATTTCGTGGTGCTTGTAGTTGTGCACTCTTATCTGTTGGTCTCGTTATTTCATGATTTGATTGATGGGACTTTCCTTCCACTTATTTATTTTGATCTAACCTTGTGGGGTTTCTCGACGGCGGTGAGCCTGTGTTCTCTCCTTGTATTTGTCCCCCATCCAGTGTCTCCTGTCATTCTAAGGAGCCCCACCTACATATTTATTTGTCGTTATTGGTGTTTTTTTTTCTGCCAAGTGACAGTGGTTATGATGGACACCGCATTTAAGGGGATTTTTTCCTAGGAGCATGGGGATGCATCCTCATCACGAGATCTTTAGCCTAACCTCTTTCCTTTTGCTCAAGACCCTTTATTATGTGAACAAAGCTAATTGGAAGCTCTCTCTAGAGTCGGAGTGTCTTGGGGACACTGTCGGTATCGGTCCTAGTACTGTTTCACACAGTGGAGGGGGCCTCTCACGTAACCGGGGGAAGTTGCAAGGGCACATAGAGCTCAGAAGGCTTTGAGACTCTGTGTCGAAGACATGGCTATGACTCTGGGAAAAGACGTGCAGTTAGGACAGGTTTTGAGCCTTTCTTCACAGGCGATTGTTGGTAAGATTTGTTTCCCAATGTCAGTAGGACGGCCATTCTTGCCTGGGTCTCGGATAATTGGAAGCCCTTCCTCGGTTATTGTCCTGGAGTTTATATGTTGATCAACAATTGGATTATCTTCCATTTTATTAACGAAGCTCATGTCTCCCATATATTGGAACGTATGTGGGTTATCGGCAGAGGTTCTCTCTATTTGAAGAAGTGGCATTCCAACTTCAACTCACTAATCGAAAAAACTCCAAAAGAATCACTTATGGTTATTATTAAAAGGCTTCCCACTCAAACTTTGGTCTCGAGAGATTTTCATGGTGATTGCTAACAGAATTGAGCGGTTTATTTTCTTCGACGATAAATGCCTCTTCCATGAAGAAAATCAAACGGCCTCGATTCTCACAAATATTGATGTGGAGCTCGGTCTTCCATAGATGATAACTATCAACTAGGGAAAGAAACATTTATGTCAGACCCTGGACTACTGGAGAACCCCCTTTTGTTATCATATTTGTGGTGAAGTTGGGCATTTAAAAAACTCTTCCAGAGTGTTGCATTTGGGTCGAGTGATTCCTTGCTTAGAAAAGACTTGGACCTTTCACTTTGCTCTGGGTCACCATGAGGTGTCCACTTTAGTCAAGGCGGACCACTTCAGTAGTACCCCCTCTTTTGGCAGCGCTCTCTCTTTCTCGGGTAAGCTACAAAAGATCTTTCTTGCTTTTTTTTAAACCCTAATTGAATTTGACATTAAGGTTGTAAATAGTGTTGATCCTATTTCCTCTGTTGGGGCAGAAGGCGTTTCTTTATTAGCTCCTATCACTTCTTTGACTTCGTCTCCAGGATTGGAAGTCCTAGGTGGGGAGTGTGTCTCGGTACCCTTGTATCAACAATCTCACCCTAGTCATGAACCCGCAAACACTCTCAGCTCCCTTGATTTGAACCCTGACTCTCAACTTTTTAGTGATGAGAGAGTTGTCCTAGAATATGTGGGCCTACCACTTGACACTATGTGCCCGGGGGTATTAAATTGTTCGGGGTTGGGAACCCCCAATATAGCCACAGGGGGTTTTTACAGGAACCCCTACAAATTTATTCTGTGGGTGTCACAAATCAGACCCCTTTGGTATCATGCAACCCAAATGTTACTATAAGGAAAAAGAATGGGGAGCGAAGGCACAAAGCCATTGCTTGGTCTTCCACTGGTGATTATGAGGTATTTGAAGGTGATGGTCCTGCGGAACCTTCTTGTCAAATTAATTCTTTGGATTGACAGAACCTTCTCATGGAGAATTTCGGGCCTCTTAGAGTAGGGTCGGCCACTCCTGTGGTGACCTAATGATCTTGTTATCCATTAATGTGAGAAGTGTAGGGGGCACCCCCAAATTCTTGGCCCTCAGGAGATTAGGACAATTAGTCTCCTTGGATATCGTTCTCTTATAAGAAACTATGGTTGCTGGTTTGAAGGATCGTGACTTTATTTTGCGTTTATTTCTGAGTTGGGTTTGTTGTTCTACAAATGCAATGGGACTAACGGGAGGTCTTTGTTGAGCATCGATTGTCATTGATGTCAACTAAAGAAGATGTCAAGTGTTTGATTGTCATCTAATGTATGTTATGAACGTGTGTCAACCCTTCTCTTTACTTTGTTAGTATATTGTTGTTGGATGCATATGCTTTGTAAGTCGTCCTGTAGTATTTGTTGATCCATAGTTTGTATTAGCCCATGGTATTGACCCATAGTATTAGACGCATATGCTTTGTAAGTCAGCCCGTAGTATTATATGTTCCATGGTATTGACCCATAGTATTGGACGCATATGCTTTGTAAGTCAGCCCGTAGTATTATATGTTCCATGGTATTAACCCATAGTATTGAGCATAGACTTAGTATATAAGTGTGTGTTGAGGCCAATGAAGGCACCGTGAAATTATTTGTATTGAGCTTGCTCAAAGGAGGTTGCCCCCTCGAAGTGGTCTGCAGTCAATAACAATATTATGTGATTTGATATATCGTGTATTTCATCAATTAATTGTTGCAGGTTCTTCACATCTGGTCTCAAAGGACTTTCTTGGGCTCGCTGGATGAAATTTCTGCCAAATTTTTTTCCGCATCTGTTGCAGGTTCGGATCTGGGAATAATCCCTATCCGCTTAACTGTGGGAATTACTTGGGCATAAGCCCTAAAACTCATTGTGAGGAGTACCATAGGAACCCCGAAGTAGCTAGCCCATTAAGAGGACCTGCCAGCGAAAAAGGGCAACGACCCCTACCTGATTGACTAGTTTCCACCCGTGAGGTAAACCAAGAGCTGTCGTTTGTGGCAAAACTGTTATCAGTTTTACCTGATCCGTGGAGTGAGGGGTACTGCCCCAATACGCAAGTCGTCGGACAACATTGGTGGCCAGGTGAATCCCCTTAACAGTTAGGAAGTCGAGCATACCTGGGATCCATATCTATTTTCAGCTACTAAATCGTAGATTTCCTCTGTCCAGAACTGTTGCCGATCACTTCTGTGCTGTTGCCGATCACTTCCGCGTCGTTGCAGATCCATCTGTTGTCGATCCCTTCCACGTCGTTGTAGATCCATTCCGAAAAAATATATATATATATAGTTTTTTCGCCATATCTCCCTTGTTTTAACTATTTTTTCCTTGAAACTTCATTGACACCCCTGCAATCCCATTCTGCATATTTCATTCCTGAGGACCCTATCCCAAATTCCACTTCCCAAAGCCAGAAATCTCACATTTGTCTATTTTTAGGGTTTGCCATAACTTTTTCGATTTTCACCCAATCACCTTCAAATTTTGCCACCATGTTCATTTCCTATTTATGCTTCTTTGTTCCTCTCTGACAAATTTTACCATTCTTTCACCCAGCTTCTGAAATCCTCATTTTCTGCTTCCCTGTCCATTCGAAAGTGTCCAAAACCTAGTCAAACCCCAATTACCCATCAGAGTTTTTTTCCCAAATCCAAATTTCTCTTTACTAAATAAGTTTATGTTTGTGTTTTTCTACCCATTCACAATAAGAAAAAAAACTCCTGGTTATGGTTGTCACCTGCGCAGGAGCACAAATCATGGAGGAAGAACTTGCAGCCCTCAAAACCAAACTCCAAGATTTGGATGAAAAAATTCTCAGCCTCCATCTTCAACATTCATCCATGAACACTGGGTTCTCTTCTTCCAGCAATTTTCGTGGGCCAAAGCTTGATTTTCCTCGCTTCAATGGTAATGATCCGATTGGATGGATATATCGGACAGAACAATATTTCAGTCTGCATAATACTTTTGATGTCCAAAAAGTTCCATTCGCATCCTTTCATTTGGAACAGGAAGCCCTTCAATGGTACCGTTGGTACATCAAGGCTCATGATGAGCCAAAATGGATAGATTTGTGTCGACTCCTTTTGCAACGATTTGGTCCTAGTGCTTTTGATGACTTCACAGGAGCACTCACTAAACTTCGCCAAATTGGCACTGTGAGAGAGTATCAGATAGAATTTGAGAAACTAGCCAATCACACAGAAGGATTGTCCGATGAATTCTATAGGAGTTGTTTTATCAGTGGTCTTAAGGATGAAATCCGCTCAGAGGTTAAAATGTTCTGTCCCAACACAATGATGGAAGTCATAGGGTTGGCTAAGTTGGCGGAGGACAAGATCACAGCCCAACAACGCTCCAAATCCACTTTTGTTCCATTCAGAAATATGGTTTCCCAACGACCTCCCATCACGCCAGCTCCTCGCACAACTCCTATCAAGCATTTATCTGAAGCAGAGATGCGGGCACGTAGAGAAAAAGGGCTTTGTTATAATTGTGATGAGAAATTCACTCAGGGACATAGATGTGTTGAGCAACAACTCTATCTCTTGGATGTGGATTCTCCGCCTGTCTCTGAACTTGGTGCAGAAGCTCCAGATACACTAAATGATCAGGTCGACATTCAGTAGCCGCCTGTTGACCCTCCGTCTCTGGACGATCACCCAGAGACATCTCTCCATGCTTTAGCCAGAGTCACCACCCCACAAACAATGCGGGTCAGGGGTTACTTCAAGAAGCTCCCTTACAATACTCATTGAGTCTAGTAGCACTCACAACTTCATTGACCCTCGGATCACCAAACAGGTTGATTGTTTTGTCCATCCTTGCTCCAACTTTGAAGTCATGATTGCCAATGGGGGCACCTTCCCTTGCAAGGGGAAGTGTCGCAATGTGTGTATCTCTATGGAAGATTATAACCTGCGCTCTGACATGTTTTCCTTGTCCTTAGGTGGATGTGATGTGGTTTTGGGCGCTCAATGGTTACGCACACTTGGCCCCATCTTATGGGATTTTGCAGAACTTTGGATGCAGTTTTCAATCAATGGAAAACAACACACATTTACGGGCTTACAACCATGGTCTCTCTGCATCATCAGTTCACATCACCTGAAAAGCTGCTTAAGAAGAATTCACATGGTGTCATCGCTCAACTCCATTCCATTCAGATGCACCCATCAACGGTCTCCACTACTCCCTTGGATAGATATGTAGGTGTCTTTGCTAAACCAGTGGGCTTGCCGCTTTCAAGAGACCTTTCCGATATGAATTTAGCCGACTCTACATCTGAGAAGGAAATGATGGCTATTTTGCATGCAGTACAGAAGTGGCAGCCATACCTATTAAGGAATTATTTATGCATCAAGACTGATCACCAGAGTCTGAAAAAATTCCTTAAACAACGGGTCTCTTCCCCAACACACCTGAAATGGGTTAGCCAACTCATTGGTTATGCCTATGAGATCACTTACAAGAAGGGTAAGGACAATCTGGTGGCGGATGCTCCTTCTCGCACATTTGATGACCCGGTTTCTCTTTCAACTATTTCTATGTTTGTTCTAAATTGGTTGCAATCTGTTCAACAAGACTATGTCTTCTATGAACTCCATGCTTCTCCATCGGCAGGGCACTCTCGGTTCCTCAAAACGTATGACCAGGAGCAATGTAACTTCTTTTGGCAAGGACTGAAAATGACAATTCAACAGATGGTGGTTGAATATAATACTTTCCAGGTCAACAAGGATGAAACGACACTCCTTACGAGATTGCTCGAACCCTTACCCATCCCTACACAGATTTGGACAGATATTTCTATGGATTTCCTTGAAGCGCTCCAGTGGTACAATACCATATCTAAAATGACTCCATATGAAGCAATATATGGACATGCACCGCTAGTTCTTCTTCCATACACCCTCAACAATTTCCCAGTTCAGGAAATTGATTCGGTTCTTCGAAACTGCGATCAACTTCTTCTCATTTTGCAAGACAATCTTCACATGGCAAGAATTGAATGAAACAACAAGTCGATTAGCATTGTTCTGAGTGCACTTTTCAAGTAGGTGATATGGTTCTTCTTCGTCTCCATCCTTCCAAGCAATCTTCCCTGAAACTCAAAAGGCGTCAGCTTCTCTCTCAATCTATCACAGAGGTATTAATTCAGTGCCACGAAATGCAACCAAAGGATGCTACAGGGGAACAACTCCTTCAGATTCTGCATCAATTTCCACATCTAAAGCTTTGAGGACAAAGCTTTTTCTAAGGGAGAGGGGATGTTAGGAACTCGTGTCAACCCTTCTCTTTACTTTGTTAATATATTGTTGTTGGACGCATATGCTTTGTAAGTCGTCCCGTAGAATTTGTTGATCCAGAGTTTGTATTAGCCCATGGTATTGACCCATAGTATTGGACGCATATGCTTTGTAAGTCATCCCGTAGTATTATATGTACCATGGTATTGACCCATAATATTGGGCATAGACTTAGTATATAAGTGCGTGTTGAGACCAATGAAGGCACTGTGAAGTTATTTGTATTGAGCTTGCTGAAAGGAGGTTGCCCCCTCGAAGTGGCCTGCGAGCAATAAAAATATTCTATTATTTGATATATTGTGTATTTGTCATGTCCCAAATTTGGTATTGGGTCACAATGGCCTAATCACATTGGCCCTATTCATTATAGTTTGTCAAATTGATGCTAAAGGTCAAATAATTGCCAAGGAGGAAAATTACTAGTTTTCTAGGTTTGGGGTGGAAGCTTTGGGATTTGGAATAATGGGGATAATAAATGATGTTTGAATATTAGAATGGCATAAATATTTAATAAATGAGCTAAATAAATATATACAAGTGAAAATCAAAGTGGCATTTCTTCATGAAGACACATGTAGGAAGTGGGACCCACACATGGCTAGATTTCCCCACTACACTTGGCATCATTCTCTCACAAATTCGAATTCAAGGTGAATGGTAACATACTTGGGGGAGTCCAAAAGGTATTATTCATGGCATGAATCATCCAAGGTCGAAATATAGAGGAAGAGTAACTCCCATGGAAGAGGAAGAGGCAATTTGGAGCTAGTGAGACACTTGGGCTAAATTCCCTAGCTCTATGACAACAATGATGAAGATTCTATGACACCTATGACACAAATCAGACCTAAAGGCTGACATATGACATATATGACATGTCAGGGCTAAGAATAGACTTCAATAGGGCGCTCAAGGGTGTTAGGGCAGTTAAGATGCTTCCACATGTGATTTGGTGGAAGTGGGAGACTAGGAATTGTTGTACAAGTGGCGTTCTTTGGAATCTCTTCCCAACTTGAGTTGGCATGAGTCTCTTGGAAGGAATTCGACCCATGGAGGACATTAGAACTTTATAAATGTCAATAACAAATAATGAAACCAGCTTTTGATCATTTGTAGAATTTGCAATTGCATTTGTGAAGAGGGAGAGCTAGTGGATGACTAGTTTCTTGCCTTAGCCAATTTCGAGGGTGAAAGATTCCCATCCAAGTTGGTAATTGAAAAGGCCATTCAGACCTTTCATTTGGAGCTTTAATGGAGTCTTTATTTGCAGGTGTAAGCTACGGGGCAGCTCATGGTTTCTTCTATTGCAGCTCACTCCTTCAACCATTTCCAGTTTTGATAGCATATTCTTGATCCTTGAGGGAGGGCATTTTTGGTGAGCTATTGTACTATTTGGGGAAGCTTTTAATGCCCCATTTATTTTTTAATATGAAGTAAATACTCTGTTCTGCATCTCCAAAAAGTTTCAGGTCGAAATTCCAAGTAGAAATGTATAAATCTCATTTTTAATGGAAGAACAATGCCATTTCCCCACTACCTTGTTGTGAGCCAATGTATTAATGATGATTTCAAATGAATGGACGATTCTATGATATATTTGTGATCAATATACTGCCATGGATGTCTTCTATGAGTTTCATGTACTGTACTTAAGCATTTGAAGCATTTTTACTTAGTTTAGTTGTATTGGGAGGTGAAATAGTGCCATTTCCCCAAGGGTCGAATTGGGGATTTTTGCAGTTGAATGGGAGAGGGTAAGAACAGTTGTAATAATCCATTAATGGTGAATATGAGACTTTAATAAAATACTTAACACATTACATACCTCTGTTCATAAATTTGAGTGCGTTTGGAGACATTTGGGAAGCCACTTTTAGTACTTACCCCAGGGGGATTTGAACCCCAAATTACTAGTAAAATTGCATAATTGGTTCAGAATCTTAAGAGAGTTTGAAGAGGTATTTTTGTGGATATATGTCATCCATAAAAATCATATCCAAGTTCTAAGATCATTCATACACCTTCCTTGAAGATTTGAAGGCATTTGGAGTCAATTTGAGACCTAGAGACCAATACTAGTCAAAGGAAAATCACTAGTAAAGTTACCTACATTGATCAGAATTGAAAGAGGATTTGCAGAAGTATTTTAAAGGTCCAAAGGCATCCCTGAAACACATATTTATGTTCTAATATCATTCATATACCTTCTCAGAATATTTGGGGATCATTTGGGGCAAATTGGGGACCTAGAGATCAAAACTAGTCAAAGGTCTAACTAGGGAAAAAAGCGAAAAATTGTCATTTTAATAAAATTCCTAACAAGGGACATTACAGTGGTATCAGAGCATGATATTGGAACCTGATGTGGTCTAATATTCATGAGTACAAGAATTCAGGTACCCCCATTAGATATTGAAACCAAAAGTGCTTTTGTTGAAGAAAAAAAAAAGTAGGAGAAGAAGAGCATTTTTTTTGAAGAAACTATGACTAGGGATGAAAAGGGAGCTTCATATGATGGTGAGGAGCATATAAAAATTATGAAAACAATATTTGAAGATATGCCAAGCAACTTAAGGAAGGATTCGAATTGTTTTCTATTGAACTTGTGGAAAAAATTATTGATTTTAAGGAAACCAAGGGGCAAAATGCATCAGCTTGCTTGAAGGAGCAAAAGGAAGAGATATCACAAGATCATGAAGAAGATTCTATTGAAAATATGGAAAATCATTTCGAGACACCTTCTAGCTTAGACATGAACGAAAGAGCATCTACTGATGGATGCTTAAACTATGAAGGAGTACCTACTGATGGGTGCTCACACCTCTATGTTGGTGACATAGAGATCACTTTTGAAAGTGTTGCTGCAAGCCCAAGTTCCATTCAGCATGATAATGAAGACCTTGCAGAAGTTAAAGAAGAACCAAGATCAACTCCCTCATCACCACTTGAGCTTCATGAAGTTGGTCCAAGAAAAAATGAAGAAGATGAGGAGGTTCATTTGCAAGAGCCTCATTTTCTTGAAGGGTCCTTAAAGATGAATGAAAAGAAGATCCAAGAGTCCCTCAGCATTATCCATGACACTCAAGCATTGGTGTCAAATTCTTGTTGGAGAGCTACTTCATTGGAGGAAACATCCTTCCTTGAAGACATGGAGAAGATTCAAAGAGCAATGTGCCACATCAAAGGTAATTTCATGTCTTTGCTTTTTGATAGAAACCATTTGCTTGAGCTTAATGAATTGTTACATGATGCATACTTAAAGAATAATGAGGATATTCATAAGCTCACAATTCAAAATGAGCAACTTCTTGAAAAGTTGCAAAATACTTGTTTTTCCTCCTATGTTTCAGATTGTCAAATGGTAGATTGTTTGGAGGATTCTCATGACATGGTGGATCATGAGAAATGTGGGAATTTGAATGTGCTTAATGTGTTTGAAGATGAACTTGAAGAGATCCAAACACTTTATGTGGTGGAAGAGGAACTTGAATTGTCTCTTAATGAAGGTTATGCAATTTTTAAAGAAGAGCATGATTCCTCTAAATTGGAACCAATCTATGACAAAGGTTTCCCACTTTGAAGGAGTTGCATGATACTACCCACATGGATCCTTCCCATGATGAAACTTCTGCATTTTTTTATCATTTGGGTGAGTTAGTTCATTCTCTTACGTCCTACAATTCCATGTTTTGCAGTATTAGTCTCAATGAAGTATGGGTGAAAGGGTTCTTTTGGATGGTGCCACATGAGGAGTATGGAACTCCTAGATTTACCTTTTATGATGACATGGTGGAGCACACTCTTATTCACATTTGCAACAACATTATTTGTCACTTTATGATGATGCAAATCTACATGGATGCACCTATGATATGCATTTGAGTCACTTGAAGACTCATGGTTTTTCTTGCTCAACACTTGATTCATTTGATGTTGGAGGAACTTCATCCAACACTTGGGAGAATAGATTTATGATTGGAGAACATTTTTGTTGGCAGCCACATACTTTGTTATATTTTTATGATTCTCACATTCATGGATGTATGGGTGAGACTTCTTTGAGTCATTTGAAGTCTCCTTGTTTTATCTACTCATTATTTGGTTCATATTTTAGTGGAGATTCTTCATTCACTTCTTGGATGAAAGAATGCATGGCTGAATATTTTGATGCATATCACATCCTTTTGGAGCAGCATTATAGGACATGGGATCCTCACCTATGTCATTGGAGCAGATTTGATTGGTCACTTGAAGCTTGTATGCACTTGGAAAATGGTGGTCTACTTGCTTGGAGGTATAATCACTTTCATGACTCTTTGATGAAGCATATCCTTGATGTACATTTTCATTATGTTGTTATGTACTTTGATGATATATATTTGGTACTCATGATGTTTGGAAAAATGCATACAAGAAAATGGGATCCAGGAATCCTCTTATCTAATGGTGTGGGTTGGAGAGCACTCTTAATTGTTGGGGTGCAATACAAGCAATGGGACCCTGGAATAATTTTTATCTCATTGGTTTCATATTTTTTGGGGAAGCAAGCAGTATGGGAGATGGATTCCCCACTTAATAAAGTGATTTTAATCAGAGTAGTATAGCAGCAAGCATGGTGGTTCCTCTCTAAAATATTCATGGAAACTCAAAGACTCAAGGTTGGGCAATTCAATGGCAACTTCAAAGAATTATACAGAAAGCAGGTTCTTCAACACCCACGTTTAAAATTGCTTGAGGACAAGCAATATTGGGAAGGGAGGATTTGTCATGTCCCAAATTTGGTATTGGGTCACAATGGCCTAATCTCATTGGCCCTATTCATTAGAGTTTGTCAAATTGATGCTAAAGGTCAAATAATTGCCAAGGAGGAAAATTACTAGTTTCCTAGGTTTGGGGTGGAAGCTTTGGGATTTGGAATAATGGGGATAATAAATGATGTTTGAACATTAGAATGGAATAAATATTTAATAAAGGAGCTAAATAAATATATACAAGTGAAAATCAAAGTGGCATTTCATCATGAAGACACATGGAGGAAGTGGGACCCACACATGGCTAGATTTCCCCACTACACTTGGCATCATTCTCTCACCAATTCGAATTCAAGGTGAATGGTAACATACTTGGGGGAGTCCAAAAGTTATTATTCATGGAATGAATCATCCAAGGTCGAAATATAGAGGAAGAGTAACTCCCATGGAAGAGGAAGAGGCAATTTGGATCTAGTGAGACACTTGGGCTAGATTCCCTAGCTCTATGACAACAATGATGAAGATGCTATGACACCTATGACACAAATCAGACCTGAAGGCGACATATGACATATATGACATGTCAAGGCTAAGAATAGACTCCAATAGGGCGCTCAAGGGTGTTAGGGCAGCTAAGATGCTTCCACATGTGATTTGGTGGAAGTGGGAGACTAGGAATTGTTGTACAAGTGGCGTTCTTTGGAATCTCTTCCCAACTTGAGTTGGAATGAGTCTATTGGAAGGAATTCGACCCATGGAGGACATTAGAACTTTATAAATATCAATAACAAAGAATGAAACCAGATTTTGATCATTTGTAGAATTTGCAATTGCATTTGTGAAGAGGGAGAGCTAGTGGATGACTAGTTTCTTGCCTTAGCCAATTTCGAGGGTGAAAGATTCCCATACAAGTTGGTAATTGAAAAGGCCATTCAGACCTTTCATTTGGAGCTTTAATGGAGTATTTATTTGCAGGTGTAAGCTACGGGGTAGCTCATGGTTTCTTCTATTGCAGCTCACTCCTTCAACCATTTCCAGTTTTGATAGCATATTCTTGATCCTTGAGGGAGGGCGTTTTTGGTGAGCTATTGTACTCTTTGGGGAAGCTTTTAATGCCCCATTTCTTTTGTAATATGAAGTAAATACTCTGTTCTGCATCTCCAAAAAGTTTCAGGTCGAAATTCCAAGTAGAAATGTATAAATCTCATTTTTAATGGAAGAACAATGCCATTTCCCCACTACCTTGTTATGAGCCAATGTATTGATGATGATTTCGAATGAATGGATGATTATATGATATATTTGTGATCAATATACTGCCATGGATGTCTTCTATGAGTTTCATGTACTGTACTTAAGCATTTGAAGCATTTTTACTCAGTTTAGTTGTATTGGGAGGTGAAATAGTGCCATTTCCCCAAGGGTCGAATTGGGGATTTTTGCAGTTGAATGGGAGAGGGTAAGAACAGTTGTAATAATCCATTAATGGTGCATATGAGACTTTAATAAAATACTTAACACATTACATACCTCTGTTCATAAATTTGAGTGGGTTTGGAGGCATTTGGGAAGCCACTTTCAGTACTTACCCCAGGGGGATTTGAACCCCAAATTACTAGTAAAATTGCATAATTGGTTCAGAATCTTAAGAGAGTTTGAATAGGTATTTTTGTGGATATATGTCATCCATAAACATCATATCCAAGTTCTAAGATCATTCATACACCTTCCTTGAATATTTGAAGGCATTTGGAGTCAATTTGAGACCTAGAGACCAATACTAGTCAAAGGAAAATCACTAGTAAAGTTACCTACATTGATCAGAATTGAAAGAGGATTTGCAGAAGTATTTTAAAGGTCCAAAGGCATCCCTGAAACACATATTTATGTTCTAATATAATTCATATACCTTCTCAGAAGATTTGGGGATCATTTGGGGCAAATTGGGGACCTAGAGATCAAAACTAGTCAAAGGTCTAACTAGGGAAAAAAGTAAAAAATTGCCATTTTAATAAAATTCCTAACAAGGGACATTACAGTATTTCATCAATTAATTGTTGCAGGTTCCTCACAATGTCAAAGAGGATGTCAATTGATTCAGTATGATTCATTGATATCAGCACAAGTCAAAGTGGATACAACATTCCAACATAAATATAAAGAAGCCACTTTGAGGAAGTTTATGCGCATGATGAAGAAAGCATGAACATCAGAAGTATATGCGCAAAAGGTGAAAGTGACAAATATGCAACTTAGAAGTATATCTAAAATCACAAACATCTGAAGAAGACAAGAGGCATATATATGTAAGGTGAGATACATGGATGCCAGTCTGAAAGAGTATATCTAGGTATTACATCCATTCTGAAGAAGTATGAAGTTGTGAATCAAGGATGCATTAAGAATGCAACTTTAGAGTATATCTAAGAGTGCATTCAAACAGAAGATGTGTGTCAAGGATACATCATACATGAACCAATATGAAGAAGTACATAAGATGATACTTCATACAGATCCAAAAGGATACTTCATGAAGATTCAGTTCAAGAAGGAACACAAGCAATGTATCCTACATCATATAGTCCTTGCGCAGAAATTGAGTCCACCAAACTACACCTTCTCATGACAAACAACCAAGGAGTTGGTTGGACAATAGTAAAAGTTCTCAAACTGCCAAGAAGATGACTGGACCAAAGGGACAAGCAATCTAGCAAGTCTAAGTGTTGTTTGGTTAATGGTTGGGAGTGCGCAGGAATAAAAGAAACAACAGATGCACGAACAATCCTGAAAGCGTGCAAGCACAACCAATCAGAAGATGCCTTCAGGTGGTGAAAAGTGCACAAGTTCCTAAATAGGTGCGATCGGTTGAAGATCACAATGATAAAATACCACAGTTGATGAACAACAAATGCACAAGTCCCACAAGTAATGATAAGGCGGAGGTCAAAGTCCCACCAAAGAGAAGTTGGAGTGTGCACAATTTCTATAAAGCTTAATCTCATGAAGGACACATCACCCAAATGCAATGATGAGCATAGATCACAATCCCACTAAGTAGAAGCTGGAGAATGCGCAAACTATGCAAAACAGTGATAACTCAAGAGCGCATTACCCACAAAGGATGGTACATCAAGGGTATGGACATATCAAAGATAAGGTGGAAGATTGCGCATATACCGTAAGGCAATGGTACATATAGAGCGCAATGGTACACCACCAAGGTATAAAGTCCCATTAAGTTGTGGACCTTAAGGGGGCTTGATATATCAGATATGACACATCAATAGTGCAGATGATGACACATGGCATATGCACGATCCATGAAGTATGGAAGAAGGGATGCCACCACCAACTTGCAAACATACAATTCATGCAGGACATGTATAAATAGAGATGCAAGTTGGAGATTTGAAAAAAGTGAAAGAGCAGGAAGATTTCAAGTTTTGTGAAAGTTTCAGTTTGTTTTTCGTGGCATCAAGGGGCTCATGGATAGAACAGAATGATCTAGCGAAGAGCCGAATGCGCACAAGCAACATAACGAAGTTTTGATGGTGCGCATAAACATGTCGTAAATCAGTGACAATTGCGCAAACACGGAAAGGAAGAAATACTGAACAATGCAAGTTTTGAATATCTTGAAGGACTGTATCACAATCAACACGTCGATAGTCATAGAAGTTGAAGAGACATAAGCCCAGAGACTGAATCGAAGGTTATGAGATATTGCACGGATGTCTAGCTGATGCATATGAACTAAAGTGAAAGTGTGCAAAGTTGAAGACTACATCTAATGCGCAACAACAGAATAATAGCAGAATCAGATAAGCATATCATGATGCAGATGATCTAAGACAAGTGCGTTATATTGAACAGACCAATCATTTGATGCACAAGACGTCACAGATCATTTGAAGGACTGCAACACTTATTCAGAATGGATACATCATACAATGCATTGTTATCTATGTTATTAGTGCTTCATTTCAATACAACAAGTCATAAATTGAAAGCACAATATTAGTTGATCATTGCAGTCACGTAAAGAAGAACGTTGAACAAGAAGCGTGGACTGCAAAATCAATAGACCACACAATCCATGAAGTGAATCATTAGCAGAAGTGTGATTTGAGATGAAAGAGAAGTCAAGTGATGTATGCATAGCAGTGATAGAATACAGTTTGCATACGAAGTTTGCGCATAACAGAATCATCATCAGAAGAAATGAAGAAGTGCGTAGAGTTGAAGAACAGTAAGGCAACAAAATATATCAGACATCAGGGAGGTCGGACGGGGCAAGGAGACAAGGAGTTGGAGCTTCCTTTAGGTTGGTGACTGTAAAACAATAAGGATAAAGGGAGTTGCAGCTTCCTTCAGGTTGGTGCTTGTAAAACAAAGTGAGAGGGGGTCGGTGCCTCCTTCTAGTTGGTGCTGGAGAAAAATTAGGGGGTTGGAGCCTCCTTCCAGCTGGTGTTGGTAAACAAAAGAAGTTGGTGCTTCCTTGAATGTATTCTTTCTCATTATAAAGAGCATTCTGTGGTTTTCTCCTGTTTGGGTTTCCACGTAAAAATCATGTGTTGTTATGTGTTGATGATGTGGTGCATGTACATGTGAATGTTTATTTACTAATGGATAACTGATGATAAATGATTAAGTAAAGTTCAATCTATTAAAGAAGGTCAAATATGTTAATAATTGCGCCAATACTGATTCACCCCCCCTCTTATTATTAAATCGATTCCAACAATTGGTATCAGAGTGGGTGTCTTCAGTAACAAATTAACATCTAGAAGATAAATCAGAGCGCAATTATGGGAAATGAAGGTTCTCCAAGTGAAACACCATAGTTACAGGAACATGGTTGTTTAGACAACCTCTCTGTTATAGAAGCACGAGACATTATTCGTACACAAAGAAAGACAATAGAAGAGGTTAAGAAGATAGCAACAAGAATGTTAAATCTACTAAAAAGGAAGGAAGCACAATCTAAAGAATTGGTAACAACTCTCACCGACCAGCTGCAGGAAGGTAGAGAAACCAGTCATAATGGAAATCTAAGGAACAAAACCTTGGAAGACAAGCTGAAAAACTCAACTACAGAGAATCAAAAGCTTGAAAAGGAGATCACCCTTCTCAAGAAAGATTTAGAAAAGGTCACGGAAGAAAAGGAAGAAAAGGGCAAGGAAATTCTGTCATTAAAACTTCAGCTACAGGAACAATGTGACAACCAAAATCATTTTCAAGAAAGTCAACAAGAGATTGTCTTTCTCAAACAAAGAAACCTGGAATATGATAAACAACTTGATGAACAACGAACCACCTTGCAAGCAAAAGAGGAAGATCTAAAAAGGTTACAAGGGTACCTCATGCGCAAGCATTGAGGTACTGAATGAGATTCTCATAAAACAAAGATCCCCTCACAATAAATTTGCCATAGGTTTTGAAGACAACAATGAACAAACTGTAAAGGAGACTGCGCATCTAAAGAAGATAGATTTGTACACTACACAAACAAAAGAAATGAGTATGCACAAACCTGTTTGGTTTTGGAAATGTACAATGATTGGACACATTGGAAAATACTGCAACAATGTAATCTATTATAAGTGCAACAAAATAGGTCACAAGGCATTGGACTGTAAAAGACCAAAAAGAACTATGAAATGATGGATAAAGAAGACTGATGGAGCATCAGAATAAAAAATTGAAGGCAACATTGATGAAGGTCAAAGAAAAACTCACTGTTGTAAAAGAGTGTGGAGGAAGAAGAATGTGAATGATGATAATATGTCAAGCACTCCTCTCAATGAATGGAAGGACCCGGGAGACACATTTGTCTCCAGCTCAACACAAGACTAATTCATCATTAGCTAGACCCATCGTAGTAAGACACATGCGACATTGTAAACTATGACAATGGGAAACATTAATGACTTAGTGGAGCAGTGGCACAGACGACATTAATTACACAAACGACAACTTCATAAATGACTGAAGAAAGTTCAATGTATCGGGAGCAAGTAACTAGATTTTCTAGGAAACCTTCCAATATCCCGAGCTCAAACAAAATCAAGAGAAATCTACATATCATTAATGACTAACAATACGATCGGTCTTCAAAAACCCCTGAAGGTTACTGGTAAGAACCCTAATGCCTATAGAGAACAACTGTTGCAAGAAAATCATCTGTGAAAGCTTGATATTTGAGAACCATGGCATTCAAGAGACAACATAAGAACAAAGTTGTGGGTACACCAGCACCTGTTCAGGACTATCGTGAGTATACCCCCTCATGAAAAATGGATGCTCCAATTTTCACTCCGACCAAACTGGAAAGCACAAAGCTGCCCGACTGAAAGGAATCCGAAGGAGTTGTTATTGCAGAGAACATATATGGTACAATAGACCGGGTCATATTTACAAAATACGATATAGGTGATATCAAGAAATTCCCAGACCTTGCCAAAACTTGGTATATGGAGCAAAGTGAGACAAGTGAAATGGTCTCTAGGATTGGGCCATTGGATTATCCAAGTCGGGAATACTGAACTTGCTTGAAATTCCTTACTTTGGAAAGTCTGACTATGCAAATATGGGCACAAAATTGTTGTTATCACAAGTTCATAGCGGATACATATGGCTCAACAAAGCAATACCTATTGATGTTGCGCTTATTGAATCAATAACTGCTCTACCTCCCTCCGGACAAGATGTAGGCCTCCTTTTTGACAAGAAGGGACTTGGGAAAAGACTGACTAAAAAATATGGAACTCAAAGAGGTAGCATAGGGTTCATTATTGCTCATATCAATAAACCAAATGTGAATTCGCTGTCAAAATACTCGCTTGTAAGCTATTTTGAAAGGGGCATCAAGATCAAGATCAAGTATCAGCAACAAAAAAGTGTGTAGAAGGTGCTCAGATGAATTGGGAAACATTTATATTAAATGATTTCCTTGAAGACTGCACATAAGCTCAAGAAAAAGGTAATGCTTTTCGATATTCCTGGCTACTGATTTGCATTGTTTTTGTTGGATGGAAAGAACCAGAAGGAAGCTAGTTCTTTGATAGAAATCGAAAACCCTTCCTGGGAGCTAGTTTTGCAAACATGTGGGCAACACAAAATAAACGAAGACAAGAGATGAATGATATGAACTTCTTTGTCTATTGTGAAGAAACTAAGCATGTCTTGTAGGAAACTCCTCGTATATGACCCTGTATATTTGAGGAGTTCAAGGGCACAATGTGCTTCAAACTTGGACTCCATTATACTTTTGTTCAAGCCAAAAGAGATCCAAACAAAAGATGGTTGGACGCCAAGTTCATGTGTTTTGAGAATGACATTGTGCAGATAGTGCAGGAATGGGATGAGGAATGGAGGATACCACTATCAGAAGAAGAGGAGATTGTGCTGAACAACAATGCAATACCCATTGTGGAAGAAAACCCCACTGAAATGCATGATAAGTCTGCTTGGCATAATGTGCCTACTAAAAACAGAAAAGAAACCAAGCATGCAGAAGGATCAACAAGAAAGAAAAGGAATTCCTCTAAGCCCAATCGGACCAGTATCCTTACTGCAGATCATTTGGATAGTATAGGCATAGAAATCACATATGCCACAGAAGAAGCCATGGAGCGTGTGGCCACAAAAGCTGAAGTTGAAGATCTTGCATCACAACAAGTAGAGATCATGCTGAAGATGGATGACAAGTTTGCAGATATGCGTCATCAGATACAAATTGACAAAATGAACAAGGATAGTAGATCCCATGACTCACAGGCACATTCAGACATGTAGGAAACACTACCACACAAGAGTTTGAAAATTCCATGTACATCATTAGGATTCTCTACCCAAGAAGCACACGGCTCGGTAAGTCATGTTGTGTTATCTTTATCCTTTTTAAATATAAATGAACTACATGTGTTTCAGACATCTACTACACAAGAGATCAGAAGAAGATATGAAGCCACTGAGTCAGACTTACACAAAAGTTAGAATAAAAAAGAAGCCCTGCAAGCTAAATATATGAAATTGAAGGAAGAACAAGAAAGGAGAGTACAAAAGGTAACAATTATGGAAAGAGAATCAAAAGAAGCCGTCACAAGAAGTGACACTCTAAGACAAGAAGTAGAAGAGGCAAAACAAGATGCCTCAAAATTACAGAAAGCTGCAGAGGAAGTGTTTGTGTCGCTCTCAGAATTTCAAAAGATCAAAGGCACTTCTCCAGAAGAGAAATTGTTGAAAGTAAGTGAAATCATCGAGGGTTGCAGGAAAAAGTCGTAGAACTGTCACAAGAACCTACAACACCTCAAAGAATAAGGGCAGAACAAGAAAGAGTGCTTGAAAGGATCAATATTGCATTTGAGAACATCAAAGTGCTGAGTCTAAAATGCATAGAGTTGCATGATGAAAGTACTCAGACTTGGACAAGTCTATTTAAAAATGAACAGCTAACAGAAGTGAATAAAATATTGTGCAACGCCCAAGAATCTAAACAAAAAATTCTTAATAGTCTGGTCGATCTGCCAGTCAATGGGAAATAAGAGAAAATGCAAGAGTTTAGAAAGCTGCAGCCAGAAATTAACATGCTCATAGAGGAACAATAGAGTCTAGCTAAAAGGTTCATACCACTTTAGGAAGAAGCGTACATCATTACAGGGTCCTTTCAAAAACTACAATATGAAATAAAAGAGGTAATCAACAATGGCATAGAAGGGCTTGGGTCTGTTTCTGAACAGGTAGAGATAATCCTAGTAAATAAGGAAAAATAACTAAAAGAAAAGGTTGTCTGTATAAAATCAAGATTACAAAGTCTAAAATCTACAGTTCAATCAGAAACTTTGCAGAAGAGAGAAGCATAAAGGCAGGGGGAGTTATCCCTGGAACCGATCAAGATGAGATCAGGCGCACAACACAATGGAAGAAATCACATAGCGCAATGGACCTCTTTGCCATTGATGTCAAAGGGGGAGAAATGCATGAAGTTGTTGAAGCTGAAAATAAATGCATGGAGAAATGCATAAAGAAACGAGGATAAATGCATGAAGCAAATACATAAAGGTACTAGGAGAAATGAATGGAGTTGATGAAGTGGAAAGGTAATGGAATGTATGAAGCAAACATGAAAGAGTATGAAGTCTTGAGTACTGCAAACATCCAAATAAGTAGAGCATGAAGTATGAAGCAGATGTGAAAGAGTATGAAGATATCAAAGAAGTGGAGCATGAAGCATGAAGCAGACATGAAATAGCGTGAAGAAGAATACTTGTAGACATGATCGCAGATACGACAAGAAGATATATAGTTAGTGCAAAGATGATAGAAGTACTGATAAAGAATGCAGTGACCAAAAATACCAAAGAATTCAGGTGGAGCACTGCGACTATAACACAGATGAAGCACACAACTCAAAGAAAATCATGCACAACTTCATAAGGTGTTGACATCAATGCTAAAGAGAGAGATTGTTGAACATTGATTGTCATTGATGTCAACTAAAGAATATGTCAAGTGTTTGATTGTCATCTAATGTCAAAGAGGATGTCAATTGATTAAGTATGATTCATTGATATCGGCACAAGTCAAAGTGGATACAACATTCTAGCATAAATATAAGGAAGCCACTTTGAGGAAGTCTATGTGCATGATGAAGAAAGCATAAACATCAAAAGTATATGCGCAAAAGGTGAAGGTGACGGATATGCAACTTTGAAGTATATCTAAAAGCATAGACATCTGAAGAAAACAAGAAGCATATATATGTAAGGTGATAGACATGGATGCTAGTCTGAATGAGTATATCTAGGTACTGCATCCATTATGAAGAAGTATGAAGTTGTGAATCAAGGATGCATTACATATGCAACTTTAGAGTATATCTAAGAGTGCAGTTAGGCAGAAGATGTGTATCGAGGATACATCATACATGAACCAGTATGAATAAGTACATAAAATGATACTTCATGCAAATCCAAAAGGATACTTCATGAAGATTTAGTTCAAGAAGGAACACAAGCAATGTATCCTACATCATATAGTCCTTGCGCAGAAATTAAGTCCACCAAGTTACACCTTCTCATGAAAAACAACCAAGGAGTTGGTTGGACTATAGTACAAGTGCTCAAATCGCCAAGAATATTATTGGACCAAAGGACAAGAAACCTAACAAGCCTAAGTGTTGCTTGGTTGATGGTTGGGAGTGCGCAGGAAGAAAAGAAACAACAGATGGACTGATAATCCTGAAAATGTGCAAGCACAGCGAATCAGAAGATGCCTTTAGGTGGTGAAAGTGCACAAGTTCCTAAATAGGTACGATCGGTTGAAGATCACAATGAGAAAATACCACAGACGACAAACAACAAGTGCACAAGTCCCACAAGTAATGATAAGGCAGAGGTCAAAGTCCCACCAAAGAGAAGTTGGAGTGTGCACAGTTTCTGTAAATCTTTATCACATCAAGGATGCATCACCCAAATGCAATGATGAGCACGAATCATAATCCCACTAAGCAGAAGCTGGAGAATGCGCAAACTATGCAAAACGATGATCACTCAAGAGTGCATTACCCACAAAGGATAATACATCAAGGGTATGGACATATCAAAGATAAGGTGGAAGATTGCGCATATACCGTAAGGCAATGGTACATCTAGAGTGCAATTGTGCACTACCGAGGTATAAAGTCCCACTAAGTTATGGACCTTAATGGGGATTGATGCATCAGGGATGACACATCAATATCATCATCTTCTATAGAAGAAGGGATGCCACCAGCAACTTGCAAACATACAATCCGTGCAGGACATGTATAAATAGAGATGCAAGTTGGAGATTTGAAAGAAGTGAAGGAGAAATAAGATTGAAAGTTTTGTTAAAGTTTCAGTTTGTTTTTTGAGACATCAAGGGGCTCGTGGACAAAACATAATGATCTAGTGAAGAGCCGAATGTGCACATGCAGCAGAACGAACTTTTGATGGTGCGCAGAAAGATGTCGTAAATCTGTGACAATTGCGCAAACAGAGAAATAAAGAAATATTGTAGAATGCGCAAGTGTTGAATATCTTGAAGGACTGTGTCATAATCAACACATCGATAGTCACAGAAGTTGAAGAGACATAAGCCCAAATACAAAATCGAAGGTTATCAGATATTGCGTGAATGTCTAGCTAATGCATATGAACTGAAGTGAATGTGTGAGAAGTTGAAGACTACATATGATGCGCAACAACAAAACAATAGCATAATCAGATAAGCGTATCATAATGCAGATGATCTAAGATAAGTGTGTTATACTGAATGGACCAATCATTTGATGCACAAGACATCGCAGATTGTCTGAAGGACTGCAACACTTATTCCGAACAGACACATCATACAATGTGTCGTTATCTTTGTTACTAGTGATTCACTTAAGTACAACAAGTCATCAATTGAAAGCACAATATTAGTTGATCATTGCAGTCACGTAAAGAAGAACGTTGAACCAAAAGCACAGACTACAACATCAGCAGAGCACACAATCCATGAAGTGAGTCATCAACAGAAGTGTGATTTGAGAAGAAAGAGAATTCAAGTGATGTATGCAGAGCAGTGATAGAATACAATCTTCATACGAAGGTTGTGCACAATAGAATCATCATCAGAAGACTTGAAGAAGTGCGTAGAGTTGAAGAACAACAAGGCAACAAAATATATCAGACATGAGGGCGGTCAGACGGGGCAAGGAGACAAGGATTTGGAACTTCCTTCAAGTTGGTGCCTATAAAACAACAAGGAGACAGGGAGTCGCAAATTCCTTCAGGTCGGTGCTTGTAAAACAAATTGACAGGGGGTCGGTGCCTCCTTCTAGTTGGTGTTGGAGAAAACTTAGGGGGTTGGAGCCTCCTTCCAATTGGTGTTGGTAAACACAGGAAGTCGGTGCTTCCTTGAATGTATTATTTCTCATTATAAAGAAGCACGTGTTAATGTAATTGTAACTTCGGAAGATATTCACTTGTATTGTTATTATTATTGTATTTTATTTGTACCTCCGACAGAGATTTTTATTCCCCTGGTCGGGGATGCCATTATTACATTTGGTCATGTAAATTCATTGAGGTAAATCCTCCCTTGTAAGTCGGGGCAATAGTTCCCCCTATAGTCAATTAGATTAGGGTTATTGAGTCCCCTAGAGAAGTCGGCCCAATCAGGTATAGCTAGGGCCGACCTAGTAAGTGAAAAGGTTAAGTGAAAGATAAAGTATAAATAGAGAGTGGAGCTCTCTCATTTGAACACACACTCACTCACACAAGTTCGCATTAGTGAGAGAGAGGACAAAGTTCACATAAGAGGAAAAGAGAAGAGCTGCAGAAGACCATCTTTGTTTTGGGGTTTTACTTTTGTTATATTGTATTGGTGACGATTCTATCTTTGAGGAAGTTGCGGGGTTTTCTCCTTTATGGTTTACTTGAGGAAATTCTTTGTGTCTATTGTGTTATGTTGTGCATGTTATTCTTTCAGTTAAGATCCTAGATAAATATTGATTAAAAGTAGAAAATCTAACATGGGATTAGAGCTAACCTGAAAAGAAGACATTGTGCAGCTGTGAAAGCTAGGGCTTCTTAATTTTTGGTCTTCTCTCCATAGATCATCAACAAAAAGAGGCTAGGATAACTCGCCCTAGGAGGGCGCATTTTTCTGTCGTAGTAGAAGTTGATTCTGAGAATTTTCATTTTTTTGGCCCCTTCACTATTGCCGGAGGAAAACTAGGGCATCAAATATTTTGGGTTTTTGTTCATTGATTTGGAAGAGTGAGTACATTGGGAAACTCGCCTTGAGGAGGCACATCTATTTGTCCAATCAAAAGTTCCAAATTCCAAGTTTGGAAAATTAGGGTTTCTCTAACAAACCCTAGGCCAACCAGCTCCAGAACCAGTTTGGGCATCTGAAAGTGCTAAGACCTAAAAGCTTTTCTATTTCCATTTGAAGTTCTCATTAAAGATGTCTCACCACACCAAGCTTGAGGATAAGCTTGAAGGGGATGATAACTTTTGAGCATGGAAGTATAGGATTTCACTTGTCCATGAAGAGAATGAATTGGACATTTATGTGAATGAAGAGGCTCCAGCACCAGAGGGAGATGAGGCTAAATCCTTACACAAGAAGAACTTGGTTAAGGCAAAGAGGATCATTGTAGATTCCATTAAGGATCATCTCATCCCACATGTGTCATCCTTGAAGACACCTAAACAGATGCTTGATGCCTTGACCAAGCTATTTGAAGGGAAGAATATAAATCAGAAGATGACCTTGAGGAATCAACTCAATAATGTGAAGATACAAAATGCGGAGACCATGCAGTCATACTTTACAAGGGTCTCTCAGATCAAGGAGCAACTTGAAGTTGTGGGAGAAAAGGTATAAGAAGGAGAAATTATGATGACCACCTTGAATGGTCTCCCAAGATCATGGGACTCTTTCATTCAAGGGTTTTGTGCTAGAAAGAAGTTAATCACATTCAGTAGGTTGTGGGAAGAATTCTCACAAGAAGAAGCTCAACTTGTGGCCCAAGAAAAGAAGATGGGAGCAAACGATGATCAAGCACTCACAACACACTCCAGAAGGAATAATAACAAGAGGGAGCACCATCACTGCAAGAGGGAGAAACACCACCACCAAAGTCAGAGGGATAACTTTAGAAGATCCAAGAGAGATCCATATAACATTAGATGCTTTACTTGTGATGAGAAGGGACACTACTCCAGAAATTGTCCCAGAAATAAAAGTGGCTCCCACAACAAGAAAAGGCACCATGCTCACACCACAGAAGATGATGAACCTGCAAGGAAGAGAGCCATAGAAGAAAGTGACGAATCTTCAAGTGATGAAGAGTATGTCCTGATATCAACACTCACAGGCACTGTCACACATGGAAGTGATGATTGGCTTATAGACAGTGGAGCTTACAAGCATATGACGAGATATAAAGAATCCTTCATAAACCTGTCTGAACATGAGTCACCTCACAAGGTGAAACTTGGGGATGATTACCAATACCCCATAAAAGGAAGTGGAGAAGCTTCATACAAGCTAGACTCTGGAAAATATCTGAATATGAAGGATGTCCTATATGTTCTAGGACTAAAGAAGAACCTTCTCTCCATATCAGCACTAGATGCTAAAGGTACGAGGGTTGCATTTGTTGATGGCCAAGTCCTAATGTGGCCAAAGGGAAAGACAATAGATGATGTAGTTGTGATTGGAGAGCAAGAGGGAGGTTTGTACAAATTGAAGGGTCAACTTGAACAAGCTCGAAGGCCTACCGAATATATTTCCTAGGATTCAAGAATATCGATATCAGCAGAGACGTAATATTTGACAAAGACTCAACCTACAACAAATCCAGAAAGTTACCTATTGAAGACACTTAAGAACCTGAAGTTCCTAGGATCAGAGATACAACTATGGAAGAAGTGATTCCATAAGATAATGAAGATCGTGAGATGGAAGAACCACAAGAACCTGTAGATCCACCTTGTGAAAGGAACTCCCACAAGAGGAAACCAACATGGGTACGAGAAGCAATACAAGATGCAGAGAAGTATGGTGCTCCAGAGGGGATACACATAGAAAGAAAGAGACCTAGGTCATACTCCAGGTATGTATCCCTGTTGTGCGACATCATTGACAAAGAACTTGCCAACTATGAGGAAGCGAGAGAGAAGAAATAATGGAAGGATGCCATGATCGAGGAGTACCAGTCGATCGTGAAGAATGATGTCTGGGAGGTAGTTCTAAGACTAGAAGGGAAGTTTGTTGTGACTTCCAAGTGGATCTACAAGATCAAGCATGCTGCAGATGGTAGCATTGAGAAACACAAGGCAAGGTTTGTAGCATGTGGCTTCTTCCAGAAGGAAGGCATAGATCACGAGGAGACATTTGCACCTGTAGCTAGATACACTTCCATCAGCTCAATATGTGCATTGGTTGCAGTAATGAAATGGAAGGTACACCAGATGTATGTCAAGACAACGTTCTTGAATGGTGTAGTAGAGGAGGAAGTGTACGTATAACATCCACTCGTATTTGAGACACGTGATAGGCAGACTCATGTGTGCAAATTAAAGAAGGCCTTGTACGGATTGAAACAAGCACCCAGGACATGGTACGATAGGATGGATAGTTTTCTAATGAGATTCGGCTTTACCAATAGTAAAGAAGATTCCAACCTTTACTACAAGGTTGAAGTGGGAAATCCAGTGATACTTCTACTCTATGTAGATGACCTGTTTGTAACAGGGGAGGATGGGCTCATTGCAGATACGAAGAGGAAACTTGCCGCAGAGTTCGAGATGAAGGACCTGGGTATGATGCATTATTTCCTAGGCATGGAGGTGTGGCAGAATTTAGATGGGATCTTCCTTGGACAAGGGAAGTATGTAGTGGAGATTCTGAAGAGGTTCGGAATGATGGACTGCAAGGATATGGCCACACCTATGGCATCGAACTTGAAGATACTATGTGATGCTTCATCAGAGTCAGTTGATGCCACGATGTATCGTCAGATGATTGGGTCATTGATGTACCGGACGAATACGAGACCTGACATATGCTTTGCTGTGAACACATTGAGCCAGTTCCTGACAGATCCGAGACATGTTCACCTGATTGTTGCGAAGCATATATTGAGGTACCTGAAGGGTACAGTTGATTATGGGCTCAAGTATGATGCGAATTGGAAGATTAATTTGCAGAGTTATGTTGATTCGGATTGGGAAGGAAGTGCCGTTGATAGGAAGAGCACCTTGGGATGCTGCTTCAGTATGCGATCCGGTAAGATCTTCTGGTTTAGCAGGAAGCAGTCGTGCGTGGCACTGAGTACAGCCGAAGCAGAGTATGTTGCAGCTTGTTCGGCTAGTTGTGAGGCAATATGGCTTAGGAAGCTACTGTCTGATTTGTTTGATCTCCAGTTAGAGGCGACTTGTATATTCTGTGACAACCAAATTTGTTTGAAGTTGTCCGAGAACCCGGTGTTCCATGAAAAGTCAAAGCATATTGAGATCAAGTACCACTATATCAGGGATATGGTGTAGAGAGGAGTAGTGAAGCTCCAGTATATTGCGATGAACGAGCAGATAGTTGAGTGTTGACCAAGTCGCTAGCCAAAGTGAAGCTCGAGTACTTCAGAGAGAAGCTTGGTGTTCTTCAGATCAAGGTTCCTTCCAAGAGGAAGTGATGAGTCAGGAAGACGCATATGTACATGGGCCATTCTCGCATAGTGGTAGGCTCGTGCCTCCTATGTTGGTAGATGTAAGGGTCGGGTCATTCTCGCATAGTGGTAGGCTCGTGCCTCCTATGTTGGTAGATGTAAGGGCCAGGCCATTCTTGCATAGTGGTAGGATCGTGCCTCCTATGTTGGTAGATGTAAGGACCAATACATTCTCGCATGGTGGTAGGCTAGTGCCTCCCATGTTGGTAGATGTAAGGGCTGAGGCATTCTCACATGGTGGTAGGACAATTCCCCCCATGTTGGTAGATGTAACGGCTAGGTCTCGCATGGTGGTAGGCTTGTGCCTCCCATGTTGGTAGACGAGGTCTCATATGGTGGTAGGCTCGTGCCTCCCATACTGGAGATGTCCATCGTTGTGGAACATGTGATGTGCATTTGGGTTGTGCTCCGTGTGATGATGAGATGATCTGAAGACGATGAGGCGAGAGTAGGAGACGTAGGTGTTTGCAGTGGCAATGTAATGACTGGTCCTAGGATGTACCTACTTGATGGCTTGCTCGCAGAGATGATGAAGACCCACATGAGAGCTAGGCCTACATCCAACATGAAAAAGGGCTAGCTTTGTAGAACTTCCTATGATGAGTAGATTCGAGAGATGTCACCAATCGATGATCGACATGATGAGGATTGCAGCAGCGACGACGATGATCCAGTGTTGATGATGATGTTCCAGTGTTGATGATGATCCAACGACAAAGACTTGTGTCCAGATGTGTTGATGACTGTGGCAAGAGAATACCTTCCTAGTTAAGAGGGAGTGTTAATGTAATTGTAACTTCAGAAGATATTCACTTGTATTGTTATTATTATTGTGTTTTATTTGTACCTCTGACAGAGATGTTTATTCCTCCGGTTGGGGATGTCATTATTAAATTTGGTCATGTAAATTCATTGAGGTAAATCCTCCCTTGTAAGTTGGGGCAATAGTTCCCCCTAGAGTCTGTTAGATTAGGGTTATTGAGTCCCCTAGATAAGTCGGCCCAGTCGCGTATAACTGGGGCCGACCTAGTAAGTGAAAAGGTCATGTGAAAGATAAAGTAGAAATAGAGAGTGTATCTCTCTCATTTGAACACACACTCACTCACACAAGTTCACATTAGTGAGAGAGAGGAAAAAATTTGCTTAGGAGGAAAAGAGAGGAGATGCAGAAGACCATCTTTGTTTTGGGGTTTTACTTTTGTGATATTGTATTGGTGACGATTATATCCTTGAGGAAGTTGCGGGGTTTTCTACTTTATGGTTTCCTCGAGGAAATTCTTTGTGTCTATTGTGTTATGTTGTGCATGTTATTCTTTCAGTTAAGATCCTAGATAAATATTGATTAAAAGTATAAAATCTAACAACATTATGTGGTTTTCTCCCGTTTGGGTTTCCACGTAAAAATCCTGTGTGTTATGTGTTGATGATGTGGTGCATGTACATGCGAATGTTTATTTACTGATGGATAACATATGATAAATGATTAAGTAAATTTTAATATGCTAAAGAGGTAAAATATGCTAATAACTGCGCTAATACTGATTCACCCCCCCTCTCAGTATTAAATTGATTCCAACAATCTCATATCGGCTTGGAATCCTGCCACTTTTAATTTCAGGGCTTTCAGGACCAGGGGTGGGATACTACTTGTTGGTCGAAGCCAGGAATTGGATATTCCCATAAACATTTTAAATGTTTATGGTCTGTTGTCATGTCCCAAATTTTGCATTGGCCATATTCATGAGAGTTTGTCAAATTGATGCTAAGGGTCAAATAATTGCCAAGGAGGAAAATGACTAGTTTCCTAGGTTGGGGGTGGAAGCTTTGGGAGTTGGAGTAAGGGGGATAATAAATGATGTGTGGACATTAGAATAGCATAAATATTTAATAAAGGAGCTAAATAAATATATACAAGTGAAAATAAAATTGGCATTTGATCATGAAGACACATGGAGGAAGTGGGACCCACACCAGCTAGATTTTCTATGCCACATGGCATCCTCCTCTTGTCAATTCGAATCCATGAGAAGTCCAATGTTATTGGGATGATTTGGAAGTGAATAATACTTGGCACGAGTTAATGAGGTCTAAATTTAGAGGAAGAGTAACTCCCATGGAAGAGGAAGAGGCAATTTGGAGCTAGTGGGACACTTGGGCTAGATTCCCTAGCTCTATGACAACAATGATGAAGATGCTATGACACCTATGACACAAATCAGACCTGAAGGATGAAATCTGACATATATGACATGTTAGGGCTAAAAATAGCCTCCAAGAGGGTGCTCAAGTGAGTTAGGGCAGCCAAAGAGACACCAAGTCGAATTTGGAGAAGGAGGGAGCTAGAATTGGAAGGACAAGTGGCATACTTGGGAATCTCTTCCCAACTTGAGTTGGCATGAAGCTCTTGGAAGGAATTCGACCAATGGAGGACATTAGAAGTTTATAAAAGTCATGAACAAAGAAGAATAGCGGTTTTTGATCATTTTTAGAATTTGCAATTGCATTTGGGAGAGAAGAGCTAGTGGATGACTAATTTCTTGCCTTAGCCAATTTCGAGGGTGAAAGATTCCCATCCAAGTTGGTGTTTGGAGAGGCAATTCAGGTCTTTCATGGAGATTTAATGGAGTCTTTATTTGTAGGTGTAAGCTACAGGGCAGCTCGTGGTTTCTTCTAGTGCATCTCACTCACTCAACCATTTCCAATTTTCCCTGCATATTCTTGATCCTTGAGGGAGGGCGTTTTTGGTGAGGTATTGTACTCTTTGGGGGAGCTTCTAATGCCCCATGTATTTTGTAATATAAAGTAAATACTCTGTTCTTCATCTTCAGAAAGTTCCAGGTCGAAATTCCAAGTGGAAATGTATAAATCTGATTGTTAATGAAAGAATGGTGCCATTTCCCCACTACCTTGATGTGTAGCAATGATGTATTGATTTATTCGAATGAAAGATCATTCCTCTGATGTATTTATGATTCATGGACTGTCATTTATTATCTACACAAGTTTAATGTTCGGTATTTAAGCATTTGGAGTCATTTTGATCAGTTTAATACCATTTGAAGAAGATTTAATGCCATTTTCCCCAAGGTTGAAACTAGTATTTTTGCATCTGATTTAAGGGAGTTATAGCAGAAATTAAAAGTTGAATGGTGATTCATTTGATTTCATGTTGATGTCCTTTATATGTACCCTGATTCCATTCAGAAATTCGAGTTGGATTGAGTGCATTTGGAAAGTCATTTTCATCCTTTACCCCTAGGGGATTTGAACCACAATTTACTAGTAAAAATCCCTATCTTGACCAGATTTGAAAGAGGAGTTGCAGAAGCCATATGAACACTCAGGAGAATCCATAAAAATTATAAATATGTCTTAATATCATCCAAGTACCTTATGTATCAATTTGGGATAATTTGGAGTCATTTGGAGACCAAGGGACCAATACTAGTCAAAGAGAAATTGCTAGTCAAACTCCCTACTTTGGACAGAATCTTAAAGGGGTTTGCATAAGTCTTTTGATGGTCCTATATCATCCATGAACATCATAATAAATTCCTAATATCATTCATATACCTTCTCAGAATATTTGGGAGCATTTGGAGCAAATTGGAGACCAGACATCAAAACTAGTCAAAGGTCGAACTAGGGAAAAAAGTGAAAAATTTGCCATTTTATTAAATTCATAAAAAGGGACATTACATCTATATTCGAATAGACAGTCCTTTTGGAATACACTGGACATCAATGGTGTTCTTGATATCTCTTATTTGATAGTGGAATGGGATCTCAATCTTACCTTGGCCACTTGGGAATCTTGGGGCACTCATGTTTGAGTTGATCCTTTGATCACTTGGTTTCAATATTTTTTCATTGATCGCAATTTAATCAATGTTGAGCTCAAGCCATTGCTGCCAACCTGGTGTAATGAATGTCAGGGTTGTGATGAGATTGCTAAACGCCTCGACGGGTTTCTCATTCATGAGGAATTTTTGGCTTTCTGGATCACTGCACATCCTGAGTCGAGTCTTCGACCATTTCAGACCATATTTCGATTGTTCTTCGTCTGGATAAATGTTCTCAGATCTGCAAGTTTCCTTTTAAGTATTGTCCAGTGTGGATTGAGGAGACAGAATTTAAGGCCTTGGTTCAGAGTCATTGGTATGAATTTTATGGGAAGATCTCGGGGATAGCAATGCCCGCCTTCCATTATTTTTGAGGTACCTTAAGCACATAGTTTCTCCTTGGCTTAAGATTAATAAACTTTCTCATAAGCAAGATATTTTTCATATTGAAGCCTTGATCAAGGAAAAATATTGTACTGTGCCCTCGATATCTGCGACAGGTTCAACATTGGATTACATGAAATCACTGGAAAGAGAAAAAGTTGAGCTCTGACAAGCAGAGGAAGTCATTTGGCATCTGAAAAGTAGGGCATTGTGGATATCACTGGGTGATCAAAATACCAGTTTTTTCCACTCTTTTGTGAATCAAAAGAGGAAACACAATGCTACTTGGGAGATTTCAGATCCTAGTGGTGGTAAGGTCACTACTCAACAAGGAATTGAAAAGAGGCTCCTAGATATTTCTCCAATTTATTTACTAAACCTTTGGTTAATAATCTTGTTGATCAGCTTTATGTGCTTAGTTGTATGTTGCATATATTCTTTGAGGAAGATAGTACACTTGTAGGGTGACTTGTTACTCTGTTGGAAATTGAAGGTATTTTGAAATTGATGGCAAAGTACAAAAGTCTCGAACCAGATGGTTGGTTAGTTGAGTTTTATGTCCATTTTTATTTATTTTATGGATCAAGAGATTGTTCGTTTGGTTGAAGAAGCTCGCCTCTCTGGTAAAGTTTCGGGGGGGGGGGGGGGGGGGGTTAATGCCACCTTCCTGGTACTCATCCCCAAGTCCTCTAACCCGTTATCTTTTGATGATTTCCGTCCTATTTCACTTTGCAATTTACTGTATAAGATTATTTCTAAAGAGATAGCTAACAGACTAAAGGATGGTTTATCCAAAGGCATCTCAAAGCAACAATTTCAGTTCCTTCATTAGAGGTAGATCTTCGATGCCCTTGGCATGGCACATGAGACCTTACATTCTGTGAAAATTAATCATTGCAAATCACTGGTTATGAAAATTGACTTGGTGAAAGCATATGATAAGGTCGACTGGTCCTTTGTCTATTTACTCCTACTTAACGTGGGCTTGACTTTTGAGGTTAGTCAGTGGATTATGTGATGTGTCTCTTCTACCAACTTCGTTGTCCTGATCAATGGGAATCCTACTAACTTCTTCAAAAGCTCTCGTGTACTCTGCCAAGGTTATCCTCGGTCACCACTTTTATTTTTGTTGGTTATAGATGGTTTGAGCAGGCTGATACACAAAGATAAAGGGTATGGTAAGATAAGAGGTATTAAGGTCTCCCGTTCACATTATATCACTCACCTACTATTTGTCGATGATGTTCTCTTATTTGGTATTGCTAACCTTTTGGAATGGTATAATTTCAAAATTATTCTTGATAGATTTTGTTTGGATTATGGGATGGAGGTTAACACTCAGAATTTATGTCTTTATTATTCCAATATTGAGGAGGACTTGCGCTCTTAGGTCAATACTCTTTTTCCTATCGATATGCAGGTGATTGAAAATGGATTGAAATATCTTATTTATTTTTTAAATCTAAGTGATTATTCTGTTGCAGACTAGTTATGAATGGTTAAGAAAGTAGAAAATAAGATTTACACCTGGTGTTATCGTAAACTATCATTGGTGGGCAGACTTACTCTTCTTAACTTGATACTTAACAATATCCCCATTTACTGGTTATCGCCAGCGAAGGTTCCCATTCACATATTGACTCTCATCCGTAAGATTTTCTTAAACTTCCAGTGGTTTGCTTCCCATTCTAGACCTGGTACTCATCTTGTGGCTTGGGGGACACTGGCAATTCCTTAGTCCCTTGGCGACTAGGGCATCAAGAATATTTTATGGATTTCAAAATCCTTGCACCTGAAGAGTTTATGGCTTGGTCTCACAGATACAAGCTTGTGGAGGAATGCTATAAGAAGTAAATTTTAAAAAGGTATTTTGGTCATTGAGTGGATCAAAAAGGAAAAAAAAAGAAATCTCCCTCTATTTATAATTTCTGGCGGGGATTATTAGAGGATTTATCGAATTTGAATAGATGGATTGCTTCGCAGATTAAGAATGGTTTCCAATTGAGGATCGATGTTGATCCATATGTGGGAGGATCTTCCAATCACATACTTTCCTCGGCCTTCATTCAGAAGCTACATTCGAAGGGCATTTTTTTCCTCAATCATGCCAAGAGACTGGATTTTGATGGCTAGACAACTATTGGTTATTGACTACTAATCTTTAGTTGACCTTATTGGAAGTAACAGAATGGGACTCGTATGTGGACACACTGTGTCATGCTGGTATTATATTGGGGGAGAAAAATGATTGTTTATGTTGGACATGAATAATTTGTCTGGCATTGTCAATACCAAACTGGCTTACTCTTCTATCGCCAATGAATACATTGTCTCTTCTCCGAAGTGGTGGCATAAGACATTTTGGAAATGGCTAGCCCTTATAAAGATACTTTGTTTGTCATGGTTGTCCCTATGGAATAAGATCATGACTGAAAAAAATTATATGAAGCGAGGGGGCATGGGTCCCATGGGTTGTCCTTTGTGCTATCAAGCCGTTGAGATGGTGGATCATCTATTGGTGACCTATCTTTACACTCTTCAACTTTGGGATGAGGTGGATCATAGACTTGGTATCAGCTATAGGTGAAATAATGGAATTATGGAGCCAAGCTTATTTATGTGGTCCAAACACAATTCATATTCCCCGACTTATCCATTATTCTTCATGTGGGGTATTTGGAAATACATAAACTTAATTCTCTTTGAAGATCTTCGTTTCAACTTTGAAGGAGCTTGCAGATACATTTTGCAGTTCTTCGTAGAGAATCCAACGTGTTCTGCACCGGTCAAATCTTTTTATAAGCCTCCTCCTCTTATTGATGTGCAGAATCCCACTGTTTTTTTGACGGGGCAAATCAATGTGGGCGATGTCGTGCAAGGATTCACATCATTCTCTCTAAATATAATTACATTGATATTGTTATGGGTTGTGGTGAAGGCAGTAACACACAGGCTGAGTTACTTTCCCTTTGGGGCTTATTATATTTTGCAATTAATATGGAAGTTACCTCTCTAAATATTTTTGGTGATTCCTCAGTGATTCTCGATTGGATTAGTGGTAAGAAACTCCTTCAGCTTGTGGCACTTGAACATTGGAAATCTTGGGTTTTGTCTCTACATCAAAAGTTTTCCTTGATCAACTACTTACATATTCCTCAATCTTACAATCATAAATCTATTATACTTTCAAAGCAGGGACTAAGCATCTTAGAAGGATTTGTACACTTCCAAAGATTCTGCTCAAATCTTACGGTGGATGAGGGTCATTATAGGATTTCCTAGTTCTAGTTATCTTTAGTCTTTTACTTTTATTTTTGGCTCTGGTGGGAAGTCATGCCTTAATTTTGACACTCGATAATAGTTATATCAGTGTCTATTGTAATTAATCATCAGTTATTAAAGGATGTCTAGAACAAGAGACAAATTTGGAATTTGGCTTATAGATAGTATTGATGTTTTCACAGTTTTTTGAAACTTTGAGATACTAGTATTTTTCAGAGCAACAATATTCATGATCACTATCTGTGGGATAGGTTCACTTTGTAGTTTCTTTGATTCAAACTATGAATAGCAAGAACCGGTTTTTTTCTTATGAAAAAAGTGATTTCTTCCAATGCAATGAAGTTGGATTTAAACATAAGAGATGTCTAGACAAATATGCGTTATGTGAATTTGAACATAAATAATAGTGTAACGGACACTTTTTCAAAACATAACGTGTTAAAATGTGTATGTGGATTTGAACACGAGCAGTGTCATAAAATGCAATATATATTATGTAGATTTAAACGTCAACCATTGCAATGGAATTGCATAATTTCACTGCAATAATATATATTTCAAATATGACCTTTTTTATTTGTATCAACTATTTCAAATTACAACATAGTTGAGTGAGGATCACAATTGTCGAGCATAATACTATAGGGAAAAGAAACACTAAATGCCCTTCAACTAAAATAAAAATTTGACAAATACTATGGAAAATCACTTCATCCTTTGGATATTAGAGAAATTATTAATTCTGAACAAAAAAGAATAGGAATACAAAATAAGACATCTAGCACAAAAAGATAGAGATAGGTTTGCATAGTGGTTAGGAATTACAACAAAAAATGAGATGGAGGTATTATCCTTGTATCAAGAAATTATCTTGTTGACGAAGACATGGATATATAGGGTGATGATTATAGGGGATTCGACACTCATTGTCCAATCAATGTTTCATTCAATAAACAAGCTAGACAATAGGTTGGGACACCTAATTGACAAAGTAATGACTCTATGTGCATGCCTCAAAGTCATTGACTTTTTATAGGTGATAAGGCACCTCAATACCCAAGCAAATGTGAATTCCAATGAATCATTGAGGCTAGGCATATGCGTTTTAAGAAATTGCTAGGGGTGGTCGTGGGCGAGGGGGAGGGGGGGGTGGCGCTTGAGCTTATACATATTCCATGATTCACAACCTTGAGGAGCATTCACCCATCTGCATGATGAAAATGGACAAGTGGCATAGTGACAATAGAGTCAAGAGACAAATATTAAACCCATGGAGGGGAAGCGTACTCTAGAATTTAGTATAGATGGTTAGAAACTTTAATATTCCCACCTATAGAATATGGAGCAGTGGTGTGGGATTATGTCTAGGATGGCTAAAAATGAAGAAATAGATGCAAGGTGTGAACTTTTGTTTGAATTGGTGAATTGTTTAGGCAAGAGTTTGAGTTCCCATTGAGGCCAACCTATAAATGCTACTATTGGCTCAATGCTACTAGGAGTAAGGGAGGAATAAATTGTTCAACAATATGAGGGAGACAATCAAAAGAAACAAGAGGATCTTACGCAAAATATCTAGTCATTTGTCAAGTAGGAAGCCCTTAGTGAGCATGTCTTTTTCTAAATTTTTGATCAAGTTTCTGTGTATGCCAATGTTATTATGTTAGTAAATTAATATGTAAGATGATAATCAAGTAGAATGAGTAGTTTCTTACATATAATAACTAGAAATTTATAGAAAATAGGTAGTAATTTTGATTTTTTTGTGCACTTTCAAAATATGCAACAATTTTTTAAAGCCCTTTTTGTAATATTTTGTTGTATGATGTAGTCATAGCATCCTTTTAATATCAAAATACAACCACTCATTTAAAAAAAAGACATCTCGTATAAATATTTATCTGAGCATACCAAACAATGGCAATGGACCTTAAATGTTGCAAAACAAGAGTATAGGTAGCAAAATAGTGCTAAAGGAAAATAATTGATTATTAAAATAAAAAGAAGAAAAGAAATGATGGACAATCATATGTAAAAACAAGGTTTGTAAGAAATGAAATTACACGTTCTTTATGGTCTCAAATATGGCATCACAGATGATAAGGCACAAAGTCCAACGACATTGGTTTGTTGAGTGAAGATCAATATTGGCATATTGCCACAACACACAACACTAAGATGTTGAGTGAAGACAAATGTTGGCATATGTAATGTCCCAATCCCTCTCTGATTTAAAAAAAATTCCAACTTCCTTTGGAAATTGGTTCTAGACTTTCGTCAAACACTTGGTTTGTATTCGCGTTACCACTAAAATACTGCCAACTGTGCATAGCTGAGTTTATAACTGATTTATGGTTGTTAGGTGAATAGTTTTCCTTGGATTTTTGGTCTCATCGTTCATATAACCAATGTTTTAACATAACTAGTTGCCCAATATGCATCACATAGAGAGGATAGAAAGAACAATGTACCAAACTGATATGTTCGTTGACAACAGATATAAAATATCCAAGAATGGATTTGTTTCAATTGATAACTCAATACAATGCATCAAATTCAACTCCCATAAACTTGCTATTGGAATTTTCTATTTATATCAGTAGTAAATAAACCCATGCATGGAATGCACCAACGATTTTATGGCAAATTTGAGATGACTGTACCAATGTGTGGATGCCTGGAGTGGTGATAAGATGCCCAAAAATTGTTTGCTTGTTTGTTGTAAATGATAGTCCCCCATTTTGATGTGCCCAACCTAGTATTTAGACAATGGAATGTGCCCCAAAATTCAAGTGTTCGATGTGCTAAATATTATAGTCCTCTAGTGAGTGCTCAGATGGCCCAAATTTTTGATGTGCACATATAGAGGTCAAATAACAAGCTCCAATTATGTCTTATTGATTCCTACAATAGTTTGAGTCCCCACTCATTGACGACCCTAACTCCAAGAAGTGTATGATGCCCACAAGGAGAAATGCAACCCTTGGCAAGTCACTCGGCCTCCAGTTGAAGAGTGCACCCTCTCTCTAACAATTTCGACCCCCACAAGTAAATCTCAGCTCCCCCAAAAAGCTACCCACATAGAGGGCTAATATGAATTCGACCCAATTTGATCATTGTCCCTTTTCACAAAGAAGTGTCATTCAAAATGCTACCCAAAACTTCCTCGAAATTAAGAGATGTGACAATATGATTGAATCTCCATCTTCTACAATGAAGCTCAGTGAAGAAATTTGAATGATCTCCTCTTCTAGATCAACTAGAGGATGGTTTCACCACCAAAATTAATATTTTATCTTAGGGTTTTCATCCCAAGAGACACAAGCCACAAGAGCTCTCAAGTTTAAAAAATGAAAATATCATGAATGGATGAGAGAGAGGTCGATTTTCCCTTTTAAGCTCATTTTATCTTTTTGCACCACTTTTACCTTTTTTCTGGCTCAATTAATTCATTAAAATGACTTTATAAATTCATTGTCACTTTATTAATTTATTAAGCCTTTTTACTCGAAAAGTGATTTATTTCATTTTAAAATCGTTTTTAGGCATTGGAAGTCACTTTTCATCCTTCCAACATTTAAAACTCTTCATCCTGGTTCCAATGAGCTATTGCACTAAGGTGTTCCCTCAAATAATATGATCGAGATCACACCCTTAGTGAATTTAATTTAATTATACCCAATAATCCTCTCAATTTACAGGAATCACCGTAATGCAATGGAACCAAGAACAAACTGTGCGGAAGTGATCTTGATAATGAATAATATTAAATGGACTAGGTTTCCCCCCTTAAAACTCCTCTAAACCCTCTGAACTCACTGGTAACATAATCTCACTCCTCTAACCTGATCGACACAAGCCTCAGAAGTCATCTCCAACCACAGAACAGGGGAATCCAAAAAATGAGGACGTTACAGTCCTCCCTTCCTAGAGATTACTTGTCCTCAAGCAATGCCATCACAACTTGACTCTCCCCAAACTAAACAAACCGAAACTGAAAATGATACCAAGGTCCCAAACCGACCTGGAAGACATAAATCATCCTCCGCTCAACTCATTGGCTGGAAAGGTACTCACATAAGAGGCCTCCTGAATACTATCGATAAGTAGAGCAAATCGATACTACAAAGGTCCACCCAACTCTCTCAGTTGTTGAAATGCCAAGCCCTGTAATCCCAGGGTCCCATGCAAATATCATAAAGGAACTTCCATGCTAATGTTGCACCACTCTGATCATAACTGTTTGACCATCATTCCCATACTGTATCCTCCTCTCTTGGAACCCCACGTTGAAATACCTGTAAGGGATGAACCCACGATCATGAATCATATCTTACCGAGGCATCTCGATGATGTCAATGTCTATCGATGCACAACTAGACTCGATCTTGGGTGACAAAAGGGAAAACATGTCTCACCATATCAAACAAGTCTTAGCAATTCCCCTCATGATGAACCAAAAATGAAGTAGACCAATCATTGTGACAACCCTGTCCAATAAAAGGTGAAGTAATCTACCAACCAAATAAATCCATGGATCCCATATCCAAATCATAAGTCCACCACTTACAATTCCAACTGACTGTTGTTGTGTCCCACCGATAACTATTGGAATCCAACTAAGCCTCATCTCTGATTCCTGTATGCAACAAGCTGGTGGAAACAATGTATTATGAATTAACCCTATGCATGCTAAGCTATCTTGTTCCTGCCAAACTATACAAAGAAATATGCTACCTCTATAATAGGTGACTCCATCCACCAATCTATGTCTGTCACCATGTGCACTGACCATATGCTCTACATAAAAATTCTCTGTCATGTCCATAATGTCCCATGTCTCATCCAATTGTCTTAGGGAATCCTCCCATGTCCTGTTGTATATAATGAGAGCATCAAAGGACAAAAACATAAACCTCTTCAACTTTATACAAAAAGGGAAAGTGGCAGATGCATTGGTCAACCCCACGGGCATGACCAAGAACTCATAATGATACCTAAGAGCAGTCTTGTGAGTATCCAACTCACTGACCCTGATCTGGTGATGTTCCAATCGAATATTAATCTTTGAGGAATATACCGCTCCATGTAACTCATCCCCATGTGGCCATGGACTATTTGAATAGTCAACTAGAGTCCACACTACTCCCATACCACTGCATACATAAAAAAGGTGTCTCTTTACATGGACGGTCCACAATACTCTCTCCATCATCACAAGCACTACCGTTGTTGAGAATACGGTCTCCAGAGTCCATGCATTGCTGCAAAAGGGTGGATCGCTCTCCTCTGGAATCTTCCCGCACTATCAAATGAGAGTATGATCTCCCCTGAGCTCCACTGTATACCACTGTGTGAAACTGTACAACTCTACATACCACTACACACTACTGTACCCTCATGTATCATCCTATATCATGTATGTGCAACTGTATCAATCACTCCACTTGTATAAACTTACCCTGGACCCCAGACGAATGTGTCATCATTTGTAATATACTTATCCCCACAATCCATGGATGCACACACTTCCTTGTTGGATGGTCCATAAGGTATATGCTCAACTATGTCACATGTGGTATTGGATTGAGCCTTCAATGGGCTCTCCAAAAGAGGCATATCATGATCCCTATAATGCAAAATATGTGCAAAAGAAAAAACCTCGGGGTCATATTTCTCCACCAATGCATGCAAATCTGAATTCCCCTCACGCTCAATCCTCACACGAGATTCCTCCATCATATCATAAGTGCCACCCACCTTCTCTCACGTCAAGGTTGTCGTATACGATTGATTGTCTGCTGTGTAGGATGAAGGATGTAACCAACTCAACTCCACAAGATGCTGCTCAACCTGCATCTCTAATTCTTGAAGGGCCTTTTGCATGCTCTTCAAGGAATCCTAGGTGATCTCAAGCTCATGAGTAAGCATGTCTACTTCCTCTTCTTTCCCTTGTAGCGCACCATGGTACATCTCATCAAGCATGTGAAGATGATCTCTATCGAAAATCAGGTGTAGGTAGCTAGATTTCATTACTACCACTGATTCTCTAAGTGCGTGAAAACCTACAAGGGAAGGTTATCCTCCCAAACTATCATATGTCCCTAGAGCTATCCAACAACAATCTATCACCAATACATGTGTATCATCAAAATGTTTCATGGCTGCCATAATATAGCCTTCACTTACCTTTAATTCCACTTTCAAGTGATGGGACTCATGGGAACTATCAACTTCATCCAAATTTTCTGATTTGTTTTCACAGTCTTGCTTCTCATGGTCATCCTCATCCTTGATTGTTCTATCAACCGCATTGCATGCATCCTCAACATGAACTTGTGTATTCACTTCCAAAAAGTCATCTTGGGGTTTTGTCAAACTTTTCTCGTGAAGTGATGAGGCATCCCCATCACCAACCACTTCGAATTTGAACCTCTCTTCCTTCTTCCCAAATAGCAAGTAAGGCTCCAACCACTCAAGGTGCTCTAACAATGTGGTTAGATTCTTCTAATATTCTTGACAAGCTTGCAACAGTTCTACCAAGAGTTCCTGATTTGTCTTCATCCGTGTTAAGCCACTAAAAGAAAAATTTGGTGCCAAGGCACCATTGCTGAAATTGAAAGGTATAGTGCTGGTCACTCAACAGAAAAAATCTGAAAATGTATTTTTCAATGATTTCACCTCAGGCTGGCAGTATGCACAACTATGATACCACTTTAATGTCCCAAGCCCTCTTTGATCTAATTTTTTTCCAACTTCCTTTGTAAATTGGTTCTAAACTTTCGTCAAACACTTTGTCAGTATGCTACACTACCACTAAAATACTACCAACTGTGCATAGTTGAGATTATAACTGATTTATGGTTGTTAGGTGAATAGTTTTCCTTGGATTTTTGGTCTCAGAGTTCATATAACCAATGTTTTAACATAACTGGCTGCCTAATATGTATCGCATAGAGAGGATAGAAAGAACAATGTACCAAAGTAATATATTCATTGACATCAGATATAGATGGCCAAGAAGGGGTATTTTTTGCTTCATATCTAAGTACAATGCATCATATTCAACTTCCATAAATTTGCTATTGTAATTTTGTAGTTATATTAGCAGTAAATAAACCATGGAAACTCAAATTTATATTGAAACCCAACACCTGGAATGCACCATCGATTTTATGGCAGACTTGAGATGATTGTACCAATGTGTGGATGCCTGGAAGTGGTGATAAGATGCCCATAAATTGTGTGTTTGTTTGTTGTAGATGATAGTCCCCCCTTTTGATATGCCCAACCTAGTATTTAGATAATGAAATGTGTTCCAGACTTCAAGTGTTCATTATTCTAAAGATTGTAGTCCTCCAATGAGTGCTCAAATGATGTTAACAGTTTGAGAATGGCCCATTGATCCAGATCTTGGGGGATGAGACCCGAAAGACTTGCATGCCGAGAGAGGAGGATATTAAATATGAAAAATTGATATCATTTGATCCATAAATGAGATCGGAGGTGAGGCTCAGAGAGCCCAAGCCTCACCTCTTAGAACAACAACTTAAATGGATTAACCAAGAAAAAACTCACAAAATTACACATAATAATAAGTCCCAATGTAGGATGCCATAAGTCATTGAATTCTTTATTGATAAGACATAAAGCCTCTATATAACCTTATTACAATGTGCATTGGGGCCATACCATGGGCCAAAACCATGGGCTACCAAATACCATGGATGGGTGTATTCTAAATTGTGGGCTTCTAGATTCACTTGGAAGATTCCAAAACCATGGATGAGAGAGGGTGGCCTCTTCATTTAATGCTTTTATGATGAATACATCCGAATTTATACCATATGCCTCCTAAAATTCAGATCGTTCCTCCCCCCTTAGAAAATGATGATCCTCATCATTTCACCCATGCTAAAAAGATACCCATGATTACAATGTGACAATTTCCAATGAAGAGAAGGATTTTGTGTGGTTGACCCATAATGGCATGGGTTTTTCATGGTTGACCCATAATCGTGCGTTTTGTGAGGTTGACCCATAACCATGGTGGCAATGGCAAGCTTGATTCTAATGAACATAAGTGTTTTGTGTGGTTGTCTCATAACCGTGGGTTTTGTGTGGTTGACCCATAACAGTGGGTTTTATGTGGTTGACCAATAACCATGGTGGCAATGGAAAGCTTGTTTCCAATGAAGAGAAGATTTTTTTGTGGTTGACCCATAATCGTGGGTTTTTTGTGGTTAACCCATAACCATGGGTTTTGTGTGGTTGACCCATAACCGTAGGCAATTACAATGAGTAAATATTACAATAGGATTTAATAAATCTCCAAATTAGAAAAATAATAATTTTTGGGGCAATTGATGCCTTGTTGCAAATCCATTCATAAATTTTGTTGCAAGTGATGAAATTCAATTTAGTCGAAGACCCATTTGAGATATTGAAAATACCTTTCCATCCATATAACATACTTGCTTTGTGGTTGTAATATCCCCATTTTGACCCCATTACGTTCAAATGTAAACGATGTAATATTGTTATAAGATCATGGTGAGGAGCTCAAGGCCAAGGCCCCGCCATCGATTTATTGATGCATATGGTTTATGTACTAGCCAGGCACAATGGAATTTCGAATATCATGTAAATATGCATTTTTAATAAAAATACCCACAACTAGCTATGCAATGCAACAAGAGATGAGGGTATGATTTTACAAGGAATTGGGAGGGAAATATTCAAACCCTTGGAGCCAATCAGGTCAAGCCAAGTGTCAATGAGAGAACCCATCAAACCCTCAACTACCCATGTTGACTTTTGTACCCAATCATTGATTTCTCCAAAGAGTTGGTTGAGGTAGTTAATGCCTTGGGGAATGGAAGGTATGGCTGTCCAAATTCAAGTATGGGAAAGCCACCATGCATGGGAAGTCGCGTTTTGCTTCTTGGGCAAGAAAAGAGCCATGAATTGCTCCCCAAGCCATCATCCATCAACTAGTTGCTCTCCCTCACGAGTTGGGAGCTACCTGGGCATTTTTCAGCCATGTTTGCTGTGTTTTTCTTCATTCTCCCAGCTGAGAAGGGCGTTTTTGTGTTGTATACCAGTGGGGAAGAAGGTGAATCGAATTGGGGCTCCATAGAGGCCGTTTTGGCTGCTGAATGCTTAGATAGTCGGGAAGAAATTGTTTTTCCTCCCTATGAATGTTTTTCCCCATCCCACAATTCGTTTTTGGTTGGAAACGATTTGGGGAAAACCCAAACCCATGGCCATCCTGTTGGAAAATCCATTGCTTTGGCTTGAGCTTGAGTGCAAGCATCCAGGGTTCAAGTGTAGCCTGATAAACCCAGTTGTGGACTGGCTTGGATCGGTTGAATTAATGAATTGGCTGCGAATGAGCTTGAATGTCCCATTTTTCTTGTAAGATTCATGCCCAGCTCGGGGGTGGCAGTTGTGTTGAGAGATTGATGAACACAACTGGCCTATGGTTGGGTGGAACGTTGCAGCGACATAGCTAGTTGTCTGGGACAATTGCACAATGAAGATAAGTGTTTTTCTGTCTATGTATTTACTTCTGCAATATTTAAATTGATGATTGTTTTGATATGCTGGATGAGCATGAATTGTGCGTGGATGATGTTTTTAAATTTCGCTGTGCATACTTGCTTGATTTGCATCTACACACATTGGTTTTTAATGGTATGAATCTAATGAATGGGATGAGTTTTATGTCAAAGCCCCACAGATTGGCATAATGTTCCCTTCCTTGAATTGGGTCCACGGGAGGGTACGTTACAGTTTGGTATCAGAGCGATGGTTGCAGCATTGGGCCTAATGGGCCAAATCAGGCAACATGCAGAGGTAAGTATGCTTCCTGTTCCACACAGACCATTAAGAAAGTTTTCAAAAATTCAAAAATTTTCTAAGTATTTTGCCTAACTGTTTCGGTGAGTCTCGTGGAGTTGAGCCGATGTGTTTCGACGAGTCTCATGGAGTTGAGCCGATGTGTTTCGGTGAATCTTGCTGAGTTGTGCCGAAGTTTCTGACAAAACTTGGCGAGTTGCTCCGCAACAATTCGGCAGAAAATCAATAAGTTCGCTGAAAAATGAAGGAAAATTTCGGCGGAAAGTTGGTGAGTTTTTGCCGAAACGGCGAAAAAAGTTGGTGAGTTTTTGCTGAAACGGCGGAAAAAGTTGGTGAGTTTTTGCTGAAACGACAGAAAAAGTTGGCGAGTTTTTGCCGAAACGACGGAAAAAGTTGGCGAGTTTTTGCTGAAATGGCGGAAAAAAGTTGGCAAGTTTTTGCCGAAACAGATTGGAAGGAAAAGCTGAGTTTTGACCAGAAGAACTCCGCGAGTTGGTCCGAAATGGTGGAAGATTTTTTCTAAGTGTTTTATGTGGCAGAACTCAGCGAGTTGGCTCGAAACGGCGGAAGATTTTTTCTAAGTGTTTTCTGCGGCAGAACTCAACGAGTTGGCCCGAAACCACGACAGAACTTGGCGAGTTGGCCCGAAACAGGTCGGAAGAACTCGGTCAATTGCTCCGAAACAGGGAATTTCAACCGTTTTCCAGGGAAGCCACAAGGGGACAAGCCCCCTTGACCCCCATCGTCCCCCGGAGACGGTCGTTGAAAGTATGAAATGCATTCTTTATGCTTGGGATGAGAAGCAGGAATTGCGTAAAAGGTTGTGGAAGCCTTATTAACAGTAATTGGCTGTAATATGCATTGTAGAAGAGCAATGGGAGCAGCAAGGAAATGTTGATAAGAGGGAAATTCCTCACCTTAAACTATTTATGTTTATAGCATAAGAATTGCATGTTTGGAAAATAGCAAAAATGGATGTTATACACGTATGTATTGAATTGCTAATTCGTGAGAAGATCATAGCTAATGATTGCTTGTATGCTTGGTAGAAAGCCAATAAAAGGATAAGCTATGGTGTGGAGGAGGAACTCCATGTCATGAGGGGAAATTGGAAAGGGAGAATTCCTTAACTCCTCTCTTGCTATTGTATTTATAATTTCCGAGTTTTATATACTGAGAGTTATGGCATAGGGATGCTGGAAATGCAAGAGAGTAATGCATATGAATTAGTGGGCATGATTAAAGAGTCATTGCATAGTGCATGTGAATTGCTTATGCATGAGCATGATGTTGCATATGGGTAAAGGTAGTGAAGTCACACATGCAATAGCCCATTAATGGTATTGCCTATGGTTGATCATTAGTAATGTTGTTGATAATGGTTGTACGAATAAGACCATAGAAGCATGATTGAAAATGCAAGAGGATAGATGGATGAAGTGAATATGTAATAGCTGGAATACTAACATACATTGCATAGTGCATGTGAAAATGTTTGTACATGTATATGATACTGCATATTAGTAAATAGTGAGGTTTTACATATGCAATGAGCTACTTGATATCATTATGGTGGTTGCTAATAATTAGTTGTGTTCACATTGGTTGTAGGACCAAAGAAAACTGAAGCATGGCTAAGGATGTGTATGATGTTGTTGCATATGACCAACAACCTTATGAGGAGAGGATGGTGCAACAAATCTATGATCATGAGATTGGAAAAAGGAATATGTAGCCTTGGTAAGAGGCCAACTGATTAGGTAACATTAAGAGATGTTAAAGACAACCATGCAGGTAATGGTTATGTTTAAACTATGTTGATTTGGTTTGTATGTGGTGTTGAGTGCCTGAAGGTGAATGTCAACCTACCGAGTATGGTTAGGTGTGGGTAAGTGAAGGCAAGGAACCTTACACCCTATAGTTTCTTAGAAACCTTAATGCATTCATATGAAATTATATCATACCATTTGTGTATGTTGGTTGTGAGTTTAACAGTTTAAGCAAGTAATGACTTATGGTCCTATTGTAGTGTATGCCATATGAGATAGGCATGGTTAGGCCATAAAATGTTGAAATGCCTAGTATTAATGGATTAATTCAAGGTTGTATTGAGGGGTTGTGCATTGAGTGAATGCACATTAAAAGATTATGTAAATGTTGTGAATGTCCATGCATATGTATGGGTGCACATGTTGAAATGCATTGTGTGAATGCATGGGTGTGACATATATATATATATGTTTCAATGCAGTTAGTTAATAGATGAAATGGTGGACTATTGTTAATCCTGAGACCATTTCATGAGCTGCTATGAATGCAGGAGAAAGACTGCATGAAGAAGATAGACATGTGATGGGCTACCAGAGCACTCTGTTGGAAGGACAGAATTGCATGGAATGTGAAGTAATGAGTATTTACATTTTATTTAAATTGCATGGATAGTGTGACTGTGTCTTGCAATTTTATCATGATATATATATATATATTTCATTGCATTTCAAATGTTAACAGCTGAAGGTGTTTGAATTATTGAGTGTTATAATTCTGAGATCACTTCAGTGACTGTTGTGGCAATGAAAGGATTATATGCATAGATACTCACAACGTGTTTGGCTGATTGAAGTTTCAGATTTCAGGTAGAAAAGTCTTGCGTATGGCAATAAGGATAAGTCCATAATTAAGACCGGGATCTACCATGTGCAGAAGCCAAAGGTTATGAGAAGGTTCTCATGGTTGTAACTTATGCATGAAACAAATCTGAAAATTGTCTGATTTAAGTTTATGAGAATAATCTCATGGTTGCAAATCTAATTTCTATCGGAAAACAGATTTGTAGATTTCAGATTTGAGAATTTGCTCATAATTGCTAATCACTGTTTGGCTTATATAAAATTGTGTTAGGAGGACATGTTGTAGGTGGATGTTCATGTATGGTAGCAAGGGTGAAACCATAATGGACAGAGTGATACCACTTACGAGAGCCAAACAATATGAGGATAGCCTCACGGTTAAATAAATCAATTTCTGTAGGAGACAAAATTGTAAATTCATGTTGAATTAATTATTAATGTTATTGATTGGTTATGGAACAATCATATTTGAGGCTCATTCCTAAATGTTGCTGACTGTTTGGCTATTTGATAAAGTGTGCCAGGATGACACATTGCAGGAAGACCATGTGTGATGGCTTGCAGAAGCCAAACTAGATGGGAAGGTTCCCATGCTTTGGAAATGGGTTTTGGGTGAAACGCCATTGTAAATGTTGATAATGTCTCAGCCGAACTGCATGTTGGTAAACCATGTGAGTGAGAGAGTAAAATTATGCCAAGAAGGCATGTGTGGGTTATGGAACGTGAAAATATTGGGGTGGCGACCCGAAGTACTGTTGACTCAGAGAAGGGAGCCCCCATTCTTTGCAAATGAAGGAAAGATACATCTGAAAAGGGATAAGTATTATGTAACCCTAACTTAGAACATACATGTCTGGTTATTAGATTTAATAAGCAGAGCATGTTTTATTATTTCATTATTATTCCAGACTGCTTGAGTATGATTAGGGCCTACATGTCTCACATCCGAAAGGGAGTGCACACCTTTTTGGTACTGGGTTATGATAGGGTCGTCAATATTGACTACACCCTAAGGGAATGGACGCATTCCTGGTGTTTTAATACTTGATAGTGAATGTTATGAAATATGATTACAATTTTAGAGCAGCAATACTGATGAGCCTGCTTATCCTTCTTGTGCTACCAACTTACACATATACAATTTGGTGTTGCACGTTAAGAGGCAAAGTGAAGAAAGGGTGCTCAAGAGGACTGTATGGGAAGTGGTAACCTTTCTACGCTCACACTAAAGGACACTATAAGAGATGGATAGGCCCGAGGAGCTGTGTAGCAGAAAAGGGGTATCATCCTTGTGTAGTGTGAGTGGGTATTGTGGGGCCATGCTAGCCTGCAGTCAAGTGAGTCACCTATGGAGTTCTTGGAGGGAACCACTGGTTTGCATAAGAGAAGGAGCCACATAATCATATTATGCTGTTCTTATTGCCTGATAAACCCAGTCGGTGTACTGGCTTGGCAATGGTTGTTGTATGCCTGATAAACCCAGTCGGTGTACTGGCTTGGCATTGGTTATTTGGATGTTATGGTGAAGGGTTATTGGATGCCTGATAAACCCAGTCGGTGTACTGGCTTGGCATGTTGTTAAATTGGATGCCTGACAAACCCAGTCGGTGTACTGGCTTGGCATAGGCTATATGCATGTTGTGGAGGTATTGGTGAAGGGTGTTATTTCCTGACAACCCCAGTAGAAAAAATGGCTTGGAAATGGTCGTTGTATGCTTGATAAACCCAACCGGCGTACTAGCTTAGCATATTGATTTTTAAAATGCTTGATAAACCCAGTCAGCGTACTGGCTTAGCATACTGATTTTAGGGATGCCTGATAAACCCACTCGGCGTACTGGCTTGGCATTGCCTATTCGGATGATGCTGTGGAGCAGCATGTGTGTTGGCCAAGCATCCACCCCACAGGTGATCCAAGGCTTGTAAAGCAGAGAAGGAAACCTGTGGAGTAGCGAGGAAATGCACAATATAGATAAGTATTCATTTTCATTTATTTCTTGTTTGGAATAATGAATATTTCAGGTATAAGTCTTCTAACAGCTAAGCTGATACACTGTTGTTTCTTTGTTGGAAACTTTGGTCATGGCAGGAAGCAAGGACCCTGAAAGAACTGTAAAATTCTTGGCAAAACCAGAGAGTAACTGGTTGTGCACTATAAATTCTTGGTAAAACCAGAGAGTAACTGGTTGTGCACTAAAATTCTTGGAAAAACCAGAGAGTAATTGGTTGTGCGCTATAAATTCTTGGTAAACCCAAAGAGTAACTGGTTGAACATTAACTACTTGATGTTGACATTGATAAAACCCAGTCGTCGTATTAGCCTGACATTTCCTATTCGAATCATTGTGGAGTAGCCTACGTGCTAGCCCAACATTCGTTATTGTATCCACGGGAAATCCAATGCTTGGAAAGCAAAGAAGGAGCCTGTGGAACAAAGTGAATACATCCAATACAGATAAGTATTTGGTTATCTTGCAACTTCTTGCTTATTTAAAATGAATATACATGTGTATATGAAATGTTTATGATTTCTTAAACTCTTGTTTAGAAATAAACCCTATGAAAATAAACTAAACATGTGAATTGATTCAATGTTTGAGTGTAGGTATTGCTGGAAGCAAGGACTATGAAGGTATCATAGAGATGCATATGGACATATGATCGTCCTAAAGAGCTCAGTATGAGCAGTAATGAAAGATGGTGCTAGTGGAACTGTGTGGGTCCTAGCAACCAAAGGTTCTGTAAGCAACAATGGGGAAGGGTTCCCTAGTTGAAAATCCTCAGATAGACCTTAGACACTATGTGTCATAGCCAAGAAAGGGAAAGTCAAGCATTCACATTGAAGTGAAAGATGCTAAGGAGCATAGAACCATAAGTGATGGTGTGGCTCCGGATTGGAACAAGACTAAGAGGGGGAAACTCTTACTCTTCTCTTTCCTTTTTGACTGATGCATCTTAGAAACAAAGGATTGTTGAGTGCATGTCATAGATGAAAACAAATTGTGTTTAATTGCTTGAAAATAATTGTGAATGCTGAACTAGTTATTTCCTTGTGAAAGGATGAACATAAATGAGTTCATGTGTATGTTGGGAAAGCATTAAATGTGTGGAAGTCTCATGAGTAAAGCATGGACGCTTCATGTCAATTGGGAAAATAATTGACTAATTTTAATTTTGTATTATGCTTGTCCTAACAAGAATTGGCATGATGAGTCTCACAGGTGAGAAATTGAAAGCCATTGGTTGCAGCTATTGCTAGCCAAGTGTTTCTAGTGAGCAAAGTGAGAGCCAGTTGTGCACCTTGATCATGGAAGCAAACCAAAGACTATTTGTTTTGGCTGGAAATCTTCCTCAAATAGTTGCCAGAATAGCAAGAAAGATGGCATCCATGAAAATTCCAGACCTGTAGATCAGTTGGAAGGTGAATAAAGGAAGGGATTGCTGTGGAGCAATGCCCACCTGCAGAGATGGAAGATCAAAGTCAACAAGAGAAGCCTGTGGAAGCCAAAGGATTTGGTCCTGAAATATCAAAGTAAAGAGATGAAATGCAGGACGGACCTGCCACCATTTGTGAATTCCGAGGCATGTGTAAAGTGGGTATTTACTCCTAAGTATTGGAACACCGAGGACGGTGTTATTCCAAGGGGGAGGGAAATGTAATATCCTCATTTTGACCCCATTACATTCAAATGTAAACGATGTAATATTGTTATAAGAGATCATGGTGAAGAGCTCAAGGCCAAGGCCCCGCCTGTAATACCCCCAATTCGACCCTTAGGATATATTAGCCTTTAATGTAAATAATGTGTACATGTGATGTATGTTTTCCTAGCGTGGAGCTCAAGGCCAAGGCCCCGCTAGTAAAAGCCCTAATTTTATTTAAAGGGCAAGTATTTGATATTTTGATACCATGTGCTCTTAAGCCATGGAAATTGTAATAAGATGTAATTAAACATGATGCAATATAAAAAAATCCAAGACTGGCTATGGAGGCAACGAATGAGAAGGGGCCACGTGTATCCACTAGGGAGTGGTGAGGGGGCTATGGGAGTAACCCATAGGTTGCCATTTGTCATTATGTGAACCCATTGACTTCCTTAGGTGACATTAATGCCAATTGTAAGGAAGTGGTTGAGATTTCAGCCCATGACTTTGATGGAGTATGGGCAGCCCTGAAATTCGTATGGGAAGGTATGGGCTCTTTTAACTTGTCCCACAAGTCACTCTACATCTTGGGGGTTGCTCCATCCTTATCCCCATTCCATTGTGGAAGTATGGGACATCTTTCTCCACCCAAAAACGAGCTCCCAACAGGGAGAAAACCGAAAATCGCGACTGTGAGAGAACCCACATTTTGGGAAGCCAAAAACGTCCCGATTTGGTATTGGACAGGGAAATCCAATGGGGGATCCATTGGTAGGAACCTTGGGGCGAATTTGGGAGCAATAGCTACCCCAAAAGCCATGGGAAAACCCAGTTTTAATGGCCCAGAAAATCAGTGACGGATTTGGGTTGTTTGTGACAGATTTGTGAGTAATCCGATTGTGGATGTATGAATAGAGGATGGGATTGCTGAGTCTAGCTTAAAGGGTATGTGGCTCTGGGATTGAGCTCAGTGGACTAGCATCCTCCTCCATCTCCTATTGCATGCTTGAGAAACCCAACCGTGTGTTGGCTTAGCATGGCTATCTGAGTGAAACCCTGACTGTGAGTGAGCCATCTAGTCCTCCTTAGTGGATACACAGCCCAGCTCGGGGGTGATCTCTCAGCTGAAAGAATACAGGCTGGACAGAGATCTATGGTTGGGTGGAACGTTGCTCTCACATAGCCAGTCGTTTGGACCATTATAATTCGAGATAAGTATTCTTGATGTTAATTCTATGCCCTGCAAGCATTTTAAATAATGATTGTTGTTTATATGTTGAATGCATGATGAAACTGTGTGCCTATGTAATGTTTAAATTCCGCTGCGTTTATATTGAATTGAATCTGCATACATAAGTTTCAAAATGTTAGGAATTTATGTGCAAAAATATTGGGGCAAAATTTACAAAAGCCCGGTATGTTGTTAATGTTTCCTTCCCTGTTGTTCTATGGAGAAGGGGACGTTACAGAGTGGTATCAGAGCTCTAGGTTCAACCCTACGGCTGTTGGGCCCTTCACAGAAATGCAAATCATTGAGTGTACATGCATTTTGTATTTGGAGCTAAAACGCATTAAAAGAAACTGAAATGCATTTTGTATTTTGTATTTTGTATGAACAGGGATTAATTGTGAATCCATTGCATGGACTGTTGAATGTGAGATAAATGAAAGTTTCAATTTTCGTAAGTCTGTTTGAAAAATTCGTTTAAGACTGTTTCGGGAAGAATTCCCGAATGTCTTCCGCAACTGCGGAAGCATTCGACGAATTGCTCCGAAACTGCGGAAGCATTCCACGAGTTTTTCCGCAACGCGGAGGAGTTCGGGAAGTTGCCCCGAAATTTGCGGAAGGAATTCCCTTCCGAAATTGTGGAAGGAATTCTCTTCCGAAATTTGCGAAAGGATTCCGCGAGTTGTCCCGCAACGCGGAAAAATTCGGCGAAATGCTCCGAAAAAGATGGAAAATTTTCTAAGTGTCGGCGTCGAAAGGAATTTTCGGAAGGAATTCTCTTCCGAAATTGCGGAAGGAATTCTCTTCCGAAATTTCGGAAGGATTCCGCGAACGGCTCCGAAATCGTGGGAGGATTCGGGAAAGTCTTCCGAAATGGCGGAAGCCTTCGCCGAATGGCTCCGCAATTGCGGGAGCATTCGCTGAATGGCTCCGCAACGGAAGCCTTCGCCGAATGGCCCCGCAGTTGCGGGAGCATTCGCCGAATGGCTCCGCAGTGCGGGGGAATTCAGCGAATCGCTCCGCCATTGCGGGAGCATTCGCCGAATGGCTCCGCAGTGCGGGAGAATTCAGCGAATGGCTCCGCAGTGCGGGAGAATTCAGCGAATCGCTCCGCCATTGCGGGAGCATTCGCCGAATGGCTTCGCAGTTGCGGGAGAGTTCAGCGAATCGCTCTGCCATTGCGGAAGCGTTCGCCGAACTGCTCCGCAATTGCGGAAGCGTTCGGAGAACCGGCCCGCGAAAAAAAAAAAAGAAAGAAAAAAAAAAGAGTAAAGTGGCTAAAACTTGATTTTTGGATAGCAGGAGCATCCGAACTCAGAATGCGATGATTCCTGTGGGGCTCGGAGACCATTGACGAGGGCCATGGAAGAACCAGTGAAGACCCCTATCCCATTACACTCCGATTTGACAGAAAATGGGGAATAGTGGCTTTTAAAGGACAGAGTCCCGAGGCTTGACAGAAGGCCGGTTTAAGCTGAAATTGATATGAGGCAGTCATGAAGCAGGCACGATGTTAAGCTCAGAATCTGGGAGCCAAACTCCAAAGGATATGGAGTCGGGGTGATCAAGAAGGCCAAAAAGCACTGTTCCGGGCCACTTTTTCGGGATTTTGAAAATCTTGTGGGCAGTAAAAGTGACCCTAGATGTGGGAATCAGAAATTTTACTGAACTAGACATTTCATATTCTCATTAAGACGGACAGCTTCCGTTAGACGAAGATTTTCCAGAAATGCACCGTTTAGGAGATAGCCGTTTTTGGCCCAAAATTTGGAATTTTGGGAAAATGTGAAAAGTGAGAAGTAGTGAAATCCAGAAATTCATAGAAGATGAATGGTGCATCGGAATTGAGATCCGTGAATTGCTGAGTGTTCCTTGTTATATGGACTAACTTCGCCCGATAGATAAGTTTTTGTGATTCCTCATAGATTTTCTTCCACAGGTGGCTGAAGTTAGCATTCGGGACCAAAATGCAACTGTGTAAAATGTGCAGAACTGGAGTGAAAGTTGTCATTTTTGAAGGGATGCAGTTTCCGCACCTGATGTCGGAATGGAGCATGAAGATAGGCATTGGAAAGCTTGTCCAGCAGGGAACAATGATGCATGACCAGAGTTTGAATGAGGTCTACAGATATCATAGTTATTTAGTGTAGAAGAGTGCCAGCGGCTGTTTTGACAAACAAATTTTGTTGTCAATGTGGGCAATTTCTACAATTGCATGATATGGAAGAGAAATTCCATGATACGAGGAGGGATCTAAAAGGGAAGAATTCTTTAAACCTCTGTTTGTTATCATACTTATAATTATGAAATTGTCATATGGCATAAAAATGTTAAAAATGTAAGGGATTACATAGATGTATATGCACTAGATGGCATCTTAACAAACATTGCATAGTACATGTGGGAATGCTTGTGCATAAATGGGATGTTGCATATTGGTAAAATAATGAAGTCTGCAAATGCAATGAACCACTGATGGAGAATATTGTGGCTGATAATCATTATTGATGTTGGTCTTGGTTGTAGGACCAAAGATAACAAAGAGCGTGGCTAAATGTGCTGAGGATGTTGTTGCATGAAGCCAACAACCTTATGCAGAAAGGATGGTGCAACAAATCTATGATCATAAATTTGGCGAAATGACTGAGTAGCCTTGGTAAGAGGCCAATTGATCAGGTAACAGCAGGCAATGTTAATGGTAACCATGCAGGTAATGATTATTGGTGCCAAATTGCATGAATGTTGAAAGAGGATTTGGTAAGATCCCTTCAACTATGTTTGAGCTATGTTGAGTTAGTTTGCTTGTGATATTGAATACCGATTGGGACTGTTAACCTACCAAGCTTGGTGAGGTGTGGGTAAGTGAAGGAAATGATCCTTACACCCTATGACTGCTTAGAAATCGCAATGCATTCATATGAATTTATATCATGCCATGTGTATGTTGGTTATGTGCTTAATAACCAAAGCAAGTGAGGACTGGTGGTCTTGATTATGATAATGCAAGTTATATGAGATAGTCATGTCTCGATCATAATATGCTTGAATGCATAGTACTCATGAAACAATGCAAGGTAGCATTGAGTTGATGTGCACTAAGAGATTTTTATAAATCTTGTGATGCATTGTATGAATGCATAGGGATGATGCATATGTTATTGCAAAATAAATAATGAATGAAATGACGAATTGATGATAATTCTAGGATCAATTCATGAGTTGTTGTGAATGCAAAATAGTAAGTGCATGAAGAGCCCAATCATGATCGATGGGCTCCTAGAATGCTTTGTGGAAGAACAGAATGGTATGAATGATATGACTGTGAAATAATGAGTATTTACGATTTAGTTAAGCTGCATGGATAGTGTGACTATGTCTTGAAAATTCTATTATGATAATGACGCGTATACAGAAGTGTATATATATTTCGTTGCATTTCAAATGTAACAGCTGAAGGTGTTTGAATTATTGAGCATTATAATTCTGAGATCACCTCAGTAACTGTTGTGGCAATGAATGATTATGTGCGTAGATACTCACAACGTGTTTGGCTGATTGAAGTTTCAGTTTCCGGTAGGAAGGTCTTACATATGGCAATGAGGATAAGTCCATAGTAGAGACCGGGATCTACCACATGTAGAAACCAAAGGTTATGAGAAGGTTCTCATGGTTGAGAGCTCTAAGTTCTGTTAGTAAGAACAATTGTAAATACCAGATTTGTAAATGTTTCGGATTTGAAATTTTACTAATAATTGCTAATGACTGTTTGGCTTATATGAAAATGTGTCAGCAGGACATGCTGTAAGTGGATGCTCATGTATGGCAGCAGGCATAAGACCATAACGGGTAGAGTGGTGTCACTTACAGGAGCCAAACAATATGAGGATAGCCTCATGGATAAGAAAATCAATTTCTGTAGGAGACAGAATTGTAAAATTCATGTTGAATTTAATTATTAATGTTACTGATTGGTTATGAAACAATCATATTTGAAGCTTATTGCTAAATGTTGCTGACTGTTTGGCTATTTGATAAAGTGTGCCAGGATGACACCTTGCAGGAAGACCATGTGTGATGGCCTGCAGAAGCCAAACTAGATGGGAAGGATCCCATGCTTTGGAAATGGGTTCCAGGTGGAATGCCATAAGACATTATTAATGTTTCATCTGCACTACATGATTGGTAAACAATATGAGTGGGATGGTGAAGAATATGTCAGTAAGACATATGAAGGTTAGGTAACATCAAAAGGAATTGGGATGGCAAACCGAGGGACTGTCAACTCAGAGAAGGAGCCTCCATTCCTCATTAAAGAAGAGAAATAACATCGGCAAAATGGATAAGTTTTCCATAAACCCTGAATAATATATATATATCTAATTATTAGAGTTAATATGCAGAGCATGTTTTGATTTTATTTCCATCATGAAAGACTGCTTGAAGTATGATTAGGACCTTCATAGTTCACATCAGTAAGGAGTGCACACCTTTCTGGTGCTGAGTTATGTTAGGGATGCCAATATTGACTACGCCTTAAGGGAATGGACGCATTCCTGGTGTTTCAAGGTTGGATAGTGAATGTTATGAAATATGTTTACAATTCTAGGGCAGCGATACTAATGAGCTCGCTATCCATTTTGTGTTGACAGATTATACATATGAAACTCAGTGCTGCACATTAAAGAGAAAAGTGAAGAAAATGATACTCAAGAGGACTGTATGAGTAGTGGTAACCCTCGTGTAGGGTGAGTGGGTATCATGGGGCCATGATAGCCTGCAGTTAAGAAAGTCACCTAAAGAATTCCTTAATGGAACCGCCGGCTTACATAAGAGAAGAAGTGCCACCCTTGTGTGGGTGAAGAATTGTTATGCGCATTGAGGGATTGTGATACCGTGAAAGGCTGATGCAAGCCTAAGGCAGAGTAGTGGAGCCTTGACCTGTAATGGTCGGTGGCGCAGTTACCTTCCATTGGTCGATGACCCAGACGTATGTGCTGGCTCGGCAATGGAGAGGGCCAACCAGGTATGGGACTGGTTGGGCACCACCAAATGCTTGGTAAACCCAGTCGGCGTGAAGGTGTACTGGTAGGGCATTAGTTATTAGATGATTTGGAACAGCCTGCGCGCTGGCCAAACATCTTAGTCCGCAGGAGGATCCCAAGGCTTATAAAGTAAAAGCAGGACCCTGTGGACCAGAGAGGAAATGCACAGTACAGATAAGTATTCATTTTCATTCATTTCTTATTTGAAATAATGAAGGTTTCAAGCATAAAGCTTGTAACAGTGAGCTGATGCATTATTGTTTCTTTGTTGGAAACCCTGGTCAATACAGGAAGCAAGGACCCTGAAAGAACTAAAAGTTGCTTGGTAAATCCAGAAAGTGGCTGGTTGAGCGAGATTGTTGATGATTTGGAGCAGCCTGCGTGCTGGCCAAACATGCGAGATTGTTGATGATTTGGAGCAGCCTGCGTGCTGGCCAAACATGCGAGATTGTTGATGATTTGGAGCAGCCTGCGTGCTGGCCAAACATGCGAGATGGTTGATGATTTGGAGCAGCCTACGTGCTGGCCAAACATACAAGGTTAATTGATGTTGTGGAGCAGCCTGCGTGCTGGACAAACATACAAGACTGTTAGATGTTGAGGGGCAGCCTGCGCGCTGGCCAAACACCCAAATCCATAGGCGATTCCAAGGCTTGTAAAGCAAAGAAGGACCCTATGGAATAAAGTGAAGACATCTAGTGCAGATAAGTATTTGGTTATCTTGTAATTTCTTGCTTAGGAATATACATGTGTATATGATTTGGTTATGATTTCCTATGAAAATAAACTAAACATGCGAATTAATTCAATGTTTGAGTGTAGGTATTGTTGGAAGCAATGACTATGGAAGCATCTTAAGGATGCATGTGGACATGTAACCACCCTAAAGAGCTCAGCATGAGCAGTAATGAAAGATGGGGCTAGTGGAACTGTGTGAGTCCTAGCAGCTAGGAATTAGACCAACCAAGTGGAGGAACTCCATGGTTGGGAGGTCTGGAATAGACCATAGACACTACGTGTCATAGCCGAGAAGGGCAGGTCAAGCATTCACGTTGAAGTAAAAGAGGACAGGAGCATGAAAAACCACAGTGGTGGTGTGGGTTCCAGGATGGAACAAAACTAAGAGGAGAAACTCTTACTGCTCCCTCTCTTTCCTTTTATTGACACATTTATAGAATTAGAATTGCTGAATGCATGCATGACTGAAATTAAAAGTGTGTTTATTTGATTAAAGTGAATTGTGAATGCTAACTAATGAATTCCTGTGGATGGATGAACATGAAGGAATTCATGTGTATGTTGGGCAAGCATGAAAAGTGTGGATGTCTCATGAGTAAAGCATGGACTATCCATGTCAACTGGGGAAAAACCATTGACTGATTTTTTTTTTTAAATGTTTGGGTTATGCTTGGCCTAACGGGAATTGTAATGATGAATTTCACAGGTGGAAATTGAATCAATTGGTTGCAGCCGGTGCAGGCAAGTGTTGCTAGTGAGCAAAGTGTGGTCATTTGTTTCCATTGACCATGGCGGTAGACCAAGGGCTATTAGGATTGGCTGGAAGTCTTCTTCAAACAATTGCCAAGACCCAAGAAAATCTTGGAGAGATGCTCAAGATGCAAAAGCAGCAGAACGAGATGAACCACAAGGTCTTGCAGGACACTCTTCGTCTGCAGAAAGAGGTAAAAAGCATTATGAAAGCAATCAGCAAGGGAGAGAAAAGTGGATCAATGAAGAAGCATTCATCCAATAGTCCGATTAAGAAACGCTCCAGGTGGAAAGACTCAAAGGAAATCGAGCAGGTAAAGATGAAGCAACCAGTGAAGTGTTGGAAATGTGGAGGGGATCATTGCCTCCGCAATTGCCCAACAAGAGAACCTCAAGAAGGTAGCAGCCATAAAGTTTTCAGACTTGTGGACGAGCTGGAAGATCCAAATCAGCAGGAGCAGCTCGTGAAAATCAAAGGACTTGGTCCTGAAAGTTCAAAGTAAAGGATAGAATGCAGGGCAGATCTGCAAAGATTTTGAAGTTTTGGATATATGTAAATTGTATATATATGCATAGGTCTTGGAACACCGAGGACGGTGTTGTTCTAAGGGGGAGGGGAATGTAATACCCCCAATTCGACCCTTAGGATATATTAGCCTTTAATGTAAATAATGTGTACATGTGATGTATGTTTTCCTAGCGTGGAGCTCAAGGCCAAGGCCCCGCTAGTAAAAGCCCTAATTTTATTTAAAGGGCAAGTATTTGATATTTTGATACCATGTGCTCTTAAGCCATGGAAATTGTAATAAGATGTAATTAAACATGAGGCAATATAAAAAAATCCAAGACTGGCTATGGAGGCAACGAATGAGAAGGGGCCACGTGTATCCACTAGGGAGTGGTGAGGGGGCTATGGGAGTAACCCATAGGTTGCCATTTGTCATTATGTGAACCCATTGACTTCCTTAGGTGACATTAATGCCAATTGTAAGGAAGTGGTTGAGATTTCAGCCCATGACTTTGATGGAGTATGGGCAGCCCTGAAATTTGTATGGGAAGGTATGGTCTCTTTTAACTTGTCCCACAAGTCACTCTACATCTTGGGGGTTGCTCCATCCTTATCCCCATTCCATTGTGGAAGTATGGGACATCTTTCTCCACCCAAAAACGAGCTCCCAACAGGGAGAAAACCGAAAATCGCGACTGTGAGAGAACCCACATTTTGGGAAGCCAAAAACGTCCCGATTTGGTATTGGACAGGGAAATCCAATGGGGGATCCATTGGTAGGAACCTTGGGGCGAATTTGGGAGCAATAGCTACCCCAAAAGCCACGGGAAAACCCAGTTTTAATGGCCCAGAAAATCAGTGACGGATTTGGGTTGTTTGTGACAGATTTGTGAGTAATCCGATTGTGGATGTATGAATAGAGGATGGGATTGCTGAGTCTAGCTTAAAGGGTATGTGGCTCTGGGATTGAGCTCAGTGGACTAGCATCCTCCTCCATCTCCTATTGCATGCTTGAGAAACCCAACCGTGTGTTGGCTTAGCATGGCTATCTGAGTGAAACCCTGACTGTGAGTGAGCCATCTAGTCCTCCTTAGTGGATACACAGCCCAGCTCGGGGGTGATCTCTCAGCTGAAAGAATACAGGCTGGACAGAGATCTATGGTTGGGTGGAACGTTGCTCTCACATAGCCATTCATTTGGACCATTATAATTCGAGATAAGTATTCTTGATGTTAATTCTATGCCCTGCAAGCATTTTAAATAATGACTGTTGTTTATATGTTGAATGCATGATGAAACTGTGTGCCTATGCAATGTTTAAATTCCACTGCGTTTATATTGAATTGAATCTGCATACATAAGTTTCAAAATGTTAGGAATTTATGTGCAAAAATATTGGGGCGAAATTTACAAAAGCCCGGTATGTTGTTAATGTTTCCTTCCCTGTTGTTCTATGGAGAAGGGAACGTTACACCGCCATCGATTTATTGATGCATATGGTTTACGTGCTAGCCAGGCACAATGGAATTTCGAATATCATGTAAATATGCATTTTTAATAAAAATACCCACAACTAGCTATGCAATGCAACAAGAGTTGGGGGCATGATTTTACAAGGAATTGGGAGGGAAATAGTCAAACCATTGGATCCAATCAAGTCAAGCCAAGTGTCAATGAGAGAACCCATCAAACTCTCAACTACCCATGTTGAATTTTGTACCCAATCATTGATTTCTCCAAAGAGTTGGTTGAAGTACTTAATGCCTTGGGGAATGGAAGGTATGGCTGTCCAAATTCGGGTATGGGAAAGCCACCCTGCATGGGAAGTCGCGTTTTGCTTCTTGGGCAAGAAAAGAGCCATGAATTGCTCCCCAAGCCATCATCGATCAACCAGTTGCTCTCCCTCACGAGTTGGGATCTACCTGGGCATTTTCCAGCCATGTTTGTTGTGTTTTTCTTCATTCTCCCAGCTGAGAATGGCGTTTTTGTGTTGTATACCAGTGGGGAAGAAGGTGAATCGAATTGGGGCTCCCTAGAGACCGTTCTGGCTGCTGAATGCTTAGATAGTTGGGAAGAAATCATTTTTCCTCCCTGTGAATGTTTTTCCCCATCCCACAATTCGTTTTTGGTTGGAAAGGATTTAGGGAAAACCCAAACCCATGGCCATCCTGTTGGAAAATCCATTTCTTTGGCTTGAGCTTGAGTGTAAGCATCCAAGGTTCAAGTGTAGCCTGATAAACCCAGCTGTGGACTGGCTTGGTTCGGTTGAATTGATGAATTGGCTGCGAATGAGCTTGAATGTCCCATTTTCCTTGTAATATTCATGCCCAGCTCGGGGGTGGCAGTTGTGTTGAGAGATTGATGAACACAACTGGCCTATGGTTGGGTGGAACGTTGCAGCGACATAGCTAGTTGTCTGGGACAATTGCACAATGAAGATAAGTGTTTTTTCTGTCTATGTATTTACTTCTGCAATATTTCAATTGATGATTGTTTTGATATGCTGGATGAGCATGAATTGTGTGTGGATGATGTTTTTAAATTCTGCTGTGCATACTTGCTTGATTTGCATCTGCACACATTGGTTTTTAATGGTATGAATCTAATGAATGGGCTGAGTTTTATGTCAAAGCCCCATAGATTGGCATCATGTTACCTTCCTTGAATTGGGTCCACGAGAGGGTACGTTACAGTGGTGGCCTAGGGAGTGAGAAAATGTTTGCTGAAACTCAGGGGATGCACGCGCACTATTTTGCAGACATATTTTGCTTCAATCGCCAATAATCTCCAACCAGGAATTGAAATTAAAAATCGCGAAATACCCATTTTATATTATGGAAATGCCTTTCCATTGAGCTATGGTAGAGCCTCTAAAATGTTCTGTGGAGTCCGTGGCACCTGTTTAAAGTTGTTGTACGTGCGACCGCATTATGTATGTACATGTGCTACTTCAAACAGGCATATATCACAAACAAGGAAATGAAATGAAATTCCGTGAAATGCCCCTTTGAGATGACAAAAAAACCTTTCAAATGAGATATGGTATAACATCTGAAAGTTCTTGTATAATCCACAAAATCCCTCTAAATTTTGCTGAATGTTAGAGTGCCGAGTGTAGAGGGCCAAGGGTTTGTGGAGCAACATGGGCTGTTGTAGAGGTTGTGGAACCTCTGTGGGTAGCATGGACACCTTGAAACATTATTGGAAATATTGCAAACCAATGGGTGTAGTGGATCGATGTATGGTTCTCCTTGTAATGGTGAACAAAGATATGAGGGTAGAAAAGCCATGTAGTGCCCGTGGACCAACTGTGATGCTTACAGTGTATGGCCCAACAAATGGATTTCGATAGTACCAAGGGGATTTTGGTGATTGCTGGAAATATTTGAACCCATAGTAATCTTTAGACCCTTGTTTCGATGGAGAGCATACCTGCTATGGTACCACTGATCCAGATCTTGGGGGTTGAGACCTGGAAGACTTGAATGCCGAGAGAGGAGGAGATTAAATATGCAAAATTGATATCATTTGATCCATAAATGAGATCGGAGGTGAACCTCAGAGAGCTTGAGCCTCACCTCTCAGAATAATAACTTAAATGGATTAACCAAGAAAAAACTCACAAAATTACACACAATAATAAGTCCCAATGTAGGATGTCAGAAGTCATTGAATGCTTTATTGAGAAGGCATAAAGCCTTTATATAACATTATTACAATGTGCCTTGGGTACATACCATGGGACAAAACCATGGGCTACCAAATACCATGGATGGGTGTATTCTAAATTGTGGTCTTCTAGAATCTCTTGGAAGATTCCAAACCCATGGATGGGAGAGGGTGGCCTCTTGATTCTTATAGCAGTTTGAGTCCCCACTTATTGATGGCCCTAACTCCAAGAAGAGTATGCTCCCCGCAAGGATAAATGTGACCCATGGCAATCCACTCAACCTCCAGTTGAAGAGTGCATCCTCTCTCTGACAAATTCGACCCCCATAAGGAAAACTCAGCTCCCCCAACAAGTTGTCCAGACTCCGCACAAAGAATTGATATGAAGTCGGCCCGCTTTGATGCCTATCCTCTTACACAAAGAAGTGCACCCTTCAAAATGCTGCCCCAAAACTTCCTCAAAATCAAGTGACGTGACAAGAGGATTGAATCCCTATCTTCCATAATGAAGCTTAATGAAGAAATATGAATGATATCCTCCTCTAGATCGACTACGGTGGATGGTTTCACCACCAAAATCAATATTTTTTCTTAGGGTTTTTGTCCCAAGAGACACAAGCCACAAGAGCTCTCAAGTTTCGAAAATGCAAATGTCATGAATGAATGGGAGAGGGGTCGATTTACCCTTTTAGGCTCATTTTACCTTTTTGGGATACTTTTACTTTTTTCTTGCTCAATTAATTAATTAAAGTGACTTTATAAAGTCATTGCACTTTATTAATTTATTAATCCTTTTTACTAAAAAAAGTGTTTTATTTCATTTTAAAACGTTTTCGAGCACTAGAAGTCACTTTTCATCCTCCAAACATTTAAAACTCATCATCCCAGTTCCAATGGGCTATTACACCAAGGTGTTCCCTCAAATAATATGATCGATATGACACCCTTACTGAATTTAATTAAATTATGCCCAATAATCCTCCAAATTTATGGGAATCGCTGGAATGCAATAGAACCAAGAACAAAATGTGTGGAAGTGATCCTGATGATGAATAATGGTAAATGGACTAGGTTGGGATCCATAAAACTCCTTCAAACCATACAAAATCACTAGTAACATAATCTCAGTCCTCTGATCTGGATGGCACAAGCCCTGGAAGTCATCTCCTACCGTAGAACAAGGGAATTCAAAAAATGGGGACATTCTAGCATAGTACGAGAACACACAATACTAAGATCCCATTGATGGCATTTGAATGTATACATTGGATCAAAAGGCCTAGAAACTATTACTTTCCATGAGACTTAGTTTCACCAAACATCCATGCAAATGAAACTGCCATTACTATAATCAGTAATCTAAACAAGGCCTCCAACTTCAAATCAAAACTTCAAATCAATGAACACGTTTAAATAGATAATCATGAGCTACAATGATTTCACAGGAATTGGAGTTTCAGTCAATCCAAGGGAATTTGAATGGAAGTGAAGATCAAATGCATAACCTTGATCAATGCCCATTTCTTTTTCTACCCTGGCTTATGTATTTATAAGGGAAACTACATATTCTTCCATCTCCTTGAACTTGTTCTCCACCTCTTCTAAGTCTTACAACAAAAAATGTGCATGAATACATAAATTAAAACCCCATGTATTAATTTTAGGTTAGTTGAATTTGAGATTGTTGATGTATATGTAACTTCGGAATGTATTTCATCTGTATATTATATTTATATTTATCGTACCCTTATAAGAGATGTGTTATTCCTCTATAAGGAAGTGTCGTCATGTGGATTGACAAGTGTCGCAAGTGTGTGTACTTGCCGATGGGTTATTAGACCACCTTATGGGGTCGGCCCTAATTAATATATAATATAATGTGGATGTACTCAAGTAGACAAGTCGGCCCCAGTAGGTCACTGGGCAAAAAGGTGAGTATAAATAGAGATAGGAGATCTCTATTTTACTCACTCGGAAAAGTATCTATCTCTCTCTCTGAAAAGTGGCGCACTAGTGAGGAGGAGGAGGATCATCTGCTAGGAGACTATCTCTGTATTATTTGGTTGTATTTTGGTTGAGCCATTGCTCTCTCTCTCTCTGAGGAAGTTGTGGGGTTTTTCACCTTAGGGTTTTCCCCACGGAAACTCTGTGTCTCTTGTCTCTATGCTTTTGATTCTTATGATGCTTGTGATGCTTGTCATATTATGATTGTCATGCATTGATATACTGTAGATGTTATTCTCTCAGCAAAGATCCTATAGTATTGTGATTTAATACTGAAAATTTAACATGGTATCAGAGCTTAACTGAGAAGAAGACATTTTGCAGTGACGGAAGCTTGTATTGCTTGTTTATTGGGTTTCTCTCCACAGATTTTTGAAATTCAGTATAGTAGATTGGATCTACTCATCAAGGCGCATCTTTCTGTCCAATCAGATTTCAGTTCCGAGCATTTTCAGTTTTGGCCCTAAAAATTAGGGTTTCCACAAAAATAGGAATTTCTGGAAACTGAAGGTATAGCTGGAAGCTCCTTGCAAAAATCAAAGGTTTGAGCTTTGGATCGAGATTTTTGGCTGGGTAGATCTCCGGGAAACTCAAACCCTAATTCAGGGCTCTCCCCAGTGAACCCGGGAGGACAAAAAGGCAATTTTGAAGGACAAGACTTTGCTGATCTCAAATTCTAAATGTACTAGGCTGATCAGCTCTCCAAGGCGCATCTTTCTATCCTTTCGGAATTTTGAAATTCACATTTTGAATTTTTAGGGTTTCTCTGACAAACCCTAATCCGGGACCAGATCCAGTTTTCAGCACTTCAAGTGGTAAGTTCTAAATCTTTTCTATTTCCATTTGAAGTACTCTTAAAGATGTCTCTTCACACCAAGCTTGAGGATAAGCTTGAAGGGGCTGATAACTTCCGAGCCTGGAAGTATAGGATTGGGCTAATCCTGGAAGAGAATGAGTTGGACTCATATGTGAAAGAAGACATCCCTATCCCAGAGGATGAAGAGGCCAAGGTATTGCACAAGAAGAACTTGGTCAAGGCAAAGAGAATCATTGCTGATTCTATCAAAGACCATCTCATACCCCATGTGTCTTCTCTCAAGACACCCAAAGAGATGTTTGAATCTTTGACCAAGCTATTTGAAGGAAAGAACATAAATCGGAAGATGACCCTGCGGAACCAATTGAAAGCAGTAAAGTTTCAGAATGGGGAAACCATTCAATCCTACTTTTCAAGGGTCTCTCAGATCAAGGAACAATTAGAAGCAGTAGATGAAATGGTGGAGAATGGTGAAGTGGTGATGACCACTCTAAATGGCCTACCCAGGTCATGGGATTCCTTTATTCAAGGAATTTGTGCAAGGAAGAAGTTGATCTCCTTCAGTAGACTTCGGGAAGAATGTTCTCAAGAAGAAGCTAGGCTTATAGCTCGTGAGGAAAAGATGGGAGGTGAAGATCAAGCTCTTGCAGCTCACACCAAAAGAAGCAAAACCAAGAAGGATCACCCTCACCCCAAAAGATTCCATCAAAAAAATAAGAAGGACCTAAGATGCTTCACATGCAATGAGAAGGGTCACTTTGCTTCAGATTGTCCCAAGAACAAAAGGGATAATAAGAACAACTCCAGTAAGAAGAAGAAAGGTAGCAAAAGAAGGTTTCATGCCCATGCTGCCGAAGATGATGAACCTCCAAAGAAGAAGGCTAGGGCAGAAAGTAGTAGTGATGATGACTCATCAAGTGAAGAAGAATATGTTCTAATTTCCGCTCTTACAGGTACCATCTCCCATGGATGTAATGATTGGTTGATTGATAGTGGGGCTTCCAAACACATGACTGGGTTCAAGGAATCATTTGTGAACCTTTCTGAACATGAATCACCCCATAAGGTGAAACTTGGGGACGATTATCAATATCCAATCAAAGGAAGTGGTGAAGCCTCTTACAACTTAGATTCTGGAAAATCTCTGAAGATGAAGGAAGTTCTCTATGTACCCGGGCTCAAGAAGAACTTACTCTCCATCTCTGCTCTAGATGAAAAAGGTATGAGGGTTGCATTTGTTGATGGCCAAGTACTAATGTGGCAAAAGGGAAAGACTATAGATGATGCAGTAGTGATTGGAGAGCAAGAGGGAGGCTTGTATAAATTAAAGGGTCAACCTGAACATGCCATGGTACATGAATCCATGGAGCCAAGTGAACTTTGGCATAGGAGACTTGCTCACATGCACTATAGAGCACTTCCAATTGCAAGCAAGGCTGTAGAAGGTCTTCCTGAAATCAAGACCAAACATGAAGGGGTTTGCAAAGGATGTGCAAAAGGTAAGAACACTAAGAAGGCTTTCCCAAGCAGTGAAAGCAAGGCAAAAGACATCCTGGAAATCATCCACTCAGATGTATGTGGCCCCATGTCATCCAGTTCCCTAAGTGGGTATGTTTACTATGTATCATTTATTGATGACTTCTCCAGGAAGACTTGGGTATACTTCTTGAAGGGCAAAGATGAGGTGTTTGATAAATTCAAGGAATTCAAAAACTTGATGGAAAATCAAACTGACAAGAAAATCAAAACATTCAGATCTGACAATGGTGGAGAATTCACCTCAAATGACTTCAAGAAGCTTTGTAGTGATTCAGGGATTAAGAGGGAGTTGACTGCTCCATATAATCCTCAACAGAATGGAGTTGCAGAAAGGAAGAACAGAACTATCATGGAAGCAGCAAGGGCAATGTTGCATGACCAGGATCTTCCTATGCATCTTTGGGCAGAAGCAGCTAGAACAGCTGTATATGTGCAGAATAGAACACCCCACAAGATATTGGACAACAAGACACCAGAAGAAGTCTTTTCTTGTAAGAGACCTGAAGTCAGCCATCTCAGAATATTTGGTTGTCCAGTATACACTCATGTCCCAAAGGAGAAGAGGACTAAACTAGATCCTTCAGGAAAGAAGGGCATCTTTGTGGGTTATAGTGAAAGCTCGAAGGCTTACAGAATATATTTTCCAGGGTTCAAGAAGATTGATGTCAGCAGGGATGTAACATTTGATGAGAATTCAACATTCATCAAATCAAGAAAGGCACCTATCGAAGTGTATGAAGAACCTAAGGAAACAAGATTTCAGGACACTACGATGACTGATGCAGTTCCAGAAACTGCTCGTGAGTTTGAAGATCCACAAGAACCTGTAGATCCACCCCGTGAGGATAACTCTCACAAGAGGAAACCTGTATGGGCTAGAGAGCTCATTCATGATGCAGAAAGATTTGGCATTCCAGAAGAAGAACACAGAGCAAAGAAGAGAACCAGATCACACACCAGTTATGTTGCTTTACTCTGTGACATCATGAACAAAGAACCTTCCAGTTATGAAGAGGCAGCAGAAAAGAAAGAATGGAAGGATGCTATGGTTGAGGAATACCAATCAATTATGAGAGAATGATGTTTGGGATGTTGTCCCAAGACCTAAAGGGAAGTCTGTTGTGACTTCCAAGTGGATCTACAAAATCAAGCATGCTGCAGATGGCAGTGTGGAAAAATATAAAGCAAGATTCGTAGCTCGTGGTTTCTCTCAGAAGGAAGGAATAAACTATGAAGAAACCTTTGCACCTGTAGCCAGATATACTTCCATCAGAACAGTACTTGCCCTGGCTGCAGCAATGAAATGGAAGATACACCAGATGGATGTCAAGACTGCTTTCCTGAACGGTGTAGTAGAAGAGGAAGTATATGTGGAACAGCCACTCGGCTTTGAAGTACATGACAGGGAATCTTATGTATGCAGATTAAAGAAAGCCTTGTATGGCTTGAAGCAAGCTCCCAGAACCTGGTATGGTAGGATGGACAGTTTCCTATCTAGTTTGGGCTTTACCAAGAGTAAAGCGGATTCCAACCTTTACTACAAAGGTTGAGGAAGGGAATCCTGTGATTCTACTTCTATATGTGGATGACCTATTTGTGACAGGAGATGACAGAATGATTGCAGATACCAAGAGGAAGCTTGCAGCTGAATTCGATATGAAAGATTTGGGAATGATGCACTATTTCCTAGGTATGGAGGTGTGGCAGAATGCAGGTGGGATCTTCCTTGGTCAAGGAAAGTACACAGTAGATATCCTGAAGAGATTTGGGATGATGGATTGCAAAGCCATGGCCACACCTATGGCATCGAATCTGAAGCTTCTTTGTGATGCTTCATCTGAGCCAGTTGATGTTTCTATGTATCGTCAGATTATTGGGTCCTTGATGTACCTGACGAACACGAGACCAGATATTTGTTTTGCTGTGAACACATTGAGCCAGTTCCTGACGGATCCGAGGAGTGTTCACCTGGTTGCTGTAAAGCATGTTCTGAGGTACCTGAAGGGTACAGTGGATTATGGGCTCAGATATGAGGTGAATCAAAAGTTTAACCTGCAGGGTTATGTTGATTCAGATTGGGCTGGCAGTGCTGCAGATAGGAAGAGCACATCTGGGTGTTGCTTCAGTATGGGATCAGGTGTGATCTCTTGGTTTAGCAGGAAGCAATCCTGCGTAGCACTGAGTACAGCTGAGGCAGAGTATGTTGCAGCCTGTTCAGCTAGTTGTGAGGCAGTATGGCTACGGAAGCTACTGTCTGAGTTATTTGATCTCCCGTTGGAGGCTACTGGTATCTTCTGTGATAACCAGAGTTGTGTGAAGCTGTCCGAGAACCCAGTGTTTCATGACAAGTCGAAACACATAGAGATCAAATATCACTATATCAGGGATATGGTGCAGAGAGGAGCTGTGAAGCTCCTGTATGTTGCGACGGACGAGCAGATTGCAGATGTGCTGACGAAGCCACTATCCAGGGTGAAGTTCGAGTACTTCAGAGAGAGGCTTGGCGTTATTCAGATCGAGGACACTTCGAGGAAGAAGTGACGGACACATTTGCTGAAGCCATTCCAAGCATGTTGGAAGGAGGATCCATCACATGACTGTGGATGTAAGCGCTGGATGATGAGCATCAGGATGATGTTCTAGTTTCTGCAGGATATGATCAGTTGGATCATTTTATGTATGTATGTACGCATCATGTTGGATGCAGGATATGATCAGTTGGATCATTTTATGTATGTATGTACGCATCATGTTGGATGCAGGATATGATCAGTTGGATCATTTTATGTATGTATGTACGCATCATGTTGGATGCAGGATATGATCAGTTGGATCATTTTATGTATGTATGTACGCATCATGTTGGATGCAGGATATGATCAGTTGGATCATTTTATGTATGTATGTACGCATCATGTTGGATGCTGGATATGATCAGTTGGATCATGTGTATGTATTGTTTATGCATCATGTTGGATGCTTGGACCGTGTATCTGTATATGTATCAGGTGGATACATTGTATGATCAGGTGGATCATGTATGGTGATATGTATCATGTATTTGTATTTGTATCAGGTGGATACATTGATGATCAGGAGGATCATGTATGATGATATATATCAGGTAGATACTTGGTATGCATCAGGTAGATGCATTGATGATCAGGAGGATCATGTATGATACTTGGTATGCATCAGGAAGATGCATTGATGATCAGGTAGATCATGCAGCAGGATGTTGCAGTGATGATCAGGATGATCATAGATGACGAGCTTCAGGATGTTGCTCCAGATGACATGCAGCAGGATGTTGCATTGATGATCAGGACGATCATGGATGACGAGCTTCAGGATGTTGCTCCAGATGACTTGCAGTAGGACGTTGCAGTGATTATGATCAGGACGATCATGAGTACATCAGGATGATGTATGGTGAGTATCAGGTTGATACTCTGTGGCCGTGGATCAGGTTGTGCAGATGAGCATGTCTGGGAGATCCTATAGGTCGGAGTTGTGTACCCGTAACAGCCTGGGATGCTCTTTCGAGACATTGCTCTGGGAGGACATGTAATTTGTGCCCTGGGAGATCTCAGGTCGGAGTTGTGTACCCGTAACATCCTGAGATGCTCTTGCGAGGTTTTGTCCTATGGCATGTAATTTGGGCCCTGGGAGATTTCAGGTTGGAGTTGTGTACCCGTAACATCCTGAGATGCTCTTGCGAGGTTTTGCCATGACCACATGTAATTTGTGCCCTAGGAGATCTCAGGTCGGAGTTGTGTACCCGTAACATCCTGAGATGCTCTTGCTAGGTTTTGTGGTGGACCACATGTAATTTGTGCCCTGGGAGATCTTAGGTCGGAGTTGTGTACCCGTAACATCCTAAGATGCTCTTTCGAGGTTTTGTGGTGGGGTCACATGTAATAGCGCCCTGGGAGATCCTACAGGTTGGAGTTGTGTACCCGTAATATCCTGGGATGCTCTTTCGAGGTTTTGTGACGCACGTAATAAGTCCTGAGGATTCCACAGTATGGCCAGTGATGACGAAGACCTGCAGGTGGTGGGCCTACATCCAGTATGAAAAAGGACTGGCTCTGTAGAACTTCCTATGACGAGTAGAGACAGAGATTGGATGAGATAGCAGCAGCAGTGACGATGATGATGACGATGCATCGATGACGATGATCCAGAGAAGAAGACTTGTCTAGCAGATCTGTGTCGAGAAATACCTTCCTAGTTAAGAGGGAGTGTTGATGTATATGTAACTTCGGAATGTATTTCATCTGTATATTATATTTATATTTATTGTACCCTTATAAGAGATGTGTTATTCCTCTATAAGGAAGTGTCGTCATGTGGATTGACAAGTGTCGCAAGTGTGTGTACTTGCCGATGGGTTATTAGACCACCTTATGGGGTCGGCCCTAATTAATATATAATATAATGTGGATGTACTCAAGTAGACAAGTCGGCCCCAGTAGGTCACTGGGCAAAAATGTGAGTATAAATAGAGATAGGAGATCTCTATTTTACTCACTCGGAAAAGTATCTATCTCTCTCTCTGAAAAGTGGCGCACTAGTGAGGAGGAGGAGGATCATCTGCTAGGAGACTATCTCTGTATTATTTGGTTGTATTTTGGTTGAGCCATTGCTCTCTCTATCTCTGAGGAAGTTGTGGGGTTTTTCACCTTAGGGTTTTCCCCACGGAAACTCTGTGTCTCTTGTCTCTATGCTTTTGATTCTTATGATGCTTGTGATGCTTGTCATATTATGATTGTCATGCATTGATATACTGTAGATGTTATTCTCTCAGCAAAGATCCTATAGTATTGTGATTTAATACTGAAAATTTAACAGAGATTAGGTCAATTTGAGTCACTAGTGGAAAAAGAGTGATTTTCATATTAGAGAATAAAAAAATTGGTTCGAAGGTAAAATACATGATATGGTAGATACCATAGTAATATGATATCATATATAAAATATGATATAGAGCCTTTTAATTTTGGTTTTATTAGAAAATAATGAATAGCAAAACTATGTATTTTTTTGTAACCACTTTAATTTCACTCATTGTTGAGCTTGATTGTAGTAATATTGGATTTTCTTATAACTCAAGTGCTATTTGATTTTCCTTCTAGTACAAGTCTATAGTGCTTATTTGATGCACAATACCTCTCCCGTTAATACCTTCATCATACCAATACATAAATATTGGTATCATCTTGATGTGATGCCTTTGACCTTGAAATCACTCCACAACATTCAATATTGTCATGAATAAAAACTTGCTCTCATTGGTCTTGTAAAGATATTTTCCTAACATTATATAACATTCCAAAATGAGATGTTTAATATATTTTTAATATGTACACACCAAACAAAACTAAAAGTGCAACATCAAGTAATTTTATTCGTTACATATTTAATTTAAAACACTATTATTAATACTTAACTAAAATTAATTAGGGGTGGTAGGAATGGAGGGGTTATCTTTGGCCCCAACAAACATTTGGAAGAAAGTTATTCCCGGGGATTAGGAATAGCAACAAACATTTAGGCAAAGTATATGCTTTATTCCGTGGCTCAAGTCTCCTCTAGTCTCTCAATATTAAGCAAGTTTTGATTATTGGTGATTCTTTCCTTATCCTGAGACAAGTAAAAACAAAGAAGGCCAAAGAAGGAACTCTATCATTAAAAAAATTTCAAAGACTATTTGCAAATATTCCCACCTTGAATGATAGCAAGATATTCCATGTTTGACGATTCAACAAATGGGTTGGCATATTGGATGTCAAATGAGTCAATTTATCTATACAAAGGGTTCTTGGTTAAAAATGGGAACCCCCAAAAGAGGTTTTCAATCACTTGGCAACATTATGATATCCATTGTCATGAATCCAATTAATCCTAATACCTATAATCAAAACCCAGGAGAATAGTATATACTTGGCACAATTCAAATAAGGGTAAGCATGCAAATCTTTTCATCCCCAATGTGACTAAGGGAGTATTTGCGCTTCCTTGTGTCATATAATCTTTCACAATGGTGACATAATTCAAGGCATGTTGGCTCTTACAAATCATTTAATTAGCTCAGTTCGCACATGTGAGTTTCTATTTTATTCTGGTGGGATGCTAAGGTTCATAGTTCTCTGCATTAGTTCAACCAGTACTCTAGTGGAGCCTCTTGAGCGTGAATTTTCTTAGGCTTCACTAGGTGGTGACCAATATTCCCTTGGGAAAGGTATGTTCCATTATGGTTGGCCTCCTTTATTACATCTCTTGTTGTTTTTGTCTCAGGTATCAGAGTTTCGGGGCATTATGGTTTTGCTTGACTTGTTATCTATGGCTAGGAATGTATGTGGTCGGGCCACATTTCTATTGGTATTGAAGGATTCTGGACCTCTTTTGCTTAGTTTTATGGGTATTAGAGTCTTTTCTTTTGTCCAAGGCATCACAGTCTTGGGGAATTTTGGTGATGTTTGATTTATTATATGTGGCTAAGGGTACCTGTGGTCGGGGCTCATTTATATTGTTATTGAATGTTTCCATGCCTCTTTTGTTCAATTTCTTAGGTATCCCCAAGGTATTTTTTGTCTCAGTGTTGGGAAAGGATTAGGGTTGGAATTTTGTTGCATCGTCTCAGTATTTCAGTATGACTTATGGAGGGACCGAATGAGATGGGAATGATTAGGTTAGGAAAATTCTTAGAAGAATGATGGGGCAATTAGAGTGAATGAGACAATCCATAGAGTACGTCAACATTCACATGGAGAAGCAAGAGGTAAAACATGAAGCAATGGAAGCAAAATTTAACAAGTAGGGCCTGAAATGTGATAAAATTTCTAGTGACTCGGAAATGCACTTCAATATAATTCTCAGGCTAGCACAAATTTTTCAATCTGTGACTAGTCATCCCAATATCTCCATTGGTTCAATCAAGGATAGAGCAATTGAGGAAGAAACAATTTGTTGGTGCATAGTGGGAAGACCCGGGTTTCAACTTGAATTCACCAATAAAACTGTTAGATACTGACCCTCTCAACATCACCTACAAGCAAATGAAATCTCTCTCGAGGCATCTATGGGGACTACAGGAACCTAGTTTCCGCATTGTTGAAGGGGCAATAGGCATTCATTTTAACCATTCAAATAAACATTCATAACAATCGTGCAATGATAGATAACATGTTCATAGCATAATCATTCCATTCGGTGCATTAAAAAATAATCCATGACAACAAATCAGAGCAACAATCCACACATAAAACATAACATATCATAAGTGCGTAGTAAACAAAACATTCATCATGTCACAATACATAGCCATTTCACCCATAAGAGATTCACTTCTTTATTATCATCCATACGGTTCTTACAAAACAAGCGTACTGTGCACTTACAATAGATATTGGTCTTAGACATACCCCAATCCCTTATGCATATGTGCATTCTCTTCCTGAGCATAATCTAAGACAACAAAACCGTACATGCCTCTCCTCTATCCCAAAATCCCTTACATATTTATACAATTACAATGGGGCTTAGCCAATAGTAAGTGGACAAAAAGTTCCTAACGACTTCCAACTATCTTCTGTCTTTTATGTGCGCTTATCCCTTAGTCGACTTGTCACGCGGTCCACTTCCTGCACGCAGTTCCCAAAACTAGTCCAAACATCTTACTCCAATAGGGCCTCAACAGTCACTTGTGGCTTGTCCCAAGCCACTTAAGTCTTCTGCTACGCTTTCACTCTAGAAATTTATAGCAACGAACGTCTGTAGGTTTTCTTTTCCAGTTGTAACCTTTTCTTTGGCTTTTGTTTCCTGCTCTATAATCCCTTATGTTGCATGCAATATGTGGTTCCTTTAGCTTCTATATGTTGGAATATTCTCCCCATCATTTTGTATTTTGCATGCTTGCATGCAGATCTGCATGCTGCATGCATCCAGTCATCATCATGGTGGTCTCCCCAACACCTAGAGCTTGTTCCTAGCTCTTCTTTTCCTGCATGCAAATCTGCATCCTGCATGCATCCAGTCATCATCATGGTGGACCTCCCAGCTCCTGGAGCTTGGTTCTAGCTCTCCACAGCCTGTCTACAGCCCCCAGGGGGCCTCCCACCTACCAAAGGCGCCCTTCTCCAGTCTCTTGCATGACTAGTGTGCCTTTCTCACCTACCACAGACAATTAGGCACCCTTCTCACCTACCAGTCAGTTATCACTCAGTTCTTCCTTGATTTGAGGCTAGATTGACTCCTCCATTGACTATTTCACTCTGTTAAACCTCCAGTGAGACTAGTATATCCATTCTGACTCCAGTTAGCCCCTCATGCGCCCTTCACTGAGCCTCCTTCATTCAGTTCATGCCTACCTCACTCAGTTAGACTTCTCATGCACCCTCCACTAAGCCTCCTTCATTCAGTTATTGCCTACTTCACTCAGTTGGACTTGGTTGACTGGATGTCACATCTGATGAATGATACATTGACTGGATGATGACTCCATTATCATTCAAGCCACACTTTGAGTTAGGAATTCGAATGCCCTACTTGGCCTATTCGAATCCTATATTATGCACCTTACTGTTCTATTGTATTCATTCACTTACATTCTTATTCATTGTATAATACTGAGATTATGTTCTATTCTACCGTGTTTATGAGTGATCATTGAGTGTCTCCTTCTCTTCTTCTTTGCAACATATTTGTGAGTTTGATTGTGAGTTTCTACAGCTGTCAGATCATTGCATATTATTACATGGTATCAGAGCAGGAAGCATCTATTCGAATTGCAGTAGTTGCAACATTTCTTTGAGCAGCTATCTCTCACTTGTTCACCAGAAGCCTCTGAGTTTCCACAGTAAATCCTGGTGCTATTACTTGATTTCATTGGAGAAATCCATTGAGGTCTAGCCAAGTGTGAAGGACTTAGTCCATGTGCCAAGTGTCCTTAAGGTAGTGTTCAGTCGAAGTGTAGCATTCTCCATCAGCGCATTTTTTATTGTTTTACAGGTTTATTCATCCGTTCGGAATCTTCTTCAACTATTCGACTTTCTCTGTTCAGATGGATCTAAAGATTACATCTTCCAACTATGTTGAGTGGAAATCCAAGATGGCTCTCTTCATGAGATCCAAGAGCTTCACCCTAATACTCAACAGAACGATGGTAGAACCTCTCAGTGCCGTTGAAAAGTCCAAGTACTTGGATCGGCTTGATGAAGCAATTGGTCTCCTCTTTCACTCAATTTCTTATGAACTGCTCTTTCATGTTATCGATCTTACATCTCCAAAAGAGGTGTGGGACAAGCTTGAATCTCTCTTTGGGCCAAAAGATGATATGGTAGCACACAAATTGGAAAATGAGCTCATATGTTTGAGTCCTAGCAGCTTCGATTCTATCAATGCCTTTCTCACCAAGTTCAAAATCTTGATATCACAGTTGAAAAGGTATGAGACAGTGAAGAAAGATAAGCAACTTATACTTACCATTCTCTCAAAGTTAGGGGCAAATTTCTTAGTTTTTGTCTCTACTTTCTAGTCAGCTAGGTTGTCCATTCCAAGATGGAAGTTTCCCTCGTTTGATGATTTCACACAATCTCTTACCCAAGAGGAAGAGAAGTTGATTTCAATGGGAATGATCATACCCAAATTGGATTCAACCCTTACAGTTGTAGAGAGAGCGAATGATATAGGAAAGCCAAATATTCTTGGTGATACAAGGCCTACACACCAGTCAGCTAGAGTTTCGTACTCTAAGAAGGTCAAACATTCTCAAAAGGGAAAGACAGAGTGCACAAACTGTCATAGAGGGCCTCATCCCGAGAGCGCTTGCATGCAGAAGACTATAGATTTGATGGCAAAGTTACTTGAAGAGAACAACCTTCCTGTACCAGCATGTGCAAGGAAGAAAGATTCTGAATCTCCCAGATCCAAAGGAAAGAAAAGGTGTAATGCTCTCATAACATCTGCATCAACTAGTCCTTCTCTTATCATAGATTCAGGAGCATCTTGTCATAGGGTTTCCTCCAAGGAACTTTTCTCTAGTCTCGAAAGATTTAGTGGTCCTTCCATCAGAATGAGCAATAATTCAGAAGTCCCTTCTCAAAGTATCAGAAGAATTGATCTTGACTCTATATCGTTTTCTGATGGGCTTTATGTTCCTTCTCTTGCACTCAATATCCTCTCAGTATATCAGATGACTCATACTGAAGAGCCAAAAAGGATGATCTTTACTCCACATGAAGTCGAGGTACAAAGCATGGTTTCAGGGGAAATTATTGCCAAAGGAGTAGCAAATCATAAGTCCAAACTCTATGAGTTTTCTCACTTCATTCCTCTCTCAAAAGATATTGATACACCAACAGAGATTGAGAAAAAGAGGAATATTGAAGAAGTACAAATGCATGAAACAAATCCTATTACAGAATGGACCTCCTCCTTTGATCTAAATAAAGATCCATCATCATCTAGTTCTTGTTCTTCTATTGATTACAACTATGATGGTTCCAAGGAGGACTACTCGCATATTCTGGAACAGTTTCATGACATCAGCAGTCTTGATTATACTCCTTCTTCAAGAGATGATGAGCATGAGTCAATTTTACTTGCTCATGAGTATTCAGTTTCAGAGTTTGCACATGGTGAGCATGAGTCAGTTTCACTTGTTCCAGATTCAGAGGGAATACTAGACCCAGATCCACAAGAACCTGAAGGTCTGGCAACTAAGGATGAAGATGATAATATGCTAGATCCAGATCCACAAGAACCTGAAGGTCTAGCAACTGATAATAAATATGAGCGAATGGGAGATCCAGATCCACAAGAACCTGAAGATCTCTCACCTGATGAAGATGATAGAATGCTAGATCCAGATCCACAAGAAACTGAAGGTCTAGCAACTGATAATGAGCGAATGGGAGATCCAGATCCAAAAGAACCTGAAGATCTCTCACCTGATATTCCTCCTCTTCCTCGATGGGCATCCGTTACACTCCGATCTACTGGTGATTTGGTTGGTGATCCACATGATCATAGAAGAACCAGATCAGATTTTCAGCATGGAAGGTTTCATCCTTCTCACATTACTGACCTATTGTAGATCGATCAATCCTTCTTCGAAAAATAAGGGCACTTGCCTCCTTCAGGGGTAAGTCATGATATGGTAGTTTAGCACCTTCAATCTATTTTTGAGGGAGGGATTTCTTCCCACTGGGTTTTCCCTCTTTCCTCACTTATTTTATTTAGATTGATTGTATGGGGTGACCTTTGGTCTCAGTAACCAGGGCCCTATCTTGTTGTTTTACAGGGTGACCTTTGGTCTTAGTTACCAAGGCCCTATTCTTCAGTTATTTCCTCATAGTATAGCTTGCGGGGGGGTGTTGGAATATTCTCCCCATCATTTTGTATTTTTCATGCTTGCATGCAGATCTGCAATATTCTCCCCATCATTTTTTATTTTGCATGCTTGCATGCAGATCTGCATGCTGCATGCACTTGCATGCAATTGCATGCATCCAGTCATCATCATGGTGGTCTCCCCAACACTTAGATCTTGTTCCTAGCTCTTCTTTTCCTGCATGCAAATCTGCATGCTGCATGCATCCAATCATCATCATGGTGGACCTCCCAGCTCCTGGAGCTTGGTTCTAGCTCTCCACAGTCTGTCTACAGCCCCCAGGGGGCCTCCCACCTACCAAAGGCGCCCTTATCCAGTCTCTTGCATGACTAGTGCACCTTTCTCACCTACCACAGATAGTTAGGCGCCCTTCTCACCTACCAGTCAGTTATCACTTAGTTCTTCCTTGATTTGAGGCTAGATTGATTCCTCCATTGACTATTTCACTTCGATAAACCTCTAGTGAGACTAGTATGTCCATTTTGACTCCAGTTAGCCCCTCGTGCGCCCTTCACTAAGCCTCCTTCATTCAGTTCATGCCTACCTCACTCAGTTAGACTTCTCATGCGCCCTCCACTGAGCCTCCTTCATTCAGTTATTGCCTACTTCACTCAGTTAGACTCAGTTGATTGACTTTCACATCTGATGACTGTTACATTGACTGGATGATGACTCCACTACCATTCAATCCACACTCTGAGTTAGGAATTCGAATGCCCTACTTGGTCTATTCGAATCCTATATTATGCACCTTACTATCCTATTGTATTCATTCACTTACATTCTTATTCATTGTATAATACTAAGATTATGTTCTATTCCTCTGTGTTTATGACTGATTATTGAGTGTCTTCTTCTCTTCTTCTTTGCAACATATTTGTGAGTTTGATTGTGAGTTGCTACAACTATTAGATCATTGCATATTATTACACTATACACTGTCTTGTGCTGCTCGTTTCACCGCTCCTTGTATAGAGACCAACTATTTTATTGCTCTGAAAGCTTCCTCCTGTAGTGGTTCTAGATTCTGCGCAATGCTCTATTGTTCAGCTCTTAGCTAATTATTTCTAAGTACTACTATCTATTTTCCACCATTGCTTCCATATGTTCTGTTGGAGGCATAGTGCTCATATTTCCTTGAATATTCTACACCTTCTCTTGTGCAGATTGCAACTTCTGTTCCACTGCCTTTAGCTCAACATCCTCTATCAACTGCATCCATACTTGTGTTTTTTCTTTGAATATATTTGCACATTCTTCCTCCAAACCTTTAATGCTTTATACTACTATGGTAGCTGTCTTTTCCCTTTCCTATCTTTCTTCTAGCGGAGTGCTCGGGATTGTACATGCTTCGAAATCCACTGTATTGGAGAAAACTCACTATGGCTTGGGAATACCACAACAGACAGATGACTACCAGAAATCTACTCAATTCTCAAAACAGTGCTATTATAAATGACAATGTTAAAATAATGGAGAAATGTAACCAACCTCGATCCAATGTTTGATGTAGATCCCCGTTGGAGCTTTCAATCCGCACACATCCAAGCACTTGTAATCTGCAAATTAGTCTTGACAACCAATATCTAACAAGTACATGTGATATATAAATGACATTAACATTATCAATAACAATGGTCCATATAATCATAAGCAAATGTAACCCAATGTGTACTAAATGACATTCACACCATGAATGGACGAGAATATGAGTATTTCTATTAATGAACAAGAAGAAGTACAAAGTGATACGACCTCTTGCCGGCAACCAATCTGAACCAAGATCTAGATCAATCCACTTGTGTCTCCACCACTTCAATCCTCCATGAATGGCAAACTCAAACTAGAGAGGAGTTTGGAAGGTGAACATAAATGGTTCACAACTACAAGGATCAATGAGTGCAGACTCAAGATAGGGCAAAAAATCCACTAGAGTGCCTTTACTATTCTCTTCTCCCTCCCGTCCATAAGCCATATGTGCTCAATATATAGTCCTCTCAAAGGTAGGTGAAAGGACTCATCGAGACGTTACTTGGGAAAATGGAGAGCCAAAGGTCGCCCAATGACTGCTTTTTGGGAGTAAAAAGTCATAAAATAGTGGTTTTTTACCATTTTACTTGATACCCGCGGGCTATAGGGATGCAACTCGCGGGTATGCATGCTATAGTGATGCAACATGCGGGTAGGAACAAAAATAGGGCAAACTGGTATCACTGAAGGATAAAAATGGATCTGAGTCACTGAAATGGATCCTACAGGCCAAAGAATGCTGATGCTCACAGGGTGGAAGATTTCTGTGTAACAGATGCGCCCTAATGTGTGAGGTCAGAGACTGAAATGTGCTACGATGGCCGAAATACATTATAAAACTCAGAAGTGGAGTGATGGAGACACAAGTGGAAAGAACATCTCACTTGTCATAATACAATAGTATCTCTGAATACATGTCGGTATAGTACAACAATCTGATACAATGGCCATGAATAGGCAATACATAAGTAGATACATGTCATAAGTGATCATAGCCATGATCCCTCTACAGTAAGATATGGTCTTCTGCTGAAAAGAAGACAACTGGTGCAAATCTGGAGGTACAAACTGGTGAAATCTGAGAGGTGATATCTCAGATGTAAAGTCAAAGTCATATGTAGCATACTGAATGCCGCAATCGCCTGGGGTCTTCTACACAAGTATTCGACGGTGCAAGTCCCATCAAGTGAATAAAGGAGTTGGGGTCGAACCTGATGAGACATCGTCTGATTACCGGTCATTGATGTATACCGTTAACAGACGCGAGATGACCCACCGATAATGAAAATGGGCATCAAGGCACATAGCACAATCATTAGAGTGTGAATAAATGGGTTGAAGTCGAACACTAGGATGAATCCATCGATCATGGGACATTGATGTATTCCCAAAACTATCGATGGTGAGAGAAACTACCACTAATGACTGCAAGCCTCAAGTCCTGAAATAAATGAGTTGAAGTCAACGGAACGAGACTCGTTGGAAGGAGGGCATTAAGGCATCCCCCATCAACCAGCACAAGGTACCAGCAATGCTGAAAGATTTGGAAGATCTCAGGTGAAACAGACTGACTCAATAAGGATGGCCGACATGCAATAGTCAAGAGATCTGAGGAGTGGCTGATACTGGTTTCAGGACTTCCTTTGAACAAGAGCATGAGCAGATGGATAGACTCAGGCAGCATAGACTTGAAATAAACTATGCAATGCAGAAGGCATTATAGAGGGCTCCATAATGACTGGAAGCTTAACCAATCGGTGGAGAAAACTGAGAAACAAGTACAGCTCCTAAGGCCCAACTATAGTCCCGACTCATAATGTACGGAGTTGAATGAATGCTCTGTTCAAAGGAGACACAACGACTTCCAACAAGAAATAGTGACCATAATCCCGTCTGGCTTTTTGGAATATTTGATTTTTTTGGGTCTTTTTCATATTTGAGAAAAGATTGAAAAAGAATAAAATTGCTTATAGTACAACAAGTGAGGGAACGAGTGTCGAATAGCTAGAAGACTAGTCCCAAGCAGTGGAACATACCTATGCTCAATGCAAGGAAGTGCATGCAGGATGTGGACACTCGGGGGTATGTTCCCTCAGGGTCAAAAGGTCATCAAATTGTGAAGGGAAAATATAAGCTCTGCAGGGCTCGACAGGGAAAAGTGCTCAGGTACCAGGCTAACAACTGAGTAAGCGGGAGCCGGCACAAGGCTCAAGCGGCAAGCAGGATGATGCAATGCAATCACAACATGATATAACTGAGGGGAGTCCTTTTTCGTAAAGTTAGTCTCCTCACCCGAAAAAGTGTAAAACAATGAGAGAAGAACTCTTCTAGTCACGTATGACTAGAGTATACCTTTTTCGTAATTAATCCACAAAGGTTCGGAAAAGGGGTAAAATTATACCTAAGTGGATGTCGCTTCAAATCCTTTAACGAGTATGAAATAACAAGTATACTCGGCAATCTTGTTTGATTTGGAAAAGTCTAACAAGGGCTTAAAAAAGACTTTATAAAAATCTTTTCCGTAAAGGTTTAACGAGTCCGAAAAAGTAAACTCGTGACCTCCTTACTGTTTTTAACGAGCTCAAAGGAGATATGGAAGAATGCTCATAATGAGAGCAGACGAGTGTCAGGGACATGCAAGACTAGTTCCAAGCGCATGGGACAAAGCTATGCATAATGCAAGGAACATGAGCAAGATAAGGACACTCAGGGGGTGTCTGTGAATTCGGATGGCACAAGGTTCAAATGCATCATAACAATGGGGAGGACTAAACCTATATGCAAGTTTCCGAATATGCCTGCTGTGAACGAAGCAAATGTCGAAAAGGACTAGTAAACAAGTATAATTCCAGCTAAAAATCCTATCTCCAAGAAACATAAGTACCAAGATCATCTCTAAAATGTATGTAAAGAAAAATCCGATACAAGTCACTGCGGTATAAAATTTTTCAACTTCACTATTGTTAACCTCAGACATAACGCAGGTAGAGCTAGCCACTGAAGGTGCCATAGTACCAATACCTGAGGGATCAAAATGATCATCTTCAAAATGAAGAGAAAAGCTGAAGGATGTGAAGGAATATGCAGTAGCAAATTCATCATCACAGGAGTTGGAAATTCTAGAAGTAGAATCAAACTCATCGGGATCACCGATTTGCGGATATGTAGGAGATTCTAAAGACTCATCACTAGGGAGATCAGACTTTAATTTCAAACCGGGGCTAGACAAAACTATGCCTGGATCAAAATGTAAGGCAGACTGTATTCTAGACTCATCTTGTTCAATAAGATCAAGGGTAGGAGGGGAATGAGATCTATGATAAAGATCCCCCCACGGCTTGTCATCACCACTCATGGCCTCAATAAAAACTTCATCTGAAGGTAGGATACCATCGAGGCAATCATGTGAACAAGATAGGTCGACTGCACACGTGGGCAGCATAATGGGATCTTCCTCTACTGTCCATGAAGAAGAGAGATCCATATCTGCAGTGGTTTGTTGGATATGATCATAAGCGAACTCCTTTACAAATAAAGGCATAGACATCCTGACGTGCGCAATATCTCTAGACATAGAATCCGCAGATGGTAAAATCCATGGATCACCACAATAGGAAGTCTGGAATGGCATACTATTCGAAGGAGGAAGCGCACTGTTGGAAATGGTTCCTATAAAATTCACAGGTGTAGAATGGTTAAAAGTTCCCATCAACGAGGGGTACATTCCAACACCTATGTTCCCAGTTGCCGACTGAGAATCATAAACTTGCGGGACTACTGATCCCGTGGATGCTGTGGAAGGAGTGCCAACATAATCCAGCTAATCGATCGTCACAATATTTCCTTCATGGGGAAAGCAAATAATTCAAAATATAGTAGACGCGGCAACCTTCATAGCATACATCCAGTTCTGACCCAGTAAAAGGTTATAGTCGATGGGTGCATCAACCACTTCGACTTCAATAGGCACGGACTTACCTCCCAAGGAGACAACAAGGGAAGGGATAATTCCATGCAGCGTAAAAGATCTACCGTCGAATGCAGTGAGTGTAGTTCTAGACGTGAGTAGAGGAGGAGAGCCAAGAGCTTTCCAACAAGTCAACGACATTACTGATGTGGAGGCACCTTCATCAACCATAGTACGTTTGACGAATCTTTTAAGGAAAACCACCTGGATTTGAAAAGCCACATGGTAAGGCAAGCGAGGTTGGACATCAGTAGTATCGAACTTGATAACACTAGGACTTTCCCCATCCTGAACTCCTAACGCACTCAAAAGGGAATGCTTCTGAGAAGGACAAGCTTGCAAAACTTCAAGAGCCGACATGGCACACGGGGTTTGGCCCAAATCTTCTACGATGGAGTAGTTCTGGGCGGCTCGAGCATTAGGATTATGTGTGGAGCGCTTGAGAACACCTTTTGGTATCCGCGACATAATAGAAGGCTTCTCGATATGCAAGGAATTATCAGGAGGAGGGGGAGGCTCATCCCCAAATTCGGTTGTGGTGCACCATAATCACGTTGACGAGTAGCAACACAAACCTCCGACTGAACCATGTTCACACATCCATAACCACTAGTATTGGAAGAAGACGTTGTTGTTTCATTAGTACCATAACCAGTGGTGGGAGCATGCGAAGCCATGTTTTGGTGATGAGGTAGGGGATCCTTCAACATAGCTGGGCTCTGTGCCAAATGCTTCGATGCTTCTTCAATACGAGGACATAAGTGAGTAAGATGATCCTCCCCACAAAGCTTGCAAGGGAATTTCACCTTACGCCTAGGTTTACGATCCTCGCCAGCATTACCGCCTTACCGAGGAGGGTTGGCATTCTCTTTACGAGGAGTATTACGATTGCTATTGTTGTTACTTCCATTGTTTCCACCCCTACGATTATTTCTCCCCTTTTTCTTACCACCAGGTTGCTGGTTACCCGATAGTTTCGTTGATTGCACATTGTGTACATCAGACGACGGAGTGGAAGTGGACAAGGTGTGAACCTGTTCGGGAGCAGACTGGTTTAGCAAATTTTTTTTCATTTGATTAGCTACCAAGCCTACAGGGCGAGTGCATGCGGACCCCACGATGCCATCGGCATGTGGTCCAGGAACTGACGTAGGCTCATGTCTTGTTCTCGGTGCATCATGAATAATGTCATACAAAATGCCAGACTGAGAATAAATTAGATCTAACTGTTGGACTTTCAAGATAGCTTGTTCCTCAGTCACAATGCCAGACATCGAAACATCCTTAGCAATGTATGGGAGTAAAGACATAAGGAACCATTCTAACAGGAACTCTGGAGGAATGTTGGCTTTCACTAATCTCTTCCACCGATGCCACTCTTGAACGTGGTCAGAAATATGTGTGGCCTTATTCTGACGGAAGGTGGACAACAACTCAGTACGAGTATCATAACGAACCGGCAACTGGAAATGGTCTAAGAAAACCAAACCAATCTCGTTGAATCCCCTATATGTGTTTCCAGGAAACTCCACGTACCACTTCGCGGCTGCCTCCGTGAGGGTGCGTTGAAATAGTCGCAATCAAATGGAATCATGATTCAAAGAGTTGGAGGAGCACCAAAGGTGAAACGTCGTGACATGATCTCCCGGGTCCTCACCACCTTTCCCTTCAAACTTTGGAATGTCCGAAGGGAGCTTGGTAGGGACCAAGGGCCAAGTAGGGTCGTGACACACTGGATCATTCGTGAGCTTCGAAAGATCTGGGAGATTCAAGCGTGCAAGGAACGGGAGATGTGGCTGGAAAGCTTGATTATAAGCTCCCATAAAAGGTTGGTTAAATGGAACTGTGTTGTAAGATGGACCAAAAGGTTGACCATGAGGATTAAATTGCTGATACTAAGGGCCTGAAGACCCGTAAGCTTGCCCATGGCCATAAGATGGATAACCTGCCCCTGCCTGACCCATTTAAGAGTAACCAGGTATATGTGCGTTTTGAGTACCATATTGGGGTGGTGGGTGATACTGGGGGCCAGCACGGACTGTGTTGTAGTAAGGGTTGCCACCATAAGTATGGGGCATGTATGTACTATTCATAGTGGGAACCATGTTGTATTGACCGTAATGGTATGGTATGTTCCCACCCCCAACATTAGGATGAGCTTGAGCAGTCGTGTGGTGACCAGCAACATGAGAAGTATTCCCGGGTCCAATATGGGTGTGACCAGTAGCAAGGTTGGTGGTGTGATGTCCATGTGGATAGGAAATATTCCCACCCCATACATTACTATTACTAGCGGTGGTAGTGGACGCAAAAGTATGCGGTATGTGTCCACCCCCGTGGTTGGGAGGAACGGTATCATGTGCAAAAGTAGTCCTGGGTTGACGAGTAGCGACATGTGTATTAGGTGGTGGATGGCGAGTCGTGTTTCGAACAACATTCTGACTAGGTTGGGTATTCCTAGGAGGTGGTCGCGTTCCAACATTAGCATGGTTAGGAATCTGACCAGTCCCCATACTATGTGAGTGGGTGGACAACGTAGTGCCCCCAGCTAGGGTAGTGCCCCCAGTGGGTATAGTATGGCTAACACTTTGACTAGTGCCAGCATGAGTACCAACCATAGTGGAAGGTTCGACAGTATTGTGACTAGGCATACCAAAGGAGAGTGCGGTGGGGTTGACCATACGGCCGGAATCATCATGAGTCTCAGGCCTCCTATATCTAAAATCGCGTGGAAACGAAGGAACGAAAGGCTCATCCTGTTCTTCCTCCTCGGGTAAGTCGGGAATCTCGTAAAGATAATTATCCGTATTCGAAGGATCAAACGGATCCCGGTCAAGTGGATTAGGCCAAATAGAACCAGGTTGAGTCTCAGGTGGATCACATCCCCAATCCTCACGAGGAGTATGGGGATCGGAAGTATGTTCAACTCTACCCGAAGGAGTAGAAGGGTCTTGCCCGATATCGGGATGTGCAACCATGTAGTCCTCAACGTAAGTCACGTAAGAATCCGAAGACTCAGAGGGAGCCCTCCAGCGTCCTCTAGCAATACGACGTGTAACCTCGAGTGGCTTTAAACCAGCCAAATGACGGGACCGATGGAGAGTAGGGCTCCATGCCACGTTCTCTCCGGAGAGAGACACAACGTCTCCTAAAGGCCAACTATTGATCAAAAACAGTAAATCAAAAGCACACACCTAGAGAAACTACAACCAAGAGCAGACAAACAGAGTGGCTAAATGAGCTCCCGACACTAGAGCCGGTATGTCTCGCCTAGGAGAGGCTTGAGACTCCCAAACTATAGCCAGAGGTAACAGAATCAGTTATAGAGACACCCAGGCTTCACTGTGTCGACAGGGTCAAGTCCACTGCACGAACACAACTGTGCTGTCCAATCCTTATCTGACTCAGGACACAAACAATATAACCACTGCAAGTACCTTGTGCGGTATCTAGGTAAGGCAACTATGTTCACCGCAATATAACCAATGCTCAAGGGGACAGTCGCAGGTGGGACCCGTCGTATGGGCAGGGTAGCTAAGCCCGAAGCACAAGAGGACAGACCTCCGGTACCCCCAGATACGAACAAATCCTGCATATATCTCCCACGTTTAGCCGGTATCAGAGGGATATCTCCTCAACCAACCTCCCATGACCTCGTGCTTAACTCTGGATTGAGTAGAGCTTTCCTGAGAACACCGATATATACCATGGATTCCTCCACTCCCTAGTCAGACACCTAATGTTTCGTTCAGCAGTCTTGGATTGTTAACTCACAATGATCTATTCCAAGACTCTAAACCTATACTAGTTGGTGTACCCTATAAATAAAATAAGTCTAATCAATTTTATGATTAAGCATTAATTTTAGTGGCTGTGATTACTCAAGGGATATGGTCGTGAAAATAGTGATGTGTAGACTCAATAGTATGCAACATCGTCCAATCCTAGACTCATCTATCCGATAAAACAATGTCACTAATATGCAAAATCAACCAACAATTCCGAAATAAATATGCAAACTTTTATCTTTTCAATGCACAAGCAAAACCTAAAATGAAGGAAACAAGCACTCAATGCAAAATGCAGTACATGGAAATAAAATATTTTTGTATTTTCTCTTATAAACAGAAAGGAAAATGCAAAAAACTAAATGAATATTTTTTTATTTTTTCAATATATATGGAATGAAAAAATGCAAGCAAAATCCTACTATTCAGTCACTGAAGTGCCGAGAAGATCACTAAGACAACCCAGCAGATCCTAAACAATAAGACTCAGCCAAAGGAAAGAGCTCAAAAGGAAGAAACCAAGAGGCTAAAACCAAAGATTGGTAAAAAACCAAGAAGGCTCAACCAAGAGAAACGAAGAGATCTGGTCACAACCAAGGGATGAAACAATCAAGAGAGATGCCAACAAAGACTCAGGAACCAACCAAACTCACCCAACAACAACCAATAGCCATAAACCAACAAAATCCAGAGTTACACGCTACTGTCAAAGGATTGCCTGCGGGTACCCACGAGCAGTAGTGTAAACAGAGGCGGGTATACGCGGGAAGAACTAAGCCAACCGACGGGTGAGGAAAAGCAAATGGTCAAATAAAGAGTCCAGAGGCTCAGAAAAAGCAAATTTTCTATAGTGTATCTTAACGACCAATCAGTGACACAGAGCTTCGATAAAAAACAACTCTAAATATGGACTAATGCTAAATTTTTTTCCCAAACATGGATGTTTTCCCCAGCGGAGTCGCCATTTCTGTATTGGAGAAAACTCACTATGGCTTGGGAATACCACAACAGACATATGACTACCAGAAATCTACTCAATTCTGAAAACAATGCTATTATAAATGACAATGTTAAAATAATGGAGAAATGTAACCAACCTCGATCCAACGTTTGATGTAGATCCCCGTTGGAGCTTTCAATCTGTGCACATCCAAGCACTTGTAATCTGCAAATTAGTCTTGACAACCAATATCTAACAAGTACATGTGATATATAAATGACATTAACATTATCAATAATAATGGTCCGTAATATCATAAGCAAATGTAACCCAATATGTACTAAATGACATTCACACCATGAATGGACGAGAATATGAGTATTTCTATTAATGAACAAGAATAAGTACAAAGTGATACGACCTCTTAACTGTTAAAATTCAATATGCTAAGACAGAAAATAGCAGCATTACATTCCATTTCACAATAATAGCATATACAGGATCACTGAAGAAACAACAAGCACAGCATAAACACAAGAGACAGAGATTTATCCTGGGAAACCCTCATGGGGTAGAAAACCCAGCAAAGCTTCCTCAATATAGATGACCAGCAATATACAAAGATGAAACCCTGAGACATGATCTCCTCCTCCACAATAGCAGACCTCTCCTCCACAAGTGTGCTCTCCTCAAGTGTGTGAGTGTGTCAAATGAGGAACACACCTCCTCTATTTATACACTACACTGACATGTATTTTACACAGGTACACGTAGGCTTGTATTTAACCAATGGGTTAAATACCCCACTACAACTGACTGGGCCGACCCCTCTAGGGTGGTCTAATAACCCTTTGACCCACATAACACATATAGGGCCGACCCCCACTAGGGAAGTCTAATAACCCGAGTTACCACATTCCGACGGAGGAATAAACATCTCCGTATATACAATAAGATCTTCACAGAGGAGTGAAACATCTCCGGAATAATAAAGTACAAATATAATATTCTTTGAAGTTGCAATATCTCAACACTCCCCCTTAACGAGAAGGATATTATAACAGCATCTGCACGAGCAAGGAGTCATCAACATCATACATGATACATCTATAAATCATTGGAAGCTTTCTCAACATCATTAGTAACTCAAGCAATTACTGGAACATCTTCAATACTGGAACATCGACATCTTCAGTATTGAGTCTTTATCTTCTGTAGCACTTGAACAGCTACAACAATATCATCATCTGGATCCTCACGATCATCAACATCGTCATCACACGATCATCAGCATCGTCATCTCACGATCATCAGCATCGTCATCACACGATCAGCAGCATCGTCATCACATGATCATCAACATCGTCATATCACGATTAGCAGCATCGTCATCACATGATCAGCAGCATCGTCATCACACGATCATCAGCATCGTCATCACATGATCAGCATCGTCATCATACGATCATCAGCATCGTCATCACACAATCATCAGCATCGTCATCACACGATCATCATCGTCATCATACGATCAACAGCATCGTCATCACACGATCAGCATCGTCATCATACGATCAACAACATCGTCATCACACGATCAGCATCGTCATCATACGATCAACAGCATCGTCATCACACGATCATCAGCATTGATCATCAGCATCGTCATCACATGATCATATTACAGGATGATCAATCCTGCTCTCTTTAGGACATAGGTCCATGGATGATACAATCCAGATCAAGTTCCAGGATGATCAATCCTTATCTCTTTAAGACAAGTCTCATGTCTAGGGACGATCTAATCCCAACCACAGTGCCAGTCCTTTTTCATACTGGATGTGACCTAGATCAGATCTAGGATTTACCGCCACAGAGCCAGTCCTCTTTTATACTGGATGTGTCACGTCTACAGAGCCAGCCCTGTTTCATGCTGGATGTATCACATCTACAGAGCCAGCCCTGTTTCATGCTGGATGTATCACATCTACAGAGCCAGCCCTGTTTCATGCTGGATGTATCACATCTACAGAGCCAGCCCTGTTTCATGCTGGATGTATCACATCTACAGAGCCAGCCCTGTTTCATGCTGGATGTATCACAACTACAGAGCCATCCCTGTTTCATGCTGGATGTATCACAACTACAGAGCCAACCCTGTTTCATGCTGGATGTATCACAACTACAGAGCCAGCCCTGTTTCATGCTGGATGTATCACAACTACAGAGCCAGCCCTGTTTCATGCTGGATGTATCACATCTACAGAGCCATCCCTGTTTCATGCTGGATGTATCACAACTACAGAGCCAGCCCTGTTTCATGCTGGATGTATCACATCTACAGAGCCAACCCTGTTTCATGCTGGATGTATCACAACTACACAGCCAGCCCTGTTTCATGCTGGATGTAACCTAGAGCAATTCTAGGATTTGTCACGTACATTTTGAACCGAGGTCCAGGGACGATCCAGTCCTATCGTTCTGTTATTAGAGACCTCATGTCTACGGCTCTTCTTTAGAACTGAAGTCCGGGAATGATCCAATCCCCTCACATGTTCACTAAGAACTTCATTTTCGAAGACATACGTCTACGGCTCTTCTTTCGGACTGAAGTCCAGGAATGATCCAATCCCTTCACATGTTCACCAAGAACTTTATTTTCGAAGACATACGTCTACGGCTCTTCTTTCGGACTGAAGTCCAGGAATGATCCAATCCCTTCAAGTCCACCAAGGACTTCATTCTCGGAGACCTCACGTCTACGGCTCTCTTTAGGACTGAAAGTCCAGGGATGATCCAATCCCCTCAAGTCCACCAAGGACTTCATTCTCGGAGACCTCACGTCTACGGCTCTCTTTAGGACTGAAAGTCCAGGGATGATCCAATCCCCTTACATGTTCGCTAAGAACTTCATTTTCGAAGACATACGTCTACGGCTCTTCTTTCGGACTGAAGTCCAAGAATGATCCAATCCCTTCACATGTTCACCAAGAACTTTATTTTCGAAGACATACGTCTACGGCTCTTCTTTCGGACTGAAGTCCAGGAATGATCCAATCCCTTCAAGTCCACCAAGGACTTCATTCTCGGAGACCTCACGTCTACGGCTCTCTTTAGGACTGAAAGTCCAGGGATGATCCAATCCCCTCAAGTCCACCAAGGACTTCATTCTCGGAGACCTCACATCTACGGCTCTCTTTAGGACTGAAAGTCCAGGGATGATCCAATCCCCTCAAGTCCACCAAGGACTTCATTCTCGGAGACCTCACGTCTACGGCTCTCTTTAGGACTAAAAGTCCAGGGATGATCCAATCCCCTCAAGTCCACCAAGGACTTCATTCTCGGAGACCTCACGTCTACGAATCTCTTTAGGATTGAAAGTCCAGGGATGATCCAATCCCTTCAAGTCCACCAAGGACTTCATTCTCGGAGACCTCACGTCTACGGCTCTCTTTAGGACTGAAAGTCCAGGGATGATCCAATCCCCTCAAGTGTATTCTCATCTATACAGGTACAAATATCCAAGAGCATGTATCACATCAAAACATGTATACATCACATCAAAAACATGTATACATCTAGCATGTATTCTCACTAATACATCTAACATCAAAACATGTATACATCACATCAAAAACATGTATACATCTAAAATAAAAGATATATAAGAGTTCTAAATCTAAATAATTCTAAGTAGCTAAGTGCAGTAAATAGGTAACCTCATCATTGATGAGACAGACTTGTTATCAGATACTATGCTACTCCCCCTTTCGAGGAGGATCCTTCTGGACTATACCAAGCTTGTCTCGAAAGTATTTAAACTTTACTCGAGACAGAGGTTTAGTCAAGATATTAGCAATCTGATCCTCAGTGCTTATATACTCGAGCTTGATAGCTCCTCTCTGTACCATATCTCGTATATAGAAGTATCAGATCTCTATGTGTTATTGACTTATCGTGGAATACAAGATTTTCTATCTTGATTCATTTCTAAGTCAAACACTCCATATAATAGCTTCTGAAGCCACACTGCTTCACAGCTGGTGGAGCAGACAGCTATATATATATATGCTTCAGTAGTACTGAGAGCCACACTAGATTGTTCCTTGCTGAACCATGAGATCATGGCAGATTCAAGACTATAACATCCTCTCGATGTGTTCTTCCTGTCTGATACACTTTCTTCCCAAACACCATCTGAGTAGCCATCTGAAGTCATGATCTCCAAGATAGCATAGATCAAAGTCTATCGTATCCTTTATGTACCTCATCACATGCTTTGCAACTAATTTGACCAATACTTTGGCACAACACTTTCCCATATCCTGTATGCATACAGTGGCTATCTAGATGCCTTCCATCTCTACCAGAACATACTATCGAGAGTGTGCACAACTCTCAGCATGTCAGCAAAGAGGTTTCATTCTAGACAAGCAACAATGGAATGTTTGTCCAATTTACCAATCATATACATATTAGTAGTATACTATTCAATGTTCTATGAATATTTACACTCAGCATGATATATTATAGGAATACAAATATGCATACAACCTATTACAGGCAATATCATTTACTATTTCAAATAACAACTCAAATACTTATCTTTTATGTTTGTGTGGTTGCCTCCCGCTTGATCTTCTGTATGTCTTTTGAACTTCTATTCATTCTGTACCACTGTGCATGTTCAAGTGTCATCCTCATGATATCATACACAAACATACACCCATTAGTATGTTCTAAATGTTATCAAAACATTATAGTTCTAAATAATCTTGAGAATGTATAGTCATGATTATAGTTAATAAACATTAGTATTCAAGATTTCAGGGAAGTCTTCTTTTACTCATGCATATCATCACTCAAGATAAAAGACATAATATGCATAATCCCTTGATTACTAACTTTATGAATAAGCATAACCAATCATACCAAGTATACTTATATAAGGGATCCTCGTAAGTAGAACAAAGATTATGGATGAGTCTTTGTCTTCATGTTTTCATGGTCATGGAACCTGATTTGTCTTTTGTGATGTACCTGTATCTTGTTAGTAGACAACATCAACCTCACACAACATCATAATGCATTAGTACAATCATAAGTGTCAACACCCTAACCAATGAATATCTTCTATCATGCATTCATAATTTTGTTAAGGTGATACAACAAATCTAAAATCAAGATTGTACTAACCGTAATAACATGAAGACAAACATACCATAAACTTAATCATGAACGAATCTCAAAACATACCTCGATGAGTCATACCTGTCGAGATCGCTTGTAATCTCCTTATGTAAAGCCTTAGCCTCATCTCCCTCTGAAACAGGAACTCCTTCACTTATGCAGGTGACCAATCCATCTTGTTCTATGATTAACCCTATCCACTTGATTTGCAAGAACTAGACCTTGATGAGCTGATCAAACTGATATATTCAGAATTTGAAAATTGCAAAGTTTCACTCCTCAATTTTGCCTTTGAAACTTCCGGATTCACTGGACGTGACCCTGAACTGGGGTTTGATGAATCCCACTCTTCTGCCCAATCAAAATGTTTGATCCAAAGCTCTAAGCTTCTATTTTTCTGAGGAGCTTCCAGCCATGGTCACAGATTTCAAAAATTCCCATTTTTACAGAAGCCCTAATTTTCCACTTTTCTGATCAAAGTCCCGAACTAGGGTTTGATCAAGCCCGACCTTCTGCCCAACCAAAAAATCTGATCTTGGTCTCTAAATTTCTATTTTGATGAGTAGCATTCAGCCGTGGTCTCCGTTTACAAAAATTCCAACTTTCTTCAAAGCCCTAAATTCCGGAAGCCATGAATGAAGGTACTCAAAAATAATTCTGTTTTGACAGAAATATGTACCTGATTGTTTCTGGTGTAACTCCAAACTTTTCAATCCACAGGGTCTAAAAACGTTTTCTGAGATAGCCTGACCTGTTATCTTTCCATCCTGATAGGTCTGACCTCAATTGGATTCTCTAAGAGAGAGTTATGTCAAATGTCGCAACGTGACCTGTTTTGGGATAAAACAGAAGAGCAAACTTGTACGGCGTGCCACGTATCGCTGTTTGAACTTCGGCCTCTGAAAAAATTTTATGAGGTAGCTCGGCCTGTTATCTTTCCATCCTGAAAGGTATGACCTCAATTGGACTCTCTGAGAGAGAGTTATGCCAAGTGTCGCAACATGACCTGTTTATGGGATAATACAGGAGAGCAAAATTGTACGGAGTGCCACGTGTCACTGGTTCAACTTCGGCCTCTGAAAACGTTTTCTGAGATAGTACAGACTGTGTACTACCTGTCACTTTTTATGAAATTTCATTTGGAGCTTCCTAGCCCAAGATATGACCTTTTTCCCAAGGTCACCTGATTTTGACTCAGATCTGGAAGAGGCAGAAACCCTATATTGTACAGATCATAAATCACAAAGTACAACGAATTATAGGTTGTCCTTTGGACACAAGGTACCTGGAGATTTAGTCTTCGTCCTGTAACAATTTCAGATCCGAAAACTTCGCCAAAACGGATTTATAGCGAAAGTGCTACGATGACTGGTTTTTGCTATGTAAAACCCTAACCTTCAAATTGTCGTAAGTAAAGCAAGTGTCTTTAGTGCCATACCTTGTCTTCCTTCAGGTTAGCTCTGATACCATGTTAAAATTCAATATGCTAAGACAGAAAATAGCAGCATTACATTCCATTTCACAATAATAGCATATACAGGATCACTGAAGAAACAACAAGCACAGCATAAACACAAGAGACAGAGATTTATCCTGGGAAACCCTCATGGGGTAGAAAACCCAGCAAAGCTTCCTCAATATAGATGACCAGAAATATACAAAGATGAAACCCTGAGACATGATCTCCTCCTCCACAATAGCAGACCTCTCCTCCACAAGTGTGCTCTCCTCAAGTGTGTGAGTGTGTCAAATGAGGAACACACCTCCTCTATTTATACACTACACTGACATGTATTTTACACAGGTACACGTAGGCTCGTATTTAACCAATGGGTTAAATACCCCACTACAACTAACTGGGCCGACCCCTCTAGGGTGGTCTAATAACCCTTTGACCCACATAACACATATAGGGCCGACCCCCACTAGGGAAGTCTAATAACCCGAGTTACCACATTCCGACGGAGGAATAAACATCTCTGGATATACAATAAGATCTTCACGGAGGAGTGAAACATCTCCGGAATAATAAAGTACAAATATAATATTCTTTGAAGTTACAATATCTCAACATTAACGACAACCAATCTGAACCAAGATCTAGATCAATCCACTTGTTCCTCCACCACTTCAATCCTCCATGAATGGCAAACTCAAACTATAGAGGAGTTTGTAAGGTGAACATAAATGGTTCACAACTACAAGGATCAATGAGTGCAGACTCAAGATAGGGCAAAAAATCCACTAGAGTGCCTTTACTATTCTCTTATCCCTCCCGTTCATAAGCCATATGTGCTCAATATATAGTCCTCTCAAAGGTAGGTGAAAGGACTCATCGAGACGTTACTTGGGCAAATGGAGAGCCAAAGGTCTCCCAATGACCGCTTTTTGGGAGTAAAAAGTGATAAAATAGTGGTTTTTACCATTTTACTTGATACCCACGGGCTATAGGGATGCAACTCGCAGGTACGCATGCTATAGTGATTCAACATGCGGGTAGGAACAAAAATAGGGCAAACTGGTATCACTGAAGGATAAAAATGGATCTGAGTCACTGAAATGGATCCTACAGGCCAAAGAATGTTGATGCTCACAGGGTGGAAGATTTCTGTGTAACATCCACTATCTTCATGTGGAAGCCATGAATGGCTTCACTTATCTTATTCATGTTTTCTTGTACTAGAATATCGACTTCCAGTGTAATGTTGTAGACTCTTTCCACTACCTGCTACAATTTTTCATTCCTCTACGTAGCCTCTTCTTTTTCTCGATAGAGCTTGCTGCATTCGTCTTGTAGTGTATCTTTGTTTGTAGTCGCTTTAGTCCACTCCATAGAAGTTGACTCTGCTCTGTTTTGAATCTCCTACACAACACTTGTTTGCTAGATATGCAACATATCTGTAGGTAACTATGACAAGACTAAATCAATCAAACTTATCGCTAGTGTGTGTTCTTGCATCTCTATTGTTGGGAACTCTAAGGTTCAAGTGATATATTCAAACTCTGGCACACTTTTGATGTTGATGATGGTTGCAAAAATGTATTTCTTTGCTCATTTGTTTGCATTGTGCTGTCTATTTTTTCTTCCTTTGTGTGTCCTAGTGTAATTCTTGTTGATTCCAAAATTTGTCGCAGCGAGGTTAACTATTCCTGCATCCTCGTCTACATCTCTTCTTTCTTATGTGCAGCTTGTTGTGGTATCTCTTCTTTCACTTCCTTGACTTGGTCTACAATTTTCTCCAGGTCATCTTGAGTCGGTGCCTAGACAGCTTGGTCCTTTGTTTCTTTCCTCTTCTTACGCTGCTGCAATGGTCCTTCCTTTCCATGCTCCTTTTTCTTTTCTCTCATGATTTTTTCTTTTTTCCTGTGTGGTGTCTCTTGCAGCATTTCTTTGTTCTCCTTGTTGTTGGGCTTCTTCTTCACCTTCTTCTTCTTCTTCTTCTTCTTCTTGATGTTCTTGTTGTTGTGTTTGTTGAGTCTCTGCCTCAGTTGATTAAGGTACTAGGACTTTCCACTCTGCGTCCCAGTTGTTCACGATAACACTAACATCCTGCTCTGTTAGTCTAAAGTGTGTTGGAAACTATTGCACATATGGATCCCTTTTTGCTTAGATATACATGTGATGCGTCCCTGCTTTAAAGTGCACAATTCCATTATACAGTTCAATCACATGCGCGTGGATGCGCTGTGTCCTCTCAACGCTTTGTTCAATTACCTCCATGTAAACATAAAAAAAAATATTGTTGTCCTGCTGCCTGTTCTTGTTCCCAGTATTCCACATGCTAACATAGTGTGCTACTAAAAACAGTTTCTATGCAACGTACATTAATTGTGCATCTTCTGGATCCCTCCATGCAAATAGTGGAATAAAAATTAATAACCAAGCATAATGAATCTCCTTACCTTCTTCCTCTGCATCCTTACAACCTGCTAAAAACTCATTCACCAAGAATTTCGCCGAGTTCATCTGTACTCCAGTTGCGCACTTCTCCGCTACTGCTATTACTCCTACTAGTACTTATTCTTTTCGGCATTTATGGAGTAGTTTGCACACTAATACTTGTGTCCCAAACCTGACAATGTCGTCATTAATATTTACTACAACAACAAAGTAGTGTCTTCTTATTTCATATTAGGGAGGTAGGACGGGGCCAGGAGTAGGGGGTTGTAGGCTCCTTCCAGTTGGAGTTGGTAAATTACGGACTTGGTGATTTCTTCATGTCAGTGCCTGTAAAACCAAGGGGTCAGTGCCTCCTTCCAGTTGGTGCTGGAGAACTTCAGAAGTTGGTGCTTCCATGAATGTAATGTTTATATTATAAGAGAGAATTTCATGGTTTTCTCCCATTTGGGTTTTCACGTAAAATCTGTGTGTTCTGTGTATTGTGATAATGTGACGTTGAATGTTTTATTTATGGTGGATGCATCATTAAAGTTCATATTAATCAGTTAAGAAGTTAAAACCATCTATAACTGTGCTAATACTGATTCACCCCCCCTCTCAGTATTAATAAGATTCCAACAATTGGTATCCGAGTGGGTGTCCTCGGTAACAAATTAACATCTGGAAGATAGATCCATGCGTAGATATGGACAAGCAAGAAGGTCTCTCCACCAATAGAGCACCAAGGTTTGATGGCACCAACTACACCTTCTAGAGAATCAGGATGGAAGTATACTTGCAATCCCTCGAAGCTGATGTCTTACAATCCATTGTGGATGGTTATAATGTCCCAACCTTTGCACCAATTGATCCAGCTAAAAAGAGATAGTATGAATGCAATGAAAGAGCCAGAAACACACTATTATTTGGGCTAAAATACATTTAATTTACTTAGGTCATGCATTGCGCATCAACCAAAGAGGTATGGGATAAACTCAGAAATGTCTATGAAGGTGATGAGAAAGTAAAGAAGGAAAACTTATAGAATTACTCTGGTTTATATGAATCTTTGAAAATGAAAGATGAAGAAAATATTGCTTCTTACTTCTTGCGAGTTGATGAGTTAGTTAATGCTATCAAGAGTCTTGGGGTTACACTAGAAGAAGAATTAGTAGTACAAAGGATACTAAGAACTATGCCTCCAAGATTTGATTCAAAGGAATCTGTCTTAGAATATAGAGCCAATCTTGCAGAGCTGAAAAAGGATGAGCTTCAAGGGATCTTGACTGCATATGAGATTAGAATAAAGAAAGAAAATCCCATCAGAAAAGAAGCTGCTTTCAAATCTATTGGAAAGGATAAGCATGAGCATGACAAAGGCTCTTGTGCTGAATCGGATAAGGAAGAATCAAATTTTTTGAGAAAGCGGAAAAGAGGACGTGGCAAGTATAAGAATAAATTTCCTTTCAAATGTTTTAGATGTGGAAGGATAGGCCACTTTGCTTCGAAGTGTCCATACAAGGATGACGGAGATAGTGACAACAAGGAGGATGCCAATTCTCATGCACGGAGGATGGAAGACACTTAAGACAAACCTAATAATAGGAAGAAAATTCCAAAATAGAGGAAGAGCCTATATACTGAGGTAGACAACAGTTTATCCGAAGGAAGTTATTACGGTGATAAGCCAAAAGTGTCACGTCCCCTCCCATCATACCAGTGCGATGGAGAGGATCGTGATGCTAAAACCGGGCATTTAGCCCCATGAACTTATTAAATAAGCATTCACATAATATAAAAAGAAATGGAAATGTATAATTATAAGCAAACAAAACGGAAGTAATTTCAATTACACATCCATCATACATTCAAGATATTCATCAATAAATAATTGCAAAGTTAACGCAAGAGAATACTTATCTTATAACAAAGTAGTCCCAAGCAACTAGCTATGCAACTGCAACGTTCCACCCAACCATAGGCTAGTTGTGCTTATAAACCTCTTGATACAACTGCCACCCCTGAGCTGGGCATGATTTCTACAAGGAACCAGGGAACAACAGACTCACACATAGCCAAGCATACACCAAGTTGAGCCAAGCCAATCTACAATTGGGTTTATCAGGCTGCTAGGAAATGGAAAGGAAGAATTGCTAAGCTAGTGATCTCAACCATAGAGCTATGGATACCTCTACAAGATCTATTTAGCTTGGCACCCACAATGCCTACACACCCCACTCAAGGAAGTATTCCCTTCACCAATTCACAGTCCCTCAGGCCATACCTTCCAATTCTAGAGTGTCCCAGGTGTGCATAAAAGAGTAGCCAGCCTTCTTGATCTTCTTGAGAGGTTATTCTCCCCACTAGGTTTATCAAGCCAATTCTGTCCACTACCACTCCAAATCTTTTGCTCACAGGTTCAAACCAAAACAGGGATGCACATAACGGCAGAACCACAACTATTGGGCATGATAAAAACGTTTTTACAGTGAAATGCCCAAGGATGGGGTTTCTACCAGCCCAGAAAAACGTGGGAATACCCAAAACGAAATAGCAATTGGGGATTCAACCCTGGAAATCAAAAACTGTTTTCAGAAAAACTCCCATGGGTATTTTGGGGTGAAACGACCTCCCTCATAGTCCCAAATCGTGGCCCTCCTCTCCCAGCTGTTGTACAATGCAAAAACGAACTCCCAGGCATGGAAAATGCAGGAAAAATGGTGAAAAATGTGATGGGGAAAGCCTAGCTAGCTCAGGCTGCATGAGAGGGCAAAGGCCATGGGTTTAGAATGGATTTGGGCACCATTTCATGGGTGTTTTCTTGCCCAAGAAGAAAAAATACGAATTCCCAGGTTGATGGCTTGCCCATGCACGAAATTGGCTTCCATACCTCTCCATTCCCAAGGCATTAACTGTCTCAACCAACTCTTGGAAGAATTAAATGATTGGGTGCATAACCCAAAATGGGTAGTTGGTGGTTTATGGGTTTTCTCATTGACACATGGATTAACACCATTGTCTCAAGGGTTTGAATAATTTCACTCCCTATTCCTTGTAGAATCATGCCCCCATCTCTTTGTTGCATTGCATAGCTAGTTGTTGGTTTTTCATTAAAATCCGTATTTACATGATGTCTTAATTTACATTGTGCCTATCTAGCACAAGAACCATAGGCATCTATTTTTCAATTGCCGATACATAAAACGCTAAATCAATGGTGCGGCCTTGGCCTTGAGCTCCTCACCATGATTAAATAACAATATTTACATCATTTACGATTTAATGCGAAGGGGGTCAAAATGGGGATGTGACATTCCCCTCCCCTTACAGCAGCACTGTCCTCAGTGCTCATCAAAAATGAACAAAAATGGATATGCCACCCTCATGGCATCCTCCAGCTCCCATGTAGCCTCATCGGGACCGTAGTGCTTCCATTGCACCTTTACCTGTCTGATGGCTCGGTTCCAGAGCAATGTTACCTTCTTGTCTAGGATGCACAATGGATCGGTTTGGAACTCTCCCTCGGGTTCCACCTGGATCACATCCCAATTAATCACATGGTTAGGATCATGTACATATTTCTTAAGCAAAGAGACATGAAAAACATTATGAGCTTTAGTGCTAGCAGGCAATGCAAGTCTATATGCAACTGGCCCTATTCTTTCAAGCACTTCAAATGGCCCACAATATCTAGGTGATAGCTTGGCACAACTCCCAAGCTTCAAGGAACTCTTCCTTGATATCACTCTAAGATACACATGATCCCCAACATAGAATTCCCTATGCACTCTATGCTTATCTGCATAGCTTTTGTGTCTATCCTGGCATGCTTTTAAATTTTGCCGGATCTTTGCAACCTCTTGTTCCATTTCCTTAAGCAATTCTAGCCCAAGTACAATTCTGTTCACTAGATTGTCCCAAGTCACTGGTGTCCTACACCTTCTGCCATACAAAGCCTCATATGGACTCATTCCCAATGATTCTTGCTTCCCATTATTATATGCAAACTCTACCAGGTGTAGATAATCCTCCCACTTGGATGGCTTGTCCATTACATACATGCGAAGCATGTCTTCAAGCACCTGATTTACTCTTTCTGTTTTTCCGTCTGTTTGAGGATGGTACGCGGTGCTGAAGTTCAACTGTGTACCCAAACCTGCAAAGAGACCTTTCAAAAAATTGGAAGTGAACTTGGTATCCCTGTCAGAAATTATTGCCTTAGGCAACCCATGTAATCTGAAAATTTCCTTCATGAAAATATTTGCAATGCATAGCTAGTTGTTGGTTTTTCATTAAAACCCGTATTTACATGATGTCTTAATTTACATTGTGCCTATCTAGCACAAGAACCATAGGCATCTATTTTTCAATTGCCGATACATAAAACGCGAAATCAATGGTGGGGCCTTGGCCTTGAGCTCCTCACCATGATTAAATAACAATATTTACATCATTTACGATTTAATGCGAAGGGGGTCAAAATGGGGACGTGACAAAAAGAGGTACTATTAATGGCCTTTGTGGAAGAATAAAGCAATGAAGAAAAGAATAAGAGCTGTTCATTAGTAAAAAAGAATACACTTGTTGTGCAAATTCAACATGGAGCACTGAATAAGTACTTGTTTAGTGGATCCTTCAATACACCTCCAAAACCCACCATAGAAAGTAAATCAGACAGTCAATCCGAAGAGGAATCTATAGAGGTTGATTGGGAAGGTGAATTGGTCAGTGCCTTAAATGAATTGAAGAAGTCAAGAAAGAAGAGTAAACTCTGGCAAGACCAACTGTCGAATTATGAAGAACAGGTCAAGCAAGCTAAAGAGTTTCAAGAGTCTCTTGATAAATAGGTCAGTGAAAAAGTGATGAAATTCAAGTTCAAAACGATGATGGAATTTGTATCAATAAAAAATCAGAATTACAAGAATAATTCAGAGCCGTAACTCAAGGTCTATTTCCGCGTCATTGCTAGCTGGTTTTTGTGCAAGTCGAATTTCCAAATCCATTGCAACCGGCTCGTTGATTTCAGAGGTTATCTACCTAGGATAAAGTTGTAGAATTATAGATGACACATTGTCAATAGTCCGCTCGACCCGAATCGAGTTCAGCATGTCAAGAATTCGCTGCTGCTGCTGCTCCAGGGAGTCTACTTGCTTGCTCATATTGGATAATCCTTCTGCATTGCTATAATTCACTTGCGACTGAGCATACCAATGGTTGAATTTAGAATCCTTCATATGGCCTTTCCAAATGCCCATGTCCACTCTCAATCGAGTGAGATGTCTTTGAATGCCATTATTTACTTTATGTTTGCTTAAGAATTGTATGCATTGTGTTATACTCCAAAGTTCCACTTTTAGTGTCGTTTCACCTCGTCATGGTTTATCTTCATGTGAAACCTAATGACATTTCCTCCTAATGCGCGTCAGAACTTACTCTCACCTAGTTGGTCCCCTCTTTGGCCTTCCTTGGAAACCTTAGAGCCAAATCTAACTTGCTTAAATCTAGTGCCACATCATCAGGTCGAACTGCCATATCACTTAGCCCACTTTGCAAGAATTTTTCACACCCTGCTAGTAGTGGAGCACACGAAAATTCCCCTTTTTCGCGTTCTGCATACCTGCAGGGGCACAAAAATTTCAACTTCATCGTGCTCTGCTCAGTGTTGGGGGCGTGAAAATCCCCTCAACCACCTTGATCCTTGAAGTTGGGATTTTGTATTTCGATGGAGATATTTTAGGGATGATGATTCCTCTCGAATCCCATCTCTTCCTTCTTCCTTGTTGTGAGCCATATCCTTGATCCACCTTCTACTCCTTGAGATCCATTATTATCTCCTAGTAGTTGGCCTCCCAAACACTATAAGAAGGAAGCCGTCCATAATCTAGGGGCAGAGAATTTGAGGCATCAAACCTATGGTCTTAGGAGTTTTGCAGAGGTAGAAAGGAGGGAGGCTTTGGAGCTAAAGGTTTTCTTGGACATCAAGGGATCACTTTGTAAGTTTCTCCTAGTTTCCATTAATAATAACTTGTCTTATTTTCCCATTTCATGTTTTATGTTTCAATCATTAGCATGAAGTGTTTCTAATTTGATTTAGATCTGAACTAGTATACAAGGTATTTGGAGATTTGCTTTGCTTGTTGTTTGCTTGATTCAAACAGGTTTTGCTTGCGAAATTCGAGATGGGAAATAGAAGCAAGACAAACATCTGGTTCAAGGTGAGTTACATCGATTCTTTCTCTTTGAATACGTTTTAGATTTGTATGCATTGTTAGATCTAGGATCTTAAGGTATTATTTGTTTGTTAGTTGTCTTAGATTAGGCTTAGTTAATCTCAGTTTGATCTAAGGGTAAATCTAACTATCCGTAGGAAGGATTTACTACTACAGAAATTGGCGACTCCATTGGCTTAGATCCAGTTTTCATTTTATTTTGAAATCTTGTTTTTCTTTCCATTTGATTCCTTTCCTCTGCATATTTTTAACTTTTTTGATCTCTGACATCAGTTTGGTAGTCTACTTTTTGTTCTCTGAGTTTGCAAACCCAAGAAAAGATATTTTGTTTTCAAAACTTGCGCCCCTACTCTCTCACAGTAAAATTTCGCGCCCCCTGCATACTTACTAGTGCGAAAATTCCCTAATTTTCGCACCCGAGTAGTGTTCTAGACCGCAATAATCCTCAGATTTCGCGTTTGGGTTACGTTTCACCCTGGGAAAATTCCCCGTGTGTGCATAAAATTGGTTTTTTTCTTGTTTTCTTTTTTATTTCTTATCTTGTGGATTGATTTCATCTCTCTGACATTGATCAGGCTTGTGTGACCCCAGGTTAACCCCTACATTGTCTTGCATTTGCTTTTGAAACTCTTTTAGACCTTTGCTTGGATTCTTGAGTGAATTGGTAGAATTTTAAGTGCATTGGACGTTGGGCATTATTTCAATCATTCACTGCACCCTCACAACCTTCTTACACTTCTGCATTTGATTCTCATATTCACTCTGATCTTTATAAGCAATTTTGAAGCATAATTTGGTTTGTTTGATCGATTTTTCATTGGTTTGGTTTTCATGAGTTAAAGTGACAAGCAACTTAGGTTATTTGCCTTCTTGACATTTTATTGCAAAAGTGATTTTTACTGAAAATTCAAGGCACGATCTGTTATATTCATTTTGATTCTTGAAAGAAGTATTGAAAATTCTTATTACTTGAACAAGTTTCTTTGCATTTCAATTCATATAATTGGCTTAGAAAAGTTTTCAAATTCCCTTTTTCTCTCCTTCGCTTAAAGATCACAATATTTGTTTCAATTAGAAGACATATTTCATTCACTTGTCATACATTGTTCTCATTAGAAGTAGAAAAAGAAAACATTGTTGGACTCATTTGTTTTTGAAAGAGTAGTTGTAGTTTGGCATAAAAAGAAAAAATACAAACGTTGAGGTGTATTTACTGTCTAAAAGAATCCACCTAATATTTAATTATTGACCAAGGTTGGTATTCTTAGAGTTGAGGTAAAGTATATGCTGAGGTAGAATGGCACCTAAATTTTGGTTTGTCAGACCTTAGAAATGTTTAATGAGGAAAAGATCGGAAGATCTTTCGAAATGAAAAACTGAGTCAAACTTCAGAAAAGACAATAAAGGAACTAATTAAACCTAGTTAAGTTAACAGATCAAAATAGTATCGAGCTTGCTACTCTATTCTATGGAAAAGAACTGAAAGATACAAAAATGACAATGTTATTTCAAAACTAAATCGAACCAAATCTATTTTGATGAAATTTGAAACTACTTGACTCAAAACAGAAACTACAACTACTTAGTGAATTCAACAACTAATTTTATGTACTCAGTTAATGTTTCAGGACTACACTAAACTACCTAATTCCATTCTCCTTGGGGGTTCTGAGGAAGTGTATCGAATGCAATGGGAATAGGGGTGAATGTGTCAAAGTGACTTTCAAAGGTAACAACAAAACAAAATGGAAATAAATCTAATCTAATTTCAGCAAAGAGATGCAAACTACAAAGAGACCAATTAAAATTAACTTTAAACATGATGACCTATCTTTTATCTGTAAACGAGAGACTTGAAACTAATGAAGTCTAGAAGCAAGTAGAAAACTTAGCAAATATATTGTATTCAAAAGCAAGTAGAAAACTTGATAAAGATGTTTTACTTCTAAACCAAATCCTATTCTATGAATCTATTATAAGGATGAGAAGAATAATTCAAGATTGAAATAATTTGGAGAATGAAATTGCTAAACCTAACCTGATATTGATATTATCAACATACAATAAACTGCACTAAGAATGAAACTGATAAATTCTATAATAGTAAAGTATTAACGAATCAGACATAAGAGAAATATAACTTGTAAAGCAACTGAGGCAAAGTAAGGGAAAGAGAAAATGAAAACTAAGGATGATGACAAAACTTGATTAAAACTCTATCCAGAATAAAACAAGGTCTTAATGAATCCTAAGAATACTAAGAGAGATTACAACTTGAAAAACCTAAGAAACTAGATTCTAATTGAGCAAAACGATGCAGAAAGTATTGAAGTCTGAACGCCGATCCGGATGACTGTCTGAATGATAGTCTAGATGGAAGAAGATGATCTAAACTAAGGGAAGAGAAGATTGGATGATTTTAACTACCAGCCGGCTGATGCATGTGATCCTACAGTGCAGGGGAAGCAATGAATAAGTTATTTAAGAGTTAGAATAAGAAAAAGCCATCTATGTTAATCCAAATTTAGGAAACTAACTATTTCTATTTTATCCTAAAAATGAGACTAAAATGTAACTAAAGCTAATCTTCTGCTACAGGGGAGAAACTATTAAACTTAAATCCAACTATGAGTGAACTTAGAAGGTTACGCTAATTAGACTCTAAACAAACTAAACGATATAAACCACTGAAACAACTAAGCAGACTAAGTGAGCTGAACTAGCTAAGCAAACTAAATGAACTAAACATGACCGGTCACCAATTACATTATGAAAATATTATTAATATAAACAACAACAAGATATACATAACATAAAACAGAAACATCATTTATATAAATAGCACAACGTCATTTATATCACAAAACAAAGCTATCATGTACAAAGCAAATACATAAATAAAACAACGACACAATTATATACACAGATGGAAGACCACTGGTTGTTGAGGGGCCCGTCTCAGCAATCAAAGGCTGAGCCTTAATTAGTCAATCACCACGCATGCTGATGAATTTTCATAAAACTAGAACAAAGATGTATTAAATAAAGAACATAGTTACATTGCTTCTGTGTCCATTTGCAGCTGGAAAATATTAAGAAGACTAAAGATAAAATACTGACCGACTACTGACTAACTCATCTCTGTTACGAGGATGTCTATATATACATCGTTACAATTGGGGAGGCAAGTCGACCCTTTAGTGGTCGACTGCTCTAATAATAGGCAATCTTAATGCCACAAAATGACTCTGCTTAACAGCTCGTGACAACACATAAGCCAAGGAACGGCCTCATAGCAGTTACGACAGTGCACAGAGCATCCATCGGGTTCCATGGTGCCGATTTCCTTCACGCAATCGTTGAGACGTCCATCTTCCTTTGACGTGGCAGAGAAATGTGCTGTCAAGCTGAGCATGCAGGAGAGGGAATCTTCCAGAACACCAGCTCACGCGCTATAGTAGCCACGTTCTAAACAGAGTCCATATGACGGTTTGCTTCCCAACGGCCCGAAAATATCTCAACCAACGATCTTGCGGGATGAACGCGAGTTTGAACGATGGACTGAACACAATTAATCATTTGCAACGTAGATACACATCTGAGTGAAGGTTCGTTTGAGAGCCACAACCTGTAAAATGAAATATATTTGTCAAGCAAGCCAAGAAATATTAATTAAACATTAATAAATCACAAAATGATGATTTTTACCCAAAATTCATGTGATGTGTGAATATATGCATACTTGGTCTGTTTGATGGTCTGAAGGGCAAGCAAAATGACTTATTACATAAAAAATGGTGAAAGTAATGCCAATCAAAGTGTGTTTGATATCCAAAAATGGTGACAAAATGGACAGCAACATTCCCCCAAACTAGAGATATGCCAGGTCCCACTGAGAAAACAGAGAGAAAAATTTAGGAAGAAGGCTGAGCTGCGGTAGCAGCTACCTTCGACTTAGACGAGAAAGTGCGTTTAGCTCTAAACTTCTGGAGCTGGTCCTTCAAATTATCGTGCTTCAAACGGAGAGAAAGGTTGGAGGCTGTTTTGGCTTCATTTATATCTTTGACACACTTCACTTGGAAGCATAAGTCCTTGTTCTCTTGACGAAGCCCAGAGATGATCTCTAAATACTTCTCATTCTGGATTCTTAGCTCTACTATGTCCTGGATCAATTTATCCACAGTCTGCTGGAGTGGAACATATACTTCTGTTAAAGACATAGGGTCCTTTTTTGGGCTTGATCCCCTTAGAGGTGGTTCGGGATCAACAGGTGTAATATGTGCCTCAAGGGCCTTATCTTCAATATGTGCAGAGGTAGGCTCCAAGACAGGGTTTTTAAGTAAACTAGCTGATAAATTGGCCAATGCAAGGAGAGGGGACTCAGGGACAGGGTCATTTGCTTGGTTTTCAGGATTGTCCGGGTGCATTGGCTCAACGACTGTCTGATTTGTGGACTAAACATTGGTCTGTTCGTCGGACTAGACGATGGTCGGGTCGACTATCTGGTCGCGATTGGCCCTTCTTGAATTCGTGGGTATGAGTGAAAAGAATGGGATTTCCGTGGCTGTGTCTTCACGGACATGCTCAGGAGATGAGGTATGATTAGGGCCTATTTCTCCCAAGGCATCCTCACTAAATATTACAGACTTGACAACTTTTTCTTTTTGGGCAGAGTTTTGGGCCGACTCATTGCCACGAGATAGGAAACGATGACGTTTTCAAGAGGTAGAGGAGTTAACAATAGGCTTCTTGACTAGGTGAGGGTTCAAGACTTCAAAGACAAAGCGTTCCTAGGTTTGCCCCTTTTCTTCTAACTGATGGGCGATCAAGATTTTAATCAAACAGTGGTGGTATAAGATTCTAGAGGGGCTAGTGGTATTCTTACTAACCTGGCTAGACATCTTCTCTAAGCTTTTCAGGAAATAGAAGGGGAATTTTAGGGCCTGATTATTAACGAAATGTGCCAATAATCGAAAATGACAGGCTTTGAAGACGGAAAACTTACCTTCACAAGTGATCAGATGTATGATGACAGTCAGTGGTTTGAGGTATTTAGGCTTGACCCATTCTCTATGGAACCCTTTGGTGACAACTACATGTTGGTATTCGGATTTAAGAGCAAACTCGAGTTCTGTCCATGGAAGGAGAAGATGTTTGTGCCAATGGGCACCTTCCTTGGGCAGTTTCATGGCTGATTCTATGGACTCTTCCGTCACCGGAAAAGTGAGATGGCCGATCTTGGCTGTCTTACCATCAAATCCTTTTGCCAAAAGAAGGGAGATTTCATGGTCGTGATACTGGAAGAGGCACAGGAATGGACCCCATCCGGCTCGTAGGAATATTTCACGGCATTCCTTGACTTCGGGGATGCGAAGGAGGTCCTGGTAATTGCCAGGCTCATGACGAATTGGCATTTTGAACAAAGGCTTGAGGGATGAAGATGGATAGAGAGGATGAGTGAGATTGCAGGCGATGGATCTTGATAGGTTTAGGGAAGAAAGAAAAATGAGCGAGATGAAGCAGAATTTGCTCAGGGGGTAGGTTTAAATTGAGGTCCGTTTGAGCGGCTGAACGATCATGGAGGGAGATCTCACACGTACGAGTGATACGCTTATTATTAAGTTTCCTTGAGTCACGTGCCACCTTAGAACTACGTAATTATGAATTCATATGGCTTGTAATGTATTCAACCATGTCCAAAGTAAAACTTTGGACAGGTTGAACATAAATTTTATTTATGAGATGAAAGACATAATTACACATGAAAATCATAATGTTTTAATGAATGAATGATAGATGGCACTATAACTCTTAAATGGAGGATAAGGATCGTAAAATAGCGCCCAAAATGTATGATTGACCAATTTATTTGATGAGTATGCAAATATGGCGTTTAATTCGATTTTTGTTATGATTAGTTACTTAGATATATCAACAAAAATTGGAAATCTTGGCATAATATTATTACAAGTTATGGTTTCATTCAATACTCCCTTCAGATCGCTATTTTTTTGGCTCGTTCGTCAGCTTATTTGGATTGTCATTCGACCCTTCATTCAACCCTTCATACAGACCTTTGTACAAAACCGTGTTTTGATGGATTTGACTGCTACTGATTATGCAGAGAATTTTTTGAACTTGTCAGCACACAAGAGATGTTGTAAATCTGCTTTTCTGGAACTTCAAGTTACGTTTTTTCTTCTTCTTATTTGTCATTGATCAGAACGAGCTTCTTTCTCCCTTTTGCATTACCCTGAAAAACACCTATTATTTTATCAGAGATACATAAACTTTTTCATCAATATTCAGAAAGTAAAAAAAACAGTTATGATCCTCCCCCAAACCGAAAATATGGCGTGTCCTCAAGCCATCAAAGAAAAATTGATCTATATTCAAGTATTTTCAATTGAAAGTTTTGCCAATAGATTCTAGAAACGTTGTAATAATGTTCATAAGAAAATAAAATATTAACTAGTAAATGTAGATGATTCAGATATGTACATTCATAAAAAAGAACACAACAGTGCTTAAGAAGACCATATGAAGAATGATAGTATAATTGATGTAAAGAAAATGCCATAGGAAAACTAGTCATCCATGACTCATTGTAAAGATTTCTTGTCATACAAAGAATATAAATAAGGTTCACCATAGAGTTTGTGAGACTTCTGTAGTCACGGGTCCCATTTCTAGGATAGACATATCCTAGGTATTCTGTGAACTAGATGACAGGGTCAAAGTCCAACTTACAGCTATTCTCTAATGACAGTATAAATAATTGGCCTAAACATGTGTTTGTATACTCAGGGTTTTTTTATGAGCCATGTGCATAGCGATGCATTAACCAAATACTTTTACCCGATATTGCCCTGCTGCCAGCAGGCCTGTTCAGTACCCCGACGGGTTTATCTTGCTACCATGCAAGCATAGCCCCACTGCCAGCGAGCCTGTTCAATACCCTGATGGGTTTACTTGCATTTACCGAGCTTCCTTGTTTAAGATTTTACTAAGCATGGACCCGCTGCCAGCGAGCCTGTTCAGTATCCCGGCGGGTTTGCCTCGAATAATGATATATATATATTTTTTGTAAGGAAGCTGGTTGGCACTAGAGTGTGCTAAGCTTGCTAAACACATAATTCAAAATTTTAGAATGAACCTTATGAGTAACTTTATTTATAATGGCCAAAATTACAGATCATGTTAAAAGATAATAACCTAAAGCTGTTTTTTGACCTCTCAGCCTATCTTCTTCATAAAAAGTCAGTAACATTCCCCACAAAAATAGAAATATCATTCACTTTTGAGCTACCTTTTAAAAGTTCTTAAGAGACAAGTTTTGATAATGAGTCTAGGATGAGCTAGTAGTCCATAGGAGTAAGATAGAGCTTTTGAAAATCATAATGATAGGTCTTAAGCAACTGTTATAATGATAAATAAGAAATATACATGGCTGAATCAAATACCATATGCAAAATCATAAAAGAAAGTGGTTAAAGATGATATAGAGAACATTTCAACTTTCACTATAAATTTTCAATTTTCAACAATAATCAGAAAAGAAAGAGGATTATAAGTATTTCTTTTTGGAGCACTTCCCTTTTCGGATAATATTGCATGAGCCGATTATGAGGTTCTTGTAATCACACTGCAAAACCACTTGTTAGATGATTCAAATTTATTTAAAAACAACAGATATGTACAAAAAAAAAGTTATATGAAATTCGGAAAAAAGAAAGAAAGAGTCTTCCTGTTTTAATTGACAAAATTTCATAAGCTGACCACAACAATGAATTTCCTATAAAAATGCAATTAGTTGTTATAAATGACTCTCATTATTGAAAAACAAAAACATATTTACATATATACAAATGAAGATAACCCAAAAAAAATCAAGGACTAGGAGAAGGCGGAATGACTTCCTCTTCTCCCAACTTCATCTCCTTTTGTTGTAAGGCATTCTGCACAAATTCTTGTTTAGATATCGGTTGATGACAAAGTCTATGTCCATTTGCATCAAGGGAGATTTGAGAATCATCAATTGTTTTAACTTCTTCATTCTCTTCTCGGATAACAACTGATGACTTGGGATGATCTTGCAAAAATCTTCCAAACCGCAGTTGAATCTCATGTATTGGTGTGGTCAAAATTGCATATGATGGAAGGGGTAACAACCCAATGATATTAGAAATTTGGGTTGGTTTATTGTTAGGATTTGGTATCGGTTGTGCAGGTAATATTGCGAGTCTTGGAGGATTCATTTTTTGGAAATGGTGAGGTTGATTTGGGACAGGAGGTACAAATCTAGGCAAAAGTTGCTAGATATTAGGTGGGTAAGGATAGCTAGGAATAGGAGGAGGTGTTTGTGCATAAGCTTGTCCTCTGCATCTGTGTGGCCATTGTTGTTGTTGAACATTCTGAGGAGGGTACTAAGGTGGCCAATTTTGCCAACCTGAAGTGTTCCATTGTTGAGGAGTTTGGTAAGGATGGAAATAGGGTGGAGTTTAGGAGGAATCTTGATATGATGGTTGATCTCTAGGTTGCCAAGACCTCCTAGATATTTCACCAAAGTTTCCACTCTTGTATACAACTTGTAATCCAGGCAACGATGGAAAATTATTAGTTGAATTTTCTTCTGTACACATGTGACAAACTGAAACATTATTCAATGGAAATTATTGTTGAGAATGTTTAGTTCTACACCTGGGACAAAAAATACTCGTTGCTGCCTGCTCCTGATTTTGCCTCTTTTTAGCTTGTAGTGCATCTAGTTGAGAATCTATTGCTTCTAGAATATTTGTTTTAATTTTTTCTAATGGGTTTTCCAATTCTACCCTTGTAACTCCATCAGGACCGGATGTGTTTCTTTTTAGGTTCCTAGCAAAAAATTCTCGAGAGTGTCTTCCATTTTTCCGTCTGCTCCTAGAGTAATTCCTACATAGTTCAGAAATCTGTGCAAAAGTCTTATGAGAAATGTCTCCTGCTGCCATGAGATTAAGGTTTTCTAAGAATTCTTCTGAAATTCCCTTGAGAAAGAGTGTCCTTACTGCATCTTCCTGAATATCATCATATTATTATTTGTGTAGCACATAGTTAAATCTCTCGAGATAATCTTCTAGGCTCTCATCTTCAAGTTGTTGAATTTTGAAAATATCGTTGCGAGAGTCCATAGGTTTACAATAATCCTGATATTTCTGTAAAAATGCATTCTTCATGTCTTCCCAAGTTCCGATACTAGATTCTCCTAATCCTATAAAGAATTGAAGAGCAGAATCTTTCAATGTGGCAGGAAAGAATTTTAGTTTTTAGGCATCTTGTAGGAAATTATAATTCCTACACAAAATATCAACCTTGAATAAGAATGTATCCAGATCCTCACCACTTTTCCCATAGAAGGTCGGTAGTGGGGAGGGAGGAATATTTTTCATAGTCACATCTTGTGCAGTGTCTAAGATGGGGAATCCAAAAGTACTTTTGTCGGACATGATCATTTTCTTCCTCCATGTAGATTTGATTTTCAAAGAGGGGATACCTAGGTGGTTCCTTTCTTGGTGAAATAAAGGATGTTTCAGTTTCCAAATGAGCCTGAGGTTTTCCTAGTGTAATTTCTTTATGAACAGACTTTTTTGATGTCCCTATTATTTCTCCTAATTGGTCTTCAGAAAGGATTTCCTTAGCTTTCCAAGTGGGACTATCCCCTTTATGTGTTTTTCGATACCTTTCTGCTGAGTTAGTAGTTGGGGTGGCACTCCCCTGTATAGATTAGTGGGAATTTTAGTAGAGGTTTTAGTTTTAATAAATCTACCTTGTGAGTCTCTAAACCTATTCATGAAAGCAAAATATGACTGAAATAAATTCTACTGCATAACTACTACTGCTGGGTTTTGGGGATGCCTGTTATAACAGATGTGCATGTTCTTACCTCTCGTCTTACTGCTCACCCACCACCAGCCTACTTCTAAATTTCAAAAGAGGGAAATTCAAATCTATCCCTAAGTTTTTAAGAGAAGGTTCTACCTATCTGCAACTGAATTCTACCTATCTATCTACAAATCCCCGACAATGGCGCCAAAATGTTGAGGTGTATTTACTGTCTAAAAGAATCCACCTAATATTTAATTATCGACCAAGGTTGGTATTCTTAAAGTTGAGGCAAAGTATATGCTGAGGTAGAATGGCACCTAAATTTTGGTTTTTCAGACCTTGGAAATGTTTAATGAGGAAAAGATCGGAAGATCTTTCAAAATGAAAAACTTAGACAAAATTCAGAAAAGACAATAAAGGAACTAATTAAACCTATTTAAGTTAACGGATCAGAATAGTATTGAGCTTGCTACTCTATTCTATGGATAAGAACTGAAAGATACAAAAATGACAATGTTATTTCAAAACTAAATCGAACCAAATCTGTTTTGATGAAATTCGAAACTCTTGACTCAAAACAGAAACTACAGCTACTTAGTGAATTCAACAACTACATTTATGTACTTAGTTAATGTTTCAGGACTACACTAAACTACCTAATTCCATTCTCTTTGGGGGTTCTGAGGAAGTGTATCGAATGCAATGGGAATATGGGTGAATGTGTCAAAGTGACTTTCAAAGGTAACAACAAAACAAAATGGAAATAAATCTAATCTAATTTCAGCAAAGAGATGCAAACTACAAAGAGACCAATTACAATTAGCTTTAAACATGATGACCTATCTTTTATCTGTAAACGAGAGACTTGAAACTAATGAAGTCTAGAAGCAAGTAGAAAACTTAACAAAGATATTGTATTCAGAAGCAAGTAGAAAACTTGATAAAGATGTTTTACTTCTAAACCAAATCCTATTCTATGAATCTATTATTAGGATGAGAAGAATAATTCAAGACTGAAATAATTTGGAGAATGAAATTGCTAAACCTAACCTGATATTGATATTATCAACATACAATAAACTGCACTAAGAATGAAACTGATAAATTCTATAACAGTAAAGTATTAACGAATCAGACATAAGAGAAATATAATTTGTAAAGCAACTGAGGCAAAGTAAGGGAAAGAGAAAATGAAAACTAATGATGATGACAAAACTTGATTAAAACTCTATCCAGAATAAAACAAGGTCTTAATGAATCCTAAGAATACTAAGAGAGGTTACAATTTGAAAAACCTAAGAAACTAGATTCTAATTGAGCAAAACGATGTAGAAAGTATTGAAGTCCAAACGCCGATCCGTATGACTGTCCGAATGACATTCCAAATGGAAGAAGACGATCTAAACTAAGGGAAGAGAAGATTGGATGATTTTAACTACTAGCTGGATGATGCATGTGATCCTATAGTGTAGGGGAAGCAATGAATAAGCTAATTAAGAGTTATAATAAGAAAAAGCCATCTATGTTAATCAAGATTTAGGAAACTAACTATTTCTATTTTATCCTAAAAACGAGACTAAAATGTAACTAAAGCTAATCTTCTGCTACAGGGGAGAAACTATTAAACTTAAATCCAACTATGAGTGAACTTAAAAGGTTAAGCTAATTAGACTCTAAACAAACTAAAAGATCTAAACCACTGAAATAACTAAGCAGACTAAGTGAGCTGAACTAGCTAAGCAAACTAAATGAACTAAACATGAACGATCACCAATTACATTCTGGAAATATTATTAATATAAACAACAACAAGATATACATAACATAAAACATAAACATCATTTATATAAATAGCACAACATCATTTATATCACAAAACAAAGCTATCATGTACATAGCAAATACATAAATAAAATAACGACATAGCCTATCTACAAAAAACAAAGAGAAATTATATACACTGATGGAAGACCACTGGTTGTTGAGGGGCCCGTCTCAACAACCAGAGGATGAGCCTTAATCAGTCAATCACCACGCATGCTGATGAATTTTCATAAAACTAGAACAGAGATGTATTAAATAAAGAACATAGTTACAGTGCTTCTGTGTCTATTTGCAGCTTGAAAAGATTAACAAGACTAAAGATAAAGGAGTGATTGACTACTGACTAACTCGTCTCTGTTACGAGGACGTCTATATATACAATGTTACAATTGGGGAGGCAAGTCAACCCTTTAGTGGTCGACTGCTCTAATAATATGCAATCTTAATGCCACAAAACGGCTTTGCTTAACAGCTCATGACAACACATAAGCCAGGGAACGACCTCATAGCAGTTACAACAGTGCACAGAGCATCCATTGGGTTCCATGGCGTCGGTTTCCTTCACGCAATCATTGAGACGTCGATCTTCCTTTGACGTGGCAAAGAAATGTGCTGTCAAGCTGAGCATGCAGGAGAGGGAATCTTCCAGAACACCAGCTCATGCACCATAGGAGACACGTTCTAAACAGAACCCATATGACGATTTTCTTCCCAACGGCCCGAAAATATCTCAACCAACGATCTTGCGTGCTGAACGTGGGTCTGAACGGTGTGCTGAACATGGCTAATCATTTGCAACGTAGATACACATTTGAGTGAAGGTTCGTTTGAGAGCCACAACCTGTAAAATGAAATATATTTGTCAAGCAAGCCAAGAAATATTAATTAAACATTAATAAATCACAAAATGACTATTTTTACCCAAAATTCATTTGATGTGTGAATATATGCATACCTGGTCGGTTTGATGGTCTGGACGACAAGCAGAAGGACTTATTACATAAAAAATGGTGAAATTAATGCCAATCAAAGTGTGTTTGATATCCAATAATGGTGACAAAATGGACACCAACAACAAATATGAGTGGTGTTTCTCTTTGAGAAGCTTGTGCTTATGCTTATTTCATTTATGGGATTGAAGAAATCTCTCTTCTTAGCAACTAGCGATTCATTGAAAAGAAAAGTGCATTGATTCATTCACATTGCATGGTTTGAGTTGAGTCATAACACCATTGAGTTGCACTTCCGCTACCCGCTTGAGTAAGACAACCAACCATTAAAATTTATACCCTAACTCAACACATTTTAACCTCACTTGAGGATATAAAACAATTTGCTATTTAGGTAGGACATCGGGGATAGGAATCCAAATAATCCCCCACTGTCACTTCACATCTGAAACATAGTTGTTGTCCTTAAGGGTACTAAAATCCTCTTGTAATTTTTGACACGGTTGTCAACCAATTTGTTGAGAGGGCCTCCCATTCCACAGGGGTAAGCAATGAGGATTGGTTCCGGATGGACTTTGTGGAATGACGCACTCCACTTAGTACCTAAGGACATCAATCCATTGTCTTCTTTGTAGTTTCTGGCCTCCATATCGGTTGTATGAGGGCTCAAAGGCAGAAGCTCCGGTTAACCTTCTCGGACGTGTCATGAATGAGGTAGCTCAGTGGCTTTTCTTCTAGGGATCTATTACCTAGGATCCCTTTCGGTAGAGGGATATCCTTCCACTTTGGTTTCTCACTTCGTATTGTTCGACTTGGATTTCATCACCTTGCGAAGGATACTATTTGTTGAGGTCTCCAGATCCTAGATAGAAAGTTTGCCTGCTATTTCATCTTTTAGAGTTTATTTTCTTAGTGCTGCTTACTGGCATTCTGGCCATTTTGTTATAGCTCGCTTACTGTGACATCGGTCCCAGTCAAGTTTTTTGAGCTTGTTCTTTTGGCCTGCGTGCATTTTCTTTTCCTAGCTCCCATTGTGCACACTCGGTTGCTCCAGGGTTTTTGAGTTCTTTTCTATGATACTTTCCCTAGAAAACCTAATTTTGTCACATGGCAGACCAACGAAAAGTCACGTAGACAACAAGGGAAGAGTCCTGAGTCAGTACCTCTAGTTATCCGACCCTCATCTTCACGCATACTCACACCCCCTACTAGTAGACTAGCTAGTCAGGGGACCATTCCACCATCAACTAGTACGACACCACCAACTGCTACATTATCACAAACACATAGCACAGTTCCAGAGACTAGTACTATTCCAGAACTTAGTACAGTAACTGAGACTAGTGTAATACCACAATCCACTGCTTCACTAGAAGTCAGCACTACAGTGGAAACTACTTTAGCTTCTGAGATTAGTGTCTCACTTGAAACCACTGTTACACTGGAAATCATTACCCTTCTAGAGGCTAACACCACTCCAATTATGCCATCATCATTTGATCTTCCTGAAGGATATGTCGATATTATTGAGGAATCCGACCCAGTACCCCCCTCGACGATTCACTTTGCTACAAAATTTAGCCAACCTTTTGTATAGTGGGAAACCCCACCTGTCATAACTTCTTCCCCGGTTATACATAGCTATGAAGTTGGATCTTCTAGCATCGATATTTCAGAATGCCTTCCCCCGACCTTCCTTCAGCCCAAGACATTATGGAATTTATACGAGCCGAAATGGTTAGTCTAGCCAACGAACAAGTGGTAATAGAATGATTTAGACGTGAAGCTGCTCAGATACCGACTTCAACCTCACAATACCCACCTACTACCGCCTATCAAACGATAAAATCTCGTGATTCCCGAACACCCCGGTCTTCATTCAGTAATACTACCTAGCGTGAGTCATTCTTAGGTCGGTCAGGACCCACAGACTGGACCCAACCAGCATGCTTCCCTGATGATTCAGGAACAACAAACGTATTCGATCCAGCCTCTTCATTATGGAACATAACTCTGGTCCAAGCCCTCAACGATTTCCGCACTCTTAACAATCCTATGCAACTGACTCCCGAAAGTCCTCTCCAACCTTCCCCACATTTATTGCCAAAAGACATTTTTGGCCCTTCTACGAGGAATATTCCTACTATGAGGACAAACCCTACTTTCTCGACGTCACCCTTACCATATGGAACTATTGCACCACTATCTTCACAAGTCGACAAGTGCATCCATCCAATATGCATAACCAAACTCTTCTAATGTTTCCATTGGAAGAACATCTATTCCTACTGTTCGAACACCCATTGTGATTGGAGGACATTCTTCGACCACAATTTGCACTATTTTTGGAGGACAACCATTTATTGGAGCCCCAAGCGGAACCAGTAACCAACCTCCTCCGTTCGGACCATCTACCATGTGGGGACCACACACCTCACTTTTTGGAGGACAACCATTTGTTGGTGCCCCAAGTGGGACCAATCAACAACCTCCTCCATCGGCATCATCTGCACCATGGGGACAACACAATCAACCTGGCAGTGGACAACCTTTTGTTAGTACCCCAAGTGGGACCAACATACCATTTCCTTCGTCAGGCCCAATTCCTTCTTGGGGACCACGAATCCCACATACTGGGGGGTATTCCATATTTGGAAACCAGAACCAAGCTAGGGGGAAACCTAATTAACACCAAGCCTTCGCTCCCCCCTAACTTGAATTCTGGAGTACCTTATTCCGGTGCCTCGAATACTCAATGGAACCCACCCCCTCAAACCCCGTCTCTTAATCATAGCGGAACAAATAATCCATGGGATCCATTCTTCCCGACACCTACCCCCTCTTAAGGCATGATTAATCCTCCCAACCAAGGATTTGGAAACATTCTTTGGACTCAACAACCCCAGGTTTCTACATCATTCATTCCCACCCAACAATATGTTCAATAACCGACATCCAACTCGATTCTGAATCAATTGATCAATCCTATGATGGCCCCTAATGCACAAAACTTCCAACAGTACCCCGCGGGTAATATGTTTGGGTATAACATGCACCAATATGCAGTGCAGGGTCCGATAGGCATCCCAACACCCCATAAATACTATTCATTCCTGCAACCGAATAAACAACTTCCATTTATGGAAACATTCGATCTCCCCGAATTGTCCAAACTTATTAACGATCCTATTTGGCACGAACCACATTGGCCATCCATACCTACCAAACTTCCATCGGACATTCTGAAGTTCGATGCTAAACCCAGGGAAGACCCCAAAAATCATGTTATGACATTCCATATCTGGTGTTCTTCGAACTCACTGATGGATGATTCCATACGATTGAGGCTCTTCCAACACACACTTATCGATACAACAGAAAAATGGTACAACGAGCTGCCCCAACACTCTTTTCGAGACTTCAATGTAATGACCCTTTAGAAGAAAATTATTAAAATGGTGAAATTTTCTCTTTTTCCACTAGTTCGACCCCTTAACTAGTCTTGCTTGTTTTATTTCTAACTGAATCCAAATGATCCCAAATTTCTAAGGCATATTTATAATGTTTATGGATGCTCTGGAGTGTTCATATGACTTCTGCAACTCCTCTTTCAAATATAGTCAAGATAGGGATTTTTACTAGGAATTGTTGGTTCAAATCCCCCTAGGGTGTGTGATGAAAATGGCTCTCCAAATCAAACTCAACCCTTTCGAATTTTAGGTCAGAGGAAAGGGAATTCAATGGGACTTCAATGTGATGTCAGCGGAATCTCCATTCAGCTCATAAAGCCTTCTACAAGGCACTTCAATCATATACAAAACAACTAGTCTCGACCTTGGGGGAAACGAGACTCAACCTTCTCCAAATGCTATGAAACTTCACAAAATGAATTCAAATGCTTAGATAACAAACATAAAACTATTAGAATTCATTATTAACAATCCATACATCAGTTTAATATCCATGTCTCACTCATTCATGCAAAGATAAGAACATTTCATTGTCATACATCAAGATAGTGGGGAAATGGCACCATTTTCTCATTAATAATAAGATTTACATGAATCCACTTGTGCTCTCGACCAGAGAATCTTCATGAAAGTAAATACAGAGCATTTATATCATATTAAAAAATAATGGGGCAATGGAATCTCCCCCAAAGAGAACAATAGCTCACCAAGTGCGCCTCAACCCATAGAGCAAGAATATGATGAGAAAAATTGGAATAGATGAAGGAACAAGCTGATCTTGAAGTGTACACGAGCTGCCTTGTAGCTTGCACCTGTAAATTATGACTCCATTACATCTCCATGAAAGGTTTGAATGGCCTTTCCACACACTAACTAGGATGGGAATCTTTCACCCTCGAAATTGGCTAAGGCAAGAAGACTAGTTTTCCACTAGCTCTCTCTCTTCACAAATGCAAATTCTCAAATGACCAAAATCCCTTCTCATGCTTGATTCATGTATTTTATAACCAAACTTAGCATCCTATGGCTCGAATTCCTCCCATTAGCTTCTAGATATTTCCAATTAGGAAAGATTCCACATTATTCCACTTGTCTCCAAGTTCCCAACCTTCCACCTTCTCCCAATTCGAGTAGGAGTCTCTTTGGCTTCTTCAACTCCCATGAGCACCACCTTGGAGCCTATGTTTGGGCCCGACATGTCATATTGGTTAGATGTCAGCAATCAGGTCTGAAATTTGTCATAGGTGTCATAGATTCTTCATCATTGTTGTCATAGGAGCTAGGGAATCTAGCCCAAGTGTCCACAAACTTCTAGTTTGACTCTTCCTCTTCCATGGAGGTTAACGTTCCATCCAAATTCGACCTATGATTCTAAATTCCATGTGTATGAGCCTACCAACTCATCCAAGAATGATTTCCTTCTCAAGATTCGAAATGGCAAGAGAGAAATGCCATGTGGCATTGAAAAATCAAGCTAGTGTGGGTCCCACATCCTCCATATGTCTTCAAAACCAATTTCCACCTAGAATTTCTCTTGAATTTCTTTAATCAACGTATTTATTAAATACTTGAACTATTCTAATGTCTAAACATCATTTATTAGCTCCCTTATTACAATTCCAAATGTATCCATCCAACCTAGGGAACTAGTAGGATTGATGGGATTGTCTTGCTATGCAATTATTTGAATGGGGACATTACAGTCCTCCCCACCCAATATTGCTTGTACTCAAGAAATTTCAGATTGGGATGCTGCAAAATATTCTCCTCTTCCCATGTGGCATCTTTACTTGGTAGATCCTTCCATTGTACTAAGTATTCTTTGATAGTTCTGCTCCTCAATCTTCTTTCCCTTGTCTTCAAAATCTTTTCCGGAACAAGTATGAGCTGAACTTCATCATCCAAAGGAGGAAGTATTTCTGAATGACAATTTGCTGACCAAGAGATTTCTTGAGACAAGCAACATGAAATACATTGTGGATTTTACTTCCTTCCGGAAGTTCTAATTCATATGCTACCTCCCCAATCTTCCGAACTACCTTGTATGGGCCATAGTATCTTGGTTTTAGATTTTCTGCTCCATTCTTTTTGAGAGATGTTTGTTTATATGGCTGCAAACTCAAATATACCAAATCATTTATCTGAAAGGTCCTTTCTTCTCTATTGTTATACCTCTATATTCCACGGCGTCGCATCTCCACCACAAACAGAGTTGACGACACCTCCCATGCTGTTTGAACCACCCAGAAGATGAATGAACCTTGAAGGTAAATCTACCCTGACAAGTTCTGACCCAGCTGAGACTTTATTTACTTACACTACCGCGCCTTGCTCATTTATGTTCGCGCGGTACTCCACACTACCACGCTATGATGTTTCCACAGAACGTGGTAGTACCGCGTTGTGCTAAGACTACAGGACGCGGTACTCTTTTATTAGCCTTTTTCCCATGGCTTGTGGGATTTTGGATTTTCGAAGATAGTGGAAGATTGGGGTCCCTGATTCGATCCCAATTCACTTTCTGTGATTAGAAACCCTGATCCACTTATCTCTCCCTAGATCCACCTATCTCTCTTGTTGGTTAACCCTACCATACACTATAAAAGAGAGGCATTCCATGGGGAAGAAGGAGGACTCTTGAAGTACCAAACTTATGATCTTGCAGCATTGTGGAGATAGCTAGAGGAGAAGGCACTTGGATTTGGAGGATTGGCTTGGACATCAAGCAACCTATGTAAGCATTCTTCAAGTTGTAATAAGATAACTTGTCTTGTCTTTCCCATTTCATGTGTTTTAGCATAAGTTCTTAGCATGAAATGTATCTAATCTGGATTTGAATCTAACCTTTACATTCAAGGTATTTGGAAGTTTGTATGTTTGTTCTTTGGTTGATCTTAACAGGTTCTACATCAGAGCTTTGGATCAAGAGCTAGAAGCGGGACAAACGTCAGTTGAAAGGTGTGTCTCATCTCTCATTGTTTCTAAATACATTTAATCTTGCTGTAAAAGTTAATTCAGGAATTTCAAGGTAGCATTTGTTTTGACTTGTTTCTTGCTTTAGAGTTAGTTTAAATTCTGCTTTAAAGTTAAGAGAGTTTTGGCTTATCCGTAGGACAAAATTCTACATAACATCTATGTCTATTTGCATATTGTTTTTGCTGATTTTAGGCATCCTGCAAATTGTCTTTCAAAAACTTTAAAATTTCTTGGCTCTCTTCCACCCAATCTTTAGATTTTGGGGATCTACTATCCCCAAAGATAATTTCAACAAAGGTAAGTGCATCATAACCATATAATGCTTTGAAAGTAGTCATCCCTATTGACATATGAAAAGTGGTGTTGTAGCAAAAATCACCCAAGTGTATCCATTTTTCCCATGCTTTTTGCTGCTCTCCCACATAGTTTCTTAGGTACCCTTCCAACCATTGATTCACCCTCTTTGTTTTTCCATCAGTTTGTTGATGATAGCTTGTACTTGGAGTCAACTGAGTGCCCACGAATCTAAAAATTTCTTTCCAAAAAGCACCCATGAATCTACTATCTCTATCATTTACAATGCTCTTGGGGAGCCCATGCAATTTGAAGATTTCTTTGAAAAACATATCAGCCACTTGTGCATCACTAAAATATGATGTAACAACAAAGAAATGAGCAAATTGTTTCAACCTATCCACTACCACATATATGCAATCCTTACCCAAAATTTGGGCAAATTGGTGATGAAGTCTATTGAGATACTATCTCATTTTTGCTTCGGAATGGGCAATGGTTGCAATAAGCCAGCTGGGCATGTAAGTTCTGATTTATTTTGTTGACATACTTTACATTCATTCACATATTTTTGAACATCTTCCTTCAGCCCCTTCCAAAAAAATATTTTCCTTAATTGCCTATAAGTTTTGAAGATCCCCGGATGGCCAGCTAGTGGGGAATCATGTGCTTCTAGCAAAATTTTGTACTTGAGTTTTGAATCTTGAACCAAATAAATTCCGCCCTTATAATATATCATCCCATTCAAAAGCCTATAGTTATAATCCCATTTGATTCCATCTAATACATCACAAGCAAACTTATCTTTGGCATATTCAACTAGTAGCATGTTTTTCCAATCCTTGGCAATGTCCATGAGAGAAAAAGAAGGTCTTCTAGATAATGCATTTGCTACAATGTTATTCTTTCCTTTCAAAAATTCAATATCAAAATCATAAGCTTGAATCTTGCTTAGCCACTTTTGTTTCCTTTCATTTAGATCCTTTTGGGTGAGGAAGTGCCTTAGACTATTGTGGTCAGTTTTCACCACAAACTTGTTTTCCACCAAGTATTGTCGAAACTTGGCCAATGCATGCATGATGGCCAAAATTTCTTTGTCATGGATGGAGTAAATCTTTTTATGAGGCTGCAACTTTATGCTCTCAAAGGCTATAGGGTGTTGGCCTTGCTTTAGGACAACCCCTATTCCTCCACCCGAAGCGTCACATTCAACAACAAAAGGCTTATAAAAATTAGGTAATGCAAGTATGGGACAACTACTCATTACCTCTTTCATTTTTTGGAAGGCCTTTTCATATTCTTCATCCCACTTGAAAGCATCCTTCTTAGTCAAATTAGTGAGTAGATAAGTCAACTTGAAGAACCCTTTCACAAACTTTCTATAATAGGTGCATATTCCAATGAAGACCCTTAATTCTATGATGTTTTTTGGTGATATCCATTCTGAGATAGCCTTGATTTTTTCCATGTGTACTTTCAATCCTTCTTGCCCAATAATGTGCCCAAGATACAATAGTTCCTTCATCCCAAATTCACATTTAGACATCTTAGCAAACAAAGACTGTTCTTGCAAAGTTTTCAACACAATCTCTAGATGTTGCAAATGCTCTTCCCAAGTTTTACTGTAAATGAGAATGTCATCAAAGAAAACCAAAACAAACCTTCTAAGATGCTTGCAAAATATCCTATTCATGCATGCTTGAAATGTTGTTGGATCATTAGTTAATCCAAAAGGCATAACAAGAAACTCAAAGTGGCCATAATGACATCTAAAAGCAGTCTTTTGCACATCTTCTTCCTTCATTCAAATTTGATGATAACCTGATCTAAGGTCAATTTTGGAAAACTATTTGGCCCCAAATAGCTCATCCATGAGCTCATCAATCCTAGGAATAGGATACCTGTTCTTGATTGTCTTCTTGTTCAAGGCTCTAAAGTCTATGCACATCCTCAAGGTTCCATCTTTTTACTTTACCAACACTACTGAAGAAGCACAAGGGCTAGAGCTTGGTCTAATGAGTCCCAACTCTAGGAGTTCTTGGATGGAATTTTCAATTTCATCTCTGAATTTTTTTGCATGTATATAGGGTGGTATTTTAATGGGTGAAGTACCCTCCTCCAAAACAATGTTGTGCTCAACCCCCCTATTTGGTGGTCTACCATGTGGAAGATCTCTAAAAACTTTTTCATACTTTTGCAATAGTTTCTCTATCTCCTTTGGGTGTTCAGCAACCTTTATGTTTGGCTTGGGAGATGTGATATGACATTCATCAGCCCATTCTATGTCTCCATGCCTCAATATAGATCTCATATTATTGGAAGTCACTACTTGATTTGGGTAGGTGTGCTTCCCTCTCACAACCCTTAGTATTCCTTTCGAATCTTGAAATTTCATTTCAGGAATTTGATAATTTACTGTATGCTCCCCTATAGAGTACAACCATTGCACTCCCAAAACCACATTAGTTTCAACAACATCAACCACATAAAAACTATCAACAAAACTATAGTTACCTACGGTGACTTGCAGCTTTGGAACCCATGTTTTGCACTGCATTGTGTTGTGATCGGGAATGACAACTGTGAAGCCATCGAATGGTTCAATAGGTATCTTCCTTCTCTCCACCATGTCTGCATCAATGAAGTTATGTGTGGCTCCTCCATATACCAAAACTGAAGCTCTTTGTCCTAGTACCACACCCTTGCATCAAATAGTGTGATAACAAGGCACTGCTGAAAGTATTTCCATTCTTGCTTTGTCAGGTGAGGGCTGATTTTCTTCTTGTATTTCTTCTTCTACTGTCTCATATGCCTCTTCTTGATCTAAAATATGTCCTTCTTCATCCATACCCCCTTCATACTCATCATTATCAGAAAATACTTTGATGTATTGAGCTTTTCCCTTAGTATATTTATGCCCCGGTGCCCAGGGTTGAAAGCATGTGTAGCACAATTTTTTTCTTCGAAGTTATTCCCTGTTTAGTCCTTCTTTCTTATTCTTTTCAAATGAATCTCTTTTCCAAGGCTTCTTATTGGATGCATCTCTTTTCCAAGGTTTCTTTTCAAATCTGAAGTTAGGCTTGGGAGGAAATCTTGTTCTAGGAAGCACATTTTAGAGATCTCTAGTCAAGCTCATAGCATATTTTAATGTAGTTGGTTTGTGGGATTTAACTAAACCTTTTAAGGGTTCATACAAACCTTAAATGAACAACAATACTAACCTTCCCATAGATATATTAGCCACCTTGACTGATAATTTTTGAAATTCCATCATATAATCAGCAGGAGTCCCGACTTGCTTCAATTGGGCTAGTTCTTTGAAAGGCATTTCTGGATCTTTTTGCTCAAATCTCTCTAGTACCCTGTCAACAAATACTCCATATGTTTTAAACTAATCATGACCCAAAGTTTTTATACCATGGAACCACCATTCATTGGCATCTCCTTCCAAATGCAAAATGGCCATTTTTAAGGCATATTCTTCCACCATTGGATTCAGCTAAAAATACACATCTAATTTTTGCACCCAAGTGTTAGTAGAACTTTGAGAGGAACATCAAAAGTACGAAGTGACATTTTACCAATAGCACAATTTAATTCTTTGTTTTGAAACATATTTTTATTCCCTTCCTTCTTTTTGAGTTTGTTTGAGACAGTAAAATATTGGTCAAATGGTAGAGACCCTCTACAATCTTCACTCAAATTTTCCCATTCTTTCACCACTTCACCCATTTCCAATTAGATGCTAGTTTCCTCTTTGGGAACAAGAAATTTAGGTTTATTAGGCCTTGGTGTTATAGGTCAAATCTGCACTTCTCCGTCTGTGATCACATTGCTCTGTTGATCACACAAAATGACACTATGGATGGAAGAGCTAGATTGACCTTGGATGAGTTATTGCTGAGACTAAACTCTTCAGCTGAAAATCATATTTTTTCTACAGTTTTCATGACATGTGCACTACTATTTCCACAGTGATCTAGTGTTCTGAACGTTGGTCTTCTTGAAGACAACTTGCGCACATCCTTCAAATGTTGCAAACGCTGGTTGTCAAGTGCAAAAGTTGCATACTGTGCACTAGTCTACTTGTATGAAACCTGCGCACATCTTAAGATGAAATAAAAAATATATTAAGATTATGAATTGGAATTAGTTGAAGTTGGTTCTACAACTTCCCCAACCTCCTAATTCAACCACCTCTCGAATTCAATTGCCTGCCTTGTCCCATAAATACAAGGGGAAGTCATGAGAGAGGGGACTAGAATGAATGGATAAGCTGTTGGTACGCTGGAGGAATTCTTAAGTCATTGTGAGGAGCAGGAGCCCAGGACTCGGTTGCAGAAGTGTCTGGATAGATCGGGTATATATGTACTTATCTACATTTCTTTGACAATAAAAGGTGGAAATACCCTTCCCGTCCCAATCGAATGTCTACTTGATGGAATGTTTATTTGATTGAATATTTGATTGTAGTTGATGTTAAGTTGTTTCCAATTTCATCATATTTATTACAGTCAAGATACACCGAGGATGGTTAAATTTGTTTTGCAGGTTCATCATAGCGGAAGATTAAGTGAAAGCTAGGACCAACCATCGTTAAAAAGGTACAACTTTCAGAATCTTAACCTCTTTCCATTTGTAGTAACTAATGCAAAACATGAATGTATTTACCTGTCACCCCACACAAGTTGGTAGTGTCATCTCCCCACTGTAAGGTATTTTCCTGCACAACAGACTGGCGACTCCATTGGGGAGTAACCGGTTGTTTTCTGCTCTAGGGGACTTTTCTAGGTTTTCTTCCAGTTTATTCAGTCTTTTTGTTTTCTGAGAGGTTCTTATAGGTTGTTTGCCTGTTCTTTTTATCTTGATTCATCTCAGTCTACTTCAACAAAGCTTTTTTGTTTGCTTTAAGTCCCTGTGCGCTGGTCTTCTATAATTACAGTGGCGCATTTTTGTCTTGTGCGTTTGTTTCCCTGAAACACAGTAGCGCCCTTCCTGTGACAGACGCTGGATCATATACCACACAGTAGCGCACTTTTCCTGTAGGTTCAAGCCTTCTACTAGGGTTTGTTTTCCAAGTGGTTGGGTCTACTTCTAGCATCTTGCCTTGCTTTTTTGACTGATTACTGAGACATGTTTGCCTTTCTTGAGTCTTGTTTTCCTCTCTGAAGTCTTGTAGTTTGCCTTTAATTGTTTTAGCACTTGTTTAAGGTGTCTTTTCTACTTTTTAAAACCTTTTTAAGGTTGTGCGCGACTCTCTGCTAACCATAGTAGCGCATTTTTTTCCCTATATGCTTGTTGCAGTCATACAAACCTGCGTTCTCAACGCTTGTTGTCTATGGCAACAACTGCGCACTTTTACTAAGTCTTGTCCTTTTTGGTTAGGGTTTGATCCCAGTTTGAGTTTTTAGGGTGGCTTTGAAGGGTTGTTTAGTTTAGATACCTTCCGAATATCTGTTCAGATCAGTCTGAGTGAGTTGAAGCTTTCTAGTTAGATTTTCCTTTTGATTCTGTGTGTTGGTAGGGTTACTTGTGGTTTGCTTACCTACTACTTTGTTTGGCGGGCATTTTCTTGGGTTTTGGTGCTTAGGAGCATCCTTTTAGGTCTATATTTCCGTTGCATGCATCCGTTTTCCTTTCTTCTTTTACACCTTGTTCCAAAGCTAGAGTTTTTTCCATCGAAACAAGTCTGTAGGTCAAGTCTTTTTCGATCTTTTGATTCGATTACTTTAAGCCATTAGGTCTTCATCTTTACCCAAACCGCTGTTAGATCTTACTTGTGCCCTTTTTCAAGTTCATTTTCTTTTGCAAGTAGAAAAGACAAAAATTGAAATTGGTAGTTTAATAGTGGAATTTATCATTATTTTTGAAGTAGCATAGATTGTCTTGCTTTGAAAATTTAAAAGAAAATTATTTAGGATTGCCTAGTTTCGGTTTTGAAAAATATAAACAAAAAATAGAGTTTTTGTGAAGTTTGATGCATTATTTTTCCGCACTTTACTTTATGTCATGAACCATTCCACACACTTCACTACCCTTTTTGAGTAAAAAGTAGCTTCTAAAAGAAATTTTAATAAAATTAACTAGCAACTTTTTCTTTTTAGGTATGACACAACATCAACTAGCTTAGGCTAGGGTTTCAGGGTAAATCACCTTAAACTTCCCGAAATCGGTTTCATTACTCAACAATCGTAGTAAGACAATCTCTTAGGTAAACCCACCTCTATAAAAATATCCTGGGAACGCTCTACTCAAATCCAGAGTTAAGCACGAGGCCGTGGGCGATTGGAACTGCTAAGGATATCCCCTCACTTTCCTTTCAAACATAAACCAGAGCTGATTCGCGTACGGGGGTCCACTAGTACTTTTAAGTGCTTTTGGATTTCGAGATTTGCTACCCTGCCCATGCGTCTTGGCTAGGATGACGACTGTTCCCCCAGGTATTTTCGTATTTGTGGTATCCTTAGTATCTTAACCCTAGGGCTCTTCACATGTATAGTGGAAGGCTATTTCCACTGCACCTCGGACAGACACAGAAGGTAACCCTTTGCAGTAATCCCAGGAGGGCGGTTTGGTGATTCAAATGCTTGCACCCAGAGGATCTCCATTGGACACCATGTAAATGACCATCGATACTCTATTGGTTTGTTCTGGGCCCTCATCATCCTAGAATTGCCTCTGAGAGTATTAGCTTTGTTTGCTTGGTTTTGATCACTGTAGGACATTTTTAGTGGCGTGCTCTTTGTGTTGCTTATTTTTAGTTGGCCTTAGATATTTCTGGCCCATTGAGTTGGAAACTATGGATAGCATCCCAGTGGGCACCAATCAAGGGACCCCTGTTCAAGGGGCTCCTTATGCTGTTCCATTCATTGGGAACATTGGTACTCCCTTAATGGCTACCTTGAATCTTCCGGGATTCACTATAGGGCTACCGGTTTGGTTGTTTTCCACTTCAAATGCCTTGCATGCTCCTGATGCTTCTCAAGTAAGAACCTCACATCAAGAGCATTATAACCCTATGCCTGCTTCGCGAGTAACATATTCTCCTCATCCTTCTACCTCATGTAGTGAAAGTAATAATACTAGTAACCAGCAGTCTAAAAGGAATAGACGGAGGAAGAATAGGAAGAAGATGCCAAAGCAAGGGGGCAACCACCCAGCCTCTGGATGTCATGTTGGAGGCACCTACCCAACCTCTGGTGGTCATGTTAGGAGAACTCACTCAGTCACTGTAGATCATACTGAACCCACCCACCCAGCCTCTGGAAGTCATGCTGGGGGCACCTACCCAGCCTCTAGAGGTCATGCTGGTAGCAAAATTTTAGTCACTGCAAATCATACTGAAAGCATGTCTTCAACCACTGTTGCTCATGTTGAGGACACATCATTGATCACTACTGGTCATATTAATGACAAGTCACCAGTTACTGTGAGTCATACTAGAGACACTGAATCAACCACTGCAAGTCATGCTGATAAAGTTGACATTGTCAACAAACCTAATAAACAGAAGCTTAAGTTCCCTTGTAATTTTTGTGAGGGAGACCACCTGACCTATTTGAGCCCTGTACTTCTAGAAGTGCAAAAAGTGTGGTTCGTAGTTCAAAAGTCTTCTGCTTCTGAGCAACCAGCCACTGCAAGTCATGCTGGGGGAAAACTATCAGCCAATTCTAGTCATGCTGAGAATACTGTTGTTGTAAAGGAGTCTAAGATTATAGGACGCAAGCCAAAGTTACCTTGTAAACTTTGTAAGGGAGATCACCTTACTCACCTATGCCCTGCTATTCCAGAGGTGCAGAGAGTGTGGTCCATGTATGAAGGATCCTCTTCTCCTGAATTTTCTAGAGATTCCCAACAACTGGATCAACCTTTGGTTGATGAAGTGGTTGAACCAATGCAATCTTTGGTCAACCCCACTCTTCCTTCGGAGAGTGAAGTGATCGAATTGATGCAATCTTCGACTGATCCCATCAATCCTTCGGAGACTGGTGCATCTGTCTCTGAAGTCTTCTGCATTACCAGTTCATATGTTTTTGAAATGGGGGGCACTTCATCTGTGCCGAGTGAACCCCTACCAAGCTCTAGGATCATTTCCTTTGATTGGAATAGTCTAACTGGGCCTCGCCTTCCTTCTTCTAAACCTTTTCAGATAAAGGTTGATATCAGAAACCATGCAGTTCATCGATGTATTGTAGATGAAGGAGCCTCTGTTAGTATCTTATCCCCTTATGCTTGGAGAGATTTAGGTTTCCTAACCTTGTTCCAGCTGTTAATTGGCCGTTGAATTTCGATAAAAGACCTAGTGAACCGGTGGGATTCCTCCCTCAAGTACCTATTACTTTGGGTGGAAAAACAGTCTTAGTTGAGTTTATGGTTTTAAAGGACCGTATGGATTTTGATATGATCCTTGTGCATGACTATGTATATGCTATGCAGGCTGTGGTGTCTACGCTCTTTCGTGTGATGCATTTTCCTCACAACGAAAGCATTGTCACTATCGATCAACTTACATTTGTTGATCACTCTTATTACCCAACTATAGAACAAGTATGTCCCCCATCAGTAGGAACTACCATGTCACAATCAAATTATGTGGCATATTGTTCCTTGAGTCCAATTGCTACTGAGAAGAAGCCTCTGAATTCATGCTTACCTTCTCGACATTGGGTCCCTACAATTGACCAGGCGATAACTCCATCTGAATGTTTAGACATGTGTTCTATTTGGGATGATATACTTCCATCTGATGAAGTTTTCCTAGAGTCTATAATGCAGTCTTCCATTCATTTGGACATTGATCCACTGTCGAGCACTCTTCCACCTTTTCTTCGAGCTCGTTAAAAACAGTAAGGAGGCAACGAGCATTCTTCCACCTTCACTTCGAGCTCGTTAAAAACAAAAGGAATTTATGAGCATTCTTCTGTATCTCCTTTGAGCTCGTTAAAAATAGTAAGGAGGTCATGAGTTTACTTTTTCGGGCTCGTTAAAACTTTACGAAAAAGATTTTTATAGAGTTCTTTCATGCTCTTGTTAGAATCTTTAAATATGACAATATTGACAAGTATAGTTGTCCTTTCAGACTCGTTAAAGGATTTGAAGTGACATCCACTTTGGTATAAGTTTACCCCTTTTCCGGACCTTGGCGAATCACTTACAAAAAATGAATACTCTAGTCATACGTGGCTAGAAGAGTTATTCTCTCATTGTTTTACACTTTTTCAGATCAGGAGACTAACCATACAAAAAGGGACTTTTTGGAGTCTTCTTTAGGGTTTTCAGACTCTCGAAACATGAAAACATCGGCGAGCATATACCAACCCGGGCTCGATACTAAAATCCACAGGTAGGTGTATGGATTTATTGTTTAAGTTTTCCAGACTCCTTAAAATTGAAAACACCGGCGAGCAAGAACAGATCTCGACTCGATATTAAAATCCAGAGATCAGTATTATAGAGTATTCTTCTATCTCTTCTTTGAACTCTGTAAACAATGAAGAAGGTCTTGAGTCTTCCTTCCATGGGCTCGTTAAACTTTTACATGGTTGGGCTTATTGAGTTTGCTTTCTTGGACTCATTATAACAATAAGAAGGACATTCTTTTACCAAAAAGAATAAGGGATGAGAAGAATATATCACATATTTTCAGTTTCAAAGGTAGTTAAGTCAATCATGTCCTTGAACATAGCACCTATTTGAGTTTATCATTCAGTTGGGTTTTAGTTTTTGACCTTAGGGTGAACTTGATCTCTGAGTTTTCACTCCCCCGATTGGTTATTCTTCCAATCATATGGAGAGTCTGTTAATGTCTCCTACATTGCAGGCTTATATCACTTCCCCTTCATGTTAAAAGCTGCCTAAGTCACTTTGTGTCCTTCTCACTATTCAAGGATACAACCTGTGTCGACCATTTTGCAGTTTACCTTGAATTCATGTGTCGGCCATCCCGATGTTAGTATGTTTCATCTTGTTACTTGTCCTACTCCAAATCAGCTCAAACTTGTGAGTGTTCCTCATGTTGGATGATGGAGGATGCATTAAGGCCTTCCTTCCAGCAGACTTCTTCCCATCGACTTCAACTCATTATGCTCTGGGAAGGAAGTTTAGAGTTTCGGTTAGTACCTTGGGGATTGTAGTCATTAATGGCAGTTTCCCTTGCTGTTGAATAATGGGAATACATCAATGTCTCTTATTCTACAGGTTCCTCAGGTGTTCGACTTCAAGTCCACTTATTCACACTTGTTGGAACGTACTAGGTACCTTGGACTCCATTATCATTATCGATGGAAGTCCTCACGTTTGTTAACGGTATACATCAATAACCGGTAATCAAACGATACCCTCCATGTTCGACTCCTACTCATTTATTCACATGGTTATGGTTTGTACCTTTGGTTGTTTGGATGAAGACCTTGGGATTCTGATAGAATCACCCTATTTATGTTATCACCCAAGCTGCGCAAGACTGAGCCTTACCCATTTTGGCTCTTCATGAGACATAGATCCAGCTTGTTGTTATGGCTATGATCTCTTATCTGTGTCATAGATCCATGCTTGTATTTCAGTGGCCATGCTATATATACTTCTCCCAGTTATGTATTGAAGATCACGTTGTATCGCACCGAACATCTATATGATGTCAAGATTGTAATTGCTCGCTGACCTTGATCGTTGTTTTTAGGTACTTTTGTGACTTGGTTCTACGGTTTCTTGCTCCTCCTCTGAATTGGAATTATAATGTATTTCGACCATCGTTTCCCTCTGACGTCACACATTAGGGGGCATCTGTTATAGGTCAAATCTACACTTCTCCATCCGTGATCACATTGCTCTGTCAATCACACAAAAGGACACTATGGATGGAAGAGCTAGATTGACCTTGGATGAGTTATTGCTGAGACTACACTCTTCAGCTGAAAATCATATTTTTTCTATAGTTTTCATGACATGTGCGCTACTATTGCCATAGTGATCTAGCGTTCTGAACGTTGGTCTTCTTGAAGACAACCTGCGCACATCCTTCAAATGTTGCAAACGCTGGTTGTCAAGTGCAAAACTTACATACTGTGCGCTAGTCTACTTATATGAAACCTGTGCACATCTTAAGATGAAATGAAAAAATATATTAAGATTACGAATTGGGATTAGTTGAAGTTGGTTCTGCAACTTCCCCAACCTCCCAATTCAACCACCTCTCGAATTCAACTTCCTGCCTTGTCCCATAAATACAAGGGGAATCCATGAGAGAGGGGACTAGAATGAATGGATAAGATGCTGTTACGATGGAGGAATTATTAAGTCATTGTGAGGAGCAGGATTCTAGGACTTGGTTGCAGAAGTTTCTGGATAGATCATGTATATCTGTACTTATCTACATTTCTTTGACAATAAAAGGTAGAAATACCCTTCTCGTCCCAATTGAATGTCTACTTGATGGAATGTTTATTTGATTAAATATCTGATTGTAGTTGATGTTAAGTTGTTTTCAATTTCATCATATTTATTACAGTCAAGATACGCTGAGGAATGTTAAATTTGTTTTGCAGGTTCATCATAGCGGAAGATTAAGCGAAAGCTAGGACCAGCCATTGTTAAAAAGGTATAACTTTAGGAATCTTAACCTCTTTCCATTTGTAGTAACTAATGCAAAACATGAATGTATTTACCTGTCACCCCACACAAGTTGGTAGTGTCATCTCCCCACTATAAGGTATTTTCCTTCACAACACTTGGTGTGCTCTGAAATTCATTAGGTCTATTATGAGGTCCCGTGCTTGAGAAAATATGTCCACCCATTGTCTTCTTTTCCTCTGAATGTGAACTACTGCTGTCTCCTTTACTTCCAAGTTGGCTGGCCAACAATTCGAATCCCTTCATTATCTGTTTGGTCATGTTTTCAAATAATGGTTTCATTATATTGGTGAATTCCTCCTTTTCCTCTGAAGTTATTTCCTTCTCATTACCCATTGTTTCCTCAAAATGCACTTTTTTTCCTATTTCTCCGTCTTCAACAACAATATCTTCAGTTTTAGTTTCTAAGGGTGGTGGCTTATTTCTTTGGCTCCCTATCAAAACCATCAGACCACATCAGGTGCCAAGATCATGCTCTGATACCACTTGTAATGACCCTTTAGAAGAAAATTATTAAAATGGTGAAATTTTCACTTTTTCCACTAGGTCGACCCTTTAACTAGTCTTGCTTGTTTTATTTCCAACTGAATCCAAACGATCCCAAATTTATATAGAAGGTACTTGGATGATATTAAGGAATATTTATAATTTTTATGGATGCTCTGGAGTGTTCATATGACTTCTGCAACTCCTCTTTCAAATCTGGTCAAGATAGGGATTTTTACGAGGAATTGTTGGTTCAAATCCCCCTAGGGTATGTGATGAAAATGGCTCTCCAAATGCAAATCAACCATTTCAAATTTTAGATCAGAGGAAAGGGAATTAAATGGGACTTCAATGTAATCTCAGTGGCATCTCCATTCAGTTCATAAACCCTTCTACAATTCCCTTCAATCAGATACAAAACAACTAGTCTTGACCTTGGGGGAAACGAGACTCAATCTTCTCCAAATGCTATGAAACTTCACAAAATGAATTCAAATGCTTAGATACTGAAAATGAAACTATTAGAATTCATTATTAATAGTCCATAAATTAGTTTAATATCCATGGCTCACTCATTCATTCAAAGATAAGAACATTTCATTGTCATACATCAAGATAGTGGGGAAATGGCACCATTTTCTCATTAATAATCAGATTTACATGAATCCACTTGTGCTCTCGACTTGAGACTCTTCATGAAATTAAATACAGAGAATTTATATCATATTACAAAATAATGGGGCAGTGGAAGCTCCCCCAAAGAGAACAATAGCTCACCAAATGCGCCTCAACCCATAGAGCAAGAATATGATGAGAAAACTTGGAATAGATGAAGGAACAAGATGATCTTGAAGTGTCCACGAGCTTCCCTGTAGCTTGCACCTGTAACTTATGAATCCATTAAATCTCCATGAAAGGTTTGAATGGCCTTTCCACACACCAACTAGGATGGGAATCTTTCACCCTCGAAATTGGCTAAGGCAAGAAGACTAGTTTTCCACTAGCTCTCTCTCTTCACAAATGCAAATTATCAAAATCCCTTATCATGCTTGATTCATGTATTTTATAACCAACATTAGCCTACTATGGTTCGAATTCCTCCCATTAGCTTCTAGATATTTCCAATTAGGAAAGATTCCACATTATGCCACTTGTCTCCAAGTTCCCAACCTTCCACCTTCTCCCAATTCGAGTAGGAGTCTCTTTGGATTCTTCAACTCCCACGAGCTCCACCTTGGAGCCTATTTTTGGGCCTGACATGTCATATTAGTGAGATGTCAGAAATCAGGTCTGAAATTTGTCATAGGTGTCATAGATTCTTCATCATTGTTGTCATAGGAGCTAGGGAATCTAGCCCAAGTGTCCACACACTTCTAGTTTGACTCTTCCTCTTCCATGGAGGTTACCATTCCATCCAAATTCTACCTATGATGCTAAATGCCATGTGTATGAGCCTACCAACTCATCCAAGAATGTTTTCCTTCTCAAGATTCGAAATGGCAAGAGAGAGATGCCATGTGGCATTGAAAAATCAAGCTAGTGTGGGTCCCACATCCTCCATATATCTTCAAAACCAATTTCCACCTAGAATTTCTCTTGAATTTCTTTATTCAACCTCTTTATTAAATACTTGAACTATTCTAATGTCTAAACATAATTTATTAGCTCCCTTATTACAATTCGAAATGTATCCATCCAACCTAGGGAACTAGTAGGATTGATGGAATTGTCTTGCTATGCAATTATTTGAATGGGGACATTACATTCAACACCCTCGCTATGCATTTTTTGACACACTTCCAGCTTCCCATCCAATATGAGACTGGAACAGACCCATTAACTTCGTTGCACCAATCTATTTCCACCCACATCTCTGATCACATCCATGAGTGGCGGAGATGCCGAAGATTAATCAAGGCACCTATTCTGGACCAATTACTGGCTGATTGGTTCACCAAGTCATTATTGCCACCCATTGCCAGGGATGTTGCAATGGGAGGACCCGTCACAGAGGAACAAGCAATCGCTCGTGCACAATATATGGATTTGGTTTATTCCCAATCCGGAACACTATACGAACTTATTCCTCATGCTCCCCACTCCACTAATGATCCATCAAGGCCCGCTACCAAACCTCCTATTGATGGTATAGTTGGTTCTGTAAAGGCCCAACCTGCGAACAAGTCTGGTGGAAAAAAAACAACTGTTGTTCCACCTCCAACCCAGGCTACACCTAAAAACACTACTTCTACTACTCAGACCTACGAGATGAACGCTTCCCAATCATCGCCACAACAATCCATAGGGAAAAAGAATAATAATAAAGGAAAATCCAAAAAATATTCTATGCAGCAGGAAAACCCAAAACCCCAAAAAACCAACGCTGATAAACCTAAACGGAAAGCTAAGTTCCCCTGCCTAATATTTCAGGAATACCATTACAAAAAGGAATGTCCTTACAAAGAGGAAGTTAATAAATTTGTTAAAGGATCTTCCCGCCTGGCAGTTTTAACAGACCCTTTCCCACATCAACAACAACAAATGGTTTCACACAAGTCCCTGCAAGGGGGAAACCAAAATGAAAATAACCAACCATAGACATCTTCACACCACGATATCCTTATTATGAGTAACGAGACTGTCCACATAACCACTCGTTCAAAGACATATGATTCTGTCTCCATTCCAAATAAGAATGGGAATTCCAAAGACAAAACTACTTTGGAAGACATTCCATCACCACCCCCATCATCAGGTTCTCTTCATATTGAGAGACCTACCGCTGACATTGTGTTGCGCCCACCTAAGGCCACCATTCGAAAGGATACATTTAATCCCAACGTGCAAGTTGCCCAAAATTACAATATTGTTGAGGACTTAGCTCAAGCATAGTGTACGATGTCAACTTTCAAAGTTTTACAACACTGTCCTACTCAACGTAAAACCCTATTGTCAGCACTTGGAGCTGTTGATCCCAATTATTCCAATGCAATCATGTTCAATTTGGAACACTTTCTGCGACGACTGTCTCATCAGTTGGCCTTTCAGATTCACACTAAAATCTATGGAAACAATATCCATTGTACCGTTTTGGACGAGGGTGCCTCCACATCAATTATGTCTTTGTCCCGTTGGAGAGATATTGGCTCTCCCGAAGTGACTCAGTTTCCCACCACTCTAAAATCATTTGACCACCGTGGTTTCCAGCCGTACGGACTCATTCCATCACTCACTGTAGAAATAGGGGGAAAAACCATCTCCATCCATGTTGAAATTAGATGCTCCATTAGATTATAACATCTTACTTGGTTGAAATTGGTTTTATGCCATGACTGGAATAGCATCCTCGGTTTTTCGTTTGGTCCAATTTCCTCATCAAGGGAATTTTTTACCATCGATTAGTTAGAATTTTGCACTCCGGACGTCCACTCCAACACCGCTAATGATGTCCCATTATTGACACAAGCTCAACATCATTATGAGGACATTGGTGTCAGTTTGCTAAAAGACTCCTCTATCATTGGAGTATTTTCGGAGCTCCCAACCCCCGTCTTTCCAATCCATATGATCTCTTCGAGCATCATTCAACCTCATAAACCTCGTGATTCATGGGTTGTTCTGAGTCCCGCCGATTGCAAAAACAACGGTGACTGTATGCCTCTGAACTATAATCAAGAAACCTACCACACAATCCAATCAACATCCAATTTGATCGACACAATTGACCACCATAGTGTAGCACCTCTCCCGTGTCGAATCAATTCATCCTTGCCCTTTATAGAATCCCTTTCACATAATTTTTCGTTTGATGAATCAATCATGGATATCTTGAGCATCGATGAACCACCATGGGAATCCCACCATGATCGGTCTTCTTTCCCAATGATTCAGGCGGTTGATCTTGATACAAAATCCAATGCTTCATTTGACACTATCAACTCTACGTTTCCCTCTTCTTCACATGATGTGTTTTCCGAAGGAAACTTAGCCAATATCATGGAAACCATTCCTATTGACATTTCCGTGAAGCCTGGTATCGTGGAACATGTCCATCTAGGCAAAACATGTACACCTACTGAGGTGTAATTCTATACTGCCTTGTTTAAAGAGTTCCGCGATGTTTTCGCTTGGAGTTATGAAGAAATGCCAGGGATAGAACCCTCTATAGTAGTTCACGAAATCCAATTCTATCCCAGTGCCCTACCCATCTGGCATAAACTTCGACCCGTTCATCCCCGCAAAACTGCAGCTATTAAAGTGGAAGTTTAAAAACTTCTTTGTGCTGGTTTTATATACCCTGTCCCATTGACAGATTGGGTTTCTAATATTTTCCCTATAGCTAAGAAACAGGGCACGATTAGAGTCTGCGTTGATTATCGAGACTTGAACAAATATTTTCCGAAGGACAAATACCCTGTAGTGTCCCTTTTTGAAGAATTTGCACAAACTAGGAAAAATTGCAAATTTTAACCAATTCGACCCTTAGACTAGTATTAACCCAATTGCTTGCGAATGGATCCAAATACTTCCGAACGGGGTCTGAATGAGTTTGGAATGTATTCAGACATATAAATGAGGCTTATGGATGCTTAAAAACCCTTAAAACACTTCTGCAACATTCATTTACAATCTGGACAAAGTAGGGAAATGTACTAGTCAAATCGAGCTTCAAAACCCCCAAGGGTTGTGGTCAAAGATGTCTCTCCAAATGTTGTTAAACCCTTCCAAATTTATGAACAGAGATATGGTACTGATAAATGGCTTTAATTATCTCCCCAATGTATCCTCAATTAGTTCCTATGGCCTTCTTCAACTCCATTAAATCATATATTTATATGCAAGTCTTCACATAGGGGGGAAAGCTAGTAAATTTCACCATATGTTATGAAATTCGAAATTTAGGTGCCAAATAATTGTGCCATGTTAATGAAACTTATTCAGAACATTAATGATACTCCAGACATCAACAAAATCATAGAGAATGACTGATACAATTCGAAATAATGTCTCTTCAAGCTCCAACAACATGATATAGGGAAAATGGCATCATTTATGCATTGTTTGGTATTTTTACATAGTTTCACTTGGTATTTCAACCTGAGAGTCTTCTGAGAAGTAAATACACAATATATAAATAAAAATAAAAATAAATGGATATTCTTGGACTCTCACAAAGATATTAGCATCTCACCAAAGGCACAATTCCTCTAGGGGCCCAAATATGCAAGAAAATGTGAAAGAGATGCAAGAACAAGTTGTAGATGAATGAAACACGAGCTGCCTTGTAGCTTCAACCTGTAACTAAATACTCCATTGTAGCTCCAAATGAAAGGTCTGAATTGCCTCTCCAATTTCCAATTAGGATGGGAATCTTTCACCCTTGAAATTGGTGCTAAGGCAAGTAGACTAGCTCTTCTCTCCAAATGCAAAATGTAAAATGATCAAAAGCTACTCTCCATCTTTGTTCTTGAATTTTATAAACTTCCAAATACCTCCTTGGGTCGAATTTCTTCCAAAATACTAATGCCAAATCAATTTGGGAAGTGATTCCAATGTGTGCCACTTTTCCAACAATTCCTAGTCTCCATCTTCCCTCATTTCGAATGGGTGTCTCTTTGGATGACCTAACTCCCTTGTGTGCCTTCTTGGAGGCTATGTTTAGACTTGACATGTCATATATGTCATATGTCAGCATTCAAGTCTGATTTGTGTCATAGTTTTCATAGCATATTCATCATTGTTGTCATAGAGCTAGGGAATCTAGTCTAAGTGTCCCATTAGCTCCAAAATGCCTCTTCCTCTTCCATGGGAGTTACTCTTCCACTCCAATTAGACTTTCATTGAGTCATTCCAAGTATATTGACCTTCCAACTCCCCAAGATCATTAGAATCCACATTGGATTCGAATGGGTGAGAATAGAATGCCATGTGGCATGAGGAATCTAGCTTTGTGTGGGTCCCACACCACCAATGTGTCTCCATGACCAAGTGCCACCTTATTTTCCTATCATAAATATTTATTTAACCACTTTTAATATATTTATGTCAATATAATGTCCATTTGGGGTTTATTAGCTCCCTTATTCAAAATCCCAATGTTTCCACCCCAACCTAGGAAACTAGTAAATTGGTGGAATTTCCTCTTTTGAAATTGATTTGAATGGGGATATTACATACCCAACTCCCTTCATCGACCAGATTGACAACAACTACCCTGGGAGCGTCATCTTTTAATTTATGCATGGCTTCTCTGGCTACAATCAGATTGAGATACTCCCGTCTGACCAACATAAGACTACTTTTATATGCCCATGGGAGACCTTTGCATATCATAAATTACCCTTTGGTCTCAAGAACGTCGGGGCCACGTTTCAACGGGCCATGTCATATGCAGTTCACGATATCAAGCATGTTGTGGAACCCTATCTGGATGACCTGTCCATTCATTCCAATTCACGAGAGGACCATCCTGATCATCTCAGTGCAATTTTCTCACGATGTCGTCACTACAACATTCTACTGAACCCACATAAATGCGTATTCTATGTCGAAGCCAGTATATTGTTAGGTTTCATTATCTCCATGGATGGCATACTTCGGTGGAGGCCATTTTAGTCTTACCTTCCCCATCCAATATCCCAGAACTCTAGAGTTTGCAAGGGCATGCAAACTTTTTACGCCGCTTTGTATGTAACTTCACTGAGATCACTAAGGGCTACATGAGGCTTCTAAAAAAAGACATTCCTTTCATCTGGGGTGATGAACCCCAACGGTCTTTTGAAAACTTGAAAAAGGCCCTTACTAATGCTCCCTTGATACAACCCCTCAACTATACACAGGACTATATTTTATATCTTGTCGCCTCTACTACCACTGTTGGCATGGTGTTGGTTCAGGAAGACAATAACGGTCAAGAACATGTCGTGTACTATTTTGGCAAGAGTCTCATTGACTCTGAGACACGTTACTCACATGTGGAGAAACTGGCTCTGGGCACAGTTTTTGCGGTCCAGATATTTAGACACTACATTTTGCTTCGCAAAACCACTATTATCGCGAACTTCAACCCAATGTACTACATCCTAACATGTCAAGTAATAGGGGGAAAATATTTTTGAAATATTGTAACTTCTAAGAATATTCTATTTGTACTTTATCCAGAGATGTTTCATTCCTCCGTTGAAACTTTATTACATATCTGGAGATGTTTATTCCTCCGTCGGAATGTGGTAACTTGGCTTATTAGACTTCCCTAGTGGGGTTGACCCAGAGTCAGTTGTAATGGGGTGTTTAAGTCCCCTAGTGGGGCCAGCCTAGTTAGCAGTATGTTGAGTGGTTAAGTTGGGGCCGACCTAGTTAGGGTTAAAAGTCAAGTGAGGTAAAGTATAAATAGAGGATGTGTGATCCTCATTTAACACACACTCAATTGTGAAACTCGCATAGGAGAGAGAGAGATCTGAAAAGGAGGAGAATGAGCTCGTGTTTTAAAATTACATCTTTGTATCTGTTGGTCATCTATATTAAGGAAGCTTTGCTGGGTTTGCTACCACATGAGGGTTTCCCAGGATAAATCTGTGTCTCTTGTGTTTATGCTGTGCTTGTTGTTCTTTCAGTGATACTGTATATGCTATTGTCGTGAAATTGAATGTAATACTAATTTTATCGATCGTATCATATTGAATTTTAACATGGTATCATAGCTAGCTTGAAGGAAGGGAATGTATGGCACCTACGACACTTGTCTCACTTGCGACAATTTGAAAGTTAGGGTTTTGTATAGAAAAACGTAGTCATCGTGGAACTTTCACTATAAATCCATTTTGGAAAAGGTTCAGGATTTGGAAATTGGACAGGCCAAAGATGAAATTTTCCTGTACCTTGTGTCTGAAGCTTAGCCTCAGATTCGTTGTACTTTCTGAGATATGATCCGTACAAGTTAGGGTTTATGCCTTTTACAGAATGCAGTCCTAAAAAGGTGACCTAGGGAAAAGGTCATATCTCGGGATTTGAATATCCAAATGGAATTATGTAAAAAGCGACAGTTAGGGCACAGACTGTAGTTTCACAGGTCCAATTTTCAGAGGCTGAAGTTGAAACAGTGACATGTGGCACTCCGTACAAGTTTGCTATGTTGTTTCATCCATTAAACAAGTCATGTTGGGAAACAAAGCATATCTCTCTGATAGAGAATCCAATAAAGCTCAAAACTATGGGGTTGAAAAGAGGATAGGTCAGGCTACCACAGGCCGAAGTTTCAGACCCTGGAGATCCAAAATTTCAGAGATACACTAGAAACAATACGACACATCTGAAATGGCTCAACAGAGGAAATTTAAGAAGAGGAGGAAAAAGCTCTCATTTAGGGTTCTCAGTTTAGGTATGGAAGGACCTGATACAATGTTGGAGACAAATGATGAAACATTGGAAACTTTGATAATGGAATTGGAATCCATTCATCATAGATATTAATCCTCCATCAAAATGTTGTGGGAGGAAGGAGATTCAAAATTAGGTTTTCCAAGTAAGAAGAAACCCTAGTAAGGTTGGGAGACTCATAGGGCAGCAATGAAGGAGGTTTAAATGGCACTAATATTCTATCATCCTAGCACCATGAACATACATAAGATGTTTACAAGTGATCTACCTTGGATGGTTAGGGTTTTACCCTTATAGAGAAGACTACTCGACATGTATGACTTGAGAAGATACAGGTATGTTTTGAAATCTGTTTCATGATTAAGTTTATAATATGTTTGTCTTGATATTATTGAGGTTAGTACAATCATGATTAATTCTAGATTGTCTGATCACCTTAGTAAAAGTATGAATGCATGTGAATGATAGAATACATTCATTGATTAGGGTTATGACACTTATGATTGTACTAATGCACTTGTGGTGTTGTATGAGGATGATGTTGTCTGCTAACATGAAAGGTACATCAAGAAAGACAAATCGAGTTCTATGACCATGATGACATGAAGACAAAGACTCATACATAGTCTTTGATCACATAGAAGATCTACTTACGAGGTATGTATGACTTTGTTCTACTATGCTTAACTTATGATATATGCAGGTTCTAGCACAATGTCTCTAAATCATTGAAGAGAACAAAGAAGATATTGTTTGGGTATGTTATACATAACTAAGCATGATAATCCAAGTATGTTTTCCTATATCAAGTTAGAATCCTACTTTGTGTCAGGATCTTAGGTAAGTATACCTGTGTATGAAATGATCATGACCATACATACTTAAGATTATTTAGAATCATAATGTTTTGATAGTATTGAGATTATACTAATGAATATATGATTATGTATGAGATCATGAGGATGACACTAGTGCACACTTAAGCATGCATAGTGGTCCAGGATGGATAGAAGTTCAAAGACATATAATCATGATGCTATCATAAAGGAAAAATAGATATCAAGCGGGAGGCAACCACACAAACATAAAAGATAAGTATTTGAGTTGTTATTTGAATTACTTCTTGAATCTCTGAATAGTCAATGATATTGCTCGTAATAGTTGTATGCATATTTGTATTCCTAGAATATATCATGCATAGTGTAAGCATTCATATAGCATTGAACAATATAATACTAATATGCCTATGATGGGTAAGTTGGACAAACATTCCATTGTTGCTTTTCTAGAATGAAACCTCTTTGATTACATACTGAGAGTTGTGCACACTCTTGATAGTATGTTCTGGTAGAGATGGAAGGCATCTAGATAGCCACTGTATGCATACAAGATATGGAAAAGTGTTGTGCCAAAATATTGGTCAAGATAGTTGCATAACTATGTGAATCATATCAGTATGCATAATAGGTTATCCCGTCAACATGATTTGATGATTATGAAGTATTTCTAATCATGTAATTAACTTTGATTTGTAGGAAAGATCATGAAGAATGATGAACACCGAACAAGTGATGGGTGTTCAACAAGAAGACTTACAAATCAAACATACCATAGAAGGATCGTGGCTAGAAGATTCTCTTAGAAAGAGGAAGAGGATCATGACGAGATGTTTGGTCCAAGTGGCTAGATAAGACCATTCTCTTAATGGTGTAATTGAAGAAGAAGTGCGAATCGAGAAAAATCCCAGGATTCAATTGAAGAAAGCTCTGTAAGGGTACGCAGGATTGATAGTCATTTGATGAGGTTAATGATCACCATGGGTGATGCGGATTTCAACCTTTGCTACAAGGTTGAAGATGGTTTCTATATACAAATGAAATTCTTCTCTTAGATGGATGCAAGAAGGAACTCACCACAGAGTTTGAATGATCTTGAGGGTCATATCATTAGACCCATCTGACAGGAGATGGCACGGATAGATAGGTAGAAGATCACTCAATGCAGAGTGTGAATGATGTTCAGTCATGGAGGGAGAATTTATAGCTTCTTGACAAGCTTGGGATTTACCAAAAGTAAAGCTGATCCTAACCTTTACCTTAAGGTTATGGATGGTGAACTTGTCATACTATTACTGTATGTGAATGATCTCTTTCTGACAGGGAATGAGAAACAAATCATGGAAATCAACAAGAAGCTAGCTACAGAATTTGAGATGAAATATCTCAGATTGATGCATTACTTCCTAGGTCTGGAAGTATGGCAAGGCCAAGAAGGAATCTTTTCTCAACCAGGGAAAGTATGCTGTGGAAATCTTGAGAAGATTTGATATGTTGGAATGTAAAGCCATGACCAATCCCATGGATTCCAACTTGAAGCTGTTAGTTGATGACTCATCAGAGTTAGTGGATGTGACTCTATACAGACAGATTATTGGGTCATTGATGAATCTGACGAATACTAGGCTAGATACATACTTTGCTGTGAACACCTTGAGTCAGTATCTAATTGAGCCTAGATGTGTTCACCTGATAGCTGCAAAGCATGTGATGAGGTACCTAAAGGGTATGATAGAATTTGGTCTATATTATCTTGGAGATCATGACTTCAGATTGTATGGATACACAGATGCTTATTGGGTAGGAAGTGTATCAGACAGGAAGAGCACATCAGGAGGATGTTATTGTCTGGGATTTGCCATGATCTCATGGAAGCAGTCTAGTGTGGCTCTCAGCACAATTGAAGCAGAATATATAGCTGCTTGCTTTGCCAGTTGTGAAGCGATATGGATTCGGAAGTTGTTATCAGGATTGTTTGACTTAGAGATGGACCCCACAATGATACTGTGTGACAACCAGAGTTGTATCAAGATGATAGAGAATCCAATATTCCACGACAAGTCAAAGCACATAGAGATCCGATATTTTTATGTACGGGATATGGTGCAGAAAGGAGCTATAAAGCTTGAGCATGTGGGAACTGATGAGAAAGTTGCTGATGTATTGACCAAATCTATGTCTCGAGTAAAGTTTGAGTATTTCCGAGACAAGATTGGTGTATTTCAGAAGGACCCTCCTTGAAAGGGGGAGTGATATGGTCGATGATGATATGTGGATACTTGTATCGATGGTGAGGATACTTGTATCGATGATGAGGATACTTGTATCGATGATGAGGATACTTGTATCAATGATAAGGATACTTGTATCGATGATGTGGATACCTGTATCGATGATGTGGATACCTGTATCGATGATGAGGATACTTGTATCGATGATAAGGATACTTGTATCGATGATGAGGATAACTGTATCGATGATGAGGATACTTGTATCGATGATGAGGATACCTATGTCGATGATACCGATGATGAGGTTGATGATACCGACGATGAGGTCGATGTGTGGTCCTTAGAATTTTTCTAAGTGGACGAGTGAATTGTATCATCCCTGGACTTTATGTCCTAAAGAGATCGGGATTAACCATCGTGTAAGTGGTGGGATTGCATCATCCTTTAATGGTTGGTTCAAAATGTACGTGATAGGATTGCATCACCCTGAATGGTTGGTTCAAAATGTATGTGATAGGATTGCATCATCCTTGAACATTTGGTTCAAAATGTACGTGATAGGATTGCATCATCCTTGAACGTTTGGTTCAAAATGTACGTTATAGGATTGCATCATCCCTGAACGTTTGGTTCAAAATGTACGTGGTAGGATTGCATCATCCCTAAACGTTTGGTTCAAAATGTACGTGATAGGATTGCATCATCCCTGAACGTTTGGTTCAAAATGTACGTGATAGGATTGCATCATCCTTGAACGTTTGGTTCAAAATGTACATGATAGGATTGCATCATCCTTGAACGTTTGGTTCAAAATGTACATGATAGGATTGCATCATCCCTGAACGTTTGGTTCAAAATGTACATGATAGGATTGCATCATCCCTGAACCTTTGGTTCAAAATGTATGTGATAGGATTGCCTCATCCTTGGACTTATGTCCTAAGGTGATAAGGATTGATCATCCTGTAAGTGGATCTGGATTGCCTCGTCCATAGACATGTTGTGGCGTCTTAAATTGATAGGGATTGATAATCCTGTAAGTGGATCAGGATTGCATTGTCCTTGGAATTATTTCCTAAAGTGATAGGGATTGATCATCTTGTAATTGGATCAGGATTGTATCATCCTTGGACTTATGTCCTAAAGTGAGAGGGATTGATCATCCTGTAATTGGATCATGTGTGTTGCAGATTATGATGCTGTTGATCAGGAGATCCAGACGATGAGGTTGTTGATCGAGAGATCCAGATGATGACGTTGATCGAGAGATCCAGATGATGCTGTTGATCAGAAGATCCAGATGATGAGGATGTTGATCGAGAGATCCAGATGATGCTGTTGATTGAGAGATCTTGACGATGAGGCTGTTGATCGAGAGATCCAGATGATGATGTTGATCCAGAGATTCAGATGATGCTGTTGATCGGAATATCCAGATGATGATGTTGTTGATCGAGAGATCCAGATGATGCTGTTGATTAGGAGATCCAGATGATGATGTTACTATAGCTGATCAAGTGTTGCAGAAGATGAAGACTCAGTACTGAAGATGTTGATGTTCCAGTATTGAAGATCTTGATAATGTTCCAGTAACTATTTGAGTTATTGATGATGATTGAAGAAAGCTTCCAATGATTTATAGATGTATCATGTATGATGTTGATGACTCCTTGCTCCTACAGATGTTGTTAGAATATCCTTCTCGTTAAGGGGGAGTGTTGAAATATTATAACTTCTAAGAATATTCTATTCATACTTTATCCAAAGATGTTTCATTCCTCCATCGATACTTTATTGTATATCCGAAGATGTTTATTCCTCCGTCGGAATGTGGTAACTTGGGTTATTAGACTTTCCTAGTGGGGTCGACCCAGAGTCAGTTGTAATGAGGTGTTTAAGTCCCCTAGTGGGGTCGGCCCAGTCAGCAGTATGTTGAGTGGTTAAGTTGGGTCCGACCTAGTTAGGGTCAAAAGTCAAGTGAGGTAAAGTATAAATAGAGGATGTGTGATCCTCATTTAACACACACTCACTTGTGAAACTCACATAGGAGAGAGAGAGATCTTCAAAGGAGGATAAGGAGCTCATGTTTGGGGATTACATATTTGTATTTGTTGGTCATCTATATTGAGGAAGCTTTGCTGGGTTTTCTACCCCATGAGGGTTTCCCAGGATAAATCTGTGTCTCTTGTGTTTATGCTGTGCTTGTTGTTCTTTCAGTGATCCTGTATATGCTATTGTTGTGAAATTGAATGTAATACTGATGTTATCGATCTTAGCATATTGAATTTTAACAAATATCCCCATTGGATTGTTGTTCTTCAGGAATTCAATTTGGAGTTTTCCAAAGCGAAATCAAAAAAATCCTTGGTCTTTGCAGAGCTTATTTGCGCATTGCCCTGTGTCAATGATCAATCGAAGCCCATTGATTCATTCCTAGATGAACATTTGTTTCTCATCGTCATGACTGACCCTTGGTATGGAGACATCATTTGTATCTACAGAACCAACGTTTTCAGCCCAATCTTAACCGTGATGAACATCTCCGTATTCAACACCACGCTAAGTATTATCTTATAATTAGAAATACATTGTATCGTCGTGGTATTGACTCCGTGCTATGTCATTGCTTAACTCTCGACGAAGCCAAACATGTTTTGAATGACTGCCACTCTGGAGCATGTGGTGGTCATATTTCTGGGATGGCTACCACCCAAAAGATCTTGCGAGTGGGTTACTTCTCGCCTTCAATCTTCAAATATTGCATTGAAGCAGTTAAGAAGTGCCCTCCATGTCAATTTTTTCACTCTAAGAAATGTTCACACCCCGCTCCTCTCCATCCTGTCATTGTCGTCGAACCCTTTGCAAAATGGGGTATTGATTTTATGCATTGTAAGCCCACTTGAGCCGAGGGGCATAATTATGTCATCGTCGTTGTTGACTACTTTACAAAATGGGCTGAATCCATGCCTACATATGCAGAGGACGAAAAAAAAAACATTATTCATATTTAATCACATTATAGCTAGGTTCGAAGTCCCGCAGGTCATCATAACTGATCATGGTTCCCACTTCAGGCATCATATGATGGAAGAACTGAGTTCCAAGATGGGTTTTTTCCATTAAAACTCAACCTCATACTACCTACAAGCAAACGGTCAAGTAGAGGCAATTAATAAAGTCTTGAAACGCATGATCCAACGCACCATGGGCATACACAAATCTAAATGGAACTTAGGTCTATTTTCAGCTCTTTGGGCCTACAGGACTTTGGTAAAAAATGCAACCGGGTTCACACCATTCCAATTGGTATATGGCTTGGAAGAAATCCTACCGATTGAGTGTGAGATACCATCTCTAAAGCTAGCATTAGAACTCTTACCTAACACCAATACCGAAGAAGAACGATTTCTATATCTGGCCAAGCTAGATGAAACTCGTCGAGACGCTGCACTTGCCAATGAAGCTCACAAAAAGCCCGTCAAAGCTCAATATGAAAAATCTGTTCAACCTCGAGTGTTCAATGAGGGTGACCTAGTCCTTACCTACGATCAGATGCACGATAAGCTAGGTAAGGGAAAATTGGAATCCATGTGGTATGGTCCCTACGTTTTCAAACGTGTGTTAGAGAAGGGATCTTACGAGCTTGTCGATTGTGATGGTATACATTTGGGGGAGCCCCGTAATGGGATTTACCTAATGAGATTTTATGCGTAGGACTACCATGCCTATAACACCTTGTATATAATGTATATATTGTGATTGTGGTTTGGTTTTTGTGTGTTAGGACTCTATCTCGCACATAATCATTTATCTCGACTTGTGCTTTTATGCGCAGATGTCGGTGTACTTTGGATTCACGGATGGTGTTGGCCGACATACCCGGAACCTTGCTTTTGCAGCATGGGTACTATACTCCCCTGCCAGCGGATTGATATCTTCAGGTTGTATTTGCTTGGGCCCTGCAACAAATAACATTGTGGAGTATCATGCAGTCATCGGACTTCTGACCGAAGTTTCTTCTCTTGGAATCCATTCCTTTATAACCTACCCAGACTCGCAAATCATGGTGTCTGAGCTAAATAGCGTCTACACCATCCATGATCCTATACTACTTCGCTTTTACAGAAGGGTACGCCTCCTTGAATGATCATTTGATTACATTTTATATCAACATGTACCAAGGGAACTCAACACAATGGCTGATTCGTTAGCTAACTATATGTTGGATTGGCATCTAGCCCATACATAATTAATACATCATAAAGATATGCAAACACGCAAGTCATCATAAATAAAACTGTAGAGATAGGTCCATATATATAGATAATGTAAATAGTGTTTTCCTGCCACATACAACAACATAATGTGTCCAAAGTCAAAATTGGGTTCATAACCCATGCAAAAATTGGCTCTCAAGCCTACATATCGTATACATGTCGTTAATGATACTACTGCCCCAAAACACTAGTCATGAGGCGCACGGTGCTCATGATAACACACCACTGCCCTAGCAACTCGACGGAGCAACTGCCCAATCAACTCTGGCACACCCACAATTTGCCTCTGGAGATGATATGGCACTTCAGGCTTCCTCATAGGGTGAACACCCATGGTCAGTACCTCTAAGTTTCGCTCTATATCGCGGATCCCCCTTGCATCATCTTCTTCGACCTGGTACTCTTCCCCACGCCGTTGAAGTGGAGATGATCCTGCTGGCCTCACCGTCCCTCAATCTGCAACATTATACATATGCATTAGAATTTTCACACATTATCAAAACAAAATAAAAAAATGATATATATCTAAAAAACAAAAAACAAGTTTGAAGGTTACATACCTGTCTCGTCCCAGTCATCGTCCTTATGAAGGACTAGATCAATGTCACCACGGAAGTCCACTTCAGTATAGGGATAGTCTTTGTTCATGACGATCTACTCCTCAAGCCATGAAAAGAAGTCCTCGCCGAAGGCTAGAACCTGCGGTCCGCCGAGCCGTCGAGCATAGTCGCTCCATCGCCCCATTCATGGTTCGGATGCAGGGAGACAAGGTCTCTCTATCTGAGGATGCAAAAGTGGCACCCTCTCTAAGAAGAAGGTGACCAAGATGCTACTGTACCCGAACTGGCTTATGCTTCCATTATTACACTTCGTGACTTGATCCTTGATGTTGACTAGGACCCCTTCATAGCAGTTGAACAGTTTCGACGCCATGAATTCAAATGCATAAGTCATTTTTGTTTTGGTTGCGTGGTGAGCTCACACATTTCTCGCCACACATGTAATGGTGTACAAGATCGTCCTCAAAGGAGGATCTAGCACATCCGCAATGAGTACTTTCTCGCTCTTCTTACGGGACCCCTATCTGCAATACTACGCTATATAGGTATCCCTGGTCTCATTAGTGGCCCGGTTCCCTTCTAGATTGAATCGGGCCCCCCTCTTGTAGAGACCGCTCAAGAAATATATATCCTCGAGTTCAATCTCGAGTATGTGCTCTCCAATACGGAAATATTGAATATCGACATCCCACATATGGATTATATGGTTCAATAGTTTTCCTTGCTTGCGGATACCCCTGGTCTTGAAAAAATTCAATATACCGCATTCTCCTAGAGAGGCTAATGTGTTGTCATCATTAAGAGCTTCCCTTTCATCCCCTTCATGCTATCTTTCCTTCTAGTCCACCATTTTCACTCTAGTCACTTGCAATATTCTGCAAATCACCACGGGAGACTTCAATTAAAAAATGGGAACCTAGCTTCATGCCAAAAGGGAGAGGCAAACAATTTTTTTCCCATGAATGCATATGTTTGCACCCTGGGCAGTACCAGGGACACGAAAAATGATAATTTTCATGCCCCAGCTACTAGACCTAGTGCGATAATTCAGGAATTTTTGTGCCTCTCGACATAGAGAGGGCACGAAAACTCCTGGGTGCAAAATTTGTGCCCTAGGGCCTTGCCAAACCCAAAAAAATTAGCATGAAAGAAAAAAAAATGGATGGAAAGCAAGAGGAAGGTGAGAAGGTTTACTGGGTTCAAACGGTAGTCGAAATGGCGCCCTGGATCTCCCGATATCCTCAGTTGAAAATTTTCTCTCCACAAGGTAAAAATCTCCTTTGGGTAAGAATAAATAAGTCACAATGGGTAATTTCTCTTTTACCCTCTTTTATACATATCACATGGCTATTTTTCCCTATTTCTACATTTAAAAAACCTTTTTTGAGTTAATTCTTCACATTATTAATAACCTAATGTCCATTTCTAGGGTTTTTGATTACTCTTGACAGGTTCATGAATGCTGTTCACATTGGTGGTTTCATATATTTGACCTTCTTTCAAGCTTACTTTCTCTTTTTCGTGCTCTGGACCAAAACATGAAAAAGATTCCAAGTGCTTTTCACACCTGAGTCGTGCTTGTCAAACCTAAGTAAAACCGTGTCGAGCTTAGTTCACTTTATTCGTGCTCGAAAAAAGATGAGTAAAGTATCGTCTTAGTATTATTTTATTCCCTTTTTGTACTAAGATGATTAATTTACGAAAATGGAACCATAGGACTTCTCTTTAAGCTCTTTTTGGACTCCCTCGCTTAGAAAAGATCGCCAAGTGAGCTTGTCTCTTTCACACTTGTAAAAGTATTTGAAAGGACGTCTATCCGGTGGTAGGTTATCCCTTTTTCGGACCGTTTGGACTATTTATGAGAAATGTATACCTTAGTCAATCATGACTAGGAGAGTTCTTCTGGGCATTATTTTACGCTTTTTCGGGTCCAAGGACTAATTATTACGAAAAAGTCAAACTTTGGAGTCTTCTTTAAGTTATTTCAGACTCTCTAAACATGAAAAACTGCAGAGTTACCCTTCTTTGGACTCATAAAATTAAACATCGAAGGATCCTTATGGAGTCGAACCTCTCCTTCCTTGGGTTCATAAAAACATAGAAGGATTGACTAACTTAAACGTGAGCTATACCGAGCATCTGTTATCCTCTTCAAGCTCGTTAAACCACAAAGAGGTACTCGTCAATCATGACGGGGAAAAATTGGGAAGTAAGCTAAGTTTACCTTTTTGGCAGCTTGTGAGTCATCACCTTTGAACATGGAATGCATTTACATCTTGTCTCCCTTGGGTATTCAGTCTCTCTGTTGAGTTATAACTACAGTCCTAGGTCGTCTTCTTTGCCTTGAGTCTAGCAGCCTTATGGTTGTTCCTGCTAATTAATCCCAACTGCTAAGTCCTGTCTCATGCCGTTATATGTTCAAAGGGTTAATTTCGCCTTGAGTAACCCTTTTACTATTTTGTCAACCCCTCGGTATTGTGTCAGTATGTACTCTTTTGATCCATTGTTCCACGCCTCTCTCTTATATCGGTTTCATGTTGATGATGTGGGATTCATTATGGTCCACCTTCGACGAGTCAGTTCCTGTCGACGTCAACTCTCTATCCAGGAATTAGATTTAGAAACCAACCTCAGTACCTCGGTACCTACATGCCTCAATGGTAGGTCTCCTCGCATTCGATAGTAGGTTCTCATCATTGACCTTTGATCTAATGATTCCACAAATGTTCAATGTCAAGACATCTATTCACATTCGATGGATTGTATTAGAGATACCTTGGGGATCATTGTCATCATTGGTGATTTATCTCGCACTTGTTAACGATTCACATCATTGACCGGTAATCAAGTGGTTTCTACCATGTTCGACTTCAACACCTTGTAATCACGTGGTTAGATTCGTATCGATTTGGGGATCGGGTAGAAGACCCTGGATGTTCCTACTATTTATTTTATGTCTAGGTTGTGATGGCGTCTCTTGAGTAGGTCCCTACATATGGTATTTTTTTCGGTAACCTCCTTCGATGTATTGTCACACAGATCCACTATTGTATTGGTTGTGGCTGTGTTGTTATTTGATCACGGATCTACGTTTGTTCATAGTAGCTGTGATTCATCTATAGCCTCTATCATGTCAGTTATGTCATGGATCTGCATTGTATTGGTCGACAACCAAGCTTTGTGTTAGTTGTCCCGAGCATGGGAATGCCCGTCTCAACATTATTTGACATTTTGTTTCCTTGTAGCTCGACGCCAACCTCCTTGCTACTATCTCTACGGAATAATTTATTTGTAAAGTGTTTCGGCCATCAGTTCCTTCTGACCTCACACTTTAGGGGGAATATGTTATACTCCAAAGTTCAACTTTGAGTGTCGTTTCACCTTGTCATGGTTTATCCCCATGTGAAACCTAACGACGTTTCCTCCTAATGCATGTCAGAACTTACTCTCACCGAGTTGGTCCCCTCTTTGGCCTTCCTTGGAAACCTTAGATCCAAATCCAACTTGGTTAAACCAAGTGCCACATCATCAGGTTGAACTGCCACATCACTTATCCGACTTTGCAAGAATTTTTGCGCCCTGCTAGTAGTGCAGGATCCGAAAATTCCCCTTTTTCGCGTTCTGCATACCCGTAGGGGCGCAAAAATTTCAACTTCATCGCGCTCTTATCAGTGTTGGGGGCACGAAAATCCCCTCAACCACCTTGCTCCTTGAAGTTGGGATCTTGGATTTCGATGGAGATATTTTAGGGATGATGATTCCTCTCGAATCCCATCTCTTCCCTCTTCCTTGTTGTGAGCCATCTCCTTGATCCACCTTCTACTCCTTGAGATCCATTATTATCTCCTAGTAGTTGGCCTCCCAAAGCCTATAAGAAGGAAGCCATCCATAAGATAGGGGGAGAGCATTTGAGGCATCAAACCTATGGTCTTAGGATTTTTGCAGAGGTAGCAAGGAGGGAGGATTTGGAGCTAAAGGTTTGCTTGGACATCAAGGGATCACTTTGTAAGTTTCTCCTAGTTTCTATTAATAATAACTTATCTTATTTTCCCATTTCATGTGTTATGTTTCAGTCATTAGCATGAAGTGTTTCTAATTTGATTTAGATCTGAACTAGTATACAAGGTATTTGGAGATTTGCTTTGCTTGTTTTTTTCTTGATTCAAACAGGTTCTTCTTGCGAAATTCGAGACGAGAACTGGAAGCAAGACAAACATCTGGTTCAAGGTAAGTTACATCGATTCTTTCTCTTTGAATACGTTTGAGATTTTTATGCATTTTTAGATCTAGGATCTTAAGGTATCATTTGTTTGTTAGATATCTTATATTAGGCTTAGTTAATATCAGTTTGATCTAAGGGTAAATCTAACTATCCATATGACGGATTTACTACTACACATTGCTACACTGAAACAGGTTTAGAACTATCATTCATAAAGACTAATTCCATCTAAAGATGTCGAAGTAGACCAATTTGTCAAGTAAACTATTGTATCATGTATTTCCTCAGCCCAATAACTTGAACATAACCATTTAAAGAACAACATTGCTATTTCCATACCTAATAATGTTTGATTCATTCGTTGAGTTACTCCTTTTTGTTGTGGAGTATAGGATTTGGTCAATTTCCTCCTAATTATTTTTTCTTGGCAATATGCTAAGAATTCATTTGTTGTGAATTCACCTCCATTATCAATTCACAAAGTGGCAATTTTCTCCTTAGTTGCAATTTCAACCAAATTCTATGTTATGCAACAAATTTCCAAAAAGAGCATTAAAAGAGTAGAAGACTAAAGAGAGTACTCCACGCCTTAATAATGAAGAATAGAGATGAATAGAAATCCACTTTGAAGGGAGAACCTCCTTATACAATGTAATAAGTACACAAGACAAGACAAGACAATATACTCAAATGAAATTATCTCCTTCCTATATATAGGATATTAAGAGGTACAATTACAACTCACTAACCCAAGCCGACATAACTAATATAACCATACTAATGGCAATTACAACTATGGACCAAATCCGACATCAAAACTAATGTAATGCACAATAATATAGGGGGAAATGTGCCCACATTTAGGGCATAACATGCCCCTCCCTATGTAGGAACAATGATGAGTGAGGAGGAGCTGCGTTAAACAAATTTGAAACTCGACATTTCGATCCCTACTCTGGGATCATCAGAAGCCTGCATCATCATCAGGAGACAGTCAACTGTCTCTTGATGATGATCCTAGAGTAGGGATCGAAACGCCGAGTTTCAAATTCTTTTAACGTAGCTTTTTGATGCATTTGTAACTTCGGAAGATATTCTTCTATGTATTACATTTGTACTTTATTGTATATCCCACAGAGATGTATTATTCCTCTGATTGGAAGTGTCGTCATTTGTATTTGCAAGTGTCGCAAGTTACATTGTAAGTGTCGTCATTTGTATTGATGGGTTATTAGACCACCAGTGTGGGGTTGGCCTTGGTTAGGTCATGTGGTTGGGTTATTAGAATTGATTAGCAAGTCGGCCCTAGTGATTTATTGGCAGGTCAAGTCAGTGTATAAATAGAGAGGTTGTGTCTCTCATTTGAGTCATTCACTCACTTCTCAAGCTCGCATATCTAAGAGAGAAATTGGCGCACACGTGGAGGAGGAGGAGCATCTGCTAGAGACATCATATTGGGTTTGATCCTTGTGATCTTGTATTGGGGTTTATTCTATCTCCGAGGAAGTTGTGGGGTTTTTCACCTTCTTGGTTTTCCCCGATGAAACTCTGTGTCTCTTGTGTGCTTGCATGATTGTGTTTATGATTGATATGTTGTAGATATGCTGTACATGTTATTCTCTTAGAGATCCTAATGATAATGGAATGAAATTATCGAAAAAATAACATGGTATCAGAGTTGACCTAAGAAGAAGGCACTATGCAGCTGCAGAAGCTAGGGCTTCTTAATATTTGGGTCTCTCTCCACAGATCATCAAAGGAAGGAGGCTATATTGACTCTTCTAGCAAGGGTGCATCTTTCTATCGAGACAATATTCAATTTTGAGCATTTTCAGTTTTTGACCTAAAAATTAGGGTTTCTGCAAAAATTGGAATTTCTGAAATTCGAGACCACGGCTGGAAGCTCCTCTGAAAAATCGAAGTTTAGAGCTTTCGATCGAACTTTTTGGTTGGGTGAAGCTCTGGGAAATTCGAACCCTAGTTTGGGGTCCTGTCCAGTGAATCTGAAAGTTCCAAAAGCAATTTTGAGGGGTGAAAATTTGCAGATTTCAAATTCTGAGTATACCAGTTTGACCAACTCAGCAAGGCTCATCTTTCTATCCTTTCAGAAGTTTGAAATTCAAATTTTGAATTTTTAGGATTTCTCTAACAAACCCTAATCCAGCTCCATATCCAGTTTTCAACAAATCAAGTGGTAAGACCTAAATCTTTTCTATTTCCATTTGAAGTACTCTTTAATATGTCTCACCACACCAAGCTTGAGGATAAGCTTGAAGGGGCTGATAATTTCCGAGCCTGGAAGTATAGGATTGGGTTAATCCTAGAAGAGAATGAGTTGGACAACTACATAAAGGAAGAGATTACAGTTCCAGAGGGAGATGAGGCTAAGGCCTTACACAAGAAGAGCTTGGTCAAAGCCAATAGAATCATGGTTGATTCTATTAAGGACCATATCATACCCCATGTGTCCTCCATAAAGACACCTAAGGAGATGTTTGACTCTTTGACTAAGTTGTTTGAAGGAAAGAACATAAATCAGAAGATGACTCTGCGGAACCAATTGAAAGAGGTAAAGATCTAGAATGGAGAGACCATCCAATCCTACTTTACTAAGGTCTCTCAAATCAAGGAACAACTTGAAGCTGTGGATGAAGTAGTGGAGAATGGAGAAATTGTCATGACCACTTTGAATGGCCTACCTAGGGCATGGGAATCCTTCATCCAAGGAATCTGTGAAAGAAAGAAATTGATCTCTTTCGGTAGAATATGGGAGGAATGTTCACAAGAAGAAGCTAGGCTTGTGGCTTGAGAAAAAAAGATGGGAAATGAAGATCAAGCCCTCACAACACACACTAAGGGAAGTAAGTTTAAGAGGGAGAAATCTCACAACAAGAAAAAATATCACTTCCATCATAAGAAGAAAGATCTCTCTCAAGTTCGATGCTTCAATTGTGATGAGAAATGATACTTTGCTTCAGATTGTCCCAAGAAGAGAAAAGACTACAAGAAGAAGAACATCAAGAAGAGGCACCATGCTCATGCTGCTGAGGATGATGAACCTCCCAGGAAGAAGACTATAGCTAAAAGTGATGACTCATCAAGTGAAGATGAATATGTCCTAATCTCTTCTCTCACAGGTACTATCTCTCATGGATGTAATGATTGGCTTATTGATAGTGGGGCTTCCAAACACATGATTTGGTTTAAAGAATCCTTTGTAGATCTATCGGAACATGAGTCACCCCATAAGGTGAAACTTGGGGATGACTATCAATATCCTATAAAAGGAAGTGGTGAAGCTTCCTACAAGTTAGATTCTGGGAAGTCTTTGAAGATGCAAGATGTTTTAAATGTACCTGGAATCAAGAAAAATCTTCTCTCCATATCATATTTAGATGCAAAGGGAATGAGAGTTGCATTTATAGATGGCCAAGTACTCATGTGGCCAAAGGGTAAAACACTATATGATGCAGTGGTGATTGGAGAGCAAGAGGGAGGATTGTACAAGCTGAAGGGGCAACCTGAACATGCCATGGTGCATGAATCCATGGAGCGAAGTGAACTTTGGCATAGAAGGCTTGCTAATGTGCACTATAGAGCACTTCCAATAGCAAGAAAAGCAATAGAGGGTCTTCTGAAATCCAGTCAAAGCATGAAGGTATTTGCAAAGGTTGTGCAAAAGGAAAGAACACAAAGAAGGCATTTCCAAGCAGTGAAAGCAAAGCAAAAGGAATCTTGGAAATTATCCACTCTGATGTATGCGGTCCGATGTCATCCATTTCTCTGAGTGGGTATGTATACTATGTTTCTTTCATTGATGATTTCTCTAGGAAGACTTGGGTTTATTTTTTGAAGAATAAAGATGAAGTGTTTGATAAGTTCAAGGAATTCAAAGCCTTGATATAAAATCAAACTGATAAGAAGATCAAGACCTTCAGATCTGACAATTGCGGAGAATTCACTTCATGTGATTTCAAGAAACTATGCAGTGATTCAGGGATTAAGAGGGAGTTGATTGCTCCCTACAATCCACAACAAAATGGAGTTGCAGAAAGGAAGAATAGAACTATGATGGAAGCAACACAGGCAATGCTTCTTGACCAAGATATACCTATGCATCTATGGGCAGAAGCAGCTAGGACAATTGTATATGTACAGAACATAACACCTCACAAGATACTTGACAACAAGACACCAGAAGAAGTCTTCTCTGGTAAGAAACCTAAAGTTAGCCATCTCAGGATTTTTGGCTGTCTAGTATACACACACATCCAAAGGAAAAGAGGACAAAGCTAGATCCTTCAGGAAAGAAGGGCATCTTTGTGGGTTACCGTGAAAGCTCGAAGGATTACAGAATATACTTTCCAGGGTTCAAGAAAATTGACATCAGCAGGGATGTAACATTTGATGAAAACTCAACATACATCAAATCGAAGAAGACACCTATTGAATACCATGAAGAACCAAAGATAACCAGATTTCAAGACACCACTATGAATGAAGCAATTCCAGAAGAATATCGTGAAATTGAAGATCCACAAGAACCTATAGATCCACCCCGTGAGAAGAACTCTCACAAAAGGAAACTTGCATGGGCTAGAGAGCTCATTCAAGATGCAAAAAGGTATGGAATTCCAGAAGAAGAACACAGAGAAAGGAAGAGGAATAGATCACATACCAGTTATGTTGCCTTACTCTGTGATATTATGAACAAAGAACCTTCTAGTTATGAAGAAGCAGCGGAAAAGAAAGAATGGAAGGATTCCATGGTCGAGGAGTACCAATCGATCATGAAGAATGATGTTTTGGGTGTGGTCCCAAGACCTGAAGGAAAGTCTGTTGTGACTTCCAAGTGGATCTATAAAATCAAGCATGCTGCAGATGGAAGCATAGAGAAATACAAGGCGAGGTTTGTAGCTCGTGGCTTCTCCCAGAAAGAGGGAATATATTATGAAGAGACTTTTGCTCCTGTATCCAGATACACTTCCATCAGAACAATACTTGCTCTGGCTGCAGTGATGAAGTGGAAGATACACCAGATGGATGTCAAGACAACTTTCTTAAATGGTGTAGTTGAAGAGGAAGTGTATGTGGAGCAGCCACTTGGTTTTGAGACACATGACAGGGAGTTATATGTGTGCATGTTGAAGAAAGTCTTGTATGGATTGAAGCAAGCTCCTAGGACTTGGTATGGTAGGATGGACAGTTTCCTATCCAGTTTGGGATTTACTAAGAGTAAAGCAGATTCCAACCTTTAATACAAGGTTGAGGAATGAAATCCTGTGATACTTCTCCTATATGTGGATGACCTGTTTGTTACAGGTGAGGATGGGTTGATTGCCGACACCAAGAGGAAGCTTGCAGTCGGATTCGAGATGAAGGACTTGGGGATGATGCATTAATTTCTAGGTATGGAGGTGTGGCAGAGAGTAGATGGGATCTTCCTTGGACAAGGGAAGTATACAATAGAGATCTTGAAGCGCTTTGGGATGATGGGATGCAAGGCCATGGCCACACCTATGGCATCGAACCTAAAGCTTCTGTGTGATGCTTCATCTGAGCCGGTTGATGTCCTGGTGTATCGTCAGATGATTGGGTCCTTGATGTACCTGATGAACATGAGGCCAGATATTTGCTTTGCGGTGAACACATTGAGCAAGTTCCTAATGGATCCCATAGGTGTTCACCTAGTTGCTGTAAAGCATATTCTGAGGTACCCGAAGGGTACAATTGAGTATGGGATCAAGTATGATGCGAATCAAAAGTTTAACCTAGAGGGTTATGTTGATTCAGATTGGGCAGGTAGTGCTGCAGATAGGAAGAGCACTTCGGGGTGTTGCTTCAGTATGGGATCAGGTGTGATCTCTTGCTTTAGCAGGAAGCAGTCCTGCGTAGCACTGAGTACAGCCGAAGGAGAGTATGTCGCAGCTTGTTAGGCTAGTTGTGAGGCAGTATGGCTTAGGAAGCTACTGTCTGAGTTATTTGATATTTCGTTGGATGCTACTAGTATCTTTTGTGACAACTAGAGTTGTGTGAAGCTGTCTGAGAACCCAGTGTTCCACGACAGGTCGAAGCAGATCGAGATCAAATATCACTATATCAAGGATATGGTGCAGAGAGGAGCAGTGAAGCTCCTGTATGTTGCGACGGATGAGTAGGTTGCAGATGTGTTGATGAAACCACTAGCCAGAGTGAAGTTTGAATACTTCAGAGAGAGGCTTGGTTTTCTTCAGATAGAAGATACTTCAAGGAAGAAGTGATGGGACACATTTGCAGGAGCCATTCCAAGCATGGTGAGAGGAGGATCCTTCCCATGGCTGTGGATGTAAGTGCTGTGTGATGAGCATCAGGACGATGCTCCATTTACTGCTTTGTATATGCTTCAGTTGGATGCTTTGTATGATCAGTTGGATCATGTATTTGTGTATGCATCAGTCGGATGCTTTGTATGATCAGGATGATCATGTGTGATGAGTATCAGGACGATGCTCTGGATGCCATCAGGACAATGCAGTGCCGATGATTAGGATGATCATGTGTGATGAGTATCAGGACGATGCTCTGGATGACATGCATCAGGATGATGCCGTGATGATGATCAGGATGATCATGTGAGATGAGTATCGGGACGATGATCACGATGATCATGTGTGATGAGTATCAGGACGATGCTCTGGATGACATGCATCAGGATGATGATCAAGATCATCATGTGAGATGAGTATCAGGATGATATGAATCAGGACGATGCTATTATGATGACCAGGATAATCATGTACATCAGGATGATGTATGGTGAGTATCAGGTTGATACTCCGTGGCCGTGGATAGGTTGTGCATGTAGCATAGAAAATATCCTGGGAGATCCTATAGTATGAGCTAGGATGCTCTTTCTAGGTTTTGCTACGAGAGGCATGTAATTATCCCTAGAGATCCGATAGGTTGAGCAGTAATCTCGTAATCAGTCCCGGGATGCTCTGTAGAGTTCTTGCAGGTTGCAAGACACTCTTTAAAGGTTTTTCCTAACCACATGTAATCAGCCGTAGAGATCCGATAGGTTGAGTAGTAAGCTCATAATCAGTCCTAGGATGCTCTGTAGAGTTCTTGTAGGATGCAAGACACTCTTTTAAGGTTTTGTGGTGGGGGTCACATGTAATCAGCCCTGGAGATCGTATAGTCTGAGCGAGGATACTCTTTAGAGTTCTTTTAGGTTGCAAGACACTCTTTTAAGGTTTTGTGGTAGTCAACATGTAAAAGATCCTATAGTCTGAGCTAGGTTTTGTTGACGCACGTAATAAGTCCCGAGGATTCCACAGTATGGCCAGTGTTGATGAATACCTACAGGTGGTGGGCCTACATCCAACATGAAAAAGGGTTGGCTCTGTAGTACTTCCTATGACGAGTAGAATTCAGAGATAGCCCAGTGATCTAGATGTCGAGTACAGCAGTAGTGATGATGATGATGCTCTGTGATCCAGTGATGATGATCCAACTCCAGAATTGAAGACTTGCGCCAATATGTATTGATGACCTGTGTTCTGAATGCCTTCCTAGTTAAGAGGGAGTGTTGATGTATTTGTAACTTCAGAATATATTCTTCTATGTATTACATTTGTACTTTATTGTATATCCCACAAAGATGTATTATTCATCTGATTAGAAGTGTCGTCATTTGTATTTGCAAGTGTCGCAAGTTACATTGTAAGTGTCGTCATTTGTATTGATGGGTTATTAGACCACTAGTGTGGGGTCAACCCTGGTTAGGTCATGTGGTTGGGTTATTAGACTTGATTAGCAAGTCGACCCTAGTGATTTATTGGCAGGTCAAGTCAGTGTATAAATAGAGAGGTTGTGTCTCTCATTTGAGTCATTCACTCACTTCTCAAGCTCGCATAGCTAAGAGAGAAAGTGGCGCACATGTGGAGGAGGAGGAGCATCTGCTAGAGACATCTTCTTGGGTTTGATCCTTGTGATCTTGTATTGGGGTTTATTCTATCTTTGAGGAAGTTGCGGGGTTTTTCACCTTCTTGGTTTTCCCTGGTGAAACTCTGTGTCTCTTGTGTGCTTGCATGATTGTGTTTATGATTGATATGTTGTAGATATGCTGTACATTTTATTCTCTTAGAGATCCTAATGATAATGGAATGAAATTATCAAAAAATTAACACAGCTCCTCCTCACTCATGCCCCTCCCTTTCAGGCAAGTGTGTCCTTAACGCTTGGTTAGTTGTGGATGCTTTTGTATGAAGGACTCATCTTCCCATGTCGAATATTTAGATTATAAATTCTTCCACTTGATGAGATAGTTAATAATAGCCCTATTTTGTAGTTGTTTGGTCCTTGTTTTAGTGATTTGTTCAGGTTCCAATATGAATTTGTCCTTTTTCATCAAGCTCCAACAATATTGTTTGAATTGGGATCTTATTTCCTATTACCTTTTTAATCAAGAAACATGGAAAACTGGATGTACTATTGAAGATGAAAGGGGCTCCAATTTGTAATCCATACTACCAATATTCTGCAACACCTTATAAGGACCATAATACTTGGGTTATAATTTATTGTCCTTATTTAGTTGTTTGAGGGACATCTGCTTGTAAGGTTGTAGCCTAATAAATACCCAATCCCCTTCTTCGAAACTCCTTTCACTACGATGTTGATCAACTTCTTGTTTCATCCTGTTTTTTGACATAGCCGGGTTGTTCTTAAGTATCCGGAGAACTTCTTGTTGGTGCGTTATGTGATATTCCACAGCTTGAACTTTATATTTTCCTTTTAAGGGAGATATGATAGATGGAGCCTCGTACCCATAAAGTGCCATAAATGGAGACATTTTTTATGATGCATGGAAATAAGTATTGTACCACCATTCTTCCAAAGACAACCATTTCACCCATTGTGTTTGTTTATCAGATGAAAAGCAACAAAGATATCCTTCCAAACATTTCTTCACTATCTCAAATTTCCCATCAGATTGAGGATGATAAGATGAATTGTGAGGCAATTGGGTACCCAAACAAGAAAATAAATCAGTCCAAATTTTTTCAGTGAAAATTGGATCTCTATCCCTTACAATAATCTTCAGATTTCCATATAACTTTTGAACTATTTCCATAAAGGCCGTAGCTACTATACTTGCATTAAAAGGGTGAGAGATTTCACAAAATGGTGCATACTTCGTAAGTATATCAACAACCACCATAATAAAATTATTTCCTTTTGACTTGGGTAGGCCTGTGATAAAATCCATTGAGACTTCCTCCCAACGTTGGCAAGGTATTTCTATTGGTTGTAGAAGTCTTGGGGTATTAACTGTTTCAACCTTATTCTGTTGGAAAACCAAACATTTGGCCACAAACCTTTGAACATTAGATTTAATACCTTCCCCAAAAAATTCCTTTTTGACCCTATGGTAAGTGTTTAGGAATCTAGAGTTCCCACGTATAGGCGAGATGTTGGTGCAGGGAGAACTATGGGGTGTCCCTCCTGCAATATCAAAGCACATAGCGAAGCAATGCATGCAATAACAAACACAACAATGGGAAATAAGTATGGCTATAATCTTATTAATCAAACTTCTCTTTATAGAGGAATTACAATGGCATATCCATATCTAACCCCTTTCCAGAGAGTGTTCCCCCTTTTATATTTTCCTCCAAAAGCTTCCTATTGCTTCCAGGCATGGTCAAACTTCATTAAATTCCCATCAACCTCGGCTTGGTTGCTTCGGCCATCTAGCATCCTACAACAATCGTCTTCAATACACATTAAATTCTCCAACTACCTGCACAATAACCCTTCCATGCTCTGATTTTGTCGATCATCGATCGACTCAAATTATTTTCTAGAATTCTAGATCTATCTATCGGTCGGTATCTACTTCTTCTGTTTCCCCTCTGCCTTTTCTACCATCGACCTGTCGGTCAGTATCATGACTATTCCCTTGTCGACTACTCTTATGTCACTCACCTGGAACCGTTGACTGTTTCCCAGGAAACCTCATCGAATCACCTCAAATTTTTCTGTTAGGCTTGATGCCCCTGCATCAATCTCCCTGGGTTGAAAAGATCTACGCCCCAATTATTCAATTCATTGAACTTCTCTTCTGAGATCCAGGTTTCTTCTTCGAGGCTTCGATTCTTCCAACGAATTAGATACTCTTTATTTTTATGTCATTGGGTCCTTCCGACTTCTCTTTCGTCGAGTATATATTCAACTTATTTTGTCGGTTGGACTGGCAGTTATTCTTTCCAGCTGATGTCCAATGTCACTCCACTTGTCGAACCTTACTCATACTTTTACAAGTCAGCGACATTAAACGTCGACGAAATGTTCATCTCTTCTGGAAACTCTAGCACATAGGCATTATAAGAAATGTTCTTTAAGATCCTACAAGGACCTATTTTCTTCAATTTCAACTTATTATACGTTCCTCTAGGGAGCCTTTCCTTCCATAAATGTGCATATACCAAATATCCTTCTGCAAATGAATGCATTTGTTTCTTCTGGTCAGCTCACAACTTATATGCAACATTGATTTTCTCGAGATGCTTCCTTACCTTCTCATGCACTTCCTTCATGTGCTCTACAAATGATTCAACATCTGCACTTCTCGTAGATCCCATTGGTATCTCTATCAAATTGACTACCCCATGCGGGATTCTCCCTTGCACTATTTGGAATGGACTCATTCCTGTCGATCGATTCACCGGTTTGTTGTACACGAATTCCACATGCGGCAACACATTTTCCCACTGCTTCGGTTGATCAACAATTAGACATCTCAAGAGATTTCCCAAACTCCTGTTAACGATTTCAGTCTTCCCATCGATTTGTCGATGGTATGAAGAAATGAACTACAGCTTGGTATCCAACTTCTTCCAAAAATTTTGGCAGAAATGACCCATAAACTTGGTGTCTCAATCCGACGTTATGATTTTCGGTAACCCATACAATCTCACAACTTCCTTAAAGAATAGTACAACGATTCCTGTGGCATCACTCGTTTTCCTGCACGGAATGAAATGTGCCATTTTAGAAAACCTTTCGACTACCACAAATATGGAGTCATTACCCTACTGCATCTTCAACAACCCTAACGGAAAATCCATTCTGATATGTTACCCTGTAAAGGTCGGCACTGGAAAAGGTGCATATAGTCCCGTATTCTGACTTCTCCCCTTGGCATGCTGGCATGTCTGACATTGTTGAACCCACTTATTCACATCTATTGCCAATCCTGGCCAGTAATACTTCTCTTCGACCAATGCTTTGGTCTTGTCGATGCCAAAGTGTCTTGACATTCCTCCACTATGTAGCTCCTGTATCAGATTCTCCCTTATCGATCCTTGGGGAATACATAATTGACGTCCCTTAAAAAGGTATCCTTCTTGGATAAAATAATCCAAGTATGGAGCTCGGTCAACACTCCATGGTTCCTTCGATGCTTTCCACGCTTCAGCAAAATCCTTGTCGGTTTCATATTCCATCTTTACCAACAGTTGCTGTGCCCAATAGCACAACTCATCGGCTTAATGCGTTGGCTACCGTATTCGACTTTCCCGACTTATGTCACAACACAAAGGTGTAGCTCTGTAGAAAATCCACCCATTTCGTATGCCTTTGGTTCAACTTGGTCTAAGTGTTCAGATATCTCAAAGCCTGATGGTTGGTATATAACACAAACTCTTTTGGAAACAAGTAGTGCCTTCATTTCTTCAATGCCTGAATGATGGAATAAAACTCCCGGTCATATACCGATTAATTTTGCTTGGCTTCATCCAGCTTCTTACTAAAGAACGTGATCAGTAGGCCTTCTTGTATCCATCACCTTATACTTCAACTTCTCGAATGCTGGTCGGGTGGCCTCTGTCCACTTGAACTCGCCATTCTTCTTACACACTGTCAGTGGTGCACACATCCAACTAAAATCCCCGATGAACTTTCGGTAAAAACTGGCAAGTCGATGAAAAATATTTTCCTCAGTGTAATTCGTCGATTTTGGCCACTCCAATATAGGATTGACTTTATTTGTGCCCATATTCAATGAGAATTTTTGCAGATTTACTAACAAATTTTCTTGGCTCAGCCTCTGCAGGAGTTGTCGAATATTCGACAAGTGTTCTTCCCTTGTCTTGCTAAAGATTAAAATGTCGTTGAGATAGACCACATCAAACTTCCCCCAAAATGGCTTTAAGACTTCATTCATTAGTCGCATGAATGTACTAGGTGTAAAATTAGTCACAACAGATCTAATGAACAAGTAAATCAATCACAACAGATGAACATAGAAAATATGGTGCAAAACTGTGCAAAACATGCAGCAGTGCTCTCTATCCCAGAAAGGGTGAATGAATTACAATACAAACTGTCACAATGAACAGAGCAATTCAAATTGCCTAAGGAGGTCATTCGAATCACTGAAATGGAGTAGCTTGACTCTGTCTAGGAGTCCTCATCAATCATCGGTGGTGCTCATCAATCACACCAACCAGTCATCCAGGTGTCAAGCTGAGTCTAACTGATCATAATAAATGTAACTGAAGTGTGTAGCACTGATATAGGATCTGGAGGCTCAGTGGGGGCGCATGGGAGGCTAACTGGAGTCAGAACAAGTCACCTAATCGAACTGGAGGTCAATCGGAGGTGAAACAGTCAGTCAGGAGTGAAATCGGAGTGAAATCAATCAGAATCGGAGCTAACTGAATGTAACTGGAGTGAATCTGCAGTGGTAGGTGAACAAGTGCGCCCTTCTCTGTCAGTAGGTGAGAAGAGGGCGCCTTTCAGCTTAGGAGGGATAAAACTCTGTGGAAAGTGGCTCCCGGGTGCTAGAAGAAGGTGGATAAGGTGCTGGAGGCATCAAACTGGTGACTGGACTGCATATCCTGAAATAGATCATGCAAGATCCTGAAGTAGATATGTATCCTGAAATAGATGATCCTGAAATAGATATGTATCCCGAAATAGATGATGGATATCCGAACACCCCCCCTCAAGCTAGACTATGATGTGCCAACTAAAATAATGTGGGGCCCTGGTAACTAAGACCAAAGGTCACCCCAATACAATAATCCAAAAAATGCTGAAAAATAAACTAAGTGAGGAAAGAGGGAAAACCCAGTGGGAAGAAAGCCCCCCCTCAAGTCTAAAGCATAATAATGAATCAATCTGTCTCCACCATGATGGAACTCACCCCCAACAGTGAACGGAGGTAAGAGAACTTCTTCTCAGTGAAGCTCTTGGTGAAGATGTCTGCAATTTGCTCATCGGTAGGGCAATATTGCAGAATGATGGTGCGGTCATGCACCAACTGTCGAATGTAATGCATATGAATCTCAATGTGCTTGGTCCTCTGCCGCTGAACTGGATCTGTGGAGATCTTGATAGCACTTTGATTGTCACAAAATAGGACAGTCGAAGTAGTGCCACCAAAACCAAACTCGGAAAGAATACCCTGCAACCAAACTGCCTGAATGCAGGCATTGACTGCCCCTCGATACTCTGCCTCTGCTGAAGAAAGTGCAATGGCTGCTTGCTTTTTGCTGGACCAGCAAATAGCACCATGACCAATCATGAAAACATAACCGGAAGTGGACTTCCGATCAATGCTATCACCTGCCCAATCTGAATCAGTAAAACCAATGAAATCTAGCTCAGAATCTGCAGCATAATGTATGCCAAACTGTCTCGTACCTTGCACATACTGCAAGATCCGCTTGGCTGCTCGCCAATGAAGCTCATGTGGCTGCTGCATATATCTTGACACGGCACTCACGGCATATGAGATATCAGGCCGTGAATGTGTCAAGTAAAGTAGTGAACCAATCAACTGTCGATACATACTGCAATCTGCAAGCGGTGTGGAATCTCCCTCCTCAAGACTGATTCCTGAGAGGAATGGGAACGGGGATGCCTTACATTCAGCCATATTAAACTTCAATAACAGGTCGGAAGCATATTTTTGCTGAGATATAGTGATCCCATCGAAATTTTGAGCTATCTCTAAGCCCAAAAAGTGACTCAGCAAGCCCAAATCGCTCATGTCAAAAGCTAGATTTAAGGCAGATTTTAGCTTGTTTATTGAAGTAAGTGTGCTACCAGTAATAAGCAGATCATCAACATAAAGTACAATAACCAACAAATTACCTTTAACTCGCTGAAGATAGACATTCGGATCAGATTTGCATCTTTGGAAATTCTGAGAAAGAAGGAAGGAGTCCATCTTTGCGTACCAAGCTCTTGGGGCCTGTTTTAACCCGTACAAAGACTTCTTCAATCTACAAACCAATGATGGATCTGATGTATAACCCTCTGGCTGCTGCATATAGACCTCTTCAGCAAGGTATCCATGTAAGAATGCACTCTTCACATCCATGTGATGCACCTCCCAGTGCTTGGATGCGGCAATAGCTAAAACAAGGCGGATGGAATCCATCTTTGCAACCGGTGCAAAGGTCTCTGTGTAGTCCACTCCTTGGACTTGGGAAAAACCTTTTGCCACCAACCTTGCTTTATATTTGCTGATAGTGCCATCAGCAGCAACTTTAGTACGGTAGAACCATTTACACTTCACTAATTTTCTTCCAGGTGGAAGAGAAACTAGCTCCCATGTATTGTTCTTTTGAAGAGAACTGTACTCTTCATCCATGGCATCTTTCCATCTCGGATCTCGATGGGATGAATAGTATGATTGGGGATCTGAACCAGCCATCAAATAACAAATCTCAGGAAGAAATGGATCAGCAATAGAAAGAGCCATACCTGCCCTTTGAAAGTCTCCTCTTGTTCGTCTCGGATCAGCAGGATTTCCAAGACTAGAACCAGCAGATTGTAGAGTATTTTGGGCCCACTTTGGTAACTGAGGGGGATCTGAATGGTCGGATTCCGAAACTGATATGTCATGATCATCATATGCTGCTACAATATCAGAAATATCAGAACTCATACCTTCATTATCGCTGCTCGAATCTTCTTCTGGTGAAGGCGGTGAATCGGCAGTTTTCTCCTCAACTAGTTGCAATTCTTGAAGCGGTTCTTCAAACTGCACACTGCGCTCTATGAATATCTTTTTAGATCTGATATCCATGAGTTTATATGCTTTTGATTCTTCCCCATATCCTATCAATATGCACTCGATACTTTGTGGATCCAAAGCTCGTCTCTTCTCAGAAGGAATTCTAGCCCATGCAGTAGAGCCAAAAACTCTCAAATTTGACACATCCGGTTTGTGACCAAAGAATGCTTCGAAAGGAGTCATACCTTTCACGGATGAATGTGGAACTCGGTTCTGTATATATGCAGCAACATTGATTGCTTCAGCCCAAATATTTGCAGCCAAACCTTTAGATTCAATCATGCATGTAGCCATCTCTTTCAGTGACCGGTTTTTCCTTTCCGCTACACCGTTCTGCTGGGGTGTGTAGGGAACTGTATGTTGGATCTTGATTCCGCTTTGGGCACAAAGTTGCAGCAACTTGGACTTGATATATTCCCCACCATTATCAGATCTAAGAGCTTTGATCTTTCTCTCAGTGGTGGTCTCAACAGAAGCCTTAAAATCCTTGAATTTTCCAAGCACTTCTGACTTGTTTTTGAGAAAGAATACCCATGTAAAGCGAGAATAATCATCAATAAATGTCAAAACATACCTTGAACCATTTAATGACATATGGGGCAGCGGACCGCTGATATCAGAATGGATCAATCCCAAAATAGTAGAGGCTCTGCTAGCCTTGCCGCGGTCGAATCTGTGCTCGGGGTGCTTCCCAATAATGCAACCGGTGCATATTCCCTTCGAGGAACGGAGTTGTGGAAGCCCATCAACCATGGATTTATTTGATAGCAGCAGAAAATACTTATAATTTAGATGTCCAAATCTTTCATGCCAAAGCCTACTAACCTCATTACCATGTGTGCGAAGAGCAGTGGGCTTTGCAAGCGGAATAAAGTGCGAAAACTCATAACATTTTGCAGTGTGGTTTGCCTTTCCAACCGCAACTAGTCTTCCACTTTTGATATCAGAAATTTCAACTGTATTAGGGCTGAATGTGACTTTCTTTGGATCACCAGTATGTGTCATTTGATACACAGAAAGGAGATTCGAAGCTAAGGAAGGCACATAGAGAACATTCTGAAAGCATCCATGATCTACATGAATCGTACCTTTGCCCTTTGAAGAAATTTTTGAGTCATCTCCCAAATGGATGGGGATGGAGCTGTTTGGATCGAATGAGGAAAAAGAATCAATATTTGCAGCCATATGATTTGATGCACCCGAATCTATCAAGAGAGTGGGCTTCGAAACCGTTGCCATGAGTGCTTGTCCTCTTTCATGATCGTCATTCCGATCCTTCTTCCTTGCACCGTCAGGAAGGGTTATGTTGTTCTTTTCCAAAAGGAGGGCCATTTGATCTATAGTCTTCTTCATACATGAACTTTCGGGATGAAAGCCACGGTTACAATAAGTACATTTAGATTTTTGGTTACCTTCTTTGCCCTTTTGCTTGGATTTCGAACTGGATGGTGCATCCGTTTGCTTGCCTTTGTCTTTTTGCTTGTGAGGCTCGAATTTGGGCTTCTCCTTCTTTAGCTTTCCTTTACCATTCGAGATCTTGGGTCCTTGAACAAATAGGGCTGAATCTTTGGAGCTTATGGACCCCATTTGAATCAACTTGTCATGCTCTTTCGTAACGGACTCAATGAAGGCATTCAAGGTAGACATCTTCCAATTCGGGGTAGTTAGCCGACCGGAATTGAAAGTGGAGACAAATACCGAATAATCTTTCCCAAGCTTGCTTAGAATGGAGAGGATCAACTGTTTATCCTCTTTGATAACACCACTGTTCTTCAATTGCAAGTTCAAGTTCTTGAATTTTGTGAAGAATTCATTGATGGTCTCGAAATTCTCAGGATTAAGGCCAATCAATTCATTCTCTAATTGAAAAGCCCTAAGCTCATCCTGCTTGCCGAATAGTGTCTCAAGTTGCTCCCATATGGCCTTTGGAGTCTTCAATCCGCTGAGATGGAAGTGAAGATATTTGGAGATGGAGAGACAAAGAAGACCGTAAGCTTCATCAAGCTTATTGTAGTGTTTGGTTCTTTCTGCCACATTGTTTGGCTCCAATTCAAGACCAAGAGTGACTCGGTAGTATCCTTTTGAACGTAATATGATCTCCATATCATCTTTCCAATCAAAATAATTGAATGGGGTGAGGATAGGCTTTGAAGAAGAGTATTCCATTGCTAGGAGCGAGTCAAATGATGAAGAAGAAGCTTGCATGCAGACTATAGCGAATGGAAATGCTGTAGGGAAGCTTGCATGCAGAATGTAGCGAGTGCACTTGGAGGAGATAATTAACCTGCAAATCACATAAGAACAATCACAATAAGGTCGAACAATCCACCCTTTGAGAGTTGCATCACACCTGGGATTGGATTTCAAGCAATGTTGAATAGGTCCAATGTATCAGATCCAGGAATTATGTGGTAACTCAAGCTTCTGGAGTGGTATTGGAGTATTTTTCAAGCTTTGCATGCACAGGAGCGAATGCCCTTGAGATATCTCATGCCAAACTTTTTGCAATTTTTAGCAATTCAGTCAAATCTTCTTGTATAAACACCTGTAGAAAAGAGATCTTGTCCCTGCAATGGCTCTGATACCATGTAAAATTAGTCACAACAGATCTAATGAACAAGTAAATCAATCACAACAGATGAACATAGAAAATATGGTGCAAAACTGTGCAAAACATGCAGCAGTGCTCTCTATCCCAGAAAGGGTGAATGAATTACAATACAAACTGTCACAATGAACAGAGCAATTCGAATTGCCTAAGGAGGTCATTCGAATCACTGAAATGGAGTAGCTTGACTCTGTCTAGGAGTCCTCATCAATCATCGGTGGTGCTCATCAATCACACCAACCAGTCATCCAGGTGTCAAGCTGAGTCTAACTGATCATAATAAATGTAACTGAAGTGTGTAGCACTGATATAGGATCTGGAGGCTCAGTGGGGGCGCATGGGAGGCTAACTGGAGTCAGAACAAGTCACCTAATCGAACTGGAGGTCAATCGGAGGTGAAACAGTCAGTCAGGAGTGAAATCGGAGTGAAATCAATCAGAATCGGAGCTAACTGAATGTAACTGGAGTGAATCTGCAGTGGTAGGTGAACAAGTGCGCCCTTCTCTGTCAGTAGGTGAGAAGAGGGCGCCTTTCAGCTTAGGAGGGCTAAAACTCTGTGGAAAGTGGCTCCCGGGTGCTAGAAGAAGGTGGATAAGGTGCTGGAGGCATCAAACTGGTGACTGGACTGCATATCCTGAAATAGATCATGCAAGATCCTGAAGTAGATATGTATCCTGAAATAGATGATCCTGAAATAGATATGTATCCCGAAATAGATGATGGATATCCGAACACTAGGTGCATTGGTTAGGACAAATCACATAACTAACTATTCATACAGTCCTTCTTTCATCTTGAAGGATGTCTTCCATTCATCACCTTCCCTTATCCTTATCTGGTGATATCCACTCTTCAGGTCAATCTTGGTGAAGTACTTAGCTCCACTCAAGCAATTGAGCAAGTTGTCCATTATTAGCAATGGAAACTTGTACTTCATCATGATATTGTTGATGGCACATGATTCGGTGCACATCCTCCATTCTCCTCCTTTATTTAGTGCCAGTACAACTGGTACTGCACACAGACTTAGATGCTCCTGAAGCAGGCCTCTATCCAACAATTCTTGGACCTGTAGGTTCATCTCAATGTTTTTCTGTCGGTGTCATCCTGTGTGGCACCTTTTTCGGCAAACTCGATCTTGGGATCAGATCGATCTGATGGGATATGCTTCTTGTTGGTGGAAACCGAGTCAGCATTTCATCGACCATAATTCCTTTGAACTCCGAAAACACCCTTTCGACTTTCTTCGGGACTACTTCCGTCGGTCCTTCGACACTTAGACCCTTGGGGATGAAAACGAGACAATACTGTTGCTTCTCTTCCTCCAAAAATTTCTTAGTTGAAAACATCAACACCCTCTTTTCCCAGTAGCTGTTCTCTTGCCTTCGACTATTTTTTTCCTTGACTAAGGGAGTCATCCAGAATCTCCTATCGTCCTTCTCGACCGTAAAAACATTTTTTTCCCATCATAGATCATATTCCGGTCGTATTGTCATGGTTGTCCTAGAAATAGATGACATGCATCCATGGGAATCACATCAAATAACATGCTGTCCTGTAGCCCTCCGATATTGAAGTTAATTAGATATTGTCATGTAACCGTAACATGGTGACCCTTCTGCAACCATGATACCTTATATGGGTTTGGGTGTAGTCGACACTTCAATCCTAACTTGTCAATCACCTCTGTTGAGACCAGATTCTCTGTGCTACCTCCATCGACGATGGTCATCTAACATCTGTCCCGAATCTTCACCTTTGTCCAAAAGATGTACTTCCTCTATGTTGGCTCCACCTCCTCTTGTTGTACTGACTGCAACAACATTCTTTGAACCGTTAAGTTTCATCCTCCTTCTAAGGTAGCTTCGTCAGAGCCTTTCCTTCTAGTCGGACCAATCTCGTCATCCTTGCTTCGACTCCTTGTGTCTGGTCGACCGCTGGTATGAAAATTCTCTGGGCATTCATATGCCTTGTGTCCTAGTTCTCGACACTTATAGTAGACTATTTTCTTGGGTTGGTCTACATGTCTTCCTCCCAAGTTTCCACTTCAACCAAAAACGCTATGGCCTTTGGGACTGTCACTATCCCGTCGATGCTCAAGTACTTTTCTCCCAGTCGTGCCTTCTCCTCATCATTCATCATGAATTTCCTCCTTTCTTGCCCCACTGGTCTATCCTCTAGCGACGACATACTTCTGACTTCGGGTGGTCGAATTTACTCTTCCAACCAAAATCTTACCCGACAACTTCTCTTCTGCCTTCTGGGCTAGCTGATATGATTCTCTGACTGATATGAACCTAGCCAGGCCTAGTTCATCCCAGATAGCATATTTGAGGCCATTTACATACCTCGCAACTGCCTCTTCACCTTTGTCAATTTGTCCTAACTTGATTGACAACCGATAGAATTCCTAGGTGAATTCTTGTATAGTTATCTCCTTCCGTATCAGGTTCTGCAACTTCCTGAACAAGGAGATCATATAGTCGCTAGGAAGGAACTTATCCTTAAGCTTTGCAACCATCTTGTCCCAAGTTTTCACCTTTTCTTTTCCTTTTCTCACTCTGTCAGCCTGTACATTGTCCCACCACAATGAGGCATGACCCTTCAATTTCAAGCAAGCAACCTTTACAGTTTTTGGGTCCTCTATCTGCTCCATATCAAAGCATTTCTCTATTTCTCTTATCCAATATATCAACTCTTCAGGGTTTAGGCTCCTTGAGTAGGTTGATACCTCCATATTCAAGCTACCCTTCATTTTAGACAACACTTTCAGTAACTTGTCTCTTGGGTCTTCTTCTCTTTCCTCCTCAGGAGCATTTTCTTCATCCTCGAATTCTTCATCACTATGGTCAAGGGTATCAATCTCCAGTCCTCTCTTCTGGGCCTCTTTAATTGTATCCAACTCGCTCTTCAGACTTCTCATGGTCTGGATGCATTCCTTGAACATTTCTCGGTCAATTGTGATCCTTGTGCCTCCGCATTGTCTTCGTCCCCTACCACGAACATTCACACCTCTCTGAGCCATTTCTACTCTTGAAGCAACCGAATGTTTACTATTCTTCCTAATTGCAACCATGGTTCCTCACATACTCTGCAACTCTACCCAATCGTAGCTGGATTTTCTCTCCTTCATCCAATCGCAACTGGAATCACCATGCATGATTACTTCCTGATCTGATACCAATTGGTGCAGGGAAGACTATGGGGTGTCTCACTTGTTATATCAAAGCACACAATGAAGCAACATATGAAATAACAAAAAAAAAATGGCCAAGAAGTATGGCTGTAATCTTATTAATCAAACTTCTCTTTACAGAGGAAATACAATGACATATCCACAACTACCCCCTTTCTAGAGAGTGTTCCCCCTTTTATATTTTCCTCCATAAGCTTCCTATTGTTTCCAGGCGTGGTCAAACTTCATTAAATTCCCATCGACCTCGGCTTGGTTCCTTCGACCATTGCATCCTACAACAACCGTCTTCACTGCGCATTAAATTCTCCAACTACCTGCATAGTCACCCTTCCGCGCTCTGATTCTGTCAGTCATCGATCGAATCGAATTATTTTCTAGACTTTTGGATCTATCTATCGGTTGGTATCTACTTCGACCATTTCCCTCCGCATTTTCTACTGCCAACCCATCAGTCGGTATCACGACTCTTCCCTCGTCGAATACCTTTCTGTTGCTCACCTAGAACTATCAACTGTTTCCCAAGAAACCTCATCGATTCACCTCGACTTTTTCTGTCGGGCTTGATGCCATTGCATCAGATGTGTAATTCCGAGAGGACCTTTTGTTTGAGTTAGGAATTTTTGAATAGGTATAAGTGATCCTTATACCATAGTGAATAATTTTTCCACACAAAAGTCTCTGAAACACTGGGCTCATTCTGTAGCATTTGAATGACCGTCCACACAGATAGGTCATTTTTACATTCTTCCCTTGCTACTACTACCCAATCGGGTTGTAGAATGGAAATTGCATAAAGTAATGCCCCAACATATTCATCTTTTCTGGAGAGTGCATCTACCGCCACATTCTGTTTCCCTTTTCGATAGATGATTTCAAAGTCATATCCCAACATCTTAGTTACTCTTTTTTGTTTCTCTTCTGAAGATAGTCTTTGCTCCATGAAGTATTTAAGACTATCATGATATGTTTTGAACTTCAAGTGCCTACCTATTAGGTAAGGATGCCATTGCTTAAGAGCATGTAGTATTGCCAACATTTCCTTCTCATAAATGGGCTTCTATAAGTTCTTTCCCTTGATTGGATTACTTGTGAAAGCAAGCGGGTGTCCTTTTTGCATTAGAAAAACACCAATGCCATTTTATGAAGCATCACATTCCACAATAAAGGTTTTTGTGAATTCTGGTGTGTCCAAAAAATGAGCTTTGCACATTGCCTCTTTAATTTGTTCAAAAGCTTGAGTTGCGTCTGGAGTCCAAGAAAATGAATTTTTTTCAATAATGTTGTTAGAGGCATTGCTATTCTTCCATATTTGTTGTGGTCTAGGGGGTTGCATCAGTTACCAACAACACATTAGACGAATATAGAGAAAGAGTCACATACATACATACATCACATAATCATATAAGAGTAAGTGGGACATCAACAACAAGCATTGTATTAATATAACCAAATCATAGTACAATATCAGTGCATATATCTCTCTTATGATGTCGGATCTACAACCTATTTATACAGATTACAGACGGTTATTCAGTTACAGTTAATGGTCGGTCGATTACCCGACCAACGGATTTGGGCTGACCATAGTCGGCGGAGGACCTAGTCGACTGGTCGGCTAGGATCCTCCAACATCTCCTCCACCAACAAAGCGATTCTTCATCTCGAAGAGATCAAAATCGTAACTGAAAACTAAAGAAAAATTAATGCACACTACTGTTTATGGTGGTGAACTGGTGGAGACAATTGTTGGTGCTGAGTTGACACAGGCTTCTACAATGGCTGGAGCTGAGGAAGAAAGGAATCGTTTGAAGTCCTCCCATGTATGAGTAGCCTTCTACATATCTATACTTAGCGCAGTGAGGTCAGAAAGTTAGATGATTTTGATAGGAATATCTATACTTACCCCACTGTGCCTGCTTTTCTTGTAATTCTACTATTCAACTTTGCTCCATTTGGATTTGTTCCTCAAAATTTGGAAGAGCATTGGAATCAACTATGGATTTTTGTTGATATATCTACGCTAAAGCTATATGTATATTTCCCATGTCGATGAATATTTGACTAAAGAACTATACCAATTGGAGAGGATGGTAGTGGAATACTATTCCTGGTGAGCATATTCTTTAATCTGCTGATGGCGATCAAGAAATAGCTGGTACTGATTGGGAATCAGAGTGAATGTCTACTTGATATCCTCTTGGTATTTCTATCGAATGGAATATTGATACAACGAGACCAGGGATCCGAATAAAATGGTAATCTATGCTAATGGGTTCTTGGTCGGGGGTCCTTGAAGAGTCGGTGCAACCTGTAGAATCAATTGTTGATAGGTTTGTAGTACTTTGGTCTGTTCATCTTTCATCCTGTCAAAATTATGTTTATCCTCTACCCAACGTTTTTGTTTTTCCCTATGGATACCATACATAATTTTATTTAGCTCATGGTCCTTGGATATGGAAGGATCAAAAGTGACCGGTGGATCTTTAGGATGCTTGGTGAGTCTAATTTTTTCCTTCGTTGGCTTCTTCTTATTCTTTTTAGTCTTCTTTTTCTGCGAGCCGTCAGCTGGATGAATACTGGGGATTGCCGTGGGTGATGGGGACGTAGGTGCTATTGATGAAGTGGATGACTTAGGTGAGGTGGTCGTTTCATGAAGTGCAGTGGACAGAGGAGGACCATTCAATTGATGAAAATTAGTCGATTGCAGAATGACATTCGATTGCTGGGATAATCGATTGAGGGGGTGGGGTTACTTCAAGAGAAAAAGTCGGTTTGTGCTGAGTGGTCGGAGTAAACTCAAGTGAAACAATCAACTTAGGGTTATACCGACTTATTCATAGGATTTGATGCAAGGGTAGACGACTGAGGGGCATCGTTTAACATTTCCAGAGTAGGTTTTTTTATTGGTGAATCATGAATAGTAGGTGACTGAGGCAGTGGTGGGCTGTTGATGCGTTCAAAGCGAGTGGTAAAAGTGGAGAGAGGTGGTGGATTCGATGATGGAACTAAGGATTCTTCATTAAGGGTTACTCCTGGTGGAGGAAGTACATGAATTTCAAGCATACCTGTATCATGCTGGACAGTGCGGGGTGGCAACAATGGTTTTCCAATTGGGAAAAAGATTGGGAATATTGGAAATGAACTTGTGCAAGTCAGGATCTTGCTTAAGACTAGGTTGCGATGGATGAGTTTCCTCGATAACGGTCAGAGATATGGGAGGTGAATTGTTGAAAACCTGCATACGGTTGTCAGCTTGATCTAGCTTATTGATTTTAGTCTTCTTTGATGGTGTCGAAGTTACCTGTGTTGGCGCGACATGACTTGTGAGGCGTTGGTCGATGTACTCGTCAATGATGATGTGGCATGCGACCACTTCATGAATGATCTGTTCTACCTCCTCATGGACTTCCTAGATGTCATCTTCGGTTGGGGTAGTTAATATGATTTTACGTTTTGCTGAGCCTTTTGTTTTGAACAAGTACTGCTTGTTGAAAAGGGCTTCAGTTACTATATCAAGTTGTTCTTTAGTGATGTCAGGCTCCGCTTGCTGCTCATAAAGGACATCGTTGTCGGTAGTTTCTCTTGATGAATCATCAAGTTCGAGATGGTTGGCCGAATTTTCTTGCTTGAGCTTATTTGGCAGGGGAATAATGGCGAGAGGAACTTCTTCTTCCTTTAGAGGCCCAAAAATTTGAAGGTACAACCCTGCCTCATAAGCTTCTTCCTATTCATCATCGGTGAAAGGTTCTTGGAGCTGGTCTGTGACCTTGCATGCTGACTCAGGGATTTGATGTGTAGTTTTCGACTGAGCAGTGATGTCTGCGAAAATAGCATGGATAGAAGGATAATATTCTAACTCAGTTGCATTACCTGCAGTTCCTTGCATATACCAAACTTTGGTGAAGTCGAGTGCGAGTTGAATGTGGACAGTTGGTGGTAGACTGTGACGAACTTGCTAGGGAACTTTCTACCATGAGAATGTTGTTTTAAGGACTTGAAACCAATTTTCAAGCGACATTTTGGCCACTATGGGTCCTTGACTACATCCATGAGGTTGGAAAATATGGAATTTGTCCATTGTTGTTGGGTAGCTTTCAGTAAAGGAAACATGGCCGACTGGTGTAAGTCGATACATTGCTATCCATATTAACAAAGAGGGATACCAGATCATTGAGCTAGTTTCTTGACATTTTTCGTAGGTTGACTGAACTATTCCTACTAAATAGTCTACCCAATTGAACAATTTCCCTTCCGCTGTGACTGGTTTGAGGACTTCCAACATATCCAATTAGATGTCAGATGACCGACCTATACTAGTTAGACAGATGGAGATTATGATTGCAACAAACTTATAGTTATTGTATTGAATTTTACTTATAACCGGGCCTTTAGAATTTTTCCCTTGTGGCGACCCTGTGAATTCTTCGACGAGGTTGGGATTAATTCTGATCGACACCTGATGTCCCTTTCATGGGAGCCTTGTGACATTGGCAATGAGTTCAGCATTAAGTTCAACGGGTTGGTTGAAACAGAATTTCACATTGTGATATCGACTAACGACATATTGGGCGATTAAATATTTGAGGCCATTGAAACTATCCAACAATGGTGCTCACAAATAATGCTGAATTCTAGCAGTAGAAAAATTGTTAGTTGCATCATTCCATTTATCATTTTGTAAACCCCACTTATGCATGTCCTTCCAGTAGAGGCTCCATTGGTGTTCCTCAGTGCATGCCTTGCGAATTCTTAGAAGGAAGGATTTTAGTGGTAGAATTGCGCCGTCCTTAGGGTCAGGCAAGTCCTTTTCAGCAAACTTCATAGACCTGGTTGTGGTGGTGGTTATTTTTGGGGCCATCGTATGTGCAACTTCGAGTGGAGTAGTCAAGTTACTGATGATGTTTGGAATTGGGGCCATATACACTTGTTCTATTTCTTTGCAAAATTGATCCCAATCTTGTTTGATGGTCATATTTATAGTAGGAAAATATGTGGTGCATTCAAGTCGATTAGGTGACTACATTGAATGCGGATTTTGTGGAAGAAAACTTCTTGGTACGTGTGAGGATCCTCTTGATCATGTTTCGGTCGACTATCTTCATACGACCTTAGGCGGGGTCGGTCATGCCAATGCAAATGATTGTTTGGTCGACTCATTCTTGAGTGTTCTTTTGGTCGGTATTGGGTGCCCTTTATTCGGTGGTCGCAAGTGGATGTATTTTTGTAGTCGAATCATCGTCGGTGGCTTGGTTCATGCTCTCTATTTCAATATACTGTTATTTCGATACGTCCCGTCCCTTAATGTGTTGATGCCATTTTATACGAGTTGTGCTTTGAGTGCAAGTTAGTTTGAACATAAATACCTTTATCTTGAAAATTGTAATTAAGCTTGGGTAAAAGAGTAATTAGTTTACAAACCAGGGGCACAGCGATCGACCAAATGGGATAGTATCCATTCAGTCGGTAGCGTGCCTATTTTAATTTCGCACTGTTCGTAATTTTTCCAAAATTTATCCCGTATAACATTCTTAATCGTGTTGGTCCATTGTGAGTTATTTTGTCGACTGATGCAGCTGTGCCTTGAAACAAAAGATCATCGGATAAGTTGTTATGAAAAGTCATGGAATTTTTTCTTGTTTGCACTTGTATCCTCCGGTCGGTTTCCATTTCTATCTTTTGTATTCAGAAATCGATGCAAATTATTGACTTGGCTAAGCTATTTTTCTTTATATTGCGAACAAGGACTTGGCCATGCGTTATTTCAACTTGCGTTGTTAGTTTCGACTGTCCATGTTGTTTTGTAAATGAAATTGCCCCATTTTGGTGCATATCATATGGGATTGAAGTTTATATGCAACTTTGATTATGCATAGGTTGAATTATATGCGGTGTCTTCATGGTCGTTGCGATGTTCGACGGTTTCCCTGTGTATGTTCTGATTTTTTTCTGGACGTTTTTTGAATCACGAATACAGTAAAGTAGTGTCATGTCATTTTTTAGGAGTGAATTCAACAGACAAACATTCCCGAGCTTGTGTTTCATAATTTTCGACTTGCCAATCATATAAATTTGAATCAGAATTATACCCGATAGACAGAGGACTTCCCAGTTGTAGTTATCCCTGATTGTTAGGATAAAGAAAATCTTTAGTTTTGTGGACAATTTGATACAAGTGATGGATGTCTTCATCATGATCATTATGTTCTCCCCATGGTCTTCCTTCAGATGGATATGCATAATTATTTTTTTGCTATCTCCTTTCAACTTGATTCGTTCTTTCTCTAATGAAATGGAATATTTCATTTAGCGTCCGCACGGTTGTCCGAATAATGCTTGGAAATATTTGGCCCCTTCCCTTGGGTCAATGATTTCAAAGTCGATGTGTACTGATGCCCATGATTTAATTTTTGACATTTCTCCATACTCTAATGGGTTCGATCAACGCTTGGTCGGCTAACTTGAGATATATTCCCGATTTTTCCAGTTGTGGTCATCCAATGCTTTCCCATGTCTATCTGGTCATGATATTTGCTTGCGATCCGAAGTCGAGGATGACTTGTGAAATTCGAAATCCATCGACTTCCAAGTCGATGAGGGGATCCATATCAACTTTGTCTTTTTGATTCAGACTGCATAACATTTTAGTAAATTTTTCATTTGATCCATTATGTCTGATTAGATGCATTAAGTCAATCAACTTTCCCACAACTTCCTCTTTTCTTAATAGATGAAAGAAGTCATGAAGTATTTTGCTTTTATTTTCTTCCTTATTTTCATCAGAGGCTAGTTGTGAGAATAATTCTGAGGCATTTTTATATAATTCTTTTTGCTTAGAGGGATTAGGATAATCTTGTTTTCTACTGTGCAGTCGGGTGACATGAGGGTTATTGCCCCCAATATTTGTGCCTTGTCGTGTAATTACATGGATATTTTTAGTCTTAGATGCTTCATTTTTAGAGACACACGATAAAATATTTACTAGTTTTATTTTATTCAAAGCATCTAACATGATAGGGCACTCTTCAAGATTGTGCTTCACGACTCCGCACTTGGTACAAAATTTGAAGTCAATCCCGTCCTTCCATGGACAGTCGAGACTTAGATGTTCCTCACTAAAGCATACATAGTAGCATGGTCGAGGCCAACCTAGTCGTCGGTACCCATGATTGTTGTAGTTTCCACCTCGACCATTATATCTTCCTCGTCGATTATTTCCATAGTTGCACTAGTCGGTATTTCGATTATCCCGTCCTCATTGATCGACTGTCTGCGTCTGATAGACACAGATAGATAGTGTGGTGATTTTATTTTGCTTTCAAGTTCTTTATGCATTATGCAGTTGAATGCTGTGTCATTCGAAAAATTCCACACCATTTTGGCTTGACATTGTCGGCATTGTAAGGGTAGTCTGTTGTCGTATGGGGCTCAAATATTTCACATATATCACATAAATATGTCGTTTGCATCTTTGGATATTTTCTAGCTTCCTTTCTTCTGGAAATATGTTCAGTCATTCCTCTTGAAGTCTCATTTCTCTTTGCTGCATGTTGTAATTATTTTGATAGATTCTCCTATCATCATAAGGACAAGTGTCCTTCGTGTGCCCTTCATTGGATTATTTCATGCACCATATATAATTGTGTCGGAGTGTCAAATGCTGCATCGACTTTTCCATTCGCTCAATTATATCTTGTAATTCTCGATTGATGGTGTGACTTGAATGAATGGAATTTGATTCAATTCTTAGTGCTTTATTGAGGGCATCTTTATAGAATGTGTAATCATGAATCAATAATGGAGTTCTGATTCTCTCGGCTAGACCATCGAAAAAGAATTGAATGAGTACAACAGGGTCAATTTTGGAGGGCATTTGGATTAGGACATCTTTAAATCATCGATTATACTCTCGATCAAATTCTCCTATTCTCTATTTGATTTGCATCAAATGGTGGCCTGCCAAATGATTTGAATCGTTGACCCTGAATTGGTCTAGAAAAGCATATTTGATCTGATTCTTTGTTTTTGGACCTTCCTCCAGAAAATTCATGTACTACATGAGTGCACGATTTCTAAGGCCTCCTGCAAATTGAACAATTTACAGATTTTCATCATCAATTAAATTAGATTTCCATAGGGCCTCACATACAAACCAATGCTTTCTTTGATCTCCATCCCCTTCGAAAATAGGAGTGTTAACTGGAAGACGTACAACCATGTTACTACTTCTATGAGACTTCAAGATTACTAAATGATTATGGAAATAACTTACTACTAATTGACTATTGGTGCTTTATGATAAATGTGACTTCTTCCAAGACAAATGTATCTCTTCTATAGACTCTTCTACGTTCGTTCGGGACTTGGACGAGTTATCGGGTTCAATCAACAAAGTTGCTGACAGGGGGGGTACCTCAATGTGTTCTTAATAAAATAAATTGAAAGAATGTCTCCTAAACTCAGGAGTGAAGGTAATCCAACTACCTTGCTTTGGTCGCTAGATTATCAATCTGTCTGCAATTCGACCACATTGGTCTAGTCAATTCCAAATACTAATGTCGCCTAGGAATAGTCCTATGCCATGCTCGACGATCTGTTTAATAGTCGGTCCAGTAGTCAAGATCATAGGAACATAACTAACGGGAGTTGCGACATCTGGAATAGTGATGCATATCTTCTGGGGGGGTCAAAACCATTGTGTTTGACTGATCTACAAATGTCGCTGCGTCACCTTCTTCATCAACTAGTCAAATTTCCCTCGAATCAGATAGGACTTTTGGCCGCTCGATTGATTCTTCCGCTTGTTCAAGCCTCGCTTATGATTAATGGTTTGGAAATCTCCCTCAATTGCTCTCGATGTCTGTAGCTCTTTTCTCTTTCTAGTTTATGAATATCTGTTGTTTGCTTATGGACGACTAGGCATTTACTTCAACATTACGGACTCAACTTCTTACAGGCCTTCATTATTCCTTTGACTAGCCTCCAACTTCTTTATTCAAAACACATTTTAAGCGACGCCCCCCATTGCCGACCCGGCTCTTATTTACCTACGGATACAGAGTCAACAATGTGCGTCATTGGTTTAAAAAGTATTCCCTTTGTCATTTGGTTCCCACTCTTTTTTCTTTTTCTCCCAATTAGTCGTGAGGGGTTCTTCTGTGGGTGGTCGGGGTTCGAAGATGTGTGTGTCCGTTGTCGATCAATAATTTGTATAATAGGCTGGGGACAGAGCATAAAAAAATCTCATGGAAGTCAGTGTAAAAATTGCGTCGTATTTTATCAGTGGACACTCTCACTTCAATAGCTTGACATTCACAAAAGTCTTTGCAGATTTTCTCGAACCATTCACACATATTTGTTCTTTCATCGTTAATAATCTTTCCCATCAACAATTTTTCATTCTAAGCATCCAGTTTGGGCATGAGCAACCACCAAGAATTTCTTTACTTCACCAGGAACATACTCTAAATTTTTTTCATGGGATTCGATGAATAACTTTTGCCTTGCTTGTGCTAACGCGAGCTTGTTTCGTCATGCATAATTTTGAATGTAGTTCACTAGTTTCCTGTCCCACCACTCTCGAATGTCTCTGTCTGTTAGCATCTGTACATATTTCTCTTTCTTAAGGATATGTACTACCGAAAACAGAACCAATTTTTTGGTCTAGGGGGTTACATCGGTTACCAACAACACATTATACTAATACATAGAAAGAGTCACATGCATACATACATCACATAATCATATAAGAGTAAGTGGGACATCAACAACAAGCCTTATATTAATATAACCAAAGCACAGTACAATATGAGTGCAGAGATCATTCTTATTATGTCGGCTCTACAACCTATTTATACAGATTACACATGGTTATTCAGTTGCAGTTAATGGTAGGTTGATTAATCGTTCAACAACTTTGGGCCGACCATATTTGGCGGAGGACCTAGTCGATTGGTTGATTAGGATCCTCCAACAATAGTTCCAAAAAAAGTTACAGTAGTACCCTGTGAGACCTAAGAATCCTTGAATATTCTTCATAGTTTTGGGAATCATCCATTCCATCATGGCTTTAATTTTGTTAGGGTCTACCTTGACACCTTCATGTGATACAATATGACCCAAATACTCTACCTCATTTACCCCAAAGAAACATTTGGAATGCTTTTCATATAGTTGTTGATCCTTTAGTAGTTGTAGTACCCTGTCAACATGCTGAATATGTTCTTCCCAAGATTTTCTATAGATTATTATATCATCAAATAATACTAGCACAAATTTTCTAAGGAAAGGCTTAAAAATGGAATTAATCAAACCTCGAAATGTGGAAGGAAAACTCATGAGACCAAATGGCATGGCCAAAAATTCATAATGACCTTCATGAGTTCTGAATGCTGTTTTTGGGATGTCTTCATCTTTCATTCTAATCTGATGATACTTGGAATGAAGATCCAACTTTGTGAAGAAAAATGCTCCATGTAATTCATCTAACAATTTATCAATGATAGGAATGGGAAACTTATCTTTAATGGTGATCTTGTTGATCTCTCTATAATATGGACACATACTCCATAATCCATCCGACTTGTGTAGCTGTTGGCCTCTGTCAACAACAACCCATTCATTCTATTAAGAAATGAATGGGTCCCCTCAACATTTTAAGACTTTTTCAGCAGATTCATTATCAACGACAATATCCCCAGGTAATATTTACATCCATGCTTATTCGATCCTTAGTGTTCATTTGATTTCGCATAATCTCTATCATGTTGTCCATCTACTTTTTCAGCGGGAATGTGAAAGAATGCATAATTACGTTGTTTTAGTTATGGACATCCATTAACATCATTCTTAATTCTTGTTACCTGTGGATTCTATGGATGAAAGCATGGAATCCGAGGATGTTAGGAACCCATGTCTTTACTTTGTTAGTATATTGTTGTTGGACGCATATGCTTTGTAAGTCGTCCCGTAGTATTTGTTGATCCATAGTTTATATTAGCCCATAGTATTGACCCATAGTATTGGACGCATATGCTTTGTAAGTCGTCCCATAATATTATATGTGCCATGGTTTTGACTCATAGTATTGGCGTCTAGACTTAGCCCATGGTTTGTATTGACACATAGTATTGACCCATGGTATTGGAACCTAGACTTAGTATATAAGTGTGTGTTGAGGCCTATGAAGGCACCGTGAAGTTAATTGTATTGAGCTTTATCAAAGGAGGTTGCCCCCTGGAAGTGGCTCGTGATCAATATAAAAGTGATTCTGAGTTCTATTATTTCTGATATCTCGTGTATTTGCATTAATTAATTATTGCAGGTTCATCACAGAGGACTAAGGATATCTTGGAAGCTTTCTAACCTGGGGTTAATTCTGCAGCCTAGTAATTATTACTTCAACGGCTTACTGAGTCTGATGTGGTTTTTCTTTGTATGAATGGAGGGTAAGACAACATCTGTTTTTTTAAGTTGCAAAGACTTGTAAGTATAGCTTTAATTTGGTTCTCATTTACTAATTTACTTTGCAGTTGACTCACTTTTATAAGTTGGACTTCTGAACAACCCTTATGTTGTACTTTAATCCTTTGGGATATTTTTATTTATGTTTCTGATTTAATATACAATATCATCCAAAGATTTGGCTACATCACATTCCATTCCATTTCATGAGTTTCACTAAGGATTAGTTAATTTTTATTACTCTCCTAATTGTGTTTTAAGATCTCTTTGGTATTATTTAAAATATTTTATTTTGGTAAATCTCATCAAGATTATTAACTAATCCAAGTTTATGAAAATACATTAAACTATACCTTGGTAAGCCTAAGGAGAGTGTCATTATAATGTTGATTCCCAGTCCCTAGTGTCAAAATATACACATACAACTTCAAATCATCAACTATTAGTCATTTGTACTCATGAAGCTTTGTTTGAAGTTTCTCATTGGAACATTATAACTTAATTTTTCTCCACCATGACAATAATGTCCACCGTTCAATTTCAAATTTTGGGCTAGACACGATGTGATATAAACTTGTCCCTGATTCAAATTTTGCTTATGTGATAGAGGTGATTTAGCATTGATCCAATTACGGTAATGGATGACCTGCATGGTTTTCATTAGATCAAGGGCCAAATACCTCTTCCAACTCGACCTTTGTTCCTCCTATTCATTCAGACATTTAACATGACTCACCACGACTCTGTCAGGTGGCTTGATGATTCGTCGTCCTTACGGTCTCATGCTCCTCCTTTTGGACATGCATTACCTTCTAGTACGTCTTAAGTAAATTCCTTCACGCTACTTGTTGTCATGAGTTTATTACTCTGGTCTTGTCATATCTCATGGCCTCAAAAAATGGCAAGCTTTGCTATACTATTACCCTGAAACTTTCCTCATTTTTCATGCAGGTTAAGTTTTGATATGGAGATAGGACTATCGCATGTGCAGTCTTATGCATTCACCTGTAGCTCGTAGTCATAACCTCATTGCCATATATTTCACATTGTATTATGGGTTTAATTAAATAGATTGAACCAGATACATCGAAAACCATCGAATTAGACCATAAGCTCTGCAAGCGTTTTAGTAAGGCTGGGTGGATGGAATTTATTACTAAATTTCATGGCCATAGAAAGCAATTAACTATCGCCTTCGCAAAATATTTTGATCGTGGGAGACCTTGAGTTTGTGATGAGTGAAGAGTTCATTTCTAAAGCCACCACACTTCCTCTTGATGGTGAGAAGTGGTTTAATCATTCCCTGCTTAAAAACGTGCCATGGAAGAAGCTTCTCTCTAAGCGCGTGCAAGTGGAATTTTTTTAGAAAGGTATGCCTCTCAAGTTTTTTAAACCTGAATGGAAAAATATGTTGATACCTGTAGCTCAATTCATAACTTGCTAGGGTAGGTATAGTTTTGTTGGGCATGGCTCAAGTTGGCACAATTTTGATGAAGCGAAGTTCAGAAATGCGCAGTTAGAGAAGCGAAGTCCAAAGAAGCGACGCAGTTATGCTGATGCACAGTTCCAGCACATCAACTATTTTTGGAAAATAATATAAGTAAAGTAAGGTCCAGTAGTGACCTATTTTGGGTAAGCGACTCCATGATTCCTGAGAGTTGGGTAAGGAGCAGCATGGAAGCAGATGAAAGTGACCTGTCAGCCAAAGTGGCAGAAACCGTTAGAGGCAAAATGGTGGGGCGACATCAACAGAAAGCCAGAGTGGCGGAAAGGGACACGCCACTATGCAGTTAAGAGTCATTCCGTGAGAAATGAGGCTGTCAGAGTTGGGAGTGGCACAGAAAGGCGGCCAGAGGTGAGTGGAGCAGGTGTAGACTACAATAGGCCGGGTTAGTGGGGTAACTGCACCATTTTTGGAAACTCTAGGGTTTTTGGCCCATATTCATTTTAAAGACGTGACCTGTGGGCACGATCTATAAAAGGTGCAATTTTGTAAGGGAAGGGTTGATTTTTGTTGATCTCTCATAGTCTTATTTTGATCTTTTCAAAATACTAAGTATTGTAAAGAGGCTCTGCAACTGCATGCGTAGAGACCCGTTGAAAAGAGAAAGAGGCTCTGCAGCTGAGTGCGCAGAGACCTATTGTAGAGAGAAGAGTCTGCAGCTGAGTGCGCAGAATGGAAATGTTGAACCCTTCCCATTAATATAATCAATAGTTCCCGTGGACGTAGCTCCCATATAGGGGTGAACCACGTAAATAAGTGTGTTATGTGCTTGAATTTGTGTGATTGTGTATACTTATGCTTATCTTTACATTCACATTTATGCTTCTGAGTGTTTGTGCTTTTATATGTATTTTCACGTATATGATCAATGAGAATAATATGTTAAGTATGGAACATGTATTAATGAATGCACAAGTATTTCTGGATATGTAGAATGCATAAGTAGTAGAAATAACACTAAGCCAGCGAAGCCTGCAAAGTGTGTGATTGCTAAGAAGTAACGCAGTTTGGAGTTGCGTTGTCCTATTTTTTAAGTGGTCATATGAAGTGCGTAGTCCTAGTACGCACTATAATATAAGAGGTAGACGTGAAGTAGCTGTGAATTTGCGTTGTTCCCCAGTCTATTAAATATGTATCACCTAATTAAATAAACCTACTTATGTAATCCCCCATAACTTCGCATCGGGTGAGACCTTAGCTTGTTCGCAGGCTGTTGCTGAAAGGGCCAGTGAAGAAGGGTTTTGTTGGACCACAACTACACAGAACCCGGATCAGTACAAGCATGTTAAAGAACGAGGTTCAAATCCAACAAATGGTTCCGTTTCCGCGCTTGAATTGGTGATGTGTTCTGAATATTGGAATGCCAAGAGAATAGAAATACAGAACTGGGTGGATAATACAGAAAAAGGAGTTTGCAAGAAAGGAGAACAAATATCTGCATTTCTCTGACGAAGAATGGTTACAGAGATACCTATGGTCTGACATTTATGAAATTTTCTTGTATCCTTCAACAACGATCTATATGAGTGGCTATCAAGATTAGCAGAATGAAAGAACTATTATCAAGGTGGAGAACCTACAGAGTGTAATCCAGAACTAATTCAAAGACTCAATGCGTTGGATAGCCCGATCTCAAGAGCAGTAGACTTCTAGTTAGATAGTATACTAGCAGGCTACGTTACAGGATTTTCCGTGGACACTCTGAAGTGTTACAGTGCAATCACAACATATTTATTCAAAGGATTCAGAGGTAAGTGTTAAATTTTGAGTATTAATTCACAATACTATAGGATCTTTGCTGAGAGAATAGCATCTACAGTATATCAATGCATGACAATCATAATATGACAAGCATCACAAGCATCACAAGAATCAAAAGCATAGAGACAAGAGACACAGAGTTTCCGTGGGGAAAACCCTAAGGTGAAAAACCCCACAACTTCCTCAGAGATAGAGAGAGCAATGGCTCAACCAAAATACAACCAAATAACACTGAGATAGTCTCCTAGCAGATGATCCTCCTCCTCCTCACTAGTGCGCCACTTTTGAGAGTGAGAGTGAGTTACTTTTCCGAGTGAGTAAAATAGAGATCTCCTATCTCTATTTATACTCACCTTTTTGCCCAGTGACCTTATGGGGCCGACCTGTCTACTTAGATACATCCACATTATAATATATATAAATCAGGGCCGACCCCACATGGTGGTCTAATAACCCATCGACAAGTACACACACTTGCGACACTTGTCAATCAACATGACGACACTTCCTTATAGAGGAATAACACATCTCTTATAAGGGTACAATAAATATATATAAAATATACAGATGAAATACATTCCGAAGTTACATATACATCAACACTCCCTCTTAACTAGGAAGGTATTTCACGACACAGATCTGCTAGACAAGTCTTCTTCTCTGGATCATCGTCTTCATCATCGTCACTGCTGCTGCTATCTCAACCAATCTCTGACTCTACTTTTCATAGGAAGTTCTACAGAGCCAGTCCTTTTTCATACTGGATGTAGGCCCGCCATCTGCAAGTATTCATCATCACTGGCCATACTGTGGAATCCTCAGGACTTATTACGTGCGTCACAAAACTTGGCTGAAGCATCCCAAGCTGTTACGAGCACGCAGCTCTACCTGTCGGATCTCCCAGGAGCACATTACATGTGATCTCACCACAAAAACTGGCTGAAGCATCTGAGGCCTTTTTCATCCTGTCCAAATCTCCCAGGAGCAAATTACATGTGGTCATGGAAAAACCTGGCTGAAGCATCTGAGGCCTTTTTCATCCTGTCCAGATCTCCCAGGAGCAAATTACATGCCCTAGGACAAAACCTCGCAAGAGCATCTTCCAGATATCCCAGGGCACCGAATTACATGCCATAGGCAAAACCTCGAAAGACTATATGCAGATCTCCCAGGGCACAAATTACATGTCCTCTCAAGCAAAACCTCGAAAGAGCATTTTTCAGATGTCCCAGGGCACCGAATTACATGCCATATGCAAAACCTCGAAAGACCATCTGCAAATTTCCCAGGGCACAAATTACATGCTTACCTGCACAACCTGATCCACGGCCACAAAGTATCATTTGATACTCATCAAACATCATCCTGATGTACACATGATCATCCTGATCATCATCACTGCAACATCCTGCTGCATGTCATCTGGAGAAGCTCGTCATCCACGATCATCCTGATCATACAATGCATCCATCTGATGCACACCAAGTATCCACCTGATACATACATAGATACATGATCCACACAATGTATCCATCAACATACATGATCTATCTGATCATACAAAGATAAATGATCCACACAATGTATCCATCAACATACATGATCTACTTGATCATACAAAGATACATGATCCACACAATGTATCCATCAACATCCAACATGATGCGTACATACAAAATACATACACATGATCCAACCGATCATATCCAGCATCCAACATGATGCGTACATACATATAAATGATCCAACTGATCATATCCAGCATCCAACATGATGCATACATACATACATATAATGATCCAACTGATCATATCCAGCATCCAACGCGATGCATACATACATACATATAATGATCCAATTGATCATATCCGACATCCAACATGATGCATACATACATACATATAATGATCCAACTGATCATATCCAAGCAGAAACCAGAACATCATACTGATGCTCATCATCCAGCGCTTACATCCACAGCCATGTGAAGGATCCCCCTTCCAACATGCTTGGAATGGCTTCAGCAAATGTGTCCATCACTTCTTCCTCGAAGTGTCCTCGATCTGAAGAATGCCAAGCCTCTCTCTAAAGTACTCGAACTTCACTCTGGCTAGTGGCTTCGTCAGCACATCTGCAATCTGCTCGTCCGTCGCAACATACAGGAGCTTCACGGCTCCTCTCTGCACCATATCCCTGATATAGTGATATTTGATCTCTATGTGTTTCAACCTATCATGAAACACTGGGTTCTCGAACAACTTCACACAACTCTGGTTATCACAGAAGATACCAGTAGCATCCAACGGGAGATCAAATAACTCAGACAGTAGCTTCTGTAGCCATACTGCCTCACAACTAGCTGAACAGGCTGCAACATACTCTGCCTCAGCTGTACTTAGTGCTACGCAGGACTTCTTCCTGCTAAACCATGAGATCACACCTGATCCCATACTGAAGCAGCACCCAGATGTGCTCTTCCTATCTGCAGCACTGCCAGCCCAATTTGAATCAACATAACCCTGTAGGTTAAACTTTTGATTTGCTTCATACTTGAGCCCATAATCCACTGTACCCTTCAGGTACCTCAGAACATGCTTTACAGCAACCAGGTGAACACTCCTCGGATCTGTCAGGAACTGGCTCAATGTGTTCACAGCAAAGCAAATATCTGGTCTCGTGTTCTTCAGGTACATCAAGGACCCAATCATCTGACGATAAAAAGAGACATCAACCGGCTCAGATGAAGCATCACATAGAAGCTTCAGATTCGATGCCATAGGTGTGGCCATGGCCTTGCAATCCATCATCCCGAATCTCTTCAGGATATCTACTGTGTACTTCCCTTGACCAAGGAAGATCCCACCTGCATTCTGCCACACCTCCATACCTAGGAAATAATGCATCATTCCCAAATCTTTCATATCGAATTCAGCAGCAAGCTTCCTCTTAGTATCTGCAATCAATCTTTCATCTCCTGTTACAAATAAGTCATGCACATATAGGAGTAGAATCACAGGATTCCCTTCCACAACCTTGTAGTAAAGGTTGGAATCCACTTTACTCTTGGTAAAGCCCAAGCTAGATAGGAAACTGTCCATCCTACCATACCAAGTTTCGGGAGCTTGCTTCAAGCCATACAAGGATTTCTTCAATCTGCACACATATGACTCCCTGTCATGTATTTCAAAACCAAGTGGTTGTTCCACATATACTTCCTCTTCTACTACACCATTCAGGAAAGCAGTCTTGACATCCATCTGGTGTATTTTACATTTCATAGCTGCAGCCAGGGCAAGTACTGTTCTGATGGAAGTATACCTGGCTACAGGTGCAAAAGTTTCTTCATAATCTATTCCCTCTTTCTGAGAGAAGCCATGAGCTACGAATCTTGCTTTGTATTTCTCCACACTGCCATCTACAGCATGCTTGATTTTGAAGATCCATTTAGAAGTCACAACAAACTTCTCTTTAGGTCTTGGGACAACATCCCAAACATCATTCTTCATTATTGATTGGTATTCCTCAACCATGGAATCCTTCTATTCTTTCTTTTCCGCTTCCTCTTCATAACTGGAAGGCTCTTTGTTCATAATGTCACAGAGTAAAGCAACATAGCTGGTCTGTGATCTGGTTCTCTTCTTTGCTCTGTGTTCTTCTTCTGGAATACCAAATATTTCTGCATCTTGAATGAGCTCTCTAGCCCATACAGGCTTCCTCTAGTGAGAGTTATCCTCACGGGGTGGATCTACAGGTTCTTATGGATCTTCAAACTCACGAACAGCTTATGGAACTGCTTCAGTCATGGTAGTGTCCTGAAATCTTGTTTCCTTAGGTTCTTCATAAACTTCGGTAGGTGCCTTCCTTGATTTGATGAATGTTGAGTTTTCATCCAATGTTACATACCTGCTGACATCAATCTTCTTGAACCCTGGAAAGTATATTCTGTAAGCCTTCGAGCTTTCACTGTAACCCACAAAGATACCCTTCTTTCTCGAAGGATCTAGTTTAGTCCTCTTTTCCTTTGGGACATGAGTGTATAATGGACAACCAAATATTCTGAGATGACTGACTTCAGTTTTCTTACCAGAAAAGACCTCTTCTGGTGTCTTGTTGTCCAATATTTTGTGGGGTGTTCTGTTCTGCACATATACAGCTATTCTAGCTGCTTCTGCCCATAGATGCATAGGAAGATCCTAGTCATGCAACATTGCCCTTGCTGCTTCCATGATAGTTCTGTTCTTCCTTTATGCAACACCATTCTGTTGAGGATTATAAGGAGCAGTCAACTCCCTCTTAATCCCTGAATCACTACAAAGCTTCTTGAAGTCACTTGAGGTGAATTCTCCACCATTGTCGGATCTGAATTTTTTGATCTTCTTGTCAGTTTGATTCTCCATCAAGGTTTTGAATTCCTTGAATTTATCAAGCACCTCATCTTTTCCCTTCAAGAAGTATACCCAAGTCTTCCTGGAGAAGTCATCAATAAATGAGACATAGTAAATATACCCACTCAGGGAATTGGATGACATAGGGCCACATACATCTGAGTGGATGATTTCTAGGATGTCTTTTTCCTTGCTTTCACTGCTTGGGAAAGCCTTCTTAATGTTCTTACCTTTTGCACATCCTTTGCAAACACCTTCATGTTTGGTATTGATTTCAGGAAGACCCTCTACCGCCTTGCTTGCAATTGGAAGTGCTCTATAGTGCATGTGAGCAAGTCTTCTATGCCAAAGTTCACTTGGCTCCATGGATTCATGCACCATGGCATGTTCAGGTTGTCCCTTCAATTTATACAAGCCTCCCTCTTGCTCTCCAATTACTACTGCATCATCTATGGTCTTTCCCTTTGGCCACATTAGGACTTGGCCATCCAAAAATGCAACCCTCATACCTTTTGCATCCAATGCAGAAATGGAGAGTAAGTTCTTCTTGAGCCCAGGTACATAAAGTACTTCTTCCATCTTCAAGGATTTTCCAGAATCTAGGTTATAGGAAGCTTCACCACTTCCTTTGATTGGGTATTGATAATCATCCCCAAGTTTCACCTTATGGGGTGATTCATGATTAGATAGATTCACAAAAGATTCCTTAAACCCAGTCATGTGTTTGGAAGCCCCACTATCAATCAACCAGTCATTACAACCATGAGAGATGGTACCTGTGAGAGCAGAGATCAGAACATACTCTTATTCACTTGATGAGTCATCATTGCTATCACTTTCTGCCCTAGCCTTCTTCTTTGGGGGTTCATCATCTTCGGTAGCATGAGCATGAAACCTTCTTTTGCTACCCTTCTTCTTCTTGTTGGAGAAGTTGTTGTCCTTCTTGTTCTTGGGACAGTTTATGGCAATATGTCCTTTCTCATTACAAGTGAAGCATATTCTTCTTTCTTTGAAGTGATGTGAAGATCTCTTGGAGTGAGATGGCTCTCTCTTGGACTTTCCTTTCCTGGTGTGAGCTGTGAGAGCTTGATCTTCATTCCCCATCTTTTCTTCTTGTGCCACAAGCCTTGCTTCTTCTTGTGAGCATCCTTCCCGTAGTCTACTGAAAGAGATCAACTTCTTCCTTGCACAAATTCCTTGGATAAAGGAATCCCATGACCTGGGTAGGCCATTTAGAGTGGTCAACACCACTTCACCATTCTCCACCATTTCATCCACTGCTTCTAGTTGTTCCTTGATCTGGGAGACCCTTGAAAAATAGGATTGAATGGTTTCTCCATTCTGAAACTTTACTCCTTTCAATTGGTTCCGCAGGGTCATCTTTCGATTTATGTTCTTTCCTTCAAACAACTTGGTCAAAGAGTTAAACATCTCCTTGGGTGTCTTAAGAGAAGACACATGGGGTATGAGATGGTATTTGATAGAATCAGCAATGATTCTCTTTGCCTTGAGCAATTTCTTCTTGTGCAATGCCTTGGCCTCTTCATCCTCTGGGATAGGGATGTCTTCTTTCACATATGAGTCCAACTCATTCTCTTCCAGGATTAACCCAATCCTATACTTCCAGGCTCGGAAGTTATCAGCCCCTTCAAGCTTATCCTCAAGCTTGGTGTGGAGAGACATCTTTAAGAGTACTTCAAATGGAAATAGAAAATATTTAGGACTTACCACTTGAAGTGCTGAAAACTAGATCTGGTCCTGGATTAGGGTTTGTCAGAGAAACCCTAAAAATTCAAAATGTGAATTTCAAATTTCCGAAAGGATAGAAAGATGCGCCTTGGTGAGCTGATCATCCTGGTACATTCAGAATTTGAGATCAACAAAGTCTTGCCCTTCAAAATTGCCTTTTTGTCCTCCCGGGTTCACTTGGGAGAGCCCTGAATTAGGGTTTGAGTTTCCCGGAGATCTACCCAGCCAAAAATCTCGATCCAAAGCTCTAAACTTCGATTTTTGCAAGGAGCTTCCAGCTGTGTCTTTAGATTCCAGAAATTCCTATTTTTGTGGAAACCCTAATTTTTAGGGCCAAATCTGAAAATGATCGGAATTGAATTCTGATTGGATAGATAGATGCGCCTTGATGAGTAGAGTCAATCTACTATACTGATTTCCAAAAATCGGTGGAGAGAAACCCAATAAACAAGGAACATACGCTTCCGTCACTGCAAAATGTCTTCTTCTCAGGTTAGCTCTGATACCATGTTAAATTTTGAGTATTAATTCACAATACTATAGGATCTTTGCTGAGAGAATAACATCTACAGTATATCAATGCATGACAATCATAATATGACAAGCATCACAAGCATCACAAGAATCAAAAGCATAGAGACAAGAGACACAGAGTTTCCGTGGGGAAAACCCTAAGGTGAAAAACCCCACAACTTCCTCAGAGATAGAGAGAGCAATGGCTCAACCAAAATACAACCAAATAACACTGAGATAGTCTCTTAGCAGATGATCCTCCTCCTCCTCACTAGTGCGCCACTTTTGAGAGTGAGAGTGAGTTACTTTTTCCGAGTGAGTAAAATAGAGATCTCCTATCTCTATTTATACTCACCTTTTTGCCCAGTGACCTTATGGGGCCGACCTGTCTACTTAGATACATCCACATTATAATATATATAAATCAGGGCCGACCCCACATGGTGGTCTAATAACCCATCGACAAGTACACACACTTGCGACACTTGTCAATCAACATGACGACACTTCCTTATAGAGGAATAACACATCTCTTATAAGGGTACAATAAATATATATAAAATATACAGATGAAATACATTCCGAAGTTACATATACATCAATAGTAAGTACCTGAACAATCTCAGTCTGTACATTAAAATGTTGTTAGCAAAGAAAGGTGTTTTAAGAATGCAATAAAAGCATTAGGAAATTGCATCTGTAATGATTAGTAACACATACAACGACAATGAGGAAGATACCTATACATTAAGAAGTGGTAAAATATATAAGTATAATACCGAGAAGAGGACTAATGAACATGAACTTCACATCTCTCTAGAAACATACTTACAGGTTGATATTTATAGTGAAACACAACCCAGAGTGACTACCTATCAGCCCATCACTCTGCAGAATCCTCCAGTGGATGATAGAAATACTGTTAACCCATAGAAAAACAACAATAATAATACCGCAACAACAAGCAATTAGAACATTCGGACAAGTAGTATACCTACCACATCACAGAACACTACGCCTCCTAGAAGAAGAATGACAGACGACATCAAGCTGGAGATATTCAAAGAAACGGGTCTAGAAGACCTTGAGCAACATTGGTTTCTTTGTGAAGCCGTGTGGAACGTTAAACAAGTCCATGATGATGCTGTTAAGCAAGCACAATTAGTTACAACATTCGGGGATAGAGCCTTGAATTGGTTCATGAAGTATTCTATTGGACAGAATAGGACCCTAGTGGATATCAAGGCTACGCTCCTAAGAGAATTTAAAAAACCTAAGTTTGAGTCACAATGTATCATAGAGCTCAAAGAGATTAAAAAGAAACCCAATGAGTCAGTATGGGAATTTGATCATAAGTTCAAAGCGTTGTTAGATCAAGTGAGTTTTGACATCACACAACAACAACACCAAGAGTGTTTCATAGCTACGTTGTTGCCACACATTAGGTTTCCATTGATGCAACAAAAAGTTACTTCGCAAACAGAGGCCCTAGAGATTGCGAAGAAACTCGAGGCTTCGCCAATAGGAGAGACTAGCATAGGTATGGTTCAGATACAGACCCATCTAGAAAACGTGAAATTACATCTACAAGACATGAAGAAAGGGAAAGAAACCAGAGAAGAAGTCCGGTATACAAAGTGTAAAGGAGAAAGACACCCGAAAGAACACTGTCCGGTATTTAAATATTACCTCGCTAGTGGAGCACCAAACCCACTAAATCAACAACAAGGACCGTGGTGTGAGATTTTTCGATGTAGAGGAAATCCCTTAGAAGATTTTTATTTAATTTAGAAGTATGTGTGAACACCCAAGAAATTATATTGCACATTCTGTAAATCAGTTGGCCATGATTATTCCAACTATAAAGCATATGAACTAATGATGGAAAGAAAACATGATGTTTACCGAGTACAAGAAGAAACACCATATAGCAATGAAACCGCGCAGTATAACCAAGGAACATACAAAGGTGTCGGATTCAGAGGAAGAGGAAGAAACAATGGCCAAGGAAGAGGCAGAGGTCAAATAGTATGTTATAACTGCACTCAACCGGGACATTTATCTAGAGATTTCACAAATGCTTGTACAAATTGTAAATATTGTAAGTCATTTGACCATGTCATTGAGGCATGCCTTGCTTTGCAAGAAAAAATGCAAGAGGCACAAAATCAGAACGTACAGATGATCGCAGCAGAAAAGAGGAATACATATTACAACATTCATGCTGTGTCGCGAAGTGGAGCTACGACCAGTGGAGATCAAAGAGCGAACGATTCCACATCTGACAATCACCAAGTTAAACAGAAGCCTATTGAAGGGACTTGGATAAGAAAAACAATTGGAAAAACCCCATATTACAATATGAACAAAGAAAACGAAGTATTCATGGAATCAAGGGAAACCTTCAAGGAACCAGGACCTATAACTCCAAGAATCTAGTTGCGAAGTGAGACTGCACCTGTGAAGGATATGCCAGCCTCATATGATCAATCGCGCACTGCAATAGACCCAGTGAGTCATGTTGCGCAACTATTACAGAGCTGCATGAAGCTGTTGAAGCAGGAAAATGCTTTCGCAAAACTATAGAACCTGTTGAGTCATTATGAGCAGCACAATGTGGTGAATGAAGAACACAGAGTGGTTCACCATATTAAGAACCATAAAAGAACTGACAGAGAAATGAGACTGAATGCGCAGATCAGAGATTTTGAAATGGATGAGATCATCCTTGACTTGGGCTCAAAAGTAAATGTCTTAACCAAGTAGACATGGGAACAAATGGGGAAGCTGAAGTTATCATGGTCACCAATACAGTTGAGACTAGCGAATCAACATAAGGTTATACCCTTTGGGAGGTTAGCAAGTGTCCTTGTTGACATTGATGGAGTGCAAAGTAGAGCAGACTTCGAAGCGATTGAGATCGTAGATGATAGCCAACCTTATACTACACTATTGGGGATAGATTGGGAAATGGATAACCTCGCAATTATAAATCTAAAAAATAAGAAAATGATATTTGAAGGTAAATATATCAGGGTCATCGCACCATTAGACCTTGCACAAGGACCCAGATACACTGAACCAACCAGAGAAGAATGCAGAGCTCAAGATATAGATTGTATCTACAAGATGACAGTGAATAAGGCAGATTACGTCAACCCAACGGATGATGGAACATTGAGTTGGTGATGTGACAGTTCTTTCATATCCGACTCAGATGCAGGATTGGAGAACTGGCAGAGCAGAATGCACAAAGTATCAGCAAGGAGATGTCCGCAGATCACTAGATCACTGCGCAGGATTGGAATATAGGTAAGTCCAATCCCTACTTATGATGGCTTGACTAATATTCATACATTTTTTCAAGAATATCTTATATCAGTTTCAGATGCACATAAGATAACAACATTAGATACAACACTACATGCTACACTTGCCAGATGGTGGGTTGCACACAAGCAAAATATGACCACATGGGAGGAATGTAGGCACATGATGGAAATCATATTTCTGGAACAAAATGAGTTGGGACAATTCAAATATAATGCACAAACTGATCGTAGAGATCATGTAGACCACTGTCTAAAGCATGGACACATGTACCACAAGTAGAATGGGTTCATCTGTTTGTACACATACTAGAGCAGATTGTGAAGAACTGGTACACAGATACCGAACTTTGTAGATAAATAATGGAATGGTCTGTCATGATTAAGAATTTCAACACAACTTTCAGATTTGAGGATGAATGTCCAAGTATAAATGAGGCATTACAGGTCATAAAAAACAAGGTATTCAATGACACATCAGAACTTGTGTATCAATAACCAGAATGGGAAAGACAACTAGAACATGCCTTGGAATGTTATAACTTCGCTTTATATGAAGACCAAGAGGAAAGTAATGATGACGACCCACGCAATATAAACATACCTGAATCAGAAGGAACGCGAGGTAGAAGGACCACCATTGGAGATCCCATATTTGAGTCATCCTGTAAAAACTCAGAAAGTGAACATTGGAACTATTGAAGAACCGAAGTTCGCTTCTATAGGCGATTACTAGGATGAGGAAACAGTTGCGTAGATAGTAGAGTTACTCTGCGAACACGAAGACTTATTTCCTACAAATTTTTCTGAAATGAAGGGAATTTTGGACGACTTAGGGGTTATGAAAATACCTCTCAACTCAGATGCGAAGCCCATTAAGAAGAGACCTTACCGACTCAATCCAAGATATAAAGAAAGAGTAAAAGCAGAACTTGATAAGATGCTCGATGTAGGAATCATCGAACCCGTAGAAGAGTCAGAATGGATAAGTCCCATGGTTATCCAAATAAATTTGAAATTAGGATCTACGTAGACCTAAGAAAGCTAAACGATGCATCACTACATGACCCATTTCCAACTCTATTCACAGATGAAGTACTAGACAATGTTGGAGGAAATGAGGCATATTCTTTCACTGATAGATTTTCAGGATATCATCAGATCTGAATGGGGCTTGTTCCAGTACACAATTATGCCCTTTTGTCTGAAGAATGCACCTGCTATTTTCTCCAGAGTGGTTGTTGTTGCATTTAAATATTTTATCCATAAATTCTTAGAGGTATATTTTGATGATTGGACAATATTCAGATTACCGAAGAAACATTTTTCCAGCTTAAGACTGATGTTAGCGAAGTGTAGACAACATCATATCTCCCTGAACTTGAAGAAACGTGTTTTCTGCGTTCCTTATGGAATTCTGCTGGGACACATTGTTTGCAAACAGGGATTGATGGTTGACCCAACAAAAATCACAGTTATTGTGAATTTTCCAGCACCTAATTCAGTAAAGAAACTACGCACCACATTGGGCCATAGAGGTTACTACAGGAAATTCATTAAAGGATATGCGCAGATAACTATGCCTATGGAAAAATTATTTAAGAAAGAAGCAAAGTTTATATGGACTGAAGACTGCCAGAAAGGACTGGACACACTGAAAGAAAGGATGGTAACTGCACCTATCTTAGTTTTTCTGTATTGGAGTAAATCATTCCATGTGCATGTAGATGCTTCATCCATCGCACTGACGTTGTGCTAGCTCATCCAGGTGAGGGAGTCATTGACCATCCTATCGCATTTTCAAGTACGAAGCTGTCCTTAGCGGAAAAGATCTATACCGCCACAGAATGAGAAGGTTTAGCTATGGTATATGCACTCCAGCATTTCAAACACTATATGCTGGGTGCGCACTTCTATATGTTTATTGACCATTAAGCATTGAAATACCTGGTCCATAAACCAGTGTTAGGGGGAAGAATTTGCAGATGTCTATTACTCTTCCAAGAGTATGATTTTGAAATTGTTGTTAAGCCAGGAAGGGTGAACTCAGGACCTGACCATCTTTCCAGAATTGAGTCAGGAGAAGAACCTACCAACCTGGAAGATAGTCTACCAGATGCGCAGTTATTTTCTATCTAGATAGCATATGACTATTATAAGGACATTATAGAATTTCTAACCATAGGGTTGGAACCTACAGAATTTACTACGCAGCAAAAGAAACAACTGGTAGTTAAAGAAGCAGAATTCACCATAATTACAGGACAATTATATAAGCTAGGACTAGATGAAGTACTGCGCAGATGTGTGCTAGAATATGAAAAACCATTGATATTGGCTGAAGCACAATCAGGGGTGTATGTAGGTCACTACGCATGAAGAGCTACTTTGTAGAAGATCTTAAGAGAAAGACTATAGTGGCCTACAGTCCACAAGGATTCAAAGGAACATTGCCGTAGTTGCGATGTTTTCCAGAGAATAGGGAAGCCATCTCACAGAGATGAGATGCCATTGATGCTACAGTTGACATTGCAAGCCTTTGATAAATGGGCTATTGATTTTGTGGGACCTATCAACCCACCAGGAAAGTGAACTAGTTCGAGATACATTATCATAGCTACATATTATCTAACCAGACGGGCAGAAGCAAAACTAGTAAAGGACTGTAGCGTAGTTCATCTGTGAAAACATCATCGCAAGGTTTGTATGTCCAAAGATACTGATGAGAAATCAGGGAACTCACTTTTTGAATAGAACTATTGAAGCCTTGAATGAGGAATTTCATATTTATCATCAAAAGAGCACACTATATCATCTACATGCCAATGGTACTATTGAAGCATTTAAAAATTGTTGGAAAATCCCCTGACCAAAGTATGTAATACAAACAGGGATGATTGGGATCTGCGAATACCAGCTGTATTATGGGAATATAGGACAACTTGTAAGAAGTTGACAGGACATACACCATTCAGGTTAACATATGGACAGGAAGTCATGATGCCAATGGAATTCATAGTACCAAGTTTGAGAATTGCAGCTTTCACAGGCATGGAAGATGAGGAGACACTGGAAGAAAGGCTATTACACTTGGTTAGTTTAGAGGAAGACCGCTTCATTGCAGGATTTCACCAACAAGTGCAGAAAGACATAGAAAAAGCATGACATGATCGCCATATCAAGCACAAGTATTTCCAAGTAGGAGATCTTGTTCTCCTTTATGACAACAAATTCATGAATTTTCCTGGAAAATTTAAAATGCATTGGCTAGGGCCATATATTATCAAGAATGTTACTAACAGTGGCGCAATTTAGTTAGTCACATTAATGGGAGAAAACCTACCAGGCCTTATTAATGGAAGTAGAATAAAACCTTGCAGGGATAGTCCTACTTCGCCTGGCCCTTAGTAATCAAAAGCGCGAAAAATTCTAAGTGTCAAGTGCAGTTGAAATTGGACACTAAGAATGCGAGAGTAAAAGTATGCACAAAGTTTTGATCAAATACGAAGTTCCATGAAATATGAAATGTGAAGTGCACGCCCAAAGCGCATATGTGAAGTGCACACCGGGAGCTGAAATGAAAAGTATCAGAACATTCGCGCTGCGAAGTAAAAAAGCAAAAAATGAAGAAGAAGAAGAAGAAGGGAAATGCGCGGTGAACAACGCATACCAGAAAACTTCTAGCGTAGTCCGAAGGAAAAGATAACCATTACAGTATGTCCGTCGGTAAGTTCGCCACCATCCAGATTATCGGTCGATTGAGCTGTTATCCACTATGTTGGCACCCAAAAATCCCCACATTTAAAGAAAATCTTGTTTGTCCGAGCCTATTCAATGATAGAAAGGACTGGGATATAGGCGAAATTCGGTGAATGGACATGGTATTAAATACTTCACTTAACCGTTACACAGGCTGGCAGCACCGATAGATCTCAGCAATTAAGGAAAGTTTGTCCGATCAGACATAATAAATGATGGAAATGATTGAGATCTCAGCGAGATCTGAGCCAACATACATGACACTTAATGCCTAATTTAGCCACTCCCAATGCCTTCAATGGCGGAAAAGACCGAGATCCTCAAGGGATTTCGCAAATGGTTATAACATTTAATGTCAAAGCTAGCCGTTAAGGGCATACCATCGGGGTAAAAATCCTATAAATGCTAAAGATTGTTTACTTACCAGTTTTATCACAAATTTCAAATTTTTACCGTCTGTAAAAATCTTAAGTGTTCACCAGCTGAAAGAAATAGTCGCGCGCTAGCATATGTCCACAGATCCGACTCTAGAAGAAATCTTGGGTACCTTCAACCATTTTGGTGTCGGAGGAATCATGAAGTCACCTACAAAATATCAGGGTGGCCCATCCAAAAATTCACCGCGGAATCAAACGTCACAGCAGAAGAAAGATAAACAGCAGTCCACTAGCAAGGAAAAGCCAAAGGCCGCAGGAACTCAGAATCCACCTGCACCACAAGTAAGCCCACCAATGCCAATTTGGCTCATTCTTGAATATAGCATCCTGAGAAAAAGCGACGCACCAGAGGCGTTGCTTGAAAAGAATGCCCAGTACAATATTCCCTTACCACCGATGTCAAACCATGTGCGGATGAAGGAGAACTTGCTCTGTAAGATACCCGACTGCAAATTCGTAGATTATGATTTGTTAAATCATGAAAAAATTTCCGCAGTTCCAAGCAGATAAATATATGTACCAGAAATATGAGAAGGTTGCAAAGAAAATGATGGTTGTGCCGATGGAATGGGCCGAGCCGCTATCCGGTCCTGGACTGCTCAACCTACTACGGATTCCACACTTTGAGAGGAGCAATGAGCTCAACATCGTGGTGTGCACTCTGCTTTCATGCACGCACCAGGGGTATATATGGCTGGACTGTAAGGTAAACATCACTATTGAACTTATAACTAGAATTACAGGTTTAAGAAAAAGGGGTGAAGACCCTTCAACAAAATTAGTCGGGAAGAAGAGGATAAAGAATTGGCCACGAAAGTAAAGGACGAATTTGACCTAACAAAAGGGACCATAGGTTTTGTAACTGAAACAATTAAAAATGAACCTCTGCGATTCACAATTCAGTTGATTGCGGGAAGGCTTCTAGGGAAGTCTAGGCCGAAAGAGGTTTCTGTTGCTGTAGTAGCCTTAGCTGCGAAGGCTAAGGACAATTTTCAATATAACTGGGTGAACTATATGCTCAATGAATTTTTAGAGGATGTCTGAGACACACAGGACAATGGATCACCATTTCACTTTAGCTGGATACTTGTGCTCATTGCTTTCGTGGGGTGGAAGGAAACCCTATATTAGCATGGTCTCCTAGTATCCACAGGCGATTTCTGTGGGGTAATATATGCAAACATGTGGGCCTCAACCAACCCAGATAAGCAGAGGTGGAGCAACCAACAATTGTTTACCTATTATGAGCAACTATGCGCAATCATCAAGAAGACTTCGCACATTACTAAGGAGGTGATGAACCAATATATTCCAAATATGATTTTCAAGGTTGGGATACATTCCATATACATACAACCACGCATACTGATTACACCTGAAACATGGTATGAAGGAAAATACCAACTCGATGCGTAGAGGATCGGCCTGATCCTAGATGATTGACCCAATGATTGGAAAATCGATGCGTCATCCATGCTCATCACTTCATCTGAGGAGAGCAAAAAATATGACCAAGAAAACAAATGTCCCAAGGTCACAAGCACGCAGAACCCAAAGCCAGACCAAGGAGCAGGAGAGAAGAGGAAAGTACATGATATAGAAGTGTCGTAGAAGCCACACAAAAAGAAGACAAAAGCTACCCGAAAGCCTCTAGGTGCGCAGTTACACAACGATGATTATGAGTGCATCGTAGCAAGGGTATCGACATATCTTGAAGATCTGATGGAGCTGAAAAATGCCAAGGAGGGAGCATCACAAAAAGAGATGAAGGAAAGCGTCACCGAGCTGAGAAGTTTGGTTATGAGAATGGAATAAGTCCAGCGAGACTTGGTAAAATAACTTAACCATGACGACCGCTTAGGTGAGTCAAGCCAGCAGAGGAGAATTCCTCCTACCTATACCACAAGAACATAGATAGTCAAAATCGAGCCAATGTCTATCATATACCCAACAGATGAGATGGCTGAAAGTGCGTGAAGTCTCGCACAGTTGGAAATCAATGTGTGGATGCTACCCATAGAGGGACTGCATAACATGCATATGCAGATAACCGAGGAAATCCATGAAAGAGACATAGTCTCTCATAACTAGAACCTAAGGCTGGAATAAAACTACAAACAGTTGTAAGAGGAATGTGTCCTGAAGACAAATGAGCTTGATTATGCACAGGAAAAACAACGTAAAATAAAGGCAGCAGTTTCAGCTGTCTACGCAAAGCTGCCTGGATTTGATGAAGAACCAGAAATCGAGACAACCATCCTAAATATCGGCGTTGATGTTGATATTCTGAAGGATGAAATGATGGGGCTGGAAATTTCCCATAAAGATAAAATTGTAGATATGGAAGTTGCCCATCAAGAAAAAATTGTAGAGCTAGCAGCCCAACAACAGGTAAGAACATCACAATAGGAAGAAGAAGCAAGAGCAGAGGCATTGAAGGCCTCTACAGAAATCATCTATGCAGAAGTGGTAAGATCCCAAAGCCTGCTACATGAAGTTACTAAATTTTGGGCCATGTTACAAGAAGAACCAGAATTACAAAGCATCAAGGGAGAAGTGAAGTAGAAGCAACAGGATCTGGATTCTGTTAATGTTGCTATGAAGGACTTGCCATCATGACAAAAGATGCTGAAGTTCGCAGAGAGAAGGGAACTTCAGAAAGAGCTGGAAACATTAAGATAAAAGGAAGCAAAAGCTTTCTCAAGATTGTAGTCACTGCAGGAAGAAGCACTAACTTTGACAGAAGAATTTGAGACAAAGTTGCAAGATCTATGGGCGGCAAAGGACACCGCCAAGGAACAATGTTTAGAACCCATTTTAGAGGAAATCCTCGACATGTTCAAGGGAACTGAGCAAGAGACCAAAGAAACAGTTGCGAAGCTTAGCGCAACTGTGCAAGAGTTCACTGCGCAATCAAACACCTTAGTGGATGCGCATATGGAACAGCCAGGTCAGAGTAGCTCGGGGACGAGCCACAGGTGAGTGTTAGGGTCTTGTCGGGCATGGCCCAAGTTGGCACAGTTTTGATGAAGCAAAGTTCAGAAATGCGATGTTAGAGAAGTGAATTCCAAAGAAGTGGCGCAATTATGCTGATGTGCGGTTCCAACACAAACACTATTTTTGGCAAAGAATATAAGTAAAGTAAGGTCCAATAGTGACCTATTTTGGGTAAGCGACTCCATGATTCCCGAGACTTGGGTAAGGAGTAGCGTGGAAGAAGATGAAAGTGACTTGTCAGCCAGAGTGGCGGAAACCATTAGAGGCAAAACAGTGGGGTGACAACAACAGAAAGCCAGAGTGGCGGAAAGGGACACGCCACTATGCAGTTAAGAGCCGTTCTGTGAGAACTGCGGCTGTCAGAAGGGCGTCAGATCCAGGAGTGGCACAGAAAGGCGTCCAAAGGCGATTGAAGCAGCTGTTGATTACGATAGGCCGGGTTAGCGGGATAACCGCACCATTTTTGGAAACTCTAGGGTTTTTGGCCCATATTCATTGTAAAGACGTGACCTGCGGGAACGATCTATAAAAGGGACAATTTTGTAAGGGAGGGGTTGATTTTTGTTGATCTCTCATAGTATTATTTTGATCTTTTTGAAAGACTAAGTTTTGTAAAGAGGCTCTACGGTTGCGTGCGCAGAGACCTGTTGAAGAGAGAAAGAGGCTCTGCAGCTGTGTGTGTAGAGACCTATTGTAGAGAGAAGAGTTTGCAGCTGAGTGAGCAGACTGGAACTGTTGAACCATTCCCATTAATATAATCAATAGTTCCCATGGACGTAGCTCCCATCCGGGGGGTGAACCACATAAATAAGTGTGTTATGTGCTTGAATCTGTTTGATTGTGTATACTTATGCTTATGTTCACATTCACATTTATGCTTTTGAATGTTCCTACTTTTATATGTATTTTCATGTATATGATCAATAAGAATAATATGCTAAGTATGGAACATGTATGAATGAATGCACAAGTATTTCTGGATATGTTGAATGCATAAGTAGTAGAAATAACACTAAGTCAATGAAGCCTGTAAAGTGTGTGATTGCTAAGAAGTAGCGTAGTCTGGAGTTGTGTTGTCCTATTGTTTAAGTGGTCATCCGAAGTGTGCAGTCCTAGTATGCACTATAATATAAGAGGTAGACGCGAAGTAGGTGTGACTTCGCATTGTTCCCTAGTCTGTTAATAACTCATCACCTGATTACAGAAACCTGCTTCTGTAATCCCCCATAACTTTGCCTCGGGTGAGACCTCAGCTTGTTCACAGGCTGTTGTCGAAAGGGCCAGTGAAGAAGGTTTTTTTTGGACCACAACTGTGTAGAAATCGGGTTGGTACAAGCAAGTTAAAGAACAAGGTTCAAATCCAACAAGTTTGCTTTTGAAATATCATGTGAGGATATTTGCAGCTCTATTAGGAGTTCATCTTAATCTATCGTATTTTATCTTAAAGAGTCTAAGGGCCATTTCTTCCCGGTATAAGATAAATTTTAGGAATTCAGAGAGTGTACTTTTCCACTATGGTCTCATTCGTATTTTTGTAGAATTTATACTCGCGTAGTTGGGGAATTCCTAGTGAGAGTTTTGTAGATAGAATCAAATTGATGAAACCCCAAATGCTACAGATCCTTATCAGGACCTCATTCGGGATTAAAATCCTAAAAAACATGATTCCTCATCAGATGAAAAAGCCAATATTGAGGGTTTGAATGAATATAAGGATGATAGGCTTGTTTTAATTAAGGACAGTGTTAGCGTAGTCGATTCCTTAGCCGGAAATTCCATTGACCAAAATCTGCCTACTATGATAAATTCTCATAAGTTAGATAATTATGAAATCAATTCATCATTTGAGGAACATGAGTCAATGGAGGACATTCTCAACCAGGCTCTTGATAGAACATGTGTAACTCGCACACTTCAGAAATTGATAGAACATGTGTAACTCGCACACAACAGACTCGAGATGATGGTGTGCACAAAGTTGATATTATTCATTTTTGTTCAGAAAATTATGACAAATTGTTACAGGAGTGGGATGGGAATGCATATTGTTTGATAAGGATGTGGGTAAAATTTCTTCTTGTGCAAGTCTTCCAGTCCCATGTAATTTACAAAACAAGGAATTAAAAAGTATCAAATGGTCACAGGGATATGAGAGACCTGCCAATGCTAATATTGCAGACAAGACGATGGATTGAATGATCTCTTGGGTTAAAATAAATCCATGTGAGAATGTTGATAATACAATGTAGGGTCGAAGTTTTGAAACTCCCATACAAATTGATGACTCAGTAGAAGTTAAACCTGGAAGTATTCCTATGCCACAGGATGCGAAAGTAGGGGATGAACAAAAATATGTTTATATTGATCATTTACCTTCTTCTATGAAAGCAGACCTGAGGCTAATGAATTTGGAACCATCTCTTGATAATATTAGATCCATCGGTGATAAAATGGCTAAGGTTGATCTAGACAAGATACAATTGCAGAGCCATACTAAACCTTGTTGTCCACGCTGCTTGCGATTTCTCAGAAAATTTTCAATTAAGAATGAATTTCTACAAAGGAAGGTGGACACCTTGGAGGAACTAATTGCTGAAATAAAATAACAACATGCAAGGTTAAATAAACTACATCAAGATAAAGTCTATGAGGTACAAAAGAGACTAAGAATGTCAGATAAGCCTCAAGCGATCCATGCTCAAGGGATAAACATTTACATCACCCCTGATGTTTCCAAGAATTCAGAGTTTTTGAAAATGAGTGCTTGATATTCTCCTAGATGTCTATATTAGTTACTTAGATTTTGGTTTATCTTCATCATAGGTAAATGTTGTTTATTTATTTATCATTTTTTTTAGTTTCTAATAAGAAGTAGCTGCAGAATCCAAGATTATGTAGCCACTTCATTTTTATTTTTTATGATTCATTATTTATTGTTTGTTTTTGTTTTCTTGGTTGTATATCAAGTATTGAGATCATCAACTATGTTATGGTCAAAGCATGGTCAACACCATCTACCTGAGCTGCTATTAAACATGTGTGGCTCAACGAAGTAAGGCCTTCGAGAATCTGGCATATATTGTGGGATTACTTTTGTTAAGGATATAGGGGCTTGTGCAACAAATATTAAAGAAGTTTTGATTATAAAAATCAGTTTATGAAAAAACTCAAACAAATATCTTAAACTGATATTGTGGATCCTCATATATGGGGCTTTGTTAATGATATGCTAGGAAAGGCATTTTGCATATATACTAGGATGACAATGGAAAATAGATCCTTTTTCTCTCTTTTTGAAATTGGTGTCTATTATTCTCAGGAAAATTAACACGAATCTTTCATGTGTTGATGTTTCAAATTTGTTTGTATCCGAATGTCTTCTCTTACAAGTGAATTTTGTAATATTAATGTTGTCATTCGTTGCTAATTTTTCTAATTTTATAACTGAAGATTGTGACGGAGATTCCTCTTCTCCGGTTCATAAAGTGGTACTGTGTTTTTATATTTGAATTGTTATTCAATTATAAAGCATATATATTCATTTAAAAGTTTACATCAGTTCATTATTATTGGTTAGATTTATATTCTGCATGTTAAAGGGAGATTCAAGTTATTTCTGATATGATTGTCATCCTCAGTGAATATGTATGGATCCTTTACTCATTTTATTCCTTGTAATTTTCTTCTAATCAACTAGATTGTACTCTGTTGGTAGGAAGATTAATTACAAGACATATTTACTGCAGGATTTAAATTTAAAATAGAATTACAACCTATTTATTAAACACAAATTAGGATTTCCTCTAGGCATAGGATTGGCTGAGAACCTACTTGCCCGAGGCTAGATAATTTTTTTGCAAAATACCATTTGATTTATCTTACTTTAAGTAAATGTCTTAATTGAAATTGTGATAAAGGGTGAGATATATTTTAAATGTAATAAGTTATCATCTTGTACATATATAGATATGCTTGGCCAAGTAATTATGTGTGATTAATATATTAGTCTTAGCTATGTTTTGAGATTAATTTGGTTTTTGTAATTGTCCTTGGTTTTATATTAGATTAGATACTATACTTGAAGTTCATATATTTTGTTTAATATAACTATTAGAGATTGTCTATTTAAAACAACAACCAATCTCTCCCTGAGATTTTATCGGGTGAACATTGTAGTTTTGTAGAAACTGTAGATTTTGTATAGTCAATCCTAGTCTAACTTAGATTAAGTTTGGTGTATAGTCCCGGCAAATGGATCCATAAAATCCGTTAGTATCAGTCATTTACAACGACTAAGTGGTGCTGAAAACCCTTGGATTAGACTGATACCCTCTTGTTGACCTATGCACATTTTACAGGTCAACAATACCATTACCACTAGTGTAGAGTAAGAACTTTGGCTAGGCCTAATTATGCCAGCCTCTAACATTTCTTCAACCATACGCCCAATTTCACTTTTATGTCCATACGGGTATATGTAAGGTCCGATGTTAGGAGGAACACTTCCTGGAATTAAGTGAATAGAATGATCAAAATCTTGAACAGGGGGAAGACCTTTTGGAATATTTTCAAATACATTGAAATGCTTATTAATGACCCTTAGGAGATCTAGGGAAATATGAGACTTAGATGTTTGAACATCTAATGAGCATAACTATGCAATTACACCTTAATGTCATTTTTTCATCAATTTTGTCATACCATTAGATCTTATCACCCTGCTTGGTTTCCATGTGATACCATTTAAATTATATTCTTTTCTTTCCCATAAAAATTTCATGAAAAGCATCTGAAAATTAAAAGTCATTGTTCCCAATGATTGTAACCATTGAACTCCTAAGACAACATCAACACCACCATTGGACTATTCGATACATATTCCCCCATAGTAAGATTGCTAGTATGGCATTTACTTGAGCAATTGATAGTTCCTCCATCTGCAATCATTACTTGAAATTCTAGTGTTGGATATGCAAAGCAATTGAGAAGTTTGGATAATTTACAGTGAATGAAATTATGAGTACTACTAGAATCAATCAACACTGTTACCTTTTTACTTTTGATATATCCTTCGATCTTGAGAGTTTGAGTGCTAATTCCAGCCAATGTATGACAGGATATGGTGGGACTAATCTCTTTGGAAGTAGTATCTTCTATTTCTTCATATTGAGATGGCTCCTGTTCTTTTGGTTCTTCCTTTTCACAATCTATGTAGAATAATTTCGTCTCACCACACTTATGTCCCTTACTATACTTGCTGCCATAATTAAAGCATAGAACGTTTGCTCTTCTTTGATCTAGTTGCTGAGATGTCAACCTTTGAGGTGGGTTAGAAGAAGGAACACTATTCTCTATGTATGTGTTGGAGGTGTTCTTTATGGTAGCCATCATCATACTTCTACTTTCAACCTTTCTTGCCACCATGAAATCCTTCTCTAAGGATGGTGGTTCAAAGAGACGCACCTCATGTTGAATGTTATCCTTCAAGGTTCCAATAAAGATATCCAACAAAGAATCTTCTAAGATGTTCTTCGCTCTAAGACTTAGCTTTTGAAATTGTTTGATGTGCTCTGTAACTAGACCTTTTTGCTTGAGATTTATTAACTGGATAAAGAAGATGTTTCTATTAATATCCCTATAATGTGCAATCAATTATTCTGTGAATATAGACCAAGATATAATAGAGTCTTTTTTATGGCCACGAAGCCATTGGTACCATACAAATTCATCAGGCTCTCAATATAATGATACAATAGTTACCTTTTGCAAAGTTGGTACCTGGTGTAGATCAAAGAACCGCTCCATCTGAAATATCCATGTTATTGGATCATTGCCATTAAAATTTCTCATGTCAATATAGGGAAGTTGAGTACACCTTGGTGACCATCCTTGATTACTTCCATTACTAGAATCATTTCCTCTTGGAATATTCTTATTCGTGGAATGCTTCTCAAAATATGTTAAATTAATGTAACTTCAAAGAATATTCAACTTGTACTTTATTATTGTAACTCTGTCGGGGATGTTCTACCTTCGTTCAAAGATGTAATTATTATATTTGGTCATGTAAAAGTCATGAGGTAAAGACTCCATTGTAACTAGGGTCATTAGTACCCTAAATAATGTAATATAATATTATTTGAGTTCTTCTAGGACACGTCGTCCCAGTCAGTTAAAGTGAGGCCGACCTAGTTGGGTTAAAATTTAAGTGAAAGGTTAAGTATAAATAGAGAGTGAGTTCCTCTCATTTGTACCATCACTCACTTGTGCAATTCACATTAGAGGAGAGAGAGATATCTGTGAAGGAGGAGGAGGATTGGCTTGGGTTTGTCTCTCTTATTTGTGAGACCTATTTTGGGCATTGTACTTTGATAATCTATATTGAGGAAGTTCTTGCTAGGTTTTCTTCCCCTTGAGGGTTTCCCGTGGTATATTGTTTTGTGCTTTGTGATTGTGTATCTTTCATAGATCCTTATTATGCGCCTCTCCAAGATCAAAATTTTGGCACCAAGATCAAATTTTTTTAGTGAGTGAAACTCCCAGAAAGTCAAACCCTAGTTTGACTTTGGACCAGAAAAACTAGAAACCAGAAAAAGCCAGAAACTACAGACCATAATTTCACAAGTCAATTTTCAAGGGCGAAATTTTGGAATCTTTAGAACCAAGTGTACCATCATACTCGCCTCAGTTAAGTGCATCTTTTGGTGAGTTCAGTTTTTGATTTTGAGAAATTTTAATTTTTGGTTATTCCTTGCTCTCCGAGTTAAGATGGCACTAAGCACTAAGCTTGATGACAAGTTGGAAGGGATAGAGAACTTTCGTGCTTGGAAGTATAGGGTTGGACTCATTCTAGAAGAGAATGATCTTTCAAAGTTTATTAAAGAAGTTATACCAGAACCTGCAGAGGCTGAAGCCAAGGAAAAGCATAAGAAGGATATGATTAGAGCTAAGAGGATCATAGCAGATTCCACCAAGGATCATTTGATTCCACAAGTATCCTCCAAGAAAACCCCAAAGGAGATGTTTGATGCCCTATCAAGAATGTATGAAGGTAGAAACATAAATCGAAAGATGAATTTGAGAACCCAACTCAAAAGAACGAAGATGAATCCATGTGAATCTATCCAAGATTAATTTACTAGGGTTTCTTAATTCAAAGAACAACTAGAAGCAATTGGAGACAAGCTTGGCGAAGATGAACTTGTGATGACTACTCTCAATGGTATCTCTAGATCTTGGGAATCTTTTATCCAGACAATGTGTGCAAGAAAGGAAAGTTTACTATTTGAATTTGTATGGGAAGAATGTATCCAAGAGGAGGTTAGAGTGGAAAATAGAGAAGCACTACTCATAAATGATGATCAAGCTCTAGCTACCCATACTAAAAGAGGAAAGGGAAAACCTAATTTCAAGAAGGAAAACCATAAGGAGTTTCATCCTCCTAATAAGTTTCAAAAGTATAAGAAGGGAAACCACAAGAGAAGAGACTTCTCTTCTTATCAATGTTTCCGTTGTGATAAGATGGGACATATTGCCAAAGATTGTCCAGAGAGAAAAGAAGAATATAAGAAGAGAGAAAAAAAATACATCATGCTCATTTTGCCGAAGATGAAGAAGAAGAAGAAGAAGAAGAAGAAGGACCTCCCAGGAAGCTACCAAAGGAAGAAATCAAAGATTATGTCTTTTAATAGTGGTGCTTCAAAGCACTCTCTCAAGCTTGATTCAGGAACTCTGATGATGGAGTAGAGTTCACCATCATACATTCCAGTAATCCCTGCAAGAAGACTAGGATCAAAAGAGATCCTACTAAACAAACAAAGATAAGTATTTGAATTGTCATTTTATCAAATTGTTTAAATGATATTGTTCAGTTGTGTATATATTTATATTCCTAGATTTAGGAAGTATAGTATGCATGTTAGAACAATTGCGTTAATGAGCAGTTTACTACTAAATGCATGTGATGGGTAAGTAGCCTATGGTGCTATACAAGATTCCATTGCTACTTATCTATAGTGAAACCTCTTTGCTGACATATTGGGAGTAGTGCATTTGCACGCTCTTAATAATGTTCTGGTAGATATGGAAGGAATCTAGAAAGTTACCATATGAATGTGGGATATGGATGAATGTTGTGTTATTGGATAAAGATAGCATTATGGCAATGTGATCTATGTCCTTATGCATATGTTTTGGAAACTATGAAATGTTTCTAACCACGCTACTAAATTTGACTTGTAGGAATTATCGTACACGATCACCTACAAATGAAGTTCTAATGATGAGACTTGTTCAGTAGAACAAGTGACGATGGTTAACCTATAAGCCAGACTTACAAAATCAAGCAGAGGAAGTCGACTATGACGAGATGTTTCTCTAGTAGCCAGACTCATGGTGTAATCAAAGTAGAAGAAGATATCGAGAAACCTATAGGACTCAGAGAACCATTGGAATATTCTCACCATCACATGTTGGATTTGCATGCATTGCATGCATTCTGCATGCATGCATCTAGTCAACATCAATGCAGTATCCTAGCACCTAGTCCTTGTTTTAGGCCCCCTCGATCCTGTTTCTAGTCATCAGTATCCCTCCTACCCACCTAGTGCGCATTGTTTTCATCACTACTGTTGGCAGGCGGTTTGGTAGAGTGCTATCGCAACATCTCCGATGTTGCAACAAGGCAAAAGATGGCGCGAATGGCGAGAAAATGACACGAATGGCGATGAGTGGAAGATTAGTTATGTATTTTGGGTCAATTGTACCACATAATGCAGGTTTTGGGTCATTTGGACCACATATTATGTAATGTTGAGTCAGTTATACCGCAAAATGCGGGTTTTTGGTCGGTTTTGTACTAAGTTAGTTAGATGTTGGGTCACTTGTCCAAATGTCGGTTAGGAAGTTGTTAGTAAGTGGACAAGAATTGCAATGGTGGAAGCCTATATATAGATAAGAGTCGTAGGTATTGAGGGATCAAGGGGAAGAGAAGCGCATGTTTGGGTTGTTTCTGCGCATCTGTGAGGTATTTTCAAGACCTGATCTTTGAGGAGATATTGTATATAAGGTTTTGCAGTGATAATATGATATGATGAAACTGTTCTGGTGCAATTCCTAGGTTCTTTCTATTTGTTTATGGTAATGCAATGTCGCACTTCATGAATAATGCTATGTTTCCTTGATGCAATGTTTCTTTACTATTACTACTGCTATGATAATGAATGTTGCGATCAAATAATGCGTTATGAATACATGTCAAATGTTTGAGATCCTTGTTTAGTGTTGCAATAGAGTTAGTTCATATAGCCGCAACCCTCCTCCTTCCTCGGCGGAAACATGGTTCCGTCTGATCTTCCTGGACGCCTTGGGTGAGACCTCATCTGCTCTGTAGGTGTTGCTGGGCAGGATAAAACTTGCCCGGGCCGGTGCCAAGGAAGACTGCGGCATGTGTCGACAGTGAAGTGGAACCCTTGTTGACTGGAGTCGCGTTGGTCAACAAATGGTTCCGTTGCGGCACCTGTAGCTGATTGTTCCGCGACTACAGTGGTGCGATTTTTGTTTGATAACATTATCACTCACTTCGGCCGCCCCAAGATATTGCTGAGTGATTAAGGAAGCCACTTTCTTAATCGCACCATCATCGCATTGACGGAGGAGCTGCAGATATAGCATAAGAAGAGTACACCCTATCATCCACAGGCGAATGGCACGGTGGAGGCTTTTAACAAGGTATTGGAACATGCGCTGACAAAGGTGTGCAATGCGAACCACAACGACTGGGATCTCAAAATCCCAGCAGCATTGTGGGCCTATCGCACCACATGTAAACGACTGACAGGACAGACACCATTTAAGTTGGTGTATGGAAAAGAAGCGATTATGCCAATGGAGTATATTGTTCCGAGTCTATGAATTGCGGCTGTCATGGGCATGGATGATGTCGCAGCATTGAATGACCGTCTGGCACAATTGGTGCAGCTGGAAGAAGATTGTTTCATCGCTGGGTTTCACCAGGGGGTCGAGAAGGATCGACAGAATGCATGGTATGATCGCCACATCAAAAATAAATAGTTTCAGCAGGGTGACTTGGTGTTGTTGTACGCCAACAAGTTTATGAAATATCCAGGGAAGTTGTAGATGCATTGGCTTGGTCCCTATCGCATCAGTAGTATTACTTCCGGAGGAGCGGTTCAGTTTCAACAGTTGGACGGGGTGATGCTCCCCAAGTTGGTAAATGGTCATAGGTTGAAGCCCTATCGTGGGGGCTTGGAACACCGTGATTCCTGAGTCGCATCGAAAAAAAAAATGATGTGTTGCCGGATGATTGGTGGAAAGATGTCGCACCACCATGGATGAAATGCGGAGGCAGGGAGGCTTCTGCTGAAAGATAGGGACGGTCAGAGACACATGGCAGCGTCGTGACTGGGTCAAATCAATAATAAATGCCAAAAGTTTAGACAGTTAATTAACGGTTTTGTTCGAATGAAGGGAATTAATGGCAGATCTGGTCGATCGACGACGGATTTGTGTCATTAATACAGGATTTTGGTTGAGTTAATGCCTGATTTTGTGATGATTACAGCGGATTTGGTTGGATACTATAAAATCGGATTGGAACTGGTCGGAAGGCACCGAGAATTCAGTTGTTTTTGTAAGATTGTGGCATGCTGCAGAGTATTGTTGCTGGTTCGTGAGTGTTGTTGTGCATTGGGAGAGGCTGTTGTCAAGTATAGTAAGGTATGCCAAGTGAGTTGGAGACTGTTGAGATCAGTAGTGAAGTCGATTCCCCCTTCATCGCGGTGATTGTTCAAGAAGAAACTGCGCCAGCCGTCAACCTTGAGGCCTAGGTAGCAACTATGCCGGTGGGAGAATCTTTAATTGCTAAGAAGCGCCGGGGAGGTTAGCACTCGGAGTCCTCGCAGAGTAAGAGGGTGCTTCGGTCCTCCGCTGCGACGACAGGCAAAGATCCGGAACAAGTGGGGCAGTCCAATCACCTCATTCGTGAGTTTGCCCCATGGGTGGGACTCTCCACCGGTGACATCCTTGGGTATATCCCTCCAGTTCGGTCGGATGCCACCCCACGCAGGATAAACCCAAAACAGAAGTATGGTGTGAAGATGCCAACGCTCACGATTGGAATGGAGTGCTCTGTGGATATTGAACCGGCATTGACGCGCCTGCGCTACGATGATCATGATATGGTGGCCTACCCCGACATTGCATCTTCCCCTTATGTGCAAGAGACGCGCCTTTCCCCAACACCGACTGTACATGACTGGGCACGAGGATTGAAGCAGGCCGACTTGTTAGGGATTATTAATATGCCACATTTCAGGCGACTGGAAGAAGTGAATGCGTGCGTAAAGCAGCTCCTGGCGTGTTTTCATGGTGGGTCTTTGTGGTTGGATAGAGAAGTCCCGGTCACTGTCGACTTAATTTCATCCATAACCGGTTTTCCTAAGAATGGAGTTGATCCGGTGCAGTTCATCCAGGGGAAAGCAAACGACAAAAAGAGGGCGCTACAGTTGGCACATAAATATGGCCTCAAAACAGATGGGTGTGGGTATCGCACCAGTAGCTGCAATGATAAGGCGGTGCTCACAGGCATTTAGATCCTGTCCTGCAAGGTGGTTAGGGGTGGTCGACCTAACCAATGCAACTTGGGAATTGTTGCATGTGCTGAGCAATGTGCGGAAGGGGTCCAAATGAATTGGTCCCTGTACCTCTTGAATCAATTAATGGAGGATGTTGCAGTGGTCCAATCAGGAAAGGGCACCTTTACATACAGTTGGTTGTTGCTATTGATCGCTTTTGTCGCATGGAAAGAGCCCGACACGTACCAGGGCATGGACTGTTCGGCTGCAGCAGAACGATAGGGGGCGCAATATCAAAATATATGGTATGTACGGGAGCCTGAGAGTCTCCGGGATTGAAATTGCATTTTTGGCTGTATTGGGAGATGCTTTGTGCCACGGCAACACAGGTCCTGCGAATATCTGAAGAAACAGTCGCGCGATTCAAACCTGTTATGGAGTTTGCAATTCGGCCGCATACCATACATATCCAAGCCTGCCGTGATCCTGATCGGAAATGGTTACAGACCTCGTATAAGGTGATGTCCGAAGATTTGGAGGGTGCTGTGAATGAGTGGCCGGAGGCATGGAGACAACCCATGAGCCCAGTAGAGATAGAAGCCGGTGGCCCGCCATTGGGCCCAGATGATCGGGTATCGGAACAGGACGAGCAGAGTCACCATGAATCAGGGCACCAATCAACCAAAACAATATTAGATGATAGTGCCCGAGAGCTTGAAGAGAACCACTCGAAAAGGTATCAGGAGGGTGCAACGATCAACGGATTGTCTTTTCCTACCGAGGCACCTTTGGGACGCCTGGTCATAACGCTCAATACTGCATCCTCTGCGGCAGCATACAAGATGGAAAGGAAAGCGGATGAAGGATTCCATGTGATCACCACTCGGTTAGAATATTTGTATGACCTGGTTTCTGGAAAGGCACCAAAGGAAGCAGCAGCATCAACCTTTGACACAATCAACATTGAGCCACGGGTCAGGAGTGTGGAGATTCCCCCGAATGCGATTGTGACCGGAGATGCGACACTAACCACGTTGCTGTAGCAGTTGCACACAGTGATCATTAATGTGAATACCTTTCCCGTGGAAGGATTGACTACTCTGTAGGCTACTAATAGCAAGGAAATGACAGATCCACTGCGGCAGATCAGCGGTATGTGTGCCCGCCTGCAGGCAAGCGAGGCTGATGCGCTGTGAACCATTGAAGAATTGACTGCCAGGGCTGCTTCCGCATGAAAGGCAATGGATGAATTTGAGGTACACATCAAGGAAGAACGGGTGGAGAAGGCCCGCGAAATTGAAGGCCTGAAAAAGGAACATGATTTCCTTATTGTGGAAAAGGCTCGCATGTGGGACGAAAGTGTTCGGGTTGACCGGGTAATCACAGAAGCTTATCAACATGTCCCGGAGCCCACTGAAGAGGTAGATGTGCTCCACTGAGTGTAGCAACTGGGGGATGTTATTATTTAGTTGCGACAGGAGAATCACGAGTTGAAGGCCCAGCTGAAACCGGGTACGCCTCAGACTGAAGTGGATGAATGAAGAAGGGAAATTGAGGAAGTTGCCACTCAGATGGAGGAGTTGGAGACACAGGAAACCGGGCTCACGGCTGAAACGGTACAATTCTAGGGCCGCATTGTTTAGGACGATCAGGTTGAGTAGCTGACGAAGTACCAGTAGGAAGCGGAGGGACAGTTGGCCACATTAAAAGCCGCAATGCTCACAATGCCACCACTGGAGCAAGTTGCTAAGTCTCGAGAGATGAAAGACTTACAACACTGTTTCGCCAAGGAAGACGAGCGGTAGAAGATACGCGTGGCCCAGTTAGAAGAGTTATAGGACACAGGTGGTAAATTTATGATGCAAGCTAGTGAAGCTCTGCAGGCAGTGCAGAAGTGTCGACAGCAGGTCATGGAAAAGCTTACAGATCACCCATTTACAGATGCTGTGGTCGACAGTCAGGCAGCGGCTATGGAAGCAAAGGAGCTAGTGCAGACAGTTGAACAGCTGTATGAGGACTTCAAAGTAAAAATGACAGTGTGTACTATTTCCAGTAGTTGACGTGGCTCGAGGGTGAGCCACAAGATTGTGTTGGGGGCCTGTTGGCAAGCGGTTTGGTAGAGTGCTATTGCAGCATCTCCGATGCTGCGACAAGGCAAAAGATGGCGCAAATGGTGAGAAGATGACGTGAATGGAAATGAGCGGAAGATTAGTTATGTATTTTGGGTCAATTGTACCGTGGACTGCAGGTTTTGGGTCATTTGGACCACATATTATGTAATGTTGAGTCAGTTATACTGCAGAATGCAGGTTTTTGGTCGGTTTTGAACTAAGTTAGTTAGATGTTGGGTCACTTGTCCAAATGTCGGTTAGGAAGTTGTTAGTAAGTGGACAGCATTGTAATGGTGGAAGCCTATATATAGATAAGAGTCGTAGGTATTGAGGGATCAAGGGGAAGAGAAGCGCATGTTTGGGTTGTTTTTGCGCATCTATGAGGTATTGCCGAGACCTGATCTTTGAGGAGATATTGTATCTAAGATTTTGCAGTGATAATATGATATGATGAAACTGTTCTGGTGCAACTCCTGGGTTCTTTCTGTTTGTTTATGGTAATGCAATGTCGCACTTCATGAATAATGCTATGTTTCCTTGATGCAATGTTTCTTTACTGTTACTATTGCTATGATAATGAATGTTGCGATCGAATAATGCGTTATGAATACATGTCAAATGTTTGAGATCCTTGTTTAGTGTTGCAATAGAGTTAGTTCATATAGTTGCAACCCTCCTCCTTCCTCAGTGGAAACATGGTTCCATCCGCTCTTCCTGGATGCCTCGGGTGAGACCTCATCTGCTCTGCAGGTGTTGCTGGGCGGGATAAAACCTGCCCGGGCCGGTGCCCAGGGAGAATGCGGCATGTGTCGAAAGTGAAGTGGAACCCTTGTCGACTGGAGTCGCGTTGGTCAACAACTACAGTTACTAATGTGCCCTACTACACAGTTCTAGGACCTCCATCAGTTAGTTCATGCATTGATTGCTCAATTAACTGACTGTAGCTCCCAGTTGACTATTTCAGAGTGTAGAAGGACTCCACTTGACTACTAAAAACTAGTTATGCACCCCTTGGAGTCTCCTCCCCTATTTTAGTGCTCACATGGTTCAATTAGGATCAGTTCTACCTCAATTGTCTGTTGATTCATCATTAGTGGTCACTGAGTCTTATCGGGAAATGGTTCCAATGCTGACTGAGCCATGACTTGAGGAGAATTCGAATCCTTCAAGGGGTATCGAATTCATTCTATTGTATTGAAATCTCTTTTCCAGCCTAAAGATGATGAATGTATCAACAACAGTTTCTCATATCTGTTGAGTTTAATGTGTGAATTTTGATAATCTTCTTGCTAATTCTTCTCTGCAATTAACTGAGTGAAATTGTGAGGCTTGTTCAAGCTTAGTGATCTACCCCTGTGGAATTTCACAAGAACCACATTGAAGAAGACTTTGTACGGGCTCATAATTCACCCATGGATAGAATGATGAGATCACAGATCACCTAGAGTGATGAGACATCAACCTTTTCTACAAGGTTGAAGATGAGAAGCTCATAGATGGGTGCAAGAGAGAACTTGCAACAAAGTTCAAGATCTTGGTATCTAGTGACTTAGAAAGATGAGATAAATGGATATACAAGAGAAAACATGCAACGGATGGAAGTATTGTGGATCGTGGATTCTCTCAAAAGGAAGGAATCGATTATGAAGAGACATTTGCTCCTGTATCACAGTACACTTCCATTAAAACCATCATGGCATTTGCAGCCACGATAAAGTGGAAGTTACACCAGATGGATGTGAAAACAACTTTCCTGAATGGTTTCATTGAAGAAGAAGTGTACATAGAACAACCATAAGGTTTTGAGATTGAAGACAAAGAGACTCATGTCTACAAACTGAAGAAGGCTCTGTATGGATTGAAGCAAGATCCAAGAGCTTGGTATGGAAGAATTGATAGTTTTCTGATGAGCTTGGGATTTACCAAAAGTAAAGCTGATCCTAACCTTTACTTCAAGGTTATGGATGATGAACCAGTCATATTATTGCTATATGTGGATGACTTGTTCCTGACAGGTAATAAGAATCAAATCTCACAGTGCAAGAAGAAGCTCGCTGCAGAATTCGAGATGAAAGACTTTGGATTAATGCATTATTTTCTAGGTCTCGAGGTATGGCAGAGCCTAGAGGGAATCTTACTCAACCAAGGGAAGTATGCAATATAAATCTTGAAAATATTTGATATGTTGGAGTGTAAATCCATGGCCATACCCATGGATACCAACTTGAGGTTATTACCTGATACTTCGTCAGAATTAATGGATGTGACTCTATACAGGAAGATTATTCGGTCGTTGATGTATCTGATGAATACTGGGCTAGATATATGCTTTGCTGTGAACACCTTGAGTCAGTATTTGGTTGAGCCCATACATGTTCACCTTGTAGCTACAAAGCATGTGATGAGGTACCTAAAAGGTACAATAGACTATGGTATCAATTATTCTAGAGATCATGAGTTCAGACTATATGGGTATACATATTTCGATTGGGAAGGAAGTGTCTCAGACAGGAAGAGAAATTCAGACGGATGTTACAGTTTGGGGTTAGCCATGATATCATGCTTAAGAAGGAAGCAATCCAGTGTTTCTCTTAGCATTGCAGAAGAAAAGTATGTTGCAACCTGTTCTCCTAGTTGTGAAGCTATATGGATTCAGAAGTTGTTATCAGGTCTATTTGATATGGATTTAGATACCACAGTGATTCTATGTGATAAATAGAGCTGTATAAAGATGACAGAGAAACCTGTGTTCCATGATAATTCAAAACACATAGAAATACGGTATTTATACATCTGTGATATGGTGCATAAGGGAGCTATAAAGCTCCAATATGTGAGCACGGATGAGCAGGTTGCAGATGTGTTGACTAAGACTCTGTCTTGTGTGAAGTTTGAGCACTTACGTGACAAGATTGGTGTATTCCATAAGGAATTCCCTCGAAAGGGGGAGTAGTGATGATGATATTGTGGTGCAGTGGGATTGATCATCCCTAAACAGTGATCCCATAATTCCGAAAGGAAGGATGGTCTTAAATGTTGATCCTGAGTTGTAATGGGATTGATCATCCCTAGACAATGATCCCGTAATTCTGAAAGGAAGGATAGTCTTAAATGTTGATCCTTAGAATGAATCCCTAGTTTCTAAAGGAAGGATTGTCTAATATATGAGTGTTGGACTGAATCCCTGGTTCCGCAAAGAAGGATTGTCCATGATCCCTAGTTCCGAAAGGAAGGATCATTAGTGTTGTTGGACTGAATCCCTACTTCAGAAAAGAAGGATCATCAGTGTTGTTGGACTGAATCCCTGGTTCCGAAAGGAAGGATTGTCCATGATCCCTATTCCGAAAGGAAGGATCACCAGTGTTTTTGGACTGAATCCATGGTTCTGAAAGGAAGGATTGTCCATGATCCCTAGTCTCAAAAGGAAGGATCACCAGTGTTTTTGGACTGAATCCCTGGTTTCGAAAGGAAGGATTCTCCATGATCCCTAGTTCTGAAAGGAAGGATCACCAGAGTTGTTGGACTGAATCCCAATTTACGAAAGGAAGGATTTCCCATGATCCCTAGTTCCGAAAGGAAAGATCACCAGTGTTGTTGGAATGAATCCCCAGTTCTGAAAGGAAGGATTGTTCATGATCCCTAGTTCCGAAAGGAATGATCACCAATGTTGTTGGACTGAATCCCTGGTTCCGAAAGGAAGGATTTCCCATGATCCAGAGTTTTGAAAGGAAGTATCACCAGTGTTATTGGACTGAATCTATGGTTCCAAAAGGAAGGATTGTCCATGATCTCTAGTTACGAAAGGAAGGATCACCAGAGTTGTTAGACTGAATCTCGAGTTTCGAAAGGAAGGATCAAGTGTGCTGCAGGTGATGATGCTCCTTATGATGTTCCAGTACTGAAGATGAGGATGCTCTGGTGCTTCATATGATGATGTTCCAAGATGATCTAATGTTGTAGAAGATGATGTTCCAGTATTGTATATGAGGATTCTCCAGTGCTGAAGATGTTACAGTACTATAGATGAGGATTATCCAGTGCTGAATATGTTCCAGTACTGTAGATGAGGATGCTCCAATGCTGAATATGTTCCAGTGCTGAAGATGAGGATGCTCCAGTGCTTCTAAAGATGTTCCAGTGCTGAAGATGAGGATGCTCCAGTGCTGCTGAAGATGTTCCAGTATTGAAGATGAGGATTCTCCAGTGCTATAGAAGATGATGCTCCAGTGATGAAGATGAGGATGCTCCAACATTGAATATGATGACGCTATTGAAGAACTATCAATGATTTATAGATGTATCAACCGATGTTCCAGATGATGTTGATGATACTCCTCCTCCCTCCGATGATGTTGTGTAGAGTTACACATGCAAATATTGTTGTCAGTATAATAACCTTCTTGTTAAGGGGGAGTGTTAAATTAATGTAACTTCAAAGAATATTCTACTTGTACTTTATTATTGTAACTCCGTCGGGGATGTTTTACCTCCGTTCAGAGATGTCATTATTATATTTGGTCATGTAAAAGTCACAAGGTAAAGCCTCCATTGTAATTCGGGTCGTTAGTACCCTAAAGAATGTAATATAATATTATTTGAGTCCTTCTAGGAGAGGTCGGCCCAGTCAGTTAAAGTGAGGCTGACCTAACTGGGTTAAAAGTTAACCGAAAGGTAAAGTATAAATAGAGGGTGAGTTCCTCTCACTTGTACCATCACTCACTTGTGCAAATCACATTAGAGGAGAGAGAGAAATATCCGTGAAGGAGGAGGAGGATTGGCTTGGGTCTAAAGTTTGGGTTTGTCTCTCTTATTTGTGAGACCTATTTTGGGCATTGTACTTTGATCATCTCTATTGAGGAATTTCATGCTGGGTTTTTTTCCCCTTGAGGGTTTCCCATGGTATATTGTTTTGTGCTTTGTGATTGTGTATCTTTCAGAGATCCTTATTATGCTGCTATTGTGAATAATGTATTGAATGATAATGACATGGGAATCTAGTCTATAGTAGCATATAATATTAACAACATGGACCTTATCTTTATCCTCTTGAGTATCGTGGAACACATCATCACCTGGAGAAGGAGTATCATTTGATTTTTATATGATATTATCAATATTATCCATATGTTCCATTAACTTCTCCTCTAAATTAACTAAATTAATTGTTTTCATAGACCCTTTAATATATTTCTCAATCGTATTATCCACATGTTTCATCAAATTCCCCTCTAAATTAACTAAATCAACTGTTTTTACAGATCCTTTAATCATATCTTCAATTTGGGACACTTGAAAAGATAGGTCTTCCCTCTCATTGTACGTCGGGGATGAGTCCTCTGGTCGTTTGAGTGGAGTATAATTTTTCCCACTTCCCTTTGGTGGCATTTTGAACAATATAAATAGATATCACGCCCTAGGTTTCACCTCAAATAGATCCTTCTACTCAAATTTATTCAAATTTAAAATGACATACATTTTTCAAAACCTGATTAGAAGACTGTTTTATAGAGGAATTGGAACTTAGGTAAATTTGAAATTTCCCTGGTTATGAAACCTCGATTTATTATATCTTGATGTATCCTCTTTCCAATGCTGTAGGTATGACCTAATTCTGATGTGCCAGTAATTGTCAATCTCCCAACACTTCTTATTTTTGGTCCTTTCAGAAGAGCAAACTTGTACGGTCTTCCAGGTGTCCAATATTTTGTATCTGGGTCTGAAATATATACCAAATATAGTGTGGTCTTCCTTCTTTCTGATGCAGTATTTATCACTCAATTTGGATCCTGCATTCCCTAGATATGACCTTTTTTCGCAGAACACATGTTTTAGACTAGTTTTTGGACTAGTTAGAATCTCTAGCTTCCACAACGAATATCTCTGAAACTATAATGGCTAAAAATCTAAAAAATTTGACCACAGATAGCTCGACATTTTTTCTAGATGGGTTTTGTGTTTCGATTCCTAAAACCTTGTAGAAAAAAATTACAGAGAAAATTCCAAGATGACTTGTTTTGAAGAAACTAGTCCCTAGGAAAGAGCTCTGATACCAAATGTTATGCAACAAATTTCCAAAAAGAGAAGAAATAGACCAAAGAGAGTACTCCACGCCTTAATAATGAAGAACATAGATGAATAGCAAGCCACTTCGAGGGGGTAACCTCCTTATACAATGTACTAAGTACACAAGACAAGACAAGACAAGACAAGACAAGACAAGATACTCGAATGAAAAGATCTCCTTCCTATATATAGGAGATTAAGAGGTACAATTTACAACTCACTGACCCAAGAAAACATAAATAATATAACCATACAAATTCCAATTACAACTAATGGAACAAATCTGACATCAGAACTAATGTAATGCACCACAATATAGGGGGGAATGTGCCTACATTTAGGGATTAACATTATGAAAAGATTGAAACTTTGCAATTTCCTTGATTTCACCTTCAAAAAGTACACCCAAACCATCCTTCTAATATCATCAACGAACAATAAAAAATACTTACATCCTTCAAGTGAAGTGTCCAAATTTCCACAAATATCATTGTGAACAAGTTGTAATCTCCTAGTTTCCCTCCAAGTACTTTTGGGAAATGCTAACCTCCTCTATTTTCTATAAATGCAATATTGAAATCTTGCATTTTCTTTCTGAAATGGGGGAAACCCCTTTACGATTCCTTGCTTTTGAAGTTGAATAAGACTATCAACATTCAAGTGACCAAAACGAATATGCCACAATCTGATGGGTGTAATACTGGTCTCAAGTGAACTTGCAAATTCTTTCATTCTTGGAATGATTATGCCTTTCATTTTAACAAGCTTTCCATCCTCATAACATGTCATCATTTTTTTATAAGCATCTTTAATTGACTTGATTTTATGTATCCCATCTTCCATTACAATTTGATGTCTTGACTAGCGAATCAAAACCAAATACAACAAGTTTTTCTTAGATGAGGGAACATACCAAACATTAGAGATCATTATTTCCCCAATTCGTATTAAAAATACCTTTACTGAAACTTTTCCCTGTGATATGTGAGTGGTATCATCAGCTAAAAAGAACAAATCCAAACGACAATCCTGATAATTCCAAAAGAAATCTTTCTTATATGTCATATGTTGAGTGGAACCTGTATCCATGATCCATGCATCCTAAAAATCACTTCTAAAATAATAAGTTGTCTGAAATAATTTTGCCTCTTCCGATCATTGAAGTGTTGTTGAAACATATTCACAATTCTCACTTTCTTCTGTATTCACATATTGTGCTAAAGAAAAATATTTTTGGCTTACAATCTTGTCATAAGAAAATCTACAATCTGATGCATTATGTCCAATCTTATTACATCGAAAACAAGTTACATGTTTCTTGCCTCTTCCTCTTCTATTGTATTGTGAATGTTGATTTGCTTCTTCTTTAGAACTGTTCTTAATCCAAGTCATATCACCTCTACCTATTCCTCTTCCACGGCCTTGACCACGACCTTGATTTGAGTACTAAAATAAATTACATTGATGTTCATTCCCCTTCTAATTACAATTTAAGTGATCAAAATATGGGTAGTGTGCAACAAGATATACACCTTAGAACTAAAAAATACAATAAAATGAACCGTATATCTCCAAAAGACAACAAAATAAACCTTATATCTCCAAAAGATAATAAAAGACACCTTATTTCATCACAAGAAAATAAAAATGCTCCTTATATCACCAAAAAAATGCACCTTGAATATTTGCAATAATAATGTTTTCCAGGTATGAAAAATATGTGATTGCTGCACCACCATCCAGAAATAAACCATAAAAAGAGAAAACCATGCACCAACTACTCCATGCAACAAAGGATATCTATAAAGGATATCCATAGGGGCTTGACCTTAACCCACATATAGTCTCGTCAAAAAAGTAATTGATTGAGTTTTATTGTGATCTAATCAAAAGTTAATGCAACACATCATCAAAGTTTTATAATGGAAAAAATTTAAAGTCTCCTTATAACACCTTGCCACACAATCCATGTTATAAAACCTTTGTTAAAGCTCTCCTCTTACATAAGCCAAACAAATAATATATAATTGTCTTATATCTCCTTGGTTACATATGATACCTTTTAATAAAAAAAATGTTTGAGGGATTTACAATTTCTTTTAAATTTGTTGTGGAGTAAATATAGGGTTGTGCTTCTTTGTTCACGTTGAAATTCAGTTTCACGGTTCGTATAAAACACAATTTACTACCCACTTCACCAAGTTCCAACACATTGATTCAAATAACAACAAAGGAAAATTTAACCTATTAAGACACTTGAGATTCCATGCATTAAGCATGCTTTGAAATTAAATGTTGCGATCACGCACATAAATCATAACCTATACCACAACAACTTCATTTTTCCTCTCGTTCAATTTTGATATTATAAGACAAAGCAGTATGATCCTCGTTCAATTTTGATATTATAAGACAAAGCAGTATGATCCTGAAATCTATATATTCTTCAAAGGCATTTAAGCACCCTCAAATTTGTAAAAGGCAATTGGTTGGATCATGTGAACGTGTAAGTGTTATTTTTACATTAATGTTTACTAAAGCATTTATTCACTAAAGTCTTAAGCTAAATATTTTGGAAATATTTTGGATGATAGTTTCTAACATGTTTTAAGTATTTTCTCCACATTATTATGTCTATTTTTTATGTGTATGCATTTTTTGTCACATGTTTTAGATTTTATTTACTATCAGTGTAGATCCAAATCCTAGGCTCCATCAAGCGCCAGGATGGATCAAATCTCCCTAGGTGCAAACCTCTCTTTGAATAGCTCCTTGAGTGCAATACCTGAGCCACCTAATCCTAAGCTCTAAAGTCTCTAGTTTAAATCTCATATTTACTTTTTACTTTGTATAACTCTTTTTTGTTTATGGCCGACATAATATTTATTACTTTTTACTTTGTATATTCTTTTTTGTTTACTTTGTATTATTTTGTTACTCCACAAACACTCCACAAACTCGACAAACACTCTAAAGTCTCATATTTACTTTTTACTTTGTATTAAAAGTAAAAAGTAAAGTCTCTAGTTTAAGTCTCATGTTTACTTTTTACTTTGTATTATTCTTTTTTGTTTATGGCTAACATAATATTTACCACCTAATCCTAAGCTCTAAAGTCTCTAGTTTAAGTCTCATATTTACTTTTTACTTTGTATTATTCTTTTTTGTTTACTTTGTATTATTTTGTTACTCGACAAACACACACATGTTAAAAGATCTCCCTCATACTGGGCTGTAGAGCGCCTCTCGGCGTAAAGATTCACAGCAAGTGATATCAAATATCTTCTTGGGCAAAAGAGTATGATTTTTTTTTTTCATTTTGGAGATTTTCAAGAAAAAAAAGGCTATGGCACTTAGGTTCATTTTTTAATCTTTATGTGTAGGATTTGAAGAAATAAATTTCAGATTTGTGTTCCCCTCAAGAAATTGAAGAAATAAATTTCAGATTTGAGTTCCCCTCAAGAAATACTTAATTAAAATAAAATAAAATAAAACAAAGTATGGGAAGTGAAGATATCACTTATATAAAATAATCTATTCTAGTTTTTTTTTTGGTTATGGACACAACTTTATTGTAGGAATTGTAGATCATAAAAATTTTGTTAGGATTTTTAGAATGAATCCATACCAAATTACATTAGTGGAGGCAATTTCTTTTGCCATGGTAATCTGGTAAAGTCCGCTACTTCGTAGGACATACTCCATACGAGCTCTCCATGAGAAGTAGTTGGTACTGGTAAGAAAAATGTCACTTGGAGTGGACATATTAGAATATGGAGGTAATAAGGCTTCAAACATATAAATGGTATATATTAAAAGGTTTCTTAAAGATGGAATGCTACCATTTAAAATATTTCTAGATAAATTTAGAAAGGTTAGGTCCCTAATATTGGTGATATGTGGAGGGGTGTTTCCTTGGGGGGGTCGCAAAGGTAAATAGGTTAGTTTTTTTAGGTGTGAACAATTGGTAAGCGATATAAGAAAGGGTATTATTGTAGAATTGCCACTACCAAGTTGATTGCGATGCAAATATAATTTTTCAAGGAAACACAACTTACGTAATTCTATTAGCACACTGTCACTCAACATGTTCTTTCTTAGAGAGATTATTTTGAGTTTTGAACAATTTTAAATAGAATTTGGTATGTTTCCGCTAATTTTATTTCTCCATAAAGTAAGATTTCTCAAGCTAGCCATATTTGACAAAGAAGTGTGAATGCTTCCCATGAGATTATTTATGGAAGTATCCAAATCTATCAAAGTGGAGATATTTGACAAAGAAATGTGAATGATACTTGATAACTCATTATCAATAGGTAAAGAATTTGAAGATTAGTCAGCATACTTAATTCTTGTGTAATGCAAGTCTCATAAATTTGTTTATACCAATATCCAAGTAAATCAAAGCATACATACTTCCAGTTAGATAGTTAAAGGAATGTACCAAGTAAGCCAAATTTGTGCAATTTTCAATATCACTTGGGATGCTTCCCTCCAATTCATTGTGGTCTAACCAGAGCATCTTCAAATGAAATTGGCATCCTAATTGACATGGGATGTACTTGTGGAGTAGATTGCCATTGAGATCAAGCATATGGAGAAACAAAAAAATGGAAAGGGAAGCAGAGATGGGGCTGTGCAGATCCATGGAAGTGAGGTTGAGAGAGACATATATGTCCATGTGATGGCTGCTGCAGTTGACAGAATTCTAGTTGTAGAAGGGAACTACGTGTTTCCAGTTGGCCATGGCACAATGGAGATCATTGGCTATTTTGTTCTTAAATTGCAAGAGTGATAGTCGATTGTCATGAAATGAGTGCATAGAGGAGAAGAAGGAAAACATGAAGAGTAAGAAAAACATATGAAGAGGTAAAGAAACACAGAGGAACAACATGGTGCTTGAAATTCATAGGAAAAAAAGAGAAATTGCAGCATCTTCTCAAAATGGAGAAAGCAGAGCAATTCAACAATATGAAGTGGAGAAGTGCAGTGCAATATGTGTGGCTTTTGAAAATTATTTATAGGTGGAAAGAGAGAGAGTAGGGTTTGGTTATTAACAAAGAGACCCAAAATTTTCAGCTTGATCGGGGTGATTATGGTGGAGAGCACTCAAAAGCCAAGAGCTTGGGTGTAAAGAGAGAACTTGTCTAATTATTGACAAAGAGATCATATTTTTGAGTCTTGAAATTTATTCCATGACATCTACTACCTTAGCTAATTTTTGTTGGAATAAATTTAATTGAAGATCAATTCTTCGATCCTCAAGTTGCGAATCAAACAAATCTTTGAGAGTTTTCTACGCTGACAAAGCATTATTGCAATTTTCGATGTGCACAAAAAATTCATCGGAAATAGTAATTTGAATAAGCGTTGATTCCTTCTCATCTTTTAACTCCCATATTTCTAATTGATTAGTATCAACAGGTTTTGTAGGTTGTGTATTACAAATTCCCTTCCATAATTCATCTGTCACAATTATTTATTCTAGTCAGTCGTCCTCGTTTGTTAACTCATTTATTGCACTAACAACATTCTTGTAAGTCTCCCTTTATTTTTTTGGTTATGGATATGAACCCTTATTATCTGTGCTATTTTGTGGTGTACCATTCTTGGGTCTAGATCTCATAACTGCTCATAAATTATTTGTATTCAATACTTCATGTATTGGAACGAACTGTAGCAAGTTTTTCATTCTTCTTACTCATGATTTTTTCAATAATAATGGGGCAATCTTGAGTGAGTGATCACCCACCCCACATTTTGTACATAATTTAAAATTTGTTCTATCTGCTAATTAGGATTTATATTGTCTTCTTTAAATCATATGAAGCAACAAGATCTAGTAAATCTTCCTCAACCATCATGTCGAACACCCCTTCCTCCGTAGCGTCTTCGACCACCATAACCTCCTCTTCCTATGTATCAATAACGATTTTCTCTTTGGTCATCTAATTGAGTATAGTATACTTTCTAATAGTTGTGTTGGTTCTTCCCATTTATATCACATTATATTGTATTGTGTGAAGATTCTTCACAGATAGTGCACCATTTTGGTTTTTTATTTTTCAAGTTATATAGGCTATCATACGTGGCATGATTGAAGACACTTTCACAAATCTCACAGTAGCATTATGTTTTAATTATTCGAACATCTTGGGGATTATCAATCGCTTCTTTAAATTTACACTTGTCTTTGTTATGGCCCTTAGTTTTACACATTCATTTCCTTTCCCCAAGTTTTTTTGGAGAGTCATGAGAATCATTTCATTTCAAATCTTTGACATATCTCTATTTCATGGAATATTTGAAAGAAATCTCTGGCAAGATGCGTATATGCTACACCATACATTCGATCTTTGAATGGCTAACTCTTGGATCGACATCTGCATAATTTCTCAATTCTCTTCTAGTCATCTATCAGTTAAGATGGTCGTTCCATCATCATTGGTTTCAATTTGTTGTGAATTTTTAAGTGCATCTTCATATGTATTAATATTATGCATTTGTAGTGGGTCTCTTATTATTTTTAGTAGCCCATCAACAAACCATTATATAAGGAGTTCGTCATTGATTATATGGGGAATTTGACTTAACAAATCTTTAAACCTTCTATCATAAATCTTTAAAATTGTAAAAAATTAGGTCAATATATTGCAGGTACTAGGGTGGGATGAGGGGTTTAGGGGGGTGTTATAGGAACAACAAATCCCATGCTTTAGCTAAAAGCACGGGAGCCCCAATTTTTTAATAAGTACAAAGGTATTTGGGTAAGTGTTTCTTTAAACACCAGATTCTTTAGTGTTATCCTTGTCATCCTTTGCCTTACCTTTGTTTGGCTTGATTGCCATCCTTCTAATAATTTTTCTAAGTGTTTTGGTCTAGGGGAAGCCTTTAAGTTTGAGTATTTTGTCTCCTGTTTTCACCATCTCGAAACCCGACAGTTTGCGCACTTGAAACCTGAAACCCAAAAACTGCGGGTTGCGGGGTTTCATTTGTCTGTTTTTCAGTTGTTGTCAACCCGAAACTCGAAACCCGACAGTTGCGGGTTGCAGGTTTTCCTTTTCAATAATTTTGGGATATGGCATCCGGAAACCCGAAAACCCGAAACCCCCCATTACAGCTTTCGGCTTTCGGGAATTCATTTTAAGTTTTAATCGTGTTGTTGTTCCCGAAAATCGAAACCCGACTTTTCTGTTTGCGGCTTTCGGGAACGCATTTTACGTTTTTCATGGATTACCATCCCAACACCTGAACCCGACATTTCGGTTTGCGGCTTTTGGGAATCATTATTTTCGTTAAAACTTTTGTGATTTACGTCCCCGAAACCTGAAACCTGACTTTTCAGGTTGCGTCATTCGGGAACCCAAATAAACCTTGTGAATAAAGTACCCATCACTGGATCCCGAATCCCGAATCGGGCAATCTGAGCCCTTCGTTCATTCTAAATCGCACGGTCAGGATTTGATCAGGTAAATTCGATAAATAAGGGTTTTTCTATTTTTCTTTTATCATTTTTACTACTGAAAATTACTGTGCTGCGCCTATTTTATTGCGGATTTGTTGCTATGGGTCATTTTTTACCAGTTTTCAGTTGTTTCAGGTGGGAGTGTCCCTGTTGCCACATTCCGTGTTTGGGAATTTGGTTGTTTTGGATTTAGTAATAGTTCTCTTTCGTCATTTGGTAGAGTCCATAGGGTTTTGCAAATTATCCTTTGTTCCAGTCTTTCATGGATCACTTTGATCATTGATTGTTAATTAAGAAAGTTGGGTCCGATTTGACAGGTGAAATTCGGTTACCAGTTTGAACATGCTGGATCCCTCGTTTTCGTCATTTCGCAATCAGCTCTCTCGCCATAATTTCTGTTTTCCTCTCAGATTCGGAGCCATTATTGTTGATTTGATTGACCTATAATGATGAGTTTTAGATGTGATTTTAGTCATGCAAGTCTCGATTAAATTTGTACTTTCACATTCATCTTAATCCAGTTAACTCGTTCCATGACTCGTTTTTATAGTTTGGGTGATTGAAATGTCCTAATCATATGACTCCAATCGCTGCGGCTTGTCATACTCAATCATTACAATTTTATCCACTTCTTTTAAATTTGGAAATAACCATGAAACCTTCTGTTCGTCCTCCATATTCTGTTAAAGGAAAAATCCTGGTTTTTATTTTGAAAGTTTGCTTCTTGACAAATTAGGTGTTAGCAATATGCAGATAGGTTATGAGGCTCTTGATGTATATCATGGGGGCGACAAGTTGCAACCTTTGGTATATCAAGAAACTATGTCACCACCTTTTGATGCAGGCACTCCTGAATTGTGCAGCGATAGCGAAGGAGAGGATTCTGACGTTCTTATTGTCTGCATGAAGCTCCGCGAGAAGAAGGAAGAAAAATTTCCTGAAGAACCAATCGACCAGGATAATACTATTATACATGATTTTATAATCAATGAAGATCCTGTTATTCCACCGTCTCCTTATAAGGAGGACCCTTTGAAGGACTTCTCTATTTTTGAGAATGTCATTCATAATCCGGAGATTCCCATGGAAGATCTTTCAGAACTTAAACCGCCTATTGTTGGTAACCGGTGATTAGGTGCTCGATTCCATATCGTATCATGGGTATATCTGCTGCATCAGAAGCCAGATACCGAGGAATAATTTTGTCGAAGGATTAATGGAAATCGTAAAAATATATGAAAAATGTTAAGATTTCTCGGATAAATAGTCTGATCTAATTTTGTAAATCCCTATTTTTTAGGAAATTCCAAGCTTTACTCTGTTTTTGATTTCTTATTTAAAGAGGAGCTATGCTTCTCTTAGGGAGGGGTTGGTAATTCTGGAGTTACACATCAGCAAGAGAAAGGACTGGGGATACTCTGTTCATCAGAGCTTTTGTGATTTCTGTACAAGACTCTTTTAATACAGTAAAGTCATATTTTGATCTATCTCTTGTTATTCTTCAAGTTTATTTGAGAATTACTGGTTGTACACTTCATATTGTCATATATAGTGAATGATATCATTTTGCATATATATGATGTATGGATCTATTATATTGGTTTCCCTATATGATTGATTGATTCCGTGAGGTATTTTATTGAGTTTATGTTAGGAACCCATGTCAACCCTTCTATTTACTTTGTTAGTATTATGTTGTTGGATGCATATGATTTGTAAGTCGTCCCGTAGTTTTTGTTGATCCATAGTTGTGTTGTTGTTGTTTGGCACATATGCTTTGTAAGTCGCCCATAGTATTGTTGATCCATAGTTTGTATTGGCCCATGGTTTTGACCCATAGTATTGGCGCCTAGACTTAGTATATAAGTGTGTGTTGAGGCCTATGAAGGAACCGTGAAGTTATTTGTATTGATCTTGCTCAAAGGAGGTTGCCCCCTCAAAGTGGCCTGTGATCAATATAAAAGTGATTCTGAGTTCTGTTATTTCTGCTATCTCGTGTGTTTTCATTAATTAATTATTGTAGGTTCTTCACATCTGGTATCAGAGCACTTTCTTGGGCTCGTTGGGTGAAATTTCTGCCAATTTTTTTTTGCATCTGTTGCAGCTTCGGATCTGGGAATACTCCATATCTGCTTAATTGTGGGAAGTACTTGGGCATAATCCCTAAAAATCATTGTGAGGAGTATCACAGGAAACCCAAAGTAGTTGGCCCATTGAGAGGACCTGCCAGCGAAAAGGGCAACGACCCCTACCTGATTGACTAGTTCCTACCCGTGAGGTAAATCAAGAGATGTCGTTTGTGGCAAAGCGGTTATCGGTTTTACCTGAGCCGTGGAGTGAGGGGTACTACCCCAATACACAAACCGTCAGAAAACATTGGTGGCCAAGTGAAACCCATGAACTGTTAGGAAGCCGCACATACCTGGGGTCCATATCTATTTTCAACTGAACTGTTGCTGCATCATTTCAAATCCATTTTGAAAGTCGTTCCAGATCCAGCTGTTTCAGATCTATTTCAGATCCAACTGTTTTTGATCCAGTCGGTGCCGTTTCGGATCCCTTTGTTTCCGATCACTTCCGCGCCATTGCAGATTTATGTGTTTGAGATCCCTTCCACGCCGTTGCAGATCCATTCCTGAAAAAAATAAAAAATTCTATTTTTTGGCCATATCTCCCTTGTTTTCACTCTGTTTTTTCTTGAAACTTCACTGACACCCTTGCAATCCCATTCTGCATATTTCATTCCTAAGGACCCTATCCCAAATTCCACTTCCCAAAGCCCGAAATCCCACATTTGTCTATTTTTAGGGTTTTCCATAACTTCTTTGGATTTTACCCAATTGCCTTCAAATTTTTCCAGCGAGTTCCTTTCTTAATTATGCTTCTTTATCCCTCTCTGCCAAATTTTCTCATTCTTTCACCCCGCTTCTAAAATCCCCATTTTTTGCTTCCCTATCCATAAAAAAGTGTCCAAAACCTAGTCAAATTTCAATTACCCCTCCGAGTTTTTCCCAAATCCAAATTTCCCTTTACTAAATAAGCTTTTGTTTGTGTTTTTCTATCCATTCCCCCCCCCAAAAAAAAAACCTAGTTATGGTTGTCACCCGCGCCAGAGAAAAAACCATGGAGGAAGCACTTGCAGCCATCCAAACCAAACTCCAAGATCTGGATGAAAACTTTCTTAGCCTCCATCTTCAGCATTCAGCCATGAACAATAACCGACAACAAGAATCTTCTGCAGCCACTGGGTTCTCTTCTTCCATCCATTTCCGTGGTCCAAAGCTTGAATTTCTTCGCTTCAATGGTACTAATCCGACTGGATGGGTCTATCGTGCATAATAGTATTTCAGTCTGCATAATACTTTTGATGTCCAAAAAGTTCCACTTGCATCCTTTCATTTGGAATAGGAAGCCCTTCAATGGTACCGTTGGTACATCAAGGCTCATGATGAGCCAAAATGGATAGATTTTTGCCAACTCCTTTTGCAACGATTTGGTCCCAGTGCTTTTGATGACTTCACCGGAGCACTCACTAAACTCCGTCAAAGTGGCACTATGAGAGAGTATCAGACCGAATTTGAGAAACTAGCCAATCACACAGAAGGCTTGTCTGATGAATTCTACAGGAGTTGTTTTATCAGTGGTCTTAGGATGAAATCCGGTTAGAGGTTAAAATGTTCTGTCCCAACACAATGATGGAAGTCCTAGGGTTAGCTAAGTTGGAAGAAGACAAGATTGCAGCCCAACAACGCTCCAAACCCACTTTTATTTCCTTTCAAAATATGGGTTCTCAACGACCTCCCATTCTGCAAGCAACTCGACCAACTCCTATCAAGCATTTGTCTGAAACAGAGATGCAGGCACACAGAGAAAAAGGGTTTTGTTATAATTGTGATAAGAAATTCACTCGAGGACATAGATGTGTTCAACAAAATATCTATCTCTTGGATATGGGTTCTCCGCTTGCCTCTAAAATTGGCGAAGAAGCTCTAGATCCAATGGATGCTCAGGTCAACATTCAGGAGCCTCCTATTGACCCCCCATATCAGGATGAACAACTAGAGATATCTCTCCATGCTTTATCCGGCGTCACCACCCCCCAAACAATGCGGGTCAGGGGTTATTTCAAGAAGCTTCCTCTTACAATACTCATTGATTCTGGTAGCACTCATAACTTCATTGACCCCTGGATCGCCAAACAGGCTGATTGTTTTTTCCATCCTTGCTCCAACTTTGAAGTCATGGTTGCTAATGGAGGCACCTTACCTTGCAAGGGAAAGTGTCACAATGTGCGTATCTCTCTGGAAGATTATAACCTGCTCTATGACATGTTTGCCTTGTCCTTAGGCGGATGTGATGTGGTTTTGGGTGTTCAATGGTTATGCACACTTGGCCCCATATTATGGGATTTTGGTGAACTTTGGATGTAGTTTTTAGTCAATGGGACACAACACAAATTTACAGGCTTACAACCAGGGTCTCTCTGCATCATCAGTTCACATCGCCTGGAAAAGATCCTTAAGAAGAATTCACATGGTATCATCGCTCAGCTCCATTCCATTCATATGCACCCATCAACGGTCTCCACTACTTCCTTGGATAGATATGCAGGTGTCTTTGCTGCACCAGTGGGATTTCCTCCTTCAAGAGACCTTTCCGGTAAGCATTTAGCCGTGTCTACATCTCAACAGGAAATGATGGCTATTTTGCATGCAGTATCGACGTGGTAGCCATCCCTATTAGGGAATTATTTCTGCATCAAGACTGATCTCCAAAGTCTGAAAAATTTCTTGGAACAATGGGTCTCCTCCCCAGCACACCTGAAATGGGTTATCCACCTCATGGTTTATGACTATGCAATCACTTACAAGAAGGGTAAGGACAATATGGTGGCAGATGCTCCTTCTTGCACATTTGATGACCCAGTTTCTCTTACAACTATTTCTCTGCTTGTTCCAAACTGGTTGCAATATGTTCAACAGAGCTATCTCTTCTATGGACTCCATGCTTCTTCATCGGAAGGGCACTCTGGGTTCCTCCAAAAGTATGACCGGGAACAATGTAACTTCTTTTGGAAGGGACTGAAACTACCAATTCAACAGATGGTGGTTGACTGTGATACTTGCCAGGTAAACAAGGGTGAAACGACACTCCTTTTGGGACTGCTAGAACCCTTTCCCATCCCTACACAGACTTGGACAACTATTTCTATGGATTTCCTAGAAGCGCTCCAGTGGTACAATACCATGTCTACAAGGACACCATATGAAGCAGTCTATGGACAAGCACTGCCATTTCTTCTTCCATACACCCTCAACAACTCCCCAGTTCAGGCAATTGACTCGCTTCTTCGAAACCGTGATCAGATTCTTCTCATTCTGCAGGACAATCTTCACATGGAAAGAATTTGACTGAAACAACAAGCCGCTGAGCACCGTTCAAAGCGCACTTTTCACGCAGCTGATATGGTTCTTCTTCATCATTCCAAGCAATCCTCCTGAACCTCAAAAGGCGTCAGTGGCCCGGAATGCAACCCGAAGATGCTACAGGGGAACCACTCCGTCCAATTCTGCATCAATTTCCACATCTAAAGATTTGAGGACAAAGCTTTTTCTAAGGGAGAGGGTATGTTAGGAACCCATGTCAACCTTTCTATTTACTTTTTTAGTATATTGTTGTTGGACACATATGCTTTGTAAGTCGTCCCGTAGTATTTGTTGATCCATAGTTGTGTTATTGTTGTTTGGCACATATGCTTTGTAAGTCGCCCATAGTATTGTTGATCCATAGTTTGTATTGACCCATGGTTTTGAACCATAGTATTGGCGCCTAGAATTAGTATATAAGTGTGTGTTGAGGCCTATGAAGGCACCGTGAAGTTATTTGTATTGAGCTTGCTCAAAGGAAGTTGCCCCCTCGAAGTGGCCTGTGATCAATATAAAAGTGATTCTGAGTTCTGTTATTTCTGCTATCTCGTGTGTTTTCATTAATTAATTATTGCAGGTTCTTCACAGTTTATTCAATATTAATACTTTCTTTATCGATTTCTGCAAATGATTCGTTGCACACAATAATCATGGTTAATTTTTCAATTGACAGAATGATTACAGATTGAATCTTGAACAGGCTTAAGTACTTGAATTATTGTCTTTTAATTTTCATTAATGGATTGTGATTTAAGTTAATAACTGACACATAAGAGACGTTTCTATTGACGATGGTAATTTACTTGTTCATCATACCCCAAGGTTGATCTGCACAAAATCAAGCTTTCTTTTTAGAATAGGACTTACTTATATTAGTTTCCTCTTCTGAAATAGGTTAGGTTAGCTTAGCTTTACTATTTTCACACCCTTGTTTTCCTTGATTGGAAAACTGATCTAATTGGTCAAATTATCAACTCTTAGAGTGCTAGCGGAGGCCAAATATCTGCGGGGGATCACCATACCAAACAGGCTGGGGATAGAACTGCCCTTGTACAGGGTCTTTCGAATCCTTTCAACTTGGGTTTTCTTCCTCTGTTGGGAGCCTTGGAACCATTCCAACACCTTTGCATCTAACCTGCACAACCGAGGCATCAATAGGGGGTTAATAAGAATTGGTGTATAAAAAAGGGTGGTGGGGCGGGGGGTAGGTTTTAAGTATTGGGAAGGGGTTTCAACCAAAGGAGTTCGGGCCAATATCTCCAAAAAGTAAGGGTATTCTTTAATATCCCACAATTGCACATGTTATGTGAGAGGTTCACTAAGTGAAGCTCCCATGGTTACAAATTCCATAACTGTCGGTCGGTCGACTGACGTGACCGACCCGATCGACCGGTCATTTCACTCCTCTAGTTAGCTAGGCTGACTAGCTCCTCTAGAAGTGACCAAGCTTAAAAAACTAATGTTGGTATTAACATGACATGAGGTTACAACTAATAGATTTGAATTGATACTAATTGAACAATGGGTTTGATTGGAGTTGCTTCCTGTTCATAATATATATTCATTAAAACTTCAAGAAGAGGTTGCGGTTGGCTATATGACTTAGAAGAGTACTTAACTACAACACCCAACAAGGAAATCAACATCTAGATTTATTTGGAATTGGTGGCCGCGGGAAGGGAATTAGTATGGATTTAGGGTTTAAGTCTCTTCGAATGAAGAATTTTTGATGTGAAATAAAAAAAACACTTCCAGTAAAATATAGGGTTCATAGCTCTATCATTTCTTGATTTTGTCCCAATCATAAAAAAGGAAAAGGAAATAATCACATACTATTAAAATTTTGCTATTCCAAGACCTTTATAAATTCCTTCATCTTCTTCAATGCGAGATTCACAATTCAACTCTTCAACATCTACCAACTAGCTCTGATACCACTTTGACAAAGTGTCCTCACCTACACAAGTTTTATTAATGAGGGAAAATAATTACATCACATATACGTGGGAGCTAAGGGCCAAAATCTACCTCATGTGCAATACAAGATGGGTTTAAATAACCCAAAACTAATAATTGAAAATTTTCATTATCTAAAACCAACTTGAGCACCTCACATAATCACGTGAGTGTGTAAGTGTCCTTTTTACATTAATATTTACTAAAACATTTATTCACTAAAGTCCTAAGTTAAATATTTTGTATCATAGTTTATAACATACCTTATGTGTGTTCTCTACATTTTGTGTATATTTCTTATGTGGGCGCATTTTCTTAGTCACATGTTTTATATTTTATTTTCTTAGTGGATGAATTTTTTTCTTTTCATTTTGTAGATTTTCAAGGGAAAAAAAGGGTTGTGGCACTTAGTTCCTTTTTTTAATCTTTATGTGTAGGATTTGAAGAAATAAATTTCAGATTTAAGTTCCCCTAAAAAATACCCAATTTTAAAAAAACAAAACAAAGTGTGGAAAGTGAAAATATCACTTATTGAAAATAATATATTATAGTTTTCTTGTTACAGACACAACTTTACTGTAGGTATAAAAAATAATATAACTTTTGTTAGGCTTCTTAGATTGAATCCATATCAAATTAGCACTAATGGAGGCTGCTTCTTTTCCCAAGGTAATCCGGTAAAGTCCCCTACTTCGCAGGACATCCTCCATACAAGATCTCCATGAAAAGTAGTTGGTACCAGTAAGAGAAACATCACGTGAAGTGGCCATAATAGAATATGCAAGTAATAGGGCTTTACCATAGAAATGATGGTTTATATGCATCTGTCTAAACAAAAAAGTGGTTTAGAAAAAAATGGCACTGAAACGGACTTTGAATGTAAAAGTTATTTCCTTTTGAAGAAAGAAATAAAAAAGAATTATGGAACCACATGGTAGGAAAAGGTTGATCCACGTGGTGATGGTAGAAAAAATACAGTAAAGAACCTGCCCCCCCCCTACTAATTTTGCTTATAGGCACACTTTCAATTAAGTTTCTTTTAAAATAAGTGACCCACTTTTGTAAAACAAGTGGTAAGCACTTTTGCAAAGAGTTACTTTATAAATTAAAGTTACATGAACTTTTGCAAAAAGTAACAAAAGAAGAACTTGAACCCAAAATCTCTTACTTGTTAAAGTAACTTTCAACCAAGTGAGTTAAGCAAAATATTTAGTAATATTACACACAAGAATGGGTGTGTTCCTAGTGTTGTTGTTGTTGGTTATCTTACCCGGAAATGTAAGTTTTCTCATTGTTTATGGTTTACCGAGTTCACACAAGGTGCATAACATAGAGCATACACAGTTAAGAAAATCATTTTAACTCTGTTTCTGATTGTTGAATTTGCACAGAGCACATGGAAAAGAACATACACAGACTGAAACTGTGACAAACTGGGAATAAAATAGGAAAACCAAGATAGAGCATGAACAAATATGAGAAAGAATTAAAAAAAAACCCTTCAATGTAAACAATATAGCTATGAATCAAATAAAATAGTTGTTTCTTGGGAAAACATAAACCTTTTTGAGTGAAACAAAAAATGTTTCAAACAAAAAGTGGCACTCCATATGCAATGGAACACCTCTCTCAGCCTAGATATACCCATAAATAACATAATTTAGAAATCATTTGATGCACATAGCTAGACCAGTTCAAGATCTCGATCAACAACAAAAGCATGACTTCATAAGCACTCTAATACCATGTTTGACTAACACATGATATTTCCAAATGTCGAACACCTTAAGCAACCTTTTGCACAAATAGATCACAGATCAACACACTGATGTTTTACGTGGTTAAAATCCTTTGAGAGGGAAATAGTTCATGGCCCCAACCAAATAGCTACTTAGCCAATATATTAATGAAATGAAAAATATTTTACATATGATTTTCTCACAATCAATCATCAAGCACATTATCATCCATACTCTTTAAATAGAGATAATGGACCAATCATGTGTTAAGCCATAGATTAATACCCGCTAAGATTGAAGTGAAGATGAACCATCATATCACTTTATGCCTAGAACATATTGTGACCATCAGAGTACTCAAGTAGAAATGCATACTAAAGAAACATACTTTATCTGAAGACACATTATACCAAGTTGATCTTAAGTAAATCATAAGTGTCTAAATATCCCAACAAATACATGGGATTATATATACATTTAACTTATCATAATTAATATTTACATAAAATGACCTATAAAGTACTTTAAATGAGTGATATACTATGTAAGTGAACATCAATGCCAAAATAAAAAAGGTTATTTGTTTCAGTGATTACATTTATTTAGATTTTTTTATCAAATAAATAATCCATTAATTATGGAGGGGATATCTCCTCTATCATTCATTCTCCGTTTTTTTCATTGTTTTATTTGAGTTATTTACTTAAATTTAAATTATTATCTTACTAGCTTGGGTTCATTATTTGAAACTTAATATATCCTTTATAATCTCCAAATTAATAGTATCTAATCTTAGAAAAATTCCAAAATCTCCTTACAAAAGTACTCATTAAGCCTTAAATTTGTGATTTTAAGTTTTATGACATCTTCTTTTGGTTTCCTTTTTATGTCATTGGTACTTTTTACATTTAGTTTTAAATACCCTTGGTCCTTCTTCCTTGACTTTAAATTTATTAATGTTTTTGGTTTCCTTTTTATGTCAGTGGTACTTTTCACATTTAGTTTTAATTACCCTTGGTCCTTCCTTGAATTTAAATTTATCAATGTTTTGGCATGTGGTACTATAATGTCCCTTTTTTGAATTTTATTAAAATGGTGAAATTTTAAACTTTTCCACTAGTTCGACCTTTGACTAGTATTGGTCTCTTGGTCTCCAAACGACTCCAAATGCTCCGAAATTGTTATAGAAGGTGTATGGATTATATTGAGACATGAATATGAGGTTTATGAATTATTTATAGACTTAAAAAGGCTTCTTCAACTCTCCTTTAAGTTCTGGCCAAAGTAGGGAGTTTGACTAGCAATTTCTCTTTGACTAGTATTGGTCTCTTGGTCTCCAAATGACTCCAAATGCTCTCAAATTGTTACAGAAGGTGTATGGATGATATTAGAACATGAATATGAGGTTTATGTATTCTTTATAGACTTAAAAATATTTTTCAACTCTTATTTAAGTTCTGGAAAAAGTAGGGAGTTTGACTAGCAATTTGGGGTTCAAATCCCCCTTGGGTAGATGCTGGAAATGGATCTCCAAGTGCTATGGGACCCTCTCAAATTTATGAACAGAGGAAGGGGAAATATAAGGGAAATAAATATAGGTTCATATGCATCTCCATTCAAGTTATTAATTCTGTTACAACCCTCTCCAATCAGCTACAAAAATACTAGTTTCGACCTTGGGGGAAATGATAGGTAAATTTCTCCAAATGAATCCAAAAGCTTATGAAGTGAACATGAAACTTGTAATACACATTATTAATAGTCCATATATCATTATTAAATCATTTTTTCACTTATTCATTCGAAATTATCATCACAACATTGAAAACATCAACATAGTGGGGAAAATGCACCATTTTCTCATTAATGATCAGATTTATACATTTCCACTTGGAATATCGACCTGAAACTTTCTTAAGGTGAAGAAAAGATAATTTTAATCATATTAAAAAATAAATGGGGCATTAGAATCTCCCCCAAAGAGTACAATATCTCACCAAGTGCACCTTCCCTCAAGGATCATGAATATGCCAAGAAATAGAAGAATGGTTGTAGAAGCAAGCTGAAAGATATGTGACCATGAACTAACCTGTATCTTCTTCCTATAAAAAAATACTCCATTAAATATCCAAATGAAAGGTCTGAATGGCCTTTCCAATTACAAAGTATGATGGGAATCTTTCACCCTCGAAATTGGTGCTAAGGCAAGTAGAGTAGCACTCCACTAGCTCTCCTCTCCCAAATGCAAAATGAAAATTCTAAAATGATAAAAAGATACCATCCTTCTTTTTTATTGTCTTTTATAAACTTCTAGTTTCCTCCATGGGTCTAATTCCTCCCAATATATTCATGCCAACTCAAGTTGGGAAGAGATTCCCAAGTATGCCACGTGTCCTTCCAATTTTAGCTTTCTCCTTCTCCAAATTTGAATTGGTGTCTCTTTGGCTGCCCTAACTCACTTGAGCGCTCTATTGGAGGCTATTTTTAGCCCTGAAATGTAATATATGTCATATTTCAGTCTTCAGGTCTGATTTGTGTCATAGGTGTCATAGCATCTTCATCATTGTTGTCATAGAGCTAGGGAATCTAGTCCAAGTGTCTCACTAGCTTCAAAATGCCTTGTCCTCTTCCATGTGAGTTACTCTTCCACTCAAATTAGACCTTAATTGATTCATTCCAAGTATATTGACCTTAAAACTCATCCCAAGAACATTGGTCTTTTTATGGATTCAAAATGACAAGAGGAGGATGCCATGTGGCATAGAAAATCTAGCTTGTGTGGGTCCCACATCATCCATGTGTCTTCATGATCAATTGCCACTTTAATTTTCCTTTGTATTTATTTATTTAGCTCATTTATTAAATATTTATGCCATTCTAATGTCCAAAAATCATTTATTCTCCCCCTTATTTCAAATCCCAAAGCTTCCACCCTCGAACCTAGGGAACTAGTAATTTTCCTCCATGGCAGTTCATTTGGATGGGTATATTACAACTTTGAATTGGGAATTTCTCTTAATGTGACACACCTTGTCCATTTGGATCTAATTTCACATTATTACTAACTTTTACTTCATTTTTGACATTTATTTGACCCTTAGCATCCATTTGACAAACTATCATGAGTATGGCCAAGGGGCTTGGGCCATTGTGATCCAATGCAAAATTTTGGGACATGAAAAATCCTCCCTTCCAAATATTGCTTGTACTCAAGCAATTTCAACACATGTATGTGGAAGAACCTAATTTCTTTCCAAAATTTTGCTTCCCAAAACTTCTCTTCTGGAACCTTGAGTAGAGTCACCCTTGCACTACAATTGTGTGTTTCCAAAAGCAAGGAGATGTGGATTTTATTTTTCATTTTGATATCCCCTGTAACATCAACACTAAACACCAAAATGTTAATTCAATCCATCAAAACCATGTTTGCACGATTACTCTTTACTTCTTTCATATTTTGGAAACCCTTTCTAATACCATTGCATAATCCTTTGAAGTTTCCATTGAGTTGCCCAACTTTGAGTCTTCGAGATTCCATGAATATTTTAGAGAGGAACCACCATGCTTGCTGCTGCACTACCCTGATTAAAATCACTTTATTAAGTGGGGAATACATTCCCCATACTACTTATTTCCCCCCAAAATTGAAATCAATGAGACTATAAATTATCCTAGGGCCCCATTGCTTGTATTGCACTCCAACAATTAGGAGTGCTCTCCAAATCATGCCATCAGGTAAGAGAATTCCTGGATCCCATTTTCTTGTATGCATTCTTCCAAAAATCATGAGTAAAAAATATATATCATCAAAGTACATAACAATATAATGAAAATGTACATCAAGGAGATGCTTCATCAAATAATCATGAAAGTGCTTATACCTCCAAGTAAGTAGACCACCATTTTCCAGGTGCATACAAGCATCAAGTGAACAATCAAATATGCTCCAATGACATAGGTGAGTATCCCATGTCCTATAATGCTGCTCCAAAAATATGTAAGATGCATCAAAATAATCAGCCTTGTATTCTTTCATCCAAGTAGTTAATGAAGTTTCTCCAAGATCAATTGAACTAAGCAAGGAACAAGGAAAATCACGAGTCTTCAAGTGACTCATATGAACATCATAAGTGCATCCATGAAGATATGTATCATCATAAGGTAAAACAATATGCTACTGCAAATGTAAATAATGAGGTGCTCTATTCATGTCATCATCAAAAGGAGAGGTAGGAGTTTCATACCCCTCATGTGGCACCATTAGAAAAAAACCTTTCACCCAATTTTCATCCCCAATTGATGTGGCCGAAAAAGAAGTAAGGGGTGAGGAATTATGAACCAAACTTAAATATTTACAACTCTTACCCATTGAAATATTTAATTCATCTTCTCCATAATTGGCTGGTCCAACTATTGTGAGATCATGTGCCTCCTCCAAGGATTTTCAACTCTCTCCATGAGGCAACTCATAATCCCTCTGAACAAAGACAAGTTCTTTTCCTTCTTATTGTTTGAGTGTAGCATATTCAAGCACCTGCATATCAACATGTACCTCATGTTCCACCATTACATGAGGTGTTAGTTTTTCAGAATTTACTTCAATCTGATCTAGGATCTTAACTGAGAGAACAACATGTACATCATATCTACATTATATCAATCATGGAAACAATAATGCAAGCACATGTGAAAATCCTCACAGTAGATCTAAGAGATGATGTATACCTCACAAGAGTAATTATGATTAAGCAAGAAAATAGAAGAAGAGTGAACAATATAGTATAATGAGCAACAGAATAATATGGTATAGTAGAACTCAGATAGAAGCAATAATAATTCACACACACTAATTAATTAATCACAGTATGGACAAATAAATAGTACAATGGTAGAGAGGATTCGAATGCCTAAGGTGGCAATTCGAATTAGCCTCTTAGAGTGATCATAAGATCAATAAAGTGTCATCGGAGCACAACTAGGTGTCCTCATGATCATCAGAGCGCAACTGGAAGTCTTCATCATTATCAATGGAGTCATCAATGCTCAAGTAACTGTCAACCATCAGTCAAACTAACTCTGGTAGGTGTAACTGAGCGTAACTCAATGTAACTTAGTGTAACTAAGTTTAACTGAGTGACAATTGGACTGGTAGGTGAAGAAGGGCGAGTTGCTCCCTAAAATCAAGGAAGAATGGCGCATTAAGAAATTGGATGGCTAAAACTGAATAGTGAGAAGCTCCTGGGGGCTGGCTAACTGAGGGCTAGGTGCTGGACTGATGACTGGGATGCATGCAAACCCTAAAGGTGCATGCATGAATGAAAATGTAAATGATCAAAATACTGGTGGGACTAGGATGGAGTATAGGAATATCCTAACACCCCCCCTTAATCCATCCTGGGCCCTGGTAACTAAGACCAAAGGTCACCCAATACAATGAATAATAACAATCAATAAACCAAGGAAGTGGGAAAATTTCATGGGAAACATACCCCCTCCTCAAAAAATAGACTGTAAGGCACACATAAAAATAAATGCTCCAAACTCAAGCATGTGTGATGCTTGGTCATATGTTTGGAGGTATCTTCTTCTTGGGAAGAAGTGGATCATGCTCAAAAAGCATGTGCTTGTACTTGCTCTTCAGATCGAATGTGATGAGAACAAATCCAATAGTATGAGAATGATCCTTGAACCTGTGATTCGAATCAGCTGAGGTAGGATCAAATCTGTGAAAGTGCATATAGTCTTTTGTCTTCTCCTTCGAACCACCATGGGTGATATTATGCCAAAAATAACTATTACATGTTTGCTTGAAATCAAAATCAGATTTAAGACTTAAAAAACAGTTTCTTGAGATCTCCTTTGAACCAGCAGGGGTGAGATCAAAACTATCATATGCATGAGAAATTATCCCAAGCAGTAATTGCTTAGAATCCAAATTAGATCCAAGACTTGAATCATGGTTTCTTGAGATCTCCTTTGAACCATGAGAGGTGAGATCAAAACCAGTAGATGCATGAGAAATTATCCCAAGCGAATGGCAATGGCCATATTCTTCAATGACCTTCTGAAAGCATGAATTTATGATCATATAGTAGTATAAAAGAGGAGATAGCTGGAGAGGAGTGAATGCATTACCTTCAGTAGTTGTTTTGACCTCTGAAATAATCATGTGATCATGATGCAAACCAACAGACTCTGGTGCAAGAGAGGATTTAGGACCTTCTGCAATATCTAGAGTGTGAGCTGGCACAGAAAGAGAAGAAAGTTTGAGTATGAGCGGAGAATCTGCAAGTTCTTTGTCAACAACTTCAATATGAGATGATACTGGTTCATGATCTGAGAGATCATCAAGGGGAGAGAATGCAACATGATCTGAGAGACCATCATGAGGAGTGAATGCATCATGATCTGAGAGACCATCAAGTGGAGCGAATGCATCACCTTGCTTGCTTTTGAAGGGATTTGGACCAAATCCATCATTCTTTTTGCCGAATCTTTCATCCAGATGAGCCCATAACTCTTTTGGAGTTTCAATATCAATGATGGTCGGGTACAATATGTAATCAGTCATAGTAAGCTTCATTCTTCCAATGTGCATGTCACCTTTATTCAACCATTTAATCTTCTTTGTAGAGGATTCGAACTCTCTTTCAAAATAGCAATCAAAGAGATCATGGCTCTTTAAATATGCTATTATTTTTTGTTTCCATTCATCATAGTTGAATAGAGAAAGAGGAGTGATTTCTTCTAATTGAAGCTGTAGAAGACCTGCAAAAACAATATAGAATAACTGCAACTGCTACTGCTGCAAAAATGCAGAAACTGATGTAACTACTGCACTTGAAATCTTGGTAATAACCTGCAAAAAAAACTCTCAAGAATGGAGATAAACAATACTCTCAACATGCTCTGATACCATGTGAAAATCCTCACAGCAGATCTCAGAGATGATGTATACCTCACAAGAGTAATTATGATTAAGCAAGAAAATAGAAGAAGAGTGAACAATATAGTATAATGAGAAACATAATAATATGGTACAATAGAACTCAAATAGAAGCAATAATAATTCACACACACTAATTAATTAATCACGGTATGGACAAATAAATAGTACAATGGTAGAGAGGATTCGAATGCCTAAGGTGGCAATTCGAATTAGCCTCTCAGAGTGATCATAAGATCAATAGAGTGTCATCGGAGCACAACTAGGCGTCCTCATGATCATCGGAGCACAACTGGAAGTCTTCATCATCATCAGTGGAGTCATCAATGCTCAAGTAACTATCAACCATCAGTCAAACTAACTCTGGTAGGTGTAACTGAGTGTAACTCAATGTAACTGGGTGTAACTGAGTGTAATTGAGTCTAACTGAGTGACAACTGGATTGGTAGGTGAAGAAGGGCGAGTTGCTCCCTAAAATCAAGGAAGAAGGGCGCATTAAGCAACTGGAGGGCTAAAACTGAATAGTGAGAATCTCCTGGGGGCTGGCTAACTGAGGGCTAGGTGCTGGACTGATGACTGGGATGCATGCAAACCCTAGAATGCATGAAAACCCTAAAGGTGCATGCATGACTGAAAATGTAAATGATCAAAATACTGGTGGGACTAGGATGGAGTATAGGAATATCCTAATAGCACACAAGAGACACAAAGTTTACTTGGGGAAAACCATAAAGGTGAAAAAACCCCAATAAATTCCTCAGATATATATAGAGAAATGATACAACCCAAGCATAAGAGATAGACATCTCCTAGCAGCAGCTTCTCATCCTCCACAAGTGTGCCACTTTCCGAATGAAAGAAGTGTGAGTAATGAGGTGATCAAATAGAGTGCCTCCCGCACTCTATTTATACTTGACTTGACTTGCCTAATAACCTTTACTAGGTCGACTTTAACTTAACCACATAACATAAAGCTGATTGGGCCGACCCCCAATAGGGTGGTCTAATAACCCTTTGACCCTCATCGCTGACCCCCAATAAGGTCGTCTAATAACCCATCAAGTATAAGTTATGACACTTACAATATAAATGGCGACACTTCCGTATAGAGGAATAATAACATCTCTATAGGAATACAAACACTTCCGTATAGAGAAATAATACCATCTCTATAGGAGTACAATATACATATATGAAATACATTCCGAAGTTACATATACATCAACACTCCCTCTTAACTAGGAAGGTATTTCTCGACACATATCATCTAGCACAAGTCTTATTCTCTGGATCATTGTCATTGATGCATCAATCCTCGAATCATCGTCATCATCACTGCTGCTGCTATCTCAATCAATCTCTGAATCTACTCGTCATAGGAAGTTATACAGATCCAATCCTTTTTCATACTGGATGTAGGCCCACCACTTTCATGTCTTCATCATCACTGGCCATACTATGGAATCCTCAGAACTTATTACGTGCGTCACAAAACCTCAAAAGAGCATCCCAGGCTGTTACGAGCACACAGCTCTACCTATCGGATCTCCAAGGGCTAGTATTATATGTGACTGTCACAAAACCTTAAAAGAGTCTCTTGACTAGAAAGAACCCTAAAGAGCATATGACGCCTTTTTCATCCTGTCCATATCTCCAGGAATTATTACATGTGACCTCCACCACAAAACCTTAAAAGAGTGTCTTTCCAAGCAAGAACCCTAAAGAGCATCTGAGGCCTTTTACATCCTGTCGAGATCTCCAGGACTTATTACACGTGGTCATGGAAAAACCTCGAAAGAGCATCCCAGGACTAATTATGAGCACACAGCTCAACCTATCGGATCTCCCAGGGCTAGGATTACATGCCATAGGAAAAAACCTCGAAAGAGCATTTGCCAGATCTCCCAGGGAGCTATTATATGCCAGCGGCAAAACCTAGCAAGAGAATCTGCAAACCTCCCAGGGCTAGGATTATATGTCCTCCAAAGCAAAACCTCGAAAGAGCATTTTCCAGATATCCCAGAACCAGTATTACATGCCATAGGAAAAACCTCGAAAGACTATCTGCAAACCTCCCGGGGCTAGGATTATATGCTTATCTGCACAACCTGTTCCACGACCACAGAGTATCAACCTGATACTCACCATACATCATCCTGATGTACACATGATCATCCTGATCATCATCACTGCATCGTCTTGATGCATGTCATCTGGAGCAACATCCTGAAGCTCGTCATCCATGATCATCCTGATCATACAATGCATCCACCTGATGCATACACAGTATCTACCTGATACATATCATCATACATGATCTACCTGATCATACAATGTATCTACTTGATACATATACAAATACATGATCCACATGATCATACCTGATACATATCAACATACATGATCTACTTGATCATACAATGTATCCACTTAATACATTTACAGATACATACACATGATCCAATTGATCATATTCAGCATCCAACATGATGCGTACATACATATACATATAAATGATCCAACTGATCATATCCAGCATCCAACATGATGCGTGCATACATATACATATAAATGATCCAACTGATCATATCCAGCATCCAACATGATGCGTTCATACATATACATATACATATAAATGATCCAACCGATCATATCAAGCATCCAACATGATGCATATATACACATACAGAGCAGTAACTAGAGCATCGTCTTGATGCTCATCATCCAGCGCTTATATCCACAACCATGGAAGGATACTCCTCTCACCATGCTCAGAATGGCTTCTGCAAATGTGTCCATCACTTCTTCCTCGAAGTGTCATCAATCTGAAGAACACCAAGCGTCTCTTTGAAGTACTCGAACTTCACTCTGGCTAGTGGATACGTCAGCACATCTGCAATCTACTCATCTGTCGCAACATACAGGAGATTCACTACTCCTCTCTGCACCATATCCCTGATATAGGGATATTTTATCTCTATGTGTTTCGACCTGTCGTGGAACACTGGGTTTTCAGACAGCTTCACACAACTCTAGTTGTCACAAAAGATACCAGTAGCCTCCAACATGAAATCAAATAACTCAGACAGTAGCTTTTGAAGCCATATTGCCTCACAACTAGCTAACAAGCTACAACATACTTTTCTTCAACTGTACTCAGTGCTATGCAGGACTGCTTCCTACTAAACTAAGAGATCACACTTGATCCCATACTGAAGTAGCACCCAAAAGTGCTCTTCCTATCTGTAGCACTGCCTACCCAATCTGAATCAACATAACCTTGAGGTTAAACTTTTGATTCGCATCATACTTGAGCCCATAGTCAACCATACCCTTCACGTACCTCAGAATATGCTTTACAACAACCAGGTGAACACCTCTGGGGTCTGTCAGGAACTGTCTCAATGTGTTCACCGCAAAGCAAATATCTGGTCTTGTGTTCGTCAGGTACATCAAGGACCCAATCATCTGACGATACATTGTGACATCAACCGGATCAGATGAAGCATCACACAGAGGCTTCAGGTTTGATGCCATAGGTGTGGCCATGGCCTTGCAGTCCATCATCCTGAACCTATTCAGGATCTCCACTGCATACTTTCCTTGTGCAAGGAAGATTCCATATGTACTCTGCCACACCTCCATGCCTAGAAAATAGTGCATCATCCCCAAGTTCTTCATCTCGAACTCGGCAGTAAGATTCCGCTGCATGTCGGCAATCAATCTATCCTCACCTGTAACAAACAGGTTATCCGCATACAAAAGTAGTATCACTGGATTGCCTTCCTCAACCTTGTAGTAAAGGTTGGAATCCGCTTTACTCTTGGTAAAGCCCAAACTGGATAGAAAGCTGTCTATCCTACCATACCATGTTCTACACATATATGAATTCCCGTCATGTGTCTCAAAACCAGGTGGCTACTCCACATACACTTCCTCTTCGACTACACCATTCAAGAAATTTGTCTTGACATCCATCTGGTGTATCTTCCATTTCATCATTGCAGCCAGAGCAAGTACTGATCTGATGGAAGTGTGCCTGGCTATAGGTGTAGAAGTCTCTTCATACTCAATCCTTTTTTTTTTTTGTTTTTTTTTTTTGGGGAGAATCCATAAGCTACAAACCTCATTTTGTATTTCCCATGCTACAATCTGTAGCATGCTTGATCTTATAGATCCATTTGGAAGTCACATCAAAATTCCCTTTAGGTCTTGGGACTGCATCCCAAACATCATTCTTCATGATCGACTGATCATGGAATTCTTCCATTACTTCATCCTAGATCCTGGGAACTTCAATATCTTCAATAGATATCTTTGTTGCTTCTTCAACTCTCCTTTAAGTTCTGGCCAAAGTAGGGAGTTTGACTAGCAATTTCTCTTTGACTAGTATTAGTCTCTTGGTCTCCAAATGACTCCAAATGCTCTCAAATTGTTATAGAAGGTGTATGGATGATATTAGAACATGAATATGAGGTTTATGTATTCTTTATATACTTAAAAAGGATTTTTCAACTCTTATTTAAGTTCTGGAAAAAGTAGGGAGTTTGACTAGCAATTTGGGGTTCAAATCCCCCTTGGGTAGATGCTGGAAATGGATCTCCAAGTGCTATGGGACCCTCTCAAATTTATGAATAGAGGAAGGGGAAATATAAGGGACATAAATATAGGTTCATATGCATCTCCATTCAAGTTATTAATTCTGTTACAACCCTCTCCAATCAACTACAAAAATACTAGTTTCGACCTTGGGGGAAATGATAGGCAAACTTCTCCAAATGGTATGAAACTAAACCAAATGACTCCAAAAGCTTATGCACTGAACATTAAAATTGTAATACACATTATTAACAGTCCATATATCATTATTAAATCATTGGTTCACTTATTCATTTGAAATTATCATCACAACATTGGCAAACATCAACATAGTGGGGAAAAGGCACCATTTTCTCATTAATGATCATATTTATACATTTCCACTTGGAATATCGACCTGAAAATTTATGAAGGTGAATAACAGAGCATTTTAATCATATTAAAAAATAAATGGGGCATTAGAATATCCCCCAAAGAGTACAATATCTCACCAAGTGTGTGTGAAAATCCTCACAACCGATCTAAAGATGATGTATATCTCACAAGAAAGTAATTGATTAAGCAAGAAAATAGAAGAAGAGTGGTCAATGTAGTATAATGAGAAACATAATAATAATACATTAGAACTCGGAGAGAAGCAAAAATACTTCACACACACTAATTAATTAATCATAATATGGACAAATAAATAGTACAATGAATGAAGATTCGAATGCCTAAGGTGGCAATTCGAATTAGCCTTCATGGAGTGATCAAAATATCACTAGAGTGTCATTGGATCACAACTAGTAGTCTATCTCATCATCAGTGAAGTCATCAATACTCAAGTAACTGTCAACCATTAGTCAAACTGAGTCTAACTGAGTGTGGTAGGTGTAACTAAGTGTAACTGGCACTAACTGAATGAAGGAGGCTCAGTGGAGGGTGCATGAGGAGATAACTAGAGTTAGAACAGGTATTCATGTCTCATCGTAGGTCAATCGGAGTGATAACAGCAGTGAGGAGTCATTCTGGCCTCAAATCAAGGAAAGGCTGGTGGCTAACTGAAGTAAACTGGACCGGTAGGTGAGAAAGGCACCCTTCTCATGTAGTAGGTGAAAGGAGGGCGCATGACAGGATAAGAGGGATGAAACTGAGTGGAAGGAAGCTTCGGGGGCTAGCTAACTGAGGGATAGGTGCTGGGACTGATGACTGGAATGCATGCAATTGCATGAAAAACCTAAATAATGCATGCAAACCCTAAAGGTGCATGCATGACTGAAAATGTAAAGGATGAAAATGCTAGTAGGACTAGGATGGAGTATAGGAATATCCTAACACCCCCCCTTAATCCATCCTGGGCCCTGGTAACTAATACCAAAGGTCACCCAATACAAATGAATAATAACAATCAATAAACCAAGGGAGTGGGAAAAATTTCATGGGAAAAATACCCCCCCTCAAAAACAGATTGTAAGGCACAAAAAAAAAAATGCTCCAAACTCAGGCAGGTGTGATGCTTGGTCATATGTCTGGAGGTATCTTCTTCTTGGGAAGAAGTGGATCATGCTCAAAAATCATGTGCTTGTACTTGCTCTTCAGATCGAATGTGATGAGAACAAATCCAAAAGTATGAGGATGATCCTTGAACCCGTGATTCGAATCAGTTGAGGTAGGATAAAAAACATGAATATGCAGATAGTCTTTTGTCTTCTCCTTCAAACCATCATGGGTGAGATTATGCCAAAATGAACCATCAAATAATAATGATTGCTTGAAATCCAAATCAGATTTAAGACTTGATGAATAGTTTCTTGAGATCTCCTTTGAACCAGTAGGGGTGAGATCAAAACTATCATATGCATGAGAAATTATCCCAAGTAGTAATTGCTTAGAATCCAAATTAGATCCAAGACTTGAATCATGGTTTCTTGAGATCTCCTTTGAACCATAAGAGGTGAGATCAAAACCAGTGAATGCATGAGAAATTATCCCAAGCGAGTGGCCACGGTTTCTTGAGATCTCCTTTGAACCAGCAGGGGTGAGATCAAAACCATGATGTGCATGAGAAATTATCCCAAGCGAATGGCAATGGCCATATTATTCAATAACCTTCTGAAAGCATGGAATAATGATCATATAGTAGTAAATAAGAGGTGATTGCTTGAGGAGAGCGAATGCATTACCTCCAATAGCTGATTTTACCTCAGAAATAATCATGTGATCATGATGCAAACCAACAGACTCTGGTGCAAGAGAGGATTTAGGACCTTCTGCAATATCTAGAGTGTGAGCTGGCACAGAAAGAGAAGAAATTTGGAGCATGAGTGTAGAATATGCATGTTCTTCTTCTTTGTGGACAACTTCAATATGAGATGTGTTTGATACTAGTTCATGATCAATGAGATCATCAAGGAGGGCGAGTGCATCACTTTGCTTGCTCTCGAAAGGGTTTGGACCAATCCCTTTATTCTGTCTGCCATATCTTTCATCCAGATGGGCCCATAGATCTTTTGGAGTTTCAACAACATCAAGGTATTGGTATATCATGTATTCAGACATAACAAGCATCATTGATTGTAGAACCCCTCCTTTAGGGTCCCCTTGAACTGAACTTGAAACTTTAACAACTTCATACAAACAAATTAGCCATCATAGTTATTGGAAAAATAAAATAAAAAGCGTGCATAACTTAACAAAAATAAGCAAAACCTTAACCTGTCAACCCGATCCAGTTGGTCCATTGTCGCCTTCTTCTTCCGTAGGATCCCTCCAGCAAAGCTCGTTTAACCATTGGCGAAGCAACCGTTAGCTTCGCCACCCAACCATAGGCTCATGCTTTCAGTCGCATGGCCTCCCCCGAGCTTTGGGTCGTAAAGTTCACACACAATTCTCAAGAAACCCAACTTGGGTTTCCCCCCCACCAAGATTTCCAGCCAAACCCTCAATAGAAGCAATTCATGAGGTAACTCAATATTACGATAGTAATCCAGGGTTTGGGTGCCTTACCCATCCCCAAAGTCTCCCTTTTAAAGGAAAATCCCCTACGACACATGTCGTTTCATGCATAAATAATTATTTAATTAATTCTTTAATGAAAAAAAACTCACCCATCCAAGTGTCAGTTCCTCTAGGAGATGCACCAACATCCCTAAGTTTGCTCATGTTTGTCCCCTAGATATTTCACTTAACTCCTAGATTTGTGGTGTAGGTGGAGTTAACTAGGTGTCCATGCCTAGGATTCCATTTTGTTCCTAAATAAATATTTATAATATTTTTAAGTAATCAGGAATATCCTTTCATGTGCAATGCCTAAATAACACTTAATATTATTTAAATGCCAAAGTAATAATTTATGTGCAAATGCCTAAAGTACTCAAATGCATTTCTAAGTAAAGTTCTAGGTGCAAAATTATACATTTCAATGCAGTTAAGTTTAGCAATCAACTTTTACTAGGGACCCGGTGCCGCGCCGTTGGGCCTCCTTGTTTCTTAATTTAATTTCCTTGACATGGCACCACTCCGTCGAGTCCATTCATCTGTAGTTTCCATTCCTAGGCAAGGCACCACATCATTGGGTCCTTGCATTCACTCTTTCCATTCTCGGCAGGGTACTGCACCGTCGGGCCCTTCTGCCGTCATCCTTCCGTTTTGACTTGCGGGAACTTCATGTAGGGATTTCAGGAGCCGTTACCTTCCATCCTCCATCTACACGCTATTAGGGACTAATGGCGTTGAGGAGTGAGTCCGTTCTCACTACGCGCCCCCCAACTCGTACGTGACCAGCTCCGTCGTGGCCCACCTCGTACGCCCTCACGCTTTCCTCTTGAGCAAGCGGATCAATGCTTATCTGCTCAAGCGTGGTATTCCGTCAGAAGTCGACATCGTCGTCGCTCTCCCTGTGTGTGATTTACTCGTACTCTACGACCCTTCATATTCCTTTGTGTGTCCGTCGATGAACCGTTTCACCTGTCGCTACACACATTTCTCACAAACGTAAATTAGTAGCATTGTCCTCAATAATCACAATTTGGTTTATAAATCTGTTGCTTCATTAAGCATCTATAATTTACTTAATCATTACTCATTCGTCTAATCACATAATCAATTGCACAGCTAGTCGTTAAGCATTATTCATATGTACAGTTTTCATATCAAAGTTAATCGTAATCATAAATATACTCAAAATAAAATTATAGGGTTATTGTACTAATGTTTCAAATAGTAGGGTGACCCAGCAGGTGCCCTCAATGTCTACAGTAGTCTAGGGGCACTACATATACCCCTACTTATTTAGAACTTCGTCCCGAAGTTCAGAATAAATGTATAAAGCTATGACGCATCTCAGTTGCGTCCTCCCAAGTCGCAGAGATAGGATTGTAACTATCCCACTGCACTTGGACTTGATCAATCAAGGCTAATCATTAAGCAGGAAGTAATCAATCAATTATCCCACTCCACACATATAATTTAATTCCTTAATTCATTTATCAATTATTATCGTCATTCACATCTTCAGGTTTTCCTTAATCATTTAAGACATAACAAGGCTCAAGAGACCACTATATCGAAGTTGTTGCAGCCGGGTCACTCGACAGGTGCCCTTAAGGTCCACAGTCATTCTAGGGGCATTACATACACCCCCTCTTAAATAGAACTTCGTCCCGAAGTTAATTTTTGTTCAAGTACTTTCGACGCTAGGATTTATCTTAATTTCTATTCTCATCTTCTGTCATTCTATTCTATTTTTCTCCAACAATCATAGCTATAAGCAAAAGTGGATCAAGTCATTATTTCTTATCTCATTTGGTATGGTTCCAATGCATCCTCGGGAACTCAATCGTAATTTCTCATAATATCAATTCGATGATACATTCACGAGTTGTCAGTCCCAACTAGATTTCTTTTATCTCCTATTCATTCATGAAGATCCATGATATCAAATTTAACTACAAGCCATATTGCATCTGTAGTTCACACAATAGTTACCCAGTCCTCCTTTTGTATAACAAAATCCAAGCAAGAATTCAAGTTTGTTTGGCTATCCTTTCCTCTAAGGCGTGAATATAAACATCCTATAGCATTTAGTAAAATACGAATAATCAAATCAAGAGCGACTGTCAAATAATACAAAACCGATTTCCGTAAGACTACTCCAATTCCTTAAATTTTAATGCGTTTGATTCTCAATATGACATGGTTCCAAAGTGTTGGAACTTGGCAACTTAGTCGAACATATTAAACTTTAACTCCTATCTCTTTCATCGGTAATATCATGTCTAGGTTAATGAGCTCATCACGTTCTTACTTCGTTCATTATTTTCAAATCCATATGATCGATTCAGCAACGTCTTCTTAGCCGTATGGGCCATCATTAATCTCATTGAGTCCTATCATCAGAACTAGTCATCTCTTCACTTAAGTGCATCTTGTCAGGTGGTTAGCATCATTGTGCTCAACTTTTCGTGTTGATTGTCTCCATACTTCGTTTTACTAAAGTCGTCTTCATTTGGCTCTTTCGGTAGTTTTGCTAAGTTTATTTTTCCCCATTGCCATATCATGGTTAAAGTCAATTCTGTAGTCTTTATTTTTCATAAAGAAAAAAAAATGTCGTTGAGTTCAGCTCATCCTTCTGATCATAGTGATATCTCGTTTTTCAAATTTTAAGTTTGTTTCACTTCCTTGACACCCTGTCAAAGTCTCATCAACATAATCATCTTGGTGTTTTGTCAATTAAGAATTTTTCAATTTCCCAACATTTAATAAATTCTCCCAATGCATCAGTCCATTAGTATTCTCATCACTGCTACGTAGGAAAAGTTTAAAATATCCTTCATGTTGGTTCCTTTCTCCTAGTGCATTTCCCTTGAAATATAATTTATGTGATCAATATAGTCTCTACAGCCTATCTTATCATGGATCCATTCTTTCCCTTACTTTTTAACCATAATTAGATGACATTTTCACTAGAATTTCCTTCTCGACTAAACTGATGCCATGTCATTTGTATTAAATTAAAATGTACTTTTCCCTTTTTTGTACTAATATTAAACATTATTTAACCATTAATAAATAAACTTATAAAATAACAACCTAGCAATCTAAATATATACCTTTCCATTTTTCCTAACTCATCACAATCATATCCTTAATAAACTAACTGTGATAACATGTACCTAACATATCATATATATATATATATATATATATTCTTTTCCATTTTTATTAACTTTATATGTATACCTATACTTATAATGCAAGCTTCAAATCTAATATTCAAATAAAAGCAACTTCTATCATTGTTACTACTCTAATAAAATAATCAACTTAAATCATCTCATAAAGTTTAACATAAAAAAATAAAAATAAAAACTCCACCAGATTAACATACTTCAACCATGAACCTTTTATAAAAAAAAATTTCTAAATGAATTATAAATATAACATATTCTATTCCATGTACTTCATTGGAATATAAAATATAAAATATATGTATGGAACTTCATTTTAGCACCACATCAAATCTTTTAACTTCATGTATACATGAAATATAACAAGACATATCCTATTTAATGCATTTCATTCGAATATAAAATATATATATAGTGGTGCATTGTCTCCACAATATGACTATAATGGATTTGTGGAATCCATCGTCGAAACTTCTATAACATAAACTGTAATTCGATATAAAAGGGACATATATTATTTTCCTATTAAATACTATAACAATCACTTTATGTACATGAACAATCATTGTTGTCTCAATCCCATTCCTTAACTCCAATTAATACAAGGCACACATTGACCTCTACTTCTTGACTGTCTTTTAATGTGATAACTCGGGTATCACTTCATGGTTCACTTGGATATAATAACTTTTGTGTTGATTTCAAATATGAATGCATTGACACATATGTTGCGTCCACCCTTATTTAACTTGATATAGTAACACGTATATTCTTCCCTTCTAGATTATAAAGATCCATAAGCGACTTACACTTCTCGGCTAGTTTGGATATACTAACTCAAATATTAACTTAAATAAAGATTCGTTGACACGTATCGTAATTCACTTATAAACTAAAATTTTAATACGGTGAGATGTTTATACCTAACTACACCCATATCACATTTTATGTGTGCACATTCGGCATTATGATACAATGTACATATATATGATACTGTTCTTATTTACTAGAATCATATTTTATATATATGTAAATGCACACATCATGTATTACTCCGCTATCATTAATATAGCATACGTAGTTCAGTTTTACTCATTGATTGGAACGGGTACCCCAGTAATTTAACAAATACTACATTAACCAATACATATTCGATGACTCTGCAAGATGAACACTTAATACTTCACACAATGAACCGCAAACGTTACACAGTCATTAATTTCACGACTGTAAGCTTCTCTTGGTGATTGCGAGATTTTCTCCATGCATCGCTGAGAATAATGCGGATTTTGACCAAAATTTGTGGCATACCCACAAATTACACTTACGTGTCATCCGGAGATCAAGTGTAAGCATTTGCACATAGCCTATAGTTAGTGGACTTTAATGCAACAGAGTAGGAAAGGAAAAAGAGATTTACTAACTTCATCCGGGGTTGATATTTACTGAGTTTGGGGTTAGTTTGATCGGCGGTCAGGAACTCTACAGCGAGTCCTTCGTTATTATTGCGTTATTTCTTTATCCATATATAACTGAATTGTATCAAAACAACAGATATAATGTAAGACAAGTGGTTAAGAAAGAGTTAAAGCATTGTTTCCGATCTTAGTGAATTAAAGTAATGGATGACGTAAGCTAAATATACACTGTAATTTATTTTAAAACAAGAAATCTACTCAGGTACGGTAGATCCAGCGTAGGAACAGTTCCACCAAGCGATCATCGGTGTACCACTCCGAGCATTACCCACATTAATCATAACAGTCTTACCTTCTGTCCCACGTAAGCAGCAGTGCCAAGTTGTGAACACACGTGGCAATGTTAGGTAAGCCTGCTACGACATAAACTCTTTACTGGAGATGTCATCGACTGGGTAGACTGAACAGGGGATTCGATAGAGAATATCAAGGTTGGTGTTGTGGCTATGAGTTCAGTTTAACACATTGAGGGAAGAAAAGAATTAAACCAACAGAGATCGACACTGGTAAATCCTAGATCCGGTTTGTGTAAGGTAAAGATGGAATTAGAACCGAGGATCACAACGAATTTGCAGAGATTTCAAAATATGAGGATGCAAGGGTTTATCCTATACGCCATCGTCGACAGAGCTCAAGTTGTTGCTCGGACCTAACAATACATTCGCACAGGGATCTAAGAAGGTACAGATCTAAGTTACAGGTGCATGGAACACGATCAACAAAGAGATTCAATGCTGGTTCAATGCATGGGGAATCTGCGCTGCCAGGGCGTAGTGCAACTCTGGGTGAACCGGGTAGAAGAGAATTTCAATTGCTAGAAACACATCCATGGTTAGGACGACAAAGGATAGATCTCTTCCCTTCCTTAAAACAGAATTTATACAAACTAACGCATGACAGAGGTTAATTAAAAGGGGCAGAGATGGCAATCATAAATTGGTGAATCAACAGATAGATCTGTCATCACTAAGGCGTATGCAGAGTTATAATAGTTATCACAAAACAGAGATCTAAAAGTTTGAGGTAAGTCAATAGAGCCATGTCTAATAGCACGGTGTCGAGGTCTTAACCTGAAGAGTCGAGGATGCACACAGAGCTGTAAAAAATATATATATATATTTAATACTAATCAGGCGTCGGAAGTTTATAGATCTGGAAGGTCGAACTAAAATTATGTCACAATGATTTATGAATACCAATGCGGGATTGAAATCGATGGTTGCAAGCAGAAGAAGAAAACAGATCTGAGCTCCTTTGGTAGAGACATAATAAAGAAAAAGATCTCAAATTAACTGACTGAGGTAGAATATCAGAAATGGATCAAGCATAAACCACAGAGATAATAATATTTGACACACATATGAATTTGAAATTGATAAGTCTCCCAAGCCATCGGCATGACAGAGTAAGAGCAAGCACAAGGTACAGTTATAAATACAAAGGAGGAAATCGAGTCAAACTGTTAGAGAAATAAGTTGTAATTTTAATTTTCGGCAGAGAAGTAATTATCTAAAACAGAGTCAAATCATAGCCTGATCATAGCTGGTCAGTAATCAAATTACGCAACTGTATGTGTTAGTAAACAACCCCAGATCTTAATCTGGATATTAGAATACTTGCCAATGGTTCTAACCTTATGCATCATAAGTTGAAATGTTAACTTTTTTAATTGAATCTTTCAGCTGTACAACAAGTATGAATCTGGATCTAGATTCCAGCTAGGTGCAGTGCTTAACATTTCAGAGGATAAATTTGTAAATTTCATATTCAAATTCCATCCACAAAATTTAACCAAAAGTAACTATACTAATTAATCAACCTGGTTCCGACGATCGGCTGGACGGTGGCGAGCGGGTTGATGTATTATCCGATCCGGTTCTTTTCCAGCTTGACGAATCGCCAACAAACACCTCGATTGAGATATGAGTCTGGTGCCCTCAAGGCTCGATCGGATCTGATACCAAATGTAGAACCCCTCCTTTAGGGTCCCCTTGAACTGAACCTGAAACTTTAACAACTTCATACAAACAAATTAGCCATCATAGTCATTGGAAAAATAAAATAAAAAGCATGCATAACTTAACAAAAATAAGCAAAACCTTAACCTGTCAACCCAATCCAGTTGGTCCATTGTCGCCTTCTTCTTCCGTAGGATCCCTCCAGCAAAGCTCGTTTAACCATTGGCGAAGCAACCGTTAGCTTCGCCACCCAACCATAGGCTCATGCTTTCAGTCGCATGGCCTCCCCCGAGCTTTGGGTCGTAAAGTTCACACACAATTCTCAAGAAACCCAGCTTGGGTTTCCCCCCCACCAAGATTTCTAACCAAACCCTAAAAAGAAGCAAGTCATGAGGTAACTCAATATTACGATAGTCATCCAGGGTTTGGGTGCCTTACCCATCCCCAAAGTCTCCCTTTTAAAGGAAAATCCCCTACGACACATGTCGTTTCATGCATAAATAATTATTTAATTAATTATTTAATGAAAAACAACTCACCCATCCAAGTGTCAGTTCCTCTAGGAGATGCACCAACATCCCTAAGTTTGCTCATGTTTGTCCCCTAGATATTTCACTTAACTCCTAGATTTGTGGTGTAGGTGGAGTTAACTAGGTGTCCATGCCTAGGATTCCATTTTGTTCCTAAATAAATATTTATAATATTTTTAAGTAATCAGGAATATCCTTTCATGTGCAATGCCTAAATAACACTTAATATTATTTAAATGCCAAAGTAATCATTTATGTGCAAATGCCTAAAGTACTCAAATGCATTTCTAAGTAAAGTTCTAGGTGCAAAATTATACATTTCAATGCAGTTAAGTTTAGCAATCAACTTTTACTAGGGACCCCGGTGCCGCGCCGTTGGGCCTCCTTGTTTCTTAATTTAATTTCCTTGACATGGCACCACTCCGTCGAGTCCATTCATCTTTAGTTTCCATTCCTAGGCAAGACACCACATCGTTGGGTCCTTGCATTCACTCTTTCCATTCTCGGCAGGGTACTACACCGTCGGGCCCTTCTGCCGTCATCCTTCCGTTTTGACTTGCGGGAACTTCATGTAGGGATTTCAGGAGCCGTTACCTTCCATCCTCCGTCTACACGCTATTAGGGACTAATGGCGTTGAGGAGTGAGTCCGTTCTCACTACGCGCCCCCCAACTCGTACGTGACCAGCTCCGTCGTGGCCCACCTCGTACGCCCTCACGCTTTCCTCTTGAGCAAGCGGATCAATGCTTATCTGCTCAAGCGTGGTATTCCGTCAGAAGTCGACATCGTCGTCGCTCTCCCTGTGTGTGATTTACTCGTACTCTACGACCCTTCATATTCCTTTGTGTGTCCGTCGGTGAACCGTTTCACCTGTCGCTACACACATTTCTCACAAACGTAAATTAGTAGCATTGTCCTCAATAATCACAATTTGGTTTATAAATCTGCTGCTTCATTAAGCATCTATAATTTACTTAATCATTACTCATTCGTCTAATCACATAATCAATTGCACAGCTAGTCGTTAAGCATTATTCGTATGTACAGTTTTCATATCAAAGTTAATCGTAATCATAAATATACTCAAAATAAAATTATAGGGTTATTTTACTAATGTTTCAAATAGTAGGGTAACCCAGCAGGTGCCCTCAATGTCTACAGTAGTCTAGGGGCACTACATTGATCCAAAGGCTCCGTCACCTTTATTTAACCAATCAATCTCCTCTTCAGAAGATTCAAAATCTCTTTCAAAACAACAGTCAAAGAGATCATGGCTCTTCAAATATGCTATCATTTTTGGTTTCCATTCATCATAGTTGAGTGGAGAAAGAGGAGGGATTTCTTCTGAATTCATTGAAGCTGTAGAAGATCTACAAAAACAATAGAGAATATCTACAACTGCTACTGCTACAAAAATGCAGAAACTGCTGCATTTGAAATCTTGATAATAACCTGCAAAAAACTCTCAGGAATGGAGACAAACAATACTCTCAACATGCTCTGATACCATATGAAAATCCTCACAACAGATCTAAGAGATGATGTATACCTCACAAGAAAGTAATTGATTAAGCAATAAAATAGAATAAGAGTGGTCAATGCAGTATAATGAGCAACAAAATAATAATACCGTAGAACTCAGATGGAAGAAAAAATACTTCACACACACTAATTAATTAATCACAATATGGACAAATAAATAGTACAATGCATGAGGATTCGAATGCCTAAGGTGGAAATTCGAATTAGCCTTCATGGAGTGATCAAAATATCACTGGAGTGTCATCTGAGCACAACTAGTAGTCTATCTCATCATCAGTGGAGTCATCAATACTCAAGTAATTGTCAACCATCAGTCAAAATGAGTCTAACTGAGTGTGGTAGGTGTAAATAAGTGTAACTGGCACTAATTGAATGAAGGAGGCTCAGTGGAGGGCGCATGAGGAGCTAACTGGAGGCAGAACAGGTAGTCATGTCTCATCGGAGGTCAATCAGAGTGATAATAGCAGTGAGGAGTCAGTCTGGCCTCAAATCAAGGAAAGACTGGTGGCTAACTGAAGTAAACTGGACTGGTAGGTGAGAAAGGTGCCCTTCTCATGCAGTAGGTGAAAGGAGGGCGCATGACAGGCTAGGAGGGCTGAAACTGAGTGGAAGGAAGCCTCGGGGGCTAGCTAACTGAGGGCTAGGTGCTGGGACTGATGAATGGAATGCATGCAATTGCATGCAAACCCTAAAGGTGCATGCATGACTGAATATGCAAAGGATGAAAATGCTAGTAAGACTAGGATGGGGTATAGGAATATCATAATAGTGCGCCTTCACTCAAGGATCATGAATATGCCAAGAAATAGAAGAATGGTTGTAGAAGCAAGTTGAAAGAGATGTGACCATGAGATTCCCTGTAGCTTCAACTTGCAACAAAAGACTCCATTAAAGCTCCAAATTAAAGGTCTGAATGGCCTTTCCAATTACCAACTAGGATGGGAATCTTTTACCCTTGAAATTGGTGCTAAGGCAAGTAGAGTAGCACTCCACTAGCTCTCCTCTCCCAAATGCATAATGCAAATTATAAAATGATCAAAAGCTACCATCATTCTTTGTTATTGTCTTTTATAAACTTCTAATGTCCTCCATGGGTCTAATTTCTCCCAAGATCTTCATGCCAACTCAAGTTGGGAAGAGATTCCCAAGTATGCCACTTGTCCTTCCAATTCTAGCCCTCTCCTTCTCCAAATTTGAATTGGTGTCTCTTTGGATTCCCTAACTCATTTTAGCGCCCTCTTGGATGCTATTTTTAGCCCTGGCATGTTATATATTTCATATTTCAGCCTTCAGGTCCGATTTGTGTCATAAGTGTCATAGCATCTTCATCATTGTTGTCATAGAGCTAGGGAATCTAGTTCAAGTGTCTCATTAGCTCCAAAATGCCTCTTCCTCTTCCACTCCAATTAGACCTTAATTGATTCATGCCAAGTATATTTACCTTCCAACTCATCCCAAGAACATTGGGATTCTTATGGATTCGAAATGACAAGAGGATGCCATGTGGCATAGAAAATCTAGCTTGTGTGGGTCCCACATCCTCCATGTGTCTTCATGATCAATTGCCACTTTTATTTTCCCTTGTATTTATTTATTTATCTCCTTTATTAAATATTTATGCCATTCTAATGTCCAAACATAATTTATTAGCCCCCTTAGTTCAAATCCCAAAGCTTCCACCCTCGAACCTAGGGAACTAGTAATTTTCCTCCATGGCAGTTCATTTGGATGGGTATATTACAACTTTGAATTGGGAATTTCTCTTAATGTGACCCACCTTCTCCATTTGGATATAATTTCACATTATTAGTAACTTGGACTTCATTCTTGACATTTATTTGACCCTTAGCATCCATTTGACAAACTATCATGAGTATGGCCAATGGGCTTAGACTATTGTGACCCAATGCAAAATTTTGGGACATGACAGGTACACTTTTAACATTAACATGGTTAAAATTACAACAAAGAAAGATATATTACATGGCTTAAATTTTAAGTGGAAAAAAACCCAACACATATTATATTAATTTATTTATTGTTAAAATATTTTCAACATTAAGTTTAAAAAGTAAATATATTTGATTTAAAATTGGAATATAGTTACTTATTTTACATGTGAGATCATTATGCCTTGCAACTCAATGGTGTTAAAAGAAAATATTTTATTGTTAAAATATTTTCAACATTATGTTTAAAAAGTAAATATATTTAATTTAAAATTGGAATATAGTTACTTATTTTATATATGAGATCAATATGCCTTGCAACTCAATGGTGTTAGAAGGAAAAACTTCAAATACAATGATAGGGATTAAAGACAATGATAGGGATCTAGTTGCAATGCTTGTGATCACTTGTTAGAAATCTATTAGTTGAAGGAAAAACTTCAAATACAATGATAGGGATTAAAGACAATGACAGGGATCTAGTTTCAATGCTTGTGATCACTAGTTAGAAATCTATTCCAACTAATGCGAGTAGATGTATTTCAATAACATATGGTTTTTTTGTTGGAATGATTGCTAAACACTTCATCATTTACCCTACTCCTTCACTTACTATCAAAATTGTGTAGACATTGTTACAAATTACAATGATGTTTATTCAATTCTATTTATTTTTCATAAAATAATAAAATATTGATCTTTTGCAAAAAAATAATATGTATAAAACTGATTTTGAATGCCCACTAATATGTAGAAAACGGATTTTAAATGCCCACTAATATGAGAAAATAGATTTGAACTTTTAGTAATCCATTTTAGCTTAGTTATAATAGTTGATGCTATGGACTAGGTTAAAACAATGGAATCACTCTTAAGTACATTAAAGATGTTCTTATATGTATAAACAATAATTCCATTAGCTTGTGGATATACCAAGCATTGAAAACAAGCCATTTTTAGAGAAAACTCACAATAATTTATCTACAAAACAAATATTGGATGAAGAATTAGATAAAGTTTACTAGTGGTTGGGAATCAAAGCTTAAGTCCAAATAATGTGATCTTCTTACTATTCATTAACTATATATGTATGTCTTCACTTATATGTTAGTCTATCCCATAAAACATTTTCTCTAAAACAAGAAAGAACAACTACCAAATTTTTTGAGGTGAAAATGATTTGGAAAAACAACTAAACTTTTGTCAATAATACAAAAAAATAATTAGACTCCAACATCATTCAATTCATGTTTGTAAGTTATCACTGAATTTTAAATAATAATCCTTTTATCTATACATATAAAAAATGCAGTTATTTCTAGATAATTTACTTTATGGATAAAAATATTAACATCATTGATGGATAATAAATAAAATCCAAATTATGTATAATTGCAATCCATTTAATATAGACTTGCAAAAGCCTTTAATTTTCATGTTGACAATATGATAATGCAAACTAACATAACGTTGTTTGGACACTAGATATAAAATATATGTCTATATTATCATTGTAAGAATGATGACAAGACTATCATTGCTACCTTCACAAACTAAATTATAGAAGAACTTTGGTCAGTTGATTTAGAGGCATCATTCATTGTTGCATTTGTATTTTTAAGCAAATTAGACATGCTTCGTCTCAATCCCACAGAAGAAACTGCATTTGTTATCAAATCCTCTTTGATACACTCCAACATCCTTAACATAACTCTCATAGTTGGTATTTCTTTGAATGAATGCTTCGAACAAAGCAAACCAACATGTAGCAAATAAATTAGGCATTTGCATACATTATTTTCTTCAAATTCATCTTCATCCACCATGCTAAATAGACTACTATCAATGACCTCCTCCATTTTGTTTGGGAATGCAACATTTATCCATTTGTGCAAGTTTAGGCCTCCAACAAACATGTCATTAGTTGGTTGTTTCCTAGTGATAATATTCAATAACATAATGTCATAGCTATAAACATCTCCTTGGGTGGAAATTCTCCCATCTAGACCATACTCTGGAATAAAGGAAACCTTTATTAAATTTTATTCAATCAATCCACACAATATTGTTAAAGAGAAATGAAAAGTGGAAGTGATGTTTAAAAATGAAATACTTTGTACAATCTAGCTGATGGATCCTCTCAAATAAAGTGATGAAGTGCATGAATTAGTAGAGCTTTCACCAATTAATATTGCAATACCAAAATATGTTACATGGCCTAACATATCTTCATCTAAAAGTACATTGGCAGGTTTTATATCACAATGCACCACTTGCACAAAATAATCATGATGAATATATTCAATGGCATGGGCCACATCTATGCCAATTTCTAGTTGTGCTTTCAATCCCAATTCAAACACAACATCACCATTGTTTCCATCTCTATCAGGGTACAAATGTTTCTCCAAACTTCCATTAGACATAAATTGGAACATAAAGCTTTGAAATGGAGGTTGGAACATGAGGTTACGATTCTCACCAAATTTCAATGTCAAATCTTTTGCAATACAATGCATTCTGCTTTAAAACTCTTCTCAACTTGATTATTTTGCAATTGGAGAACCTTCACAGCAACAAGCGTTCCATCATATAAAATTCCTTTATAAACTATCCCAAAACTACTTGTTCCCAACAAGTTAGCTTCAATAAATCCATTAGTTGCTCTGTGAAGCTCTTGATATAAGATCCTTTGGTGCTCTAACATTTGAAAAATAAGTCTCGAGAAATCAATTTTTTGTATGTGTATTCCCTCTCCAAAGAAATCCTAGAAGTAGACAACAGAGTATAAAAGAAATAGCTCCACCCATTGGAAATAATACTCTTTTTACAATTGTAGAATGAACTTTCAGTGTTGGACATGCAGGTAACACAAATACTTATGATCCAAAAAGGTTAGGATTTCCCTTAAAGGACATGGCAATTGATTGATTTGTAAAAATCCCCCCTTTTGGAATTTCCCCAGTGAGATTTTTAAAAGACAAATTCAAATACTTAAGCATTTTCAACTTGTTGAGAATTGTAACTAGAATTGTACCTTATAAGGAATTGGAAAAGAGATCTAGGCTCATAAGACTCTGTAATTTTTCAAATGAATTTGGAATAGAGCCTCAGAAGGAATTTTGAGATAAATTCAATGACATTAGTTCAATGCAACTTCCAATTGTAGGGGGGATAAGTACGACAACATGATTTACATAAATGTCTATAGCTTGAGCCATTGTAATTTTACCAATCTCCATGGGTAGGGAGCCCTCTAATAAATTCCACGGCAAATTTAAATAGAAATAAAGAGTATAAAGTTCAAGAATTTCTTGTGGTATGATTCCAACAAGTTGATTGTGAGATAAGTCAAGCAATTCCAAATTTGTACAATTTCCTAGATCGACGAGTATTCTTCCTGATAATTGGTTGTGATGAAGGTGGAGTCTTCATAGTTGTTTAAGAGGTGCAAGGGTTTTGGGAATATTTCCAGAGAGGGTGTTTCTGTTGATTTCCAAGAGACCGAGATGTTGTAGCTATTCAAAGTCATTAGGGATGTTTCCTTCTAATTTGTTGTCCCCTTCTAAATTTCTAAGGTTTCTTAAAGATGGAATGCTACCATTTAAAATATTTTTAGATAAATTTAGAAAGGTTAGGCTGCTAAAATTACCTATATGTGGAGGGATTTTTCCTTCAATCATGTTGTTTGCGAATGTCAAAATAGAAAAATTGGTAGAAAGTTTCCCTATGGCAAAGGGCAAGACAAGACACCAACGCGTTTATTGCGTGTCAAGGTTAGTATTTTTAGGCATGAATATTTGGTAAGGGCTATAAGAAAAGGCATGGTTGTAGAATTGTCACTACTGAGTTGATTACGATGCAAACATAATGTTTCAAGGAAAAAAAACTTACCCAATTCTATTGGCACACTCCCATTCAACACGTTGTTTGCTAAAGCGAGTATTTTGAGTTTTTAACAATTTCCAATAGAATTTGGTATGTTTCTACTAAATTGATTTCCCATAAATAAAGGTTTCTCAAATTAAATATATTTGACAAAGAAGTGGGAATGTTTAAAGTGAAATTGTTAATGGAAATAGCAATTTCAGTAAACTTAGACATATTTGACCAAAAAGTGGGAACGCTCCTGACAAATCACAATAACAATAGTGTGAGAATTTAAATTGGGAACGATCCCCAACAAATCATAATAAAAATAGAGTGAGAAGACTAACACGTAGACCCAATTATTCAACATCGACTTATGTCTGGTTCTCTTAATTCCATGGGAGAAGGTGGATTGAGTATGAGAGGCTTGCCGGCAGCCTCTTCCCCCCTCATATTACTTTTCGTTGAATAACCTATCTAGTTAAGTCGTTAAATTCGGCGAGTGGAATTTCAGAATTTATTTAATTAATTTGGGTACTTCAATTCTGAGTAACTTAAAGGGTTTATTCATCATAATTTTGGGTATTTCTAAGGCTTAGGAGGGTATGTGTATAAGTAATATGTATGATTAAACAACTTATAAGGTATATTATCTTTTCAAATATATATTTTGGATGTCTAAATTTAAAACATAGAATCCATTGCACTTTTCAAGACCAAACTTAAAATGCAATTTAAGTTAATTATGCTAAGATATTGACTTAAATGGCTAAACTAATTTTTGAACGGACACAATCTTCCAAGTTAATTGTTACCAATGGACCCCTTCAAACAAATCCTCAACCTTACCATTAAGATGTATATTAAGAACTACTCCTAAAAATCCTCTCCAAATAAAAACAAGGGAAAGAAGCAGAGCTTCAAGTCCCTTCCAAGTCGATTAAATATGAAACATGTTGAAGCTTGAGGTACGATTTTGGATTTAAATGATTGACAGTGATTAGTATTTCTGATATTTAAAATCTATGAGGGTTTTGTTTGTTAATGTAAATATGGTTTGGCTTAAGCTTGGTGTGAGATTTTGGATTTATATGATTGACAGTGATTAGTATTTCTGATATTTGAAATATTTGAGGGTTTTGTTTGTTAATGTAAATATGGTTTGAAGAGTTTGCAAGTGGGAATGATTCTATTTGATAAAAAAAGCGGAAAGGGGGCAGTGCATATTGTCCATATGATCAAGACGACTGCGGTAAAATCTAAATCTACTGTGAGTTTGACTCTCACACAATTCAAATTCGAATAGTTTATTCCAATTGACGATGACATTTGCATGAGAGAAGACCCTCCAAATTTGGAAGCAGAAGCAAGATTTTTACAATGGAAGAAGATGCAATATGACCTCACATCTTGTTGCTACTACTCTGGGTCCTCCTAGTCTGAAGCTGCTCCTATTCGCGTGATTCTGATCCCCATTTTTATCCTTTGTTCTATTAGAAGAGTGATCTGAAAATTATTCAGGACATTTATAACTAATATTTGAATGTGAATGTTAAATGCTAAAATCCATTAAAGAGGCTTAAATGACCAATTTAAAGAACAAAACTGAAGCACATAAAAGAGAGATGCAAACCAGAAAAACAACACAAGAGATGATAACGGAGTTCACCCTTCTTAGGCTACGTCTCTGTGCCGCTTCCAATGGGAAGGCCGATCTTATTAAGTCTTCAAAGGTTACAAAAAGAGATTTCTGGAACCACCTCTGTTTTCTGTCAATCAGAAGCAGAAATAAACAACACCATTGAATTCCTTGCAAAATTATGAGAAAAATGAGTATAAACTCGACCACCTTTGGCTAAAAATCATCTGGCACAAAAAATGAGAAAACCCTTCTCTACGTTGTACGGAATGTACCTTCCTCACCTCGGGAACTGTGCACATAAATTCCCTATACATGCTTTGGAAACTGAGCCGAAGTCTGGCCTGTGTAAAATTTTGAACCTTCACCTTTTCGTCCCCCAACCAGTGATCAAATTTGAAGGGTGGGTGTTAATTTTTATTGGAAGGGCATTTGTTCTGGAGCCCTTCAAAGATGAAGGGAAATTTAAATAATTGTACTTCAATTGAAAAGTATAAATTAACTAAACCCTTCCCCCCAAAAAATGCAAAAAACAAATATTTCCCATCCAAATTTTTACAATCTTAAACAATTGGGCACTCCTTAATATCTACATGATAAAATGGTGTACTTTCAATAAAACCAAATTTGAACACATTAATTTGACATATATGTAACATTAATTTTACAGTTCATTAAAATAACAACTATTTTGTTGTATTTTTCTCGGTTAGACCACACTTCATTATACAGAAAAACTACTTAGACTATGCAATAACCATATTAAGGCATCTGCATGATCTTATGCATAGTGCAAGTCGTTGTAACTAGATATAGTCTTAAAATAAAACTAGAACCATGAGAAAATTACTTACTGTTAACTATGTACAAAAAGAAGCCACTAAGCAAAATGAGGCTATAATAAACCTACAACCAAAATATACATATAAAACCAACCAAAAACTTAATTCAAACCGGAGAGAGGGAAACCATCCAAGCTTGAGAGATATAAGAACGATGGACATTAGGCACCTAAGAAAAAATAATACATAGCTCAAAAAAACATTAAAAAAATCATCTATACCATGCAAGTTAGCAACGCTAGCATCATAGGGGCCTGGGCATCAAAGTTTTTTGTTCAACACTTGTCACGACAACATACAGGTATGGAATGGAGGGGAAATGGAATCAAACCTAAGTCAACTAGAGCCTTGTGACTCGCTGCATGTTTGAGTCTCAACAATCTACCTTTTAAATTGAACCAGAACAACAAAAGAAGTTTGTTAATGGTTCGATTTGCGAAAATTCTAGATACATGAGTAATTAAGAGCTCGAGGCTCTAAAAATTGATGTGTTTTTTACCAATCCATGATTCGGTGAATTCGTAGTCACTGACATGAAATTTAAGTTATTTAATGAAAGAATTAATGTATCTACCTCTATGTCGAAATTGTTTTCCATGCTGATGCGGGCCACTGCCCTCCTTATTGTCTTACCAAAAGGCATGAGAATGAGGAAGAAGACTTAAAATTATGGACTTCACCATCAAAGAAGCCTTACAATCACATTGGTAAGGAGTGATAAGAAGATCACAACAATCCAATGTGTCAAATCTTAGATGATAGTGCCAATTAAAGACTTATATGGTAAATTTAATATAAGACTTACTTATAGTTGTCTCTTACTCTTTTCGTCTTGACACATTTGATAATTTATGTTTGTATGTGCACCTCGACCCAATTGATATTATAAGGTGAGGATGTGCATGCATAATAATCCTTAGTTATGACTATGCGATGAGGATTTAAATGGAAGATGATGTAAATACATGTAATTTTTATACGTACTTTGGTGGCGAGTGTCCACCGAGTGTCGAAGACAAACGTGGTGAGAAACCACATATGTTTGGAAGGATAGAGGGAGATTACATGATCATGATCATGCAATCCATAAAATTGAAGACAATTCTCGAGACAAAAATTGTATTTTTAAATTTTATTAATAACCATTGCGGTACTTTGGTCCAAATGTTTTTTCTAACTCATTGTTTCTCCATATTGTGTACCTAGTGCCACCTCTCTATATCAATGCATAAATCAACCTCTGATTGGTTTGTGGTTCTAGTTGCATGCCATTATTTGTAGTTGCATGCCATTATTTGTAGTTGCATGACATTGAGTGTTGTTTAGAGATGCCGTGAGTCTGTGACATTCATGCAAGAAATGAAGTCTTGTAGAGGAGGACTCATCCAAGCGGCAATTTGAATTTCAATTTGAAGAAAAACGAGTGGACATTGGTAGCCAGGTTCACATAGGTAGTAGGCACAGTGTTTCAGCCTTGCTTTGGGACTAGTAGTGGTTCTCTATTGTTACAGGCATAGTCATTGACACATTGTCACACCTTAGATCTCAGCCCAAAGTGACTCGGGATTCAGAGTCAAATCCCAGTGGCTATTACCTTGCAGTCGTCAGTCATCACTCATCACCTTGAAAAGCTAAGCAGTGACTGCATGACATGAGTGAGTGAATGATTATAATTTATGATATTTCCAATATTTTGAATGACTTCGAATTTTATAGCATAGGAATTTCAACATAGAAATTGAAATTTATATGGATGGGTAATTTCAAATGTTTCCCTTCTTTTGAAATGTCGATATAAATTATGTCCTTCGTATTGGAAGGGTAAAATTCATATTTTAATTTTTTTTTGAAGGGAAATTTTAAATTTACACTTCTAGGAAGGGCTATAACCCTTTGGAAGGGCCGGGAAGGGTTCAAATTTGAACGCTGCTAACGAATCAATGCCAATAAATATTTTTTTTTTCCAAAATTAAAAGCCTAAACGCTAGATTTAAAAAAATAAATGCCAATAAGAGAAATGAACCATCATGAACTTAACTGTTATATTTCCAACAAGGGAGAGGCCTAGGCCATACTCATCGATGAATTTAAAACTAACAAGGCTAACATCATCGCAAGAATAGTTTTAAGGACCTCGAGGGAATTGAAATGCAAAGGAAAAGTTTGAACACCAAGTTAGATATCAAAGTGCCAAATATATATTTGCAATTTCAACGCAATGGAGAGCACAAAATGGCCAAATAATCTTCATTCCACTGTTACCACATATTCCACACGTTTGATAGATTAAATCAGAAAAAGGAGAGTGCACTCAAGGTTGTTAATACTCATATTGGGCCGAGGGATGGAAGATTCTTGGTGGGTTAAGGAAATGAGCTTAAATTCCATTGTAAGATGAGGGGGGAGAGCCTGTAAAAGAAAATTATGTGCCTAAAAATAAACATGGAGTCTCCTACGCGGTCATAGGAAGGGAAACTCAAAATGATAAGATAAATAGCATGGAATTGTTGCCATAAAATCTAGAACTCAAGGCATACCAACGCATATTATGTTATTAAGGATTAAATACTGAAATTCATGATAGTGAACAGCTGCAATAGAAAAAAATACAATTACTTTGGAACTGATATCGATACCATCAGAGCTGAAAGAGCCCCAAATTTTGTGAAAATAATAATCATAATCCATATATTACATGGGAATATATATATATATATATATATATAAAATGAAATCCAAATGAAGAAGTTGATTGCAGTTTCATGGTATATTATTCTGATTTTATTTTGTGTTTTTTCCTATCTCTACTCTGCTTTGTGGGAAGAAAGCAAATTAAGTTAATAATCACTCTCACTTCTAGGTTGAAAAATTTATGAGAAAGTGACTAAGGTAATGCACAAAAATTAATTATCAACACAAAATGTTAATAGTTAATTATCAACATAAAATGTTGAAAGTTGGCAAGGCACAATATCCCAGTAATTCTACTGCTGCAAAAGGTTACAGATTTCAAAATTACAGTTACAATTATTAATATAAAGTTTTTGTTTTCATTTAAAAAAATAGTTTTACTTTGTAGTAATGGAGAATAATAACTCCATAATATAGTTAATTTAAACATTTTTTGTATGAAAAAAGTATAATTATGCCAATGGCATTGATATTTTCCAATTTAATTTGGAGATGAAATAGGGAGAGTAAGATCATGCCAATGGAAAATCCATAAATTTCAATGGAAATAATATAAGACTCTCCCTCAACAACTGCTATGCTCCACCATTACATCCCTCAACAACTATTATAATGTATTCAACAATCATCCCGACCCTCATAACAAGAAAAACCTCACCAACCATCCATTCCGTCGTCTGAAGTCACATGTATTCAACAATCATCCCGACCCTCATAACAAGAAAACCCTCGCTAGCCATCCATTCCATCGTCTGAAGTCACATGGATTGAAATCCATTCCAGTGTCAGATGGATTGAAAGCCAATCCAATTGCAGAACAAATTGAAAAAACAAAAAAAAAACAAATTGGATTGAAATCCAATCCAATTTCCAATAAAAAAACAAACAAACAAATTGGATTGAAATCCACTAGCAAATCCAATTGCAGACACAACCATGGAAAAACTACACCCATTGCAAAAGAAATTAAAATAATAAAAACGTTGAGTGAAGAAGATTTTGATTGATGAAAAAAATGCAATCCATGAAAAATGGGAGGCAACGAATATTCCTGGTCAACTTCCTAATATGTCTTTTCTTCTACATTTCTAAGATCTATCAAGTCTAGATTGATCTATTTATTTCTTTCCTTTCTTTGGATTCCCCAATCATTGTGGTGCAACATTAATCCTCTTTTTATTTTTCCATTAATTAAATAAATACATATTAAACACAAGAATATAGAGTAGCTAAAAGGCCATCCCAATGACAATCTATGTATGTAGATAATCGTCATGTTTCTTCAGCGATCCTAATTGGAATGCCATTAATCGAGACTATATTGAAATCTTAGAATTATAAAAAAGGATATACATATGAAAAATGGTATTGCAAGGTAGCTCTCCATTAATAGTATACGTGAAGTCACAGAAAAACCATACCTGATGAGCCTCTTGTTCTCTTCCTTGTCCATTGTCCATGGACACAACTATGAATCCCATCCAGTTGGCATGAGTGCTCCATGGATTCTATACGCGGGGTTTTGGGATATTAGAAGTGGTGCGGATTGAACAAGCGATGAATTATGAAACCTTCTTGTGCCCAAAAATATCAGCGGCATCTATTCTCCGAGTGAAATAAATTGTTCAGAGATCCAAGGAATTGAGATAGTTGGGTTGCTTCAAGACATTGTCTCATCTAGAATTCAAAGATCAGAAGGCATGGAGAATTGTATATATGATGGAGGACATATTGTACACACTTCCAAGTGAGATCCTTGGCCTCGTTCTATCTAAAATCCCAACTAGAGAAGCCATTAGATTCCTCATCCTCTCTCACAGATGAAAATGCGGCCATCAGATGATCTGTGAACTCCAACTATGGTGGTTTTGATCCGCGCGAGTGGGAAGAGGATATAATATCTAAGATTCTGCGCCTGCATTCATTTTTGCATCAATAAAAAACATTGGAAATTCACCACTGGGAAGGTATCCAGATGGGTTGAATATCCAATAATGTCGAACACATCATAAATCTTCTTCAAAATATGGTGGAATTGGATTCTCCATTTTCAGTCTCATCCATAGTGACTATATTAATGAACTTCTACCAAGACTATGCTACACAAATGGTGATTACAAGCCAAGCCTGCCACATCCTAGAACATAGGGAATAATGATATTCATAAGAATTATAGTGATTCCCAGAAGTCGACAATAGGAATGGGCAGTGCATGCATACTGATACAGATATACATAGAGGATTTTAATGAGTGCCCAAAAGTGATATAAAAACAACTGGTAGTCCTTTTTTATCTGCACCTTTGTAGTACGAGCATTGAACCTTGAATAAATTGCAGATCTAGAGGTGATCTTGAACTAAATACTAAATGACGAGTCAAAAATAGAGTGCCTGCCCACAACCCTGAAGAAAAAGATCAAGAAAGCTGGAACCATGTCATTTTTATCATTCTAACCTTTTTTCTTACCTGTCAATTTCATTTCTCTTAACAGAAATAAGTCTCCCAATCCACAAATTTATCTGGTCACATAATTCGAAATGATGGAAGAGGCTGCTAGCGCTAGCAATAAAGCAGTGAAGTAAATTAAACATCAACATAATCTATGGAATTATTATCTGTGATTTCCGGCCAACAAGAATTTACCGTCATATGCTAACCATCAACCATTAATTATAATCTACTGCCAAAGACTAACCATCGGCTTAGCAAGAATCAAATGACTCAACTACTGTCATATATATTAATGCAAATAGTACAAACCACAACATGATGACGATGAACACATGGCAGGCACAAAGGCAAGGATTCCCAAATGGAAATGGATATACCTATCAATTTGGATACCCTAATTTTTCAACTCAATATGCATATGTTGCACAAGCCACAACAAGATACAACGATAAATTGGAGGTTAGCTGCCCTGGAAAGTACGCAGTGGTTTCTGTTGATTGGAGGTTAGTTGGAAAGTGTGGGTTTCTCTACTTGAAACTGCCTTTTCATCTTCTACCCATAAAAAAATAACAATGAACTTAGGAGATAAGCACATTTTTTCTTTCTCTTGGTTGAGCACAAAGATCTATGTCTCTTGACAATTCCACAGCTAAGGAGAGTGTGATGTGGCCATTGAAGGGCCACAGGTCATGCCAAAAAGTACTATATGGATCTGATAGTCAAATGGGATATGAGGGTGATACAACGGAATGCAAACCTAGTGAACTATTAACCTCAGAACATCATAGGGGAAATGGACCCCACGATTAATGTGGTAACCAGGGGAGTACCTTTCACAATTTCTAATGGAAACCAATAGTAACCTCCACACATGATAAATATGAATGGATATTCAGATGATAAATATGAATGGATATTCTGGAGTGAATATGAATATAAATGGATATCCTGCCGTGAATATAAATGGATATCCTATAGTGAATATGAATGTGAATGGATATAATGGGTTTTATCCTAATGCCAACACCACTTCTTACCCTTATTATTATAAGGGTGACAATGACAACTTTTATCAGTTGCGATCAAAAGAACGACCATGACCACAATATCAATCTAATCAACTACGAACACAACTATAACTGGCCGGGGGATTCGATTCTAGATGAAATGGGCGTGTGGGTGCAGCCGGATCTATGCAAAGAAGGACATCCACATCCATAGCCACAGCCGCAGACATATTAGATGAATATATTTGCATCGGACCGTGTTATATGAGAATGAAAGACCAAGGAACCCTAACTGGGAGTGGAGGTGAAAGTGCCCATGATGAGTACAACCATCTATGATTTAACACGAGATATGAGAACACTAAGTTTTTTGTTATAAAATCGTGCAACAAGGAGCACGTGCTAAACAGTATTAGACATCGAGTTTGGGCAAGCACTCCTATGGGGAATTGCACATTAAATGCAGCTTACGATGAATCCCATGGGGAACAGAGCATCCAAAGGATTGCCAATGGCACTAGTACTTCTTCATCCAACGTCCCAGTCTTCTTACTTTTCTCGGTTAGTTTTTTAATTTTTTAGTCTTACAGCCTTCTCCCGCCATATGTTTCTTTCAATTTCATTAAATATTAAATATGTTCTATTGTATGCCCATATATATATATGCTATTGGTGGGAATTACGTAGATAAATGGAACCATAAATTTATGTGGTGTCACTGAAATGGTTGGCCATGTAGATTTGGAAGCAACAACATATTTCAGGGATAGGAGGGGTAAATTTCATGTTAAATGGCACATTATTAAAGATGTTCCATTTACAGAAGTCGGCCATATAGATTCATGGTGTTGATGGGAAGGTGAAGGCCACTAATATTATGTTAAAATTAAACACCTTTAGTAATTAAAAACATCTTTACGAAATTATTGACATAGGATATCAAGGTTAGGCATGCACCTCAATTGATGCAGGAGCATCGAGACCTAGGAAGATCAGTCGAAGTTGATTAACATGAGCAGTCAATCAGGGGGGGTGCTGACGATCACTGGTGCGAAGGAAGTTTGGTTGTCGAAGTCAATGAGTTGAGCAGGAGAAGTCGATGTGCGATCGATAGGAAGATGCGAAAGGTCGAGAGTCGACAAACGACAGGGTTGCAGCGGAAGGCTTCGTAAGTCGACATGTTATCGAACCACGACACGGATAGATTTTGGGCAAGAGCTAAGCGAGGAGGAAGGGGTGGAATGGCGAAGCCTTGGAGGAGAAGTGAAGCCGACGGTTAAGTCGAAGTTGACGGAAGAAAGTATGGTCGAGATGTAGGGCCGAATCCTGTAGCAGTGTCAGAGAAGTGCAGAAGTCAAAGCGAGTACTTGGTAGCCGTTCGGGGTTGATAAGGAAGTTATGAGCAGTTATTGCAAGTGGTTGGGATCGTGACAGATGTCACCACAGGCAGAGATTGTGCATCACGGCATAGGCGCTGAAAATTGCAGGTCTGCGGAATCTGGAGGATTCGACAGACAGAGGAAGAGTGTCTCGGGGGTTGGAGTGGACCTCGAGATGAGCAACAACAGGTAGAAGACTTGTGCATAAAGGAGACAGATTTTGATCAATAGAGGATCGAGGGGGAGAGAGTTCCAGTTCGGAAGTGGGTGAGTAGATTTGAGAGAACAATCACGCATCAACCAAATGCAGAAGAGATTGGATCCCTAGCTCTGCGAGCGCTTGCATTCAGCAGAGGCCGTGAGAGGGTGAAGGTTGACACACACAGAGACACACCATTACTTATGTATATTATAATAGGTTGAGGTCGACATAGTTTAGTTGTTTACATTCCTTGCATTTCGCATTGTAACCAATTTGATTTGAAGTAATTTAGAAGCTAGCTTCTGGCATCCTATTTACATCCAGTTAATTTGAACACATGTGTGTCATGTGTAATTGTTAAGCAAGAACCCTTGTCGAGTAACCTTGTATCAGGTGGTATCAGAGTGGGAAGAGAATCATGTGAGCAGAGAAGGCGGTGATACCGACTTGCCTTGCGCCAAGTGGTATCAGAGCGGTAATATCCTGTGAGTGGAAGGATAGTCGCTATTTGAGTCCAGAGTTGGAATCTGGTCGAGTTGGTTGTGAATCCAGTATCGAGTCCATTGAGTCGGAAGATCCAGCAAGTGTGTTGAACAACTTCAACTACGGTTGGGTAGAGTTGTGTACAACTTGTGAAAGTCCGGTTGCTATGGGACGAGTGGGAGTTTTAGCCGAGGTTGAAAATGGCTCACAGAGGCGTTAATGTCCGAGGAGTTGGACGAAGAGTACGTGGTGCAGCAGTCACAGTTGATCGTGAAATGTTTGACGAGTGTATGCGAACAATGCAAAGTTTGACTAGTGAAGTCGCAGCAATCAAGGAAATTCAAAGATGTGGATGCATTCTTGATGCATTAGACCACAACGACGAGGAGGTCGAAGAGGTGGAAGCACGTGAAGAGGCAGTCGAGGAACCAGAAGACAAATTCATCAAGCTTCTGACAGAGATGAGAGGTCGGACAAAGATAGATGTGCGTACCTACTCAGGAAGTCTAGATCCAGAAGACTTGATTGACTAGTTCAGAGAGATGGAGAAATACTTCGACATAGAGCAGATCGAGGATCCTAGACGGGTTAAGACTGCATGTCTGAGGTTGAAGGGTCATGCCTCATTGTGTTGGGACAATCTACAAGCTAATAGAGTCAAGAAAGGAAAGGACAAAATCAAGTGTTGGGACAGGATGGTTGCCAAGCTGAAAGGGAAGTTCTTTCCAGGTGACTATGTGATTTCCTTGTTTCGAAAGTTGCAAAAATTTCGATAGAAAGAGATGGCTGTGAAGGAGTACATGGAAGAATTCTACAGACTATCGATTCGGTCGAGACAAACCGACGAAGGAGAAAAATCTATCGCTAGATATGTGAATTCATTTGAAGTATGTTATACAAGACGATTTGAGCCTGTCAAGGTTCACAGCGGTCGGTGAAGCCTATCAACTAGCTCTGAAGGAAGAAGAGAAACTATCGAGGAAATATGCATCAAACAGAGGTAGGATGAATGGTCGGGGTGCGAAGACTGTTTCCGCGAAAGGTCAAAATAGCGGAACCAGGAGGGGATCTGTCGAAGAAAACCACCATGCAGAAGAGACATCGACTAGGGAGAAAGCACAAGAAAATCGACGCGATGGTTGTGAGAACCACGGTCGAGGTGTGGATGGTCAAGGTGGTCCATCCGACAGAAAAGGAGCTGAACGACCAGCCATAGTCTGTTATAAGTGTCAAGGAATAAGACACAAGGCATGTGAGTACCCAAAAAACCTACATGCTACAGAGGAGTTGAAACCCAGACGTCGAAAAGAGGAGCAAGTCGATGAGAGGGCGGAGTTGGTGTCCGACAACAGTGAAGATGGAAAAAGAAAGAGTCGGGCCATGACATCTAGGAATACGTTGGTCCAGGACGACCGACGCGAAGTGAAGGAGCCACCACAACGAAAGGCTATCACTCGAACTAGAGTGCGGATCGACGACTGGTATTGCAAGACCATAGTTGATGGTGGTAGTACAATGAATCTTGTGTCGACAGAGGTTGTCGACAAAGTGGGTTTGAGATGTCGGGAACACCCAAATCCATACAAGATATCTTGGTTGCGGAAAAGAAAAATAATGTTAAGGTAACCAAACAGTTCCTTATTGTGATAATCTGCAGGGATCTAGCAACTGTAACAAACTCACAATCTAACTCTCAAGATTATTTGCAAATAAGAAGAAGCATGCATTCAATAATAACTCATAAACACAGAATGATGGACAATGTCAATATCAGACAATGAATAATGAATGTAGAGAATCGGTTACAATAATCTATGATGATGCATCATATAGGATTCGAATTAGCCAAGTAGGGCATTTGAATCTGAGCTCAAAGTCTAGCATGAATAACTATGGAGACATCATCCAGTCGGTAGTATCAATCATAAATGGTAAGACTCATTCAAGTGTTTCCAACTGAGTCTAACAGAACCATCTAGCCATAAATCAGGGAATGGAGACTCCAAGTGCGGTGCATAAGGCTGTCTAACTCAAAGTGTAGTTTGGATAACAATGGAGACATCATCCAGTCAATAGCATCAGTCATAAATGGTAATAGTTAGTCAAGTGTGTCTAACTGAGTCTAACAAAACCATCTAGGCATAAATAAGGGAATGGAGACTCCAAGGGGGCACATGAGGCTGTCAAATAGTCAAGTGGAACTCTAGAACTAGCTAACAAGAAGCTACAAGCAGTCAGCATGAGCAATTAGTGGAAGAACTATTCAATCAATGCACTAACTGAATGATAACTCCTGGTAGGTGAGATAAGGTGCCCTAACTGAGTGATAACTAAAGGTAGGTGAGTAAAGGCGCTCTAACTGACAGTGGTAGGTGAGAAAGGCACACTTGCCATGCATAACAGTCAAGAAGGGCGCATTAGGTAGGTAGGAGGCCAATTGGGGGCTGTAGATAGGATTTGGAGAGCTAGAAACAAGCTCTAGTTGTTGGGAGACCACCATGATGATGACTGGATGCATGCAGTGGCATGCAAAGCATGAAGATTTGCATGCATGCATGAAAAACATAAAAATGATGGTGTGAATATTCCAACACCCCCCCGCAAGCTATACTATGAGATAATAACTGAAAAACAAAAATAGGGCCCTGGTGACTAAGACCAAAGGTCACGCCGTACAATCAATCTACATAAACTAAGTGAAGAAAGAGGGAAAACCCAGCGGGAAGATATCCCTCCCTCAAAATAGATTGAAGGATGTTAATGAAACATATCATCTCTCACCCCTGAAGGAGGTAAGTGTCCTTCTTTCCCGAAGAAGGATCGATCGATTTGAAATGGATCAGCATTGTGAGGAGGATGGACCCTTCCATGCTGAAAATATGACCTGATTCTTCTATGATCATGTGGATCACCAACCAAATCACCGGAAGATCGGAGTGTAATGGAATCCCATCGAGGAAGAGGGGGAGCATCAGGTTCTTGTGTATCTGGATCTCTCATTCTCTCATCTTCTACATCATTTCTGTCTGGAAATTTCTCTATAGAAGACTTGAAAAATTTGAAGAACCCAAATACTTTTGATTTAAATCTAACGAAATATACCCAAGTGAATCTAGAATAATCATCAATAAAAGTGAGCACATACCTTGATTAGTTTAGAGACAGATCTGGAAATGGACCAGCCACATCACTATGGATGAGATCAAGAGGGTGAGAAGCTCTCCTAGCCTTTCCCTTCTCAAACTTCTTCTCAGGATGCTTCCCCATCAAACAACCATGACAGTTTCCTTTGGAAAACTTTATCTGGGGCATCCCATCAACCATCTCCTTTGCATGCATGTCATGCAAGTACTTATAGTTAATATGCCCAAATATTTCATGCCACAATTTGCTTTCTTCACTAGCATGAGTATGGAGAGCTGATTGCTTCGAGAGAGATAAGAAGTGTGAGAACTCATACAGTTTGGAGTTGTGATTTGCAACTCCCTTTGCAATGATTTCACCTGAAACCATGTTTTGTATCTCAACTTCATTTGGAGAAAAGATGACTCTTTTGGGCTCTCCAATATGAGTCATTTGATACATTGAAAGTAAGTTTGCTGTAAGAGAAGGAACATAAAGCACATCAGAAAAATAACCATAGTCAAGATTGATTCTTCCAATCCCATGAGAGGAGACTTCTGAATCATTCCCCAACATGATGGAAGGGCCATCTGAGCTTTCGAAGTTGGAGAAGAGATCTTTGGAGGAAGACATGTGTCTTGAGGCACCTGAATCTATGATGAAAGAAGAATCTGTTGATGCACTTGCCATGAAAGCATGACACCTTTCTTTGCCTTCGGATCTAGAAGATTCAGTATCAAGATCTTTCTTCCTTGCACATGCTGGTACATGAAGATTGTTCTTCTCAAGTAACTGAGCCATCAAATTTATAGTCTTCCTCATGCAAGTACTCTCAGGATGAAAACCCTTCAAACAATAAGTGCACTTGTTCTTTTCCTTCTGAGAATGCTTGGTCTTCCTTGAGTTCGAAGCCCCATCTGACTGATATGAAGTATCTGTATGCTTTGTATCATTCGATCTCTTGTCAGAAATCTTTTGCTTTCCTTTACCATTCGCTCTCTCTGCACTGTAAGAGCTGAATCCAATTTGGGTTTGATAATTCCCATAGAGATCAACTTCTCTTCCTCTTGAGTAAGAGATTGGATGAAATCATCAAGTGAGGGAAAATTCCATCTTGGAATGGACAACCTAGTTGACTGGAAAGTAGAGACAAAAACTGAGATATTTTCCCCCAACTTTGAGAGAATGGCAAGTATAAGATGCTTGTCTTCTTTCACTATCTCATATCTTTTCAACTGTGATATCAAGCTTTTGAACTTGGTGAGGAAGGCATTGATAGATTCGAAACTGTCAGGACTAAAACATATGAGCTCATTCTCCAATTTGTGTCCTTTCATATCATATTTATGTCCAAAAAGGGATTCGAGCTTGTCCCAAACCTCTTTAGGAGATGTAAGATTGATGACATGGAAGTGAAGATCTTCATAAATTAAGAGAAGGAGGAGACCAACTGCTTCATCAAGCCTGTCCAAGTACTTGTACTTTTCAATTGCATTGAGAGGTTCTACCATCATTCCGTTGAGTATTCGGGTGAAGATCTTGGATCTCATGAAGAGAGCCATTTTGGATTTCCATTCAAAATAGTTGGAAGATGTGAGATTTAGATTATCTGAAATAGAGAAAGTTGAATAGTTGAAGAAGATTCTGAACGGGTGAATAAACATGCAAAACAAGAGAATTTTTGCTGATGGAGAATGCTACACTTTGACTGAACACTACCTTAAGGACACTTGGCACATAGACTTATTCCTTCACACCTGGCTATACCTCACTGGATTTCTCTAATGAATTCAAGTAATAGCACCAGGATTTACTGTGGAAACTCAGAGGTTTCTGGTGCACAAGTGAAAGATAGCTGCTCAAAGAAATGTTGCAATTGCTGCTGCTGCAATGGCTGCAATTTGAATAGCTGCCGATTGGTCTGATACCATGTGATAATCTGCAGGAATCTAGCAACTATAACAAACTCACAATCTAACTCTCAAGATTATTTGCAAAGAAGAAGAAGCATGCATTCAATAATCACTCATAAACACAGAATGATGGACAATGTCAATATCATACAATGAATAATGAATGTAGAGAATCAGTTACAATAATCAATGATGAGGCATCATATAGGATTCGAATTAGCCAAGTAGGCCATTCAAATCTGAGCTCAAAGTCTAGCATGAATAACTATGGAGACATCATCCAATCGGTAGTATCAGTCATAAATGGTAAGAGCCAGTCAAGTGTGTCCAACTGAGTCTAACAGAACCATCTAGCCATAAATCAGGGAATGGATACTCCAAGTGGGATGCATGAGGCTGTCTAACTCAAAGTCTAGCTTGGATAACAATGTAGACATCATCTAGTCAATAGTATCAGTCATAAATGGTAATAGACAATCAAGTGTGTCTAACTGAGTCTAACAGAACCATCTAGGCATAAATCAGGAAATGGAGACTCCAAGGGGGGTGCATGAGGCTGTCAAATAGTCAAGTGGAACTCCAGAACTAGCTAACTAGAAGCTACAAGCAGTGAGCATGATCAATCAGTCGAAGAACTACTCAATCAATGCACTAACTAAATTATAACTCTCGGTAGGTGAGATAAGGCGCCCTAATTGAGTGATAATTGAAGGTATGTGAGTAAAGGTACTCTAACTGACAGTGGTAGGTGAGAAAGGCGCACTTGCCATGCATAACAGTCAAGAAGGGTGCATCAGGTAGGTAGGAGGACAATTGGGAGCTGTAGATAGGCTCTGGAGAGCTAGAAACAAGTTCTAGGTGCTGGGAGACCACCATGATGATGACTAGATGCATGCATGCATGCAAAATATAAAAATGATGGTGTGAATATTCCAACACTTATTAACTTCAAGGTCGGGAAGCTTGAAGACAGTGTACTGTGCGACGTAAACCCAATGGACGCATGTCGTCTGTTGTTAGGGAGGCCACGGAAGTATGATCGGAAGATGATCTATGATGGTCGATCCAACACAGTCACAGTGTGGAAAATGGCATGCGGAGAACTCTAAAGCCAAAGCAGGAGGACCAAGTCAATTGTAAGCAGGGCGAGAGAAACTATTGGGAGAAGCGAGTGCTGATGTTTTCAGCAAAGGAATTCTTTGCAAAAGAGGAAAAGCAATCGAGATGTTTCACCATCATTCCGAAAGGGCCATGCGTTGAAAGGTCGACAATAGAGAGGATTCTGGTCGAAGTCGAAAAAATGCTCGACAATTTCAAGAGCATAGTAGTCAACGAAGCATCGATGGGATTGCCACCGACAATAAGCATATCCCATCATATCAATTTGATTCTAGGATCGAGTTTTCCAAATAGGACACCGCATAGAATGAATCCGACAGAGGGTCAGGAACTCAACCAACAGGTCCAGGAGTCATTGGATAGGGGATTGATTAGAGAAAATATGAGCTCTTGCGCGGTACCAACAATATTAGCATAGAAGAAGGGTGGAGAATGGAGGATGTGTACAGACTCCAGAGCTATCAACAATATCACAATCAAGTATTGGTTTCCATTTTCGAGAATGGACGACTTGATGGATTGTTTGAGTGGAGAGAGATACTTCACAAAGATCGACCTGAAGAGTGGTTATCACCAAATTCGGGATAGAGAAGGAGATGAATGGAAGACAACATTCAAGATGAAAGAAGGGATGCATGAGTGGTTAGTCATGCCATTCAGATTGACTAATGCATCCAGTACGTTCATGCGATTGATGAACGAGGTACTGAAACCATTCTTGGGAAGGTTTTTCATAGTCTACCTAGATGACATTCTGATTTTTAGTCGAACCAAGACAGAGCACTTGGAGCACATTCGACAGGTATTGCGGAAGTTGTAGGAAGAGAAGTTCATGGTGAACCTGTAGAAATGCTTTTTCATGAAGGAAGAGCTGGTGTACTTGGGATTTGTAATCTCGGGTTAAGGGTTAGTGATGGACCCAGAGAAGGTGAAGGTAATATTGGATTGGCTGGAACCGACAAGTGCGATTGGAGTGCGAAGTTTCCATGGACTTGCCAGTTTCTACAGGAAGTTCATCCGGGGATTCAGTCAGATTTGTGCACCTTTGATAGAGTGCATGAGAAAAGGGGAGTTTAAGTGGATAGAAGCTGCTGAGAGAGCTTTCGAAAAGTTGAAGGAAAAGGTCACGGAGAGTCCAGTGTTAGCGCTCCCATATTTTGACAAAGTTTTCCAAGTCGATTGCAATGCGAGTGGGATGGCAATTGGAGCAGTGTTGAGCCAGGAGGGCCGACCAATTGCATTCTTCAGTGAGATGATGCAAAGCGGAAATATTCGGTCTATGACCAGGAATTCTATGCTATTGTCCAAGCATTGAAGAAATGGAGGCATTATTTGTTTCCCAAGGAATTTGTATTGTACATAGATCACCAAGCACTGAGGTACTTGAATACTCAGTCGAAGTTGAATCAACAGCACATGAAATGGGTCGAGTTCTTGCAAGGATGCACTTTCATGTTGTGACATAAGTCGAGCAAGTCGAACAAGGTTGCCGACGCATTGAGTCGAAAAGTTTCATTGCTGAACACGATGATAGTTTAGGAAACAAGAATAGAATTTGTGAAGACAGAGTATGAGACCGACGAGGATTTTGCGAAAGCATGGGAGGCTTGTTGTGAACCATGGAGTGTTGACAGAACTCCATACTTGGATTATTTCATCTAAGAAGGATACCTGTTCAGGGGACAACAATTGTGTACTTTCAGAGGATCCGTAAGAGAGAACCTAATCCGAGAACTGCACAATGGAGGATTAACATGTCATTTTGGCATCGACAAGACCAAGGCATTGGTTGAAGAAAAGTATTATTAGCCAGGAATGACGACAGATGTCGGTAAGTGGGTACGACAGTGTCGCGTTTTCCAGTTGGAAAAAAGAAAGAAGTGAAAATACGGGTTTGTATACGCCATTACCGGTACCGAATACCCCATGGGAGCACCTAAGCATGGATTTTGTGCTAGAATTGCCAAAGACGCAGTAAGGAAGTGACTCAATCGTTGTTGTAGTCGACAGATTTTCGAAGATGACACACTTTATTCCGTGTCGGAAGACAAGTGAGGCCACGAACATTGTTGTACTGTTCTTCAAGGAGATAATCAGATTGCATGGGTTGCCGAAGAGTATCACGTCGGACAAAGATACCAAGTTTATGGGGCATTTCTAGAGAACCCTGTAGAAGAAACTAGACACGAAGTTACAGTTTAGTTCGACATATCATCCGCAGATAGATGGACAGACCGAGGTGGTGAACAAAATTTTGTGAAACCTTCTGATATGTTTGACGGTCGATAGACCCAAGAAGTGGGAGACCGTGTTGGCGCAAGCAGAGTTCACGTACAACAATTCTGTGAATTGGTCGACAGGTTTGAGTCCATTCCAAATTGTTCAAGGACGAAGCCCACATGGAGTGGTAGATTTGGTCGAGTTACTGACAGAAATCAGGAAAAGCGTGGATGCTTAATCATTTGCAGAGCACATGAAAGAAGTGCATGAAGATGTGCGAAAGTGCATAGACAAGAGCAACGCGACATACAAGTTGAGTGCCAACAGGAAGAAGAGGCTATAGTCGTTCAGCGAGGGAGACTTAGTCTATGCACATTTGCGGAAGGAGATATTTCTGAGAGGAACATACAACAAGCTGAAGCTGAAGAAGATTGGACCATGTAAGATTCTGAAGAAGATTTCAGACAATGCTTATGTGTTATAGCTGTCGAAGGACTTGAGCATTTCACCAACGTTCAATGTCTCAGATCTGTACAAGTTTGAAGAGGGTTCAAGCAGCAGAAGCGCAGAAGTGTCGAACATCGACTAGACAGTGCATATTCTAGATTGACACAAGGAGGAAATCATAGACGTAATAGAAGAACAGTCACGCATCAACCGAATGCAGGAGAGATCAGATCCATAGCTCAGTGAGCACTTGCATTCAACAGAGGCTGTGAGAAGGTGAAGGTCGACACACAAAGAGACACACCATTACTTTTGTATATTGTAATAGGATGAGGCCGACATAGTTTAGTTGTTTACATTCCTTGCATTTCGCATTGTAACAGATTTTATTTGAAGTAATAGAAGCCATCTTTTGGCATCCTATTTACATCTAGTTCATGTGAATGTGTGTGTGTCGTGTGTAATTGTTAAGCAAGAACCCTTGTCGGGTGACCTTGTGTCATCAATTCAGAGATCTCTTCAGCTCATGAGCTTGCCTAGCGACAGGTATGTCTATCACCTTTAGCTATGATAGAATCACCTCTGCAGTCACCTCCACCTTCAGCTTTGATGTTGCAACTACAGTTAGTTTCGATGCACCTCATTGATCTACACGGATCTATGCAAACACTGCAAGATGAATATGATGAGTTAGATAACTACCTTATTTTTTTTTGGAAAAACTTTAGGTAAAACCCCAATTCCTTTTCTCTCCGTAAAATCATAACTAATTCAAAATCATAACTAATTCATTTTCCCTCCATAAAATCATAAAATCAGTTTCTATACAAGAAAATATTAACTTAAAAAAACAATATTGAAAAGAAATGTTAATATCATCTTAAAATATTGTTTTAAACATTCCTAAAATATATTTAAGACAAATTCTAATTTTATCTTAAAAAATGTCTTAAACATTGTCTTAAAAAATATTGAACTAAAATTTAAGCCAAAATACTAATTTCTTCTTTAAAAAAACTGGTCTTAAAAAGAATTTCAAGCTATGTGGTGAAATTAGTTTTTACAAGCTAAAAATCATGTGGTTGTTTCTATCGAGATCTATTTAAGAGTGGAAAGAGATTCAAAGAAAATAAAGTGTTTAAAATGGATTATAGTTTAGTTCACTTAACGATGTGTCGGCTTCAAAATTGATGCTGATCCATAACAACGTGTCGGTCTAAAAACTGATGCTACCTACAAATTTAAAATCGAATATAGTACTACTCGACACATATTTAAACGTATTAACTACAAGAAATCAATAGTCTTACAGTCAAGAAGAAGTTATATGCACTATCACGTGGTGGCTATCGGAACTTTTGAAGGTCGGATTTTCTACAATAATATTCAAACTTGACAAAATCGAGAGAGTAACTCTTAGTTTTTTGTTTCTTTGTATAAACCCAAACTCGTTCCTTTCAAACTTTTCCTTCTTAAAAAAGCTAAACTTTTCAAAACTTCTTTATAACTATGCTAGCTTTTCTTTGTGCTAAAAATATATAAATATAAATTCTCTTTCACCAATCCACACAATCTTCTTTTAAACAACCTTTTGTCAAATAAAAAACATATGCGACACTATTACTCTTTCCAAAATTTTCTATCATCATGTGGATGGGTCTTTTCCATGCAGATTTTATGTTTTACTAGGGCTAGATATCTCCTTTAGTTTGGTTGGATTCTTCAATTGCCCTCAGTAACTTACCAGCTTGCAGTGGGCTTCTCTTCCTTACAGTAAACTTAATGTTTCGTCCACGATTTTCTTCAGGTGAACAACGATTTTCATGACTTCTTTGTAAGAGATTATGACTACAAAAAATTGTGGATGCAACTTTCTTCACAACAACTTTAAGTCTTTTCTAGTGGATATGAAGATACTTTTCTATTCATCTTCGCTCGCAGAAGGATTTCTATTAACCACTGCAGCAGACTTTCACACAAATTTTCTTATAAATGGCACATCCGGCCAGATTCTGTCTTCAACCGGATTTTCTACCACTAAAAAATCCAACAAATGACTAGTGGATTTTATGTTGGAATGTTGTCCAACGACTGGCTCAACATCAGCTATCCGAACAAAATCGGCTCATGCTTCAACAGACAGACTTCTCCAAACTTTGAAGAGGCTCCCAAGGGTTTATTTAACTTGGTAAAAAAGATAAAGTATAACATAGGAATATGTAGACATTGGGAAGGAGTATAATCGGAACTCATAATTGTAGATTTAATTTATATTGGACAGAAGGATGTTTTCCGTCATATTGGGAAGGAGTATAATCGGAACTCAGAATTGTAGATTTAATTTATATTGGATAGAAGGATGTTTTCCGTCGTATATGATATAGAAAAATGGAATAAGGACCTTACAGAAAGAATGAATTCATACCTCACCCAAGGAGGTAAAGTATGAGAAAAGAATGGGTTCAATTGAATTTAATCTTTTTAACCAGATATCTGTTTGTTGGATAGGCAGGGGATCTTATGCTCTCAACAAGAACACAAAAAGATACACACAACTATAGTTGATATAAACATGTAACACGAACTTTCAAGCTCTTCTTCATTAACACCAAAAAACTCACTCTCTACATCTCCTAGTGAAAAGCATACATATAAGCAATTCTGAAATAGATCGGGAAGTTTCCCACATTAACTAATCTACTTAACTGTATTTAAACCTATCACTTCTAATATCAATGTTTGCACATATTGCAGGTTATTTATGTTAGTAACATACTTATTTTTTTATGTAGATTAGAGGGGTAAATTACTCCTTACACTCCCCCTTAATTTCTACCTTATACATTGCATGAATACCTATACCAAGATCATTCCTTTGATTTACAAATTTGTTTGTTGCCAATGGCTTGGTGAAAATATCAGCCAATTGGTTTTGAGATTTACAAAATTCCAAACATATTTCTCCATTTCTTACAAGCTCTCTTATAAAATGATATCTTGTATCAATATGCTTGCTCTTTCGATGGAATACAAAATTTTTGGATAATGATATGGATGAGTTGTTATCACAAAAAATATGTGTTGCTTCCTTTTCTTTATGATGAAGATATTCTAATATCCTTCTCAACCATACAGCGTGACAGGCTGCTGAAGTTGCTGCCACATACTCTGCTTCTATTGAAGATATTGTCACAATGGGATGCTTTTTGGATGCCCAAGAAATCGACATAATCCAAGCTGAAATGCACAACCTGAAGTGCTCTTTCTATCATAAATACTTCCTACAAAATCATTATCAGTGTATCCAAATAGAGAGCAGGAATTTGTGGTTGAATACATGATGCCATAATTGACCGTACTTGCAATATACCTCAAAATTATTTTACTTACTTGCCAATGAGATTTTTGGAGTTTCCATGAACGTGGAAATAAAACTTACAACATACAAAATTTCTGGTCTTGTAGTTGTTAAATACAGTAGGCTGCCAACTAATCTCTTATATAAAGTGGGATCCACTTATGTTCATTGATCCTGCTTGCTTAATTTTGTGCTTGTTACTACTGGAGTATTTGTTGGTTTGCATTTTGTCATTCTAAATTTATTCAAAACATTTTTATCATAATTTTGTTGACATATAAATATGCCAATGTCTGATTGTTCAACTTCAATGCCAAGAAAATACTTCATTAAACCAAGATCCGTCATTTCAAACTTTGTTTTCATAATTGATTTGAAATTTTCCAGCATTCAACTTCATGTGTAAATAATATCATCTATATACAAACATACAATCAAAATTCTATTTTGCTAATATGTTTTGGTGTACAATGTAGGTTCAGATTTGCTTTTGCAAAATCCATTGCTAATTAGATATCAGTCAATTCTTCCATACCCTTCTCTTGGTGCTTATTTCAAATCATACAATGCCTTTTTGAGCTTATAAACTTTATGCTCTTGATTTATGGTTTCATATCCAGGTGGTTGATTTATGTACACTTATTCTTCTAAAATTCCATTTAGGAATGCTGATTTGAGATCTAAATGATATACTTTCAATTTATTTTGAGATGCTAATGCCAACACTATTCTAATGGTGTCTAACCTTGTTACTGGAGCAAAGGTTTCTCCATAATCAATACATTGATGCTATGCAAATCCTTTTGCAACTAACCTTTCCTTATTCTTCTCCACTTCTCGTTTTTCATTGAATTTAGTTTTATAAATCCATTTAACTCCAATGTTGTCCTTACCTTCTGGAAGATCTATAAGATCCCAAGTGTCATTCTTTTCAATTGCTTCAAGTTCTTCATTCATTGCTTGAATCCATTTTTCTTCTTAGATGGCCTCTTCAAAATGCATAGGCTCACAAGAGAATAATGAAAAATACACTTGCATATCTACATCATCATCTTGATTGTAAATTTCTCTTAAAATTCTTGTCTTTTTATTTCTCAAAGAAGCTAATGTGGGATTTCAATCACTACTAGAGTGATGAATATTACCTTGATGTTCTTCATGTGTCTTAAAGTTTCACCTTGAATTTGCAATCTTGGTAATCTAGATGGAGATCCTTGTTGTCTTGTTGGTTCCACTTGATTTTGCTGGTAATAAAGGTGTTGAATTTCCAGATGTAGTTGATTGCTTAGCTTGACTATTCCAAGCTTTAAATGCTTCATTGAATTCCACATCTCTGCTTATGATAATTTTCCTTGTGACTAGATTGTACATCCTATAGGATTAATTCTCAATGTACCCTGCAAAAAAGCATTTTTCACTTCTATCATCCAACTTTCTTCTCAGTTGTTCAGTAACATGTGCATCAACAACACAACCAAATACTCTGAAAAATGAAACACTTGACTTTGTTCCACTCCATGATTCTTGAGGAACTTTGTTTTTGAAACTATTTGTAGGTGATCTATTCAAAATATAGACTGGACATGCAACTGCTTCACCCCCAAAATTAATTTTGAAGTTGTTTTTCTTTGTGCATAGTTCTATCCATATTCATTATGATTCTATTCTTCATTTTTGCTACCCCATTTTGCTGAGGAGTGTATCAGGCTGTAAATTGTCTTTTAATGCCATGATATTTGCAATAATTTGCAAAGTCTTTGGAATCATACTCACCTCCTCTATTAGACCTTAAAACTTTAATTTACAAACAACTTTGTGTTTCTACTAAATCCTTGTATTCCTTGAACTTGTCAAAAGTTTCAGATTTGTGCTTTAGGAAATATATCCAAGTCTTCCGACTGAAATCATCAATAAAAGTCATAAAATAAAGGTGTCCTCCTAAGGAATTTGCTTGCATGGGACCACATAAATCAGTATGCACCAAATCCAATGGTGCTCTTTCTCTATAGGATGCACTAGCTGGTAAGCTCTCCCTGTTTTGTTTTCCAAATAAGCAACTCTCACATGAGTTTGTTGGTTCATGTATTACTCGCAAGACTTTAACCATTTGTTTCTGTTGTAATAAATTTATCCCTCCAAAGTGTAGATGACCAAATATCAAGTTCCATAACCAAGACTCATCTAGAGTGGTGACATTGTGAACACATGAAGCTAACTGATTGACATTCTTTAAAGTTAAAGGAAACATTCTATTCTTGGTCATTTTAATCTTAGCAATGAGCTTCCTACTTGGAAATTTATCCAAGATTATACAAGAATTATTTGTAAAGATCACTTTATAACCATGCTTAGTGAGTGGACCAAAACTCATCAAATTATGCTTTAAACCAGGGACTAGATAGACATCAGACATATTATTTTTCTCATTCTACTTGGTAATAAAACTGACTGTCCCTTTACCAACTACATTGACAACTTTATCATCTCTTAATATGACATCAAACTTGACTGAATTGTCTACATTCACAAAAAAACATTTATCTCTTGTCATGTGGTTTCTACATCCACCATATAACAACCAAATATCTTTATCTCATTCTTGAGCTTCATGACAGCCTAAGAACATGGCCTCTGAGGTACTTTCATATGTATTAGAAACATTAGCTATGTTTTTGCGCAGGTCTGCCTACTTTTTCCTACATTCATTGGCTAAATGACCAAATATTTTACAATAATAACATTGAGTTTTAGATTTATCATACCTCCTATTTTTTTGATAGCCTCTGCCTCTCCCCCTTGAGATCATAGGGTGTTGTGGTTTGTCTTCTTGTTCCATACTTGTCTTGTTTTCTCTTTGTGAATTGTAGTTGTTAGATCTGCGCCTGCCTCTGCTATATCTTCCTCTGCCTCACCTGACAGATGCTTGTGTCTTGAAGGAATGCTCAAGTGATTCTTCTTCCCTATTAATTCTTGATTCATAGGACAATAATGATCATGTTAGCTCATCCACTGAGTATGTTGAAAAAGTCCTTAGACTCTTGAATTTCAACTACTACCATACCAAAGTTCTTAGTAAGGCTTCTCAAAACCGTTTGCACAACTTTGTCATATTTGATGTCTTATCCATGAATCCTTAGTTGATTGACCACTGCCATTACCTTGATCATAAAATGATCTATTGTCTCAGACTCTTTCATTTTCAGAGTTTCAAATTCTGTTATGAGATTCTGCAGTTTCACAATTTTCATCGTGTATATGCCTTGATATGCTTGTTCCAAAATATCCTAGGCTTCCTTTGCAGTAGAAGCATTTTTTATTTTTGGAAATATTGAATCATCAGTATCGTGTTGAATTAACCATAGTGCTCTGACCTCTCTCTTCCTCTGTTCATTTATTTGTGTTCACTGTGCATTTGTCATGGTCTGAATTATTGTCTGATCTGGTTCTGTGAACCCATTTTCAATTGTTTCCCAACATTCCTGTGACCTCGATAATGATTTCATTTTGATTGACCAAATTCATAATTTTTTCCTGTTAGAACAAGACCTTGAGATTGACCTAGGTTAATATTGGATGCCATTTTATGAAAATATTACAGTTTAAAATTTCCAATATGTTAGCCTCTTTTTCCTTGCTCAGTTCTGAAAATTTTCTCTCCTTATTTTTCAATGAAAATAGGTTTTTCTTATAAATTTTCTCCCTTTTAAATATTCACTTCTCTAAAAGAAACATCTTCCTTAAATCTTGGAGTCACTCTTGATTTTACTCTTACATGAGTCTTTCACTTACATAATTTTTTTTCACTGTTCAAATATTTATTTATTTATTTAAATTTTGTCCATTTTCATTTTAGGACCAAAAAACATTCATTTTTTCGAGGAAATATTATGGCTCAACAAATACTTCCCTATTCTTTAGGAGAATGGTTGCTACCTCCCTTTTAACCAAGATCAATAAGTAAATCAAGATTAGGGTTTGTGGTTTACCTTTCCTATTTCCCCACCTCAAGATAGAAATAATGGTAGAAGGAGCTGCACAACTACATCCATAGTTTTCTGCAAGGACCTCCTTTGGTTTGTTCAACTCTCTTACAACTCCACTCTTTGCTTCTGCACATGGGGAGATACTTTTGCAGGTCTCTTCCAAATCCTGCAACTTGCTTCAGCTGATGGTGAACTTTTTGATCACCAATATGTTAAGGGATCTTATGCTCTCAACAAGAACAAAAAAACATACACACATCTACAACTGATATAAACATGCAACATGAGCTTTCAAGCTCTTCTTCATTAACACAAAAAAAAATCACTATCTACATCTTCTACTGAAAAGCATACATATAAGCAATTCTGAAATAGATCGGGAAGTTTCTCGCATTAACTAATATACCTAACTATATTTAAACCTATCACTTCGAATATGTATATATTGCAGGTTACTTCTGTCAGTAACATACTGATTTGTTTACCTAGATTAGAGGGATAAATTACTCCTTACAATATCAAGTTCCTTAAAAAAATAAGTTTAGTGAAATCATTCTTTCATACTTTCTAAACTCCCTTTTCCACCTAGGTTAGTAATACAAGGTATTTTTTATTAGGTTAAATTCCACGCAATTCATTAAAAATCAAATGATTGGTCTTATAGCTATAAACTACAATTGGACTTCGCAAACTTGTAAAAAAAAAGACAACATGCCTTAACTACTTAAGCCAAAGTTATCACAAATATTTGATATCAATCATGCAAAGAAATAACACTTTATTCTCCAACATTTCAACATCGAACCCTACCTGATCTCAAATGTGAAGTTCATCTCGAACGTACACAAAATCTATTACAGGCTCATATTCCATCGTTCTCTGTATCTGAAACAAACTTTTTGAAAGGAATCCATGCCACTCGTATATGGAACTATATGGGATCATCCTACCATAATGTCGATGATGGCTACATATTTGATTAACCTTTACTATATAGTATTATACACATCTCTTCAATAATGGCTACATACATTTTGAAATCCTACTCCATGATCGGTAAGATAGCAGTATACAAATATCCTTTTTAGGCTCTCCTAAAACTTCACATTTTCTATGTTGTTATAGATTACTTCACTACACTCCAATTTGAAATCTCGATAATGGCTACATACATTTTGAAATCCTACTCCATGATCGGTAAAATAGCAGTATACAAATATCCTTTTTAGGCTCTCCTTCTAAAACTTCATATTTTCTATGTTGCTACAGATTACTTCACTACACTCCAATTTGAAATCAATGATATGCATAGTTAAAAATAATTGGATCCATATCCATCCTTGTTTGGTTAAAATCTTTGTTAAGAATAACTCATTTTTAATGCCCTCTTCATTGAAACGTCACCTTTTCCAAGTTGCTAAACCTTCACTTCACCTATCTGAAAGACTTAAACAAAGTAGTAAAATACATTGAATCCAACCATGCATGTTCTCATAAAATTAAAAACTCACTTAAAAACTTGGTAAGAAAGCATAGCATATGCACAATCTCATTCACAAATTAACTTCACATAATCATCATACTAGTTGTATTTATCATTATCTTAATATTTTACCACTGTACAACAAAACAATGCAATCATCAATAAGGAAGCATTTTTGTCCCTATGAATATACATAAAAGGTTTAATTAATTACCAAACCAATAACATTGCACCCATTTATACATATTTTAACACTATTTACTTTATACATTATGTCACACCAATTATAATATGAGTTTTACAAAAAGTTCTTTCCCTGCAAGCCAAAAAGCATTTTATAAGAACTTCCTTAGAAATAACTATGCCATCTTGGCCTCACATGGAATATCTTCACTGCAATGCAGAGAGATCGATCTTGGGAACCGCACAATGGAAATTATGAATGAATACACAATATGAAGAACACCAATTTATTACACCGATAGGTGTATATATCTTAAAATTTGGGGTGGACTATCATCTATGATTTTCCTAGATTCAATGAGGATGGGCTAAGTGTACTGTCCATATTGATTTTATGGTGTTTGTTCAAAATAAAAAATAAACAATTATAAAGAAAAGAAAATTAACTAGTAGTTGATGCATGGATAACTTGTAGCTCATTCATGCATAGATAACAAGTAGTGACAGACAACCTATTTAACTAATAAAGCAACATGTATCTAAGTTATAGATAACAATTGATTAAAGCTAAGCATGGAGGTCAAGTAACAGATAAATTATCCATGGCACTTAAACTTGTGACCTATCGGTGTTCACCGGCCACAAGTTAAGTGGATGTGCTAGTTTACTGTGACATGAAAACATTGTTCAACTAGACATAATTTGAGAGAGCAGCCATAGCATGCGAATTACACAAAATTATGATTTGTATTATTAAAAAAACATCAAGATACAATACATATATATAGTTGGAGTTAGATCCAACTAATTCTAAACATGGATATTAAGGTTGATAGAATATATCAACAACTCCTACAAAATCTCAAGCCAACTCTAAACTAAGCACACTGCATTAATGGAAGAATTATCTCCAACACCCCCCCTTTAATGCTTACATTACAAAACTTACAAATAAATAACAAAATTACAATGTTGTTCTCTTATCTAATTTGGTCTTCATGAGCATTTGCACAAACTCTGAAATATTACAGTTTATGCTATTTCTCCTCCACAACTTTGAGATTCCCACTTAACGAATTTAAACTGCAACCGCTTATAACCAACAACAATGTAATTGTAGTGACTAACAATATAGAATAGTTTACTCTTTCAAATTACATAACTTGTTGAGTTTGGAAAAGAAGTAGCCAAGTAACTGGACCAATCTATGGAGGTACTTCCATCTATCGAACACATATGTTGCTGAATCCGGTAGTAATATAGGAGAGCACTCTAGATACTAAATGTATCCATAAGTTAATCAGACAAGTGACCTTTTACAAACTTACAAATAATCTACACACCCAAATAAAAACAATTCCACACAGCAAAAAACCCAACATGACTTCTTCAACAGTTTCTAGCAACATTGTAGATAGATTCCTTTCTGAATGCTCTTTCATGTAGCAAATGACCGTTCCATGTGACTCGTAGATAATTCCTATCCTTTACGGAGCTCCTTCTCTATGAACGATGGCTGATATCATCATAATGGTCATGATTGACTATATTTACAGATTCTTGAAATTGCATACCTTAACAATATATCCATCCAGTTCATCAATGAATAGAATTTTTCAGCGTCCACCTTCAGATCTGATCTCCTGCAGATTAATGAGAGGTACAAATATGCAGAATATGAATCTTTTAATTGATTTGAGGGTGTTTATTTTTGACAATTGACACTAATGTACAAGATCTTTAAAACTAAAATAAATGCACTCTACCATTGCTACAATTATTTCACAGATTTGCACGCCTCCTTCCATCAACATAGGAACCCCTTCAATCTCACAACTGCGGCGATTGCTCTTGTCTAGTCGCACACCACTTTTGATTTTATATACCAATAGAGAAAAACATTTATAGTTTATATCCAATTTGGATTGTATAACATATGTGGCCATTTCCAGAAATAGAACTAGAGCCACAAGAATTCACACACATTCGATGTTGGTGTAATAGAAAAGAAAATATACACACTCACTTGTGCCTCAACTTCAATCCAAACACACATAAGCAAACTATCTATTTGACTTTCACACACCTGCACTCACAGCTCTCACATCCTCTTGGGAATTCCCGTGAGGGAATTAAGCCCAGCGAGGCTCTGATACCAAGACACAATTTGAGAGAGCATCCATAGCACATGAATTACACAAAATTATGATTTGTATTATTCACCATACATCAAGATACAATACATATATATAGTTGGATTTACATCTAACTAAATCTAAACATGGATATGGAGGTTGAGAGAATATCTCAACAACTCCTACAAAATATCAAGCCAACTCTAAGCTAAGCACACTACATTAATGGAAGCATTATCTCCAATATAACTGAGTGACTACAAGGTGATATAAAAGAGACAAACTTACATAAATCATGAATACTAAATGTTCTTTCTTTCATAAAAGGAAAATGTCATACCAGTCACACGAGTAAAAGAAAATACGCAACATGAGATATTCTTTTCTTGAACACTCAAAGTAAATATATATTACTGTAATAAAAAGGGTAGCTATAACTGCATTCACAAAGATTCGATGGTTGCACTGATTCTTCATTTTTACAAAGCTTTTGCTCTCTATAATTTCTACATACTCTTGACACTACAATATTGAGCTCTCCAACACTTCTCCAATTCTCTCTTGAATTATTACGACATAATACTAACACACTACACTTGAATACACAAGGGCTTAATAATGGCTTCTTTTGGAAGTTACAAAAGAAAAAATTAAAGATTTTTTTTTTAATTTTTGATTGGAATTCATCTAATAACCAGACTTGATGAATACTACATGTTAAATATTGTAACTTCTAAGAATATTATATTTGTACATTATTTATTCTGGAGATGTTCCATCCCTCTGAGGTGATTCTATTATGTATCCGGAGATGTTTATTCCTCCGAGGAGTTGTGTTAACTAGGGTTATTAGACCCACCATGTGGGGGTCGGCCCTGAGGTTATGTTTTAGGGGTTATTAGACTTCTCCAGGAGAGGTCGGCCCCATTAGGTATTTTTGGTGGTCGGGAGTTAGTATAAATAGAGGAGGTGAACTCCTCATTAGACACACTTGCTCACTTGAGAAAAGTAGCGCACTTGTCTCGGAGATCTACTAAGGAGGAGAAGAAGGAGGGAGCACATCTTGTATTTTGGTTGATCATCTTATTGAGGAAAGCTTTGCTGGGTTTTCTACCCCATGAGGGTTTCCCAGGGTAAATACTGTGTCTATCTTGTGATTATGCTTCTTTCAGTGATCTTGCTAGTCTATTTGGTTTAAAACTTAACATGGTATCAGAGCTAGACTGAATAGGACATCTTTCACAAGGTAAGAATCTCTCTCTCTCTCTCCGGTAAAGTTTAGGGTTTCAGAAAAACGTTGGTATTATTGAAATTTGATTACATGGCTGGATAGCCCGTTTCCAGACCAATCTTTTGAGCCCTAGATCGAACTTTTTGGTTGGGTAGAACTTCGGGAAAGTCAAACCCTAATTCTACCAAAAGTGCGATAAAGCAGAAATTGGTTTCAGCAGAAAGTTGGTATTGTTGAAATTTGATTACATGGCTGGATAGCCCTTCTCAAGACCAATCGTTTGAGCCCTAGATCGAACTTTTTGGTTGGGTAGAACTCCGCGAAAGTCAAACCCTAATTCTACCAAAAGTGCGATAAAGCAGAAATTGGTTTCAGCAGAAAGTTGGTATTGTTGAAATCTGATTACATGGCTGGATAGCCCTTCTCAAGACAAATCTTTTGAGCCCTAGATCGAACTTTTTGGTTGGGTAGAACTCCGGGAAAGTCAAACCCTAATTCTACCAAAAGTGCGATAAAATTTATGTCTCAGGATCCGGAAAAAGTAAAAGGTAACTTTTCAGGTAAGTACTACTCTGTCTCTTGGACTCCCCCAAGAGAAGATGGCTCCAAACACTAAGCTTGAAGACAAGCTAGAAGGTATAGAGAATTTCCGGGCATGGAAATACAGAATTGGTCTCATTCTTGAAGAGAATGATCTTGCTCATTATATCAAGGATGAAGTTGTAGAACCAGAAGGAGATGAATCCAAAGAAAAGCATAGGAAGGATTTGATTAGGGAAAAGAGAATCATAGCTGATTCTATTAAAGACCACTTGATTCCCCAAGTGGTCTCCAAGAAGACTCCAAAGGAAATGTATGATGCCCTAGGAAGAATGTATGAAGGAAAGAACATCAATAGGAAGATGAACCTAAGGACTCAATTGAAGAGTATCACGATGCACAAAGGAGAATCCATTCAAGACTACTTCTCAAGGGTCTCACAAATCAAGGAGCAACTAGATGCAATTGGTGATACTCTTGATGAGGATGAACTTGTGATGACTGCTCTCAATGGTCTCACTAGACCTTGGGAATCATTCATACAAACCATGTGTGCCAGAAAAGAGAGCATGAAGTTTGATATAGTATGGGAGGATTGTGTTCAAGAAGAAGCTAGGGTAGCCAATAGAGAAGCTCTTCTCAAAGAGGATGACCAAGCTTTGGCCACCCATACCAAAAGAAGGAGAATAGGTCATCTCAAGAAAGTTGACCACAAAGAATCTCAACACTTCTCTAGACCTAAAAAGAGAAAAGGACCCAATCCAGTAAGAGATCTTTCCAAAGTCGAATGCTACAGTTGTCATAAACTAGGACACATCTCCAGATTTTGTCCTTCACAAAAGAAGAAGTTTGTCCACAAAAGACATCATGCACATATGGCAGAAAATGATAGTGAAGAAGAAGAAGAGGAAGAAGAAGAAGAAGAAGAAGAGGTAGAGGTAAAGCCTAGAAAGAAAAGATATAAAGTGAAGAAAGAAGATCCAGAAGAATATGTCCTATTCTCTGCACTCTCTGGATCTGTATCTCCTGGAGAAGACACATGGCTCATTGACAGTGGTGCTTCTAAGCACATGACGGGTCAAAGAAAGACTTTCTCAAATCTTGAAGAAAAGTCTTCTACACAAAAGGTGTCTCTAGGAGATGACTACCAATATCCCATCAAAGGAATTGGTGAAGCTAGCTACAAACTAGATTCTGGAACACCCTTGAAGATGAAAGATATCTTATATGTACCAGGTTTAAAGAAGAACCTACTCTCTATCTCAGCTCTAGATAAGAAAGGTTTTAGAGTGGCTTTCATAGATGGACAAGTACTCATGTGGTCCAAAGGAAAGACAATTAAAGATGCAGTTGTTATTGGTGAAGAAGAAGGAGGTCTCTATAAGCTCAAGGGTCATCCAGAAGCTTCCCTTGCTCATGAGATATCTAGCCCCAGTGAGCTATGGCATAGAAGATTATCCCACATCAACTATAAAGCCTTACCCTATGTAAGCAAGGTAGTCATATGATTACCAGACTTGAAAGCTGATCATGATGGCTCATGTAAAGGATGTAAGAAAGGGAAAAATATCAAGAACCCCTTTCCAAAGAGTGAAACAAAGACTAAGAACATTTTGGAGCTAATACACTCAGATGTATGTGGACCAATGCCCACTACTTCTCTAAGTGGGTTTGAATACTATCTTTCATTCATTGATGACCATTCAAGGAAAACTTGGATATACTTCCTAAAAGGTAAGAATGAAGTCTTTGGAAAATTCAAAGAGTTCAAGGCTCTAATAGAAAATCTATCAGAAAAGAGAATCAAAATTCTCAGAACAGATAATGGCGGAGAATTTACCTCAAAGGAATTTGAAGACTTTTGTAAAGAATCTGGAATTAAAAGGGAACTAACTACCCCCTATAATCCCCAACAAAATGGGGTGGCTGAAAGGAAAAATAGAACAATCATGGAAGTTGTGAAGACTATGATACATGACCAAGATCTTCCCATGTATCTATGGGCTGAAGCAGCCAAGACAGCAGTATATGTGCAAAATAGATTATCTCATAGTGCTCTTGATTTCAAAACTCCAGAAGAAGTGTTTACAGGAAAGAAGCCTGAGGTAAGTCATCTTAAAATATTTGGGTGTCCTGTGTACATCCACATTCCAAAAGAAAAGAGAACCAAGTTGGATCCTTCTGGTAAGAAGGGAATATTTGTTGGTTATTGTGAATCATCCAAAGCCTTCAGAATTTACATTCCAGGCTTTCATCACATAGAAATAAGTAGAGATGTAACATTTGATGAAGAAGCAGCTCTCAAGAAATCCCGAAAGTTCCAACTTGAAGAAATTTATGAAGAAGATACTTCTCCCAGAATCACAGAGGCTGTGCCCATTCCTGAAGATGATTCTCCAGAGGATCATGACATGTTGGAACCACAAGAGCCTCCTATTACAGACTTATCTAAGAAAAGAAGGCCAGCATGGGCTAGAGATATTATTCAAGGGGATGAAAGATATGGAGCTCCTGAAGGCTCCACTAGAGAAAGAAAGAAACCAAAGATAGTGTCCAACTACATGGCCTTGATGTGTGATCTTGTGGATCAACTACCTACCAGCTATGAAGAGGCAGCTCAGAAGAAAGAATGGGTAGAAGCAATGACAGAAGAATATCAGTCAATAATGAAAAATGATGTTTGGGATATAGTCCCCAAACCAAAAGATAAAAGTGTGGTTTCTTCCAAATGGATTTTCAAGATAAAACATGCTGCAGATGGTAGCATTGAAAAATACAAGGCAAGATTTGTAGCCAGAGGATTCTCTCAGAAAGAGGGAATTGACTATGAAGAAACATTTGCCCCAGTTGCTAGGTATACTTCAATTAGAACTATCATGGCACTTGCATCCATGATGAAATGGAAATTGCACCAAATGGATGTTAAGACAGCTTTTCTGAATGGTGTAATTGAAGAAGAAGTATACATAGAACAACCACAAGGATTTGAGGTCAAGGACGGAAGGACCCATGTATGCAAACTGAAAAAGGCATTATATGGATTGAAGCAAGCTCCTAGGGCTTGGTACGGAAGGATTGACAATTTCTTAACAAGCATGGGATTTACCAAAAGTAAAGCTGACCCCAATCTTTATCTCAAAGTGATGGAGGATGAACCAGTTATACTGTTGTTATATGTAGATGATCTATTTCTAACTGGAAATGAGAAACAAATTATTGAAAGCAAGAAGAATCTTTCTTCAGAATTCGAGATGAAAGATCTCGGATTAATGCACTACTTCTTAGGCTTAGAAGTATGGCAAGAACCAAAATGAATCTTTCTAAATCAAGGTAAGTATACTGTAGAGATTCTCAAAAGATTTGATATGTTGGAGTGTAAAGCCATGGCCACTCCCATGGACTCCAACTTGAAGTTATTAGTTAATGATTCATCAGAATTAGTGGACATAACTCTATATAGACAAATCATTGGATCATTGATGTATTTAACAAATACTAGGCTTGATATATGCTTTGCTGTAAATACCCTAAGTCAGTATCTAGTAGAACCTAGAAAGGTTCACTTAATAGCTGCAAAGCATGTAATGAGGTACCTAAAAGGTACGTTAGATTTTGGCCTATATTATCTTGGAGGTCATGAACTCAGGTTACATGGTTACTCAGATTCTGACTGGGTAGGTAGTGTCTCAGATAGAAAAAGTACTTCAGGTGGATGTTATGGTCTTGGATCTGCTATGATCTCATGGTTCAGCAAGAAACAATCTAGTGTGGCCCTCAGTACTGCTGAAGCAGAATATATAGCTGCCTGCTCTGCCAGCTGTGAAGCAGTATGGCTTCGGAAACTTTTAACTGGAGTGTTTGACTTAGAAATGGATCCCACTGTGATTATGTGTGATAATCAAAGCTGCATCAAGATGACTGAAAATCCTGTGTTTCACGATAAGTCAAAACACATAGAGATCCGATACTTTTATATACGAGATATGGTGAAGAGAGGAGCTATCAAGCTCGAGTATATAAGCACTGAGGATCAAATTGCTGATATCTTGACCAAACCCCTGTCTCGAGTAAAGTTTGAATACTTCCGAGACAAGCTTGGTGTAGTTCAGAAAGGACCCTCCTCGAAAGGGGGAGTAGCATAGTATCTGATAACAAGTCTGTCTCATCAATGATGAGGTTACCTATTTACTGCACTTAGTTACTTAGAATCATTTAGATTTAGGACTCTTATATTTTTTCTTTTGATGATAGATGTATTAGTGAGAATACATGCTTTTGATGATAGATGTATACATACTTTTGATGATAGATGTATTAGTGAGAATACATGCTTTTGATGATAGATGTATACATGCTTTTGATGATAGATGTATTAGTGAGAATACATGCTTTTGATGATAGATGTATACATGCTTTTGATGATAGATGTATTAGTGAGAATACATGCTTTTGATGATAGATGTATACATACTTTTGATGATAGATGTATTAGTGAGAATACATGCTTTTGATGATAGATGTATACATGCTTTTGATGATAGATGTATACATGCTTTTAATGATATATGTATTGGTGTTTTGATGATGAGGATACATGTTTTGATGATGAGGATACATGTTTTGTTATACATGTTTTGATGATGATGATACATGATGCCTTGATGTATTGGTACATGTTTTGATGAATATATTTGTACTCATATTGATGAGAGGATTGTATCATCCATGGACTTTAGTCCTAAAGTGATCCGCAGACAGATGTCTCCGAGAGTAAGAGGATTGCATCATCCGTGGATTTTGGTCCTAAAGTGAGCCGTAGACATGATGTCTCCGAGAATAAAATCCTGAATGAACAGGTAAGGGGATTGGATCGTCCTCGGACTTTGGTCTTGTGAATTGAGCCGTAGACATGATGTCTCCGAGAATAAAATCCTGAATGAACAGGTAAGGGGATTGGATCGTCCTCGGACTTTGGTCCTGTGAATTGAGCCGTAGACATGATGTCTCCGAGAATAAAATCCTGAATGAACAGGTAAGGGGATTGGATCATCCTCGGACTTTGGTCTTGTGAATTGAGCCGTAGACATGATGTCTCCGAGAATAAAATCCTGAATGAACAGGTAAGGGGATTGGATCGTCCTCGGACTTTAGTCCTGTGAATTGAACCGTAGACATGAGGTCTCCGAGAATTGAATGATAGGACTGGATCGTCCCTGAGCTTCGGTTCAAAAGGTACATGATAGGACTGGATCGTCCCTGAGCTTCGGTTCAAAAGGTACATGATAGGACTGGATCGTCCCTGAGCTTCGGTTCAAAAGGTACATGATAGGACTGGATTGTCCCTGAGCTTCGGTTCAAAAGGTACATGATAGGACTGGATCATCCCTGAGCTTCGGTTCAAAAGGTACATGATAGGACTGGATCGTCCCTGAGCTTCGGTTCAAAAGGTACATGATAGGATTGGATCGTCCCTGAGCTTCGGTTCGAAAGGTACATGATAGGACTGGATTGTCCCTGAGCTTCGGTTCAAAAGGTACATGATAGGACTGGATCGTCCCTGAGCTTCGGTTCAAAAGGTACATGAGAGGACTGGATCGTCCCTGGACTTAGGTTCAAAAGGTACATGACTGGATTGCATCATCCATGGAACTATGTCCTAAAGAGAGCAGGATTGATCATCCTGTAAAATGATGATCGTGTGATGACGATGCTGATGATCGTTGACGATGTTGATGATCGTTGATGATGCTGATAATCATATGATGATAATGATGATGCTGATGATCGTTGACGATGCTGATGATAATGACGATGCTGATGATCGTTGACGATGCTGATGATCGTATGATGATAATGACGATGCTGATGATCGTTGACGATGCTGATAATCGTATGATGATAATGACGATGCTGATGATAATGACGATGCTGATGATCGTATGATGATAATGATGATGCTGATGATCATGTGATGACGATGCTGATGATTGTTGACGATGCTGATGATCGAGTGATATCAACAGTGATGATGTTGATGTTCCAGTAACTAGTTGAGTTACTGATGATGATGAATTGAAGAAAGCTTCCGATGATTTATAGATGTATCATGTATGATGTAGTTAATGACTCCTTGCTCCTACAGATGTTGTTATAATATCCTTCTCGTTAAGGGGGAGTGTTAAATATTGTAACTTCTAAGAATATTATATTTGTACATTATTTATTCTGGAGATGTTCCATCCCTCCGAGGTGATTCTATTATGTATCCGGAGATGTTTATTCCTCCGAGGAGTTGTGTTAACTAGGGTTATTAGACCCACCATGTGGGGGTTGGCCCTAAGGTTATGTTTTAGGGGTTATTAGACTTCTCCAGGAGAGGTCGGCCCCATTAGGTATTTTTGGTGGTCGGGAGTTAGTATAAATAGAGGAGGTGAACTCCTCATTAGACGCACTTGCTCACTTGAGAAAAGTAGCGCACTTGTCTCGGAGATCTACTAAGGAGGAGAAGAAGGAGGGAGCACATCTTGTATTTTGGTTGATCATCTTATTGAGGAAAGCTTTGCTGGGTTTTCTACCCCATGAGGGTTTCCCAGGGTAAATACTGTGTCTATCTTGTGATTATGCTTCTTTCAGTGATCTTGCTAGTCTATTTGGTTTAAAACTTAACACTACACAACTGATTAAATACTCGGAGACGTGGGATGGATTAGTAACTAACTAAGTGTCTGACAAAAATTCACTCATGTGCAAACTGACTAACTCATCCGACATAGATGTGATGCACATCGGCTCATAGTTAATATTTCCAACACTCCCCCTTAATTATGAGCATATGGGGATCAAGATTAATTCAAAAAAATTCAGAGCTGGAACCTTGTAGTGTGTAAAATTCATGATGCCGTATAATAAAATTTAGTGCCCAAAATTTTCCTCAAACTTTGTTACTCCTAAATAAATTCGTAGATACTAGAATCTGTCCCTTGTCAAGGGTTTTGTGAAAATATCTGGTAGCTGATCTTCAAACCTGTAAAATTCTAAACAAATTTCTTTGTTATTTACCAATTCTCTAATAAAATGATACCTTGTATCAATATGCTTTGCTCTCTTGTGAAACACATGATTCTTTGACAATGAAATGGTTGAACTGTTGTTGCAGTATATTGGTGTAGGTTATTTTTGAGATTGTGACAAGCCTTTCAACATTCTACGAATCTAAATAGTGTGACAAGCAGCATTGTAGCTGCAACATACTATGCTTCTTTTGAAGAAAGAGTCACAATAAGTTGTTTCTTCGAGGCCCGTGACAACACCTATGCCAAAATGAAAAGTATACCCAGATGTGATTTTCTTGTTATCTATGTTGCCTCCACTGTCACTGTCAGTATATCCAATAAGTCTGAAATCTTCTGAAATAGAATACAAAATACCAAAATCTTTTGTGCCAATCGCATATCTCAAAATTCTTTTACCTTCCTTCCAATGTGAGTCTTTTGGGGACTCCATAAACCTTGAAATCAAATTGAATCCATACATAACCACTTGAACTCTCATTCATCTCAATTCTACACTTCTGTTGATGTCATACTTCATGTCCTATGTGCTTTTTGACTCTGCAGTCTGCGTTGAGGTATGCTCTATCAATATGCTACTGCACAACTGCACTCACCAATTGATACTATGCTTTCAATTAGTAGTTTGTTGTTATGAAATAATGCACTAGTAACAAATGGAATTGTGCACTTACTGAGGTGTTTGTTCTATTTAAGTGCCACAGTATTTTAGACAATCTCCAACATGTTGTGCATCAATTGATTCATCCTTTCAGTTTAACGGACTTGTCGCAGATCATCCTCATCATGACGCACTTACAGGATCCTGCTATTTCTCTGTCGTTGAGCATCATATGGTCTTCTCAACTTCACACAATTTACTCCATTCTTTATGCACCATCCAAACATTCATCCATCACCTGATATACTTTGGTTTTGTATCTGCGCTACTTTCTTACTTACAAAATCTGTGACTATCTGCATGTTGTTCGTAATTCAGTCATTCAATTCTCATGCAATTGCGCATACTTTTGTAGTTCTTCCTTTTGGTGTTTGTGCAATTGTCACAGATCTATAGCATCATACCGTTGAGATATTGTAACTTCTAAGAATATTATATTTGTACTTTATTATTTCGGAGATGTTTCATTCCTCCGTGGAGACCCTATTATATATCCGGAGATGTTTATTCCTCCGAGAGAATGTGGTAACTAGGGTTATTAGATCTCCCATGTGGGGTCGGCCCTGAGTTAACTGTTTAAGGGTTATTAGACTCTCTTAGGAGAGGTCGGCCCAGTTAGAGTGAAAAGTTAGTTAGAAGATGAGTATAAGTAGAGGAGGTGTGTTCCTCACTTATCACTCATTCACTCACTTATGATTGGCACATAGGAGAGAGAGAGAGATATTATTTGGAGGAGAAGGAGCTCATGTTTGGGGATTACATATTTGTATTTGCTGGTCATCTATATTGAGGAAGCTTTGCTGGGTTTTCTACCCCATGAGGGTTTCCCAGGATAAATCTGTGTCTCTTGTGTTTATGCTGTGCTTGTTGTTCTTTTAGTGATCCTGTATATGCTATTGTTGTGAAATGGAATGTAATACTGATGTTATCTATATTAGCATATTGAATCTTAACATGGTATCAGAGCTAGCCTGAAGGAAGGAAATGTATGGCACTTACGACACTTGTCTCACTTGCGACAATTTGAAAGTTAGGGTTTTGTATAGCAAAACCTAGTCATCGTGGAACTTTCGCTATAAATCCATTTTGGTGAAGGTTCAGGATCTGAAACTTTTACATGGCGAATATAACATCCCCCTGTACCTTTTTTCCAAGGATCAGCCTCATATTCATTGTACTTTGTGATTTATGATCCATACAAGTGATTTGTGTTAGGATCTTAGGTAAGTATACCTGTGTATGAAATGATCATGACCATACATACTTAAGATTATTTAGAATCATAATGTTTTGATAATATTGAGATTATACTAATGAATGTATGATTTTGTATGAGATCATGAGGATGACACTAGTGCACACTTAAGCATGCATAGTGGTACAAAATGAATAGAATTTCAAAGACATATAGAGATCAAGCGAGAGGCAACCACACAAACATAAAAGATAAGTATTTGAGTTGTTATTTGAATTACTGAATAGTCAATGATATTGCTCGAATATATCATGCAGAGTGTAAGCATTCATATAGTATTGAACAGTATACTACTAATATGCATATGATGGGTAAGTTGGACAAACATTTCATTGTTGTTTATCTAGAATGAAACCTCTTTGCTGACATGCTGAGAGCTGTGCACGCTCTTGATAGTATGTTCTGGTAGAGATGGAAGGCATCTAGATAACCACTGTATGCATATAGGATATGGAAAAGTGTTGCGCCAAAGTATTGGTCAAGATAGTTGCATAGCTGTATGCATAATAGGTTATCATGTCAACATGATTTGATTATTATGAAGTATTACTAATCATGTAATTAACTTTAATTTGTAGGAAAGATCATGTGATATGATCTACAAAAGAAGGATGATGAACACCGAACAAGTGATGGATGTTCAACAAGAAGACTTACAAATCAAACGTAATATAGAAGGCTCGTAAAGAGATGTTTGCTCCAAGTGGCTAGATAAGACCATTCTCTTAATGGTGTAATTGAAGAAGAAGTATGAATTGAGAAAACTCCCAGGATTCAATTGAAGAAAGCCCTGTATGGATACCAAGGACCAATAGTCATTTGATGAGCTTAATGATCACCATGGGTGATGCGGATTTCAACCTTTGCTACAAGGTTGAAGATGGTGTCTATATACAAATGAAATTCTTCTCTTAAATGGATGCATGAAGGAACTCACCACAGAGTTCGAATGATCTTGAGGCTCATATCAGTAGACCCATCTAATGAGAGATGGCACAGATAGATATGTAGAAGATCACTTAATGCAGAGTGTGAATGATGTTCAGTCACAGAGGGAGAATTGATAGCTTCTTGACAAGATTATCCTAACCTTTACCTTAAGGTTATGGATGATGAACCTGTCATACTATTACTGTATGTGGATGTTCTCTTTCTGACAGGGAATGAGAAACAAATCATGGAAAGCAAGAAGAAGCTAGCTAGAGAATTTGAGATGAAAGATCTTAGATTGATGCATTAATTCCTAGGTCTGGAAGTATGGAAAGGCCCAGAAGGAATCTTTCTCAACCAGGGAAAGTATGCTGTGGAAATCTTGAAAAGATTTGATATGTTGTAATGCAAAGCCATGGCCATTCCCATGGATTCCAACTTGAAGTTGTTAGCTGATGACTCATCAGAGTTAGTGGATATGACTCTGTACAAACAGATTATTGGTTGATTGATGTATCTAACGAATACCAGGCCAGATATATGCTTTGCTGTGAACACCTTGAGTCAGTATCTAGTAGAACCTAGACGTGCTCACATGATTGCTGCAAAGCATGTGATGAGGTACCTAAAGGGTACGATAGACTTTGGTCTATGTTATCTTGGAGATCATGACTTCAGATTGTATGGCTACATAGATGCTGATTGGGTAGGAAGTGTATCAGACATGAAGAGCACATCAGGAGGATGTTATTGTCTGGGATCTGCCATGATCTCATGGTTTAGTAGGAAGCAGTCTAGTGTGGCTCTTAGCATAGCTGAAGAGGAATATATTGTTGCTTGCTTTGCTAGTTGTGAAGCGATATGGCTTCGGAAGTTGTTATCAAGATTATTTGACTTAGAGATGGACCCCACTGTGATCCTGTGTGACAACTAGAGTTGTATCAAGATGACAGAGAATCCAGTGTTCCATGATAATTCAAAGCACATAGAGATCCGATATTTCTATATACGGGATATGGTGAAGAAAGGAGCTATAAAAATTGAGTATGTGAGCACTAACGAATAGGTTGCTGATGTATTGACCAAACCTCTGTCTGGAGTAAAGTTTGAGTATTTCCGAGACAAGCTTGGTGTAGTTTAGAAGGACCCTCCTCAAAAGGGGGGGTGATATGGTCGTTGATGATGAGATTGCCTGCATCGACGGTAAGGTCGATGATAAGGATACTTGTATCGATGATGAGGATACATGTATTGATGATGTGGATACTTGTATCAATGATGAGGATACATGTATCAATGATGAGGTTACCTGTTTCGACGATGAGGTTACCGGTTCCAACGATGAGGTCGATGTATGGTACTTAGACTTTGTCTAAGTGGATGAGGAGGGATTGTATCATCCCTGGACTTCAGTCCTTGAATTGATTTGTAGACATATGTCTCCGAGAAATGGTCCTTAGTGGACGAGAGGGATTGTATCATCCCTGGACTTCGGTCCCTGAATTGATCCGTAGACATATGTCTCTGAAAAGTGGTCCTTAGACTTTGTCTAAGTAGACGTGATAGGACTCCATCGTCCCTGAACAGTTAGTTCAAAATGTACGTGATAGGACTGCATCGTCCCTGAACAATTAGTTCAAAATGTACGTGATACGACTGCATTGTCCCTGAACAGTTAGTTCAAAGTGTACGTGATAGGACTGCATCGTCCCTAAACAGTTAGTTCAAAATGTATGTGATAGGACTGCATGGTCCCTGAACAATTAGTTCAAAATGTATGTGATAGGACTGCATCGTCCCTGAACAGTTAGTTCAAAATGTACGTGATAGGACTGCATCGTCCCTAAACAGTTGGTTCAAAATGTACGTGATCTAGATTGCATCATCCATAGACATGAGAGGTGTCTTAAGTGGATCAAGATTGATCATCCTTAGATAGTGATCTCGTAATTCTGAAAGGAAGGATAGTCTTAAATGCCGATACTTGGATTGTGGTAGGATTGATCATCCCTAGACAGTGATCCCGTAATTCCAAAAGGAAGGATCGTCCAAGTGTGGTAGCTCCATAAAGACTGGGTCCCGTAATTCCGAAAGGAAGGATTGTCAGAGCACCACCAATGTTGATGGACTAGAGTCCCGTAATTCCTAAAGGAAGGACTGTCCATGATCCCGTAATTCCAAAAGGAAGGATCACCAGAGTTGATGGACTAGAGTCCCATAATTATGAAAGGAAGGACTGTCCATGATCCCATAATTTTGAAAGGAAGGATCACCAGAGTTGATGGAATAGAGTCCCGTAATTCCGAAAGGAAGGACTATCCATGATCCCGTAATTCCGAAAGGAAGGATCACCAGAGTTGATGGACTAGAATCCCATAATTCCGAAAGGAAGGATTGTCCATGATCCCGTAATTCCGAAAGGAAGGATCACCAAAGTTGTTGGACTAGGATCCCGTAATTTCGAAAGGAAGGAATGCCCACGATCCCGTAATTTCGAAAGGAAGGATCATGTGTGTTGCAAATGATGATACTGTTGATCGAGAGGATCCAGATGATGATACTGTTGATCAAGAGGATCCATATGATGATACCATTGATCGAGAGGATCCAGATGATGATATTGTTGATTGAGAGGATCTAGATAATGATACTGTTGATTGAGAGGGTCCAGATGATGATATGGTTGATCGAGAGGATCCAGATGATGATATTGTTGATCGAGAGGATCCAGATCATGATACTGTTGATCGAGAAGATCCAGATGATGATGTTGTTGATCAAGAATATCCAGATGATTGAGGAGATCCAGATGATGATGTTGTTGATCGAGAGATCCAGGTGATGATGCTATTGATTGGGATATCCAGATGATGATGTTGATCGAGAGATCTAGATGATGTTGTTGATCGAGAGATCTGGATGATGATGTTGCTGTAGCTGTTCGAGTGCTAGAGAAGATGAAGACTTAGTACTGAAGATGTTGATGTTCCAGTATTGAAGATCTTGAAGATGTTCTAGTAACTGTTTGAGTTACTGATGATGTATGAAGAAAGCTTCCAATGATTTATAGATGTATCATGTATCATGTAGTCGATGACTCCTTGCTCTTGCAGATATTGTTATAATATCCTTCTCGTTAAGGGGGAGTGTTGATATATTGTAACTTCTAAGAATATTATATTTGTACTTTATTATTCCAGAGATGTTTCATTCCTCTGTGGAGACCCTATTATATATCCAGAGATGTTTATTCCTCCAAGAGAATGTGGTAACTAGGGTTATTAGATCTCCCATGTGGGGTCAGCCCTGAGTTAACTATTTAGGGGTTATTAGACTCTCTTAGGAGAGGTCAACCCAGTTAGGGTGAAAAGTCAGCTAGAAGATGAGTATAAGTAGAGGAGGTGTGTTCCTCACTTATCACTCATTCAATCACTTGTGATTGGCGCATAGGAGAGAGAGAGATATCTGCTATGGAGGAGAAGGAGCTCATGTTTGGGGATTACATCTTTGTATGTGCTGGTAATTTATATTGAGGAAGATTTGCTGGGTTTTCTACCCCATGAGGGTTTCCGAGGATAAATCTGTGTCTCTTGTGTTTATGCTGTGCTTGTTGTTCTTTCAGTGATCATGTATATGATATTGTTGTGAAATGGAATGTAATACTGATGTTATCTATCTTAGCATATTAAATGTTAACACATACTATGTACTATCAACTGCATTATTATTCTACATGTGCGCATTTGACTCCTCGCTAGATCATGTTATTTTGTCCTCGATCCCATGATGCCCTGAATATAAACTTGTATCCTCCAAATGAATCTCTAAATCTCACCATCCAGATTGATTCAAACCTTCGACTTGCATATGTATTTATACATGTCCTGCACAGATTGCATGTCCACAAGTTTGTTGTGGCATCCCTTCTTCCATACTTCATGGATTGTGGTTTTTCCACATGTCATATTATGGGATTTTTATGTGACATTATTTGTGGGTATTGTGCATTCATGGTGCACGAATTAGTGGGACTTACACCTTAGTGGTGTACTCTTGAGTTATTTATGTACCATTTATTTGAGGTATGTGCACATCCTTTCTCTTCAACTTGATGAGTCTTTGACCCTTATTGTACCATACCTTGTGGGTGTTTCACACTTAATGTATGAATTCTTTGTGGAATCTGTGCATAAACAACCTTATACTTGGTGGGAATTTTACCCTTGTGTATCATCATGTGTGGGACTTGTGCACTTACTATATCATTTGATTGTGGGATTTTTGCATAAACAAACTTCAACTGCTGTGCCCTTTCTAGGATCTTGTGTGCCCTTTACTAATTGAAAGCATATTCTGATTAGAAAGACTTGCCCAATTTCAGGATTGTTCAACCATTTTCTATTTGTGCACTCCCGATATTTGACCAAGCAATGCTTATGCATTCCAGAGTCTTCTTTCAACATGATTGCACACTTGTACCTTTTCTTAACCAACTCCTTGGCTGCTTGTACACATGTACCTCTATCCAACCAGTTCTTTGAGTGCTTCCTTGATAGAGTATGACTTGGTGGACTTGATATCTATGCAAATACTACATGTAGTAGGATATGTGGAGTATGTTCTTCTTTGAACTGGATCTACATGAGGTACCTTCCTTATGTATTTCTCCAAACTAATCTGGCATGATGTATCCTTGTACACACATCTTCATACTCAATGGAACTTCTAGATATACTTCTTCAGACCGACATCCATTTCCTTCACAATCTTAAGCATATACTTCTTCAAAGTGGCTTCCATATACTTCTTTAAGATGTCATAGGAACAATGTATCCATTTTGATGTCAATTGACATCAATGACTCAAACTGAATCAGTTGACATCCTCTTTTGACATTAGTTGACATCAATGACTACCAAAGTTCAACAATCTCCCCCTTTGGCATTGATCTTATGAAGTTGTTTATCATCTTATTTGAACTATATCCTTCATCTCTACTTTGTCGTAGTTCTCCCCCTCTATATATGCCATTGTGTATATGATCCCCTTGAGTGATTTGGGATTTTGACTTTCGTTCTTTCTGCTATTAGTACTTCTTATGCTTTCTGCTACTTCTGCGCAGACCATATGTACGGACATATTCATGTCATTTCTCCACGTGATCTACTTCACGCTATTTCACATCTACTGCATCTCTATGTTGTTTCTTTGATGAGTACTCTTGAGTTATTTATGTACCATTTATTTGAGGTATGTGCACATCCTTTCTCTTCAACTTGATGAGTCTTTGACCCTTACTGTACCATACCTTGTGGGTGTTTCACACTTAATGTATGAATTCTTTGTGGAATCTGTGCATAAACAACCTTATACTTGGTGGGAATTTTACCCTTGTGTATCATCATGTGTGGGACTTGTGCACTTGCTATATCATTTGATTGTGGGATTTTTGCATAAACAAACTTCAACTGCTGTGCCCTTTCTAGGATCTTGTGTGCCCTTTACTAATTGAAAGCATATTCTGATTAGAAAGACTTGCCCAATTTCAGGATTGTTCAACCATTTTCTATTTGTGCACTCCCGATATTTGACCAAGCAATGCTTATGCATTCCAGAGTCTTCTTTCAACATGATTGCACACTTGTACCTTTTCTTAACCAACTCCTTGGCTGCTTGTACACATGTACCTCTATCCAACCAGTTCTTTGAGTGCTTCCTTGATAGAGTATGACTTGGTGGACTTGATATCTATGCAAATACTACATGTAGTAGGATATGTGGAGTATGTTCTTCTTTGAACTGGATCTACATGAGGTACCTTCCTTATGTATTTCTTCAAACTAATCTGGCATGATGTATCCTTGTACACACATCTTCATACTCAATGGAACTTCTAGATATACTTCTTCAGACCGACATCCATTTCCTTCACAATCTTAAGCATATACTTCTTCAAACTGGCTTCCATATACTTCTTTAAGATGTCATAGGAACAATGTATCCATTTTGATGTCAATTGACATCAATGACTCAAACTGAATCAGTTGACATCCTCTTTTGACATTAGTTGACATCAATGACTACCAAAGTTCAACAATCTCCCCCTTTGGCATTGATCTTATGAAGTTGTTTATCATCTTATTTGAACTATATCCTTCATCTCTACTTTGTCGTAGTTCTCCCCCTCTATATATGCCATTGTGTATATGATCCCCTTGAGTGATTTGGGATTTTGACTTTCATTCTTTCTGCTATTAGTACTTCTTATGATTTCTGCTACTTCTACGCAGACCATATGTACGGACATATTCATGTCATTTCTCCACGTGATCTACTTCACGCTATTTCACATCTACTGCATCTCTATGTTGTTTCTTTGATGAGTACTCTTGAGTTATTTATGTACCATTTATTTGAGGTATGTGCACATCCTTTCTCTTCAACTTGATGAGTCTTTGACCCTTACTGTACCATACCTTGTGGGTGTTTCACACTTAATGTATGAATTCTTTGTGGAATCTGTGCATAAACAACCTTATACTTGGTGGGAATTTTACCCTTGTGTATCATCATGTGTGGGACTTGTGCACTTGCTATATCATTTGATTGTGGGATTTTTGCATAAACAAACTTCAACTGCTGTGCCCTTTCTAGGATCTTGTGTGCCCTTTACTAATTGAAAGCATATTTTGATTAGAAAGACTTGCCCAATTTCAGGATTGTTCAACCATTTTCTATTTGTGCACTCCCGATATTTGACCAAGCAATGCTTATGCATTCCAGAGTCTTCTTTCAACATGATTGCACACTTGTACCTTTTCTTAACCAACTCCTTGGCTGCTTGTACACATGTACCTCTATCCAACCAGTTCTTTGAGTGCTTCCTTGATAGAGTATGACTTGGTGGACTTGATATCTATGCAAATACTACATGTAGTAGGATATGTGGAGTATGTTCTTCTTTGAACTGGATCTACATGAGGTACCTTCCTTATGTATTTCTTCAAACTAATCTGGCATGATGTATCCTTGTACACACATCTTCATACTCAATGGAACTTCTAGATATACTTCTTCAGACCGACATCCATTTCCTTCACAATCTTAAGCATATACTTCTTCAAAGTGGCTTCCATATACTTCTTTAAGATGTCATAGGAACAATGTATCCATTTTGATGTCAATTGACATCAATGAATCAAACTGAATCAGTTGACATCCTCTTTTGACATTAGTTGACATCAATGACTACCAAAGTTCAACAATCTCCCCCTTTGGCATTGATCTTATGAAGTTGTTTATCATCTTATTTGAACTATATCCTTCATCTCTACTTTGTCGTAGTTCTCCCCCTCTATATATGCCATTGTGTATATGATCCCCTTGAGTGATTTGGGATTTTGACTTTCGTTCTTTCTGCTATTAGTACTTCTTATGCTTTCTGCTACTTCTGCGCAGACCATATGTACGGACATATTCATGTCATTTCTCCATGTGATCTACTTCACGCTATTTCACATCTACTGCATCTCTATGTTGTTTCTTTGATGAGTACTCTTGAGTTATTTATGTACCATTTATTTGAGGTATGTGCACATCCTTTCTCTTCAACTTGATGAGTCTTTGACCCTTACTGTACCATACCTTGTGGGTGTTTCACACTTAATGTATGAATTCTTTGTGGAATCTGTGCATAAACAACCTTATACTTGGTGGGAATTTAACCCTTGTGTATCATCATGTGTGGGACTTGTGCACTTGCTATATCATTTGATTGTGGGATTTTTGCATAAACAAACTTCAACTGCTGTGCCCTTTCTAGGATCTTGTGTGCCCTTTACTAATTGAAAGCATATTCTGATTCGAAAGACTTGCCCAATTTCAGGATTGTTCAACCATTTTCTATTTGTGCACTCCCGATATTTGACCAAGCAATGCTTATGCATTCCAGAGTCTTCTTTCAACATGATTGCACACTTGTACCTTTTCTTAACCAACTCCTTGGCTGCTTGTACACATGTACCTCTATCCAACCAGTTCTTTGAGTGCTTCCTTGATAGAGTATGACTTGGTGGACTTGATATCTATGCAAATACTACATGTAGTAGGATATGTGGAGTATGTTCTTCTTTGAACTGGATCTACATGAGGTACCTTCCTTATGTATTTCTCCAAACTAATCTGGCATGATGTATCCTTGTACACACATCTTCATACTCAATGGAACTTCTAGATATACTTCTTCAGACCGACATCCATTTCCTTCACAATCTTAAGCATATACTTCTTCAAAGTGGCTTCCATATACTTCTTTAAGATGTCATAGGAACAATGTATCCATTTTGATGTCAATTGACATCAATGACTCAAACTGAATCAGTTGACATCCTCTTTTGACATTAGTTGACATCAATGACTACCAAAGTTCAACAATCTCCCCCTTTGGCATTGATCTTATGAAGTTGTTTATCATCTTATTTGAACTATATCCTTCATCTCTACTTTGTCGTAGTTCTCCCCCTCTATATATGCCATTGTGTATATGATCCCCTTGAGTGATTTGGGATTTTGACTTTCGTTCTTTCTGCAATTAGTACTTCTTATGCTTTCTGCTACTTCTGCGCAGACCATATGTACGGACATATTCATGTCATTTCTCCACGTGATCTACTTCACGCTATTTCACATCTACTGCATCTCTATGTTGTTTCTTTGATGAGTACTCTTGAGTTATTTATGTACCATTTATTTGAGGTATGTGCACATCCTTTCTCTTCAACTTGATGAGTCTTTGACCCTTACTGTACCATACCTTGTGGGTGTTTCACACTTAATGTATGAATTCTTTGTGGAATCTGTGCATAAACAACCTTATACTTGGTGGGAATTTTACCCTTGTGTATCATCATGTGTGGGACTTGTGCACTTGCTATATCATTTGATTGTGGGATTTTTGCATAAACAAACTTCAACTGCTGTGCCCTTTCTAGGATCTTGTGTGCCCTTTACTAATTGAAAGCATATTCTGATTAGAAAGACTTGCCCAATTTCAGGATTGTTCAACCATTTTCTATTTGTGCACTCCCGATATTTGACCAAGCAATGCTTATGCATTCCAGAGTCTTCTTTCAACATGATTGCACACTTGTACCTTTTCTTAACCAACTCCTTGGCTGCTTGTACACATGTACCTCTATCCAACCAGTTCTTTGAGTGCTTCCTTGATAGAGTATGACTTGGTGGACTTGATATCTATGCAAATACTACATGTAGTAGGATATGTGGAGTATGTTCTTCTTTGAACTGGATCTACATGAGGTACCTTCCTTATGTATTTCTTCAAACTAATCTGGCATGATGTATCCTTGTACACACATCTTCATACTCAATGGAACTTCTAGATATACTTCTTCAGACCGACATCCATTTCCTTCACAATCTTAAGCATATACTTCTTCAAACTGGCTTCCATATACTTCTTTAAGATGTCATAGGAACAATGTATCCATTTTGATGTCAATTGACATCAATGACTCAAACTGAATCAGTTGACATCCTCTTTTGACATTAGTTGACATCAATGACTACCAAAGTTCAACAATCTCCCCCTTTGGCATTGATCTTATGAAGTTGTTTATCATCTTATTTGAACTATATCCTTCATCTCTACTTTGTCGTAGTTCTCCCCCTCTATATATGCCATTGTGTATATGATCCCCTTGAGTGATTTGGGATTTTGACTTTCATTCTTTCTGCTATTAGTACTTCTTATGCTTTCTGCTACTTCTACGCAGACCATATGTACGGACATATTCATGTCATTTCTCCACGTGATCTACTTCACGCTATTTCACATCTACTGCATCTCTATGTTGTTTCTTTGATGAGTACTCTTGAGTTATTTATGTACCATTTATTTGAGGTATGTGCACATCCTTTCTCTTCAACTTGATGAGTCTTTGACCCTTACTGTACCATACCTTGTGGGTGTTTCACACTTAATGTATGAATTCTTTGTGGAATCTGTGCATAAACAACCTTATACTTGGTGGGAATTTTACCCTTGTGTATCATCATGTGTGGGACTTGTGCACTTGCTATATCATTTGATTGTGGGATTTTTGCATAAACAAACTTCAACTGCTGTGCCCTTTCTAGGATCTTGTGTGCCCTTTACTAATTGAAAGCATATTCTATTTAGAAAGACTTGCCCAATTTCAGGATTGTTCAACCATTTTCTATTTGTGCACTCCCGATATTTGACCAAGCAATGCTTATGCATTACAGAGTATTCTTTCAACATGATTGCACACTTGTACCTTTTCTTAACCAACTCCTTGGCTGCTTGTACACATGTACCTCTATCCAACCAGTTCTTTGAGTGCTTCCTTGATAGAGTATGACTTGGTGGACTTGATATCTATGCAAATACTACATGTAGTAGGATATGTGGAGTATGTTCTTCTTTGAACTGGATCTACATGAGGTACCTTCCTTATGTATTTCTTCAAACTAATCTGGCATGATGTATCCTTGTACACACATCTTCATACTCAATGGAACTTCTAGATATACTTCTTCAGACCGACATCCATTTCCTTCACAATCTTAAGCATATACTTCTTCAAAGTGGCTTCCATATACTTCTTTAAGATGTCATAGGAACAATGTATCCATTTTGATGTCAATTGACATCAATGAATCAAACTGAATCAGTTGACATCCTCTTTTGACATTAGTTGACATCAATGACTACCAAAGTTCAACAATCTCCCCCTTTGGCATTGATCTTATGAAGTTGTTTATCATCTTATTTGAACTATATCCTTCATCTCTACTTTGTCGTAGTTCTCCCCCTCTATATATGCCATTGTGTATATGATCCCCTTGAGTGATTTGGGATTTTGACTTTCGTTCTTTCTGCTATTAGTACTTCTTATGCTTTCTGCTACTTCTGCGCAGACCATATGTACGGACATATTCATGTCATTTCTCCATGTGATCTACTTCACGCTATTTCACATCTACTGCATCTCTATGTTGTTTCTTTGATGAGTACTCTTGAGTTATTTATGTACCATTTATTTGAGGTATGTGCACATCCTTTCTCTTCAACTTGATGAGTCTTTGACCCTTACTGTACCATACCTTGTGGGTGTTTCACACTTAATGTATGAATTCTTTGTGGAATCTGTGCATAAACAACCTTATACTTGGTGGGAATTTAACCCTTGTGTATCATCATGTGTGGGACTTGTGCACTTGCTATATCATTTGATTGTGGGATTTTTGCATAAACAAACTTCAACTGCTGTGCCCTTTCTAGGATCTTGTGTGCCCTTTACTAATTGAAAGCATATTCTGATTCGAAAGACTTGCCCAATTTCAGGATTGTTCAACCATTTTCTATTTGTGCACTCCCGATATTTGACCAAGCAATGCTTATGCATTCCAGAGTCTTCTTTCAACATGATTGCACACTTGTACCTTTTCTTAACCAACTCCTTGGCTGCTTGTACACATGTACCTCTATCCAACCAGTTCTTTGAGTGCTTCCTTGATAGAGTATGACTTGGTGGACTTGATATCTATGCAAATACTACATGTAGTAGGATATGTGGAGTATGTTCTTCTTTGAACTGGATCTACATGAGGTACCTTCCTTATGTATTTCTTCAAACTAATCTGGCATGATGTATCCTTGTACACACATCTTCATACTCAATGGAACTTCTAGATATACTTCTTCAGACCGACATCCATTTCCTTCACAATCTTAAGCATATACTTCTTCAAAGTGGCTTCCATATACTTCTTTAAGATGTCATAGGAACAATGTATCCATTTTGATGTCAATTGACATCAATGACTCAAACTGAATCAGTTGACATCCTCTTTTGACATTAGTTGACATCAATGACTACCAAAGTTCAACAATCTCCCCCTTTGGCATCGATCTTATGAAGTTGTTTATCATCTTATTTGAACTATATCCTTCATCTCTACTTTGTCGTAGTTCTCCCCCTCTATATATGCCATTGTGTATATGATCCCCTTGAGTGATTTGGGATTTTGACTTTCGTTCTTTCTGCTATTAGTACTTCTTATGCTTTCTGCTACTTCTGCGCAGACCATATGTACGGACATATTCATGTCATTTCTCCACGTGATCTACTTCACGCTATTTCACATCTACTGCATCTCTATGTTGTTTCTTTGATGAGTACTCTTGAGTTATTTATGTACCATTTATTTGAGGTATGTGCACATCCTTTCTCTTCAACTTGATGAGTCTTTGACCCTTACTGTACCATACCTTGTGGGTGTTTCACACTTAATGTATGAATTCTTTGTGGAATCTGTGCATAAACAACCTTATACTTGGTGGGAATTTTACCCTTGTGTATCATCATGTGTGGGACTTGTGCACTTGCTATATCATTTGATTGTGGGATTTTTGCATAAACAAACTTCAACTGCTGTGCCCTTTCTAGGATCTTGTGTGCCCTTTACTAATTGAAAGCATATTCTGATTAGAAAGACTTGCCCAATTTCAGGATTGTTCAACCATTTTCTATTTGTGCACTCCCGATATTTGACCAAGCAATGCTTATGCATTCCAGAGTCTTCTTTCAACATGATTGCACACTTGTACCTTTTCTTAACCAACTCCTTGGCTGCTTGTACACATGTACCTCTATCCAACCAGTTCTTTGAGTGCTTCCTTGATAGAGTATGACTTGGTGGACTTGATATCTATGCAAATACTACATGTAGTAGGATATGTGGAGTATGTTCTTCTTTGAACTGGATCTACATGAGGTACCTTCCTTATGTATTTCTTCAAACTAATCTGGCATGATGTATCCTTGTACACACATCTTCATACTCAATGGAACTTCTAGATATACTTCTTCAGACCGACATCCATTTCCTTCACAATCTTAAGCATATACTTCTTCAAACTGGCTTCCATATACTTCTTTAAGATGTCATAGGAACAATGTATCCATTTTGATGTCAATTGACATCAATGACTCAAACTGAATCAGTTGACATCCTCTTTTGACATTAGTTGACATCAATGACTACCAAAGTTCAACAATCTCCCCCTTTGGCATTGATCTTATGAAGTTGTTTATCATCTTATTTGAACTATATCCTTCATCTCTACTTTGTCGTAGTTCTCCCCCTCTATATATGCCATTGTGTATATGATCCCCTTGAGTGATTTGGGATTTTGACTTTCGTTCTTTCTGCTATTAGTACTTCTTATGCTTTCTGCTACTTCTGCGCAGACCATATGTACGGACATATTCATGTCATTTCTCCACGTGATCTACTTCACGCTATTTCACATCTATTGCATCTCTATGTTGTTTCTTTGATGATCTGTTTCATGCTCTTTCACATATGTTTCATCTTTGTGCTATTTCTTCAAAGATCTGCTTCACAGTCTTTCATGTCTACTAGAGCGTCATGTTATCTCTTCAATTATATTGGTGTTAGTTATTCTCTGCTAATGTTCATCCAACTTCAATAATTTTTCCCAGCTATTCTGTCAAATCCATGTATTTATCCACCTTTGATATCAATGGAAAAGAGGTTCCATAACTTGTGCAATTTAGGTTCTCTTTTTATTTTATTTTGTGCTGGCCTCTACCTCAGTTGTATTCATGGATCACTCCCCCTATCTTCATGATTCATTTCTTTCCTATAATTATACAATGGTATCTTTTCATAGTTATCTTTGATTGATTTCCTGATACATGTGTTACATTATTCCTTCATCTTGATCTCTGGTTCATGTCACAACAATAGCTCATCCTTTGAGAAGTGGCTCATGCAAACATCCTTTCGTGTCGACTGCGCAGTGCAAATTATTTCTGTATATATGCCTCTTTATTTGGGTTCTCATTATTTTTTGGATTGAGAACCACACCCAGTTAGTCCCCGAGATATTCAAATGTGCTTTGTGGAAGACGTTTCGTAAATATCCGCAATTTGTTCCTTGGTGTCAACCAGGATATTGTTTAAGGATTCTAATAGTATACTTAAGTATAGTATTCTAAGTGATTATTTTGGATCGGAAAAAACATATATATAAATAGGTAGGCGAATATTATATATGAAACATACAGTTTACTACTGAAACTTCTAAATTTTGGCGAATATTATGATTAAAAACACATTTTATGTAAATATAGGTGACATTAGAGACTAAAAATGACCAAATAGATAATTTATTTTTTGAAAAAAACCCCAAAAAATACCCAATTGGAAAAATTTCGCCCCTAAAAATTTCCCTGGTATCAAGATACTTTAATTTGACAACATTATCATCTAATTTCTCTCTTACAAAATGATACTTTATGGGAATGTGTTTGGTTTTGTATTGCATAACAGGATTATTGGAGATATTGACTGTGCTTGTGTTGTCGCATACTATTTGTATCGTTGATTTATAATTAATTGCAGATCTTTCAAGGTCGGTTTCATCCATAACACTTGTGAACAACCAGGAAATGCTGCAATGTATTCAACTTCTGTTATTGATAATGCAACTGATCGTTTTTTTTTGTTGATCCACGACACAAGATAATTTCCTAAGAAAAACACAGATCCACTAGTACTTCGCCTATTGTCTTTACTTCCTTCCCAATATGTATCAATGTATGGTACAAAGTCTAGATTTTTGCTTTGTGGATACCATAAGCCAAGTTTCACAGTTCCTTTCAAATACCTGAAAACTCTCTTGATTGCTTGAACATGTGTCTCCTTGGGTGTTGCCTAAAATCTTGAGACAAGTCCAACAACTTGCATGATGTATAGTCTTGAGGAAGTTACATATAGAATATTTCCGATCATGGATCTATAAAGCATCTGATCAATTTCCTTAACATCATCTTCTTTACTTAATTTTCTTTTCACCCTGTAACCATAGGAGTACAAACTGGCTTGCAATCTTCCATGTTGAATTTATTTAGCATCTCCTTTACATACTTAGATTGAGATATATGAAAATACCATCATTTGATTGAGATATCTCTAATCCCAAGAAAAAAGACAATTCCCCAAGCATGGACATTTCAAACTCCTTTTGCATACCTTTGGCAAATTGCTGACTCATTCTGTCATCATTGCTTCCAAAAATGATGTCATCAATGTACACTTCTATGACTATCATCTTTCCATCCTCAATTTTTATGTAGATATTTCTGTCTACACTACCCCTTCTGAAACCTTGGTGTTGTAAGTGCATGTCCAACCTTGAATACTAGTGTCACATACCCTCCCATCCATCCAAGGAAAGGAAGCAAACATCATGCCAATTTCTGGGCTTTTAAATGATCTCATCCCAATTCATTAGATTCACAGCAATAAAATCAATGTGTGTAGATGTAAATTCAATAAACATGCACAACGGAAATAAAACATCATCCACACAAATTACTGATGCATACAACATATCAATAGTCATTAAATTAAGACAATGCAGAAGTAAATACACATAAGAATATACTCATCTTCATTGTGCAATTGTCCCAGACAACTAGCTATGTCGCTGCAACGTTCCACCCAACCATAGGTCTCTGCCCAGCCTGTATTCTTTCAGCACTCAGAGACCACCCCCGAGCTACGCATGATTTCTACAAGGAAAAGGGGACATTCAAGCTCACACACAGCCAATTAATCATTTCATCTCAGCCAAACCAGTCCACAACTGGGTTTAACAGGATACATTTAAACCCTGGATGCTTGCACTCAAGCTCAAGCCAAAACAATGGATATCCATCTCAAACCCAACATCCTCTTACACACAGCAAACTCAGAAACTGGGCATGGATACACATTTCCATTAATGGGGTTTACAAACAGGATGGCCATGGGTTTTCCCCAAAACGTAGGCACACCAAAAACGGATTTGTGAGAGGGAAAATCGACCATAGGGAAGAAAACGATTTCTCCCACAGATATACAAGCATTCAGTGAGCCAAAACAACCTCTATGGTCCCCAAATTGATTTCCCTTTCTTCCCCATTTTTATACAACACAAAAACGCCCTTCCCAGCTAGGAGAATGAAGGAAACACAACAAAGACCATAGAGAAAAATGCTCAGGTAGCTCTAAACTCATGGGAGAGCAAAGCTGGTTCATGAATAATGGCTTGGGGAGCAATTCATGGCTCTTTTCTTGCCCAAGAAGCAAAACGTGATTTCCCATGCAGGGTGGCTTGCCCATACCCGAAGTTGGACAGCCATACCTCTCATTCCCTAAGGCATTAACTACCTCAACCAACTCTTGGGAGAAATCAATGATTGGGTACAAAAGTCAACATGGGTAGTTGAGGGTTTGATGGGTTCTCTCATTGACACTTGGATTGACTTGATTGGATCAAGGGTTTGAATGTTTTCCCTCCCAATTCCTTGTAAAAGCATGCCCCCATCTCTTTGTTGCATTGCATAGCTAGTTGTGGGTATTTTATTAAAATGCATTTTTACATGATGTTTGAATTCCAATGTGCCTGGCTAGCACGCAAACCTTATGCATCAATAAATCGATGGCGGGGCCTTGGCCTTGAGCTCCTCACCATTATTTTATAACAATATTACATCATTTACATTTTAATGCAATAGGGTTGTTAACACCCAAAATGACCCCCCAGGTTATGGGAGAGGGAAAACTGGGCTAACCACTAACAAATCTTTAGACTTAAGCTACTGACCCAGCTTAGTCAAAGAGGGTTCTCTCTATAGATCTATGAAAGACTGGAATAATCAAAGTTTTCAACAATGAAAACATGTACCAGCATTCATCATTCAAGATATTCAATTACAATAATACAAAAGATCAGATTTCTTTTGGAAAACAAAATGGTTTAAATGTAGCTTGGCTGAAACGTATGAATCTTTATTTGGGAAATGGAGTCGCATTCAAACAAACTCTGAAAATTCATTTACAAATGCTTCACAAATGCATTAACACAAAGGCGAGGTAGTAAAAAACTCGTAGTCAAAGTGATTTTAATTGGTGGAATAGAAGAGAAAGAAACAATCCATTGACATAAGGCATACAATGATGAATCCTATATCAACTTTAGCAGAAAAGTAATGGTGAAATACTTGGAAAAAGATAAGTAGAGCATAATTTCTATGAATTCTACCTAGCTATCACACTGCACCAAGTATGAAAGAAAGTTACAGAATGGAATTAACAATGAGAGATACACAATTCACATGGAAAGAAGAAGGAACATACTACAAGACTAGTTACACAAGAATCCCTGAGAAAACATTGGCTCGGCTCTACAAACTTTATTCAAAATAGCTCAAAAGCTTCCTAAAGAACAATACACCAAATTTCTCATAAGAGTTTTCAACAATATTTTTCAACCCTTTATCATTCTATTACATCGCATATATATATGCAGGGAGTCCTCTTGCTCGACTCATCTAAACCAAAAACAATTATATCAGAGTGACACCTCATTCAGGTTGTTTTGCCACTATCACAATAAAACATAAAACAGGTAGAAGTTGGCTTAACTAATTTCTTACAATCCACCAGTATTTTTACTAAGTAATATTTACTTCAAGTAAAAAAGTAAAGATAGTAAAATAGTAGTTCTAGATGGCTATTTATATAGTCGCCTCAAAGAATATTACAAATTATAAAAAATAGGAAAGTCTTGTGAGAAGTCTCTGATTCCAAACATCAACAATTATAAAAAGACAAGTATCACTGTGGAAGACGGAGAAAACATAGCGATCTGCTGTACTTTTCTACGTTAGCCCATTGGTCTGCAGGTGGAAGGTCATAGTCCACCATTTCCTTTAGCATCACTCGTATCTTGATATGCTCAGCATAGGAAAATGGGGGAAGCCTTTCTCCAATGGCGATCAACCTGTTCAAGATTTCAAAGTCCTCTTCGAGCAACTCCATCAGGGATTTGCGTATAAGCAGGTGGTTCAGATATTTGAACTTTGTATGATCCATTCTTATTGTCCACAGTAGGTTTTTGTAAGCCTTAGGAGAGATTAGCTCCTGGTCATCTTTCTAGAATGAAGGTAACCCCATTTCGACCAGCTTATCAAACAGTCCTTTGAACTCTGCCACTTGTCCCTTCATTTCTTTGGCTTTGGCTTCCACACTCTTGATCTGTGCATATTTCCCCAGGACCCTTCAAGCTGCTGCAAGTGTTGCGATCCGGTTCCCAATATTCAGCTTAATCCTTTCTTCTTTGGATAAATCATTCAGGAAAGTGATGGCACTTAGTGCCATTTCTTTAGGCCTTTGGATTAAGGTCTTCTTTGCAACTTCACAACCTTCTAGAACATAACTAATGGTGTTTTCTTTAATCCTTATAAACTGAAGGTAGGGTCTAAAGTTCTTAGCTTCCTTAATGATCTTGTCCCATACCAAGTGTTTACATCCTTGCAAAGCTGCCTGCCCGGTAACCTGATGAGAGAGATTTTTATTCATCTCAATCAATTCCTTATGCTTCTTTTGTAGGACCTTCAGATCTTCTTCCTTTTTACTACTCTCTTCTTCCAACCTGTGAGCTTTTTCTTTCATCTCCTTGATTTCCATGTCTTTCAGGATAATGTGAGACATAGCCTACACCACACTGTTGGTACTACTGCTTTCCCCTTTTTGTTTCGAATTGGTAGGCCGCATGTCCAAATTGGACAAGTTAGTTTTCATCTCCTCAAGCTGCCTTTATAAGCTTATTCTCTCCTTTTTCCAGCCATCTTCCTTTTTTGCAAACTTCAGCAATTTTGCTTTGCAGTCGCTTATCTCCTTAGACAAGTCCTCTTTTTTATTTTCAAAGTCTGTCTCTTCGGGAGCTTCGATCAGCTGGATATTTGGAACCTTTTCTTTTTTCTGTAGCTTCTGAATCAGCTTGTCTTTGTCTGCTAACATCTTGCTCATGCTTTTTCCTCCTCCGTCACTTATGACCAGGTCAGATTGTACCTTTTTGACTTGCTGTTGAAGTGCCCGGTTTTCACTTTTCTCTAGCTTCAATTGGTTTTCCAGTTTTTTCACAGTAACCAGCAAGTTATCACTCTTTAAAGTAGCTTTCACAAAATCATCATACACAAGGTCAGTAACCTATTTGTGAAATTGGATTTTGTCTGGTACTAGTATCTTTTTCCAATTGATCCTTGCTTCGGTCACTCCATCCTCCATTAATACTGCTAAGTTTAATATGTTATCATTTATACTTCTGCTAGTCATCAGGGAAGTCTTAGACAAACCTCTGGCGATAGGCATTGAATCAAATAGCTTCTGAGCCGAGGCTCGCTTGTTTTGATCGTATTGTTCACAGAGGTCGGCCTTGGAATGAAACTTATTACTGACATCTCCTTCTTGGACATCTTGAAACTTGTATTCTACAACCTGAATCTCAGGAGCCGAAGACTCCTCATCATCTGCCCCTCCAATATCCATTTGGATGGTCAATTCTTCGTGAGATGCTGCAATAACCAACTCCTCTTTAGTTGGGGAAGCAATTGACTCGGCTTGAATATATGCAACAACTAACTCATCCTGTATTTCTAACTTGGGCCGCTTGTATATATCACCTTCTTCAGTTTCCATATCCACGACTTCTTCTAAGTCTCTTTTTCGACCCACCTCCATGGCATCTGGAACTTGATCCAAATATGTTATTAAATTGGAAATCATGAGCTCTCCTCCCTATGTCTCCATTGTTTCCTCCGCCTCGGGTTCCCAACACAACAAATTTCGCCCCTTCAGCACCCCTTCTGGTTCTGCATGCTCAAAAGCGCTGAGGTTGCATTCCTTCCTTCTCTTGGAAATTATATGCAAGAGGTCATATTTGATGGCTACATCCTTCCTGAACCCTAGTGACTTTAATAACTCCTCTACCTTTGACAAAGCTTCTTTGTTCTTCACAATGGAAGGTCCTACCTTCCAAGGACATTTCACATCTATGCTCTTCTTATGTTTCAAGAATTGCAACTCTTCCAGGGCCAATTTCTGTCTGATAAATTCAAGAGCAAAGATCCCCATTGTTAGAAAAGAGGGTAGAACATAGGGCTCCTGCACAAAACCATATAACCTAATAACTGTAGCTTGTTTTAACAAAAACCAGTCAACGACCGCCAGTTCTTCCCTCAACTGCATCATCGCCTTCATTTCAGGTAGCACTCTAGGAATTTCTTCCCCAAAAATGATTTTATAAACAGGGGGCAAGACATAGTTCAAATAATTGAAAACATTGTCTACCAGAACATCGGTCTCAAGCAGTGAGGAGAAATGTGGGATTTCGGCGCTGCTGTACATAATTAATTTCATCAACTATGTTTGATACCCAAAAAACCTAGTATTCAGGAAATTGCTTAACTATACATGTATCCTTTCTGCCAAAAATTCTTCAAACTTCAGGGGTGAGATAAGCCCGCTTTCAGACCTGGCTAAACTGATGCTAATCCTAAAGAGTAAACCTAATTGGACTTTAGTTACCCACAAATCGGTATCCAACCCTAGAAACTGAGCTAACAAAGAAAGAACCAATTGGGAATTGTCATCAAAAAGGCTGCATTTAGGGGGTAGGGTTCCTCTGAGATTTTGGAGTCGGGTTTCAGGCATGTGGTCAAGAAGGCTTGATAGCTTTTGGGGCTAATTTGGTGGTACAAAGAAACCACTGACTCTTCAGAAAAAGATTTCGACTCTCCGTACTAAGACTCTGGAACGAAAAAGGAATCCCTAGCAGCTGACACATTTATATTACAAATGACCTTGGACCTATGGGAATCCAATATTACTCTTTGAGGTTCTGAGTAATTGGAAGAACACCACGCTACAAACTCAGGAAAAGAGAAAACCTGGTCAAGGCAAAAGAAAATGAAAGACAACCTAAAGACTCCATGGACGTCCAGTCCCTGTTCATGTAAGGTTTCAAGTCTCTTCTTAATTTCTGGAACTGGGAGCCGAAGGCAGGTGTCAAATACATCTGCGTCTCTATCTTCCAGGGCTATCTTAACCCTAGAACTAGTAGAAGCTTATTCCTCCATCATTTTATGATTGTAAAAGACTTAGATTTTTTCAGAGAATGGCAGTTACAGTCCTTACCTGTCACCTTTGGAAGCCTTGCATGCACCCTGTCGAAGTTTCTGTCACCTTCGTCATCTGCCACCCACCGAGAGGTTCCTTGACTTCGACAGGCTTCTGAAACAAATGTCAACCTTCACGGGAACTTCTTATATATATAATCGAGTTTCCATAACTTCCACCCTCTTTGGTCTGCTGTCCTTTGATCTCAGCCGTCTGAACTCTCATGTGTTTACTTTCCATCATCAGATCTGACTGCCCCTTTACCTACTGATTTGACAATCTACCCATCTCCACTGTTGGATCATCTCCGCTAGTCTTTATCCAGGCCATTGATCTCATTTGAATGCATCTAAGGGGTAACATTGCATGCACCCAAAAATATTTTCCTATAGCATCTTCGCTATATGCGACAAGCCGTGGAGTTGACACCTGTCCAGCGGGACCTAGACCATCGCATCTAGCCATGCCGCTATCCCTCGCGCTACTTCTTGGTGCGACGGCGTATAACAACCATTCGCTTCTTCTCAGATGTATATCCATGGTGAGTCTCTGGACTTGATTTATCTTTTAGGTCCTTCATTTTCTAGTGGGGTCCCCCTTGTTATATTCTGTGTGTTTCTGGACTCCACCAACTGTTGATCTAGCTCTTCTTTCCATCTGAACCGTAGATCCGTCGGAGACTCAGGCTCTTTTTCCAGTAAATAGACCCGAACCCTTGGATCCCAAAAAGATCACCTCTGTCGTAGATCTTGTGTATGTCCTCACCATCGCATGCACCTAATCGGGCATTGTTCGTTGCTCTTTCCCTTTTGCGACGCGCTCATAAGCTGACACCTGTCCGGTGGGATCCGGCCCATCGCATACTCCTATTCCCTTTCTTCCACGCGATTTGGCCATGCAACGGTTCTTTAGAACCGTAGATCTTGCTCCCGCCTTTGATCAATGACGCCAATCTGTGTGACATTTACTCTTTCATAAATTCGCCCAAGGACTATAGGTTTTTAGGGTATTTCTCCATTTATCTCAAGTCATTCTTTTCCCTATTAATACTTAGCCCTTCGACATTATCCGTTCATTACATTGGACCCTTTCTAGACCATTCTGTCTCCTACCTTAGCATCTGGTCATTGCCGATGGAGATCACTTCAAGCTTCTTTCTTAGGTAGCTGTCTGACCCTCCATCTTTCATGTACATGTCTTTATGCTGTAAAAGAGAAAAAATATATAGGTGCTAACAAGGGTCAAGGTCGGGATGTGACATACCCCTCCCCTTGGAATAACACCGTCCTCGGTGTTCCAACACTTCGGAATAAATAACCACTTTACACATGTCAAAAATTCACAAAATGTGGCAGGTCTATCCTGCGTTTCATCTTTTGCTTTGAACTTTCAGGGACAAGTACTTTGGCTTCCTCAAGCTTTTCCTGCTGGCTTTGACCTTCCAACTCTGTAGGTGGGCATTGATCTACAGCGATCCCTTTCTTTTATTCACCTTCCAGCTGATCTATAAGTCTGGAATTTTCATGGATGCCATCTTCCTTGTCGTCCTGACAACTATTTGAGGAAGATTTTCAGCCAAAACCATATCTCTTGGTCTGCTTCCATGATCAATGTGCATAACGCGTTCTCACTTTTATCACTAGCAACACTTGGCTGGTAACAGCTGCAACCAATGGCTTTCAATTTCTCACCTGTGAGACTCATCATGGAAATTCCTGTTAGGACAAGCATAACAGAATATTAAAATTAGTCAATTACTTTCCCAATTGACATGGATAGTCCATTCTTCACTCATGAGACTTCCACACTTTTCATGCTTTCCTAACATACACATGAACTCATTCCTGTTCATCCTTTCACAGGGAAATAACTAATTCAGCATTCACAATTCATTTCAAGCAATTAAACACAATCTATTTTCAGCTATGACATGCACTAAACAATCCTTTGTTTTTAAGATGCATCAGTAAAAAAGGAAAGAGAAAAGTAAGAGTTTCCCCCTCTTAGTCTTGTTCCAATCCAGAGCCACACCACAACTCTGGTTTTCGTGCTCCTTAGCCTCTTTCACTTCAATGTGAATGCCTGACGTGCCATTTCTTGGCTATGAAACTTAGTGTCTAAGGTCTGTCTAAGGATTTTCAACTAGGGAACCCTTTCCCATTGTTTCCTAAAGAACCTTCGACTGCTAGGACCCACACATGTCCACTAGCACCATATTTCATTACTTCTCACACCGAGCTCTTTTAGGATGGTCACATGTCCACATGCATTCTCCAGATGCTTTCATAGTTCTTGCTTCCAGCAATACCTACACTCAAACATTGAATCAATCCACATGTTTAGTTTATTTTCATAGGGTTTATCTCTAGACAAGAGTTTAAGAAATCATAATCAAATCATAGACACACGTATATTCATATTAAACAAGAAAGAAGATGCAAGATAACCAAATACTTATCTGTATTGGATGTCTTCACTTTATTCCACAGGATCCTTCTTTGCTTTACAAGCATTGGATTTCCCGTGGACACAATAATGAATGCTGGGCAAGCACACAGTCCACTCCACAACCATTCGAATTGGTAATGCCAGACCAGTACGCCGACTAGGTTTTATCAATTAATTAAGGAATGTTTGGCCAGCACGCCGACTGCTCCACAACATCAAGTGGTTAATGCTCCCACCAACTATTTTATGAATTTATCGAGTACCAGTTACTCTCTGGATTTACCAAGAATTTATAGTTCTTTCAGGGTCCTTGCTTTCCTGCAATGACCAAGGTTTCCAACAAAGAAACAATAGTGTATCAGCTTAGCTGTTAGAAGAATTATACCTGAAATCTTCATTATTCCAAACAAGAAATAAATGAAATGAATACTTATCTGTATTGTGCATTTTCGTTGCTACTCCACAGGTTTTCTTCTCTTCTTTACAAGCCTTGGATCACCTGTGGGGTGGATGTTTAATGCCCAACCAGTACACCTTCACGTCGACTGGGTTTACCAAGCATTTGTGGTGCCCAACCAGTCCCATACCTGGTTGGACCTCCACATTGCCGAGCCAGCACATTCGTCTGGGTCATCGACCAATGGAAGGAAACTGCGCCACTAAACATTATAGGTCAAGGCTCTACCACTCTGCCTTAGGATTGCATCATCCTTTTACTAATACCTCCACAACATCCAAACAAATAATTCCAAACCAGTACACCGACTGGGTTCATTAGGCATGCAACAACCCTTCATGCGCATAACAATTCTCCATCCACACAAGGATGGCACTCCTTTTCCCGGGTAAGCCAACAGTTCCCTTTAGGAACTCTATAGGTGGCTTTCTTGACTGCAGGATATCATGGCCCCATGATACCCACTCACACTACACAAAGGTTACCACTGCTCATACAGTCCTCTTAAGCATCCTTTCTTTACTTTTTCTCTGAACGTGCATCATCAAATTGCATCTATGTAAGCTGATAGCACAAGAAGGATAAGCAAACTCATCAGTATTGCTGCTCTAAAATTGTAACCATATTTCATATCATTCACTATCGAGTATTGAAACACTAGGAATGCGTCCATTCCCTTAGGGTGTAGTCAATATTGAAAACCCTATCATAACCCAGCACCAAAAAGGTGTGCACCCCCTTTCGGATGTGAGACATGTAGGCCCTAATCATACTCAAGCAGTCTGAAATAATAAAACATGCGCTGCATATTAAATCTAATAACCAGACATGTATATTTTGAGTTCGGGTTATAGAATATTTATCCCTTTTCAGATGTATCCTTCCGTCATTTGCAAAGAATGGGGGCTTCCTTCTCTGAGTCAACAGTACTTCGGTTTGCCACCCCAATATTTTCACGTTCCATAGCCCTCACATGCGTCCTTGGCATAATTTTACCGTCTCAATCACATGGTTTACCAATGTGCAGTTCGTCTGAGACAGTATCAACATTTACAATGGCGTTTCACCCGAAACCCATTTCCAAAGCATGGGATCCTTCCCATCTAGTTTGGCTTCTGCAGGCCATCACACATGGTCTTCCTGCAATGTGTCATCCTAGAACACTTATCAAATAGCCAAACAGTCAACAACATTTAGCAATAAGCTTCAAATATGATTGTTCCATAACCAATCAATAGCGTTAATAATTAAATTCAATATGAATTTGCAATTCTGTCTATTACAGAAATTGATTTTCTTAGCAATGAGGCTATCCTCATATTGTTTGGATCTCGTAAGTGGTATCACTCTGTCCATTATGGTTTCACCCTTGGTACCATACATGAACATCCACCTACAACCTGTCCTCCTGACACAATTTTTTTTTTTATAAGCCAAACAGTGATTAGCAATTATAAGCAAATTCTCAAATCTGAAATCTACAAATATGTTTTCCTACAGTAATTAGATTTGCAACCATGAGACTATTCTCATAAGCTTAAATCAGACAATTTTCAGATTTGTTTCATGCATAAGTTACAACCATGAGAACCTTCTTATAACCTTTGGCTTCTGCACATGGTAGATCCCGGTCTTTACTATGGACTTATCCTCATTGCCATATGAAAGACTTTTCTACCTAAAACTGAAACTTCAATCAGCCAAACACGTTGTGAGTATCTATGCATATAATCCTTTCATTCCCACAACAGTCACTAAAGTGATCTCATAATTATAACACTCAATAATTCAAACACCTACAGCTATTCACATTTGGAATGCAATGAAATATATACATTTCTATATATGCATCATTATCATAATAAAATTGCAAGACACAGTCACACTATCCATGCAATTTAAATAAACTGTAAATACTCATTACTTCACATTCCATGCAACTCTGGCCTTCCAACAGAGTGCTCTGGTAGCCCATCACATGTCTACCTTGTTCATGCAATCATTCTCCTGCATTCATAGCAGCTCATGAAATGGTCTCAGGATTAACAATAGTCCACAATTTCATCTATTGTCTAACTGCATTGGAACATATATATGTCACACCCATGCATTCACACAATGCATCTCAACATGTGCACCCACACATATGCATGCATATTCTCAACATTTACATAATCTTTTAACGTGCATTCACTCAATGCATAACCCCTCAATTCACCCTTGCATTAATCCATGTATAGTATGCATTTCAACATATTATGGCCTAACCATGCTTATCTCATATGGCATACACTACCACAACATGACTATAAGTCTTTACTTTCTTTGGTTGTTAAACTCACAACCAATACACACAAATGGCATGAGGTAATTTTCATATGAATGCATTGAGGTTTCTAAGAACTATAGGGTGCAAGGCTCCTTGCCTTTACTTACTTTCACCTCACCATACTTGTTAGGATTATATTCACATTCAGCACTCAGTACCATATGAAAACCAAATCAACATAGTTTAAACATAATGGAAGGTATCTTACCAATCCTCCTTCAACCTTCATGCAATTAAGCAGAAATAAGCATTACCTGCATGGATGTCATTAACATCGCTTGATGTTACCTGATCAGTTGGCCTCTTACCAAGGCTACACAGTCCTTTTTCCAACCTCATGATCATAGATTTGTTGCACCATCCTTTTGGTCATATGCAACAACATCATCCACATCCTTAGCCATGCTTCGGTTTTCTTTGGTCCTACAACCAATGCGAACGCAACTAATTATCAGCAACCACAATAATTATCTTAAGTCGCTCATTGCATATGTAAAACCTCACTAAATTTTATCAATATGCAATATCATATACACGCAAAAACATTTCTACATGCACTGTGCAATGTTTATTAATATGCCATCTAGTGCATATTCATCTCATCTATCCAATCTCTTACATTTTCAATCATGCTTCTATGATATGGTTCCTACAACATTAGTTGTCATCAACCATAGGCATTACCATTAGTGGGATATTGCATGTATAACTTCACTACCTTTATCCATATGCAACATCATTCTCATGCATAAACAATTCACATGCACTATGCCATGACTCTTTAATCCTTCCCACTAATTCATATGCATTTAATTTGCTACTCGCTTGCATTTCCAACATCCCTATGCCATAATTTTTAGTATATGAAACTTAGGAAATATAAGTATAATAGAAAGAGAGGAGTTAAGGATTTATCCCTTTCTAATTCCGCCTCATGACATGGAGTTCCTCCTCCACATCATAGCTGATCCTTTTCTTGGCTTCCCTACCAAGCATACAAGCAATCATTAGCTATGATCTTCTCGTGAATTAGCAATTCAATATATACATACATGTATAACATTCATTCTTGCTATTTTTCAAACATGCAATTCTTATGCTATAAACATAAATAGTTCAAGGTGAGGAATTTCCCTCTTATCAACATTGCCTTGCTACTCCCATTGCCTCTTCCGGAATGAATATTACAGCCAATTACTCTCAATAAGGCCTCCACAACCTTCTATGCAATTCCTGCTTCTCATCCCAAGCAGAAAGAATGCATTTCACACTTTCAATGACTGTCTCCGTGGGATGACGGGGGTCAAGGGGGATTTCCCCCTTGTGGCTTCCCTGTGCCACTACAGGGTGGGTCGAGGGCAGTGCACTTGTTTTTTTTTTGTAAATCTTTCCATTTCGCGCAATCTGGCGCATAAGTTCCATGGCATTTTTCAACTTTTGGCACCTAAAAAATCTCCTTGGAAAACAGCTGAAATTCCATGTTTCGAAGCAACTCGTCCAGTTCTTCCGACATGTTGCGGAGCAACTCGCTGAGTTCTTCCAACTTGTTGCGGAGCAACTCGCTGAGTTCTTCCACCGAAAATACTTAGAAAATTTATGAGATTTTTCGGACCAACTCGCCGAGTCCTTCCGTCGTTGCGGACCAACTCGCCGAGTTCTTCCACCGTTGCAAACCAACTTACCGAGTTCTTCCAGTTGGAGAACTTAAAAATTTCCGGCCGACCATTTCGGCAAAAACTCGCTAGTTCTTTCCGCCGTTTCAGCGAAAACTCGCCAACTCCTTCCGCCATTTCGGTGAAAACTCTCCAACTCCTTCCACCATTTCAGCCCAGAACTTATAACTTTCCGCCGAAATTTTCCTTCTTTTTCGGCGAACTTATTGATTTTCTGTCGGTTCATTGCAGAACAACTTGCCAACTTTTTCCGGCAACTTCGGCGGAAACTTGCCAGTTCTCGCCGGCAACTTCGGTGCAACTCAGTGAGATTCCCCGAAACGGATCGGCTCAAATCCATGAGACTCGCCGAAACAGTTAGGTAAAACACTTAGAAAAATTTGAAAATTTGCAATTTTCTTAATGATCATTTTTGGGCAGGAGGAATACTTACCTCTGTAACTGCGATAGGTATCCCATGAAGGCCCAATGCTGCAACCAGCAGCTCTGATACCATTCTGTCACATACCCTCCCATCCATCCAAGGAAAGGAAGGGAACATGATGCCAAATTCTGGGATTTTACATGATCTCAGCCCAATTCATTAGATTCACAGCAATAAAATCAATGTGTGTAGATGTAAATTCAATAAACATGCACAGCAAAAATAAAACATCATCCACACAAATTACTGATGCATACAACATATCAACAGTCATTAAATTAATACAGTGCAGAAGTAAATACACATAAGAATATACTCATCTTCATTGTGCAATTGTCCCAGACAACTAACTATGTCGCTGCAACGTTCCACCCAACCATAGGTCTCTGCCCAGCCTGTATTCTTTCAACACTCAGAGACCACCCCCGAGCTGGGCATGATTTCTACAAGGAAAAGGGGACATTCAAGTTCACACACAACCAATTAATCATTTCATCTCAGCCAAGCCAGTCCACAGCTGGGTTTAACAGGCTACATTTGAATCGTGGATGCTTGCACTCAAGCTCAAGCCAAAACAATGGATATCCATCTCAACCCCAACATCCTCTTACACACAACAAACTAAAAAACTGGGCATGGATACACATTTCCATTAATGGGGTTTACAAATAGGATGGCCATGGGTTTTCCCCAAAACGTAGGCACACCAAAAACGGATTTGTGAGAGGGAAAATCGACCATAGGGAAGAAAACAATTTCACCCACATATATACAAGCAATCAGTGAACCAAAACAACCTCTATGGTCCCCAAATCGATTCCCCTTTCTTCCCCATTGTTATACAACACAAAAACGCCCTTACCAGCTAGGAGAATGAAGGAAACATAGCAAAGACCATGGAGAAAAACGCCCAGGTAGCTCTAAACTCGTGGGAGAGCAAAGCTGGTTCATGGATAATGGCTTGGGGAGCAATTCATGGCTCTTCTCTTGCCCAAGAAGCAAAATGTGATTTCCTATGTAGGGTGGCTTTCCCACACCCGAATTTGGACAACCATACCTCTCATTCTCCAAGGCATTAACTACCTCAACCAACTCTTGGGAGAAATCAATGATTGGGTACAAAAGTCAACATGGGTAGTTGAGGGTTTGATGGGTTCTCTCATTGACACTTGGTTTGACTTGAATGGCTCAAGGGTTTGAATGTTTTCCCTCCCAATTCCTTGTAAAATCATGCCCCCATCTCTTTGTTGCATTGCATAGCTAGTTGTGGGTATTTTATTAAAATGCATTTTTACATGATGTTTGAATTCCAATGTGCCTGGCTAGCACACAAACCTTATACATCAATAAATCGATGGCAGGGCCTTGGCCTTGATCTCCTCACCATGATTTTATAACAATATTACATCATTTACATTTTAATGCAATAGGGTCAAGGTCGGGATGTGACAACTAGGCCCTGGGAGCCTGTTTAAGTCCATATAGATATTTCTTCAGTTTGCAAACATAATATTTGTTTCGTGAGAGTGAAAAAACTTCTGCTTGCTCAATGTATACCTCCTCTTCAATATATCCATTTAGAAATATCGATTTTACATCCATCTGATATACTTTGACATCCTTTGCACAATCATAGGCTAGGAATAACCTAATTGCTTCCATCCGCACCACGGGGGAACGTTTTCTTCAAAGTCTATTTCGTTGATCTACGCATATCTTTTTCATACCCGTATTGCCTTATTTCTGACAACGTGTCCTTCTTCATTTAATTTGTTTATGAATACTCACTTTATTCCAATTACATTCTTATTCTTAGGTCTTGGAACAAGTTTCTAGGTTTCGTTCTTTTCAATTTGATCTAATTCCTTATTCATGGCCTTCATATTTGGCTTCTTCAATTCCTTCTAGTTCTATTTGAGACAGTAATGAGAAATGCACTTCTTCAGTTGGATTGCTCAGACTCCTTCTAGTTCTTAAATGAGCATCTTTGTCTCCGATAATAAAATTTTCTGAATGATTCTTTTGGACATATCTAGAAGGGCCCTTTGTGTCCAATATTCCTTCTTCTAATCCGCGCTGATATACTTCCTTCTATGGAACTTCTGTTTGTTGATTTTATTCATTTGATTGTTCTAGCAAGGGTAAATCATCATCTTCATCAATTCTTCTATGAGTCAGTACTTCATCAACTATTACTTCAGGAATTTCAACTATCTTTCCGAGTCACAGATTATAGCACTTGTAGGATTTTCTTCTGGAGGAGTAACTGAGGAAAAATCCTTCATCTAATGTAGAATCAAATTTTCCAATGCCGTTTCTTCATTTCTTTTGATGTAACATTTGCTTCCGAATATTCTAAAATGCTTAACTGTAGATATTATTCCTTTCCAGAGTTCATATGGTGTTGAACAACTATTTTTCTAATCAAACATCTATCACGAATGTAGATAGGTGTATGAATGGCATGTGTCCAAAACATACTTGACAACTTTGATTTGTTCAACATTGTCCTGGCCATTCTAATTCGATGTTTGTCACAATAGTTATCAAACTTGTTTGAAGTATATTCTCCTCCATTGTCAGATTTTAAATATTTTATTCTTAAGTCAGTTTCATTTTCAAATACTTCTTTATAAGTTTTGAAACATTCGAACGTTTCCGACTTTTCTATAAGAAAGAACACCGACATCATAAGAGTGTAATCATCAGTGAAAAGAAGGAAGTAAGAGTCGCCATTTATTCCTCTAGTTCGCATTGGACTTCAAAGATCTTAGTGAACCATTTCCAAGGGTTTTTAGGTAGTATATTCTTTTCTTTGGTACATAATTCTTGTTTCTTTCCCATGTATGCAGTGCTTGCATAATGAGTTTGATGGCTTAGTAATTATTGGAATATCTCTTACTTCTATTTTCCTACAGATTGTGACTAGGTTGTCAAAATTTATGTGTCCCAATATTCTATGCCAGAGCAAACTTTCATCGGTTTGTCCCATACGACATTTTTCTTCTCTTTCCCCATCCAAGCTATAGACATTGTTAAGAGTCTTAGAGGTTGTTACAACAATATTTCATGTATCCCTATTTTTTATTTTGCATTTTTATGAGTCAAAAGTAAGAGTGTGTCCTTGGTCTCACATATGGATGACACTCAGAAGATTTTGTTTCATGTTCTTGACTAACATAACATTTTCTGCCTTGGTCCTTTTGTTTCCTAGGCTTGCCAATCCCTTACCTAAAATTTTGGCTGAGCCATTATCCCCAAAGTAGATGCTGCCTCCCTTGTATTCTCTAAACTTTAGAAATTTGTTTTTATCTCATCTCATATGCTTAGAACATCCACTGTCTATGTACCATTTCCCTCTTTTACTTTGTGCATGTAAGGCTAAGCTACAGACTTCCTGAATAACTTGATCCTTCGGGTCTTCAACTGTCTTAGTGTGTTGCGCAAGTTGTTGTCGATTTTCACAATTATGGGTATCATGTTTTGAGGTTTCACGGTACTCGTCTTTTTGAGATTAAAATACTGAAGCCAAATTGGAGTCTTGTTTCAAGATTTCAAGTGGTTTTATGAGGATGCTCTATATGGGATTTATCTGATTCCACAAACCATTCTTTCTGACGAAAGATAATGCATGAGCTCTACAATTTATTGCTTTATGAACCAAATTGTGATAATAAAAGCAATGTTCTAAGAAAATATTTGGGTACCTTATATGATAAAAAACCTAGAGCTATGCTGACATGTTTTCTAGATGACTTGGTATTTTATGTTCTCTCTCAAATTTAAGATATGTCCTTGACAGTGGAGTCTTGAGAGTGTCTGCATAAATTTTAATGAAATATGAATCTTCATCAACGTTGTTTCTACATCTTTGTTCATCCTCAAGCAGAAGGAGTAATTTTTGGAGTTCCTTTCTAAGAGAGACAATTTCGGCTTCCAAAATTTTTCACTTGTCATCCTTCAATTTCAACTTCTTGATGTTTTTTCCCTCTAATATCAAAAGAGCTTCCGATAGGAGCTTTATTATCTTCCTTGACTTCTTCAGTTCATCCAGAGCACTGATTAGTTCCCCTTCAAAATCTACTTTAGCGATTTGTTCATATTTCGAATCCATATCCGCTAATATTTGCATAGAGATCTATCTTCCAGATGTTAATCTATTACTAAAGACACCTGATCCGATACCAATTGTTGGAATCGATTTAATACTGAGAGGGGGTGAATCAATATTAGCACAATTATTAGCAATTGTTACCTTATTTACAAATTAGTCTTTACATAATCTTGATCTTTAATTATGCATCCAAAATAATTCATTCATTTATGCACCAGAACAAAGAACATAGAACATGTACATGATTTTTGACGTGGAAACCCAATGGGAAAAAAACATGGAATTCTCTTTTGTAATGAAAAGAATACATTCAAGGAAGCAACAACTTCCTGTATTTACCGACACCAACTAGAAGGAGGCACCGACCCCCGGGTTTTAAAGGCACAAACCTGAAGGAAGCTCAAACACCCTGTGTTTCTCTAGAACCAACTGGAAGGAGGATACAACCCCTTGCTCCTTTCCATGTCTGCTACCCAGATATCCAATATATGATTTTGACTTACTGAACTTCCAACTCACGAACACTTATGATATCCTGATACTAGTTATGTTGTGCGCTTCCTTCGTATGTAGACAATTCACTATCATTGTGCTACATACATCACTTAACTTCTCATTCCTCTCAATTCAACACTTATGTTGATGTATTACTTTATGAACTCTGTGCTTTCTTATTCTATAGGATGCACTAAGGTATGCTCTGTCGATGTGCTACTAGGAAACTACATTCACCAACCAATACTATTCTTGTAAGTGATAGTTTGTTGTTATGAAATAATGCACCAGTAACAGATGGAATTGCGTACTTCCCGATGTGTCTGTTATGTTAAAGCGCCACAGTGTTTTAGACAATTTGTGACATGTCCTTCATCAATTGATTTGTTGTTTCGGTTTAACTCACTTGTCTTAGATCATCCTCACCATGACATGCTTACCGGATCCTGCTGCTTCTTTGTCGTTGCACATAAGATGGTCTTCTCAACTTCACACACTTTACTTCAGTCTTTATGCATCAGCCAAAAATTCATGCAACACCTGATATACTTAATTTATGTCTTTGCACTACTTTTTTGCTTACAACATCTATGACTATCTTTGTGCTATCTATAATTCAGTCATTCAATTCCCACACAGTTTATCATACTTTTGTAGTTCTACCTTTTGATGTTTGTGCAATTGTCACATATCTATAGCATCATACTACGCACTATTGGTTGGATCATTCTTCTACATGTGCACATTCAACTCCTCGCTAGATCATGTTTTTCTATCCTCGAGCCCTTGATGCCCTGAATATAAACCTATATCTTCCAACTGAATATCTATAATCTTGCCATCCATATTACTTCAAACCTACAACTTGCATCTCTATTTATACATGTCCTGCATGGATTGTATGTCCACAAGTTGGTTGTGGCATCCCTTCTTCCATACTTCACGGATTGTGCTTTTGCCACATGCCATCTTATGCAAGTTGATGTGTCATTCTTTGTGGGTCTTGTGCATTCATGATCCATGACTTAGTGGGACTTACACCTTAGTGGTGTACTCTTTCTCTCTTTATGTACCATTGCTTTGAGGTATGTGTGTATCCTTTCTCTTCAACTTGATAAGTCTTTGACCCTTACTGTACCATCCCTTGTGGGTGTTGCAAACTTAATGTATGAATGTTTTGTGGAATTTGTGCATAAACCAACTTCTACTTGGTGGGACTTTGACCTTTCTGTATTATCATGCGTGGGACTTATGCACTTGCTATATCATCTGCTTGTCGTATTTGTGCATAAACAAACTTCAATTGTTGCACCCTTTCTTGGATCTTGTGTGCCCTTTACTAACTGAAAGCATCTTTTGATTGGCAAGACTTGTGCGCTTTTAGGACTATTCAACCATTTGTTTTTTTTGTACTCCCGATCTTTGATGAAGCAATGCTTGTGCATTCTAGAGTCTTCTTTAAACATGCTTGCACACTTGTACCTTTGCTTAACCATTCCTTGGCTACTTGTGCACATGTACCTCTGTCCAACCAGTTCTTTGATTGCTTCCTTGAGAGAGTATGAATTCATGGATTTGATATATGCACATACGGGTGAAAATGCGAAGTTGGAAAATAATTTTATGACAACGGAGTGAAAAAAAAACTAGTGCACGCGGATGATCACGCGAAAAAAATTCAACCTCAAACTCTAGGCCGAGAGTTTGTGAAAGTTCAAACTCTCGGCCGAGAGTTTGAACCAATCACCGCGCTGTATTTAAAAAAAATCTCGAATGAGAGTTTGAACTAAACTCTCGGCTTAGAGTTTGGAAGATATTTTTTCGACCGAGAGTTCATGGTCAACAAAACCTGTCGAAAATATCTGGCATCTTTCTGGAACCTGCAACTTCAGCAAGCCCAAACCCCTGCAAATTTTAAATATTATTTGTAGGACTTGGTAGCAATAGATTCATCTCTGAATCTAGTTTCCAATTATATAATAATTGTTTCATTTCAATTTCAATTTCTATTTATTAATAATTTTTTTCTAAACTTTATCCCTTCAGAATTTTATTAATCTGAAAATCACCTGAAATGAAAATTCAATATCATAACAAAGACAACACCAAAAAAATTGAAATCTTCACAAAGATCTTCCTTGCCCCATCCTCTTCAAAAGGGTACTTTTAGTTTTTTCAATAAGAGTCACACTAAAAAGAAAATTGAAGCTTACCAACATGTGTTGATAAGGCACCATTTTCTGAACATATGCTATTTTGATAAATAATAAAAAATAGTTCTCAAGTCTGAAAAACCTCAAAATATAGTCCATGCACAAATGCAGTGTGCGTAGATTATGTTCATACATTGTTTTACCTAAAATGAATAACCATGTCTCAAAAAACTAATGCTCACGCTGGTCACTCATTATCCATACCTAAAATTTTCAAGTATATGTTGTTGGTGAGAACCAAATTTGTCCCATGATATGTCTATAATTTTTTTTTTTAAAATACGAGTAGAAATCTAATTCAATTCTCTAAAACATTTGTGTTTACTTCAAGTTGAAATTTCTAAGGGAGATATGGGTTTGAAGAGGTTGAAGTTGAAAAACATAAAATTTAGTAGTTTTGTTTGTAAAAAATAAGCCAAAAGTGTTACCCAACTTCGTCATTTTCACCCATACACCAGATGTAGTAGGATACATTGCTTATGTGCTTCTTTGAACTAGATCTGCATGATGGACCTTCTTTATGTACTTGTTCAAACTCATCATGCATGATGTTTCCTTGGACACACATCTTTAGACTGAATGCAACTTCTAGATATACTTCTTTAGACTGACATCCATGTCCTTCACCATCTTGCACATATACTTCTTCAAAGTGGATTCCATATACTTCTTTAAGTTGTCATATGAATGTTGTATCCTTTTTGACATCACTTGACATCAATGTCTTAAATTGAATAAGTTGACATCCTCTTTGACATTATTTGACATCAATGACAACCAAATTTCAACAAGCTCAAAGGTTGGGGATGCTTGACCTTCCATCTTCTCCCCCTAAAACCAGCTCCTATATATTTTATGAAGAAAATGTAAGGAGGGGTCTTTAGTTATATAAAGAGGAGACTGTTGTAGATCATCATTATGAACTAGAGATCATGTAAGATGCATGTGACCCTTAATAAAACTTACCTAGTCAAGCCAATTGAATGTTGGTTTTTCCTTTTTGGGTTTCCATTGTTTATATGGTATCCATAATTGGTGTTTCTTTTCATGTGTGTTTAGTGGTTAGTATCATCATTATTCTTTCTACTAAGTGTCAATGCTGATGATGGTTATTTAATTGATGGAGTTGGTTTTTTCCATTTCCTTTAGGTGAAGATCGCGACAACCCTATGAATTCATCGTCCATTTCTTATTGAATGATAGATCTATGAATCTCCTCGTGTGCCGTTTTAAATTGTTTGGGTAGTTCCTAAATTTGTCGATAGAGTCGTGAGATGAAATTATGATTCTTCAAACCTATTGGTATTGTTTCTTTGGTCATTTTAATTCATTGTTCAATTAATTCATGTGTGGTTGTAATTATGAAATTATGATTGTAATTATGAAATTATGAGTCTTCAAACCCATTGGTATTATTTCTTTGGGATTTATAATTCACTATTCAGCTCAATCCTTTGTTTACCATAGGTGAAATAAAGTGCTTAAGATGGATTATAGTTTGTTCCATGACGACGTGTCGGCTTGAAAACCGATGCTCCCCACTGCTCGAAACATATATAAACGTATCAACGATACGAAATCATTAGTGTTAGAGTGAGGAAGAAGTTACATGCACTATCACGTGGTGGCTATCTGAACTTTTGAAGGTCGGATTTTCTACAATAATATTTGACTTCTGTTATCTCGAAGTAACAGTTATAATTTGCCCGGAAGAGAATGGGAATGTTGACGAAGTGTTGTGCACAGTTTGTTACGACACGTTAACGAATGGAGAGACTGCAAAACAATTGGAATGCAAACATGTCTTTCATTCAAAATGCATTCGCCAATGGTTCACTCAAAACATCAATTGTCCCACATGCAGAAATGAGCCAGCTCCTCGTCGATGATGACCTATTTTGTTTATTTAGTTATTTATGCACTTTCTGTTCTTAGGGTAAGCATCAACTGGCTGTTTTGTCTAATTATTTGTAATACCTATTAATAGTTTATAGTTATCTACAATTTTGGAATTGGAATTGCATCTATGATATTTATGGTTATTCTTTTTAATTTACAAACACAACATGGATGGCCTCTATCGAGTAACTCTCTTTTGTCTAAGTATTTGTAATACCCATTAATAGTTTGTAGTTATCTACAATTAGAATTAGAATTAGAATTGGAATTGCATCTATGATATTTATGGTTATTCTTTTTAATTTACAAACACAACATGGATGTTTATAGTTATTCTTTCACCATTACATAGAAGTGGGTTTTGAGGCAATATATTTATATAAATAGTCTCATGTTTTAAACTATTGTTTCTATAAAGACAATATAAAATGCTAATATTTTTGTTGTTTATGATAAGACAATACTAATTTTGTCGACAATATATAAAACAATCTATAAAAAAACATTTGATCATTTAAGTAAAATCAAATAATGATTATTTTCTCAATAAACTACAATATCCTATATTATATTGATTTATGGTAGGGTGGAGTGAAATTTCCTTTATTGAATAATAAACTCGTCCGCCATGATGACCTATTTTGTTTATTTAGTTATTTATACACTTTTTGTTCTTGAGGAAAGCATCATCATTGTTGTCTTAGTGTGTATCATTGTTGTCGATGATGACCTATTTTGTTTATTTAGTTATTTATACACTTTATGTTATTAGAGTAAGCATCATCTAGTAGCCTCTATCAAGTGACTCTCTTTTGTCTAAGTATTTGTAAGATACATTAATAGTTTATAGTTATATATAGTTGGAATTGGAATTGGAATTGTTTAATATTATTCTTTCATTACTACATAAGGGCGGGTTTTGAGAAAATATATTTATATTATTGTTTCAGAGGGGGGAAAGCATCATCGTTGTTGTAGTAGACTTTATCAAGTGACTCTTTTGTCTAAGTATTTGTAAGACCTATTAATAGTTTATAGTTATCTACAATTGGATTTGGAAAGTAAGGCCCATTAATAGTTTATAGTTATCTACAATTGGAATTGGAAGCGTGTCCCTACTTTTTTTAATTTATAAACACAACATGGATCTTCCTCTACTACTATATAGAGGGGGGTTTCCAGACAATGTATTTATATAAATTGTCTCAACTTGAGACAAAAAAAATTGTGTATTGTCTTAAATATTAGCTTTAAGTGAGTATCTTAAATTCTTGTCTTAAACTATTCTCTTTGTAGAGACAATAAAAAATACATCGATTATACACAATATTGTATTGAATTGAGACAAAAAAAATTGTGTAAATAGTCTCTCTAGAGACAATATAGAATGCAAATACTTTTCTCTCTCCTAAGACAATATCACTTTTGTCTCTCTAGAGACAATATATAAAACAATCTATAAAAAAACATTTGATCATCTAAGTAAATCAAATAATAATTATATTCTTGATAAAATACAATATCCTATATTATATTGATTTATGATAGGGTGCAATGGAATTGAACCACCAACCTTATGCTTTGTAATGCAAATGCTCTACCATTGAGCTAGCAACCTTTAAAGAATTAGTGGAAGGAAGTAGGTTGTTTTGCAGCACCTAATAAAGTGTATAAACTATTGGAAACATGGTGTCAAAGATTATGAATGGAAGTAAGAAGTGCAAAAACCATTAACAAACTATGGACTAGGTTTAGTTAAGCTCATAAAACATTATGAAGTACGTGTTTTGTAATTCATGATACAATAGGATTTCATAGAACATTATGTTGTTAATAAGTCTCCCTGGAAATGTCTTAGATCAAAGATAATTCTAGCTTATTTCTCTCTCCTAACAAGTTCCATAAGTAAAGTTATGTAAAAAATGCGTCAACAAACAAGTCATTCAATATAAAAAACACCCTTAGATTGTGATACAAAGACCTAATTAGCCAAGTGATATATAAGTCATTGTCATGGAATGTGTTACCCCCATTCTAGAATGGCCATTATTGAATGCAACATACAAGGTCAAAATGAGGAAAAATAAATAATTCATGCTAAGGTCTCGAATATTATGAGCATCTGAAACAATTAGCTACAACAGTTTACCTGACTTATGAGTGTATGCTAATCGTCAAAAAGTAGACCTCGGCTTCAAAAGAGAAAATTGGACAATGTTTGTGTAACGCCCCATATTTTGATTAGGCATATTTATGAGCTTGACACACTATACTTTATTTGCTTATTATTTGTTGAACTCAGCTCGACTGAGTAAACTTTATTTCGACATGATGGACCTGATTATATGATGTTACTGTGTTTTATGATTTCACTGTGATTATGATGTTATTATGTTATGCAGTTATGATGTCATGATATTCATAAGACTCCCTTGTTTTACGATTACATTATATCTTTATATGTTTTCATTAATAAGATGTGAAATATATGATGTGGTACGTGGATACCATCTTATGATAGGATTTATTGAAGTGTTATATGTCAAATGTATCTATGATGAATGAAAACTTACAGGAAATAAAATGGTGTTGATAATATCGATCAATTGGTGATCGATGGGAAATACTTTCTATAAAATGTCTATTTTGCGAAATACTAACCTACAAGACACAAAGGCTATGGGATAGCCAGTTACTTGATCTGATATATGCGATAAGAACTTGTTCATACAATAAACCTTAGCAGCCAAAAATGATGATACGATGACACAAATTGATAATCTCAATAGCAACGAAGTATGAGTTGATAAGGGCGTAGGCCCAATATGTTGAGAGGGATGGATGTGTTTCCCACCCTATGCTTCCATGATACCCGAGGTCGTGGGAGGGCCGTGCTGAGACACAATCCCCATGTTGTTGTGATGACAATGGCCGGATGCATGCTAGGAGAGGATAGGTCCGTTGTTCAGCCGATGCTATTGCTCTCAGGTCTGTGGTCAGGTTTAACTGCTTGAGAAGAACAAAATTTAAAGATATTATATTTTAATCTATTCAGTTTGAATACGGGGGAATGGAGGGCAGTGGAGTGTGCCTAAAGGTAAATGAAGGAGGAAAGGTATATAGGGAAGGGTGAAAGCATTAGAAGGGGTTAGATTTTTGGGAGATGATATTTGGAGGAAATTTTAAGGTAGCAGGAAAGAGATCTAAGTGAAGAAAGGAGTGGAGATCAAGGGAAGTACTGCTCTCGGGATTATCAGTTTGTGAGCTCCGGGGCTTGGAAATCCTTTGATTTCCAAGGGCCAACAAGATAATAGCTGGTAGGAAGGGTGGTCACATCATTTTGGTTGGCTAACAGAATAGATACATAACCTACTACAATCTACCATCTACTAGCATCACGTAATTTCCTTGTTGTTTATTTATTTTTGATTATTATGCTGAAACGTACTCTGAAACATACATATACCTTGTTATTTACTTGATTATTATGCTGAAACATATTCTTACGCTGAAACAAATTGAAGGAAAATCTTGATATGTTAATTTATTTTTACATATGTATGTATGATTGTTAAAGACCAAACAATATACTAAATTTCACTTGAAAGCATAGAATATTTATTAAAAATTTACTCAACTAGGTCAGCATAAGTTTAATACATAGAAAAGTAACAGAGAAACTGACCTTGTGCTCTGTTGTAAAAATGGAGCACTGCACTTTGAAGATGTAATCAACATAGATATTTAATAATTTGTCAATTATGGATAATTTTGTGGTTAAAAGTTTCCCTAGAACTCATTTGTGTTCCCTACAAAGTACTAAACAAGTGTCAAAACTTAAATATGGCTACTATTAATGGACATTTTGAGCACTTTTAAGGAATAAAAGTGGTAAATCCAAAGTCCTATAGCAGCAACATTTTAATTTGGATAGTTTATTGGAGTAACAAATATTTAAATTTAGGCATTTTATCAGAGTAACAACAACTTGTAACTCATGTTCCATATTTGATTTATGTGCAAGAATGGACATGTTAGGCACTTTTCTATGCATGCCGAGTGAGAGGGAATTTATAACAATGATATGTAAGGCACCTTCTAGGAATTATGTCCGAAATTTAAGAACAACAAATATAAGATCACTTTGTGGAAAGATATTGATCGAGTTTGGGGATGCTTCTAGGATTATTTTTAACCTGAAAAAAATCCAAGATCGATATAAAAATGTCCAATTTTGTAAGGAAACGGACTTGTGCCAAACAAAACACAAGATTGATGTATTATGGGAAGCAAAGGAGGTAGAGGTCGACCTATTTCAAGAAAATACTAGGGTCGACTTATACCCAATCGCCTTCCTAGGGCTGAACTGTAATAATTTTGATGATAACTCATATTTATACACAGTTTGGATGGTAGTTCCTCTCTTATCATGTGGCACATCTGTGTCTTTATGAGATGAAGAGGTCAAATCTATTGCAGAGATTTGTTCCATGTTGACCTTCTTGAGGTGTCACATCATTATTAAAGACATGTTTGTTTGAAGGAGTCATTTTGATTGGAATAATATTTTGGGCCATTCTATTTGAAGTGAACATTTCCACAATTCTATAGAAGCTTGTTGGTAAAGTTCAGCTGCAATAGAGGACTCATATCATGTAGATGAAAATAAGACACACCCTCTAGCCCTCAACCCTATGTCTATCCCTCAACCTTTCTTTTTGGATCTGAGAATCTCAGTCTCAAACCTATGGAATTCAAAATGGCATTATGGAGATATCTATGTGGTTTGATACTGAGACACCCACGTTCAATGTTAAAATAAAATAAAAGATTCCTAAACACACGAAATTTGATAAGATGCTACACGTATTATCCAAGGGAAAATTTCCACAAAATACCGTCCGTTTTATATTGTATGTTCGTAAATGTGATCATACATTAGGCTCACATATCTCGATTTTGAGGTAAAGAAATATACTACATCCCAAAATTTGTCATAACAAGAGGGATTTTTTTTCTCACAATGGGAAATCCTTCAATTATACTATGTACATATTATAGCTAGATACTCTTTATCATATCTAGCATAGCTTTTATACTTCCCATAAAACCTTTTCTACTAAAACATTTCCGAGCATCCAACATTAGATTCAACACAAAGTTTGCTTTTGCTATTGACAATATTTCCATGTGTTACTTAGTTATAGGGCATGTTGTATTGCCATGATTTGAACATGCATATAGTGATTCATATTCATAACATTTCCTAGTCTATATTGTCCCTGATATGCAATGATTTTCTTCACTTTTAAAGTGATTGGTGAAAGAAAACTTAAAATTGACTAGCGAAAAATATTAACCTAAATGAAAGATTAATAGAGAACAAAGTGAAGATGAAACCAGCAACCATTTGGAGACAATTTTTTAAATAAATCAAGAGATGGAGTAGACAATTCCACAAAGGACTCAGTCCAAGTGATTCTTAGAAAAGGCATATAGAGATCATACTAAATGCCTTGATTTATGTGCATTTTCAAGATAAATTATTGGAGAATCAATAGAAAAGTTCCAAGGTAGGGTTTCTAAATATCGATTCCTAAGGTGCAAAGTAGAGTAGACACTAGGGAATACCAATTAAAGGTGTAATATTGACTAGCCAATCTCATGGAGGAATAAAGATAAATGAATGGGCATCTTTCTCAACCTAACTTAGTACCTGCTCAACCTAAAATTTCCTCAAAGGGTATATGGAACTAAAGGTGTAATGACCTATAAAAGTGCTTGGGGATATTAAAATTTAAAACTACAGTGTGGATCTAATGATAAAGAAAACATCCAAATTCTGAAGTTAAATAATAAAAGTATACATCCTACATAAAAAAGGAATCCAACTTCTAAGTAAACAATGAAGCAAACTCTTACCTTCAAACTTGTGATAGGTGCAGATTCTAGGATGCCAATAAAATGTTAAGGGACTATAAATTATTTCATAGTCCGTTTAGTTGTATATCAAATAAATAACAGTAGTGTCAACATATTAAAAGCGTAAAACATAATTGTCTTAATTGAGTATAGATTTTTGTTTTACTTTTGTTCATTCTACATATTTCTATGCAACACGATGTCAAACACAAGAATATCATGCACATATATATTAGAAGAAACTACCACTAGTATATCATATATATATCATGTATTCAAATTTGTTCCAAATACAACAAGTGCATCATTTGGCTTGCAAAAATACTATATGACCCTGCCTTATTATGATGAATAAATTTACTTCATTCAAGTACAAGGTTAGCTTCCTGTGGGCATGTTGAGTATTCAATATATTATATGTTATTTTCTTTAAAATCACACACACACACACACATACATACATACACATCTCTCTCTCTCTCTCTCTCTCTCTCTCTCTCTCTCTCTCTCTCTTATATATATATATATATATATGAAACTTTGCAACTCCTATGTTGAATGCACGATGACAAATGTTTCCCACATCTTCAACATCACGGTCCATGACGGGCTAGACATAGGTAGCTACACATAAATGGTTGTAGGAGGATCCCATGATAGAATTAGACTCAAATAGAGGGAAACTCATTTCTATTGCATGTTTAAACTTTATCGAGGTATCTTAGGTATCTTACTGAAGAATACACCTCAACAGTAAATTGCATTGTCAGATTTGTTTGAGCAAAGGCTATACGTGTGACACACAACAGGGTAGGAATCACATACATAGGAGATAATATTCTCTTTTGGATTAATATTGAATTGATGCCATACGCATATGAATTTGTTTCTTCACTCCTATTTCATTCCTTCACTACAACGCAATGTCATTTTCATTCCTACCTCTGCTTGTTGGGATTGCCTATTTTTATTTCCAAATAGGATTTGGATTTACAAGTTCAATCATTTTCAATATATCTTATGTATAGTTCCTCTCTATGTGCAGGAACATAATGTGTTATATCCTCCAAATATAATATACCATGGTTTGGAAGGAGATGAGACTTGGTATTATGCATATAGAATTCCAACACATCTACATACAACAATTTGAAAAACAGAGTGCTTAAAAAGATGAGAAAACAAAGATTTGAAAGGACAAAACATAGAGCTATTCCTTTTAAATTCTCTTCTCATCTCCTTATGGAGGATCCACTCACACAATTCATACAATATTCATATTTATAACATAATATGGCTCTCATAGTCATTAATGATTATCATATCTTCCTCATTTACTATCTTTCCACAAACTCCACTAGGCATAACATTCAAGCTACTATTTTGACCTTTAGCTTGCATCATAAAGTATCCTACCTTATACGTGATGGTGGATTTACTCTAACTAAAAAGTTTGAAATTATGTTAAAAGTAATTTCCATAAAGCAAGGATGTTTTCAACAAGATGCTAAACTAAAACTACACCAAGCTACACAAATGTAGAAAGAAAACTAAACATGCAAGCACGTAAAACTTAATAATAAACACACAAGTGTGTTAAACTAGACATAAACTACATTAATGGCATGGCTAAACTACATTTGATAATATTGAGTCTCAAAACAAACATGGCTAGGATGACATTAAGGAGATGGGGTAGCAATTGGATACCCTATTTCCTTCTCTATTTCCTCTGAGTTCACTACTTGTCTCTGTCCTGATCCTCCACGTAAATCTTGATGGTGAATGGAGATGTACTGAGGGACCTAGGTGGTGAAGGGATTACCATAGCACCTATTATTGGGGTGGAGGAGAAATTAGGTTGTGAGGAATTGAGTTTTGAATTCTCAAACTGATATTTTTATCTATTCTTGAGTGCACCTCTGCTTTTGGATCCATAGCCTTTGCTCGAGGGTGGCCTGTCAATGTGAGGTATGGATTTGCAGTGCTTAAGTCTAGGTGGGGGGTGGTCCGGTTGATTCCAGGTGCACATTAATAAGATAAGTGAATTATTTTATCTAAATTCAGATTTTTATATGCGGTTTCCATTGTTTCCATATCTGAACTGTTTACTATTGATGTGCATGGTAGATGTATCAATGATTGGATATAGATTGATGGTTTAATTGCTTGAAAAATTATACATTCTCTTTGAATATGAGATTTGGACTTGATGGAAGATTCAAATATTTTTACTCATGTTTTATTTGTTGTAGCTTACTCTCCAAATGCACCCTTTATGGCTGATCAAATCTCTAGATGAAAATGCTTAGTTCTCGAAACATTGGTTGAAGAGTTATGCTTCAAAACATGATTGTACTGACTAATCTGAGTGATATGTGGGTTATGTCTAATATATGGTTGTATATTAATGTGTAAGTGTTCCCTCCATTTTCGAGTATATCCTTTATATGATTCTACAAATGAATTTATTGATTTTGACCCATATTAAATGGATTTTTTCTGCTAGAAAATTGGATTGAATTGATAGTTTTTATTATTATATATATTTGATTATAAATGATGCATGGATGTAGATGAAAATGCTAGTATATCCTTGGTGGATTTAGAGTGTTTTGTATGGATTTTATGTGTTTTATTTGGTACTCACAACTAGTTTTGCAGGGAATCAGATGATCTTTACAGTGACATTAACTAGTTTCTGTATGTTTTCTGCGATTTGATTTTAATGCAGCTACGGTTCAAATTTCAATGAGTTGTATGGATTTAGTTGAAATCCATGAATTTACAAGTTTTATCATGTTTATATGGTTGTATATTACATCCTTCTTATTTGGTTTAATAAGTGTTGCAATTTTGTTATTGCTAAGTAATGCAAATCTAGTTGTACTAGTGTAGAAATTCTGGTTTTGCAATTATCGTCATATGATTTATAAATGGATTAGATGGTTGTAGGTACCAAATTGTAGATTATGATTTAATGTTATAATAAATTCATTTTAAAATTTTAAGTGTAAATATGGTTGCATCAAGCTTGGTATGTGCATTCTTAAAATAATGTATTATTGCATCTTTTACAAGGATGAATTTTTTTAATTAATTGAATGTTAGGAATGTTGGAATAGCCTTCAAAATATTCTTCCATTTTGAATTGAATCATTTCATCCTTCTCCCTTGTCAGTTGGTGTATCCGGTCTTGGTTTCAAGTTTGGGTATAGTACCCTTGGTGTAACAAAGACAGTGGGAAAGGATATTGGTGAGGGGGATACCAATATGTACGATGGTGACATTGTTAGAGATTGGATAGCCGAGAGAACATTGTAACCTTCACAGATTTTAGTAAGCTAGACAAATTGGATTTTTACAAGCATACTAGTGATATGATATATGCACCAATATAGTGAAATAATAGAAAGAGGAAAGAAAGCTCAGATTGGCCCTTTAAAAGGTTGAGAAATTATACAAGATGGAAAAATGGACCACTAGAGCTAAACAAATCACAATAAGTTCATTAGAACCAAATCTAGTTGCATTAGCAGATGACCCTTCAAATTGACCTCAGATTAAATCATAGATTGACAAAAGGGATAATTAGATAGACAATCTAAGGAGGAAATTAAAGATCCCACCATAGAACCAGTACAAACTGAGGATATCAGACAGGTGAAGGAAGAAAAGGAGCAAGTTTATGCCAATGTGATAGAGTACCAACAATTACCATAGGGGATCATAAAGAATATTGATGGTTTACACCAGCAAATTTCCAATTTGAAGTTAGAAATAACAAAAATCTCCATTGGGGGAGATTCTACAACCTCAACTCCTACGATTACAACAAAGGGCTATCCCATATTACTAGTTCTAACAAAAGCTTCATAAATTCTTCCTATAGTTACATAAATTCATCCTATAGCAGCAAATATGGAAGAAGCAACATGTGAATAGTAGGCTTCCCCTTCAGAGGATATAGATGTAGATGCAATGGAATAAGACCATGATTATATGAGTCAGATCCTCAACCTATTGAATAATATAATCACCTTAGTAACAAAATTTATATGGCCAAAAAGGAACTCGAGAAAAAGGATTGTAGGATCCTTGAACTGGAAAATGAAGTCAGTAAAAAAGAAGATGACATAATAAAACAATTATAAAAAGACAAGTATCACTGTGGAAGACGGAGAAAACATAGTGATCTGCTGTACTTTTCTACATTAGCCCATTGGTCTGCAGGTGGAAGGTCATAGTCCACCATTTCCTTTAGCATCACTCGTATCTCGATATGCTCAGCGTAGGAAAATGGGGGAAGCCTTTCGCCAATGGCGATCAACCTGTTCAAGATTTCAAAGTCCTCTTCGAGCAACTCCATCAGGGCTTTGCCTATAAGCAGCTGGTTCAGATATTTGAACTTTGTATGATCCATTCTTATTGTCCATAGTAGGTTTTTGAAAGCCTTATGAGAGATTAGCTCCTGGTCATCTTTCCAGAATGAAGCTTACCCCATTTCGACCAGCTTATCAAATAGTCCTTTGAACTCTGCCACTTGTCCCTTCATTTGTTTGGCTTTGGCTTCCACACTCTTGATCTATGCATATTTCCCCAGGTCCCTTCAAGCTGTTGCAAGTGTTGCGATCCGGTTCCCAATATTCAACTTAATCCTTTCTTCTTCGGATAAATCATCCAGGAAAGTGATGGCACTTAGTGCCATTTATTTAGGCCTTTGGATTAAGGTCTACTTTGCATCTTCACAACCTTCTAGAACATCACTAATGGTCTTTTCTTTAATCCTTATAAACTCAAGGTAGGGTCTAAAGTTCTCAGCTTCCTTAATGATCCTGTCCCATACCAAGTGTTTACATCCTTGCAAAGCTGCCTGCCCGGTAACTTGATGAGAGAGATTTTTATTCATCTCAATCAATTCCTAATGCTTCTTTTGTAGGACCTTTAGATCTTCTTCCTTTTTACTACTCTCTTCTTCCAACCCGTGAGCTTTTTCTTTCAGCTCCTTGATTTCCACGTTTTTCAGGCTAATGTGACACATAGCCTACACCAGACTGTCGGTACTACTGCTTTCCCCTTTTTGTTTCGAATTGGTAGGCCGCATGTCCAAATTGGACAAGTTAGTTTTCAGCTCCTCAAGCTGCCTTTCCAAGCTTATTCTCTTTTTTTTCCAGCCATCTTCCTTTTCTACAAACTTCAGCAATTCTGCTTTGCAGTCGCTCATCTCCTTAGATAAGTCCTCTTTTTTCTTTTCGAAGTCTGTCTCTTCGGGAGATTCGATCAGCTGGATATTTGGAACCTTTTCTTTTTTCTGTAGCTTCTGAATCAGCTTGTCTTTCTCTGCTAACATCTTGCTCATGCTTTTTCCTCCTCCGTCACTTATGACCCGGTCAGATTGTACCGTTTTGACTTGCTGTTGAAGTGCCCGGTTTTCACTTTTCTCTAGCTTCAATTGGTTTTCCAGTTTTTTCACAGTAACCAGCAAGTTATCACTCTTCAAAGCAGCTTTCACAAAATCATCATACACAAGGTCAGTAACCTGTTTGTGAAATTGGATTTCGTCTGGTACTGGTATCTTTTGCCAATTGATCCTTGCTTCAGTCACTCCATCCTCCGTTAATATTGCTAAGTTTAAGATGTTATCATTTATACTTCTGCTAGTCATCAGGGAAGTCTTAGAGAAACCTCTGGCGATAGGCATTGAATCAAACAGCTTCTGAGCTAAGGCTCGCTTGTTTTGATTGTATTGTTCACAGAGGTCAGCCTTGGACCGAAACTTATTACTGACATCTCCTTCTTGGACATCTTGAAACTTGTATTCTACAACCTGGATCTCAGGAGCCGAAGAATCCTCATCATCTGCCCCTCCAATATCCATTTGGACGGTCAATTCTTCCTGAGATGCTGCAATAACCAGCTCCTCTTCAGTTGGGAAAGCAATTGACTCGGCTTGAATAACTGCAACAACTAACTCATCCTGTATTTCTAACTTGGGCCTCTTGTATATATCAACTTCTTCAGTTTCCATATCCACGACTTCTTCTAAGTCTCTTTTTCGACCCACCTCCATGGCATCTAGAACTTGATCCAAATCTGTTATAAAATTGGAAATCATGAGCTCTCCTCCCCGTGTCTCCATTGCTTCCTCCGCCTCGGGTTCCAAACACAACAAATTTTGCCCCTTTAGAACCCCTTCTGGTTCTGCATGCTCAAAAGTGATGAGGTTGCATTCCTTCCTTCTCTTGGAAATTATATGCAAGGGGTCATATTTGATGGCTACATCCTTCCTGAACCCTAGCGAATTTAATAACTCCTCTACCTCTGACAAAGCTTCTTTGTTATTCACAATGGAAGGTCCTACCTTCCAAGGACATTTCACATCTGGGCTCTTCTTATGTTTCAAGAATTGCAACTCTTCCAGGGCCAATTTCTGTCTCATAAATTCAAGAGCAAAGATCCGCATTGTCAGAAAAGCGGGTAGAACATAGGGCTCCTGCAAAAAATCGTATAACCTAATAACTGTAGCTTCTTTTAACAAAAACTAGTCACTGACCGCTAGTTCTTCCCTCAACTGCATCACCGCCTTCATTTCAGGTAGCACTCTAGGCATTTCTTCCCCAAAAATGATTTTATAAACAGGGGGCAAAACATAGTTCAAATAATTGAAAACATTGTTTACTAGAACATCGGTCTCAAGTAGTCAGGAGAAATGTGGGATTTCGGCGCTGCTGTACATAATTACTTTCATCAACTATGTTTGATACCTAAAAAACCTAGTATTCGGGAAATTGCTTAACTGTACATGTATCCTTTCTGCCAAAAATTCTTCAAACTTTAGGGGTGAGATAAGCCCGCTTTCGGACCTGGCTAAACTGATGCTAATCCTAAAGAGTAAACCTAATTGGACTTCAGTTACCCACAAATCGGTATCCAACCCTAGAAACTGAGCTATCAAAGAAAGAACCAATTGGGAATTGTCATAAAAAAGGCTGCATTTAGGGGGTAGGGTTCCTTTGAGATTTTGGAGTCGGGTTTCAGGCATGTGGTCAAGAAGGCTTGATGGCTTTTGGGGCTAATTTGGTGGTACAAAGAAACCACCGACTCTTCAGAAAAAGCTTCAGACTCTTGGTACTAAGACTCTGGAATGAAAAAGGAATCCCTAGCGGCTGACACATTTATATTACAGATGACCTTGGACCTACGGGAATCCATTATTACTCTTTGAGGTTCTGAGTAATTGGAAGAACACCATGCTACAAACTCAGGAAAAGAGAAAACCTGGTCAAGGAAAAAGAAAATGAAAGACAACCTAAAGACTCCATGGACGTCCAGTCCCTGTTCATGTAAGGTTTCATGTCTCTTCTTAATTTCTGGAACTAGGAGCCGAAGGCAGGTGTCAAATACATCTGCGTCTCTATCTTCCAGGGCTATCTTAACCCTAGAACTAGTAGAAGCTTCTTCCTCCATCATTTTATGATTGTAAAAGACTTAGATTTTTTTCAGAGAATGGCAGTTACAGTCCTTACCTATCACCTTTGGAAGCCTTGCATGCACCCTGTCGAAGTTTCTGTCACCTTCATCGTCTGCCACCCGCCGAGAGGTTCCTTGACTTCGACAGGCTTCTGAAACAAATGTCAACCTTCACGGGCACCTCTTATATATATAACTGAGTTTCCATAACTTCCACCCTCTTTGGTCTGCTATCCTTTGATCTCAGCCGTCTGAACTCTCATGTGTTTACTTTCCATCGTCAGATCTGACTGCCCCTTTACCTACTGATTTGACAATCTACCCATGTCCGCCGTTGGATCATCTCCGCTAGTCTTTATCTAGGCCGTTGATCTCATTTGATTGCATCTAAGGGGTAGCGTTGCATGCACCCAAAAATATTTTCCTATATCATCTTCGCTCTATGCGACAAGCCGTGGAGCTGACACCTGTCTAGCGGGACCTAGACCATCGCATCTAGCCATGCTGCTATCCCTCACGCTACTTCTTAGTGCGATGGCGTATTAAAACCATCTGCTTCTTCTCAGATGTATATCCATGGTGAGTCTCCGGACTTGATTTAGCTTTTAGGTCCTTCGTTTGCTAGTGGTGTCCCCCTTGTTATATTCTGTGTGTTTTCGAACTCCACCAACCGTTGATCTGGCTCTTCTTTCCATCCGAACCGTAGATCCATCAGAGACTCAGGCTCTTTTTCTGGTAAATAGACCCGAACCCTTGGATCCCAAAAATATCATCTCTGTCGTAGATCTTGTATATGTCCCCACCACCGCATGCACCTAACCGGGCATTGTTCGTTGCTCTTTCCCTTTTGCGACGTGCTCATAAGCCGACACTTGTCTGGTGGGATATGGCCCATCGCACACTCCTATTCCCTTTCTTCCACGCAATTTGGCCATGCAACGATTCTTTAGAACTGTAGATCTTGCTCCCGCCTTTGATCAACGATGCCGATCTGTGTGACATTTACTCTTTCATAAATTCGCCCAAGGACTATAGGTTTTTAGGGTATTTCTCCGTTTATCTCAAGTCATTCTTTTCCCTATTAATACTTATCCCTTCGACATTAGCCGTTCATTACACTGGACCCTTTCTAGACCATTTTGTCTCCTACCTTAGCACCTGGCCATTGCCGATGGAGATCACTTCAAGCTTCTTTCTCAGGTAGTTGTCTGACCCTCCATATTTCATGTACAAGTCTTTATGCTGTAAAAGAGAAAAAATATATAGGTGCTAACAAGGGTCAAGGTCAGGCTGTGACATACCCCTCCCCTTGGAATAACACCGTCCTCGGTGTTCCAACACTTCAGAATAAATACCCACTTTACACATGTCCAAAATTCACAAAATGTGGCAGGTCTGTCCTGCATTTCATCTTTTGCTTTGAGCTTTCAGGGACAAGTACTTTGGCTTCCTCAAGCTTCTCCTGCTCGATTTGACCTTCCAGCTCTGCAGGTGGGAATTGCTCTACATCGATCCCTTTCTTTTATTCACCTTCCAGCTGATCTATAAGTCTGGAATTTTCATGGATGCCATCTTCCTTGTCGTCCTGACAACTATTTGAGGAAAATTTTCAGCCAAAACCATAGCTCTTGGTCTGCTTCCATGATCAATGTGCACAACGCGCTCTCACTTTTATCAGTAGCAACACTTGGCTGGTAATAGCTGCAACCAATGGCTTTCAATTTCTCACCTGTGAGACTCATCATGGCAATTCCTGTTAGGACAAGCATAACACAATATTAAAATTAGTCAATTACTTTCCCAATTGACATAGATAGTCCATTCTTCACTCATGAGACTTCCACACTTTTCATGCTTTCCCAACATACACATGAACTCATTCCTGTTCATCCTTTCACAGGGAAATAACTAATTCAGCATTCACAATTCATTTCAAGCAATTAAACACAATCTTATTTCAGCTATGACATGCACTCAACAATCCTTTGTTTTTAAGATGCATCAGTCAAAAATGAAAGAGAAGAGTAAGAGTTTCCCCCTCTTAGTCTTGTTCCAATCCAGAGCCACACCACAACTCTGGTTTTCGTGCTCCTTAGCCTCTTTCACTTCAATGTGAATGCCTGACGTGCCATTTATTGGCTATGACACTTAGTGTCTAAGGTCCGTCTAAGGATTTTCAACTAGGGAACCCTTTCCCATTGTTTCCTACAGAACCTTCAGCTGCTAGGACCCACACATGTCCACTAGCACCATATTTCATTACTGCTCACACCGAGCTCTTTTAGGATGGTCACATGTCCACATGCATCCTCCAGATGCTTTCATAGTTCTTGCTTACAACAATACCTACACTCAAACATTGAATCAATCCACATGTTTAGTTTATTTTCATAGGGTTTATCTCTAGACAAGAGTTTAAGAAATCATAATCAAATCATAGACACACGTATATTCATATTAAACAAGCAAGAAGCTGCAAGATAACCAAATACTTATCTGTATTGGATGTCTTCACTTTATTCCACAGGATCCTTCTTTTCTTTACAAGCATTGGATTTCCCATGGATACAATAATGAATGTTGGGCCAGCACATAGTCCACTCCACAACCATTCGAATTGGTAATCCCAGACCAGTACGCCGACTAGGTTTTATCAATTAATTAAGGAATGTTTGGCCAGCACGCCGGCTGCTCCACAACATCAAGTGGTTAATGCTCCCACCAACTATTTTATGAATTTATCGAGCATCAGTTACTCTCTGGATTTACCAAGAATTTATAGTTCTTTCAGGGTCCTTTCTTTCCTGCAGTGACCAAGGTTTCCAAAAAAGAAACAATAGTGTATCAGCTTAGCTGTTAGAAGAATTATACCTGAAATCTTCATTATTCCAAACAAGAAATAAATGAAATGAATACTTATCTGTATTGTGCATTTTCCTTGCTACTCCACAGGTTTCCTTCTCTTCTTTACAAGCCTTGGATCACCTGTGGGGTGGATGTTTAATGCCCAACCAGTAAACCTTCACGTCTACTGGGTTTACCAAGCATTTGTGGTGCCCAACCAGTCCCATACCTGGTTGGCCCCCCACATTGCCAAGCCAGCCTATTCGTCTGGGTCATCTACCACTCTGCCTTAGGATTGCATCATCCTTTTACTAATACCTCCACAACACCCAAACAAATAATTCCAAACCAGTACACCGACTGGGTTCTTTAGGCATGCAACAACCCTTCATGCGCATAACAATTCTCCATCCACACAAGGATGGCAATCCTTTTCCCGGGTAAGCCAATGGTTCCCTTTAGGAACTCTATAGGTGGCTTTCTTGACTGCAGGCTATCATGGCCGCATCATACCCACTCACACTACACAAAGGTTATCACTGCTCATACAGTCCTCTCGAGCATCCTTTCTTTACTTTTCCTCTGAACGTGCATCATCAAATTGCATATTTGTAAGATGATAGCACAAGAAGGATAAGCAGACTCATCAGTATTGCTGCTCTAAAATTGTAACCATATTTCATATAATTCACTATCGAGTATTGAAACACCAGGAATGCGTCCATTCCCTTAGGGGGTAGTCAATATTGACAACCCTATGATAACCCAGCACCAGAAGGGTGTGCAACCCCTTTCGGATGTGAGACATGTAGGCCCTAATCATTCTCAAGCATTCTGAAATAATAATGAAATAATAGAACATGCGCTGCATATTAAATCTAATAACCAAACATGTATATTTTGAGTTCGGGTTACATAATACTTATCCCTTTTCAGATGTATCCTTCCTTCATTTGCGAAGAATGGGGGCTTCCTTCTCTGAGTCAACAGTACTTCGGTTTTCCACCCCAATCTTTTCATGTTCCATAGCCCTCACATGCGTCCTTGGCATAATTTTACTGTCTCACTCACATGGTTTACCAATGTGTAGTTCGTCTGAGACAGTATCAACATTTACAATGGCGTTTCACCCGAAACCCATTTCCATAGCATGGGATCCTTCCCATCTAGTTTGGCTTCTGCAGGCCATCACACATGGTCTTCCTGCAATGTGTCATCCTGGCACACTTATCAAATAGCCAAATAGTCAACAACATTTAGCAATAAGCTTCAAATATGATTGTTCCATAACCAATCAATATCATTAATAATTAAATTCAATATGAATTTGCAATTCTGTCTATTACAGAAATTGATTTTCTTAGCAATGAGGCTATCGTCATATTGTTTGGATCTCGTAAGTGGTATCACTCTGTCCATTATGGTTTCACCCTTGCTACCATAGATGAACATCCACCTACAACATGTCCTCCTGACACAATTTTTTTTATTTATAAGCCAAACAGTGATTAGCAATTATAAGCAAATTCTCAAATCTGAAATCTACAAATATGTTTTCCTACAGTAATTAGATTTGCAACCATGAGACTATTCTCATAAACTTAAATCATACAATTTTCATATTTGATTCATGCATAAGTTACAACCATGAGAACCTTCTCATAACCTTTGGCTTCTGCACATGGTAGATCTCGGTCTTTACTATGGACTTATCCTCATTGCCATACGAAAGACTTTTCTACCTGAAACTGAAACTTCAATCAGGAAAACACGTTGTGAGTATCTATGCATATAATCCTTTCATTCCCACAACAGTAAATGAAGTGATCTCAGAATTATAACACTCAATAATTCAAACACCTTCAGCTATTCACATTTGGAATGCAATGAAATATATACACTTCTATATATGCATCATTATCACAATAAAATTGCAAGACACAGTCACACTATCAATGCAATTTAAATAAACTGTAAATACTCATTACTTCACATTCCATGCAACTCTGTCCTTCCAACAGAGTGCTCTGGTAGCCCATCACATGTCTACCTTCTTCATGCAATCATTCTCCTGCATTCATAGCAGCTCATGAAATGGTCTCAGGATTAACAATAGTCCACCATTTCATCTAATGTCTAACTGCATTGGAACATATATATGTCACACCCATGCATTCACAAAATGCATCTCAACATGTGCACCCACACATATGCATGCATATTCTCAACATTTACATAATCTTTTAACGTGAATTCACTCAATGCATAACCCCTCATTTCACCCTTGCATTAATCCATGCATAGTATGCATTCCAACATATTATGGCCTAACCATGCTTATCTCATATGGCATACACTACCACAACATGACTATAAGTCTTTACTTTCTTTGGTTGTTAAACTCACAACCAATACACACAAATGGCATGAAGTAATTTTCATATGAATGCATTGAGGTTTTTAAGAACTATAGGGTGCAAGGCTCCTTTCCTTTACTTTGTAGGATTATATTCACATTCAGCACTCAGTACCATATGCAAACCAAATCAACATAGTTTAAACATAATGGAAGGGATCTTACCAATCCTCCTTCAACCTTCATGCAATTAAGCAGAAATAGCCATTACCTGCATGGATGTCATTAACATCTCTTGATGTTACCTAATCAGTTGGCCTCTTAGCAAGGCTACACAGTCCTTTTTCCAACCTCATGATCATAGATTTGTTGCACCATCCTTTTGGTCATATGCAACAACATAATCCACATCCTCAGCCATGCTTCAGTTTTCTTTTGTCCTACAACCAATGCGAACGCAACTAATAATCAGTAACCACAATAATTATCTTGAGTCGCTCATTGCATATGTAAAACCTCACTAAATTTTACCAATATGCAATATCATATACACGCAAAAACATTTCCACATGCACTGTGCAATGTTTATTAATATGCCATCTAGTGCATATTCATCTCATCTATCCAATCTCTTGCATTTTCAATCATGCTTCTATGATATGGTTCCTACAACATTAGTTGTCATCAACCATAGGAATTACCATTAGTGGGATATTGCATGTATAACTTCACTACCTTTACCCATATACAACATCATTCTCATGCATAAACAATTCACATGCACTATGCAATGACTATTTGATCCTTCCCACTAATTCATATGCATTTAATCTGCTACTCGCTTGCATTTCCAACATCCCTATGCCATAACGTTTAGTATATGAAACTTAGGAAATATAAGTATAATAGAAAGAGAGGAGTTAAGGATTTATCCCTTTCTAATTCCCCCTCATGACATGGAGTTCCTCCTCCACATCATAGCTGATCCTTTTCTTGGCTTCCCTACCAATCATACAAGCAATCATTAGCTATGATCTTCCCATGAATTAACAATTCAATATATACATACGTGTATAACATTCATTCTTGCTATTTTTCAAACATGCAATTCTTATGCTATAAACAGAAATAGTTCAAGGTGAGGAATTTCCATCTTATCAACATTGCCTTGCTACTCCCATTGCCTCTTCCGCAATGCATATTACAGCCAATTACTCTCAATAAGGCCTCCACAACCTTCTATGCAATTCCTGCTTCTCATCCCAAGCATAGAGAATGCATTTCACACTTTCAATGACTGTCTCTGGGGGACGACAGGGGTCAAGGGGACTTGCCCCCTTGTGGCTTCCCTGCGCCACTTCAGGGTGGGTCGAGGGCAGTGGCCTTGTTTTTTTTTGTAAATATTTCCATTTCGCGCAATCTGGAGCATAAGTTCCATGGCATTTTTCAACTTTCGGCACCTGAAAAATCTCCCTGGAAAACAACTGAAATTCCATGTTTCGGAGCAACTCGTCCAGTTCTTCCGACCTGTTGCGGAGGAACTCGCTGAGTTCTTCCAACATGTTGCGGAGCAACTCGCTGAGTTCTTCCACCTAAAACACTTAGAAAACTTTTGAGATTTTTCGGACCAACTCACCGAGTCCTTCCGCCGTTGCAGACCAACTCGCCGAGTTCTTCCGCCATTGCAAACCAACTTGCCGAGTTCTTCCAGTTGGAGAACTTACAAATTTCCAGCCGACCATTTCGGCAAAAACTCGCTAGTTCTTTCCGTCGTTTCGGTGAAAACTCGCCAACTCCTTCCGCCGTTTCGGCGAAAATGCGCCAACTCCTTCCGCCATTTCGGCCCAAAACTTATAACTTTCCGCCGAAATTTTCCTTCTTTTTTGGCGAACTTATTGATTTTCTGCCGGTTCATTGCAGAACAACTTGCCAAGTTTTTCCGGAAACTTCGGCGGAAACTCGCCAGTTCTCGCCGACAACTTCGGCGCAACTCAGTGAGATTCGCCGAAACGCATCGGCTCAACTCCACGAGACTCGCCGAAACAGTTAGGTAAAACACTTAGAAAAATTTGAAAATTTGCAATTTTCTTAATGATCAGTTTTGAGCAGGAGGAATACTTACCTCTGCAACTGCAATAGGTATCCCATGAAGGCCCAATGCTACAACTAGCAGCTCTGATACCATTCTGTCACATACCCTCCCATCCATCCAAGGAAAGGAAGGGAACATGATGCCAAATTCTGGGCTTTTACATGATCTCAGCCCAATTCATTAGATTCACAGCAATAAAATCAATGTCTGTAGATGTAAATTCAATAAACATGCACAACGAAAATAAAACATAATCCACACAAATTACTGATGCATACAACATATAACCAGTCATTAAATTAATACAGTGCAGAAGTAAATACACATAAGAATATACTCATCTTCATTGTGCAATTGTCCTAGACAACTAGCTATGTCGCTGCAACATTCCACCCAACCATAGGTCTCTGCCCAGCCTGTATTCTTTCAGCACTCAGAGAACACCCTCGAGTTGGGCATGATTTCTACAAGGAAAAGGGGACATTCAAGCTCACACACAACCAAGTAATCATTTCATCTCAGCCAAGCTAGTCCACAGCTGGGTTTAACAGGTTACATTTGAACCTTGGATGCTTGCACTCAAGCTCAAGCCAAAACAATGGATATCCATCTCAACCCCAACATCCTCTTACACACAACAAAATCAGAAGCTAGGCATGGATACACATTTCCATTAATGGGGTTTACAAATAGGATGGCCATGGGTTTTCCCCGAAACGTAGGCACACCAAAAACGCATTTGTGAGAGAGAAAATCGACCATAGGGAAGAAAAAAATTTCTCCCACAGATATACAAGGAATCAGTGAGCCAAAACAACCTATATGGTCCCCAAATCGATTTCCCTTTCATCCCCATTGTTATACAACACAAAAACGCCCTTCCCAGCTAGGAGAATGAAGGAAACATAGCAAAGACCATGGAGAAAAACGCCCAGGTAGCTCTAAACTCGTGGGAGAGCAAAGTTGGTTCATGGATAATGGCTTGGGGAGCAATTCATGGCTCTTTTCTTGCCCAAGAATCAAAATGTGATTTCCTATGTAGGGTGACTTTCCCATACCCGAATTTGGATAGCCATACCACTCATTCTCCAAGGCATTAACTACCTCAACCAACTCTTGGGAGAAATCAATGATTGGGTACAAAAGTCAACATGGGTAGTTGAGGGTTTGATGGGTTCTCTCATTGACACTTGGCTTGACTTGATTGGTTCAAGGGTTTGAATGTTTTCCCTCCCAATTCCTTGTAAAATCATGCGCCCATCTCTTTGTTGCATTGCATAGCTAGTTGTGGGTATTTTATTAAAATGCATTTTTACGTGATGTTTGAATTCCAATGTGCCTGGCTAGCACACAAACCTTATGCATCAATAAATCGATGGCAGGGCCTTGGCCTTGAGCTCCTCACTATGATTTTATAACAATATTACATCATTTACATTTTAATGCAATAGGGTCAAGGTCGGGATGTGACAACTAGGCCCTGGGAGCCTGTTGAAGTCCATATAGATATTTCTTCAGTTTGCAAACATAATATTTGTTTTGTGAGAGTGAGAAAGCTTCTGCTTGCTCAATGTATACCTCCTCTTCAAGATATCCATTTATAAATGTCAATTTTACATCCATCTGATATACTTTGACATCCTCTGCACAATCATAGGCTAGGAATAACCTAATTGCTTCCATCCGCACCACAGGGGAACGTTTTCTTCAAAGTCTATTTCCTTGATATACACATATCTTTTTCATACCCGTATCGCCTTATTTCTGACAACCTGTCCTTCTTCATTTAATTTGTTTATGAATACTCACTTTATTCCAATTACATTCTTATTCTTAGGTCTTGGAACACGTTTCTAGGTTTCGTTCTTTTCAATTTGATCTAATTCCTTAATCATGGCCTTCATATTTGGCTTCTTCAATTCCTTCTAGTTCTATTTGAGACAGTAATGAGAAATGCACTTCTTCAGTTGGATTGCTCAGACTCCTTCTAGTTCTTAAATGAGCATCTTTGTCTCCGATAATAAAATTTTCTGAATGATTCTTTTGGACATATCTAGAAGGGCCCTTTGTGTCCAATATTCCTTCTTCTAATCCGCGCCGATATACTTCCTTCTATGGAACTTCTATTTGTTGATTTTATTCATTTGATTGTTCTAGCAAGGTTAAATCATCATCTTCATCAATTCTTCTATGAGTCAGTACTTCATCAACTTTTACTTCAGGACTTTCAACTATCTTTCCGAGTCACAGATTATAGCACTTGTAGGATTTTCTTCTAGAGGAGTAACTGAGGAAAAATCCTTCATCTAATCTAGAATCAAAATCTCCAATGCTTTCTTCATTTCTTTTGATGTAGCATTTGCTTCCGAATATTCTAAAATGATTAACTATAGATATTCTTCTTTCCAGAGTTCATATGGTGTTGAACAACTATTTTTATAATCAAACATCTATCTCGAATGTAGATAGGTGTATGAATGGCATGTGTCCAAAACATATTTGACAACTTTGATTTGTTCAACATTGTCTTGGCCATTCTAATTCGATGTTTGTCACAATAGTTATCAAACTTGTTTGAAGTATATTCTCCTCCATTGTCAGATTTTAAATATTTTATTCTTAAGTCAGTTTCATTTTCAAATACTTCTTTATAAGTTTTGAAACATTCGAATGTTTCTGACTTTTCTATAAGAAAGAACACCGATGTCATATGAGTGTAATCATCAGTGAAAAGAAGTAAGTAAGCTTAAGTAAGCCAAGGGTTCCCTTTAGGAACTCTATAGGTGGCTTTCTTGACTGCAGGCTATCATGGCCCCATCATACCCACTCACACTACACAAAGGTTACCACTGCTCATACAGTCCTCTTGAGCATCCTTTCTTTACTTTTCCTCTAAACGTGCATCATCAAATTGCATCTGTGTAAGCTGATAGCACAAGAAGGATAAGAAGACTCATCAGTATTGCTGCTCTAAAATTGTAACCATATTTCATATCATTCACTATCGAGTATTGAAACACCAGGAATGCGTCCATTCCCTTAGGGTGTAGTCAATATTGACAACCCTATCATAACCCAGAACCAGAAAGGTGTGCACCCCCTTTTAGATGTGAGACATGTAGGCCCTAATCATACTCAAGCAGTCTGAAATAATAATGAAATAATAGAACATGCGCTACATATTAAATCTAATAACCAGACATGTATATTTAGAGTTCGGGTTACAGAATACTTATCCCTTTCCAGATGTATCCTTCCTTCATTTGCGAAGAATGGGGGCTTCCTTCTCTGAGTCAATAGTACTTCGGTTTTTAACCCCAATCTTTTCACATTCCATAGCCCTCACATGCGTCCTTGGAATAATTTTACTGTCTCACTCACATGGTTTACCAATGTGCAGTTCGTCTGAGAAAGTATCAACATTTACAATGGCGTTTCACCCAAAACCCATTTCCAAAGCATGGGATCCTTCCCATCTAGTTTGGCTTCTACAGGCCATCACACATGGTCTTCTTGCAATGTGTCATCCTGGCACACTTATCAAATAACCAAATAGTCAACAACATTTAGCAATAAGCTTCAAATATGATTGTTCCATAACCAATCATTAGCATTAATAATTAAATTCAATATGAATTTGCAATTCTATCTATTACAGAAATTGATTTTCTTAGCAATGAGGCTATCATCATATTGTTTGGATCTCGTAAGTGGTATCACTCTGTCCATTATGGTCTCACCCTTGCTACCATAGATGAACATCCACCTACAACATGTCCTCCTGACACAATTTTTTTTTTTTATAAGCCAAACCGTGATTAGCAATTATAAGCAAATTCTCAAATCTGAAATCTACAAATATGTTTTCCTACAGTAATTAGATTTGCAACCATGAGACTATTCTCATAAACTTAAATCATACAATTTTAAGATTTGTTTCATGCATAAGTTACAACCATGAGAACCTTCTCATAACCTTTGGCTTCTGCACATGGTAGATCCCGGTCTTTACTATGGACTTATCCTCATTGCCATACGAAAGACTTTTCTACCTGAAACTGAAATTTCAATCAGCCAAACATGTTGTGAGTATCTATGCATATAATCCTTTCATTCCCACAACAGTCACTGAAGTGATCTCAAAATTATAACACTCAATAATTCAAACACCTTCAGCTATTAACATTTGGAATGCAATGAAATATATACATTTCTATATATGCATCATTATCACAATAAAATTGCAAGACACAGTCACACTATCCATGCAATTTAAATAAACTGTAAATACTCATTACTTCACATTCCATGCAACTCTGTCCTTCCAACAGAGTGCTCTGGTAGCCCATCACATGTCTACCTTCTTCATGCAATCATTCTCCTGCATTCATAGCAGCTCATGAAATGGTTTCAGGATTAACAATAGTCCACCATTTCATCTATTGTCTAACTGCATTGGAAGATATATATGTCTCACCTATGCATTCACACAATGCATCTCAACATGTGCAGCCACACATATGCATGCATATTCTCACCATTTACATAATCTTTTAACGTGCATTCACTCAATGCATAACCCCTCAATTCACCCTTGCATACTATGCATTCCAACATATTATGGCCTAACCATGCTTATCTCATATGGCATACACTACCACAACATGACTATAAGTCTTTACTTTCTTTGGTTGTTAAACTCACAACCAATACACACAAATGGCATGATGTAATTTTCATATGAATGCATTGAGGTTTATAAGAACTATAGGGTGCAAGGCTCCTTGCCTTTACTTACCTATACCTCACCATACTTGGTAGGATTATATTCACATTCAACACTCAGTACCATATGCAAACCAAATCAACATAGTTTAAACATAATGGAAGGGATCTTACCAATCCTCCTTCAACCTTCATGCAATTAAGCAGAAATAACCATTACTTGCATGGATGTCATTAACATCGCTTGATGTTACATGATCAGTTGGCCTCTTACCAAGGCTACACAGTCCTTTTTCCAATCTCATGATCATAGATTTGTTGCACCATCCTTTTGGTCATATGCAACAACATCATCCACATCCTTAGCCATGCTTCGGTTTTCTTTGGTCCTACAACCAATGCGAACGCAACTAATTATCAGAAACCACAATAATTATCTTAAGTCGCTCATTGCATATGTAAAACCTCACTATAATTTACCAATTTGCAATATCATATACACGCAAAAACATTTCCACATGCACTGTGCAATGTTTATTAATATGCCATCTAGTGCATATTCATCTCATCTATCCAATCTCTTGCATTTTCAATCATGCTTCTATGATATGGTTCCTACAACATTAGTTGTCATCAACCATAGGCATTACCATTAGTGGGATATTGCATGTATAACTTCACTACCTTTACCCATATGCAACATCATTCTCGTGCATAAACAATTCACATGCACTATGCAATGACTCTTTAATCCTTCCCACTAATTCATATGCATTTAATCTGCTACTCGCTTGCATTTCCAACATCCCTATGCCATAACGTTTAGTATATGAAACTTAGGAAATATAAGTATAATAGAAAGAGAGGAGTTAAGGATTTATCCCTTTCTAATTCCCCCTCATGACATGGAGTTCCTCCTCCACATCATAGCTCATCCTTTTCTTGGCTTCCCTACCAAGCATACAAGCAATTATTAGCTATGATCTTCCCATGAATTAGCAATTCAATATATACATACGTGTATAACATTCATTCTTGCTATTTTTCAAACATGCAATTCTTGTGCTATAAACAGAAATAGTTCAAGGTGAGGAATTTCCCTCTTATCAACATTGCCTTGCTACTCCCATTGCCTCTTCCGCAATGCATATTATAGCCAATTACTCTCAATAAGGCCTCCACAACCTTCTTTGCAATTCCTGCTTCTCATCCCAAGCATAGAGAATGCATTTCACACTTTCAATGACTGTCTTCGGGGGACGACGGGGGTCAAGGGGGCTTTCCCCCTTGTGGCTTCCCTGCGCCACTGCAGGGTGGGTCGAGGGCAGTGCCCTTGTTTTTTTTTTGTAAATATTTCTATTTCGTGCAATTTGGCGCATAAGTTCCATGGCATTTTTCAACTTTCGGCACCTGAAAAATCTCCCTGGAAAATAGCTGAAATTCCATGTTTCAGAGCAACTCGTCTAGTTCTTCCGACCTATTGCGGAGCAACTCGCTGAGTTCTTCCAACTTGTTGCGGAGCAACTCGCTAAGTTCTTCCACTGAAAACACTTACAAAATTTTTGAGATTTTTCGGACTAACTCGCCTAGTCCTTCCGCCGTTGCGAACCAACTTGTCGAGTTCTTCCACCGTTGCGAACCAACTTGCCGAGTTCTTCTAGTTGGAGAACTTAATAATTTCCGGCTGACTATTTCAGCAAAAACTCGCCAGTTCTTTCCGCTATTTCGACGAAAACTCACCAACTCCTTTCGTCGTTTCGGCGAAAACTCGCCAACTCCTTCCGCCGTTTCAGCCCAGAACTTATCACTTTCCGCCGAAATTTTCCTTCTTTTTCGGCGAACTTATTGATTTTCTGCCGGTTCATTGCAGAACAACTTGCCAATTTTTTCCGGTAAATTCGGCGGAAACTCGCCAGTTCTCGCCAGAAACTTCAGCGCAACTCAGTGAGATTCTCCGAAACGCATCGGCTCAACTCCAGGAGACTCGTCGAAACAGTTAGGTAAAACACTTAGAAAAATTTGAAAATTTGCAATTTTCTTAATGACCAGTTTTGGGTAGGAGGAATACTTACCTCTGCAACTGCAATAGGTATCCCATGAAGGCCCAATGCTGCAACCAGCAGCTCTGATACCATTCTGTCACATATCCTCCCATCAATCGAAGGAAAGGAAGGGAACATGATGCCAAATTCAGGGATTTTACATGATCTCAGTCCAATTCATTAGATTCACAACAATAAAATCAATGTGTGTAGATGTAAATTCAATAAACATGCACAACGAAAATAAAACATCATCCACACAAATTACTGATGCATACAACATATCAACAGTCATTAAATTAATACAGTGCATAAGTAAATACACATAAGAATATACTCATCTTCATTGTGCAATTGTTCCAGACAACTAGCTATGCCGCTGCAATGTTCCGCCCAACCATAGGTCTCTGCCCAGCCTGTATTCTTTCAACACTCAGAGACCACCCTCGAGCTGGGCATGATTTCTACAAGGAAAAGGGTACATTCAAGTTCACACACAGCCAATTAATCATTTCATCTCAGCCAAGCCAGTCCACAGCTGGATTTAACAGGCTACATTTGAACCCTGGATGCTTGCACTCAAGCTCAAGCCAAAACAATGGATATCCATCTCAACCCCAACATCCTCTTACACACAACAAACTCAAAAACTGGGCATGGATACACATTTCCATTAATGGGGTTTACAAACAGGATGGCCATGTGTTTTCCCCAAAACGTAGTCACACCAAAAATGGATTTGTGAGAGGGACAATTGACCATAGGGAAGAAAAAAATTTCTCCCACAGATATACAAGAAATCAGTGAGCCAAAACAACCTCTATGGTCCCCAAATCGATTTCCCTTTATTCCCGATTGTTATACAACAGAAAAATGCCCTTCCCAACTAGGAGAATGAAGGAAACACAACAAAGACCATGGAGAAAAATGCCCAGGTAGCTCTAAACTTGTGGGAGAGAAATGCTAGTTCATGGATAATGGCTTGGGGAGCAAGTCATGGCTCTTTTCTTTCCCAAGAAGCAAAATGCGATTTCCAATGTAGGGTGGCTTTCCCATACCCGAATTTGGACAGCCATACCTCTCATTCCCCAAGGCATTAACTACCTCAACCAACTCTTGGGAGAAATCAATGATTGGGTACAAAAGTCAACATGGGTAGTTGAGGGTTTGATGAGTTCTCTCATTGACACTTGGCTTGACTTGATTGGCTTAAGAGTTTGAATGTTTTCCCTCCCAATTCCTTGTAAAATCATGCCCCCATCTCTTTGTTGCATTGCATAGCTAGTTGTGGGTATTTTATTAAAATGCATTTTTACATGATGTTTGAATTCCAATGTGCTGGGCTAGCACACAAACCTTATGCATCAATAAATCGATGGCGGGGCCTTGGCCTTGAGCTCCTCACCATGATTTTATAACAATATTACATCATTTATATTTTAATGCAATAGGGTCAAGGTCAGGATGTGACAACTAGGCCCTGGGAGCCTGTTTAAGTCCATATAGATATTTCTTAAGTTTGCAAGCATAATATTTGTTTCGTGAGAGTGAAAAACCTTATGCTTGCTCAATGTATACCTCCTCTTCAAGATATCCATTTATAAATGTCGATTTTACATCCATCTAATATACTTTGACATCCTCTGCACAATCATAGGCTAGGAATAACCTAATTGCTTCCATCCGCACCACAGGGGAACGTTTTCTTCAAAGTCTATTTCCTTGATCTATGCATATCTTTTTCATACCCGTATCGCCTTATTTCTGACAACCTGTCCTTCTTCATTTAATTTGTTTATGAATACTCACTTTATTCCAATTACATTCTTATTCTTAGGACTTGGAACAAGTTTCTAGGTTTCGTTCTTTTCAATTTGATCTAATTCCTTATTCATGGCCTTCATATTTGGCTTCTTCAATTCCTTCTAGTTCTATTTGAGACAGTAATGAGAAATGCACTTCTTCAGTTGGATTGCTCAGACTCCTTCTAGTTCTTAAATGAGCATCTTTGTCTCCGATAATAAAATTTTCTGAATGATTCTTTTGGACATATCTAGAAGGGCCCTTTGTGTCCAATATTCCTTCTTCTAATCCGCGCCGATATACTTCCTTCTATAGAACTTCTGTTTGTTGATTTTATTCATTTGATTGTTCTAGCAAGGGTAAATCATCATCTTCATCAATTCTTCTATGAGTCAGTACTTCATCAAATTTTACTTCAGGACTTTCAACTATCTTTCCGAGTCACAGATTATAGCACTTGTAGGATTTTCTTCTAGAGGAGTAACTGAGGAAAAATCCTTCATCTAATCTAGAATCAAATTTTCCAATGCTTTCTTCATTTCTTTTGATGTAGCATTTGCTTCCGAATATTCTAAAATGCTTAACTGTAGATATTCTTCCTTTCCAGAGTTCATATGGTGTTGAACAACTATTTTTATAATCAAACATCTATCACGAATGTAGATAGGTGTATGAATGGCATGTGTCCAAAACATATTTGACAACTTTGATTTGTTCAACATTGTCCTGGCCATTCTAATTCGATGTTTGTCACAATAGTTATCAAACTTGTTTGAAGTATATTCTCCTCCATTGTCAGATTTTAAATATTTTATTCTTAAGTCAGTTTCATTTTCAAATACTTCTTTATAAGTTTTGAAACATTCGAACGTTTCTGACTTTTCTATAAGAAAGAACACCGATGTTATATGAGTGTAATCATCAGTGAAAAGAAGGAAGTAAGAGTCGCCATTTATTCCTCTGGTTCGCATTGGAATTCAAAGATCTGAGTGAACCATTTCCAAGGGCTTTTAGGTAGTATATTCTTTTGTTTGGTACATAATTCTTGTTTCTTTCCCATGTATACAGTGCTTGCATAATGAGTTTGATGGCTTAGTAATTATTGGAATATCTCTTACTTCTGTTTTCCTACTGATTGTGACTAGGTTGTCAAAATTTATGTGTCCCAATCTTCTATGCCAGAGAAAACTTTCATCGGTTTGTCCCATACGACATTTTTCTTCTCTTTCCCCATCCAAGATATAGACATTGTTAAGAGTCCTGGAGGTTGTTACAACAATATTTCATGTATCCCTATTTTTTATTTTTCATTTTTATGAGTCAAAAGTAAGAGTGTGTCCTTGGTATCACATATGGATGACACTCAAAAGATTTTGTTTCATGTTCTTGACTAACATAACATTTTCTGCCTTGGTCCTTTTGTTTCCTAGGCTTGCCAATCCCTTACCTAAAATTTTGGCTGAGCCATTATCCCCAAAGTAGACGCTGCCTCCCTTGTATTCTTTAAACTTTAGAAATGTGTTTTTATCTCATCTCATATGCTTAGAACATCCACTGTCTATGTACCATTTCCCTCTTTTACTTTGTGCATGTAAGGCTAAGCTACATACTTCCTGAATAACTTGATCCTTCGGGTCTTCTACTGTCTCAGTGTGTTGTGCAAGTTGTTGTCGATTTTCACAATTATGGGTATCATGTTCTGAGGTTTCACGGTACTCGTCTTTTTGAGATTAAAATATTGAAGCCCAATTGGAGTCTTGTTTCAATATTTCAAGTGGTTTTATGAGGATGCTCTATATGGGATTTATCTGATTCCACAAACCATTCTTTCTGACGAAAGCTAATGCATGATCTCTACAATTTATTGCTTTATGAACCAAATTGTGATAATAATAGCAATGTTCTAAGAAAATATTTTGGTACCTTATACGATAAAAATCCTGGAGCTGTGCTGACATGTTTTCTAGATGACTTGGTATTTTATGTTCTCTCTCAAATTTAAGATATGTCCTTGACAGTGGAGTCCTGAGAGTGTCTGCATAAATTTTAATGAAATATGATTCTTCATCAACGTTGTTTCTACATCTTTGTTCATCCTCGAGCAGAAGGATTAATTTTTGGAGTTCCTTTCTAAGAGAGACAATTTCGGCTTCCAAAATTTTTCACTTGTCATCCTTCAATTTCAACTTCTTGATGGTTTTTTCCTCTAATATCAAAAGAGCTTCCGGTAGGAGCTTTATTTTCTTCCTTATCTTCTTCAGTTCATCCAGAGCACTGATTAGTTCCCCTTCAAAATCTACTTTAGCCATTTGTTCATATTTCGAATCCATATCTGCTAATATCTGCATAGAGATCTATCTTCCAGATGTTAATCTATTACTGAAGACACCTAATCCGATACCAATTGTTGGAATCGATTTAATACTGAGAGGGGGTGAATCAATATTAGCACAATTATTAGCAATTGTTACCTTCTTTACAAATTAGTCGTTACATAATCTTGATCTTTAATTATGCATCCAAAATAATTCATTCATTTATGCACCAAAACAAAGAACATAGAACATGTACATGATTTTTGACGTGGAAACCCAATGGGAAAAAAACATGGAATTCTCTTTTGTAATGAAAAGAATACATTCAAGGAAGCAACAACTTCCTGTATTTACCGGCACCAACTAGAAGGAGGCACCGACCCCCGGGTTTTAAAGGCACAAACCTGAAGGAAGCTCAAACACCTTGTGTTTCTCTAGAACCAACTGGAAGGAGGATACAACCCCCTGCTCCTTTCCATGTTTGCTACCCAGATATCCAATATATGATTTTGACTTACTGAACTTCCAACTCACGCACACTTATGATATCCTGATACTAGTTATGTTGTGCGCTTCCTTCGTATGTAGACGATTCACTATCATTGTGCTGCATACATCACTTAACTTCTCATTCCTCTCAATTCAACACTTATGTTGATGTCTTACTTTATGAACTGTGTGCTTTCTTATTTTGTAGGATGCACTAAGGTATGCTTTATCGATGTGCTACTATGCAACTACACTCACCAACCAATACTATTCTTGTAAGTGATAGTTTGTTGTTATGAAATAATGCACCAGTAACAGATGGAATTGCGTACTTCCTGATGTGTCTGTTATGTTAAAGTGCCACAATGTTTTAGACAATTTGTGACATGTCCTTCATCAATTGATTTGTCCTTTCGGTTTAAATCACTTGTCTTAGATCACCCTCACCATGGCACGCTTACCGGATCCTGCTGCTTCTTTGTCGTTGCACATAAGATGGTCTTCTCAACTTCACACACTTTACTTCAGTCTTATGCATCAACCAAAAATTCATGCAACACCTGATATACTTAATTTATGTCTCTGCACTACTTTTTTACTTACAACATCTATGACTATCTCCGTGCTATCTGTAATTCAGTCATTCAATTCCCACACAGTTTATCATACTTCTGTAGTTCTACCTTTTGATGTTTGTGCAATTGTCACATATCTATAGCATCATACTATGCACTATTGGTTGGATCATTCTTCTACATGTGCACATTCAACTCCTCGCTAGATCATGTTTTTCTATCCTCGAGCCCTTGATGCCCTGAATATAAACGTATATCTTCCAACTGAATATCTATAATCTTGCCATCCATATTACTTCAAACCTACAACTTGCATCTCTATTTATACATGTCCTGCATGGATTGTATGTCCACAAGTTGGTTGTGGCATCCCTTCTTCCATACTTCACGGATTGTGCTTTTGCCACATGCCATCTTATGCGAGTTGATGTGTCATTCTTTGTGGATCTTGTGCATTCATGATCCATGACTTAGTGGGACTTACACCTTAGTGGTGTACTCTTTCGCTCTTGATGTACCATTGCTTTGAGGTATGTGTGCATCCTTTCTCTTCAACTTGATGAGTCTTTGACCCTTACTGTACCATCCCTTGTGGGTGTTGCAAACTTAATGTATGAATGTTTTGTGGAATCTGTGCATAAACCAACTTCTACTTGGTGGGACTTTGACCTTTCTGTATTATCATGTGTGGGACTTGCGCACTTGCTATATCATCTGCGTGTGGTATTTGTGCATAAACAAACTTCAATTTTTGCACCCTTTCTTGGATCTTGTGTGCCCTTTACTAACTGAAAGCATCTTCTGATTGGCAAGACTTGTGCGCTTTTAGGACTATTCAACCATTTGTTTTTTTTGCACTCCCGATCTTTGATGAAGCAATGCTTGTGCATTCTAGAGTCTTCTTTAAACATGCTTGCACACTTGTACCTTTGCTTAACCAAGTCCTTGGCTGCTTGTGCACATGTACCTCTGTCCAACTAGTTCTTTGATTGCTTCCTTGAGAGAGTATGAATTCGTGGACTTGATATCTGCACATATGGGTGAAAAGGCGAAGTTGGAAAACACTTTTATGACAATGGAGTGAAAAAAAAACTAGTGCACGCGGATGATCACGCAAAAAAAAATTCAACCTCAAACTCTAGGCCGAGAGTTTGTGAGAGTTCATACTCTCGGCCGAGAGTTTAATAAAACTCGAGGCCGAGAGTTTGAACCAATCACCGCGCTGTATTTAAAAAAAAACTCTCGGATGAGAGTTTGAACTAAACTCTCGGCTTAGAGTTTGGAAGATATTTTTTCGACCGAGAGTTCATGGTCAACAAAACCTGTCGAAAATATCTGGCATCTTTCTGGAACCTGCAACTTCAGCAAGCCCAAACCCCTGCAAATTTTAAATATTATTTGTAGGACTTGGTAGCAATAGATTCATCTCTGAATCTAGTTTCCAATTATATAATAATTGTTTCATTTCAATTTCAATTTCAATTTATTAATAATTTTTTTCTAAACCTTATCCCTTCAGAATTTTATTACTCTGAAAATCACCCGAAATGAAAATTCAATATCATAACAAAGACAACACCAAAAAAATTGAAATCTTCACAAAGATCTTCCTTGCCCCATCCTCTTCAAAAGGGTACTTTTAGTTTTTTCAATAAGAGTCACACTAAAAACAAAATTGAAGCTTACCAACATGTGTTGATAATGCACCATTTTCTGAACATATGCTATTTTGATAAATAATAAAAAATAGTTCTCAAGTGTGAAAAACCTCAAAAATATAGTCCATGCATAAGTGCAGTGTGCGTAGATTATGTTCATACATTGTTTTACCTAAAATGAATAACCATCTCTCAAAAAACTAGTGCTCATGCTCGTCACTCATTATCCATACCTATAATTTTCAAGTATATGCCGTTGGTGAGAACCAAATTTGTCCCACGATATGTCTATACAAAAATTTAAAAAAATACGAGTAGAAATCTAATTCAATTCTCTAAAACATTTGTGTTTACTTCAAGTTGAAATTCCTAAGGGAGATATGGATTTGAAGAGGTTGAAGTTGAAAAACATAAAATTTAGCAGTTTTGTTTGTAAAAAATAATCCAAAAGTGTTACCCAACTTCGTATTTTCACCCATACACCACATGTAGTAGGATACATTGCTTATGTGCTTCTTTGAACTAGATCTGCATGTTGTACCTTCCTTATGTACTTGTTCAAACTCATCATGCATGATGTTTCCTTGAACACACATCTTCAGACTGAATGCAACTTTTAGATATACTTCTTTAGACTGACATCCATGTCCTTCACCATCTTGTGCATATACTTCTTCAAAGTGGATTCCATATACTTCTTTAAGCTGTCATAGGAATGTTGTATCCATTTTGACATCAGTTGAAATCAATGTCTCAAATTGAGTCAGTTGACATCCTCTTTGACATTATTTGACATCAATGACAACCAAATTTCAACAAGCTCAAAGGTTGGGGATGCTTGACCTTCCATCTTCTCCCCCTAAAACCAGCTCCTATATATTTTATGAAGAAAATGTAAGGAGGGGTCTTTGGTTATGTAAAGAGGAGATTGTTGTAGATCATCATTATGAACAAGATATCATGTAAGATGCATGTGACCCTTAATAAAACTTACCTAGTCAAGCTAATTGAATGTTGGTTTTCCCTTTTTGGGTTTCCATTGTTTATATGGTGTCCATAATTGGTGTTTTTTTTCATGTGTGTTTAGTGGTTAGTATCATCATTATTCTTTCTACTAAGTGTTAATACTAATGATGGTTATTTAATTGATGGAGTTGGTTTTTTCCATTTCCTTTAGGTTAAGATCGCAACAACCGTATGAATCCATCGTCCATTTCTTATTGAATGATAGATCTATGAATCTCCTCGTGTGTCGTTTTAAATTGTTTGGGTAGTTCCTAAATTTGTCGATAGAGTCGTGAGATGAAATTATGAGTCCTCAAACCTATTGGTATTGTTTCTTTGGTCATTTTAATTCATTGTTCAATTAATTCATGTGTGGTTGTAATTATGAAATTATGATTGTAATTATGAAATTATGAGTCTTCAAACCCATTGGTATTATTTCATTGGGATGTATGATTCACTATTCAGCTCAATCCTTTGTTTACCATAGGTGAATTCACGTCTTAGTCGATTCATAATTTGGGCATTAACAATTTAGACTACACCTAGTCGATTCATTATACCGATTCTCAAAATTTTCCGTTCGAATTTAGACTACAGCTAATTGGACTGAAATTCATGTGTTTGTTTCTATCATGATCTATTTAGGAGTGGAGAGACATTCAAAGAAAATAAAGTGCTTAAGATGGATTATAGTTTGTTCCATGACGACGTGTCGGCTTGAAAACCGATGCTCGAAACATATATAAACGTATCAACGACACGAAATCAATAGTGTTAGAGTGAGGAAGAAGTTATATGCACTATCACGTGGTGGCTATCTGAACTTTTGAAGGTCGGATTTTCTACAATAATATTTGACTTCTGTTATCTCGAAATAATGGAAGAAGTACGGGAATACACAGAAATAGTTATGGATGTTATGAGACGTTTGGAAGGCGATCTAAACGTTATTTCGAACTCAGTCGCGGCCGTCACAACCACCGAAACGAACACAATTGAAGATCAAGATGCTACACAACAAATGCTGTACTCAACCGTGATTGAGAGTTATAATGGATTACGGAATTTATCAGAAAATGTTGATATAACTGCTTTAGAAGATGGATGGCGGGGAGAGACCTTAAGTCGCAGGATAATAGGTCAAACTAATGAAAACGTGACTGAAGACTATCTCGAAACATTAACATTGGCAGAAACATTAACATTGGCAGAGGATCTAATTGTAATTCGATTCATAGAAGATCATCGCCAACTCGACATTGAATTGCAGTACTCCGTCCAGATTATATGGAATTCCAGATTCAGTTGGCGTCAGATCATGCAACATCTACAGCATAATACTTATCGCTGGAAATGAAGTAAGTAACGCTAGAAATGGAGTAAGTAACAGTCCTGGTGAAGTAGTGGATGGGTTGCCAGACGTAATAATTTGCCCGGAAGAGAATGGGAATGTTGACGAAGTGTTGTGCACAGTTTGTTACGACACGTTAACGAATGGAGAGACTGCAAAACAATTGGAATGCAAACATGTCTTTCATTCAAAATGCATTCGCCAATGGTTCACTCAAAAAATCAATTGTCCCACATGCAGAAATGAGCCAGCTCCTCGTCGATGATGACCTATTTTGTTTATTTAGTTATTTATGCACTTTCTGTTCTTAGGGTAAGCATCATCTGGCATTGCATTAGAATTAGAATTAGAATTGGAATTGCATCTATGATATTTATGGTTATTCTTTTTAATTTACAAACACAACATGGATGTTTATAGTTATTCTTTCACCATTACATACAAGTGGGTTTTGAGGCAATATATTTATATAAATAGTCTCATGTTTTAAACTATTGTTTCTATAAAGACAATATAAAATACTAATATTTTTGTTGTTTATGATAAGACAATACTAATTTTGTCGACCATATATAAAACAATCTATAAAAAAACATTTGATCATTTAAGTAAAATCAAATAATAATTATTTTCTCAATAAACTACAATATCCTATATTATATTGATTTATGGTAGGGTGGAGTGAAAAGGAGTTTATTGAATAATAAACTCCTCCGCCATGATGACCTATTTTGTTTATTTAGTTATTTATACACTTTTTGTTCTTAAGGAAAGCATCATCATTGTTGTCTTAGCGTCTATCATTGTTGTCGATGATGACCTATTTTGTTTATTTAGTTATTTATACACTTTATGTTATTAGAGTAAGCATCATCTAGTAGCCTCTATCAAGTGACTCTCTTTTGTCTAAGTATTTGTAAGATACATTAATAGTTTATAGTTATATATAGTTGGATTTGGAATTGGATTTGTTTAACATTATTCTTTCATTACTACATAAAAAGGGTTTTGAGAAAATATATTTCTATTATTGTTTTAGAGGGGAAAGCATCATCATTGTTGTAGTAGACTTTATCAAGTGACTCTTTTGTCTAAGTATTTGTAAGACCTATTAATAGTTTATAGTTAACTACAATTGGAATTGCAAAGTAAGGCCCATTAATAGTTTATAATTATCTACAATTGGAATTGGAAGTGTGTCCCTACTTTTTTTAATTTATAAACACAACATGGATCTTCCTCTACTACTATATAGAGGGGGGTTTTCAGACAATGTATTTATATAAATTGTCTCAACTTAAGACAAAAAAAATTGTGTATTATCTTAAATATTAGCTTTAAGTGACTATCTTAAATTCTTGTCTTAAACTATTCTCTTTGTAAAGACAATAAAAAATACATCGATTATACACAATATTGTATTGAATTGAGACAATTTTTTTTTTGTAAAGAGTCTCTCTAGAGACAATATAGAATGCAAATACTTTTCTCTCTCCTAAGACAATATAACTTTTGTCTCTCTAGAGACAATAAATAAAACAATCTATTAAAAAACATTTGATCATCTAAGTAAATCAAATAATAATTATATTCTTGATAAACTACAATATCCTATATTATATTGATTTATGATAGGGTGCAATGGAATTGAACCACCAACCTTATGCTTTGTAATGCAAATGCTCTACCATTGAGCTACCAACCTTTAAAGAATTAGTGGAAGGATGTAGGTTGTTTTGCAACACCTAATAATTCCTGGAGTTATTAAATACACAATAAATATTGTATTTATTAAATATTAATTTGATCACTTATTAAATATTTATTAAAGATTATGAATGGAAGTAAGAAGTGCAAAAACCATGAACAAACTATGGACTAGGTTTAGTTAAGCTCATAAAACATTATGAAGTACGTGTTTTGTAATTCATGATACAATAGGATTTCATAGAACATTATGTTGTTAATAAGTCTCCCTGTAAATGTCTTAGATCAAAGATAATTCTAGCTTGTTTCTCTCTCCTAACAAGCTCCATAAGTAAAGTTATGTAAAAAATGTGCCAACAAACAAGTCGTTCAATATAAAAAACACCCTTAGATTGTGATACAAAGACCTAATTAGCCAAGTGATATATAAGTCATTGTCATGGAATGTGTTACCCTCATTCTAGAATGGCCGTTATTGAATGCAACATAGAGGGTCAAAATGAGGAAAAATAAATAATTCATCCTAAGGTCTCAAATATTATGAGCATCTGAAACAATTAGCTACAACAGTTTACATGACTTATGAGTGTATGCTAATCGTCAAAAAGTAGACCTCGGCTTCAAAAGAGAAAATTTGACAATCTTTGTGTAACGCCCCATATTTTGATTAGGCATATTTATCAGCCTGACACACTATACTTTATTTGCTTATTATTTGTTGAACTCAACTCGACTGAGTAAACTTTATTACGACATGATAGCCCTGATTATATGATGTTATTGTGTTTTATGATTTCACTGTGATTATGATGTTATTATGTTATGCAGTTATGATGTCATGATATTCATAGGACTCCCTTGTTTTACGATTACATTATATCTTTATATGTTTTCATTAATAAGATGTGAAATATATGATGTGGTACTTGGATACCATCTTATGATATGATTTATTGAAGTGTTATATGTCAAATGCATATATGATGAATGAAAACTTACAAGAAATAAAATGGTGTTGATAATATCGATGAATTGGTGATCGATGGGAAATACTTTCTATAAAATGTCTATTTTGTGAAATACTAACCTACAATACACAAAGGCTATGGGATAGCTAGTTACTTGATCTGATATATGCGATAAGAACTTGTTCATACAATAAACCTTAAGAGCCAAAAATGATGATACGATGACACAAACTGATAATCTCAATAGCAACGAAGTATGAGTTGATAAGGGCGTAGGCCCAATATGTTGAGAGGGATGGATGTGTTTCCCACCCTATGCTTCCATGATACCTGAGGTCGTGGGAGGGCCATGCTGAGACACAATCCCCATGTTGTTGTGATGACAATGGCTGGATGCATGCTAGGAGAGGATAGGTCCGTTGTTCAGCCGATGCTATTGCTCTCAGGTTCTATGTGGTCAGGTCTGTGAGTCTGACATCCACTTTTGTCCTAGTAGAGGAAGGATAGGGAGGATGTAGACATAGGTTAGGATGGGAGGATATGTTAGTTAGTACTGTTGAGGGTTGGTTTACCTTGATTCCGAGTTAGTGGTAGTAGGAACCCTTCCTTGTACTTCATTGATTAAACTAATGTAAACATAAAGATAATGATGTGAAATCTTAAAGGATTAATTGTTAAACAACTCAGGGTGTAAAAGTATATATGTCCTTGTTTGGCATGCTTGGGGAGATTACTATTATTTAGTTAGTAGGTATGTATAGGTGGGAAGCTGGTTGCCTATAGTACATTTCTGATCTGTGCATACGCTGGCCATGCATGCACACTTTGCACATGTAAGCTAGTATCGATATACAATACTTAACATCAAATAATTGGATAAGTTGTCATAAGTAAATATGTTAATTATGCATTGATCGAATTCGATGAATGAATATTAAGTTATTAGTTATGTGTAAAACAAGTCAATTAAGCTATGTATTAATTATATGTAAACATTGTAATAAGTAAATTAAGAAAAGTGTTGTCAATATGAAGTGTCATTGATAAACATAAACTTTGGAAAGTTGTACTATTTAACTCTTAATTGTGATTAAGTAAACCATTAAACATACATTGTTTGTTGATAAAAATGTACTAGATTATTGCTAGGGTACTTAGCAATTAAACAAATAAATGTTGATATTGATATTTACCATAAATGATTATTACTACATTAATTAAGATAATTATTAATTAAATATTGTATGTTTATTGTTATTTTTAGTATTAAACTAAAATTACTAATAATAATCTGTCCATTACACAAAAATCATAAGTGAATATGTTGAATTATTCAAAATAATAAGTTAAAAATTATAAAGATGATAGTTCGAAAACTTGATTTATGAATTATGTAAAGGTAGTATTAAATTATTAAAAAGGAACTAAGTAAATTAAGATAGGACTCCTTAAAATATAATAATAATAAAGAACTACCATGTCATACAAGTGATCCAAAATTAGATTTTGAAATTTAATCCAACAACCACTTTGAAATTGAAAGAGTGAACATGATGACAATTTAATTATTATCTTAATCAACATATTAAATAAAGGATAGGGTTAATAATCGATCCACCGTCTCATGAAGGTCCTAAATTACACATTTCAAGAATCATTAAATGATGTACATTCAAAGCATTGAAACCAACCCAATTAGCCTTAAATATTGAACTGCTTGAGAAGAACAAAATTTAAAGATATTATATTTTAATCTATTCGGTTTGAATACGGGGGAATGGAGGGCAGTGGAGTGTGCCTGAAGGTAAATGAACGAGGAAAGGTATATAGGGAAGGGTGAAAGCATTAGAAGGGGTTAGATTTTTGGGAGATGATATTTGGAGGAAATTTGAAGGTAGTAGGAAATAGATCTAAGTGAATAAAGGAGTGGAGATCAAGGGAAGTACTACTCTCGGGATTCTCAGTTTGTGAGCTCGGGGGCTTGGAAATCCTTTGATTTCCAAGGGCCAACAAGATAATAGCTGGTAGGAAGGGTGGACACATCATTTTGGTTGGCTAACGGAATAGATACATAACCTACTACAATCTACCATCTACTAGCATCACGTAATTTCCTTGTTATTTATTTTATTTTGATTATTATGCTGAAACGTACTCTGAAACATACATATACCTTGTTATTTACTTGATTATTATGCTGAAACATATTCTTACGCTGAAACAAATTGAAGGAAAATCTTGATATGTTAATTTATTTTTACACATGTATGTATGATTGTTAAAGACCAAACAATATACTAAATTTCACTTGAAAGCATAGAATATTTATTAAAAATTTACTCAACTATGTCAGAATAAGTTTAATACATAGAAAAGTAACAGAGAAACTGACCTTGTGCTCTATTGTAAAAATGGAGCACTGCACTTTGAATATGTAATCGACATAGATATTTAATAATTTGTCAATTATGGATAATGTTGTGGTTAAAAGTTTCCCTAGAACTCATTTGTGTTCCCTACAAAGTACTAAACAAGTGTCAAAACTTAAATATGGCTACTATTAATGGACATTTTGAGCACTTTTAAGGAATAAAAGTGGTAAATCCAAAGTCCTATAGCAACAACATTTTAATTTGGACGGTTTATTGGAGTAACAAATATTTAAATTTAGGCATTTTATCAAAGTAACAACAAGTTGTAACTCATGTTCCATATTTGATTTATGTGCAAGAATGGACATGTTAGGCACTTTTCTATGCATGCCGAGTGAGAGGGCATTTATAACAATGATATGTAAGGCACCTTCTAGGAATTATGTCCGAAATTTAAGAACAACAAATATAAGATCACTTTGTGGAAAGATATTGATCGAGTTTGGGGATGTTTCTAGGATTATTTTTAACCTGAAAAAAATCCAAGATCGATCTAAAAATGTCCAATTTTGTAAGGAAACGGACTTGTGCCAAACAAAACACAAGATTGACGTATTATGGGAAGCAAAGGAGGTAGAGGTAGACCTATTTCAAGAAAACACTAGGGTCGACTTATACCCAATCGCCTTCCTAGGGCTGACCTGTAATAATTTTGATGATAACTCATATTTATACACAGTTTGAAAGGTAGTTCCTCTCTTATCATGTGGCACATTTGTGTCTTTATGAGATGAAGAGGTCAAATCTATTGCAGGGATTTGTTCCATGTTGACCTTCTTGAGGTGTCACATTATTATTAAAGACATGTTTGTTTGAAGGAGTCATTTTTCTTGGAATAATATTTTGGGCCATTCTATTTGAAGTGAACATTTCCACAATTCTATAGAAGCTTGTTGGTAAAGTTCAGCTACAATAGAGGACTCATATCATGAAGATGGAAACAAGACACACCCTCTAGCCCTCAACCCTCTGTCTGTCCCTCAACCTTTCTTTTTGGATCTGAGAATCTTAGTCTCAACCCTATGGAATTCAAAATGGCATTATGGAGATATCTATGTGGTTTGAGACTGAGACACCCATGTTCAATGTTAAAATAAAATAAAAGATTCCTAAACACACGAAATTTGATAAGATGCTACACGTATTATCCAAGGGAAAATTTCCACAAAATACCATCTGTTTTATATTGTATCTTTGTAAATGTGATCATACATTAGGCTCACATATCTCGATTTTGAAGTAAAGAAATATACTACATCCCAAAATTTGTCATAACAAGAGGGATTTTTTTTCTCACAATGGGAAATCCTTCAATTATACTATGTACATATTATAGCTAGATACTCTTTATCATATCTATCATAGCTTTTATACTTCCCATAAAACCTTTTCTACTAAAACATTTCCGAGCATCCAATACCAGATTCAACACAAAGTTTGCTTTTGCTATTGACAATATTTCCATGTTTTACTTAGTTATAGGGCATGTTGTATTGCCATGATTTGAACATTCATATAGTGATTCATATTCATAACATTTCCTAGTCTATATTGTCCCTGATATGTAATGATTTTCTTCACTTTTAAAGTGATTGGTGAAAGAAAACTTAAAATTGACTAGCGAAAAATATTAACCTAAATGAAAGATTAATAGAGAACAAAGTGAAGATGAAACCAACAACCATTTGGAGACAATTTTTTAAATAAATCAAGAGATGGAGTAGACAATTCCACAAAGGACTCAGTCCAAGTGATTCTTAGGAAAGGCATATAGAGATCATACTAAATGCCTTGATTTATGTGCATTTTCAAGAGAAATTATTGGAGAATCAATAGAAAAGTTCCAAGGTAGGGGTTTCTAAATATCCATTCCTAAGGTGGAAAGTAGAGTAGACACTAGGGAATACCAATTAAAGGTGTAATATTGACTAGCCAATCTCATGGAGGAATAAAGAGAAACAAATGGGCATCTTTCTCAACCTAACTTAGTACCTGCTCAACCTAAAATTTCCTCAAAGGGTATATGGAACTAAAGGTGTAATGACCTATAAAAGTGCTTGGGGATATTAAAGTTTAAAACTACAGTGTGGATCTAATGATAAAGAAAACATCCAAATTCTGAAGTTAAATAATAAAAGTATACATCCTACATAAAAAAAGGAATCCAACTTCTAAGTAAACAATGAAGCAAACTCTTACCTTCAAACTTGTGATAGGTGAAGATTCTAGGATGCCAATAAAATGTTAAGGGACTATAAATTATTTCATAGTCGGTTTAGTTGTATATCAAATAAATAACAGTAGTGTCAACATATTAAAAGCATAAAACATAATTGTCTTAATTTAGTATAGATTTTTGTTTTACTTTTGTTCATTCTACATATTTCTATGCAACACGATGTCAAACACAAGAATATCATGTACATATATCTTAGAAGAATCTACCACTAGTATATATCATATATATATCATGTATTCAAATTTGTTCCAAATACCACAAGTGCATCATTTGGCTTGCAAAAATACTATATGACCCTGCCTTATTATGATGAACAAATTTACTTCATTCAAGCACAAGGTTAGCTTCCTGTGGGCATGTTGAGTATTCAATATATTATATGTTATTTTCTTGAAAACCACACACACACACACACACATACATACATATCTCTCTCTCTCTCTCTCTCTCTTATATATATATATATATATATATGAAACTTTGCAACTCCTATGTTGAATGCATGATGACAAATGTTTCCCACATCTTCAACATCACGGTCCATGACGGTCTAGAAATAGGCAGTGAGCTACACATAAATGGCTGTAGGAGGATCCCATGATAGAATTAGACTCAAATAGAGGGAAACTCATTTCTATTGCATGTTTAAACTTTATTGAGGTATCTTAGGTATCTTATTGAATAGTACACCTCAACAGTAAATTGCATTGTCAGATTTGTTTGAGCAAAGGCTATACGTGTGACACACAACAGGGTAGGAATCACATACAGAGGAGATAATATTCTCTTTTGGATTAATCTTGAATTGATACCATATGCATATGAATTTGTTTCTTCACTCCTATTTAATTCCTTCACTATAATGCAATGTCATTTTCATTCCTACCTCTGCTTGTTGGGATTGCCTATTTTTATTTCCAAATAGGATTTGGATTTACAAGTTCAATCATTTTCAATATATCTTATGTATAGTTCCTCTCTATGTGCAGGAACATAATGTGTTATATCCTCCAAATATAATATACCATGGTTTGGAAGGATATGAGACTTGGTATTATGCATATAGAATTCCAACACATCTACATACAACAATTTGAAAAACATAGTTCTTAAAAAGATGAGAAAACAAAGATTTGAAAGGACAAAACATAGAGCTATTCCTTTTAAATTCTCTTCTCATCTCCTTATGGAGGATCCACTCACACAATTCATACAATATTCATATTTATAACATAATATGGCTCTCATAGTCATTAATGATTATCATATCTTCCTCATCTACTATCTTTCCACAAAATCCACTAGGCATAACATTCAAGCTACTATTTTGACCTTTAGCTTGCATCATAAAGTATCCTACCTTCTACGTGATGGTGGATTTACTCTAAATAAAAAGTTTGAAATTATGTTAAAAGTAATTTCCACAAAGCAAGGATGTTTTCAACAAGATGCTAAACTAAAACTACACCAAGCTACACAAATGTAGAAAGAAAACTAAACATGCAAGCACGTAAAACTTAATAATAAACACACAAGTGTGTTAAACTAGACATCAACTACATTAATGGCATGGCTAAACTACATTTGAGAATATTGAGTCTCAAAATAAACATGGCTAGGATGACATTAAGGAGATGGGGTAGCAATTGGATACCCTATTTCCTTCTCTATTTCCTCTGAGTTCACTACTTGTCTCTGTCCTGATCCTCCACGTAAATATTGATGGTGAATGGAGATGTGCTGAGGGACCTAGGTGGTGAAGGGATTACCATAGCACCTATTATTGGGGTGGAAGAGAATGTAGGTTGTGAGGAATTGAGTTTTGAATTCTCAAACTGATATGTTTATCTATTCTTGAGTGCACCCCTGCTTTTGGATCCATAGCCTTTGCTCGAGGGTGGCCTGTCAATGTGAGGTATGGATTTGCAGTGCTTAAGTCTAGGTGGAGTGTGGTCCGGTTGATGCCAGGTGCACATTAATAAGATAAGTGAATTATTTTATATAAATTCAGATTTTTATATGAGGTTTCCATTGTTTCCATATCTGAACTGTTTACTATTGATGTGCATGGTAGATGTATAAATGATTGGATATATATTGATGGTTTAATTGCTTGAAAAATTATACATTCTCTTTGAATATGAGATTTGGACTTGATGGAAGCTTCAAATATTTTTACTCATGTTTTATTTGTTGTAGCTTACTCTCCAAATGCACCCTTTATGGCTGATCAAATCTCTAGATGAAAATGCTTAGTTCTTGAAACATTGGTTGAAGAGTTATGCTTCAAAACATGATTGTACTGACTAATCTGAGTGATATGTGGGTTATGTCTAATATATGGTTGTATATTAATGTGTAAGTGTTCCCTCCATTTTCGAGTATATCCTTTATATGATTCTACAAATGAATTTATTGATTTTTGACCCATATTAAATGGAGATTTTCTGCTAGAAAATTGGATTGAATTGATAGTTTTTATTATTATATATATTTGATTATTAATGATGCATGGATGTAGATGAAAAAGCTAGTATATCCTTGGTTCATTTAGAGTGTGTTGTATGGATTTTATGTGTTTTATTTGGTACTCACAACTAGTTTTGCAGGGAATCAGATGATCTTTACAGTGACATTAACTAGTTTCTGTATGTTTTCTGGGATTTGATTTTAATGCAGCTACGGTTCAAATTTCAATGAGTTGTATGGATTTAGTTGAAATCCATGAATTTACAAGTTTTATCATGTTTATATGGTTGTATATTACATACTTCTTATTTGGTTTAATAAGTGATGCAATTTTGTTATTGCTAAGTAATGCAAATCTAGTTGTACTAGTGTAGAAATTCTGGTTTTGCAATTATCGTCATATGATTTATAAATGGATTAGATGGTTGTAGGTACCAAATTGTAGATTATGATTTAATGTTATAATAAATTTAGATTCATTTTAAAATGTTAAGTGTAAATATGGTTGCATCAAGCTTGGTATGTGCATTGTTAAAATAATGTATTATTGCATCTTTTACAAGGATGAATTTTTTTAATTAATTGCATGTTAGGAATGTTGGAATAGCCTTCAAAATATTCGTCCATTTTGAATTGAATCATTTCATCCTTCTCCCTTGTCAGTTGGTGTATCCGGTCTTGGTTTCAAGTTTGGGTATAGTACCCTTGGTGTAACAAAGACAATGGGAAAGGATATTGGTGAGGGGGATACCAATATGTATGATGGTGACATTGTTAGAGATTGGATAGCCGAGAGAACATTGTAAACTTCACAGAGTTTAGTAAGCTAGACAAATTGGATTTTTACAAGCATACTAGTGATATGATATATGCACCAATATAGTGAAATAATAGAAAGAGGAAAGAAAGCTCAGATTGGCCCTTTAAAAGGTTGAGAAATTATACAAGATGGAAAAATGGACCACTAGAGCTAAACAAATCACAATAAGTTCATTAGAACCAAAGCTAGTTGCATTAGAAGATGACCCTTCAAATTGACCTCAGATTGACAAAAAGGATAATTAGATAGACAATCTAAGGAGGAAATTAAAGATCCCACCATAGAACCAGTACAAACTGAGGATATCAGACAGGTGAAGGAAGAAAAGGAGCAAGTTTATGCCAATGTGATAGAGTACCAACAATTACCAGAGGGGATCATAAAGAATATTGATGGTTTACACTAGCAAATTTCCAATTTGAAGTTAGAAATAACAAAAATCTCCATTGGGGGAGATACTACAACCTCAAATCCTATGATTACAACAAAGGGCTATCCCATATTACTAGTTCTAACAAAAGATTCATAAATTCTTCGTATAGTTACAGAAATTCATCCTATAGCAGCAAATATGGAAGAAGCAACATGTGAATAGTAGGTTTCCCCTTCAGAGGATATAGATGTAGATGCAATAGAATAAGACCATGAATATATGAGTCAGATCCTCAACCTATTGAATAATATAATCACCTTAGGAACAAAATTTATGAGGCCAAAAAGGAACTCGAGAAAAAGGATTGTAGGATCCTTGAACTGGAAAATGAAGTCAGTAAAAAAGAAGATGGCATAATAAGACAATTATAAAAAGACAAGTATCACTGTGGAAGATGGAGAAAACATAGCGATTTGCTATACTTTTCTACATTAGCTCATTGGTCTGCAGGTGGAAGGTCAAAGTCCACCATTTCCTTTAGCATCACTCGTATCTCGATATGCTCAGCGTAGGAAAATGGGGGAAGCCTTTCGCCAATGGCGATCAACCTGTTCAAGATTTCAAAGTCCTCTTCGAGCAACTCCATCAGGGCTTTTCCTATAAGCAGCTGGTTCAGATATTTGAACTTTGTATGATCCATTCTTATTGTCCACAGTAGGTTTTTGTAAGCCTTAGGAGAGATTAGCTCCTGCTCATCTTTCCAGAATGAAGGTAACCCCATTTCGACCAGCTTATCAAATAGTCCTTTGAACTCTGCCACTTGTCCCTTCATTTCTTTGCCTTTGGCTTCCACACTCTTGATCTGTGCATATTTCCCCAGGACCCTTCAAGCTGTTGCAAGTGTTGTGATCTGGTTCCCAATATTCAGCTTAATCCTTTCTTCTTCGGATAAATAATTTAGGAAAGTGATGGCACTTAGTGCCATTTCTTTAGGCCTTTGGATTAAGGTCTACTTTGCAACTTCACAACCTTCTAGAACATCACTAATGGTCTTGTTATCACTCCAGGAAACTACCTAGGGTTATAAGCTAGGTATGCCTGGTAACTTAAGAATTCAATACCCTTTTCAGTAAACGGATCGATGGGATACCACAATAGCTCAATGGAAAAATTGCTTATCAAATAGTTAAATGAACCAGTGCTCTTAGAAACTGTAAATCAGATGATAAAATATAGAAATGAAATGTAGAATATTGCTAAGACAACCAAGTATATTAATCATGCAGGGTTTATGCAACCAAATACATGCATAACATAGGGTTACACATAGCAGTAGGAAGTTCCTCAATCCAAATTATGAGCACAGGCTAAGCTAATTTGAACAGAGTGCAGAACAATGGTGGATGAAAATATCTGATAACAACAACAAGAGAAAACTGTGATTTTTATTATAACAAGCAACTAAAACATATGGCAAAGTCTCTCCAAGCTCGAACCTCCTTCATTCTCCAAATGACTTTGGCTTTATAGCCTTACAAGATCAAATCTAGATCCCTGAAAAATGGATCAGATTTGCCCACAAATAGTCAAACCAACAAGTGTAGGATGAGATCCTATAAAAATGGATCTGGAATGCTAATAATGGAAAATCAAATCAAAATAGGAAAAGATCATATCCCATGAGTCAAACTCTATCTTGAAAGCCCTGATATCCTCCAATCTCTTTGACAGGTGTAGAAAGCCTTCCAAGGCTGATGAATCATCATGAGAAATTCGAATTTGCCTCTTTTGGCAAAAATACAATATTTCTGCTCATTAACTAGTTCACCATTTTCACTTTTCAACCTTCTTAACCATCAAATACATCAAGATAAACTCTTAAACCTGATGTATTTAATTATTATACATCATTAGAAACCAACTTCGAGAGATTTGGTTGAGAAAAAGTCAAATCTGGGAAAAAATAGAAAAAAATGCCAAAAACAGGCTTTCGGCAGCTAACAATTCTGCTGATTTCGTGCCTTAGCCGCCGGAAGTCAGACCTTTCGGCAGCTAATGAGCTCTGTGGGGCTCGCCTAAGCTGCCGAAAGCTGTAACTGTTTCAAAAATTAAAACCCAAAACGCTGCTTTCTGCTGATTTCGTGCCTTAGCCGCCGGAAGTCAAACCTTTCGGCAGCTAATGAGCTCTGTCGGGCTCGCCTAAGCTGCCGAAACCTGTAGGATTCCTGAAAAAACTGCCTTTGGAAAAAATCGATTTTCTCAACCGTCCGATGTCCGTTTTGCATGTTCGAATAGTCGATTTTGATCTACAGATCATAAGCTATCCATTGGTGCTTCCAGATCTGAATTTGGAGTTTGGGAAGGCTGTCGAAATGGCCCCACAAGATCACGTGATTTCAGCAGAAAATTCCTCCGAATTATCACTTGACTTGTCTTTATTAATGGTTCAATCTGTGAACGAACATGCAAAACAGAGAATTGACAACTGCTGAGCAAATCAGAAACTCGAGACTCATGATAGGATTCATAAGTATGAGTTGCTTTGAGTTGGACTGAGATTCTGGCTGAAATTCAGGAATAGACTTGACATTGAAGATGCGGCACTCGATCCACAAACTGCTGCTCTTCAATCTCCATTGTATTTACATCTGAAGTTTTATCTCACACTGGCCATTTAATCTATACAAATGTGTAGATCTGCAGAGCTTCCAGATCTTCCTTCATGCACCCCATTAATATCAAAATTTGAAACCCAAGACTCACAGAAGTAAATTTTTTACCTATTCTATCACCCAAAAAGACGGTGGTCAATTTGGGAGATAACATCTGGCTCCTACTCGGGGATGGAATCCTCCCAGTGAGGTTCCGAAGAATCCCAGAACCAAGTAGTTACAGTAGCCTTAGTATTGGGCATGGAGTCATCAAGCCATCAGCACTGTTTCTTCTGCAACTTGTATCTTCCATGCAGCCTGTTCTGCTTATTCAATAATAACTGAAAATAATCTATGTGCTCAATAAAGAGCTTATTTATCTACCTACTCCTACACTAATTAATAGGAGCAGAATGATCAAGTAACACTAAATTTCCAATGCAGCCATGTCAGAAACTGGTTTACTGTCATCATGATGTATCTTGACTCAAAAAGTAATGAAGACCATATCATCCAGAAAAGGGGTTTAAATGGGTGAAAAAAAACAATCACCTACTGACAAAAATATCCTTGGATTTATGCTGCTCATAGAATCTAAAAGATCAGCAATAGGATCTTGAAAATCACAACAGAATACCTCTTTGAACTGCTGATGTGACTGTAAATTTAGAAGATGCTGAAAACTGTCTTGAATAATCTCACTGTTGAATGCAGGATGTTCGAAACTTGTTGGAGAAACATATAAGACGGGCTGTTGATCTGGACCATTCAGATCCTCGCCTTTTTCTTCATATCTGCTGCGAACTTCCTTTGTCTGCAAGTCTAAAAAATGGGAGCTGCCCTCAACATCTGCTGCATCAACACATCCGAGATTTAGATCTTCACTGTTATTGGGATCAAAAGATCCATGACAAGTATTAATTACAGCATCAACCCATTTTTGGTCATGATTCTCATGTCTTAGCTGAAGATTGAACAGTTCTTGCAAATCTGGACTTTGTAGGCTGCCCTCATCAACCTCTGCAAATCTGAAACTGTCACTTGCTGATATAAAAATCTGCTCTTCACTTTTCAAATTTTCAATAGGAACAATCTTATCTTCATGACAACATAAGTTGGGAGATGCATTTGATGCAATAACAAAAGCATCACTATGGCTATCATGATGTGGATAAACGATCTCTTGATCATAATGAAGAGTATTTTCTACAGCAGCATAATCTTCATGAATGTCTACTTTCGAAAGATTAAACTCATGACAACACTCAGGAAAAAGAAGATCAGCTGGAAATATTCCTTCACAAAACACATGGAAGGCATCATGAAAATCAGCCAATGAGCTGATACTAGCATTAGGCAAAGATCGATACCAATCACGGGCAATCCCTTTTAATGAAACACAGAAAAGCCGGATCTGAACATCTTCATGCACTACCTGCAACCGATGCATGTAGTCATGAAAGTCCAGCAAATGCTCAGCTGGCACTTCCCCCTCTTCTCCTCGAAATCTAGGAAGACTATTCTCCCATTCATCTCTAGCAGGCACTTGATTAGGAAAACCAGCAATGCTTGAAAAATCACAAAACGCATACCTCTTGGCTAAGATTCTGTTCATGTCATACCAGTGGAATCACCAACATAATTCTGAACAATGGAGTCGCCACTGAGTTCGTCCTTCATGGAGTCGCCAGATAGAAGATTTATAACCAGTGAAGTGTCTGATCCTTGTCTATCATCAAGGACCATATCTGTGTCGTTCTCCCAGGAAGATCAGCTTCTCACCTCGCTCCCCGGCAACGGCGCCAATTTGTTATCACTCCAGGAAACTACCTAGGGTTATAAGCTAGGTATGCCTGGTAACTTAAGAATTCAATACCCTTTTCAGTAAACGGATCGATGGGATACCACAATAGCTCAATGGAAAAATTGCTTATCAAATAGTTAAATGAACCAGTGCTCTTAGAAACTGTAAATCAGATGATAAAATATAGAAATGAAATGTAGAATATTGCTAAGACAACCAAGTATATTAATCATGCAGGGTTTATGCAACCAAATACATGCATAACATAGGGTCACACATAGCAGTAGGAAGTTCCTCAATCCAAATTATGAGCACAGGCTAAGCTAATTTGAACAGAGTGCAGAACAATGGTGGATGAAAATATCTGATAACAACAACAAGAGAAAACTGTGATTTTTATTATAACAAGCAACTAAAACATATGGCAAAGTCTCTCCAAGCTCGAACCTCCTTCGTTCTCCAAATGACTTTGGCTTTATAGCCTTACAAGATCAAATCTAGATCCCTGAAAAATGGATCAGATTTGCCCACAAATAGTCAAACCAACAAGTGTAGGATGAGATCCTATAAAAATGGATCTGGAATGCTAATAATGGAAAATCAAATCAAAATAGGAAAAGATCATATCCCATGAGTCAAACTCTATCTTGAAAGCCCTGATATCCTCCAATCTCTTTGACAGGTGTAGAAAGCCTTCCAAGGCTGATGAATCATCATGAGAAATTCGAATTTGCCTCTTTTGGCAAAAATACAATATTTCTGCTCATTAACTAGTTCACCATTTTCACTTTTCAACCTTCTTAACCATCAAATACATCAAGATAAACTCTTAAACCTGATGTATTTAATTATTATACATCATTAGAAACCAACTTCGAGAGATTTGGTTGAGAAAAAGTCAAATCTGGGAAAAAATAGAAAAAAATGCCAAAAACAGGCTTTCGGCAGCTAACAATTCTGCTGATTTCGTGCCTTAGCCGCCGGAAGTCAGACCTTTCGGCAGCTAATGAGCTCTGTGGGGCTCGCCTAAGCTGCCGAAAGCTGTAACTGTTTCAAAAATTAAAACCCAAAACGCTGCTTTCTGCTGATTTCGTGCCTTAGCCGCCGGAAGTCAAACCTTTCGGCAGCTAATGAGCTCTGTCGGGCTCGCCTAAGCTGCCGAAACCTGTAGGATTCCTGAAAAAACTGCCTTTGGAAAAAATCGATTTTCTCAACCGTCCGATGTCCGTTTTGCATGTTCGAATAGTCGATTTTGATCTACAGATCATAAGCTATCCATTGGTGCTTCCAGATCTGAATTTGGAGTTCGGGAAGGCTGTCGAAATGGCCCCACAAGATCACGTGATTTCAGCAGAAAATTCCTCCGAATTATCACTTGACTTGTCTTTATTAATGGTTCAATCTGTGAACGAACATGCAAAACAGAGAATTGACAACTGCTGAGCAAATCAGAAACTCGAGACTCATGATAGGATTCATAAGTATGAGTTGCTTTGAGTTGGACTGAGATTCTGGCTGAAATTCAGGAATAGACTTGACATTGAAGATGCGGCACTCGATCCACAAACTGCTGCTCTTCAATCTCCATTGTATTTACATCTGAAGTTTTATCTCACACTGGCCATTTAATCTATACAAATGTGTAGATCTGCAGAGCTTCCAGATCTTCCTTCATGCACCCCATTAATATCAAAATTTGAAACCCAAGACTCACAGAAGTAAATTTTTTACCTATTCTATCACCCAAAAAGACGGTGGTCAATTTGGGAGATAACATCTGGCTCCTACTCGGGGATGGAATCCTCCCAGTGAGGTTCCGAAGAATCCCAGAACCAAGTAGTTACAGTAGCCTTAGTATTGGGCATGGAGTCATCAAGCCATCAGCACTGTTTCTTCTGCAACCTGTATCTTCCATGCAGCCTGTTCTGCTTATTCAATAATAACTGAAAATAATCTATGTGCTCAATAAAGAGCTTATTTATCTACCTACTCCTACACTAATTAATAGGAGCAGAATGATCAAGTAACACTAAATTTCCAATGCAGCCATGTCAGAAACTGGTTTACTGTCATCATGATGTATCTTGACTCAAAAAGTAATGAAGACCATATCATCCAGAAAAGGGGTTTAAATGGGTGAAAAAAAACAATCACCTACTGACAAAAATATCCTTGGATTTATGCTGCTCATAGAATCTAAAAGATCAGCAATAGGATCTTGAAAATCACAACAGAATACCTCTTTGAACTGCTGATGTGACTGTAAATTTAGAAGATGCTGAAAACTGTCTTGAATAATCTCACTGTTGAATGCAGGCTGTTCGAAACTTGTTGGAGAAACATATAAGACGGGCTGTTGATCTGGACCATTCAGATCCTCGCCTTTTTCTTCATATCTGCTGCGAACTTCCTTTGTCTGCAAGTCTAAAAAATGGGAGCTGCCCTCAACATCTGCTGCATCAACACATCCGAGATTTAGATCTTCACTGTTATTGGGATCAAAAGATCCATGACAAGTATTAATTACAGCATCAACCCATTTTTGGTCATGATTCTCATGTCTTAGCTGAAGATTGAACAGTTCTTGCAAATCTGGACTTTGTAGGCTGCCCTCATCAACCTCTGCAAATCTGAAACTGTCACTTGCTGATATAAAAATCTGCTCTTCACTTTTCAAATTTTCAATAGGAACAATCTTATCTTCATGACAACATAAGTTGGGAGATGCATTTGATGCAATAACAAAAGCATCACTATGGCTATCATGATGTGGATAAACGATCTCTTGATCATAATGAAGAGTATTTTCTACAGCAGCATAATCTTCATGAATGTCTACTTTCGAAAGATTAAACTCATGACAACACTCAGGAAAAAGAAGATCAGCTGGAAATATTCCTTCACAAAACACATGGAAGGCATCATGAAAATCAGCCAATGAGCTGATACTAGCATTAGGCAAAGATCGATACCAATCACGGGCAATCCCTTTTAATGAAACACAGAAAAGCCGGATCTGAACATCTTCATGCACTACCTGCAACCGATGCATGTAGTCATGAAAGTCCAGCAAATGCTCAGCTGGCACTTCCCCCTCTTCTCCTCGAAATCTAGGAAGACTATTCTCCCATTCATCTCTAGCAGGCACTTGATTAGGAAAACCAGCAATGCTTGAAAAATCACAAAACGCATACCTCTTGGCTAAGATTCTGTTCATGTCATACCAGTGGAATCACCAACATAATTCTGAACAATGGAGTCGCCACTGAGTTCGTCCTTCATGGAGTCGCCAGATAGAAGATTTATAACCAGTGAAGTGTCTGATCCTTGTCTATCATCAAGGACCAGATCTGTGTCGTTCTCCCAGGAAGATCAGCTTCTCACCTCGCTCCCCGGCAACGGCGCCAATTTGTTATCACTCCAGGAAACTACCTAGGGTTATAAGCTAGGTATGCCTGGTAACTTAAGAATTCAATACCCTTTTCAGTAAACGGATCGATGGGATACCACAATAGCTCAATGGAAAAATTGCTTATCAAATAGTTAAATGAACCAGTGCTCTTAGAAACTGTAAATCAGATGATAAAATATAGAAATGAAATGTAGAATATTGCTAAGACAACCAAGTATATTAATCATGCAGGGTTTATGCAACCAAATACATGCATAACATAGGGTCACACATAGCAGAAGGAAGTTCCTCAATCCAAATTATGAGCACAGGCTAAGCTAATTTGAACAGAGTGCAGAACAATGGTGGATGAAAATATCTGATAACAACAACAAGAGAAAACTGTGATTTTTATTATAACAAGCAACTAAAACATATGGCAAAGTCTCTCCAAGCTCGAACCTCCTTTGTTCTCCAAATGACTTTGGCTTTATAGCCTTACAAGATCAAATCTAGATCCCTGAAAAATGGATCAGATTTTCCCAAAAATAGTCAAACCAACAAGTGTAGGATGAGATCCTATAAAAATGGATCTGGAATGCTAATAATGGAAAATCAAATCAAAATAGGAAAAGATCATATCCCATGAGTCAAACTCTATCTTGAAAGCCCTGATATCCTCCAATCTCTTTGACAGGTGTAGAAAGCCTTCCAAGGCTGATGAATCATCATGAGAAATTCGAATTTGCCTCTTTTGGCAAAAATACAATATTTCTGCTCATTAACTAGTTCACCATTTTCACTTTTCAACCTTCTTAACCATCAAATACATCAAGATAAACTCTTAAACCTGATGTATTTAATTATTATACATCATTAGAAACCAACTTTGAGAGATTTGGTTGAGAAAAAGTCAAATCTGGGCAAAAATAGAAAAAACTGCCAAAAACAGGCTTTCGGCAGCTAACAATTCTGCTGATTTCGTGCCTTAGCCGCCGGAAGTCAGACCTTTCGGCAGCTAATGAGCTCTGTGGGGCTCGCCTAAGCTGCCGAAAGCTGTAACTGTTTCAAAAATTAAAACCCAAAACGCTGCTTTCTGCTGATTTCGTGCCTTAGCCGCCGGAAGTCAAACCTTTCGGCAGCTAATGAGCTCTGTCGGGCTCGCCTAAGCTGCCGAAACCTGTAGGATTCCTGAAAAAACTGCCTTTGGAAAAAAACGATTTTCTCAACCGTCCGATGTCCGTTTTGCATGTTCGAATAGTCGATTTTGATCTACAGATCATAAGCTATCCATTGGTGCTTCCAGATCTGAATTTGGAGTTTGCGAAGGCTGTCGAAATGGCCCCGCAAGATCACGTTATTTCAGCAGAAAATTCCTCCGAATTATCACTTGACTTGTCTTTATTAATGGTTCAATCTGTGAGCGAACATGCAAAACAGAGAATTGAAAACTACTGAGCAAATCATAAACTCGAGACTCATGATAGGATTCATAAGTATGAGTTGCTTTGAGTTGGACTGAGATTCTGGCTGAAATTCAGGAATAGACTTGACATTGAAGATGCGGCACTCGATCCACAAATTGCTGCTCTTCAATCTCCATTGTATTTACATCTGAAGTTTTATCTCACACTGGCCATTTAATCTATACAAATGTGTAGATCTGCAGAGCTTCCAGATCTTCCTTCATGCACCCCATTAATATCAAAATTTGAAACCCAAGACTCACAGAAGTAAATTTTTTACCTATTCTATCACCCAAAAAGACGGTGGTCAATTTGGGAGATAACAAGTCTTTTCTTTAATCCTTATAAACTCAAGGTAGGGTCTAAAGTTCTCAGATTCCTTAATGATCCTGTCCCATACCAAGTGTTTAGTTCCTTGCAAAGCTGCCTGCCCGGTAACCTGATGAGAGAGATTTTTATTCATCTCAATCAATTCCTTATGCTTCTTTTGTAGGACCTTCAGATCTTCTTCCTTTTTACTACTCTCTTCTTCCAACCCGTGAGCTTTTTCTTTCAGCTCCTTGATTTCCACGTCTTTCAGGCTAATGTGAGACATAGCCTACACCAGACTGTCGGTACTACTGCTTTCCCCTTTTTGTTTCGAATTGGTAGGCCGTATGTCCAAATTGGACAAGTTAGTTTTCAGCTCCTTAAGCTGCCTTTCTAAGCTTATTCTCTCCTTTTTCCAGCCATCTTATTTTTTTGCAAACTTCAGCAATTATGCTTTGTAGTCGCTTATCTCCTTAGACAAGTCCTCTTTTTTCTTTTCGAAGTCTGTCTCTTCGAGAGTTTCGATCAGCTGGATATTTGAAACCTTTTCTTTTTTCTGTAGCTTCTAAATCAGCTTGTCTTTCTCTGCTAACATCTTGCTCATGCTTTTTCCTCCTCTGTCACTTATGACCAGGTCAGATTGTACCTTTTTGACTTGCTGTTGAAGTGCCTGGTTTTCACTTTTCTCTAGCTTCAATTGGTTTTCCAGTTTTTTCACACTAACCAACAAGTTATCACTCTTCAAAGCAGCTTTCACAAAATCATCATACATAAGGTTAGTAACCTGTTTTTGAAATTGGATTTTGTCTGGTACTGGTATCTTTTGCCAATTGATCCTTGCTTCAGTCCCTCCATCCTCCGTTAATACTGCTAAGTTTAAGATGTTATCATTTATACTTCTGCTAGTCATCAGGGAAGTCTTAGACAAACCTCCAGCAATAGGCATTGAATCAAACAGCTTCTAAGCCAAGTCTCGCTTGTTTTGATTGTATTGTTCACAGAGGTCCGCCTTGGACCGAAACGTATTACTGACATCTCCTTGTTGAACATCTTGAAACTTGTATTCTACAACCTGGATCTCAGGAGCCGAAGACTCCTCATCATCTGCCCCTCCAATATCCATTTGGACGATCAATTCTTCCTAAGATGCTGCAATAACTAGCTCCTCTTCAGTTGGGGAAGCAACTGACTCGGCTTGAATAGCTGCAACAACTAACTCATCCTATATTTCTAAATTGGGGCGCTTGTATATATCATCTTCTTCAGTGTCCATATCCACGATTTCTTCTAAGTCTCTTTTTCGACCCACCTCCATGGCATCTGGAACTTGATCCAAATCTGTTATTAAATTGGAAATCATGAGCTCTCCTCCCTGTGTCTCCATTGCTTCCTCCGCCTCGGGTTCCCAACACAACAAATTTCACCCCTTTAGCACCCCTTCTAGTTCTGCATGATCAAAAGCGCTAAGGTTGCATTCCTTCCTTCTCTTGGAAATTATATGCAAGGGGACATATTTGATGGCTACATCCTTCCTGAACCCTAGCGAATTTAATAACTCCTCTACCTCTGACAAAGGTTCTTTGTTCTTCATAATGGAAGGTCCTACCTTCCAAGGACATTTCACATCTGTGCTCTTCTTATGTTTCACGAATTGCAACTCTTCCAGGGCCAATTTCTGTTTGATAAATTCAAGAGCAAAGATCCACATTGTCAGAAAAGCGGGTAGAACATAGGGCTCCTGCAAAAAAATGTATAACCTAATAATTGTAGCTTCTTTTAACAAAAACCAGTCACCGACCGCCAGTTCTTCCCTCAAGTGCATCACCGCCTTCATTTCAGGTAGCACTCTAGGCATTTCTTCCCCAAAAATGATTTTATAAACAGGGGGCAAAACATAGTTCAAATAATTGAAAACATTGTTTACTAGAACATCGGTCTCAAGTAGTGAGGAGAAATGTGGGCTTTCGGCACTGCTGTACATAATTACTTTCATCAACTGTGTTTGATGCCTAAAAAATCTAGTATTCGGGAAATTTCTTAACTGTACATGTATCCTTTCTGCCAAAAATTCTTCAAACTTCAGGGGTGAGATAAGCCCGCTTTCGGACCTGGATAAACTGATGCTAATCCTAAAGAGTAAACCTAATTGGACTTGAGCTACCCACAAATCGGTTTCCAACCCTAGAAATTGAGCTAACAAAGAAAGAACCAATTGGGAATTGTCATAAAAAAGGCTGCATTTAGGGGGTAGGGTTCCTTTGAGATTTTGGAGTCGGGTTTCAGGCATGTGGTCAAGAAGGCCTGACGGCTTTTGGGGCTAATTTGGCGGTACAAAGAAACCACTGACTCTTCAGAAAAAGCTTCCAACTCTTGGTACTAAGAATCTGGAATGAAAAAGGAATCCCTAGCGGTTGACGCATTTATACTACAGATGACCTTGGACCTACGGGCATCCATTATTACTCTTTGAGGTTCTGAGTAATTGGAAGAACACCACGCTACAAACTCAGGAAAAGAGAAAACCTGGTCAAGGAAAAAGAAAATTAAAGACGACCTAAAGACTCCATGGACGTCTAGTCCATGTTCATGTAAGGTTTCAAGTCTCTTCTTAATTTCTGGAATTGGGAGCCGAAGGCAGGTGTCAAATACATCTGTGTCTCTATCTTCCAGGGCTATCTTAACCCTAGAACTAGTAGAAGCTTCTTCCTCCGTCATTTTATGATTGTGAAAGACTTAGATTTTTTCAGAGAATGGCAGTTACAGTCCTTACCTGTCACCTTTGGAAGCCTTGCATGCACCTTGTCGAAGTTTCTGTCACCTTCGTCGTCTGCCACCCGCCGAGAGGTTCCTTGACTTTGACAGGCTTCTGAAACAAATTCCAACCTTCGCGGGCACTTCTTATATATATAATCGAGTTTCCATAACTTCCACCCTCTTTGGTTTGTTGTCCTTTGATCTGAGCCGTATCAAATCTCATGTGTTTACTTTCCATCATCAGATCTGACTGCCCCTTTACCTACTGATTTGACAATCTACCCATCTCCACCGTTGGATCATCTCCACTAGTCTTTATCCAGGCCGTTGATCTCATTTGAATGCATCTAAGGGGTAGCGTCGCATGCACCCAAATATATTTTCCTATATCATCTTCACTATATACGACAAGCCGTGGAGCTGACACCTATCCAGCGGGACCTAGACCATCGCATCTAGCCATGCCGCTATCCCTCGCACTACTTCTTGGTGCAACGACGTATAACAACCATCCGCTTCTTCTCAGATGTATATCCATGGTGAGTCTCTGGACTTGATTTAGCTTTTAGGTCCTTCGTTTGCGAGTGGGGTCCCCCTTGTTATATTCTGTGTGTTTCTGGACTCCACCAACCATCGATCTGGCTCTTCTTTCCATCCAAACCATAGATCCGTCGGAGAATCAGGCTCTTTTTCCGGTAAATAGACCTGAACCCTTGGATCCCAAAAAGATCATCTCTGCCGTAGATCTTGTATATGTCCCCACCATCGCATGCACCTAACCGGGCATTGTTCGTTGCTCTTTCCCTTTTGCAATGCACTCATAATCCGAGACCTATCCGGTGGGATCTGGCCCATCGCATACTCCTATTCCCTTTCTTCCACGCGATTTGGCCATGCAACGGTTCTTTAGAACCGGAGATCTTGCTCCCGCCTTTGATCAACGACGCCGATCTGTGTGACATTTACTCTTTCATAAATTCTCCCAAGGATTATAAGTTTTTAGGGTATTTCTCCGTTTATCTCAAGTCATTCTTTTCCCTATTAATACTTATCCCTTCGACATTAGCCGTTCATTACATCGGACCCTTTCTAGACCATTCTGTCTCCTACCTTAGCACCTAGCCATTGCCAATGGAGATCACTTCAAGCTTCTTTCTCAGGTAGCTTTTTGACCCTTTATCTTTCATGTACATGTCTTTATATTGTAAAAGAGAAAAAATATATAGGTGCTAACAAGGGTCAAGGTCGGGATGTGACATAATCCTCCCCTTGGAATAACACCGTCCTCGGTGTTCCAACACTTCGGAATAAATACCCACTTTACACATGTCCAAAATTCACAAAATGTGGCAGGTCTGTCCTGCGTTTCATCTTTTGCTTTGAACCTTCAGGGACAAGTACTTTGGCTTCCTCAAGCTTTTCCTGCTGGCTTTGACCTTCCAGCTCTGCAGGTGGGCATTGCTCTACAACGATCCCTTTCTTTTATTCACCTTTCAGCTGATCTATAAGTCTGCAATTTTCATGGATGCCATCTTCCTTGTTGTCCTGACAACTATTTGAGGAATATTTTCAGCCAAAACCATAGCTCTTGGTCTGCTTCCATGATCAATGTGCACAATGCACTTTCACTTTTATCACTAGCAACACTTGGCTGGTAACAGCTGCAACCAATGGCTTTCAATTTCTCACCCGTGAGACTCATCATGGCAATTCCTATTAGGACAAGCATAACACAATATTAAAATTAGTCAATTACTTTCCCAATTGACATGGATAGTCCATTCTTCACTCATGAGACTTCCACACTTTTTATGCTTTCCTAACATACACATGAACTCATTCCTGTTCATCCTTTCACAGGGAAATAACTAATTCAGCATTCACAATTCATTTCAAGCAATTAAACACAATCTATTTTCAGATATGACATGCACTCAACAATCCTTTGTTTTTAAGATGCATCAGTCAAAAAGGAAAGAGAAGAGTAAGAGTTTCCCCCTCTTAGTCTTGTTCCAATCCAGAGCCACACCACAACTCTGGTTTTCGTGCTCCTTAGCCTCTTTCACTTCAATGTGAATGCCTGACGTGCCATTTCTTGGCTATGACACTTAGTGTCTAAGGTCTGTCTAAGGATTTTCAACTAGGGAACCCTTTCCCGTTGTTTCCTACAGAACCTTCGGCTGCTAGGACCCACACATGTCCACTAGCACCATATTTCATTACTAATCACACCGAGCTCTTTTAGGATGGTCACATATCCACATGCATCCTCCATATGCTTTCATAGTTTTTGCTTCCAGCAATACCTACACTCAAACATTGAATCAATCCACATGTTTAGTTTATTTTCATAGGGTTTATCTCTAGACAAGAGTTTAAGAAATCATAATCAAATCATAGACACACATATATTCATATTAAACAAGCAAGAAGCTACAAGATAACCAAATACTTATCTGTATTGGATGTCTTCACTTTATTCCACAGGATCCTTCTTTGCTTTACAAGCATTGGATTTCCCGTGGATACAATAATGAATGTTGGGAAAGCACACAGTCCACTCCACAACCATTTGAATTGGTAATGCCAGACTAGTACGCCGACTAGGTTTTATCAATTAATTAAGGAATGTTTGGCCAGCACACCGGTTGCTCCACAACATCAAGTGGTTAATGCTCCCACCAACTATTTTATGAATTTATCGAGCATCAGTTATTCTCTGGATTTACCAAGAATTTATAGTTCTTTCAGGGTCCTTGCTTTCCTGCAATGACCAAGGTTTCCAACAAAGAAACAATAGTGTATCAGCTTAGCTGTTAGAATAATTATACCTGAAATCTTCATTATTCCAAACAAGAAATAAATGAAATGAATACTTATCTGTATTGTGCATTTTCCTTGCTACTCCACAAGTTTTCTTCTTTGCTTTACAAGCCTTGGATCACCTGTGGGGTGGATGTTTAATTCCCAACCAGTACACCTTCACGTCGACTGGGTTTACCAAGCATTTGTGGTGCCCAACTAGTCCCATACCTGGTTGGCCCTCCACATGGCCAAGCCAGCACATTCGTCTGGGTCATCGACCAATGGAAGGAAACTGCGCCACCAACCATTACAGGTCAAGGCTCTACCACTCTGCCTTAGGATTGCATCATCCTTTTACTAATACCTCCACAACACTCAAACAAATAATGCCAACCAGTACACCGACTGGGTTCATTAGGCATGCAACAACCCTTCATGCACATAACAATTCTCCATCCACACAAGGATGGCACTCCTTTTTTCGGGTAAGCCAACGGTTCCCTTTAGGAACTCTATAGGTGGCTTTCTTGACTGCAGGCTATCATGGCCTCATAATACCCACTCACACTACACAAAGGTTACCACTGCTCAAATAGTCCTCTTGAGCATCCTTTCTTTACTTTTCCTCTGAGCGTGCATCATCAAATTGCATCTGTGTAAGCTGATAGCACAAGAAGGATAAGCAAACTCATCAGTATTGCTGCTCTAAAATTGTAACCATATTTGATATTATTCACTATCGAGTATTGAAACACCAGGAATGCGTCCATTCCCTTAGGGTGTAGTCAATATTGACAACCCTATCATAACCCAGCACCAGAAAGGTGTGCACCCCCTTTCGGATGTGAGACATGTAGGCCCTAATCATGCTCAAGCAGTCTGAAATAATAATGAAATAATAAAACATGCGCTGCATATTAAATCCAATAACCAGACATGTATATTTTGAGTTCAGGTTATAGAATACTTATCCCTTTTCAGATGTATCCTTCCTTCATTTGCGAAGAATGGGGGCTTCCTTCTCTGAGTCAACAGTACTTCAGTTTTCCACCCCAATCTTTTCATGTTCCATAGCCCTCACATGCGTCCTTGGCATAATTTTACTGTCTCACTCACATGGTTTACCAATGTGCAGTTCGTCTGAGACAGTATCAACATTTACAATGGCGTTTCACCCGAAACCCATTTCCATAGCATGGGATCCTTCCCATCTAGTTTGGCTTCTGCAGGCCATCACACATGGTCTTCCTGCAATGTGTCATCCTGGCACACTTATCAAATAGCCAAATAGTCAACAACATTTAGCAATAAGCTTCAAATATGATTGTTCCATAACCAATCAATATCATTAATAATTAAATTCAATATGAATTTGCAATTCTGTCTATTACAGAAATTGATTTTCTTAGCAATGAGGCTATCGTCATATTGTTTGGATCTCGTAAGTGGTATCACTCTGTCCATTATGGTTTCACCCTTTCTAACATAGATGAACATCCACCTACAACATGTCCTCCTGACACAATTTTTTTTATTTATAAGCCAAACAGTGATTAGCAATTATAAGCAAATTCTCAAATCTGAAATCTACAAATATGTTTTCCTACAGTAATTAGATTTGCAACCATGAGACTATTCTCATAAACTTAAATCAGACAATTTTCATATTTGATTCATGCATAAGTTACAACCATGAGAACCTTCTCATAACCTCTGGCTTCTGCACATGGTAGATCTCGGTCTTTACTATGGACTTATCCTCATTGCCATACGAAAGACTTTTCTACCTGAAACTGAAACTTCAATCAGGAAAACACGTTGTGAGTATCTATGAATATAATCGTTTCATTCCCACAACAGTAAATGAAGTGATCTCAGAATTATAACACTCAATAATTCAAACACCTTCAGCTATTCACATTTGGAATGCAATGAAATATATACATTTCTATATATGCATCATTATCACAATAAAATTGCAAGACACAGTCACACTATCAATGCAATTTAAATAAACTGTAAATACTCATTACTTCACATTCCATGCAACTCTGTCCTTCCAACAGAGTGCTCTGGTAGCCCATCACATGTCTACCTTCTTCATGCAATCATTCTCCTGCATTCATAGCAGCTCATGAAATGGTCTCAGGATTAACAATAGTCCACCATTTCATCTATTGTCTAACTGCATTGGAACATATATATGTCACACCCATGCATTCACACAAGGCATCTCAACATGTGCACCCACACATATGCATGCATATTCTCAACATTTACATAATCTTTTAACGTGCATTCACTCAATGCATAACCCCTCAATTCACCCTTGCATTAATCCATGCATAGTATGCATTCCAACATATTATGGCCTAACCATGCTTATCTCATATGGCATACACTACCACAACATGACTATAAGTCTTTACTTTCTTTGGTTGTTAAACTCACAACCAATACACACAAATGGCATGAGGTAATTTTCATATGAATCCATTGAGGTTTCTAAGAACTATAGGGTGCAAGGCTCCTTTCCTTTACTTTGTAGGATTATATTCACATTCAGCACTCAGTACCATATGCAAACCAAATCAACATAGTTTAAACATAATGGAAGGGATCTTACCAATCCTCCTTCAACCTTCATGCAATTAAGCAGAAATAACCATTACCTGCATGGATGTCATTAACATCGCTTGATGTTACCTAATCAGGTTGCCTCTTACCAAGGCTACACAGTCCTTTTTCCAACCTCATGATCATAGATTTGTTGCACCATCCTTTTGGTCATATGCAACAACATCATCCACATCCTCAGCCATGCTTCAGTTTTCTTTTGTCCTACAACCAATGCGAACGCAACTAATTATCAGTAACCACAATAATTATCTTAATTCGCTCATTGCATATGTAAAACCTCACTAAATTTTACCAATATGCAATATCATATACACGCAAAAACATTTCCACATGCATTGTGCAATGTTTATTAATATGCCATCTAGTGCATATTCATCTCATCTATCCAATCTCTTGCATTTTCAATCATGCTTCTATGATATGGTTCCTACAACATTAGTTGTCATCAACCATAGGCATTACCATTAGTGGGATATTGCATGTATAACTTCACTACCTTTACCCATATGCAACATCATTCTCATGCATAAACAATTCACATGCACTATGCAATGACTATTTGATCCTTCCCACTAATTCATATGCATTTAATCTGCTACTTGCTTGCATTTCCAACATCCCTATGCCATAACGTTTAGTATATGAAACTTAGGAAATATAAGTATAATAGAAAGAGAGGAGTTAAGGATTTATCCCTTTCTAATTCCCCCTCATGACATGGAGTTCCTCCTCCACATCATAGCTGATCCTTTTCTTGGCTTCCCTACCAAGCATACAAGCAATCATTAGCTATGATCTTCCCATGAATTAACAATTCAATATATACATACGTGTATAACATTCATTCTTGCTATTTTTCAAACATGCAATTCTTATGCTATAAACAGAAATAGTTCAAGGTGAGGAATTTCCATCTTATCAACATTGCCTTGCTACTCCCATTGCCTCTTCCGCAATGCATATTACAGCCAATTACTCTCAATAAGGCCTCCACAACCTTCTATGCAATTCCTGCTTCTCATCCCAAGCATAGAGAATGCATTTCACACTTTCAATGACTGTCTCTGGGGGACGACAGGGGTCAAGGGGACTTGCCCCCTTGTGGCTTCCCTGCGCCACTTCAGGGTGGGTCGAGGGCAGTGGCCTTGTTTTTTTTTGTAAATATTTCCATTTCGCGCAATCTGAAGCATAAGTTCCATGGCATTTTTCAACTTTCGGTACCTGAAAAATCTCCCTGGAAAACAACTGAAATTCCATGTTTCGGAGCAACTCGTCCAGTTCTTCCGACCTGTTGCGGAGGAACTCGCTGAGTTCTTCCAACATGTTGCACAGCAACTCGCTGAGTTCTTCCACCTAAAACACTTAGAAAACTTTTGAGATTTTTCGGACCAACTCACCGATTCCTTCTGCCGTTGCAGACCAACTCGCCGAGTTCTTCCGCCATTGCAAACCAACTTGCCGAGTTCTTCCAGTTGGAGAACTTACAAATTTCCAGCCGACCATTTCGGCAAAAACTCGCTAGTTCTTTCCGTCGTTTCGGTGAAAACTCGCCAACTCCTTCCGCCGTTTCGGCGAAAACGCGCCAACTCCTTCCGCCATTTCGGCCCAAAACTTATAACTTTCCGCCGAAATTTTCCTTCTTTTTTGGCGAACTTATTGATTTTCTGCCGGTTCATTGCAGAACAACTTGCCAAGTTTTTCCGGAAACTTCGGCGGAAACTCGCCAGTTCTCGCCGACAACTTCGGCGCAACTCAGTGAGATTCGCCGAAACGCATCGGCTCAACTCCACGAGACTCGCCGAAACAGTTAGGTAAAACACTTAGAAAAATTTGAAAATTTGCAATTTTCTTAATGATCAGTTTTGAGCAGGAGGAATACTTACCTCTGCAACTGCGATAGGTATCCCATGAAGGCCCAATGCTGCAACTATCAGCTCTGATACCATTCTGTCGCATACCCTCCCATCCATCCAAGGAAAGGAAGGGAACATGATGCCAAATTCTGGGCTTTTACATGATCTCAGCCCAATTCATTAGATTCACAGCAATAAAATCAATGTCTGTAGATGTAAATTCAATAAACATGCACAACGAAAATAAAACATAATCCACACAAATTACTGATGCATACAACATATAACCAATCATTAAATTAATACAGTGCAGAAGTAAATACGCATAAGAATATACTCATCTTCATTGTGCAATTGTCCTAGACAACTAGCTATGTCGCTGCAACATTCCACCCAACCATAGGTCTCTGCCCAGCCTGTATTCTTTCAGCACTCAGAGATCACCCCCGAGCTGGGCATGATTTCTACAAGGAAAAGGGGACATTCAAGCTCACACACAGCCAAGTAATCATTTCATCTCAGCCAAGCTAGTCCACAGCTGGGTTTAACAGGTTACATTTGAACCTTGGATGCTTGCACTCAAGCTCAAGCCAAAACAATGGATATCCATCTCAACCCCAACATCCTCTTACACACAACAAAATCAGAAGCTAGGCATGGATACACATTTCCATTAATGGGGTTTACAAACAGGATGGCCATGGGTTTTCCCCGAAACGTAGGCACACCAAAAACGCATTTGTGAGAGAGAAAATCGACCATAGGGAAGAAAAAAATTTCTCCCACAGATATACAAGGAATCGGTGAGCCAAAACAACCTATATGGTCCCCAAATCGATTTCCCTTTCATCCCCATTGTTATACAACACAAAAACGCCCTTCCCAGCTAGGAGAATGAAGGAAACATAGCAAAGAGCATGGAGAAAAATGCCCAGGTAGCTCTAAACTCGTGGGAGCGCAAAGTTGGCTCATGGATAATGGCTTGGGGAGCAATTCATGGCTCTTTTCTTGCCCAAGAATCAAAATGTGATTTCCTATGTAGGGTGACTTTCCCATACCCGAATTTGGATAGCCATACCACTCATTCTCCAAGGCATTAACTACCTCAACCAACTCTTGGGAGAAATCAATGATTGGGTACAAAAGTCAACATGGGTAGTTGAGGGTTTGATGGGTTCTCTCATTGACACTTGGCTTGACTTGATTGGTTCAAGGGTTTGAATGTTTTCCCTCCCAATTCCTTGAAAAATCATGCCCCCATCTCTTTGTTGCATTGCATAGCTAGTTGTGGGTATTTTATTAAAATGCATTTTTACATGATGTTTGAATTCCAATGTGCATGGCTAGCACACAAACCTTATGCATCAATAAATCGATGGCAGGGCCTTGGCCTTGAGCTCCTCACTATGATTTTATAACAATATTACATCATTTACATTTTAATGCAATAGGGTCAAGGTCGGGATGTGACAACTAGGCCCTGGGAGCCTGTTGAAGTCCATATAGATATTTCTTCAGTTTGCAAACATAATATTTGTTTTGTGAGAGTGAGAAAGCTTCTGCTTGCTCAATGTATACCTCCTCTTCAAGATATCCATTTATAAATGCCGATTTTAAATCCATCTGATATACTTTGACATCCTCTGCACAATCATAGGCTAGGAATAACCTAATTGCTTCCATCCGCACCACAGGGGAACGTTTTCTTCAGAGTCTATTTCCTTGATATACACATATCTTTTTCATACCCGTATCGCCTTATTTTTGACAACCTGTCCTTCTTCATTTAATTTGTTTATGAATACTCACTTTATTCCAATTACATTCTTATTCTTAGGTCTTGGAACACGTTTCTAGGTTTCGTTCTTTTCAATTTGATCTAATTCCTTAATCATGGCCTTCATATTTGGCTTCTTCAATTCCTTCTAGTTCTATTTGAGACAGTAATGAGAAATGCACTTCTTCAGTTGGATTGCTCAGACTCCTTCTAGTTCTTAAATGAGCATCTTTGTCTCCGATAATAAAATTTTCTGAATGATTCTTTTGGACATATCTAGAATGGCACTTTGTGTCCAATATTCCTTCTTCTAATCCGCGCCGATATACTTCCTTCTATGGAACTTCTATTTGTTGATTTTATTCATTTGATTGTTCTAGCAAGGTTAAATCATCATCTTCATCAATTCTTCTATGAGTCAGTACTTCATCAACTTTTACTTCAGGACTTTCAACTATCTTTCCGAGTCACAGATTATAGCACTTGTAGGATTTTCTTCTAGAGGAGTAACTGAGGAAAAATCCTTCATCTAATCTAGAATGAAAATCTCCAATGCTTTCTTCATTTATTTTGATGTAGCATTTGCTTCCGAATATTCTAAAATGATCAACTATAGATATTCTTCTTTCCAGAGTTCATATGGTGTTGAACAACTATTTTTATAATCAAACATCTATCTCGAATGTAGATAGGTGTATGAATGGCATGTGTCCAAAACATATTTGACAACTTTGATTTGTTCAACATTGTCCTGGCCATTCTAATTCGATGTTTGTCACAATAGTTATCAAACTTGTTTGAAGTATATTCTCCTCCATTGTCGGATTTTAAATATTTTATTCTTAAGTCAGTTTCATTTTCAAATACTTCTTTATAAGTTTTGAAACATTCGAATGTTTCTGACTTTTCTATAAGAAAGAACACCGATGTCATATGAGTGTAATCATCAATTAAAAGAAGGAAGTAAGCTTAAGTAAGCCAAGGGTTCCCTTTAGGAACTCTATAGGTGGCTTTCTTGACTGAAGGCTATCATGGCCCCATCATACCCACTCACACTACACAAAGGTTACCACTGCTCATACAGTCCTCTTGAGCATCCTTTCTTTACTTTTCCTCTAAACGTGCGTCCATTCCCTTAGTGTGTAGTCAATATTGACAACCCTATCATAACCCAGAACCAGAAAGGTGTGCACCCCCTTTCAGATGTGAGACATGTAGGCCCTAATCATACTCAAGCAGTCTGAAATAATAATGAAATAATAGAACATGCGCTGCATATTAAATCTAATAACCAGACATGTATATTTAGAGTTCGGGTTACAGAATACTTATCCCTTTCCAGATGTATCCTTCCTTCATTTGCGAAGAATGGGGGCTTCCTTCTCTGAGTCAATAGTACTTCGGTTTGCCACCCCAATCTTTTCACGTTCCATAGCACTCACATGCGTCCTTGGCATAATTTTACTGTCTCACTCACATGGTTTACCAATGTGCAGTTCGTCTGAGAAAGTATCAACATTTACAATGGCGTTTCACCCAAAACCCATTTCCAAAGCATGGGATCCTTCCCATCTAGTTTGGCTTCTACAGGCCATCACACATGGTCTTCTTGCAATGTGTCATCCTGGCACACTTATCAAATAACCAAATAGTCAACAACATTTAGCAATAAGCTTCAAATATGATTGTTCCATAACCAATCATTAGCATTAATAATTAAATTCAATATGAATTTGCAATTCTGTCTATTACAGAAATTGATTTTCTTAGCAATGAGGCTATCATCATATTGTTTGGATGTCGTAAGTGGTATCACTCTGTCCATTATGGTCTCACCCTTGCTACCATAGATGAACATCCACCTACAACATGTCCTCCTGACACAAATTTTTTTTTTTATAAGCCAAACCGTGATTAGCAATTATAAGCAAATTCTCAAATCTGAAATCTACAAATATGTTTTCCTACAGTAATTAGATTTGCAACCATGAGACTATTCTCATAAACTTAAATCATACAATTTTAAGATTTGTTTCATGCATAAGTTACAACCATGAGAACCTTCTCATAACCTTTGGCTTCTGCACATGGTAGATCCCGGTCTTTACTATGGACTTATCCTCATTGCCATACGAAAGACTTTTCTACCTGAAACTGAAACTTCAATCAGCCAAACACGTTGTGAGTATCTATGCATATAATCCTTTCATTCCCACAACAGTCACTGAAGTGATCTCAAAATTATAACACTCAATAATTCAAACACCTTCAGCTATTAACATTTGGAATGCAATGAAATATATACATTTCTATATATGCATCATTATCACAATAAAATTGCAAGACACAGTCACACTATCCATGCAATTTAAATAAACTGTAAATACTCATTACTTCACATTCCATGCAACTCTGTCCTTCCAACAGAGTGCTCTGGTAGCCCATCACATGTCTACCTTCTTCATGCAATCATTCTCCTGCATTCATAGCAGCTCATGAAATGGTTTCAGGATTAACAATAGTCCACCATTTCATCTATTTTCTAACTGCATTGGAAGATATATATGTCACACCTATGCATTCACACAATGCATCTCAACATGTGCAGCCACACATATGCATGCATATTCTCACCATTTACATAATCTTTTAACGTGCATTCACTCAATGCATAACCCCTCAATTCACCCTTGCATACTATGCATTCCAACATATTATGGCCTAACCATGCTTATCTCATATGGCATACACTACCACAACATGACTATAAGTCTTTACTTTCTTTGGTTGTTAAACTCACAACCAATACACACAAATGGCATGATGTAATTTTCATATGAATGCATTGAGGTTTATAAGAACTATAGGGTGCAAGGCTCCTTGCCTTTACTTACCTGTACCTCACCATACTTGGTAGGATTATATTCACATTCAACACTCAGTACCATAGGCAAACCAAATCAACATAGTTTAAACATAATGGAAGGGATCTTACCAATCCTCCTTCAACCTTCATGCAATTAAGCAGAAATAACCATTACCTGCATGGATGTCATTAACATCGCTTGATGTTACATGATCAGTTGGCCTCTTACCAAGGCTACACAGTCCTTTTTCCAATCTCATGATCATAGATTTGTTGCACCATCCTTTTGGTCATATGCAACAACATCATCCACATCCTTAGCCATGCTTCGGTTTTCTTTGGTCCTACAACCAATGCGAACGCAACTAATTATCAGAAACCACAATAATTATCTTAAGTCGCTCATTGCATATGTAAAACCTCACTATATTTTACCAATTTGCAATATCATATACACGCAAAAACATTTCCACATGCACTGTGCAATGTTTATTAATATGCCATCTAGTGCATATTCATCTCATCTATCCAATCTCTTGCATTTTCAATCATGCTTCTATGATATGGTTCCTACAACATTAGTTGTCATCAACCATAGGCATTACCATTAGTGGGATATTGCATGTATAACTTCACTACCTTTACCCATATGCAACATCATTCTCATGCATAAACAATTCACATGCACTATGCAATGACTCTTTAATCCTTCCCACTAATTCATATGCATTTAATCTGCTACTCGCTTGCATTTCCAACATCCCTATGCCATAACGTTTAGTATATGAAACTTAGGAAATATAAGTATAATAGAAAGAGAGGAGTTAAGGATTTATCCCTTTCTAATTCCCCCTCATGACATGGAGTTCCTCCTCCACATCATAGCTGATCCTTTTCTTGGCTTCCCTACCAAGCATACAAGCAATTATTAGCTATGATCTTCCCATGAATTAGCAATTCAATATATACATACGTGTATAACATTCATTCTTGCTATTTTTCAAACATGCAATTCTTGTGCTATAAACAGAAATAGTTCAAGGTGAGGAATTTCCCTCTTATCAACATTGCCTTGCTACTCCCATTGCCTCTTCCGCAATGCATATTATAGCCAATTACTCTCAATAAGGCCTCCACAACCTTCTTTGCAATTCCTGCTTCTCATCCCAAGCATAGAGAATGCATTTCACACTTTCAATGACTGTCTTCGGGGGACGACGGGGGTCAAGGGGGCTTTCCCCCTTGTGGCTTCCCTGCGCCACTTCAGGGTGGGTCGAGGGCAGTGCCCTTGTTTTTTTTTGTAAATCTTTCTATTTCGTGCAATTTGGTGCATAAGTTCCATGGCATTTTTCAACTTTCGGCACCTGAAAAATCTCCCTGGAAAATAGCTGAAATTCCATGTTTCAGAGCAACTCGTCCAGTTCTTCCGACCTATTGCGGAGCAACTCGCTGAGTTCTTCCAACTTGTTGCGGAGCAACTCGCTAAGTTCTTCCACTGAAAACACTTACAAAATTTTTGAGATTTTTCGGACTAACTCGCCTAGTCCTTCCGCCGTAGCGAACCAACTTGTCGAGTTCTTCCACCGTTGCGAACCAACTTGCCGAGTTCTTCTAGTTGGAGAACTTAATAATTTCCGGCTGACCATTTCAGCAAAAACTCGCCAGTTCTTTCCGCTATTTCGACGAAAACTCACCAACTCCTTTCGTCGTTTCGGCGAAAACTCGCCAACTCCTTCCGCCGTTTCAGCCCAAAACTTCTCACTTTCCGCCGAAATTTTCCTTCTTTTTCGGCGAACTTATTGATTTTTTGCCGGTTCATTGCAGAACAACTTGCCAAGTTTTTCCATTAAATTCGGCGGAAACTGCCAGCTCTCGCCGGAAACTTCAGCGCAACTCAATGAGATTCTCCGAAACGCATCGGCTCAACTCCAGGAGACTCATCGAAACAGTTAGGTAAAACACTTAGAAAAATTTGAAAATTTGCAATTTTCTTAATGACCAGTTTTGGGTAGGAGGAATACTTACCTCTGCAACTGCAATAGGTATCCCATGAAGGCCCAATGCTGCAACCAGCAGCTCTGATACCATTCTGTCACATATCCTCCCATCAATCGAAGGAAAGGAAGGGAAAATGATGCCAAATTCTGGGATTTTACATGATCTCAGTCCAATTCATTAGATTCACAACAATAAAATCAATGTGTGTAGATGTAAATTCAATAAACATGCACAGCGAAAATAAAACATCATCCACACAAATTACTGATGCATACAACATATCAACAGTCATTAAATTAATACAGTGCATAAGTAAATACACATAAGAATATACTCATCTTCATTGTGCAATTGTTCCAGACAGCTAGCTATGCCGCTGCAATGTTCCGCCCAACCATAGGTCTCTGCCCAGCCTGTATTCTTTCAACACTCAGAGACCACCCTCGAGCTGGGCATGATTTCTACAAGGAAAAGGGTACATTCAAGTTCACACACAGCCAATTAATCATTTCATCTCAGCCAAGCCAGTCCACAGCTGGGTTTAACAGGCTACATTTGAACCCTGGATGCTTGCACTCAAGCTCAAGCCAAAACAATGGATATCCATCTCAACCGCAACATCCTCTTACACACAACAAACTCAGAAACTGGGCATGGATACACATTTCCATTAATGGGGTTTACAAACAGGATGGCCATGTGTTTTCCCCAAAACGTAGGCACACCAAAAATGGATTTGTGAGAGGGACAATTGACCATAGGGAAGAAAAAAATTTCTCCCACAGATATACAAGAAATCAGTGAGCCAAAACAACCTCTATGGTCCCCAAATCGATTTCCCTTTATTCCCGATTGTTATACAACAGAAAAATGCCCTTCCCAACTAGGAGAATGAAGGAAACACAACAAAGACCATGGAGAAAAATGCCCAGGTAGCTCTAAACTTGTGGGAGAGAAATGCTAGTTCATGGATAATGGCTTGGGGAGCAAGTCATGGCTCTTTTCTTGCCCAAGAAGCAAAATGCGATTTCCAATGTAGGGTGGCTTTCCCATACCCGAATTTGGACAGCCATACCTCTCATTCCCCAAGCCATTAACTACCTCAACCAACTCTTGGGAGAAATCAATGATTGGGTACAAAAGTCAACATGGGTAGTTGAGGGTTTGATGAGTTCTCTCATTGACACTTCGCTTGACTTGATTGGCTTAAGAGTTTGAATGTTTTCCCTCCCAATTCCTTGTAAAATCATGCCCCCATCTCTTTGTTGCATTGCATAGCTAGTTGTGGGTATTTTATTAAAATGCATTTTTACATGATGTTTAAATTCCAATGTGCTGGGCTAGCACACAAACCTTATGCATCAATAAATCGATGGCGGGGCCTTGGCCTTGAGCTCCTCACCATGATTTTATAACAATATTACATCATTTACATTTTAATGCAATAGGGTCAAGGTCGGGATGTGACAACTAGGCCCTGGGAGCCTGTTTAAGTCCATATAGATATTTCTTAAGTTTGCAAGCATAATATTTGTTTCGTGAGAGTGAAAAACCTTATGCTTGCTCAATGTATACCTCCTCTTCAAGATATCCATTTATAAATGTCGATTTTACATCCATCTAATATACTTTGACATCCTCTGCACAATCATAGGCTAGGAATAACCTAATTGCTTCCATCCGCACCACAGGGGAACGTTTTCTTCAAAGTCTATTTCCTTGATCTATGCATATCTTTTTCATACCCGTATCGCCTTATTTCTGACAACCTGTCCTTCTTCATTTAATTTGTTTATGAATACTCACTTTATTCCAATTACATTCTTATTCTTAGGTCTTGGAACAAGTTTCTAGGTTTCGTTCTTTTCAATTTGATCTAATTCCTTATTCATGGCCTTCACATTTGGCTTCTTCAATTCCTTCTAGTTCTATTTGAGACAGTAATGAGAAATGCACTTCTTCAGTTGGATTGCTCAGACTCCTTCTAGTTCTTAAATGAGCATCTTTGTCTCCGATAATAAAATTTTCTGAATGATTCTTTTGGACATAGGGTGAAAACTTGAAGGTGGGTAACACTTTCGTGAGAAACGAGTGGGAAATCGTCTTAGCGGAAGTTATTCGGCCGAATAATTTACATTATTCGGCCGAATAATTTACATTATTCGGCCGAATAATTTAAATTATTCGGCCGAATAATGCAAAGGTTATTCGGCCGAATAACCATGAATAGTTCTCCGTCCAGCCTAACGGAGATCCTTGAAATGTGTGCAAACAGTTGCCGCACGAAAATTTTTTTTTGGCAATAGTTTATTCGGCCGAATAATTATTCGGCCGAACAATTAATCGGCCGAACAATTAATCGGCCGATTAATTGTTCGGCCGAGTAATTGTTCTGCCGAATCATTATTCGGCCGATTAATTGTTCGGCCGAACTATTTTTCTGCATAAAAGCACAGCATCGGCTGCCATTTGGCATTCTTTGCTGTGATTTTGCTGGACCCCGCAGCGGGCCCGCATCGCCTCTGTCGCCACCTTGCCGCTATACGACGACCCGCCTGCTGACGCTCCGCGAACTGCTGCTACCCCACGACTAGCTGTTGCTGCCTGTCTTCTTGATGCCCGTCGGCTATACGGTTGATAGCTCGTCTCTACGTTCGCCACCCTGCTGTGTGCCGACGACTCGCTGATGCCCTGCGATCTTTTGTAGTTCGTCGGCTTTACGGTAGATAGTTTTTCGGTTTGTTGGCTGGTTCATGCTCTTTCTTGTTGGGTTTAGCTCGTCGTCAGTTACGCTTTGGGTGGCAGGTTGCCCGTTTGTTTTGCTGCGTGGAGGTGGTTGCGGTTTTGTTTGCAGTCTTCAAATCTGTCATTTAGGTATGTTTTTTTCATAGTTGTGTTGTTTTGATTCTGGCTGTGTATGTGATTTGTTAAGTTGATGACATTTTTTTCTGCTTGGTGAAGGAATAAGTTTCGTGGAGCGTTGGTGGAACGAATAATAGCGGTGTCGTTTGGATATAGGTATGTCGCATATTCTGCCCATTGCTTTGTGGTTTTAAAAAAAATTTAAAAAAATCTGTTATGGCTGTTAAAATTAGAAGTTTAACTTTTTTATAATCAATGTTGATTTTAGAGATGATTTTATGTGCATGAGCAGGGTCGATGTAGTCTGCACATGAACTCTGTTCATGAGCAGAGTCCATGGACTCTGCACATGAACTCTGTTCATGAGCAGAGTCCATGGACTCTGCACATGAACTCTGGTCATGAGCAGAGTCCATGGACTCTGCACATGAACTCTGGTCATGAGCAGAGTCCATGGACTCTGCTCATGACTCTGTTCATGAGCAGAGTTTATGGACTCTAAGAGGTTAATGAACTGTTCATGAAGTGTACCACAAGAGTATTAAATCTTTGTAGTAATTTAAGCCTGCTTGTATTCAAAGGCAAACAAGTATATTCAGGTTATGCTCATAAATAATATCCATAAGTTTATGTTAGGCATAGTCGTGCATGCCGTGCTAGGTATTAAACCTTAATAAGGTAGTATTAATAGTTTATTACAGGATAAACTGTATTACGACCATGTTATATTTAATTAGCCTGATTCTAATCCTCGTTATTATGCCTCGTTATTATGCTTGTAATTTAATTATTAATACCGAAGCACGTCTATATTATCTGGAAAGCTAATCTGGTTAAAAGTAATGCTCTTTACTGTGCCTGGTTTAATCCGAGCAAGCTTATTTCTGGTTAATAAGAGCCTATAATATTTTAATTAATGTGGCAGGAAATTGTAATTGACTAATCACTTCACCATTAACACTGTATAATGAACACAGTCCATGGACTATGCTCATGAACTCTGTTCATGAGCAGAGTCCATGGACTCTATAATAGATATATTTACCCTAAGCATAGCTAGGTCCACTTATACAAATTAATAGAGTTGTTTTGTTTAAATGTTTTATGTATTTAACGTTCAATTTGGTGTATAAATAGAAACATGTTTTATTTGCCGAGAGATAATATAATGGGGTAGAGCAGAGTTCATGAACTCTGCTCATGAACTCTGTTCATGAGCAGAGTTCATGAATTCTGCTCATGAATAGAACTTTGCTCATGAATAGAACTCTGCTTATGTTATGGTCTTTTTTATATATAAAAATGGTAAGATATTTTTTATATCAAACAAGATAACGGGTATTTGTCTTATTCTTATGGAATGCAACACCATGGCTTCTTTATATAAATGGATATTTAAACCCTAAACTTGAATGAGTATCATATTAAGTTTCCCTTAAAAGTTCTATGTTCTTAGGTATTTTTTTTATAAAAATGAAGGAATGTTTGTTTATTGAGATATAGAACAAAAACATAAGTGATCAGTGAAAAATTTGGAAGATTATTGTGTACTATTACAATTAAATGATTATAAGATGATTATTGATGTTATGTTTATGGTGCAATAGTGTTCTTAGAGCTAGAAGAGGAACTTACGAAAGAAAATAATTATAATATTTTAGGTGGCTCTACATTTTGTATGCAGATTTTTAAGAGATGCTTTTAAGTTTGTAGAATGAACATGTACAATTTCAATGTGTGGAAGTTGTTTTATCATAAATATAAATTAGAAATCTCTTAATAAGTGGATATATATGTTATACTATTTTAGCTAGCTCTACATTTTGTATGCAGGTCCTTAGTAGATATGTTTTTAAGTTTGTAGAGTTAACATGTACAACTTTAGTGTGTGTAAATTGTATTATTATAAAAATGAGCTAGAATTCTCTTAATAAGAATATATATATATGTTTAGTGAGATGTTTGTTCATTGACATATATATTTCAACCATATTTGTTGGATTAAAAGTTATTAAGGTTATTATACTACTTCAATTAATCATGTTATGACTTATATTTGATAATGAAATGATTATTAGATATATCTTTATGCTGCAATATTAGTGATGGTAAGGAATTTTAGGTAATTAATTAGAGTTAGGAGGGGGACTTACATTTTGTATTTTTTTATCAAATATTGGCTTGATGTTTGTAGAATAGTCATGTACAATTTCAATATGTTAATGTTTGTGTAAATTTAGAAGTTATATCAAATGGAAAGAGAGTCTTCGAGGGGAAAGCGTAGGAGGTCATCACAATCCTCAGGAATTGGTGTTCCAGTTGGTAGTCGAAGGTTGTCGAATTCACCGAGAGGTTCGAGTTTATTGCATGGGAGAGGTTTGTTGATTATGCTATGACAATCTATTTGATTTTTTTTAATAATTTTGAATTGAATTTTTTGCTACATGGGAATAAATATATTAAGCAAATGTATTTTGTTTGCAGTTTACGTCAATGTTAAATGCAAATAATTTTCGAGTCTCCAGTAGTCAAAATCGAGAGCATCCTAGTCAAAATGAAGAGCGCTTAGGAGAGGTATTTTAATTATAATATTTATGATTGAACATGATATTTTTTTTGTTTGCTTGAATTTTAATAAATATCAATGTATCTTATTGTTAATTTGACTTATTTATGCAGGTTTCATTAGATTCCAACTTTTTAGATGATTTACCATTTCTTGTGAGCTAATGATTTTAATTTTTTTGTTTTGGTTTTAAGTTAATTGCTTAATTTATTATTTGTATCTACTATGTTTTATTTATTAACAAAATTTAAATTTTAGGGAAGAGACCATTTAGAAATTGGGGGCGAAGATGTGGGGTCTCTAATGAATGCAGATATTGCCACTGAGGTAATTTTGTTGAATTAGAAATGATCTTTGATATATAAGTTTAATGTTTTATATTTTTTTGATTTATTTGAAAATTGTTTTTGTACATGTTGCAGCTTGGCTCTTTGAGGTCCTTTGGAGCTAAAGGAAAGTCTCTAGGGGAAAAAAGTGGTGGACATGCATCCAAAGAATTTGATGTATGATTTTTTTAATAATTGAATTGTTTTGTAGATGAGTTTAATATCTTAATATTTTGAATTTAGTTTAAAATTGTTTAAATAATTTATGATCTAAATTTATAATTTGTTTTTTTGTGTATTGTAGGTAGAGTTGAGTCCCAGGGAAGGTCCTAGTGGAAAATAGTGGAAAGATATTGGTCTAGATGGATAGTGGTTCAGACTTTATTGTTTTTGTTGATATATATATTTTGTAGTTGTTTTGAACATGGAGGGTATTTATTTTTTGATTATATATACATGTACATTGAATTCACATGTTCATCAACTTTTTTTTGGATTATATACATGAGTACATGTCTATTATTTCTCATTTGGTAAATGTTTAGAATATGTTTTGCATGAATGTTTAAAGTGTTTTGATAATATTTATAATATGTTTTGCATGAATGTTTAAAATGTTTTTATAGGTGTAATCCAAGGTTAGGAAATGTTGAATGATGAGAATGAATGTTATGAAGTTAGAAAATGTTGAATGATGAAAATGAATGTTGAATGTTAGGAATGTTTAAAATGTTATTCCAAGTTGGGAAATGTTCAATGTTGATAATGAATGTTATGTTAAGAATCAATGTTGAGAAAAAATGAATGGGAGGTGTTAGAGAAAAAAGAATGTAGGGAAAGAATGAATGGGAGGTGTTATGGAAGAAGGAATGTTTTTATAGGTGTAATCCAAGGTTAGGAAATGTTGAATGATGAGAATGAATGTTATGACTTGCTAGAAAATGTTGAATGATGAGAATGAATGTTGAATGTTAGGAATGTTATGACTTGTTAGAAAATGTTGAATGATGAGAATGAGTGTTATGACTTGTTAGAAAATGTTGAATGATGAGAATGGATGTTGAATGTTAGGAATGTTTAAAATGTTATTCTAAGTTGGGAAATGTTCAATGTTGAGAATGAATGTTATGGTAAGAATCAATGTTGAGAATATATGTTAAAATTTTTGATAGAAACATGGATGAATTAGGAAGTTTAAAAGCAAATATATGTTAAGATCAAATTTTGATATAATGGATTTTTAATTAATTTAATTTTTATTTTCAATTTTCAGGTATATTTGATGCGGCTGAAATCATGGCAAATGGGGGTAACGGTTTTTTGTTTTTTAATCATAAGCGAAGGTTCCAGGATTGTGAAGTTTGTGCTAGATTAGAGCAATGATTTTAAACAACAATTTGACGGATTTTCGTTCATTTGTTGTAAATAATCATTTCTCTAACTTAGCATAAGCTTCACAATCCTGGAATCCTTGCTTGTGATTAAAAATCAAATGATCGTTATCTCCATTTGCCATGATTTCAGTTATGTGAATTTGCACAAGCGATATTTTAAATTAAAGATATGGGACGGAGAACTTGGTGACAATTTTAAGATATCTATTTAAGATCATATTTATGGTGAAGTATGTATTAAAAAAACATGTTCGATGGAATTAAAATAATACAAAATTTAATATGTTTTTTTGTGATTTTTCGTTAGTATCAATCAACCAAAAGTAAAAATTCGGGGCGGAGTGGGGATAGCCACATCCGTTATCTCATCCCTTAGTGGTCTAATAGACATATGGGGACCCGAATAAAGTAATTTTGAATTTTCAAATTATATTTGAATTCATTTTTAAGCATGTGAAAGTACAACCATTTAAGCTTTTATGTTAGTTGTCATTCAAGAAAATATTCATAAAATCTCAATGAAAAAATAAAATCTCAATGAAAAAATATACTGTGCACAACAATTTTGATAATTGGACAAAAAATATATTGCACACAACAATTGACATGGACAAAAATATAGATCAATTTATTTTTGATATGTAGTTAAAAACATCGCAATGGAATACCATCTTCAACTATCCGTTCATGGTCACATATGGATAGTTTCCATTTTTTGGTTTTTATTTGTTTTTTTGATGGAACTTGTATCAATTTTATTCGAGATGCACATACTAAATGACTATATTGACAACATATAACATCGGGCTCATAATCTTGAAAGTAGACATAATTTTTAGTCATGTGTGTCTGTTGAAAAAAGTAGCCTTTTAAAATGATGGATCCTCTTTCGTATGTAAATCCGTTGTCGTTGTAGTCCTCCAATAACTTCATTTTTCCTTCAGTGCATCGCATCAAATAATATTTGACATTTTCGTTGTTGTCTACAGGTGCAATCACAGCGAAAACATCTCCTGTGCAAGTTATGATTGGTGTTAGTGTATTTAAATGAATTAAATTGACTACTTATGGCGATGGATTAGAATGAACAATTGATTAAAAAGTCAAAAACAAGTTTATTACCTTCTCTTACGAGATCTGAAATTCTATCGCCATCAGACGATATTGCTATTTCTTCTGATTCTAATTCTTCAACACTTGCTAGCGGCATTTTTCCTTTTGGATTAATCTCTGTGTGTCTCCAAGCTTTTACGTAGTTGTTTGTTATGTTTTCACAAACTTCTGTAGACTCGACATTTTCAATGCAAATATGACAAAAGCATGATTGCTTTCTACTGTCAAATGCAAACACGTTGTGAAATGATTTTGTTTGAATAGAGTGAAGATATCTAGTTCCATGTATGGTGCTAGCGTCATATGGTATTGATCTATTTATATCTTGGATCCCAACAAGCCAAAAAAACCTACACAATAAATAGTGTACATGTGTACTTAAATGTTAGTATATACATTTTTTTAAATTTTAAGAAATAATATAAATTAAAAAAATAGTGGACATACCTGCGCACGTCTTTTGATTGTTGATTATAATCATGGCTTAGATTTAATTGACACCATTGGACAACCTCTGCAGCTGAATGAAATCGTGCTGAAGAATAGTTCATTTTCCATCTTCGAAGTGCTCTTTTCACGCATGCTCCTGCACCATCATGCTCACCTTTTCCATGCCCAGTTTCAAAGAAATTCCAGCGATGTTTAATGTTCAGCGCTTTATGAAGTCGACATAACCAAAAAAATGATCGGGAAGATTTAAATTGACCCGCACATCCATCAGACCATATCCAATGCTCTTTGAATTTGATTTCGCATTTTTTCAGTGATTCATAGAAAATAATTTCTATACAATGTTGGACAAAATGTGTGTCGTGTGTACGATCATCGCTGATATAGAAGTGATATTCTTTAATCACATCTCGATTGTCACATGTGCTTTCAATGCCATCGACATCTTGTTGAGAATGTCTATATACGACATGGACAAATATCGAAACTTGGTCAGAGTGATAGTATTCACTCTGTATTTCTTTTTGTGCAGCAAATGTATAGTTTTCAGCGAAATCAACCACCGACAAAATTGTTCCGGGTGGAAAAATTTCACGAGACTGTTTGAATTGAAGATCTTGCCATCGTGCTCTATGTGAATGCTGGGTGTATTTATAAATTTCGCTTTCAAATTTTTTGAGAAAATCTGTGACGCATATCTTGTCTTCTAGCAAATCAATTCTTTTAGAATGTGAATCACTAGAACTTGTACTATAGTTGATGTATTTGTATCTCTTCCAATCAACATTTACATTTGACAACGATTGATCATTGTCGATAGGGTATTTATTGTGGAATAACACCAAATTTCCACAATGATGACAATGTTTTCCATTGACACATTTCTTTGAATAAAATACTTCATCATGATTTCTCTCACATAAAATTTGAGATATGAATTCACGTATCGTTGGCGGAGGTGGTGAATTTGTCCAAAACATTTTACCAAATTCAAGAAACGTATCATAATATAACTGAAATTGCACATGATAACGGCAACAACATGTATCACGTATAGTTATAGGTCGAACATACCATGGTTTTTGTTGCACAAATGTAGTGATTGATATATTAATTCCACGATGATCTTCCTTGAATTTATTGAACAATTGTACTTGTGTCATGTCCATTATATGTTTTGGTTGGCTTTCATATACATTTCGTGATATTCTTTTGCGTATCACATCTCTTGCATTTGGTGAAACTCGAGCATGTTCCAACCAATATTCTCGTACAATATCTTTAACCCCTGCTCCTAATCTATCTTTGTAAGGTTGTCTACAAATAATTGCCCAACAAGCAAGTTCATTATTTTCATCTATTTGCATTCTGAATTTGCTATGTTTGTATAATGTTTTTCTTGATGTTCCAACTGCTTTTGCTAGTTCTGTTGTCAAACGCTTTTGTTTAGTACTAGCTGAAAGAATTGCTGTATGAATTGCTTTACGTGCAGCACTGATATCTTTCTTCCTGGATTTTTTAAATTTTTTTATTGCATCGCCTATATTTTCCATCACATTTTGTTTCAATTTCGACTCTTTTGTTACTTTGTGAATACCCAATAACGATGTAGCACCTTCTAATTTCTTGGACACTAATAAACATCTCAAAATTTGTGCTTGTCCTGCTATTGAGTAATCTTTGAGAACTTCATCATAAAATTTTGTAGCACGATATCATGCAACATGTATTGGTAGTTTTTCTCCATATTTGTCGCAATCAATGTCTTCTAACATTTCATCATCAATAGTAAAAGTACCTATACATCAAATTAAATTTAATTTAACATATATCAAAAAATAAAATTCATTATAAAAAAATGAATTTGGAAAATATATGATATATACATACCAGGTTCAATTTCTGGATTTTGAACTTGATCTTCAATATTGATTTCATCGACATTAGCATGTAAATCACTATTTACATCTTCTACAATGTTCTTTTCAACTTCAATTTGTTCTTCTTGTACTCTATTTTCAATTTCCATTTCTTCAACATTGTCATGTAAATCTGTATTTATATCTTCAATAGTTCTCTCTTCCGTTTCAGCAACCCTTTGTTTTTTGGCAATATATCTGAGTTTTTGTTTCTCTCTATTATCATCATCATCACGTTTACGATCAGCTTTTCCTTTACGATTTCTCTTATTGCCCATGGTTGTTTAATCTATAGACGATAAATTAAAGAATCATGTTACTTTATAGTAAAAACAAATAAATTAAGATTTAAAAACATTTACGGAATTTATAAAAACATGAACTGAAATTTACTTTACCTTTTAAAAATTTTGTAAGAGTCTTTTGAAGAAGATTTGTTTGGAATTAACTTTCTTTTGAAAAAATTCTCTGAACAAAAATCTTCTTTGGAAAATAATAAACACACCTTGTGCCAAGGAAGAAAATAAAACACCTTGTAAATAAATCTTTGTTGTAAAATTCATTCCAAGAATACTTTTTTGAAAAAATATCTATGAAAAAAACCACTAGAAAAAAATACTTTCAATAAAAACTTATTTATAAATATATCTGGGAAAAAATCATTGTAAAAAAACAACTCTTTGAAAAAAACCCAATTTCAAAGAAATAAGAAGTACAAAATTACCTTGTAAACAATCCTTTGCAAAATAAGATAACTATTTGAAAAAACTCCTTTCAAATAAATAAGAAGTGCAAAACTACTTTGGAAAAAAATCATTTGCAAAATACCTTAGCAAAACAACTATTTGAAAAAACCTCTTTCAATTAAATAAAAAGTGCAAAGCTACTTTGAAAAAAAAACATCCTTGCAAAGAACCTCCTTGCAAACATGTCTAAGAAAAGAAATATTTTGAAAAAACTCCTTGCAAATATCCCTTAAAAAAAACACTTTCAATGTGTTTTGGAAAAAAGAAGAAGAAACATACTTTGTAAAAATCTCTTTTTCAAAAAAATGTTTTCTTTGCAAATATACAACAAGAAAATAAATATTTGCAAAAAACTTCTTGCAAATATGCCTTAGAAATTTTTTTTCTTCAATGTGCCTTTGGAAAAAAGAAGAAACATACCTTGTAAAAACCTCCTTTTGCAAAAAATGTCTTCTTTCTAAAAATGCAATAAAAAAGAGATATGTTGGAAAAACTCCTTCAATGTGCCTTTTGTAAAAAAGAAGAAGACATAGTTTGTAAAAACCTCCTTTTGCAAAAAATGTCTTCTTTGTAAAAATGCAACAAGAAAATAGATAGTTTGGAAAAACTCCTTGCAAATATGCCTTGGAAAAAAAAACTCCTTCAATGTGCCTTTTGTAAAGAAGAAGAAGAAACATAGCTTGTAAAAACCTCATTTTGCAAAAAATGTCTTCTTTGTAAAAATGCAACAAGAAAAGAGATAGTTTGGAAAAACTCCTTGCAAATATGCCTTAGAAAAAAAACTCCTTCAATGTGCCTTTTGTAAAGAAGAAGAAGAAACATACCTTGTAAAAACCTGCTTTTGCAAAAATTATATCCTCCTTCCGAAATTAGTTTGACAAAAAAATGCGAAGTTCAAACATGCGAAAATAATGAATTAACTTTACGTTTATTTATATGAGTATAAATTTTTATTTTTATTTTTTTTCCGGCCGACGAAATTTTTTTTCCGTTTAGTTATTCGGCCGAATAACCTTCGCTATAAGTTACGGCGCCGTTACGGAAAAAAGTTATTCGGCCGAATAATTATTCGGCCGAATAATTATTCGGCCGAATAATTATTCGGCCGAATAATCTCTGAAACATGACCGATTCAGATCTCTGCAAAATTTTCAGGTTTCTCCATTTTCGGAAGGAGAAAACCACCTCTTACACAACAAAACGAATGTCGGACTTCATACCAGTAGATTCATTATTGAATCTACTTTACGAGGGTATAAATTTTGTTGTATATAGATAAGAACTGATATTTTTTAAGTTTTATATTTGTAACATGTGTCGAGTTATGATTCAACTCTTTAAAAAAACAACGAAAAGAAAAATCCATAACTTTGTAAATACAACACCAAAAAAATCGAAGAAAATGTGGGTCGATTCATTGACGTGTCTACTTCAAAAGGGTGGTCGTAGATTTTTTGATTTTATAGCGGGTTGAGAAAAAAGTGGTGCAACAAAAAGGTTGTTGAAAATCGACTGAGTTTCCGCATGGATCGACTTTAAAAAAATATCATAATTAGTATAGAGGTCCATTGGATGCAAACTTATAGTCACGCGTTAGTACATTGTGTGTAGATTGTCGTAGCATTTTCAGTTTTTGCAAAACACAAGTCTAACAACGATTTTAGTGGTGCAACAAATCATAACTCTTTTGTAGTCTTTTCATTTTATAAGAACACACTGTCAAACATTTGCGAAATCGACATATCAAATCTTAATAAAAAAAATTGAAAAAATTATGAGTAGAAAGCTAACATAATTCTACAAAAGTTTTCTTTTTACGGAAAAGTGAAATTTTAAATAAAAATATCACTTTTGTTCGCCCGAAGTTGGAAGACATGAAAAAAACAGAATTATTTTCTCACGAGACCCCCCAAAATAGACACCCATCTTCATTTTTTCACCCCATATCTAGAAGGGCCCTTTGTGTCCAATATTCCTTCTTCTAATCCGCGCCGATATACTTCCTTCTATAGAACTTCTGTTTGTTGATTTTATTCATTTGATTGTTCTAGCAAGGGTAAATCATCATCTTCATCAATTCTTCTATGAGTCAGTACTTCATCAAATTTTACTTCAGGACTTTCAACTATCTTTCCGAGTCACAGATTATAGCACTTGTAGGATTTTCTTCTAGAGGAGTAACTGAGGAAAAATCCTTCATCTAATCTAGAATCAAATTTTCCAATGCTTTCTTCATTTCTTTTGATGTAGCATTTGCTTCCGAATATTCTAAAATGCTTAACTGTAGATATTCTTCCTTTCCAGAGTTCATATGGTGTTGAACAACTATTTTTATAATCAAACATCTATCACGAAAGTAGATAGGTGTATGAATGGCATGTGTCCAAAACATATTTGACAACTTTGATTTGTTCAACATTGTCCTGGCCATTCTAATTCGATGTTTGTCACAATAGTTATCAAACTTGTTTGAAGTATATTCTCCTCCATTGTCAGATTTTAAATATTTTATTCTTAAGTCAGTTTCATTTTCAAATACTTCTTTATAAGTTTTGAAACATTCGAACGTTTCTGACTTTTCTATAAGAAAGAACACCGATGTTATATGAGTGTAATCATCAATGAAAAGAAGGAAGTAAGAGTCGCCATTTATTCCTCTGGTTCGCATTGGAATTCAAAGATCTGAGTGAACCATTTCCAAGGGCTTTTAGGTAGTATATTCTTTTGTTTGGTACATAATTCTTGTTTCTTTCCCATGTATGCAGTGCTTGCATAATGAGTTTGATGGCTTAGTAATTATTGGAATATCTCTTACTTCTCTTTTCCTACTGATTGTGACTAGGTTGTCAAAATTTATGTGTCCCAATCTTCTATGCCAGAGAAAACTTTCATCGGTTTGTCCCATACGAAATTTTTCTTCTCTTTCCCCATCCAAGATATAGACATTGTTAAGAGTCCTGGAGGTTGTTACAACAATATTTCATGTATCCCTATTTTTTATTTTTCATTTTTATGAGTCAAAAGTAAGAGTGTGTCCTTGGTATCACATATGGATGACACTCAAAAGATTTTGTTTCATGTTCTTGACTAACATAACATTTTCTGCCTTGGTCCTTTTGTTTCCTAGGCTTGCCAATCCCTTACCTAAAATTTTGGCTGAGCCATTATCCCCAAAGTAGACGCTGCCTCCCTTGTATTCTCTAAACTTTAGAAATGTGTTTTTATCTCATCTCATATGCTTAGAACATCCACTGTCTATGTACCATTTCCCTCTTTTACTTTGTGCATGTAAGGCTAAGCTACAGACTTCCTGAATAACTTGATCCTTCGGGTCTTCTACTGTCTCAGTGTGTTGTGCAAGTTGTTGTCGATTTTCACAATTATGGGTATCATGTTCTGAGGTTTCACGGTACTCGTATTTTTGAGATTAAAATATTGAAGCCCAATTGGAGTCTTGTTTCAAGATTTCAAGTGGTTTTATGAGGATGCTCTATATGGGATTTATCTGATTCCACAAACCATTCTTTCTGACGAAAGCTAATGCATGATCTCTACAATTTATTGCTTTATGAACCAAATTGTGATAATAATAGCAATGTTCTAAGAAAATATTTTGGTACCTTATACGATAAAAATCCTGGAGCTGTGCTGACATGTTTTCTAGATGACTTGGTATTTTATGTTCTCTCTCAAATTTAAGATATGTCCTTGACAGTGGAGTCCTAAGAGTGTCTGCATAAATTTTAATGAAATATGATTCTTCATCAACGTTGTTTCTACATCTTTGTTCATCCTCAAGCAGAAGGATTAATTTTTGGAGTTCCTTTCTAAGAGAGACAATTTCGGCTTCCAAAAATTTTCACTTGTCATCCTTCAATTTCAACTTCTTGATGGTTTTTTCCTCTAATATCAAAAGAGCTTCCGGTAGGAGCTTTATTTTCTTCCTTGACTTCTTGAGTTCATCCAGAGCACTGATTAGTTCCCCTTCAAAATCTACTTTAGCCATTTGTTCATATTTCGAATCCATATCTGCTAATATCTGCATAGAGATCTATCTTCCAGATGTTAATCTATTACTGAAGACACCTAATCCAATACCAATTGTTGGAATCGATTTAATACTGAGAGGGGGTGAATCAATATTAGCACAATTATTAGCAATTGTTACTTTCTTTACAAATTAGTCTTTACATAATCTTGATCTTTAATTATGCATCCAAAATAATTCATTCATTTATGCACCAAAACAAAGAGCATAGAACATGTACATGATTTTTGACGTGGAAACCCAATGGGAAAAAAACATGGAATTCTCTTTTGTAATGAAAAGAATACATTCAAGGAAGCAACAACTTCCTGTATTTACCGGCACCAACTAGAAGGAGGCACCGACCCCCGGGTTTTAAAGGCACAAACCTGAAGGAAGCTCAAACACCTTGTGTTTCTCTAGAACCAACTGGAAGGAGGATACAACCCCCTGCTCCTTTCCATGTCTGCTACCCAGATATCCAATATATGATTTTGACTTACTGAACTTCCAACTCACGCACACTTATGATATCCTGATACTAGTTATGTTGTGCGCTTCCTTCGTATGTAGACGATTCACTATCATTGTGCTGCATACATCACTTAACTTCTCATTCCTCTCAATTCAACACTTATGTTGATGTCTTACTTTATGAACTGTGTGCTTTCTTATTTTGTAGGATGCACTAAGGTATGCTTTATCGATGTGCTACTATGCAACTACACTCACCAACCAATACTATTCTTGTAAGTGATAGTTTGTTGTTATGAAATAATGCACCAGTAACAGATGGAATTACGTACTTCCTGATGTGTCTGTTATGTTAAAGTGCCACAATGTTTTAGACAATTTGTGACATGTCCTTCATCAATTGATTTGTCCTTTCGGTTTAAATCACTTGTCTTAGATCACCCTCACCATGACACGCTTACCGGATACTGCTGCTTCTTTGTCGTTGCACATAAGATGGTCTTCTCAACTTCACACACTTTACTTCAGTCTTATGCATCAACCAAAAATTCATGCAACACCTGATATACTTAATTTATGTCTCTGCACTACTTTTTTGCTTACAACATCTATGACTATCTCCGTGCTATCTGTAATTCAGTCATTCAATTCCCACACAGTTTATCATACTTCTGTAGTTCTACCTTTTGATGTTTGTGCAATTGTCACATATCTATAGCATCATACTATGCACTATTGGTTGGATCATTCTTCTACATGTGCACATTCAACTCCTCGCTAGATCATGTTTTTCTATCCTCGAGCCCTTGATGCCCTGAATATAAACGTATATCTTCCAACTGAATATCTATAATCTTGCCATCCATATTACTTCAAACCTACAACTTGCATCTCTATTTATACATGTCCTGCATGGATTGTATGTCCACAAGTTGGTTGTGGCATCCCTTCTTCCATACTTCACGGATTGTGCTTTTGCCACATGCCATCTTATGCGAGTTGATGTGTCATTCTTTGTGGATCTTGTGCATTCATGATCCATGACTTAGTGGGACTTACACCTTAGTGGTGTACTCTTTCGCTCTTGATGTACCATTGCTTTGAGGTATGTGTGCATCCTTTCTCTTCAACTTGATGAGTCTTTGACCCTTACTGTACCATCCCTTGTGGGTGTTGCAAACTTAATGTATGAATGTTTTGTGGAATCTGTGCATAAACCAACTTCTACTTGGTGGGACTTTGACCTTTCTGTATTATCATGTGTGGGACTTGCGCACTTGCTATATCATCTGCGTGTGGTATTTGTGCATAAACAAACTTCAATTGTTGCACCCTTTCTTGGATCTTGTGTGCCCTTTACTAACTGAAAGCATCTTCTGATTGGCAAGACTTGTGCGCTTTTAGGACTATTCAACCATTTGTTTTTTTTGCACTCCCGATCTTTGATGAAGCAATGCTTGTGCATTCTAGAGTCTTCTTTAAACATGCTTGCACACTTGTACCTTTGCTTAACCAAGTCCTTGGCTGCTTGTGCACATGTACCTCTGTCCAACTAGTTCTTTGATTGCTTCCTTGAGAGAGTATGAATTCGTGGACTTGATATCTGCACATATGGGTGAAAAGGCGAAGTTGGAAAACACTTTTATGACAATGGAGTGAAAAAAAAACTAGTGCACGCGGATGATCACGCAAAAAAAAATTCAACCTCAAACTCTAGGACGAGAGTTTGTGAGAGTTCATACTCTCGGCCGAGAGTTTAATAAAACTCGAGGCCGAGAGTTTGAACCAATCACCGCGCTGTATTTAAAAAAAAACTCTCGGATGAGAGTTTGAACTAAACTCTCGGCTTAGAGTTTGGAAGATATTTTTTCGACCGAGAGTTCATGGTCAACAAAACCTGTCGAAAATATCTGGCATCTTTCTGGAACCTGCAACTTCAGCAAGCCCAAACCCCTGCAAATTTTAAATATTATTTGTAGGACTTGGTAGCAATAGATTCATCTCTGAATCTAGTTTCCAATTATATAATAATTGTTTCATTTCAATTTCAATTTCTATTTATTAATAATTTTTTTCTAAACCTTATCCCTTCAGAATTTTATTACTCTGAAAATCACCCGAAATGAAAATTCAATATCATAACAAAGACAACACCAAAAAAATTGAAATCTTCACAAAGATCTTCCTTGCCCCATCCTCTTCAAAAGGGTACTTTTAGTTTTTTCAATAAGAGTCACACTAAAAAGAAAATTGAAGCTTACCAACATGTGTTGATAAGGCACCATTTTCTGAACATACGCTATTTTGATAAATAGTAAAAAATAGTTCTCAAGTCTGAAAAACCTCAAAATATAGTCCATGCATAAGTGCAGTGTGCGTAGATTATGTTCATACATTGTTTTACCTAAAATGAATAACCATCTCTCAAAAAACTAGTGCTCACGCTCGTCACTCATTATCCATACCTATAATTTTCAAGTATATGCCGTTGGTGAGAACCAAATTTGTCCCACGATATGTCTATACAAAAATTTAAAAAAATACGAGTAGAAATCTAATTCAATTCTCTAAAACATTTGTGTTTACTTCAAGTTGAAATTCCTAAGGGAGATATGGATTTGAAGAGGTTGAAGTTGAAAAACATAAAATTTAGCAGTTTTGTTTGTAAAAAATAATCCAAAAGTGTTACCCAACTTCGTATTTTCACCCATACACCACATGTAGTAGGATACATTGCTTATGTGCTTCTTTGAACTAGATCTGCATGTTGTACCTTCCTTATGTACTTGTTCAAACTCATCATGCATGATGTTTCCTTGAACACACATCTTCAGACTGAATGCAACTTTTAGATATACTTCTTTAGACTGACATCCATGTCCTTCACCATCTTGTGCATATACTTCTTCAAAGTGGATTCCATATACTTCTTTAAGCTGTCATAGGAATGTTGTATCCATTTTGACATCAGTTGAAATCAATGTCTCAAATTGAGTCAGTTGACATCCTCTTTGACATTATTTGACATCAATGACAACCAAATTTCAACAAGCTCAAAGGTTGGGGATGCTTGACCTTCCATCTTCTCCCCCTAAAACCAGCTCCGATATATTTTATGAAGAAAATGTAAGGAGGGGTCTTTGGTTATGTAAAGAGGAGATTGTTGTAGATCATCATTATGAACAAGATATCATGTAACATGCATGTGACCCTTAATAAAACTTACCTAGTCAAGCTAATTGAATGTTGGTTTTCCCTTTTTGGGTTTCCATTGTTTATATGGTGTCCATAATTGGTGTTTTTTTTCATGTGTGTTTAGTGGTTAGTATCATCATTATTCTTTCTACTAAGTGTTAATACTAATGATGGTTATTTAATTGATGAAGTTGGTTTTTTCCATTTCCTTTAGGTTAAGATCGCAACAACCGTATGAATCCATCGTCCATTTCTTATTGAATGATAGATCTATGAATCTCCTCGTGTGTCGTTTTAAATTGTTTGGGTAGTTCCTAAATTTGTCGATAGAGTCGTGAGATGAAATTATGAGTCCTCAAACCTATTGGTATTGTTTCTTTGGTCATTTTAATTCATTGTTCAATTAATTCATGTGTGGTTGTAATTATGAAATTATGAGTCTTCAAACCCATTGGTATTATTTCATTGGGATGTATGATTCACTATTCAGCTCAATCCTTTGTTTACCATAGGTGAATTCACGTCTTAGTCGATTCATAATTTGGGCATTAACAATTTAGACTACACCTAGTCGATTCATTATATCGATTCTCAAAATTTTCCGTTCGAATTTAGACTACAGCTAATTGGACTGAAATTCATGTGTTTGTTTCTATCATGATCTATTTAGGAGTGGAGAGACATTCAAAGAAAATAAAGTGCTTAAGATGGATTATAGTTTGTTCCATGACGACGTGTCGGCTTGAAAACCGATGCTCCCCACTGCTCGAAACATATATAAACGTATCAACGACACGAAATCAATAGTGTTAGAGTGAGGAAGAAGTTATATGCACTATCACGTGGTGGCTATCTGAACTTTTGAAGGTCGGATTTTCTACAATAATATTTGACTTCTGTTATCTCGAAATAATGGAAGAAGTACGGGAATACACAGAAATAGTTATGGGTGTTATGAGACGTTTGGAAGGCGACATAAACGTTATTTCGAACTCAGTCGCGGCCGTCACAACCACCGAAACGAACACAATTGAAGATCAAGATGCTACACAACAAATGCTGTACTCAACCGTGATTGAGAGTTATAATGGATTACGGAATTTATCAGAAAATGTTGATATAACTGCTTTAGAAGATGGATGGCGGGGAGAGACCTTAAGTCGCAGGATAATAGGTCAAACTAATGAAAACGTGACTGAAGACTATCTCGAAACATTAACATTGGCAGAAACATTAACATTGGCAGAGGATCTAATTGTAATTCGATTCATAGAAGATCATCGCCAACTCGACATTGAATTGCAGTACTCCGTCCAGATTATATGGAATTCCAGATTCAGTTGGCGTCAGATCATGCAACATCTACAGCATAATACTTATCGCTTCAATTTCCGACTTGAAGAAATCAATATTGGCAATTATAATAACGCTGGAAATGAAGTAAGTAACGCTAGAAATGGAGTAAGTAACAGTCCTGGTGAAGTAGTGGATGGGTTGCCAGACGTTATAATTTGCCCGGAAGAGAATGGGAATGTTGACGAAGTGTTGTGCACAGTTTGTTACGACACGTTAACGAATGGAGAGACTGCAAAACAATTGGAATGCAAACATGTCTTTCATTCAAAATGCATTCGCCAATGGTTCACTCAAAAAATCAATTGTCCCACATGTAGAAATGAGCCAGCTCCTCGTCGATGATGACCTATTTTGTTTATTTAGTTATTTATGCACTTTCTGTTCTTAGGGTAAGCAACATCTGGCTGTTTTGTCTAATTATTTGTAATACCTATTAATAGTTTATAGTTATCTACAATTTTGGAATTGGAATTGCATCTATGATATTTATGGTTATTCTTTTTAATTTACGAACACAACATGGAGTAACTCTCTTTTGTCTAAGTATTTGTAATACCCATTAATAGTTTGTAGTTATCTACAATTAGAATTAGAATTAGAATTGGAATTGCATCTATGATATTTATGGTTATTCTTTTTAATTTACAAACACAACATGGATGTTTATAGTTATTCTTTCACCATTACATAGAAGTGGGTTTTGAGGCAATATATTTATATAAATAGTCTCATGTTTTAAACTATTGTTTCTATAAAGACAATATAAAATGCTAATATTTTTGTTGTTTATGATAAGACAATACTAATTTTGTCAACAATATATAAAACAATCTATAAAAAAACATTTGATCATTTAAGTAAAATCAAATAATGATTATTTTCTCAATAAACTACAATATCCTATATTATATTGATTTATGGTAGGGTGGAGTGAAATTTCGTTTATTGAATAATAAACTCGTCCGCCATGATGACCTATTTTGTTTATTTAGTTATTTATACACTTTTTGTTCTTGAGGAAAGCATCATCATTGTTGTCTTAGTGTCTATCATTATTGTCGATGATGACCTATTTTGTTTATTTAGTTATTTATACACTTTATGTTATTAGAGTAAGCATCATCTAGTAGCCTCTATCAAGTGACTCTCTTTTGTCTAAGTATTTGTAAGATACATTAATAGTTTATAGTTATATATAGTTGGAATTGGAATTGGAATTGTTTAATATTATTCTTTCATTACTACATAAGGGCGGGTTTTGAGAAAATATATTTATATTATTGTTTCAGAGGGGGGAAAGCATCATCGTTGTTGTAGTAGACTTTATCAAGTGACTCTTTTGTCTAAGTATTTGTAAGACCTATTAATAGTTTATAGTTATCTACAATTGGATTTGGAAAGTAAGGCCCATTAATAGTTTATAGTTATCTACAATTGGAATTGGAAGCGTGTCCCTACTTTTTTTAATTTATAAACACAACATGGATCTTCCTCTACTACTATATAGAGGGGGGTTTCCAGACAATGTATTTATATAAATTGTCTCAACTTGAGACAAAAAAAATTGTGTATTGTCTTAAATATTAGCTTTAAGTGAGTATCTTAAATTCTTGTCTTAAACTATTCTCTTTGTAGAGACAATAAAAAATACATCGATTATACACAATATTGTATTGAATTGAGACAAAAAAAATTGTGTAAATAGTCTCTCTAGAGACAATATAGAATGCAAATACTTTTCTCTCTCCTAAGACAATATCACTTTTGTCTCTCTAGAGACAATATATAAAACAATCTATAAAAAAACATTTGATCATCTATGTAAATCAAATAATAATTATATTCTTGATAAAATACAATATCCTATATTATATTGATTTATGATAGGGTGCAATGGAATTGAACCACCAACCTTATGCTTTGTAATGCAAATGCTCTACCATTGAGCTAGCAACCTTTAAAGAATTAGTGGAAGGAAGTAGGTTGTTTTGCAGCACCTAATAATTCCTAGAGTTATTAAATACACAATAAATATTGTATTTATTAAATATTGATTTGATCACTTAGATGCATATTCTTCTACAATAAAGTGTATAAACTATTGGAAACATGGTGTCAAAGATTATGAATGGAAGTAAGAAGTGCAAAAACCATTAACAAACTATGGACTAGGTTTAAAAAGCTCATAAAACATTATGAAGTACGTGTTTTGTAATTCATGATACAATAGGATTTCATAGAACATTATGTTGTTAATAAGTCTCCCTGGAAATGTCTTAGATCAAAGATAATTCTAGCTTATTTCTCTCTCCTAACAAGTTCCATAAGTAAAGTTATGTAAAAAATGCGTCAACAAACAAGTCATTCAATATAAAAAACACCCTTAGATTGTGATACAAAGACCTAATTAGCCAAGTGATATATAAGTCATTGTCATGGAATGTGTTACCCCCATTCTAGAATGGCCATTATTGAATGCAACATACAAGGTCAAAATGAGGAAAAATAAATAATTCATGCTAAGGTCTCGAATATTATGAGCATCTGAAACAATTAGCTACAACAGTTTACATGACTTATGAGTGTATGCTAATCGTCAAAAAGTAGACCTCGGCTTCAAAAGAGAAAATTGGACAATCTTTGTGTAACGCCCCATATTTTGATTAGGCATATTTATGAGCTTGACACACTATACTTTATTTGCTTATTATTTGTTGAACTCAGCTCGACTGAGCAAACTTTATTTCGACATGATGGACCTGATTATATGATGTTACTGTGTTTTATGATTTCACTGTGATTATGATGTTATTATGTTATGCAGTTATGATGTCATTATATTCATAAGACTCCCTTGTTTTACGATTACATTATATCTTTATATGTTTTCATTAATAAGATGTGAAATATATGATGTGGTACGTGGATACCATCTTATGATAGGATTTATTGAAGTGTTATATGTCAAATGCATCTATGATGTATGAAAACTTACAAGAAATAAAATGGTGTTGATAATATCGATCAATTGGTGATCGATGGGAAATACTTTCTATAAAATGTCTATTTTGCGAAATACTAACCTACAAGACACAAAGGCTATGGGATAGCTAGTTACTTGATCTGATATATGCGATAAGAACTTGTTCATAGAATAAACCTTAGCAGCCAAAAATGATGATACGATGACACAAATTGATAATCTCAATAGCAACGAAGTATGAGTTGATAAGGGCGTAGGCCCAATATGTTGAGAGGGAAGGATGTGTTTCCCACCCTATGCTTCCATGATACCCGAGGTCGTGGGAGGGCCGTGCTGAGACACAATCCCCATGTTGTTATGATGACAATGGCTGGATGCATGCTAGGAGAGGATAGGTCTGTTGTTCAGCCGATGTTATTGCTCTCAGGTCTGTGGTCAGGTTTAACTGCTTGAGAAGAACAAAATTTAAAGATATTATATTTTAATCTATTCAGTTTGAATACGGGGGAATTGAGGGCAGTGGAGTGTGCCTGAAGGTAAATGAAGGAGGAAAGGTATATAGGGAAGGGTGAAAGCATTAGAAGGGGTTAGATTTTTGGGAGATGATATTTGGAGGAAATTTGAAGGTAGCAGGAAAGAGATCTAAGTGAAGAAAGGAGTGGATATCAAGGGAAGTACTGCTCTCGGGATTATCAGTTTGTGAGCTCCGGGGCTTGGAAATCCTTTGATTTCCAAGGGCCAACAAGATAATAGCTGGTAGGAAGGGTGGTCACATCATTTTGGTTGGCTAACAGAATAGATACATAACCTACTACAATCTACCATCTACTAGCATCACGTAATTTCCTTGTTGTTTATTTATTTTTGATTATTATGCTGAAACGTACTCTGAAACATACATATACCTTGTTATTTACTTGATTATTATGCTGAAACATATTCTTACGCTGAAACAAATTGAAGGAAAATCTTGATATGTTAATTTATTTTTACATATGTATGTATGATTGTTAAAGACCAAACAATATACTAAATTTCACTTGAAAGCATAGAATATTTATTAAAAATTTACTCAACTAGGTCAGAATAAGTTTAATACATAGAAAAGTAACAGAGAAACTGACCTTGTGCTCTGTTGTAAAAATGGAGCACTGCACTTTGAAGATGTAATCAACATAGATATTTAATAATTTGTCAATTATGGATAATGTTGTGGTTAAAAGTTTCCCTAGAACTCATTTGTGTTCCCTACAAAGTACTAAACAAGTGTCAAAACTTAAATATGGCTACTATTAATGGACATTTTGAGCACTTTTAAGGAATAAAAGCGGTAAATCCAAAGTCCTATAGCAGCAACATTTTAATTTGGACAGTTTATTGGAGTAACAAATATTTAAATTTAGGCATTTTATCAGAGTAACAACAACTTGTAACTCATGTTCCATATTTGATTTATGTGCAAGAATGGACATGTTAGGCACTTTTCTATGCATGCCGAGTGAGAGGGAATTTATAACAATGATATGTAAGGCACCTTCTAGGAATTATGTCCGAAATTTAAGAACAACAAATATAAGATCACTTTGTGGAAAGATATTGATCGAGTTTGGGGATGCTTCTAGGATTATTTTTAACCTGAAAAAAATCCAAGATCGATATAAAAATGTCCAATTTTGTAAGGAAACGGACTTGTGCCAAAAAAAACACAAGATTGATTTATTATGGGAAGCAAAGGAGGTAGATGTCGAACTATTTCAAGAAAATACTAGGGTCGACTTATACCCAATCGCCTTCCTAGGGCTGACCTGTAATAATTTTGATGATAACTCATATTTATACACAGTTTGGATGGTAGTTCCTCTCTTATCATGTGGCACATCTGTGTCTTTATGAGATGAAGAGGTCAAATCTATTGCAGAGATTTGTTCCATGTTGACCTTCTTGAGGTGTCACATCATTATTAAAGACATGTTTGTTTGAAGGAGTCATTTTGATTGGAATAATATTTTGGGCCATTCTATTTGAAGTGAACATTTCCACAATTCTATAGAAGCTTGTTGGTAAAGTTCAGCTGCAATAGAGGACTCATATCATGTAGATGAAAATAAGACACACCCTCTATCCCTCAACCCTCTGTCTATCCCTCAACCTTTCTTTTTGGATCTGAGAATCTCAGTCTCAAACCTATGGAATTCAAAATGGCATTATGGAGATATCTATGTGGTTTGATACTGAGACACCCACGTTCAATGTTAAAATAAAATAAAAGATTCCTAAACACATGAAATTTGATAAGATGCTACACGTATTATCCAAGGGAAAATTTCCACAAAATACCGTCCATTTTATATTGTATGTTCATAAATGTGATCATACATTAGGCTCACATATCTCGATTTTGAGGTAAAGAAATATACTACATCCCAAAATTTGTCATAACAAGAGGGATTTTTTTTCTCACAATGGGAAATCCTTCAATTATACTATGTACATATTATAGCTAGATACTCTTTATCATATCTAGCATAGCTTTTATACTTCCCATAAAACCTTTTCTACTAAAACATTTCCGAGCATCCAACATTAGATTCAACACAAAGTTTGCTTTTGCTATTGACAATATTTCCATGTGTTACTTAGTTATAGGGCATGTTGTATTGCCATGATTTGAACATTCATATAGTGATTCATATTCATAACATTTCCTAGTCTATATTGTCCCTGATATACAATGATTTTCTTCACTTTTAAAGTGATTGGTGAAAGAAAACTTAAAATTGACTAGCGAAAAATATTAACCTAAATGAAAGATTAATAGAGAACAAAGTGAAGATGAAACCAGCAACCATTTGGAGACAATTTTTTAAATAAATCAAGAGATGGAGTAGACAATTCCACAAAGGACTCAGTCCAAGTGATTCTTAGAAAAGGCATATAGAGATCATACTAAATGCCTTGATTTATGTGCATTTTCAAGATAAATTATTGGAGAATCAATAGAAAAGTTCCAAGGTAGGGTTTCTAAATATCGATTCCTAAGGTGCAAAGTAGAGTAGACACTAGGGAATACCAATTAAAGGTGTAATATTGACTAGCCAATCTCATGGAGGAATAAAGATAAATGAATGGGCATCTTTCTCAACCTAACTTAGTACCTGCTCAACCTAAAATTTCCTCAAAGGGTATATGGAACTAAAGGTGTAATGACCTATAAAAGTGCTTGGGGATATTAAAATTTAAAACTACAGTGTGGATTTAATGATAAAGAAAACATCCAAATTCTGAAGTTAAATAATAAAAGTATACATCCTACATAAAAAAGGAATCCAACTTCTAAGTAAACAATGAAGCAAACTCTTACCTTCAAACTTGTGATAGGTGCAGATTCTAGGATGCCAATAAAATGTTAAGGGACTATAAATTATTTCATAGTCCGTTTAGTTGTATATCAAATAAATAACAGTAGTGTCAACATATTAAAAGCGTAAAACATAATTGTCTTAATTGAGTATAAATTTTTGTTTTACTTTTGTTCATTCTACATATTTCTATGCAACACGATGTCAAACACAAGAATATCATGCACATATATATTAGAAGAAACTACCACTAGTATATCATATATATATCATGTATTCAAATTTGTTCCAAATACAACAAGTGCATCATTTGGCTTGCAAAAATACTATATGACCCTGCCTTATTATGATGAATAAATTTACTTCATTCAAGTACAAGGTTAGCTTCCTGTGGGCATGTTGAGTATTCAATATATTATATGTTATTTTCTTTAAAATCACACACACACACACATACATACATACACATCTCTCTCTCTCTCTCTCTCTCTCTCTCTCTCTCTCTCTCTCTCGCTTATATATATATATATATATATATATATATATATATATATATATATATATATATATATATATACATATGAAACTTTGCAACTCCTATGTTGAATGCACGATGACAAATGTTTCCCACATCTTCAACATCACGGTCCATGACGGGCTAGACATAGGCAGCTACACATAAATGGTTGTAGGAGGATCCCATGATAGAATTAGACTCAAATAGAGGGAAACTCATTTCTATTGCATGTTTAAACTTTATCGAGGTATCTTAGGTATCTTACTGAAGAATACACCTCAACAGTAAATTGCATTGTCAGATTTGTTTGAGCAAAGGCTATACGTGTGACACACAACAGGGTAGGAATCACATACATAGGAGATAATATTCTCTTTTGGAATAATATTGAATTGATGCCATACGCATATGAATTTGTTTCTTCACTCCTATTTCATTCCTTCACTACAACGCAATGTCATTTTCATTCCTACCTCTGCTTGTTGGGATTGCCTATTTTTATTTCCAAATAGGATTTGGATTTACAAGTTCAATCATTTTCAATATATCTTATGTATAGTTCCTCTCTATGTGCAGGAACATAATGTGTTATATCCTCCAAATATAATATACCATGGTTTGGAAGGAGATGAGACTTGGTATTATGCATATAGAATTCCAACACATCTACATACAACAATTTGAAAAACAGAGTGCTTAAAAAGATGAGAAAACAAAGATTTGAAAGGACAAAACATAGAGCTATTCCTTTTAAATTCTCTTCTCATCTCCTTATGGAGGATCCACTCACACAATTCATACAATATTCATATTTATAACATAATATGGCTCTCATAGTCATTAATGATTATCATATCTTCCTCATTTACTATCTTTCCACAAACTCCACTAGGCATAACATTCAAGCTACTATTTTGACCTTTAGCTTGCATCATAAAGTATCCTACCTTATAAGTGATGGTGGATTTACTCTAACTAAAAAGTTTGAAATTATGTTAAAAGTAATTTCCATAAAGCAAGGATGTTTTCAACAAGATGCTAAACTAAAACTACACCAATCTACACAAATGTAGAAAGAAAACTAAACATGCAAGCACGTAAAACTTAATAATAAACACACAAGTGTGTTAAACTAGACATAAACTACATTAATGGCATGGCTAAACTACATTTGAGAATATTGAGTCTCAAATCAAACATGGCTAGGATGACATTAAGGAGATGGGGTAGCAATTGGATACCCTATTTCCTTCTCTATTTCCTCTGAGTTCACTACTTGTCTCTGTCCTGATCCTCCACGTAAATCTTGATGGTGAATGGAGATGTACTGAGGGACCTAGGTGGTGAAGGGATTACCATAGCACCTATTATTGGGGTGGAGGAGAAATTAGGTTGTGAGGAATTTAGTTTTGAATTCTCAAACTGATATTTTTATCTATTCTTGAGTGCACCTCTGCTTTTGGATCCATAGCCTTTGCTCGAGGGTGGCCTGTCAATGTGAGGTATGGATTTGCAGTGCTTAAGTCTAGGTGGGGGGTGGTCCGGTTGATTCCAGGTGCACATTAATAAGATAAGTGAATTATTTTATCTAAATTCAGATTTTTATATGCGGTTTCCATTGTTTCCATATCTGAACTGTTTACTATTGATGTGCATGGTAGATGTATCAATGATTGGATATAGATTGATGGTTTAATTGCTTGAAAAATTATACATTCTCTTTGAATATGAGATTTGGACTTGATGGAAGATTCAAATATTTTTACTCATGTTTTATTTGTTGTAGCTTACTTTCCAAATGCACCCTTTATGGCTGATCAAATCTCTAGATGAAAATGCTTAGTTCTCGAAACATTGGTTGAAGAGTTATGCTTCAAAACATGATTGTACTGACTAATCTGAGTGATATGTGGGTTATGTCTAATATATGGTTGTATATTAATGTGTAAGTGTTCCCTCCATTTTCGAGTATATCCTTTATATGATTCCACAAATGAATTTATTGATTTTGACCCATATTAAATGGATTTTTTCTGCTAGAAAATTGGATTGAATTGATAGTTTTTATTATTATATATATTTGATTATAAATGATGCATGGATGTAGATGAAAATGCTAGTATATCCTTGGTGGATTTAGAGTGTGTTGTATGGATTTTATGTGTTTTATTTGGTACTCACAACTAGTTTTGCAGGGAATCAGATGATCTTTACAGTGACATTAACTAGTTTCTGTATGTTTTCTGCGATTTGATTTTAATGCAGCTACGGTTCAAATTTCAACGAGTTGTATGGATTTAGTTGAAATCCATGAATTTACAAGTTTTATCATGTTTATATGGTTGTATATTACATACTTCTTATTTGGTTTAATAAGTGTTGCAATTTTGTTATTGCTAAGTAATGCAAATCTAGTTGTACTAGTGTAGAAATTCTGGTTTTGCAATTATCGTCATATGATTTATAAATGGATTAGATGGTTGTAGGTACCAAATTGTAGATTATGATTTAATGTTATAATAAATTCATTTTAAAATTTTAAGTGTAAATATGGTTGCATCAAGCTTGGCATGTGCATTCTTAAAATAATGTATTATTGCATCTTTTACAAGGATGAATTTTTTTAATTAATTGAATGTTAGGAATGTTGGAATAGCCTTCAAAATATTCTTCCATTTTGAATTGAATCATTTCATCCTTCTCCCTTGTCAGTTGGTGTATCCGGTCTTGGTTTCAAGTTTGGGTATAGTACCCTTGGTGTAACAAAGACAGTGGGAAATGATATTGGTGAGGGGGATACCAATATGTACGATGGTGACATTGTTAGAGATTGGATAGCCGAGAGAACATTGTAACCTTCACAGAGTTTAGTAAGCTAGACAAATTGGATTTTTACAAGCATACTAGTGATATGATATATGCACCAATATAGTGAAATAATAGAAAGAGGAAAGAAAGCTCAGATTGGCCCTTTAAAAGGTTGAGAAATTATACAAGATGGAAAAATGGACCACTAGAGCTAAACAAATCACAATAAGTTCATTAGAACCAAATCTAGTTGCATTAGCAGATGACCCTTCAAATTGACCTCAGATTAAATCATAGATTGACAAAAGGGATAATTAGATAGACAATCTAAGGAGGAAATTAAAGATCCCACCATAGAACCAGTACAAACTGAGGATATCAGACAGGTGAAGGAAGAAAAGGAGCAAGTTTATGCCAATGTGATAGAGTACCAACAATTACCATAGGGGATCATAAAGAATATTGATGGTTTACACCAGCAAATTTCCAATTTGAAGTTAGAAATAACAAAAATCTCCATTGGGGGAGATACTACAACCTCAACTCCTACGATTACAACAAAGGGCTATCCCATATTACTAGTTCTAACAAAAGCTTCATAAATTCTTCCTATAGCTACATAAATTCATCCTATAGCAGCAAATATGGAAGAAGCAACATGTGAATAGTAGGCTTCCCCTTCAGAGGATATAGATGTAGATGCAATGGAATAAGACCATGATTATATGAGTCAGATCCTCAACCTATTGAATAATATAATCACCTTAGTAACAAAATTTATGAGGCCAAAAAGGAGATCGAGAAAAAGGATTGTAGGATCCTTGAACTGGAAAATGAAGTCAGTAAAAAAGAAGATGACATAATAAGACAATTATAAAAAGACAAGTATCACTGTGGAAGACGGAGAAAACATAGTGATCTGCTGTACTTTTCTACATTATCCCATTGGTCTGCAGGTGGAAGGTCATAGTCCACCATTTCCTTTAGCATCACTCGTATCTCGATATGCTCAGCGTAGGAAAATGGGGGAAGCCTTTCGCCAATGGCGATCAACCTGTTCAAGATTTCAAAGTCCTCTTCGAGCAACTCCATCAGGGCTTTGCCTATAAGCAGCTGGTTCAGATATTTGAACTTTGTATGATCCATTCTTATTGTCCACAGTAGGTTTTTGAAAGCCTTATGAGAGATTAGCTCCTGGTCATCTTTCCAGAATGAAGGTAACCCCATTTCGACCAGCTTATCAAATAGTCCTTTTTACTCTGCCACTTGTCCCTTCATTTGTTTGGCTTTGGCTTCCACACTCTTGATCTGTGCATATTTCCCCAGGACCCTTCATGCTGTTGCAAGTGTTGCGATCCGGTTCCCAATATTCAACTTAATCCTTTCTTCTTCGGATAAATCATCCAGGAAAGTGATGGCACTTAGTGCCATTTATTTAGGCCTTTGGATTAAGGTCTACTTTGCATCTTCACAACCTTCTAGAACATCACTAATGGTCTTTTCTTTAATCCTTATAAACTCAAGGTAGGGTCTAAAGTTCTCAGCTTCCTTAATGATCATGTCCCATACCAAGTGTTTACATCCTTGCAAAGCTGCCTGCCCGGTAACTTGATGAGAGAGATTTTTATTCATCTCAATCAACTCCTAATGCTTCTTTTGTAGGACCTTCAGATCTTCTTCCTTTTTACTACTCTCTTCTTCCAACCCGTGAGCTTTTTCTTTCAGCTCCTTGATTTCCACGTTTTTCAGGCTAATGTGACACATAGCCTACACCAGACTGTCGGTACTACTGCTTTCCCCTTTTTGTTTCGAATTGGTAGGCCGCATGTCCAAATTGGACAAGTTAGTTTTCAGCTCCTCAAGCTGCCTTTCCAAGCTTATTCTCTCCTTTTTCCAGCCATCTTCCTTTTCTACAAACTTCAGCAATTCTGCTTTGCAGTCGCTCATCTCCTTAGATAAGTCCTCTTTTTTCTTTTCGAAGTCTGTCTCTTCGGGAGATTCGATCAGCTGGATATTTGGAACCTTTTCTTTTTTCTGTAGCTTCTGAATCAGCTTGTCTTTCTCTGCTAACATCTTGCTCATGCTTTTTCCTCCTCCGTCACTTATGACCCGGTCAGATTGTACCGTTTTGACTTGCTATTGAAGTGCCTGGTTTTCACTTTTCTCTAGCTTCAATTGGTTTTCCAGTTTTTTCACAGTAACCAGCAAGTTATCACTCTTCAAAGCAGCTTTCACAAAATCATCATACACAAGGTCAGTAACCTGTTTGTGAAATTGGATTTCGTCTGGTACTGGTATCTTTTGCCAATTGATCCTTGCTTCGGTCACTCCATCCTCCGTTAATATTGCTAAGTTTAAGATGTTATCATTTATACTTCTGCTAGCCATCAGGGAAGTCTTAGAGAAACCTCTGGCGATAGGCATTGAATCAAACGGCTTCTGAGCTAAGGCTCGCTTGTTTTGATTGTATTGTTCACAAAGGTCAGCCTTGGACCGAAACTTATTACTGACATCTCCTTCTTGGACATCTTGAAACTTGTATTCTACAACCTGGATCTCAGGAGCCGAAGAATCCTCATCATCTGCCCCTCCAATATCCATTTGGACGGTCAATTCTTCCTGAGATGCTGCAATAACCAGCTCCTCTTCAGTTGGGAAAGCAATTGACTCGGCTTGAATAACTGCAACAACTAACTCATCCTGTATTTCTAACTTGGGCCTCTTGTATATATCAGCTTCTTCAGTGTCCATATCCACGACTTCTTCTAAGTCTCTTTTTCGACCCACCTCCATGGCATCTAGAACTTGATCCAAATCTGTTATTAAATTGGAAATCATGAGCTCTCCTCCCCGTGTCTCCATTGCTTCCTCCGCCTCGGGTTCCAAACACAACAAATTTTGCCCCTTTAGAACCCCTTCTGGTTCTGCATGCTCAAAAGCGATGAGGTTGCATTCCTTCCTTCTCTTGGAAATTATATGCAAGGGGTCATATTTGATGGCTACATCCTTTCTGAACCCTAGCGAATTTAATAAATCCTCTACCTCTGACAAAGCTTCTTTGTTCTTCACAATGGAAGGTCCTACCTTCCAAGGACATTTCACATCTGTGCTCTTCTTATGTTTCACGAATTGCAACTCTTCCAGGGCCAATTTATATTTGATAAATTCAAGAGCAAAGATCCGCATTGTCAGAAAAGCGGGTAGAACATAGGGCTCGTGCAAAAAACTGTATAACCTAATAATTGTAGCTTCTTTTAACAAAAACCAGTCACCAACCGCCAGTTCTTCCCTCAAGTGCATCACCGCCTTCATTTCAGGTAGCCCTTTAGGCATTTCTTCCCCAAAAATGATTTTATAAACAGGGGGCAAAACATAGTTCAAATAATTGAAAACATTGTTTACTAGAACATCGGTCTCAAGTAGTCAGGAGAAATGTGGGATTTCGGCGCTGCTGTACATAATTACTTTCATCAAATGTGTTTGATACCTAAAAAACCTAGTATTCGGGAAATTGCTTAACTGTACATGTATCCTTTCTGCCAAAAATTCTTCAAACTTTAGGGGTGAGATAAGCCCGCTTTCGGACCTGGCTAAACTGATGCTAATCCTAAAGAGTAAACCTAATTGGACTTCAGTTACCCACAAATCGGTATCCAACCCTAGAAACTGAGCTAACAAAGAAAAAACCAATTGGGAATTGTCATAAAAAAGGCTGCATTTAGGGGGTAGGGTTCCTTTGAGATTTTGGAGTCGGGTTTCAGGCATGTGGTCAAGAAGGCTTGATGGCTTTTGGGGCTAATTTGGTGGTACAAAGAAACCACCGACTCTTCAGAAAAAGCTTCCGACTCTTGGTACTAAGACTCTGGAATGAAAAAGGAATCCCTAGCGGCTGACACATTTATATTACAGATGACCTTGGACCTACGGGAATCCATTATTACTCTTTGAGGTTCTGAGTAATTGGAAGAACACCATGCTACAAACTCAGGAAAAGAGAAAACCTGGTCAAGGCAAAAGAAAATGAAAGACAACCTAAAGACTCCATGGACGTCCAGTCCCTGTTCATGTAAGGTTTCATGTCTCTTCTTAATTTCTGGAACTAGGAGCCGAAGGCAGGTGTCAAATACATCTGCGTCTCTATCTTCCAGGGCTATCTTAACCCTAGAACTAGTAGAAGCTTCTTCCTCCATCATTTTATGATTGTAAAAGACTTAGATTTTTTTCAGAGAATGGCAGTTACAGTCCTTACCTATCACCTTTGGAAGCCTTGCATGCACCCTGTCGAAGTTTCTGTCACCTTCATCGTCTGCCACCCCGCCGAGAGGTTCCTTGACTTCGACAGGCTTCCGAAACAAATGTCAACCTTCACGGGAACCTCTTATATATATAACTGAGTTTCCATAACTTCCACCCTCTTTGGTCTGCTGTCCTTTGATCTCAGCCGTCTGAACTCTCATGTGTTTACTTTCCATCGTCAGATCTGACTGCCCCTTTACCTACTGATTTGACAATCTACCCATGTCCGTCGTTGGATCATCTCCGCTAGTCTTTATCTAGGCCGTTGATCTCATTTGAATGCATCTAAGGGGTAGCGTTGCATGCACCCAAAAATATTTTCCTATATCATCTTCGCTCTATGCGACAAGCCGTGGAGCTGACACCTGTCTAGCGGGACCTAGACCATCGCATCTAGCCATGCTGCTATCCCTCACGCTACTTCTTAGTGCGATGGCGTATAAAAACCATCTGCTTCTTCTCAGATGTATATCCATGGTGAGTCTCCGGACTTGATTTAGCTTTTAGGTCCTTCGTTTTCTAGTGGTGTCCCCCTTGTTATATTCTGTGTGTTTTCGAACTCCACCAACCGTTGATCTGGCTCTTCTTTCCATCCGAACCGTAGATCCATCGGAGACTCAGGCTCTTTTTCTGGTAAATAGACCCGAACCCTTGGATCCCAAAAGTATCATCTCTGTCGTAGATCTTGTATATGTCCCCACCACCGCATGCACCTAACCGGGCATTGTTCGTTGCTCTTTCCCTTTTGCGACGCGCTCATAAGCCGACACTTGTCTGGTGGGATCTGGCCCATCGCGCACTCCTATTCCCTTTCTTCCACGCAATTTGGCCATGCAACGATTCTTTAGAACTGTAGATCTTGCTCCCTCCTTTGATCAATGATGCCGATCTGTGTGACATTTACTCTTTCATAAATTCGCCCAAGGACTATAGGTTTTTAGGGTATTTCTCCGTTTATCTCAAGTCATTCTTTTCCCTATTAATACTTATCCCTTCGACATTAGCCGTTCATTACATCGGACCCTTTCTAGACCATTTTGTCTCCTACCTTAGCACCTGGCCATTGCCGATGGAGATCACTTCAAGATTCTTTCTCAGGTAGCTGTCTGACCCTCCATATTTCATGTACAAGTCTTTATGCTGTAAAAGAGAAAAAATATATAGGTGCTAACAAGGGTCAAGGTCAGGATGTGACATACCCCTCCCCTTGGAATAACACCGTCCTCGGTGTTCCAACACTTCAGAATAAATACCCACTTTACACATGTCCAAAATTCACAAAATGTGGCAGGTCTGTCCTGCATTTCATCTTTTGCTTTGATCCTTCAGGGACAAGTACTTTGGCTTCCTCAAGCTTCTCCTGCTGAATTTGACCTTCCAGCTCTGCAGGTGGGCATTGCTCTACATCGATCCCTTTCTTTTATTCACCTTCCAGCTGATCTATAAGTCTGGAATTTTCATGGATGCCATCTTCCTTGTCGTCCTGACAACTATTTGAGGAAAATTTTCAGCCAAAACCATAGCTCTTGGTCTGCTTCCATGATCAATGTGCACAACGCGCTCTCACTTTTATCACTAGCAACACTTGGATGGTAATAGCTGCAACCAATGGCTTTCAATTTCTCACCTGTGAGACTCATCATGGCAATTCCTGTTAGGACAAGCATAACACAATATTAAAATTAGTCAATTAATTTCCCAATTGACATAGATAGTCCATTCTTCACTCATGAGACTTCCACACTTTTCATGCTTTCCCAACATACACATGAACTCATTCCTGTTCATCCTTTCACAGGGAAATAACTAATTCAGCATTCACAATTCATTTCAAGCAATTAAACACAATCTTATTTCAGCTATGACATGCACTCAACAATCCTTTGTTTTTAAGATGCATCAGTCAAAAATGAAAGAGAAGAGTAAGAGTTTCCCCCTCTTAGTCTTGTTCCAATCCAGAGCCACACCACAACTCTGGTTTTCGTGCTCCTTAGCCTCTTTCACTTCAATGTGAATGCCTGACGTGCCATTTATTGGCTATGACACTTAGTGTCTAAGGTCCGTCTAAGGATTTTCAACTAGGGAACCCTTTCCCATTGTTTCCTACAGAACCTTCAGCTGCTAGGACCCACACATGTCCACTAGCACCATATTTCATTACTGCTCACACTGAGCTCTTTTAGGATGGTCACATGTCCACATGCATCCTCCAGATGCTTTCATAGTTCTTGCTTCCAACAATACCTACACTCAAACACTGAATCAATCCACATGTTTAGTTTATTTTCATAGGGTTTATCTCTAGACAAGAGTTTAAGAAATCATAATCAAATCATAGACACACGTATATTCATATTAAACAAGCAAGAAGCTGCAACATAACCAAATACTTATCTGTATTGGATGTCTTCACTTTATTCCACAGGATCCTTCTTTTCTTTACAAGCATTGGATTTCCCATGGATACAATAATGAATGTTGGGCCAGCACATAGTCCACTCCACAACCATTCGAATTGGTAATCCTAGACCAGTACGCCGACTAGGTTTTATCAATTAATTAAGGAATGTTTGGCCAGCACGCCGGCTGCTCCACAACATCAAGTGGTTAATGCTCCCACCAACTATTTTATGAATTTATCGAGCATCAGTTACTCTCTGGATTTACCAAGAATTTATAGTTCTTTCAGGGTCCTTGCTTTCCTGCAGTGACCAAGGTTTCCAACAAAGAAACAATAGTGTATCAGCTTAGCTGTTAGAAGAATTATACCTGAAATCTTCATTATTCCAAACAAGAAATAAATGAAATGAATACTTATCTGTATTGTGCATTTTCCTTGCTACTCCACAGGTTTCCTTCTCTTCTTTACAAGCCTTGGATCACCTGTGGGGTGGATGTTTAATGCCCAACCAGTAAACCTTCACGTCTACTGGGTTTACCAAGCATTTGTGGTGCCCAAACAGTCCCATACCTGGTTGGCCCTCCACATTGCCAAGCCAGCCTATTCGTCTGGGTCATCTACCACTCTGCCTTAGGATTGCATCATCCTTTTACTAATACCTCCACAACACCCAAACAAATAATTCCAAACCAGTACACCGACTGGGTTCATTAGGCATGCAACAACCCTTCATGCGCATAACAATTCTCCATCCACACAAGGATGGCAATCCTTTTCCCGGGTAAGCCAATGGTTCCCTTTAGGAACTCTATAGGTGGCTTTCTTGACTGCAGGCTATCATGGCCCCATTATACCCACTCACACTACACAAAGGTTACCACTGCTCATACAGTCCTCTCGAGCATCCTTTCTTTACTTTTCCTCTGAACGTGCATCATCAAATTGCATATTTGTAAGATGATAGCACAAGAAGGATAAGCAGACTCATCAGTATTGCTGCTCTAAAATTGTAACCATATTTCATATAATTCACTATCTAGTATTGAAACACTAGGAATGCATCCATTCCCTTAGGGTGTAGTCAATATTGACAACCCTATGATAACCCAGCACCAGAAGGGTGTGCACCCCCTTTCGGATGTGAGACATGTAGGCCCTAATCATACTCAAGCATTCTGAAATAATAATGAAATAATAGAACATGCGCTGCATATTAAATCTAATAACCAGACATGTATATTTTGAGTTCGGGTTACATAATACTTATCCCTTTTCAGATGTATCCTTCCTTCATTTGCGAAGAATGGGGGCTTCCTTCTCTGAGTCAACAGTACTTCGGTTTTCCACCCCAATCTTTTCATGTTCCATAGCCCTCACATGCGTCCTTGGCATAATTTTACTGTCTCACTCACATGGTTTACCAATGTGCAGTTCGTCTGAGACAGTATCAACATTTACAATGGCGTTTCACCCGAAACCCATTTCCATAGCATGGGATCCTTCCCATCTAGTTTGGCTTCTGCAGGCCATCACACATGGTCTTCCTGCAATGTGTCATCCTGGCACACTTATCAAATAGCCAAATAGTCAACAACATTTAGCAATAAGCTTCAAATATGATTGTTCCATAACCAATCAATATCATTAATAATTAAATTCAATATGAATTTGCAATTCTGTCTATTACAGAAATTGATTTTCTTAGCAATGAGGCTATCGTCATATTGTTTGGATCTCGTAAGTGGTATCACTCTGTCCATTATGGTTTCACCCTTGCTACGATAGATGAAAATCCACCTACAACATGTCCTCCTGACACAATTTTATTTATTTATAAGCCAAACAGTGATTAGCAATTATAAGCAAATTCTCAAATCTGAAATCTACAAATATTTTTTCCTACAGTAATTAGATTTGCAACCATGAGACTATTCTCATAAACTTAAATCAGACAATTTTCATATTTGATTCATGCATAAGTTACAACCATGAGAACCTTCTCATAACCTTTGGCTTCTGCACATGGTAGATCTCGGTCTTTACTATGGACTTATCCTCATTTCCATACGAAAGACTTTTCTACCTGAAACTGAAACTTCAATCAGGAAAACACGTTGTGAGTATCTATGCATATAATCCTTTCATTCCCACAACAGTCAATTCCTGCTTCTCATCCCAAGCATAGAGAATTCATTTCACACTTTCAATGACTGTCTCTGGGGGACGACAGGGGTCAAGGGGACTTGCCCCCTTGTGGCTTCCCTGCGCCACTGCAGGGTGGGTCGAGGGCAGTGGCCTTGTTTTTTTTTGTAAATCTTTCCATTTCGCGCAATCTGGAGCATAAGTTCCATGGCATTTTTCAACTTTCGGCACCTGAAAAATCTCCCTGGAAAACAACTGAAATTCCATGTTTCGGAGCAACTCGTCCAGTTCTTCCGACCTGTTGCGGAGGAACTCGCTGAGTTCTTCCAACATGTTGCGGAGCAACTCGCTGAGTTCTTCCACCTAAAACACTTAGAAAAATTTTGAGATTTTTCGGACCAACTCACCGAGTCCTTCTGCCATTGCGGACCAACTCGCCGAGTTCTTCTGCCATTGCAAACCAACTTGCCGAGTTCTTCCAGTTGGAGAACTTACAAATTTCCAGCCGACCATTTCGGCAAAAACTCGCTAGTTCTTTCCGTCGTTTCGGTGAAAACTCGCCAACTCCTTCCGCCGTTTCGGCGAAAACGCGCCAACTCCTTCCGCCATTTCGGCCCAAAACTTATAACTTTCCGCCGAAATTTTCCTTCTTTTTTGGCGAACTTATTGATTTTCTGCCGGTTCATTGCAGAACAACTTGCCAAGTTTTTCCGGAAACTTCGGCGGAAACTCGCCAGTTCTCACCGACAACTTCGGCGCAACTCAGTGAGATTCGCCGAAACGCATCGGCTCAACTCCACGAGACTCGCCGAAACAGTTAGGTAAAACACTTAGAAAAATTTGAAAATTTGCAATTTTATCAAAGATCAGTTTTGAGCAGGAGGAATACTTACCTCTGCAACTGCGATAGGTATCCCATGAAGGACCAATGCTGCAACTAGCAGCTCTGATACCATTCTGTCACATACCCTCCCATCCATCCAAGGAAAGGAAGGGAACATGATGCCAAATTCTAGGCTTTTACATGATCTCATCCCAATTCATTAGATTCATAGCAATAAAATCAATGTCTGTAGATGTAAATTCAATAAACATGCACAACGAAAATAAAACATAATCCACACAGATTACTGATGCATACAACATATAACCAGTCATTAAATTAATACAGTGCAGAAGTAAATACACATAAGAATATACTCATCTTCATTGTGCAATTGTCCTAGACAACTAGCTATGTCGCTGCAACATTCCACCCAACCATAGGTCTCTGCCCAGCCTGTATTCTTTCAGCACTCAGAGACCACCCCCGAGCTGGGCATGATTTCTACAAGGAAAAGGGGACATTCAAGCTCACACACAGCCAAGTAATCATTTCATCTCAGCCAAGCTAGTCCACAGCTGGGTTTAACAGGTTACATTTGAACCTTGGATGCTTGCACTCAAGCTTAAGCCAAAACAATGGATATCCATCTCAACCCCAACATCCTCTTACACACAACAAAATCAGAAGCTAGGCATGGATACATTTCCATTGATGGGGTTTACAAACAGGATGGCCATGGGTTTTCCCCGAAACGTAGGCACACCAAAAACGCATTTGTGAGAGAGAAAATCGACCATAGGGAAGAAAAAAATTTCTCCCACAGATATACAAGGAATCAGTGAGCCAAAACAACCTATATGGTCCCCAAATTGATTTCCCTTTCATCCCCATTGTTATACAACACAAAAACGCCCTTCCCAGCTAGGAGAATGAAGGAAACATAGCAAAGACCATGGAGAAAAACGCCCAGGTAGCTCTAAACTCGTGGGAGAGCAAAGTTGGTTCATGGATAATGGCTTGCGGAGCAATTCATGGCTCTTTTCTTGCCCAAGAATCAAAATGTGATTTCCTATGTAGGGTGACTTTCCCATACCCAAATTTGGATAGCCATACCACTCATTCTCCAAGGCATTAACTACCTCAACCAACTCTTGGGAGAAATCAATGATTGGGTACAAAAGTCAACATGGGTAGTTGAGGGTTTGATGGGTTCTCTCATTGACACTTGGCTTGACTTGATTGGTTCAAGGGTTTGAATGTTTTCCCTCCCAATTCCTTGTAAAATCATGCCCCCATCTCTTTGTTGCATTGCATAGCTAGTTGTGGGTATTTTATTAAAATGCATTTTTACATGATGTTTGAATTCCAATGTGCCTGGCTAGCACACAAACCTTATGCATCAATAAATCGATGGCAGGGCCTTGGCCTTGAGCTCCTCACCATGATTTTATAACAATATTACATCATTTACATTTTAATGCAATAGGGTCAAGGTCGGGATGTGACAACTAGGCCCTGGGAGCCTGTTGAAGTCCATATAGATATTTCTTCAGTTTGCAAACATAATATTTGTTTTGTGAGAGTGAGAAAGCTTCTGCTTTCTCAATGTATACCTCCTCTTCAAGATATCCATTTATAAATGTCGATTTTACATCCATCTGATATACTTTGACATCCTCTGCACAATCATAGGCTAGGAATAACCTAATTGCTTCCATCCGCACCACAGGGGAACGTTTTCTTCAAAGTCTATTTCCTTGATATACACATATCTTTTTCATACCCGTATCGCCTTATTTCTGACAACCTGTCCTTCTTCATTTAATTTGTTTATGAATACTCACTTTATTCCAATTACATTCTTATTCTTAGGTCTTGGAACACGTTTCTAGGTTTCGTTCTTTTCAATTTGATCTAATTCCTTAATCATGGCCTTCATATTTGGCTTCTTCAATTCCTTCTCGTTCTATTTGAGACAGTAATGAGAAATGCACTTCTTCAGTTGGATTGCTCAGACTCCTTCTAGTTCTTAAATGAGCATCTTTGTCTCCGATAATAAAATTTTCTGAATGATTCTTTTGGACATATCTAGAAGGGCCCTTTGTGTCCAATATTCCTTCTTCTAATCCACGCCGATATACTTCCTTCTATGGAACTTCTATTTGTTGATTTTATTCATTTGATTGTTCTAGCAAGGTGAAATCATCATCTTCATCAATTCTTCTATGAGTCATTACTTCATCAACGTTTACTTCAGGACTTTCAACTATCTTTCCGAGTCACAGATTATAGCACTTGTAGGATTTTCTTCTAGAGGAGTAACTGAGGAAAAATCCTTCATCTAATCTAGAATCAAAATCTCCAATGCTTTCTTCATTTCTTTTGATGTAGCAATTGCTTCCGAACATTCTAAAATGATTAACTATAGATATTCTTCTTTCCAGAGTTCATATGGTGTTGAACAACTATTTTTATAATCAAACATCTATCTCGAATGTAGATAGGTGTATGAATGGCATGTGTCCAAAACATATTTGACAACTTTGATTTGTTCAACATTGTCCTGGCCATTCTAATTCGATGTTTGTCACAATAGTTATCAAACTTGTTTGAAGTATATTCTCCTCCATTGTCAGATTTTAAATATTTTATTCTTAAGTCAGTTTCATTTTCAAATACTTCTTTATAAGTTTTGAAACATTAGAATGTTTCTGACTTTTCTATAAGAAAGAACACCGATGTCATATGAGTGTAATCATCAGTGAAAAGAAGGAAGTAAGCTTAAGTAAGCCAAGGGTTCCCTTTAGGAACTCTATAGGTGGCTTTCTTGACTGCAGGCTATCATGGCCCCATCATACCCACTCACACTACACAAAGGTTACCACTGCTCATACAGTCCTCTTGAGCATCCTTTCTTTACTTTTCCTCTAAACGTGCATCATCAAATTGCATCTGTGTAAGCTGATAGCACAAGAAGGATAAGAAGACTCATCAGTATTGCTGCTCTAAAATTGTAACCATATTTCATATCATTCACTATCGAGTATTGAAACACCAGGAATGCGTCCATTCCCTTAGGGTGTAGTCAATATTGACAACCCTATCATAACCCAGAACCAGAAAGGTGTGCACCCCCTTTCAGATGTGAGACATGTAGGCCCTAATCATACTCAAGCAGTCTGAAATAATAATGAAATAATAGAACATGCGCTGCATATTAAATCTAATAACCAGACATGTATATTTTGAGTTCGGGTTACAGAATACTTATCCCTTTCCAAACGTATCCTTCCTTCATTTGCGAAGAATGGGGGCTTCCTTCTTTGAGTCAATAGTACTTCGGTTTGCCACCCCAATCTTTTCACGTTCCATAGCCCTCACATGCGTCCTTGGCATAATTTTACTGTCTCACTCACATGGTTTACCAATGTGTAGTTCGTCTGAGAAAGTATCAACATTTACAATGGCGTTTCACCCAAAACCCATTTCCAAAGCATGGGATCCTTCCCATCTAGTTTGGCTTCTACAGGCCATCACACATGGTCTTCTTGCAATGTGTCATCCTGGCACACTTATCAAATAACCAAATAGTCAACAACATTTAGCAATAAGCTTCAAATATGATTGTTCCATAACCAATCATTAGCATTAATAATTAAATTCAATATGAATTTGCAATTCTGTCTATTACAGAAATTGATTTTCTTAGCAATGAGGCTATCATCATATTGTTTGGATCTCGTAAGTGGTATCACTCTGTCCATTATGGTCTCACCCTTGCTACCATAGATGAACATCCACCTACAACATGTCCTCCTGACAAAAATTTTTTTTTTTATAAGCCAAACCGTGATTAGCAATTATAAGCAAATTCTCAAATCTGAAATCTACAAATACGTTTTCCTACAGTAATTAGATTTGCAACCATGAGACTATTCTCATAAACTTAAATCATACAATTTTAAGATTTGTTTCATGCATAAGTTACAACCATGAGAACCTTCTCATAACCTTTGGCTTCTGCACATGGTAGATCCCGGTCTTTACTATGGACTTATCCTCATTGCCATACGAAAGACTTTTCTACCTGAAACTAAACTTCAATCAGCCAAACACGTTGTGAGTATCTATGGATATAATCCTTTCATTCCCACAACAGTCACTGAAGTGATCTCAAAATTATAACACTCAATAATTCAAACACCTTCAGCTATTCACATTTGGAATGCAATGAAATATATACATTTCTATATATGCATCATTATCACAATAAAATTGCAAGACACAGTCACACTATCCATGCAATTTAAATAAACTGTAAATACTCATTACTTCACATTCCATGCAACTCTGTCCTTCCAACAGAGTGCTCTGTTAGGCCATCACATGTCTACCTTCTTCATCCAATCATTCTCCTGCATTCATAGCAGCTCATGAAATGGTTTCAGGATTAACAATAGTCCACCATTTCATCTATTGTCTAACTGCATTGGAAGATATATATGTCACACCTATGCATTCACACAATGCATCTCAACATGTGCAGCCACACATATGCATGCATATTCTCACCATTTACATAATCTTTTAACGTGCATTCACTCAATGCATAACCCCTCAATTCACCCTTGCATACTATGCAATCCAACATATTATGGCCTAACCATGCTTATCTCATATGGCATACACTACCACAACATGACTATAAGTCTTTACTTTCTTTGGTTGTTAAACTCACAACCAATAGACACAAATGGCATGATGTAATTTTCATATGAATGCATTGAGGTTTATAAGAACTATAGGGTGCAAGGCTCCTTGCCTTTACTTACCTGTACCTCACCATACTTGGTAGGATTATATTCACATTCAACACTCAGTACCATATGCAAACCAAATCAACATAGTTTAAACATAATGGAAGGGATCTTACCAATCCTCCTTCAACCTTCATGCAATTAAGCAGAAATAACCATTACCTGCATGGATGTCATTAACATCGCTTGATGTTACATGATCAGTTGGCCTCTTACCAAGGCTACACAGTCCTTTTTCCAATCTCATGATCATAGATTTGTTGCACCATCCTTTTGGTCATATGCAACAACATCATCCACATCCTTAGCCATGCTTCGGTTTTCTTTGGTCCTAGAACCAATGCGAACGCAACTAATTATCAGAAACCACAATAATTATCTTAAGTCGCTCATTGCATATGTAAAACCTCACTATATTTTACCAATTTGCAATATCATATACACGCAAAAACATTTCCACATGCACTGTGCAATGTTTATTAATATGCCATCTAGTGCATATTCATCTCATCTATCCAATCTCTTGCATTTTCAATCATGCTTCTATGATATGGTTTCTACAACATTAGTTGTCATCAACCATAGGCATTACCATTAGTGGGATATTGCATGTATAACTTCACTACCTTTACCCATATGCAACATCATTCTCATGCATAAACAATTCACATGCACTATGCAATGACTCTTTAATCCTTCCCACTAATTCATATGCATTTAATCTGCTATTCGCTTGCATTTCCAACATCCCTATGCCATAACGTTTAGTATATGAAACTTAGGAAATATAAGTATAATAGAAAGAGAGGAGTTAAGGATTTATCCCTTTCTAATTCCCCCTCATGACATGGAGTTCCTCCTCCACATCATAGCTGATCCTTTTCTTGGCTTCCCTACCAAGCATACACGCAATTATTAGCTATGATCTTCCCATGAATTAGCAATTCAATATATACATACGTGTATAACATTTATTCTTGCTATTTTTCAAACATGCAATTCTTGTGCTATAAACAGAAATAGTTCAAGGTGAGGAATTTCCCTCTTATCAACATTGCCTTGCTACTCCCATTTCCTCTTCCGCAATGCATATTATAGCCAATTACTCTCAATAAGGCCTCCACAACCTTCTTTGCAATTCCTGCTTCTCATCCCAAGCATAGAGAATGCATTTCACACTTTCAATGACTGTCTTCGGGGGACGACGGGGGTCAAGGGGGATTTCCCCCTTGTGGCTTCCCTGCGCCACTGCAGGGTGGGTCGAGGGCAGTTCCCTTGTTTTTTTTTTGTAAATATTTCTATTTCGTGCAATTTGGCGCATAAGTTCCATGGCATTTTTCAACTTTCGGCACCTGAAAAATCTCCCTGGAAAATAGCTGAAATTCCATGTTTCAGAGCAACTCGTCCAGTTCTTCCGACCTATTGCGGAGCAACTCGCTGAGTTCTTCCAACTTGTTGCGGAGCAACTTGCTAAGTTCTTCCACTGAAAACACTTAGAAATTTTTTGAGATTTTTCGGACTAACTCGCCTAGTCCTTCCGCCGTTGCGAACCAACTTGTCGAGTTCTTCCACCGTTGCGAACCAACTTGCCGAGTTCTTCTAGTTGGAGAACTTAATAATTTCCGGCTGACCATTTCAGCAAAAACTCGCCAGTTCTTTCCGCTATTTCGACGAAAACTCACCAACTCCTTTCGTCGTTTCGGCGAAAACTCGCCAACTCCTTCCGCCGTTTCAGCCCAGAACTTATCACTTTCCGCCGAAATTTTCCTTCTTTTTCGGCGAACTTATTGATTTTCTGCCGGTTCATTGCAGAACAACTTGCCAAGTTTTTCCAGTAAATTCGGTGGAAACTCGCCAGTTCTCGCCGGAAAATTCAGCGCAACTCAGTGAGATTCTCCGAAACGCATCGGCTCAACTCCAGGAGACTCGTCGAAACAGTTAGGTAAAACACTTAGAAAAATTTGAAAATTTGCAATTTTCTTAATGACCAGTTTTGGGTAGGAGGAATACTTACCTCTACAACTGCAATAGGTATCCCATGAAGGCCCAATGCTGCAACCAGCAGCTCTGATACCATTCTGTCACATATCCTCCCATCAATCGAAGGAAAGGAAGGGAACATGATGCCAAATTCTGGGATTTTACATGATCTCAGTCCAATTCATTAGATTCACAACAATAAAATCAATGCGTGTAGATGTAAATTCAATAAACATGCACAGCGAAAATAAAACATCATCCACACAAATTACTGATGCATACAACATATCAACAGTCATTAAATTAATACAGTGCATAAGTAAATACACATAAGAATATACTCATCTTCATTGTGCAATTGTTCCAGACAACTAGCTATGCCGCTGCAATGTTCCACCCAACCACCGCTGCAATGTTCCACCCAACCATAGGTATCTGCCCAGCCTGTATTCTTTCAACACTCAGAGACCACCCCCGAGGTGGGCATGATTTCTACAAGGAAAAGGGTACATTCAAGTTCACACACAGCCAATTAATCATTTCATCTCAGCCAAGCCAGTCCACAGCTGGGTTTAACAGGCTACATTTGAACCCTGGATGCTTGCACTCAAGCTCAAGCCAAAACAATGGATATCCATCTCAACCCCAACATCCTCTTACACACAGCAAACTCAGAAACTGGGCATGGATACACATTTCCATTAATGGGGTTTACAAACAGGATGGCCATGTGTTTTCCCCAAAACGTAGGCACACCAAAAATGGATTTGTGAGAGGGACAATTGACCATAGGGAAGAAAAAAATTTCTCCCACAGATATACAAGAAATCAGTGAGCCAAAACAACCTCTATGGTCCCCAAATCGATTTCCCTTTATTCCCGATTGTTATACAACAGAAAAATGCCCTTCCCAACTAGGAGAATGAAGGAAACACAACAAAGACCATGGAGAAAAATGCCCAGGTAGCTCTAAACTTGTGGGAGAGAAATGCTAGTTCATGGATAATGGCTTGGGGAGCAAGTCATGGCTCTTTTCTTGCCCAAGAAGCAAAATGCGATTTCCAATGTAGGGTGGCTTTCCCATACCCGAATTTGGACAGCCATACCTCTCATTCCCCAAGGCATTAACTACCTCAACCAACTCTTAGGAGAAATCAATGATTGGGTACAAAAGTCAACATGGGTAGTTGAGGGTTTGATGAGTTCTCTCATTGACACTTGGCTTGACTTGATTGGCTTAAGAGTTTGAATGTTTTCCCTCCCAATTCCTTGTAAAATCATGCCCCCATCTCTTTGTTGCATTGCATAGCTAGTTGTGGGTATTTTATTAAAATGCATTTTTACATGATGTTTAAATTCCAATGTGCTGGGCTAGCACACAAACCTTATGCATCAATAAATCGATGGCGGGGCCTTGGGCTTGAGCTCCTCACCATGATTTTATAACAATATTACATCATTTACATTTTAATGCAATAGGGTCAAGGTCGGGATGTGACAACTAGGCCCTGGGAGCCTGTTGAAGTCCATATAGATATTTCTTAAGTTTGCAAGCATAATATTTGTTTCGTGAGAGTGAAAAACCTTATGCTTGCTCAATGTATACCTCCTCTTCAAGATATCCATTTATAAATGTCGATTTTACATCCATCTGACATACTTTGACATCCTCTGCACAATCATAGGCTAGGAATAACCTAATTGCTTCCATCCGCACCACAGGGGAACGTTTTCTTCAATGTCTATTTCCTTGATCTATGCATATCTTTTTCATACCCGTATCGCCTTATTTATGACAACCTGTCCTTCTTCATTTAATTTGTTTATGAATACTCACTTTATTCCAATTACATTCTTATTCTTAGGTCTTGGAACAAGTTTCTAGGTTTCGTTCTTTTCAATTTGATCTAATTCCTTATTCATGGCCCTCATATTTGGCTTCTTCAATTCCTTCTAGTTCTATTTGAGACAGTAATGAGAAATGCACTTCTTCAATTGGATTGCTCAGAATCCTTCTAGTTCTTAAATGAGCATCTTTGTCTCCGATAATAAAATTTTCTGAATGATTCTTTTGGACATATCTAGAAGGGCCCTTTGTGTCCAATATTCCTTCTTCTAATCCGCGCCGATATACTTCCTTCTATAGAACTTTTGTTTGTATATTTTATTCATTTGATTGTTCTAGCAAGGGTAAATCATCATCTTCATCAATTCTTCTATGAGTCAGTACTTCATCAAATTTTACTTCAGGACTTTCAACTATCTTTCCGAGTCACAGATTATAGCACTTGTAGGATTTTCTTCTAGAGGAGTAACTGAGGAAAAATCCTTCATCTAATCTAGAATCAAATTTTCCAATGCTTTCTTCATTTCTTTTGATGTAGCATTTGCTTCCGAATATTCTAAAATGCTTAACTGTAGATATTCTTCCTTTCCAGAGTTCATATGGTGTTGAACAACTATTTTTATAATCAAACATCTATCACGAATGTAGATAGGTGTATGAATGGCATGTGTCCAAAACATATTTGACAACTTTTATTTGTTCAACATTGTCCTGGCCATTCTAATTCGATGTTTGTCACAATAGTTATCAAACTTGTTTGAAGTATATTCTCCTACATTGTCAGATTTTAAATATTTTATTCTTAAGTCAGTTTCATTTTCAAATACTTCTTTATAAGTTTTGAAACATTGGAACATTTCTGACTTTTCTATAAGAAAGAACACCGATGTTATATGAGTGTAATCATCAGTGAAAAGAAGGAAGTAAGAGTCGCCATTTATTCCTCTGGTTCGCATTGGAATTCAAATATCTGAGTGAACCATTTCCAAGGGCTTTTAGGTAGTATATTCTTTTGTTTGGTACATAATTCTTGTTTCTTTCCCATGTATACAGTGCTTGCATAATGAGTTTGATGGCTTAGTAATTATTGGAATATCTCTTACTTCTCTTTTCCTACTGATTGTGACTAGGTTGTCAAAATTTATGTGTCCCAATCTTCTATGCCAGAGCAAACTTTCATCGGTTTGTCCCATACGACATTTTTCTTCTCTTTCCCCATCCAAGATATAGACATTGTTAAGAGTCCTGGAGGTTGTTACAACAATATTTCATGTATCCCTATTTTTTATTTTTCATTTTTATGAGTCAAAAGTAAGAGTGTGTCCTTGGTATCACATATGGATGACACTCAAAAGATTTTGTTTCATGTTCTTGACTAACATAACATTTTCTGCCTTGGTCCTTTTGTTTCCTAGGCTTGCCAATCCCTTACCTAAAATTTTGGCTGAGCCATTATCCCCAAAGTAGACGCTGGCTCCCTTGTATTCTCTAAACTTTAGAAATGTGTTTTTATCTCATCTCATATGCTTAGAACATCCACTGTCTATGTACCATTTCCCTCTTTTACTTTGTGCATGTAAGGCTAATCTACAGACTTCCTGAATAACTTGATCCTTCGGGTCTTCTACTGTCTCAGTGTGTTGTGCAAGTTGTTGTCGATTTTCACAATTATGGGTATCATGTTCTGAGGTTTCACGGTACTCGTCTTTTTGAGATTAAAATATTGAAGCCCAATTGGAGTCTTGTTTCAAGATTTCAAGTGGTTTTATGAGGATGCTCTATATGGGATTTATTTGATTCCACAAACCATTCTTTCTGACGAAAACTAATGCATGAGCTCTACAATTTATTGCTTTATGAACCAAATTGTGATAATAATAGCAATGTTCTAAGAAAATATTTTGGTACCTTATACGATAAAAATCCTGGAGCTGTGCTGACATGTTTTCTAGATGACTTGGTATTTTATGTTCTCTCTCAAATTTAAGATATGTCCTTGACAGTGGAGTCCTGAGAGTGTCTGCATAAATTTTAATGAAATATGATTCTTCATCAACGTTGTTTCTACATCTTTGTTCATCCTCAAGCAGAAGGATTAATTTTTGGAGTTCCTTTCTAAGAGAGACAATTTCGGCTTCCAAAATTTTTCACTTGTCATCCTTCAATTTCAACTTCTTGATGGTTTTTTTCCTCTAATATCAAAAGAGCTTCCGGTAGGAGCTTTATTTTCTTCCTTGACTTCTTCAGTTCATCCAGAGCACTGATTAGTTCCCCTTCAAAATCTACTTTAGCCATTTGTTCATATTTCGAATCCATATCTGCTAATATCTGCATAGAGATCTATCTTCCAGATGTTAATCTATTACTGAAGACACCTAATCCGATACCAATTGTTGGAATCGGATTAATACTGAGAGGGGGTGAATCAATATTAGCACAATTATTAGCAATTGTTACCTTCTTTACAAATTAGTATTTACATAATCTTGATCTTTAATTATGCATCCAAAATAATTCATTCATTTATGCACCAAAACAAAGAACATAGAACATGTACATGATTTTTGACGTGGAAACCCAATGGGAAAAAAATATTGAATTCTCTTTTGTAATGAAAAGAATACATTCAAGGAAGCAACAACTTTCTGTATTTACCGGCACCAACTAGAAGGAGGCACCGACCCCCGGGTTTTAAAGGCACAAACCTGAAGGAAGCTCAAACACCTTGTGTTTCTCTAGAACCAACTGGAAGGAGGATACAACCCCCTGCTCCTTTCCATGTCTGCTACCCAGATATCCAATATATGATTTTGACTTACTGAACTTCCAACTCACGCACACTTATGATATCCTGATACTAGTTATGTTGTGCGCTTCCTTCGTATGTAGACGATTCACTATCATTGTGCTGCATACATCACTTAACTTCTCATTCCTCTCAATTCAACACTTATGTTGATGTCTTACTGTATGAACTGTGTGCTTTCTTATTCTGTAGGATGCACTAAGGTATGCTTTATCGATGTGGTACTATGCAACTACACTCACCAACCAATACTATTCTTGTAAGTGATAGTTTGTTGTTATGAAATAATGCACCAGTAACAGATGGAATTGCGTACTTCCTGATGTGTCTGTTATGTTAAAGTGCCACAATGTTTTAGACAATTTGTGACATGTCCTTCATCAATTGATTTGTCCTTTCGGTTTAAATGACTTGTCTTAGATCACCCTCACCATGACACGCTTACCGGATCCTGCTGCTTCTTTGTCGTTGCACATAAGATGGTCTTCTCAACTTCACACACTTTACTTCAGTCTTATGCATCAACCAAAAATTCATGCAACACCTGATATACTTAATTTATGTCTCTGCACTACTTTTTTGCTTACAACATCTATGACTATCTCCGTGCTATCTGTAATTCAGTCATTCAATTCCCACACAGTTTATCATACTTCTGTAGTTCTACCTTTTGATGTTTGTGCAATTGTCACATATCTATAGCATCATACTATGCACTATTGGTTGGATCATTCTTCTACATGTGCACATTCAACTCCTCGCTAGATCATGTTTTTCTATCCTCGAGCCCTTGATGCCCTGAATATAAACGTATATCTTCCAACTGAATATCTATAATCTTGCCATCCATATTACTTCAAACCTACAACTTGCATCTCTATTTATACATGTCCTGCATGGATTGTATGTCCACAAGTTGGTTGTGGCATCCCTTCTTCCATACTTCACGGATTGTGCTTTTGCCACATGCCATCTTATGCGAGTTGATGTGTCATTCTTTGTGGATCTTGTGCATTCATGATCCATGACTTAGTGGGACTTACACCTTAGTGGTGTACTCTTTCGCTCTTGATGTACCATTGCTTTGAGGTATGTGTGCATCCTTTCTCTTCAACTTGATGAGTCTTTGACCCTTACTGTACCATCCCTTGTGGGTGTTGCAAACTTAATGTATGAATGTTTTGTGGAATCTGTGCATAAACCAACTTCTACTTGGTGGGACTTTGACCTTTCTGTATTATCATGTGTGGGACTTGCGCACTTGCTATATCATCTGCGTGTGGTATTTGTGCATAAGCAAACTTCAATTGTTGCACCCTTTCTTGGATCTTGTGTGCCCTTTACTAACTGAAAGCATCTTCTGATTGGCAAGACTTGTGCGCTTTTAGGACTATTCAACCATTTGTTTTTTTTTGCACTCCCGATCTTTGATGAAGCAATGCTTGTGCATTCTAGAGTCTTCTTTAAACATGCTTGCACACTTGTACCTTTGCTTAACCAAGTCCTTGGCTGCTTGTGCACATGTACCTCTGTCCAACTAGTTCTTTGATTGCTTCCTTGAGAGAGTATGAATTCGTGGACTTGATATCTGCACATATGGGTGAAAAGGAGAAGTTGGAAAACACTTTTATGACAATGGAGTGAAAAAAAAACTAGTGCACGCGGATGATCACGCAAAAAAAAATTCAACCTCAAACTCTAGGACGAGAGTTTGTGAGAGTTCATACTCTCGGCCGAGAGTTTAATAAAACTCGAGGCCGAGAGTTTGAACCAATCACCGCGCTGTATTTAAAAAAAAACTCTCGGATGAGAGTTTGAACTAAACTCTCGGCTTAGAGTTTGGAAGATATTTTTTTCGACCAAGAGTTCATGGTCAACAAAACCTGTCGAAAATATCTGGCATCTTTCTGGAACCTGCAACTTCAGCAAGCCCAAACCCCTGCAAATTTTAAATATTATTTGTAGGACTTGGTAGCAATAGATTCATCTCTAAATCTAGTTTCCAATTATATAATAATTGTTTCATTTCAATTTCAATTTCTATTTATTAATAATTTTTTTCTAAACCTTATCCCTTCAGAATTTTATTACTCTGAAAATCACCCGAAATGAAAATTCAATATCATAACAAAGACAACACCAAAAAAATTGAAATCTTCACAAAGATCTTCCTTGCCCCATCCTCTTCAAAAGGGTACTTTTAGTTTTTTCAATAAGAGTCACACTAAAAAGAAAATTGAAGCTTACCAACATGTGTTGATAAGGCACCATTTTCTGAACATATGCTATTTTGATAAATAGTAAAAAATAGTTCTCAAGTCTGAAAAACCTCAAAATATAGTCCATGCATAAGTGCAATGTGCGTAGATTATGTTCATACATTGTTTTACCTAAAATGAATAACCATCTCTCAAAAAACTAGTGCTCACGCTCGTCACTCATTATCCATACCTATAATTTTCAAGTATATGCCGTTGGTGAGAACCAAATTTGTCCCACGATATGTCTATACAAAAATTTAAAAAAATATGAGTAGAAATCTAATTCAATTCTCTAAAACATTTGTGTTTACTTCAAGTTGAAATTCCTAAGGGAGATATGGATTTGAAGAGGTTGAAGTTGAAAAACATAAAATTTAGCAGTTTTGTTTGTAAAAAATAATCCAAAAGTGTTACCCAACTTCGTATTTTCACCCATACACCACATGTAGTAGGATACATTGCTTATGTGCTTCTTTGAACTAGATCTGCATGTTGTACCTTCCTTATGTACTTGTTCAAACTCATCATGCATGATGTTTCCTTGAACACACATCTTCAGACTGAATGCAACTTTTAGATATACTTCTTTAGACTAACATCCATGTCCTTCACCATCTTGTGCATATACTTCTTCAAAGTGGATTCCATATACTTCTTTAAGCCGTCATAGGAATGTTGTATCCATGTTGACATCAGTTGAAATCAATGTCTCAAATTGAGTCAGTTGACATCCTCTTTGACATTATTTGACATCAATGACAACCAAATTTCAACAAGCTCAAAGGTTGGGGATGCTTGACCTTCCATCTTCTCCCCCTAAAACCAGCTCCTATATATTTTATGAAGAAAATGTAAGGAGGGGTCTTTGGTTATGTAAAGAGGAGATTGTTGTAGATCATCATTATGAACAAGATATCATGTAAGATGCATGTGACCCTTAATAAAACTTACCTAGTCAAGCTAATTGAATGTTGGTTTTCCCTTTTTGGGTTTCCATTGTTTATATGGTGTCCATAATTGGTGTTTTTTTTCATGTGTGTTTAGTGGTTAGTATCATCATTATTCTTTCTACTAAGTGTTAATACTAATGATGGTTATTTAATTGATGGAGTTGGTTTTTTCCATTTCCTTTAGGTTAAGATCGCAACAACCGTATGAATCCATCGTCCATTTCTTATTGAATGATAGATCTCTGAATCTCCTCGTGTGTCGTTTTAAATTGTTTGGGTAGTTCCTAAATTTGTCGATAGAGTCGTGAGATGAAATTATGAGTCCTCAAACCTATTGGTATTGTTTCTTTGGTCATTTTAATTCATTGTTCAATTAATTCATGTGTGGTTGTAATTATGAAATTATGAGTCTTCAAACCCATTGGTATTATTTCATTGGGATGTATGATTCACTATTCAGCTCAATCCTTTGTTTACCATAGGTGAATTCACGTCTTAGTCGATTCATAATTTGGGCATTAACAATTTAGACTACACCTAGTCGATTCATTATATCGATTCTCAAAATTTTCCGTTCGAATTTAGACTACAGCTAATTGGACTGAAATTCATGTGTTTGTTTCTATCATGATCTATTTAGGAGTGGAGAGACATTCAAAGAAAATAAAGTGCTTAAGATGGATTATAGTTTGTTCCATGACGACGTGTCGGCTTGAAAACCGATGCTCGAAACATATATAAACGTATCAACGACACGAAATCAATAGTGTTAGAGTGAGGAAGAAGTTATATGCACTATCACGTGGTGGCTATCTGAACTTTTGAAGGTCGGATTTTCTACAATAATATTTGACTTCTGTTATCTCGAAATAATGGAAGAAGTACGGGAATACACAGAAATAGTTATGGATGTTATGAGACGTTTGGAAGGCGATCTAAACGTTATTTCGAACACAATTGAAGATCAAGATGCTACACAACAAATGCTGTACTCAACCGTGATTGAGAGTTATAATGGATTACGGAATTTATCAGAAAATGTTGATATAACTGCTTTAGAAGATGGATGGCGGGGAGAGACCTTAAGTCGCAGGATAATAGGTCAAACTAATGAAAACGTGACTGAAGACTATCTCGAAACATTAACATTGGCAGAAACATTAACATTGGCAGAGGATCTAATTGTAATTCGATTCATAGAAGATCATCGCCAACTCGACATTGAATTGCAGTACTCCGTCCAGATTATATGGAATTCCAGATTCAGTTGGCGTCAGATCATGCAACATCTACAGCATAATACTTATCGCTTCAATTTCCGACTTGAAGAAATCAATATTGGCAATTATAATAACGCTGGAAATGAAGTAAGTAACGCTAGAAATGGAGTAAGTAACAGTCCTGGTGAAGTAGTGGATGGGTTGCCAGACGTTATAATTTGCCCGGAAGAGAATGGGAATGTTGACGAAGTGTTGTGCACAGTTTGTTACGACACGTTAACGAATGGAGAGACTGCAAAACAATTGGAATGCAAACATGTCTTTCATTCAAAATGCATTCGCCAATGGTTCACTCAAAAAATCAATTGTCCCACATGTAGAAATGAGCCAGCTCCTCGTCGATGATGACCTATTTTGTTTATTTAGTTATTTATGCACTTTCTGTTCTTAGGGTAAGCAACATCTGGCTGTTTTGTCTAATTATTTGTAATACCTATTAATAGTTTATAGTTATCTACAATTTTGGAATTGGAATTGCATCTATGATATTTATGGTTATTCTTTTTAATTTACAAACACAACATGGATGGCCTCTATCAAGTAACTCTCTTTTGTCTAAGTATTTGTAATACCCATTAATAGTTTGTAGTTATCTACAATTAGAATTAGAATTAGAATTGGAATTGCATCTATGATATTTATGGTTATTCTTTTTAATTTACAAACACAACATGGATGTTTATAGTTATTCTTTCACCATTACATAGAAGTGGGTTTTGAGGCAATATATTTATATAAATAGCCTCATGGTTTAAACTATTGTTTCTATAAAGACAATATAAAATACTAATATTTTTGTTGTTTATGATAAGACAATACTAATTTTGTCGACCATATATAAAACAATCTATAAAAAAACATTTGATCATTTAAGTAAAATCAAATGACCTATTTTGTTTATTTAGTTATTTATACACTTTTTGTTCTTAAGGAAAGCATCATCATTGTTGTCTTAGCGTCTATCATTGTTGTCGATGACGACCTATTTTGTTTATTTAGTTATTTATACACTTTATGTTATTAGAGTAAGCATCATCTAGTAGCCTCTATCAAGTGACTCTCTTTTGTCTAAGTATTTGTAAGATACATTAATAGTTTATAGTTATATATAGTTGGAATTGGAATTGGATTTGTTTAACATTATTCTTTCATTACTACATAAAAAGGGGTTTTGAGAAAATATATTTCTATTATTGTTTTAGAGGGGAAAGCATCATCATTGTTGTAGTAGACTTTATCAAGTGACTCTTTTGTCTAAGTATTTGTAAGACCTATTAATAGTTTATAGTTAACTACAATTGGAATTGCAAAGTAAGGCCCATTAATAGTTTATAATTATCTACAATTGGAATTGGAAGTGTGTCCCTACTTTTTTTAATTTATAAACACAACATGGATCTTCCTCTACTACTATATAGAGGGGGGTTTTCAGACAATGTATTTATATAAATTGTCTCAACTTAAGACAAAAAAATTGTGTATTATCTTAAATATTAGCTTTAAGTGACTATCTTAAATTCTTGTCTTAAACTATTCTCTTTGTAAAGACAATAAAAAATACATCGATTATACACAATATTGTATTGAATTGAGACAATTTTTTTTTTGTAAAGAGTCTCTCTAGAGACAATATAGAATGCAAATACTTTTCTCTCTCCTAAGACAATATAACTTTTGTCTCTCTAGAGACAATAAATAAAACAATCTATAAAAAAACATTTGATCATCTAAGTAAATCAAATAATAATTATATTCTTGATAAACTACAATATCCTATATTATATTGATTTATGATAGGGTGCAATGGAATTGAACCACCAACCTTATGCTTTGTAATGCAAATGCTCTACCATTGAGCTAGCAACCTTTAAAGAATTAGTGGAAGGATGTAGGTTGTTTTGCAACACCTAATAATTCCTGGAGTTATTAAATACACAATAAATATTGTATTTATTAAATATTAATTTGATCACTTATTAAATATTTATTAAAGATTATGAATGGAAGTAAGAAGTGCAAAAACCATTAACAAACTATGGACTAGGTTTAGTTAAGCTCATAAAACATTATGAAGTACGTGTTTTGTAATTCATGATACAATAGGATTTCATAGAACATTATGTTGTTAATAAGTCTCCCTGTAAATGTCTTAGATCAAAGATAATTCTAGCTTGTTTCTCTCTCCTAACAAGCTCCATAAGTAAAGTTATGTAAAAAATGTGCCAACAAACAAGTCATTCAATATAAAAAACACCCTTAGATTGTGATACAAAGACCTAATTAGCCAAGTGATATATAAGTCATTGTCATGGAATGTGTTACCCTCATTCTAGAATGGCCGTTATTGAATGCAACATAGAGGGTCAAAATGAGGAAAAATAAATAATTCATCCTAAGGTCTCAAATATTATGGGCATCTGAAACAATTAGCTACAACAGTTTACATGACTTATGAGTGTATGCTAATCGTCAAAAAGTAGACCTCGGCTTCAAAAGAGAAAATTTGACAATCTTTGTGTAACGCCCCATATTTTGATTAGGCATATTTATCAGCCTGACACACTATACTTTATTTGCTTATTATTTGTTGAACTCAACTCGAACTGCTTGAGAAGAACAAAATTTAAAGATATTATATTTTAATCTATTCGGTTTGAATACGAGGGAATGGAGGGCAGTGGAGTGTGCCTGAAGGTAAATGAAGGAGGAAAGGTATATAGGGAAGGGTGAAAGCATTAGAAGGGGTTAGATTTTTGGGAGATGATATTTGGAGGAAATTTGAAGGTAGCAGGAAAGAGATCTTAGTGAAGAAAGGAGTGGAGATCAAGGGAAGTACTGCTCTCAGGATTATCAGTTTGTGAGCTCGGGGGCTTGGAAATCCTTTGATTTCCAAGGGCCAACAAGATAATAGCTGGTAGGAAGGGTGGACACATCATTTTGGTTGGCTAACTGAATAGATACATAACCTACTACAATCTACCATCTACTAGCATCACGTAATTTCCTTGTTATTTATTTTATTTTGATTATTATGCTGAAACGTACTCTGAAACATACATATACCTTGTTATTTACTTGATTATTATGCTGAAACATATTCTTACGCTGAAACAAATTGAAGGAAAATCTTGATATGTTAATTTATTTTTACACATGTATGTATGATTGTTAAAGACCAAACAATATACTAAATTTCACTTGAAAGCATAGAATATTTATTAAAAATTTACTCAACTAGGTCAGAATAAGTTTAATACATAGAAAAGTAACAGAGAAACTGACCTTGTGCTCTGTTGTAAAAATGGAGCACTGCACTTTGAAGATGTAATCGAGATAGATATTTAATAATTTGTCAATTATGGATAATGTTGTGGTTAAAAGTTTTCCTAGAACTCATTTGTGTTCCCTACAAAGTACTAAACAAGTGTCAAAACTTAAATATGGTTGGACATTTTGAGCACTTTTAAGGAATAAAAGTGGTAAATCCAAAGTCCTATAGAAACAACATTTTAATTTGGACGGTTTATTGGAGTAACAAATATTTAAATTTAGGCATTTTATCAGAGTAACAACAACTTGTAACTCATGTTCCATATTTGATTTATGTGCAAGAATGGACATGTTAGGCACTTTTCTATGCATGCCGAGTGAGAGGGCATTTATAGCAATGATATGTAAGGCACCTTCTAGGAATTATGTCCGAAATTTAAGAACAACAAATATAAGATCACTTTGTGGAAAGATATTGATCGAGTTTGGGGATGCTTCTAGGATTATTTTTAACCTGAAAAAAATCCAAGATCGATCTAAAAATGTCCAATTTTGTAAGGAAACGGACTTGTGCCAAACAAAACACAAGATTGACGTATTATGGGAAGCAAAGGAGGTAGAGGTAGACCTATTTCAAGAAAATACTAGGGTTGACTTATACCCAATCGCCTTCCTAGGGATGACCTGTAATAATTTTGATGATAACTCATATTTATACACAGTTTGGATGGTAGTTCCTCTCTTATCATGTGGCACATTTGTGTCTTTATGAGATGAAGAGGTCAAATCTATTGCAGGGATTTGTTCCATGTTGACCTTCTTGAGGTGTCACATTATTATTAAAGACATGTTTGTTTGAAGGAGTCATTTTGCTTGGAATAATATTTTGGGCCATTCTATTTGAAGTGAACATTTCCACAATTCTATAGAAGCTTGTTGGTAAAGTTCAGCTGCAATAGAGGACTCATATCATGAATATGGAAACAAGACACACCCTCTAGCCCTCAACCCTCTGTCTATCCCTCAACCTTTCTTTTTGGATCTGAGAATCTCAGTCTCAACCCTATGGAATTCAAAATGGCATTATGGAGATATCTATGTGGTTTGAGACTGAGACACCCATGTTCAATGTTAAAATAAAATAAAAGATTCCTAAACACACGAAATTTGATAAGAAGCTACACGTATTATCCAAGGGAAAATTTCCACAAAATACTGTCCGTTTTATATTGTATGTTCGTAAATGTGATCATACATTAGGCTCACATATCTCGATCTTGAAGTAAAGAAATATACTACATCCCAAAATTTGTCATAACAAGAGGGATTTTTTTTCTCACAATGGGAAATCCTTCAATTATACTATGTACATATTATAGCTAGATACTTTTTATCATATCTAGCATAGATTTTATACTTCCCATAAAACCTTTTCTACTAAAACATTTCCGAGCATCCAACAACAGATTCAACACAAAGCTTGCTTTTGGTATTGACAATATTTCCATGTTTTACTTAGTTATAGGGCATGTTGTATTTCCATGATTTGAACATTCATATAGTGATTCATATTCATAACATTTCCTAGTCTATAGTGTCCCCGATATGCAATGATTTTCTTCACTTTTAAAGTGATTGGTGAAAGAAAACTTAAAATTGACTAGCGAAAAATATTAACCTAAATGAAAGATTAATAGAGAACAAAGTAAAGATGAAACCAACAACCATTTGGAGACCATTTTGTAAATAAATCAAGAGATGGAGTAGACAATTCCACCAAGGACTCAGTCTAAGTGATTCTTAGGAAAGGCATATAGAGATCATACTAAATGCCTTGATTTATGTGCATTTTCAAGAGAAATTATTGGAGAATCAATAGAAAAGTTCCAAGGTAGTGGTTTCTAAATATCCATTCCTAAGGTGCAAAGTAGAGTAGACAATAGGGAATACCAATTAAAGGTGTAATATTGACTAGCCAATCTCATGGAGGAATAAAGAGAAACGAATGGGCATCTTTCTCAACCTAACTTAGTACCTGCTCAACCTAAAATTTCCTCAAAGGGTATATGGAACTAAAGGTGTAATGACCTATAAAATTGCTTGGGGATATTAAAGTTTAAAACTACAGTGTGGATCTAATGATAAAGAAAACATCCAAATTCTGAAGTTAAATAATAAAAGTATACATCCTACATAAAAAAGGAATCCAACTTCTAAGTAAACAATGAAGCAAACTCTTACCTTCAAACTTGTGATAGGTGCAGATTCTAGGATGCCAATAAAATGTTAAGGGACTATAAATTATTTCATAGTTGGTTTAGTTGTATATCAAATAAATAACAGTAGTGTCAACATATTAAAAGCATAAAACATAATTGTCTTAATTTAGTATAGATTTTTGTTTTACTTTTGTTCATTCTACATATTTCTATGCAACACGATGTCAAACACAAGAATATCATGCACATATATCTTAGAAGAAACTACCACTAGTATATCATATATATATCATGTATTCAAATTTGTTCCAAATACCACAAGTGCATCATTTGGCTTGCATAAATACTATATGACCCTGCCTTATTATGATGAACAAATTTACTTCATTCAAGCACAAGGTTAGCTTCTTGTGGGCATGTTGAGTATTCAATATATTATATGTTATTTTCTTGAAAATCACACAGATAGACATACATACATCTCTCTCTCTCTCTCTCTCTCTCTCTCTCTCTCTCTCTCTCTCTCTCTCTCTCTTCTCTCTCTCTCTCTCTCTCTCTATATATATATATATATGAAACTTTGCAACTCCTATGTTGAATGCATGATGACAAATGTTTCCCACATCTTCAACATCACGGTCCATGACGGGCTAGACATAGGCAGTGAGCTACACATAAATGGTTGTAGGAGGATCCCATGATAGAATTAGACTCAAATAGAAGGAAACTCATTTCTATTGCATGTTTAAACTTTATTGAGGTATCTTAGGTATCTTACTAAAGAATACACCTCAACAGTAAATTGCATTGTCAGATTTGTTTGAGCAAAGGCTATACGTGTGACACACAACAGGGTAGGAATCACATACAGAGGAGATAATATTCTCTTTTGGATTAATCTTGAATTGATACCATATGCATATGAATTTGTTTCTTCACTCCTATTTCATTCCTTCACTATAATGCAATGTCATTTTCATTCCTACCTCTGCTTGTTGGGATTGCCTATTTTTATTTCCAAATAGGATTTGGATTTACAAGTTCAATCATTTTCAATATATATTATGTATAGTTCCTCTCTATGTGCAGGAACATAATGTGTTATATCCTCCAAATATAATATACCATGGTTTGGAAGGAGATGAGACTTGGTATTATGCATATAGAATTCCAACACATCTACATACAACAATTTGAAAAACAGAGTGCTTAAAAAGATGAGAAAACAAAGATTTGAAAGGACAAAACATAGAGCTATTCCTTTTAAATTCTCTTCTCATCTCCTTATGGAGGATCCACTCACACAATTCATACAATATTCATATTTATAACATAATATGTCTCTCATAGTCATTAATGATTATCATATCTTCCTCATCTACTATCTTTCCACAAACTCCACTAGGCATAACATTCAAGCTACTATTTTGACCTTTATCTTGCATCATAAAGTATCCTACCTTCTACGTGATGGTGGATTTACTCTAACTAAAAAGTTTGAAATTATGTTAAAAGTAATTTCCACAAAGCAAGGATGTTTTCAACAAGATGCTAAACTAAAACTACACCAAGCTACACAAATGTAGAAAGAAAACTAAACATGCAAGCACATAAAACTTAATAATAAACACACAAGTGTGTTAAACTAGACATAAACTACATTAATGGCATGGCTAAACTACATTTGAGAATATTGAGTCTCAAAATAAACATGGTTAGGATGACATTAAGGAGATGGGGTAGCAATTGGATACCATATTTCCTTCTCTATTTCCTCTGAGTTCACTACTTGTCTCTGTCCTGATCCTCCACGTAAATCTTGATGGTGAATGGAGATGTACTGAGGGACCTAGGTGGTGAAGGGATTACCATATCACCTATTATTGGGGTGGAGGAGAATGTAGGTTGTGAGGAATTGAGTTTTGAATTCTCAAACTGATATTTTTATCTATTCTTGAGTGCACCCCTGCTTTTGGATCCATAGCCTTTGCTCGAGGGTGGCCTATCAATGTGAGGTATGGATTTGCAGTGCTTAAGTCTAGGTGGAGTGTGGTTCGGTTGATGCCAGGTGCACATTAATAAGATAAGTGAATTATTTTATCTAAATTCAGATTTTTATATGAGGTTTCCATTGTTTCCATATCTGAACTGTTTACTATTGATGTGCATGGTAGATGTATCAATGATTGGATATAGATTGATGGTTTAATTGCTTGAAAAATTATACATTCTCTTTGAATATGAGATTTGGACTTGATGGAAGCTTCAAATATTTTTACTCATGTTTTATTTGTTGTAGCTTACTCTCCAAATGCACCCTTTATGGCTGATCAAATCTCTAGATGAAAATGCTTAGTTCTCGAAACATTGGTTGAAGAGTTATGCTTCAAAACATGATTGTACTGACTAATCTGAGTGATATGTGGGTTATGTCTAATATATGGTTGTATATTAATGTGTAAGTGTTCCCTCCATTTTCGAGTATATCCTTTATATGATTCTACAAATGAATTTATTGATTTTTGACCCATATTAAATAGATTTTTTCTGCTAGAAAATTGGATTGAATTGATAGTTTTTTTATTATTATATATATTTGATTATTAATGATGCATGGATGTAGATGAAAATGCTAGTATATCCTTGGTGGATTTAGAGCGTGTTGTATGGATTTTATGTGTTTTATTTGGTACTCACAACTAGTTTTGCAGGGAATCAGATGATCTTTATAGTGACATTAACTAGTTTCTGTATGTTTTCTGGGATTTGATTTTAATGCAGCTACGGTTCAAATTTCAATGAGTTGTATGGATTTAGTTGAAATCCATGAATTTACAAGTTTTATCATGTTTATATGGTTGTATATTACATCCTTCTTATTTGGTTTAATAAGTGTTGGAATTTTGTTAATTCTAAGTAATGCAAATCTAGTTGTACTCAGTGTAGAAATTCTGGTTTTGCAATTATCGTCATATGATTTATAAATGGATTAGATGGTTGTAGGTACCAAATTGTAGATTATGATTTAATGTTATAATAAATTTAGATTCATTTTAAAATTTTAAGTGTAAATATGGTTGCATCAAGCTTGGTATGTGCATTGTTAAAATAATGTATTATTGCATCTTTTACAAGGATGAATTTTTTTAATTAATTGCATGTTAGGAATGTTGGAATAGCCTTCAAAATATTCTTCCATTTTGAATTGAATCATTTCATCCTTCTCCCTTGTCAGTTGGTGTATCCGGTCTTGGTTTCAATTTTGGGTATAGTACCCTTGGTGTAACAAAGACAGTGGGAAAGGATATTGGTGAGGGGGATACCAATATATACGATGATGACATTGTTAGAGATTGGATAGCCGAGAGAACATTGTAAACTTCACAGAGTTTAGTAAGCTAGACAAATTGGATTTTTACAAGCATACTAGTGATATGATATATGCACCAATATAGTCAAATAATAGAAAGAGGAAAGAAAGCTCAGATTGGCCCTTTAAAAGGTTGAGAAATTATACAAGATGGAAAAATGGACCACTAGAGCTAAACAAATCACAATAAGTTCATTAGAACCACAGCTAGTTGCATTAGCAGATGACCCTTCAAATTGACCTCAGACTAAATCACAGATTGACAAAAAGGATAATTAGATAGACAATCTAAGGAGGAAATTAAAGATCCCACCATAGAACCAGTACAAACTGAGGATATCAAACAGGTGAAGGAAGAAAAGGAGCAAGTTTATGCCAATTTGATAGAGTACCAACAATTACAAGAGGGGATCATAAAGAATATTGATGGTTTACACTAGCAAATTTCCAATTTGAAGTTAGAAATAACAAAAATCTCCATTGGGGGAGATACTACAACCTCAACTCCTACGATTACAACAAAGGGCTATCCCATATTACTAGTTCTAACAAAAGCTTCATAAATTCTTTGTATAGTTACAGAAATTCATCCTACAGTAGCAAATATGGAAGAAGCAACATGTGAATAGTAGGCTTCCCCTTCAGAGGATATAGATGTAGATGCAATGGAATAAGACCATGAATATATGAGTCAGATCCTCAACCTATTGAATAATATAATCACCTTAGTAACAAAATTTATGAGGCCAAAAAGGAACTCGAGAAAAAAGATTGTAGGATCCTTGAACTGGAAAATGAAGTCAGTAAAAAAGAAGATGACATAATAAGACAATTATAAAAAGACAAGTATCACTATGGAAGGCGGAGAAAACATAGCGATCTGCTGTACTTTTCTACATTATCTCATTGGTCTGCAAGTGGAAGGTCATAGTCCACCATTTCCTTTAGCATCACTCGTATCTCGATATGCTCAGCGTAGGAAAATGGGGGAAGCCTTTCGCCAATGGCGATCAACCTGTTCAAGATTTCAAAGTCCTCTTCGAGCAACTCCATCAGGGATTTGCCTATAGGCAGCTGGTTCAGATATTTGAACTTTGTATGATCCATTCTTATTGTCCACAGTAGGTTTTTGTAATCCTTAGGAGAGATTAGCTCCTGGTCATCTTTCCAGAATGAAGGTAACCCCATTTCGACCAGCTTATCAAATAGTCCTTTGAACTCTGCCACTTGTCCCTTCATTTCTTTGGCTTTGGCTTCCACACTCTTGATCTGTGCATATTTCCCCAGGACCCTTCAAGCTACTGCAAGTGTTGCGATCCAGTTCCTAATATCCAGCTTAATCCTTTCTTCTTTGGATAAATCATTTAGGAAAGTGATGGCACTTAGCGCCATTTCTTTAGGCCTTTGGATTAAGGTCTACTTTGCAACTTCAAAACCTTCTAGAACATCACTAATGGTCTTTTCTTTAATCCTTATAAACTCAAGGCAGGGTCTAAAGTTCTCAGATTCCTTAATGATCCTGTCCCATACCAAGTGTTTAGATCCTTGCAAAGCTGCCTGCCCAGTAACCTGATGAGAGAGATTTTTATTCATCTCAATCAATTCCTTATGCTTCTTTTGTAGGACCTTCATATCTTCTTCCTTTTTACTACTCTCGTCTTCCAACCTGTGAGCTTTTTCTTTCAGCTCCTTGATTTCCACGTCTTTCAGGATAATGTGAGACATAGCCTACACCAGACTTTCGGTACTATTTCTTTCCCCTTTTTGTTTCGAATTGGTAGGCCGCATGTCCAAATTTGACAAGTTAGTTTTCAGCTCCTCAAGATGCCTTTATAAGATTATTCTCTCCTTTTTCCAGCCATCTTCTTTTTTTGCAAACTTCAGCAATTCTGCTTTGCAGTCGCTTATATCCTTAGACAAGTCCTCTTTTTTCTTTTCGAAGTCTATCTCTTCGGGAGTTTCGATCAGCTGGATATTTGGAACCTTTTATTTTTTCTGTAGCTTCTGAATCAGCTTGTCTTTCTCTGTTAACATCTTGCTCATGCTTTTTCCTCCTCCGTCACTTATGACCAGGTCAGATTGTACCTTTTTGACTAGCTGTTGAAGTGCCCGGTTTTCACTTTTCTCTAGCTTCAATTGGTTTTCTAGTTTTTTCACAGTAACCAACAAGTTATCACTCTTCAAAGCAGCTTTCACAAAATCATCATACACAAGGTTAGTAACCTATTTTTGAAATTGGATTTTGTCTAGTACTGGTATCTTTTGCCAATTGATCCTTGCTTCAGTCACTCCATCCTCCGTTAATACTGCTAAGTTTAAGATGTTATCATTTATACTTCTGCTAGTCATCAGGGAAGTCTTAGACAAACCTCTGGAAATAGGCATTGAATCAAACAGCTTCTAAGTCGAGGCTCGCTTGTTTTGATTGTATTGTTCACAGAGGTCGGCCTTGGACCGAAACTTATTACTGACATCTCCTTCTTGGACATCTTGAAACTTGTATTCTACAACCTGGATCTCAGGAGCCAAAGAATCCTCATCATCTGCCCCTCCAATATCCATTTGGACGTTCAATTCTTCCTAAGATGCTGCAATAACTAGCTCCTCTTCAGTTGGGGAAGCAATTGACTCAGCTTGAATAGCTGCAACAACTAACTCATCCTGTATTTCTAACTTGGGCCGCTTGTATATATCACCTTCTTCAGTGTCCATATCCACGACTTCTTCTAAGTCTCTTTTTCGACCCACCTCCATGGCATCTGGAACTTGATCCAAATCTGTTATTAAATTGGAAATCATGAGCTCTCCTCCCTGTGTCTCCATTGCTTCCTCCGCCTCGGGTTCCCAACATAATAAATTTTGCCCCTTTAGCACCCCTTCTGGTTCTGCATGCTCAAAAGCGCTGAGGTTCCATTCCTTCCTTCTCTTGGAAATTATATGCAAGGGGTCATATTTGATGGCTACATCCTTTCTGAACCCTAGCGAATTTAATAAATCCTCTACCTCTGACAAAGCTTCTTTGTTCTTCACAATGGAAGGTCCTACCTTCCAAGGACATTTCACATCTGTGCTCTTCTTATGTTTCACGAATTGCAACTCTTCCAGGGCCAATTTATATTTGATAAATTCAAGAGCAAAGATCCGCATTGTCAGAAAAGCGGGTAGAACATAGGGCTCGTGCAAAAAACTGTATAACCTAATAATTGTAGCTTCTTTTAACAAAAACCAGTCACCAACCGCCAGTTCTTCCCTCAAGTGCATCACCGCCTTCATTTCAGGTAGCCCTTTAGGCATTTCTTCCCCAAAAATGATTTTATAAACAGGGGGCAAAACATAGTTCAAATAATTGAAAACATTGTTTACTAGAACATCGGTCTCAAGTAGTGAGGAGAAATGTGGGCTTTCGGCGTTGTTGTACATAATTACTTTCATCAACTATGTTTGATACCAAAAAAATCTAGTATTCGGGAAATTGCTTAACTGTACATGTATCCTTTCTGCCAAAAATTCTTCAAACTTCAAGGGTGAGATAAGCCCGCTTTCGGACCTAGATAAACTGATGCTAATCCTAAAGAGAAAACCTAATTGGACTTCATTTACCCACAAATTGGTTTCCAACCCTAGAAATTGAGCTAACAAATAAAGAACCAATTGGGAATTGTCATAAAAAAGGCTGCATTTAGGGGGTAGGGTTCCTTTGAGATTTTGGAGTCGGGTTTTAGGCATGTGGTCAAGAAGGCTTGATGGCTTTCGGGGATAATTTGGCGGTACAAAGAAACCACCGACTCTTCAGAAAAAGATTCTGACTCTTGGTACTAAGAATCTGGAATGAAAAGGAATCCCTAGCGGTTGACACATTTATATTACAGATGAGCTTGGACCTACAGGCATCCATTATTACTCTTTGAGGTTCTGAGTAATTGGAAGAACACCACGCTACAAACTCAAGAAAAGAGAAAACTTGGTCAAGGAAAAAGAAAATGAAATATGACCTAAAGACTCCATGGACGTTTAGTCCCTGTTCATGTAAGGTTTCAAGTCTCTTCTTAATTTCTGGAACTGGGAGCCGAAGGCAGGTGTCAAATACATCTACGTCTCTATCTTCCAGGGCTATCTTAACCCTAGAACTAGTAGAAGCTTCTTCCTCTGTCATTTTATGATTGTAAAAGACTTAGATTTTTTTAGAGAATGGTAGTTACAGTCCTTACCTGTCACCTTTGGAAGCCTTGCATGCACCCTGTCGAAGTTTTTGTCACCTTCGTCGTCTGCTACCCGCCGAGAGGTTCCTTGACTTCGACAGGATTCTGAAACAAATGTCAACCTTCACGGGCACTTCTTATATATATAACTGAGTTTCCATAACTTCCACCCTCTTTGGTCTGCTATCCTTTGATCTCAGCCATCTGAACTCTCATGTGTTTACTTTCCATCATCAGATCTGACTGCCCGTTTACCTACTGATTTGACAATCTACCCATCTCCACCGTTGGATCATCTCCGCTAGTCTTTATCTAGGCTGTTGATTTCATTTGAATGCATCTAAGGGGTAGCGTCGCATGCACCCAAAAAGATTTTCCTATATCATCTTCACTTTATGCAACAAGCCGTGGAGCTAACACATGTCCAGCGGGACCTAGACCATCGCATCTAGCCATGCTGCTATCCCTCGCGCTACTTCTTAGTGCGATGGCGTATAACAACCATCCGCTTCTTCTCAGATGTATATCCATGGTGAGTGTCCGGACTCGATTTAGCTTTTAGGTCCTTCATTTTCTAGTGGGGTCCCCCTTGTTATATTCTGTGCGTTTTCGAACTCCACCAACCGTTGATCTGGCTCTTCTTTCCATCCGAACCGTAGATCCGTCAGAGACTCAGGCTCATTTTCTGGTACGTAGACCCGAACCCTTGGATCCCAAAAAGATCATCTCTGCCGTAGATCTTGTATATGTCCCCACCATTGCATGCACCTAACCGGGCATTGTTCGTTGCTCTTTCCCTTTTGCGACGCGCTCATAAGCCGACACCTTTCCGGTGGGATCTGGCCCATCGCACACTCCTATTCCCTTTCTTCCACGCGATTTGGCCATGCAACAGTTCTTTAGAACCGTGGATCTTGCTCCCGCCTTTGATCAACGACGCCGATCTATGTGACATTTACTCTTTCATAAATTCACCCAAGGACTATAGGTTTTTAGGGTATTTCTCCGTTTATCTCAAGTCATTCTTTTCCCTATTAATACTTAGCCCTTCGACATTAGTCGTTCATTACATCGGACCCTTTCTAGACCATTCTGTCTCCTACCTTAGCACCTGGACATTGCCGATGGAGATCACTTCAAGCTTCTTTCTCAAGTAGCTGTCTGACCCTCCATCTTTCATGTACAGGTCTTTATGATGTAAAAGAGAAAAAATATATAGGTGCTAACAAGGGTCAAGGTCGGGATGTGACATACCCCTCCCATTGGAATAACACTGTCCTCGGTGTTCCAACACTTCGAAATAAATACCCACTTTACACATGTCCAAAATTCACAAAAAATGGCAGGTATGTCCTGCGTTTCATCTTTTGCTTTGAACCTTTAGGGACAAGTACTTTGGCTTCCTCAAGCTTTTCCTGCTAGCTTTGACATTCTAGCTCTGCAGGTGGGCATTGCTCTACAGCGATCCCTTTCTTTTATTCACCTTCCAGCTAATCTATAAGTCTAGAATTTTCATGGATGACATCTTCCTTGTCGTCCTGACAACTATTTGAGGAATATTTTCAGCCAAAACCATAGCTTGTGGTCTGCTTCCATGATCAATGTGCACAACGTGCTCTCACTTTTATCACTAGCAACACTTGGTTGGTAACAGCTGCAACTAATGGCTTTCAATTTCTCACTTGTGAGACTCATCATGGCAATTCCTGTTAGGACAAGTATAACACAATATTAAAATTAGTCAATTACTTTCCCAATCGACATGGATAGTCCATTCTTCACTCATGAGACTTCCACACTTTTCATGCTTTTCCAACATACACATGAACTCATTCCTGTTCATCCTTTCATAGGGAAATAACTAATTCAGCATTCACAATTCATTTCAAGCAATTAAACACAATCTATTTTCAGCTCTGACATGCACTCAACAATCCTTTGTTTTTAAGATGCATCAGTCAAAAAGGAAAGAGAAGAGTAAGAGTTTCCCCCTCTTAGTCTTGTTCCAATCCAGAGCCACACTACAACTCTGGTTTTCGTGCTCCTTAGCGTCTTTCACTTCAATGTGAATGCCTGACGTGCCATTTCTTGGCTATGACACTTAGTGTCTAAGGTCCGTCTAAGGATTTTGAACTAGGGAACCCTTTCCCATTGTTTCCTACAGAACCTTCAGCTGCTAGGACCCACACATGTCCACTAGCACCATATTTCATTACTACTCACACCGAGCTCTTTTAGGACGGTCACATGTCCACATGCATCCTCCAGATGCTTTCATAGTTCTTGCTTCCAGCAATACATACACTCAAACATTGATTCAATCCACATGTTTAGTTTATTTTCATAGGGTTTATCTCTAGACAAGAGTTTAAGAAATCATAATCAAATCATAGACACACGTATATTCATATTAAAAAAGCAAGAAGCTGCAAGATAACTAAATACTTATCTGTATTGGATGTCTTCACTTTATTCCACAGGATCCTTCTTTGCTTTACAAGCATTGGATTTCCCATGGATACAATAATGAATGTTGGGCCAACACACAGTCCACTCCACAACCATTCGAATTGGTAATTCCAGAATAGTACGCCGACTATGTTTTATCAATTAATTAAGGAATGTTTGGCCAGCACACCGACTGCTCCACAACATCAAGTGGTTAATGCTACCACCAGCTAGTTCTTTCAGGGTCCTTGCTTTCCTGCAATGACCAAGGTTTCCAACAAAGAAACAATAGTGTATCAGCTTAGCTGTTAGAAGAATTATACCTGAAATCTTCATTATTCCAAACAAGAAATAAATGAAATGAATACTTATCTGTATTGTGCATTTTCCTTGCTACTCCACAGGTTTCCTTCTCTGCTTTACAAGCCTTGGATCACCTGTGGGGTGGATGTTTAATGCCCAACAAGTACACCTTCACGTCGACTGGGTTTACCAAGCATTTGTGGTGCCCAACCAGTCCCATACCTGGTTGGACCTCCACATTGCCGAGCCATCACATTCGTCTGGGTCATCGACCAATGAAAGGAAACTGCGCCACTGACCATTATAGGTCAAGGCTCTACCACTCTGCCTTAGGATTGCATCATCCTTTTACTAATACCTCCACAACACCCAAACAAATAATGCTAAACCAGTACACTGACTGGGTTCATTAGGCATGCAACAACCCTTCATGCGCATAACAATTCTCCATCCACACAAGGATGGCACTCCTTTTCCCGAGTAAGCCAACGGTTCCCTTTAGGAACTCTATAGGTGGATTTCTTGACTGCAGGCTATCATGGCCCCATGATACCCACTCACACTACACAAAGGTTACCACTGCTCATACAGTCCTCTTGAGCATCCTTTCTTTACTTTTCCTCTAAACGTGCATCATCAAATTGCATCTGTGTAAGCTGATAGCACAAGAAGGATAAGCACACTCATTAGTATTGTTGCTCTAAAATTGTAACCATATTTGATATCATTCACTATCGAGTATTGAAATACTAGGAATGCGTCCATTCCCTTAGGGTGTAGTCAATATTGACAACCCTATCATAACCCAGCACCAGAAAGGTGTGCACCCCCTTTCAGATGTGATACATGTAGGCCCTAATCATACTCAAGCAGTCTGAAATAATAATGAAATAATAGAACATGCGTTGCATATTAAATCTAATAACCAGACATGTATATTTTGAGTTCGGGTTACAAAATACTTATCCCTTTTCATATGTATCCTTCCTTCATTTGCGAAGAATGGGGGATTCCTTCTCTGATTCAACAGTACTTTGGTTTGCCACCCCAATCTTTTCACGTTCTATTGTCTAACTACATTGGAACATATATATGTCACACCCATGCATTCACACACTGCATCTCAACATGTGCACCCACACATATGCATGCATATTCTCAACATTTACATAATCTTTTAACGTGCATTCACTCAATGCATAACCCCTCAATTCACCCTTGCATTAATCCATGTATACTATGCATTCCAACATATTATGGCCTAACGATGCTTATCTCATATGGCATACACTACCACAACATGACTATGTCTTTACTTTCTTTGGTTGTTAAACTCACAACCAATACACACAAATGGCATGAGGTAATTTTCATATGAATGCATTGAGGTTTCTAAGAACTATAGGGTGCAAGGCTCCTTGCCTTTACTTACCTGCACCTCACCATACTTGGTAGGATTATATTCACATTCAGCACTCAGTACCATAGGCAAACCAAATCAACATAGTTTAAACATAATGGAAGGGATCTTACCAATCCTCCTTCAACCTTCATGCAATTATGCAGAAATAACCATTACCTGCATGGATGTCATTAACATCGCTTGATGTTACTTGATCAGTTGGCCTCTTACCAAGGCTACACAATCCTTTTTCCAACCTCATGATCATAGATTTGTTGCACCATCCTTTTGGTCATATGCAATAACATCATCCACATCCTTAGCCATGCTTCGGTTTTCTTTGGTCCTACAACCAATGCGAACGCAACTAATTATCAGCAACCACAATAATTATCTTAAGTCGCTCATTGCATATGTAAAACCTCACTAAATTTTACCAATATGCAATATCATATACACGCAAAAACATTTCCACATACACTGTGCAATGTTTATTAATATGCCATCTAGTGCATATTCATCTCATCTATCCAATCTCTTGCATTTTCAATCATGCTTCTATGATATGGTTCCTACAACTTTAGTTGTCATCAACCATAGGCATTACCATTAGTGGGATATTGCATGTATAACTTCACTACCTTTACCCATATGCAACATCATTCTCATGCATAAACAATTCACATGCACTATGTAATGACTCTTTAATCCTTCCCACTAATTCATATGCATTTAATCTGCTACTCGCTTGCATTTCCAACATCCCTATGCCATAATTTTTAGTATATGAAACTTAGGAAATATAAGTGTAATAGAAAGAGAGGAGTTAAGGATTTATCCCTTTCTAATTCCCCCTCATGACATGGAGTTCCTCCTCCACATCATAGTTGATTCTTTTCTTGGGTTCCCTACCAAGCATACAAGCAATCATTAGCTATGATCTTCCCATGAATTAGCAATTCAATATATACATACGTGTATAACATTCATTCTTGCTATTTTTCAAACATGCAATTCTTATGCTATAAACAAAAATAGTTCAAGGTGAGGAATTTCCATCTTATCAACATTGCCTTGCTATTGCCATTGCCTCTTCCACAATGCATATTACAGCCAATTACTCTCAATAAGGCCTCCACAACCTTCTATGCAATTCCTGGTTCTCATCCCAAGCATAGAGAATGCATTTCACACTTTCAATGACTGTCTTTGGGGGATGACGGGGGTCAAGGGGTATTGCCCCCTTGTGGCTTCCCTGCGCCACTACAGGGTGGGTTGAGGGTAGTGCCCTTGTTTTTTTTGTTGTAAATCTTTCCATTTTGTGCAATCTGGCGCATAAGTTCCATGTCATTTTTCAACTTTCGGCACCTGAAAAATCTCCCTGGAAAACAACTGAAATTCCATGTTTCGAAGCAACTCGTCCAGTTCTTCCGACCTGTTGTGGAGCAACTCGCTGAGTTCTTCCAACTTGTTGTGGAGCAACCCGCTGAGTTCTTCCACCGAAAACACTTAGAAAAATTTTGAGATTAGAAAAATTTTGAGATTTTTCGGACCAACTCGCTGAGTCCTTCCGCCGTTGCGGACCAACTCGCCGAGTTCTTCCGTCGTTGCGGACCAACTCGCCGAGTTCTTCCGCCATTGCAAACCAACTTGCCGAGTTCTTCCAGTTGGAGAACTTAAAAATTTCCGGCCGACCATTTCGACAAAAACTTGCGATTTCTTTCCGCCGTTTCGGCGAAAACTCGCCAACTCCTTCCACCATTTTGTCCCATAACTTATAACTTTCCGCCAAAATTTTCCTTCTTTTTTGGCGAACTTATTGATTTTCTGCCGGTTCATTGTAGAACAACATGCCAAGTTTTTACGGCAACTTCGGTGGAAACTCGCCAGTTCTCGCCGGCAACTTCAGTGCAACTCAGTGAGATTCGCCGAAACGCATCAACTCAACTCCATGAGACTCGCCGAAACAGTTAGGTAAAACACTTAGAAAAATTTGAAAATTTGCTATTTTCTTAATGATCAGTTTTGGGTGTTGCAAATCAAATCCTTGGTATGAGAATAACAAGAGACAGGAAAAATTGCAAATTGACATTGTCTCAGAGTGAGTACATACAAAAGGTGTTGGAGAGGTTTAGAATGCAGAATGCAAAACCAGTTAGCACACCTTTGGCCAACCATTTCAAACTAAGTAAGGAAATGTGTCCCAAGACATAGGAAGAGATAGATTACATGTCCAAGATTCCCTATCAATCAACAGTTCGCAGCTTGATGTATGCCATGGTGTGCACAAGACCAGATATTGTACAAGCAATGGGAGTTGTGAGCAGAAATATGAACAATCCAGGTAAAGAACATTGGAAGGTAGTACAGTGGATTCTCAGGTATATGAGAGGTACTACCACTCATGCAATATGTTTTGGAGGTTCAGACACCGTTCTATAGGGATATGTTCATGCAAATATGCCAGGTGAAAAGGATAGCAGGAGGAGAACCACAAGGTATGTGTTTACTGTAGGTGGAACAACAGTAAGTTGGATTTCGAGACTGCAAAAGGTTGTTGCACTTTCAAAAATGGAAGCAGAGTATGTTGCTGTTACAGAGGCTAGTAAAGAGATGATTTGGTTGCACAGGTTTATGGAGGAATTGGGTAAGAAGCAGAAGGATAGTAGGTTGTATAGTGATAGCCAGAGTTCCATTCAACTTGCAGAGAACTCAGCATTCCATTCCAGGACTAAACATATACAGCTCAAGTACCATTTCATATGCTCTATTCTAGAAGATGAACTGTTGAAGCTGGAAAAGATAGGTATTATCCAGAATCCTGCAGACATGTTTACAAAGGTAGTGACTAGAGAGAAACTGAGTTCTTGCTCGGTTTCAGTTGGCCTTCTAGCGTGAAGGTGAAGAGGAGAAATTTTCTAAGTCCAAAGTCCAACAAGCACAACAACGGTGGAGTTGTTGCAATCAGTCTCCAAGTTGGAGATTGTTGGTTGTCGAGCCAGATCTTCCAGTCTCATAGATGATATTGTCTCAGCCATGTACCCCAGAGGACTGTACACGTGTTCCCCAACCTTGGGTTTGGGGTTTTTTTCGCCAACAGTTTACAGGCCCATGGTTTTGGGTAACCCGTGGTATTTTCCCATTGTATTTCCTCTATAAAAGAAAAACATTGTAATATAGATAGGGTTGATGTATTAGGTATTATGCATTGTAAAGATCTCTGAGATCAAGAAGAGGGACTGTAAGACAGTGAAGCGGAAGTGCAATAGTTGTACTGCAGGTTGTATCCCTTCACTTTACTGGATGGGATAATAGTAAGGACTGGCAACTTTAGTGTGGACGTAGCCCATCTTGGGTGAACCACGATATATTGGTGTCTCTTTTGTAATTTGTTTGTATGATTATATTTGCATTTCTGTTTATTTTTATTGCTCTGCGATCTTGTTTTTCTAACACCGGTGTCTCTTCGAACATGATGCTTTCAAATTCGTCCAACATCCTTTCGACTTCGACCAGAATTTTCTCCATCTTCGACCATTCGACACTTAGTCCCTTTGGAATGATGGTGGAACAACCCGATTGTTCTCCTCCTCTGCCAAGAACTCCTTTGTTGTGCACATCAGCACTCTTTTCTCCCAATAGTTGTTCTCGCCCTCCTTGCAGTTGTTGTTGTCCTCCTGCTTTGTCTTCAACTTTCTCCGCATGCCATTTTTCCACACTGTGACTGTGTTGGCTCGACAATTATAGATCATATTTCGATCATATTTCTATGGTATTCCTAACAACAGGTGACAAACGTCGATTGGGATTACATCGCACAACAAACTGTCTTCAAGTTTCCTAACCTTGAAGTTGATCATGCACTATCTGGTTACCTTCGCATAATGTCCTTTCTATAACCAGGATATCTTGTATGGATTTGGGTGTTGTTTACATCTCAAACCCAACTTTTCCATGACCTTCGTCAACACTAGGTTCTCTGTATTGCCGCCATCAACAATGGTCTTCCAGTATCTATCAATGATCAACAATTTGGTTATGAAAATATCCTTTCATTGCGTCGTTTCCTTCTCTTCTCGCTGGTCTTTATGGACCAATGTCCTCCTAGCTATCAAGTTTTGAATCTTTTCTCTATTATCTTCACCACTGTCAGATGTCGAACCTGACTTCTCATCGCCATTTCCACCTCGTCAGCCTCTGGTTTTCGACTCTTCCACCATGTGCAAATGCTTCGAGCATTCATAAGCTTTGTGTCCCACTCCTCGACAGTTATAACAGACTATAGTCGGTCTCTCAGCCCCTCGTCTCTCCGCTAGACCATTTTGACCGAACGCACCTAGACCGCGGGTCTCTCAACAATCTTGTCGATTTTCTTGTTCCTTTTATCTAGTCGTTGTTCCTTCTACGCATCAGTTATCTTTGACGGATTCTCTCATGGTTCCACTACTTTGTCCTTTTGTGGGAGAAATCCTCGCACCTCGATCGATCATCTTTACTCTGGTTGATGTTATTCTTCTCTACATCTTTTCCTCTACCTTCTGGGCTAGCTGGTAGGATTCACCAAATGTTCTGAACTTCGACAGGCTCAACTCGTCTTGCATGATGTATTTCAAACCATTTACATATCTTCCGACCTCTTCTTCTCCTTCATCGGTTTGAGCAGATCTAATTTAAAGTTTATAGAAATCTTCTGTGTATTCCTTCACAGTCATCTCTTTCTGTCAAAAGTTCTGCAACTTCCTGAAAAAGGAAATCACATAGTCATTTGGAAAGAACTTCCCTTCCATTTTGGCAACCATTATGTCCCAATACTTAATATTCTCCTTGCCTTTTTTGAGTTTTTCATCCTGTACATTGTCCCACAACAATGAGGCAATTTTAACCCTATTGGGATCCTCTAGCTTCTCTATGTCAAAGTATTTCTCCATCTCTCTGATCGAGTCTATCAAGTCTTTTGGATCCATACTTCCTGAGTAGGTAGGTACATCTATTTTTCCCTTACCCCTCATTTCTATCAATATCTTGATAAATCTATCTTCTGGTTCTTCTTCTACTGCTTCTCGAGCTTCCACTTCCTTGACTTCTTCGTCACTATGGTCAAGTGATTCTTTGATTGCTGTGACCTCATTGGTCAAAATTTTCATTCTTCATTTCGACTATGATTCCTTGATCTTCGTCCTACACCACGAACATTCACACCCATTTGAAGCATTCTTTTCAATTGCAGCTGAAAATATCCACTCGTCCAATCGCAAGCAAACTTTCACCTCATGCACAAAACTCTACCCAACCATAGCTGGATTTGTTCACGCATACACATGTTCTTCCTTTTCTAGGGATTCTTCTGCACTGATACCACTTAGCGCAAGGGTGGGTCGGTTAGACCCTCTTGCTTAACAGAAACATACAACTTACACACACACGCTCACAAACACAAGATGTGTACTCAAAATTCTAAGAAGTTGGCTTCTATTACTTGAATCGTTTACAAAATTACATGTAAACTAATAAACCAGTCGTACTCGGCCTATTACAATACATCAATAATCTCAGCTCTATCTGCGCGATCTCTCTTCATCGATCATCGCCCCTCCTTTCCTTATGTGCCTTCACATCAATATTCTACTCTACTCTGTTGTTGTTCTTCATGTACACCCTGTCTTGCTTCCCCAAAGTATCCTTACTATTTCCGCTGAAACATCTCTGATCCTGTAGACCTACATTTTTCAGAGCCCCTTGTCCATTCCTGCACAACCTTCTCTTGTGGTGACATCTCGCTTGATCCCGACTACCTTCTTAACTTCCATTAACCTCCTCAACTACCCACAACGAATGTAGGTATGTTTTCTCGACTTCTGCACCTCTTGACCTATGTGCCTCTTAACTTTTCTATAGTTGACGGTCTTATGAGTGTCCATTTCGACTAGTCTGCACTTTGATACGTCGACCATTCTCTACTTCATTGGTCCTCGACTTAACTTGTCGACTTCACTTAGTCTCTATGGCTGCCATCCACCCCATCCTCCTCGCTTGGCCTTTGTCTCTTTTCCATCGATGTTGCTACTCGAACCTTTTTTCAACTTTTGACTCCGTCGACCTTCACTCATGTCGACCATACTTCGACAACACCCTACTCAACTTCCTTGATTCGACTACCAGTCTTCTCACACTAGTGATCATTGGAAATCCCCTTCGTCAGCCTTGTTCTGTCGATTAACTTCGACCATTTCTCCTACACCCCGATGCCCCTGCATCAATTGGTGACTGAATAAATTAGCATTGTGCAACAATGGAAATATACCATGTAAATTCAAGGAAGGAAGCCGATTCGTTTACATGAAGAGCCCCATGATAGCGCAATCCATACCCTCTCCAATCTCATGTGGAGTGCTCAATGATGAAAAAAAAAAGGGAAATAATGATGGTGAAACAAGGGAGCTTGGGAGAGCTCAAAGGTTGGGGACACTTGACCTTCAAACTTCCCCCTCTTAAAACCACCTCTTATATATTGTATGAAGGAAATGTGAGGAGGGGCTTTGGTTATATGTAAAGAGGAGAATGTTTCATATATTCATTATGAAATAGACATTGTGATGCATGCGACCCTTAATAAAAATTACATAATCGGGCCAATTGAATGTTGGTTTTCTCTTTTTTAGGTTTCGAGTGTATATATAATGTCCTTAATTAGTGTTTTTTTTCATGTGCCATTAATGCTTAGTATCATCATTATTATTTCTAATAAGTTTTAATGCTAATGATAGCTATTTAATGGATGGAGTTGGTCTTTTTCCATTTCCTTTTCCTTTAGGTGAAGATGACAACAACCCTTTGAATCCATTGTGCATTTCTTATTGAATGATAGATCTATGGATCTCATCAGGTTCCTTTTTAAATTGTTTGGATAGTTCCTAATTTTTTGATAAAGTCTTGGGATGAAATTATGAGTCTTTAAACTTGTTGGTATTATTTCTTTGGTCATTCAATTTCATTGTTCAATTAATTTTAATTTATCCGTGGATGTTGTATCTGTTTAGATAGTATCTAAATTCATTGATATAGTCATTGTGATGAAATTATGAGTCTTTAAACCCATTGGTATTATTTCTTAGGGCTGTCTAATTCACTATTCACCTCAATCATTTTTTAACCATAGGTGAATTAACGTCTGAGTTGATTCATAAACTGGGCGTTAACAAATATTCAGACTAGGTGGTTGATTTAATACACGGTTGTATCATTCCTTCAAATCTCATGGCTTTTTATTAAACGATGTAGGTTGTTCATGTTTTTATTTCTTTGGGGTGATCTCTATTAATAGTGTTAATTAAAGAGCATGTTTTCTATGAATTTATTTTGATAATGACAAAGAATATCGTTGTCATTCATGACAGTAGCCTTAGTATATTGATTACCATTAATTTCTTGGTTGAATTATTGAGAATAAATATAGCATGTTAGTGAAGCTAATGAACTATAAGTCCTTTGATTACACATTAATAAAAGAAATAATAATATCTAAATGTAAAATAAGGCACAGCAAATAAAATTTACTACTTTTCTTTATTTGATCACTAAGGCAGGACCACATAAATTTGTAAAATTATCTTGCGAAATCAACTTGAGAATTTCAGTAAATAATGGACTGATTTGATCACTAAGGCAGCACCACATAGATTTGTAAAATTATCTTGCGAAATCAACTTGAGAATTTCAGTAAATAATAGACTGAAAATTGGACTAAATGTTACATGTTATAAGCATGATACATTCACTATAGGTTCTAGTGAAAAACTTAAAAAATAAAACCTTGGGTAGAGCAAAAAGGAAGAGATTATGTTGAAACCTTCTCTAAAACTTGTTTTCATTGTATTAATTAAAAAATTTATGAGATATAAAATCCTAAAAATCCTGACTTTTACTTTATAAATATTTTTGTATACTACACCATTTTTTCTTAAATTTAACATTTACAATTATATATTTTTATACAATTTCATACACCTTATTTATAATAATTCAATTGAGTGTAGATCCGGTGGTTGGGAGGAATGTTGTTATCCTTCCCACCTGAGTTCAAATTTTACTTTGTGACACATATTCCTTGGGAGCCGATTTTCTATGTAGTGATTGTAAATCTGGTCATACCTTGATTCTTTTTCTATAGAAGTACAGTTCCACCCCTTCTCGTTATTTTTTTAGAATTTCCACAATTTAAATTGTTTTAAAATGTCCAAAATAAGACATAGTTCCATGACATAGTTCCCAAAAACAAATTATAAAAAAACCAGGCAATTTGAGTGCCAGTTATCCCAGGCCAATTTTTTATACTACACGGAAATTCATGTAGTTGTTTCTATTATGATTATTTAAGAGTGGAGAGAGATTCAAAGAAAATAAAGTGTTGAAGATGGATTATAGTTTGTTCACTTAAAAATGTCTCGACAAATGATGCTCCATAACGCCGTGTCCCCTTGAAAACTGATATTCCTCACTACACGAAACATATATAAACGTATTAACAACACGAAATCAATAGTCTGACAGTGAGGAAGAAGTTATATGCACTATCAATAGTCTGACAGTCAGTCAATAGTCTAAACTTACTTCTACAATAATACTTGACTTCTGTTATCTCGAAATAATGGAAGCAGTACAGCAATCCAGACAGCCGTGTTATTACACAGAATTTGTTCTCCAAGTTATGAGACGTTTGGAAGGTGATCTAAATGTTATTTCGAACTCAGTCACAACCACCGAAACGAACATAATTGAAGATCAAGATGCTACACAACAAATGTTGTACTCGACCGTGACTGAGATTATTAATGGATTAAGGACTTTATCAGAAAATGTTGATATACTTGGTTTACAGAACGGATGGCGGGGAGAGACCGTAAGTCGCAGAATAATACATCGAACTGGTGAAAGTGTGACTGATCAAGACTACCTCGAAACATTAACATTGGCAGAGGATATAATTGTAATTCGATACATAGAAGATCATCGCCAACTCGACATTGCATTGAAGTACTCCGTCCAGATTATATGGAATTCCAGATTCAGTTGGCGTCAGATCATGCAACATCTACAGCGTAATACTTATCGCTTCAATTTCCTAATTGAAACTATTAATATTCGCAATTATAATAACGTTAGAAATGAATTAAGTATCGGTCCTGGTGAAGTAAGTAACGCTAGAAATGGAGTAAGTATGAATATTGGCAATTATAATAACGCTAGAAATGAAGTAAGTATCAGTCCTGGTGAAGTAGTGGATGGGTTGCCAGACGTTATAATTTGCCCGGAAGAGAATGGGAATGATGACGAAGTGTTGTGCACAGTTTGTTACGACACGTTAACAAATGGAGAGACTGCAAAACAATTGGAATGCAAACATGTCTTTCATTCAAAATGCATTCGCCAATGGTTCACTCAAAAAATCAATTGTCCCACATGCAGAAATGAGCCAGCTCCTCGTCGATGATGATCTATTTTGTTTATTTAGTTATTTATGCACTTTCTGTTCTTTGGATAAGCATCATCTGGTAGCCTCTATCAAGTCACTCTCTTTTGTCTAAGTATTTGTACATTAATAGTTTACAGTTAGAATTGGAATTGCATCTCTGATATTTACAGTTATTCTTTTTAATTCCTAAACACAGCATGGATGTCTACGGTTATTCTTTTTAATTTATAAACACATGGATGTCGATTTTCACAAATCTTAGATTCTTAGAATTATTGGTTATCATTTTTACTACAAATCTGGAGTCTTATATTTATTTTCCGATATGCAACCCAACCCACCGCCTCCGATCCATATGTTCGGCACGCAAGCAGGTCCAATTTGAAGATGGAGATCAAAATGAGATTTGAAGTGATGTCTCACTTTATTAATCATCCAATACAATACATGAAGGGCCATGGTGCGATTGGCAAATTTCTGGGTATATCGAAAATATAAGGAGCCTTGATCTGGTCAATAAACACTAAACAAAAACCCAAAGCCCATTATGATCTAAAGCTTGGTTCTAATGGTTTCCTCACTGTCACTTTTTCAAACTTATCTTGGAGTATAAGGATGGCATTTTTGACAACATGCCTTATTTCTTCAACTCGACACAGCTGTGCTTGCAATTTTGGGGAGAAAAAATCAGCTGAGATAAAGTGGACTTCTTCATGCCCTTGTCTTGATCAGGTTGTATTTGCTTCATCAGGAATAGTGGTACCTCGAAACCCTCGAGGGTATTGGAAACACTGTTGGGTCAATTTTTCATGTAGCAGAGGTCACAAGTTCACAAGTTAGTGATGGAAGGTGATTCACAACTTGTCATAAATTTCTTGAGATAATTTCTTAATGGAACCCATTTTCTTCACCTAGACAAGAATTTGAAATGGGAAAATGGCTTAGGCCATATGGCTTCCCTCTTGGCTAGCATTATTGTAATTCTTCCTTCCCATATTTGATGGGAATCCAACAAGTTGGTTGATTGAATGGCCAAAGAAGGGATCAATATCAAGCGAATTCATAGGATTAACTTGGTGTTATGTTTTAAGATAGTTTTTGTTTTTATGTAATTTATAATTTAAAGATTTTTCATTATTTATAAATATTTATTGGACACAAATTAAGTGGTTATGCTAGCTATTAGCTATTAGCTATTAGAAGATGAAGAAAGTGTTTCTATATTTGTCAATTTAAACTAAATATTGAATAAAAAATTCCAACAATTGTGGTTACAAAGAATAAAACACTAAAATCAATACAATTAAGAAGATATTTAAGAATAAAACACTTCAAAAATAATACAATTTACACATGAATGTATAGAACATTCCTGAAACCAATGCAAAGAAAGAATAATATTATACAAAATATTCCTAAAATGAAGTGATCTTATGAATATTTTTTAATGGGTATACCAAAATCTATTTTGTGCAAAATACTATTGGAACACTATTCATTATCAAATAGATATATTGCAAATTAGAACAAGCTCACACCATTTTGTGATAAGTGCATAGAAATGTATTGCGTTTGATGTACAACTTAAATTTGGTAAGAATATTATCTACGTGAGAAATGTTCAACCCAAACAATGTAACTATGTAAAGGTGTAGTTGTTCAACTTATAGCATGTAGGGTACGATTCTTATACAATGATTTATCATAATAAATTTTCTTTCTATACCTCTATTGCATGCTTTGGTAACCTTGGTTGGGTGATTATATAGTTTTAATAGAGGAGGTTTTGAATGATACCATTTTCATATTTATGCTTATTATTATTTTTATTTGTTTATGTTTTTTATTGATTTAATTTGTAACCATAGTTATGTTTGAAGCTACTTAAACCTAGAATAAGAAAAACATCATACCATACTATTATGGGGTAATTGAATGATAGAATACTTGTTTATGTAGGATACTACTACACTAGCTAAATTGAGTGTAAATGAAGAACATGTAAAATTCGTAAGAGGAAGATTTTAAGGTCTAACTCTCCTACCATTGAATACGAAAACATTTGAGAAGGAAATTCTACATGAGAGATTATTGATGGTTCCATTTTATGTATAAGAATACTAATATTATACTAATATTATAATGTATGATATCTATAAAGAAAATTAGAATATTACATTTTGGTAAAAAGTTTTGTGGTTGGCTCACTTGTGGTAGAGAAATTATTTGGATTATTTAAAGAAAGAAATGAAGTAAACAATATAAAATGGAAACACCATTAAGCATAATAGTAGAGTAAAACTAAAATTAAATAAATACTAATGAATGAGAATTGAAAAACACTATTAACTACAAAGTAATATGAAGTAGCTCAAACGATGGCAGCTTATCATTTAATATTGATGTGCTTGCTATGCTCATTCACATGAGTTCCAAAGACATGGAATAAGTCAGTGATTAGCCACCTCTTAGACCGAATCAGCCATGGGAACACAACAATGGTATTTGTAAGGAAAAAGAAAAGTAATAAAATAATAAAAATAGGTGGACAAAAACCATGTGTGTGGCTTACAACCCATAGTATTCACTCATGTTTGTTTGTAACCCTTGTTATTTACCCATGCTATTTGAAAACATAAAACAAACAAATGTAATAAACAAAATAATGAACAGACATAAAAGAAGAGACATAACTCTTATGAGGTGCCCAATAAATTCTACATCTATATACAAGGGCCTCCTATTTGTGAATGGCATTCATTCAACCATTTGCGATCTAGTCTAGGTATTTTTCCATTTAATAAAAGTTTATTTACATGCTATATTATTTTCTATATTTTTTTACATTTACTTGCTTATTGTCCATTGTGAATTCCTTTCATAATTTGGATTAGTGGTATGAAAGTAGTTTGCTCCTAATTATTCCCATTGCATGTCCCTACGATTTCATGGTAGATAGAGTTTGATATTGAGATAGTTTCTATTAAGGAAAACCTCTCTCACGAATCCAAGCGACCTCTCATTGGGGAAAAAGAGAGAGATGGAGTATGAGATCCATTAAGATATTGCTTCAATAATCCCTGATGAGATAGAGGTAATAGACAACTTCTTTAAGATTGGTGTCTCTTGCTAAGTTGGTGCTTAACAGTGGACATATCTAGTAGATTGGTGTCTACAAATATATTTAAGAGGAGGTTCAATCTTACCAAGGATTGTACCCATCGATATTGGTGTCTCCAATATAAATTTTTGTAACAATAGGTTGCTTCCTATCAATCATTATAAAGACAATATTTTTGTCTTCTCTCAATAAGGTTTCCATGTAAATCTTGTGTTGCATGTTCTGCATATGTAATTATTCTCTTATGTTTGATGATTGTTTGAAAAAGCAAAATATTGTCTTATGCTAATTCAAAGCACCCCCCACCCACCCCCTTGTGCCCCCACCTCCTAGTATAAGTGTGTGATCAACAATACAAGATGGAAAGATTATGGATATCACAAGAAAGAAGAGTTCAGTTGATAATAGAATCACATACTTCCAGGGTTGTAGGGAATTTTCATGTAATAGAAACAATGGAAAATTTCAAGTAGTATGAGTTTTCATAGAAAAAGAATGATCAAGTAGTGGAATTTGTTATAGGATGTGATCTGCATATCACTAGCGATCTAAGAAATCAAAATATAGGCTTATACATGCCATTGATGTTACGTTCTCTCCCACAAAAGCGAGCGGCGGAGGGAACATGATGGATCTACGGGGTGCGAAGATTCACCTCTAAGGCCATATTATCAAATTCATTAACATCTAATTGCATGTGCATATGCATAATAACTTACATATATATATATATATATATATATATATATATATATATATATATATATCTATAACTATCTCTCTAAACCCCTTACCACCAATCTCTATCTCTAAACCCATACACTCTAATCTCTCTCTCTCTCTCTCTCTAAACCCTTAAGACACAATCTCTCTCTGTCTATCTCTATACTGCTAGAAACCAATATCCCTCCACCTCTCTCCCTCTAATCCCTTAAAACTCTCTCTCTCTCTCTCTAAACCCCTAACCCCCAATCTCTCTCTCTCCCTCTCTCTAAATCCCTATCCCCCAATATCTCTCTCTCCCTAAACCGTTAAGCCCCAACATCTCTTTCTATAAACCACCAATATTTCATTCTCTCTCTAAACTCATAACCTCCAATCTCTCCTATCTCTCCAATCTCTCTCTATATCTAAACCCCTATGCTCCACTTTCTCCGTCTCTCACTCTCCCTCTCTAAACCCTTCAGACCTAACTTGCAATATCGATCTCTTTATATATATATCTCTAACTGCTAATATCTCTCTCTCTCTCAAAAATCCTAAACACCAATCGATCTCTCTCTCCCTAGACACCTAACCACACATCTCTCAGTTTCTCTCTCTCCTTTTAAAATCCTAATATCTAATATCTCTCTCTCTCTAAATTCCTAACCACCAATCTCTCTCTCTCTCTAAGCCATTAAGCACCATTCTCTTCTCTTCTAAACCCCTTACTACCAATCTCTCCATTTCTCTCTCTTTCTAAAACCAAATCCCCCAATATCACTCTCTCTATCTCTTTCTCTAAACCCGTAATGTCTATTCTCTCTCTCTCTCTCTCTCTCTCTCTCTCTCTCTCTGTAATGAATATAAAATAATAAATACAAGTAATAATTAATAGTAGTTAATAATAATAATTAATAATAGTAAATAAGTATTAATGAGAAGTTGTGACTCCTCAAGTTAGGCCCAAGCTATATTTAAGCGGGCCAATTCATTGTATAATCATCATCTATCAATATATTCTTATTTTATTTATTCATAATGGAAGTCAGACTCGCTTCTTAACTATCCAACCGGATATGGTTATAGCATTTGGTATCAGAGCTTCGTCATCGTCCTCGATGCTCATCTTCTGCCACTCCCTCATCCATCATCTTCTCTCCCCGCCACGTCCCTCTTGCGTCGGCTCACCACTGAACTCCCCCACCTTCAATTCTTGGATCACTTCCGCCCGCACCTCCTTCCTCCTTACTAACCCTCCTCTACACTAATCTTCTCACCCACACAACCCGCACCTCCTTCCTCCTCGCACCAGCTTCTGCAATCTCCTACATGCCCTACAACTATGCTCCTTCGCTCTCACCGCAGTCTCCCGCTCATTCCATTTTCCATTTCGACCACCCAACACTCCCTCCCGTTGCAGACCACCCACCGCACACTCACCCCCTTAACTCTCCTCTAGCGCTCACACCTCCTTCCCATCACCTCACGTTGCTCCACGCAGCTCCCCACTTCTTGCTCCAACATGCCACCTCACATTGCTCCACACTGCTCCCTCTAGCATGTCGCCCCCCTCCTTTCACTACTACGCCACACTCTCATGCTCTCCACTGCTGGGCTCCCTTCACCCTACCGTGCCACCCCCACTTATTTCTCAATAGCTTCCTGCCACCCTTGCAACACCCTCGCCATACATCCGCGCTCTTCCATCGTGTTCATCGTCTTCATCCACTCCTACAGCCTCACACACACTGCACTCTTACTATCCCCTTAAAAAGTCATGCAACATCCCATTCAACCCTAAAAAAAAATATTTCTGTCATTTTTCTATAAAATATATTATTATTATTACTATTATAATATTTATTTTAATACATATAAATTTTTCAAAAAAACATATATACCAAACTATTTATATAGTTTATAAAAACAATAATAATATTAATTAATTAATTAATATTAATTATTATTGAATAAAAATTTGAAGATTTTGTATAAGACATTTATCCACCCCTCATAAAACCAAAATAACGCCCCCATATTCACCCCCCCACACCAGATCGAGAACCATGACAGAAATGAAGGACTGACTGGAAAAATTAGAAAAAGACCAAATTAGAGATTTAAAAATCCTCGAAGGTCTAAACACTAGAATGGACAAACTTGACAAATTGTTTCAAGAAGAAAAAGAAGAGCTTTTGCGCAAGGTGCAATATGAAGTTTCCAGAGTAGTCTCATTGGAAATGAGGAAGGTATGAGAGGAAATGAAAGTATACTTCGATGCAGGACTAGAAAATATCAAGCATTTTTTTAAGGATAGAGATGATGCTAGAAATGGCGAGTCACCAAAGGGAGACCGCTCATGTCGCAATACAACTGATACCAATGATCATCAATTAAATCCCCCCAAAGTGGAGATCCCAGAAGATCATAAAGACTACAATCATCATAAACCATATTGGGCCACAATGCAATCGAGGGGAGGATACTCAACGAAACCTAAATTGGAGTTACCCAAGTTCGATGGAGAATCAAAACAGAGTGTGGCATGGATCAACAAGGTGGAAGAATTCTTCTACATTCACAAAATCTTATGAGACGATGAGAAAATTAAATACGCCTCCATGCAGCTCGAAGGACAGGCATATAATTGGTACATGTGGTGGAATAAAACAAGAAAGGTATGTGCTTACAGCTAGGACACATTAAAAAATGATTTTTTTTAAAGATTCGAAGATGTGACAGAGAAATAATTTTTCGCCAAACTAATTAGGCTACAGCAAGAAAGCAACGTGGAACAATACACCTACGCTTAGGAAGCATTAGCGACGCACGTATCGGATTTAACAGAGGGTCAGCGACTCCAAACATATATCTTTGGTCTGAAACCATAAATAAGAGATGAATTAGAATTACATAATGTATCCAGTTTGGATAAGGCTAGGTGCAAAGCAAAACTTATTCAGAAAAATTCAAACAATGAAGACAAGGGAACCCTAACAAGGGATATTTGCGACAGCAAGAGACTCAGTGTCGGTATTGTGAAGATACGTGGTCACCCGGTCATCGGTGTAACATATATCAGTCCTATGGCTATGAAGTTGAAAAAAAATCAAAAACATCAAGCAGTCGCACCGACAGTGATAGAAAAACAAGAAGAATATGTGTCATCGATGTGGAGAAGATTGGTTTCCAGGCCATAAATGCAAAACCAATCACAAAGTACATTGCAAAATCATTAATGGGAATTAAGTACAAGTATCAAGAGAAGCAGATATAGTTGATTCAGATACAGACACAAGCTCATATGAAGCATCAGTTTGTTAAGATCCTAATGGACGGCCTTCACTAAAATCTTGAGGTTTTGGTGTAACGGTTCTTATCATTTGGTATTAGAGCCTCCACCCAGGTTCAAGTCACAGAGCGGGTGGCAACGTCGGCAGTGCAATGTTCGCCCGAGGCTCGTACAACGCAAAGGGGACACCACCGTACGAGCGCACATCTAGCCCAGAGTCTGGACTGCAGAGCGTGGTGGGATGTTAAGATCCTAATGGACGGCCTTCACTAACATCTCGAGGTTTTGGTGTAACGGTTCGTATCACAGTTGTGACGGTTACGTGTTCTCAACAATTATGTAAGAAAGAAAAGGTAGAGACACCAGAGAAAGATTACACCCAATAGAAGTAAAACCAAGCACTTGTAGAAAAATATATTCCTCCTCAGTTGAGAAATCATGACATCCTTAAAACGGAACAACTCATATTCTAACTAACAGAATCAAGGAATTCATGACCAAAAAGACTACAACTTAATGGGAAAAATAAAGATAGGGATATCACAATTTTGGTCGATTCCGAAAGTACCCATAATTTGATCAATATCAATAAGGAAAAGGAACTTAATCTTTTTGTGTTTCCTACAAGAGGGCTTAAAGCCTCAACCATCGTGGATCAACACATAAAAGAAGTAGGAAAATGTCATAAGGTATCATTACACATACAAAACTTACACCTACAACTCAATTGTATTACTTTACCACACAAGGAAGTAGACATGGTATTAGGCATCGAATGGTTAGCATCAGTAGGGACGAACTCTACCAATCTACAAAAACAGTACATGAGTTTTAAATTGAATGGATGCAAGTATCGATTGTATGGTCTAAATAAAACACCACCCAAGCAGAAAGATTCACAGCATAAGAAGGACCGAGGCCATTATCAAGATAGAGAGACCGGTCTAGATCACTTAGCTCAAATCAGGCATTAACACAAATCAAGGACAAAATATGATGCCAGCAAATGCATCTTTGAGGACAAAGCTCCCTTTAAAGGGGGTTGCAATGTAACGAATATAAAATAATAAATACAAGTAATAATTAATAGTAGTTAATAATAATAATTAATAATAGTAAATAAGTATTAATGAAGAGTTGTGACTCCTCAAGTTATGCCCAAGCTATATTTAAGCAGGCCAGTTCATTGTATAATCATCATCTATCAATATATTCTTATTTTATTTATTGATCATGGAAGTTGGACTCGCTTCTTAAATGTCCAACCAGATATGGTTGTAGCACTCTCTCTCTCTCTCTAAACCCCTCATCCTCTCTCTCTCTCTTCACACTTAACCCCATTATCTCTCTCTTTCTACCTAAAACCACAACCATCATTCTCTGTCCCTCTATCTCTCTCTCTAAAGCATTAACCAAAATATTTCTATATATATCCCTAACACCCAATCTCTATCTCTATCTCTCTATATAAACCATCAATAACTCTCTATCAACCCCTAACCTGGAATCTCTCTCTCTCTCTCTCTCTCTCTCTCTCTCCCTTTATCTAAACCACTAAGAGCCAATCTCTCTTTCTCTAAACTCCTAACCACCAATCTCTCTCTCTAAATACCTACCCTCCAATCTCTCTCTCTAAACTCCAAACCACTGATCTATCTCTTTCTATATCTCTCTCTAAACCTCTAACTTTCAATCTCTCTCACTCACTCTCCTTCTCTAAACATCTATCCTCCAATCTCTCTCTCCCTCTCTCTCTCTCTCTCTCTCTCTCTCTCGACCTCAGACAACCAATATCTCACATTCTCCCTCTCCAAGATACCGACCTCTAGTCTCTCTATATATTATATCCCTCTCTCTCACTCTCTAAACACCTAACAACAAATTTCTCTCTCCGTCCCTCTAAACCACAAAGCTCCAATCTCTCTCTCTCTCTCTCTCTCTCTCTCTCTCTCTAAGCCCCTAACCACCAATCTCTCCCCTTCTCTCCCTCTTTTTCTCTAAACCCATAACCTCCGTTCTCTCTCTCTCTCTAATCTTGTAACCCCCAATACCTCTAATTATCTCTCTCTCTCTAAACATCTAACCTCCAATATCTCTTTCTCTCTTTGAACGCTTAATCACCATTTTCTCTCTCTAAAATATTAACCCCCAATCTCTTAATGTTTCTCCTGAAACCCATAACCACCAATTTCTTTCCCTATCACTCTCTTTCTTTAATACCCTAACCACCAATCCCCCCTTCTCTCTCTATATATCTCTCTCTAAACCCCAACCTCCAATATCTCTCTCGCTCTCTCTAAACCCATAACCCCCAATATCTATCTCACTAAACCCATAGCCTCCAATCTCTCTCTCTCTCTCTCTCTCTCTCTTACTATCTCTCTAAACTGGCTATGGGTTATAGGTTTTAAGGGTTGGGTGTTTGATGATAGAGTTTATGGTTGATTAGAATTAGAGGTTATAAGGGTTAGGGGTTAATTTTTATTTGATTAGAAACTTTAGAGGTTAGGATTAGGTGGTTAGGATTATAGGGGTTAATGGATATTTAAGTGTTAGGGAATGTGGTATATATCACTATGTGTTAGGATTTAGGAGTTTTAGGGGCTATACTAGTTTAGGATTATAGTGGTCCATGAGTTAAAATGGTTAGTTGTACAAGGGACTAGGGACTGCAATGGCTAGGGAATAATGGTCAAGGGTTTGGAGTTGAGATATAGGGGTCATGGATTTATGGTTATAAGGATGAATATTTATATGTACAAGAGGATAATGCAAGTTAGTGATTTTGTGTAATAAGATATACATATTATAGGATTTGTGGGTATAAGGGTTAGTAGATAGGGACTATAATGATTAGGGGTATAGGGTATATTGGTGATAAGGGTTAGATGTCAATGGTTATAGGGGTCACATTCCTATTATCATTCCATATCGTTACTCATAATGGAGGATATGATTGAGAGGTCGTGTGTACTGGACTAAGGTGTTGTTCTTGAACTTGGATGATTACATTATTATTTTAGGGATTAAAGCGAAGATTCTATCCCTCAACCATGTACAGGTCCCACCCACCCATACCTAAAATCTAAGACATTAGAATGGCCACACCGATATTCATACTTGGAATCAAGGGTAGCCTTAGGAAATTCTATGTCATGGATTTAGGTGTTATTCATGGAAATGGATGGCTAAATCTCCAAACCCTTGTGGTTAAGGAGAGAAAAGAGGGGTGAGGGAGAGAGGAGGAATTAGGTAGAGTGGGAGAGATGGGGGTGGATAGGAAGAGAGGGGGATTAGGGTTATAGAGAGGGATGGGATTTTTAGGGAGAGATATAAAAAAATGAAGGTGTTGTACTGAATGCGTGCGCGCAACAATGTGTGTGTGCATCTGTAATACCCCCATTTTTACCCTTATAATATTTTGGGCTATCAAGTAAATATTGTATGCATATTATGTATGGTTCCTAGCATGGATCTCAAGGCCAAGGCCCTGCTAGTGAACACTCGACCTTGAAGAGGAAAGTATTGGATATTATGTTTCCCATGTGCTAGAAAACCATGGGAATTGTACATATGAATTTTAATATAAATACCCACAACTAGCTATGCAACGCAACAAGATGGGGGCATGATATTACAAGGAATTGAGAGGGAAATATTCAAACCCTTGAGCCAATGAAGTCAAGCCAAGTGTCAATGAGAGAAACCATCAACCATCAACTACCCATGTTGACTTTGTTTCCCAATCATTCATTTCTCCCAAGAGTTGGGTGAAGTAGTTAATGCATTGGGGATTGGGGAGGTATGGCTGTCCAAATTCAAGTATGGGCAAGCCACCCTCATGGAAAATCGTTTTTCTCCTTCTTGGGAAAGAAAAAACCCACAAATTGCCTTCCCAAGCCATTATTCATGATTAGACTTCACTCTCTCACATTTTTGGAGCTTGCTGGGCGTTTCTCTCATGGAGTACGCTGTAAATTCACTGGTTTTCAAGCTGAGAAGGGCATTTTTGTGATCGCTGGACTGTGGGGAAAGAAGAGAATCCATTGGAAAGCTCATTAGATAAGTTTGATAGCTTGCTGTTTTCCTTATTGTTGTGAAATCATTTTTGAATTTCTAGATTTGGTTTTCATTATGGAAAAATCATTTTTGTGAACCCAGCAGTTATCTCCCACCTCATAAATAGTTTTGAGTGTTCCCATCAACTGTGTGACTGTGTATATGTCAATTTCGTGTGCCAACGTGTCATAGTTTTTCCCAAAATTCATTTTGGTTCCTTGCTGTCGGTTAATGACTGTGTGAAGGCCATTTTTGGCCCTAGAATGCCCAAAATCATTTTCTGAATGCCCATAATCGTTTTTCTGAAAATGATTTTCTCTCCCGGGGTTGTTTTCCCCTTCTCCTATTTTGTTTTGGCTGCCCACGTTTTTCTGAATTGGTAGAAACCCCATTTTGGGCATCCCACTATAAAAACATTTTTTTACATGCCCAACACTTGTGATTTTGCTGTTATGAGTATCCATGCTTAGTTTGAGTTGCCGTGTGTTAAGAAATGTTGGGGTTGAGATGGGTATCCATTGCTTTGGGCTGTGATGAGCTTGAGAGTCCCATTTCCCTTGTAGATATCATGCCCAGCTCGTGGGTGGTCTTTGAGTATTGAAATAATACAGGTTGGGAAGAGACCTACGGTTGGGAGGAACGTTGCAGCAGCATAGCTAGTTGTTAGGGGCCATTTCACCCGAAAGATAAATGTCTTGCTGTCTATGCATTTACTTCTACAATGTTTAGATTGATGACTATTTTTTATATGCTGTATGCATAGAAAATAATGTGTGTGGATGATTTTTTAATTCCGTTGTGCGTAATTGTTTAAATGGCTTCTGCACACTCTTAATTTAATGGCTGTGAATTTAATGAATGGCTGAGTTTTTTTGAAAAGCCCCATGGATTGGCTTCAGTTTCCCCCCCTTGCCTTGGATGGATGGGTGGGTTTGTGAGAGATGGTATCAGATCTTATGGTTCAACACTATGGTTGTTGGGCCCTTCATAGAGATATAACTCATTGCGTGTATATGTATGTTGTATTTGAAGTTAAAATGAATTAGAGAAACTTGAAGATATCATAGCTTCTATTTGAATAAGATGGGAAAGCATTCCCATGACTGTTTTGGGGATTATTGCAAAATTGATTGCGTTGATTTCATCTTATGAAAGTGAAGAAGGAGGGAGAAAATCCCTTTTCAAGTTGAATGCTTACTTACACTCTTTCTAGTGCAGTAGCATTCTGTTTTTGTGTTTGTTGAGTGTCCCATGAAGGAGAGAAGGAGGCGCAACCTCTTGTTATCCTTATACTTTTTGTTGTTTTATTTTGACATAGCAGAGGTGCAAGTTCTTGGCATTCCTTTACTGTTTTTATGCATGTTTGATCTATAGTAACTCACCTCTGTAAAGAAATGAGGGGCACATTTCCAAAAAAAAAAAAGTTAAAAAAGTTTATAACTGTCTCTGAAAATTTGCAAAATTTTCTAAGTAATTATGAGTTCTGCTAAAGGCTCTGTCGGGGATTTTAGTGTTAAGTTCTGCGCGCACGACGACAGAATTAACGCTAATTTTTGCAACACGGTCGGTGGGATAGCTGTTAAATTCTGTGCCGAAAGATAGAAAATTTTTCAAAATTTTTGCCTAAGGGCTGTGTTGGCGGCGAAGGTTAAGCCAACTTTCTGCGCGTGCAGCGGAGAAAGTTAGGCTACCTTTCTACACGCGCGACGATGAAAGTTAGGCTAACTTTTTGCATGCACGGCGGCGAAGGTTGAGCTAAATTTCAACGACGCGGTTGGCGGGTTTAGTGCTAACTTTTGCAACTCTACTGGCAATTTTAGGTTAATCTTTGCAGCGCGCGGCAGCAAAATTAAGGATAAGTTTTGCAACGCGCGGCAGCGGAATTAACGATAAATTTTGCGATGTGGCGACAAGGTTATGTTAAATTTCTGCGGTGCGCGGCAGCGAAAATTTAGCTAATTTTCTGCGCACGTGGCAGCAAAAATTTTGCTAATCTTCTGCGTCGAAAGGGAAGAGAAAAATTCTAAATTTTTCTAATTGTTCCGAAAATTTTGACTAAGGGCTGCGCGCAAGGTGGCGAAAGTTAGACTAATTTTCTGCAACGCACGAGATGGCAAACTTGGCAAAAAATAGATTAACTTTCTGCGACACGGTGACAAAAGTTTATCTAACTTTCTACACACGCGGCGACAAAATTTAGTCTAAAATCTGCGACGTCTGCGACAAGGTTGAGGATATATTTTACGCGCGCGCGGCGACAGCTTAGCGATCAGAGCCACACCACCCACGGCAATTTTAAGGATAAAATTTGCGACATGAGCGGTGGAAAAAATAAACTTCATATCCGTGGCAAGGTTGAGGATAAAATTTGCGACATGCGTGGTACGCGGTGGCAGATTTTAGCCTAAAATTCCGCGACATGGGAGACACCTCTTTAAGCTAAATTTATGTGCAATGACAGCCATTTTAGCCTTAACTTTTGTGCCAACGGGGAAAGTCTCTGATTGGACAAGTTGTCAATATGGGATTTTCCACATACATGCAAATAATTTATAGCATTATAATGAAGCTTATAGTTGTGTTTATAAACAGATTTTGTAGAATTATAGCCACATCAAGGCAACATTCCAGATAAGTGCAGTTGGAAAGTTTTTGTCTTGGTTAGGTCAAGAATATCAACATCATGAAAGATGCACATGATCCCTATGAGCTGGAGTTAGATGCCATGGGGAAAAACATACATGTTGAGAATGCTGAAACAAAATCTAATGGGAGCAGAAAGCCAAGAAAAGGATCAGCTATGACGTGGAGGAGGAACTCCATGACCAAAGGCAACTGAAGCATGGCTAAAGATGAATATGATGTTGTTGCACGTGACCAACGACCTTATAAAGAGAGGATGGTGCAACAAGTCTGTGATCATGATGTTGGAAAAAGGACTGAGTAGCCTTGGTAAGAGGCCAACTGATCAGGTAACATCAAGCGATGTTAATAACAACCATGCAGGTCATAATCGGGGTGCTTACTATTCGCGATGGAGGGACTAGGAAGGGGATTGTGTGGATAGGTGTAACACCAATGTGGCTAGGTACCAATGGTGGTTTAGGCAACAAGGGTGGTTGATTGTTAGGTGTTTGGTTATCGTGGGAAAGGGTACATAAGTCAGACACTTCGGGCATAGATGACGGGGGAGGAATGGATTGGAAGGTAGATGTCATCGGCGGGTCTGAGTAAACTCCAGGTCCCAAGAAGGAAACAAACGAGGTAGCGGCACCATTAACAGGTTGTTCAACCATGGGGAGAACATTTTCAGGTGCAGCAGGGGCATTTGGATCATAGTAAGTAAGTTGGTTGATCTTGACCACACGTCCGTCATGGGGGAACATCATGGTACGAAAGACAGAGGAAGCTACTTCCTGCATAGCATACATGTAGCTGTGACCGAGTAAGAGGTTGTAATCAAGCTGGGTGTTGATGACCTCAATGTCGATGAGGACGGTTTTACCACCTAACTGGACAGGGACATTGGCTAGGAGACCTTGGGGCTGAGCCGAACGACCGTCGTAGGCGCATAATGCAGTGGTGGACTGCTGAAGGCTAGGGGATCCTAACTTCTGCCATACGAATGTGGACATAATGCATGTGGAGGCACCTTCATCGATGATGCACTGATGGATGACAAGATTCCGAACAGAAATAGAAACTTGGAATGCTAAGGTGGAAGGCAAGCGGGGTTCGGACTGGTCCAAATCAAATGCCATCAAATTCGAATCATTTGGGTCAATAGCCCCAATGGCTAAGAGTAAAGTCTTGCGCTGGGAAGGGAAGTTCTTCAAGAATTCTAACGCAGACATGGCTGCGGGAGATTGGGCTAATTTGTCTACAATGTTGTAGTTTGACGCAGCGCACGCATTGGGGTTATTGTTGATACGACGAAGTGGGAAGCGAGGTGCTTTGGAAGCGCCATCTATGGGAGGGGGAGGTATACGTAACGCTTGATCAGTGGGATGAGCGTTAGTGGTTTTATCGACGGGAAGGGCTTCAGAGGTGGAGCCATATTGGTTCCGACGGGTCTGGATGTTGACATCAGTGGATGACATCATCAACAAGTGGTGGGTACCTGAGTCAAACATGTGTTGATCAGGGGCGGCGTATGTGATCTGTTGTTGTTGTGGTGGCACGTTGACCTGAGGGGGAGCCAACAGCTGAGCATTCACTACGCCTTGGGTTGGTAAGGGGTTTTGCAGCACCAAAGGTTGCTGCTAGGGGGGTTGGGGGTTGGGCTGCGCTCGAGGAGCTGCATGGCCTTGGCGATGGGCATCATCAACCCAAAGTTGCCGAGCTCGCTCCAATTATGGGCAAGCATATGTGTAGTGGCCATAGACCCCGCAAATAGAACAAGGATGGTTTGTTTGCAAATTGGGGTTTTTAGCCTGCTTGGGCGGGCGATCGGGGTTTTGGTTAGCGGGGGTTGCATTATTGTTGTCTGGGGGATTAGCCGGTTGACCACCTTGGTCTATTGGTTGGTTGTTCCCATGATTACGTCCCTTGCCGCGGTTTTGTTGGCCCTGGTTGCACTGGTTGTTCTGGTTTTGCTGTTGATTTTGTTGGGCGTACACTTGCCCTTGGGCAGCAGGTGGGTTTTGGGGTTATGCAGGTGCAGGAGCAGGCTGCGGTGGGTGATATGTAGGTGGAGGCTGCACAGGTGCAGCACCTGTAGGGGGTTGCTGATATGTTTGTGGAGCAGGTTGTGGATTTGCCATAGGGGCTACCTGTGGCGGGTAATAAGTGGGTTGGGCCTGGGAAGGCGCAGGAGTTGGTGTAGCCTACTGGTGGTAATAGGCGGGTTGGGCCTGAGAAGGAGCAGGAGCTGGTGCAGGCTACTGGTGGTAGTAGGGCTGAGGTGCGACCGGGGTTGGGTAAGCGGGGGGCGCATGACCGAAGCACTGAGGTGGACAGATGGGTCCATGGGAATGATGGTGATGTGTCATAGGAGCATATGAGTTGGTGGCCCCAGACTGTGAGGTATCCCGCGAAAGGTCGGGGCCAGGAGTAGGACGTGCTATGGAAAAGGGTTGGGGATGCGAAGAAACATGGCCGATGATGCCGTCTGCAGCATGGGATGCCCCCGGCGCATCGTGTTGGGAGGACTCACCGCGAGGGGCGTCAGGTATAATGGTATAGAGATAACCCGACTGGGCGTAAATGAGGTAAAACTGCTGGGCCTTAAGGATGGCCTCTTCTTCAGACTGGGGTCTTTCTGATGCCACATCCTTAGCAATGACAAGGAGAAGGGACTTGAGGAACCAATCTAGGAAGATATGGTCGTCTAATTTGATCTTGCATAAGCTACGGGTCGACGCCACTCATGAATGTGGTCCGTGATGTGGGTAGCCGTGTTTTGTCTGCAAGATAGGAGGATCTCAACGCCCGCGTCATAGCGGACAGGTAACTGGAAGAACTACAGGAAGGTCGAGGCAAGGGAAGCAAAGGTGGCATGGGTCCCATGGGGTTGCTCGATATACCACTTGGCTGCAGAGCCAGTGAAGGTGCGTTGTAACAGACGGAGGCGAATAGAGTCATCCACTATGGAGTTGGAGGAACACCATATATGGAAGGACATGATATGGTTTTGTGGGTCCTCACCTTCCTTGCCTTCGAACTTAGGGATGTTAGAGGGGAGCTTGGTGGGCATGTGAGGCCACGCAGGGTCGTGTCGGATAGGGTTGTTGGTCAATCTGGCTAGATCGGGCAGGTTGAGGCTAGCCATGAATGGAAAACTAGAAGAAGGATGTGACACAGTAGTGAGTTGGACTAAGTTGGGGCCAATGCCCCCAAGTGGAGGGACAAGGTTTGGGATGTTGCCCCCAAATGGGGGCACTAAGGTGGTATAGGATGGTCCTGCACCACCATGGGTAGTGTGAGCCACTGATGGAGTGGGCATAGGTATTCCAGCTGCGGGAATAGGTGCAGTGAGGGGAACGGTAGATGTGGGCCCCATTGAGGGCATACCCACAGCGGGGGTGGTAACTGGTGTAGTGGTGGATGGGCCACCAATAGTCCCTACCAAGAAAGGGGTGGAAGTAGTACTAGCCATGGGCCTAGTAGGGGCAGTATAAATGGGGTTCTTAGACTCTTCTTCCGAATCGGAGGTAAAGTAAGGGGCGTCAAGATCTGGTGACGGAGTCCTATGTCACTGACGAGTGGAGTCAAGTGACAAGGCTCGAGATTGATGATAAGTGGTATCAAGGGATGATGATCTGTGTCTATGACAAGTGGTATCAAGTGAACCGTGCTGTGGGGGCTCACCCCTGAGGCACCGAGCATGTCTCGGGGACTCAATGGTGACAGATGGTGTCAAATCGCTGGGGATTGTGGTGAGTGAAAAAACAGCTCAAAAATCCTAATGCAACCGAGTGTGCAGAAGGAGAGCTCAAAAAACAAGGCACTCATGCCAACAACCAACTCAAAACACCTACTGTAACAGCTGTGCTACAATAAGTGGAGTACCAACAAAATGGTCAGAATACCAACAAGCAGCAGGTTCCTAAGAATAATAATAAAAAAAAATGGTCGACTCACTAGACCAAAAGGAGGTAAGGGAGCATGCAAACACCTAACTAAAAAGTATTCTGACTCAACTAGACATATCCTCTGCAAGGTGATGAAATCCAAGTCAAGCAATATGAATAGGAAAGCCAAGTGGCTAAGATGTCCCCCTACTGGGAGGGACACCGGGTAGTCAATCCTAGAAGAATGGCAACTAAGATACCCCGTTCATGACACGTCCAAAAAGGTGAATCTGCCGTTTGGTCCTTTTACCGCAATACCCCTATACAGGGATATCCCGCGAACTGCAAAAGGTAGCCCTTCGGTTACTGAATGGATTGCGGTATTCCACTCAGGCCTCCGGAACCAGTCTTGCGACTTCAACCCTCCTAGAGGAGAGGCCCTCTGGTAAATTAGTTGTGATCGTGCGAAAAAGTACTAGGGAATTTTGGTTTCCTAATTGGACAACAACTATGTCTCAAGTGTAAGTAACCGAGGGGTGTTATTGGAATCCTATCCCCCCGATCCTACCTAACTACAAAGATTCTTTTGTGTTCCCCAAGTGGGGTTAGAATATTGGTTGAGTTAAGTAGTTTTTAAGGCTCACTTGAATTATGTGACAGAGTGTGTGCTCGTGAGGTGATGAACCCAAAATAAAAGTGCCACAAGGGGGGCAACTTTCTAATTAACAATTTTGAAATTTAACATGCAAAATTTTCTGAATTAAAATACAAAAAATTTAAAAAGATTCTGTAAAGGGTGCAGAAATTATGTTGCAGAAAAGGATGTAGGGAAGGATGGCTGCATGTAGGACAGATGGTTGTGCAGATGCATAAAATATTGCAGCAAAGGGGGCTGGGTTCAAAACTGTAAAAAATGCAGAAATCAGACCGCGGGTTTGTGGCGAAACTGAGTAGTTGGACCGCAGGTTTGAGGGAAACAGGTGCGGATAGGACACGGGTTTTTGGTAGACAGACGCAGTCGGGACACAGCAAAGGGGATGAAAGCCGCAGTCAGGACGCGGGAAAAATGCTGAAAGGCGCCGACGGATTGCGGAAAACTGGCCGAATGCCGCAGGCGGGATGCAGGAAAGAGGGTAATAGCCGCAGTCAGACCGTCCCAAAAAGGCTAATGGCCGTGGCCGGATCGCAGGTAACAGACTGAAAACGGCCGGTAGGTCACCGAAAACATTCTGAGAGCCGCGGTCGAGTCGCAGGTAAGTGCCTGAAAGACGCGGTCGGAACGCAACTGTGGGGGGAAAAAATGCGTACACGGCGGCCGAAAGGAGCAGCCGAACAGAAAAATTATTTAAAAATCGTAACCAGAAATTCAAACCTAGGGGAGTCACCAAAACTATAGCTAGGGTTTTACCCCTAGCTTGTGCAAATGAGCACCTACTAAGGAGAAAGGACTCCTTAGTAGAAGTTCAGTAAATGTAAATTAAAATGCTAAAACAGAAATGTAAACTACTCTAAACATGTGCATGAAACATAAAAAAAACAAGATATAAAGAATAGCTTTTGTATTAATTTTACCTCCAATGTGAAGGTTGGTGAAGCTCTTGCAATGTCCAAGAGGGTTGCTCCAAGCTCCAACTTGCTCCTTCTCTTTCTCCAATGGTGGGAATGGGCCAAAAGGGGCTCTCAAGGTGAAAGTAGCTCAAGGGTGAGCTAGGGTTTCAAGAGAGATTTTGGCAGAGTAACGGTGCTTATGACTGTGGATATGAAATGAGGGATCTCCATCGCCTATTTATAGTTTTTTGGTGGTGGAGTGCTGGCCCATGGTTTTGGGAACCATATGGTTTAGGGAAGCTATATAGGGTTTTTTCCTCCTTTTCCTCATTATTTTATATTTTATATTCCCTTTTTAGAGGGATTTTGCTATTTTAGAGGAATTTTGGATATTTTTGGAGGAAAAAAGGGGTTTTTTTAGCCTTTTTGAGGCTTTTTCGATGGTTTTGTGGCCTTTTGGAGGCATTTTGGGCCTTTTGGAGGCTTTTTAGTGGGATTTTTAGAGTTTTAAGGGAAATATGGTAGGGAAATGGACAAACGAGCCATGTAATGGGGTAGATGAGGTGGTGAACACTTTTTGGGTGTTAACAGATATGAATTAATTTTTCGAGTGAAAATAATCTTATTATAATTCATATAGTAACCTTAGTACATTGTTCACAATTTATTTCTTGGTTGAATTCTCAGTAGAGCACAGAGATATAGTGAAACTAAATTATGAGAATAAAGACACCATGTCGACAAAATAAGTAGGATATAAGTCCATTTATTATAGGTGAATAAAAGAATATATATATATATATCTATATCTATATATCTATATATCTCTCTATATATATATATATAGCAAATGCATGTTCATAGTTTTCTCTATTTAGTACCTTAGGCATGAGTATGAAAATGTGAAAAAATCACGAAATTTTACATGTTATAAGCATGGGACACTTAGTGCAGGTTATAGAGAAAAACTAAAGCAACGTAAAACCTTGGCTAGAAAAAATAAGGGAGAAGAGACTATGTTGAATCCTCCTCTAAACCTTGTTTTCATTGTAGTAATTAGAAAGTTTGTAAGGTTTTACAAGTATAATTTAGTTTTGATCGTTAAAGTTATATGGTAAAATTAGTTTCAAGGAGCTACAAATCATGTGACTTCTTCTATCATTATCTTTTAAGAGAAGAGTGGGAAGAAATTAGAACAAAGTTGTAGCTTCTCATCTACTAAAAAGATTGGATTAAGATGGATTATAGATAGTTTACCTTTTTTTATCACTTTTTTCTCTTAAGTAAACCTTTCGGTATCCCCACTCTTACTTTATAAATAGTTTTATTTCTAATTAAAAGGAAGGAAACTTTGATTTTTACTAGTACATTGAAATGCCCTATGGAAATTAGGGTTTCTAAATGATCTTGAAAAATGTCAGTTTTGAATATTCACTATATTTTTTTCTCTAGGACTTATCGGGCTGTGAAAAACTCAAGTATATTAGAAGACATAAACAAGTACTTCAAGTAAAAATTTCAAAGTTTTTTTTACTATGTCTTTTGCGATATTTCTTGTGGTAATTAGGGCTTCTCAATGGTCCTAAAATTGGTTTGAAACAGATTGGATTTGGATTTTCTCTATAACTTCTTGTCTAGGAACATTTAGACAGTGAAAAATTTCAAGGATTTTATAGGAAATGAAGAATTACATTATGTAAATGTTTTAGAATTCGGCTTTCTATACATGCCTAGATATGCAGTGTGGATGTTAGCACTTCTGAATGGTGCTGAAATCATATTCAAAGAAGTCATCTTAGCATTTTCCATATATCTTCATTGTTGGGAATTTTTAGATTATGAAACATTGAAGGATATTTCATAGTATATTAGAATATGTACAAAAGTACCTCAAGTGGACCTTTCATACTTTGTTTCACTATATTTTTCGATTTATGTGTTGCGGAAGTTAAGGCTCCTAAATGGCCTTGGAATAAATTTTAAACATGTTAGCTTGCCAAATCCTCTATAGATTGTTCTTTGGAAATTTTTAGAATAAGAAAATTTTAAGGATCTGAGAATACATACATAAGTACGTTAGGTAAATATTTCAGAATTAAATTTGCAAAAAAAGATACTTTCCATGTTGTACAAGTTTGTTCATGGGAAGAGGAAAAAACTGGAAGATTTGGGAAAGTTACCATTTGGAAATTTAAATTTTGATCAGACCTCATGAAAGAAGAAGTAGAAAGTAGAATCAATGAAGTTAATGTGAACATTATGATCTTTTGAAGACATCATCTACACTAAAGAAAAATTTTGAATCTAAGGTTGGTGTTGCTCAAACAAAGAGATTGGTGTTTCTTGCTAAGTTGGTGCTTAGCAGTGGATATTGGTGTCTCGAGTATATTGGTTCCTACGAAGTTCTATAAGACTAGGTTGGATCCTACCAAGGTTTGTAGCCATGGGGATTGGTGTCTCTAGTGGATTGGTGAGTACAAATATTTGTGATAGTAGGTTTGTGCCTACAACCAATTATAAAGACAATTTTTTCGTTCTTCTCTCAAAAGGGTTACCACATACATTATGTGTTCCACGTTCTACATATGTAATTTTTTTCTTATGGCTCATTAATATTTGAAATAGTGAAAAAAAAAATTATGTTGATTCAACCCCCCTCCCCCCTCCTACCTCTTAGGATAAGTGTGTTCTAAACAATATAAGATGGACAAATTATGCATACCAAAATAAAGAAGAGTTCAATTGATAAGAGAAGCACATAATGCTATGGTTGTTGGGAATTCTAGTGTAGCAAAAATAGTGGAAAATTTGCAGTGATATATGCTTTTGCCGAAAATGCATGAGAAGGTAGCATAATTTGTTAGAGGATGTGTATTGTGTAGCACCAACAAGCCACGAAATTGAAATCTAGGATTATACATGCCATTTCCAATACCAACAAGACCTCTCGTGAGCATCGCCATGGACTTTAATGGAGATTTTCCTTTGACTTGTAAAGGTCATTATAATTTGTTTATTATACTTGACCATTTCAACAAGACATGTGTGCTCATTCCATGTAATAAGACATTCTTGAGATTTGAAGTAGCAAAACGATTCTTCAACCATGTGTGGGTATAATTTGGATTTTCGAACTCCATCATATCTAATCAAGACTGTAGATTTTTGGGAATATTTTAGACAACACTTTGGGAAAGGATTCATACCAAGAAGAGGTATTCAACCACATTTCACCTTTAGATGAATGGAAAAATAGAGGTTTTCAACCAAAATTTTCTGTAACTATTTAGAGGGTAAAATAGTAGACACCCAAAGACATGGGATGAGTAACTAGAGTATATTCAAAACTCCTACAACTGAGCACTCATGTCTTCCACCAATAGATCTCATTTCAAGACATGTTTTGTGTATCTACCTCTTTCACCATTTGACATTGTATATGGATAGCGGAAGGATGAGGTAGAGCTACAATGTGAGGAAAAGAAGGAAAGCACATTTCTAGATAAGATCAAATAGATACATATAAGGGTTCATGACTAGTTGGAGAAGAACCAACAAAAATCTATGGTGATACATGACCAACATAACATGGATGATAATTTTAGTGTTGGAGACATGGTATGGTTTTACATATTGAGGGCCATTGGATTTGGAATCTTTCTATCATCACTTTACTATATTTATAAAGGCTTTCGCTTATCTATAATCATGTATTAATGTCTTGCAATGCTCATATGTAGGTTTTATGTTGAAGGTGTTTTTCCATTACATGTCTTAGTATTCCATTTGATTTTTTACTAACATTAGGGAAATTAGTGTACTATGTATATGCTTTGGATATTAAGTCATTTGTTAGGAAGTAGCTACAAAATCTTTGAGGGATTTCTGTAGAAGTTGAAGATGATCTATAAGTATATTGTGAAGGTTGGAGAACCTTTGTATGTAGCTACAGAAACTTTACAGGATGCTGCAGAACCTTTACATCAATTGTGGAACCTTTTGTGGGATACAAAACCTATGAGTTGCAAAACCTCCAGAACCTACAGAAGCTACAAGAAGGCAATAATTCAAATTTACCTTCAACCACCAACTTTGGAGAAAGATATTCATTAAGACTAATGGATTTTTTTATATACACTATTTCCATTTTTCTTATATGTCTCGGATCACGATGTTAAATTATTTGAAAATTATTGGTAGCAAATGGAGGTGGATATGAGTGCATATTTGATTTATCCACACATATTTGAAGATCTCTATCAAATATAAGATGGAACTAAGATGCCAAAAGTTGTTAGGATATATTTGGGATGAGTTTTGACTATTTTATTATATCCCCTCTCCATAAATTTGAAGTTAACTTCAAAGGTATCATAAATAACAAGTAGTTAGCAAAGATCTTGGAATTATTTTTGAGATCCAAATCATTAGCAAATTGTTAAGGATATTTTGGATCTCCATTTATTATCTGTTATGGAGAACTCATGTATAAATAAGAGCTCTTTCTGCATTCCAAGGGGAGGACTCTTAGAGCAATAGTCCAAATAATCATGGAATAAAGCTATACTTTCATCTTGATTCAATTTAAATCTTAGTTTTATAATTTATTTTGCAAAATGATTTTAGTTATTTTATGTTGATGTAGTTGTACTTCATTGCTTAGTTTTAATTTCTTATGATTTGTGAATTTTATTTCTACAATTTGATTTCAATGCATATAGATAGACATTTAAATATTTATTTTGCAATCAGTGAGCTTAATGCAATGAACACGTTCACTTCTTTGGATTATAAAGGGTAACTTGTATTTGGCAATGATAGCTTTTGGGTTGATTTATGCCATTTACTTTTCTGTCAAAGAGTGGTGTGAATTTCCATTTCTGCAATAGTGATTTAGGATTTCAATTTTGCAATTAGTTGATGGTGTTACTTTGGGAGACATTTGATTCATACTCCTCATACCTGTAGTCGGTGTGAATTTACTTTTCTACACATTGTGAACATAGTTTTAGAATTTACCTTGTTTCCAAATTCTGAATGTAGTTTTGGAATTTACTTTCGAGCAGAGTGTGAGTTAGCTTTAGCCTTTACTTTGAAGCAAGGTGTGAATTTAGCTTTAGCATTTACTTTCTAGCACGGTGTGAATTTACTTCCTGTTGTGTGATTTACTTTCCTTGCAATTAAGTTTCAATATTTGTTTAGCTTGCGAGTTCCTTTCCAAGATGGTGTAACTGTTCAAAACATTATATAGCTTTTGGGTTTGATTTATGCCATTTACTTTTTTGTCAAAGAGTGGTGTGAATTTCCATTTCTGCAATAGTGATTTAGGATATCAATTTTGCAATTAGTTGATGGTGTTACTTTGGGAGACGGTTGATTCGTACTCCTCATACCTGTAGTCAGTGTGAATATACTTTTCTACACATTGTGAACATAGTTTTAGAATTTACCTTTTTTCCAAATTCTGAATGTAGTTTTAGAATTTACTTTCGAGCAGAGTGTGAGTTAGCTTTAGCCTTTACTTTGAAGCAAGGTGTGAATTTAGTTTTAGCATTTACTTTCTATCACGGTGTGAATTTACTTCCTATTGTGTGATTTACTTTCCTTGCAATTCAGTTTCAATATTTGTTTATCTCGCGAGTTCCTTTCCAAGATGGTGTAACTGTTCAAAACATTATTTGTACGTAAGGTTATTTATCTACAACTTCATAGTAGACAAACCTGTGTAAGAGAAGATTGTGGCCTGCAAATATAGTGAATGGAAAATCGTAAGTTCCTAACGAACATTGGGTTGACAATTAATGTACATACTTCTTACTTATCCACTAATAAATTAGAAGTTAAATAAAAATAATGTCACATATTAAAGGAATGGTTGCAAGGAGTAGTAGGGAAACACAAGCCCCTTTGATATGGATCATTCGATATCATTGAGTAGGTGAACAATATTTCTTTTAGGTTGGAAGGACTCCCAATTTATATGAATTTTGATGCTGGATGATTAGGATTCATAAACTATCATGGAGCTTCCATTGGAAAAGTTAGTCACAATGGATCTTACAACTTAGTTATTTTTATTGAATACTAAATAACTCAAACTGAAACAAGAATAACTAGAGAAACTAAAAATGCAATCCACACAATAAGACAATATATATTCTAGAGAAATCCAGTATGGGAAAAAACAAAACCACAAATGGGGATTATGCCTTTCTCTTCATATAAAAATGCAAACACAAAGGAAATGTCACTCTCTATGGAGTTACTTATGACTATACGGCTAGAATGCCTACTACGAGATCCTCTATATCGTATATCTTGCTATAATATCCACTCTTGGGTTCTTGTTGAGGTATGGAACAATAAAATAACATTGAAATAGAGGAACACTTTCTTCTCCTAATGGCCTTGTAATGTCCCTAGTTGGACCCCATGGCATTAAATTTGTAAATGATGTAATATTGTTATAAAATCGTGGTGAGAAGCTCAAGGCCAAGGCCCCACCATCAATTTATCAATACATATGGTTCATGTGCTAACGATGCGCAATGGAATTGCGAATATTATGTAAATATGCATTTTTAATAAAATACCCACAACTAGCTATGCAATGCAACAAAGAGATGGGGGCATGATTTTACAAGGAATTGGGAGGAAAAACATTCAAATCCTTGAATCCAATCAAGTCAAGCCAAGTGTCAATGATAGAACCCATCAAACCCTCAACTACCCATGTTGACTTTTGTACCCAAGCATTGATTTCTCCCAAGAGTTGGTTAAGGTAGTTAATGCCTTGGAGAATGGGAGGTATGGCTGTCCAAATTCGAGTATGGGCAAGCCACCCTGCATGGGAAATCACGTTTTTTTTTTTGGGAAAGAAAGAGACATGAATTGCTTCCCAAGCCATTATCCATCAACTAGTTGCTCTCCCTCACGCATTTGGAGCTACTTGGGCATTTTTCAACCATGTTTGTCTGTGTTTTCCTTCATTCTCAGCTAGAAGAAGGGCGTTTTTGTGTTGTATATCAGTGGGGAAGAAAGGGAATGGAGTTGGGGGATCCATTGAGACCATTTTGGCTGCTGAATGTTTATGAATCTGTAGGAGAAATTGTTTTCCTCCTTGTGGTCGAATTTTCCTCTCCCGACCCATTGTTTTGGCTTGAGCTTGAGTGCAAGCATCCAAGGTTCGGACTTAGCCTGATAAAACCAGCTGTGGGTTGGCTTGGCTTGGAGGAATGATTATTTGGTTGTGTATGAGTAAGAATGTCCCATTTTCCTTGTAAGAATCATTCTCAGCTCGGGGGGTGGCAGTTGTGTTGAGATAATTGATGAACACAACTGGCCTATGGTTGGGTGGAACGTTGCAGCGACATAGCTAGTTGCTTGGGTCCATTTTACCATAAAGATAAGTGCTTCTCTGTCTATGTATTTACTTCTGCAATGCATTAATTTGAGGACTGTTTGATATGATGTATGCATATGATATGTGTGTGGATGAGTTTAAATTCCGTTGTGCATATTGCTTAATTTGTATCTACACACCAATGTTTTATTCATATGATTCTAATGAGTGGGCAAAGATTATGTGAAAGCCCATAGATTGGTAGCATAAATTCCCCTCCTCGAATTGGGTCCCCGGGTGGGTACATTATAGGCCACTTATTTAATATAGAATGATACACATTTAAGGTTAATTTTAGTTTTTTTGCATGTCTCAACTCTTCATCAGAGTAAAGGTTTTGGACCTTCTAGAATGTTATTGAATAAGAGCTAGCATGAAATCCACTCATTACCATGGTGGTCAAGTGGATATGTCAACTTGGGGGAAGCATAACTTCTTCATAAGGACTCTGTCTCACCCAATTCTTAGAATGTTGGAAAGGGATCAAAGTGTAGAATCAAGTGAAGGCCTGACACAAAGTGAATGGGATATTTTTACAACAAAAAAAGTTGTTTAGACCCTCAAATAGGCCATGGATGATTCCAAACCCCAAATCTACAAAATGAGATCTGCCCATAAAGTGGGCCGTACAAGAAAACTCATCAAACTTTATGACCTCAAAAACTTTGAATAGGTGAAAATTTATATATTGGCCCATTCTGGATCAAGGACCTTCATATTTTCTGAGTGTTGAAGAGTTGCAGCACATGACCTAAAAGAGTTGAAGGAAGATATAGTTATCTAGCACAAGGGGTGAGTGAATTGAAGGGTACAAGACTCCAACAATAGCGAGATGATACAACAGGCACCAGATTGCATGTAGGTTCCCACACGTATCCTTGACATATTTTGGGAATAAAAAACTTGTCAATGGGGGTGTGATATGAAATGGATTTGCATGAAGACACTTGGTGAGAGAATAGTTTAGCAATGATAAACATTAGCAATACATCAATAAAGGCCAAGGAAGAAAATTGGTTCATTGACATGAAAGCCTCATGATAACTCAATTGATACTCGCTCCAACTTGATGTGGCATGCTCAATGAAGAAACAGAAATAAAAATAGAGAAATAGGGGCACTTTGGAGACTTGAAAGGTTGGGGACACTTAACCTTCCAACTTCTCCCCCGTGAAACCACCTCCTATATATTTGTATGAAGAAAATATGATGAGGGTTCTTTGGCTGTTGAAAGAGGAAAACGTTGCACATCTTTATTGCGAACCAGAGATCCTGTAAGATGGATGTGAACCTTAATAAAATTTACCTGGATTGAGCCAATTGAATGCTGGCTTAAGAGATGCAAAGAAAATAAAATGTTTAAGATGGATTATGGTTAATTCACATAACAATGTGTCGGCTAGACAATTGATTCTCCATAACAAAGTGTCGGCCTGAAAACTGATGCTCCACACAAATCTAAAATCAAATGTACTACTACTCGACACATATTTAAACGTATTAACAACACAAAATCAAAAGTGTTACAGTCAGGAAGAACTTATATGCACTATCACGTGGTTTCTATCTGAACTTCTGAAGGTCGGAGTTTCTACAATAATAGTATTTCGAAACAATGGAAGAAGTATGGCATGATAGGGAATATTTCAGAGAATTAGTTCGCGATGGTATGATAGCTTTGGAAGCGGAGTTAAACGTTATTTCGAACTCAGTCGTGTCAGCCACAACCACCGAAACGAACGCTGAAGCTGCTACACAACAAATGGTGTCTAGCCTGATTGTCAATCATAATGGATCACGGAATTTATCAGAAAATTTTGATATACGTAGTTTACTGGATGGATGGCGGGGAGAGACCGTAAGTCGCAGAATATTACCTCAAACTAATGAAAACGTGACTGAAGATTATCTGGCAACATCAACGTTGCCAGAGGATATAATTTTAATACTATTCATAGAGGATTATCGCAATGGATTCACCTACTCCATTCGGATTATATGGAATTCCAGATTCAGTTGGCGTCAGCTAATGCAACATCTACACTATAATAGCTATCGCTTCAATTTCCGACCTGAAGTTATCAATATTGGCGGTAATGACGACAGAGATGAAGTAAATATCAGTCCTGGTGAAGTAGTGGATGGGTTGCCAGACGTTATAATTCGCCCGGAGGAGAATGGGAATGATGACGAAGTGTTGTGCGCAATTTGTTACGAAACGTTAAAGTATGGAGGGAGTGTAAAACAATTGGGATGCAAACATCTCTTTCATTCAAATTGCATTCTCCAATGGTTCACTCATAAAATCAATTGTCCTACATGTCGATATAACCCACTTTGTCCTCCGTGATGACTTATTTTGTTTATTTAATTTAATTTTGTTTATTTAATTAGTAGAATCATTTAATTTGTGGTGTAGATATAATTTACTTTGTCTTTTCTAATGACTTATTTTGTTTATTTAATTAACATAATTACTTAATTTATGGTAGATAAAAATGAATAAGTCACAAGTTAAGTGCCATGTACAAGTTATATATTACTTCTTGTAATGCTTAATTTTAATTCTTATTATTTATACCTTAGCCACATATATCTGACTTAATTAAATCTTTAGCTACCAATTATTCATACATAAATTAAAACCATACATTAAATACCAATTCTTTTTATTTTTTATTTTTTATAATTATCATTTTTATCATAACCCCTATAATATGAATCTTCGACATGGCATCCAAAAATCCTAGATTCATGAAAGTATTCGCTATCATTTTATTCATGTCCTTTTCTTATAATCATTCATCTTCGTCTGGTGTACGGGTGATCTGGTGTATACGACCACGCTAATCACTCTCGTTAGACCTAAAATGGTGCTACTGCTGGTTAATTTGAAAAGACTGTTGACCTCATTCTGCGTTGCGAAAAACACTCACGCTTTGGCTATAATAAAAAATTAAAAAACCTACTAAATTACGCCATTTAGAATAACAAGATATCCATTATAAATCAACATTATCAAATTTTAAAAAAATCCATAATATTCAATTGAGCATAAGCTTATCTCTAATTTGACATAAGCACTTTACCTTTCATTTTTTCCTTCTCTAAAATTTTAATGTTTTTTTTATCATAATGCTGTACAATAACACTATGTGCCATTTGAGAGTAGATCCATGTAGCACCTATCAAATTACTCTTTTATCCAAGCATTTGTAGAACTGAACTTGCATCTCTAATATGTATTATTATTCTCTCTATTTCTGGCAAGGCATGACATTGTCATTTTATTACAAAATTTTATTGACGATTTATTTTACTATGGTTGGAGTTTTATTTTATTGCTTGGCTAACCCTTCCGAGGTTCATAGTCATACACAAAACTACAAACTTTTCAATGCCGCCACTAGCTTATCAATCTTTTTTGGCATGTCTTAGGTATGCCTAAAAGGAATCCCTCTAAATTCAATTTCTTTTCGGGCTAACTCACCTGGATTCCAAAGAAAATCTCCAGCGATGATGGACACAGTTAGATGTTATTCAAGGCCGCCTAATGTATTGTTTTCAACGAAAACAAAAGCACCTTAAGCAGTTCCTAAAACAAAAGACGAATTTGGAAATATTTTTCAGGCTTTAAAGGATTTAGAAGAAAAAGCTCAGCTTCAACATGAGATTGATGAATGACATCACCTTCAACATCAGATTGATGAACGACATCACCTTCTCATGGAGAAGTTCTATGGTGTGAGAAGTCGAGATTCCAATGGCATAAAGAGCGGGAGAAAGATAGTACCTTCTTCCATTAGTCCACGTGATAATACAACCAAGCCAACAGAATCACCTCTCTACTCAATTAAAGAGTGGGGAAAGTGAATACACATGGAGACCTAGAGCATGATTTTTTTTTCATTTACAAACTATATCTTAATGTGACCTGTTAAAGAGGCAAAGGTTGAGGAGGAAGTCATGAAGATGGTACCTTATTAAAGCATAACTCCTAGATATTTTGGAAGGCTCTTAGGCTCCAAAAGAGCAGTCACATCTTACCTACCCTATAAAATCAAGAAATCGAACGATAGTAAGTATTGTCACATTCGATTTGCAACATCATTTATAAAGTAATTATGAAAGTCATACCTAATGCCATAACCCCATTCTTCGTAGACTAATCTTGATGGATCAATTATGCTATGTGGAAGGAAGGAAAATTCTTTATGGTTGCATCTTAACCCACCAATTCAATCATTCTCTTAAAACATCCAAGAAACTAGGCATGGTTCTTAAGCTTGAAATGTCAAAGTCCTTTAACAAGGTAAGTTGGAAATACATTCAACATACTTTGATTAACTTTGTCTTCTAGAATAGCTGGAATCATTTTATCGTGGCTCGTACTTCTACCCCCTCTTTATCCATCCTGGTTAATGGTGTCCTTCTCATGGAATTTCACATGGGGACCAACTCTCCACATTCACATTCATCCTCATGGTTGAGCACCTTAACCATCACATTAGGGAGAACTCTCTTTTGCTCAAAATTGATGGCCTTATTTTTGTCTGATTTGAGCTAAGCATAGCCACCAAAAATTTGTGGATGAAACTGTCTTGATGGTTTATCCTTTGACTAAGAAATCCAAAGCTTCTAAGTATATTCTTAAATATTTCATGAGTGCCTCAAGTAAGTGTATCAACAAAACAAAATCTCAGATTTGATTTTTTAATACTCCCCCAATAGTCTAAAGAAGCATTGCTATAATTCTTTGCTTCAGTGGAAGCTCCCTTCCACCCAAATAAATTGAGGTTCTTATCATCCGAGAATCTTTTTGAAATATTAATCTACCTCACCACTTCATCCTTGTCAAATATGTCCTTCGAGCCATGTAAACTTATCTTTTTCTATCATGATGGTTTCCAAATATGTCCTAAAGGCCTTCAAAGGATTTTTTTATGGAGTAGCTCCATTAAACATAAAGAATTGGGCTCTACTAAGTTGGGAAAAACTATGTTTGCCCATTTTTTTTGTTGAGTGGCATTGGACCACTCAACAATGAGAATCGTGGACTCTGTTATGGCAAGAAACATATGTGCAAGGAATTGACAAACGAGGTCTCATCAGGATGGACGGTCATATTCAAGGAACATTGATATGGAACCTTACCTAGGCTAATAAATCTTTGATTAAAAATCACTATTTCTATGAGGTGAAGGATGGGAACTCAACCTCTTTTTGGGAGAATTCTTGGAAGCAACTCCCTTAGTTTGTTGGCATGCATACCATGCCCCTCATTTAGTTAAGACTTTTCAATAGTAACAAGTTGAAGTTCAAACACAAGTGGAATGTTAATTAAGGAAATTTGCAACAATGTCATGATTCGATTCATCCATCTCAGTGGATAAACGAGAGTAGAGATGATTGGAAGTACATCTTGAAGGAGCTCTAGAAACATCAAGTCACATTTATAATGGGAAAACATAGACTTTGTTCGAGGTATAGGTCCAAGCAATACCTTCTCCCTTAAAGAGGCTTACTACCTTATAACCATCTATTAGGATGTTTCCAACAATAAATTTTGAAATAATATATGGAAGGCCAAACTATGGTCCACATATACCATCTTCTCCTTGGTGATTTATTGGAAGAAGATTCAAACATGTGGCAATCTGGTCAAAAGGATTTGAGGGATTGCCATTTTATCTTATCTACCAAGATCACTATGAAACTATTGATCACATTATTGATGATTGTGGGTATTCTAATGCTTTATGGGTAATGGGAGCTATGATATTTCATTGACAAGATAGAGTTTGTGATAACATTGTCTCAACATTGGAACACTGGCTAAAAACCCCTTTCTGAAATCCCATCCCGAACCATACCTAGTAATTCTTCCGTGGATTCTTGAGTTGGGAGATATGGAAAGCAAGAAATTGTCATATTTTTCTCCCCACAAGCATGAATCTTAATCTAATATGGCCTAATATTAAATCTAAAATTGATGAATCCATCTACGCATATCCTTGGTCTAATTAGGAACCACCAGTTCAATAACAGGGAACAGTTGAGCCTTTAGGATTAGGACATCAAAATTTACCCCGCTCCACTTCTTAGTAACATATTTCCAAAGATCTATAATTTGAAACTCTCAACCCTTTATCCTCTTGTTTTTTCAAACATAACTTTGATGGTGCCTCTAAGGGAAATCATATACATGTTGGATTTCGTGGAGTCTTCCCAATAGAAGTGGTCACATCCTCAATATCTTTCATGGATATCTGGACACGAATGGTAAGTGTTGGAGCATTTTCCAACCACACATCATTTATTTGGGCTTCACACCTTAATTTTCCACTTCTCCTAAGTATTTTGACGCAATTATGTGCTTACATCATCAACAGATCACCAGTTTCAGTGAATTGGGCCTTCTCCTTCATTCAGGGAGTCAATTGGGCCATCAATATCCGTTAATTGGGCCTCTGCCATCATTCAGGGATCCAACTGAGGGGATTTGCATGACTAAAGCACCCTACTAAATCCAAATAACAACATTTATTATTATATTAAGCCAACTAGAGTTAGAATGGCGCCCTCCTACTCAGTTTGACCTCATCTGGTGTTATTTGACCTAATATTCAGTTAACTGAAGCTCAGAAGGGTGCCCTCCCCTAATTTTGGGCATTTAGTTGAGTTTTGGATTCAAGTAGACTCAGTTAGACAGTTTCATAGTCTATTAGATTTAATTACATGGTAGTTAAGTAGTTAACTGATGTGCTAGGTGTTGTTAACTTCCAAGTAAGCCACTCTCATGCATTCAATTCGAATGAACTCTCTAGGATTCAAATTGCTTGGCTTATTGTAGACATTATTACACATTGTAATCATCTTCTGAGTTAATTATAATGCATGAAATACTGCAAACCTTTTGCACCAGTGTTTCGACACACAATTTGTGACATGCATCTCTAGTAACTGTTGTGCTTGTTTCATAGATTTGTTGTGCTTGAATTTTACATGGTATGAAAGCCATGGAAGGACAAGGAAACTTTTCTACATAGTTTTACTAATGAATCTTTATGCACTAGTGTTTATGCACTTCTGCACCAGTGTTTCTACACTTCTGTACCAATGCTCTCCACACTGGTGTCTCTACACCAGTGTTTCTGCACCAGTGATTTCTGCACCTAGAACACATATGAAGCTTGAGCAAGATTCCTCAAAAATATTCCAACACTACACCAGAAGCTGAAAGTTTTCCACATAAATCCTTGATAATGTGCATCTGACTTATCAAGCATTCTTGATAGGCTATGCTAGGTGTGATGCAACTTGAAAAGTGCAGGTTGTCGACCTAAAGATTTTTTGTTTATCTTTGATTGCAGATTTCTTAGAACCTCCTATTGCATTTTCTATAGCTAAAATGGACTCTTCTTCAAAATATCTTCTTACTCCTTTCAACTATCATCAGTGGAAGGATGATGTAGAGATTGTATTGCGCTCCAAAGAACTCTACAGAGTTACTATGGGAATAGAACCAGAGCCTAATCTAGTTATAGAGAAGTCCAAGTTCTTCAATAAGCTTTATGAAACTTATGGTTTTTTATGTCTCAATATTTCAAAATATATTCTTTTCCATCTTAGTGGACTGAAGACTCCAAAATAAGTATGGGAACAACTTGCTACTCTTTTTGGAAAGCAAGATGATATGGGGGCTTATCAGTTAGAGAATGAATTGATTTCCGTCAATCCTTGAAATTTCGAGACCATTAATGATTTTTTCACCAAGTTCAAGAATTTTCCGCTTCAGTTGAAGCAATGTGGTGTTGAGAATAAATATGGTCAGTTGATTCTTTCAATCCTTTCGAAACTAGTAGCAAATTATTCAGTGTTTCTCTACCTTTCATTCGGCAAAACTCACCATTATGAATTGGAAGATTCCATCCTTGAATGCATTCATTCATTATTTAACAAAAGATGTTAATTTTTTAGCATTAATTCACAATACTCTAGGATCTTTACTGAGAGAATAACATGTACAGTATATCAATGCATATCAATCATAGCAAGCATATCAATCATCACAAGATGCAATCATAAGCGACAATAGACACACAGAGTTTCCGTGGGGAAAACCTTAAGGTGAAAAACCCCACAAATTCCTCAGAGATAGATAGAGCAATATCACAACCAAAGTACAACCCAAGTACATAGAGATAGACTCCTCCTAGTAGCTGATCCTCCTCCTCACATATGCGCCACTTTCTGAGTGATGGATAAGTGAGTAAGTGAAGTGATCAAATAGAGAGATCCCGCTCTCTATTTGTACTTGTTCTGAGCAGTCTAATAAACCTATGGGGCCGACTTGTCTAACTCAACCTAATAACCCCAGGTTAACTTAATCAGGGCCGACCCCACACATGGTGGTCTAATAACCCATCGGCAAGTTACGACATTTGCGACACTTGTCAATACAAATGATGACACTTCCATATAGGGGAATAAAACATCTCTATAGGAGCACAATAAAATACATAGATGAAATACATTCCGAAGTTACATATACATCAACGCTCCCTCTTAACCAGGAAGGTATTTCTCAACACATATCTGCTAACACAAGTCTTCTTCTCTGGATCATCATCAATGAATCATCATCCTCGAATCATCGACATCATCACTGCTGCTGCTATCTCAATGAATCTCTAATCTACTCGTCATAGGAAGTTCTATAGAGCCATTCCTTTTTCATACTGGATGTAGGCCCACCACTTGTAGGTCTTCATTATCACTGGCCATACTGTGGAATACTCAGGACTGATTATGTGCCTCAACAAAACCTCGAAAGAGCATCCCAGGACTGATTACGAGCACACTGCTCAACCCATCGGATCTCGCAGGATCTTTTACATGTTGACCTTCACAAAACCTATCAGAGCATCCCAGGATGTTACAAGAAACCCGCTCTACCTGTTTAGATCTCGATAGAGCATCCCAGGATGTTACGAGCACACCGCTCTACCTGTCCGAATTTTAAAGGATCTTTTCTATGTGAACTTTTGCAAAACCTACTCAAAGCATCCCAGGATGTTACGAGCAAACTGGTCTACCTGTTTGGATGTCGATAGAGCATCCCAGGATGTTACGAGCACACCGTTCTACCTGTCCATATTTTAAAGGATCCTTTCTTTGCGAAACTGTAGCAAAACCTACTTAGAGCATGCCAGGATGTTATGAGCACACTGCTTTACCTATCCGGATCTCGATAGAGCAACCCAGGCTGTTATGCACACACTGCTCTACCTATCCGGTTTTTAAAGGATCTTTTCTATGCTACTTGCACAACCTGTCCACGGCCATAGAGTATCAAACCAATACTCACCATACATCATCCTAATGTACATCATCACATGATCAACCTAATCATCAGCATAGCATCGACCTGATGCATATCATCTGGAGCAACATCCTGAAGCTTGTCATATGTGATCATCCTGATCAAACAATATATCCATCTGATGCATACAAAGTATCTACCTAATACATATCATCATACATGATCTACCTAATCATATAATGTATCCACCTAGTATACATACATAAGTACATGATCTACCTGATCATACAAGTATCCACCTGATACATATACAAATACATGATCTACCTAATCATACAAGTATCCACCTGATACAAATCCATGATCCAACTGATCATATCAAGCACCCAACATGATGCATATACAAATACATGATCACACTGATCAAAGCATCAAACATGATGCGTACATACATATACATATAAATGATCCAACTGATCATATCCAGCATCCAACAGGATGAATATATAGAGCAGAAACTGGAGCATCATCCTGATGCTCATCATCCAGTGCTTACATCCACAACCATGGGAAGGATCCTCCTCTCACCATGCTTGGAATGGCTCCAGCAGATGTGTCCATCACTTCTTCCTCGAAGTGTCATCGATCTGAAGGACACCAAGCCTCTCTCTGATGTTGATGTATATGTAACTTCGGAATGTATTTCACATATATGTATATTGTATTCCTATAGAGATGTTATTATTCCTCTATACAGAAGTGGTTGTATTCTTATAGAGATGTTATTATTCCTCTATACGGAAGTGGTTGTATTCCTATAGAGATGTTATTTTCCTCTATACGAAAGTGTCGTCATTTATATTGTAAGTGTCATAACTTATACTTGATGGGTTATTAGACCACCTTGTTGGGGTCAGCCCTATATAAGTCATGTGGGTCAAAGGGTTATTAGACCACCCTATTGGGGGTCGGCCATGTGGGTCAAAGGGTTATTAGACCACCCTAGTGGGGGTCGGCCCAGTCAGCATTATGTTAAGTGGTTAAGTTGAGGCCGACCTAGTTGAGTAAAGGTCAAGTCAAGTTAGTGTATAAATAGAGAATGTGTCTCTCTCATTTTACACATTCTATTCTCTCGCTCACACTTGGGAGAGTGGCGCACTTGTGGAGGAGGATGCTGTGCTGCTAGGTGAAGACTATCTCTTGTATTCTGGTTGTATCATTGCTCTATCTATCTCTGAGGAAGTTATTGGGGTTTTTCACCTTTATGCTTTTCCCCAAGTACTCTGTGTCTCTTGTGTGCTTACATTATTGTGTCCATGATTTATATGCTGTAGATTTGTTGTACATGTTATTCTCTCAGTTAAGATCCTAGATCATATTGGAGTAAATTCTGAAAATTTAACATGGTATCAGAGCTAGCCTAAAAGAAGGCATGATATGGCATGTATGACACTTGTTGCACTTATGATGCTAGGGCTTGATATAGCAAAAACAAGTCATCATAGCACTTTCTCTATAAATCCGTTTTGGAGACATTTTTGGATCTAAAACTTTTACAAGTCAAAGATCAGATCCCCATGTATCTTGTGTCCAAAGGACAACCTTTACTTCGTTGTACTTTGTGATTTATGATCTGTACAATATAGGGTTTCTGCCTCTTCCAGATCTGAGTCAAAATCAGGTGACCTTGGGAAAAAGGTCATAAACTGGGCTAGGAAGCTCCAAATGAAACGTCGTAAAAAGTGACAAGTAGTACACAAACTATACTATCTCAGGAAACGTTTTCAGATGCCGAAGTTGAACCAGTGACATATGGCACACCGTACAAGTTTGCTCTCCTGTATTATCCCATAAACACGTCACGTTACGACACTTGGCATAAATCTCTCTCAGAGAATCCAATTGAGGTTAGACCTGTCGGATGGAAAGACAACAGGTCATGATATCTTAGAAAAATGTTTTAGAGGCTGAAATTGAACTAGTGACACGTGGCATGCCATACAAGTTCGCTCTCCTGTATTATCCCATAAATAGGTCACGTTGCGACACTTGGCATAACTCTCTCTCAGAGAATCCAATTGAGGTCAGATCTATCGAGATGGAAAGATAATAGGTCGGGCTATCTCAAAAAAATGTTTCAGACCCTGTGGATCAAAAAGTTCGGAGTTACACCAGAAACAATCAGGTACATATTTTTGTCAAATCAGAATTATTTTTGAGCACCTTCATTCATGGATTCCAGAATTTAGGGCTTCGGAGAAAGTTGAAATTTTTGTAATCGGAGACCACGGATGAATGCTACTCATCAAAATCAAAATTTAGAGACCAAGATCAGAATTTTTGGTTGGACAGAAGGCCGGGATTTATCAGACCCTAGTTCGGGACTTCGATCAGAAAAGTGGAAAATTAGGGCTTCTGCAAAAATGGGAATTTTTGAAATCTGTGACCACGGCTGGAAGCTCCTCATAAAAATAGAAGCTTAGAGCGTTGGATCAAATCTTTTGATTGGGCAGAAGAGTGGTATTCATCAAACCCTAGTTCGAGGTCACGTCTAGTGAATCCGAAAGTTTCAAAGAAAAAATTGAGGAGTAAAACTTTGCAGTTTTCAAATTCTGAATATACCAGCTTGATCAGCTTATCAAGGCGCATATTTCTATCCTTTCGGAAGTTTGAAATTCAAAGTTTGAATTTTTGGGGTTTCTCTAAAAAACCCTATTACAGCTCCATATCCAGTTCCTGCAAATCAAGTGGATTGGGTTAATCCTAGAAGAGGATGGATTGGTCACCTGCATAAGTGAAGAAGTTCCTGTCTCAAAGGGAGATGAGGCTAAGGCCTTCCATAGGAAGATTACAAGCAATCTTGATAGGTATGGCTTATAGGTATGTTTCATGGTTAAGTTTATTATATGTTTATCATTACAGTACAATCTTGATTAATTACTAAACTTGTCATATCACCTTAATAGAAGATGTTCATTGATTAAGGTTTTGACAGTTATGAATGTACTAATGCATTGTGATGTTGTATGAGGTTTATGTTGTTCGCTAACATAAAAGGTACACCAAGAAAGACAAATCATGTTCTACTTAAAGAACATATGATCATGGTGACATGAAGACAAAGATTCATCCATTTTCATGGATCACATAGAAGATCTACTTACGAGGTATGTATAACTTGGTTCTACAATGGTTAACTTATGAGACATGCAGGTTACTAGCACAAGTCACTGAAGAGAACCAATAGACATTATGTGGGTATGTTAGACATAACTAGCTAGCATGCTAATCCAGGTATGTTTTTCCTATATCAAGCTAGAATCCTACCTTGTGTAAGGATCTTATACTGTTTCGTTGTTGATAATTATTATTCATGAAGTCATAGGTTTGAATAGTCATGGTTGTATGCATATTATGTTTCTTACCATAATTGATGATATGACTAACCAGAAGAATCATGAAGGTATAGGTTTGAGTAATCACGGGTTTTATGCATATTATATCTCTTATCTTGATTGATGATTTAACTAACCAGAAGAGTTCTATGATCAAATCAGAATATGCATGAGTAAAAGAAGACTTCCCTGAAACCTTGAATACTAATGCTTATTATTTCTGTTTGAAATGATCATGACTATACATGCTTAAGATTATTGTGTTTTGTTAGTATTAAGATTATACTAATAAATGTGTGATTATGTATGACTCCTCAAGGATAACACAATGATGATACTAACAAGCATGCATAGGGATTGAGAATGAATATAAGTTCAAGAATAGGTAATCTAGGAAGCATAGATCAAGAGGGAGCACACTCCAGTAGTTTATGCAAGGATGAAGATATTCAGAGAGAGTTGACCACTTCTCACAATCCACATCAGAATGGAGTTGCAGAAAAAGAAGCAAAGACTGAGAGGGAGTCAACCCAACAATCAAACAAAGATAAGTATTTTTATTATCATTTCTTGCATATTTGTTTGTTTAAATAAAATTGTTCAATGATGTATATGCTCATGTTCCTAGACTTAGGATATGTATTGTGCATATTAGAATGATTGCATTAATGAACAATATACTACTAATATGCATGTGATGGGTAAGTGGCCTATGGCACTATACAACATTCCAATGCTACTTATCTAGAATGAAACCTCTTTGCTGACATGTTGGGAGTAGTGCAAACTCTTAACAATGTTCTGGTAGAGACTGGAAGGCATCTAGAAAGTTGTGGAACATGGATGAATGTTGTATTGAAGCATTGGCTAAGATAATTGCATGACTGTATGACATATTTCTCTATGTGTAAGAATTTGTCTGAAAATTATGAGATGTTTCTAATCATGCAATTTAAATTGTTTTGTAGGAAAGACCGTATACCTTCACCTACAAAAGAAGGACTACAACATTTGTTCAAGCAAAAAAATTATCTATTGAAGATATTGAAGTTCCCAGGATATGGGAAGAATGCCATGATCCGTCGATCATGAAGAATGATGTTTGGGATGTGGTCCCAAGAGCTGAAGGGAAGTCTGTTGTGACTTCCAAATGGAACTATCAGATCAAGCATGTTGCAGATGGCAGCATAGAGAAATATAAAAGTGATGAAATAGAAGATACACCAGATGGATTTCAAGACAACTTTCTTGAATGTTGTAGTCATATATGTGTGCAGAACTTGGGGATGATGCGCTATTTGTTTTTGGCATGAAGGTGTGGTAGAGTGCAGATGGAATCTTCCTTGGACAAGGGAAGTATGCAGTAGATATCTTGAAGAGGTTCTGGATGATGGATTGCAAGGCCATGGCAACACCTATGGCATCGAATCTGAAGCTTCTTTGTGATGCTTCATCTGAGCCGGTTGATGTCTCTATCTATTGTCAGATGATTGGCTCCTTGATGTACCTGATGAACACATTGAGCCAGTTCCTGACAGATCCAAGGAGTGTTCACCTAGTTGCTGTAAAGCATGTTCTGAGGTACCTGAAGGGTATAGTGGATTATGGGCTCAAGTATGAAGTGAATCAAAAGTTTAACCTGCAGGGTTCTGTTGATTCAGATTGGGATGGTAGTGCTGCAGATAAGAAGAGCACATTTGGATGCTACTTCAGTATGGGATCAGGTGTGATCTCTTGGTTTAGCAGGAAGCAGTCCTGCGTAGCACTGAGTACAGCTGAGGCAAAGTATGTTGCATCCTGTTCAGCTAGTTGTGAGGCAGTATGGCTACGGAAGCTACTGTCTGAGTTATTTGATCTTCCATTGGATGCTATTGGTATATTTTGTGATAACCAGAGTTGTGTGAAGCTGTCTGAGAACCCAGTTTTTCATGACAGTTCGAAACACATAGAGATCAAATATCACTATATCAGGGATATGGTGCAGAGAGGAGCTATGAAGCTCCTGTACATTGCGACGAACGAGCAGATTGCAGATGTGCTGACGAAGCCACTAGCCAGAGTGAAGTTTGAGTACTTCAGAGACAGGCTTGGTGTTCTTCGGATTGATGACACTTCGAGGAAGAAGTGATGGACACATTTGCAGAGGCCATTCCAAGCATGTTGGAAGTAGGATCCTTCACATGGCTATGGATGTAAGCGCTGGATGATGAGCATCAGGACGATGCTCCAGTTACTGCTCTGTATATGCATCAGGATGATGCTGGATATGATTAGTTGGATCATTTATATGTATATGTATGTATGCATCATGTTGGATGCTAGATATGATTAGTTGGATCATTTATGTATGTACGCATCATGTTGGATGCTGGATATGATTAGTTGGATCATTTGTATGTATTTTGTATATGCATCATGTTGGATGCTTGGGCCATGTATCTGTATATGTATCAGGTGGATACATTGTATGATTAGGTAGATCATGTATGTTGATATGTATCATGTATGATCAGGTGGATCATGTATCTGTATATGTATCAGGTGGATACATTGTATGATCAGGTAGATCATGTATGTTGATATGTATCATGTATGATCAGGTGGATCATGTATTTGTATTTGTATCAGGTGGATACATTGTATGATCAGGTGGATCATGTATGATGATATGTATTAGGTAGATACTTGGTATGCATCAGGTAGATGCATGATATGATCAGGATGATTGTGGATGACGAGCTTTAGGATGTTGCACCAGATGACTTGCAGCAGGATGTTGCAGTGATGATGATCAGGATGATCATGTATACATCAGGATGATGTATGGTGAGTATCAGGTTGATACTCTATGGCCGTGGATCAGGTTGTGTAGATGAGCATATAATTTGGCCCTGGGAGATTTGCAGATAGTCTTTCGAGGTTTTGCCTATGGCATATAATTTGGCCCTAGGATATCTGGCAAATGCTCTTTAGAGGTTTTGCTCTGGGAGGACATATAATTTGGCCCTGGGAGATCTACAGATAGTCTTTTGAGGTTTTTCCTATGGCATGTAATCTAGCCCTGGAATATCTGGCAGATGCTCTTTCAAGGTTTTTTCCTATGGCATATAATATGTCCACGGGAGATCCGATAGGTTGGACTGTGTGCTCGTAATAGCCTGGGATGCTCTTGCGAGGTTTTGTGGAGACCACATATAATCTGTCCCCGGGAGATTCTATAGGTAGAGCTGTGTGCTCGTAACAGCCTGGGATGCTCTTGCGAGGTTTTGTGGTGAGGTCACATATAATATGGCCCTGGGAGATCCTACAGGTAGAGCCATGTGCTCGTAACAGCCTGGGATGCTCTTTCAAGTTTTTGTGATGCACGTAATAAGTCCTGAGGATTCCACAGTATGGCCAGTGATGACGAAGACCTGCAGGTGGTGGGCCTACATCCAGTATGAAAAAGGATTGGCTCTGTAAAACTTCGTATGACGAGTAGATTCAGCGATTGACTGAGATAGCAGCAGCCGTGATGATGATGATGTCTCGATGATGATTATCCAGTGACGATGATCCAGAGAAGAAGACTTGTGCTAGAAGACCTGTGTCAAGAAATACCTTCCTAGTTAAGAGGGAGTGGTGATGTATATGTAACTTCGGAATGTATTTCACATATATGTATATTGTATTCCTATAGAGATGTTATTATTCCTCTATACGGAAGTGGTTGTATTCCTATAGAGATGTTATTATTCCTCTATACGAAAGTGTCGTCATTTATATTGTAAGTGTCGTAACTTATACTTGATGGGTTATTAGATCACCTTGTTGGGGTCGGCCCTGTATAAGTCATGTGGGTCAAAGGGTTATTAGACCACCTTATTGGGGGTGGACCATGTGGGTCAAAGGGTTATTAGACAACCCTAGTGGGGGTCGTCCCAGTCAGCATTATGTTAAGTGGTTAAGTTGAGGCCGACCTAGTTGAGTAAAGGTCAAGTCAAGTTAGTGTATAAATAGTGAGTGTGTCTCTCTCATTTTACACATTCTATTCTCTCACTCACACTTGGGAGAATGGCGCACTTGTGGAGCAGGAGGCTCTGCAACTAGGAGAAGACTATCTCTTGTATTCTGGTTGTATCATTGCTCTATCTATCTCTGAGGAAGTTATTGGGGTTTTTCACCTTTATGGTTTTCCCCAAGTAAACTCTGTGTCTCTTGTGTGCTTGCATTATTGTGTCCATGATTGATATGCTGTAGATTTGTTGTACATGTTGTTCTCTCAGTTAAGATCCTAGATCATATTGAAATAAATTCTAAAAATTTAACATCTGAAGTACTCAAACTTCACTCTGGCTAGTGGATTCGTCAGCACATCTGCAATCTGCTCATTTATCGCAACATATAGGAGCTTCACTGCTCCTCTCTGCACCATATCCCCGATATAGTGATATTTGATCTCTATGTGTTTCGACCTATCGTGGAACACTGGGTTCTCAAACAACTTCACAAAACTCTGGTTGTCACAAAATATACCAGTAGCCTCCAACGAGAGATCAAATAACTCAGACAATAGCTTCTAGAGCCATACTACCTCACAACTAGTCGAACATGCTGCAACATACTCTGCTTCGGCTGTACTCAGTGCTACACAGGATTTCTTCCTGCTAAACCAAGAGATCACACCTGATCCCATACTGAAGCAACACCCAGATGTTCTCTTCGTATCTACAACACTGCTTGCCCAATCTAAATCAACATAACCCTATAGGTTAAACTTTTGATTCACATCATACTTGAGCCTATAGTCAACTGTACCCTTCAGGTACCTGAGAATATTCTTTACAACAACCAGGTGAACACTCCTTGGATCCGTCAGGAACTGGCTCAATGTGTTCACCGCAAAACAAATATCTAGTTTTGTGTTCGTCAGGTACATCAAGGACCCAATCATCTGACGATACACAGTGACATCAACCATATCAGATGAAGCATCACACAGAAGCTTCAGGTTCGATGCCATAGGTGTGTCCATGGCCTTATAGTCCATCATCCTGAACCTCTTCAAGATATCTACTGCATACTTCCCTTGTCCAAGGAAGATACCATCTGCAATCTGCCACACCTCCATGCCTAGAAAATAGTACATCATCCCCAAGTCCTTCATCTCGAACTCAGCTGCAAGCATCCTCTTGGTATCGGTAATCAAACTATCATTGCCTGTTACAAACAGATCATCCACATTCAGAATTAGTATCACTGGATTTCCTTCCTCAACCTTGTAATAAAGGTTGGAATCTGCTTTACTCTTGGTAAAGCCCAAACTAGATAGGAAACTGTCCATCCTACCATACCAAGTCCTGCGAGTTTGCTTCAAGCCATACAAGGCTTTCTTCAGTCTTCACACATATGACTCCCTATCATGTATCTCAAAACCAAGTGGATGCTCCACATACACTTCCTCTTCGACTACACCATTCAAGAAAGTTGTCTTGACATCCATATGGTGTATCTTCCATTTCATCACTACATCCAGAGCAAGTACTGATCTGATGGAAGTGTAACTGGCTACAGGAGAAAAACGTTTCTTCATAATCTATTCCCTCTTTCTGAGAGAAGCCAGGAGCTACGAATCTTTCCTTGTATTTCTCTATGCTACCATCTGCAGCATGCTTGATGTTGTAGATCCATTTGGAAGTCACAACAGACTTCCCTTCATGTCTTGGGACAACATCCCAAACATCATTCTTCATTATTGATTGGTATTCCTCGATCATGGCATCCTTCCATTCTTTCTTTTCCGCTGCCTCTTCATAACTAGAAGGTTCTTTGTTCATGATATCACAGAGTAAAGCAACATAGCTGGTATGTGATATGGTCCTCTTCTTTGCTCTGTGTTCTTCTTCTGGAATGCCATACCTTTCTGCATCTTGAATGAGCTCTCTAGCCCATGCAGGTTTCATCTTGTGAGTGTCCTTCTCACGAGGTGGATCTATAGGTTCTTGCGGATCTTCAACTTCACGATCAACATCTGGAATTGCTTCAGTCATGGTAGTGTCTTAAAATCTGGTTTCCTTAGGTTCTTCATAATATTCAACAGGTGTGTTCCTTGATTTGATGAATGTTGAGTTTTCATCAAATGCCACATCCCTGCTGACATCAATCTTCTTGAACCCTGGAAAGTATATTCTATAATCCTTAGAGCTTTCACTGTAACCCACAAAGATACCCTTCTTTCCTGAAGGATCTAGCTTGGTCCTCTTTTCCTTTGGGACATGAGTGTGTACTGGACAGCCAAATATTCTGAGATGGCTGACTTCAGGTTTCTTACCAGAGAAGACCTCTTCTGGTGTCTTGTTGTCCAATATCTTGTGGGGTGTTCTGTTCTGCACATATATAGCAGTCCTAGTTGCTTCTGCCCATAGATGCATAGGTAGATCCTGGTCATGCAGCATTTCCCTTGCTGCTTCCATGATTGTTCTATTCTTTCTTTTTGCAACTCCATTCTGTTATGGATTGTAAGGAGCAGTCAACTCCCTCTTAATCCCTGAATCACTACATAACTTCTTGAAGTCATCTGAAGTGAATTCTCCACCATTGTCGGATCTGAATGTTTTGATCTTCTTATCAGTTTGGTTCTCCATCAAGGTTTTGAATTCCTTGAACTTATCAAACACTTCATCTTTGTTCTTCAAGAAATAAACCCAAGTCTTCCTGGAGAAGTCATCAATGAAAGAGACATAGTAAACATACCCACTCAGAGAATTAGATGACATCGGACCACATACATCGGAGTGGATAATTTCCAAGATTCCTTTTGATTTGCTTTCTGTTATCTCGCCAATAAACATAGATTAGTCATGGCATCTAGGTGATAGGAAGTCTTTTAATTTTTTATTTTGTTTGCATGTGTTTGAGTTCGAGTTCGACAGTTTTAAGAAGGTAACGAAGTCTGTGTTAACATTTTTTATGCTGGCTCTCCTTCCGAAGGCAATTTTCAGGTTTCGGTATCTTAGGCGGGCCTGGTGTTGGTTCATTAGCTATCGAAAACCCTACTTTCGGTAGCTTACGGTGTGATAAGGAAAACGCTCCAACCACTGAAAGGGTGAAATTACCACATGAAGTGGAGGGATGGTTTTTCGGTGGCTTGGGTGAACATGACGACGTTTATTAGCCACCGAAAGTTAGGCACTTTCCGTAGTTCACAGGGCAAATTCGAAACTTTCCGTAGCTACCAAAAGGTGAAGTTATGCTCACAGTTCATGAATCCGTTTCGGGGGTTTAGGAGAACACGACGGTGTTCATTAGCCACCGAAAGTTGCGCATTTTCCGCAGTTCACATGGCAAGTTCGAAACTATCCTTAGTTGCTGAAAGGAAAAGTTACGCCCGCAGTTCATGAAGCCATTTCGGGGGGTTTGGGTGAACACAACGGTGTTCATTAACCACTGAAATTCAGGCACACTTTCTGTAGCTTGACGTCCAATGGGATGGGTTAGCTACAGCTGTCGAAAGCAAAAAGGCGTTGGTGAAAGACGTGTTCCGGTGGCATACCGGGTTCAAAGGTGGATTATCAGCTACCGAACGGGGAGTTACGTCGACCGACGGCCATGTCAAATCGGGGGTTTGGGTTCATGATACAGAGAACTCATGATGGTGTAGACGCCGAAAGAGTCAATTCAGTGAAAACAGGACTCACCCCGAGGGAAGGCCGGACACCACCGCCATAACTCTGACCAGACGGACCTCGTTTTCATCCACATAACAACTTTTCTAAAAATCCGTTCCTATGGCACAATCATGTCTCAGTAATGATCATTCCACCCTCATGATTTCCCACCTTTTCATACCCTCGGAGTCAGCTCCCGAAAAGCCACACCTTCTATTCGTTTTCTCCCTCACCACATCGATCGATCTCTTTCATGTCCTCCCTGTTTACCATCTCTTCCCCAGACTAGATTTGAGTAGCAGGCGCCAGCGAGTAGGTTACCAATGCCGAAAGGAGGGGGGAGCAGTCCTGAGAAAGGAATTGAGCGACATCTACTACCTAGAAGCTCACCCTGAGGTATGCCAATTTTTCAAGAATGTGGGCTGATATAATTTCTGCAAAAAGTTACAGGGTTCTCATCAACAGGTGGCTGAAGCATTTTCCCTCACATATGATGGAGAAAGGGCGGTGATAGGCTAGGAGGAATTCCAGGTGGACGAGGCCCTTATAGCCCAGGTGACAAAATTTCCAATGACCGGGGAAAGCTGGTTCAAGACCATTTTCAAGAAGGATTTCGAGTTTCAATCATACCTGAAACCGGATCATAGGAACCAGGTTTGGAAAAAAGACATTCCTATGTCATTTTTGGAGAATAATTGGCAGCTGTTGTTGAAGTCCATCCTGCTCTATATAACCTGTGAGGGTAGGTATGACCGGGTCCTAATTTATAATTTTAGATTACTGGATCATTTCACGGGTAAGAGCCCTTTAAACGTCCCTTTCTACCTTCATAAGAGCCTCACCAAAATGGCACCTCAAGTAAAGGCTCAGCCCACCAAAATTGCAGGGAGTTTGTTCCACCATGGTCTAACTAAACTTTTGGTCTCCGAGTTATTGTAGAGGAAAGGCATGAAATGGACATTCTTTCTCTTCTGGAGTGGGCTTGAAATAGAGTTACAGCAGGGGGAGGGAAATAAATCTTCCACCCCCAGAAGTTGAAAACGAAGGAGGAGGGACATTCCCCTAAATTCAATCAAACCCCTTTCCTCAGTCCCACCGGCGAATAAATCCAGAAGGAATATGGCATTTGAAGACAAGGTCAAGGATGAGGGGGTTGTTTCAGAAGAGACCCCCTCAAGAAGTACAAATATTTTAAACATCCCATACACTGATTCTGAGGAGGAGGGGTTGCAAGAAGCTAGAGCATAAATTAAGGAGGAGAAAACAGAACAGAAACCCCAGGAAGCAGCCTCGACCATGATGGAGTAGGAGGATGATTATGTCAATTTGCCTCCATTTGACTCTATGGAAGAGAAAGGTTTGGGCTATGTAAATTTACCCTCCCCTACACCCGTGGAGGAACAAAGTCAGCAGGTGGCTGACGGACCAACCCAAAATGCAAATATTTCTGCCTCATAGAAAATCAACCGGCTCCTCTAGCAAGCTTATGAACGTGAGTTACTCCAGAGGGTCATTAAAGAGAAGAATGAAAGGCTGACAGAGAGGTATAATGAGCTTTACGTATATGTTCATGGATTGAACAAGAAACATGGCAAAATGAGGGGCAGAAACATTAGGCTTATCGGGGGAAAACATCAGATTGAGGAGGAAGGTCAAAGTTTTGGAAGGTAAGAGAGAAACTCAGAGTCCCCAGCCCATGGTCCATTCGAACCTAGAGACCTCGGAAGTAGCTACAATCAAATTTGCCAATCCTCCGACCTCAGCCTAGGAGGAAGAAAAATCCAGGTAGCAAGAGGATAGAAACACAGTTTTTCTATTTTTGCAGGATGGATCATGCATGGTTTTCGGTAGCTTGAGAGAACAATGGAATTGTTCATTAGCTACCGAATCCCATTCTGGTAGTTTATTACGTGCAGGCAATGTCCTCCCGGATACCGGAAAGGAATAAGGTTTTCCATCACTCTTAAGCATTTCGATGGTTTAGGCGAAACGTTACTCTGATTCATTAATCACCGAATGCTAGGCTTTTGGTTGCTTACCACCTTCAAGCCCAGTTTTGTTAGCTATCGAAAACTAAAAGAAATGCACAAGTCTGTCTTCGGGCATCAAACTTCGTTTGTGTTGTTCCTAGCATCTTGAAGGCATTTTCCAGGGGATTGACAAGCGTTCAAGTGCGCCACTGGTCACAGACTAAGAGCGTTGGAAGATTTGACAGTAAAATATTCCTGCCTATTTCTAGAAAGCACTCCTACAGGTTTTTGCAGAATAACGGTTTCACACTCGCCCCCAGCTCCACGACGCTCATCTTAGCTGTCAAGCGTAGGTTCACCAGCAAGGAGTAGTTACTTTGATCATGACACACTATTACATCTTTCATTAACTGTTCTCAATTGTTATTTTTAGTATATTTGATCCATCTTTTTGGGATCTGAAAAACTTTGTAATGGCTATAAAGCCGAGGACTGAAGTAGAATAGAGGTTCGACTTTGGAGAGACTAATTGACTTTTGTATTCTCAGACTTCTGTGACCTTCTAGATAATACAAGCTTCTTTTATTATTGGTTTTCAGATTCCTTCTTCTCATGTTTCTGTGCTTACGGTGAATGATCTATTTCCTGTATGTTCACTTTTATTGCTAGATAGTTGTTATCCTGTCTTTGTTTTAAAGGATTGAACATATATGTTATTTTGTTGTGCTTAGCCATTGCTATACATTCTTCTATGTATGAATCTGTTGAATGTAATAAGGATTCACCCTCTTTATTTTAAGTCAATCCCCTGAATAGCCATAGTCAAAGCCTTGTCTGTCTGAGCGTCCTCATGCATGTTGTGAGCGTGTAAATTTTGATTCCTGTCATCCAACTTGATCCAAAATAAACCCCTTCTTTCAAAACAAGTTTAAGTTACCAGGCATCTCTAAAATACAACCTAAGAGAGCTTCCTAGAGTGATAACACTTTCACTGCTTGTAAATGCCTTCTTTATGTTCTTTCCTTTTCCACAGCCTTTGCAAACACCTTCATGCTTGGTCTTGATTTCAGGAAGACCTTATACAACTTTACTTGCAATTGGTAATGCTCTCTAGTGAATATGTGCAAGTCTTCTATGCCAAAGTTCATTTGGCTCCATGGATTCATGTACCATGGCATGTTCAGGTTGTCCCTTCATTTTGTACAATCCTCCCTCTTGCTCTTCAATGACCACTGCATCATCAATAGTTTTACCCTTTGGCCACATTAGGACTTGGCCATCTACAAATGCAACCCTCATGCCTTTTGCATCCAATGCAGAGATGGAGAGTAAGTTCTTCTTGAGTCCAGGTACAAATAACAGATCTTTCATTTTCAAGTATTTTCCAGATTCTAGGTTGTAGGAGGCTTCCCCACTTTCTTTGATAGGGTATTGATAATCATCCCCAATTTTCACTTTATGGGGTGATTCATGTTAAGACAGATTTACAAAAGATTCTTTAAGCCCAGTCATGTGTTTAGAAGCCCCACTGTCAATTAACCAATCATTACAACCATGAGAAATAGTACCTATGAGAGCAGAGATTAGAACATACTCTTCTTCGCTTGATGAGTTATCATCATCACTTTCTGCTCTAGCTTTCTTCCTGGGAGGTTCATCATCCTCAGCAGCATGAGCATGATATCTTCTTTTTTTATTCTTCTTCTTCTTGTTGAAGTTGTTGTCTTTCTTCTTCTTGGGGCAGTTTGAAGCAAAGTGTCCCATTTCATTACATTCGTAACATTGAACATGAGATAGATCTTTCTTCTTGTGATGAGGATGAGAATGTTTATGATATTTCTCCCTCTTAAACTTGCTTCCCTTGGTGTAAGTTGTGAGAGCTTGATCTTCATTCCCCATCTTTTCTTCTCATGCCACAAGCCTTGCTTCTTCTTCTGAGCAATCTTCCTGCAGTCTGCTGAAGGATACCAACTTCTTTCTTGCATATATTCCTTGGATAAAGGAATCCCATGACCTGGGTAGGCCATTCAGAGTGGTCATGACAACTTCACCATTCTCCACCATTTAATCCACCGCTTCTAGTTATTCCTTGATCTGAGAGACCCTAGAAAAATAATATTGAATGGATTCTCCATTCTGAAGCTTTACCCCTTTCAATTGGTTCTGCATAGTCATCTTTCGATTTATGTTCTTCCCTTCAAATAGCTTGGAAAGGGAATCAAACATCTTGTTAGGTGTCTTTAGAGATGACACATGGGGGATGAGATGGTCCTTGATAGAATTAGCAATGATTCTCTTTGCCTTGACCAAATTCTTCTTGTGGAGGGCTTTAGCCTCTTCTCCCTCTGGGACAGGGACCTCTTCCCTTATGTAAGTATCCAATTCATTTTCTTCCAGGATTAACCCAATCCTATACTTCTAGGCTCGGAATTTATCAGCCCCTTCAAGATTATCCTCAAGCTTGGTGTGGTGAGACATCTTTAAAGAGTACTTCAAATGGAAATAGAAAAGATTTAGGTCTTACCACATGATTTTCTGAAAACTGGATCTGGTCCCAGATCAGGGTTTGTTAGAGAAACCTTAAAAATTCAAAATGTGAATTTCAATTTTCTGAAATGATAGAAAGATGCACCTTGATGAGCTGATCAGCCCCGTGTATTCATAATTTGAGATCTGCAAAGATTCACCCTTCAGAAATGCCTTTTAGTCTTCCCGGGTTCACTAAGGAGGACACTGAATTAGGGTTTGAGTTTCCCAAATATTTACCTAGCCAAAAATCTCGATCCAAAGCCCTAAACTTTGATTTTTCCAAGGTGCTTCCAGCTATGTCTTTAGATTTCAGAAACTCCTTGCTGAGGAGAGTTAATCTATCACATTTCTTTTCCAAAATCTGTGGAGAGAAACCCAAAAACAAGAATCCCTAGCTTCTGCAACTGCATAGTGTCTTCTTCTCAGGTTAGCTTTGATACTATGTTAATTTTTTAGCATTAATTCACAATACTCTAGGATCTTTATTGAGAGAATAACATGTACAGTATATCAAAGCATATCAATCATAGCAAGCATATCAATCATCACAAGATGCAATCATAAGAGACAATAGACACATAGAGTTTCCGTGGGAAAAACCCTAAGGTGAAAAACCCCACAACTTCCTCAGAGATAGATAGAGCAATAGCACAACCAAAGTACAACCGAAGTACATAGAGATAGACTCCTCCTAGCAGCTGATCCTCCTCCTCACATGTGTGCCACTTTCCGAGTAATGGATAAGTGAATAAGTGAAGTGATCAAATAGAGAGATCCTGCTCTCTATTTATACTTGTTCTGAGCAGCCTAATAAACCTATGGGGCCGACTTGTCTAACTCATCCTAATAACCCTAGGTTAACTTAATTAGGGCTGACCCCACACATGGTGGTCTAATAACCCATTGGCAAGTTACGACACTTGCGACACTTGTCAATACAAATGACGACACTTCTGTATAGAGGAATAAAACATCTCTATAGGAGTACAATAAAATACATAGATGAAATACATTCCGAAGTTACATATACATCAAAAAAATAGCATGACAAACTTTTTCATATCGAGTCCATGAGATTCTCCAAAGATCAAGCCCTATTTGCTGGAGGACCCAAGGCTACGAATGGTAAAGGAAATCAAAAGAAAGAGAAGACCAAGTTTGATCATCCCAAGCAGAAGGAGAAGACCAAGTAGTTAGATGAGTTCCCAGGTTCAAAAAAAGACAAGCAAAAGGGATAGGAGAAGACAAAGTGTTCTTACTATGGCAGGCAATTTCATCCTAAAAGGTCATGCAAAAACAAATTTATTGATCACATGGCCCTTCTCTTGGAGAAAAACAACATCACTCTTCCAGATGGCGCAAGGAAGACAGAATGTAATGATCATGCAGAAAGAGGTCATGCACTCATGGAAAGTGTTTTGAATTCTACACGTCTTCTCATAGATTCAGGAGATTTGAATCACATGGTTGCAAGCAAAGACTCCTTCTCATCATTAGAGTCTGACAACCGCATCTCCATCTACATGGGAGATGACTCACAAATTTCATTGAAATTCAAAGGTACTATTCATTTAGAACATGGCAGTATTCAAAATGAATAGTACCTTTTCCTTTCGATGAAATTTGTGAGTCATCTCCCATGTGGATGGATATGAAGTTGTCGGAGTCTAAAGATGAGAAGGATTCTTTGCTTGCAACCATGTGATTCGAAGCTCTTGAATCTATGAGAAGAGATGTACTATTCATTTAGAACATGGCAATTTTCAAAATGTTCTCTATGTTGCTTCTCTAGCTTTGAACCTTCTTTTTGTGTATCGGATGACACATATTGGTTTTCCAAAGAATTTTGTATTCATCTCTAATGATGTTGAAATTTCTAATATTAGAACTAGAAAACTCATTGCAACAGGAAAGGAAAATGATGTTTCCAAAACCTATGAGTTTTCCCACTTTTTTGTGTTTTCAAAGCCAAGTGGAAATTAGATTAGCTGGCTATGGCATGAGAGGTTTGGAAACCTTAATTAAAATTATTTGCAACTACTACAAAATAATTCTAGGTTTGAAGTCCTTCCGAACATCAAATCCTCGAAAGGGATATGCAAGGGTTGCATCATTGGAAAGCATCCTGAGCACAAGTTCGATCGAGGCAAAGCTAACAGAGCTTCTTGTATTTTGGGGCTGATTCATAGTAATATCATTGTTCCTTTACCAAATACCTCCATGAATGGCTCAAGGTATGTTCTGACATTCATTGATGACTTCTCCATATTCATATGGGTGTACTTTCTCAAGAACAAATCGGAAGTGCTTGAAAGGTTCAAGAATTTCAAGGCTTCTGTTGAGACTGCCACTGGGAGAAATATCAAAGCTCTTAGATCTGATAATGGTTGAGAATATATCAAATCAAAGCTGCTACAAATTTGTGCGGAAAATGGAATCCAAATCCAGCACATAGTTCCCTACACACCTCAGCAGAATGGTGTAGCAGAGAGGAAAAACCAAGCATTGAAAGAGATGGCTACTTCTATTCTTGAGTCGAAAGGTTTGGATTCAAATATTTGGGCTGAGGCCATGAATGTTGCTTCATACGTTCAAAAAATATTTCCACACTCATATTTCAAAGGTACAACTCCTTTTGAAGCCTACACTGGGCACAAGCCGGATGTGGCACATCTTAGGGTTTTTGGGTCCACTACATGGGCTAGAATTCCAATTAAGAAGAGAAGATCTTTGGAACCACAAAGTACAGAGTGAATCCTCATTGGATATGATGAATAATCCAAAGGATAAAAACTCATGGATATTATATCCAAAATAATATTCATCGAGAGAAGTGTCCAATTTGAAGAACCGCTTCATGGTCTACAACTAGAGGAGGACAAAACTACCAAATTGCTTCCTCTTCCAGAAGAAGATTCGGAAGAAGATACTAAAAGTTTATGTTCTGATATTTATGATATTATGTCTTATATTAGTTAACATGAAATATTAGGTTTGTATCAAATCCATATGATCCCCCTCAGTCTCCAAAGTGGGAAGAAAAGACCCTCACATTTGCTAGTTCTAACATTGTAAATCTTGTCAATTCAAGAAGAACTCGAGTAGACTTTCAAAGAGCAAGTATGTCTCTTTAATATGGTGATCTATTGTTGTTTGAATTTTTGTTTTGATAATTGGGTCAGATCCTAAATCATACTACCATTCCCACCAAGATCCGAGATGGAAAACCGCCATGGATGAGGAGAACAATTCTCTTCAGAAAAATGCGACATAGGAGTTAGTTCCTCTTCCACCTGGGATAAAATTCATTCAATGTGAATGGGTATACCGAACCAAGGTATATGATGGTGGTTGAAATTGAAAATACAAAGTAATATTGGTGGAAAAATGTTTCTCACAAGTCCATTTTGTGGACTACACATAAACATTTGCACCGGTTGCAAAAATGGACTCAATCTGCCTAGTTTTTGCAATTTCCGCATCCAAGCACTAGGAGATGCACCACATGAATGTGAAGAGTGCATTTATTCATGGGTATATTCAAGAATATATATAGATGAATAATACCTAATGTTACATATAATATCTGACACTTTTTTTCATATTAAGGAAATCATTGTATGGTTTAAAACAGGCCCCAAGAGCTTGGTATGCAAAGATGGATTCCTTTCTTCTGTCGCAAAACTTTGTGAGATCAAAATCAGATCGAAATATGTATATACAGCAGAATGAAGGTAATTTTATGATCATTTTTCTTTATTTTGATGACCTATTGATTACAGGAGGTAGTCTTGCTTCAATTAGAACTATAAAAACCGGTTTACACCAAGCATTTGATATGGGTGATTTAGGCCTGCTGAAGTAGTTTCTTGGTCTCAAGATCACTCAGAATTGTGATGGGATCATGATTTACCAATAAAAATACGCTTTGTACCTACTAAATAATTTCAATATGGTATAATTTAAAGCGGAACCATTCCCATTCCTCTTAGGAATCAGTCTTCAGGTTGGTGATTCTACACCGTTGGTGGATTCTAACTTACCGACAATTGATTGGTAGTCTTTTGTATTTGACACACTCCAGGCCTGATATTTCTTATGCCATGAGTGTTGTTTCAAGGTAAATGCAGCATCCCCATGAGCTTCACTGGAATGCCTCCAAAAGGATCTTGCACTATGTGAAGGGTACGAGACATTTTGGCATTCACTATGCTATGGATTTGGATCTTGACTTGGTTGGATTCATTGATTCAGATTGGGAGGGTGATAGCATTAATTGGAATTCAACTTCCAGATATGTTTTCATGATTGGAATAGGGCCTATTTTATGGTCAAGAAAAAAGAAGGCCTCCATTTCCTTATCTTCAGCAGAGGCAGAGTATCGAGGAGTAGTTAATGCTTGCATTCATGCAATTTGGTTGCAAGGTATTCTAGCAAAGCTTGATATTGGTAGCACCACTTCTACTGTCATTTTTTATGACAATCAGAGTGATATCAAGATCTCGACAGATCCGGTTCATAGACATAGGACCAAGAATATCGAGATCCACATGCACTACATGTGAGAGCTTGTGCATGACATAACCATTATACTGCAATATTGCTCTAGAGAAGAGAAAATTGCAGACATCTTCCCCAAGCGATTCACTGAGAAGAAGTTCTCTTACCTCCATTCACTATTGGGGGTGAGTTATACTATGATGAGGACAGATTAGATCCTTTAGTATTTAGTTTGATGGGTTTTCTTTCCCACTACATTTTTCCCTCTTTCCTCACTTAGATTCTTTGAGCATTTTTTGGAGTATTTCTGTATTGGGTGACCTATGGCCTTTGTTGTCGGGGCCCTTTTATTATTTTATTTTACTCCTCCACATGATATTAAATTAAGGGTGGGTGTTGGAGAATTTTCCAACCACACATAATTTTTTTTGGATTCACAGCTTAATTTGCCACTTATCCTAAGTATTTTGACTCAATGTTGTGCTTACATCTTCAGCAGATCATCGATTTCAGTGAACTGGTCCTCCTCCTTCATTCCAGGAGTCAAATAGGCCATAAATATCAGTTAACTGGGACTCCTCCATCATTTGAGGATCCAACTGAGGTGATTTTCATGACTAAAGCGCCCTACTCAGTCCAACTAACAACATTTATTATTATATGAAACCAACTAGAGTCAGAAAGGCGCCCTCCTACTCAGTTTCACTTCATCTGGTGTTATTTCACCTAATATCCAGTTAATCGAAGCTCAAAAAGGTGCCCTCCCCTAATTTTGGGCATTCAGTTGAGTTCTAGATTTAGTTAGACAGTTTAAGAGTATGTTAGAGTGAATTACATGGTAGTTAAGTGGTTAACTGATATGCCGAGTGGTGTTAACTACCACGTAATCCACTTTCATGCATTCAATTCGAATGACCTCTATAGGATTCGAATTGCTTGGCTTATTGTATCCATCGTTACACATTGTAATCATCATCTGAGTTAATGATAATGCATGAACTACTGCAAACCTTTTGCACTAGTGTTTCGACACACAATTTGCCACATGCATCTCTCGTAACTATTGTGCTTGTTTCATAGATCCCGTGTGCTTGAATTTTACAGTAAGATGAAAAGAAACCAATGTGTGGTAACTTGGGTTCCTATTTATGTTGGTCTCAATAGTACCTTGCATAAGATATCCACATTTGAGCAAATTTTGCATTGTTAAATATGAAATAAGCAATTGACTCTATTTATTACACTGAGAGTAGTGAGGTGCTGTACAACCCAATACGGGGGAGATGTTGTAACGTGTAAAATTGTGTAACATTATGTATCATGAAATTCCCATAGAAAGGAAATAAAAGTGCAAATGATGTCGGCTAAAAAAAAATAAATTATATCGATTTCATCTTAAACCTAGATATATCAAGTAGGAGCATGATCAAATATATTGAGGTGTAAATGTTTGCTTAATGTGTAAAATATTTAAGATAAAAATACTAATTCCACCTCAAGAAATTATATCCCTCTCTGTGTTTGATAGATATACGTTTAAGATGGATTCTGTGCTTGATAGATATGAGTTTAAGATGGATCTATGCTAGTATACTCTTCAACCGGGACATTTTACCCCGATTTCAATGGCAGGCTACAATACTTGGGTGGTATGTAAAAAATATTTATTTGTATAACCTCTGAAAATAGGATGGATATGGAATATGTCTATAGTCAAATGCTACAAAAGAACACAAAGAGAGTTATGGACTGACCACAAATGGATTGTGCATATCCAAGAACAAGTTGTACATGCAAGAAAATGCATAAGTAAATCATGTGAATGTGCACATGAAACCTATGTTGATTTGCATGATGAGGAGGCTTTATGATCTAGTAATGAATATGTAGTAAATGATATTTGCTTACATCTAATATGATTGGAAGCTAAAAAAGATTATATTATTTGTATCATAATTTAAAGATCACTCCATTAGATGTTATGAATGTTGAAATGAAATGAGTATCTAATTAATACCAACTAATGTTTGGCTCGGTTAAGAACCGTGATACACAGGACATATTGCAGGTAGAATTTTCTTAGATGTGGCAGTGAGTACAAGAGCGTAATGAAGGATGAATTTTGACATATGAAAGGACCAAATATCAAGAGGAAAAACTCATAGTCGTGAAATCTAGTTTATGTATGAAATAGGTTTAAAATTTGAGCTAGATTTTTTATGACATCTCATCGTAATTGTTTGTGTATGATACAAGTGAGATGATAAATTTGAATAGTGAGGGAAGGTAATAGCTCGTAAAGCTAATAAATCCTAGATGAAGGTCATTGCAAGAAAACCAAACTCTAAATTGTTGTACACATCTTGAACAAGAACACATTGGCGAATGATGGATCGCCAGAGGGACTCTTAACTCAGAGAAGGGGATGTGTGATCCCAGAGGGAGAGTGTCTATAGGGAAGGGGAAGATTTCATGAATATTCTAGAAGCAATTGATAAGATCCATATAATCCTAGCATGGAGATTCCCTATAGAGCCTGTGTTGGATCCCAAAAGGGAAATTAGGGATATAACCTGAGGGATTGTTAACTCACATGTAATACCCCATTTTGACCCTTATCGTTTATTGGCCTCAATGTAAATATTGTATATATATGCTATGTGTGTGTTTTCCCTAGTGTTGAGCTCAAGGCCAAGGCCCCACTAGTGGATGTTCATGTTTTATTTTCATGGGAAAGTACTTGACAGTTTCCATGATATGTTAAGCCATGAAGATTTGTAAATGATGTAATTATTAATTAATGCAATAAAATACCCAAGAAGCTGGCTAAGGAGGAAACCAATGAGAAGGGCCCATGCGTATCCATTAGGGAGAGGTGAAGGGGTTATGGGATTGGTGCCCATGCTGCCACATGTCCAACTGTGAGCCCATTTGAATCCACATGTTGAAATTAATGCAATTGTAAGAGGGTGGTTAAGAAAACTAGACCCATGAATTCGATGGAGTATGGGGCAACCTGAAAATACGTATGAAGGGTATGACCTTGTGTCTTGATTGTCCCTTAATCCATGCCACACCTGGGAATTCTCCAATTGGGTTTCTAACCCATGGTTGAACAACAGTCAAAGTCATTCACGCACCTACAGATCCTAACCATGAAGAAGCATGAGAAAAATCATGATTTCAGGGTTAGCCGAACGTGCAAAGAGTGCCCTATGTAAGAATGGAAACGGGTTGGGAAATCCATAGATATGTTCATGGGTGTGAAGAACCTGCAATAATTAATTAATGAAAACACACAAAATAGAAGAAATAATAGAACTCAGAATCACTTTTATATTGATCGCAGGCCACTTCGAGGGGGCAACTTCCTTTGAGCAAGCTCAATACAAATAACTTCAAGGTACCTTCATCAGCCTCAACACAAACTTATATACTAAGTCTAGGCGCCAATACCATGGTTCAATACCATGTGTCAATACAAACCATTGGAAAATACAAAATATGGATCAACAATTACTATGGGACAACTTACAAAGCATATGCGTCCAACAACAATAATACAAACTATGGATCAACAAATACTATGGGACGACTTACAAAGCATATGCGACCAACAAAAATATACTAACAAGGTAAATAGAAGGGTTGGCATGGGTTCCTAACATCCCCTCTCCCTTAGAAAAAGATTTGTCCTCAAAGCTTTAGATGTGGAAATTGATGCAGAATCTGAAGGAGTGGTTCCCCTGTAGCATCCTTGGGTTGCATTTTGGCCCACTGACGCCTTTTCAGTTTTAGGGAGGATTGCTTGGAAGGATGTAGACGAAGAAGGACCATATCAGCTACATGAAAAGTGTGCTCAGAATGGTGTTGATCGGCTTGTTGTTTCAATCGAATTCTTGCCATGTGAAGATTGTCCTGCAGAATGAGAAGAATCTAATTGCAGTTTTGAATAACCGAGTTAATTTCCTGAACTAGGGAGTTGCTGAGTGTGTATGGAAGAAAAATTGGCAGTGCCTATCCATAAATTGCTTCATATGGTGTCCTTTTAGATGTGGTATTGTACCACTGGAGCGCTTCTAGGAAATCCATAGAAATAGTTGTCCCATCTATGTAGGGATGGGAAAGGGTTCGAGTAGTCCCGAAAGGAGTGTCGTTTCACCCTTGTTGACCTAGAAAGTATCACACTCAACCACCATCTGGTGAATTTTCATTTTCAGTCCCTGCCAAAAGAAGTTACATTGTTCTTGGTCATAGGTTTTGAGGAAGCTAGAGTGCCCTACCAATGAAGAAGCATGGAGTTCATAGAAGAGATAGCCCTGTTGAACAGATTGCAACCAATTTGGAACAAGCACAGAAATAGCTGTAAGAGAAACTAGGTCATCAAATTGGCGAGAAGGAGCATCTACCACAATATTATCCTTACCCTTCTTGTAAGTGATCGCATAGTCATAACCCATTTCCTATGTGCTGGTGAGGAGACGCGTTGTTCCAGACTCTTGAGATCGGTTTTGATGCGGAAATAATTTCCTAATAGGGATGGATGCCACTTCTGTACTACATGCAAAATAGCCATCATTTCCTGCTGAGATGTAGATGTGGATAAATGCTTATCGGAAAGGTCTCTTGAAGGTGGCAATCCCACTGGTGCAACAAAGAGACCCGCATATCTATCCAAGGAAGTAGTGGAAACCATTGGTGGGTGCATCTGAATGGAATGGAGCTGAGCGATGACACCATGTGAATTCTTCTTAAGGATAGTTTCTAGGCGATGTGAACTGGTGATGCAGAGAGACCCTGGTTGTAAGCCCATAAATTTGTGTTGTGTCCCATTGACTGAAAAATGCATCCAAAGTTCAGCAAAATCTCATAAGATGGGGCCAAGTGTGCGTAACCATTGAACGCCCAAAACCACATCACATCCGCCTAAGGATAAGGAAAACATGTCAGAGCGCAGGTTATAATCTTCCAAAGAGATATGCACATTGTGACACTTTCCCTTGCAAGGTAAGGTGCCCCCATTGGCAACCATGACTTCAAAGTTGGAGGAAGGATGGACAAACAATCAACATGTTTGGCGATTCGAGGGTCAATGAAGTTATGAGTGCTACTAGAAACAATGAGTATTGTAAGAGGAAGCTTCTTGAAGTAGCCCATGACCTGCATTGTTTGGGGGGGTGGTGACACCCGATAAAGTATGGAGAGATATCTTTGGGTGGTATTCCTGAGATGGGAAGTCAATAGGTGGCTCCTGAATGTCAACCTAATCATTTGGTGTATCTGGAGCTTCTTCACCAACTTCAGAGGCGGGCGAAGAATCCACATCCAAGAGATAGAGCTTTTGTTGAGCACATCTATGTCCCCGAGTGAATTTTTCATCACAATTATAACAAATCCCTTTTTCTCTGCATGCCTGCATCTCTGTTTCAGAAAAATGCTTGATAGGGTTTGTTCGAGGAGCTGGCGGGATGGGAGGTCATTGAGAACCCATATTGTGGAGGGGAACAAAAGTGGATTTGGAGCGCTATTGGGTAGCAATCTTTTCTTCTTCCAACTTAGCCAACCCCAGGGATTCCTATTTATGTGTATGTAACTTCAGAATGTATTTTATCTGTGTATTTTATATTTATTGTGCCTTTATCACAAATGTGTTATTCCTCTATAAGTAAGTGTTGTTATGTGGATTGACAAGTGTCGCAAGTGTGTGTACTTGCCAATGGGTTATTAGACCACCATGTGTGGGGTCGGCCCTAAAATATATATTATATTGTGGATGTATGTAGATAGACAAGTCAGCCCCATAAGGTCACTGGGCAAATAGGTTAAGTATAAATAGAGATCAGGAGATCTCTATTTGCATCATTCAGAAAGTTACACTTCTCTCACTCAGAAAGTGGCGCACTAGTGAGGAGGAGGATCATCTGCTCTAGGAGACTATTTCAAGTGTATTTTGGTTGTACTTTGGTTGAGCCATTGCTTTCTCTATCTCTGAAGCAGTTGTGGGGTTTTTCACCTTAGGGTTTTCCCCATGGAAACTCTGTGTCTCTTGTCTCTCATGCTTTTGATTCTTGTGATGCTTTTCATGCTTATTGTGATTGTTATGCATTGATATACTGAATATGTTATTCTCTCAATAAAGATCCAATAGTATTGTGAATTAATGCTCAAAAGTTAACACTTCCATCATTGTGTTGGGATAGAACATTTTGACCTCTCGGACGATTTCATCCTTAAGACCACTGATAAAACAACTCCTGTAGAAGTCATCAGACAATCCTTCTGTGTGGTTGGCTAGTTTCTCAAGTTCTGTCAGATACTCTCTCATAGTGCCAATTTGACGAAGTTTAGTGAGTGCTCTAGTGAAGTCATCAAAAGCAGTAGGACAAAATCATTGCAAAAGGAGTTAGCAAAAATCTGTCTATTTTGGCTCGTCATGAGCCTTGATGTACCAACGATACCATTGAAGGGATTCCTATTCCAACAAGTGGAACTTTTTGGACATCAAAAGTATTATGCAGACTGAAATACTATTTTGCACGATAGATCCATCCAGTTGAATCAGTACCATTGAAGCGAAGAAATTCAAGCTTCGGACCACGAAAAGTGCTGGAAGAAGAGAACCCATTGGCTGCAAAAGATTCCTGCTGTCGGTTATTGTTCATGGTTGAATGTTGAAGATGGAGGCTGAGAAATTTTTCATCCAGATCTTGGAGTTTGGTTTGGATGGGTACAAGTGCTTCCTCCATGGTTTTTGCTCTTGCACAGGTGACAATCATAACCAAGAGTTTTTTTTTTTGGGGGGGGGAATGTATAGAAAAACACAAACAAAAACTTATTTAGTAAGGGGAAATTTGGATTTGGTAAAAACTCATATGGGTAATTGGGGTTTGACTAGGTTTTGGACACTTTCTGATGGACAAGGAAGCACAAAATGGGGATTTCAGAAGGAGGGTGAAAGAATGAGAAAATTTTTCAAAGAGGGCCAAAGAAGCAAATATAGGGAATGAACACGGTGGCAAAATTTGGAGGCGAGTGGGTGAAAATTGAAGAAGTTATGGCAAACCTTAAAAATAGACAAATGTGAGATTTTTGGCTTTGGGAAGTAGAATTTGGGATAGGGTCCTCAGGAATGAAATATGCTGAATGGGATTGTAGGGGTGTCTGGGATGTTTCAAGGGAAACAGAGTTAAAACAAGGGAGATATGGCGAGAAAACCAAAATTTTAGGAATGGATCTGCAGCGACGGGGAAGGGATCAGAAACAGATAGATCTGCAACAACACAGAATGGATCAGCAACAGATGGATCTGAATTGACGCCGAATGGATAAAAAATGGTTGGATCTGAAATGGATTTTAGAATAGATCTGAAACGACTCGATCTGGAATGACTATCAGAAAGGATCTGAAATGACTGGATCTGAAATGACTCGGAATGGATCTGAAACGGCTAGGAATGGATTTGAAAGGACGCGGAAGTGATCGGCAACAGTTCAGCTGAAAATATATATGGACCCCAGGTATGTACGGATTCCTATCGGTTTAGGGGATTCACTCAGCCACCAATGTTGTCTGACGGCTTGCGTATTGGGGCAGTACACCTCACTCCACGGCTCAGGTAAAGCTGATAACCGCTTTGCCACAAATGACAACTCTTGGTTTACCTCATTGGTGGGAACTAGTTAATCAGGTATGGGTCGTTGCAGGTCCTCTCAATGGGACAACTACTTTAGGGTTCTTATGGTACTTCTCACAATGGGTTTTAGGTCTTATCCCCAAGTACTTCCCACAATTAAGCGAATAGGGATTATTCCCAGATCCGAAGCTGCGACAGATGCAAAAAACAAAATTTTGGGAGAAATTTCACCCAGCGAGCCCAAGAAAGTGCTCTCATACCATATGTGAAGAACCTGCAATAATTAATTAATGAAAATACACGAAATAGCAGAAATAACAGAACTCAGAATCACTTTTATATTGATCGTAGGCCACTTCGATGGGGCAACCTCCTTTGATCAAGCTCAATACAAATAACTTCACGGTACCTTCATTGGTCTCAACACAAACTTATATACTAAGTCTAGGCGCCAATACCATGGGTCAATACCATGTGTCAATACAAACCATGGGCCAATACAAAATATGGATCAAGAATTACTACGAGATGACTTACAGAGCATATGCGTCCAACAACAATAATACAAACTATGGATCAACAAATACTACGGGACGACATACAAAGTATATGCGTCCAACAACAATATACTAACAAGTTAAATAGAAGGGTTAACATGGGTTCCTAATAGTGGGATGATTTGAACAGATTGAATGACCGAGAGAACCCATGAGAACCTTACGATCTGTTTACAGAGGATAGAGTAACCGGGTAGAGCTTAGGTTGTGACTCTGTGTAGGATTAGCTTGTATAACAATGAAGAAGGTCAAATTATGGTTAGATCTGCTTGATAGACATAGTGAAGGTTGAAATATCATGAGGAACAATAGTTGGACCTTTCTATGCCCATCTTGAATAACACTGGAGGGAAGGGGCCTTGAGGGACTGTGCATCAGAGAAGAGGACCTTCCTTTTGTTGGGTGAGGTAGGTAATGTGGGTTCCATGCTTGCTGAGTGATTTGAGATTTTTGTAGCTCTTTGGTTGAGCTCACTAGCTTAATAGTATCTCCCTTGTTCCTTGGATTGCTTGATAAACCAAACCGTAGGTTGGCTTAGCATTGGGATGAGACCTTGACTATGAGAGAGTCCATTATCCCTCCTTAGTGGATACACAACCCAACTCGGGGGTGGTGTATCAGTTGAAAGAGTATGGGATGAACAGAGACCTAAGGTTGGGTGGATAGTTGTCCTCACTTAGTTAGTTGATTGGGCAGCTTCAGTTCCAAAATATAAGTGTTTCTATGTGTTAAATGATGCTAATTCATGTGTTAAAACGGTTTGCTAAGTTATGCTTGTCATGCTCTAGACTAATGAATGGAAGACTCCCTAAACTTGCTCATTAGGAAGCCATGTATAAGCTTGAGCATAAGATTGAATGCCTGTTGGAATACTATATTATTTACATGAATGATCTACGTGGCTAACTCCTGCAGGTGGTTGATATGTCAACTAGATTAGTTTAGTATATATGTTTACTATGCATTGTATCCCCCCTTCAAAGGGATAAATTGAATTCACTTGGTCTTGGGGAAGGAAGGGATAACCCCTTATGTGTTTCATATCCCCTCTGTGGGTCAGGTGAAGGGAGAAGTCATGGCAGGAAGGAGGCAGAGTCCCTTGGAGAGGAATAAGGTCACTTAGGTGGGTTATGAACAGAACGTCAGTTGTGAAATTGGCATGGTTTGAGTGCTCATATGGGGTTTGGGTTGCACCATTTGATATATCTCTCCAAGAGATTTCGAATGGTACCAACCCTGTCCCATTTGGACAAAGGATGAGGGAGTTATAACCCTCATAAGTTTTCCCTGGAAGCTTTCTAGAGTAGGGGTCTGTGACCCTGATCCTTCTGCATCCGCAAGGACCTTTCTGCATCCGCAATGTGGATCGCGGATTGTGGAGATCGAGAACTAGCCATTGGGGAGTATGGAAATATGTAGTTCTACATCCGCAATGCAGAATGCAGAATGCGGATTGCGAGAGGTAAAATTCCCCGAACTTGAAATATGGAGTTCCACATTTCCGCGCCCGCAATGTGAAATGAAGAATGTAGGTTGCAGGAGGAAACTATCGTCGGAATTGGAGGAATCCAAATTTCGAGTTCCGCATGCAGATTGCGGAACTGCAGAAGTCGGACAGACATATTTTCAAAGCTAGAAATGGCTTCAGACTTTCGAATTCTGCACTGCAGATTGCGAAAATCAGAAGTGCAATTTCAATTTAGAATTGGTTTGGGAAATCCAATTTTTTACTCTCGCATGCAGACTGTGGAACACGAAAAGGCAGATTGCGGATCTCAAAGGTGGATTTCCAATCCGATCCCATTGCGGTTGTGTGTGGAATTGGGAGAATTTGGAAGAAACAAAAGGAATCAGAGGGTCTCCCATGGCCTCTGAAGGCCACCAGGGAGGTGTTGGAGCGTGACATCATAGAAGAGAACCACATTCCTTAGGTTGCATAAACTGATGGAGGTAGGGGTGTTATCGATTGAAAATAATTGTATAGGGTTTGTTAAGAGGACTAGTGAGCTAATTCTTTCTGCACCAACCTTGTCGAAGGAATAAAACAAGTATTGGATGAATTTTCATACTACTTAATGAAATGAATATATATGCTTATCCTGTAGGTATTTGAAAGTTGTCATGGACATTATGACTATTATATAAGACTAGTATAAAATGCATAAATTTTGTAAATGATTGATATAGGTACACATAGATGTGCCACAACTCACAAAGCAATTCATCAAGTTTACAATTAAAGTTGGTGCATTATGGATGATAGGGATAACAACTATATTAGAATTGCAAGGACTAAGGATGTTGTGTGGAAGCCACCTCGGATATGGTGGATAAAATGTGAGATTCATAACCATGTACGTTATAAGATATAGATGGGAAGTTTTGTTAACACTTTGGATGGCATTTTTTTAGGGGGGAAGGGATGTAATACATGAGAATGTCAAACCCTTGTATTTTGGCTAAGTATTATGTCAACATTGGGACCTTATGTTTTGTAAGTACTATGTACCTGGATATAATATCATGCTATGTTCAAAACTAAATATGCTTGGTATGTGTGAGAAAACTTGATGAAAGAGGGATCCTCATCTCTATGGGGAAAAAAATAACAAATAAAAAAGAATGAAAGAAAATTTAAATAAACAAAAATTCAAACAACCAAAAATGAATAATGAAAAGAAAAAGAAAACATATATGAAATGTGAAGAGACACCTTTAGAAAATGTAACTCTTGAATTAGTGTCACCACCTAAAAGACTGGCTAATAATAGTAAATGCATCCTCTACAAAAGAGAGGGAAAAGTGATGCCAATGGTTTAATTCTATTGGTTGTGGAACAATGTGAGTGAACACTAAAAACAAATATTCAGATCTAGCCTAGAAGAGGAGAATAAATAGAAATGTGAATGAATAATAGAAAGCAATCTAAAGAGAAAGAGCTAAAAATATGAACCCGTAACTTTCAGAGAATGGACAACTGAAAGGGGAAGTCACTATCCACCTGATATTTATCAACATGTGATCAAGGTCCAAGTTCATTCATGGTTCGGAAATTATTCACGGCAATAGAGTGTGAGCACTGTAGGTGTTGAGTACTAGCTTGCGAGTGGACTACCTAGGTACTATATAACAATAATGCATGTTGGTTGATAGGAATCTTGGGGGTGGATTGGTGGTAGTAATATGTGGTTTTGCAGGCAGGAGGATTTCCTTTGATGAACCATGGATATTGATAAAATATTTTATTTGATAGATAGGGTCCCTACGATAGATCACAAATATACAAATTAAAAAGGAATAAAAAAGACTTGAAAGGATGACCATGGGGAAACTAAGACTGAATGTTTCCTACAAATATACAGTTGGGTTGATTGGAGAATTCCCAACAACAGATGAATATTGTCTTATGTAACTTGAACACATAAGTGCCTAACCTATATCTACAATTCATATATTATATGGTCTGGTTAATCTAATTCCTATAGTTATGTATATGTTTATCTATATGTATGCATGTGCTTCCACTGGTAAATGTAGGCAACTAGAATTTTTATTCATAACTAGCTATGGTATATGATTATATATAGCAAGTACAAAAAAGGAAACAATAAATTTGCATGCTTAGATGGCTATGGAAGTGTTCCTATTTAGCTACTTGAAATGAAAGAAATCATAAAATGTGCATGTATTGTACTAACTTAGAAAAGGAAAGAAATGTGATATTGCATGTCACAAGTAAATATGGCTAATGCTCTTGTAAATAAAGTTCAAGTATATTTATTTTATATGTTACTAATTGTTGTACTGGGAAACAAAATCTAGTTCAAGTATATTGATTATGTAAATTGATCATAACTTTTAGATAGGGAATCAAAGTCTAGTATAATAAATTGATTCTAATTGATGCATGGGGAAACACAAACTAGTATAGAAGATTTATTAAGTTGTTTCAATTATGGCCCTAATGGCTACGTTAGGTAGTCAATATAGTACACATGTTATTATTATTGTGGTTCCTCACTATTGCATTGTGCAACGAAGTCAAGTATAGATTTGTTGAGTATAATTTTCCTGGCAGTGGTATTGGGCCACACAATCTACTGTAGTATGGTTGTATAAGTAAATTATGAAAAGAAAGGACTTGCTATAGCTAGAAAGATAATCATGCACTGAAATAACAGATGTGTTTACATCTGAAGTGACATGAAAAACTATCTAATATATCTACAATATATCAGTTTTAACTGTAAAGTAAACAAATTGGAGATCTATAATATCTATGTTGTCTACAACAACAAAAATAAAGTTGTAGCCTAGGATCTATATGCCTATCATCTTGCCTCATTCATTTCCTCAAGGTGGGTAAGTCAATGGACCTTCTCGATTTGCATTAGATGGAATGATATAATCCCGGGTTACATACCCGAAGTAACTCGAGAACCATAGGAGGTGTTACTCCCAGAGACATTCTAAGGTTGTTTTTAAAACTGTGCCTGGGAATCAATAAGTTTCATTGTTTATCTTTTTCAATACTTAATAAAAAATCATATTGTTGTTGTTGAATATAATGATGATAATCAGACATAATACAATGTGGGAAGCACTTCTGATATGTCAACAAAAAATTAAGTGGATTGTGTTAATGGAATGTCATGAGAGAAGGTAATTGCTGAAAGTAAATATTTATCGCATGTGTGCAGAAAAAGTACTGAGCCAAAGGAATTCAGTAGTTATAACAAAATGACCACAAAGCAGAACCCAATATTTACGAGGATGATATAATCAGATCTTTATATCATGAATACTTCACAACATAAATCACCTAGAAACAATACTTGAATTCAAGACCACTCATATTTGAATCAATGCTAATTTTTCAAATCATAGAAGACATGTGAAAAGAGGGATGATATCACAAAATGAAAATAGTACTAACTATGCACATCAGATTTTTGAATCCATAGAAACCAAGATAAAGCTTCAAGGTCCTTTCTTATATTTCTTGATTAGACTCAAATCATTCGAAGTTATACTTCTTACGAAAAAAAGTCGACCTTTAGCTCAATTGCCTCTATATATATAGCCTTTATGGGATTTACAAAAATTACATCAAGTCTGTTATAACCCAGCGGATTTTGGTTATTACAAACAGAAATAGTTACAACAAAAAGTCTATATGTTAAACTTGTTGATGACTTGTCGGCATAGGAGACTAGGGTCCTCCTTGCTGAGGTGGACGAATGTTCTGCTACACTGAAGATGTTACAACCATTGATTGTGCCATTGAAGTCCTTTCTAGTTGTTGTATCTACTGAAATATTGTTATATTTTTCCCATATTTTCCCATAGGATCTTGGAAAACCCTTAGCTCTCTGAGAGACATATCCAGCTCAAAATAATGGTCAAAAGTGGGATTTGCAGAGCGCGAAAAAAGGCTTGAAGGAGGTTAAGCATCTCAAAATTAGTGTGCAGTTTGTCTGCAACTATTTGACCACTTAGCTCTTGATGAGTGTGTACCAGGTGAACTTTAGAGTTTCTTGCATCCAGAATCATGGCATTGTTATGATATTTTTGGTACAAATATCCATGTCCATCCCAAAAGGGTGGGAGGCCGAGGGGAATAACTACTTTGAATAATTCCTTGAATGAATGAACATCTTGCTTCAGTTGGGCCGCCATGTCAGCAACATTTTGATCCATCATTCCTTTTTTAATAATTCCATTATCTTCCATGATTACTTTTTTTCTATCTCAGACGACATATGCTTGGAGCTCATCGAAGGTTTTCTCGTTCAAAAAGTCAATTACATCCTTGGCAAAATCTATCTTTTTCCTCACTTTGTTTAGGACTAAACGAGCTACTTGAGTGGTGGATTCAACGATTTCATATTCTTCTTTAGACACGATGAAATGGCTCCACTACATGGTCATCGAGGCTGCTACCTTTTCCTAGATGACGAACCGAACGCTTTTAAGCAGAGGCTTACCTGTCAATCTTCTAGACAAGTCATGGACATCTTTCTGGAGATCCTCTTTAGAATACTATAGTTTTGAGATGGCTTGTCCCCTTTTATCCAACTTATCGCTCATACTACTAAGATGATCGCACTGGGATTTTAGCTGATCCTGTGCCTAGTTCAGTTGGGCATCTTTGAGACTCATCTCTCTAATTGTCTGAGCAAGTTTGTTAATAGGGTCCATGGAAGAAGAGACTTGTAAAGCGGATACCTTTTGATGGAGGATGTCCTGATTCTTCTTTTTTAGCTTGTTTAGCTCATTATCTAGGGCGACAATCTTCTGTTTTAGCGCTTAACTATCAGTGATGGCCCTTTCCAGATCAGACTATAATATCGACACTTTGGGAGTTTGCGAATGTTCAACGGTGGGAATCCTGAGATTCATTTTTAGGCCTAAAATCTCTTTTTCCTTTTATTTTAGCATGGCCTGAACTAGAGCCATGTCATTGAGATTATGAACCATTTTTACAATCTATTTCTCTAGTTCAGCTATCTTTAGATTCTTTTCTTTATTAGATTACATCTCATTTTTCAGTTGCTTTTCCATTATTTGGACATAAGTCTATAGCTTTTTGGTGCTCATGGTGTATTTCATTACATCCCTATATACTCCTCCAACATTTTTTTGGTGAAGCTACATGATATCCTTGGAAAGGAATGCATCTAGATTGTCAGTCACTTGGATGGTTTTGAAATTTGAGGTCACTTTCTTTCCCTTGGGCACCAATGGCTCTAAAATTTCCATGTTTAGGGTTCCTTGTCTCAAATCTAGTGCATACAACATTCTGGACTGTTGTCCCATCTCAAGCTCCTTTTTTGGGAACAAATTCTTTTCGAGGTCAATGTTCTCATCTTTGATTTAGGAATATAACCCAAACAAACCTGCTTTAACCAGCGAGGTGGTGAGCAAGGCGCCTTCTGAGGATAGTGTTTCCTGCTTCTGCCGCCAAGCTATAGATGGGAAATTCTCCAGGATAACAGGTGCTAAAGAGGTGGGCGTTGGCTTCACTTTTGATGTTGCACTATGTTGGAACAATATTTTTGAAATAAAAAAATTGATAATGAAAAAAATTGTTTTGATATCTCATAAGTTTGGCAAGGAATGTGCCAAGTCCCTAAAAAAAAACACACCACATGACCGTTAGCTAAGTTAGAAAGGAGCTAAAATATTTAATGAATCGATCTCGCATATCATATAAAAGAAACAATGGTCCAAATTGATGCAAGAAGAGATCAACGATAGAGGCAGAGTTTCACCGAAGAAAATGCAAGATATATAGCACAAGGGTTGGCCTCCAAAGTGACCATTGGAGAGTCATTAAATAACAAACATGATCAATGGTCAGTTGATTGAGTGATGGGTAGATCAACATCCCACACTCATTCTGCATTTCCAACATGCGCAAAGAAGTGAAGCCTTTGGTGGCTGTAAAATAATAAACCACCTTCCACGTGTCTTTTCCTTAGCATTTCACAAGTTGAGAAGGTTGTAAGGGAAAACACCTCTCACCGTGCAAAAAATATAAAGGTAGAACCCCAGGAAGGTGATATTGAAGGCTGCAACATTGGGACAAAAGAGAAGTCCAAAACAGTGAAAATTTCTAAACTTCTACCACCAGAAGAAGAAAAGAAATATGTTGAGTTAATGAAGGAGATTTCAGATGTATTTACTTGGAGCTATGAATATTTGAAAGAGTACGACACTTCCATAATTCAACACACAATTCCCATCAAGCCAAATGCAATGCCTTTCAAACAAAAGCTCAGGAGGATAAATCCCCTGCTTCTTCTAGTGATTGAGAAAGAAGTTAAAAAATTGTTTCATGCTAAAATCATTGTATTACTGAGATTTTCTAGGTGGGTAGCAAATCTAGTCCCTATGAGAAAAAAGAATGGAGAGATAATACTGTGTGTAGATTTCAGGAATCTGAACAAGGTATATTTAAAAGACAACTACCCATTGCCTAAGATGGACCACATTTTGAAAAAGGTTGTTGGAGCAGAAAGAATTTCCATGTTGGATGGTTTATCAAGGTATAATCAGATCAAAGTTCTTCTAGAGGATTAGGAGAAAACAACTTTTACAACACCATGGGGGACTTTCATGTATGCAAAAATGCCATTTGGGTTAATGAATGCAGGGGCTACATTTAAGAGGGATATGGATATTGCATTTGCAGAAGAGAAAGACAAGTTTTTGGTAGTATATATGGATGATATAACAGTCTATTCAAAATCAGATGTAGATCACTTTAAACATTTGGAAGAGGTAGTTTTGAAATGCAAGAAATTTGGTATATCTCTAAATCCCAAAAAGTCAAAATCTTCCATGAAAGAAGGGACACATTATATCGAAATATGTTATTTAAATTGATCCTGAGAGAGTGTCAGCCATTCAAAAAATTGGAATACCATGGAGTAAGAAAGAAATTCAATCTTTCATTGGCAGAGTAAATTTCTTGAGAAGATTTGTTCCTAGCTTTGCAGAAATTTTGAGGAACATTTTAGACATGTTAAAAAATATCTATAAAATTAAGTCGACTATTGAATCTAAGAAATCCTTTACAAATATAAAAAAGGCTCTCACACAGGCCCTTGTCCTAATTAGTCCATATTTCTCAAAAGAATTAATTTTTTTTTTCACTTCACAACATACCATAGCTAGGGTTTTATTGCAGAAAAATCATGAGAACATGGAACATCCAATCGCTTTTTTCAGCAAGATTTTAAGAGAGGGAGAATTAGTGTATGATATAATGGAGAAACAAGCTAATGAATTAATCAATTCCCTGAAGGATTTTAGTGTCTACATTCTACATTGACATGCGATTTCCTATGTCCCAACTACTGTAGTTAAAGATATACTCACTCAATCAGATCCTGAAGGAAAAAGAGTCAAATGGATTGCAATATTGCTAGAATATGATCTGGAGATTATACCTATGAAGCTGATAAAGGGACAATGTTTGGAAAATCTAATGACTTAAACAAATTGTGATTCTATAGACATGAATTTTATATTTGATCTTTCAGTTGAAACAGTTCTTGACTTTCCAATCGTTAAAGATTTTTCCCTGTCTCCTTGGTATAGTGACATTATCTATGTTGTACAAAATTTGCAAGCACCCCCAGACCTAAGCAAGACTAGATCATGGTCTGTAAAGTTAAAAGAAGAAAGGTTTTTCATTTTAAATCAATATCTATATTGGAAATATCTAGGGGGAATTTTACTAAATTGTTTGTTGGGGAATGAAGCACAACAAGTTATGAAGGATTTTCACAAAGGAGTGTGTGGAGGACACCATTCATGGAAAGCTACAGTGAACAAAATCCTTAGAGTAGGATTCTATTGGCCTACTATTTATTTTGATGTGTATAAATAAATCGTAGTGTGTCATGAATGTAAACTTTTTGATGGAAAGAACAAAATTGTACCCCTGCCTTCAAGTGAAACCAATTTCAGTTGAAGCACCTTTTCAGTAGTGGGGATTGGATTTCATTGGAGAAATTAATCCAAATTCTCCAGGACAGAAGAAGTGGATTTTGACTGCAACAAACTATTTTACTAAATGGATATTAGCAATCCCAACTAGAAATGCTACAAATACAGTAATAATTAATTTTCTAGAAGAAAACATTCTTTCAAGGTTTGGATGTCCTAGAATAATAGTAACAGATAATGCACAAGTCTTCAGATCAAAGAATATGATAAATTTATGTCACACATACCATATTCATTTGAATCACTCAACTGCATATTATCCTCAGGGTAATGGTTTGGCAGAATCCTTAAATAAGAGTTTGGTAAGAATTATAAAGAATCTGTTGGAGGAAAACAAAGGAGCATGGCATGCTAAACTCAAATATGCATTGTGGACAGACAATATTAGCACGAAAAGGGCTATTGGACCTTTCCAACCGGTTTATCGAATAGAAGTAATTCTTCCTATTTCTTTGGGTCTGCGAGTCATGAAGTTATTTGTAATACCCCAGTTTTGGACATTGAAACATTATTATATATTGCTAAGTATTATTTCAATTTACTTAGTTGACATTAGAAATCTGATAAATTCATTACCAAAGACCATGTGGACCAGCACATTAATCAAATGGGAGTCACACTCCTCTAAGGTTTGGAGGGAAAATGCCACTTAATAAGAATAATAAGAAATTATTATTGGAGAGAAATGTCAAACCATAAAGAAGAGATTTGAGAAACTAATGAATTAAAAGAATTCATAAAATGAGAAATGACTCACCTGAGAGAATAAAAAGGTAAACTCTTTGAAAATCCTCATTCATTATTATTCATTCACTCTACACACTCTCATGATCATTAAAACACAAGAGAAATGGGAACCTGGAAGAACCAAAACAACCTGAGACAAATGAGGATAGATTTGGGAGAACCAAAATGTTCTTGAATACAGATGAAGGAGGACATATTTGGGAGAACCAAACTACTCTTGAATCTAGGTGAAGGAGGATAGATTTGGGGGAACCAAACTGCTCTTAAATCCAAGTGAATGAGGATAGATTTGGGAGAACCAAACTACTCCTAAAGCCAAGTGAATGAGGATAGATTTGGGAGAACCAAACTGGTCTAGATTAACAGTAATCTGACAGCTGAGTATTGGCTTGGCCACTTAATTGTGTGTAGGTAGGAGAACTACCCCAGGCTTGCAGGAGTACTGCATTTTACTCTGTATAGGTTGTGTAATTGATTCTCTTAATGGATAAGGCTTAAAAGGCCCTGGAGCATACTGGAGTTCAGGAGTACTGAGTTGGATGTTGGGTTTCCTGGTGCCACTGTAATATCCTAAATAACTTGGGTAAACCAGTTAAGGGTAACTTAAAAACTATACTCTGACCTGGGGGACTTTGAACTCATCTCAGGGGTGACCTGAAAGCAAGGAGTACATGCTGGTCAAATGATGGGACGTTTGTGCTTGGTTCCACTGGTCAGCTGAACTCAGATAAGTTTACCTGGTGAACCTATATGTTTATTTTATGGACAATATTGGAATGTGTTTATATTAAATCCTGGAAGTACTGTTAAATGGTCTATTATTTCAGATTTGTTTATGTGTATACTGTATACTGATTTTCCGAGTATAGATCTGCCATGAAATTCCTAGATCTTTGTCATCTGATATATTTTCATAATCTCAATGAAATACCTGAAGTATTCATGGATATGTTGTTGTATGAATAAGTATAATTCTGATGCAGATATGCGAACAAGAACATTGTTTTAATCAGGATTGTAAACCCGAGAGATGCATCCTAGAGTGAATATGCTGTAAATCGTAACAACCCGAAAAATACCAAAATTTAATTTTTTTTATAATAGCAATGATTATCAAAGTATTAATGCGGAACATATAAAATAATTAGATTTCTTAACTAAGATAATTAGTAACGATGACAAGTCATACTTCCCTAATAAATATGATATAATTGTACTTGCTATTTTATATTTAAGCGGATGTTAATCTCCTTAACGAAAGATCTTTTTATGATTATGCAAGAGTATAGTTTACAGATTTGCTTAAGCTATGAATATCATTACATGTTGTACTATAGTGATGTTCTTGATGAAGTGCTGACAGTTTGTTTGTATGATGATGAAGGGGTCCTACGAGGTACCCTGGAGTTTACTTAGCTACATTTAGCTAAGGCATTTGAATCTTGTTTCCATGTGCAGACCGCAGGTGAGAATTCCTATGACAACATGTGTTAAGAGTACTTGTACCTTTCAATTCATCGTCAATGTAAAATTAGAATGCTAAGTACTTCCTTGCGACCCAAGTTACTGGAGGTATGATACATGGTTCTAATCCTAGTTTTTGTACTGTCTTACGAAGCTCTTAAGTGTTATCATTTTGCATTGTCCAAGTGTTATGTTATAATGCTACATAAATATCATCATATGACTACTATGATTATCATGAAAACATCGATACTAATATCTATTGAAACTGCTATTAGAAAACTTGTAGAAATAGTAATTGTATCTTTGAACAAAACTTAGACTACTCTAAGTTACGTATTTAACCAATGGATACACAGTTAACATATATAAAGCATAATGACTAGTGCTTGTATTAAGAACGTAACTTTAGAGTGTACCTTGTCAACACTTAAACTATATCTATGATGATACAAAAGTCCATGCACTAAATGGCTAATCAATTGAAATTTATCGTAATTATGGTATTTATCCTATGAACTAGCATTATAAAACTTCATTCTAGTGCTTATACAAAACTATAGAAATGAAATAGATATATCTTATAGTTACTATGCATCTACATATTGCATGGACATGTAATTCAAAATATTACGATGCCTAAGTTTAAACTTGGAACTATATAAAATATGCACTAAATATTACAATGATACGGTCAACAATATGCAAGCAATTGTATACGATGTAACAATGTAATTTTTTCTATTTTCTAACTTTAGCATATGACTTGTATTTATTTAATTGATTACAATATATATAATAAAACTATAGCATCAAATTACATATTCGATAGTGTCTATTGTAATGCCCCATTTTGACCCTTAGGATATATTAGCTTTTAATGTAAATATTGTATGCATGTGATGTATGTTTTCCTAGCGTGGATCTCAAGGCCAAGGCCCCGCTAGTGGAAGCTCAAATTTTATTTAAAGGCAAGTATTAGACATTATGTTTCCCATGTGCTATTTAGCCATGTAACATTGTAAAAATGATGTAAATAAACATCATGCAATAAAATACCAAAACTGGCTATGGAGGCAACGAATGAGAAGGGGCCATGTGTATCCACTAGGGAGTGGTGAGGGAGCTGTGGGATTGAACCATAGGCTACCATATGTCACTTTGAGAACCCATTTGACTTCTCTTGCTGACATTTAATTCTGTTGTAAGGAAATGGTTGAAGAAAACAATCCATGGCTTCAATGGAGCATGGGCAGCCCAGAAATTCGTATGGGAGGGTATGGGCTCTGTTTTGCTTGACCCACAAGTCACTCTACCTCTTGGGAGTCCTTCCAATCTCATTCCCATTCCATTGTTGATCACTCAGCATCAATTCTCATCACCCATGAATTCCCAGCAGAGAGAAAAACCAGAAATCGCAACTTTGCAAGAACCCACGTTTTAAAGAGCCAAAAATGCCCAGATTTGGTATTGGACAATAAAATCCAATGGGGAATCCATAGGTATGAAGCTTGGGGCAAATTTGGGAGCATTAGCTACCCTGAAATCCATTGGAAAACCCAGTTTTGATAGCCCAGAAACCCAGTGACAGGATTGAGTTATTTTGTTGCCAGAATGGTGAGGAATCCAAGTGTGGATGTTTGCACAGAGGATGGGATTGCTTGAATTTAGCTGGAGATGTCTGTAGCTCTATGGTTGAGCTCACTGGATTAAAATCCTCCTCATTTTCCTTATTGCATGCTTGATAAACCCAACTGTGTACTGGCTTAGCATGACCGTTTGAGTGAATCCATGGCTATGAGTGAGCCTGTCTAGTTCCTCCTTAGTGGATACACAGCCTAGCTCGGGGGTCATCTCTTAGTTGAAAGAATACAAGCTGGACAGAGATCTATGGTTGGGTGGAATGTTACTCTTACGTAGCCAGTTGTTTGGACATTTGCATTTTAAGATAAGTATTCTCTGTGGATTAATTTATTTGCATTATGTGTTCAACAATGTGTTAATCCTGTATGTTAAATTACTCATATTACTTGGATGAAATGATTATCTTAAGTTAGTTGGAATGATGCCTGTGTATAGCATGAGAATGGGATGGATTACTGTATGACCGTTTCATCATTCTACCTGGAAGAAATAGGTTGATGCATCTCCTTCTGCTTGTATGTTATTATGATTATTCCACTATGTTTATTAAATGAGTTGTGTTAATTCTATGTTCTGTAATGTCTTAATTAGTGACTGATGTTTATATGTTGAATGCATGATTAAACTGTGTGCATCTATAGCGTTTAATTCCACTGTGCTTGTTGAGTACGAATATGTATGCACAAGTTTTTATTTAACCATGCATTTCTTAAACATTTCGAATGGGGCTGAGATTGCCAATAAGCCCGATATGTTGGTTCATGTTCTCTCCCTTGCATTGAGATGATGGGAGGGGACGTGACAGAGTGGTATCAGAGCCCAGCTTGCAGCACTAGGGCTGCCTGGCAAGACTCTGAGTTTACAGGCATGTAACAGGATATTTTAGCACAGTATTGGGAAGTTGGGGGCAGCATTTTGATTGGGGAAAATGACAAGTTCAGGATTCTCATATGAGGAAGAAGATTGCACAGGTCCATAGATCTCTCCAAGAGCTTTCCAACGGTACCAGACTCTCTTCATTTGGCCAAGGGACGAAGGCGATATGGACCCCGCAAGTTGCAGGAAAAGGCAGGTGTTTTCGCAGTTTCAGGATGTCGGGATGCGGGATGCGGGATGGTTACATCCCCGTGACTGCAGCTTGACCCCCCCGAAACTACAATGTCGAATTGTGGGATGCAGGATGAGGGATGCGGGTTGCAGGACGGTTACATCCCCGTGACCGTAGCTTGACCCCCCCATACCCACAATGTCGGATTGCTGGATGCGAGTTGCAGGATGGTCACATCCCCGTGACCACAACTCGACCCCCCGAACCCGCAGTTTCGGGTTGCGGGTTGCGGGTTGAGGGATGGTCACATCTCCATGACCGTAACTTGACCCTCCGAACCCGGGTTTTCGTGTTGCGGGTTCCAGGACAGTTATATCCCTGTGACCAAAACTTGACTTTCTGAACCGCCGTCTTTCGGGTTGCGGCCTGCGTGTGGCGGGATAGATTAAAAAAAGAAAGAAAAAAAAAGTATAGAGCCCAAAATTAGAATTTTGGATAGCAGGAGCATGCAAAATCAGATTTTGATGAGATCAGTGGCATTATGAGGCCATCGACGGAGACCATGAATGAACTAGTGAAGATCCCGAGCTCATTATGCTCCAATTTGGCATAAAATTGGAATGATTAGCTTTTACAAATCAGTGTCCCGACGCTTGATGGGAGGTCGGATTGAGCCGAAATTGATATGGGACAGTCATGGAGCAGGCATGATGTTAAGTTTGGATTTTTGGAGCCGAACTCCAAAGGATGTGGAGTCGGGGTGTGCAAGAAGGCCCGAAAGCACTATTCCGAGCCACATTTTGGGAATTTTGAAAACCTTGCAGTGATTGAAAGTGACCCTAGAATTCGGAATCAAGAAATTTACTGAATTTGACATTTCATATTCTCAGTAAACCAGACATTTCATGTTAGACAAAGATTTTCCAGAAATGCACCATTTGGGAAATAGCCATTTTTGGCCCAAAATTTGGAATTTTGAAAAATGTGAAAAGTGAGAAGTAGTAAAACCCATAAATTCATAGAATATGAATGGTGCATTGGAATAGAGATCTGTGAGTTGCTGAGAATTCCTTGTTATATGGAATAACTTCGCCCGGTAGAAAATTTTTCGTGATTCTTGATAGATTTTCTCCCACAGGTGGCTGAAGTTGGCATTCGGGACCAAAATACAACTGTGTAAAAGTATGCAGAATTGGGGATGTTAACCTACCGAGTATGGTGAGGTGTGGGTAAGTGAAGGCAATGATCCTTACACCCTATACTTGCTTAGAATCTCAATGCATTCATATGAAATTATATCATGCCATTTGAGTATGTCGATTATGAGTTTAACAACCAAAGCAAGCGAGGACTAGTGATCCTGATTATGGTAATGCATGTTATATGTGATAGTCATGATTAAGTCATAATATGCTTGAATGCATAGTACTCATGAAACAATGCAAGGTGACATTGAGTGGATGTGTATTAAGAGATTTTATAAATCTTGTAGTTAAGCATTGAGTGAATGCATATGAAAAACATGAGTAAATGTTGTGAATATGCATGCATGTGGGTAACTACACCGGAAGGGATATATTGTGTGCATGCATGATTGTGATATATGTATATGTCTCATTACAATTGAGCAATAGATGAAATGATGAATTAATGATAATTCTGAGATCATTTCATGAGTTGCTATGAATGCAGGGGAAGAATTGCATAAAGGTAGTCATGATCGATGGACTGTCGGAATACTCTGTTGGAAGGACAGAGTTGTATAAATGATATGGCTATGAATTAATGAGCATTTAAAGCTTTAAGTTGATTGTATAAATGATATGACTCTACCTTGCAATTTTAGTATGATAATGATTTGCGTGAAGTAAATGAGTTGGTTATATTGATATGTTAACAGCTAGAAGTGTTTGAATTATGGAATTTTATAATTATGGAAATGCTTCAGTGATTGTTGCAGCAAATGAAATATTATATGCATGGAGACTTACAAAGTGTTGGCTGATTGAAGTTTCAGATTCCAAGTAGAAATGTCTTGCGTATGACAATGAGGATAAGACCATAGTAAAGACTGAACTCTACCATGTGCAAAAAGCCAAAGGTTATGAGAAGGTTATCATAGTTGTGAAATTTAACTTATGCATGAAACAGATCTAAAAATATTATGATTTAAGTTATGAGAATAATATTATGGTTGCAAGTCTAATTTTTGTAGGGAACATATTTGCAAATTCCATTTAGATCTTATGAGAAGGAATCTCATGGTTGAGAAATCTAAGCTCTGTTAGAAAGAAGATTTGTAAACCTCAGATTTGAAATTTTGCTTATAATTACTAATGACTGTTTGGCTTATGAAAAATTGTGTCAGAAGGACATGTTGTAGGCAGATGTCCATGTGTGGCAGCAAACATAAATCCATAATGGATGGAATGGTGCCACTTACAAGAGCCAAGCAATATGATGATAGCCTCATGGCTAAGAAAATCAATTTCTGTAGTAGACAAAGTTGCAAATTCATATTGAATTTAATTATTAGTGCCATTGATCGGTTATGAAACAATCATATTTGAATTGCATTGTTAAATGTTGCTAACTGTTTGGCTATTTAATAAGTGTGCTAGGAAGACACCTCGTAGTAAGACCAAGAGAGAGGGCCTGCAGAAGCCAAACTTCATGGGAAGGGATTCCATGATCTGGAAATGGGTTTCGGGTGAAATGCCATTAGACATTATTAATGTCTCATCTGCACTGCATGATTGGTAAACAATATGAGTGAGATGATAAAGATTATGATAGTAAGACACATGAGAGTTATATAACATCAAAATGAGTTGGGATGGCAAACCGAGGGACTGTCAACTCAGAGAAGGAGCCCCCATTCCTCATTAGTAAAGAGAAATTACATCTGCAAAATGGATAAGTGTTCTGTAAACCTTGACTGATATATATATATATGTGTGTGTGTACCTATATGTATGCAAGTTTAATTGTTAGAATTACTATGTAGAACGTATTCTATTTATGTACATTATTCAGACTACTTGAAGTATGATTAGGACTTGCATAGCTCCCATCAATGAGGAGTGCACGCCTTTCTGATAATGAGTTATGTTAGGGATCCCAATATTGATTACGCCCTGAAGGAATGGATGCATTCCTGGTGTTTCAATATTTGATAGTGAATGCTATGAATTATGGTTATAATTTTTGAATAACAATATTGACAAGTTTGCCTATACTACTTGTGTTGTCACCTTAAACAGATGCAATTTGGTGCTACACACTAAAGGAACAAAGTAAAAGGTTGTGGTGAGGGGTTGTGGTGGAAGGGTTAATGTGTATGAAAGGATGTTGTGGAGGTTGTGGGTTTTGATGAAGGGTTGTGAAGGTGTTGATGAAAGTGTTTTTATATGCCTATGGCTCCATAGTCGAGCCTTGACCTAGAAATGGTCATAGTGAAGTGTCCTTCCAAGTTGGCATGAAGGTGTACTGGTTGGACAGTAATTATTTGATGTTTTGGAGCAGCCTGCGTGCTGACCAAACATCCCAATCTGCAGGAAGATTCCAAGGCTTATAAAGTAAAAGCAGGACCCTGTGGACCAGAGAGGAAATGCACAATACATATAAGTATTCAATTTCATTTATTTCTTGTTTGGAATAATGAAGATTTCAAGTATAAGTCTTGTAACAGTTCAGCTGATGTACTATTGTTTCTTTGTTGGAAACATTGGCCATTACAGGAAGCAAGGACCCTGAAAGAACTATAAATTTCTTGGTAAATCCACAGAGTGATTGGTTGGGCATTAATTATTTGATGATTTGGAGCAGCCTGCGTGTTGGCCAAACATACAAGGTTATTTGATGATTTGGAGCAGCATGTGTGCTGGCCAAACATACAAGGTTATTTGATGATTTGGATCAGCCTGCGTGTTGGTCAAACATACAAGGTTATTTGATGACTTGGAGCAGCCTGCGTGCTGGTGAAACATACAAGGTTGTTTGATGTTGTGGAGCAACCTGCATGCTGGCCAAACATACAAGATTAATTGATGTTGAGGAGCAGCCTATGTGCTGGCTAGACATCCAAGTCCATAGGCGATTCCAAGGCTTGTAAAGCAAAGAAGGACCCTATGGAATAAAGTGAAGACATCCAATGCAGATAAGTATTAGGTTATCTTGTAATTTCCTGCTTATGAATATACATGTGTATATGATTTGGTTAGGATTTCCTATGAAAATAAACTAAACATGTGAATTAATTCAATGTTTGAGTGTAGGTATTGCTGGAAGCAATGACTATGAAAGCATCTTAAGGATGCATGTGGACATGTGTCTGTCCTAAAAGGTTAAGCTTGCGCATCAATGAATGATGGTGCTATTGGACTTGTAGGGATCTTAGAATCCAAGGGAGTTGTAGACAAACCATATGGAGGGACTCCATGGTTGATAGGTCTGAAATAGACCATAGACACTAAGTGTCATAGCCAATAAGGGTTGGTCAAGCATTCACATGGAAGTGAAAGAGGCTAGGAGCATGAAAACCATAGTGGTGGTGTGGGTTCCAGAATGGAACAAGACTAAGAGAAGAAACTCTTACTGCTCTCTCTTTCCTTTTTTCTTGATGCATTTATAAAAACAGAAAATTTTTGAATGCATGTATGGCTGAAAGTAGAGTGTGTTTATTTGCTTAAAATAAATTGTGAATGCTGAAGTAGTTAATTCCTTGTGAAATAATGGACATGAATGAATTCATGTGTATGCTTGGCAAGCATGGAAAGTGTGAAAGTCTCATGAATAGAGCATGGGACCTCCATGTCAATTGGGGAAAAACAATTGACTGATTTTTAATGTTTAGGTTATGCTTGGCCTAACAAGATTTGTAATGATGAATTTCACAGGTGGAAATTAAATCCATTGGTTGCAGCTGTACGAGCAAGTGCTGCTTGTGAGCAAAGTGAGAACCAGTTGTGCACAGTGACCATGGAAGCAGACCATAGGCTGTTGGAATTGGCTGAAAGTCTTCTTCAAAAAAATTCCAAGACCCAAGAAAATCTTGGAGAGGTGCTCAAGATACAGAAGAGGCAGAATGAGATGAACCATAAGGTTTTGCAGGACTCTAGTTGTCTGCAAAAGGAGGTAAAAAGCATTCTGGAAGCAATCAGCAGTAGCGGAGACATTGGGTCAATGAAGAGGCATTCATCCAATCAGTCCAATAAGAAACGTTCTAGGCATGAAGACTCAAAAGAGATTGAGCAGGTAAAGATGAAGCAACCAGTGAAATGTTGAAAATGTGGAGGACATCATAGCCTCCGCAACTGCCCAACAAGGGAACCTCAAGAGGGTAGCAGCCATAAAGTTTCTAGACTTGTGGATGAGATAAAAGATCGGAACCAGCAGGAGAAGCTTGTGGAAGTCAAAGGACTTTGTACTGAAAGTTCAAAGTAAAGGATAGAATGCAGGGCAGACCCGCAAAGTTTTTGAAATTTTGGACATGTGTAAATTGTATATGTATTCCTAAGTCTTGGAACACCGAGGACGGTGTTATTCTAAGGGGGAGTGGATTGTAATACCCCATTTTGACCCTTAGGATATATTAGCTTTTAATGTAAATATTGTATACATGTGATGTATGTTTTTCTTAGCGTGGAGCTCAAGGCCAAGGCCCCGCTAGTGGAAGCTCAAATTTTATTTAAAGGAAAATATTAGACATTATGTTTCCCATGTGCTATTTAGCCATGGAACACTGTAAAAATGATGTAAATAAACATCATGCAATAAAATACCAAAACTGGCTAAGGAGGCAACGAATGAGAAGGGGCCATGTGTATCCACTAGGGAGTGGTGAGGGGGTTGTGCGATTGAACCATAGGCTGCCATATGTCACCTTGAGAACCCATTTGACTTCCCTTGCTAACATTTAATTTTGTTGTAAGGAAGTGGTTGAAGAAAACAGTCCATGGCTTCAATGGAGCATGGGCAGCCCAGAAATTCGTATGGCAGGGTATGGGCTCTGTTTTGCTTGACCCACAAGTTGCTCTACCTCTTGGGAATCCTTCCAATCTCATTCCCATTCCATTGTTGATCACCCAACATCAATTCTCATCACCCATGAATTCCCAGCAGAGAGAAAAACCAGAAATCGCAACTTTGTAAGAACCCACGTTTTGAAGAGCCAAAAATGCCCAGATTTGGTATTGGACAGTAAAATCCAATGGGGGATCCATAGGTATGAAACTTGGGGAAAATTTGGGAGCATTAGCTACCCTGAAATCCATTGGAAAACCCAGTTTTGATAGCCCAGAAACCCAGTGATGGGATTGAGTTATTTTGTTGCCAGAATGGTGAGGAATCCAAGTGTGGATGTTTGCACAGAAGATGGGATTGCTTGAATTTAGCTGGAGAAGTCTGTAGCTTTGTGGTTGAGCTCACTGGATTAACATCCTCCTCATTTTCCTTATTGCATGCTTGATGAACCTAGCTGCATACTGGCTTAGCATGACCGTTTGAGTGAATCCATGGCTGTGAGTGAGCCTGTCTAGTTCCTCCTTAGTGGATACACATCCCAGCTCAGGGGTGATCTCTCAGCTGAAAGAATACAGGATGGACAGAGATCTATGGTTGGGTGGAAAGTTGCTCTCATGTAGCCAGTTTTTTTTTACATTTGCATTTCAAGATAAGCATTCTCTGTGGATTACTTTATTTGCATTATGTGTTCAACAATGTGTTAATCATGTATGTTAAATTACTCATGTTACTTGGATGAAATGATTATCTTAAGTTAGTTGTCATGATGCCTGTGTATAGCATAAGAATGGCATGGATTACTGTATGACCATTTCCTCATTCTGCGTGGAAGAAATAGGTTGATGCATCTCCTTCTGCTTGTATGTTATTATGATTATTCCACTGTGTTTATTAAATGAGTTGTGTCAATTCTATGTTCTGTAATGTCTTAATTAGTGACTATTGTTTATATGTTGAATGCATGATGAAACTATGTGTATCTATAGTGTTTAATTCCACTTTGCTTGTTGAGTACGAATATGTATGCACAAGTTTTCATTTAACCATGCATTTCTTAAACATTTCAAATGGGGCTGAGATTGCCAATAAGCCTGGTATGTTGGTTCATGTTCTCTCCCCTGCATTAGGATGACGGGAGGGGACGTGACATCTATGCATAAACATTTTGGCATAATAATACCATTGATACGATGCCCATAACAAACCTTTGGACTATAAAACAATGTGCATTTTATGGGTTTAATCACCATAATGAATTCGATTTGTGATAGGTAATAAAGCTCAGGCCTTAACATGCTTGAACTTGTGATGACAGGTCTTAGCTATTAATTTCGATCCACTTGATGGTGATGTGGAAGCTCTGCTGTAATATCTTCACGTGCTTGTGATTTCAATGATCGCCATGATGAGGCTAAGCTATGCCATGCACAAGCTCTCGGCCCGCTTACTTGGCAGTTGGTAGATGTAGCTATTAAATGGTATTGATTGTACTGCAAGTTCGATTATCAATGTGCCTTACTGGTAGTTGATCTACCATTGATTTTCCTATGATCTAAGGCTATGAAACAAACCCTAAACTTGCGATGGTAAGTGATGTAAGTTGGTTTCTTGTCTTCATTGTTACGCTTAGTGGTGCCAACCGAATGCTGCGATGTAGGGTTCTTTGATTTTCTAAGAGGAGGACTCCTCCTCGGTCTTGAACCTGAGACCTGAGTGAAATAGTTTAAAGTTATAGGCTTATGCTTCGTGCCATAGAGCCACGATACAGTCATAGTAGTGTGGTTCTTCTATTAGCTGTTGAGAGTGGTTTGTACTTGGATTTCGATTCTTCCAATAAATGGTATCGTCTTCTGAGTCTATGCATGTATGAATGCTGCAACTAACCTATGGCTTCGTCGTTCTTGTTTGGAGTGAAGCTTCTAATGGGTAAGTAAGTTGATACCGAGTGTAATACGATGAACTTGCTTTTTGTTTGCGTTTGCATGCTTTTAACCCTTTGAACTTGTAATTTGGCAGGTGCCCTCTTCGTTGGAAGGTTTCTATGCAAAGGGTTTGAGAATGGAAAGCTGCTACTGCTTCCTGGTAAGCTCCAGTGGTTCTCGAAAAACCTCATAGGAGCCTTTGATGGTGTTTTTCTATGTGCCGAGAGTTGGAAAACTTCGACTTGTATCAGTGATGGTGTCATGTCTCCATCTCTCGTAAAAGCTTTTAATTATTTAAATTTTGTCTATCTGCATGATGACACCAATTAGAGCCTAAACTAATTCTCCCGCAATGCAACCAAGAGTGAAAAAGGGCATGGTGAACCACAAGGGGGAGAGTCTTAAAGTCATAAGCAGCGTCGTAGTCTTTGGCTTTAATTAATTTCCTAACTTGAGTTAAGTTAAGAATTTTAGGGTCTAATTTTAGTTACAGTATGCCAAAAACATTTATCACGACATTGGGATTTTATTGAAGAGCATGAGGATTATTGATGCTCTAAAATACACGTGCATATGTATTTTATAAAAAAAAAAATACATGAATATAATATAGTTAATTATATATGAATAATTTAATATGTTTTTGTCTTCTTTATAAATACACATATCCTATGTTATATACATGCATAGGCCTACATTTTTGTCTTTGAGGAAAATACATTTAGGACATGTTGTCTTTCTTATGCTAGTTTATAATTAATAAATGTAGACATTTTTATGATTGTACAACATTAATAAAATGGATGATTTTATTAAATGGCAATTTTGCTGGGGCATATGTTCTCATATGAAAACATAGATGTTATATTTTAGACCATATATGTTATACCAACCTTATTTGATGTGATATATATATTTTACATTTTTTATGATGATTTTGTTTTATAAAATCATGAGAAAAATGTATGGTACCTTTTAATATTATTTAATCTGATTTTATATATAGGGAGGAAGGCATTTTCTTTTAAGGGGACACTAGCTTCAGGTTTTTGGTCTTTTTTTTTGGGCTCTTTGGGAGAGGGAAGGGATTTGGGGGCATACCTCCGTCTTGTTCTTAAATGGAGGAACAATGATGGCTTGATCGTGCTGATAAAAATGTTTTGGGCATTAAGTGAAAAACGTTTTATTGTGAATGGTGGCTAGAAATGAGCCTTGGAAGCTCTGTATACACCCATATTGTTTTGCAAAAACATTTTTGGATAGCTTGCTGGATGGAAAAACAATTTTATACTTTTGTATGTTGCTTGGGAGGAAGAAAAACGTTTTGATGCTTCCAACATTTCATTTTATACTTTTGTGTGTTGCCTCGGAGGAAGAAAAACATTTTGATGCTTCCAGCATTTCATTTTATACTTCTGTGTGTTGCTTGGGAGGAAGAAAAATGTTTTGATGCTTCCAGCATTTCATTTTATACTTCTGTGTGTTGCCTGGGAGGAAGAAAAACGTTTTGATGCTTCCATTATTTCATTTTATGCTCTACATGTTGCCAGGGAGGAAGAAAAACGTTTTTATGTTTTTGTTGTCCTTCATTTGAGGTAGATAATTGATTTTAACTCTTTGTTGGAGCCAGAGAAATGCATTGGGCATCTCAGAAATGCTTGCATGTATTAAAAACGTTTTTATGTCTTTGTTGTCCTTCATTTGAGGTAGAGAATTGATTTTAAATCTTTGTTGGAGCCAGAGAAATGCATTGGGCATCTCAGAAGTGCTTGCATGCATTAAAAACGTTTTTATGTTTATGTTGTTATTCATTTAAGATATGAAATTGATCGTTATCCCTGCAAATTCTCATTGTGTTGGGAACCGTTTTGTTGATTATCTCTTCTTATCATGGGCTTGTTTTTAAATGTGCTCTGTATTGCATTTTGGGTTTATAAAACATTGATGCTGAATCGTGTTCCTAGGGTATAACAAGAATGCTTCCTGCACATTCATTATAAATTATGACATGCTGTTAGTGGTGTGAAAGTGCTCATTTACCTTTTTTTTTATACATTGTTGTATATGGTGCTCCTCTTATACACTACACCTATTGTTAACATGCAATTTCTTTATTGCTTCCTTTTACTTCCTATGTGTGAATTGTGCTTTAATTATTATGTAACGATGTTACTTATACCATGGTTACACCCTTATGCTTGTGACACGAAATGGACATGTCTTTACATACCTATATTATAAAGGGGTATGCTTTATATATATATAGTATAGTGTGACTACACTTCATATATACTGTAGAAATGACTACTTATATTTTATACAATGTAGAAATGGTTACATTTTATATATATGGGATGTATAAATTGAATTTGTGCTATACATCATATAAAAGAGTTATGTGGAATATATAGATTGTCATACAATGAAGATGTATCTACACATTGTGTAAAATTATTAAGCTTCATATAAATTATACATGATTTTATTTTACTGGAGTATGTAAAATGACCATGTTTATATATACCTTTCAATGCTTATGTTATATATATATATATATATTATGCCTTGGATGGGTGTATATTGTCAAGGTATATATCTACTTCATATCATGGTTGAGTATGCTTTAATGCATTAATTTTTCTCACGCATTGATTTTCCTTTACGTAGAGGCAATGGCGATTGGTGTAACCTTTTATCCATCAGTTGCATGTTGAATGCACTGGATAGGTGTTATGCACATGTTTATTCTATTTGTACTACTTTATGTCCGTCAGTTACACGTCGAATGCATAGTTTGCATGTTGAATACATTGGAGAGTTTTTATATACATATTAATGCTATATTTTTGTTATGTACACCTTTTGTGTGGTCACATGTCGAATGCGGGTCTTATGTTTCATCTAGATTTGTTTGGATGCTTGTTTCATATGATATGTTTGATTGCATGCTGAGTGTTTGAGTGCATGTCTAATGCTTGGGTGGCTTGTCGTATGCACCGGTTTTATTACTTATGGTATTACCGCCGAGAACAACACCAAGCTATCCACGAGGTTAGGACACAAAAAGTGTCTAGGTAGGATTACTACCTTTCGACTTGCAAGAGTATTGCATTAACCTCTAGAGCTATGTGTGATTGGATTTTAGTGCGACGAGACTTTAACACTCCCTATCTCGTTGTGGATCACCATGCCCAGATCGGGGGTGTCCTTCGGACGGACTGAATATATGCCTTCGAAGAGCCTACGATTGGGTGTAGGATTGCATTGCCCACATTAATTCCCCTTATTAAAATGATTATGTTTTGTAATTTAATTTTGATGTATCTTGATTTTATGAAAATATATCTAGAGTTTTTGGGTATTTTGTTTTATATTACTAATGAAATGTTCTAAGTATGATGAGTACTGGAATAAGACGACAGAAAGAATAAGCATCCCTCAATTCTACTAAGGTGGTAAGAAAAGTATGCTTGTAATGTCGTTGTACTCATTGATATATTTACATTGTCTACATTTGATGGTGTCTTTAATTGTAGTCGATTAATGCAAGTGAAGAATATTACCGTTTATGTAACTTTTCGTGCATTTATATAAAGATGAAGATATGATGCTAACCCTAGGGAATTTTAGTGTCATATACATGCTTAGAGATTTACCATTCTATGTTATTGATGCGAGAACATAGATTAGACATTACATTTGATGGACAAACATGTGATTGTGAATGCATAAAAGAATGAATGAGCTTCTTGTGCATTATAATGAATGTGTAAAGTCTTATGTGGATTATGATTGTAACATGACCTTAGATCAGTTTGCATTGGAAATGATATACGTAAGGATACGTGTGAAAAGAACATGTTGGTATGCAATTTGTGGTTGATGTAAAATAGATTAGCCATTATAACATAGCCTAAGGTTATTATTACACCTTGCGACATAGTCCATGATTGACTTAGTATTCATTTGGAGTAAGAGAAAAACTTGACATGTTTTCATTTTATTATGCATGTGCTTAATTGTGTCGCGAGCATCTTAACAGAAGTATGACGTGCCGCAACCATTAAATTGTCTTTAGCTAAGAGTCTCAATAATTAATTGTTTTCTGCATAAACGATTTTGTTAATTAATGTTGTATTTATAAGCATTTATTATTTCCACATTTACAATTATTAACCATTAATGCTGATTAAAAAAAATAAAAAAATTTATGAAATTATCGGGATGTTACAAGTGATATCATAGCTGTAGGTTACAGCACTCGGGCTTGATGGGCTCAACATGAAATAAGTAGGTGTGAAAGTTGACCAATCAAATTGTTTTGTTTCATTTTGGATACATGGACTGGAATGGATGAGGGGTGATGTCATCTAAAGTGCAATTTCAAGTTCTCCCAAAAAGAATAAAGATAAGTATTTTCAACATTTCGTTTTCTTCAAAAAATTATGACTGAGGTACGATATCCTTGTCGTAAGTTTCCTTGCTAGATAAAACGGGTAGGTGCACATTGTTTTTTTTAATTTTGATAGTATGATTATTGCAAGAATAAATGTCAGCTATCTTTTCATTTTCTTCCGAGGAACCAATAGCATAGAGTTGTCTACAGTATCTGTTAACCGAGAATATTGTTAACCAGAGTAAATTTGACATACCTATAGTTCATAGGTTACAAATTATAGTGAAGATATGAGTAAATTTATATGATAAAATGACTAATGTAATTGAATACTATTTATGAAGAGTCAGTGTCATGTTAAAAGTTAAGATTCTGTTTCTTAACACAAATCATATTTTCTTACCGTATGTGAATTTTTAGATTAAAGCCTAAAGAAGTTGCATGCAATGTTCCTAAGGGTTTAAATGGTCTTATCTTAGAATGCATTATGACAAAATCTTCATAGATAAACTCTTGGTAGGGATTGTCTTATTTCTCCAATAAAAGGTTGATGTACGTCAAATTAAAAGATCTTGTTAATAATAGGAGTTTGATTATTGGGAAAGAAGAATCCCAACCTTGTTGTGATTGGCTGAGCATGGGATCTTTTAAGATTTTAAAAGTTCATTAAATAAATTTTTGGATAATAAGTTCCAATTTGGAATGAGTTTGTATGTAACTAAATGTTTAAGAATCATAATGCTAACATGTTTGTTTATAACAAAGTGGACCTGAAAACCCACATTCAGAAATAATGAAGAGTTTACATCAAGATGAAGTGAAGAGGATGCATATGTGGTCAATGGTTGAGCAATTAAATCAAATACATTTTTATTTATACTAACATTTCAGGAAGTGATATTAAGTTTGACGGATGACGTGATCAAGAAAGAACGTAAATTATAAAAGCACTTATACAGATAAGTCAAGCTAATCGCTCAAAAGTAAGTAAAGATTTACCTTATCACGAATAATGGTAAGACTTATTATTGATATGTATCCATGAAAATGCAAAGAATATGATAAGTGAATGTAATTTCGTTGTTATTATGTGTGGCATACAATAAATAATAAAGGTTTGTCTACCCTTGCAATTTCTACTTGTTCTTTCATCTCTTAAGTAATTATCATTTAATTTTGTACATGTTGAGTTAGAATCCTTTTGATAATGCAAAAGAAAAAGTTTGAATTTCTTATCTGTTTAAAATTCTGTATCCTGTTGGAAGAGTGTTTACTGACCCACTAGGAGGAATGGAAGCTGCTAGAAGGCATGGGATAGATGGCAGCATTTGCACTCCACCAATAGCTATTGGTTATGGGACAACTACCCCTAAAATTGTGTCATTCCCCCTCCAGGTGGAGGGAGGTGAGCAGGTAGCTCACTAATGACCAATTAACTACAAAAAGGCCTAGGTAGCCTATACAAGGAAATTTGAATGGAGCAGGGAGCTGTGACAATATTTTCTGCAAAAATATTTTCTCATGTGCATTAGGTGATGACTGAGAGATTCGAATTAGAGAGGCTATGTGAGAGTGCAATTGTGAGTCTACAAATTATTTCTGAGAAGGAAAGCCAGAGGTGTTGGTGTAGGTCTCTTTGACTGCTGAGTCTGTAAGACTGGATAAACTACTTGTTGCTGCAAGATTGAGGACCTAAGCTTCTAAGTTTCTTCTCCCTAGTGGTTCAGTAAACAGGTCTCCTTGGGTGATTTGTCTTCTATTTAATTGAATTAATATTGTGCAAATTTCAATCATTCTTGGACACTTGTACAAATATAAAAATTTACATTAAAATAAAAAAAATAAAAAATTAAGATAATGTTTTCTTCCAACATAAAATGTTTCAGCAAAAGGGAAGCTATGTAATGAGTTGCAGAGTAAGACTGTCACACTTTCTTGTTGAGTTTGCAGAGGTCTCATGTTTGGTATGCAAGTCTATATGATTGCTGAAGTACATGTAATGTTTGGTTAAACATTGTACTTGGTATACTAGTAGCATTCTGCATGAATATTGTTTTTTGACACATTGGATGTGATATGGTCACTTGGTGTGACAGTTGTTGATTGTTGCATGATAAAATGAAAGCACTTAGGGGTGCTAAATTATTTTTCGGTGAATACAGTTTCAGGCTAAATTTGAGCAACTTTAATATCACATTGCAAGAATTAATATGTGTGTATTGTAAACTAACATGCAGGGATGTCAGCAAGACATTGAAAGTAAAATAAATATGCACCGTACAGTAAATGATTGTGAATGAGAGCATGTGGCTCCAAAGTTTTATGTTCTATATCATGAAACTAACATGTGAACCAGGTGGGATTGGTGCTAACATTGCAAAGAAATTGCAATTTCCGATGATAAGGAGCATAGCAATGTGAGAGACAAGCACTGCGGGAGAATAGGGTTGCATGCGATAGAAATGCAGGAAAACAAGATGCATGAGGGACATAGTACAAAAAGTGACAACACCAAGGATCGTGTTATTCCAAGAGGGAGAGTTTGTCATGTCTCCATCTCTGGTAAAACCTTTTAATTATTTATTTTTTGTCTATCTGCATGATGACACCTATTAGAGCCTAAACTAATTCTCCCGCAATGCAACCAAGAGTGAAAAAGGGCATGGTGAGCCACAAGGGGGAGAGTCTTCAAGTCGTAAGCGTCGTCGTAGTCTTTAGCTTTAATTAATTTCCTAACTTGAGTTAAGTTAAGAATTTTATGGTCTAATTTTAGTTACATGTGAAGAACCTGCAATAATTAAATAATGAAAATACACAACATATCAGAAATAATAGAACTCAGAATCACTTTTATATTGATCACGGGCCACTTCGAGGGGGCAACCTCCTTTGAGCAAGCTCAATGCAATTAACTTCACGGTGCCTTCATAGGCCTCAACACACACTTATATACTAAGTCTAGGCACCAATACCATGGGTCAATACTATGTGTCAATACAAACCATGGGCTAAGTCTAGGCGCCAATACTATGAGTCAAAACCATGGGACATATAATACTATGGGACGACTTACAAAGCATATGCATCCAATACTATGGGTCAATACTATGGGCTAATATAAACTATGGATCAACAAATACTACGGGACGACTTACAAAGCTTATGCATCCAACAACAATATACTAACAAAGTAAAGACATGGGTTCCTAACATCCCCTCTCCCTTAGAAAAAGCTTTGTCCTCAAAGCTTTAGATGTGGAAATTGATGCAAAATCTGAAGGAGTGGGTCCCCTGTAGCATCCTCGGATTGCATTTCGAGCCATTGGCGCCTTTGGAGTTTCAGGGAGGATTGTATGGAAGGCTGTAGACGAAGAAGAACCATATCAGCGATGTGAAAAGTGCGCTCAGAACGGTGCTGATCAGCTTGTTGTTTTAGTCGAATTCATGCCATGTGGAAATTGTCCTGCAGAATGAGAAGAAGCTGATCACGGTTTCGAAGAATTGAGTCAATTGCCTGAACTGGGGAGCTGCTGAAGGTGTGTGGAAGAATAACTGGTGGTGCATGTACAAAGATTGCTTCATATGGTGTCCTTTGAGATGTGGTACTATACCACTGGAGCGCTTCTAGGAAATCCATAGAAATAGTTGTCCAAATCTGTGGAGGGATGGGTAAGGGTTCGAGTGGTCCTAAAAGGAGGGTTGTTTCACCCTTGTTGACTAGGAAAGTATCACACTCAACCACCATCCGTTGAATTGTCCTTTTGAGTCCCTGCCAAAAGAAGTTACATTGTTCCTGGTCATACGTTTTGAGGAACCCCGAGTGCCCTACTGATAAAGAAGCATGGAGTTCATAGAAGAGATAGCCCCGTTGAACAGATTGCAACCAATTTGGAACAAGCAGAGAAATAGATATAAGAGAAACTGGGTCATCAAATGTGCGAGGAGGAGCATCTTCCACCATATTGTCCTTACCCTTCTGGTAAGTGGTCGCATAGTCATAACCCATGAGTTGGATAACCCATTTCAGGTGTGTTGGGGAGGAGACCCATTGTTCGAGGAAAGTTTCCAGACTCTGGAGATTAGTCTTGATGTAGAAATAATTCCCCAATAGGGATGGCTGCCACTTTTGGACTGTATGCGAAATAGTCATCATTTCCTGTTGAGAGGTAGATGCAGCTAAATTCTTACCGGAAATGTCTCTTGAAGGAAACAAGCTCATTGGTTCAGCAAAGACACCTGCATATCTATCCAAGGAAGTAGTGGAGACTGTTGATGGGTGCATCTAAATGGAATGGAGCTGAGCGATGACACCATGTGAATTCTTCTTCAGTATTTTTTCCAGGCGATGTGAACTGATGATGCAAAGAGACACTGGTTGTAAGCCCATAAATTTGTGTTGTGCCCCATTGACTTAAAACTACATCCAAAGTTCAGCAAAATCCCATAAGATGGGGCTAAGTGTGCGTAATCATTGAATTCCCAAAACCACATCACATCCGTCTAAGGACAAGGAAAACATGTGAGAGCGTAGGTTATAATCTTCCATAGAGATATGCACATTGTGACACTTCCCCTTGCAAGGTAAGGTGCCCCCATTGACAACCATGACTTCAAAGTTGGAGCAAGGATGGACAAAACAATTAGCCTGTTTGGCAATCTGAGGATCAATGAAGTTATGAGTGCTACCAGAATCAATGAGTATGGTAAGAGGGAGCTTCTTGAAGTATCCCCTGACTCGCATTGTTTGTGGGGTGGTGACGCCAGTTACAACATGGAGAGAGATCTCGGGTGGGTCGTCCTAAGATGGGGTGTCAACAGGCGGGTGTTGAATGTCAACCTGATCATCTACTGTATCTAGAGCTTCTTCATCAAGTTTTGAGGCAGGTGGAGAATCCACATCCAAGAGATAGAGCTTTTGTTGAACACATCTATGTCCTTGAGTGAATTTCTCATCACAATTATAACAAATCCCTTTTTTCTCGGCATGCCTGCATTTCTGTTTCAGACAATTGCTTGATAGGAGTTGGTTGAGGAGCACGCATGATGGGAGGTCGTTGGGAACCTATATTTCTGAAGGGAACAAAGGTGGGTTTGGAGCGTTGTTGAGCTACGATCTTGTCCTCAGCCAGCTTATCCAACCCTAGGACTTGTAAAGTTAGTCACAGCAGATCTAATGAACAAATAAATCAGTCACAACAGATGAACATAGAAGATATGGTGCAAAACTGTGCAAAACATGCAGCAGTGCTCTCTATCCCAGAAAGGGTGAATGAATTACAATACAAACTGTTACAATGAACAGAGCAATTCGAATTGCCTAAGGAGGTCATTCGAATCACTGAATGGAGTAGCTTGACTCTATCTAGGAGTCCTCATCAATCATCGGTGTTGCTCATCAATCACAACAAACAATCATCCAGGTGTCAAGCTGAGTCTAACTGATCATAATAAATGTAACTGAAGTGTGTAGCACTGATATAGGATCTGGAGGCTCAGTGGGGGCGCATGGGAGGCTAACTGGAGTCAGAGCAAGTCACCTAATCGAACTGGAGGTCAATCGGAGGTGAAACAGTCAGTCAGGAGTGAAATCGGAGTGAAATCAATCAGAATCGGAGCTAACTGAATGTAACTGGAGTGAATCTGCAGTGGTAGGTGAACAAGTGCGCCCTTCTCTGTCAGTAGGTGAGAAGAGGGCGCCTTTCAGCTAAGGAGGGCTAAAACTCTGTGGAAAGTGGCTCCCGGGTGCTAGAAGAAGGTGGATAAGGTGCTGGAGGCATCAAACTGGTGACTGGACTGCATATCCTGAAATAGATCATGCAAGATCCTGAAGTAGATATGTATCCCGAAATAGATGATCCTGAAATAGATATGTATCCCGAAATAGATGATGGATATCCGAACACCCCCCCTCAAGCTAGACTATGATGTGCCAACTAAAATAATGTGGGGCCCTGGTAACTAAGACCAAAGGTCACCCCAATACAATAATCCAAAAAAAATGCTGAAAAATAAACTAAGTGAGGAAAGAGGGAAAACCCAGTGGGAAGAAAGCCCCCCCTCAAGTCTAAAGCATAATAATGAATCAATCTGTCTCCACCATGATGGAACTCACCCCCAACAGTGAACGGAGGTAAGAGAACTTCTTCTCAGTGAAGCTCTTGGTGAAGATGTCTGCAATTTGCTCATCAGTAGGGCAATATTGCAGAATGATGGTGCGGTCATGCACCAACTGTCGAATGTAATGCATATGAATCTCAATGTGCTTGGTCCTCTGCCGCTGAACTGGATCTGTGGAGATCTTGATAGCACTTTGATTGTCACAAAATAGGACAGTCGAAGTAGTGCCACCAAAACCAAACTCGGAAAGAATACCCTGCAACCAAACTGCCTGAATGCAGGCATTGACTGCCCCTCGATACTCTGCCTCTGCTGAAGAAAGTGCAATGGCTGCTTGCTTTTTGCTGGACCAACAAATAGCACCATGACCAATCATGAAAACATAACCGGAAGTGGACTTCCGATCAATGCTATCACCTGCCCAATCTGAATCAGTAAAACCAATGAAATCTAGCTCAGAATCTGCAGCATAATGTATGCCAAACTGTCTCGTACCTTGCACATACTGCAAGATCCGCTTGGCTGCTCGCCAATGAAGCTCATGTGGCTGCTGCATATATCTTGACACGGCACTCACGGCATATGAGATATCAGGCCGTGAATGTGTCAAATAAAGTAGTGAACCAATCAACTGTCGATACATACTGCAATCTGCAAGCGGTGTGGAATCTCCCTCCTCAAGACTGATTCCTGAGAGGAATGGGAACGGGGCTGCCTTACATTCAGCCATATTAAACTTCAATAACAGGTCGGAAGCATATTTTTGCTGAGATATAGTGATCCCATCGAAATTTTGAGCTATCTCCAAGCCCAAAAAGTGACTCAGCAAGCCCAAATCGCTCATGTCAAAAGCTAGATTTAGGGCAGATTTTAGCTTGTTTATTGAAGTAAGTGTGCTACCAGTAATAAGCAGATCATCAACATAAAGTACAATAACCAACAAATTACCTTTAACTCGCTGAAGATAGACATTCGGATCAGATTTTCATCTTTGGAAATTCTGAGAAAGAAGGAAGGAGTCCATCTTTGCGTACCAAGCTCTTGGGGCCTGTTTTAACCCGTACAAAGATTTCTTCAATCTACAAACCAATGATGGATCTGATGTATAACCCTCTGGCTGCTGCATATAGACCTCTTCATCAAGGTCTCCATGTAAAAATGCACTCTTCACATCCATGTGATGCACCTCACAGTGCTTGGATGCGGCAATAGCTAAAACAAGGCGGATGAAATCCATCTTTGCAACCGGTGCAAAGGTCTCTGTGTAGTCCACTCCTTGGACTTGGGAAAAACCTTTTGCCACCAACCTTGCTTTATATTTGCTGATAGTGCCATCAGCAGCAACTTTAGTACGGTAGACCCATTTACACTTCACTAATTTTCTTCCAGGTGGAAGAGAAACTAGCTCCCATGTATTGTTTTTTTGAAGAGAACTGTACTCTTCATCCATGGCATCTTTCCATCTCGGATCTCGATGGGCTGAATAGTATGATTGGGGATCTGAACCAGCCATCAAATAACAAATCTCAGGAAGAAATGGATCAGCAATAGAAAGAGCCATACCTGCCCTTTGAAAGTCTCCTCTTGTTCGTCTTGGATCAGCAGGATTTCCAAGATTCGAACCAGCAGATTGTAGAGTATTTTGGGCCCACTTTGGTAACTGAGGGGGATCTGAATGGTCGGATTCCGAACCTGATATATCATGATCATCATATGCTGCTACAATATCAGAAATATCAGAACTCATACCTTCATTATCGCTGCTCGAATCTTCTTCTGGTGAAGGCGGTGAATCGGCAGTTTTCTCCTCAACTAGTTGCAATTCTTGAAGCGGTTCTTCAAACTGCACACTGCGCTCTATGAATATCTTTTTAGATCTGATATCCATGAGTTTATATGCTTTTGATTCTTCCCCATATCCTATCAATATGCACTCGATACTTTGTGGATCCAAAGCTCGTCTCTTCTCAGAAGGAATTCTAGCCCATGCAGTAGAGCCAAAAACTCTCAAATTTGACACATCCGGTTTGTGACCAAAGAATGCTTCGAAAGGAGTCATACCTTTCACGGATGAATGTGGAACTCGGTTCTGTATATATGCAGCAACATTGATTGCTTCAGCCCAAAGATTTGCAGCCAAACCTTTTGATTCAATCATGCATGTAGCCATCTCTTTCAGTGACCGGTTTTTCCTTTCCGCTACACCGTACTGCTGGGGTGTGTAGGGAACTGTATGTTGGATCTTGATTCCGCTTTGGGCACAAAGTTGCAGCAACTCGGACTTGATATATTCCCCACCATTATCAGATCTAAGAGCTTTGATCTTGCTCTCAGTGGTGGTCTCAACAGAAGCCTTAAAATCCTTGAATTTTCCAAGCACTTCTGACTTGTTTTTGAGAAAGAATACCCATGTAAAGCGAGAATAATCGTCAATAAATGTCAAAACATACCTTGAACCATTTAATGACATATGGGGCAGCGGACCGCTGATATCAGAATGGATCAATCCCAAAATAGTAGAGGCTCTGCTAGCCTTGCCGCGGTCGAATCTGTGCTCGGGGTGCTTCCCAATAATGCAACCGGAGCATATTCCCTTCGAGGAACGGAGTTGTGGAAGCCCATCAACCATGGATTTATTTGATAGCAGCAGCAAATACCTATAATTTAGATGTCCAAATCTTTCATGCCAAAGCCTACTAACCTCATTACCATGTGTGCGAAGAGCAGTGGGCTTTGCAAGCGGAATAAAGTGCGAAAACTCATAACATTTTGCAGTGTGGTTTGCCTTTCCAACCGCAACTAGTCTTCCACTTTTGATATCAAAAATTTCAACTGTATTAGGGCTGAATGTGACTTTCTTTGGATCACCAGTATGTGTCATTTGATACACAGAAAGAAGATTCGAAGCTAAGGAAGGCACATAGAGAACATTCTGAAAGCATCCATGATCTACATGAATCGTACCTTTGCCCTTTGAAGAAATTTTTGAGTCATCTCCCAAATGGATGGGGATGGAGCTGTTTGGATCGAATGAGGAAAAAGAATCAATATTTGCAGCCATATGATTTGATGCACCCGAATCTATCAAGAGAGTGGGCTTCGAAACCGTTGCCATGAGTGCTTGTCCTCTTTCATGATCGTCATTCCGATCCTTCTTCCTTGCACCGTCAGGAAGGGTTATGTTGTTCTTTTCCAAAAGGAGGGCCATTTGATCTATAGTCTTCTTCATACATGAACTTTCGGGATGAAAGCCACGGTTACAATAAGTACATTTAGATTTTTGGTTACCTTCTTTGCCCTTTTGCTTGGATTTCGAACTGGATGTTGCATCCGTTTGCTTGCCTTTGTCTTTTTGCTTGTGAGGCTCGAATTTGGGCTTCTCCTTCTTTAGCTTTCCTTTACCATTCGAGATCTTGGGTCCTTGAACAAATAGGGCTGAATCTTTGGAGCTTATGGACCCCATTTGAATCAACTTGTCATGCTCTTTCGTAACGGACTCAATGAAGGCATTCAAGGTAGGCATCTTCCAATTCGGGGTAGTTAGCCGACCGGAATTGAAAGTGGAGACAAATACCGAATAATCTTTCCCAAGATTGCTTAGAATGGAGAGGATCAACTGTTTATCCTCTTTGATAACACCACTGTTCTTCAATTGCAAGTTCAAGTTCTTGAATTTAGTGAAGAATTCATTGATGCTCTCGAAATTCTCAGGATTAAGGCCAATCAATTCATTCTCTAATTGAAAAGCCCTAAGCTCATCCTGCTTGCCGAATAGTGTCTCAAGTTGCTCCCATATGGCCTTTGGAGTCTTCAATCCACTGAGATGGAAGTGAAGATCTTTGGAGATGGAGAGACAAAGAAGACCGTAAGCTTCATCAAGCTTATTGTAGTGTTTGGTTCTTTCTGCCACATTGTTTGGCTCCAATTCAAGACCAAGAGTGACTCGGTAGTATCCTTTTGAACGTAATATGATCTCCATATCATCTTTCCAATCAAAATAATTGAATGGGGTGAGGATAGGCTTTGAAGAAGAGTATTCCATTGCTAGGATCGAGTCAAATGATGAAGAAGAAGCTTGCATGCAGACTATAGCGAATGGAGATGCTGTAGGGAAGCTTGCATGTAGAATGTAGCGAGTGCACTTGGAGGAGATAATTAACCTGCAAATCACATAAGAACAATCACAATAAGGTCGAACAATCCACCCTTTGAGAGTTGCATCACACCTGGGATTGGATTTCAAGCAATGTTGAATAGGTCCAATGTATCAGATCCAGGAATTATGTGGTAACTCAAGCTTCTGGAGTGGTATTGGAGTATTTTTCAAGCTTTGCATGCACAGGAGCGAATGCCCTTGAGATATCTCATGCCAAACTTTTTGCAATTTTTTTTTTAGCAATTCAGTCAAATCTTCTTGTATAAACACCTGTAGAAAAGAGATCTTGTCCCTGCAATGGCTCTGATACCATGTAAAGTTAGTCACAGCAGATCTAATGAACAAATAAGTCAGTCACAACAGATGAACATAGAAGATATGGTGCAAAACTGTGCAAAACATGCAGCAGTGCTCTCTATCCCAGAAAGGGTGAATGAATTACAATACAAACTGTTACAATGAACAGAGCAATTCGAATTGCCTAAGGAGGTCATTCGAATCACTGAATGGAGTAGCTTGACTCTATCTAGGAGTCCTCATCAATCATCGGTGTTGCTCATCAATCACAACAAACAGTCATCCAGGTGTCAAGCTGAGTCTAACTGATCATAATAAATGTAACTGAAGTGTGTAGCACTGATATAGGATCTGGAGGCTCAGTGGGGGCGCATGGGAGGCTAACTGGAGTCAGAGCAAGTCACCTAATCGAACTGGAGGTCAATCGGAGGTGAAACAGTCAGTCAGGAGTGAAATCGGAGTGAAATCAATCAGAATCGGAGCTAACTGAATGTAACTGGAGTGAATCTGCAGTGGTAGGTGAACAAGTGCGCCCTTCTCTGTCAGTAGGTGAGAAGAGGGCGCCTTTCAGCTAAGGAGGGCTAAAACTCTGTGGAAAGTGGCTCCCGGGTGCTAGAAGAAGGTGGATAAGGTGCTGGAGGCATCAAACTGGTGACTGGACTGCATATCCTGAAATAGATCATGCAAGATCTTGAAGTAGATATGTATCCCGAAATAGATGATCCTGAAATAGATATGTATCCCGAAATAGATGATGGATATCCGAACAGGACTTCCATCATTGTGTTGGGACAAAACATTTTGACCTCTGAGCGGATTTCATCCTTGAGACCATTGATAAAAAAACTCCTGTAGAATTCATCGGACAATCGTTCTGTGTGATTGGCTAGTTTCTCAAATTCCATTTGATACTCTCTCACTGTGCCAGTTTGGTGAAGTTTAGTGAGTGCTCCTGTGAAGTCATCAAAAGAACTAGGACCAAATCGTGACAAAAGGAGTTGGAAAAAATCTGTCCAGTTTGGCTCGGGATGAGCTTTGATGTACCAACGGTACCATTGAAGGGCTTCCTGTTCCAAATGAAAGGATGCAAGTGGAACTTTCTGAACATCAAAAGTATTATGTAGACTGAAATATTGTTCGGCTCAGTATATCCATCCAGTCGGATCAGAACCATTGAAGCGAGGAAAATCAAGCTTCGGCCCACGAAAATTGCCGGAAGAAGAGAATCCGGTGGCTGCAAAAGATTGTGGCTGTCGGTTATTGTTCATGGCTAAATGTTGAAGATGGAGGCTGAGAAATTTCTCATCTAGATCTCAGAGTTTGGTTTGGATGGCTATAAGTGCTTCCTCCATGGTGTTTGCTTCTGTGCGAGTGACAACCATAACCAGAAATTTTTTATTTTTTTTTGTGGGGGGCGGGGGGGGATGAATAGAAAAACACAAACACAAGCTTATTTAGTAAGGGAAAATTTGGATTTGGGAAAAACTCGGAGGGGTAATTGGGGTTTGAATAGGTTTTCGACACTTTTTGAGGGACAAGGAAGCAAAAAATGGGGATTTCAGAAGCGGGAACTCTATGGTAAAATTTGAAGGCAATCGGGTGAAAATTGAAGAAGTTATGGAAAACCTGAAAAATAGACAAATGTGGGATTTCTGGTCTTGGGAAGTGGAATTTGGGATAGGGTCTTCAGGAATTAAATATGCAGAATGGGATTGCAGGGATGTCAGTGAAGTTTCAGGAAAAACAGAGTTGAAATAAGGGAGATATGGCCGAAAAACATTTTTTTTTTTTCAGAAATGGATCGGCAACCATGGTGCGAAAGGGATCCGAAACAGATGGATCTGCAACGGCGCGGAAAAGATCGAAAATGGATGGATCTGGAACAACTTTCAGAATAGATCCAAAACGGCTAGATCTGGAGTGAAAGTGATCGGCAACAGTTCAACTGAAAATAGATATGGACCTTAGGTATGTACGACTTCCTAACAGTCCAGGTGTTTCACTCGAACACCAATGCTGTCTGACGGCTTGTGTATTGGGGCAGTACCCCTCACTCCACGGCTCAGGTAAAACTGATAACCGCTTTGCCACAAACGACAGCTCTTGGTTTACCTCACGGGTGGAAACTAGTCAATCAGGTAGGGGTCGTTGCCCTTTTTGCTGGCAGGTCCTCTCAATGGGCCAACTACTTTGGGGTTCTTGTGGTACTCCTCACAATGAGTTTTAGTGCTTATGTCCAAGTACTTCCCACAATTAAGCGGATAGGTATTATTCCCAAATCCAAAGCTGCAACAAATGCGAAAAAAAAAATTGGCAGAAATTCCACCCAACGAGCCCAAGAAAGTGCTCTGATACCAGATGTGAAGAACCTGCAATAATTAATTAATGAAAATACACAAGATATTAGAAATAATAGAACTCAGAATCACTTTTATATTGATCACGGGCCACTTCGAGGGGGCCACCTCCTTTGAGAAAGCTCAATACAATTAACTTCACGGTGCCTTCATAGGCCTCAACACACACTTATATACTATGTCTAGGCACCAATACCATGGGTCAATACTATGTGTCAATACAAACCATGGGTTAATTCTAGGTGCCATAACTATGAGTAAAAACCATGGGACATATCATACTATGGGACGACTTACAAAGCATATGCATCCAATACTATGGGTCAATACTATGGGCTAATATTAACTATGGATCAACAAATACTACGAGACGACTTACAAAGCATATGCGTCCAACAACAATATACTAACAAAGTAAAGACATGGGTTCCTAACATTACAGTATGCCAAAAACATTTATCATGACATTGGGATTTTATTTAAGAGCATGACGATTACTGATGTTCTAAAATACACATGCATATGTATTTTATAAAAAAAAAAAATACGTGAATATATATATATATATATAGTGTATATAGTTAATTATATGTAAATAATTTAATATGTTTTTGTCTTCTTTATAAATACACATATCCTATGTTATATACATGCATAGGCATACATTTTTGTCTTTGAGGAAAATACATTTAGCACATGTTGTCTTTCTTATGCTAGTTTATAATTAATAAATGTAGACATTTTTATGCTTTGTACAAAATTAATAAAATGCATGATTTTATTAAATGGCAATTTTGTTGGGGAATATGTTCTCAACATAAATGTTATACTTTAGACCATATATGTTATACTAACCTTATTTGATGTGATATATATATTTTACATTTGCTTATGATGATTTTGTTTTATAAAATCATGAGGAAAATGTATGGTACCTTTTAATATTATTTAATATGATTTTATATATAGGGAGGAAGGTGTTTTCTTTTGAAGTGGCGCTGGCTTCAGGTTTTTGGTCTTTTTTTTGCGCTCTTTGGGAGAGGGAAGGGATTTGGGGGAAGACCTCCCTCTTGTTCTTCAATGGAGGAACAATGATGGCTTGAGCGTGCTAATAAAAATGTTTTGGTTATTAAGTGAAAAACATTTTATTGTGAATGATGGCTGGAAACAGGCCTTGGAAGCTCTATATGCACCCATATTGTTTTGAAAAAACGTTTTTGGATAGCTTGCTGGCTGGAAAAACAATTGTATACTTTTGTGTGTTGCCTAGGAGGAAGAAAAACATTTTGATGCTTTCAGCATTTCATTTTATACTTCTCTATGTTGCCTGGGAGGAAGAAAAACATTTTGATGCTTCCAGCATTTCATTTTATACTTCTGTGTGTTGCTTGGGAGGAAGAAAAATGTTTTGATGCTTTTGGCATTTCGTTTTATACTTCTGTGTGTTGCCTGGGAGGAAGAAAAACGTTTTGATGCTTCCATCATTTCATTTTATACTTTTGTGTGTTTCCTGTGAGGAAGAAAAACATTTTGATGCTTCTATTATTTCATTTTATGCTCCGTGTGTTGCCAGGGAGGAAGAAAAACGTTTTTATGTTTCTGTTGTCCTTCATTTGAGGTAGAGAATTGATTTTAACTCTTTGCTGGAGTGAGAGAAATGCATTGGGCATCTCAGAAATGCTTGTATGTATTAAAAACGTTTTTATGTTTTTGTTGTCCTTCATTTGAGGTAGAGAATTGATTTTAACTCTTTGCTGGAGCCAGAGAAATGCATTGGGCATCTTAGAAATGCTTGCATGCATTAAAAACGTTTTTATGTTTTTGTTGTTCTTCATTTAAGATAGGAAAACGATCTTTATCCCTGCATATTCTCATTGTCTTGGGAACCATTTTGTTGATTATATCTTCTTATCATGGGCTTGTTTTTAAATGTGCTCTGTATTCCATTTTGGGTTTATAAAACATTAATGCTGAATCGTGTTCCTAAGGTATAACATGAATGCTTCCTGCACATTCATTATAAATTATGACATGCTGTTAGTGGTGTGAGAGTGTTCATTTACCTTATTTTTATATACATTGTTGTATATGGGGCTCCTCTTATACAACTACACCTGTTGTTAACATGCAATTTCTTTATTGCTTCCTTTTACTTCCTATGTGTGAATTGTGCTTTAATTATTATGTAACGGTGTTACTTATACCATGGTTACACCCTTATGCTTGTGGCAGGAAATGGCCATGTCTTTACATACCTATATTATAAAGGGGTATGCTTTATATATATATATAGTATAATATGACTACACTTCATATATACTGTAGAAATGACTACTTATATTTTATACAATGTAGAAATGGTTACATTTTATATATATGGGATGTATAAAATGAGTTTGTGCTATACATCATATAGAAGAGTTATGTGGAATATATAGATTGTCATACAATGAAGATGTGTCTACACATTGTGTAAAATGATTAAGCTTCATATAAATTATACATGATTTTATTTTACTGGAGTATGTAAAATGACCATGTTTATATATACCTTTCAATGTTTATGTTATATATATATATATATATATATATATATATATATTATGTCTTGGATGGGTGTATATTGTCAAGGTATATATCTACTTCATATCATGGTTGAGTATGCTTTAATGCAATGATTTTCCTCACGCATTGATTTTCGTTTACATAGAGGCAATGTCGGTCAGTGTTACCTTTTATCCATCAGTTGCATGTCGAATGCATTGGATAGGTGTTATGCACATGTTTATTCTATTTGTACCACTTTATGTCCGTCAGTTACATGTCGAATGCATAGTTTGCACGTTGAATACATTGAAGAAGTTTTATATACATATTCATGCTATTTTTTTTGTTATGTACACCTTTTGTGTGGTCACATGTCGAATGCAGGTCTTATGTTTCATCTACAGTTGTTTTGATGCTTGTCTCATATGATATGTTTGATTGCATGCTGAATGTTTGAGGGCATGTCTAATGCTTGGGTGGCTTGTCGTATCCACCAGTTTTATTACTTATGGTATTACCGCTAAGAACAACACCAAGCTATGCATGAGGTTAGGACACCAAGCTATGGTATTACTACCTTTCGACTCGCAGGAGTACTGCATTAACCTCTAGAGTTGTGTGTGATTGGATTTTAGTGCAACGAGACTTTAACACTCCCTATCCCGTTGTGGATCACCATGCCAATCTTGGGGGTGGCCTTTGGACGGACTGAGTATATGCCATCGAAGAGCCTACGATTGGGTGGAGTGTTGCATTTCCCACATTAGTTTCCCTTATTAAAATGATTATGTTTTGTAATTTAATTTTGATGTATCTTGATTTTATGAAAAGATATCTAGAGTTTTTGGGTATCATGTTTTATATTACTAATGAAATGTTCTGAGTATGATGAGTACAGAAATAAGACGACAGAAAGAATAAGCATCCCTCAGTTTTACTAAGGTGGTAAGAAACGTATGCTTGTAATGTCGTTGTACTCATTGATATATTTACATTGTCTACGTTTGATGGTGTCTTTAATTGTAGTCGATTAATGCAAGTGAAGAATATTACCGTTTATGTAACTTTTCGTGCATTTATATAAAGATGAAGATATGATGCTAACCCTAGGAAAGTTTAGTGTCATATACATGCTTAGAGATTTACCATTCTATGTCATTGATGTGAGAACATAAATTAGACATTACATTTGATGGACAAGCATGTGATTATGAATGCGTAAAAGAATGAATGAGATTCTTGTGCATTATAATGAATGTGTAAAGTTTTATGTGGATTATGATTGTAACATGACCTTAGATTAGTTTGCATTGGAAATGATATACGTAAGGATACGTGTGAAAAGAACATGTTGGTATGCAATTTGTGGTTGATGTAAAATAGATTATCCATTATAACATAGCCTAAGGTTATTATTACACCTTGCGACATAGTCCATGGTTGACTTAGTATTCATTTGGTGTAAGAGAAAAACTTGACATATTTTCATTTTATTATGCATGCCCTTAATTGTGTCACCAGCATCTTAACATAAGTATGATGTGCCGCAACCATTAAATTGTCTTTAGCTAAGAGTCTCAATAATTAATTGTTTTCTGCATAAACGACTTTGTTAATTAATGATGTCTTTATAAGCATTTATTATTTCTGTGTTTACAATTATGAACCATTAATGTTGATTAAAAAAAAATGATTTTTTTATGAAATTATCGAGATGTTACAGATGGCCGAATACGAAGTTTTAAGTTTGTCTTGTTTTGATTCAGACTGTACAGAGGGTAACCTCTCAGTCTTTTAAGTTGCCACTTGGCTATTTGATGCCTGGATGTGTTATTAATGAGAACTTGGTTCTCGTTTTCGTGTTGTTAAATTCCATGGTAAAATCCTGTGTGTTTTGTTATTCCATGGTCTCAGCTTGATGTTTAAAGATGATGAGGGTAACTCTGTGTACTGTTGGGAACCTTGTAATGCTGTAATGTAACTCTCTGTTATATAATTTTAAATGGAAATCGAGAACCGACGGTTCTCTTGAACTTGTAAACAATGGCTTGTTTTCTTTCAAATGGACAGTTATGTTTTAAAATGATGGGTAAGAAAATTGTGTAATAGGTTTTAAAGTGTGCCGAGCCACGATGGTTGACTGTAGAGTTGTTTATGTAGTCCATCTTCGTTGTTGATATTCATGTTTTGGAAAATCGATGAGATTGTTTGATTCATAAAATGATTTTGAAATGGCTATTGCCTCTGGGTTCTAATTTGTTCAAAGAATGAAACCGTACCTGAACTTTTCCTTGTCGACGTTACTTGTGTAGAGGAATTCAAACCATGAAAAAGGCCTTAGCTCACATATGTGAATATTTTCAATCTGTATATGTTTTAATGCCATGGTTGTGAGCTAATGTTAGACATAGATACGGATTGTGCTTTCATCTAGTTGCTAAATAATGTCTTAATGTTAGTCTTAGCATAAATAAAAGATAGTTGAAACGTTGTCTAGGGTTTAGATATCAAGCTACTGTAATTTCGGCAATAATGTCTAATGTTGCTAAGAATATTTGATGAAGTGTTATGAACTGTGTACCAAATAAATCTCGAGTTTGATATATCATAAGGTTTTGGTTTTTATAAGGAAGTATAAATATATGAAAACAAACTATGACAAATAGCAATAAGAATGATAAGTATTCGATCATAACAAAATTATATAGAAATAAGTTGCAGCTGCTATATTTCATAGAATTTGAAGTACTGGAAAAACATTAAATTTAAAATGTTGAAATTCATAATGTTGCTATCTGAAATAAATAGAGTTAGAGAAATATATGGAACTATGCAGAAGCATACTGTGTTTTTCTTTTAGGTATTATTTAAATGAATTCTATGCTACAGCTGATGCTATACTGTAATGTTTTATTGTGTTTAAACACAAGACATAATTTTAACCAGAACACTACTAAAATCATTTATTCAATCAATGGCATTCTGCCTATCTCTCATCTATCCTTAATTTGCTTCTCTATAATAGAGTACTATGCAGAGAACAATATGGCGAAAAATATAGAGATGGTTATCAAATCAAAATTTTCACAAAGCTTTTTCATTCAGAATAATACTTAGACCAGAAAATAAATTAACTTCTTTTACATGACAGAGCTTAATAATTCTACTGAGCAGAAACAATAAACTGTAAACAAAAGTAGGAACAGTAAAACTTGGTTAACTGTAGGAGAAACAAACAGCCCAAGGAACATGTTCCACCAAACCAATTCCTGAAGACAGCTAAGTTACTTGCCTTAGGACCCTCGATCCTGTTCACTGAACCACCAGGAGGAAGAAACTTAGAAGCTTGGGTCCTCAACTTGCAACAACAATAGTTTACCTAGTCTTAAAGACTTAGCAGTCAAAGGGACCTGCACCAGCACCTATGGTTTTCCCTCTCAGAATAATTTGCATACTTACAGTTGCACTCTCACATAGCCTCCCTATTCGAATCTCTCAGTGATCACCTGATGTACTTGAGGAATATTTCTGCCGAAAATATTGTAAGAGAGATGCCTGCTCAATTCGAATTGCCTTATGTAGGCTTCCTAGGCCTTTTAGTGGTTAACTGGTCATTTAATGAGTTGCCTGCTCACTCCCACCACCTGCGGGATAATGCCACATTTTTAGGGGTAGTTGTCCCATAACCAACAGCTAGTGGTGAAGTGCAATTGCTGCCATCTGTCCCATGACTTCTAACAACTTCAATTCCTCCTAGTGGGTTATTGAACACTCATTTAACTGTTCCCTTGGGTGTTTGTCTCCTACTTTAATTTATTAAATAATAATAATCATTAATTACATTCATCCTTGACCAAAATTGATCATAATTACAAAACTTTGTAATTAAAATTTAACATAAAGTATTTTTCCAATAAAATAATATTTTCAGGATTTGGGTAGGTGACATACACCTTCCCTTAAGTCTCAACAACGTCCTCGATGTTGGTTAATCACTCTCTGAGTGTTCCTGAAAAGAAGTTGGGTATGATGCCTGCATACTACTCTCCAACTCCCAAGTTGCCTCTTCTGGGCTAAGGTGCTTCCATTGCACATTTACCTGCCCAATGGTGTGATTCCGAAGCAGAATTTCCCTCCTTTCGAGGATACAGTCCGGTTCTACCTGAAAATCACCGTCTAGTCCCACCTATATATCATTACAGTTTACAACATGAGTAGCATAATGTAAATACTTCTTTAAAAATGATATGTGAAAAACATTATGTATCTTTAAATTTGGTGGCAAAGCCAGTTGGTATGCCACTGGTCCAACCCTAGACAATATTTCGAAAGGACCACAATAACTGGGTGCCAACTTGGCACAGCTTCCCAATTTCAATGAACTCTTTTTCGGTCTTACCTTGAAGAAAACATGTTCACCAACCTAGAAATCTTTATGAGTCCTTTTAAGATCTGCTTGACTCTTTTTCCTATCTTGGGCAGCTTTTAGATTTCCTTGTACCTGTTTCACAATTAGTTCTAACTCCTGCAACAATTCATGTCCTAAAACAACTCTATTTACTGGGCCATTCCAAGAAACAGGTGTATCACATTTCCCACCATAAAGAATTTCAAAAGGGCTAAGTCTGGCTGATGCATGATAATGGTTATTATATGCAAATTCTGCTAAATGCAAGTAGTCTTCCCACTTACTAGGCTGATCCTTAACATACATTCTCAGTAGGTCTTCCAAAACTTGATTCACCCTTTCTATCTATCCATCTATTTGTGGATGAAATGCAGTGTTGAAGTTTAAGGTTGTATTCAACCCTTTAAACAAAGACCTCCAAAAGTTTCCAATAAACTTACAGTCACGATTTGAAATTATCACTTTCGGTATACCATGTAGTCGAAAAATCTGCTTCATGAAGATTTCTACAATGTCTGGAGCCTTATGAGTAGTCTTCATAGGTATAAAGTGTGTTGCCTTGCTAAGTTTATCCACTACCACCATGATAGAGTCATTTTGTTTCTGATTTTTGGGTAGTCTAGTAATAAAATCTATGCTTATCACTTCCCATTTCCAGCTAGGTATAGGCAATGGCTGCAACAGTCCAGCCAGATGTTGATGTTCAACCTTCACTTTTTGACAGTCTAAACACTTAGCTATGTACTCTACTACTTCATCTTTCATTCTGGGCCAATAGTATTCCTTCCATAGCATAGTAGTGGTTTTCTGATAACCTGGATGACCAAAGTAATGGCTTTTGTGCATTTCATTTAAAATTAGAATTTTTTCTTCTGGTATGTTGGGTACATACAATCTGTTTTTGTATAATAATAGTCCAGTTTCTTTCAAACTGTAATCTGCCATAGAATTTTCAGAACTGTCATTAGCTATCTTTTCTTGTAATTTTCTATATTCTTTATCCGTTTCACTTCTTTCAAGGATTTGATTTTCTAAATCTGTTGAGTAAGTATTGATGGCTGAAATAAAATTCAGTTTTTCTTCACGACTTAATGCATCTACAACCTTGTTCTCTTTCCCTTTAATATGCTGAATTTTGAAATCATATTCACTTAGAAAAGTTAACCATCTAGCTTGTCTAGCATTCAGATTTGTCTGATCTAATAAATATTTCAGACCCATGTTATCTGTCAACAAGGTAAATTTCTACCAATAAGGTGATGACGCCACATTTTTAAAGCATGAATTACTGCTAATAACTCTAAATCATAAGTAGAGTAGTTATTCTCATGTATTTTCAGCTTCCTATATTTGTATACCACAACATGCCCTTCTTGTGTTAGGACTCCACTGAGTCCGTCATTACATGCATCCGTGTAAACAATAAAATCCTTATTAGGATCTGCTATCCGCAGAATAGGCACTGTAGTTAGTAACTCTTCTAACTTCTTAAAACTATCTAAACATTTCTGATCCCACACAAATTTCTTCCCTTTCTTCTACAAGGAGGTTATGGGGTTTGCAATCTTTGAAAAACCCTCTATAAATTTTTTGTAATATCCAGTAATACCCATAAATGATCTTACATCTGACACATCCTTAGGAATCGGCCAATCATTAATGGATTTTATCTTATCGGGGTCAACCGAGATTCCTTCCTTGGAAATTATGTGTCATAAATACTGAATTTTGTCCTTGTGAAAGTCGCACTTACTAAACTTAGCGTATAGTTGATGATCTCTCAGAATTTGTAAGATAATATGTAGATGTTCGTCATGCTCTTCTTTGCTTTTATAATACATTAAAATGTCATCTATAAACACAACAACAAACTTATCTAAGTATTTGTGCAGAATATTGTTCATCAAACACATAAATACAGTTGGGGCATTAGTCAAGCCAAATGGCATGACTACGAACTCATAATGTCCATATCGAGTTCTAAAAGCTGTTTTGAAAATATCCTCCTCCTTAACCCGCACTTGATGATATCTTGACCTTAGATCAATCTTTGGAAATATCTTTGCTCCACGCAGTTGATCAAATAGATCGTCTATGCAGGACAACAGATATCAATTCTTGATTGTCATCTTATTTAGCTGGTGATAATCTATGCACAGTCTTAGGGTTCCATCTTTCTTCTTAACAAATATAATAGGTGCTTCACAATGAGACACACTAGGTCTTATATATTTTTTATCAATCAATTCCTTCAACTGTGATTTCAACTCATTTAATTTCAGTATATTCATCCTATATGGAGCTTTAGAATTTGGTACTGCTCCTGGTATTAATTCGATGGTAAAGTCTAGATCTCTTTTAGGAGGTAATCTTGGAATCTCCTCAGGAAAAATATCTTTGAAATCCTTTAAGATAGGTATGTCTTGTATTTTCAGTTTGTCCTCTTTACAAATAAACTCATCATTTACTACATTTACTGCAAATAATTGACACCCTTTTCTAACTGCCCTCTTTACTTGCATGCCTAAAATATGTCTAAGAGTTGCCTTTCTTGGAATACCTTTTACTTCTACAGTTTCTCCTTCATCATTTAAACATGTAAAACTTTTCTCATAACAGTTCAAAATGACATGATGGGCTTCTAACCAGTCCAATCCGATTATAATATCATAGGATCCTAAAGGTAAAACATTCAACTTGATTTGTGTCTTTAACTGATTCATGGATAAAGCACAACTTTCAATAAAATATGATACTTTCCTCTTTGTTCATGTTGCTAGTCTAACTAACCAAGATTTACTAAACTTTTCTGTTTTCAATTTAAAACTTTCTACAATATCTGGTGATATATAACTTAAGCTACCACCTAAATCAATCAAAATAGTAACAGGATGATTTTGTAGCATACCTTCAATCTCTACCATAGAGATTTGATGATCTACTTGTTTGTTGTCGAGTGCTGCATTAATTTTGGGCATCTCCCTTGCCAAGTCTCCAACAGTGGGTTCAGTCTGAATAGAATGAATGTTGTTAGCTGTCCGCTTCCTCTTGGAGCATTCTGATGCATAATGAGGACCTTAACACTCAAAACATTTGATAGGTGCCTTTTGATCATCAGTCCCGGTAGCATTGGGAGTGTTTCTAGGAGCTGTAAAATTCTGCTGCTGACTGTTTCTGGGCTTGTTTCCTTGAAAATTCCGATTCTGAAAATTTTTCTTTTGGGAACCAAAATTTCCACTAAACCTGAAATTTTTCTTTTTTAGTTCAAAATTGTTGGGTTTATGACTTTTCCAGTTTGATATTCCTTCTCTTTTCCGATTAGTGTTATAACATAAAGTTGCTTTCCTCATGGCCTCTTCTAATTTCTTTGGGTTTTCATACTCGATTCTGTCCTTGATATTGAAAGGTAGACAGCTCAAGTATATTTGGATCGTCAGTTTTTCTTCCACGAGTTACAACACATATCTCAGTAAATTCAGAAATTTACTGTTCATTTCCTTCATGTTCATACTTCCCAGCTTTAAGTCGTAGAACTCCTTTGATTTTTCTTCATAGTATTGTTCTGATAAGATCTTCTTTTTCAAATATTGTTTGAAAGTACTCCAATTTACATCCTTGTCCTTAATGCCCTTCACTCTTTTGATGTCCTGCCACCAAATATACGCCTTGTCGATCAAGTTGTAGATTGCCATCTTTGCCTTCAATGATTCAGAATAATCATATATTTGAAAATACTTTTTCATGCCAGACAGCCAAGCTTATGCTGTCTTTCCCTTTTCAATTTCACCATTGAAGGTTGGGGGTTTGATTTTCTTGAACTCCCCAGAAATTTGCTCATACTGTTTGTGACTTTTCCTTTTGGGTTTGTAGTCCCCTTCGCTATTGTCACTTGAATAATTTCTTTTATTTTTTAATTTTTCATGGGCAGCTTCTAATGATGTTGAAATGTTGTTTGCATCATCAGTTTTCATCTTTTTACATTCTGTCTAGATGAGGTAAATCCTCAATCTTGGAGGTATTTTCAATTTCTCTATTTTGTTCATCAGTTGGGCATTGTTCGAACAGTACTTGATTTAATTCTTCTTGTGCCTTCAAAATTTTTTCATTGTCTTGTTTTACAGATCTGATTTCTGCCTTTAACTCTTGAAATGCTCGTAACAATTCTTACGAATTGAATTTTAATTCTCCATGGAAGTCTTCTCCTTCAAAATGCCTTCCTGTGCTATGACTGTTGGGTTGAAATCTGTCTTCTAAATGTTCAGTTGATCCTTCCATACCTGTAACTCAAAATAATTTTTGTATAACACAATAGTTTAAATTTTTGAATTAGTAATATTTCTGCCGTAATAAATTTTATGTTGCGTGTTCTTAGACCTTTTTTAGGCTTAGAGTTCGAATGTGAGCTCTGATACCACATGTAACATCCCGAAAAATACCAAAATATAAATTTTTTTATAATAGCAATAATTATCAAAGTCATTAATGTGGAACATATAAAATAATTAGATTTCGTAACTAAGATAATTAGTAACAATGACACGTCATACTCCCCCAATAAATATGATATAATTGTATTTGCTAATTTATATTTAAGTGGATGTTAATCTCCTTAATGAAAGATCTTTTTATGATTATGCAAGAGTATAGTTTACAGATTTGCTTAAGTTTTGAATATCATTACATGTTGTACTATTGTGATGTTCTTGATGAAGTGCTGACAATTTGTTTGCATGATGATGAAGGGGTCCTATGAGATACCCTGGAGTTTACTTAGCTACGTTTAGCTAAGGCATTTGAATCTTGTTTCCATGTGCAGACTGCAGGTAAGAATTTCTATGAAAATATGTGTTAAGAGAACTTGTACCTTTCAATTCATCATCAATGTAAAATTAGAATGCTAAGTACTTCCTTGCGACCCAAGTTACTGGAGGTATGATACATGGTTCTAATCCTAGTTTTCGTACTGTCTTACGAAGCTCTTCAGTGTTATCATTTCGCGTTGTCCAAGTGTTCTGTTATAATGCTACATAAATATCATCATATGACTACTGTCATTATCATGAAAACAACAATACTAATATCTATTGAAACTGCTATTAGAAAACTTGTAGAAATAGTAATTTTATCTTTGAACAAAACTTAGACTACTCTAAGTTACGTATTTAACCAATGAATGCACAGTTAACATATATAAAGCATAATGACTAGTGCTTGTATTAACAACGTAACTTTAGAGTGTACCTTGTCAACACTTAAACTATATCTATGATGATACAAAAGTCTGTGCACTAAATGGCTAATCAATTGGAATTTATCGTAATTATGGTATCTATGCTATGAACTAGCATTATAAAACTTCATTCTAATCCTTATACAAAACTATAGAAATGAAATAGATATATCTTATAGTTACTATGCATCTACATATTGCATGGACATGTAATTCAAAATATTACGATGCCTAGGTTTAAACTTGGAACTATATAAAATATGCACTAAATATTACAATGATATGGTAAACAATATACAAACAATTGTATATGATGTAACAATGTAATTTTTTCTATTTTCTAACTTTAGCATATGGCTTGTATTTATTTAATTGATTACAATATATATAATAAAACTATAGCATCGAATTACATATTCGATAGTGTCTATGCATAAACATTTTTGTATAATAATACCATTGATATGATGCCCACAACAAACCTTTGGAGTATAAAACAATGTGCATTTTATGGGTTTAATCACCACAATGAGTTCGATTTGTGACAGGTAATAAAGCTCAGTCCTTAACATGCTTGAACTCGCGATGACAGGTCTTAGCTATTAATGTCGAGCCACTTGATGGTGATGTGGAAGCTCTGTTGTAAGATCTTCTCGTGCTTGTGATTTCAACGATCGTCATGATGAGGCTGAGCTGTGCCATGCACAAGCTCTCGGATCGCTTACTTGGAAGTTGGTAGATGCAACTATTAAATGGCATTGATTATACTGCAGGTTTGATTATCAACGTGCCTTACCGGTATTTGATCCACCGTTGATTTTCCTATGATATAAGGCTGTGAAACAAACCCTAAACTTGTAATGGTAAGTGATGGAAGTTGGTTTCTTGTCTTCATTGTTATGCTTAGTGGTTCCAACTGAATGCTGCGATGTAGGGTTGTTTGATTTTCTGAGAGGAGGACTCCTCCTCGGTCTTGAACTTGAGACCTGAGTGAAACAATTTAAAGTTACAGGCTTATGCTTCGTGCCATAGAGCCACGATACAGTCATAGTAAGTGTGCTTCTTCTATAAGCTGTTGAGAGTGGTTTGTACTTGGATTTTGATTCTTCCAATAGATGGTATCATCTTCTGAGTCTCTGCATGTATGAATGCTGAACCCAACCTCCGGCTTCGTCCTTCTTGCTTGGAGTGAAGCTTCTAATGGGTAAGTAAGTTGATACTGAGTGTAATACAGTGAACTTGCTTTTTATTTGTGTTTGCATGTTTTTAACCCTTCGAACTTGTAATTTGGCAGGTGCCCTCTTCGTTGGAAGGTTTCTATGCAAAGGATTTGAGATTGGAAAGCTGCTACTGCTTCCCAGTAAGCTCTAGTGCTTCTCAAAAAACCTCGTAGGTTCCTTTGATGGTGTTTTTCTGTGTGCCGAGAGTTGGAAACCTTCGACTTGTATCAATGATGGACGAATACGAAGTTTAAGTTTGTCTTGTTTTGATTCAGACTGTACAGAGGGTAACCTATCAGTCTTTTAAGTTTCCACTTGGCTATTTGATGCCTGGCTGTGTTGTTAGTGAGAACTTGGTTCTCGTTTTCGTGTTGTTAAAGTCCAGGGTAAAACCCTGTGTAGTTTTGTTGTTCCACGGTCTCGGCTTAATGTTTAAAGATGATGAGGTTAACTATGTGTACTGTTGGGAACCTTGTAAGGCTGTAATGTAATTCTCTGTTATATAATTTAAAATGGAAACCGAGAACCGAGGGTTCTCTTGCACTTGTAAACAATGCCTTGTTTTCTTTGCAATGGACAGTTATGTTTTTAAAATGATGGGTAAGAAAACTGTGTAATAGTTGTTAAAGTGTGCCGAGCCACAATGGTTGACTATAGAGTTGTTTCTGTACTCCATCTTCGTTGTTGATAATCATGTTTTGGAAAATCGATTAGATAGTTTGACTGTTAAATGTTTTTGAAATGGCTATTGCCTCCGGGTTCTAATTTGTTCAAAGAATGAAACACTACCTGGACGTTTCCTTGTCGACCTTACTTGTGTAGAGGAATTCAAACCATGAAAAAGGCCTTAGCTCGCATATGTGAATATTTTGAATCTGTATATGTTTTAATGCTAGGGTTGTGAGCTAATGTTAGACATAGATACGAATTGTGCTTTCGGGTAATTGCTAAATAATGTCTTACTGTTAGTCTTAGCATAAATAAAAGATAGTTGAAATGTTGTCTAGGGTTTAGATATCAGGCTACTGTAACTTCGGCAATAATGTCTAATGTTGCTAATAATATTTGATGAAGTGTTATGAACTATGTACCAAATAAATCTAGGGTTTGATATATCATAGGGTTTTGGCTTTTATAAGGAAGTATAAATATATGAAAACAAACTATGACAAATAGCAATGAGAATGATAAGTATTTGCTTATAACAAAATTGTATAGAAATAAGTTGCAGCTACTATATTTCGTAGAATTTGAAGTATTGGAAAAACATTATATTTAAAATGTTGAAATGCATAATGTTGTTATTTGAAATAAATAGAGTTAGAGAAATATATGGAACTGTGTAGAAGCACACTATTTTTTTCTTTCAGGTATTATTTAAATGAATTCTATGCTGCAATTGATGCTATACTGTAATGTTTTACTGTGTTTAAACATAGGACATAATTTTAACCAAAACACTACTGGGATCATTTATCCAATCAATGGCATTCTTCCTATCTGTCATCTATCCTTAATTTGCTTCTCTATACTAGAGTACTATGCAGAGAACAACATGGGGAAAAATATAGAGATGGTTATCAAATCAAATTTTTAACAAAGCTTTTTCATTCAGAATAATACTTAGATTAGAAAATAAATTAACTTCTTTTACATGATAGAGTTTAATAATTCTACTAAGCAGAAACAATAAACTGTAAACAAAAGTAGGAACAATAAAACCTGGTTAACTGTAGGAGAAACAAACAGCCCAAGGAACCTATTCCACCCAACCCATTCCTGAAGACAGCCAAGTTACTTGCCTTAGGACCCCCGAGCCTATTCACTGAATCACCAGGAGGAAGAAACTTAGAATCTTGGGTCCTCAACTTGCAATAACAATAGTTTACCCAGTCTTAAAGACTTAGCAGTCAAAGGGACCTACACCAGCACCTTTGGTTTTCCATCTCAGAATAATTTGCAAACTTCCAGTTGCACTCTCACATAGCCTCCCTATTCGAATCTCTCAGTGATCACCTAATGCACTTGAGGAATATTTCTGCTGAAAATATTGTAAGAGAACTGCCTGCTCAATTCGAATTGCCTTATGTAGGTTGCCTAGTCCTTTTAGTGGTTAACTGGTCATTTAATGAGATGCCTGCTCACTCCCACCACTTGGCGGATAATGCCACATTTTTAGGGGTATTTGTCCCATAACCAACAGCTAGTGGTGAAGTGCAATTGCTGCCATCTGTCACATTCCTTCTAACAGCTTCCATTCCTCCTAGTGGGTCAGTGAACACTCATTTAACAGTTCCCTTGGGTGTTTGTCTCCTACTTTAATTTATTAAATAATAATAATCATTAATTACATTCATCCTTGACCAAACTTGGTCATAATTACAAAACTTTGTAATTAAAATTTAACATAAAGTATTTTGCCAATAAAATAATATTTTCAGAATTTGGGTAGGTGACATAAATGCTAACCTATGTTTTATGCATGCATTTTATATGCAAAGTATATTCTTTTCTAGGTGAATGATAGAACTAGGGTTACATGTATTTTATTATATAATTCAGGAAGACATGTAAACCTAACGGTTTACATATCCGGCCTTCAAATATTTATAAACCCCCTAGTCTATTTTTAAAGATCAAGATGGACAAGACATTTGCTTAGATGTTATTAATGAAATTCTTATCCTGAATCTACTTATACATTCGTGTTACAGTTCTTTATATGAAAAACTTGTGTGACAGATGCACTTTGTAATCATACTAACGCCCTTGGAATGGGTTGCGTACAGTCACGATATCTCTGCAAGAAATGGATCATGGTCCATGTTATGGAATCCACCGAATACAAAGTATGCATATAAACACTATAGAATGAAGTCATATTTATATCTAGGGTTTCCTAATGTCTCCTTACACTTGTTTTATTATTTCCTGAGATGCATGATGGGTTTAGAATGCCCCTTTAAAGTAGTAGATGTTGTGTATTTTAATAGGGCGAACCATATAAATTGTTATGCCCTTGATATGAGCTAAGTATGGACACGAGACTCGACTTCGAGTCAATTCGTGGTCCCTGGTTGGAGAGCCACCTTTTCCTATTACATTACAGAGTTAACTACTCTTCTTAAAACAAGGTTTACACCTACGGTTCAAGCATTCCTTAAATTGAATGCGCATACATCTGATTAATATTTATTGACTGCCATAATATTTCTTACAGAGCATATTTGCACAAGAATCATATTGCATAACTATTATTGAAATACGATTTTATATCATGCATCCAGTTAACATGCTAAGCCTACGACTATGCTTAGGGAGTAGCTTGATAAGCAAAACCGACATTACAAATATACTAAGTGCTCGAGCGCACACAGTCAAGGCATATGCAAATCGAATCGATAGAAATGTATGACAATGCGCACGCCTATATGCATGTCAAGAGCAGTTAACCATAAGACATTTAAATGTTGTAGCATACCTTTATAATCTACGAATTAATGAGTTGCAACTACCTTTCATTTGGATGCATATACATTCATAAGTTAAATGGAAAGAATTACATTTATTCAATGGTAAAATGAATGTAAAATACATGATGCTAAGTATGGCGAACCCATCGAATCTAATGCATACACATTTGAGTCAAATGAATGTAACTATTATTCATTGCTATGAATCCAACATTTCACCATTTAAAAGGTAGAACGCCATACGATTTATCACAACACTATTTCATTAATAAAATAAAAAGAGACAGAGGCCAAGAGCATCTGGGCATGCCATTACAGTATCAAAACAAGTAGTATTAACCAGATACAGCGTAAATGTACGAGTCCCCATTTTTTTGCAGGGTCCCTAGGGATTCCTCATATAACATCAAAGTAGGTTGGTTGACGATAATACTATATGATGGGGCAAGGAAATGATCAAAAGTGTCATAAAAGTGGATTTTGGAATTAAAATACCATAGTTTGTTACAACAAACTTGTACATGTGGTAAACTAGGTTTCAAGTCCCAACCCATATGGGAAAAATAATTTGTGGAACAAGCAAAGTCAATGAAGAGAGTAGACATGAAAAACTTGGAGTCTTTGGTTCTTTATACCTCTTTGGACAGTCTGACGACCTTTAGGATATTTGATGATAGGATGTTCTCACATTTCAATTTCTACCCTGTTTATGTTACAATATGTGCTAGGACCCCATTCAAGTTTAAAGTGTGAGGATCCCCCCTCTCCATATAGTTGACAAATCATGGAGATGGGAAATTTGTACAAGGGCTTAAAGCATTGGAAAGCATACTTAGGTCTTTCTTTTGGGAAACTTCGGTCCTCAACCTACCATTATTTAATTAATGCAAGTTGGTTAGGATTTTCTTCATAATAAATGCCCAAATATGGCTTGTTGATAAATAGCTCAAGTTTATTCAACTTTACATTTGTACAAAGGCATATGGTTTTTCAAAGGCTACAAGACCTCGTTCCTCATTTACATTCATTTCAATCCCTAAGTTGATGTGGTTGAATATGCACCTCACTACCTCATTATAAGGTAGGATTATCAAGCTAGTAGCAATAGTAAAAACGCCACTCTATCAGTCAGCAACATGCCCTATAGATCTAGTGATATGGCCCACATCAACTGGTTGTTCTCCCTTTGCATCCTTCATTGGATTAAGGATTTGTTCCACCTCACTCTCAGGAGCTCCCCTATGACCATGTACCCTTCGCATTTTGAATGGAACAAAACCAATGCAGAAATAGGAATTAGTGTCTCTTATATTGATATACAAAAGAAATTTAGAAGTATTCATTTGGGAAGTGAGTTCAACAGTGAGAAAAGTGATGAGGAAACCGTGCAATGAAAGCTTTCTCAACAAGTTAAAAAGTTAAATATTTACATTAAATTACTCCCTTTGATGTCCAAAGATTCAAAATATTTTGTAATTAATGTCACGATGACGATAAGTTTATGATGGATTTAATCCCACACATAGGTTATCCCATCCATTAATTTCCCGGGATATAGCACATTAAATGTTATATTTTCTTGAGATCAATGAAATTGGGTTTCTGCAGTTATTGTTTTGTAAGCCTGATAAAGAGATCTGATACTCTGTTGACCAAGGGGTCTTGTGCATGAACACCAGTGATTACAGGAGGATAGTACATAGGATAAATATAATGAGTTCAAGCTAACCTAAATATCTAGGTCCTATGGGTAGGAATTTGACATGACCCTTGTGAGACACATGCTTTTTGGGAAAATCTTTGATGGACCATAATTGTGACTCTGATGGGATAAATCCGATATCGGCCCTTTTAGGAGATGATTATCAAGGATTCAAAAGAAGGTGTATAACAGGGCATCTCGATAAGGCATATCGAATAGGGTGGTCCTTATGTCATGAAAGAGATTTTGGATGTTTTGAAATCATCGTTATTACAAGATCGGATGTGGGACATTCGATAACTAAAGATATGATATCGGGGTCTCACCCATCGACAACAAAATTCTTAGTCTTCAAACCCGTTGATACTATTTCTTTGGTGGTTCTAATTCACTATTTAGTTCATTCGTTTGTTTACCATATGCAAATTAATGGATCATTGGATTCATAACCTCGACATTAACCATTGTGCATGAATCCCTTTTTTCCATAAAATTGGGTGGGTGTTTTTTATTGTATTACAGATTTTGTTGGTTTAAATTGGGAAGTTGATTTAATTAGTCTGGGAAAGTTGCTAATTGGGTTATTTCTTATACAAATCCAATAAAGAAAAGAAAAAGAATGAATATTTATTGCTAACGTGGGCATGAAATATTCATATTGGCTAGACAATCTAATACTTGGTTGTATCATTCCTCAAAATCAGTTCTCTTGTTTATTATATGGTGTATGTGTATGTTGATCCCCTTTTTATTTCCTTGGAGATATATTTATTAATGGTGTTAATTAAAGAGGTTGTTGGTTATGAATTAATTTGTGTAGTGACAAGAATCTCATTGTAATTCATGACAGTAACCCTAGTACGTCAATCACAATTTATTCCTTGGTTGAATTCTCAAAAGAGTGCAAAGATAGAGCAATGAAACTAAATTATGAGAATAAATCCAGTTTGTTGATAAAAAGAGAAGTCTATAAGTCCCTTTATTATTTATATATATATAAGTTCATAGTTTTCTCTATTCGGCCTGAGGCATGAACATGGAAATGTGAAAAAAAATATTGATTTTTTTTAAATCAAATTGAGAATTTCAATCAATTGTGAATGGAAATCAGTGAGTAGATTTTACATGTTATAAGCATATGACATTCAATGCAGGTTATAGTGAAGAACAGAAGAGAGTAAAACCCTGTCTAGCGAAAATAAGGGAGAAGAGACTTTGTCGAAACCTCTTCTAAATCTTTTTTCATTGCAGTAATTAGAATTGTTTTGAGGTTTGATGAGTATAATAGTTTTAATAATTAAAGGTATATGTTGAAATTAGTTTCAATGAGGTACAAATAATGTGGTAGCTTCTATTATGATTTTTTAAGAGAAGACTGGGAAGAAATTAATGAAAATTATGTGTAAATTTCACATCTACTGAAAAGTTTAAATGAAGATGGTTTATTTCACATCTACTGAAAAGTTTAGATGAAGATCGATTACAGTTAGTTTAATTCTTTTCTCTTCTTTTTTTTTCCTAAGTAATCTATAGGGATCCTCTATTTTTATTTCGCATTAAAAGGCACAACTTTTATTTCTAATGGTACATTGAAATGCCCTATAAAAGTTAAGATTTAAGAATGTTTATGGACCGAGTTAGTTTGAAATATTCGTTATAACTTTTTTTATGGGACTTATCAAACTATGAAACTTTTAAGTATATTGGAAAATATACATACGGACTTCAGGTAAAATTTTAGACTTTTTTCACTACGCTTTTCAATATATGTGCTGTGGGAGTTAAGGCCTCTAAATGGTCGTAAAATCAGTTTCAAGCAAATCAACTTGGAATTTTCTTTATAAATTATTGTCCAGGAACTTTCAGACTGTAAAAGGGATTTATAAGACATAAAGAAGTGTTAGAAATAATAATTACTTCAGTTAACTTAGCTTTTACATTCAGTTCCTATTTAGAAGTTCAGTTAATAAATGCAACAACATGCTTTGCATGCATGCAAAAGCTAGGTTAGATCTTTTAGGGTTTTCCATAAGTGTTTAAATACACATTAGATTGTTGTTTGTATCACATCAGTTGATTTTCGTTTATGAATAAAGATTGAAAGACCCATAGCTCATTCCGCATTATCTTTGTTTTATTTCTGCCTCCAACCTTGGTTTTGGTATCAGAGCTTAGAAGAAGATCAAATTGGTAGCATCAATTTCCAAAAAAGCCAAAGCCGTAGCTTTGAAGAATTGTAAGTTTATTTTTGAAGATTTTTTACACAATTTTTTTTTTTTGGAAAATTTGAAAAAAAATACCACTAATTTTGGAACTATGGCACCCACACTATAGTCTAAAGCATGGTAGTTTGGGGAGATACACGGTACAAAAACGAGATTTCACCATGGCCTCTCCCTAGGAAAAAGAGTGGTAATTGGAACAAGCCGGCCGAATTTTGGACAAGTGCAAAAAGGTTTTTACTTCATGTGATTGTTTTTTGACTTTCACGCAGTTATTGAGTAAGAATTTTCTCTTTTTACAAGAGAAGAAGATATTTTTCAAATCTTGTTTAAGAGGGAGAATTATTATTTGTTTTAAAAAAAAAAAGAGGAAGGAGATTATTTTGAAAAAGCTAGTGAAAGACACCGTAGCGTCTATGGCTTCTAGCAGAAATCAATCTCAGATTTCTCCTCTTACACGGAAAAAGGACTATGATGTTTGGGCCACGAGGATGGTGGTTTATCTCAGGTCAAAAGATGCATGGGGATATGTCATGTATGGCTATTCCGAACCTACAGATGATACAACTTTTCAAGCCCTTTCAAACGCAAAAAAGGATGTCTTGTGAGCGCACAGGAAGAAGGATGCAAAGGCATTGCATCTCATAATGAACGCTTTGGATAACAACGTATTTCCAAAGATATCAGCATCTTTACATGCCAAAGCAGCATGGGATACCTTGGCGACTATTTATCAAGGTGTTGGTAAGGTACAAACAACAACACTCCAAAACCTAAGAAGAGACTTTGAAGATCTGAAGATGAAAGAATCAGACTCAGTAGATTCTTTCATGACCAAAGTCACGGGGATTGTTAATCAGCTGAATAGTGAAAAGATTGGAGATCAAAGGGTGGTTGAAAGGGTTCTGAGATCCCTACCCCACAAATTTGTGTCGAAAGTTTCAGCGATTGAAGAAGCAAAGGATCTGAGTACTCTCTCTATAGACGAGTTGACTGGATCTTTACTTTCATTTGAATCCAGACTCAACAAGAATGAAGAGTCCTCTATGGAGAATGCTTTCAAAGCCCATGTCTCATTCTCAAGAGGCAGAGGAAGAGGCAGAGGTAGAGGAGGATCAATAGGATGAGGCAGAAGCGGCCGAAGTAATGGCAATGGAGATCAAGATCACCATCATAACCATGAAGGCGGAAACTGTGACAAAAAAAGGTCAGATAAATCTAATATTCAGTGTTATTATTGCAATAAATTTGGGCATTATGATCATGAATGCAAGAAGAAAAAGTTTGATCAAGCAAATCATAATGCTAATGTGACTAATACCTATGAGGATAAAGATGATATGTTATTTCTTACATGTCATGCTGCACACAAAATCCCAAAGGGACTTTAGCTTTTAGATAGTGGCTGCAGTAACCATATGACAGGTGACAGAGGTCTAATTGCAGACCTAGATGAATCAGTGAGGACAGAGGTCAAAGTTAGCATGGATGAGGTAGTTCTAGTTCTTGGACAAGGAGTGGTCAACATTTTAACCAAACAAGGCCAACAAAAGACAATCTCAGATGTCTATTCTCCTCTAGGATTGAAGCATAATCTGCTTAGCATTGGGAAACTCACTGAAAAGAAGTACAGACTTGTATTTGATGGATCAGACTATGAAATTTATGACAAACCCCCAAATCGACAGTTGATCATCAAAATACAAGTGACTAGGAACAGGATGTATCCACTCGTCATGAATTGCAGCAGCAAGGTAACCTCTTTTGCTCAAAAAGCCACTTGCGTGGATGATTATTGGTTATGGAATTTTAGATATGGACATCTTCACTTTGGTGGTCTCAAGTTTTTGCAGCAGAATGAGATGGTAAAAGGATTACCCCCTATGAAGAAGCTAAAAAGAAGTTGTGAGTGTTGCATCATTGCAAAGCAGCAAAAGGATAGCTTTTCTAAAGGTATGTCTCGAAGGGCACATGCACCTTTAGGACTTATTCATATTGATCTGGTTGGACCAAGGAAAACTCAATTGATTGGTGGAAGCTATTATTTTTTTTACATTTATTGATGATTTCAGTAGAAAAAATTGGGTGTATTTCCTATGTCAGAAGTCTGAAACTTTTGGCAAGTTCAAGGAATTTTGGGCTCTGGTTGAAAAACAGAGTGGTTATCAACTCAAAGTATTGAGATCTGATGGAGGGGGAGAGTATGAATTAAAGAAATTTCATGATTACTGCAAACATCATGGAATCAAGAGGCAATTCACTACAAGATATACATCTCAGTAGAATGGTATTGCAAAACGCAAGAATAGAACCATCATGAATATGGCAAGGAGCATGTTGAAAGGAAGAAATTTGTCCCATGGATTTTGGGGAGACGCAGTGGCCTGTGTTATTCATGTGATGAACAGATCTCCCACCAAAATTGTGAAGAATAGAGTACCAGAGAAAGCATGGTCAGGTATGAATTGTAATGTTTCTCATTTCAGAATATTTGGTTGTGTTGCTTATTCTCATCTTCCTAAAAAGCTAAGAAAAAAGCTAGACGACAGGAGTGAGAAATGTATATTTCTTGGATATGGTGAAAAAACTAAATCCTACAAGCTGTATAACCCTATTACCAAAAAGGTTATCCTCAACAGATATGTTTTGTTCAAGGAGGAAGAGTCATGGAATGGAACCATAGACAAGGGTGTGGGAGCTGCAATACCCCAACCGGAAGATGGAGAAGATGAGGAGCTGATTGGACAACAAGATCTAGCAGCATCTTCACCAGTAGCATATACTCCAGAAATAACACCTAGAAACTCAGTCCTAAGTGAAGCATCAAGTCCACAATCAGGTAATGAATCTGATCATAGTAATAAAAAGACTAGAAGATTGACAGATATTTATGATGAATTGGATGGAAATACCAATTATGTTTTTATTGCTAGTGAACCTGTGTTTTATGAAGAGGCTGTAAAACAAGAGCATTGGGTAAATGCTATGGACAAAGAGATAGATTCCATTGAGAGAAATGATATATGGGATCTAGTTGACCTGCAAAAGAATAAGAAACCCATTGGTGTGAAGTGGGTTTATAAAACCAAACTCAATGAAAAAGGTGAGATTGATAGGTACAAGGCAAGGTTAGTAGCAAAGGGTTTCTTGCAACAACCAGGAATTGATTTTGGAGAAACTTTTGCACCAGTGGCAAGATTGGACACAGTAAGAGCAGTCCTAGCAATTGCAGCATAGAAAAAGTGGAAAGTGTATCAGACAGATGTCAAGTCGGCATTCTTGAATGGAATTCTTGAAGAAGAAATTTATGTGGAGCAGCCACATGGGTGTGAAATAAAAGAACATGAAGAGAAAGTTTACAAGTTGAAGAAATCTCTATATGGGCTCAAGCAAGCTCTTTGAGCTTGGTATAACATAATTGATTCTTATCTGATCAAAAATGGTTTTAGCAGAAGCAGCAACGAACCAACACTTTACACAAAGGTAAATCAACAAGGATAGATTTTAATAGTTTGTTTGTATGTTGATGATATGATTTTTACATGTGACCTCTCAATAGATGAGTTCAAGGTAGCTATGAAGAAATAGTTCGATATGACAGACCTTGGATTGATGAAGTTATTTCTTGGCCTAGAAGTAGAACAGTCAGAAAAATGTATATTTATCTCTCAAAATAAATATGCTAATGAAGTTCTTAAGCGATTCAGAATGCTTAATTGTAAAACAACACCTACACCAGTGGCAATAGGTATTAAGTTGAGCAAAGAAGATGGCAGTCCCAATGTAGATCCAAAAATGTTTAAGAGACTTGTAGGAAGTCTCATGTATCTAACAGCTACGAGACCTGATATTATGTTTGCTGTCAGCTTGATTTCGAGGTTCATGGAGTCTCCCAAAGACTTGCATTGGAAAGTTGGCAAAAAGATCTTACGATATGTTGCAGGGATTTCAAGCTATGGAATTTTATACTGAAGCACTGAGTATGATGTTTTGACAGGTTTCACTGACAGTAATTTTGTAGGAAGTTTGGATGACAGGAAGAGCACTTCCAGTCATGTTTTTCATCTTGGATCAGGGGTGATTTCATGGGAATCCAAGAAGTAGCCCATTGTGACACTTTCATCGGCAGAAGCAGAGTATGTAGCAGCGACATCAACAGCATGTCAAGCAGTCCGGTTACGCAGAGTTTTGGAAGGTCTTCAACAAAAAAAAGAAGAACCAACCACAGTTTATTGTGACAACAATTCAACAATCGCTCTATCCAAGAACCATGTTTTTCACCAAAAAAGAAAGCACATTGATACAAGATATCACTTCATAAGAGAACTTGTGAACAATGGTGAAGTTCATGTTGAGCATTGTAAATCTATTGACCAATTGGATGACATATTCACAAAGCCATTGGCAAAAGATATTTTTGAAATTCATAGAAATAATTTAGGCATTGTAAAAGCTGCAGTAGTCAGCAGTAGTAATTAAGAGGGAGTGTTAGAAATAGTAATTACTTCAGTTAACTTAGCTTTTACATTCATTTCCTATTTAGACATTCAGTTAATAAATGCAACAACATGCTTTGCATGCATGCAAAAGCTAGGTTAGAGCTTTTAGGGTTTTCCATAAGTGTTTAAATACACATTAGATTATTGTTTGTATCACATCATTTGATCTCCATTTATGAATAAAGATTGAAGAGTTGTAGCTCATTCCGCATCATCTTTGTTTTATTTCTGCCTCCAACCTTCAAGAAGTACCTCACATAAATTTTTTAGAGTTTGGTTAACTATACGTACCAAGATATGCACTATGGAAGTTAGGGGTTTTTAATGGTTCTAAAATATGTCATCTTGCCATTTTCTCTATTTTCTCTATAACTTCTTCACTATGACTTTTCAGAGCATGAAACATTCAAGAATATTAGAATACATATATGAGTACCTAAATTGGTTTTAGACTTTGTTCCACTATATCTTTTGAGATATGTGTTGTGAAAGGTAGGACTGTTGGATTGTCCTTAAATTAGTTTGAAACATGTGAGCTTGACATTTTTTTGTAAGCTCTTCTTTGGAAATTTTTAAATTTTTATACTATGCAACTTTTAAGATTTAAGAATACATACTGAAGTGCCTTAGGTAAATATTTCATAACCTTATTTGTAAGATTGGGTACTTCACCATTTAAGAAGAAATAAGAAGAAATGTGCCAGATAAGTCTCAAAGGATATTCTCTCAAAGAAAGCTATATAGTACAAGAGGAACAAGATGTTGGTCCCTCACCTATCGTGGCATACAAAATCACACAATCAGAAAGTAGTGATCAACATTGGCAATAAACCAGTCTAGAGGTGAAAACCTCTCATTGAATAGCTCCTTGAGTGCAATAACTAAGCCACCTAACTTTGTATTATTCTTTTTTTGTTTATGGCCCACATAATATTTATTAGGATTTACTTTGTATTATTATTTTTTGTTTACTTTGTATTATTTTGTTACTCCACAAACACTCTAAAGTCTCATATTTACACTTTACTTTGTATTAAAAATAAAAAGCTTAAATTTCATATTTATTTTTTACATTGTATTATTCCTTTTTTTTTATGGCCGACATAATATTTATTCACAAGATCTCCCCCATACTGGGCTGTAGAGCGCCTCTCAGCGCAATTAAGTAAAGTTAAGGAAGGAAACCTATTCATTGACATGAAAAGTGCCATGACAAAGGAATCGATACCCACTCCATCAAATGTGGCATGCTCAATGAAGAAAAAGAAAGAAAAGAAGAAATGTGGCATGCTCAATGAAGAAAAAGAAAGAAAAGAAAAAAGAATGATAGAGAAAGAGGGCGCTTGGGAGAGATGAAAGGTTGGGACGCCTGGCCTTCCACTTTCTCTCCCATGAAACCACCTCCTATTTTATGAAGAAGAAAATGTAAGGGTCTTTGGCTGTGTAAAGAGGATAACAAGAAAATGTAGGGGTCTTTGGCTGTGTAAAGAGGATAACAAGAAAATGTAGGGGTCTTTGGCTGTGTAAAGAGGATAACATTGCAGATCTTCATTGTGAACCAGAGATCATTAAGATGCATTTGATCCTTAATTAAATTTACCTGGCTCAAGCCAATTGAATAATAATTGAGTTCTGTTATTTCGAAATAATGGAAGAAGAACAGCAATACGGAGAGAGGTTATGTTACGGAGAAGTTGTTCTGGATGTTATGAGACGTTTGGAAGGCGATCTAAACGTGATTTCGAACTCAGCCGTGGCTGCCACAACCACCGAAACGAACAGAATTGAACATCAAGATGCTACACAACAAATGGTGTCCACTGTCATTGAGAGTTATAACGGATTAAGGAATTTATCAGAAAATGTTGATCTTGGTAGTTTACAAGGTGGATGGCGGGGAGAGACCGTAATTCGCAGAATAATACAACAAACTAATGAAAATGTGACTGAAGACTATCTGGAAACATTAACATTGGCAGATGATATAATTGTAATTCGATTAACAGTGGACCATCCCCAACTCCACATTGGGTTGCATTACTCTGTCCAGATTATATGGAATTCCAGATTCAGTTGGCGTGAGATCATGCAACATCTACAGTGTAATACCTATTGCTTCAATTTCCGACTTGAACTTATCGAGATTTGCAATAACGGCAGAGATGAAGTAAATATCAGTCCCCGTGAAGTAGTGGATGGTTTGCCCGACGTTATATATGACGGGGAGGACAATGAGAATGATGAGGAAGTGTTGTGCGCAGTTTGTTACGAAACGTTAAGGAATGGAGAGAGTGCAAAACAATTGGAATGCAGTCATGTCTTTCATTCAAACTGCATTTTCCAGTGGTTTATTCGTAAAATCAATTGTCCCACATGCAGATATGAGCCGGCTAGTCGTCGATCATGACTTGTTTCGTTCATTTAATTATTTTACACTTTCATGTTTTTATTATTGTTGTTGTCATAGCCCATATGAAATGACTCTTTGGTCTCTGATATTTACTGTTATGTTTGTCTCTGATAATTACTGCTATTGTCGAGGATGATCTCTAAAGATCTTAGATTTCTAAAATTATTAGTTTTCATTTTCTTTCATGTTCTGTATTGGGCGCTTTAATGTATATGACCAGGATAATCGTTTTCTTTAGACCTAAAATGGTGCTAGCGTAATCACTAGCTTTAGACCTAAAATGGTGCACTGTTGGTTAATTTGGAAAGAATATGTTCACCTCATTCAGTCACCTATAAGAAAAATAAAAACACCTTGACAAAATGTGTTCACCTCATTCAATCACCCAATCTAGTCTGATAACTGTCTTATTAGGAGTGGGATGCCAAGTAATCTAGAGTTTCCCCAAGTCATTTTTGATGTGACTAGTTGTTTTCTTGAGGTTTATATAAATGGGTGCAGTCCTATTAGCCAAACTCAATAGATTTGAGCTCGATTTCCTCTTCCTAGCACCGAGAATCACAAGCTTTAAATATGCATAAAACCACCAATGGTTTATATTCCTTTCTACATATGGTGAATATCCAACCAGCATAGATCCATCTTAAAGGGGATCTACCAAGCATCCAGAGGGATCAAAACTCTCAAAGGTGAAAACTTATTCTTAGATTGAAAATGTGGAGGAAACATATAATGCAATGTTTATGGTTTTAATTTATCTCATTTATGTAGTTTTATATATATGCGGTTCTAAATATTTTAAATCTGATGTGAGTTGACATGTTATTTTTTATAATTTTTAATAAAGACACGTGTCACCTATAGGATGAGCACGGGAGGAGTTACACATCTCCCCCCACTTGGTTGTAGAATGCGCCTCTCCGGCGCAACAAGGTATATTCACTTTAAATTAAAAACATGTCACTGCAAATGATCTATTTAGATACAGTCTGAGGAAAATATCGGAACCATTTTAAATTAAATCATTTCAATAAAAATGTTTCCATTTCATATGGTCTCACTAGAGAGATGATTTTGCTAGCTAATTGATCATTTATCCCGAGTGCAGTTAGGGCGTCCTTGGGGAAGAAGAGTTCCCATTGGGTATAGTAGGGTGCTTTCTAGTAGACTCTTTTAATTTCTAGTCGAGGAGAAATCTTGTGGTGCATCTTCGACATCTTCTGCACCCTTCGGCACCTTGCGACAATGGTACATGTCAGCATTTTTTTTTTTGTAATCTAGTACCCACTCAGATTTGAATTTGTGACCTTCAATTTACAATTTATCCTCTCATTTACACATTACAAATTGCTCAGCCTCCCATGGGCATACCTGTCAGCATGGTTATTATGGTGTCGTAATTCATTTGGAATTAATGATTGCACTATTATTTTATGTGAGATCTTCTATTTGGTATAAAATGCTACTTGTTTAGATCATAGACCTGTTGTCTAATTTTAAAGAAAAAAATTGTTGTCTAGTATTTCAGATCTAGCATTGAGAATGTGTGCATGTTTAATTAGTAAGTTCTCTAGGGTTTCGAGAGGGTCCACCTTGTGTTTCGTGTATGTGTATTTCCTTGCCACACTTGACACCCCATCAAAGTACTTGATACACATAAACATGACCACATTCATTTAACCATCATTTCATTTTTTTTTTGAAACATAAACATTTGATCATCATCAATCATCTCATTTATAGCAAATAGCTTTGAAACATTCAATTTATTCATCAAGGTATTAGTTTCCACACCCATCCAGGTCATTTGTCATTGGTAATAGTCATAGTCGAAGGTGGAAGTGGGGCACTACAATGGAAGTGGGGCACTACAATTTCACACTCGGTAAACGAACTTTTAACTACGTATGTTTGCTTAAGATAAAATGTCTAAAAGTTGTAATAGCTTTAACAAGACAAAAGGAATGTTTAATTAATCTATATTTAGATTGATCATGTGATAAGCTTTAAAGTATAGTATTTTTATCGTGTGAAAAAAAAAAGATTGATCATGTGATAAACTTTAATGCATATAAGCTATTGGTTTTTCGACGTTTTGATCATTGAATTGAAGAAATTGCTTCTTTGGTAGCATTAGTGTAAATAATGAAATCCTTTTCAAAATTGGGTCTTGCTAATATTGGAGAAGAACTTATTGCCTTTTTCATTTACATAAGCCTTTTTGATGTCATCATTCCAAGAAAAAAAATTATCCCATTTTAGTAAATTATGAATTGGCTTATCTATAATTACAATATTAAGAATAAATCTTCCAACATTTTTTTTTGTTTCCCATAAAATACTTAATTTATTTCTTGGAACTAGGAGCTTGGATATTTTGAATGGAAATTACTCCTTCACAATCAATACTAATTCCAGAATCTAAAACAATGTGATCAAGAGGCTTATCTTGTGTGATACCCAAAACATATTTGTCGGATTTAAAGACAACCCACATTTTCTACAATGCAAGAAGATTTGACGAAGATTATCAAAATGATGTTTTTTGGTTTTTGGATTAAATAGTTAAATCATCTAAACAAATTGAATAATTTTACCGATTAGATCATCGAAGTCCATTTGCATAGCCCTCTAGAAGGTGGCACCTACATTAATTAAGCCGAAAAGCATTCTTTCGTAAGAAAAGATGCCCCAATAAGTGGTAAATGTTGTTTTGCATTTTTCATCCCCATTGACGAAAATTTGGTTGTAATGTGAAAATCCTTCGAGAAGAGACATCATCTATGAGCCTACTACTTGTTACAAAATTACTTTCATGTTTGGAAGTGGAAAATTGTCTTTCATGCTTGCCATGTTTAATGCACAGAAATCAACACATAATCTAATGTCACCATTCTTCTTTCGCTTTAGAAAATTTTACAAGAAAAATAATACTAACATTGATCAATTTTTCTACTTCTTTCATAATGGTAGCCTCTAATGCAGGGTTAACTGGTCTTCGCCTTTGTCTTACAGGTCTTTCTTGTTCCCCCATAGTGTATTGAATATTGTTGGTATCAAAACCATGAACATCCTCATAAAAACAAGCAAATACACCTTTAAATTCCTAGAAAAGCTCCATCAACTTCTCTTTCTCTTCATCAGTACATTGAGATCCTATTTTTAGATGCTTAGGATTGTTCGAAGTTCTAATATTTACTGATATCATTTCATAGATTTTTATTTGTTATTCTTCTTCTTCTGTATTAGTTTTTATATTTCCTACATTACTAGAGGAAAATGAATTTTCTAAGGGTTTTAACCATTTAGGAAATCTATTGTCTGCAAGAGAAATTTTTTCTTTTTATTTTAAAGCTTCATTTTGTACAAAGGCACAAATGCTTTCATCGTTACAAAAAAAATTGCTAAGAATATATACATTATTGGGGAGATGGGGTCAATATAAAGATAAAAAAATACAATCATGTCTTTGGGGTAGCAACTACCTTGAAAGGCTAGTAGCAAAAAAAAACCATCCTATCAACGATAGAATTCAAGGCTCTTATGATATGAGTGTTTTTAAAAGGTATGAAACTTAAAAGGCCAAGCTTCTTGTATTTATATTTTTAGACGTTTATTTGAGGGATTGTAGAATCCTTTAATTATATTTATAATTAGTTCAGAATCCCCAAATGCAACATTGTGGTAACAACCAAAATTAAATGCATTTTCCATTCCTACAACCAAGGCTTCAAATTATGAAATGTTGTTAGTACAAGGAAATTCAAGCCTATAAGATAAATTATGGATTTTACCTATAGAAGAGTTTATTATAGTACCTTCTCCATTACCTTCATTTGAACTAGCACCTTCAAAGTGCATATGCTAAATTCCATCTTTAGGCTCTTTTCAAGGTCTTATAGGGTTTTCATCATCTTCAAGAAAGATAGAATAAACATCTAAATCTTCCTTAATGTAATTGAAATGAGGTTGTGGAATAATTTCAATATAAGGTTAGATTCGACCTTCTCTTAGCACAATAATAATTTTCCCATTTTTAGGAAGTTACATGTGTGACCCATCAAGGGAAAAGTAACCATGAATTACTGTCGACCAATCTCTACCAAGAATAATAGAAAATTTAATAAATGACATATCAATAAGTTTAATATTACAAGTGGTTGTAATCCATTGCTTGTTAGTTTTTCACAGATGTCACTACTTGAACTAGAAAACTAAGATCTCAACCATCCTTGAGCCTCTATAAGCCACAAACATTCCCAACTTTTCTATACTAGAGAAGATCACGATTATGCAATATACTTATAACAAAAGGAAATATAGATCTCCTATCAACTTAAGAAAAATATGGTAAACACACATATGAGTCTCAGGTTTACCTTGGAAACCCCAATGGGGAAAAACAACATATATGGGGATTTATTCTTTCTTGGAGTCCTAGAGCATATAATAGAGATAAAAGTACACACATATGTGCCGAAGATACAATACAAACCTGATGGGTAAAAACCCTAGATATTCATGCATAATCAATTGTTTCTCATAGGAAATGTGCCCATGCTATCTACTCAAACTTTGGATCTCTAAATATTTTCACTGGAAATCTCTAGAAGTAGTATAAATTCTCTAACAAGTCTTACATGATCTTTTCCGAAAAGAAACAAATACTGCAACCTCATCTTAGTATTAAGTACATTGCCTGATGTAAGGCAGGTCAGTCAAACCCTCTTGCTTAATAGATTCACACATATCCACTGACAAAAACTAGATGTGAACTCAAAATGCTAAGAAGTTGGCTCCTATTACTTGAATCATTTACAATGTTACATCCAAAAAAATAAACAAGTCGGCCTAAGCCTGTTATAATACACAAGAGTAATCTCTACTATGTGTGTGGTTTCTCTCTGTGTGTGCGATCTCCAATCCTTGATCATCACTCTGCCTCTATGTGTCCCTTCTGTGCCTTCACATCGCTCTTATAATATTCTCTACTACTGATCCCAAGGTCCACCCTATCGATCTCCCCTAGGTGTCCTTACTCTGTCGATCGAACTATCTCTAATTCTGCAAACCTGCAGTTGTCAGTACCCATGAACGTGCATGCACAATCTTAACTTGTGGTGACATATGGCTTGATCTCAACCACCTTATTAACTTCCATAAACTTCCTCAACTACCCAAAATGGCTGTAGGTATGTTGCCTCGACCTTTGCACTTCTTTGACATCGCTACATATCTCGTTCTAATCATTGTCCTCTTCGACATGTCAACCATTTTGTGCCTTGTCGGTCCTCGACTTAAGTTGTAGCTTGTTGATGCCCAAAATATATTGGCATTGACAATAGGAATTCTCCCAAATGAATGACCCCAACTAGATCACTCATTGTTTGTTATGGGGAATTCATCCGGTTAACGGTCCGGCTACTGTAGGTGTGTTTTTTCGTTTTCTTACCGATTGCATCCCGGCCCACCGTTTATGTAAATTTAATTTTAAAGTATGAATATGCAAATCCTTTAAATAATGCCTTTAACCTAGAATTGACAAGTAGAATCCTCAACAAGTGATGTGAATTATATTCCCTCCGTCTTATCACTTCTACCTAATCAATTCACTAAATCCTATTCTAGCCTATCCCTGCAAGGAGAAAATTTGAAGTAAGAGTAATAATCTGAAATGTTCAGACAGAACCAACATATGGCTATTAAGATAAATTGTTCACATTTATAGCATAAAATATATCAAAGATAGTTATGATATGATTAAAACAATTTATCACTATGTTAACCCACAACCATTTACATAGAAAATGAAATCATTCATCACCATTCGAAATAGTTCAATAACGTTAGAACAATCTCACAGTATGAGTTAAGAATGAAATAAGAAATAGTTCCACATTTGATATTCCACACATTCTATGCAATATATGTTTGTGCACACTTTCCCTAGCAAACAGGTGCTTCTCATTAGCAGAAAAATAGTTCTCTTACCAAATGTCCAGCCTCTATTATGCTAGAAGAATTCCATTAGTTAGTATCCCTCTTTTATATTTATATTACAAAGGTTTCGTCTCCATATGACTATTCCTTTCAACTTCCCCAACCTTTGGGTTACCCAAAATTTGTCTTCTTGTGCTTGCACAAGAAATAAAATTAATTACAAAATGTAATTAATTTTGTGGTGGGCCCTCTAGACTAGAAATATAATTATCTCATAATTCGGCCTCTTTAAATATAATATTACATTGGATGGGTTCTAATAAATTCAAAGATACTTCATGATAGGATAATTCCTTTTCTACACTAATCACTCCTTCTGCAGCGGCCTTGTATTTGTCTTCTAGGAAATAAGCATTTATGGATTCCTTCCCAATATATTGACGGAGGTCTTCTTCATTCCGCACATCCAGTTTTTTGATATACTCCATGTCTTCATTCAATCCACTCTGCAACTCCATTAAGTGTTGATCTTTCGTAGGCAGCTCGTCCATATCTGGGGCCATGACAAGATGAAATTTTTCATGAATTTGATGAAGTATCTTGTAGAATTGTACACACTTCTCGATGGATTTAGGTATTTCTAGATATAACCTCATGGAATATTTCTGGAAGAATTCAAGGAGTGCCATATCTAAGTTAAGATCATTGGTTGTCTTTTTCGATAGGTCATAAGAAAATTCTGCATTTTCTTCCCTCCAGACCATCTTCTTTTTTATCATATTTGCAGCGTTAACCAACCTTTGTCTTATTACCATAGATTCGGCAGCAATCTCTTTCATCCTTATTATCATTTGCTTCATTTTATAGATTTATTCAGTCAAGAATTCTTGTGAGTGGCATATCCTTCCTTCAATTTTACATGCTTGTTCGTGGAAAGAAGTCATATCTTGTTTGTTATTATTTTCCAGCTCGACCTATTCTGATAGAGACTCCTTTTACTTAATCAGCTCATCCATCTAAACTTTCAAGTCTTCCACCTACTGATTTGTTTTTGACTCTTTTGTCTCCAATTCACTTATGTTGGCGTCAAAATCACTTCTATCGGCCTCCATGATCATTAGATGTACAGTCAAAGCATCCTTTTTTGCTTCTAGATTCTTATAATTGGACAGTAATTTGTCATTTTTAGCAACTGCAACATCATGCTTCCTCTTCAACTCTATTCCCTCACTTCGTGCTTTCACTAAGTTATCCTTTAGTTTCAACATTATCTCTTTGTTGAGCTTAATGTCATTCAACAACTTATCGACATTATCTGCACTTGCTTGTGCAACTGCTATGCTCACAGATGCTATGAACTTGGGGTCTTTCTAAGTGCCTTCCATGATAGTGTTGTCTTGAACAGTGACCACAACAGGTTTTGTTCCCATTTTAAATATTTTCTTTGACCTTCTAGTGATTTTTTTCCTCCTTGAATATTCAAATATTATGGTGTCTAACTTTGCTATGGTATGTTGTTTGGATGGGATAAATGGGGTGAGACCAAGGTCTATGAATGGGAGGTTTCCCTCAGTAAGTGTGACTCCTAACACTCCAGGAAGGTCTATATCCATGTCTTGTGGTCTTGTGCCTCCACCTTGGGCTTCTTCCCTTTCCACATCTTCCTTGGACTTGTATTCTTCCTCTTTTCTCTTTTGTTGCTCGGCTGCTTCCTTTTCCTCTCTCTCTCTTCTTGCTTCTTCTTCCTGTCTTCTATTGTCATGTTCTCTTCTTTGTTTATCTGCTTCTTCCTTCTGTAACCTATTTTATTCCTCTGTCTACAACCTTTATATCTCTTGCTGTCATTATGTTTTTGCTGCATGTATCCTTTCGGCTTCTTCTCTTTGTTTCTGCAATTCGGCCTCTTTTGCAGTACAGACAACATGACTGGGGCCAACACCACTTTTCCAAACAAAACATTTATTTATCTCATTCATATTACTTTCTCTTCAATACACCTCCTCATCCTTAAGGGAGTGATCCCTGTATTCGAATTTAATTTTGCACAATGCACAATGTTGGGCAACCTTTTGTCGGCTATCATTTCTCATGAATTTGTTTTCTCCAAAATGGAACACTTCTAAGTATTTTATGAAAACCTATCTGTCACGTCCCCTCCCATCCAACAAGCTAGATGGAGAGGATCGTGACGGTTGAACCGGGCATCCAGCCCCATATATTGAAATCAAACATTCAAATTGAAGAATAAATATGCATACACATTCACATAATACATAAGAGAGATATGAAGATGCATAATTATCAGAAATCACAGCGGAGTAATAAGAATTTCACGTCCATCATACATTTAAGATGTTCATCAAATGATAATTGCCAATTTACACAAGAGAATACTTATCTCAATAAGGCAGTCCCACGCAACTGGCTATGCAACTGCAACGTTCCACCCAACCGTAGGCCAGTGTGCTCCTCAATCTTTCGGCACCACTGCCACCCCCGAGCTGGGCATGATCTCTACAAGGAACCAGGGAACAACAGACTCACACATAGCCAAACATACACCAAAATGAGCCAAGCCAATCTACAATTGGGTTTATCAGGCTGCTAGGAGATGGGAAGGAAGAATTGCTAAGCTAGTGAGCTCAACCACAGAGCTATGGGTACCCCTCCCAGATCTATTCAGCTTGGCACTCACAATGCCTACACACCCAACACCAGGAAGTATTCTCTTCACTGCCACACAGTCCCTCAAGCCATACCTTCCTCTCTAGTGCTCTCAGGGTGTGCATAGAAAAGTAGCCAGCCCTCTTGATCTTCTTGAGAGGATATTCCCTACACTAGGTTTATCAAGCTAATTCTGTCCACTACCATTCCAGTTTCTTGCTTACAGGTTCAAATCAAAACCAGGATGCACACAACAGCAAACTACACTTGCTGAGCATGAGAAAACGTTTCCAACAATGGGATATATGAGATGGGGTTTCCTGGACTTTAGAAAAACGTGGGTAGACTCAAAACATGTTGGCACTTGGAAAATTCGACTGGGGAAACAGAACCCATTTCAGAAAAACGCCCCAGGGGCAAAAACGACCTCCCTACAGCCCCCAAAACGTGGCCCTTCACTCCCAGACTACTGTATATGCAAAAACGAACTCCCAGGCATGGGAAGATGCAAGATTTTGCTGAAAAACGTGAAGAGAATGACCCAGATAGCTCCCACTGCGTGAATGAATGAAGACTGCCTATTCCCCATGGCTTTGGGCACCATTTCGTGGGTGGTTTCTTGCCCCACAAGCAAAAACATGATTTTCCAAGTTGATGGCTTGCCCATGCATGAAAATGGCTTGCCCATACTCTTTCATTCCCAAGGCATTAACTGCCTTAACCAATTTCTTGGAAGAATTAAATGATTGGGTACATGAGACAAAATGGGTAGTTGGTGGTTTATGGGTTTCCCCATTGACACATGGATTAATACCATTGGCTCAAGGGTTTGAATAGTTTCCCTCCCTTTTCCTTGTAGAACCATGCCCCTTCTCTTTTGTTGCATTGCATAGCTAGTTGTGGGTATTTTGCATTAAAATTCGTATTTACATGATGTCTTATATACATTGTGCCCATCTCGCACAAGAACCATAGGCATCTATTTTAATTGCCGATACATAAACGCTAAATCAATGGTGGGGCCTTGGCCTTGAGCTCCTCACCATGATTAAGTTACAATATTTACATCATTTACAAAGGGGGTCAAAATGGGGACGTGACATACCCCTCCCCTTACATTAGCACTGTCCTCAGTGCTCATCAAAATTGAACAAAAATGGATATGCCATCCTCATGGCATCCTCCAACTCCCATGTAGCCTCATCGGGACCGTAGTGCTTCCATTGCACCTTTACCTGTCCGATGGCTCGGTTCCGGAGCAATGTTACTTTCTTGTCTAGGATGCGCAATGGATCGGTTTGGAATTCTCCCTCGGGTTCCACCTGGATCACATCCCAATTAATCACATGGTTAGGATCATGTACATATTTCTTTAGCAAAGAGACATGAAAAACATTATGAGCTTTAGTGCTAGCAGGCAATGCAAGTCTATATGCAACTGGCCCTATTCTTTCAAGCACTTCAAATGGCCCACAATATCTAGGTGATAGCTTGGCACAGCTCCCAAGCTTCAAGGAACTCTTCCTTGATCTTACTCTAAGATACACATGATCCCCAACATTGAATTCCCTATGCATTCTGTGTTTATCTGCATAGCTTTTGTGTCTATCCTGGGCTGCTTTTAAATTTTGTCGGATCTTTACAACCTCTTGCTCCATTTCCTTAAGCAATTCTGGCCCAAGTACAATTCGGTTCACTGGATTGTCCCAAGTCACGGGTGTCCTACACCTTCTGCCGTACAAAGCCTCATATGGACTCATTCCCAATGATTCTTGATGCCCATTATTATATGCAAACTCTACCAGGTGTAAATAATCCTCCCACTTGGATGGCTTGTCCATTACATACATGCGGAGCATGTCTTCAAGTACCTGATTTACTCTTTCTGTTTGCCCGTCTGTTTGAGGATGGTACGCGGTGCTAAAGTTCAACTGTGTACCCAAATCTGCAAAGAGAGCTTTCCAAAAATTGGAAGTGAACTTGGTATCCCTGTCAGAAATTATTGCCTTAGGCAACCCATGTAATCTAAAAATTTCCTTCATGAAAATATCTGCAATGGCATCGGCTTTATGTGTGGACTTAACCGGTATAAAATGTGCTGCCTTGGTTAACTTGTCCACCACAACCATGATGGAATCATGTTGTCTCTTAGTCATTGGCAATCCTGTAATAAAATCCATGGAAATTATTTCCCATTTCCATTCTGGAATTTGCACTGGGTGCAATAAAACTGCTGGGTGTTGGTGTTCAACCTTTACCTGTTGGCATTCCATGCACTTAGAAATGTATTCAGCAACATCCTTCTTCATGCCTGGCCAGAAATAATATCTCCTTGCTGTAGCAATTGTTTTCTGATATCCTGGGTGACCAGAGTATGGAGCTTTATGGATCTCATCCATAACCATTCTCCTCAAACCTGCCGCATTTGGAATATAGACCCTATTCTTATAAGTAAGAAGTCCTCCTTCTTCCAAATGATAGCCCTCATACTTCCTTTCAATGTTTTGCTGCTGCAATTTGCTCTTTATCTGCTCATACACTTCATCCTCAACCATATGGTTAACAATCTGCTGCCTCAAATCTGGTTGGCAAGTGCTAAGCGCTGCCACATACATTTCATGTACCTTCCTGCTGAGTGCATCAGCCACCTTGTTTTCTTTCCCTTTTATGTGTTTGATCTCGAAATCAAATTCACACAAAAATTCCAACCATCTAGCTTGCCTAGCATTTAAAGTTGGCTGATCAAACAAGTACTTCAGACCACAATGGTCTGTCCTTAACTCGAATTTTCTTCCCATTAAGTAATGCCTCCACATCTTCAAGGCATGTACTATGGCTGCAAGTTCTATATCATGAGTAGCATAGTTCTTCTCATGCTCCTTCAACTTTCTTGATTCATAGCATATCACGTGGTTGTCTTGCATAAGAACTCCTCCAAGTCCTTGATTGCATGCGTCTGTACACACCACAAAATCTTTTTCCGGATCTGCAATTTTCAGAATAGGTGCACTCGTAAGAAGATTCTTCAACCGTTGAAAACTTTCCTCACATCTTGGTGACCATTCAAATTTTATCCCCTTCTTTTGCAAAGAAGTGATCGGGTTAGCAACCTTGGAGAATCCTTCGAGAAACCTCCTGTAGTAACCAGCAAGGCCCATAAAAGATCTCACATCAGTCACATTCCTTGGAGTTGGCCAATTCATAATGGCTTCAATCTTCTCAGGGTCTACAGATATTCCTTCGTCGGAGATGATGTGACCCAAATAATGAATTCTATCTTTATAGAAGTCACATTTGCTCAACTTTGCATACAGCTTATGCTCCCTTAGTAATTGCATTGTCATTCTCAAATGTTCTTCATGTTCTTCTTCATTCTTAGAATAGATGAGAATGTCGTCTAGGAATACAAGAACAAACTTGTCCAAATACTTGCTAAAAACATTATTCATGAGACACATGAATGTAGCTGGTGCATTTGTGAGACCGAATGGTACCACTACAAATTCATAGTGTCCATACCTCGTTCTAAAGGCTGTCTTATGAATATCTTCTTCCTTGATTCTTACCTGATGGTAACCAGACCTCAAGTCAATCTTTGAAAATACCTTTGCTCCTCTCATTTGATCAAAAAGGTCATCAATTCGGGGCAACGGGTATTTATTCTTCACTGTGACTTTGTTCAACTGCCTGTAGTCAATACATAACCTGAGTGTTCCATCTTTCTTTTTCACAAATAGAACAGGTGCTCCCCACGGGGACACACTTGGCCTAATGTATTTCTTTTCCAGCAACTCTTGTAATTGCATTTTTAATTCTAGCAATTCCGGGGTACTCATCCTGTACGGTGTCTTGGACACTGGTGCCGCTCCTGGCACAAGCTCAATTGTAAAGTCAATGTCTCTCTTTGGAGGAAGTCCTGGAATCTCATCTGGAAAAACATCCCTGAATTCTTGCAATACATGATAGTCCTCCAGCCTAAGAGTTTCACTCTCTGCTGCCTCTAAAACGTGAGCTGCATACAATTGACATCCCTTCCTACAGAACTTCTTCAGTTGCATGGCTGAAACCTGTCTAACAGAAGTCACCTTTGGAATGCCTTTTACAACCCTCGGGTTTCCTTCTTCGTCCATGCATTCAAATGTCTTATTGTAGCAGTCAAGTTTAACCCTGTGTGCTTCCAACCAATCCATTCCAATGAGAATATCATAGGAACCAAGTGGCAAAATATTCAGATCTGCATAAGTGAATAGCCCATCCATCTCTAATGGACATTTCTCTACTATTTCGCTAACTTTTCTCTTGGTTCCAGTGGCTAGTTGAACTAACCAAGATTTACTATGCTTTAATTTCTTGAAAGCACAAATCTCAACAATTCTAGGAGTGACATAACTGTGAGTAGATCCAGGATCAATCAAAATAGAAACAGATTGCTTAGCAACCTTACCTTCAACTTCAACCACAGTTGACTGATGATCTGCCTGGCGGTCTTCTACTGCTGCATAGATCCTAGGGATTGTCCTTGCCACCTGACCCACAGTTCCAGCTCCTTGGATGTTGTGAACTTGATTTGCATTCCCATTCCTATGTGGACAGTTCCTAAGCATGTGGTCTCCTCCACAACCCCAACATTGAAGTGGTTCTCTTGGCTCCTTTGGATCTCTTGGCTTGTCTCCCATCATCCTAGTTGGCTTAGTCACAACCTGTGATGGTTGCCTTTGCTGATTCCGGAATTGAGGAGGCTTGAACCCCTTCTTCCTTTGATCAAACTTCTCATTTTTCTTATCCTTCCATGCCTTATGGAATTCTGGTTTGCTTCTGTTTTGATCAAAGCAATACTTGGCCTTTCTTATGGTCTCCTCTAGAGTCCGAGGTTCATCAAACTCAATTCTATCTTTATACGACTGGGGCAGTCCACTTAGGAAACGCTGAATTTTCACCTTATCATCTCGAATATACTTAACATACCTCAGCAGCTCCAAGAACTTGTTTGCATATTCTTCCATGGTCGATTGTCCCAATCTCAGCTCATGGAACTCTTTGATCTTATCATCATAGTACCTATCCGAGAGGTACTTCTGCTTGAAGTATTTCGTGAACTGCTTCCACACGATCTTCCTTTCGTTGATCTTCTTCACTTGCCTGGTGTGTTCCCACCATATAGATGCTCTTCCATTCAAGTTGAAGATGGCTACCCTTGCTTTCATATTTCCTGAGTAGTCTTGGACTTGGAAATATTTTCTCATCCCAAGAAGCCAAGCTTCAGCTTCTTGACCAGATTTTACCTCTCCGTCAAATGTAGGAGGTTTTGCCTTCTTAAATTCCCCATGTGAACTGTTCTTGTAGTGCTTCTTCCTCTTACTCATGTGAGATGAAGAGCTTGAACCCTCAATGGATTCTTCAGAGTCAGATGACTCATTGGGAGATATTTCTGGACTATACGTTCTGTCTGTAGAAACTCCTCTTGGGCTACTGGCCCTCTTACGGGAATTTCTTCTAGAGCTGCTCCCACCCCTTTCTGGATTTGTTATCTGATGCCCAGAGTTTATTTGCCTTTGGATGTCTGTTAAACTCTGCAGCATGGCTGCATTCAGCTGATTTTGTTCTTCCTGAGCTTTAATCATCCTTTCATTATCTTCCCTATAGCTTTGCAATTCCACCCTTAGGCTTCTCATGGTGGCTGCAACATCTGGAGGGGTCTCTTGATTTCTTCTCCCATTAGATTCTGTTTCAGCATTCTCAACCTGTATGTTCTCCCCCATGGCATCTGTCTCAGGTTCATAGGGATCCTGTGCATCATTCATGATGTGCATTTTCTTGGCCCAACCAAGATCCAAAATTTTTTTCCACTGTATTATTTAGAGTGTTATCCTGCTGTAACTGTGACTCTCTGAAATGTGTTCATCAAAACAATTGTTAGCTGCATTACATTCTCAGAATTCACAAATTACTTCATGCACGGGGAAAAATGCCATACTAACAACTTGTCGAATCACAACAATGAAATATGAGGGGAGAAGAAAAAGGGGGTCAAGGGGGCTTGCCCCCTTGTGGCTTCCCTGCGCCACAGCAGGGCGGGTCGAGGGCAGCGCCCTCGTTTTTTTTTTTAGAATCACGCCGCATCGGGCGGTTCGCGAATTCCTGCCGCAACGGGCAGTTCGCTGAATCCTGCCGCGATGGGCGGTTCACACACTGCTCCCGCAACTGCGGGGAGGTTCATTATATGCTCCCGTAATGGGCGGGGTGATATGCTGAAGGCTTCCGCAATGCGGGCCGGTTCACTGTGTATTCCCGCGACTGCGGAGAGGTTGGCTGAATGCTGCCGCAATTGCGGGGCGGTTCGGCGACAGCTTCCGCAATTGCGGAGCAGTTCGCCGAACGCTTCCGCAACGGCGGGGCGATCTGCCGAGCGGAGCCATTCGGCGAAGGCTTCCGCAGTTGCGGAACGATTCGCCGAAGTCTTCCGCAGTTGCGGAACGATTCGGCGAACTCTTCCGCGTTTCGGAACGATTCGCCGAAGTCTTCCGCAGTTGCGGAACGATTCGGTGAACTCTTCCGCGTTTCGGAACGATTCGCCGAAGTCTTCCGCAGTTGCGGAACGATTCGGTGAACTCTTCCGCGTTTCGGAACGATTCGCCGAAGTCTTCCGCAGTTGCGGAACGATTCGCGGAATCCTTCCGAAATTTCGGAAGAGAATTCCTTCCGCAACTTCGGAAGAGAATTCTTTCCGAAAAATTCCGACACTTAGAAAAATTTTTCATTTAAACAAAAATTTTCTCCGCTGTTTCGGAGCCATTGGCTGAATTCTTCCGCTGTTTCGGAGCGGTTCGCGGAATCCTTCCGAAATTTCGGAAGAGAATTGCTTCCGCAATTTCGGAAGAGAATTCCTTCCGCAATTTCGGAAGAGAATTCCTTCCGAAAAACTTCCCTTCGCAAATTTTCGGAAAAATTCTCGGAACGCTTCCGAAATTTCGGAACGATTCGCCGAATGCTTCCGCTGTTTCGGAAGGCATTCGGGAATTCCTTCCGAAACAGTCTTAAACCAAAAATTTCCAGAACAGACTTAAAACGGAAATTTTCAAAAACAGACTTAGGAAATTTAAAATCTTCCCTTGTAATTTCTATCAGTTTTGGCCCATAGAGGCCCAATGCTGCAACGCAGCTCTGATACCATTCTGTCACGTCCCCTCCCATCCAACAAGCTAGATGGAGAGGATCGTGACGGTTGAACCGGGCATCCAGCCCCATATATTGAAATCAAACATTCAAATTGAAGAATAAATATGCATACACATTCACATAATACATAAGAGAGATATGAAGATGCATAATTATCAGAAATCACAGCGGAGTAATAAGAATTTCACGTCCATCATACATTTAAGATGTTCATCAAATGATAATTGCCAATTTACACAAGAGAATACTTATCTCAATGAGGCAGTCCCACGCAACTGGCTATGCAACTGCAACGTTCCACCCAACCGTAGGCCAGTGTGCTCCTCAATCTTTCGGCACCACTGCCACCCCCGAGCTGGGCATGATCTCTACAAGGAACCAGGGAACAACAGACTCACACATAGCCAAACATACACCAAAATGAGCCAAGCCAATCTACAATTGGGTTTATTAGGCTGCTAGGAGATGGGAAGGAAGAATTGCTAAGCTAGTGAGCTCAACCACAGAGCTATGGGTACCCCTCCCAGATCTATTCAGCTTGGCACTCACAATGCCTACACACCCAACACCAGGAAGTATTCTCTTCACTGCCACACAGTCCCTCAAGCCATACCTTCCTCTCTAGTGCTCTCAGGGTGTGCATAGAAAAGTAGCCAGCCCTCTTGATCTTCTTGAGAGGATATTCCCTACACTAGGTTTATCAAGCTAATTCTGTCCACTACCATTCCAGTTTCTTGCTTACAGGTTCAAATCAAAACCAGGATGCACACAACAGCAAACTACACTTGCTGAGCATGAGAAAACGTTTCCAACAATGGGATATATGAGATGGGGTTTCCTGGACTTTAGAAAAACGTGGGTAGACTCAAAACATGTTGGCACTTGGAAAATTCGACTGGGGAAACAGAACCCATTTCAGAAAAACGCCCCAGGGGCAAAAACGACCTCCCTACAGCCCCCAAAACGTGGCCCTTCACTCCCAGACTACTGTATATGCAAAAACGAACTCCCAGGCATGGGAAGATGCAAGATTTTGCTGAAAAACGTGAAGAGAATGACCCAGATAGCTCCCACTGCGTGAATGAATGAAGACTGCCTATTCCCCATGGCTTTGGGCACCATTTCGTGGGTGGTTTCTTGCCCCACAAGCAAAAACATGATTTTCCAAGTTGATGGCTTGCCCATGCACGAAAATGGCTTGCCCATACTCTTTCATTCCCAAGGCATTAACTGCCTTAACCAATTTCTTGGAAGAATTAAATGATTGGGTACATGAGACAAAATGGGTAGTTGGTGGTTTATGGGTTTCCCCATTGACACATGGATTAATACCATTGGCTCAAGGGTTTGAATAGTTTCCCTCCCTTTTCCTTGTAGAACCATGCCCCTTCTCTTTTGTTGCATTGCATAGCTAGTTGTGGGTATTTTGCATTAAAATTCGTATTTACATGATGTCTTATATACATTGTGCCCATCTCGCACAAGAACCATAGGCATCTATTTTAATTGCCGATACATAAACGCTAAATCAATGGTGGGGCCTTGGCCTTGAGCTCCTCACCATGATTAAGTTACAATATTTACATCATTTACAAAGGGGGTCAAAATGGGGACGTGACACTATCCAACTTTCACCTTAGAAATTTTTTATTCCCCAATAGAAAATGGTAATGGTGGGTAAGAGGCCTTATTATGTGCATTCAAAAAGCTGCCAGCCCCATTAACAAAAACATGCCTCACAGCCTCCTTGTGTACTACAAAGTCATTTACTTAGGCATTAGAGATAGGGCTTTGGAACCCCCATACATTATGATGTAGGTTCCTTTAGGAGAAAAGTAATAATCTATGTACTCAGTTATGACTTCCATAGCGTTATCGAATAGGTAGTTTGGTTCTTCATTAAAAATCAACCAATACAAAGGAATGATTAATTCTTCACATATGAGCTTGTAATAGCTCGCATATTTATGGGCCCATGTTACTTGATAGGCCACATAGAGGAGGGACTCATCCTGATTCCAGATACATCCAAATTTAGGGAATCGGTTCTCGATAATTATGCAATCCATAAGATATGAGGACATGAAGAATTTTGCTTTCTTCTGGGTCATTCCTCCTTGGGCTGCAGCTATCGTCGACACCAAGGTCTCTGATATGCTATCTTCCTAATTAGATACACTACCATGGAAGGCTATATGATATATCAAGGGAACCGATTTTATCTTGTTAATGTTCCCATTTTCTCTACCGAACACTCTGCTTAAAATCAAAGATATAATTCTAAAAGGTGTCCTTGAACTCTGGCTGTTGTATTCCCCACTCGCTTTCATCCTTAGTTATTTCCCTAGGATCATCATTTTCTTGGTGTATTCAAAGTGTTATGTAATCACACCCCTGATACAGTCCTCTGTCATCATGACTCTAGGTGATGTAAATCTATATTTCACAACTATGTGACCGGGTTGAAAAGAATCAAACCCTTCTCCCCTTGTGTTGGAGATAATCCTTGTGCCAACATCTATGTATAGTATGATCGATCTGATGACGTCAAAACATGGAAAAAGATCTAGGCATGTGGTTTCTTTATGGAGGGCATATTTATTGATATTTTGATACACCATCATTTCTTCAATGGATGCATTAGGTAAATTTTGATCTCTTATAAGATGGTAGAGTTCACCCCATTTGTATTCTGGAATAATTCCTGTTGCTGCTTGGGTATCTTCAAATATAGCCTCCATTGGGGTGTCTGCAACAACTTATATGCCAGAATCTGATTCAGTTATCTTGAGCTTCCTCTTGGTGGCCTTTTTTTGCATTTCGGAATCATGATGAAACATCAAATCAATGTGTAAGCAAGTTTTAATGTTAAATTAATAAACCTAACCAACATGTAAAGCATCTCTTATCAATATTGTCCGTAGGAAAACAAAGTTAAGGAAATCATTACTTCCATGATGTTGTAGGTCTCAAGAAAGTACACTGGGGTGTAATAGCCAATATGTAACTGAAACTTCCTGTGAAAATACTCTAAAAGAGGTTTACGAATGTCTTCAAAAATATTCCAAACACAGCCTCACTCCCTAATTATAAATTCGTTTTGAAAATTTTTAGCCAATGTTTTACTTTAGCCCATTCTATCTAGAGAAGATTAAAAGTATAAAAAAATGGATTTTCTCTTAAAATATATGGGATTTTCACTCTCTAAAAGATCAGAAAGTTCACAGTACGCAAAATTATTCAACCCTCTCTTTCCCAATTAAAAACAATAGGCTAGGCGCTACAACAAAGACAAACTATTTTGATAGATTTCTTATAATTTTGTGATAAAAAACAAGTTCTAAATTATCAACATTATGGTTTGTAAAGGTTATTGAACCTTGTTTCGTCAATGCTTGGTCCAAGAAATCGCAACAGCGCCGTATCGAAAAAATCAAATGGAACATAAGTAAGTAGGGTTTTGTGAGGTAGTCCCATATCCGGAGAAAACACCACTAGCAGGTTGATATGTATTAGTGCTCATTCTACTCCCTATTGTATATTAACCCCACAAGGTTAGGTCAACTAGGAAGTGCGATAAGGGCCCTCAATATGGGCACCACCAGATGGTAGGTATGGCCTAGGGCGTTCGATATGACGGGAAGAACCCTAGCAAGGTTCGATTGAGAGACCTTGACTTTTAGAGTCACCAAAATGATATCGACAAATCTAGGCCCAACTGGACGAAAAAAAATGTTTTGTCTAAGGTTTTTCAAAAATAAATATAAAAACAAAAAATGTAGACAAACTAACAGCAAACACGTTCCACACAAGGGAAAATTTCCAATTGAGAGGATGTCTTTTCGAACATAGAACACAAGGTTACAAAATGGCCTACCTAGCAGTTGTAGATTGGTCGCAAGAACAATTATCAATGATGTTTGGCGTCCGATGTCTGGTGGAAGCTCTAATTGCAAACAACGTAAGAAATGATTGTAATAAACTGGTTTTACCCATTATATAACCTTTCAACCCTAGTAATAAATGCGTGAGGGTAAATGTTGGCAGGGTCCACTAAATGGTCAAGGCCATTTCAACACATTTTCAAATTCACCACTGACCATGTTTCGCATCTATTTCATTTTTTGCACCGAACTATTTTGGCATTTTACACGTATTTGCACCGAAATGTGTCGGCAATCCTTTCTTAATTCCTGCTGATCACTCTTCCAAAACCTTTTCAGTACTATTTAGAATGTTGTAGCGAAGAGGGTTGGCGATATTTATTCAATCATGATGATACTTATTTTCTTCATCGCGCCGTAGATGTTTCGCCACTTTCTCTTATTTCCTCGTAAGAGGGCTTCCTATTTTTCCATCAACACGCTTCGGCGTAAATTTTTCTTTGTGCAGCGAAACATTCGGGGCTTCTTCCAATCCTATGTTGACCTTCCTTTTCACCACAGTGTTATTGGCATTCATTTTCTTTTCACTCTGAAACTGATCAGCGTGCCTTTTACTTTCACCCTAAAATGTGTCGATGTGACTCCAAGTTTTGCTCCGACATGCGAATTTCAAAACAAAAACTCTAAGTGCTTCGGCGAAATCTTACAAGGCTTCCGATTGTTTCAGCGAAAAATGTCGATTTTCTCCGACACAGACATATTACCAAGGAAACCAACATTTCTTTGATCCTTTTAGCAATTCTTGGTGAGTAGCTCTGACTGTTTCGGCGGAAAAATCAAGTTGCAACGATTCAAAAACTTGCCCCTTTTAGTAGTTTTTTCAAGAAAATTTCTAAGTGACAAGAGGTAAACTTATTAGGATGAGAAAAAACTCTAAGTAGATCAAAAATAGAAGGAGGGGCCCTACAATTTTAAGAAAACGTTTGGGGATAGGGTTGCAGCAACAACAATTGGTGACTAGCTGGTGAACACAGATCTCTAAAAAATTCTTCTTGAAGATCACAATTGCTTGTATGTTATTTATCCTAATTATAAAATGATGCCTCATCAATCTTTCAAGATTTTAGAAGGCCAAAGTTTTATACAGAGCGATAGGATTTCTTGAATCATATTGGTCGCTCATTTCAGGAGATAGGGTAACCTAGACCAGATTTTCTGACCACTCTCCTAAGGCCATAATATGGAATTTCATTTTTTTAGTTCGATATTTCGGTTACCACGAAATATGACTCCACAGGATCGTAACAAAATCAAATAGATGTGTTCGTTTGTTCTTCATTCCCATGCTATAAGCATTTATTTAGATGCTTCCATTTGATGAGTTTGTCATCTGAGTCTTTCCTTAATAGCCTTCTTTGGTCTCCAATATTTCACGTTGGTTCTTCCATCCATAATTTCCTTTTGTGTGAGTGATAAATTTATTTGTTTTTCATACTCATAGACGGATAAGAACTCTTTCACGATTTTTCATCTAGGCAATCTTCTTGATTGTATGTGTTCATTTTTAAAACCATTTCTTTGATGGAGATGAAACTTTCAAAATTTTGACTTTCTTTATGAGCCTTTTGGCTTTCATTTTGTAGCATGTGGTCATTTTGATTGCCACACATCTGTAAGACTTTGTTGGGCCTAGGCCAAGTAAGGCATTTTTGTGGAAGATAGTTTTTTGGAGCTGCGAAGTTGAGCGGAGCGTAGTATCGGTAGGATAGGAACCGTGCAGCTGAGCGCTACTAGTTCCGCGAAGAGGTAGCACCATGCAGTGCCAACAAAACACCTATTTTGGGTAAAGAATGAAAGGGAAGGTCGAGCTGTGAAAGCGACCTGTTTGGGTTGAAGTACTCCATGATTCCCAATGGGCAGGTAAGGCGTGGTGCAGAAGGAAAGCGACCGGTCACACGAGCAGAGGTAGCACAACATGAACTAGCCACACAAAGTTGTCAGAGAAGGAACGGAGGGGTGAAAGAGACCCGCTGGCATGCACTCGACAGGAGGGATGAAATCGATGTGACCATGCGTAGAGGATGGCCACAACGAAAAAGTCGCTATTAGAGCCTAACAGTCTTGTTTAACGGAGCAACCATGCCAGTTTTGGGTAACCTTAGGATTTTGTCCCACTTGATTGTAAAGATGTGACCTAAGGGCACGGTCTATAATGTTGGAATATTCACACCATCATTTTTATATTTTGCATGCCACTGCATGCATCTAGTCATCATCATGGTGGTCTCCCAACACCTAGAGCTTGTTTCTAGCTCTCTAGAGCCTGTCTATAGCCCCCATTTGGCCTCCTACCTACCTAATGCACCCTCCTTCACTTTTGCATGCCACTACATGCATCCAATCATCATCATGGTGGTCTCCCAAAACCTAGAGCTTGTTTCTAGCTCTCCAGAGCCTGTATACAGCCCCCATTTGGCCTCCTACCTACCTAATGCACCCTCCTTGGCTTCTCTACAAGGAAAGTGTGCCTCTCCCACCTACCATAGCTAGTTTGAGCGCCTTTGCTCACCTACCACCTGTTATCACTCAATTAGGGTGCCTTATCTCACCTACTAGGAGCTATCATTCAGTTCGTGCATTGATTGAGTAGTTCTTCCATTGATTGCTCATGTTGACTACTTGTCACTTCTAGTTAGCTAGTTATGGAGTTCCATTTGACTATTTGACAATCTCATGCGCCCCCCTTGGACTCTCCATTCCCTGATTTGTGCACAGATGGTTTTGTTAGACTCAGTTAGACACACTTGACTGAATATTACCATTTATGACTGATACTATTGACTAGATGATGTCTCCATTGTTATCCAAGCTAGACTTTGAGTTAGATAGCCTCATGCACCCACCTTGGAGTCTCCATTCCCTAATTTATGGCTAGATGCTTCTATTAGATTCAGTTGGACACACTTGACTAACTCTTACCATGTATGAATGATACTACCGACTGGATGATGTCTACATAGTTATTCATGCTAGACTTTGAGCTCATATTCGAATGCCCTACTTGGCTAATTCGAGTCCTATATGATGCCTCATCATAGATTATTGTATACACACTTTACATTCATTATTCATTGTACGATATTGGCATTGTCCATTATTCTGTGTTTATGAGTGATTATTGAGTGCAAGCTTCTCTTCTTCTTTGGAAATAATCTTGAGAGTTTGATTATGAGATTGTTATAGTTGCTAGATCCTAGCAGATTATCACATGGTATCAGAGCAGGCAGCAACTATTCGAATTGCAGCCATTGCAGCATTTCTTTGAGCAACTATCTTTCACTTGTGCACCAGAAGCTTCTGAGTTTCCACAGCAAGTCCTGGTGCTATTAGTTGAATTCATTGGAGAAATCTAGTGAGGTCTAGCCAGGTGTGAAGGACTTAGTCTATGTGCCAATTGTCCTTAAGGTAGTGTTCAGTCAAAGTGTAGCATTCTCCATTAGCAAAAATTCCCTTTTTTTGCAGGTTTATTGACCCATTCAGAATCTTCTTCAACTATTCACCTTCTTCTATTAATATGGATCTAAAGCTCACATCTTCCAACTATGAGTGGAAATCCAAAATAGATCTCTTCATGAGATCCAAGAGCTTCACCCGAATACTCAACGGAACGATGGTAGAACCTCTCAGTGCAGTTGAAAAGTCCAAGGACTTGGATAGGTTTGATGAAGTAGTTGGTCTCCTCCTTCTCTCAATTTCTGAAGATCTTCACTTCCATGTCATTGATCTTACATTTGCTAAAGAGGTTTGGGAGAATCTCAAATCCCTTTTTGGACAGAAAGATGGTATGAAAGGACATAAATTGGAGAATGAGCTCATATGTTTGAGTTCTGACAGTTTCGAATCTATCAATGCCTTCCTCACCAAGTTCAAAAGCTTGATATCACAGTTGAAAAGATATGAGATAGTGAAAGAAGACAAGCAACTTATACTTGCTATTCTCTCAAAGTTGGGGCCAAACTTCTCAGTTTGTGTCTCTACTTTCTAGTTAGCTAAGATGTTGTGGCTAGGGTTTTCACCCTAGCTTGTGCAGATGGGAACCTACTAAGGAAAACGGATTCCTTAGTAGCAGTTCAAGAAAATAGTAAAAAATCTAATGTAAACAGTAAAAACTAATCTAACATGTGCATGAACATTCATAAAATAAACTTACAGTAAACAATAAAAAATTTAGATTCTTTCAGATAAAACAAATATCCAAAAGATTGACATTTTTTATTCACAAAAAATGGAGTTACACGTGAAAGGTTACCTCAATGGTGAGGTTGGTTAAGCTTGAGCAGCCATAGGGACGAATTGCTCCATTGCTCCAATGGTTCCTTCTCTTCTCCAAATGCAATGGGGATTGGCCAAAATGGCTCACTCAAATGGTGAATCTAAGCACACATGGTGGGCTTAGGTTCTCAAGAATGAAATTGGTAGCATAAGTATAGGCAAGAATGTGGATGAATAATGAGGATCCTCTATCACCTTTTTATAGTTTTTGGGTGATGGAGAATACAGCCATGGTTTAGGGTAACCAATGGTATCGGTAAAATGGTTTAGGGTCTATTTTCCTCTTTTTCACTCTTTTTCCTTTTTTGAATTAATTTTTTGAATTTTATTCCCTTTTAATTGATCTTTGAGAATTTTGGATCCTTTTTGAGGGTTTTTTGGTATTTTTGAGGAAATTTAATTGTTTTGAGGAGAAAAAGATTGTTTTTGGCCTTTTTGGTGACCATTTGAAGGTCTTTTGAGGTTTTAGAGGCTAAAATAATAAGAAAAGTGGACAAATGGGTCATGTGACTAGGGAGATGAGCTAGTGAGCATTTTTTGGGTGTTAACAGATTGCCCCCTGATGTGTATGGCCAATAGACATCATAGTTTCTTTGTCTTTTTCCTGGGGTGTGGAGGAGAGAAGAGACCAATTGGAGACTGGAACAATGGCCCCATACAAACAACAAAAATTGAAAAATACATGGCCTTAATAATGAATGAGGAATAATCTCAATATATGGATGAGGCAGGCATACCCATGCTCGTGTCAATACATATAAATAACAATAAGGCCCAAAAAAGAGGACCTGAACAATATATGGAGAGCTGTTGTGTACATCATGATGGTCCTGAGGGGACACAAAGCTAGGACATACTCATGTTCATACCATGACTGATCTGAAGAACTGATACACTGGAAAAAAGCAACAGTCGTTCTGAATGGTGACAGAAAGATTGATGAACTACTGGATATGAACGTGTCCAACAACTTGGATGGAATCAATGACTGTGAGTGAGAATCTCTAGGGTACACTGAACTATATCTGAATTGTGTACTCGAGGAAATATACAACTAGGGTACTTCCGAATGCTATCGCCAAGTGCAACCTAGATATGCATAGGAAAATGTAATTGGTTGTTCCTAAAGTAGACTCACCAATGTGCTAGAGTTAGGTGACATCCGAGGTCTTCGACAAATAACCGAAAGGACCAATATCTTGTACGAATCTCAATGGTGTGATCAAGGTGTTGACGCCGAGCATGTGAGAAAAAATCATTTGGATAGGCACTAAGGACTCCTTTCAAACTGATCCATAGACACTCACCACTAATGGTGATGAGTCCAAGGCACAGGAACCTCTGGGTCTATCCTCTGGACTAGATTGGCTGGCATTGACAAAGGGAGACCTGCAACTACCAAGGCAATGATGTTTGCTTGATAGGAGTGCGAGGTGTAAGACCAAAGGGTGATAGTACTGAAGATGTGACTGACGTACTATGGGTATCGGGAACAACTGAGGTTGCAGAGTGGGGGGACACTCAAACTTCCTTTGTCCATAGAAGAATGACATGGATGACCTGGCAGCATATGAATCTAATCTTTGGGTATGGGGATCATGGCTTAAGGGACTAGGGGTAAGGACTGCAATGGTAAAAAATCAAGGAGACAAACTGGTGGATCATATATGGAAACTATGAAGGTGACATATCGCAGAATACTCTTAACAAAGGTGACCAAATTAGGGAAGCTGCCATACTAGTGTGACTAGATATGAGTTGTTGTGGCACCGAGAGGAACCATTGGGGCCTTCTTCATGGTTTAAGGATATCAAAGAAGGGATACAAGTGTGCTCAAGAAATGGTACTATCTTGTGGATTTGAACAAGCCCCAGACAGTTCATGCTCGAGGCTACTTTCAATTTTAGAGAGTCTAAAAGAAGAAAGTAGACTCCAATAGGGTTATTTTCCATGTGTTAATATCCAAGGCTCGAAAAAGCATAAAATGATGCAATGAAGAACTCTTCTAGCCGATGTGGCTAGAGTATTCCTTTTTCGTAATTAGTCTATATGGTCTGGAAAATGGGTAAACTTATACCAGGTAGACACCCTTTCAGATACTTTTAGCGAGCATGAAAGGAAGTAAGATTGCTCGACGATCTTTTCATTATTTTAGGAGTCATAAAAGAGCTTAACAAAAACACCCTTATTGCCTTTTTCGTAAAGAAATTGTTCGGCCTGAAAAAGGGGTGAAATTCTCGAGTGCGGTAAGTAATTCAAGGATTTCCTCATCACTGCAGAAGTACTATGTCGTCAAATCAGTTGACTGAGGTGCACTGGTGGATGGAATCACGTAGATGGTATTAATTTCTTTTGAGGGGGAAGATGTTTGGGGATATATTTCCTCAATAAGAGGAGGGGATGTCTCTAGGTCGACATTATTCAGTTTGTAGAGAGTTGCTTTGTAATCTGGGAGATCGAGGCAGTGATGTGAGTAATGGATGTAAATATCGCATATTGCACAAGGGTGATTGGTATGCATCGATTTATCATGAGGCTTACGGGTAAGGTCAAGTTTAACAACTAGGATGTTAGCATCGTTATCTAACATTTACATGTGTTCCTGAAGTGTTGGTAGTTGTGGACATTGGTGGGTAGCATGGCCCAAATCGTCTCACAAAGAGCATTTGGGGGGAGCATGAAATGTCGAGGGATTCTTTGTCATCTTTGGAGTAGGTGGGGTGGTGCAGGTTGCAGCTGGAGTAGTGTAGGTTTGTGAGCCTCTGCCCCTCGTGTAATGGGGCGAAGGAGGTGCATTACTAGATGTTGATGCGATTCTCACCCATGGAGGTGGTCGGTTCGTCACAGTGATAGCTTGGACAGGTTTTAAAATGACATTTGGTGTTGGGGGAGGGTTTGGATGAAGTAGGTACCACACAGGTATTCATAACGTTAACCCTAGAAGATTGAGCGTAGCCATTACTAGGGTGTTGACTATTCTTGAACGAGGAAATAGGAACGGGTTAGTGTTGATTGGTGTAGCTCCGACATGACTGGGCACTGAGGGTGGTTGCGACAGTAAAAGGTGTTGTTGATTGGGTGTCTGTGTATTGTGCGAGAGGGTGCACAAATTAGATATCTCGGTTGTCTGTGAAGGGGGTGGAATTGACTTGAACATGGAAGTCATCGGTGTCTGTGAGTATAGCTCGGGTCCGACTATGGATACGAACAACATAGGTGCGTTGTGAACGAGTTGTTCAATCATACGGAGAACATTTTCAAGTGCGACGGGGGCATTGGGATCGTAGTACGTCAATTGATCTATCTTGATCACACATCCCTCATGGGGGAACATCATGGTGTGAAAGACAGATGACGTGACAACCTTCATGGCATACATGTAATTGCGTCCTAGTAAGAGGTTGTAATCAAGCTGGGCATTGATGACCTCTATGTCAATAAGGATCATTTTACCACCTAATTGAACGAGCACATTAGCCACAAGGCCTTGCAGTTATGCTGAACGATCATCGTAAGCACGTAATGCAGTTGTGGATGGCTGTAGTGTAGGGGATCTAAGCTTCTGCCAGACAAATGTCGACATCATGCATGTGGAGCCACCTTCATCGATGATGTATCGATGAATCACAATGTTCTGAGTGGATACAAAAACCTGAAATGCTAATGTGGAGGGTAAACATGGTTCAACTTGTTCTAAATCGAATGCTATCATTCGTGAATCAGAAGGTTCTATCACCCCAATGGTGGATAACAATATTTTTTGCTGTGCAGGACAGTTTTTAAGGACTTCAAGAGTAGACATAGTAGCGGGGCACTGGGCTAGGTTATCTACAATGTTATAATTTGAAGTGGCACGAGCGTTAGGATTATTATTTAGTCGACACAGTGGGAAGCGAGGGACTTTTGGCCCCCCATCTAATGGTGCAGTAGGTATGCGTAATGGCTGATCAGTGGGAAGAGCCTTTGTGGCTTTATCAGCGGGAATGGCTTCAGTGTGGAGCCATATTTGTTTTGGCATGTTTGGAGGTGGACATCGGTCGAGGACATCATTAATAGATGGTGAGTACCTGAGTCCATGTGTTGGTAATCAGATGCAGCATAAGTGATTTGCTACTGTGGTGTCGTGGTTCCTTGTGGGGTATCCAACATACGAGCATTCACCACTCCTTGCGTGGGTAAAGGAGTTTGCAATACCATGGGTTGTGGTTGAGGAGATGGTGCTAGCTATGGTGCATGTCCTTGGTGTTGGGCATCATCGGTCCAAAGTTGGCGTGCTTTCTCCAAATGGGGGAAAGTGTGGGTGTAATGGTTGTATACCCCCCATATGGAGCATGGGTGGTTTGTTCGTAAGTTTGGGTATTTAGCCTATTTTGGTGGTCGATCAGGGTTTTGGTTGGTGGGGGAAGCGTTGTTATTATTTGGAGGATTAGGTGGCTGACTGTGTTGGTTCTAGGGTTGTTTATTTCCACGGTTGCATCCTCTTCCACGGTTCTATTGGCCTTGTTGATTACGTTGGGTATTTAGGTTTTGTGGAGGATTCTATAGTTCATACACTTTCCCTTAGGAAACAGGGGTATTTTGAGGTTTTGCAGGTGCAGGAGTAGGATGCTGTGGATAGTATGCGGGATGGACTGGAGGTGGTCCAGGTGCTGATAGTGGTTTTTGGTATGTCTGAGCAATTGGAGGTTATGGTGCCACAGGTGTTTCCTATGGTGGGTAATAAGTCGAGGGGGCTTGTGAGTCAACAAGAGCATGAGTGGCCTGTTGCTGGTAATATGTAGGATGTGCATAGGCTGAAGCTGCTCGACCGTAACATTATGGTGGACATGAGGGTCCATGAGTGTTGTTTGAGTGTGCGATGGGAGCATATGAAGTTGTAGCTCTGGAGTGAGATGTGGCCCGCGAAAGGTCGGGGCCAGTATTATTGCTCATAATGGAAAAGGGTTGGTTGTGTTACACAACATGGCCAATGATGCCATTGGCATCATGGGATGCCACCGACACGTCATTCTAGGAGGAATCACCACGGAGGGTGTCAAGTAAAATTGTATACAGGTATCCAGACTGGGCATAGATAAAATCAAACTACTGGGCTTTGAGAATGGCTTCTTCTTCTGACTGGGGTAATTCGGATGCCACATCTTTAGCAATGGTTGGGAGGAGAGATTTCAAAAACCAATGTAGGAAGATCTAGTCATCTAACTTAATCTTGCATAGACTGTGACGTTTACGCCACTCATGAATGTGATCAGTGATGTGAGTGGCCATTTTTTGTCTACAAGACAATAAGATCTCTACTCCTACATTGTAACTGATGGGTAACAAATAAGATCTCTACTCCTACATTGTAACTGACAGGTAACAAATAAGATCTCTACTCCTACGTTGTAACTGACGGGTAACAAATAAGATCTCTACTCCTACGTTGTAACTGACGGGTAACTGGAAGAACTGTAGAAAGGTCGAGGCGAGGTATGTAAAACTGGGGTGTGTCCCATGAGGTTGCTCGATATACCACTTAGATGCAGAGCCAATGAGGGTCTGTTGCAACAAGCATAGGCGGATGGAGTCATCTACTATGGAGTTGGGGGAATACCATAAATGGAAAGACATGATGTGATTTTGGGGATGTTCACCTGCCTTTCCCTCAAACTTAGGGATGTATGATGGGAGTTTGGTAGGAATGTGAGTCCAAGTGGGATCATGTCGAATAAGATTGTTCTTTAATCTTTCCAGGTCAGGGAGGTGAAGACTAGCCATGAATGGAAAATTGGTAAAATAATGTGACATGGTCGCTGGTGCGTATGTTCTGGTGGTAGCATTGTTAATCAGGCCGCTACCCCCAAAGTGTGAAGTGGGAATATGAGCCGTGGTAGGGAGGTGACCCCCAAACAAAGGTGTGGGGTTGGTGTGGGAGGGGCCTACGCCTCTAAGTGTAACGTGGGTCACAGATTGGGTGGGATTGGGTCAAGTAGCCGATGGAATTGGAATAGTGACAGGGATAGTAGGTGTGGGCCCCATCGAGGGCATACCCAGGATAGGTGTTGTAGTGGTGGCTATTGTGGTTGATGGGGTGGTGGTTGATGCTCCACCGACAATACCTATGAAAAATGAGTTGGAAGTCATACCAAGCATGGGGCTAGTCTATGTTGTGTATGTAGGGTTTTCTGATTCTACCTCAGAGTCAGATGTGAAATAAGGGCTGTCAGATTCGGGTGACAAGGCTCTACGCCAGTGATGAGTGGGGTCAAGTGACGAGGCTCTACGCGTGTGACGAGTGGTGTCAAGTGAACCGTACTGTGGGGATTCACCCCGGAAGCATTGATAACGTCTCAGGGACTCAATGGTGACAGACTCATAGTGAAGCTAGTAGGTACTGTCGAGTGAAAAGCTTGAAAACCTTAAATGCAACCAACTGTGCAGAACTAGAGCGCAAAAATTATGGCACTCATGCCAACAACAAATTCAAAATGCTCACTATAATAGTTGTGCCACTATAAGCGGAGTAACCAAAAAAGGTGGTCAGAATACCAATAAGCAAAACAACTCCTAAAATAAAAAATGGTGTACTCACTAAACCGGAGGGAGGTAAGAGAGCATGAAAACACCTAACTAAAATCTATGCTAGCTCAAACCAGATGTATCCTCTGCAAGGTGATGAAATCCAATTCAGATAATACGAAGAGTAGAACCAAATGGATAAATATCCACCTACTAGGAGGGACACTAGGTAAAGTAATCCTAGTAGAATGGCTACTAAGATACCCCGTTTATGACACGTCCAGAAAGGCAAATCCGTAGCTCTTGTTCTATCGCTGTCGCACTCCCAACAGGGTAGTACAACGAGAACAACGAGTAGGTAGCCTTTGATTACTGAATGGATTGTGGTATTCCACTCAGGCCTCAAGAACCAGTCATGTTACTTGCACTACTATGGGAGAGGCCTTTCTGACAAATTAGTGTATAACCGTGCCAAAAAGACTAAGGGATTTTGGTACCCTAATGGAAACAACTATGTCTCAAACGAAAGTGACTGAGGGGTGTTATTTGGATGCCTATCCCCTCTTTCTTACCTAACTAAAAATTTATTTTTTGTGCCCCAAGTGGGGTTAGAAGGTTGGTTGAGTTAGGTGAATTTTAAGGCTCACTTGTATTAAGTCGATAGATTTTGTGTGGGTGAAATGGTGTATCTAACAACATGCCATGCTTGGGAAACTAACTATCAATTATAAATGCTGAAATTTAACTTGCAAATGTTGAAATTTAACTGTAAATGCTAAAAAAAAAATTCTTTTTCAATGAAAATACTGAAAAATTTGTAAAGTGAAGCAAATAATAGAAAAATATCAAAAAGTAGCTTGGGCTATAGGAAAAACAAGTGGATGTTAAGGTGCAAGAAAAATCTGGGCCAAAAATGGGTCGGGAAAAATCAGAAAACAGATTGCAGGTTTTGGGCCGAAATGGGCGATCTAGGTCGCGGTTGTCTATGTGAAAACTCGCGGTCTGGGTCACGGCTGTAAGGCTGAATGATGCGATCTAGATCACGACTGTGAGGTTGAAAGACATGATCTGGATCATGGCTATAAGGATGAATGATGAGATCTAGATCGCAGCTATAAGGCTTAATGATGCAATCGAGATTGTGGATGTCAGGCTGAAGGATGCGATCGAGATCACGGCTATGAGGCTTAAGGTCGTGATCTGGATTGCGACTGTGAGGCTAAAGGTCATGATCTGGGTTGTGGTAGCAAGCCTAAAGGTCGCGATATGGATCGTTGTTGGGTTATGCAGATCTAGTTTGAAAATCGCAGGTTTGGGTCAAACAAGCATGATCTGGGTCGTGGGTTTCAGCTAGACAGTCATGATCTGGATCGCGGCTATGGGGAAAAAACCTGCGCTTGACAGTGCGAAAAATGGCCTCCGAAAATGAAAGCCAAAACTAAATAAAGGGGGCCACAGGCCTTGCAGAAACAACAATGGGCTTGGGAAGCAAGGCACAGACTTAAGGGTAAACCAAATCTATAATGGTAAAGCAAAATGATAACTAAAACAAGAACAAAACAAGATCTAACCAGAGATCCAAGCAATAGTGGAGTCACCAAAACTGTGGCTAGGGTTTTCACCCTAGCTTGTGCAAATGGGCACCTACTAAGGAAAACAGATTCCTTAGTAGCAGTTCAAGAAAATAGTAAAAAAACTAATGTAAACAGTAAAAACTAATCTAACATGTGCATGAACATTCATAAAATAAATTACAGTAAAAAGTAAAAAAATTAGATTCTTTCATGTAAAACAAATATCCAAGAGATTGACATTTTTATTCACAAAAAATGGAGTTACACATGAAATGTTACCTCAATGGTGATGTTGGTTGAGCTTCAGCAGCCGTAGGGACGAATTGCTCCAGTGATCCAATGGTTCCTTCTCTTCTCCAAATGCAATGGGGATTAGCCAAAATGGCTCACTCAAATGGTGAATGTAAGCACAAATGGTGGGCTTAGGTTTTCAAGAATGAAATTGGCAGCATAAGGATAGGCAGGAATGTGGATGAATAATGGGGAGCCTCTATCACCTTTTTATAGTTTTTGGGTGATGGAGAATACAACCATGGTTTAGGGTACCAATGGTATTAGTAAAATGGTTTAGGGTTTCTTTTCCTTTTTTCTCTCTTTTTCCTTTTTTGAATTTTATTCCCTTTTAATTGATTTTTGGGAATTTTGGACCCTTTTTTAGGGTTTTTTGGTATTTTTGAGGAAATTTAATTGTTTTGAGGAGAAAAAGATTGTTTTTGGCCTTTTTGGTGACCATTTGAAGGTATTTTGAGGTTTTAGAGGCTAAAATGGCAGGAAAAGTGGACAAATGGGTCATGTGACTAGGGAGATGACCTAGTGAGCATTTTTGGGGTGTTAACAGATGTCAATTTCAAAATGGAAGTTTCCCTCACTTGATGACTTCATCCAATCTCTTACTAAAGAGTAAGAGAAGTTAATCTCTATGGGAACGTTAAACCCAAATTGGATTATGCCCTCACAACTGCTAAGAGAGTGAATGGTAAAGGAAAGCAAATGATTTCTGACAAGAGATCGAATAATGCAAGGTCCATAGATAGTCCATACTAGTTAGATGGGGCTTCGAACTCAAGGAAGATGAAGAACTCTCGGAAGAAAAGACCCAAGTGCACCTATTGTCTTAAAGGTTTCCATCCTGAGAGTGCTTGTATGAGGAAAGCTATAGATTTGATGGCTCAGTTACTTGAGAAGAACAATCTTCCTATGCCTGCATGTACAAAGAAGAAAGATCCTGATGATGAACCTTCTAGAGCTGAAGGAAAAGAAAGATGCCATGCCCTCATGGCTTGTGCATCAACAGATTCTTCTTTCATCATAGATTCAGGAGCATCGAGACACATGTCTTCCTCAAAAGATCTCTTCTCCAATTTCGAAAGCTCAGTTGGCCCTTCCATCAGATTGGGCAATGATTCAGAAGTCTCCTCTCTAGGGATTGGAAGAATCAATCTTGACTCTGGTTACTTCTTTGATGTACTTTATGTTCCTTCTCTCGTAGGAAATTTAGTTTCAGTGTACCAAATGATCCATATTGGAGAGCCCAAAAGAGTGATCTTTTCTCCAAATGAAGTCGAAGTACAAAGCATGGTTTCAGGGGAAATCATTTCAAAAAGTGTTGCAAATCACGAGACAAAACTCTATGAGTTTTCCCACTTCTTACCTCTCTCAAAGGAGTCTGCTCTTCACTCTCATACTCATGAACAGATTAGACTATCTCATCTCAAATACAAGCTAGCTCAAGATGTGGTTGAAAGTCTTCCAAATAGCAAGATTGCTCATGGCACCTACAAAGATTGTTTGAAATACGAGGATCGATCTAAGAAGATTGAGAAAAAGAGGAATATTGAAGAAGTGTGAATGCTAGATCCAGATCCACAAGAACCTGAAGATCTAGCACCTATTAGTTCAACTCCTATGGCCAAAAGGGCCATCACTACATCCACTAGTGATCTTGTTGAAGATCCATCATCAGATTCTAGTTCTTTTGGTAAAAATATCACCTATGATGGCTCGAGGGAGACATCAAAGATCTACATGCAGCTTCAAAATCAGTTTCATGATGTTCCCACTTCATCAGATTTAGAGTTTAGAAGTGATGATGAGCTAGTTTCACTTGCTTCTTCACATGAGCTTTCAAATTTAGAGTTTGAGAGTCATTATGAGTTTCAAAAGAGCGAATCTCCATCACATGATAGTTCATATTTGGAGTATGAGACATTAGCTTCACATGTTTCTTCACATGAGATTTCAGATTCATAGTTTGTGTGTGATGATGATCCAGTTCTACTTGCTTCTCCTCATGAGATTTCAGATTCAGAGTTTGAATGTGATGATGAGCTAGTTGTATATACATATTCACATGATTTAGAATCTGAACATGGAGATGATGATATAATGCTAGATCCAAATCCACAAGAACCTGAAGGTCTAGCAACTAATGATGAAGATGAGCGAATGGGAGATCTAGATCCACAAGAACCTGAAGATATCTCACCTGATATTCCTCCTCTTTCTCAATGGGCAGCCACTACACTCTGATATGCTGGTGGTTTGGTTGATGATCCACATGATCATAGAAGAACCAGATCAAATTTTCAGAATGGAAGGTTTCATCCTTCTCACATTACTGTGTGATGAACCTGAAATAATTAATTAATGCAAATACACGAGATATCAGAAATAATAGAACTCAGAATCACTTTTATATTGATCACGGGCCACTTTGAGGGGGCAACCTACTTTGAGCAAGCTCAATACAGTTAACTTCATGGTGCCTTCAATGACCTCAACACACACTTATATACTAAGTCTATGCCCAATACTATGGGTCAAAACCATGGGACATATAATACTACAGGACGACTTACAAAGCATATGCGTCCAATACTATGGGTCAATACTATGGGCTAATATAAACTTCGGATCAACAAATATTATGGGACGAATTACAAAGCATATGCGTCCAACAACAATATACTAACATAGTAAAGAGAAGGGTTGACATAGGTTCCTAACATCTCCTCTCTCTTAGAAAAAGCTTTGTGCTCAAAGCTTTGGTTGGAGAAAGTGCTGCAGAATCTGAAGGAGTGGTTCCTCGGTAGCATCCTCGAGTTGTATTTTGGGCCACTGACACCTTTGGAGTGTCAAGGAGGATTGCTTGGAGGACTATACATGAAGAAGAACCCTGTCAACTGCGTGGAAAATGTGCTCAGAACGGTGTTGATCGGCTTGTTGTTTCAGGCGAATTCTGGCCATGTGAAGACTGTCCTGCAGAATGAGAAGAATCTGATCGCGGTTTCAAAGAAACGAGTCAATTTCCTAAATTAGAGAGCTGCTAAGGGTGTATGGAAGAAGAACTGGTGATGGTTTTCCATAGACTGCTTCATATGGTGTCCTTTGAGATGTGGTATTGTACCACCAGAGCGCTGCTAGGAAATCCATAGAAATAGTTGGCCAAAGCTGTGTAGGGATGGGCAAGGGTTTGAGCAATCCCGAAAGGAGTGTCGCTTCACCCTTGTTGACTTGGAAAGTATCATCGTCAGCCAGCATCTGTTGAATTGTCATTTTTAGTCCCTGCCAAAAGAAGTTACATTGTTCCCAGTCATACATTTTGCAGAAACCAGAGTGCCCTGTTGATGAAGAATCATGGAGTTCATAGAAGAGATAGCCCTGTTGAACATATTGCAACCAATTTGGCTATTACCTAAGCATTCCTTTCCTACTTCAACTTTTGATAATCAGGGTAAAGAATGACTTAGCTCCAGAGGAAATCTTTGAGGCTTGAGATAGTTTAACCAATGTCAGTGAAAGATATAGCTACTCAAGAATGCCAGATAATTCTCTTCTCTTGCAAACAAAGGAAGCAGGTGATATTTATTCATTTTCATTCATTCTCTTTTCTTTTTACTTTTTTTTTTTTAAAATTTATATACAATTGAATAAATATGAAAATCGCTAATTAGAGACACTACCTCAGCTTGGTGACTAAATGATGGTAGTGTTATTCACCAATCCTACTAGAAACTGATCAGGCCAGCTCGTGATGAGACTTCCTGCCCCCTAGCTTCTAAACCAAGGGTCGTTGACCTGGCTTGGTGACCAGATGTAGAAAACGTCAATCCAATAGAACTTATGATCATAACTAGACTGGCTCAGCACAAGACCTTCTATCCTCTAATTAACTTTTCTCATATTCAAAAATTAAAAAACAAATTAAAACATTTTTAGTTCAAGACTATTGTTCAGGCTTGGTGACCATAAATTAATAGCATCATTCACGAGAACTACTAAAGATAGACAGGTTGGCTCATGATGAGACCCCCTTATTCTCATTCTTTTCGGACAAGAATAATCACCTTGGCTTGGTGACCAGATAATGGTGCTGTCATCTCCGGTAGTGTTGATGATCATGACAGGTTGGATTTTTAAGAAGACCTCCTGTTCTTGAACTAAAAATTCTATTATTATGGGTTATTTACAAAGTATTTACAAAAACTGGAGTTAGAAAACCACTGGCATCTTGAGATAGCTTGAAAGTGACTAAACATTGGTCAACTAATCTACATGCCTAATAGACACTACTGGAACCAGTAAATAAGTTTCCTGGGTCATTGGTCTTTTGGGTAGGCATCCAAAGATAACAGTTAAGGATTGCTACAAAAGACAACAGGTTCACATACTAAAACTAGTTGTGAGAATTAACTTACCTTATAGGCATCATATACTTGAAACAAAATCGATAATTAAGATCTAATATGTATTTCATTTATCCCAGTCAACACAGTATCAACAAGTAATAAGTCTTCCAAGCTCGTCATATGTTCAAGCCAGATCCGAGCAAAAGTGCATGGCATATCTACTGAAGAAATATTTACAAAAAGAAGGAGGTTGATTATGTAGAAAAGCTTCATATCTTAAATAATTACAATCTTTGTATGTACAAAAGCAACAAATCAAGTCAGGATGATTCTATGACTTAGCTGGATTAATATAATTCTGCACAATGAAATCTACCAAAGTATTGAGTCATTTGATTTACTAGCAAGGCAAAATTTGTTGAATCGACAATCATTTAAATCACCCGAATTTGATAAAAACAAAATAGGAATCACTATATTCAATTGAATGCATGTAGATCTTCTTTATGTACAACGATTAAGAAATAATAAAAGATGATGAAGTCATAAGAAATTAACTAAGAAGTTGATCGACCTCATTATGAACAGACAAACATCAATGAGTAACTAAAACCAAGATGGCCTTGATAATGACACATTGTCGATGTAATCAATCACTAGATATTGATAAGTAAGTATAATTGATGATTGATATGAAAAGCAATTAGAAAATGTGAGACCATCAGATTAGACAACCCTGAAAAACTGAAACAAAGCTAACTATGTACAAAAATATTTAGAACAAAATTGTACAATGAGAATGGATCGAACAGTGCAAAACTACTGGAAGTATTTCTTAAGGACCTGCCCATTCACCGGAAATGTATCAGGCTGTCCTTGCAGGGTTTGCAACCGAAAGGTGCTGGGGCCTATCTTTTCTGCTATGATATATGGGCCCATCCAAAGTCTCTGAAATTTCGTATGGTCTTTCTTGTCCTCATGTGCTTTATCCAATTTTAAAACAAGATCACCTATCTGAAACTCTCTGTCTGAGGATGACCCGCAATCAAACCAGGATTTAATAATTTTCTGATGCTCCAAGAAATGTCGTTTTGCATTTTCTCTCTCCTCCTATAATTTCAACAACATATTTATTCTTTTTTCAATTGCAGAGCATTCTGTGTCTTGTACAGATTGTGCAAGTTGTAAAGAAGGAAAGAACAGATTAGGAGGGAGTATAGCCTCAGTACCATATACCAGAAAGAATGGGGCATTACCGACAGAAGACTTTGAGGTAACTCTATCGGCCCACAATGCTTGATATAGAACAGTGTGCCAATTCCTGTGGCTTTCAGCTATTGACCTTTTAAGAATTTTCAGCAAGTTCTTGTTTGTTGATTCGGCAAGGCCATTGCCTTGGGGATGATAATTAGCTGAAAACTTGATTCTAATTCCCTTTTCTACTGCAAACTTAGTCAATTCTCCAGAAGCAAAATATGATGCGTTGTTAAAAACTAAAGACTCATGCAATCCAATTCTAATAATTATATGAGTCTCAACAAAATTCAGTACCTGACTTGTATTGACTACCCGCGAAAGAGTAGCTTTAGACCAATGGGTGAAATAATCAGTAGCAGTTATGATGTATTTATGTTGGAGAGAAGATGGAGGATTGACTGGGCCCACTATGTTGAGCCCCCACTATTGAAAAGGTCTACCCACAATCACTGGTTGTAAAGGGAAAGATGGCCTTTTGATTCTACCAGATGCCCGCTGACAATCCTGGCATTTTCTCACAAAAGAATGAGCATATTTAAATAAGGTTGGCCAAAAATAACCTGCTCTCAGAACTTTGTGAGCAGTAGTGTCACCGCCGAAGTGACCACCAGCAGGGCCATCATGTAATTGTTTCAAGACTGACTCAGCCTCTTCCTTTTCTAAACAGCAGAGCAAAAAACCATTTGCATTCTTCCTAAAAAGTATGTTATTCACTAACTGATATGGTGTTGATTTCAACTTGATAGCTCGCTTTTTCTTTGGTTCCAAGTGGTCTGGAGTACTTTCTGTTTCTAGATAAATGCGAATGTCAGCGTACCAAGAATTAACAGGTTCTGGGATAAAATAAATTTCCTTTTGCAGCAATGAAGTATCTAAGGGTAAGTCATCTTGACTTGTAGGTAAATGAGCTGATTCAACTACTAATTTACATAATCCCAACCCTTGTACAACCTAAGAGGGTTTAATATCTAGGTTGTACTCCTGTAAAGAAACCATCCAATGTGCCTGTTTCTCTCCTAAATCCTTCTATACTAACAGGTTCCTTACAGCAGAGAAGGGAACAATGACTTTTGTTTTTGACTTTAGGAGATAAGGTCTGAAGTGTTTGACTGCCTTAAACATAGCGAACGCTTGTTTATCTACTTCGTGATAGTTTAGTTTAGCTCCTTTGAAATTCGAACTCATGAATGAAATCGGTACTTCATGGTCTTCCTGATTCTTCTGAGTAAGGATAGCATCATAGGATATGTCAAAGGCAAAGGTGTACAGAATGAAATATTTCTTAAAATCGGGGCACAAAAGTACAGGGGCCTCAGCAATAGCTTATCTTATCCTGATGAATGACTCTTTCTCTTTCTCTCCCTATATAAAGTTATTGTCTTTCTTTATCATGTTCTGCAGTGGATGAACTATCTCTGAAAAACTCGGGACAAACCTTCTTACAAAATTTATCTTTCCCATGAAGGACTGCATAGATTTCTTGGTAGTAGGAAAAGGAATCTTAGAGATGGCTTCAGTCCCTTCTGGGTCGATCATAATTCCTTCTTTTGATACCACAAATCCCAACAAAATTCCCTCAGTGACTGCAAAGATTGTCTTTTTTGGGTTTAGAGAAATGCCAAACCTCCTGCAGCGTTCAAGGACTTTGCATAGGTGGAAGATATGATCAGATCTGTTCTTAGAGTATACTATAATGTCATCCAAGTAGACAACCACATAGTGATTGATCAGACCTCTGAAAGCAACATCCATTTCCCATTGGAATGTAGCCCCAACGTTTATTAATCCGAAAGGCATCTTCCTATAGACATAAGTTCCCCAAGGGGTCCTAAAAGTAGTTTTCAGTTGTTCTCCGAGAGAGACTGGGACTTGGTTATACCCAAAAAAACCATATAATAAAGATAGCATCTAGGCACCAAAGACTTTCTGTAAGATCTGTTCCATTGGTGGAACCGGATAGTTGTCCTTTTTTGATGATTGGTTTAAGTTTTGAAAATCTACGCACAGCCTGATGTCTCCATTTTTCTTTCTGACAGGAACTAGGTTTGCTACCCACTGAGTGTGACATACTGGAAATATGATTCTAGCAGCAAGCAGTTTGTTCAGCTCTTTCTTTACTGTCGGTTCTAAAGTAGGGTGCATTTTCCTGAGTTTCTCCTGAAATGGCTTGGCTTCTGGTTTCATGGGAATTATGTGTTGTATTATCTGTGTGTCAAAAGTTTTTGTTAGGATATTCCTATACTCCATCCTAGTCCCACCAGTATTTTGATCATTTACATTTTCAGTCATGCATGCACCTTTAGGGTTTGCATGCATTCTAGGGTTTGCATGCATTTTGCACACATCCCAGTCATCAGTCCAACACCTAGCCATCAGTTAGCCAACCCCCAGGAGCTTCTCACTATTCATTTTTAGCCCTCCAATTGCTTAATGCTCCCTTCTTCGTTGATTTTAGGGAGAAACTCGCCCTTCTTCACCTACCAGTCTAATTGTCACTTAGTTACACTCAGTTGTAGTCAGTTACAGTCAGTTACAGTCAGTTACAGTCAGTTTCACTTAGTTACAGTCAGTTACACTCAGTTACACTCAGTTACACTCAGTTACACTCAGTTACACTTGGTTAATTGAGTTACACTCAGTTACACCTACTAGAGTTAGTTTGACTGATGGTTGACAGTTACTTGAGCATTGATGACTCCACTGATGATGATGAAGACTTCCAGTTTCTCTCCGATGATCATGAGGACACCTAGTTGTGCTCCGATGACACTCTATTGATCTTATGATCACTCTGAGAGGCTAATTCGAATTGCCACCTTAGGCATTCGAATTGTCTCTATCATTGTACTATTTATTTGTCCATACTGTGATTAATTAATTAGTGTGTGTGAAGTATTATTGCTTCTATCTAAGTTCTATTGTACCATATTATTCTGTTGCTCATTATATTGTATTGTTCACTCTTCTTCTATTTTCCTTCTTAATCATAATTACTCTTGTGAGGTATACATCATCTCTTAGATCTACTATGAGCATTTTCACAGTTTTCAGGTCATCATATGTCCATGCGAATATGTCCTTAAACTCTTTAAACAGTTTGATCAAAGCTACTTTCTCAGCTAGAGTGCAATATGATCCTAAATTTATGTTTTGGGGATTTGCTTCTGTGCCTAAGTTTATGATTTCATAATGCATGCTACAACTGTTCGTTTTGAAGTTAGGCACTCCCTTGAATTTATCATGTAGATCATAAAAATTTTCAAGTCTAAGAACTGAAGTAGGGATCGAGTTTACCAGCTTAAATGATTCATCAACAGAATGAGGCGGATGGATTACTGAGAAATTGTGCAAATCTTTGTCATGTGTAATCTCGTCAATTGCCGTTTCTTTAAAAACATCCTCTCCCATCAAGAAGTCAATAATCTGAGAATCATCATTAAATACAAGCCACTTAGTGATATTATCAGGAATTGATGGTCTAAATAATAATTCAGCAGAAAAGATGTTGGGAGAGAAATTTTCCGAAGGGAGAAGCCTTGATGCCACATTTTCCAAAAGATCAACTTCTGTATTCTGAAAGTGAGGGATAGAGTTAATGTTAAAAGCATCAAATGCTGAAATTAAGTTCCATACCTCCTTTTGATAACTTTGCAGATGGTTAGATAAACAATGTATAGAATTGCGAACTTGACGAACAATGATTTAAGAGTCACCAAAAGCAACCAATACCTGCACATTTAAATCTGACGCTTTCTTTAACCCCTGAATGAGAGCCTCATATTCAGCTAAATTGTTTGTGCACAAGAATTCCAATCTGCAAGACAATAGGTGTTTATTTCCTAAAGGGTCAAGGAGCATACAACCTACCCCTATGCCATCTTTTGATCATGCACCATCAAAGTATAAATGCCAAGGCTTATCAGCAAAATTATGTACATTATTCACATTATTTACAGTATTTAACAATCTGGAAGGAGCTTCCTGAAAATCACAATGCAAAATTTCTGATTTAATTACAGAATTAGCAAGTGCTGATTTATGTGCCTAAAAAGTACCTAAATCAGAATCAAAACCAAAGTTTCCAAGAATCAAATCACTAAACATAACTGGTTTGTTAGGTGAATCAATCTCAGTCACTATATGCTTCATATACCTTTCCTTGTCAATTCTGATCTGATTTGGCCGCCCATTCTTAGGTAGCCACAGATGTGACCAATCTGTTGAAAAATAACCTTTTAAAGTTTGAGACCAATCACAGCTTAGAAATAGCCCATATACATCTGGTATGTCTGCCACTACAATGTCGATAACTTGAAAGATTTGTGGATTATTAGCCATTCTAATCATTACTCCTTTCAGCTCTCCCATAATTTTCACCTTAGGGTGGTCAAGCTGGCTGATCTAAGTTTCACAAGGAACAATCACAGCATTTAACTTCTTGCATACCGAATATGTCATAACATTTGATGATGCCCCCGAATCAACCATGCAATTATGAACATTCTAGTTGAAAATCTCAAATGTCAGTAGGAAAGGGGGAGTTGTAGACTTAGAGTTCTTTCCTATCAGCGTATCCCTATCAGTAGCTGTCTTATTTTCATTATTGAAACTTGCCACCATTTTACTAGTGATGGGATCAGAATTATTAGTTGCAGATGAGGGAGGCTTATTTCTTCTATTATTGTTGTTAGAAGTAGATGGCAGATTTGCAAACATCGACCCTCCAGGCATAGGATAAATTTTCAACAAGTCAAACATGCTTATGTTTTCTCTTTGCTTTTTAAGATCATCTGTGATATCATACTGGAGATCTTTGTCTTGAATTGCAGGATGTTGAGGTGTGAGCTGCGGACTGTTCCTAGGAGTGGGTGAAGATTGAGAGTTGACAGGACCTTTACTCCTAGTATTATGAGTATGTTGATTGACGAAAACAGAGTTGTCGTGACACTCCTCTTTTACCGAGCTATCCCAAAAATGACAGTTGAATGGGAGGGGATCTTCGGAAACTTCCTCTTCGATTTCAGGTTGTTCATGCTCCTGATGTTCTTCTAACTCATGGTCAGATGAGGTTTCAGGTAAAGCATAAACAACCTTAATCGTGTTGAAGATTTCCTCGTTTGTCGAAACATTAGGGGGAGCATTTTGTCATGCATTGGGTGGTGTATACGGTCGATATGGAGCCTTAAAATTTCCCCTATTTGAGGTTCCTTCTCCATTTCTTTTTTTTGAAAGCACCACTTCATTCGTCAAGGACCTAACTGCTTGTTGTAATTTTTCCATATCGAAAGCAGAGGTATCTTTCTTATATGTACTAGTTCTTAGTGTGACTTCATTCCTTTTGCGCATGGGGTTGTCGAATTTACCACTATTTTCTAGTTCAAAAGTCATGGAATTCTTCTCAACTTTGATTGCTTCCTTGAAAGTCTCAACCAAAGTGGTTTTGCCAGCTTGCTTGACAAACATTCCAAGATATTTTGGTAATGCAGAGGAAAATTTCTCAATTATAATATCCTCTAGCAGTTGAGAAGCTGCTGGTATTCCATTCAACAAGGTGAGGAATCGTTGGTTAAAATCTTTCACGCGTTCTTTGTTTTCCATCCTAATTCTAGCCAGTTCAAGTGCTAAAATTGTAGGTATCTTATCTTCTCCAATTTATTTTATGAAAGCCTGACTGAAATCAGCCCATCTTGTTATGGACCCTTGGGTCAAGGAGAAGTACCAACTGGCATCCTTTCCTTCGAAAGTTAAAGGAAACAAACGGCATACGACATCATCATGCTGAACATTCATGGTCTGCATAGCGAGGATGAACTTATCAATATGGTTTTCTGCAGGCTCTTTGTTGACAGGATCAAACTTTGGCAAAAGTTTGTCAGGGTGCTTTGGTAAGTTATGTTGAACTCCAGGTATGGCAATAGCACCTTGTCGTAACCAGGGTCTATTGTTGTTTTGATATCCTCCATCACGGTCCCCCATTTCTCGATAAAATTTAAAATCTGACGAAGATTGGTTGTTATGATCACCTGGACTGTTAGGTGGTGAATCAGGGAGTGAAGGGGGTTCGTCGAAACCACCAGAAGTTGGTAGCTGTCTTGAAGTATTCATGTTTATTTCTCCTTTGAGAAAACCGCTAAGATGGTAATCAGGTGATCGCACTGGGGAATGAATAGGTTCTTCACCACTTGGTTCATCACCTGTTTGGTTTTGATTGTAGGGTCTTCTAGCCATACCGAAATCGATTGGGGGAATGCCTGTCTGGAGAGAATAGCCTCTATTCAATATATGTCTTGATTCTTCCAGGGCTTCTTGTATGTCTTCCGGAGTAACTGGTGGTAAACTAGTACTATGCAGTATGTCAGCCCTAACAATATTCGCAAGAGGTGTAGTTGTAGAGTATGTTTGTGATGTAGAGGTAGGACTAGATACCGGTTCAAGATTGCTGAGAAGGGAAGTTGTTTGACTGGTTATGGGAGTAGTATGTGATTGTTTAGCCATTAAGCTTTTAGTCCATGCCCTCCTTCTAGCGCCATTTGTTGGCCAGAAGAACTATCTTAGGCCAACTAGTGAAAAACAGTCCACACACTCAACTTCGTACAGTTTTGTATGTGTTTGGAATAACTGTTTCTCACAGGAATTAAGGCCCTGCTGCTTGTGTTTTGTGCTCTCAAAGATAGAGATCCTCTCAAGGTGAATAAGTCTCGAAAAGGAAACTAATTGTTAACAACTATCAAAAAGAAATAAAACTACTTATGATCTAATCCTAAAGTCTATCTAGAAACAAAGTTATTAATTCCTAATATTACTCTATGATAAGCTAAGTTATGCTAATCTATCTAAAGTTAGCATTCCTATCTTGGCCAAGAGCAAAGATTAGTTATTCGACTAAAAATCTGAAGCAAGAACAATATTCACTAGTTACAGCTTAGTGATAAACATACCAAAACAATAAAAGTGAATTTAAATTATTTTATAACAGATAGAAACAAAACTATTATAAAATAATCTATATATAAGAACTTCAAACAAAAGCCAAAATTTACTAACAAGATTATGTCTTTCTGAAAACATGAAAGATATAATTAAACTAACTTGCAATTAGAACAAGATCATTCTGCAAACTAGATAATTACAAAATTTGATTAACCATTATTGACATCACAAAAATAGTCCTTCAACATCAATAAGAAAGTAAATCAATTTATGATTTGGATAACATAAGCATTCAAATTTCTCATAGAAACATTTCACATACAATATAAAGACATTTATATATGAAATCAAACAAGATAACAAAGGAGAGATGAATCACACAGTATTGATTATCCAAAACTTAGCTACGGTTTCAGTATCCTAGCACATTCGATATTCATCAGAAGAAGTTCATGAGACAGTCTGTGTAAACCGAATAAAAGGTACTGCTGTAAAATAAAATCTCCGCAATGTCTTAGAAATCGAACCCCTCCTCAAAGTTTTGGGATTGTTTATATAGAAAAAGAAACGAGCTTCTAACTTCCTATCAGTTCTATTTTTTTTGGAACCACATGGATCCCTACAATAATAACATATCACTTAATGTTCCTTTTGATATAACTCGAATGTATGCCAACTGGTGACACCTGGATTGGAATAACACAGAAGATAATCTTCAGAACTTACTGGATAACTCCAGTATCATTATTCTTGGGCATGAGATATTTTGCATTAATCACCATCAACCGCCTGCGCCAAACATGGGATATGATGCCAACAAAAGAAACCAACTACGTGTGTATAGGATCTTCAACAGGTACATCTCAACAAAATGAACTCCAAAATTGAAGCAACGTGATCTACCTCCACTTCAAAAATTGCATAACACCTGGATTTTATCAAACAAATCAGTTAGGAATTGTAAACAAATACCAACAATTGATTAATATAGATATAATAATGAATAGGATGTCTACAGAATTTTTAATTCTATAGACATCTTCATAAAAATACCTCTGTATTGAAATAAAAAATTGGCTATATTTGCTGACCTATATAAATCCAATTTTATGTCACCTGACCATTCAAACAAAATCATAAAATAAAAAATGAACCTCATCTTAAACAACATTATGATTTTCGGGATGACTGAACTGATACTCAAACTGGAACCACCCTCCTTGCTTCATTCAATTTGGCTTTAAACCTTACAGCCCTTGTTTTTGCAATTTTTTTTTGCTTGATTAATCGTTTATTTTTCATCAAAAGATTCTTACCATAAGCCTTGTACTAGGCTTTCTTTTCCTTCAAGGCATTCCATTTATCAATCAAAGAGGACAAATCAGCTTTTAAACTCGCGATCTCTTCCATGGCAAACGTATTAACCACTTGAGCCTCTTTCATCTGTATTTCTAAAGATGAAATAACCTGAGCCACAGGTATTTCAATAGGTTGATGCACATGTTCCATGTATGGCCCTGTTTGCAGCTCTTGGTTAACTTCTTGTTCTGCGTTAGGCATTGGATTAGATCTTTGAACACTTATACCTTCATGTTGAGAGGCCGACACATACTTGAGGTCGAGGATTGTGGGTCCAATGGGAGTTTTATGTGGCCGCGACTCTCAAGAATCGCTCAATTCAACCACCGGGGCTTCTTCTGCAACCAGATCCCTTTTTGCAAAAAGGGCAGCATCCATGCTGCGAGTGGTTCGGCGAATTGCATGATCACTCAACATTTTGCTAACTTCTTGATTTGCTGGTTTGTGACACGGATTGATCTTTGGATGAAGCTGAGCATCACCTGGAGGAGGTGGAATAGTCACAGGTTGACTCAAATGGGGCAAAGGGCCATCACAGGGTATTTCAGAGTTTAACTCAACCTCGGGTTGAGGATGACCAACACTTTGGGTTTGGTTGGTTTCATGTACTTCATTCTCTGAATCAATTTGAGACCCCTGCTATTCTAACAATGTCCCAACCCATTAAGACCTAGTTTTGGACCTCCGACGGGGCCATTCATCATTTTCCCCAAAATTATTACGAGTAAGTAAGGATTCCCATGAATCACACAACTCTTCCAATCGGTAAGAGACAAGTATTTTGATGAGCCCATTGTGAAACAAGCTGCGTTCTTTATCCCCTACATTTCCATGATAAGTAACGGCCATCTTCTCCAGACTACTTAAAAAATAAAATGGCATATTCACAAAATGCCCTCTAAAAATCATCAATAGCCTGATATGATAAAACTGGGTTTGAGACAGACCTCCCTCACAGGTATAATACTTGATAATCAACCCGAGCATGGCACGCCATTTCTTCCTTAGTAGACGAGATAGGAAACCAGACTTGTATTGAGTTTGCTAGTTAGCTAGAGTCAAGAACTCCTTCCATTCATCATGTTTTAAAAGCTTGCCCTTATACCAGCATTCTCCCTCCATGGGAAAACCAATAGCTCGAGAAACAAATTCCTCCGATAATTCCAACACGATATCTCCAACCTGTGCTTTCACACCGTCAAACGAAGTCGCAAATTCCTTGGAGACCATTAAGTTAAAGCCAGAGAGCCTCTGTAGGAATCCTAACCATCCTTCCCTTGTCACCATTTCATGGCATTCGGGAGCGACATCTAAGTGTTCATCACCAATGAGCTCAAACCTAGATACAGGGGCCATAGTAACGATCATACAAAACTCTGGGATGCTCACAACCCTAACAGAACAACGAAATGAGCCCATGCTTGGCCCGCGTAGGTTAATGAAAGTCCCAACCGACTTCATCTCGTCATGGTACTGTAGGCACTCATACGCAGTCATGGAAGGCGGAATCATAATGCCTTAGAACTGGTAAGGGTTATTGAAATTCATAGAAGGCTCAAGGTGCAATAATATCGCTCAGAGGAATGACATTAAGGTGAAAATTGGATGTGACATTTTCCCCATGTGAAACAATAGATGACAAAATGACATGGTCATGGAGAAAACAAAACCTTTGATTGTATGATATTTTCCATATTAGACTACACCTTCTGATAACAATCTGATGCATTAGATATAACCAAAGTTTCAAACGTTTAAAACATGAGTTATGGTTACCATCGCACAATCCTCTAATGCTTCATATCATTAATTCCATGATCCAATAATGCACGATAATATCGATTCAATCAAAATCAAGATAATCATTGTGATAATAAAAAAATAATTAATGAATGTGGTTAAGATTTTAACTATCTTTTGAGAATCTTGTTAATCACTGATGACCGAAACATGACCTTACCTTTAGGCATCATAGAGAGCATTTTATCATCTCATGGATATTATCTCATTATAAATACAAAGGTCTGCAAATAAGGATAAGTGCATAAATAAAATGAACTTGTAATATTAATATGAGACCAAATTTAATGTCCATGATTGTCATAAGAAGATCAAATTGTAGATAGGCAACTCATTAGACCAACACGTGGATTAGAGGGACAACTTGATATATGATGGATTGGTCTATTAAGTCAACAGTTTGAGATAATGAATGTGATGAATTTGATTAACTTTGGATTTGCAAAGATGACTGATATTGTAAAAAGTAGGAGCTGCTAATTTCAGAAATGTGAAATTCACAAATGATCAACCAGAAAGACAAAACTAAATCAAGCAATTTAATTCAAGTGAAGGATGATGTTAATTCCCCTATACCAATCATCTTATCAAATTTATTGGGAGTACCTTCAGAACCAAAGATTTTGAAGGCACTCCTAAAATATAATGGATGAGTGTCGATCAAAGTGGTGGCATGCAGTATGGTTGTTTGTCATCAAAACTTATATCATGACCAATTGGATTTTAGTGCTCAATTGCTCCGGAGGGTGTTTCTTTCCAACAGGTCCCAAGTCAACAAGCTTCGAGATGGACCTCGAAGGAGCTATTTTTTTCATCTAACTGACTTCGTCGCATCCTGTAATGGAGCTAGGTGCGATGTCGCATGTTGCTAGTGTGCAACCTGCGACGACCCTTCAAGACTTAGCACAATTAGGTACAAATCCTCCAAGGATGATTACTTAGTCCAAGTATCTTTAGGGGTGTATACACTGAATTTGATGATGAGTATATTTTGGCTGAAAGAGAATGCCCCCCAAAGCATGAAGCTGTTGAAGATCGATAGGTGAAGTGCTTTGATAGAAGTAATGGCAATAGACTCATCGGACAAAGGACACTGCTACAGTACAACTGACTCTGAACTGACAATCTCATATGAAGTACAACATGGCTGCCGACCAATACATTGCAGATCCATGATAGTAATGACTGACTGAACACAATCATGGCTACTAGACACAAGCGTAGATCCATGATGAGATGATAACACAGCCAAAACCAATACAAGAGTGGATCCATGTAATATAACTCAAATACAAACTCCATCGCAACCTGGGTAAAACATGACTCCCTAGGGTCTTCAAGCTGAACCCGCAATGATACGAATCTATCCATGTGATTACAATTGTCTTGACATCGAACATGGTAGAAACCACTTGATTACCGACCATTGATGTAAACCGTTAACAAGTGCGAGGGAGATCACCATTAATGTCAATGATTCCTAAGGTATCACAATACATATCATCAAGTGTGAATAAATGATTTGAAGTCGAATGCAAGATGAAAGCTTTCAATCAAGAGTCAATGATGTAAACTCATGATGAAAGCAAGGTAACCTGCCATTGAGGCATGCAAGGCCAAGGTAGTTGGTTGGTTTCTAGATTCAATCCTCGGATGATGTGTTGAAGTCGACAAGGATGAATCTATCGAAGGAGGGCCATAATGAATCCCCCATCAATCAACATGAAACACGACAAATTTGTGTAGAGTGGATAGGATGGTACAGTAACATGCAAAACTGACTCAAAGTGGACCGATGTAATGGAGGGTGTACTGACTACAGATGGTAAACATATTCTTGAACATGGGCATGGCATGACTTGGCAGTATTGACATGACGAGTGCGACACAAATTGTCAAAGCGATTGATGATGGAAGCTTTTCTTTGAATGACTCAAAGGAGTAATAATACTCAGGAAATGTCACCTACCCAAATTTCTGACAATTATTATTTTATTTGCAAAATACTTTATGTTAAATTTAATTACAAAGTCTTGTAATTATGATCAGTTTTGATCATGGATGAATGTAATTACTGAATATTATTATTTAAATAAATTAATTAGGACACAAACACCCAAGAGGACTGTTGAATGAGTGTTCACTGACTCACTAGGAGGAATGGAAGCTGTTGGAAAGTATGGGACACATGGCAGTAGTTGCAGCACACCACTAGCCGTTGGTTATGGGACAACTACCCCTAAAAATAGGGCATTATCCCCCAGGTGGAGTGAGTGAGCAGGAAGCTCATTTAATGACCCATTAACATCTAAAAGGCCTAGGCAGCCTATAAAGGCAAATTCGAATTGGGCAGGCATCTCTTAATCAATATTTCTACAAAATATTTCCCTCTTGTGAATCAGGTGATTACAAGAGAGATTCAAATAGGGAAGTTAGTGGTGATTCTATTCTTGAGTCTGCGTTCTTGCTGAGAGGAACCAGAAATGCTGGTGCAATTCTCCTAGATTGCTATCTATTGAAGATTCAGAAGTGAATTTCTACAGCAAGAAGAAGTCCTCATTCCTGAGTTTCTTCCTCCTAGTGGTTCAGTGAACAGGCTCGGGGGTCCTAAAATAGTACTTGACTGTTTTCAGGAATTGGTTGGGTGGAACAGTCTTCTTGGGCTATTTGTTGCCCTACATATATTCTCAGGTTCTACAGATTTTCTAACTTGTTTTCAGTAAATAATTCTGTTCTGTTTAAATTGGTATTTTTTTGTTTATTTGTTTTCGAAAAAGAATCTAATCCTACAATTGTTTTAAGTCCGAATGTTTATGTTTAATATTGAAGTTGAATTGATAAATCAATACCTCTATTTTTCCACATGTTGTTTTGAAGCATTGTACTCTAGTAGAGATACACAAATTAAAAATATATTAGAAGATAGGCAAATTGTCATTTTGAATTCGATAGATAGATAGTAATTATATATGTATCAGTTTTCTGTTCCCAAGTTAAATAACAGTAGAAAGTTCTGCATAATATCTATGTATGTATTATAAGGTATCAAAGCTTTCTGAAAGTTCAAATAATGCATAATTTCTACATTCTTATCATTACTCTGTACAAAAAAAATATAGAAATCATAGGTATACATGTATCATAACATAGTATCAAATTAAATGATAGTGTTCATCAAATTAAGTTTGTACATAACAATCATCACCCAGTTCTCATATTGTTTACAGACACTTTGATTTCATTATCTCTGTTAATGTTTTTCAAGATTATATTCTCACTGTTTTATTATCATTATTTACAAGCTTTTCACAGTAATTCTATAATTCCCATTTTCCACATTATACTTATACACACAGTATTTTTCATTTCTTATTTTATCATTTTCATAAACTTACAGTTCAAATAGATAATAGATATAATAGAAACATTCTATTGTTGATAAGTAATTGTTCTCAGTAGTTACGCAAACTAACACAACTTAGGGTTTGACCCTTTTGTTTTCATTACAAATGAATTCTCTACCTTTTGGAACAACATATATTTTATAGTCCCTATCTTCGACAGAGTACTTAACTCTAGCTAAAACAATTACATTATGATTGGTTTCATCATTCAAAACAAACTCAACTCACATCGATTACAGATCGAAATCCAAATTATTCGAAAGACTCATAGCTTTACACATTTCCATTGATTTAAGTTTTAGTCCTGCCTTTTCATCTTCAACAAAAGAAAAACTATTTCAAAATTCCTTTGACAGAACTTATCTGAGCCCAGGTTTCAGAAAACCTAAGCATAGAAATGAAACCTACAGTATTTCATCTGTAACTTAGAAATGTTTCTACATAGTTATCTCCATCGACGAAATCCTCAAACCCTAATCTAGTTCAAAGAAACACGACTTTAACCAACGACATCAAATATTTAGCATAATAATTCATTGCCGAAAAGAGAAGTATCAATTACACAGTGAATCAGCCCACGACTCTTTTCAAAACTTAACCATTGAAGTCGTGGATTCCCAGAACGAGATTTATAATACGTTTTTGCAAACAATTTTATACAAGGTTTAAACCAAGATTCAATAGTTTGAAAGAACCAAGATTTATAGAGCATCGACAAGTCATAGCTCTAGTCAGCTTCACCAAAACTTAAAGTATAGAAACCAAGAACTATTTACATCACTGAATATTAAGCGTGATTCGAACGTTCTTCAACCATCAACATCGACAGAGAAACGACGAGTCTTGAAAAAGCTTGTTACTCATTCTTTGAACTACTTCAACCACTGTCCAAGACTACTATGAGGGTTATGGAAGACCCAAGGCTTACCGGTGATGAGGCACGCTGATACCCTTGCCAAAACATTACTCAATCGTTTCCTTAGAACCCTGCAACTGACAAACGATAGGTTTGAAGTTGGATACCAGTTACATTATAAATCAAAAATAAAAGTACAGCAAAAGAAACACCTATTCCTTAGAAAGATGCTTACCTTCATAACTTGACGAGAACGTTGTCACGAATGACACCAGGGAGCCATTATCCTCATCCAAGCTCAGTGTTTTCTTTCATTTCACTCTATTCTTAGAAATTATAAAGCTTAAAACTACAACCCTTTGAACCAGAGGCCAAATCTCTTAGAACTACATCATTATCACAGTAAGAAACCCTGCAAATCAACCCTTTTAGGAGGTCTCAAGGTCAAACCTCTCCCAAGTCCTTCAACAAATTTTTCGGTAGCCTATCAGCCACATAGGCCATAACAATAGCACAATGAACTGCTTTTCCAAGTTCATAAACCAAAACAGTGATGATGGTAGGGTTACAAATCCAACGTCCCAAATTCATCACCATCGATGGTCTCTACAATGCCAGCGATTTTAGCTTTGATACAAATGATGTCAACATTAAATTCCCGACCTACATTATAGATTGACAATGCCACCATGGCACATAGAGGAGCAAGCACAACCAATGCATGGCACATTACTCTTACACATCGACAAGTATAGTGATGTTCACATCTATGTGGACTGTTGGCAAATCCGTTGTGGCAATGGTTTCGTACTAAGCTTTAAATACAGGGTTGGATATGTGATCTCTACCATGACTCAAGATCGGCGTCATTTAAATGAACCAACAACCTATCAAGTTTCAAATTAAATAACTATCAGTGAAATTGACGTGACAATAACCCTTGCATTTTCTTGTTAACATAACAAATTTAAAATACGACATAGCATTATTAATATCTATGCAAGATTTCATTATAATGTTGCTTTACATTGCCATCAAATCCGACATATTACAATGTCGGTAACAAATTGCAACGTATATTATAGTTTGGATATAATTCCAATGTTTGCATGTTATTGCAATAGTCACACCATATGTTTTAATATTGATATCAAACCAAGGATCGATATAGTTGCACCACTATATTCATAAGATCTAGATTTTGTCACGATATAGAATGAAAACTAAATAGTTCAAGTCTTAATTGCACCATAGTCAACCTATGGCTTGTATTTGTTTATATATCTAATTGCTACCAATGTCTAGTGTTTGGGAAAGACTACATTTGCTTACATAAGACCTAAATAATTATAGTGGTGAATATGAATTGTGAACCATAAGACTTATATAGTTAATCAATAGTGTTGTATAAAACTCGCAAGTATATATATGCTATCACATATAGTTTGGTAATTTGGAACAATAAGTTCTCCAATTTCCTATCCATTTTATTCATGCGATACAATGGTACTGTACCATCTTGGTATTACCAGTTAAATGGTGACAACAATACAGCTAGTACAATAAAGACGGCAGAACCAGCTAGTACAATGACGACGACATAATCAACTAGTATAATGACGACTACAGTGACAATGTTTACTTGGGTTGATTTTACTCAGATACAAGACAAACTTTGGAAAGTTGAAGAGTAAGCATGTGAATCGTACCTGTATGCTTTTACAATTGCAACAGTCTCTAATTATTCTATTTTTATTTTCGAATGACGATTTTGAACTCACACGAACTGGAATTTATTGTAATCATGAAACTTATTACTTGTCGTCTGCACATAGAACAGATCCAATGTTTTAGCATTACAGCTAAGTAAGCTTCGGGGTCCCTCATAGGACTCCCTTGGACAACAAAGAAGCAAACTATCAGTATCATCTCAAAGAAAAAGTATCATATCACATTTCTAACCTGTCATTCTTTTATTACATTAATCATGCTTATCATCGCAGAAGAAAAAGGTGTCACATCATAATGCTGATTCATTAGTTCATTTAATTATTATAATTAGAGTTATTATGAATATGTTAAGTTGTCACTGTCGCAGTCGTTATAACAGAATTTTAATTGTGTTTTAGTACAAACAGTTGTTTAGTTAATGTTGTTACAATCAGCAATTATTATTTTCCGCAATTATAAATTATCGTAAATTAAGCTATTATTGCTATTAACAAAAATTTTAAAGTTTTTAAGAAAATTCGGGATGTTACAGGAAATAAGTGGAACTCAAAGACAAGAGGATGATCCAAGTGCTGTATGCAAATGCATATGAGTGCCATGTTCAAGAACAACTACATACTGCCACTAAAATAAGGTATGTAACACAAACGCTTTCCTTTTTCCCCATCATGAATGATGAGTGCCTCATGTGTTTTTTACGAGCTTGATGAGGGTAACCAGATGCTCGGTATAGGTCATCTCATAGATGAGTCCAATCCCAAATATTTTCCGAACCTAGGATAGCATGGGTTCGTCCCATGACGGGCCCTTTAATGTGAAAACTTTAACAAGTCCATAGAAGGTAAAATTGGTCGTCATTTCATGTTTAGAGAGTCTGAAAAGAACTAAAGAAGACTCCAACGGTCCATTTTCGTAAAGTTATCCTCATCGCCCGAAAAAGGGTAAAACAACGCGGGAGAGGACTCTTCCAGTCATGATTGGCTGGAGTATACCTTTTTCGTAATTAGTGCATTCTAGTCCGAAAACGGGGTAAACTATTACCAGGAAGACGACCATTCAAATTGTTTTACAAGCATGAATGCATCAAGTTCGCTTGGCAATCTTTACCTATTTAGGGAGTCTAAAAAGAGCTTAAAAGGAATCCATGAACAACTTTTTCATGGTTGATGACCAAATACGACAAAGGAAAAAGTAAACTCAGCACAGTTCCTTTTCCGTAAATAGTCTAGCGAGGCCGGATAAAGTGATAAACCTATACTCGTTCGACACACCTTTTTAACTCAAATTTTTAATGAGCACGAGAATGGTATCAAAATCACTCATAATCTTTTTCATGTTTGAACCAGAGCACAAAAAAGTAAAAACTAAGCTCAAACCACTTTTCATGTTTCAACCAGAGCACGAAAAAAGTGAAAAAGTAAGCTCAAATACTATCTTACTGTTTTTAACGAGCTCAAAGATATGTTGGAAGAATGATCATGATGTCTGTTTCATTTTTTAACGTGCTTGTAACAGAAAAATGAACTATGCTCAGGATAATTTTCATGGTTTAATGAGCTTGAAACTTAAAAAATGAAAGTATGCTTGAAAATGTTCCCAATGGTGCATTTCTTCCCGTCATGAAATCCAAAGGTTGGTGCATGCCCCCAGCATGATTGCTAGAAGTAAGTGACTTATCTCTAACGTGGTGTGGAGAGTCGATCGAGTTGACTTCAACGTAACTTCCAGAGGTTGAAGACATGCCCCCAAGCTTCATTTCATCTGCCTAATTCATAGGCGGGTGAAAAGAACGTTCAGGTACTAAGTCTACAAGGAGACTTGACTCAAAGGGAAAGGATATGTTTCATTTTTTAATGAGCTTGACACAGAAAGGGAACTATGCTAATGAAACTAGTTTCATTTTTATGCAAGCTTGAAACCAAAGGTAAACTATGCTCAAACTACTGGTTTCATTTTTCAACGAGCTTGAAGCCAAAGGTAAACTCTGCTCGCGGTTAAGGCCCATTGACGAGTTCCTTCCCAACATGATGCCTAGAGGTTGGTAAATGCCCCCAGCATGATTTCTAGTGGCTTAACATGGTAGTGTTCCCTCAACATGATTGCTGACGGTACGACATGTGACATGCCCCCCAAGCTTCTTTTTGTCTAAAAAAATGTTTCTTGCTAACCCAACTACCAACCTAGCTACTAATATGAAAATGTTCACCAAGGGGGAGAAAACGAGAATCAGGTGAAATGAAGGTTCAAGTTCTAACTCTAGCGAGAGACTCGAACCGATGGGAGGGAGATCTATTTCATTTTTACACAAGCTTGAAATAGACAATAACTATGCTTGAGGGGGCCCATCTTATTTTTTAACGAGCTTGAAATGGAATAAAACTATGCTTGAGTGGATGGTTTTATTTTTATGCAAGCTTGAAACCAAAGGTAAACTATGCCTAGAGGGGTCTATTTCATTTTTTAATGAGCTTGCGTTAGAATAAAACTGTGCTCTAATGGATTGGTTTCATTTTTATGCAAGCTTGAAACCAAAGGGAAACTATGCTAGGGTGGTTGGTTTCATTTTTTAATGAGCTTGAAACATAACATAAACCATGCTCATACCCCCCATCCTCAGGGGGAAGAAACCACTAAAACATGCGGAACATTTAGGGAAGTCTGATGACTAGGAGTCATATGATGAGTGGGTGTCATGAAGGAAAGCTGATAAATGGTCACAATATTCCCATGATGAGGAAAATACATCACTCGAAAGAGCGTGGACACTACATCTTTCATAGCATAGACATAATCATGTCCAAGGAGCAGATTGAAATCTAAAGGACCTTGGACAACCATGACATCAACATAAACAATTTTACCTCTCAATGTGATAGGTAACTATGGGAGAATCCCTAAAGGTCTGGTAGGCCTTCTATTAAAAGCCAAAATCTGGTTAGTTACTGGCACAAGCTTAGGGGAACCTATAGCTTTCCAAGCAGTTGAGGATAAAATACTAACAGAAGCTCCCTCATCAACTATCATACAAAATATTTCTTTATCGGAAACTCCTATAGATATTCAAAAAGGAATACTCGAAGGAAGACGAGATTCTGTTCGACCATTCCAGTCAAAGGAAATGACCTCAGTACTTAGGGGGGGTCCTGTAGGAATGGACAGGGTTTCCCCCTGCTTAGGACATTCTGAACTGACTAGGAAAACATCAGCGGTTTCTAATTCACTCTCACTTGGAAGATAAGAATGAGGCAAAGTTTGTGTCATGGTGACTGCTTCAATCTAGACTTTCTCTAATGAAAGAGTGGGATCGAGTGGAGATGACATTGACTCGATCACTTCACTCTCGGAAGGAAGTGTGGGATCGATTTTAGTTGGACCTGAATCGATCACTTGGTCAACTAGCGGGGGGTCGAGGGACAACTTACTATCGCTTGTTGGAAGCACCTGTTGAGAACTAGTAATATCTTCCAACCACCGTGAAGCTTCATCCATGCTTGGACAAAGGAAAGTATGGTGCATGCCCTTGCATAGCCAGCAAGGGCCGGTGGCTCTACCCTTTCGACCCTTCACCAATGGGTCACTGGTCGAGGGAGTGTCATCAACATGATGGCCAGAGGTTGACAATACAATCGGTTTGGGGTTTTTAGACCACACTTCTGACACATGGGGAAGACCGGGACAATTCTTGAGAAGGTGATCACCCTTGCAATGTTTGCAGGGGAACTTGGGCTTACGAGGCATTCTCATAGAATGAGTTCCATCAGAGGCAGATGGTTGGTGCTTGGTCTCTTTCTTATCTTTCTTCTTCTTAATCTTCCTTTTCTTCTTCTTCTTCTAACAAATGACATACCCTAAAAAGGGGCCTCTTGGTTGGTAGTCTCGAAAGAGTCTTCCATATATAATCTTCCTAAGAGTCTCTAAAGTACCACACAAATCAAACACTACTCAATTCTAAAAGAAACAAGCAAACTGTGTGAATATGAGTGGATTCAAAGTCTAGAACCTCATAGGATTATCAAGGCATTGCAAACTGCTATATATTGCAGGGTCCAACAATATGATGCGATAGGGAGGATTGGGACCGTACCCTTACCTGCATACCCAATTACCTGGATAATACGTGCATGCTAATCTCCCCGATTGTTGTTCTTGGTGTATTGCTTTGCCAAGACGGCCAAATGGTTAAATCGGCTGGTTTCAGGATTCCTATGGATGTCTCTCGATATACGCAAGGTACGTGGGAGCTCAAATCTGTAGTGGTGCTGTCTAATGCACAACCGTTCGAAAACAGACCTTCCAATATACTACCGAGTACGTGATACACCCTTCGATATAAGCCAAGTATAGATTATGATACTTGGTGGGTACATGAAGGAGCTCAATATACCGATAAGTATGTGGAAGACTACAATACCCTCAGGATACAGTGCTGGCAAATAACGACAGCTACCACGCTTAAAGACGTCGGAACATGTCTCTAACTTACACATAGTTACTAAATGATTTTAACCTAAGCTAGTGTTAATTTTATCTTGTATGATTAGGTGGATGCATAAGGTGAGTACATAAATTTAAACATAATGCAATCCTCAACTACATGATAATGCAAATTTTCTTTTCCTTTTCAATGAAAACTACTTAAGGTGAGGAGAGATATTTTTTCTTTCAAACCAAAAGTATTTAAGTAGTAGCGAAAAGAAGAACTCCTTCCTAGAGTGCAATAATTCTAACTTTTTGCAATAATCAGCCAAAAAGCGTAAAGAAAATGAAATATGCAGCTAATCTTAACAATGTATAAGACAAAATGATGAAGCACTTTCAATTTTCAAATGCATGTATCAAAAATGGAACTTGATAACTAAACGCTTTTCATATCTATATACATAAAGTGAGAGAATATCTACAACACTCTAATCATTAAGAAATTCCCAAGGAAAAATGGCAAGCACCCAAACAACTCAAAGGCACTCAAGAAAGGCTCAAAATATACCAAATGCAATAATTATAACTCATTTCCTATCTTTTTACACTTGAAAAAGACACATCTAAGCTATGGAAAGAAGGACTCCACAAACGTTTCCAATCAAATGCAAAACAAAGATAAGCACTTAACAATCTTATCTAACTAAAATGTAGACAAAACTTAAACAAGCCTTTCTTCTTCTTATGATTGGGACACCAAGAATTTCAAATTATCAAATTAAAGTAAGAAGAACACTTATGTTTTCCAATTTCATGAATATAGCAAAAGAGTGACAAAATCAATATTTTCTTTGAACTAAAGTGGAGACAAAGAATCAATCTTTCCCAAAAATGATTGAATAGCTTAGCATGTAAGGGAAACAAGATGCATAACCCAAGAAAGAGAGGCTAAAAAAGACATGGATATCCCACACTCTTCAAGTCTTTAAAACAAGCCAATCACACTCAACCAAAAATGATCTTAAAACCTTGAGATGGGTCAAAACGACTAAAGAATGCATGATTCATGGCTCCCCATGAGGGGGAATTTTTTTTCAAAAATAAAACCCATTTCGCTTACAAATGTAAGCAAAATAATAGTTTTGACTCAAGGGGCCAAACATGAATCCAAATCTCAAAAGACCCAAAAACCAATACAAATAAGCCAAACAAAACACACAAATCAAAGATGAGATCTCTGGCTGGATCTTGCAGCACAAAGGGAGTTCCTATAGCAAACCAAAGTCCATACTGTCAAATGGAGAGGAGATGCCTGCATGCCAAATTTTGACGAATCGGCACACTCTGTGCTTGTACATAGTGCGATGTCACAGTCTACCTACATGGGAAGTGCGACGATGTTGCAGTCTTCCAATGCATGGGATGCGACAAGTAACTAATAGGTAAAGAACAGAGATCCAAAATGACATAGTGTCGCTCTGTTCCCACTACCCAGGTGCGACAGGCGAAGTCTAGATTCAAAAATGAATCAGATCTCTCAGCAATGAACCATGAAATGGTTTGGGGATGAGTTGTATAAACTCAGAGGCAATAGATCAGATAGTGAAATCAACTCCAAGAAGTAAATGGAAAAAAATAAAAAGGCTTGTGTCAAGCAATCAAATGAAAATGACTCAAATTGACAACTACTGACCAAATATCAATACTCCCCGGTATGGTTGCCAGATTTGTTATCAGAAAATCCACTCTAGCGGATGCTAGCAGGATCTCCCTAGCTCAATGTGACTCTAGAACAAATAGAATAGAATACAAATGCATTTCCTAGATCTAATCAAGGATCGAGTACTAAATGTCTTACCTTTTACTTTGCAATCCTTTCTCCTGAATGCTGCTCCACGTTTCACGATCGTCAAACCCAAGCTGCAAGACCTGTCAAGACAAGAAGCAAGAGAAACCAGTAAAATACATCTATACAATAAGCAATCTAAGTAAACAGTTAAGCAAGTAAACTACTCAATATCATTGCACACATGAACAACATTAGTGGAAAGCATTTGTATTACTGCAAATAGAGGAGTACATGATAGAGATATAGAACCACAACAAAGGCTTAACGCTGTAGCCATTCTCCGACAAAGCCAATTTCCATATCCTTCCAAGGAAGTATGAGTTCTCCAATAGGTGAGTGGAGATGTTCTAAGAGAGATTTCACTAGCATGTAGATACCATAGTCTTCCTCCCTTTGGGATGGGAGTGAGCTTCATTTATATAGGACTAAATTGATAGGGTATGGATAGGATAGGTTGAGAGATGGTAGGAGAGGCTTAAGGGATCTCTCCAAAGGTTTAGAAACTGAGTTCCAACTCTTCCAAGAGGCCAGGGATAGGGTCCCAAGTTAGCAAGCTTCGAGATGGACCTCGAAGGACCTATTTTTTCCATCTGACTGACTTCGTCGCACCCTATAATGGAGAAAGGTGCGATGTCGCATGCTGGTAGTGTGCAACCTGTGACAACCCTTCAAAACTTAGCACAATTGGGTACAAATCCTCCCAGGATGATTACTTAGTCCAGGTATCTTCAGGGGTGTATACACTGAATCTGATGATGAGTAGATTTTGGGTGTAACAGTCGCAGCTATGTGACCGACTTTGAAATAAGCAAACCGTTCTCCCCTTGTGTTGGAGATAATCCTTGTCCCAATGTCTATGTATGGTATGATCCATCTGATGACTTCAGAACATGGAAACAAATTTGGGCATGTACCTGATTTATGGAGGCCTGATTTCTTGATGTTTTGATACACCATCATCTCTTCGATGGATGCATCAAGTAAATTCTAATCTCTAATAAGATGGTACAGTTTACCCTATTTGTATTCTGGGATGATTCTTGTTGTTGTTTTGTTATATTCAGATATAGCCTCCATTTGAGTTTCTGCAACAACTTCTATGTCAGAATCCGATTCAGTTATCTTGAACTTCCTATTGGTAATTCCTTTTTGTGCATTTTCAACTCCTGATGAAACATCAAATGAATGTGTAAGCAAGTTTTAATGTTAAAGTAATAAACTTGAGAAACATGTAAAACATTGCTGATCAATATTGTCCATAGGAAAACAAAGTTATAGAAATCATTACTTCCATGATGTTGGACGTCTCTTGTTTATGTTGACTATGTATCAAGAAACTATATTGGGGTGTAATAGCCAATATGTAACTTAAACTTCCTGTGAAAATACTCTAAAAGAGGTTTACATATGTCTTCAAAATTATTCCAAACAAAGTCTCACTCCCTAATCATAAATTTGTTGTGAAAATTTTTAGCCAATGTTTTACTTTATCCCATTCTATCTTGAGAAGATTAAAGGTATAAAAATATGGATTTTCTCTTAAACGATATGGGGTTCTAGCTCTCTAAAAGATCACAAATTTCACATGACAAAAAATTATTCAACCCTCTCTTGCCCAATTAAAAACAATAGGCTGGGCACTACAAGGAAAACAAACTATTCTGATGGATTTCTTATCATTCCGTGATCGAAAACAAGTTCTAAATAATCAACATTCTGGTTTGTAAAGGTGATTGAACCGTGTTCCAGCAATGCTTGGTCCAAGAAATCACAATAGCGTCGTATCAAAAAAATCAAATGGGACATATGTAAGTAGGGTTTTGTGAGGTATTCAGAAATATGACGGGAACACCACTAGTAGGACGATATGTATTAGCACTCATTCTACTCCCCGTGGTATATTAACCCCAAAAAGATTAGTTCAATTGGGAATTGCAATAAGGGTTGTCAAGATGGGCACTATCGGATGGTAGGTATGGCCCGGGGCATTCGCTCGGACGGGAAGAACCCTAGCAAGGTTTGGTTGAGAGACCTTTACTTATAGAGTCACCAGAATGCTATTGACAAATCAAGGCCCAACTGGATGAAAAACAAAATGGTTTGTCGAAGGTTTTTCGAAAATATATGTAAAAACAAAAATCGTAGACAAACTAATGGAAAACACATTTCACACAAGGGAAAAGTGCCAAGTGATAGGACTCCTTTTTGAACATAGAGCACAAGGGTACAAAATGGCGTACCTGGTAGTTGCATACTAGTCGCAAGAACAATGCTCAACGACATCGGGCATCCAGTTTCCGGTGGAGGTTCCAATTGAAAACAATGTTAGAAATTATTGTAACAAACCGGTTTTACCCATTATATAACCTTTCAAAACTAGTAATAAATGCATGAGGGTGAGTGCTAGCGGGGTCCACTAAATGGTCAAGGTCATTTCGGTGCATTTTCAAATTGACCTCCGAACATGTTTCGCAACTACTTTATATTTTGCAATGAAGTGCTTCAGTGTTTTACATGCCTTTGCGCCGAAACATGTCAACAATCCTTTCTTAATCCCTACCGATCACTCTTCCAAAACTTTTTCAGCACTATTTAGAATGTTGCAGCGAAACGTGTCAGTGATATTTCTTCAATCATGTCGATACTTCTTTTCTTCATTGGGCTATAGATGTTTTGGCACTTGCTCTTATTTGCTTGTCAGAGAGCTTCTTATTTTTCCATCGACATGCTTTGCCGTAACTTTTTCTTTGTGCAGCGAAACGTTCGTGGCTTCTCCCAATCCTATGCCGATCTTACTTTTAACCGCAGTGTTATCGGCATTGATTTTATTTTCACTCCGAAATTGATCGATGTGCCTTTTAGTTTCATGTTGAACAGTGTCAACGTGACTTCAGGTTTTGCTCTGACACATGAATTTCAAAACAAAAACTCTAAGTGATTCGGTGAAATTTTACAAGTGTTCCGATCATTTCAGAAAAAAATGCTGAGTTACTCCAAAATAGACATCTTACCAAGGAAACTAACATTGCTCCAACTATTTCGGCAAGACTTGGTGAGTTTCACTGACCATTTCAGTGAAAAAAATCAACTTGTATTGATTGAAAAAATTTCCCCTTTTATTAGTTTTTCAAGAAAATTTCTAAGTGACAAAAGGTAAACTTATTAGGATGCGAAAAAGCTCTAATTAGATCAAAAATAGGAGGGGCCCTACAATTGTAACAAAATTTGTAGGGATAGGGTTGCAGGAGCAACACAACTTCACTTAGTCTTGATGGCTTCCAGTCTTCCCCATCCCCCTCTCCCGTCATTTTCCTCTTTCCTCAGTGTCGATGTTTGACCACTTGTCAAATTTTGACTCATTCAACTTCCACTCATGTTTACCATACTTATACAACTTTCTGCTCGACTTCTTATCTTCGACTACCATCCTTCCCACACCCGTGGTCATCAGCAATCCCCCTGGTGGGCCTTCTCTTGTCGATCATCTTCGACTATTTAGCCTAGTCCTCGATGCCCCTACACCAATTTCCCCAGGTGAAAAATAACATGACTGCTCTATCAGTCTCTTATACTCCTCCTCTAGAATCCATGTGGCTTCTTCCAACTCGTCATTCCTCCATCAAACTAAGTATTCCTTCTTCCGCGAACTCCTTATGCGCCTGAATTCACGCTCATCCATAACTTTGGTGATTTCTTCCTTCTACCGATATGGAATCTACCCCATCCTATCAATGTTCGACACTTCCACGCTGCTGCTCATCGAACCTTCTTCAAACTTGTATATATCTGATACGTTGAATGTCAGAGAAATGCTCAGCTCTTTTGGTAGCTCCAACACATTAGTATTGTTTGAAATATTTTTCAAAATATTACATAGTACAATCTTTTTCATCTTCATCTTGTTATATGTTCCTGTCGGTAACCTCTCTTTCCTTAAGTGTTCATGGACTAAGTATGCCTTGCTGAACGAGTGTATTATCTTCTTCATACCAGCTCTTAACTTGTATGCCACGTTGCTCTTTTCAGTCTGCTTTCGTACATCTTAATGTACTTCCTTCATGTGTTTTGCAAATTTCTTTGCATCTACACTCTTTCTGGTCTCTATTGGTACTTCAACCAAATCCACCACACCTGTCGACCGATTCACAGAATTGTTGTATGCGAATTCTACTTGCGCGAACACGCTGTCCCACTACTTGGGTCTATCGGCTGTGAAACATATCAGAAAGTTTCCCAAACTTATGTTTACTACCTCGGTCTATCCATCAGTTTGTGGATGGTATGGAGAGCTAAAATGCACCTTTGTGTCCAGTTTCTTCCACGGAGTTCTCCACAAATGACCCATAAACTTGGTATCCTTCTTCGACGTTATACTCTTCAGCAGCCCATGTAGTCTAGCTATCTCCTTGAAAAATAATACAACAATGCTTGTGGCTTCACTTATCTTCCGACATGGAATAAAGTGTTCCATATTTTAAAATCTTTCTACTACCACAAAGATGGAGTCACTACCTTTTCATGTCTTCAACAATCCCAGCATAAAATCTATGCTCCGGTTCTCCCATGGGACATTTGGCACTTGTAATGGTGCTTGCAACCCCAGGTTCTGAATTTGACCCTTTTCTAACTGGAAAACCCGACACTATCGTACCCAATAACCAACATCTATTGTCATCCCGGTCCAATAGTACTTCTCCTCAACCAACACCTTGGTCTTTTCGATGCTAAAATGGCCTACTAATCCACCCCTATGTAGTTCTTGGATTTGGTTTTATCTTACGAATCCTATAGGAATACATAGCTATTGTCCCTTGAATAGGTATCCCTATTGGATAAAAAAATCCAATTATGGATTTCTGTTGACACTCCATTGTTCGCGACTAGGCTTCCATTCTCTTGCAAAATCCTCGTCGATTGCATACTCTCTCTTCACTGACTCTATTCCTGTCACCTGAACTGTTCTCGTTTTCAGCAATAGAACTCTTTGGCTCGGTGCGTCAACAACCTTGTTCAAATTTCCTGAATTACGTCGCAACATGAAGTTATATCCTTGCAAGAATTATACCCACTTCACGTGTCACTGATTCAACCTCGACTGAGTATTCAAGTACCTTAGTGCTTGATGTTCTATGTATAACACAAATTCCTTGGGAAACAAATAATGCCTCCACTTCTTCAATGCTTTCACAAGAGCATAGAACTCTTCATCATACACTAAATATTTATGCTTGGATTCATCCATTTTTTCACTGAATAATGCAATTGGTCAACCCTCTTGGATTAACACTGCGCCCATTACCATTCCACTCGCGTTACAATCAACCTGGAAAACTTCATTGAAATGTAGGAGAGCCAGTACTGGGCTCTTTGTTACCTTCTGCTTCAACTTGTCGAAGGATTTCTGGGAAGCTTCAGTCCACTTGAACTCCCCTTTTCTCATGCACTCTGTCAAAGGTGTGCATATCTAACTGAATCCTCTTATGAACTTCTTGTAAAAAATAGCAATTCCATGAAAACTCTGAACTTCCATCATGCTTTTTGGCTCTGGCAATTCCAATATAGCCTTTACCTTTTTCGGGTCCATCACCAACCCTTTACCGGAGATTACGAATCCCAAGTAAACTAGTTCTTTCTTCATGAAGAAGCATTTCTGCAAGTTCACCATTAGATTCTCTTCCCACAACTTCTGCAACACTTGTCGAATGTGCACCAAATGTTCAGTCTTGGTTCGACTAAATATCAAGATGTCGTCGAGATACACTATGACAGAATTCCCCAATAAAAGCTTTGGTACCTCATTCATCAGCCTCATGAGCGTACTGGGTGCATTACTTAATCCAAAGATCATGAATAACCATTCATTCAACCCTTCCTTCGTCTTGAAGGCTTCCTTCGACTCATAACCTTCTCTAACCCTGATCTGGTGGTAACCACTCTTCAAGTCGATCTTGGTGAAATCTCTTGATCCACTCAAATAGTCAATCAAGTCGTACATCGTTGGAAATGGAAATATGTACTTCATCATGATCTTGTTGATGGATCTGGAGTCTGTACACATCGTCCATTCTCCTCCTTTCTTCGGTGCTAGTATAGCTAGTACTACACACTAGCTCATAAGTTATCTAATTAATCCTCTGTCCAACAACTCCTAGAATTGTTGATTGAGTTCTCCACTTTCCATCGGAGTCATTCTATGTCGTGCGTTGTTTGGAAAAATCAACCCTGGAATCAAGTCGATCTGATGAGATATGCCTCTTGTCGATCGAAATCCCGTATGTTTCTCTTCTACCATGAGTCTCTTGAACTCCACTAGCATCCTTTTGAATTAGATCGGAATTCTCTCTATCTGGGTCGTTCGACACTCGATCCTTTCGGAGTGGTGGCGAAACATCTTGACTGTTTCTCCTCTTCCACTAGGAATTCCTTTGCTCAACACATGAGCACTCTTTTCTCCCAATAGTTTCCCTCTCCCTCCTTACAGTCATCCTCCTTCTTTGGATTCAACAATCTCCGCGTGCCATTTTTCCACACTATGACTGTGTTGGCTCGACCATCATAGATCATCTTCAGATCAGATTTCCATGGTCTTCCTAACAACAGGTGACAAGCATCCATTGTGATTACATCACAACATACACTGTCTTCAAGTTTCCCAACCTTGAATTTGATCATGAACTGTCTGGTTACATTCACATGATGTGCTTTCTATAACAAGGATATATTGTATGGATTTGGGTGTTGTTGACATCTAAAACTCATCTTGTTGATGATCTCCGTCTACACTAGGTTCTATGTACTACCTCCCTCGACAATGGTAGTGCAATATCTATCGGCGATCAACACTTTGTTCCTAAATATGGCCTTTCATTGTGTCAGCTCCTTCTCTTCTCGCTGGTCATTCTAAGCCAACGTCCTTCTGGTCATAAAATTTTGACTCTTTTCTCGATCATCTCCACCGCTATAACATGTCAAATTGACCTCTCATCGCCCCTACCATCTCATCGACATATGGGTTTCGAATATTCTTCCACGTGTAAATTCTCTGGGCATTCTTAGGATTTGTGTCCCAATCCTCAACACTTATAACAGACTATAGTCGGCCTGTCAGCTCCTATCCTTTCTACTGCACCATTTCGACCAAACGCACCCCGACCACGAGTCTCTTGACCATCCTGTTGGTTTTCCTATGCCTTTTCTCTTGTCAATGTTCCTTTTGCATGTTAATTATCTTCAACGGCTTCTCTTCTGGTCCAACTACTTTGTCCTTTTGCGAGAGAAGTCTTCGCATTTTGACCAATCATCCTTCCTCTGGTCGATATTGTTCTTATGGACAGCTTTTCCTCAGCCTTTAGGGCTAGCTAGTAGGATTCACCACTAGTACAAAATGTGAGATAAGTGACCAGGTGACCAAAATTTTTGGTCACCACAATTTTTTCAAGGGATAAATGACCAAAATTGAGAAATTTTAAGTGAACTGACTAAAAATGACCAAGATAAATGACCAATTTGGTCATGGGATAAGAACCAAACTAAAAATGACCAAGGAAAATGATCAATATGGTCAGGAGATATGAACTAAACTAAAAATGACCACATAGCAATTGGTCCTTTTTAGTTGTGTCATTCCGAAAATTGCAAATTATAATTTTGATAATGAATTTGTACAATTTAATAAATTTTAAAACTGCAGATGGATTTGGAGACACGAGCCATCTGCAGTATCCGAATCCATCTGCAGTGTTAAAATTTAGTAAATTGTAACATTGTAGATGGATCCAGAGACATGAGCTAGTGTCGAAACATGATGTCATAGGCGAACCTACTGAAATTTTTTGCAAGATTGTTTCATCTATACTGTCACATCCAGTTTGATGTGCTTATCATGTACATATCTTATTTTAGCATTTTTTCTTTCATATTATCCCTTCAACAAATCGGCCAAGTTGCGTCATGTGCATCATCATAGTGTGGTTGAGTCGATTCTTGGATATTTGTTTCCTTTACCTCTTGGAATTTTCATGTTGTAAAGTTTGTGTCATTGTGTTTGGCTCATCATACTAGCTGTGTTCATAATTTGTTTGAACAAAACCATCATCGTTTGACCTTCTCGGTAGTCTGTAAAAGTTTTGGCAAGTTCGTGTATTTTGCGTCTTGTTAGCTAAATATTGTCAATTTCACAACGTCAATTAATTCTCCATATGCATCCATTCATCATGGTTCTCTTCATGCCTAAGTTTGAATGTCTTAAAATTCCCCTCGGGTCTCTCCCCTACAAAAAAATTGCCAATATCCTCCATTTTGGAAAGAAAAAAAAATCTTCCGTTTTTTAAAATTCTTTTTAAAGAAGAGTTACCATAATTATGATATTTCCTTACTACATTGACATTGAATAAATAAATAATTAATGGTGTAAAAAACAAATCCGCAGGTTAACAATGGAAATACTATTTTTATCTTCTTCTTTTTTAATTTAAATTTTATTTTGATTATTAAATTTTTAATTTTATATTATATAAAAATACAAATAAATATTATATATATTATATTATATAAATAAATAAATAACAAAAAATAAACTATTATGTATTAGATATATATATTAAAAATAAATATATCATTCTATATAATAATTTTTTTTTCAGCGAATCATTCTATATAATATTTTAAAAAACAAACAATAAATAAAACACTAAACAAAACAAACACCTTAGCCGAAAGTATACTTACATCTTGGACAGACCTCCCAATTTTTTTGTGATTTAGAATATGCGTCTGTCTTTGACATAATTTGTTTTTGGTGATTTAGAATATGCGTCTAGTCTTTGACAGAATTTGGAAGCAAAATGTGTTCATTCGGACACATCAAAATTTGGGATCAAATTTGTGCATTGGGAGACTTCTTGGGCAGAACTGTCACTATTTTTTGGTGATTTAAAGAATGCCCCTCGTTTGACAGGGTCTTCTTGTATTTAATATTTTCTGGGGTTTTTGCATTTAATATTTTATGGGGTTCATAGGCTATTCTATTGAGTAGAACATCTCCTCTTCAACTGATGTGTTCAATGGATCATATCACTTCCTGCATCTCCAACCGTAGAGGAGGAAGCTGCAAAGGAACCCGAAATACCCTTTGGATTTTCTTGCTTGATAGCAGCAGATACAACTTACAAAAATTTACGGTTTTTGATGGCCCTATTAAATTTCCATAAATTGGATTTCATATTCCAGAATGAACTAAGTGGAAGGCATGAATACTCATCAAGGGAATGGGTCCTCTCTCCCTGATCTCTATACTCAACCCACAGGTGCGCCTTTCCTCTTTATGTAATAAATAAAACAGTGAAAATGTTTCTGTTTACTATTGCATTTTTTCTTCCCTTTTCGATTTACATAGGCATGAGATTGTAGTAAAGTATACAAATTTTCTATTTTGTTTTTTGAAATGATGAAGGCTCCCTATTTGAGGATAAATCCTAGTTGGCCAGAGTCCATCTACGCCCTCCATGGTACTGGGGTTTCATCACCCATTACTCTCCTATCGGTAACCCACCCGTTCCAACCGTTATTGCTGCTTATGAGTTGAATGTGTCATTTGCATCCATAACACTTATGGTTTATTGATGTTTGTATAGACAACAAATTGCTTTGTTTTTTCTCCCAGGAGTATCATGAAGGTGTTTATATGCAACTAGATTTGTTTTTTTTACAATTTCGGTGTTGATAGATTTGATTGTTTCTTCGTTTGAACTCTACCAAGATTTTAGTTTGGAAAAAGGTTTTGATTTGGATGATTGGTTTTGGTCTTTTACTGTGTCGTTGCAACGAGAAATTTACACTAGAATGGTGACTCTGTTTTGAGCTATTGGATCTCGTGCATTTGGGTGCTCTTATAATTTATACATCATGGATGTGTATCTATAGTTTGCATCTAGATTGATGCTTTTAGGATTTGGATGTTAACAGATTTGGTTGTTTTTGCACCTAGGCACTCCTGAATTTTTAGTTTGGAAAATAGTTTGTATTTTGTATAGTTGGGTTTTTTTTTTTTGTGTGTGGATGTTACTAGAATTTTATATCTGGGAGAGTGATTGGGGGTCTAGCTGTTGGATTTGGCGTTTTTGCAGAAATTTGGAGTGATTATTGTTTTTAGCAATTGAGGTTGGTGTTTTGGTACTATTTTGTTATGTGAACTTTGTACAGGAAAGGTGACTGCATTTCAACATCCTTGGGTTGATGTTTTAGCATTACACTATCTGTACGATTTCTGCTTCGATGGTGATTGTGTTTTTTTTGGTAGTTCTACTTTGTGTGTTTGCATTTGGCCCTTTGACTTAGATAGGGAAATGGGTTTGCAGGTTGCATGTTTGGGATCCGAGCATAAGCTGAATGAAAGGATCAATAGCAGTTTTGATTATGCGTAGCTTATAGGTTTTGTGTATTTTGTGAAAGTTTTCCATGATATATACTATATAGAAAACCATATTTCATTGTTCAGCTGTTGGGTGTTGCAAGAATTATATAGATCCAAGGATCCTGGGTACCTTTTGTTTATGCTCTTTTTACCTCCACTGTATTGCACTGCCATTGCGAATGAGCTTAGTTGTACGATTTGCAGCTGTGTTTCAGATAGGAAGGGGGAATGTTAGAGCCATTTATGTATTAGCTCCTGCCTCATTTGATTTTAATCCATTATGGTCGTAAAATCCATTGTCTTTGGTAATAATAAAAGAGGCATGGGACAACCATGTGCAGGGATCTCTTTAAAATGAGTGGAGGTTTCTAGCCACTGAGCTCAAACATAAGGAATCTGGGCCACCAAATTACATTTTCCTGTACGACACAAGAAGCCTATGAGTTACACAAACAACTGCTCAAAATTTAGATCAATCTATCAAGTGATTAAGATATCGCTACTTCTTAGGAATTTGTAGGCATGCTCGACCTGTTTGTCGCAGCCTTTCCGCTCCTAAACTTTAATGTGATATTCAAGCCGATAGAGGAAGATGACGCCCAACATGAGAAGTCCAAATCAATTGGCCCCCTATATTAACATTCTTGATTTGATGCTATTCATCTCCCGAATGGTTTACAACTGTACTTTTGGTAACGCCACCCATGATAGATGCCTAGCTTTCTTTTAATGCAAGCTCTCCTACATAAAGCATAGATTTCTCCTTTTAATGCTACCTAGATAGCTTCTGGTGCGTTTTTGTGATTGTCAGCAACACCACGTCTGGAGTGATTACATTTTACAATCAAAATTTTATTTCAAAAAATATTTGCTGGTGCTTTTCACATTTAGAATTTAATTTCTCTCCTCACTTTATGACTAAGCGAGGGCTTATTTTGTTTTTATTTGATTAATACAAGGAAACGTTTTCCATCCATATGGTTTGTTGGTATTTTGGATAACTGATTCGAACTGTAATTGATTTTAGGATTTGCTTCAGAGCAGGGGGGATATCTGCTGAAGTTCTCCAAAAAGCAGTCAGTGCAACAGAAGGCGAATTTTTGCATTTTGTTAAGAGGTCTTGGCCAATGCAGCCACATATTGCTTCTGTGGGATCTTGTTGTTTTGTAGGAGAAATATCCAATGATATGTTATATATTTCAAATCTTGGTGATTCAAGAGTTGTTTTGGGCAGTTCGAGCCATCGAGGAGGTCTGAAAGGAACTAAAAGCGCTTCACCCGGATGGTTCACATATAGTTGTTTTAAGACAAGGCATATGGTGTGTCAAGGGAATTATATAGGTAATGGAAATTGAACATCCCATCTCACCTCAAAGGAAAAGGATATGGGTTCTGATATATCTAGTTGTTGCATATTTGCAGGTGTAATAGGTCGTGTACTGTTCGGATATCCACATCATCTATTTCAGGATACATATCTATTTCAGGATCATCTATTTCAGGATACATATCTACTTCAGGATCTTGCATGATCTATTTCAGGATATGCAGCTGCATGCACTTGCATGCATCCCAGTCACCAGTTTGATGCCTCCAGCACCTTATCCACCTTCTTCTAGCACCCGGGAGCCACTTACCACAGAGTTTTAGCCCTCCTAAGCTGAAAGGAACCCTCTTCTCACCTACTGCCAGAGAAGGGCGCACTTGTTCACCTACCACTGCAGATTCACTTCAGTTACATTCAGTTAGCTCCGATTCTCCCTGATTTGAGGCTAGTTTCACTCCTGACTGGCTGTTTCACCTCCGATTGACCTCCAGTTCGATTAGGTGACTTGTTCTGACTCCAGTTAGCCTCCCATGCGCCCCCACTGAGCCTCCAGATCCTATATCAGTGCTACACACTTCAGTTACACTTATTACACTCAGTTAGACTCAGATTGACACCTGGATGACTGGTTGTTGTGATTGATGAGCAACACCGATGATTGATGAGGACTCCTAGATAGAGTCAAGCTACTCCATTCTGTGATTCGGATGACCTCCTTAGGCAATTCGAATTGCTCAGTCATTGTGACAGTTTGTATTGTAATTCATTCACCCTTTCTGGGATAGAGAGCACTGCTGCATGTTTTGCACAGTTTTGCACCATATTTTCTATGTTCATCTGTTGTGATTGATTTACTTGTTCATTAGATCTGCTGTGACTAATTTTACATGGTATCAGAGCCATTGCAGGGACAAGATCTCTTTTCTACAGGTGTTTATACAAGAAGATTTGACTGAATTGCTAAAAATTGCAAAAAGTTTGGCATGAGATATCTCAAGGGCATTCGCTCCTATGCATGCAAAGCTTGAAAAATACTCCAATACCACTCCAGAAGCTTGAGTTACCACATAATTCCTGGATCTGATACATTGGACCTATTCAACATTGCTTGAAATCCAATCCCAGGTGTGATGCAACTCTCAAAGGGTGGATTGTTCGACCTTATTGTGGTTGTTTTGATGTGATTTGCAGGTTTATTGTCTCCTTCAAGTGCACTCGCTATTTTCTGCATGCAAGGTTTCCTCCTTCAATTGCATTCGCTATAGTTTGCATGCAAGCTTCCTCTTCATCAGTTGACTCAATCCTTGCAATGGAATACTCTTCTTCAAAGCCTATCCTCACCCCATTCAATTATTTTGATTGGAAAGATGATATGGAGATCATATTATGTTCAAAAGGTTACTACCGAGTCACTCTTGGTCTTGAATTGGAGCCAAACAATGTGGCAGAAAGAACTAAACACTACAACAAGCTTGATGAAGCTTACGGTCTTCTTTGTCTCTCCATCTCCAAGGATCTTCACTTCCATCTCAGCGGATTGAAGACTCCAAAAGCCATATGGGAGCAACTTGAGACACTATTCGGCAAGCAGGATGAGCTTAGGGCTTTTCAATTAGAGAATGAATTGATTGGCCTTAATCCTGAGAATTTCGACACCATCAATGAATTCTTCACAAAATTCAAGAACTTGAACTTGCAATTGAAGAACAGCGGTGTTATCAAAGAGGATAAACAGTTGATCCTCTCCATTCTAAGCAAGCTTGGGAAAGATTATTCGGTATTTGTCTCCACTTTCAATTCCGGTCGGCTAACTACCCCGAATTGGAAGATGCCTACCTTGAATGCCTTCATTGAGTCCGTTACGAAAGAGCATGACAAGTTGATTCAAATGGGGTCCATAAGCTCCAAAGATTCAGCCCTATTTGTTCAAGGACCCAAGATCTCGAATGGTAAAGGAAAGCTAAAGAAGGAGAAGCCCAAATTCGAGCCTCACAAGCAAAAAGACAAAGGCAAGCAAACGGATGCACCATCCAGTTCGAAATCCAAGCAAAAGGGCAAAGAAGGTAACCAAAAATCTAAATGTACTTATTGTAACCGTGGCTTTCATCCCGAAAGTTCATGTATGAAGAAGACTATATATCAAATGGCCCTCCTTTTGGAAAAGAACAACATAACCCTTCCTGACGGTGCAAGGAAGAAGGATCGGAATGACGATCATGAAAGAGGACAAGCACTCATGGCAACGGTTTCGAAGCCCACTCTCTTGATAGATTCGGGTGCATCAAATCATATGGCTGCAAATATTGATTCTTTTTCCTCATTCGATCCAAACAGCTCCATCCCCATCCATTTGGGAGATGACTCAAAAATTTCTTCAAAGGGCAAAGGTACGATTCATGTAGAACATGGATGCTTTCAGAATGTTCTCTATGTGCCTTCCTTAGCTTCGAATCTCCTTTCTATGTATCAAATGACACATACTGGTGATCCAAAGAAAGTCACATTCAGCCCTAATACAGTTGAAATTTATGATATCAAAAGTGGAAGACTAGTTGCGGTTCGGAAGGCAAACCACACTGCAAAATGTTATGAGTTTTCGCACTTTATACCGCTTGCAAAGCCCACCGCTCTTCGCACACATGGTAATGAGGTTAGTAGGCTTTGGCATGAAAGATTTGGACATCTAAATTATAAGTATTTGTTTCTGCTATCAAATAAATCCATGGTAGATGGGATTCCACAACTCCGTTCCTCGAAGGGAATATGCACCGGTTGCATTATTGGGAAGCACCCCGAGCACAAATTCGACCGTGGCAAGGCTAGCAGAGCCTCTACTATTTTGGGATTGATCCATTCTGATATCAGTGGTCCGCTGCCCCATATGTCATTAAATGGTTCAAGGTATGTTTTGACATTTATTGACGATTTTTCCCGCTTTACATGGGTATTCTTTCTCAAAAACAAGTCAGAAGTGCTTGGAAAATTCAAGGATTTTAAGGCTTCTGTTGAGAACACCACTGAGAGCAAGATCAAAGCTCTTAGATCTGATAATGGTGGGGAATATATCAAGTCCGAGTTGCTGCAACTTTGTGCCCAAAGCGGAATCAAGATCCAACATACAGTTCCCTACACACCCCAGCAGAACGGTGTAGCGGAAAGGAAAAACCGGTCACTGAAAGAGATGGCTACATGCATGATTGAATCGAAAGGTTTGGCTGCAAATATTTGGGCTGAATCAATCAATGTTGCTGCATATATACAGAACCGTGTTCCACATTCATCCGTGAAAGGTATGACTCCTTTCGAAGCATTCTTTGGTCACAAACCGGATGTGTCAAATTTGAGAGTTTTTGGCTCTACTGCATGGGCTAGAATTCCTTCTGAGAAGAGACGAGCTTTGGATCCACAAAGTTTCGAGTGCATATTGATAGGATATGGGGAAGAATCAAAATCATATAAACTCATGGATATCAGATCTAAAAATATATTCATAGAGCGCAGTGTGCAGTTTGAAGAACCGCTTCAAGAATTGCAACTAGTCGAGGAAAAGACTGTCGATTCACCGCCTTCACCAGAAGAAGATCCGAGCAGCGATAATGAAGGTATGAGTTCTGATATTTCTGATATTGTAGCAGCATATGATGATCATGACATATCAAGTTCGGAATCCGATCATTATGATCCTCCTCAGTTACCAAAGTGGGCCCAAAACACTCTACAATCTGCTGGTTCTAGTCTTGGAAATCCTGCTGATCCGAGACGAACAAGAGGAGACTTTCAAAGGGCAGGTATGGCTCTTTCTATTGCTGATCCATTTCTTCCTGAGATTTGTTATTTGATGGCTGGTTCAGATCCCCAATCATACTATTCATCCCATCGAGATCCGAGATGGAAAAGTGCCATGGATGAAGAGTACAGTTCTCTTCAAAAGAACAATACATGGGAGCTAGTTTCTCTTCCACCTGGAAGAAAATTAGTGAAGTGTAAATGGGTCTACCGTACTAAAGTTGCTGCTGATGGAACTATCAGCAAATATAAAGCAAGGTTGGTGGCAAAAGGTTTTTCCCAAGTCCAAGGAGTGGAGTACACAGAGACCTTTGCACCGGTTGCAAAGATGGATTCCATCCGCCTTGTTTTAGCTATTGCCGCATCCAAGCACTAGGAAGTGCACCATATGGATGTGAAGAGTGCATTTTTACATGGAGACCTTGCTGAAGAGGTCTATATGCAGCAGCCAGAGGGTTATACTTCAGATCCATCATTGGTTTGTAGATTGAAGAAATCTTTGTACGGGTTAAAACAGGCCCCAAGAGCTTGGTACGCAAAGATGGACTCCTTCCTTCTTTCTCAGAATTTCCAAAGATGCAAATCTGATCCAAATGTCTATCTTCAGCGAGTTAAAGGTAATTTGTTGGTTATTGTACTTTATGTTGATGATCTGCTTATTACTGGTAGCACACTTACTTCAATAAACAAGCTAAAATCTGCCTTAAATCTAGCTTTTGACATGAGCGATTTGGGCTTGCTGAGTCACTTTTTGGGCTTGGAGATAGCTCAAAATTTCGATGGGATCACTATATCTCAGCAAAAATATGCTTCCGACCTGTTATTGAAGTTTAATATGGCTGAATGTAAGGCAGCCCCGTTCCCATTCCTCTCAGGAATCAGTCTTGAGGAGGGAGATTCCACACCGCTTGCAGATTGCAGTATGTATCGACAGTTGATTGGTTCACTACTTTATTTGACACATTCACGGCCTGATATCTCATATGCCGTGAGTGCCATGTCAAGATATATGCAGCAGCCACATGAGCTTCATTGGCGAGCAGCCAAGCGGATCTTGCAGTATGTGCAAGGTACGAGACAGTTTGGCATACATTATGCTGCAGATTCTGAGCTAGATTTCATTGGTTTTACTGATTCAGATTGGGAAGGTGATAGCATTGATCGGAAGTCCACTTCCGGTTATGTTTTCATGATTGGTCATGGTGCTATTTGCTGGTCCAGCAAAAATCAAGCAGCCATTGCACTTTCTTCAGCAGAGGCAGAGTATCGAGGGGCAGTCAATGCCTGCATTCAGGCAGTTTGGTTGCAGGGTATTCTTTCCGAGTTTGGTTTTGGTGGCACTACTTCGACTGTCCTATTTTGTGACAATCAAAGTGCTATCAAGATCTCCACAGATCTAGTTCAGCGGTAGAGGACCAAACACATTGAGATTCATATGCATTACATTCGACAGTTGGTGCATGATCGCACCATCATTCTGCAATATTGCCCTACTGATGAGCAAATTGCAGACATCTTCACCAAGAGCTTCACTGAGAAGAAGTTCTCTTACCTCCGTTCACTGTTGGGGGTGAGTTCCATCATGGTGGAGACAGATTGATTCATTATTATGCTTTAGCTTGAGGGGGGGGCTTTCTTCCCACTGGGTTTTCCCTCTTTCCTCACTTAGTTTATTTTCAGCATTTTTTGGATTATTGTATTGGGGTGACCTTTGGTCTTAGTTACCAGGGCCCCACATTATTTTAGTTGGCACATCATAGTCTAGCTTGAGGGGGGGGGTTCGGATATCCACATCATCTATTTCAGGATACATATCTATTTCAGGATCATCTATTTCAGGATACATATCTACTTCAGGATCTTGCATGATCTATTTCAGGATATGCAGCTGCATGCACTTGCATGCATCCCAGTCACCAGTTTGATGCCTCCAGCACCTTATCCACCTTCTTCTAGCACCCGGGAGCCACTTACCACAGAGTTTTAGCCCTCCTAAGCTGAAAGGCGCCCTCTTCTCACCTACTGCCAGAGAAGGGCGCACTTGTTCACCTACCACTGCAGATTCACTTCAGTTACATTCAGTTAGCTCCGATTCTCCCTGATTTGAGGCTAGTTTCACTCCTGACTGACTGTTTCACCTCCGATTGACCTCCAGTTCGATTAGGTGACTTGTTCTGACTCCAGTTAGCCTCCCATGCGCCCCCACTAAGCCTCCAGATCCTATATCAGTGCTACACACTTCAGTTACACTTATTACACTCAGTTAGACTCAGATTGACACCTGGATGACTGGTTGTTGTGATTGATGAGCAACATCGATGATTGATGATGACTCCTAGATAGAGTCAAGCTACTCCATTCTATGATTCGGATGACCTCCTTAGGCAATTCGAATTGCTCAGTCATTGTGACAGTTTGTATTGTAATTCATTCACCCTTTCTGGGATAGAGAGCACTGCTGCATGTTTTGCACAGTTTTGCACCATATTTTCTATGTTCATCTGTTGTGATTGATTTACTTGTTCATTAGATCTGCTGTGACTAATTTTACATGTACTTCAGTAATCATGCATACCCTTTAGCCAAATAGGTATTGTAGTCTGTTTGGTTAGTTGTATTGTCCTTGTCTAGTTCATCAATCTCTTAGAACGTAGAAATCTGTTAGAACCTACAAATTATGGTCTTTTGGCCGATTTCTCCCGTAAAGCTTCAAATAGCTGCTAACCCAAACTACATGAAATGTCACCATACAATTAGAAAATAGGGCTGAATGGCCTGTTTGTTTAGTTAGAGAGGAAAAAATGGTTGTACTCCTAACCTAAATTGAGTGAAATGACTCTGCCATTGAAGTGAAAGTTAGTCCTGAGAGATCAAAATGTTTGTCCTGAAACAAAGCAAGTTAAAACAGGGATCAATCTGGCCATATGAATCAATTTAAGATTAGGATCAACAACTGAACAATGAAATATGGTTCTCTATATAGTATATATCATGGAAAACTTGCACAAAAAAACACAAAACTTATAAGCTACACATAATCAAAACTGCTATTGATCCTTTCATTCAGCTTATGCTAGGATCCCAAACATGCAACCTGCAAACCCCTTTCCCCTATCTAAGTCAAATGGCCAAATGTAAACAGACAAAGTAGAACTACCAAAAAACAACAATCACCATCGAAGCACAAATTGTACAAATAGTGTAATGCTAACACATCAACGCAAGGATGTTGAAACGCAGTCACTATTGGCAGGCGGTTTGGTAGAGTGCTATCGCAGCATCTCCAATGCTGCAACAAGGCAAAAGATGATGTGAATGGCGAGGAGCGGAAGATCAGTTATGTATTTTGGGTGAATTGTACCATGGAATGCAGGCTTTGGGTCATTTCGACCACATATTATGTAATGTTGAGTCAGTTATACCGCAGAATGCGGGTTTTTGGTCGGTTTTGTACCAAGTTAGTTAGATATTGGGTCACTTGTCCAAATGTCAGTTAGGAAATTGTTAGTAAGTGGACAAGCATTATAATGGCAGAAACCTATATATAGATAAGAGTCATAGGAATTGAGGAAGAAGAGGAAGAAGAGATGGGAGTGGAATTAAGGTGAAGAGAAGCGCATGTTTTTGGTTGTTTCTATGCATCTGTGCTATATTGCTGAGACCTGATCTTGAGGAGATATTGTATCTAAGGTTTTGTAGTGATAATATGATATCATGAAACTGTTTCGGTGCAACTCCTGGGCTCTTTTTGTTTATTTATGGTAATGCAATGTCGCACTGCGATGATAATGAATGTTGCAGTTGAATAATGCATTATGAACACATGTCAAATGTTTGAGATTCTTGTTTATTGTTGCAATAGAGTTAGTTCATACAACCACAACTCTCCTCCTTCCTCGGCGGAAACATGTTTCCGTCTGCTCTACAGGTGTTGTTGGGCGGGATAAAACCTGCCCGAGCTGGTGCCTAAGGAGACTGCACCATGTGTCGACAATGAAGTGGAACCCCTGTTGACTGGAGTCACGTTGGTCAACAAATGGTTCCATTGTTGGGACTATGTGAAGAGTGAAAGGAGGACATGTTGTGGCACCTGACGAAGCCAGAGATACAGAGCTGGTTTGATCAGAAGTTGCGAGAGTTTGTTGAAGAAGAAAGCTGGAACACGCGACTGACAGTAGATCACTGGGTGGAAAGGTATATTCATGACGGTCCGCACGAATGGTTTTTCTGTGAATTCCCAGTCATTCTGTACGAGTGGTTATCAAAGCTGACCTTCCAGAAGAGGAATTTCCAGGGTGGTGAGCCGACGACTTGGACCCTGGAATTTATCTAGGAGCTACAAGAAGTCGATAACAAGGCATCGCGGGTTGTTGAAGTTGGCTCGATAGCATCTTGGAGGGATATATCACTGAATTTGCGGTCAACACACAGAAATCCTACAGTGAAGATGAAAGATATTTCTTCTACGGACCAAGGGGAAGGTTTCTGCTGTCGCTCCAACTATCGATTAAGATGCTAATCTATGAAAAGGGTATATTGAAGATGCATCTTGATCAGTAGATAGCCTAGTGGGAGGAGGCCATGGGTACTGCAACTGTTGGGGAACAGTACATGGAACAGTAAGGGGTAGATGGGTGTAGACTATGAGGAGACTGTGAGCGAAGCCGAGGAAGAAAATGGTCTTACAAGAGGAGGAGTGAGGTTTTGACAAGAGAAGAGGCAGAGGATAGGAGAAGGTCCTGCTACGATCGAACCACAAAACCGCGAAGGAAAAACACACGGGATGAAGCAACCTCACAATCCTGACAGGGATGACCAGGCTACACCCAGGATAGAGGCCGGACCAAACCCTAGCACCAACGTACCCACACCTTCGCTCACTGTCTGACAAGCAGCAAGAAATACCACTTTGACACTGCCAAGTTCGTCAATCCATAGAAGTTAATTGGTAGTAGCATAGCGAAAGGAGGAAGGAAGCCCAAAATGGTGATCGATGATGCTAAGTTACCGTTGTTCCATGGAAGTGTGACAGACAACCTAGAATAGTATTGGTTTTTGTGTGAAGCGGTTTGGACTATGAAACAGATCATTGATGTTGATGCTAAGAAAGGACAGTTAGCCATGACTCTGTGAGGTCGTGCATTAGATTAGTTCATGAAGTTTGTTCTAGTCCCTACGGGAGCCCCAGAGAAGTCACTGGATGAGATCTGGGATGGGATGACTGCTGAATTTAGACGGCCCAAGTCCGGAGCTCAATACATCACAGAATTGAAGGAAATTAAGCAAAATCTGAATGAGACAGTATGGGATTTCGACCAGCGATTCAAGACACTAATGGCAAAGGTTAGCTTCGATATGAGCACTGTCCAACTCAAAGAGTGGTTCATTGCGGCATTGCTGCCACACATTCGGCTGCTGCTGATGCAGCAAAACATTTCGATGACCAGCGAAGCTCTAGAGATTGCAATGCGATTGGAGGCATCACCGATTGGGGATAACATAGCCGGGATGTCGCAGATACAGACAAAGCTCGCTAACTTTACTATACAATTGCAAGATTTGAAGAAGAACAAGGAACAACACGATGAAGTATGGTGTAGACGATGCCAAGGAGAAGGGCATACGAAGGACAATTGCCCAGATTTCCGCAATTATTTGGTATCAGGTGCGCCAAACCAGTTGAATGGTGGCAGCATGCCATGGTGTCACATTTTCCAGGTGTGTGGGCACAGTCACGACAATTTCCCTTATATGCAAAAAATGGTCACAACCCCGAGAAATATTTATTGCACATTTTGTAAGTCGGTGGGTCACGATGACAAAGATTGCCATGCATATGGGTTTCAACAACAAAGAATGTGTGATGCATTCTATGTCAAGGATGATCATCGTGTTGTACAACAACCCCAACTACAACCGCAGGTAGTCCAGCCACTACCTCAACCGTAGATGCAGTTCGTACCGTAGCAACAACCGCAGCAGTTCGTGCTGCAATATGTTCCAATGAAAATGGCTCCGCAACAGCCACAGTACGTTCAACAACCATAGTATGCACCGTAGGGACAAGGCATGCAACAGAATCCTATACAGTTGCAGTACCAACAACAGGGCGATATACAAGGTGGATACTGGGCTAGACGAGGTGGAGGATTTGGTCAAGGAGGAGGACGAGGTGATCATGGACCTATCCAATGTTATCACTGTGCGGTGTGGGGGAATTATCAGCGAGACTATCCACTACTACAGAATCAATGTACATTCTGTTTTGTTAATGATCATACAGTTGATTGCACAATAGAAGGATAGGAATGTTCTGCAGATACAAAATCAGACCCAGCCACAAAACTAGTCCAGAACCAAGTACAACAACCAGTACAGAACCAGCCCCCACGACCGAATCAAAATGCAAATCCCAATGGGAACCCGCAGGGGAATCTGCAGCAGACTCAGATGCAAGGTGCACATATTGCGATAATTTCAGCAGAACCGTGACCACAAGATGCTTCGGTGGATGTTGTAACTCATGGAGGCAAAACGACTGGGGAAGATAGTTCGCGACCGATGATTCGGTTGGCAGGCCAGAAGACGGTACCATTCGACATCGATGCTGAACGAGAGGCATTCCTTCAGGTGCATCACACCTTCGAGAAAGACTGTGGTAAGGCTGTTGTTTGCAATATGCCACCTGTTTTTGACATTGAATTGGAGGGCGGTCTGTCGACACCATCGGGAACATTGCAAAGGTTTCTTGAGAACTGTATGTTATTGGCCCGGGATCCGACCGCCCTTGTTGAGATTGAGGGATGGTTGCAGTGATTTTTGAAAGCACGACAGGAGTCAGCAGTAAACTCTCTACAATGACGTAAGACTGACAAGGAGATGAGAATGAACATCCAGATTGGTGACTATGATGTCGATTCAGATATTCTTGATCTTGGTTTGAATGTTAACATCTTAACCAAGTAGGCGTGGCAGACAATGGGGAGTCCCCCATTGAGCCGGTCTCCTGTGCAGCTTTGTTTGGCTAACCATGCAAAAATAACACCCATTGGGCGAGTTCCGCGGCCAATAGTTGATATTGAGGGTATGAAGACTTATTCTGACTTCGATGTCATTGAAGTAGTTGAGGGAGGAAGCTCTTATTCTACGCTATTGGGGATTGGATGGGCTAACGATAGTGGAGCTGTAATCAACTTCAAGAGGTGCATGATGACCTTTGAGAATCACGATCTCAGAGTCATATCCCCATTGGATCCAGCTAAAGGACGCAAATACATTGAGCCTGTAAAAGATGATTATCCTACTAGATGGGACCATGCATTCAATATTTCTTAAGACTATACTCATCCCACTGCCAATGGTGAGCTGGGATGGCACAGCGAGAGCTCTGTGTCTTTCAACTCTGATGATGCATTAGAACATTGGCAGAACCACTTACACGAAGTGTCGTTCCGGAAATGTGGCTTAATTACGCAATCTTTATGTCATGTTGTGATAGAAACAGTCACACTGCCAGTCTATGAGGGGTTTCCTGGCTTAACCAACTTTTTGACAGAATTTGAAGAACGGGTCTCAGAACCACAGTGGTTGCTGGCATTGGAGGAAGCACTAAAGGCTGCTCCAGCACGCTGGTGGGAGACACACAATAAATCTATTGATGCTTGGTCACAGTGTCGAAGGTTGATGATGGTCCGGTTTGGCAATATTGAGGTTTATCACACTAGCAAATATGATGGCCGGAAGAATCCCAATGATTATGGGTAGCGCGACCCAGAGATGAGTGGGTCCATACTTTTATCCATACCTTAGATGAGATGCCATGCTCATGGTATACCGTAGCTGAGTTGCACCGAGAAATTACAACATGGGGGGAGTTGACGGTCTGTTTCACTCATACATTCACTTTCGCAAATGCCAACCCTGACGTCAATAATGCCTTACAGCTCATCCGCGATGTGGTATTTAAGGTTGTTTCGGCGGCCTACCCTATCAATCCACACACATACTGTCATATGCAGTCTCTTATGGAGTGCTTCAACATAACCGGTGGGCTAGAGAATGAGGACGATCCCCATAATGTCAACATTCCTGAATCTGAAGGAGTCGCGATGTGGTCCCACCTGTTGCGCCAAGTAATCTATTCAGTCAACCATTGAAGCTTCGTAAGCTCAATATCGGCAGAAAGGCCACTCCCAAGTTTGCAAATGTTGCGTACTATTGGGATGATGAGATGATGAGTAAGGTCACTGATTTACTCCATGAGTTTCAAGACTTGTTTCCTACGAATTTTTCCGATATGAAGGGGATCCTGGGTGATTTAGGGGAGATGAGGATTCCTTTAAAACCAAATGCTAAGCCATTCTGACATTGACCTTATTGGCTGAATCAGCGACATAAGGAGAAGGTTAATGTAGAACTTGATCGCATGTTGGATGCTAGTATTATTGAATTAGTGGAAGAGTCTGAATGGATCAGTACTATGGTGGAGCAGGACAAGAAAACCAGTGAGGTGTGCATTTGTGTTGACTTGCGGAAGTTAAATGATGCCTTCTTGCACGACCCTTTTCCGACCCCATTTACTGATGAAGTACTTGAAGGGGTGGGCGGCTAGGAGATGTACTCATTCACCAATGGGTTCTCTGGCTACCATCAGATTCGCATTGCCAAAGAAGATCGTCATAAGAAAACTTTTGTTATTGAATGGGGCTGCTTTCAGTACATCGTAATGCCGTTTGGTTTGAAGAATGCACCTGCGATATTCTCCCAGGTCATTGTTGCTACATTTAAAGACTGTATTCAAAAGTTTTTGCAAGTATACATGGATGATTGGATAGTTTATGGGTTGATCCGTGATCATCTGGCTAATCTGCTGTTAATTCTTGAGCACTGTCGACAACACCAGATATCGCTGAACTTGAAGAAATGTATATTTTGTGCACCATTTGGGATATTGTTGGGTCATATTGTGTGTAAGAAAGGGTTGTTGGTCGATCCGGCTAAGATTGCACTCATTTTGAGTTTGCAAAAACCAACCATTGTTAAGCAGTTACGCGTGACTCTAGGGCATACGGGGTATTATCGCAAGTTCATCAAGGGATATGCAGTGATCACCGCCCCTATGGAGAAGTTGTTGAAGAAAGATGTGCTATTTCAATGGACTCCGAAATGTCAAGATAGTTTTGACACATTGAATATGAAGATGGCTTTGGCACCAATACTGGTATTTCCTGATTGGAGTAAGGAGTTCCATGTACATGTGGATGTGCCATCAATCGCATTGGGAGTAGTATTGGCTCAGCCCGATGAAGGAGATCTTGATCACCCCATTGCTTTCACTAGTCGAAATTTGTCGTCTGCTGAACGCAACTACACCACCACTGAGTGGGAGGGTCTAGCAATGGTCTATGCACTGCAAAAGTTTAGGAACTATTTGTTGGGTGGGCACATTAAAATGTTCACTGACCATTCCACGTTGAAATACCTAGTTAATAAGCCTGTGTTGGGGGGGAAGATATACCGCTGGCTACTTCTTTTTCCAGAGTTTGACTTTGAAGTCATTGTGAAGCCAGGCTGATTGAATGACAGTCCTAATCATCTATCGCAGATTGATACAGGGGAGGAACCAACCAGTATTGAAGACGGGTTGCCAGATGCAAAACTATTTAAGGTTGACGTTGCTGATGACTATTTTAATGACATCCTCCAGTTTCTGACAACAGGTATTGCACCAGATGAGTTCACCACCAGTAAGAAGAAGCAATTGGTAGTCAAGGCTGCAGAATTCCAGCTAATCACATGAGAGTTGTATAAAATGGGCGCTAATGAGATATTGCACAGACGTGTCTTGCCACATGAGCAAGCACCGATACTGGCTGAAGCACATGGAGGAGTAGCAGGAGGACACTATGGTGGTTGGGCGATAGCTAGGAAAGTATTGCGTGCGGGCCTATGGTAGCCTACCCTGCATAATGATACGACAGACTATGCGCCGTCCTGCGATGTCTATCAGTGAACTGGAAAACCTTCCAGATGTGATGAGATGATGTTGATGCCTCAAATAACATTGCAACCATTTGAAAAATGGGTCGTGGATTTTGTCAAACCAATCAATCCACTAGGGAAACACACAGGTGCGTAGTATATCATCATGGCAATAGAATATTTGACCCGATGGGCCAAGCCAAAACCTGTAGTTGATTGTTCTGCAGCTACGGTGGCGCGATTTTTCTTTGATAAAATAATCACTCGCTTTAGCTGCCCCAAGATATTGCTGAGTGATCAAGGCAGCCATTTTCTTAATCACACCATCAGCTCATTGACAGAGGGGTTGCAGATACAACATAAGAAGAGTACACCCTATCACCCATAGGCGAATGGCACAATGGAGGCTTTTAACAAGGTATTGGAGCATGCGTTGACAAATTTGTGCAATGCGAACCGCAACGATTGGGATCTCAAAATCCTAGCAGTGTTGTGGGCCTATCTCACCACATGTAAACGGATGACAGGTCAAACACCATTCAAGTTGGTGTATGGATAAGAAACGATTATTCCAATGGAGTATATTGTTCCGAGTCTACGAAATTGTGGCTGTCACGGGCATGGATGATGTCGCAGCCTTAGATGAACGGCTGGCGCAATTGGTGCAGCTAGAAGAAGATTGTTTCATCGATGGGTTCCACCAAGGGGTAGAAAAGGATTGACAGAAGGCATGGCCTGATCGCCACATAAAAAATAAACAGTTTCAGTAGGGCAACTCGGTGTTGTTGTATGACAACAAGTTTATTAAACATCCAGGAAAGTTGCAGATGCATTGGCTTGGTCCCTATCGCATCAATAGTATTTCTTCTGGAGGAGCAGTTCAGTTGCAATAGTTAGACGGGGCGATGCTCCCCAAGCTAGTAAATGGTCATAGGTTGAATCCCTATCGCACTGTATTAGAACAATGCGATGCCTAAGTCGCATCGGAAAAAAAATAAAAAAATAAAATTTGAGTTGCAGGATGATTGGTGGCACCACCATGGATGGAATGCGGAAGCAGGGGGTCTTCTGCTACAAGGATGGAGTTTTTAGCAACACATGGGAATGTTTCACTTGGGTCACATCCGTAATCCTGACAACGATGGGAATTTTTCCTACTTTAACAGCTATGCACGTTAATTGGGTCAATCGTGACAGATGACAGCCTCGTTGGACTTTGGGATGCACCGAGGCAATATGGCCAATTGTACTTACCAAAATGGTCTGCATGGGTGGCATGAAGTATCCACCATGCCAGCATGGCCCAAGAAATGCTTCACATGTTTTTGCATGAAGGGAACCAGGAAAATGTACGATTCATCCACCATTAGGATAATCAGCACGCAACGACTTATGATTATCCTGGGGTGAGAGCCGGTGGGGAAACGGCTTGCTGAGGCCGATGGATGACCGAGTGCGCTGTATAAATAGAGGACCTATGGGGAATAAGCACTCATAGACTATTTTTTTTAAGAGGGTTTATGCTACGCAAGGTTCTAGCATTTTGTTAAGTGAGGAATTCCAAGGAGGCTGTGGAAATTATCCATTTTATTTCATGTGGGAGCACACTAGGTGCATTGAGTGCCCGAACAACGAGTGTGGAACAGTGCCTTGGACACCCCAAGGTTATAAGCATGAAGTTTCGTCCGAGATGTCTAGGAAGTTGGTGATGGTTCGAAGTCTCGTGGTCCCAGTGACCACACAAAAGGGGGGGATTGTCGCCCCGGGTCCCTATGACTTGTGCTTACCGGTGTGAAACAGATGTGCCAAAGCCGTTCGTCTGGTTTGTACCTCGGCGCTGTTCATAAAATTCTCCTCCATCTACACTAGATTCCTTGATACTGGAGGATGATTTTGAGAGGTACATGACAGCAAGTCGGGTGATGACCACTTTCAGGTGAGAATTACATGACAGCGAGTCGACGATCAGTGTAGCAGAAGGAGCAGAACAACACCGCATGATCCAGACATCAAGAACAATTGCAAAAACATAGTTCAGTCTGAATGTACCATGTCCAGCAGTTGATGTGGCTCGAGGGCGAGCCACAAGATTGTGTTGGGGGCCTGTTGGTAGGCGGTTTGGTAGAGTGTTATCACAACATCTCCGATGCTGCAACAAGGCAAAAGATGACGCAAATGGCAAGGAGTGGAAGATTAGTTATGTATTTTGGGTCAATTGTACTGTGGAATGCGGGTTTTGGGTCATTTGGACCACATATTATGTAATGTTGAGTCAGTTATACCGCAGAATGCAGGTTTTTGGTCGATTTTGTACCAAGTGAGTTAGATATTGGGTCACTTGTCCAAATGTTGGTTAGGAAATTGTTAGTAAGTGGACAAGCATTGTAATGGTGGAAGCCTATATATAGATAAGAGTCGTAGTTATTGAGTAAGAAGAGGAAGAAGAGATGGGAGTGGAATTAAGGTGAAGAGAAGCACATGTTTTTGGTTGTTTCTACGCATCTGTGATATATTGCTGAGACCTGATCTTGAGGAGATAGTGTATCTGAGGTTTTGTAGTGATAATATGATATGATGAAGCTATTCTGGTGCAACTCCTGGGTTCTTTCTATTTATTTATGGTAATGCAATGTCACACTTCATGAATAATGCTATGTTTCCTTGATGCAATGTTGCTTTATTGTTATTACTGCGATGATAATGAATACTACAGTTGAATAATGCATTATGAACACATGTCAAATGTTTGAGATTCCTATTAAGTGTTGCAATAAAGTTAGTTCATACAGCTGCAACTCTCCTCCTTCCTCGATGGAAACATGGTTCCGTCTACTCTTCTTGGACACCTCGGGTGAGACCTCATCTGCTCTGCAGGTGTTGCTAGGTGGGATAAAACCTTCCCAAGCCAGTGCCCAGGGAGACTGCGGCATGTGTCGACAGTGAAGTGGAACCCCTGTCGACTGGAGTCACATTGGTCAACATTCACCTTTCCTGTACAAAGTTCACATAACAAAATAGTGCCAAAAATCATGTTTTGTATGCCCGATGGACTTTGCAAGAGTACTCAAAATAGGATTACATAAATGTGGAGTGGAACACAATAGTGCTGACAGATGCAAGCATTATCATATGTATGTTTCACATATCTTAAGTTTACAATTCAAAGCTATGTTATTACTTTCTTTTACATGTCAAGAAGACCATTCCTTCTGGTACTTTTTGAGAATCTCTGTTTACATATGAGCTAGAATAGGTATAATATCTATTTTTAATAAAGTGATAATTAGATTTTTGTATGTTATAATCATATAACCCCTTTAAGAATATGCTACAAATTTTCTGATAGATTCTGGGAACTGGTGATCAGTTTAAACATAGGCCCAAAGGCTTATCACCCTAAGCTAGAAAAACTGAGCTATTCCTAAAAGTAAGTGGTAGAAAATGGTCAAATTGACTAAACTGGAGTAACTACTAGAAGTTGAGTCCTGCTAACCTACTACTGTGGTCTTTAGTTGGACATGGGTAAAATTAGCTCATCTTATCTTATCTATCCATTGCTCTTACATAATTATTTAATCCTATGGATTGTTGCCAACTTCTAGCTATTATCTAGCTTAATTTCTTTTCATATATTAAAAATTTGGCTCACTACTTGATGCATTTGAATATGTGTTCATCTTTAATTTATACCTAATTAGTTTGTATTTTTTAGTTTTAATTTCTTTGATGTGCACAAGGTCCTGTCCCATCAATGCTAAACATATGGAATGTCATGATGTGCATTGACAATACCATTGGTTGTTTTTGGCTACTGGTGAACACAAATATAATATTTCTTTCTTTCTAGATTAGCCTTTCCGACTACTAAGTCTATTGATTGAGTGGCTTTTGATTGCTGGTCACTAGTTCCTTGATAGCTTACTTATATTTTAAGTAGCTCTAGACCTTAGTGGGATGGCTAGATAGGGGTTGTCTTTCAACAATTTATAGAATTTGTATAATTTTCTTTTGGCTTCTGATTGCTGGTCACTAGTTCCTTAGTAGCTTACTTATGTTTTAAGCAACTCTAGACCTTAGTGGGATGGCTAGTCAAGGGCTGTATTTCAACAATATAGAATTTGTATAATTTTTCTTCTATGGAAAACCTCATGGGGAACCCAAGGGATGGTTTCCCACATTTTTGGATAGCATCCCTAGTAAATCCATTGGTGTAGAGTCTAGACTAGTGCACCTCACTTAGGGGGATTCAAACTAGGTACCCACTGGAACGCAACTAGCCAAATGGCCAACAACATTGGTGACAACTGGTTGATCTAACCCCTTGGGCTTGTAGTTTTATAATTTTATTAGGATGGATTTCTTAAAAAATGATGATCAAAAGAGGAGCCATGCCGTGTATAATAATCAATTCTCTTTGATTTTATTTGGTGTTTAGGTTTCCTTTCATTATGCTCTTCCCAAACTGTAAATGGGATAACAAAACCAATGGATGGACTCAGTAGTCTTTCAATGATAAAATTGTTTAATCTGTATATTTCCTATGCCTCAATTTTTCTATGCAAATATATTCTATTGCTTTTTATGATTCAGACAGAAAATATCTTGTCTAGTCTTTATTTTTTGCCAATATGCTTAGAAATTATATGATTAGAATATCCCCATGGGTTTTTACTTTTCAAAATATATGCTTACACATTAATATGTGTATATGTAATAATCCGAGTACAAGATTTCTTTATTTAATTATATAAATTATTGGAAGAACAGTGACCTTAAGTTCTTGTTGTTATCCTTTATTTGTTTCAATTACAGTAAATTACAATAACTTGGGTTGTAGTATTTTTATTTATTATTTATGATGTAAACTCAGAATGTTTCACATTCTCAGGATGGTCACAATCCATATAAGCTACTCAAATAGTCATGATGGGGAAGATCTATATAGCAAGCTTCGATTAGTTGATATGGCCTGAAGTGATCGTCTGACTCGAGAGGAAGCAAGTGGTGAACGGCTCACAAAGTTGTTGCATGTTGACAAATCACTTTCAGTGTAAGTATCTCCAAATTTCTTGATACTTCGAATTTATCTTCTTCTCTTTTATAATTTACTCTTGTCACAGATGTCCGAGAGAAGATGTATATGTATATTGATTTGATACAAGATACAAATTCCATGTTTATCATGAATTCTTGATGTCATGTTTAATCTACACTTTTGTCTTGTCTTCTATAGTCACATTAAAATGCTATTTATTTGTAGAATCCAGGAATGACCAAAGAGTAGGATTCTAAGATTCATAGGCTTTCTTATTTATTGGTATCTTAATTAGAATGCCATAGAATATCATGCTAAATGTCTTATAAATAGATCTACCAAAATAAAAACAAAAAGGAATTCACATGAAATAGTAGCAACGACTTGTGTTCACATTAATCCAAAGGAATGCATGATCATGGAATTGTCATCGATATGTTCAATTGGAGTACATTATATATTTTGAAAAGGATCTCTAGATTACGAAGGAACCAAAATTTCACATCTTCTGGTAATGATAACTATCAAGTACCAGGTTATTAAAAGGATCTCTATATTATGAAGGACTCATGGTAAGTTGGTTTGATTAGGTTCAACAATTGAATGAGTGGATAGAACACCATTGTGAAGCAAATCAAGCAGAAATAGCAGAACATGGAGCCAAACTCTATTCCATCATTTTTATGCTTGTTTGAATCAATAGGTTTTGATGCAAGACCTGAAAGCAATTGGACAATCCAAAGACACAATTGAGCAGTCACATCCGTAATAACTAAATAAAAGCCTCTTATTGTGAGGTTAATGGTGACAAAATGATATATGTAATCAACACCTTTAAAAAAAATACAAAATAAGTGACCATGTTGCAGATTCATAAAAGCACATTGGAGCAGTCTGAGCATAAATCGATCTTAAATAACTCTATGCCTGCTAGTAGCCTCCCTTCTAACATGCTTCGAGACCCAGGTCTTTTAAAAATGCAACTTGAAATAAACTATTAGAAAAGGGTATTAGGTCTTGACATTATGAAGGTTCCATTATAGTAGGTATTATCTTATTTAGAATTAGGTAGGTTAGGTATGATGTAGTATGAGGTTAGGTTGTTAGGGAACAAGGAACATGAATAAACTCTTAGATCATTCATAACGACTCCTAACACTTCTCTTAGACTTTACTTCTACTTCTACTTTACAAATCAAACTATATTAGGATTAGTTATCTTATACTTGACTCCTTGAAATAGCTTATCATTCTAACTCAAACCATGTGTCCAAACTAAAAATAGAACTATATAACAATGGAATATATTACTAAGTATATAGACTCTGTTCTTTACTAAACTAGAACAACACTCTACTCCTCTATCATCATTATTAAACTCCTGCCAATTAGGACATGAATATACTATTTACTTATTATTAGTTAACTCCTAACACAAGTAATATATTACTCCATAAAGCTAGGTATAAACATAGAGCTCGAACTCTAACTAAATGGATCTTATACACCAAAACCCACAGAAAAGGACACAAAAACCATACCGAAGTACCAAACCCTTACGCTTCATTTATACGGGATTCTTTATTTTACTTTTAGCAAAAAACCTACCCTACTCTATAGATTTATATAACTACACTATATACCTACCAACATATAAGCTGTAATATACCATTGACTCATCATTAGTTCACCCATGACACAAAGCAATCCCTTCCTATTGCTATATTGAACCTCCATTCAAAGCAGCTTATACCCTAAAACCTTATGATGTCTTCTTCAATAGTCAACACATCACCTATTGGCTCCATTACTTTTACTATCACCTATAGCAAAGAAGAGTCTAAACCCTTTTTCCTTCTTATGGTCTTTATATTATAGCTTTTCTCAAATAAGTCTTATATTTGGTACTCACATCTATTTCACAAGGCATCATGAGTTAAATTTCTCTGTAATTGTTATCATTTTATTTGCAAATAAATTTATGAAATGCATATAAGATCAGTATGCTTAGATTTCACCTTATTTCTGTGTATAAAGAATCAAGATATATTATGTGTGACTCACTTGACGCATTCTTTGTACAAATTGTGGTTCAATAGCTTGCACTCAACCATTGACTTCTACTCTTGCTGGTGCACTATGTGGTTGTGTATATCTAATGCAGGTGGAGTTTGAGCTTGGGGTGGCACTTTATGCTTTTTTCCCATTGGTTTCAGTGTCGGATGCATAGATAACAACATGAACTTTCTTGAAACAAATCCATGTAAGGATAATGGGAGCAAATGCAGATACCCAAGATCAGGAAAAGATAATTGTGATTCTTGATTTGGTACCACTTGGAGAAAAATTTGACAATACAATTGCATTCTTGATTTTTGAGAGATTTTGGCAAAATAAATTTATCATTAACACGACCCTTTTTGTGACTATTGGGTAATCTTTGTTTCTTACCCAAATTATAAATTTCAATCACAATTTGCGTGCTTTTGATTTAAACAAACAAAGAAATTTTCTCAATTAGTCACTGCAAATCCACTCTAAATTCTAATATAGAGCATTCTTAATAACTGCAAGGTGCACGACCCATAAGGAATTCTATTTAAGGGTGCTATCTCAATGGTAGAGCACCTGCTTTATAGGAATTAGGTTGGTGGTTCGATTCCACCATGCCTTATTTATATTATGAAACTACTAAAAATAGATAAATGACAAAAAAAAATGACCAAAATTTGCATATAAACAACCACCAGTACAACATGAGAGATAAGTGACCAAAAAAATTACCAAAATATGAATATAAATGACCACTTTTGAGTTGGCGATCATTGGTAGCAAATTAGTGGTCATTTATCACGTCACAAAAAATGTGGCATTAATTGTGACAATTAATGACCAAATATAGTACCAAATTAATGACCAAATATATGACCACAAGATAAGCTATAAATGACCAAGCTAAATATGACCACATTTTTGGTCGCGTGATATATGGTCACTAATTTGCTACCAGTGGTCACCAACTCAAAAGTGGTCATTTATATGCGGATTTTGGTCGTTTTTTTGGTCACTTATCTCTCATTTTCTACTAGTGCACCAATCGATCTGAACTTTGACAGGGTCCACTCATCCTGTATGACATACTTCATACCGTTTACATATATGGCGACCACTTCTTTGCCTTCATCCATTTGACGGGATCTAATTGAAAATATGTAGAGCTCTTCTGTGTATTCCTTCATAGTCATCTCTTACTATTGAAAGTTTTGCAACTTCCCGAACAAGGAAATAACATAGTAATTTCGCAATAATTTTCCCTTCATCTTGGAAACCATTATGTCTCAAGAATGGATCTTTTCCTTTCCTTTCTTGACTCTTTCAGCTTGTACATTGTCCCACCACAATGAGGTATGACCCTTCAACTTCAGAAATGTAGTTTTAACCCTCTTGAGACCCTCTAAATGCTCGATGTGAAAGTATTTCTCCGTCTCTCTGAACCAATCTATCAAGTGTTTTGGATCCATACTTCCTAAGTAGGTAGGTACATCCATTTTTTTCTTACCCCTCATCTCTGTTAGTAGCTTGATGAATCTATATTATGGTTCTTCTCCTACTTCTTCTCAAGCTTCTACTCCTTCGAATTATTCGTCACTATGGTCAAGTGCATCATGAACGCATCCACGTCTCTAGGATTCTTTGATTGTTGCAACCTCATTGGTCAATACTTTCATTGTTTGCATCCACTCATCGAACATTTCATGATCTACCGTGACTCCTGAGCCTCCTCGCGCTCTTCTTCCTACACCCCAGACATTTACACCTCTTTGTGCCATTATTTTCAACCTCAACTGAAAATATGCACTCGTTCAATCGCAACCGGACTTTCACCACATGCGCACAACTCTATCCAACTGCAGCTGGAGCTATTTACGCATATGAAGGTTCTTCCTACTCTCAAGATTCTTCTTCTCAAATAGCTCATAGAACTGTTCCTGCTCTGATACCAACTAATGCAAGGCAGGTTGGTCGGACCCTATTGATTAAAAGATTCACACAGACTAGATGTGAAATCCAAATGTCAAAAATATGGCTTCTATTACATGAATCATTTACAAATTTACATGCAAAAAAATAATCAAGTCGACCTAATCTTGCATGGGCATCCCATCAAATAAGTGCATAGTAAGACAATCCCATCAATCCTACTAGTTTCCTAGGTTGGATGGGCACATGTGGGATGGTAATAAGGAAACTAATAAATGATATTTAGACATTAGAAGGGTTCAATCATTTAATAAATATGATGAATAAATAAATTCAAGAGAAATTCTAGGTGGAAAGTGGTTTTGGAGACATATGGAGGTGGTGGGACCCACACTAGCTTGATTTTTCAATGAGACATGGCAGCTCTCTCTTGCCAATTCGAATTCATGGGAAGGTGAACACTCTTGGGTGATTTGGTAAGTCATAACACATGGCATTGAGCATCTTAGGTCGAAATGGGATGGAATAGTAACCTCCATGGGAGAGGAAGAGTCAAATTGGAGACTAGTGGACACTTGGGCTAGATTCCCTAGTTTTATGACAACAATAATGAAGCATCTATGCCATTTATGACAAAATTCAGACCTGACTTCTTACACCTGACCATTATGACATTTCATCCCCAAAAATAGGCTCAAGAAGGCGCTCATGGAGTTGGAGGAATCTAAAGAGACTCAAATTTGAATTTGGGAGAAGATGGAAGGTTGGAACTAGGAGACAAGTGGCAAATGAGGAATATTTTCTAAATGAAAAATTATTGAATCTATTGAGAGGATTTCGACCCCTTGAAGGATAATGTTGGTTATAAAATGTAGAAATCAAGTATGAGAATGGCTTTTGATGATTTGAGAAAAATTGCATTTGTGAAGAGAGAGCTAGTGGATGACTAGTTTCTTGCCTTAGCCAATTTCGAGGGTGAAAGATTCCCATCCAAGTTGGTGTTTGGAGAGGCCACTCAGGTCTTTCATGGTGCTTTAATGGAGTTTGTATTTGCAGGTAGCAGCTACAGGAAGTTTCATGGTTTGGTTTAGTGCAGCACTTTCTCTCCACCGTTTCCAGTTTTGAAGGCATATTCGTGCTCCTTGAGGGAGGGCATTTTTGGTGAGCACTTGTGCTTCTTGAGAGAGATTCTCATTATATATTTCTAATTGTAATAGCTTCATATCCTTTTTTATTTATATTCAGAAATTCTCAATTCGAAATACCCACTGGTTGTATGCAAAACTATTGATTAATGAGCAAACAATGTCCATTTCCCCAATGCATTGATGTATGCCACTATAATGTTGATTATTTCGAATGGATGGATGATTATCTGATATATTTGTGATCAATATACTTCCATTGATGTCTTATACAAGTTTCATGTACTGTACTTGAGCATTTGAAGCATTTTTACTCAGTTTAGTTGTATTGGGAGGTGAAATAGTGCCATTTCCCCAACGGTCGAATTGGGGGTTTTTGCTGTTGAATGTGAGAGAGTTAGAACAGTAGTAAAAATCAATTAATGGTGCATATGAGACCTTAATCACATACTTAACACATTATATACCTCTTTTCATAAATTTGTGGGAGTTTGGAGGCATTTGGAAGGCCATTTGCAGTGTTACCCGGGGGGGATTTGATGCACAAATTACTAGTCAAAATTACATATATTGATCATAATACAAATCAAGTTTGCAGCAGTATTTGGAGGGCCATAAAACATCCCTGAAACTGATATTCAAGTCTAAATACCATTCATACACTCCTACAGAATAATTGGGAGCATTTGGGTTGATTTGGAGGTCAAAACAGTAAAACTAGTCAAAGGTCGAAATTGGGAAAAAAAAGTGGAAAATTGGGCATTTTAATAAAATTTGAAAAAGGGATATTACAGTGTCTCCTCCTACATGAAATCATCCCATAGACGATCCCAATTGGGGAGGTTCTCTCTGGACACAATGGAATCAACAAACACTTCCCATGGCTTAGTCAGGCCATTCATATCTTGTTATACCAACTCTTCATCATCGACCTTCTCCCCCACTTCCCCCAACTCATCTATTACTTGTGTTATCCTCGTAAGGTATATGGCTATAATCTCATCCTTCACCATATTTATGATCTTCATATTTTCATGAATTACCATCTTCATGTTGTCATTATATCTTTGGTACAACTTTGTCAATGCGTCCCACATATCACACATGTTCTCTTTACCTATAACATGTGGTATCACATGATCCTTGATTGCATCAAGGATGATCCTTTGGGACTTGATATTTTTCTTATCATAGGTTTCTTTTTCTAAAGAATTTATTGGAACAGTTACAAGTTTGTGGTAGTGCTCTCCACAATATCCCATAAATCGCTTTCCTTCATAAATAGGAGATCTCTAGCCTTCCATGCACTAAAGTTTGAGACCTCATCCAACTAATCCTCAACGTGTAAGATGCTAGTAATGATCTCTAGTTAATCTGAATTGAATGAAAATATAAATGAACCAAAGAAGCTCTCTGACATAGATCTCGACCCTACTCACCCACATCTGAAAGATCTATCTCAGATCTCACCTCCAAAATCACAGATCTAATAGATCTGACCTCTAAAACAATAGAATATGTGATCTCCTCTCTTCATATTTGGTAGATATCGTCTCTGTCTCACATATCAAATATCACTACTGAGTCTCCACATAGATCTGGTATACATATCGCAGATCTAAGTGTGAAGTCCATTGACCCTCATCAAGGAACTAATACCAGGACAGTTTTTCCCGGATGTCACTACTCGATATGGAAAAATAAGATATCAACCTGAATTGAGTCTCAGTAATCCACAAGCAATCCCAACTTTTTTATGCCAAATAAGATCGGATTTATGCAATATACTTATATAAAAAGCACTATAGATCTCCTATCAACTTAACAAAAATATGAGAAACACACAAGAGTCTCATATTTACCCTAGAAACCGCAATGGGGGAAACCAACATCTATGGTGCTTTCTTCTTTCTTGATCTGAGAGCATATAATAGAGAGAAAAATACACATAGAAGTTCAAAAGATACAATAAGAACATGATAGGTCAAAACCCTAGATATGCATGCAGAATCAACTGCCACTGATGGGAAAGGCACCCCTGTTGTCTACTCAGAGTCTAGATCTCTAAATATTGTCACTACCAATCTGTAGAAGTAGTACAAATTATATAACCACTCTTCTCTCATCTTATTTGACATGGAATAAATACTGAAACATCCTCTCAGTATGAAGTGTGCCCCCTTTGCATGAGAAATGTGCCCCTCCTCTTGTGTTCAAAATTTTTCCCTCACCAAATCTCTGTCAAACTCTGACTAGATCTACTCCGTTCTTCAAGACGGATGACCTCGTAATCAAGTGTGGACCCTCTCCATGGGAAATGCGTCCTCTCTCTATAAATTCACCTAAGCTCAATCTCTGATCTATCTTTGCACTTATACATTCACTACACACTATAATGGCTAATCAATGCCTCAAATCAAGAAAGAATAGATCCCTATCGGATCCCCTCACTCTCTCTTTGCAAGTGTACCCCTATCCTCAACGACTATCCCTTTGCATGCAAAATTGCACCCTCACTCTATAAATATCCTCACTCTCTGAGGAAACTAAAAAGTAACTTTTTTCAGTGATCTTTTACCTCCTTATATCCACCCACTCACCGATTAGGGTTTCCTAAACCCTAAAGTGAGTGCATGCAAAAATCCTGATTTTGCATGTTTTTTAATTAAAGAGTTTGCATGCAAAATAATGCAAGCATGAGGAAAAAAACCCTAAAAGGTACACATGCGTCCACTAATGGATTCATGACACTTGGTAGCATGCATCTCGCCCTTTGCCCCATCGTGATTCATATACTTAAAAATTCACCTCCATGCTAGGCATTTAAACATGGAGGAAATCCTGAGATACACCTGTATCTCTAACATTGATGAGCACACAAGGACAAAGTCACATCCTTACTTTCTCGTATCGTCGATTGTTGTTGAATATTATAAGACAATAAGCTTATTGAATTTTCATTTTTACAGGAAAGTCCTAATTCCTCCATAATAATTTTTGGCATGACATTGGGACTTGAGCCACCATATACTAAACAACAATGAGCAATTTTGTAATAAATTTTAACTCCCAAATAAAAGGGAGGGATCTAATTAAGCCTACTCCAGTTATTATATACAACAATTTTATGTATCTGCATTTCTTCCTCATTTTTCTCTTCATATAAGTTAGATATGGTAGGATTTCTTCCTTCCATAAGGCTTCTAATATGTTTTTGTTGTTTTGAGATAGTAACCATATCGAGTAAAGTAGGATCTTCTTTGATAGTATCTAATTGTTTCAAAATATTGTATTTAGAAAAAGAAGAAGAAGGGTTTTGATTAAATTGACTTTGATTATTTATTGTAACTTATGGATTTGGTTGTTGAGAGGATGCATTTTGAATAATGGTCTTGAAAGGCCCCCCTTTACCTTCATTATTATTAAATTTATTTCTAGTGTCCACCAACATACAATCTTCTTGAGATTTCTAATCTAAAGTAGCGATGGTTGAATCGGGTAATTTATTCCCTAAGATTTTATCCTTATCATTCGTTTTCATATCACATGTTTCCTCATCATGATTTTCTTTCACAAAAATTACACCAAGATCTAGACGAAATAGACCTAGGAGCATCTTAATGGTTTTGATCGCCATATGGGTCGGGTTCTTGTGGAGGTAGACATTTCTTTGGGCCTTATTGATGTACTTAACATAAACTGGTGTGGCCAAAAGCTCTCTTAGATCATAGATTATTGGGGCATTCCATTTCGATGTTCAAATTGAAAAGGGGTGGGGCACTTGTGGCGGCAGTGCAAAGCTCCGGCTTCTTCTGGTCGGCTTAAAGATGGGGGTCTGTTCTGGTCTTCTGATGATGGCAGCGACATCGAGTTGGATTCATCGGGCTCGCTGGATGGCTACTCCAACAGGGTACCCACACTTGATGCTCCGGACTCGGATTTGTTCCGTAAGTTAGAATCACAGGACCCTAACTTCTTCCATTCACTAAATGAGTTGGATATTTCATTTATAAATGCATTAGATTTAAACAATGGAAATAATGGAAATTACATGAGTCGTCGTCATCACATGGTAACAAATTCCTCCAGATCTGAACAGGTTACTAATGAATCTTCTGGGAATGATGACCCTCTCTCCGAGAATGAGCCATTTGTGAAAATGAATGTACTTAGGCCTGCCGATTCCTCCTCGGTCAAATCTGTTTCCCCCGGGCTTCCTCTTTCAGTTACTCCGACTGTTATTCTATCTAGCGACTCTGAGGTACCTATCCTGACACGGGAAGTATGTGGGGGTGGGGGAGATGAGACGAATCCTGATGGGTCCTCTTGTGTGCCTGATGTAAAGAGGGAGGGGTCCAGTGGATTGAATCATGTGGATCTGTTGGGGACAGATGGCCATGTTGTGGGACCAGACATATCTATGGATCCAAGTGAGAAAATTTTACTTATCCCATCTTATTCAGATTTGGTGAAGAAGACGCCTATCCCTACTTTCTTCAAAAACCAGATGATAGATGTGACTGAGCCAACAGGTGGGGATTTGGGGGGTTCTTTGGGTTTGAAGAACTCTGAACCGGATGGGGATATTAACAATACCTCTGTGATCCCCCATGTAACAATTGGAGATATATGTGTTCAAAAGGGGGCACATAGGGGAGGGTTGGCCTCGGATTTCTCTCCTCTTAAAATGAGGAGTGCTAGGAAAAACAAGAAGGTCACCCTGGGGGGGATTGAGGATGGCCGATGCAAGGTGGACTCCCCCAACTCTTCTGATACCCAGTATCTTAGAGGAATGAAAGCCCTAGCAAGGGTTCGCAAATGATTTTTTTCTCTTTAAATATCCGGGGTGTGGGGGGTCTACCCAAACAATTGGCCCTCAAGCGAGTCTTACATATTACCAACCCAGATTTGGTTCTTCTTCAGGAAACTATGGTTTGTGGTGAGAAGGCCCGCATTTTTTTTAATAAAGTTAAGCTGGGATGGATGGTTTGCACTGTGGATGCTGTTGGTATTTCTGGTGGTCTCTTAGCTGCTTGGAACCCTTTGGTTTTGAGACTAAATCCATCTATCATCTCTCTGGGTATTTTGTTGTTCGGCAATATCAGGGGATCGGAGAAAAAATTAAATATTATCAGTTGTTATGGGCCTTATTGTGACAGGGTGGTTTTCTGGGATATGGCTATCTCGGGTCACCTGCTGGAATTGGAAAATTTAGTTCTAGCTGGGGACTTAAATTTCACTTGGGGGGATGAGGAGTTTTGGGGCACTTTGGCTAGGCGGGATACCCTGGGATCCTATTTCAGTAATCTCTTCATGAAATTCTCCCTTGTTGATGTGGCTCCGTGGCCAAGGGCTCCAACTTGGACAAATGGTAGAATGGGGAAAAAGATGATTCAGAAACGCATTGATCATTTTCTTATTTTGGAATCCCTTCTGGATTGCTTTCAGAATTACAAGTCCTGGATTCATCAAATAAAAATCAGTGATCATCTTCCTATTATTCTACAATTTGATGTGGAGGCCTCACACCAATCCTTCCCATTCAAATTCAATTCCACATGGCTTTCAGATGTTGAATACACTTCGGGTGTGAGGACTAAATGGCAACAGATGGATGTTTCGGGGGAGAGATCTGCAATGGACAAGCTGGCTGTGAAACTCAAGGCTATTAAAGATTATACTATTTTGTGGTAAAAAAATAAAAAAACTTTGATGGGAATAGAACTTACTGAGATCGAAAAGGAAATGAAGACATTGATGCAGAGATAAGTAGGTTCTGGGCTAAGCCCAGAAAATGCGATAAAACTCTCTTCAATGGAGAGCCGAAAATTAAATATTCTTCTTATTCAGGAGGAAACATGGCGGCTAAAGAGCCGAGCCATATGGCTCAAAGCTGGGGATCAGAACACAAATTTTTTTCATCATTATGCAGATTCTAGAAGGATGCAAAATTCTATTTGGGATCTCAATGATCACAGGGGTCGGCGGATCTAGGGGGAGGAGGAATTGATGAATGAGGTTGCCCATCACTTTCAGGAATACTACTGTGACCCAAAAAACACATCTCTGGCAGAACAATTTAAGATTATTATGGAGTATCCTCGAATATTTAATGATGAGGAGGGGGACGATATATTTATGGATGTTACTTTGATGGATGTGGAAAACACATTGCGAGGGTTTGCTAAAGATAAATCTCCTGGTTCGGATGGGTGGTCGGTGGAACTATTTATCCATTTCTTTGATATAAGGGGGAGGATATCAGAATGGCTATGGATGAGTCTCGAAAATTAGGCTCGGTATCTGGGGCATTAAACTCAACTTATTTGGCCCTCATTTCGAAAACATCACATTCGAATAACTATAATGAATTCAGACCTATTGCCCTCTGCAATTTAGTCTACAAGATTATTTCTAAGATTATTGCAGATCGGATCAAACCTTTTCTTTCTAGACACATTTCCATGGAGCAGTATGGGTTTCTGCAGGGCCGTCAGATCCATGATGCGATGGGGGTGACACGGGAAATTTTTCACACAGTAAAACAAAAGAGACTTGATGCAGTCATACTACAATTGGATCTGGTGAAAGCATATGATAGGGTGGACTGGAATTTCTTGAGATTAATTCTGATTCAGATAGGTCTGCCATGGAAGGTGATGAAATGGATTATGGCCTGTATAACTTCGGTTAATTATGCTATATTGATTAATGGACATCCAACAGAATTCTTTAAGGCATCCTAGGGCCTTCGTCAGGGATGTCCTTTATTGCCGCTCCTCTTCCTATTGGTCATTGAAGGCCTGAGTTTATCCATTCATAAGGCAAGAAGGGAAGGACTGATTGATGGCATTAAAATTACAAGAGATATCTCTGTTACACACTCTTTGTTTGTGGATGATGTAATGCTTTTCGGTAAGGGTATCCTTGCTGAGTGGATCCAATATAAGAGGATTCTTGACTTGTTCTGCTCGGTTTCTAGTATGATCATCAGTTATATAAAATCTCAATTTTTGAAACATTCCCTACTGATAGATGTGGAATGCTCGATAAGCTCTGTTCTTCCATTAAAATTTAAGGAGATGGATGCTGGAATGAAATATCTTGGTTTTTTCATAAAGCCTGCTAATTACCTGAAGAATGATTGGACATGGCTCGTTAGATGATTTGAAAGGCGTATAAGTCACTGGAGCTTTCGCCATTTATCCCTGGGAGGCAGGCTTATGCTAGCAAAAGCTGTCTTGCAGAATTTAGGTGTTTATTGGTTTTCTCTGTGTAAAATCCCAAGATCCATCCTCTGTCTTATTCGACGGAAGCTGTTCAATTTCTTATGGTCGGGAGGTGGTGATCATGAAAAATTTCATCTTATAAAATGGTCTGTTTTGGCCCAGCCCTGGAAGTTGGGGGGATGGAATATAAAGGACCTGGATCTATTTGTAAAGGCCCTACATGCAAAAATCCTATGGTGTGCACTCTTCGATACTTTTGTTTGGGGAAGGATTATTAGAGCTAAGTACCTGAAAAATAGCTATGTTGTAAACTGGCTTAGATTGAACCGTCCTGCTACATTGGGCATGTCAAATGTTTGGAATGGCTTGATGGGATCTTTCAAGGTTATTATGCAATGGATTGCATGGATTCCTGGCAATGGTCGAGACATTAAACTGGGGCTTGATCCGATCTTGGGGGGGCCTACAGGGCATATCCTATCGATGGAATTAAGGACTCATCTCAGATCAAATGGATTTTGCACTCTGGCTCATGCGGCTGGTTAGTATAAGGATGGACGGTCTCTTTGGATCTCGGCTCCACAGCTGGGCTTAACTGGTACTTTGGGAAATGAATGGGAAGGATATATCAGGTTGTTTTATCAATCAAACTTACAATTATATGATACTGCGAACAGATTATCCTGGTCGTGGGATGTGTCTTGTGGCAATGTCATAGCTAAATTGGCATATGATGCAATGTTTGTCGAGGCCCATTTTGAGGTTCGCTGGTGGGAAAAAACTATCTGGAAGCTAGTCATTCCCCTTAAGATAAAGTGTTTTCTCTGGCTTGCATTGTGTAATAAGATACTTACTTGGGACAACTTATGTCGATGAGGTTTCATTGGTCTAGGATGGTGTCTTATATGCTGCTCACTAGAGGAGTCTGTTGATCACCTTTTTTCCACCTGTCCTTTCATCAGGGATCTTTGGGAACATATTGCATATAAAGCTAGAGTTCAATTCCGATGGGGATATCATACTCTCTGTGAATGTCTGGAGGGTTGGTCCCGTCTTTCCACAGGTTGTACAAAGCTCCCATACTTTATGATTTGGGAGGTTTGGAAGGCTCGCAATTCTAGAATATTTGAAAACTTGACACCACACCATGTTGGGATATGCTATAGAACCATTGCTGCACACAAGGAATATATTACAACTTATGGAGTTGTTGATGGCAGGAAGGATCAGAATCAGAAAGACCGATTGGCTTCTCCAATCCTGGTATTTCCATGTGGATTCTTTGATGGGGCTACTGTGTGTCAGAATGGGTCGGGTGGGGTGGGTGCAACAATTCACATTTCCAACACTGTCTCTATTCATATCTGGCTTAATCTGGGTAATGGATCCAATACAAGGAGTGAGATATGTGCCCTATGGCTTTTACTATTTTGTGCCCTCCAGAGAAAGATCTCATCCCTTGTAATATTTGGTGACTCTTTATCTATCATCTCTTGGGCTAGGGGCACTTCACCTCTCAATGTTCTACAACTTACTCACTGGATGGAAATGGCTCGAAAGCTTATTCTTGAATTTGAGCACATTCATTTTGATCATATCTTCAGAGAGGTGAATTTGGAGGCAGATATGCTCTCAAAGCGGGCTCTTAATTCTCAGGCGGGGGTCATCATATGGCAGGAATGGCGGGAAGATATACTTTTTACACATGGTTCTTACCAGTTACATTAGACATGTTGATTATAGCCATTACTGTTTTCACTCTTTTGTTTTTCTTTCCAGTATTATGCGGCATTATTAATCTTATATGGCTTATAGTTCTGTGTGTAGATCCTTAAAATATTCTGAGTCCAACTACTTGTTAGGCGCTTATTTATACTCACATACATTTTGCGGCCTATATTACAGCCTCTTGCAGATGCTGCATGGTATTTTCAGATCAGATGTAATCTCGTCTTTACACTTCGCTATATGCTGATGGTTTTGAGTTGTTTATTTGCTACTCTTCTGATGGCGGTACCATTGATGATTGGTATTTGCGGATGTCTATACTCTGGACCTATTATTTTTTGATCTGTACATATTTGATGATGTGGCATATAGTTACTGTTAGGCTCAGGATATATTTCTGTATTGACTTATGGATGATATAGGGACATGTGGCTCTATTTGTTGGTATTTTCTGAGCTAGTTTGATGGCACATGCTGCTGCTGTGACTGGTTACTCCCTGGTCCTTCTTTTGACAGGGTTTGTATGCTTTTGTTTGGTCTGACAGTTGGACATATTTACTATTTTGTATATTAATAGTAAGTTGAATTTTTCTATGAAAAAAAAAGACCTAGGATATAAACTATTTGTATTTTTAAAAGACCCCTGATTGGAAGTTTCAATGGGATTTGAAGTAGAATTTACTCATTTTATTTCAAAAACAATAATTCGGTCACTCATATCGTACACCATTTATAAAACAATTCACATTTCATTATGCCTGGCATAATCCTCATTTAGAAGCCCTATTCTAGCCAATTGTTCTTCAAATTTTAAAAAGGTTTGCAAAGTTGATTCTAATTCATAGACATTTTTATCTTCAAGTTTTGATTATAATGAGTAAGTAAACTATTATTGTAGTGCATTAAAACATATTGATTATGAGACCTAATTAACTTAGGAATCTGATTATATAATTTCGTGAGACATAAATTGAAAGATTTGATAGTCTCACCTCTATTGTACACCAAATTATTGTAATCCTTGAGCTTGTGAGTATGAGTATGTGGTTATTTGTGAGTTTATTTGAAAAGCTATGATAATTAATCCCTAGCAAAAAATATATTTAGGGTTAAGTCAAAGAAATATGTTATATATTTTCCTTCTAAAGAATTAACAAATAATTACATCCCAGTATTAGCAGCATTTGCGCCTATGTTATGGAAAGCAATGGAAAAGAAAATAAGATGTTCATTAATTGAAATACTGTTATATGGAAAACATTGGACAAGAAAATAAGATGTTCATTAATTGAAATACTGTTCTTTCCAGAAAATTTATCTAAATGATCCTTGAACTTGGGTAAAGGAGTTGTAGCTGGAGGAAGATTAAGAGGAGAATATACATGTCAAACATTAGAATCTAAATATTCCTCAAATTTGATCAAGTTGAATTGTTTGATTACTTTGGCCGATTTGTACCTTATGTGCTAGGGTTAAAATGAACGTAAATACTCCCAGTTAGAGATGAATTTGAATCTTGTGATGAATTTGAGCTGGTAGAACCACTACAGCTTCCAGAAGAAGTCATGATGGATTGAGTAAAAGATAGAGGAATTTCTGAAATGGAAGATGAGTAATTTTATTGGCTTCTTCAAAGATTTGATTGAAAATGTTGAAGTAGCTCTTTTATTCATCCTATTTTTGAATTATTGTTAAACTCATGAGACTGACCTATAGCATGACGAGAATATCTTATATTACTGGACATGGAATATGAATGACTAGGCTGATGGTTTCTAGCCTGCCTAACATATTTTTCTCCCTATTCTTCGTGATCAATATCTTGACGAATGACTTCCAAAGACTTTTATAGTTGTTGAGTTGTTTGGGAAATATCAAGTATGTAATTAAAAAAGTAAGTATTAATGTTAGTTTGGCCTCATAAACCAACTTTCATATCATGTTTCAATTTCTTTGACAAATTCATGAAAATAAAAAATAAAAGAAAAATTATATACAAAATTTAAAAGGATCGGGAAAAGAAATACCTTTCCCGAGTATGTTCACGAAAAAAATGTTGATGGAAAGGAATGGAAATCCTTATACCAACATTTTTAAATCTTTATACGATAAGGAAAGATAGGTGGGATTGTCACCGTGGATTTATAGCCTAATTGAAATGATCAATTTTCCCACAAACAATAAGTATGTGTCTCTCGTGCTTTCGCTTTTCAAAAATAAAATAAATTTTAAGAAAAACAAAAAGAACTATATGTTGATTATAAAAATACTTTGTACAAATGACAAATAATAGTTTAAAAATAAAGAAAAGATTTGATATCAGATTCAAAATCAGGCTGGAAGTAAGATAAAATCAACATAATTTTTTATTAATATCATTCCAAGTTACAACTAGAATATTTCCTTTCAAACTCGTGCGAGGGTAAGGATCAGAATAATGCTTAGAAATATTAAGTGGAATGATATATCACAAAGATATTTCTAATGTTTACAAAGAGAAATTTCAATATATACTTGTTGGAATAGTCATGCATTATATATGTTACAGCACTGACTTTGCAAAAAACAATCTCTACTAGCACTGGAAATTAATTCAAAGTCTAATATAATTGAACATACTATCAAAACAAATGATTAACCATCTAAGAATAGGAATAGATTATGCTATTCGATTTTTCTTTTTCCACCTTCATCATAACCCTACTATCAACAAGAATATTTCATTACTAGAGTAACTTAGAAATGAATAAAAGAATGTTAATATCTCACTTTGAAAACAAGAGAAAACCTTTAACATAGTTCCTCTCTATTCTCTCATGCCTTCATCCTCCTTGTATCTTCCTTTTATCTCTTGAAAAGTAGTTGAAGTTATTGGAACCAGTTTTTAGTTAGGATGTTTTAAATTAATTAAGGAATATTAGTTAAATATGATAAAGTGAATATAAGAAATGATAAGTGGTACCCCACAGTTCCTTTGTCTCTCCAAATAATAAACATATGATATTGCAACACAACCACCATAACCATAAATATAATAAAAAATATTTTAATAATAACCCCTGTATATATTGAATATAATAAAACAAACTCATAATTCTGCTATGTTGGAAACATAGTAAAAAGCATATCCATGAGTCAAAGCAAAGTAAACTAAGAACAACTTTTAAACTAATTAGAACCCATAGTTTATGTGGGAGGAAGTATCTCCTTGCACACTTCCTTGAGAAATTTATTTTTCATGTGACTGCTCCTTTAGCTTAGCCGATTCTTCCTCTTTCTTGATATTACCTTAAATTATGGTGAGATAGGATGACATGTGATGCAAGTGGAAGAGGCCTCTAACGAACTAGAATTTTCAGATTAGGCAAGTCGCTTGCCTCTACTTTTATTAGAGAGATTTTGTGAGACTTTTAATTTATTATTAATGGTGGATCTTGTGCTTGAGAAGCAACTAATGGATTTGATGCACATGTTTCTTTATAGGCGGTGGAAGAGGAAAAGGAAATGAAAGAGTGGGCCATCCGAATAAACCAAGTGGATGATTTGGAACTGCTTGGTTCCAACCATCATTTGTGGGATATTCTAGCTACATAGACACATGGGGATGAATTGGAATGCTAATTTTTTTTGGGTGTGGTAATAGGGTTGGTCTAACTTGTAGTCTGTAACATACCTTCATTCCACATACACACAATTACAGTGTAAGCCCATGTAATTAAAAAAAAATCCTTTAAGCATCCAATTGGAAGCTTCATATCTACATTAGTTGCCCATAAACATAAATTAAACACAGAAAGTCAGAAACATGCCATCCGGAATCACCCAATCTGCATTCCAAGCAAGCTAAAAGTCCCACCAAACTTCTGTTCTTAATAACCACCAAAGTAGTTAATCCTTCAGCATGGTGAAGGGTAATACATAAACAACATAAAGAATGACACTAATCTAGATAGACATATCATATCATGTAGAGTTAAACTACACAAAACCACCTTAATCATAGAAAAGAGACACAATCAAGCATACCGACTTCATAACCAGATTTATGCCTATGATTCTATGAACATTTCATGAACCATTCATTCCTCATAAGGCTATGACAGCATATATGAGATACATAAATGAAGTATAAGGCATGCATATTTCACAAATAAGATTCCAAATGTAGATAACTCACGCAATTGAAGGAAACATCATTCAAGGATACAAACTTCTACACATAATCAAACATAACATAATTATGGGTTAGATATAATTACACCTTCATTCAAAAAACTGAACATAACATGCATAATAATTCACATGAACAATAAAATTCATACACAAATACACTTATCTGAAATTCGCATGAGAGTGGCAACTGACTGCATGTCAGCCACGCTCCACCCAACCTTAGAACTTGTCCATCCTGTACTATTTCAGCTCCCAAGTTCACCCATGAGCCGAGATCCAGACATTAACTAGAGATATCTCACCATTTTTTCCTCAACTCACTCTCAAACTCTAAGGTGGAATCAACAGACGTAACAGATATACACAGGGTTCAGCAAATAGCATTTTGGTAACCAACTCATTGTCAACTCTGCAATTGACCCACTTGATTTCCTTCCCAAAAATGAACAGCGACACATTTCACTGCAAATGTTGGGATTCCCTCTGGGTCTCATGCTTCATTGTCAATTTAATGGTGTATGCAACCAAGGAAATCATGGCCAAAACGGTTTAACGCAGCAATTCAGGTTCAGGTTCATCACAGGGAATTCTTCCCAAGTTTTCTTCACTCTCTCTCTAGAACTCAAAGACGCACAATGATTCTCTTTATTGTCCCTATCTGAATTCCTTTGAGATTCTCACCCTTCATCTTGCACTTTGCTGACACTTTCCCCCCGTGCTATCTGCGTGCATCCCCCTCCTGGATTGACGTCCAACCACCCAGGTCGTGCATAGCATCATCCTGCTACATGTCCGCTTGGATCACTGAGGCAACCCTGTGTCTTCCTTTGGGTGCCCACATGGTTGTCCTAAAGGAACACGTTTCCTTCCCCAACCTTAAGCATGATTAACCACTTAATCATAACATTAAACAATATTTAATTATTAAATACCCCCATTGAGTTTAAGGCTTATAAGTATGGGTGTTTGAGTTTTATCATAAGGTTTATAGAAAAATGTTTTAGGGAAAAAGGTACATAATTCAACCTTACCCCCTCACAACCCTTGGTTAATATCTAGAACCCCTCTTCAACATATTGCTCCTCATGTAGCCAACTGGTTTTTTTATTAAAATATTATCATGCTATGCACATACTCATAGCCACAATGTTCAATTACAATAACAACTCTAACCTGGGCTAGGGGTGTTACAATTCCCCTCCCCTCAGAGTCTTCATCGTCCTTGATGATTAACATTGTATCAAAACATATACAAAATTTCATTGTTGTAATGTTTTATTATATACATATTTTCAAAATAAATGCGGATACTCTTCCCGCATTATTTCTTCTAGTTCTCAAGTAGATTCCTCAGGACTGTAATGGGTCAACTGGACCTTTACATGTCCAATGACTCTGTTCCTATGTATCCTGCTTCTGCGATCCAATATGTAGATTGGTCCAACATGCATTTCCCCTTCTGGTTCCACCTGAAGAACAGACCAATCAAGCACATGATTAATGTCGTAAACATATTTTTTAAGAAATGAAACATGAAACACATTTTGTATTTTGATGGTGAGAGGTAGTGCTTGCTTGTAAGCTACTGATCCCACTCTCCTCAAGATTTCGAATGGTCCACAAAATCTAGCATCCAATTTCTTCCATTTTCCCAACCGCAAGGAATTTTTCTTGCCTCTGACCTTCAGGAACACCATGTCCCCAACCTAGAATTCTCTGTGTGTCCTTCTTTTTTCTGCCTAGCTCTTTTGATAATCTTGTGCCATATTCAAATTATTTTTTATCTTTACCACTTGATTTTCAATATCCTGAAGCAAATTAGGCCCAATGATTAACCTGTCTACTGGTTTATCCCAATTGTTTGGAACATTACACTTCCTACCAGATAAGGATTCAAATGGAATCATCTTCATAGATACTTGATAACCATTATTATAAGCGAATTCCACTAAGTACATGTACTTTTCCCATTTTCCTATTTTTTCCATGACATACATCCTGAGCATGTTTTCAATGACTTGATTTACAAACTTAGTATTCCCATCAGTTTGGGGATGATAAGTTGTGCTTAAATTAAGCTTAGTCCCAAACTCTTTAAACAAACGTTTCCAAAAATTAGAAGTGAATTTCAAATCTCTATTTGACACAATGGCTTTTGGAATACCATGCAAACTAACAATTTCTTTCATATAAATCTCAACAATTTTAGCTTCCTTGAAACTTGATTGAACGAGAATAAAATGGGCAGATTTGGTTAACTTATCAGCCACTACCATAATAGAATCATGTTGCTTTCTGGTTCTAGGAAAAACTGTAATAAATTCAATGGTTACAGTGTCCCATTTCCATTCAGGAATAAGAAATGGTTGAAGTAAACCAACTGGGTATTCATGCTCTGCTTTGACCCTTTGACATTCTAAACAATGGGCAATGTAATTGGTCACCTCCCTTTTCATGTTTGGCCAATACAAATTCTTCTTTACAGCAGTAACAGTTTTCTAATACCCGGGATGTCCTGCATAAGGTACATTGTGCATTTCCCTTAATATTATTATTTTCAACTCTTCATGATCAGGTACATAGATCCTATCCTTTAAATGAAGGAAACCATTCTTATCTACTGCAAAATTGTAGAACTTAAATGCTTTACTTCCTTCTTGCAATGATGTTGTTACATGTAAATAACTCTTGTCACTTTTCAAAGCTTCAAGCAATCTGACTTGTAATTCAGAATTCCAAGTGCTGATGGCTGAAACATGCATCAGTTGTCCCCTTCTACTGAGTACATCAGCGACTCGATTTTATTTTCCTTTCAAGTACTTGATCTCAAAATTGAACTCACTTAAGAATTCAACCTAGCTTGTCGGGCATTAAGTTAAGGTTGATAAAAAAATACTTTAAACTGTTATGATCAGTTCTTAAGTCAAACTTATTTCCCAAAAGATAGTGTCTCCACATGCGAAGTGCATGAACAATGGCTGCTAGTTCCAAGTGATGAGTAGCGTATTTCTTCTCATGCTCCTTCAATTGTCGTGATTCATAGCAAATCACATGTCCTTCCTGCATTAGAACTCAACCCAGTCGGTCAAGAGATGCATCAGTACATACCAAAAATTCTTTATCAGGATAAAAAATCTTCAATGCAGGCACACATGTAAGCTATTCCTTAAGATTTCGGAAACTATCTTTGCATTTCGAACTCCATATGAAGAGTACACCTTTCTTTTGCAAAGATGTAATTGAATTGGTTATTCTTGAAAAATATTTTATAAAATTTCTGTAAAAACGAACCAATCCCATGAATGATCTTACCTCAAAGACATTTCCAAGGGTAGGCCATTCCCAAATAGCCTTAATTTTAATTGGGTCTATAGCCAAACCTTCCTCAGAGATGATATGGCCGAAATATAACAATTGTCTCTGATAGAATGTACATTTGCTAAGCTTGGCATACAATTGATTTTCTCTTAAGATTTGCAAAGTAATCCTGAGATGCTCTTCATGCTCCTCCTCGGTTTTGGAATATATAAGTATATCATCTAGAAATAAAATTATAGACATATCCAGAAACTTTGTAAATATAACATTCATCAAACACATAAATGTAGCGGGAGCATTTGTTAAACCAAAAGGAAGCACTGCAAATTCATAATGCCATATCTGGTTCTAAATGTTGTTTTACAGATATCTTCATATTTAATACGTATCTGGTGATATCCAGATCTCAAATCTATATTCAAAAATATTCTTGAACCTCTTAACTGATAAAAAAGATCATCAATTCTAGGTAGAGGATACTTGTTCTTAATTGTGCTTTGTTTAACTTCCTGCAGTCCACACATAATCTAAGTGTGCTATCCTTATTTCTTACAAAAATAACTGGAGCGCCCCAAGGTGATATACTAGGTTGTATATACCCTTTCCTCAGCAACTCCTCAAGTTGCATCTGCAATTGTTTTAACTGTGGAGTACCCATTTTGTATGCTGCTTTTGAGGCTAGCACAGTTCCAGGCACAAAATCGATTGTGAAATCGATATCCCTCTTGGGTGGTAACCCAGGAACTTCTTAAAATACATCAACAAATTCATTCAGCACTGGAGAATCTTCCAAACTTGATTATTTTTCAGTAGACAACTCTTCTACCTTAATAGCATATAGCTGGCACCTTTTTCTAATACACTTCTTCATTTGCAAAACTGAAATCTATCTTAAGGATATAGATCTCTCAATACCTCTTATCTGTACATTAAGATTTCCCTCATCATTCAGACATGTGATAATTTTACTGTGGAATTCCAACACAGAAAACTGTTTCTCGAGCCAATCCATACCAATCAACAAATCATATGATCGAAGAGGAAGAATATCCAAATCAGTACAGGTTCGGTTTCCATTCATTTCAAAACAACAACTTTTGACCATAGTTGTGATCTCCCTCTTCATACTAGTTTCCAATTGAACCATTATGGACTTAGAAAACTTATGAGTCATCAATTTACACCTTTCAACCAAGTTAGTATTAACATAGCAATAAGAAGCTCTGGAATCAATTAAAATTGAAATAGGCACATCACTTAGTTAACCTTCAATCTAGATCATAGAATATTGATGATCAACATGGCAATTATCCAATGCTGCATAGATGTGAGGAACACTTCCTGCAACATCGCCAACAATAGAAGCTTCTTGCATATTATATACACATGTTCCCTTATTTCTTCTTTCAGGGCATTTGTTTAAGAAATGGTCACCACCACATCGCCAACATTTACCTTGGGTTGGTTTCTTTTGTCCTGAAGAATTACCCATCTTGGATTCTTCTTTCAGTATTGGTGGTTTAAAAGAAGGGTAGGTATCCTTCTTTGTATCCAGAGGATTAAACCCCTTTCTTCTATGATCTTGCTTCTCTTCCAAATTATCTCTCCAAACCTTTTTCACTTCCTTCCTATTCTATCCTTGTTCATAAAATCATCTAGCCTTTCTGAAGCAATCCTTCAAGGTGTGAGGTTCATCATACATCAATCTATCCTTATAATACTCAGGCAGGCCACTGATAAAATGTTGCACTTTCACCTTTTCATCCTTGATAAACTCCACATATCCCAACAACTCCAAGAATTTTTTTTCATAGTCCCCCATGGACATATTTCCCAATTTATGCTCAAAGAATTCTTATGTCTTTTTATAATAATATTGTTTTGATAGATATTCTTTCTTGAAGATTCTTTGAAATTTCCTCCAATAAATTTTCCTCTCATCCAATTCTTCCACTTGTTTGAGATGCTTCCACCATTTATAAGCCCTTCCTTTCAAATTATATGTTGCAATCCGTGCTTCTTGGTTTTCTGAGTAGTCATTTAAATGCAAATACTTGTTCATTTCTATAATCCATAATTCTGGAGCGTCACCAGACTTCTCTCCGTCAAAGGTTGGAGGTTTTAGTTTTATGAGTTGACCTTGTAGCATTACATCATGTTCTCTTTTTCTCTTCCTTCTAGGATATTTAACCTGCTAGTTATTTTTATTCTCGTGAGAAATTTCATTGGTTCCATGATGGGAATGTATTTTCATTCAGTTTTCTTCTCCTTCCTAAGAGAAGTGATACATATTCATGGAATCTTCACCTCTTTCCCTATTGGGTGTGATTTGCTGCATCTGATTTTGTAGCTGAACCAAACTCTGTAGTAATTGTTGATTAATTTGTCTATGTTGTTCCAAACTTCGCAAAATTACATTGTTTTCAAATTTCAAATTCCTCAAATTTTTCACAACCTCCAGGATCCTTGACCCACTTTGGTTGCCATTGGATTCATTATCTTGTTCTTCTTCACCAATTTCTTCAACAAAATTAGAAACTACGAGATCCTCTACCATTTATTTAAGTCCATTTGGTTGTCTTTACTGACAATCTGCAAATTTCATGGCTAAATATTTCTATATAATGCTAACAATCTGAAATTTTCAATGATTATTAGTCTAAAAATTAATTACAACATATATTCAGATACATGTATATATCTCTTTTTAAGAAAATAAATTCAATTACAGAGGTCCGAGAGATGCAACCGGCGCTCTTATACCAATTTGTAACGTACCCCCATTGCACATACACATAATTACGGTGTAGACCCATGTAATTAAAACAATTTCCTTTAAGCATCCAATTGGAAGCTTCATATGTACATTCGTTGGCCCATAAACATAAATTAAACACAAACAGTATGAAACATGCCATCCGGACTCACCAAATCTACATTCCAAGCAAGCTAAAACTCCCACCGAACTTCTATTCTTAAAAACCACCAAAGTAATTAGTCCTTCAGCATGGTGAAGTATAATACATAAAAAACATAAAGAATGACACTAAGCTAGATAGACATATCACAACATGCAGATTTAAACTACACAAAACCACCTTAATCATAGAAAAGACACCCAATCAGGCATACTGACTTCATAACCAAATTTATGCCTATCATTCTATGAACATTTCATGAACTGTTCATTCCTCATAAGGTTATGATAGTATATATGAGATACATAAATGAAGTATAAGCCATGCATCTTTCACAAATAATATTCCAACTACAGATAACTGACGTAATTGAAAGAAACATCATTCAAGGATACAGCCTTCTACACAAGATTAAACATAACATAATTATGGATTACATATAATTACACTTTCATTCAACAAACTAAACATAAAAAGCATAATAATTCACATGAACAATAAAATTCATACACAGATACACTTATCTGAAATTCGCATGAGAGGGGAAATAGACTGCATGTGAGCCACGCTCCACCCAACCTTAGAACTTGTCCATCCTATACGATTTCAGCTCCCAAGTTCACCCCCAAGCCGAGATCCAGACATTAACAAGAGATATCTCACCAATTTTTCCTCAACTCACTCTTAGATTCTAGGGTGGAATCAACAGAGGTAACAGATATACACAGGGTTCAACAAACAATAGTTTGGTAACCAATTCCTAGTCAATTCCGCAATTGGCCCACTTGAGTTCCTTCCCAAAAGATACAGCAACACATTTCACTGCAAACATGGGGATTCCCTCTAGGTCTCATGCTTCATTGTCAATTTACTAGTGTATGAAACCAAGGAAATCATGGACAAAACGGTTTAACTCGGCAATTCGGGTTCAGGTTCATCACAGGGAATTCTTCCCAATTTTTCTTCACTCTCTCCAAAAATCAAAGACATACACTGATTCTCTTCACTGTCCTTGTCTGAATTCCTTTGAGATTCTCCCCCTTCTTCTCGCACTCTGCACACACTTTCCCCCCCCCCCCCCCGTGCTCTCTGTGTGAATCCCCCTCCTAAACTGACGCCCAACCGCATAGGCCGTGCATAGCATCAACATGCCCCACATCCTCCTGGATCACCGACGCAACCCCATGTCCTCCTTTTGGCGCCCATGTGGCTGTCCCAAAGGAACACATTTCCTTCCCCGACCTTAAGCATGATTAACCACTTAATCATAACAATAAACAATATTTAATAATATTTAATTATTAAATACCCCCATTGAGTTTAAGGCTTAGAAGTATGAGTTTTTGGGTTTTATCATAAGGTTTATAGAACAAGGTTTTAGGGAACAAGGTACATAAGTCAACCTTACCCCCTCACAACCCTTGGTTAATATATGGATCCCCTCTTCAGCGTATTGATCCTCATGCAGCCAGCTAGTGTTTTTATTAAAATATTATGATGTTATGTACATACTCATAGTCACAATGTTCAATTACAATAATAACTCTAACCTGGGCCAGGGGGTGTTACATAGTCTAGCTGGTGGAAAATGATCTTGACTGGCTAAGTTCAAAACAACAGTCTAGAGAAGTTGATTGAATTTCTCTTAATCAATGTCAAAATAAGTCTAGCTTTCAACAACTACTTCAAATTGGATTCTCATGTTTTTATTTATTAAATAATAATAATAATAATTCAATATCCTCAAACAACTTTCTTTGATCACACTTGGTCAAATAATTGTTCAACAACAATTAAAAACATTATTACAAAGTATTTAAACTTTAATTAATGTTCTAGGGGTATTACATACACCCCCCTTTAAAGGTAACACTGTCCTCGGTGTTATTCAATCTTCCATTGTTTGTTCTTGAAACATAATTGGATATGTCTCCTCTATTTTAATTTCCAATTCCCAAGTAGCTTCTTCTGGGCTAAGGTGCATCCACTTCACCTTTACCCACCCAATATTTCAGTTCCGAAGGATAAGCTCCCTCTTGTCGAGGATGCATTCTAGTTCCACTTGGAATTCTCCTTCTAGTTCCACCTGAATAACATTCCAATCCACAACATGAGTAGCATCATGTATGTATTTCTTTAACAAAGAAACATGAAAAACATTATGTACTTTTACTGTAGGTGGTAATGCAAATTGATAAGCCACCAGTCCATCCTGGTCTAATATTTCAAAAGGGCCACAATACCTGGGTGCTAGTTTACCACACTTTCTGACACAAGGAAGGTCGGTAGGACCCTCTTGCTTAATGAATTACACACAACACACACGTTCACATGAAATAGAACAAGATGCAAAAATATGGATTCTACTACTTCAATCGAATACAGTTATAATGCGAAATGCAAGGAATGTAAACAACTAACTATGTCGGACTTAGCCTATTACAATATACAAAAGTAACTGTGTGCTTCCTCTGTGTGTCGATCTTCACCCTCTCCTCGTTCACTGCGAAACTCTGAGCTATGGTTCTGATCTCCTTTGCGCTCGGATGATGTGTGATTGTTCTCTCCAATATACAAATCCACTTCCGAGTGACTGATCCAACTAATCCTAAATCCCTTATTCTGTGCCTCGCAATGGTCTTTAACACTACTGCTCTCCCCGAGACATGCTTCCTCTATCCGTCGATCTTCTCTGATGCTGCAGACCTGCAGTTGTCAGCGCCCCTACTGTTCTGCACAACCTCCACCTATGGTGAGATCTAGCATGTCTTCAAACACCTTCATAACTACTCATAACTTCCTTAGCAACCCCGAACGGCTACCAAGTACTCTGCTTGACTTTCTGTGCATCCTTCTGACACTGCTATAGTAGTCAGTCCCATCACAGCCTTGACCATATTGTCTTCCATCACCCTTCGACTTCCTCATCGGCTTTACTCTGCTTATGCAACTTCTATTCTGCCCTTCCTCCTCACTTGGATTTCGCCTCAATGTGTCAATGTCGCTATTTGACAGCCTATCCACACTCGACCTCTTTCCTGCAACTCTGTCATCTGTTGACCTTAACATGTCCACTATTGACTCTTTTCTTTTTTTGACGTACCTCGATAGCTCCTGCTCGACTGATTGACTTCGACAACCAATCTTCTTTCCGCACCAATTTTCGTCGGCACTCCCTCTGGTCGATCTTTTGTCAATCATCTTCGACTATTCTACCTAGGCCCCAATGCTCCTGCATCAAAATCCCTAGGTGAAAAATAAATGGACTGCTCCATCATTCTCTTGAACTCTTCTTCGGAAACCCATTTCGCCTCCTACAACTCATCATCTTTACATCGCACTAAGTATTTCTTCCTTCGCAAACTGCGCATATGCCCGACTTTGCATTCCTCTATTACTTCTACGATTTCTTCTTTGTGTTCAATCTAGAATCTGCACTATCCAGTCGATGTTCGACACTTTCACACTTTCGCTGCTTGAAGCTTCTTCATACTTGTACAGATCTAAGACATTGAATGTTGGTTAAACATTCAAGTCTCTTAGTAGCTCCAACACATAAGCGTTGTCCTAAATCTTCTTGAAGATCTTACATGGTTCAATCTTCTTCAGCTTCAACTTGTTATATGTTCTTGTCTGAAATATCTCCTTCCAAAAATGTGCATAGACTAAGTCTCCTTCGCTGAATGATTGTAGCCTCTTGTTTCTGCCGGCTCTCAACCTGTATGCCACGTTTCTGTTCTCTATGCTCTTTTGCACATATTCATGCACTTCTTTCATGTGCTCTCCAACTGATTATGCATCTCCTCTTTTCCTCATTTGTGTCTACATTTCGACCAAATATACCACTCCATGTGGGCTTCATCCTTGAACAATATGGAATGGGATCAAACCTGTCAACCGATTCACAGAATTGTTATACATGAACTCTACTTGCACCGACATGTTCTCCCACTGCTTGGGTTTGTAAACTGTCAAACATGTTAGAAGGTTTCCCAAACTTTTGTTCACCACCTCATTCTATCCGTCTCTCTATGGATGATATGCTGAGCTAAACTAAAACCTTGTGTCCAGTTTCTTCCACAGGGTTCTCCAGAAATGCCCCATAAACTTGGTATCTATGTTCGATGTTATACTCTTCAGCAACCCATGCAATTTGACAACCTCCTTGAATAATAGTACAACAATTCCTGTGGCGTCAGTTGTCTTCTGACACAGAATAAAGTGTGCCATCTTTGAAAATATGTCGACTACAACAAAGATTGAGTCATTACCTTGCTTTGTCTTCGACAATCCTAGCACAAAATCCATGTTCAAGTGCTCCCATGGGGTATTCGGCACTGGTAATGGCGTATGCAACCCTGTGTTCTAACTTTTTCGACCAATTCCTTGATCTTGTCGATGCCAAAATGACCTGCTAAACCACTGCAATGCAACTCTCGGATTAGGTTCTCTCTCACAGATCCTCTGGGAATACACAACTGTTGTCCCTTGAATAGGAATCCTTCTTGGATGAGATAATCCAAGTATGGCATTCTGTCGCCACTCCACGGTTTGCTACTCACCTGCCATGCTTTCAAAAAATCCTCGTCGGTTGCATATTATTCCTTTACCGACTCTATTCCTGTTGCCTGAACTGTCATCGTGTTCAGTAATGCAACTCTTCGACTCAGCAAGTCGAAAACCTTATTCGACTTTCCCAACTTATGTCACAACATGAAGGTATACCCCTGCACGAATTCAACCCACTTCATATGTCGTTGATTCAACTTTGACTGAGCATTCAAATAACTCAGCGCTTGGTGATCTTTGTACAATACAAATTCCTTGGCCAACAAATAATGCCTCCACTTCTTCAATACTTGGAAAATAGCATAGAATTCCTAGTCATAGACCAAATACTTCCACTTCGCATCATCCAACTTCTCGCTGAAGAATGCAATTGGTCAGCCCTACTAGCTCAACACTGCTCCAATTTCCATTCCACTCATGTCGCAATCGACCTGGAAAAATTTGTTGAAATCTAGGAGCACTAACACTGGGCTCTGAGTGACCTTTTCCTGCAACTTATCGAAAGCTCGCTGGGAAGCTTCCATCCACTTGAAATCCCCTTTTCTCATGCACTCTGTCAAAGGTGCACATATCCTACTGAATCCCCTAATGAACTTCCGGTAGAAACTTGAAAGTCCATGGAAACTTCTTACCTAGTCACACTTGTCAGTTCCGAAAAATCCAATATTTCCTTCACCTTCTCTAGGTCCATCACTAACCCTTTACCCGAGATTAAGAATCCCAAGTACACCAGTTCTTCCTTCATGAAGAAACACTTTTGCAGGTTCACCATCAACTTCTCTTCCTGCAACTTCTGCAATACTTGTCGAATGTGCCCTAGGTGCTCTGTCTTGGTTTGACTAAATATCAGGATGTCGTCTAGGTATACTATGACAAACCTACCCAAGAATGGCTTCAGTACCTCATTCATCAACCGCATGAATGTACTGGGTGCATTATTCAATCCGAACGGCATGACTAACCACTCATACAGACCTTCCTTCGTCTTGAATGTTGTCCTCCATTCATCTCCTTCTCCAACCTGAATCTGGTGATAACCACTCTTCAGGTCAATCTTCATGAAGTACTTCGCTCCACTCAAGCAATCCATCAAGTCATGCATTATCACAATGGAAACTAGTACTTGATCGTGATCTTTTTGATGGATCTGGAGTCTGTACACATCCTCCATTCTCCACCCTTCTTTGGCACTAATACCACTAGTACCATGCATGGACTCGAAATTTCCCTGATCAATCCTCTGTCCATAAACTCCTGGACCTATCGATTGAGTTCCTGACCCTCTGCCGGAGTCATTCTATGCGGTGCTTTGTTTGGAAAACTCGACCCTAAAATCAAGTCGATCTGATGGGATATGCTTCTCGTCGTTGGCAATCCCCTCAGTGCAACGTCGACTACTATGCTCCTGAACTCGTCGACCATCTTTTAGACTTCGACAAGAATCTTCTCCATTGTAGAATTTTCAACACATGGCCCTTCTGCAATGATGGCATAACATCCCAACTGCTTCTCCTCTTCCGCGAGGAATTCCTTGGCTGAACACATCAACACTTGCTTTTCCCAAAATTTTCTCTCTCTCTGCTCATAGTCAACTGATCCTCCTGCTTTGGCTTCAGAGTCCTCCGCGTGCCATTTTTCCACACTGTGACTATGTTGGCTCCACCATCATAGATCATCTTCCGATCATATTGCCATGGTGTCCCTAAAAAAAGATGACATGTGTCCATTGGGATTACGTCGCACAGTACATTGTCTTCAAGCTTCCCTACCTTGAAGTTAATTAGGCACTATCTGGTCACCTTCACATAGTGTCCTTTCTACAACCATGAGATCTTGTATGGAGTTGGATGTTCTCAACATCTCAAACCTGCTTTCTCGATGACCTCTATCGACACAAGATTCTCTGTACTGCCACCATCAACTATGGGCTTGGAAATCCACTCTCTGATCCATACATTGGTTCGAAAGATAGCCTTTCGTTGTCCCAGCTCTTTCTCATCATGTCATTCGTCCTAAACCAATTTTTCTCCTGAATGTCATGCTTCAACTTTTCTTCTTCCCATCCTGACTACTGTTGGATGTTGACTCTGCCCTCTCGTTGGCTTGCTCATCCCTTCGATGTCTGGGTTTCAACTCCTCTGATGCATGTAGGTTCTCTGGGAATTCATATGCCTTGTATCCGACTCCTCGACACTTGTAACAAACCACAGCTAATCTGTCATCTCCTTTCCTACTGAATGGACCACTTCGACCACACGCACCTCGACCGCGTGTCTCACGACCATCGTGTTAGTTTTCTTGCGCTTTCTCCCTAATCGATGTCCCTTCTGTACGTTGGTTTTCTTCGACGACTTCTCTGCTATTTCCACTACTTTGGCCTTCGTGGAAAAATTCTTTGTACCTCGACTAGTCATCGTTCCTCTGGTCGATGCGGATTTCTTCAATAGTTTCTCTTCTTCATTCAAAGCTAACTGATAGGAGTCACCGACCGCCCTGAATCTTGACAGGATCAACTCATCCTGTATGGAATACTTCAATCCATTTACATACCTTGCAACAGCTTCTTCTCCTTCGTCGGTCTGCCCCGACCTTATCGACAGTCTGTAGAACTCTTCCATGTATTCCTTCACAGTCATCTCTTTTTGTCGAAAGTTTTGTAACTTTTTGAACAAGGAAATCACATAGTCACCTGGAAAGAACTTCCCTTTTAGCTTGGTGACCATCCTGTCCCAATACTTAATTTTCTCCTTTCCTTTCTTAACTCTGTTCGCCTGTACGTTGTTCCACCACAACAACGCATGATCCTTCAACCTCAGACATGCAGTCTTAACGTGTTTAGGATCCTTGATCTTCTCTATGTCGAAGTATTTCTCCATTTCTCTAAACCAATCAATCAAGTCTTCTGGATACATACTTCCTGAGTAGGTACACACATCTATATTTGTCTAACCCCTCATATCTGACAGTAGCTTGATCATTTTGTCTTCTGGTTCCTCTCTTACTGGTTTCTGTGCTTCCACCTCTTCGACCTCCTCGATGTTGTGGTCTAACGCATCAGAAACACAACCACGCCTTTCTATTTCTTTGATCACAGTGACTTCATTAGTCAAGTTTCATATCATTCGCATGCATTCATCGAACATATCATGATCAATTGTGACTGCTACGCCACGCTCTCTTCGGCCAACTCCTCGGAAATTAATGCCTCTGTGAGCCATTTTCAACCTCGGTTGAAACTCCCACTCATCCAATCGCAACTGGACTTTCACAAATCCTGTACAACTCTACCCAACTGCAGCTAGAGTCAGTAACACACTCAACAATGGAATCACTTCCAACGGTGATACCAACTAATGCTCTCCAGCTCAGAGGATGCTTCACTCAACTGGATTCTCTTTCCGGTCTCTTATACCAACTGACACAAGGCAGGTAGGTCAAACCCTCTTTATTAATGAATTACACACAACACACACGTTCACATGAACTAGATGCGAACAAGATGCCAGAAGTTGGCTTCTATTGCTTCAATTGAATATGGTTACAATGTGAAATGCAAGGAATGTAAACAACTAACTATGTTGGCATTAGCCTATTACAATATCCAGAAGTAACTGTGTGCTCTCTCTGTCTGTCAATCTTCACCCTCTCCTAGTTCCCTGTGGAACTCTGAGATATGGTTCTGATCTCCTCTACGCTTGGCTGATGTGTGACTGGTCTCTCCAATCTACAAATCCACTTCCGAGTGACTGATCCAACTGATCCTCCATCCCTTCTTATGTGCCTTGCACTGGTCTTTAAAACTACTTATCTCCCAGAGACACACTTCCTTTGTCCACCGATTTTCTCTGATCTTTCAGATTTACAGTTTTTAGCGCCCCTACCATGCTGCACAACCTCCACCTGTGGTGACATATGGCATGTCTTCAACCACCTTCATAACTGCTCATAACTTCCTTAGCAATCCCGAACGGCTACCAAGTACTCTGCTTGACTTTCTACGCATCCTTCTGACACTCCTACAGTATTTGGTTCTGTCACCACCTCTGACTTGCTCGTCGGCTTTACTCTTCTTATGTGAATGCTAGTCCACCCCTTCCTCCTCTCTTGGCTTCCGCCTTGACTTATCGGTGTCGCTGTTTGAAAACCTGTCAACACTCGACCTCTTTGCTGCAACTCTGTCGTATGTCGACCTTAACATGTCGACTCTTGACTCTTTTATCCTATTGACATACCTCGATAGGTCCTACTCAACTTATTGACTTCCAAATCCAATATTCTTTTGCCACTAGTGGTTTTTGACACTCCCTCTGGTCGGTCTTCTGTCTATCATCTTCGACTATTCTTCCTAGGCCCCCCAATGCTCCTACATCACTTTCCCAATATTAGAGAACTCTTCCTTGGTTTTACCTTTACATAAACATGGTCCCCTACTTGGAACTCTCTTTGAGTTATTTTTAAATCATCATATCTCTTATGTCTATCTTGAGCTATCTTCAAATTTCGTTGTACATGTTTCACGGTTAGTTCCATATCCTTTAACAATCAAGAACCTAACATCAACCTATCAACTGGAGTACTCCAAGAAACTGGAGTGTTACATTTTCGTCCATAAAGTATTTCAAATGGACTCATTAAAATGGTTATTATATTCAAATTCAACCAAATGTAAATAGGCTTCCCATTTTCTTGTTTTATCCATAGCATACATTCTAAGCATATCTTCTAAGATCTGATTTACTCTTTCTATCTGTCCATCTATTTGGGGGTGAAAGGATGTACTAAAATTAAGTTTAGTATCTAACCCTTTAAACAAATCCTTCCAAAAATTTCCTATCAACTTTGTATCTCTGTTAGAAAATATTATTTTAGGTACACCATGCAATATGAAAATTTCTCTCATAAATACATCAACAATATGAATAGCCTTGTATGTAGATCTAACATGAATAAAATGTGCTTCCTTACTTAAATTATCTACCACAACCATTATTGAATCATTTTGTTTAGCATTTTTAGGGAAACCTATTATAAAGTCCATACTAATGACCTCCCACTTCCATTCTGAAATGGGTAAGGGCTGCAATAAAACTGTTGGATGTTGATGTTTAGTTTTAACTGGCTGACATTCCATGCATTTCACTATATAATCTGCAACTTCATTTTTCATATTAGGCGAATAATTATTTTTTCTCAACATAGTAATAATTTTAGGGTATCCAAGGTGTCTTGAATAAGGTGTCTTATGCATTTAATTGATAATTAACAGCTTTACTTCTGCAGAATTAGGTACATACAATCTGACCTTATACATCAATAATGCTTTTCTGCTCAATTTAAAATCTATTTTTACTTGACTTGCTTCATTTTCAGTTGTCTTATCTTTTATTTTCTGATATTTGTCATCATTTCTTGATATTATTTGTATTTTTATTTCTAAATATGTTTTATAACTGCTATTTGTAGCCACATATAACATATTAGCATGACGACCCAAAGCGCCTTCTACTTTATTTTCCTTCCCTTTGATGTGCTTTATTTCAAAATCATATTCACTTAGAAAAGACAACCATCTTGCTTGTCTTGCATTCAAATTCTGCTGGTAAAAAAGATACTTTAGACTAACATTATCATTTTTTAGTAGAAACCACCTACCAATAATATAATGTTGCCACATTTTTAGTGTGTGAATTTTAGCGACCAACTCCCAATCGTGAGTTGCATAGTTTCTATTGTGTTCTTTTAATTTTCTTGACTCATAAGCCACAACATAATTATCTTGCACTAGTACTCCTCCTAAACCTTCCTTGCATGCATCTGTGCAAATGGTAAATTCTTTATAAAGATTTACAATCTTTAAAATATGATTTGTTGTTAACAAATTTTTTAGTTTATTAAAACTTTCTTCTCATTTATTATTCCAATCAAATTTCTTTCCTTTCTTCTGTAAAGGAATTATAGGATAAGCAATTTTTGAAAAACCTTCAATAAATTTTCTGTAGTAAACTGTTATTCCCATGAATGATCTTATATCAGATACGTCTTTAGGAACTGGCCATTCCATTACGGATTTTACTTTATCAGGGTCAACTCATATGCCTTCCTTAGTTATTACATGTCCTAACTACTGAATTCTATCTATAATGAAATCACACTTCACGAATTTCGCATAAAGTTCTTGGTCTCTTAATACTTGTAGTACAATTATTAAGTGTTCTTCATGTTCTTTTTCATTCTTAGACTAAATTAATATATCATCAATAAACACGACTACAAATTTATCTAGGTATTTACTCAATACACTATTCATTAGGCACATAAACACTGTTGGCACGTTTGTCAACCCAAAGAGAATCACAAAAAACTCATAATGACCATACATGATCCTAAATGCAGTTTTATATATGTCTTCACTTTTACTCTTACTTGGTGACAACCTAATTGAAAGTCTATTTTAGAAAATACAATTGCTCCTCTAAATTGATCAAATAAATCATCAATTCGAGGTAATGGATATCTATTTTTAATTTTCATCTTCTTTAGTTGTCTATAGTCGATGCAAAATATTAAAGTACCATCTTTCTTTTTAACAAATATTACTGGTGCTCCCCAAGGGGATACACTTGGTCAGATATATTTCTTGTTGTCAATTAATTCTTGAATGTGATATTTTAATTCATTTAATTCCAATATGTTCATTCTATAAGGAGCTTTCGAAGATGTTACTACTCCTGGTACAATATCTATTGTAAAATCTATCTCTCTTTTAGGAGGTAGTCCTGGAACTCCTTCCATAACTACATCTTTGAATTCTTTCAGTATTGGAATATCATTTATTTCAATTTTATCACTTTTATCTCTATCATCAAGTATGTGAAAAGAAAAAACTTTACAACCTTTCCTAACAGATATTTTCATTTGCAAAGCATAGATTTCTCTAATCATAACTTTCCTAGGAATTCCTTTTAGTACAACATAATTATTTTGTTCATCTTTGCATGTAAAAGGTTTATCATAACAGTTTAAAATCACTCTATGTTTCTCAAACCAGTCCATTCCTATTATCATGTCATACGATCCCAAAGGTAAAATTTTCAAAACTGCATGTGTTTTCAAGTCATTCATGAAAAACTCACATTTTTTAACAAAGTTAGTTACTTTCCTTTTTGTGCCTAGAGAAAGCTGAACTAACCATGACTTTTCAAATTTATCTTGCTGACATTTACATGATTCTACCAATCTAGCATATATATAACTTAAACTTGCACCTGGATCTATCAACATAGAAATAAGTTTGTCCTTTAACATATGTTCTATTTTGACCATTGTCGATTGTTGATCTTCTTGTCGATTCTCCGAAGTTGCACTAATTATTGGTATGCTTTCAACCACATCACCTACAGTAGCATCTTCTTGTATAGCATGTAAATTATTAACAAAATTTCTTTTCTTTGGACAATCTTTAAAATTGTATGGTTCTCCACACTCCCAACATGGCAAAGGTCCTCTCGGATTATTAACTTTGTTATAAGTAGAAAGTATATCTCTTCTTTGATTATTCACTGCATTTTGAGGTCTGGTTCTAAAATTATTACCTTGATAGCCTTTATAGTTATTACCAGAATTTCTGAAAAACTTAGTTCCTCTTTTCTTTTGATCAAAGCTCTTTCCTTTCCAAGCTGATAAGTTATCTTTTTTGTTTTTATTTTGTTCAAAGCAAAAATTTACTTTTCTCATTGCTTCTTCCAAATTTTTAGGATTATCATATTCAATCCTTTCTTTATATATAACAGGAAAGCAACTTAGAAATCATTGTACTTTTGGTTTCTCTTCAATAATGTAAGGTACATATCGAAATAAACTTAGAAACTTGCTACACAATTATTTCATAGTTAGTGTTCCAAGTTTCAGATCATAAAATTCCTTGGCTTTCTCTTCATAATACTGTTCAGATAAGTATTTTATTTTAAATAGTTTCTTAAAAGATCTCCATGTTATGTGACGTTCCTTTATATTTTTTAGCTTTTTAATATCTTTCCACCATATATCTGCCTTTCCAAACAGATTATAAAAATCCATTTTTTCTTTAAGTTCCGTGGAGTAATTATAAATATGAAAGTATTTATGCATTCCGAACAACCATCCTTCATATTCTTCTCTGGTTTCTACTTCGCCATTAAAAACACGTGGTTTTATTTTCTTAAATTCCTTATAAATTTCCTCATAGTGTTTACTCTTCTTCTTGATTTTTTCACTGTCACTACTATCACTGGTATTATTTTCTTGTTTGTGTTCTCTTACTGAAATCTCACTAGATGAATCACTTTCAATATCTGCAAAATTTAATTTTCTTTCTCTACACTTATATGATGCATTTTTCATAATTTCTTCATTTGAAGGTTTGGTCTTTACTATTTCTTGCACAAGTATTTTTGTAAGTAGAATGTTATTTATCTCTTCCCGTGCCTTTAAGATTCGTTCATTATCTTCTTTCACACTTTGTATTTCTTCCTTTAATTCTTTTACAGTTTGTAAAAATCCCGATTGATAATCATTTTTGTTATCATTCAAATCAACCGATAAATTCCCGTTATTGATATTTTCTTGTTCATGATTTTCTAGTTCACTATGATGTGATCCTTCTTCGGCAGATGTCTCTACTCCCTCCATTTTCCTACAAAATAGAGATTATATTTATATTCCCAAAATGTCATAAAGAAAACATAAGTCAGTTTTTGTTTTTCGTTTCATGATGATCATGCATGTTGAGCCTATTTTCAGGGCTACTGTTTGTAACCGTGCTCTGATACCAATTTGTCACAATCCCAAATTTACTCAATTTAAAAAATATATATATGAGTATGTTGACAACATTAATTCTTATCTCGCAGGTATGCAATACAAAGAGGATGTTGTGTGACTCGGGATCATCTGCCTATAAAGTATAACTTGCATTTATGCAAACCATGTGTGCATCATATATTTACTGCACGTAATTTGTAGAATAAAAGTCATCCTTAGCTTGACAATTATAGGTTCTTATTACATTCATAACCGACTTCACTACTGTCGTAATCCATTAGGATTACTGTTGACATTTTTATATATCTTAACTTGTAAACATTATTATTGTTCTAGCTTAATGGCCAAGACATGATCCATTTTAAGCTATCGATCTATTGCCACTTCCATTATGGTATTAATAATATCGTAATACATTATGTATAATTTCTTGTTATTTTATTAATCTTCAATAGATTAAGTGGAAGGTCTGACTTATGGTATTGCTACCATAATTCGACCTCATCCAAGAATTACAACCTAACTTATAACTATGTATAATTTCTACCCATTGCACTCGTCAAGCTTCATGTAAACATATGCCATAGTATTCAGAAACTAACCATAACCCAAATGTTAATCTCATAACCATGTAACTATATGAATTGTGCATAAGCCAACGTATGCTCTTTAGAGCTTTGTATTAATATAACTATGCATTTGAACTATGCATAAATATACAATTTGAAACCTATGTTTAAATGTCATATCATAACTATATGAAATCGCATTGCTTGATATAAAATATATGCTATGATCATATTTGTATTATGTACTAACCTATGCATATATAGTTTGAATCCTATCCTTATAGGTTGTATTACGAATTTATGAAATCGTATTGCTATGTTATGATATTTGTATTAACCATGAATCTTATGAAATCGCTACACATTAATAGTTATATCATATGTTTTATTGAATGAATATCTAAGAACTATATGATATGATATCCCATATTAATTGTTGTAATATTTATTGGTTAACATAGAGCCACCAGAAGGTGCCAACGCAAAAGTTTGTACAAGCTACCCTCTTCGCGTGGCATCATGAGGATTGTTGATTGTTGATTCTCAGGATTGTAACCACCTCTTTCATGTTTTTTCAAGCAATGAAGTGGTTCAGTCACCATTTGCTCTTCAGAGTCATAGCGTTATGCTGCTGTGGTGGGTTTGGATCTGTGAAAAGCTCTCCCAAGTCATGCTATCATCTTGGGAAATGAAAACAAGGTTAACTTACTGTTTAATGCAGTTATTCGCAGTGAGAAGATCCTACAACCTCCTCATGGAGTGATCGTAGAGCTTCTACGATGGTTTTCCCTCCATTTGAGGAGTTAATTTTTTACAGTTCAGCTCTGTATAATTTGTTATCTTGTAAAGCGTTTTAGTCTAGACTATATGTCTTGTTAGTTTTATTACGAAGTTGTAGTTTCTCATTTAGGAGTTCTAGAGCTTCGATGCTCTCATGGGCTCTGTGCTTGTGCACTTGTTCATCGTTTTATTTTGAACCAATTGTTTCTGAAGCTCGGGTTAGAAACAAGGTTTACGCTTCTTCTTCCAAGATACTTCGTATGCATTTCTTATGCATGAAGGTAAGGTTTTCATCTTCCCTTCCTCAGCTCTCTATAATTATTTTAATTCCCAAGTTTATTTTATATATAAAATGCACATTGGTTTAATAACAACTCTCAACTTGTGGAACTTTGATTCCTGTAAGGTTTTGCGTCACTGGAAGCAATGCTAAATAGAGCATAGATGAAGCTCTATTCATGGCATTTCCAGCCATTCACATATTTCAAAGGGTAAGTCCCAAAAAGTATGTAAGTTAAACCTTACTGTTATATAGGAATAGGTTATTACATTCCTATGTTTCGATTTTATATAAATATTTAAATGAAGAAATGTAACTTGTGTTTACTGTATGATTGTAGGGTAAACAAAGGACTACGTGGTTGCTTAAGGAGCATGACGGCCACCCATTACTTCTGGTAAGTAACTTGTGGACTTCATTTAAGATTTGGTTATAACACTTGGTTAATAACCTAACTAAAATTCATTTGAATTCATTTGCAGGTGGTCTTGTGGACACATGACATTAATGTGGTTATGAAAAGGATGTCAACTACCTCCATGGCGATTAAGCCGATAGCACTACTTGGATTCTAACTTCAACCTAAGTATGTTTCCTTGATTAACTGTTCTGAGCTTCACGTAGGCCGAGAAAGTCATGCGACTTCATTTATGAACTCTCTTTAAAGATTTAATGTTATGTATGAAGCCTCTTGGCTATTTTACTCTGTTTACAACATAAATAAGATGCTTGATAGCTCTGTTTCAATTTCTAGTTTGTGAAATGTTTCTGTGTTACTACCTTGTCTATCGTAACTCTATTGAACATAGATGTCATTGATTTTACTTCGCTGGTTTGTTTCGTGACCTTTGAGCTCTGTATGAGCATTTAGGTTAAATACATTTACCCTAACAATGAAATGAATTCGAGCCTCATGGATCTGTATTAATGATAGGATTATTTGTTTGAACTTGAAGATGTTATGAGATTTACAACTCTGTTTGAATGTTACACATTTTTAATAAAAACGTTGAGCCTCACCGCTTCCTACATTAACATTACTTGTTAAATATTTAACCTAGCAATGAAATATAACGAGCCTCACGGCTCTATGTTATATTATTTGACTTCCTGCTTGTGAACTAGTACATAAATCGTATTTGGTATTTAAGTGTTTATATGTTTATGGTGGAAATTGTTTTGGCTATACATTATAAGTGTTTACTTAATAACTCTGTTATTTATTTAATTATGTATAATCTATATCATGTTATTTCATTACTGTGATAAAACGTGTTAAATATAAACCCTAGGTTTATAAAATAAATAATGTTATATAAACTAGGTAAACATTCTCAACATTTCTGTTGCACGACAATCATTGAAATAAACTAGAGTAATTCTATGAAAACCAAATATAAATAATGTAGTTATCATGGACATGGTAATATAGTATGAGCATAATAGAAACTTTAATAATTGTATTACTGAGACTAAAAATCATTAACACAATATTTTATGAGTACAAGTTAAAATTTACAGTATACTACACATAAAAATACTAACAAATATAAGAACTTGACTGAAAGAATAGCCCAAATCCAATTTGAAGTTCACCGTTTCTCCCAACCAATATTCTAGAACAGCCAAGATTACTTGTTCTGAAACCCCGGGCCTGTTTGTTGGACCACAATGACAAAGACTATTGAAATAGTTCTGAACAATCACTCATTTCCACACCTTTTCTCGACAAAGATATTTTCCCTCTTCCATCCAAGGCTTGTGTTTGCCTTATGGGAATGCTTATTAAAGTTTTTCCTAGGACTTAGGTCTATCATGAGCCTCCTTCTCTAGAACCTCCATCTGGATTTCTGACCTTAAAATAGGGATAATGTGTTATGCACTTGTTCTGATATTAAATATATGTTTTCACCAATATGTGCAGTTTGTCCAACACTTGTCATTTCTCATTGTGGGCTAGAAAACACTCTTTCAATAGCTACTTCAGATTGGATTCTCCTATTTTTATTTATTAAATAATAATAATAATTCAATATAGTCAAACAAGTGTCTTTGACCACACTTGATCAAATAATTATTCAACAACAATTAAAAACATTATTACAAAGTATTTAAACTCTAATTAAGGTTCTAGGGGCATTACACATATAATCCTGTCAAATTTCAAATACTCACCTTAGATCTTGCTTCAAGCCATACAAGCTCTTCTACCACCTACATACCAAATTCTTCTTCCCTTTGACCTCATACCCCTGTGGTTACTGCATATAAATCTCTTCCTAGAAATCCCCATGGAGAAAGGTTGTTTTTAAATCTAGCTGTTCAAGATGCAAATATTCTATCACCACTAGACTTAAAATAGTTATAATTGAAGTCATTTCAACAACAGGAGAGAATATTTCATCAAAATCTATACCTTTCTTTTGTGTAAACCCCTTTACAACACGTCTTGCCTTGTACCACTGCTTTTCTCCATTTTCTTCGTTCAACTTGTAAACCCATTTATTTTGCAATGTTGTTTTACCTGCAGGAAACTGAACCAAATACCAAATCGAGTTTCTTACCAATGAGTCCATCTCCTCATTCATGCCTTCCTCCCACTTCTTTCTAGTTTCCACTTGCATTGCTTCTTCATAACATTTTGGTTCAACAGAATTAGTCATCAATAAATAATACAGTGAATGAGAGAATCGTTCAAGGGGTCTACTTAACTTGGTATATATTCTAACAGTCGCAAGAGTTTGAGGTACCTTTTTTTATTCTTGATTTTTTGACACCTTTAAGACTTCATTTTATTTGATTTCATCAAGTACTGTATAATTTGTGTTTTATTTTCCTATTCCTTTCCCTGTAACTGATCTTTATACATGACCTTTCCATTGAATCTCACATCTCTACTCCTAACGATTTTGTTATTTTCATAATCCCATAAGTGATAACCGAAATCATCAACCCCGTATCCAATAAAGGCACATTTCTTGGATTTAGTCTCAAGCTTTGTTCTATTTTCTTTAACAATATGGACAAATTATCTACAACCAAAGTTCTTAGAAAATATTAGTTTACCTTTTTACCTATCCATGACTCCTCTGGAATACCACCATCCAAAGCACTTGAAGGCCCTATGTTTATTAAGTAAACAACAGCATCTACACCATCTATCAAAAACTATAAGGAAAACCTTGCATGCAGTCTCATACACCTTACATGATCCATGATTATTATGTTCATCATTTATGACACACCATTTTCTTGTAGTGTTCTTGGGACTGTCTTCTCTCTATGAATCCCATGGTATGAATAGTAACTATCAAACTCCTTTCCATAATATTCACCTCTATTATCATATCTCAGACACTTCAACCTTTTTCCTGTCTCATTCTCAACCAAAGCTTTTATTTTCTTAAAAGTAGCAAACACATCATGTTTATGTCTAATGAAATAAGCCTAAGTTTTTCTAGTTGCATCATCAATAAAAGTAACATAATAATGAGTTCCACCAAGATATTGTAGCTGATCCAGTCCCCAAACATATGTATGTATAAGCTCTAACTTTTCACTTTTTTTCTATTTCCAAACCTTGAGAAATCCGACTCTCTTTTGTTTTCCATAAACACAGTTCTCATAGAATTCCAAAATTACCTACTTCAGATCTGGAAACAACTTCCTTGAGTAGAGAATATGTATCCCCTTCTCACTCATGTGGCCAAGCGTATAATTCCACAATGCTGTATATGTTCATGTGGAAGGTAAAGAGATATAATAGTCAGTATTATGAGGACATAAATACAACGCACCTATCATGTCTCATTTTTCTATCACCATTAATCCTTTAGTGATATTCCACCACATTTCTCCAAACCTAGATAAATAACCACCATCTCCCAACTTCCCTATTGAGATCATATTTCTTTTCATAGCAGGAATATGCCTTATATCTTTCAGCATCAATTCACCATTCTTTAACTATATATGTACCTTACCCATTCCAACAATTTTACATGGTTCATCATCACCCAATAAAACATGTCCAAAATTGCTTGGAACATAATCATGAAAGAATTTCCTATGGGGTGTAGCATGACATGAAGCCACTGAATCTACTACCCAGTAATCACTAGTATTATCTAACACAAGAATCAAAGCATCTTGTAACAAATCACCTGCTCCATTTGCTTCCTGAGTAGTATCCTGCTGTCCATCTCCTTTTTTCTTTAGAGATCTGCAATCTTTCTTCAGATGTCCTTTCTTTCCATAGTTCCAGCACTCTATCTTTCCCAATGTCACTTCGATCTTCCCTTCCTCGACTTTCCTCGATTACCTCGGGTCTTTCCTCTCTACCTTTTTATTCCCCTTCTCTCCACGGTTAATGGATTACCTAATGTATCACCTATGTTTTTCAATTTCATTTCCTCACTAAGAATAACACCAACAACATCATCAAATTTCAAAGTATTTTAACTAGAGACAAAGTTACTTACAACCATGACCAAGTTGTTCCATCTTTTTAGCAATGAACACAAGTTTAGTAGAGCCCTAACCTAATCATCAAAGTTCACTTTTACAGAACTTAGCTAATGTGTAATCATATTAAATTCTTTTAAATGATCAGCAAGAGATCCACCTTCTAACATATTCGTATTAAATAAACGCTTCATTAGAAATACCTTGTTGGAGGTCAAGGGTTTTTCATACATCTTACCCAATGCACTCATCATACCTTCCGTAGTCCTTTCTTTTGAAATATTTAAAGCCACCAACAAAGCAAGACACAACCGTATTGTTCCTAGTGCCTTTCTGTCAAGAAACTCCCATTCTTTGTCCTTCATAGTCACCCACTGTTTTGCTTGTCATCCCAACTATAGGAATAGATCCTTCTCGTACAAATAGTTCTCCATTTGCATCTTCCATGACTGGTAGTTTTGGCCGTTAAATTTATCAACCTTAAACTTTCATTCTTCCGCCATTGCTCCCACTCGAACACGAAACCCTTCTTTCCTACGAGCGTATCTTCCAAATAGACCTTTGGCTCTAATACCAATTGTTCAAAAAACATGATCGCAGAGTAATACCAATAAAGAATATGCAAATATAATTCACATAAAACACATTACAAGAGAGACACCAAATAACATGGTTCACCCAAAATGGGCTATGTCCACGCATAAATTGTGAGTCTTTATTATTATACCATCTAACAAATGAAGGGATACAACCTGCAGCACATCCGCTGCAACTTTCTCTTCGCTCTCTCACATTCTCTCTCACACAATCAGAGATCTTTACAGTGCTACAATACACAGTCGTATTACAATGCATTCTTTTTAAAGAGTGATTACCATGGGAAAATACTATGAAACACCCAATACCAAGGGTCCATAACTCACCCATTATTGAACAAGTCATGACTATGAAATTACAAGATTTTACAAGGCTTTTTTCCTGAAATTTTCACTAAGGGGGTGCTTCTCCCGAACCCTTGTGAGTGGGGGCTCCCAAACTAGTCCCCTCCCTTCTTGCCCCCAATGGAGACTATTTTTTGGGTGAAAGCCCCCCAAACCCCCTGTCATGAGCTCGGTTCAAACACGACCTCTGAATAAGGAAGACCAAGCTCCACAACCAATGGTTAGTTTAGTTTTTCTTGCTATCTTTTTTCTTCTTAAATAAACCTCTACTGATCCCTACTATTAGTTTATAAAAATTTTGTGTTCTAATTAGAAAACTCACAAATTTACTTTCTAACAATACATTAAAACCTATACTCCTTTACACATAAAGATTATTATAATTTTTAAGATTCATCATTCATGATACCTTGATGTCAAAGTATCTACTGCAAAATAGCAAATGCAAGAGAATATGCTAGCACATTCACTTAATAATGCATACATGTTATAAGTTAAATGATAATGTTCTTTAATCATCTTAATATATATATTATTTAAAATTACCACAATAAAATAAATATCGATAGTGTACTTAACTTGTCTTTATATAATTTATGGAAAGGACCCCTCCAAATTGTTGAATATAAAAACTGCTAAAAATATAAATATATATCAACCTACTTACTAGAAATTTTGTGAAATTTAATAAGCTTTAAAATTATGTGGTAAAATGTTGGAAATGATGTGGTTGTCTAAGTGTGCGAAGATATTTAAGAGAGAGAAGATTAAAAAAGCTAAAGCGTTTAAGATGAATTTTAGTTAATTTACTTCCACGTGACAATAGATCCTCGATAACAATGTGTCGGCTTGAAAACGGACCCTCCCCACAAAGCTAAAAGCGAATATAGTACTACTGGAAACATATTTAAACGTATGAACAACACTAAATCAATACAAGTTATATGCACTATCACGGGTGTTTATCTGAACTTTTAAAAGTCGGATTTTCTGTAATAATACTTGAGTTCTTTTGTCTCGAAGTAATGGAAGAAGCACAGCAATCCAGAGAGAACGTATTTTACAGAGGAGTAGTTCTCGATGTTATGAGACGTTTAGAAGGCGACGTAAACGTTCTTTCGAACCCAGTCGCAGCCGCCACAACCACCGAAACGAACAGAATTGAAGATCAAAATGTTACACAACAAACGGTGTCGACAGTGATTGACAATTATATTGGATTCCCTAATTTATCAGAAAACGTTGATTTAGCTGTTTTACAAGATGGATGGCCGGGAGAGACCGTAATTCGACGCACCTTACCTCTAATTAATGAAAATGTTGATTTATCTGTTTTGGCCGAGAATATAATTATAATTCGATTCATAACGGATTATCGCCAACTCGACAATGGAATACAGTACTCCATCCAAATTATATGGAATTCAAGATTCAGTTGGCGTGAGATCATAGAACATGTAGAGCATAATACCTATAGCTTCAATTTTCGACCTGAACATATCAGAATTGGCAATAATAACGCCAGAGATATAGTAAATATCGGTGCTCGTGACGTACCAGATGAGAATGAGAATGATGACGAAGTGTTGTGCACAGTTTGTTACGAAACGTTAAGCAATGGAGAGACTACAAAACAATTGGAATGCAAACATATCTTTCATTCAATTTGCATTCTCCAATGGTTCACTCAAAAAATGAATTGTCCCATATGCAGAAATGAGCAAGCTCCTCGTCGACGATGATGACTTATTTCGTTCATTTAATTATTTCATACCCATTAATGTTCTTATGGCACGATAAACATTATCATTGTTTTCTTAGACTCTATCAAATGAATTTCTTTTGTACTTTAAACATGGCATGGAGATTAATCTCAACAAATCAAAGATTTTGGAAGTATTTGAAAAAGAAAATTAGTATTTAAAATTGTGATGTAAAAGTAGTGTAAATTTGGAGCTAACATTTTTATGCAAAAGTGGTGCTCACCATAATATAAAGGGTATCAAAAGAATAGCACAACCTTGCCATATTTAGTATTGTTGTTGTGATAGCATTATAAAAAAATAATTATAAAAATATACATATAATTATATAAATTATGATACATATAAAATATAGATAGTGAAAAAGCAATATCACAACCATAATATATATATTATAATATTTAGCATTGATGTGATAGCATTATGATAAAATAATTAAAAATATACATATAATTAAACAACCATATTATATATATTATAATATTTAGGATTGTTGTGATAGCATTATAATAAAATAATTAAAAAAATACAAAAATATACATATAATTAAACAAATTGTAATAGCTATATATATATTATCACAACCATGTTATATATATTATAGCTGCTTGTCTTATTTTTTAGGGGTTTATTATGAGTGCTAGTGTTGCATTAATGGAGGGAAGTAACATGACAAGTTTTTCTTTAGAGTTATGATTATTTTTAAATGAAAAGAATGTTAGAAGATGAATATGATAATGCCTTCAAATTATTATGAGTTATAAGTATTGACATGTTAGCCATGTCATGGAGGTTGATGTAAAAAATTCCTAGATACTTCAATTTTTTTTTTTTTCATCATTACATGAAAAATGATATTTTAATATTAAAAATATTTGGAAAATATTTGATTTTCAAATAGTGGTGGAAAGTGTCGGGTTTATAAAAGTGAAGCTAACATTTCTTGCAAAAGAGGAGCTCACCACAAAAATATAAATGATTCAAAAATGATAGCATGGTCAAGTGTTAGCTTTTAGGGTTTTATGATGAGTGCTATTGTTGCATTATTGTGGTGCTAAGCATTATAACCAAAAATTAAAAATAATTTGTTATACTGGCTAATGCACAATCATGAGCTCTTTTAAACACTTTAGTTGCCACGTAAAACTGAAAAACCAAGAACCTCTAACTTCAAGAGGCAATTAGAGGTATTTACATAACGCATTTAAAGACCATGTATTAAGATAAAATATAAGAAATTGAATAAGATTACATAATATATAAATTTCCCTCTTAGAAATTTTGTGTAGTTGTTTCTGAAATTGGTTTTTTAAATTTTTAGCATAATATAACATATATGCATGTGTGCATGCAACACTATATGAACTAATTGATAGTATTTTCAAATAATTGTTTTTACATATGTAAAGGAAATCTTGTACTAGTGAAATACTATTTTTCCAAAATGATTCATGATGCTTTTGTTTTTTTTATGATTTATTGAAGTGAAACCCCTAAAAAAGGTATGTTGTGTGGGTGTGTAACACTTTAGGTAATAACTTAATGAAATTTTGAATTTTTTTATATGCGCCCATAGAGATCTCTTTCTTATAGTGCACCATATATTTTTTTTGAGAAATGGTGAACATAGTCAAAAGTTATAGCAGAAACAATAGAGAATTATCTTTTTGAATCATGACATCTGGTGGCACAAAAATGTAGACTCAACTTTGTGCACCGACCCATACACACGTATATGGTGCCATTCATCACAAAATATAAATGGTTCCAAAAAAATAACACAACCTTGCTATATATTGTAGCAAGATTGTGTTATTTTTTAGGGATTTATTATGAGTGTTAGTGTTGCATCAATGCATGGATGTAACATGATAAGTTTTTCATTATCATATGGTGAAACAATAAAAATGAAACGAATATTTCATTACTACAAGAAAAGGGTATTTTGGCTGCACATTGAGACCGTGAAAAGTATTTGGGAAATATTTTATTTTCAAACAGTATTGCAAAAGTGGTGTAAATAATTTTATAAAAGTGGAGCTAATATTTATTACAAAAGTGGAGCCCACCACAAAATATAAATGATGCAAAAAAATAGCACAACCCCCAGATTTAGCACGGCTGTGCTTTTTTTGTAAAGTAAGAATTTATATTATGACAACAGAGTTACAGTTCATCAAAATAGGTGGCATGGCCAATGAAAAAAATCATAGCCCAGCCACAGTTAGCTAATTATTCCACCCACCCAGACAAAAAATAAGATTACAGAGCTCTAACATAATGCCCAAAACACTTAGATTAACACTGGACTACTACCTATTACAAAAAGGAACCATCTGTAAAACTTTGGATCTTGTACAATGTGGTGGCATATAAAGCCAAAATAGAGAAGAGAGTGAAACATAGAGGCCAATTGCACCTCACACATTACATAACTACCAGAACCAAAATAGACCATGAAACCCCCGAAGGATACCTTAGACGCCCAAGGTAGTCTTTGGAGCCATGTGGTGGAGGGGGCATCGAGCACAAATTGAGCTACGAGCTGCATCAGTGTCCAGAACTTGAACATTCCTTTCGTCACCTCCCCTAGACATCCCTGAAGCAGGCTGAAGCAGAATACCAACTTTGGAAGCGATGAGATCAATCTTGTGGTGCATAAGAGAGAAATCATGATGATGAGATTTCCAGGTGCGAATCGGTTCTGCATCCTTGACAACTTTTTTCCCATTCAATGAGAACATACGCCAAGAGGCCTTTTGTAACCCATAAATAGGCCATCATTCTGTGATAGGCCGAGAGACAGCTGGCCGTGGTACCAGGGTCCATAACCCACTCACCAACTTCCTCACTCAAATCACCTCCAGTCATAGTTTTAACCTGAGCCCACGAGTCTTTCTCATCTCTTTCTATTTCCTCCTTGATTTTTGTAGGGATGCAGTCTTGGAAGAAACACGTAGTAACAAGGGATTTTCTCTATTCCCTCCTTTCGCTTTCTTGGTTTGCGGCATAATTTCTTCTACTTATTCTTTGTAGGAGCCATCCACTTATGGGAAAAGTCTCTAGCGAAACTTTCTTGAGGATCACTACTATGGTTTCCTAACCCAATTCTAACATATAGGAAGAAACTAGGAAAAAGGAAAAAAACATGCACTTATCCCTGCCTCTTATAGCAATTTCTGTCATTCCATCTCTAAATGTTGTGATAATGGCAACCTTTGGATAATTAATCCAAATCATTTCTCTTTTCCCTTGACCTGATGTGAGCCGTGGAGTTGTTGAGGTCATCTTCTGTACTCGAGATTAGTTGTATACTCTGAGCATAATGGTTAGAAGCATACCTTACAGGTTCATTACTACAGGGATTTAAATGGCTCGTATTCTTAGTTTCTGTGTGAGAGCGATTATCGCCGCAATTTGTCATCAAGGTAATCTGGATGTGGCCTTCTGTGGATATTGATGGTAAGCCCTGTGTCCATCCTCTCGCCAGGCCTCATGCATGTGTCTTCAACATCCAGCTGGGTATAGTTAGGGATCCACTACAAGTCCGCGAAGTGTCCAACAGTTCCAGCAGGGATGCGTAGTTCCTCATCCATTCTGATGTTAGCCATGAAGTCTACCACCTTGTTTCCATTTCTTCGATTGTAGCTAAAGGACCATGGGTGGGATTTGTTGATTATCGTAGCCATTTTCTCTACTCTGTGAGCAAGCCTCTAGTTGTTTGTCATCGTGGCAGGATTTTTTCCATTCTGAAGGCTTCGATCCATTTGGATAATTAGGCAGGAGTCCCCTTCGATGGTAGTTGGCTCACCTATGCTTCCCATATAAACATGTAATATTTCTCTAGTAAAACTTTGAATGACACCTATGAATCCATCCTCGCCCGGATTTCCTTTCGAGGATCCATCAAAGTTTAATTTGAAAGACCCAGGATTGGGGGGCATCCAGTGATCAATACTTTTCAAAGTTATATTCCTATCCTCCTTTAGGTTGCATCCTTCAGTAGCTTTGATAACACCTCAAGATGTTTGAATTCTGCGCTCCATCTCATTGATGTCCCAATCTTTGTCACTCCAGAGAGTAACACATGCAGTTTCCTAAATGGATCTCTCTATCATGGCCAAATTTGTTATGGGGTTGAGCCGAGGTCTTCAAAAATCGTTCCATTGCATTCCTTCCATATTTCCCACATCATGAAACCCAGGAACAAGATCCAAATTGAATTAACAATGGGGTTCGTGAATTCTAGAGGCTCCCAATCATTGATAATCACAGTAGGAATTCCTCTGTCATGATTGGATCTTTGGCAAATTTTCGCTCCTTTTTCCTAGAAGGAGGAGGAAATAGGGAATGAATAAAGAATGTGGTCTAAGGATTCTTCGTTCTAGAGGCACATGATGCATTGTGATAGGTATCCATGTTGGGCCCTCTAGTTCGACGAGGGAAATGCCACATCTTTGTCGCCATTGTGGGCACACGTGCCCTGGCCCAATCGAGGGCTACTATATCGAGTAGTTTTGCACTTTTTTAATGTGTTTTCAATCATCCGTTGATAATTTGTAAAGTAATTTTGAAGTATTTGTGCTTGAATTAAACTATTATTTCAATGTACATCTATTTAGAATTGAGACGTCGTCATGGTAGAGCGCAACATCTCCCAACCTAGATGCAGCAATGGCAGTTGCAACTGAAATCGCGGTACCTCACATGGAGGTATTTGCAGTACCCCACACAATATTGTTATTACTTATGGCATTTCTATTTTTATGTATTTATATTCATGACATACATGATAATAGTTTGTACAATATTTTTGAATATTTTGATTGATTGAATAATTACTTGTTTAATATGTTTATAACGTGCATGTGTTTTGGTGTCCAGAGGTATGCACAGACTACGATGATTAGGGATTCTAATATTATACCTAAGTATAGTATTCTAGGCGATTATTTTGGATTGAGAAAAAACATATATATGGATAGGTGGGCGAGTATTAAATGTGAAACGTACAATTTACTACTGAAACACGTAAATTTCTATGAATATTATGATTAAAAAACATATTTTATGTAAATATAGGCAATATTAGATACTAAAAATGACCAAATAACGAACTTATTTTTTGAAACAAAACCCAAAAAATAGCCAATTGGCGTAATTTCGCCCCTAAAAATTACCCTAGTGATGATCAACCATTTCCGCCAGGGGTCGGCAGATCACCATATACACAGGTACAATGTGTAGTTAAAAGCACCTTTTTAATTTTAATGTTATGACATACTATGGCTTAAGTTGATTTTTGTTTACTAAACTATGATATTACAAATTTGTATGCAGGGGCCGCCAACAGCTGCGGGCTACTTTAGTACCATGTTTCCACCCTCTCCCATGAGTCGCCCACCTCACTTCCATCCAGACCCCTCCCTCCACCCACCCCCTCGATTCCATCCACCCACCACTCTCCGTCCATACTCCCCCCTCCATCCATCCTCCCCCATTCGTCCACTCCCCCCCATCTATACATCCTCCCCCATTCATCCATGCCACCCTGTCTATCCATCCTCCCCCATTTTTCCATGCCCCACCTTCCATTTATATTCCCCCCTTCATCTACAACCTCCCTTCTATCCATCCTACTCCCTCTATCCAGGACCGCCCTCCCATTCCCCATACCTCAACATCCCCCCTAGCCCTTTTGGGTCAATACCCCCTATTGTACAGTTCGTAGGGGTTCATCGTCCATGTCGTCCTCCTCCACCCCATACCACCATGTTCTCTTCCACCATATCATCTCCAGTTCCTGCAACTATTGTGGTAACTTTTATTCTATTATATTCCCATGTATCTATAGTGGTTGCACCGATAGTTGTTGCATCTACATCTACACCCCCCCCCATGACTTCATCGGAGTAGGTCATCTAGCCAACTCGTCCACCTGCTAGCCCAGAAGCCCAACCATGTCCATTGTCGGAGGTGTTCATGGTGACAATCAAGTTAACTTATGAAAATGTTTTGATGCATTAACCAAAAATAATTTAAGCAATTATTATTATTCAATGAAATGATTGTCGTAAATTTTGTAGGGTGGAATTGCTGAGAGGCTCAACAGATCCAGGACACTTGCCTCTCATCTCCCACTCGCAACAGCAATGAGTTATTTAAGATTTGAATTGTACATCATTTTATAAATGTGGTAAATTTTACAAATGCTTGAAAATGATGGTATCTTATGTCATTTGTTTCAGAGTGTGGAGAGACGGTCTACTCCTAGACAAAAGAAGACCCAAGATTACAGTAGCTCCAAGAAGAGGAAGATAGATTTTGGAGATGAGCCTGGGAGTGACCGGGATGGCCACAATGCTTGACACACCATTTTATGTACATTAGCCATGATGTGGCACCTTTGGGCACTAATTGCAATTTACTTTGTATCTACGTCACGGGTTTCCATGTATTTTGGATCTATGGCACGAGTTGTTGGATTTTGTATAGGGCACGAGTTGCCATGTATTTTGGATCTACGACGCAAGTTGTCAAATTTTTTATAAGGCACGAGTTTCCATCGTATGTACATTGGGAACCATGTTCCACTATTTTCCTAAAAAATTATATATTGTTCAAGTTTTGTTCTACATATGTGTATAATGATTTGGATTCAAATGTTCCACTCTCATGGATTTATATATAGTTTTGTTTGAGTTTTGTTCTACATATGTGTATAATGATTTGGATTCAAATGTACATACATGAATATATATGTACAATGAAAATGATTTACTTTTTATATGTATTATAATTTAGGCAAGGGATTAGGCTACATAATAGGGTTTCATTGTGATTAGAATACAAGCTAGGGTTTACGCTACCAACTAGGGTTTTTAGGATACATTCTCGTGTTTCCAGGATAGGCTACAAGCTCTAGGGTTACCAGCTTAATGTTGAAATCCACTATCATGACAACATTGTCACCAACACCATGCCCACTACCACAATCACCATCAAGCCTCGACATCCTCTTGCTCGTGGTACCACCATCCTCGTCCCCATCAATCATTCGTCATCCACCATCAACATAATGCACTTTGTCTCATTGTAACCGTCACCATATCTATCCTCAAGCCCATTATCACCATAATCATCATTGTGCTCATTGTCACCATGTCATTTCTCCTCTTAACCAATTTTTGTTTTGCACGGGTCTAATGACCCTACGGTAATGTTTATACATACGCCATCAGATGTGGATTATACCTGGAAATATATCATAATCATAACATTTTAAGCAAGTTTGTCACACCTTCTACAAAAATGCTTGTCGTGACTTTTTACCAAAGTGCTATAGTCTTCCAGACTATACACACCCTTACGTCTTATGTGTTACAACATAGAGTACACTTGAACAAGTGTGTGTGCTATGGAGGTCCTTTATGTCGACATGATGACACATCCTAACCTCTACAAATGCGACAGTGGACACATGTTTCTACCTAAACCAAGGGTGTGACAATTTTAATGGCATGCCTAGGCAGTATGCACTTAATACTTAGACTATGCTCTAGTACATATGAAGGTATTTAATCGATACCCCCCTACGTCCCGGTATCTTTTTAGCTTACTCTGCCTATATATATATATATATATATACTTAATGCATGTCGATACATATGCATATATATAGGCCCTATGTTCATTAATGTATTTCAACCATAATATAATACAGTAATAGTTTATTTAACCATAACAACATTACTCTTCATTTATGCATATATATATATATATATATATATATTCTGTGAAAATATATATATATATATATATTAACTATATATATATATATATATAACAATAGATATTAATGTTATTCATGAATATTATAATCATCACATATGAATACTTTAAGGTTCAAAAGCCATTTGTAAAATTAATTAAAGATTATGGATTAAAATGGACATTAGCCATAATATCAATATATATAATCTATATGTATTAACATTGTAATTATATTACACAATATAATACAGGGATTATTTATTTAATAACTACAACGGCTTACATTCTTGGCACCAATATATATATTTATATCCAACTCACCCATATATCAACATATAATTATGTGTTAAACATATGGCAAGGTTCGTTTTGGGCCACAATATAAAACTATGGATAAAATGTGTATAAATATATATATGGTTATATATACATATTTATATACAAACATATAGTGTTTTTTTTCTAAGGCTTATAGAGCCCACCCATATGCACATAATATATAGGATATACAATATAGTGTAGGGTGTTAGTCTAAGGCTCAACACAAACATACATAAACATATAACAGTTAATTAAAAGGTGGCTAGTGGAAGTCGACCCTACCACACAACCTGGCCCATCATTCACACGTTAACACATAGTGTTAAAGAGATGCGACCGGTAAAATATTGTTAATGAAGGGTGGCCATAATGCCATGCTAACAATGAAATGGAACCTGCAAATAAACGTAGCATGAATCCAATACTAAAATGCAGGTTAATGAAACATGACTCAGCTAACTCCTTGCTGGCTCTACTCAATAGCTGGCCTGAGTGGTTCGTGGCTTGCAACACACAGGATTGACCACTCTTGACAATCATTTTAAACCCATTGATTTCTTCCCTACTGGCAGGTGCTCACAACCTTGCTCACATGGATGGAGGATTAAATACACAGCGCTGGAAGGTTTAGGCGACATGGTGAAAATGGTGGTTCGATCCATTAATGGAACTCTAACAGTGGGATACCACGCCGAGGCGTACTATGTACCACTACTGCCCTGCATTAACACTCTAGTCTCTCTGGTCCATCGATGGCGATCCTAGCTAGTGCATGGATAAGTGTGAGAGATTGTTACTCCATCGATCCAGGTGATGCACTTTCGCATCTAGCCTCCTTCACGTCTGCATTAACTCCATTTTTCATCAGTGGTAGTGGTATTCACCTGCACTACCCAGTGCACCGTATTGATAGTCATTCCTCATGGAATTCAGCTCATTGTTGCAGTACTAAGCCGGGAGCTTTGGATCTTCGCAGTCGATGGTGTAGATTTGCTACCCTGTTACGGCACCTTCATTTTCAGAAATGCAAACTGAACCAGTTAGAACCATTACCAGCATGGCCATCATTTGCAACGTAAAATTAAAGTGTTTTCATAGTGCACAAGTTTTACATTTTGATGGAAATCGTTGATAAACTGTATGTTTACATTTATGTTTTAATATGCCATGTTTGACCTTCATCGTGGTAATGTGATAGGTGCGGTCTTCACCGAGCTGCGCTGCAACTCTGCTCCTCCACTAGGTAATGTCACATTTCAACCCTTTCGCAGTTTCGTCGCGGTGCTATTTAACTTTCGTTATTAGTTTGGTTTTGGTGTATCCCCGAGGTTTGACCTCTCGCCACGGTGTTTTGTGTAGGAAAACAACAACATGAGTGGAGTTGGCACACTACTGTGAGATCATAACCAACGTTGAGATGTGGAGGCCCGCTACATTCAACAGGTAACTCACTGACCAACAACCTTGGGTTTGGTTCACCCCACTAGTGGGGCTGAGTTACTTAAATGCCGTCGATTAAGGGTTAGGGTCTTCTCCTACTTTCGTTTTTAATTTTTTAAGGAGCATGGTCATCGGCCAAGTCGGTAGGGGCATGCAGCCAGCCTACGAGAGAGTCATTGTGACCTCTGTGTGCTCCATCGACGTCGCAGGTTAGACTGTACATTTAGATGAACAGGGTTCAAGTGGAGTCCCCACAGTCATTCGTAGTTTAAGAAGTGTTCAATGATGCTCTTCCCCTGGCAGAGGCATCATGATTCTATGTAGCAAGTTCCTTTTGTAAAGAAAGTGGCAACGCTACAGTGTTGCAATTCCATACTTCATCTGTGTGTTTGATTAATGCTTTTGAATTCTTATTGATAAGATTTTGCAAGCCCAACTTGACTTGTAAGGACCCACTGTGTTTTCGTTGAGTCTGTATGGTTTATTTATAATATAATATGAATTTGGGAAACACAGTATGTATGTTTAGATGCCCTCGGGATTCGATATTTTTTATGCAATGCATATGTTATTAAATTTTCAGTAGTATGAGCATAAGGATTAATACTACCTGCATATATGAATGCTTTTTTTAATGCTCATTTAAAAAGGAATCGCCCTCATGCTGTGTATCTTTAACGATTTCGGTTGCATTCAAAGCCGCATACTGTAATATTTTTTAATTGTTGCATAGATAATAAAGTTGGGGTGAAGGTGTTAAGCGTGCCCACATGTATCAACACATGATAATTTATGTGGATCGCTGTACTATTCTCTTCCAACAATGTTTAATATATTAAATGAGTTAATGCTTGAATGCTTCCCCAGCACCCATAGTTAGCTTCAACTCAACAATGTTTATGTATTTAATATATACAATACATGGTTAAATATTATGTGGAAATGCAAGTCTGTAGTACAATGCGCATTTGAATGCATAGCCCCATACATTATTAACAATAATAATCACGCTAAGGGTAAAACCCTTGCTTACATGATTCGTTTTCATCCTGCACTTAATGCATTTAAATGGCATTCATTTTATGTACAAGCATGCACTATAGCGATCTGGATTAACCAAGATTCACATATAGCCATAAGCGAATGAATTCATATTAATATTAATAAAATGACAATTGCCATGCTGTGTGGATAAACAATATTCGTCTAACTCAGATTGAGATTTGCACATAGATTCAACTCATAAAATATATAGCAGCATATAGTTATTTCATTTCTCAGAAACTAAGCCTAGAAATGCCATAAAGATGCATAAGGTCATTTATGACTAGATTCATTTAGCATATCAAACTCGGTCACAATAATAACACAAAATGTAACAGATCTGAGCATTAGCATTTTCTAGGTTTCTCTTTTCTGAAATAAACTCTAACATGAAAGAGTTGATAAAATATAAGGGCTAGGAATGTAAACCTCCACGTTTACATTTTTTCCCTATTCACATCATTACAATAACAAACATCATATCTCTATTAAATACTAGAATATATTGAAATATAAAAACCTGCAATATGAAACATGCCTCATCAAACCCTAGGTTAGCACATGGATCATATCTGCCTTGTATTAACTACTATAAACATATTTAACAGTATAGGGAGCATAATGCTGCATATCTACTGCAATAGAATGCAGGTATTTCCACAGCCATCCAGTAACAAAAATATTCCAGATGTTTAAAGCTGATCACAAGATAAAACTCATTATAGAGATCTAGTTGTCTAGTTGAGATTCATGCTCAGAATATTCATAAAACAATACATATCTGGTCAAATCTGATGAATATGTCGTTCAATTATGAATCAGAGATATTCATAAACATATACAAATATTGTTTCAAAACAAATGTTGATGTATATGTAACTTCGGAATGTATTTCATATATATATAGTGTACCCTTATAAGAGATGTGTTATTCCTCTATAAGGAAGTGTCGTCATGTGTATTGACAAGTGTCGCAAGTGTGTGTACTTGGCGACAGGTTATTAGACCACCATGTGTGGGGTCGGCCCTGAAATATATATTATATTCTAGATGTACCTAGCTAGACAAGTCAGCCCCATAAGGTCACTGGGAAAACAAGTTAGTATAAATAGAGATCGGGAGATGTCTATTTAGATCATTCGGAAAGTCACACTTCTCTCACTTAGAAAGTGGCGCACTAGTGAGGAGGAGGATCATCTGCTACTAGGAGACTATCTCAAGTGTATTTTGGTTGTACTTTGGTTGAAACATTGCTCTCTCTATCTCTGAGGGAGTTGTGGGGTCTTTCACCTTAGGTTTTTCCCCACGGAAACTCTTTGTCTCTTGTCTCTCATGCTTTTGATTCTTGTGATGCTTGTCATACTTATTGTGATTATTATGCATTGATATACTATATATGTTATTCTCTCAGTAAAGATCCTAGGGTATTTTTTTAAGGATATTTAGACACTTAGGAGTTAGTTAAGATCAACTTGTGTAATATATCCGTTAGGGATAGTGTGTTTCTTTAGTATGCATTAGTATGCATTTGTAAATATTTAATCCGACGGTCACGATATGTTCCCGACATAGAGTGATCCGACGGCTTAACTTCTCTTAGATCAAACCTAACCTTGATCCGTGGCTTAACACCCAATTGGTCCATGATCTCTATTTAAAGAGCATGGAGGGTCATTGTTTAGTTGACCGATTATGAGAAGCTCATTTGTAACTTTCTTTCTTTGCATAATAAATTGTCCCGTAGAAGCTATTTGGCTGGGGTCGTGGAGTGTTTCCCTGAAAAGGGTTTAAACCACGTCAAAACATCGGTGTGTTGATCTGTGATCTGTTTATGTGAAGCGGTTGCTCTTGGTGTTCGGTCCTTTGGCAGTAACCTGTGTTGAAATATTGTAACTTCAAAGAATATTATATTTGTATATTATTTATTCCGGAGATGTTCCATACCTCCGATGTGATTATACTATAAATCCGGAGATGGTTATTCCTCCGTGTTGGGTGTGGTAACTAGGGTTATTAGACCCACCATGTGGGGGTCGGCCCAGTCAGTTATAATGGGGTATTTAACCTAATGGTTAAATACGAGCCTACATGTACTTGTGTAAAATACATATCAGAGTAGTGTATAAATAGAGGAGGTGTGTTCCTCATTTGATACACACACTCACTTGAGGATAGCGCACTTGTGAAGGAGAGGTCTGCAATTGTGGAGAAGGAGATCATGTCTCAGGGTTTCATCTTTGTATATTGCTGGTCATCTATATTGAGGAAGCTTTGCTGGGTTTTCTACCCCATGAGGGTTTCCCAGGATAAATCTCTCTCTCTTGTGTTTATGCTATGCTTGTTGTTTCTTCAGTGATCCTGTATATGCTATTATTGTGAAATGGAATGTAATGCTGCTATTTTCTGTCTTAGCATATTGAATTTTAAGCATGGTATCAGAGCTAACCTGAAGGAAGACAAGGTATGGCACTAACGACACTTGCTTTACTTACGACAATTTGAAGGTTAGGGTTTTACATAGCAAAAACCAGTCATCGTAGCACTTTCGCTATAAATCCGTTTGGGAGAAGTTTTCGGATCTGAAATTGTTACAGGACGAAGATTAAATCTCCAGGTACCTTGTGTCCAAATGAAAACCTCTAATTCGGTGTACTTTGTGATTTATGATCTGTACAATATAGGGTTTCTGCCTCTTCCATATCTGAGTCAAAATCAGGTGACCTTGGGAAAAGGTCATATCTTGGGATAGGAAGCTCCAAATGAAATTTCGTAAAAAGTGACAGGTATTACACAGTCTGTACTATCTCAAAAAACGTTTTCAGAGGCCGAATTTGAACCCGTGACACGTGTCACTCCGTACAAGTTCGCTCTCCTGTATTATCCCATAAAAAGGTCATGTTGCGACATTTGGCATAACTCTCTCTCAGAGAGTCCAATTGAGGTCATACCTATCAGGATGGAAAGGTAACAGGACGATCTATCTTAGAAAACGTTTTCAGAGGCCGAGGTTAAAACAGTGACATGTGGCACGCCGTACAAGTTCGCTCTCCTGTTTTATCCAAAAACAGGTCACGTTGCGACATTTGGCATATCTCTCTCTCAGAGAATCCAATTGAGGTCAGACCTGTCAGGATGGAAAGATAACAGGTCAGGCTATCTCAGGAAACTTTTTCAGACCCTGTGGATCAAAAATTTCGGAGTTACACCAGAAACAATCAGGTACATATTTCTGTCAAAACAAAATTATTGTTTTGGTACCTTCATTCATGGCTTCCGGAATTTAGGGCTTTGGAGAAAGTTGGAATTTTTGTAATCGGAGACCACGGCTGGATGATACTCATCAAAATATAAATTTAGAGACCAATATCAGAATTTTTGGTTGGGCAGAAGGCCGGGATTGATTAGACCCTAGTTCGGGACTTTGATCAGAAAAGTGGAAAATTAGGGCTTCTGTAAAAATGGGAATTTTTGAAATCTGTGACCACGGCTGGAAGCTCCTCAGAAAAATAGAAGCTTAGAGCTTTGGATCAAACATTTTGATTGGGAAGAAGAGTGGGATTCATCAAACCCCAGTTCAGGGTCACGTCCAGTGAATCTGGAAGTTTCAAAGGCAAAATTGAGGAGTGAAACTTTACAGTTTTCAAATTCTGAATATGCCAGTTTGATCAGCTCAGCAAGACATATTCTTTCATCCATTCAGAAGTGTGAAAGTCAAAGTTTGAATCTTTAGGGTTTCTCTAGCAAACCCTAATCAAGCTCTAGATCAAGTTTCAGGGGGAGTTGAGGCTAAGGCCTTACATAAGAAGACTACAAGAAGTCTCGACAGGTATGACTTAAAGAGGTTCAGGTATGTCTTGAAATCTAATTCTTGATTAAGTTCATGATGTGTTTGCCTTCATATTATTTACTAGTACAATCTTGATTAATGTTAGAATTGTGTTATCACCCTAGTAACAATATGAATGCATGTGAATGATCAAAGACATTCATTGATTAGGGCTATATGATTGTACTAATGCATTATGGTGTTGTGTGAGGTTGATGCTGTCTGCTAACAAGATATAGGTACATCACAAAAGACAAATCAAGTTCCATGACCATGACATCATGAAGACAAAGACTCATCCATAATCTTTGTTCTACTTACAAGGTATGTATGACTTTATTATATTATGCTTAACCTATGAGACATGCAGGTTCTAGCTCAGGATCTCTAAATCATTGAAGAGATTGTTTAGGTATGTTGTACATAACTAAGCAGGTATACTAATCCAGGTATGTTTTCCTATGTCATGTTAAGAATCTTACCTTGTATTGGGATCCCTTATATAAGTATACTTGGTATGATTGGTTATGCTTATTCATAAAGTTAGTAATCAAGGGATTATGCATATTATGTCTTTTATCTTGATTGATGATATGCATGAGTAAAATAAGACTTCCCTGAAATCTTGAATACTAATGTTTATTAACTATAATCATGACTATACATTTTCAAGATTATTTAGAACTATAATGTTTTGATAACATTTAGAACATACTAATGGGTGTATGTTTGTGTATGAGATGATGAGGATGACACTTGAACATGCACAGTGGTACATAATGAATAGAAGTTCAAAAGACATACAGAAGATCAAGCGGGAGGCAACCACACAAACATAAAAGATAAGTATTTGAGTTGTTATTTGAAATAGTAAATGATATTGCCTGTAATAGGTTGTATGCATATTTGTATTCCTATAATATATCATGCTAAGTGTAAATATTCATAGAACATTAAACAGTATACTACTAATATGCATATGATTGGTAAGTTGGACAAACATTCCATTGTTGCTTGTCTAGAATGAAACCTCTTTGCTGACATGCTGAGAGTTGTGCACACTCTCGATAGTATGTTCTGGTAGAGATGGAAGGCATCTAGATAGCCACTGTATGCATACAGGATATGGGAAAGTGTTGTGCCAAAGTATTGGTCAAGATAGTTGCATAACTATGTAAATGATATACGTATGCATAATAGGTTATCATGTCAATATGATTTGATGATTATGAAGTATTACTAATCCTGTACTTAATTTTGATTTGTAGGAAAGATCATGATGAATGATGAACACTGAACAAGCAATGGATGTTCAACAAGAAGATTTACAAATCAAACAAAATATAGAAGGCTCATGGCTAGAAGATTCTCTTAGAAAGAGGAAGAGAATCATGATGAAATGTTTGCTCCAAGTGGCTAGATAAAACCATTCTCTTAATGGTGTAATCAAAGAAGAAGTGTGATTTAGGTTCTGTATGGGTACGCAGGATCGATAATCAATTGATGAGCTTAATGATCACCACGAGTGATGTGGATCTCAACCTTTTCTACAAGGTTGAATATGGTTTGTTATACATAGATGACATGGATGCAAGAAGGAACTCACCACATAGTTCGAATAATATTGAGGCTCATATCAGTAGACCCATCTATCGAGAGATGGCACAGATAGATATGCAGAAAATCATTCAATGCAGAGTGTGAATGATGTTCAGTCACAAAGGGAGAATTGACAGTTTCTTAATAAGCTTGGGCTTTACCAAAAGTAAAGTTGTTCCTAAACTTTACCTTAAGGCTATGGATCATACTATTATTATGATATCTTTCTTATAGGGAATGAGAAACAGATCATGAAAAGAAAGAAGAAGATGGCTGCAGAAATGAAAAAAATGAAAGATCTCAGATTGATGCATTACTTCCTCAGTCTGGAAGTATGGCAAGGCTTAGAAGGAATCTTTCTCAACCAGGGAAAGTGTGCTGAGAAATATTAAAAGGAATTGATGTGTTGGAATGGCCACTCTCATGAATTCCAACTTGAAGTTCTTAGCAGATGACTCATTAGAGTTAGTGGATATAACTCTGAACAGACAAATTATTGGGTCTTTGATATATCTAACATATACTAGGTTAGATATATGCTTTGTTATGAACACCTTGAGTCAGTATCTAGTGGAAACTAGATGTGTTTACCTGATAGTTGCAAAGCATGTGATGAGGCACATAAAGGACACGATAGAATTTGATCTATGCTATCTTGAAGATCATGACTTCAGATGGCTATTGAGATTCTGATTGGGCAGGAAGTGTATCAGACAGGAAGAACACATCGATAGGATGTTATTGTCTGGGATTAGCCATGATCTCGTGGTTTAGCTGGAAGCAGTCTAGTGTGGCTCTCAGCACAAGTGGAATATATGGCTGCTTGCTCTGCAAGTTGTGAAGAAGTTTGGCTTTAGGATTGTTTGACTTAGAGATAGAACCAACTGAGATCCTATGTGATAATTAGAGTTGTATCAAGATGACATAGAATCTAGTGTTCCATGATAAGTCAAAGAACATAGGGAACTAACAAGATATGACGCAGAAAGGAACTCTAAAGTTTGAATTTGTAAACAGGTTACCATTGTACTAACCAAACCTCTGTCTCAAGTGAAATTTGAATACTTCCGAGACAAGCTTGGTGTAGTTCAAAAGGACCCTCCTCGAAAGGGGGAGTAGTATAGTCACTGATCATAAGTTGGTCTCATCGAACAACAAGGTCGATGATGAGGTAACCTGTTCTCTACACCTAGATACTTAGAAATATTTAGATTTAGGACTCTTATGCTTAGAATACTTTGTTTTACATGCTTTTGATAGATGTATTGGTAAGAATACATACTTTTGATGACACATGTATTGATTAATGTACTTGTATGGTTGAGGATACTTGTACTTGTATTGATGAGAATACATGTGGGGATTGTATCATCCCCGGAATTTGGTCCCTGAATTGATCCGTAGACGTATGGTCTCCGAAAATGAAGTCCTTAGTGGACAGTTGAGGGGATTGGATCATCCCTGGACTTTCAGTCCTAAAGAGAGTCGTAGACGTGAGGTCTTCGAGAATGAAGTCCTTAGTGGACAGTTGAGGGGATTGGATCATCCCTGGACTTTCAGTCCTAAAGAGAGCCGTAGACGTGAGGTCTCCGAGAATAAAGTCCTTAGTGGACAGTTGAGGGGATTGGATCATCCCTGAACTTTCAGTCCTAAAGAGAGCCGTAGACGTGAGGTCTCCAAGAATGAAGTCCTTAGTGGACAGTTGAGGGGATTGGATCATCCCTGGACTTTCAGTCCTAAAGAGAGCCGTAGACGTGAGGTCTCCGAGAATGAATTCCTTAGTGGACAGTTGAGGGGATTGGATCATCCCTGGACTTTCAGTCCTAAAGAGAGCCGTAGACGTGAGGTCTCCGAGAATAAAGTCCTTAGTGGACAGTTGAGGGGATTGGATCATCCCTGGACTTTCAGTCCTAAAGAGAGCCATAGACGTGAGGTCTCCGAGAATGAAGTCCTTAGTGGACAGTTGAGGGGATTGGATCATCCCTGGACTTTCAGTCCTAAAGAGAGACGTAGACGTGAGGTCTCCGAGAATGAAGTCCTTAGTGGACAGTTGAGGGGATTGGATCATCCCTGGACTTTCAGTCCTAAAGAGAACCGTAGACGTGAGGTATCCGATAATGAAGTCCTGAATGAACAGGCAGGGGATTGTATCGTCCCCGGACTGAGGTCCCAGAATAGAGCCGTAGACTGGGTCTCCGATAATGAAGTCCTGAATGAACAGGCAGGGGATTGTATCATCCCCGGACTTCGGTCCCTGAATTGATCCGTAGACGTGTGGTCTCCGAGAAGTGGGGATTGTATCATCCCCGGACTTCGATCCCTGAATTGATCCGTAGACGTGAGGTCTCCGAGAAGTGGGGATTGTATCATCCCTGGACTGCGGTCCCTGAATTGATCCGTAGACGTGAGGTCTCCGAGAAGTGGGGATTGTATCATCCCCGGACTTAGGTCCCTGAATTGATCCGTAGACGTGAGGTCTCCGAGAAGTGGGGATTGTATCATCCCCGGACTTCGGTCCCTGAATTGATCCGTAGACGTATGGTCTCCGAGAAAGTGATTTTTGATGTGGTTACTTGTATCGGTAGGATACTTGTATTGGTAGGATACTTGTATTGATGATGTGGTTACTTGTATCGGTAGGATACTTGTATTGATGATGTGGTTACTTGTATCGGTAGGATACTTGTATTGATGATGTGGTTACTTGTATCGGTAGGATACTTATATGGTTACTTGTATCAGTGTGGATACTTGTATTGATGATATGTACACTTGTATTGGCATGAATACGTGTACTAATGATGTGGATACTTGTATTGTTATGGATACCTGTATTGATGACGATGCTGATGATCGTGAGATGACGATGCTGATGATCGTGTGATGACGATGCTGATGATCGTGTGATGACGATGCTGATGATCGTGTGATGACGATGCTGATGATTGTGTGATGACGATGCTGATGATCGTGAGATGACGATGCTGATGATCGTGCGATGACGATGCTGATGATCGTGCGATGACGATGCTGATGATCGTGCGATGGCGATGCTGATGATCGTGTGATGACGATGCTGATGATCGTGTGATGATGATGCTGATGATTGTGTGATGATGATGCTGATGATCATGTGATGACGATGCTAATGATCGTGAGATGATGATACTGATGATCGTGAGGATTCAGATGTTGATGTTGTTGTAGCTGTTCGAGTGCCGCATAAGATAAAGACTCAGTACTGAAGATGTTGATGTTCCAGTATTGAAGATGTTCCAGTAACTACTTGAGTTACTGATGATGTTGAGAAAGCTTCCAATGATTTATAGATGTATCATGTATGATGTTGATGACTCCTTGCTCGTGCAGATACTGTTATAATATCCTTCTCGTTAAGGGGGAGTGTTGAAATATTGTAACTTCAAAGAATATTATATTTGTATATTATTTATTCCGGAGATGTTCCATACCTCCGATGTGATTATACTATAAATCCGGAGATGGTTATTCCTCCGAGTCGGGTGTGGTAACTAGGGTTATTAGACCCACCATGTGGGGGTCGGCCCAGTCAGTTATAATGGGGTATTTAACCTAATGGTTAAATACGAGCCTACATGTACTTATGTAAAATACATATCAGAGTAGTGTATAAATAGAGGAGGTGTGTTCCTCATTTGATACACACACTCACTTGAGGATAGCGCACTTGTGAAGGAGAGGTATGCAATTGTGGAGAAGGAGATCATGTCTCAGGGTTTCATCTTTGTATATTGCTGGTCATCTATATTGAGGAAGCTTTGCTGGGTTTTCTACCCCATGAGGGTTTCCCAGGATAAATCTCTGTCTCTTGTGTTTATGCTATGCTTGTTGTTTCTTCAGTGATCCTGTATATGCTATTATTGTGAAATGGAATGTAATGCTGCTATTTTCTGTCTTAGCATATTGAATTTTAAACACCCTGTGTACCTGAACAATTGTGAATTAATGCTCAAAATTTAACATGGTATCAGAGCTAACCTAAGAAGAAGACATTTTGTAGTGACAAAAACTTGTGTTTCTTGTTTATTGGGTTTCTCTCCACAGATTTTGGAAAAGCAGTATAGTAGATTGACTCTACTCACCAAGGAGAATCTATCTGTCCAATCATAATTCAGTTCTGAGCATTTTCAGATTTGGCCCTAAAAATTAGGGTTTCCACAAAAATAGGAATTTCTGAAATTTGAAGACATAGCTGGAAGCTCCTTGCAAAAATCGAAGTTTAGAGCTTTGGATCGAGATTTTTGGCTAGGTATATCTCCGGGAAACTCAAACCCTAATTCAGGGCTCTCCCTAGTGAACCCGGGAGGACAAAAATGAAAATCTGAAGGGTAAATCTTTGCTGATCTCAAATTCTGAATACACTAGGCTGATCAACTCATCAAGGCGCATCTTTCTATCCTTTCAAAAAGTTGAAATTCACATCTTGAATTTTTAGGGTTTTTCCAACAAACCCTAATCCAGGACCAGATCCCGTTTTCAGCATTTTAAGTGGTAAGACCTAAATCTTTTCTATTTCCATTTGAAGTACTCTTTAATATGTCTCACCACACCAAGCTTGAGGATAAGCTTGAAGGAGCTGATAACTTCTGAGCTTGGATGTATAGGAATGGGTTAATCCTGGAAGAGAATGAGTTGGACTCATATGTAAAAGAAGACATCCCTATCCCAGAGGATGAAGAGGATAAGGTATTGCATAAGAAAAACTTGGTCAAGGCAAAGAGAATCATTGTTGATTCTATCAAAGACCATCTCATACCACATGTGTCTTCTCTAAAGACACCCAAGGAGATGTTTGACTCTTTAACCAAGATATTTGAAGGGAAGAACATAAATCGGAAGATGACCCTACGGAACCAATTGAAAGGAGTAAAGTTTCAGAATGGAGAAACCATTCAATCTTATTTTTCAAGGGTCTCCGAGATCAAGGAACAACTAGAAGCAGTGGATGAAATGGTGGAAAATGGTGAAGTGGTGATGACCACTCTAAATGGCCTACCCGGGTCATGGGATTCCTTTATTCAAGGAATTTGTGCAAGGAAGAAGTTGATCTCCTTCAATAGATTGCGGGAAGAATGCTCTCAAGAAGAAGCTAGGCTTGTGGCCTGAGAAGAAAAGATGGGAAATGAAGATCAAGCTCTCACAGCACATGCCAAAAAAGGCAAGTCCAAGAAGGAATCATCTCATAAAAGGAGATTCTCACACCACCATTATCATAAAGATAAGAAAGATCTAAGATGCTTCAATTGCAATGAGAAGGGACACTTTGCTTCAGATTGTCCCAAGAAGAAGAAAGACAACAACAACAAATTCAGCAACAAGAAGAAGAATTACAAAAGAAGCTATCATGCTCATGCTGCCGAAGATGATGAACCCCCAAAGAAAAAGGCTAGGGAAGAAAGTGATAGTGATGATGACTCATCAAGGAAAGAAGAATATGTTCTAATTTATTGTCTCACAGGTACTATCTCCCATGGTTGTAATGATTGGTTGAATGAAAATGGGGCTTCCAAACACATGACTAGGTTTAAGGAATCTTTTGTGAATCTATCTGAACATGAATCATCCCATAAGGTGGAACTTGGGGATGATTATCAATACCCAATCAAAGGAAGTGGTGAAGCATCCTACAACCTAGATTCTAGAAAATCTTTGAAGATGAAAGATGTCCTTTATGTATCTGGGCTCAAGAAGAACTTACTCTCCATATCTGCATTAGATGCAAAAGGTATGAGGGTTGCATTTGTGGATGGCCAAGTCCTAATATGGCCAAAGGGAATGAACATAGATGATGCAGTAGTGATTGGAGAGCAAGAGGGAGGTTTGTATAAATTGAAGGGACAACCTGAACATGCCATGGTACATGAATCCATGGAGCCAAGTGAAGTTTGGCATAGAAGACTTTCTCATATGCACTATAGGGCACTTCCAATTGCAAACAAGGTTGTAGAGGGTCTTCTTGAAATCAAGACCAAACATGAACGTGTTTCCAAAGGATGTGCAAAAGGTAAGAATAGTAAGAAGGCTTTCCCAAGCAATGAAAGCAAGGTAAAAGACATCCTGGAAATCATCCACGCAGATGTATGTGGTCCTATGTCATCCAGTTCTCTGAGTGGGTATGTTTACTATGTCTCATTTATTGATGACTTCTCCAGGAAGACTTGGGTATACTTCTTGAAGAACAAAGATGAGGTGTTTGATAAGTTCAAGGAATTCAAAACCTTGATGGAGAATCAAACTGACAAGAAGATCAAAACATTCAGATCCGACAATGGTGGAGAATTCACCTTAGGTGACTTCAAGAAGGTTTGTAGTGATTCAGGGATTAAGAGGGAGTTGACTGCTCCTTATAATCCTCAACAGAATGGATTTGCAGAAAAGAAAAAAAATAGAACAATCATGGATGTAGAAAGGGCGATGCTGCATGACCAGGATCTACCTATGCATCTATGGGTAGAAGCAACTAGAACAGCTGTATAGGTGCAGAACAGAACAACCCACAAGATATTGGACAACAAGACACCAGAGGAGGTCTTTTCTGGTAAGAAACCTGAAGTCAGCCATCTCAGAATAGTTGGTTGTCCAGTATACACTCATGTCGCAAAGGAAAAGAGGACTACACGAGATCCTTCAGGAAAGAAGGGTATCTTTGTGGGTTACAGTGAAAGCTCGAAGGCTTACAAAATATACTTTCCAGGGTTCAAGAAGATTGATGTCAGCAGGGATGTAACTTTTGATGAAAAATCAACATTCATCAAATCAAGGAAGGAACCTATCGATGTTTATGAAGAACCTAAGGAAACTAGATTTCAAGACACTACCATGACTGAAGCAATTCCAGAAATTGTTCGTGAGTTTGAAGATCCTTAAGAACCTATAGATGCACCCTGTGAGGATAAATCTCACAAGAGGAAACCTGCATGGGCTAGAGAGCTCACTCAAGATGCAGAAAGATTTGGCATTCCAGAAGAAGAACACAAGCAAAGAAGAGAACCAGATCACATACTAGCTATGTTGCTTTACTCTGTGACATTTTGAACAAAGAACCTTCCAGTTATGAAGAAGCAACGAAAAAGAAAGAATGGAAGGATGCCATGGTTGAGGAATACCAATAAATCATGAAGAATGATGTTTGGGATGTTGTCCCAAGAACTAAAGAGAAGTCTGTTGTGACTTCCAAATGGATCTACAAAATCAAGCATGTTGCAGATGGCAGTGTAGAAAAATACAAAGCAAGATTCGTAGCTCGTGGCTTCTCTCAGAAAGAGGGAATAGATTATGAAGAAACTTTTGCACCTGTAGCCAGGTATACTTCCATCAGAACAGTACTTTCCCTAGCTACAGCAATGAAATGGAAAATACACCAGATGGATGTCAAGACTGCTTTCTTGAATGGTGTACTTGAAGAGGAAGTATATGTGGAGCAGCCACTCGGTTTCGAAATACATGACAGGGAGTCATATATGTGCAAATTGAAGAAATCCTTGTATGGCTTGAAGCAAGTTCCCAGAACTTGGTATGGTAGGATGGACAGTTCCCTATCTAGTTTGGGATTTACCAAGAGTAAAGCGGATTCCAACCTTTACTACAAGGTTGAGGAAGGGAATCCTGTGATTCTACTCCTATATGTGGATGACTTATTTGTAACAGGAGATGACAGATTGATTGCAGATACTAAGAGGAAGCTTGTTGTTGAGTTCGATATGAAAGATTTGGGATTGATGCATTATTTCCTAGGTATGGAGGTGTGGCAAAGTGCATGTGTGATCTTCCTTGGTCAAGGGAAGTACACAGTAGATATCTTGAAGAGATTTGGGATGATGGATTGCAAGGACATGGCCACACCTATGGCATTGAATCTGAAGCTTCTATGTGATGCTTCATTTGAGCCGGTAGATGTCTCTATGTATCATCAGATGATTGGGTCCTTGATGTACCTGACGAACACGAGACCAGATATTTGCTTAGCGGTGAACACATTGAGCCAGTTTCTAACGGATCCGAGTAGTGTTCACCTTGTTGCTGTAAAGTATGGTATGAGGTACCTGAAGGGTACAGTGGATTATGGGCTCAAGTATGAAGTGAATCAAAAGTTTAACCTGCAGGGTTATGTTGATTCAGATTGGGCTGGCAGTGTTGCAGATAGGAAGAGAACATTTGGGTGTTGCTTCAGTATGGGATCAGATCTCTTGGTTCAGCAGGAAGCAGTCCTGCGTAGAAGTAAGTACAACTGACACAGAGTATGTTGCATCCTGTTTAGCTAGTTGTGAGGCAGTATGGCTATGGAAGCTACTATCTCAGTTATTTGATCTCCCGTTGGATGCTACTGGTATCTTTTGTGATAACCAGAGTTATGTGAAGCTATCCGAGAACCCAGTGTTTCATGGCAGGTTGAAACAGATAGAGATCAAATATCACTATATTAGGGATATGGTGCAGAGAGGAGCTGTGAAGCTCCTGTACGTTGCGGCGGATGAGCAGATTGAAGATGTGCTGACGAAGCCACTAGCCAAGGTGAAGTTCGAGTACTTCAGGTAGAGGCTTGGTGTTCTTCAGATTGATGACAGTTTGAGGAAGAAGTGATGGACACATTTTCTGAAGCCATTCCAAGCATGTTGGAAGGAGGATCCTTCACATGGCTGTGGATGTAAGCACTGGATGATGAGCATCAGGATGATGTTCTGGTTTCTGCTTTGTATGATCAGTTGGATCATTTATATGTATATGTATGTACGCATCATGTTGGATGTTGGATATGATCAGTTGGATCATTTATATGTATGTACGCATTATGTTGGATGCTGGATATGATCAGTTGGATCATTTATATGTATGTACGCATCATGTTGGATGCTGGATATGATCGGTTGGATCATGTGTATGTATTTTGTATATGCATCATGTTGGATGCTTGGACCATGTATCTGTATATACATCAGGTGGATACATTGTATGATCAGGTAGATCATGTATGTTGATATGTATCATGTATTTGTATTTGTATCAGGTGGATACACTGAATGATTACGTGGATCATGTATGATGATATGTATCAGGAAGATACTTGGTATGCATCAGGTAGATGCATTGTATGATCAGGATGATCATGGATGATGAGCTTCAGGATGTTGCTCTAGATGACATGCAGTAGGCTGTTACAGTGATGATGATCAGGATGATCATGTGTACATCAGGATGATGTATGGTGAGTATCAGGTTGATACTCTGTGGCCATGGAACAGGTTGTGCAGATAAGCATGTAATTTGTGCCCTCGGAGATTTGCAGATAGTCTTTTGATGTTTTGCCTATGGCATGTAATTTGTACCCTGGGATATCTGGAAAATGCTCTTCCCAGGTTTTGCTTGGGAGGACATATAATTTGTGCCCTGGGAGATCTACAGATAGTCTTTTGAGGCTTTTCCTATGGCATGTAATTTGTGCCTTGGGATATCTAGCAGATGCTCTTTCGAGGTTTTGTCCTATGGCATGTAATTTGTGCCCTGGGAGATCCGATAGGTTGAGCCGTGTGTTCGTAATCAGTCCTGGGATGCTCTTTTGAGGTTTTGCCATGACCACATGTAATTTGTGCCCTGGGAGATCTGATAGGTTGAGCCTTGTGCTCGTAATCAGTTTTGGGATGCTCTTTTGAGGTTTTGTGGTGACCACATGTAATTTGTGCTCTGGGAGATTCGATAGGTTGAGCTGTGTGCTCGTAATCAGTCCTGGGATTCTCTTTCAAGGTTTTGTGGTGGGGTCACATGTAATAAGTCTTGGAGATCTGGATAGGATGAAAAAGGCCTCAAATGCTCTTTAGGGTTCTTGCTAGTCAAGAGACTCTTTTAAGGTTTTGTGACGCATGTAATAAGTCCTGAGATTTCCACAGTATGGCCAGTGATGATGATGACCTGCAGGTGGTGGGCCTACATCCAGTATGAAAAGGAATGGCCCTGTAGAACTTCCTATGACGAGTAGAGTCAGAGATCGGTTGAGATAGCAGCAACAGTGACGATGATGATGACGATGATCCTAAGAAGAAGACTTGTCTAGCAGATCTGTATCGAGAAATACCTTCCTAGTTAAGAGGGAGTGTTGATGTATATGTAACTTCGGAATGTATTTCATCTATGTATTTCATATATATTTATTGTATCCTTATAAGAGATGTGTTATTCCTCTATAAGGAAGTGTCGCAAGTGTGTGTACTTGGTGACGGGTTATTAGCCCACCATGTGTGGGGTCGGCCCTAAAATATATATTATATTGTGGATGTACCTAGCTAGACAAGTCGGCCCCATAAGGTCACTGGGAAAACAGGTTAGTATAAATAGAGATCGGAAGATCTCTATTTAGATCATTCGGAAAGTCACACTTCTCTCACTCAGAAAGTGGTGCACTAGTGAGGAGGAGGATCATCTACTACTAGGAGACTATCTCAAGTGTATTTTGGTTGTACTTTGGTTGAGCCATTGCTCTCTCTATCTCTGAGGAAGTTGTGGGGTTTTTCAGCTTAGGGTTTTCCCCACAGAAACTCTGTGTCTCTTGTCTCTCATGCTTTTGATTCTTGTGATGCTTGTCATACTTATTGTGATTGTTATGCATTGATATACTGTATATGTTATTCTCTCAGTAAAGATCCTAGAGTATTGTGAATTAATGTTCAAAATTTAACAACAAATACTCTGCAAGTTCAAAATATAAATACTTATTTGAAATTCTGCTAACTAGTGGAAGCAAGCACAAACCTCCCAACCTTTGAGCAGCAAGTTCTCCTTTCATTCAGGTCACCCCCGAGCTTAGTTCACAGTCCCCCAGGTAGAGCATAGATTTTAGTCTACCCTTAACTTGTTATTCCCCAAGTTATTCAGGATATTTCAAGGGAAGCAGGCAGCCAAACACCCAACGCAATACTCCTGAGCTCCAGTATGCTCCAGGGGCTTTTAAGCCTCATCCATTAAGAGAATCACAAAAACATAGTCTATTAAGGAGTAGTACTCCTGCAAGCTTTGGGTAGTTCTCGTACATGCACACAATTAAGTGTCCAAGATCATACCAAACTGTATGATTTCTCTAGATCTGATTTAGTTTGGTCTTCCCAAATATGCCCTCAATCACTTGGCTTCAGGACCCGTTTGGTTCTCCCAAATCTGTCCTACCTCACCGGCATTCATTGTCTCAGGTTGATCCTTTCCCATTCCCATTGCTCTTATGTGTTCAGCTCATGAGATTGTGAATAGTGAAAATGAATCATGAATAGTGAATAATGAGAGTTTCCATGAGTTTTCACCTTTTATTATCTTAGGGTGAAATTTCCTCATTTTATGAATTCTTTTAATTCAGTAATCTCTCAATTCTTTTCTTTAGGGTTTTCCAATTGTCTCTAATAATAATTTCTTCTTCTTATTATTAAGTGGCATTATTCCCTCCAACCCTTAGGGGGCTGTGACTCCCTCTTTAATGTGCTGGTCCACATGGTCAATAGAAAACCACTTTATTACATTTCTAAAATTCTAATAAGTAAAATGAAATAATACTTAGTAGAAATATAATAGGGGTTCAAAGTCCAAAATAGGGGTATTAGATTTCCCCTCCCCTTAAGTTTTCATCATGCTCGGTGTTAAACAGTTTTTCAAAAAAAACAAAAATTAACATTAAAAAAATTCAATTTTCGTCATGGTCTTCATCGAAAAGGAAGGGTTATGCTGCTTACATTTCCCTTCCCATTTCCCAGGTAGCCTCATCAGGCTTGTAGTGCTCCCATTGCACTTTTACCTGAACGATGGCTCGATTCCGAAGTACCACCTCTTTGCGATCTAGTATGCATATAGGGTCTATCTGGAAGTCTCCTTATGATTCCACCTAAATCACATGCCATTTTACAATATGCTTAGGATCATATACATACTTTTTCAGCAATGAAACATGAAACACATCATGTACTTTAAAATTTGCTGGTAAAGCTAACTGATAAGGAACAGATCCTACTCGAGCAAGTCTTTGGAAACGACCACAAAATCTTGGTGCAAGCTTGGAAACCTTTCCCAAGCTCAAAGAAATTTTCTTGGCCTTCACTCTTAGGAATACGTGATCCCCAACTTTGAATTCTTTGTTTTCCCTATGCAAATCAACATAGCTTTTCTGCTTGTCTTGGGTAGTTTTCAGGTTTGTTCTAACTTTCTGCACAATGTTTTCTAATCCAATAAGCATTTTGGGACCCATCACAATCCAATTTACTGGATCGTCCCAAGTCATAGGGGTTTTACACTTTCTTCCATATAGTACTTCAAATGGACACATTCCTGCAGAGTTTTGGTAACCGTTGTTGTAGGAAAATTCAGCTAAGTGTAGGTAGTTTTCCTACTGCTTCGGATTGTCCATGACATATAAATGAAGCATTTCTTCAAGGACTTGGTTCACTCTTTCAGTCTTCCCATCAGTTTGCAGATGGTAGGATGTACTAAACCTCAGTTTAGTCCCCAAACCTGCAAGCAGATCCTTCAAAAAATGTGAGGTGAACTTGGTGTCCCTATTGGATATAATCACCTTGGGAATTCCATGAATTCAAAAGACTTCCTTCATGAAAACCTATGCAATTTTTATTGCCTTAAGAGTGGATTTGACAGGTATGAAGTGAGATTCCTTAGTCATATTATCCACAACAAACATGATTGCATCATGCTGCTTATTCTTTTTAGGCAATCGAGTGATAAAATCCATGGAAATGGTTTCCCACTTCCATTCTGGCATTGGTATGGGATGCAACAAACCAGCCGGGTGCTGATGTTCTATTTTCACCCACTGCTAGTCCAACATTTTGCAATGTATTCAGCAAATTCTGATTTCAGTCTTGGCCAATAATGTTGTTTTTTAACAACGGTCAGCATTTTCTGGTAGCCTGGATGACCAGAATATGGTCTGATGTAAAATTCATCCATAATTAATTGTTTTAATGCTAGCTGATCCGAGATGTACAACCTATTTTTGAATAGCAACAGTCCATCCTTGGACATGTTGAAATCCGTTGCTTGCTGATCCGAAATTTCTGCAAGATATTTTTTTCTTATATTCATATATTTTTGGTCTTTTTCAGCTGATGTTTGAATCTACGATATTAAATCAGACTGAAAAATGTTGAATGATTCCATAGTTAGTAGATGCATGCGTCTACTAAGTGCACCAACAATTTTATTTTCCTTGCCTTTGATGTGTTGAATTTCAAATTCAATCTCGCTTATGAAGGCCAACCACCTTGCTTGCCTCCCATTTAGATTTGGCTATTCGAAAAGATATTTCAGCCCAATGTAGCTAGTTTTAAAAGCAAACCCTTTTCCAAGAATATAGTGACGCCACATTCGTAAAGCATGAATGATAGAAGCCAATTCTAAATCATGTGTTGCATAGTTCACTTCATGAGTTTTCAGTTTTCTCGATTCATACCCAATTACTGCACCATCCTACATAAGCATGCCTCCCAATCCATCCTTGCATGCATCCGTGCATATAACAAAATCACCATAATGATATGACACTTTTAGGATGGGGGTGGAAGTGAGCAACTACTTTAGCTTTGCGAAACTTGCTTCACACTTAGTTGCGGATAGAAATTTTACTTTCTTCCTTTGAAGAGAAGTAATGGGATGGGATACTTTGGAAAATCCTTCAATAAATTTCCAATAGTACCTGGCCAATCTCATGAAAGAGCAGACATCGCTTACATTTTGGGGAGTAGGCCAGCTCATTATGGACTCTATCTTGTCAGGATCCACCACAATACCCTCTGCTGATATAATATGACCCAAATATTTTATCTGGTCCTTATAAAAATCACACTTGGATAATTTGGCATAAAGATGATTTTCTCTCAATACTTGCAACACCAGCCTTAAGTGTTCCGCATGCTCCTTTTCATTCTTCGAATAGATGAGGATATCATCAATAAACACCACAAAATATTTATCCAAGTACTTGCTGAAAACATTATTAATTAGGCTCATAAACGTGGCTAGTGCATTCATCAAACCGAATGGCATCACCACAAACTCGTAATGTCCACAACAAGTTTGGAAAGTTGTTTTGTGCTCATCTTTTTCCTTATTCCTGATTTGATTATAACTCGATCTTAGATCAATCTTTGAAAAGACAATGGCACCCCCAACCTGGTCAAACAGATCATCTATCCTTGGCAAGCGATACCGATTTTTTATGGTTACCTTGTTCAATAGTATATAGTCTATGCACAGTCGGAATGTGCCATCTTTCTTTCGTACAAAGATTACTGGTGCTCCCCATGGGGACACACTTGGGTGGATATATCCTTTCTCCAACATGTCACGTCCCCACCCATCACACCAGTGCAATGGAGAGGATCGTGAGGTTAAACCGGGCATCTAGCCCCCATATCCATTCATTAAGCAAGCATTCAAATTCAAATGAAAAGGAATATATATACATATACAAATGCATAATAGATGTGATATTAAACTGGGCGTCTAGCCCTATGAAACGTTTAACCATAAGCATGAACATAATATAACAGAGATAGATGGAACTGTATGGTTTTAAGAAAATCACAGCGGAATATTAAGAATTTCACATCCATCATACATATAAGATGTTCATCAAATAAGTAATTGCAAGTTAATACAGGGGAATACTTATCTTATGCGAAAGTAATCCCACGCAACTGGCTATGCAACTGCAACGTTCCACCCAACCATAGGCCAGTGTGCTCCTCAATCTCTCAGCACCACTGCCACCCCCGAGCTGAGCATGATCTCTACAAGGAACCAGGGAACAGCAGACTCACACATAGCCAAGCATACACCAAGATGAGCCAAGCCAATCTGCAATTGGGTTTATCAGGCTGCTAGGACATGGAAGGGAAGAATTGCTAAGCTAGTGAGCTCCAGCATAGAGCCAGGGATAACCTTGCAAGATCTATCTAGCTTGGCACCCACAATACCTACACACCTAGCACAAGGAAGTATTCTTTTCACTGTTGTACAGTCCCTCAAGCCATACCTTCCCTATCTAGTGCTCTCAGGGTATGCATAGAAGAGTAACCAAAGCCCTCTTGATCTTCTCGAGAGGTTGTCTTCCCCACTAGGTTTATCAAGCCACTTCTATCCACTACCACTCCAAAACTTCAATTCATAGGTTCAAACCCAACAACGAGGATGCACACAACAGTAGAACACCATTATGGGGCAAGATAAAATGATTTTACAGTGGGATGCATGAGATGGGTTTTCAGCTAACTCAGAAAAACGTGGGAACCCACAAAAACGAAATGGGAAGTTGGGAAACAACCCAGGGAAGCCAAATCCGTTTTTAGAAAAACGTCCTTGGACATTCAGGGGCAAAAACGACTTCCATATAGTCCCCAAAAACGTGGCCCTTCTCTCCCAGGCTGCTATATATGCAAAAACGAACTTCCAGGCATGGAAAAATGCAGGATTTTGCTGAAAAACGTGAAGGGAAAGACCCAGATAGCTCCAACTGCGTGAATGAGTGAAGACTGCCCATTCAGAATGGCTTTGGGCACCATTTCGTGGGTGATTTCTTTCCCAACAAGCAAAAACACGAATTTCCAGGTTGATGGCTTGCCCATGCACGAAAATGGCTTGCCCATACTTCTTCATTTCCAAGGCATTAACTACCTTAACCAATTTATTGGAAGAATTAAATGATTGGGTGCATGAGACAAAATGGGTAGTTGGTGGTTTATGGTTTTCCCCATTGACACATGGATTAATACCATTGGCTCAATGGTTTGAATAATTTCCCTCCCTATTCCTTGTAGAACCATGCCCCATCTCTTTTGTTGCATTGCATAGCCGGTTGTGGGTCTTTCATTAAAAATTCGTAATTACATGATGTCTTATTTACATTGTGCCCATCTCGCACAAGAACCATAGGCATCTATTTTAATTTCCGATACATAAACGCTAAATCAATGGTGGGGCCTTGGCCTTGAGCTCCTCACCATGATTAAATATCAGTATTTACATCATTTACAAAAGGGGGTCAAAATGGGGACGTGACATACCCCTCCCCTTACATTAGCACTGTCCTCAGTGCTCATCAAAATTGAACAAAAATGGATATGCCATCCTCATGGCATCCTCCAGCTCCCATGTAGCCTCATCGGGACCGTAGTGCTTCCATTGCACCTTTACCTGTCCGATGGCTCGGTTCCGGAGCAATGTTACTTTCTTGTCTAGGATGCGCAATGGATCGGTTTGGAATTCTCCCTCGGGTTCCACCTGGATCACATCCCAATTAATCACATGGTTAGGATCATGTACATATTTCTTAAGCAAGGAGACATGAAAAACATTATGAGCTTTAGTGCTAGCAGGAAATGCAAGTCTATATGCAACTGGCCCTATTCTTTCAAGCACTTCAAATGGCCCACAATATCTAGGTGATAGCTTGGCACAACTCCCAAGCTTCAAGGAACTCTTCCTTGATCTTACTCTAAGATACACATGATCCCCAACATTGAATTCCCTATGCATTCTGTGTTTATCTGCATAGCTTTTGTGTCTATCCTGGGCTGCTTTTAAATTTTGCCGGATCTTTGCAACCTCTTGTTCCATTTCCTTAAGCAATTCTGGCCCAAGTACAATTCGGTTCACTGGATTGTCCCAAGTCACTCGTGTCCTACACCTTCTGCCATACAAAGCCTCATACGGACTCATTCCCAATGATTCTTGATGCCCATTATTATATGCAAATTCTACCAAGTGTAGATAATCCTCCCACTTGGATGGTTTTTCCATTACGTACATGCGGAGCATGTCTTCAAGCACCTGATTTACTCTTTCTGTTTTCCCGTCTGTCTGAGGATGGTACGCAGTGCTAAAGTTCAACTGTGTACCCAAATATGCAAAGAGAGATTTCCAAAAATTGGAAGTGAACTTGGTATCCCTGTCAGAAATTATTACCTTAGGCAACCCATGTAATCTGAAAATTTCCTTCATGAAAATATCTGCAATGGCATCGGCTTTATGTGTGGACTTAACCGGTATAAAATGTGCTGCCTTGGTTAACTTGTCCACCACAACCATGATGGAATCATGTTGTCTCTTAGTCATTGGTAATCCTGTAATAAAATCCATGGAAATTATTTCCCATTTCCATTCTGGAATTGGCACTGGGTGCAATAACCCTACTGGGTGTTGGTGTTCAACCTTCACCTGCTGACATTCCATGCACTTAGAGATGTATTCAGCGATGTCCTTCTTCATACCTGGCCAGAAATAATATTTTCTTGCTGTAGCAATTGTTTTCTGATATCCTGGGTGACCAGAGTATGGAGCTTTATGGATCTCATCCATAACCATTCTCCTTAAATCTGCTGCATTTGGAATATAGACTCTATTCTTATAAGTAAGAAGTCCACCTTCTTCCAAGTGATAGCCTTCATTCTTCTTGCCAAGGTCTTGCTGCTGCAATTTGTCCTTTATCTGCTCATACACTTCATCCTCAACCATATGGTTAACAATCTGCTGCTTCAAATCTGGTTGGCAAGTACTAAGCGCTACCACATACATTTCATGTACCTTCCTGCTGAGTGCGTCGGCCACCTTGTTCTCTTTCCCTTTTATGTGCTTGATCTCAAAATCAAATTCACACAAAAATTCCAACCATCTAGCTTTCCTAGCATTTAACATTGGCTGATCAAACAAGTATTTCAGTCCACAATGGTCTGTCCTTAACTCAAATTTTCTTCCCATTAAGTAATGCCTCCACATCTTTAAAGCATGTACTATGGCTGCAAGCTCTATATCATGAGTAGCGTAGTTCTTCTCATGCTCCTTCAACTTTCTTGACTCATAGCATATCATGTGGTTGTCTTGCATAAGAACTCCTCCCAGTCCTTGATTGCATGCATCGGTACACACCACAAAGTCTTTTTCCGGGTCTGCAATCTTCAAAATTGGTGCACTTGTAAGAAGATTCTTCAACCGTTGAAAACTTTCCTCACATCTTGGTGACCATTCAAACTTTATCCCCTTCTTTTGCAAAGAAGTGATTGGGTTTGCAACCTTGGAGAATCCCTCGATAAACCTCCTATAGTAACCAGCAAGGCCCATAAAAGATCTCACATCAGTCACATTCCTTGGAGATGGCCAATTCATAATGGCTTCAATCTTCTCAGGGTCTACAGATATTCCTTCTTTGGAGATGATGTGACCCAAATAATGAATTTTATCTTTATAAAAGTCACATTTGCTCAACTCTGCATACAGCTTATGCTCCCTTAGTAACTGCATTGTCATTCTCAAATGTTCTTCATGCTCTTCCTCATTCTTAGAATAGATGAGAATGTCGTCTAGGAATACAAGAACAAACTTGTCCAAATACTTGCTAAAAACATTATTCATGAGACACATGAATGTAGCTGGTGCATTTGTGAGATCGAATGGTACCACTACAAACTCATAGTATCCATACCTTGTTCTAAAGGCTGTCTTGTGAATATCTTCTTCTTTAATTCTTACCTGATGGTAACCAGACCTCAAGTCAATCTTTGAAAATACCTTTGCTCCTCTCATTTGGTCAAAAAGGTCATCAATTCGGGGCAATGGGTATTTGTTCTTCACAGTGACTTTGTTCAACTGCCTGTAGTCAATACATAATCTGAGTGTTCCATCTTTCTTTTTCACAAATAGAACGGGCGCTCCCCACGGGGATACACTTGGCCTGATATATTTCTTTTCCAGCAACTCTTGTAATTGCATTTTCAATTCTAGCAATTCCGGTGTACTCATCCTGTACGGTGTCTTAGACACTGGTGCCGCTCCTGGCACAAGTTCAATTGTAAAGTCAATGTCTCTCTTTGGAGGGAGTCCTGGAATCTCATCGGGAAAAACATCCCTGAATTCTTGCAATACACGATAGTCCTCCAATTTAAGAGTTTCATTCTCTGCTGCCTCTAAAACGTGAGCTGCATACAGTTGACATCCCTTCCTACAGAACTTCTTCAGCTACATGGCTGAAACCTGTCTAACAGATGTCATCTTTGGAATGCCTTTTACAAACCTCGGGTTTCCTTCTTCGTCCATGCATTCAAATGTCTTATTGAAACAGTCAAGTTTAACCCTGTGTGCTTCTAACCAATCCATTCCAATGAGAATATCATAGGAACCCAGTGGCAAAATATTCAGATCTGCATAAGTGAATAGCCCATCCATCTCTAATGGGCATTTCTCTACAATTTCACTTACTTTTCTCTTGGTTCCAGTGGCTAGTTGAACTAACCATGATTTACTATGCTTTAATTTCTTGAAAGCACAAACCTCAACAATTCTAGGAGTGACATAACTGTGAGTAGATCCAGGATCAATCAAAATAGAAACAGATTGCTTAGCAATCTTACCTTCAACTTCAACCACGGTTGATTGATGATCTGCCTGGCGGTCTTCTACTGCTGCATAGATTCTAGGGATTGCTCTCGCCACTTGACCCACAGTTCCAGCTCCTTGGATGTTGTGAACTTGATTTGCATTCCCATTCCGATGTGGACAGTTTCTAAGTATGTGGTCTCCTCCACAACCCCAACATTGAAGTGGTTCTCTTGGCTCCTTTGGATCTCTTGTCTTGTCTCCCATCATCCGAGTTGGCTTAGTCGCAACCTGTGATGGCTGCCTTTGCTGGTTCCGGAATTGAGGAGGCTTGAACCCCTTCTTCCTTTGATCAAACTTCTCATTTTTCTTATCCTTCCATGCCTTATGGAACTCTGGTTTGCTTCTGTTTTGATCAAAGCAATACTTGGCCTTTCTTATGGCCTCCTCTAGAGTTCGAGGTTCATCAAACTCAATTCTATCTTTATATGACTGGGGTATTCCACTTAGGAAACGCTGAATTTTTACCTTTTCATCTCGAATATACCTGACATACCTTAGCAGCTCCAAGAACTTGTTTGCATATTCTTCCATGGTCAATTGTCCCAATCTCAGCTCATGGAACTCCTTGATCTTATCATCATAGTACCTATCAGAGAGGTACTTCTGTTTGAAGTATTTCTTGAACTGCTTCCACACGATCTTCCTTTCATTGATCTTCTTCACTTGCCTGGTGTGTTCCCACCATATAGATGCTCTTCCATTCAAGTTGAATATGGCTACCCTTTCCTTCATATTTCCCGAGTAATCTTGGACTTGGAAATATTTTCTCATCCCAAGAAGCCAAGCTTCAGCTTCTTGACCAGACTTTACCTCTCCATCAAATGTAGGAGGTTTTGCCTTCTTAAATTCCCCATGTGAATTGTTCTTGTAGTGTTTCTTCCTCATACTCATGTGAGATGAAAAGCTTGAACCCTCAATGGATTCTTCCGAATCAGATGATTCATTAGAAGATATTTCTGGAGTATATGTTCTGTCTGTAGAAACTCTTCTTGGGCTACTGGCCCTCTTGCGGGAATTCCTTCTGGAGCTACTCCCACCCCTTTCTAGATTTGATATCTGATGCCCATAGTTTATTTACCTTTGGATGTCTGTTAAACTCTTCAGCATGGCTGCATTCAGCTGATTTTGTTCTTCCTGAGCTTTAATCATCCTTTCATTATCTTCCCTACAGCTCTGCAATTCCACCCTTAGGCTTCTCATGGTGGCTGCAACATTTGGAGGGGTCTCTTGATTTCTTCTCCCATTAGATTCTGTTTCAGCATTCTCAACCTGTATGTTTTCTCCCATGGCATCTGTCTCAGGTTCATAGGGATCCTGTGCATCATTCATGATGTTCATTTTCTTGGCCCAACCAAGATCCGAAATTTTTCCACTGTATTAACTAGAGTGTTACCCTGCTGTAACTGTGGCTCTCTGAAATGTGTTCATCAACACAATTGTTAGCTGCATTACATTCTTAGAATTCACAATTACTTTATGCATGTGGGAAAAATTCCATACTTGACAATTCGTCAAATCATAACAACGAAAATATGAGGGGAAAAAGAAAAAGAGGGTCAAGGGGGCTTGCCCCCTTGTGGCTTCCGCCACAGCAGGGCGGGTCGAGGGCAGCGCCCTCGTTTTTTTTCTTTACGAATCACGCCTCATCGGGTGATTCGCTGAATCCTGCCGCAACGGGCAGTTCGCGAAATCCGGCTGTGACGGGCGGTTCACTAATTGCTCCCGCAACTGCGAGGCGGTTGGCCTTCTGCAATGGGCGGGGCGTTTGGCTGAAGGTTGCCGCAACTGCGGGGCGGTTCGGCGACGGTTTCCGCAATTGCGGAGCAGTTCGCCGAACGCTTCCGCAATGGCGGGGCGATTTGCCAAGCGGAGCCATTCGGCGAAGGCTTCCGCAGTTGCGGAGCCATTCGGCGAATGCTCCCGCAATTACGGAGCCATTCGGCGAATGCTCCCGCAATTGTGGAGCCATTCGGCGAAGGCTTCCGCAGTACCGGATCTGTTCGCGGAATGCTTCCGCCGGAATGCTTCCCCGATTTCGGGTGTTTTTTCGGAATGATTCGGCGAAATCTTCCGCAGTTGCGGAACGATTCGCCAAAGTCTTCCGCAGTTGCGGAACGATTCGGCGAAGTCTTCCGCAGTTGCGGAACAATTCGCCGAAGTCTTCCTCAACTTCGGAACGACTCGCCGAACTCTTCCGCGTTTCGGAACGATTCGCGAAATCCTTCCGAAATTTCGGAAGAGAATTCCTTCCGCAATTTCGGAAGAGAATTCTTTCCAAAAAATTCCGATACTTAGAAAAATTTTCACTTAAAAACATTTTTCTCCGCTGTTTCGGAGCCATTGGCTGAATTCTTCCGCAATTTCGGGAAGGTTCGCGGAATCCTTCCGCAATTTCGGGAAGGTTCGCCGAACTCTTCCGCAATTGCGGGAAGGTTCGCGAAACCTTTCCGAAATTTCGGAACGACTTCCCGAAACGGCTTAAAACAATTTTTTTTTTTTTTTTCAAAAACAGACTTAAACCAATTTTTTTTTCCAAAACTCATAAGACAACAATTTTCTTGTAATTGCTATCAGATTTGGCCCATAGAGGCCCAATGCTGCAACGCAGCTCTGATACCATTCTGTCACGTCCCCACCCATCACACCAGTGCAATGGAGAGGATCGTGAGGTTAAACTAGGCATCTAGCCCCCATATCCATTCATTAAGCAAGCATTCAAATTCAAATGAAAAGGAATATATATACATATACAAATGCATAACAGATGTGATATTAAACTGGGCGTCTAGCCCTATGAAACGTTTAACCATAAGCATGAACATAATATAACAGAGATAGATGGAACTGTATGGTTTTAAGAAAATCACAGCGGAATATTAAGAATTTCACATCCATCATACATTTAAGATGTTCATCAAATAAGTAATTGCAAGTTAATACAGGGGAATACTTATCTTATGCGAAAGTAATCCCACGCAATTGGCTATGCAACTGCAACGTTCCACCCAACCGTAGGCCAGTGTGCTCCTCAATCTCTCAGCACCACTGCCACCCCCGAGCTGGGCATGATCTCTACAAGGAACCAGGGAACAGCAGACTCACACATAGCCAAGCATACACCAAGATGAGCCAAGCCAATCTGCAATTGGGTTTATCAGGCTTCTAGGACATGGAAGGGAAGAATTGCTAAGCTAGTGAGCTCCAGCATAGAGCCAGGGATAACCTTGCAAGATCTATCTAGCTTGGCACCCACAATACCTACACACCCAGCACAAGGAAGTATTCTTTTCACTGTTGTACAGTCCCTCAAGCCATACCTTCCCTATCTAGTGCTCTCAGGGTATGCATAGAAGAGTAACCAAAGCCCTCTTGATCTTCTCGAGAGGTTGTCTTCCCCACTAGGTTTATCAAGCCACTTCTATCCACTACCACTCCAAAAATTCAATTCACAGGTTCAAACCCAACAACGAGGATGCACACAACAGCAGAACACCATTATGGGGCAAGATAAAACGATTTTACAGTGGGATGCATGAGATGGGTTTTCAGCTAACTCAGAAAAACGTGGGAACCCACAAAAACGAAATGGGAAGTTGGGAAACAACCCAGGGAAGCCAAATCCGTTTTTAGAAAAACGTCCTTGGACATTCAGGGGCAAAAACGACTTCCATATAGTCCCCAAAAACGTGTCCCTTCTCTCCCAGGCTGCTATATATGCAAAAACGAACTTCCAGACATGGAAAAATGCAGGATTTTGCTGAAAAACGTGAAGGGAAAGACCCAGATAGCTCCAACTGCGTGAATGAGTGAAGACTGCCCATTCAGAATGGCTTTGGGCACCATTTAGTGGGTGATTTCTTTCCTAACAAGCAAAAACACGAATTTCCAGGTTGATGGCTTGCCCATGCACGAAAATGGCTTGCCCATACTTCTTCATTTCCAAGGCATTAACTATCTTAACCAATTTTTTGGAAGAATTAAATGATTGGGTGCATGAGACAAAATGGGTAGTTGGTGGTTTATGGGTTTCCCCATTGACACATGGATTAATACCATTGGCTCAAGGGTTTGAATAATTTCCCTCCCTATTCCTTGTAGAACCATGCCCCATCTCTTTTGTTTCATTGCATAGCCGGTTGTGGGTCTTTCATTAAAAATTCGTAATTACATGATGTCATATTTACATTGTGCCCATCTCACACAAGAACCATAGGCATCTATTTTAATTGCCGATACATAAATGCTAAATCAATGGTGGGGCCTTGGCCTTGAGTTCCTCACCATGATTAAATATCAGTATTTACATCATTTACAAAAGGGGGTCAAAATGGGGACGTGACACAACAGCTCCTGCAATTGTTCTTTCAGCTCTATCAATTCAGGAGTACTCATCCGATACGGTGCCTTAGAATTTGGCATGGTTCCCAGGGATAGGTCTATGGTAAAGTACAGTTCGCGTCTAGGAGGTAAATTTGGAATCTCCTCGGGAAACACATCCTTAAACTCATCCAACACAGGATTCTTTGTGAAATATGCACTTTTGGTTTTCTAATTTTCTATCATGTGGACAACATATAGTTTGCACCCTTTTCGTGCATTCCTTTTCAGTTGAAGAAAATAAATTTCCCTTAATTTCACTGCTCTTACGATCCCTTGGATCATTTCATGATGTCCCACATCATTGGTAAATGTAATAGATTTCTAATAGCAGTCTATAACAACCCTATTTTTTTTTCAGACAATCCATACCGATGAGAAAATCGTAGGATTCTAGTGGCAAAACATTTAAATATTCACTAGTAAAGGATTTACTTAACTGCAAGGGACACTGATTTACTACCTCAGAAACTTTCCTTTTTGTCCATGTTTCCATTTGCAATAGCCAAGGCTGCATGTATTGTTTTTTACTAAGTTTTCATGACACGCACAGTTTTGGGTCTATGTAACTCTTACATGCTCTAGAATCAATCAAGATAGACATAGGTGTCCCGAAAAGCATACCTTCAAACTCGATTACCGAAGCTTGATGTTCAGCCTAATGGTTGTTCAATGCAGCATAGATTCTCGGACTCTTTGCTACATCTTGGAATGTAGAAGCCTCTTGCAGATTATGCACAGGTTTTCTTATGTCCTTTTCATGAGGATAGTCATACAATCGATGGTTTTCTCTGCAACCCCAACATTTGATTGGTGGATTCGATGGTGTTGGTTCAGGTTTTCTGGTGCCTTCATTGTTGAACTTCTTGGTGGGCAGAACAAATTTGGATTGTGGCTTGCTGCCCTCAAATTTGTTGCTAGAACGTGTCCGCAAACTTTGGTTTCTGAAATGGTTGGGCTTGTGGCCCTTCTGTCTAACTTCAAACTTGTTCTTCTTCTTTTCATTCCATATCTTGGACACTTCAACTCTATTCTTCCCTTGTTCATAACATAGTCTAGATTTTCTGAAAGCATCTTCCAAGGTCTTGGGATCGTCAAACTCTATTTGATATTTGTACCCAAATGACAAACAATTCAGGAAATGTTGAATTCTGACTTTTTCATCCTGAATGTAAGGAACGTACTTCAACAGTTCCAGGAATTTACTGATTAGCTCCTCCATGTTTTGTTGTCCTAGCTTAAGGTCGTAGAAATCTTTGACTTTTTTTTCGAAGTACCATTCAAATAGGTACTTTTGTTTGAAGAAGGTTGCAAAAATATTCCATTTTACCTCTTTTTCCTTGATCGAGCGGGTCAACTTGAGATCATCCCACCAAGTTGAAGCCTTACCCTGCAGGTTGAAAACAACAATTCTAGCCTTGATGAGGCTGGAATAATCGAACATGCATAGGTACTTTTCCATGTCCCTCAACCACAGTTCTGCCTCTTCTCCGATTTTAATTTCTCCATTGAAAATATGAGGCTTGATCTTTCACAATTCTGAATGTAGGTGATGTACTTTTCCTGTTTTCTTTTTCTTATTAGGAGTGTACTCTTCCAAATACTTGCCCTGTGACTCCTCATCACTAAGGTCTATATTACAACTCGCAGAATTTCTTGGAGGTGTAGACTTGAATTTTGAATTTCTTTTCGTGACTGATTTTTCTACATGCTGCTCCTCCGGTGTTGGGAGGTGACTGTTCTCTTTTTCTGTCAAATTTTGCAGCAAGATAACATTTATTTATTTTTGTTCTTCAAAGTTCTTAATGTTGTTTTCTTTGATGCTTATTAATTCTGCTTTCATACTTTTCAGTGTTTCTAACATCTCGCTGGATGTTGTTTCTCTTAGTGGAGAATTTGGGTTTCTCCCATTCCTGCTGGCCATCTCTCTATGCTGACTGGATGTTTCTATAGCTAGCCCACCTTTTTGTTCTGCAAAATTTATTTCTTCCATTATTGTTTCAGCAGCTGTGATATCTAACTATGGCCAATCAACTGTTTGTTAGAATTTATAAACAACAAGGTAATTAAATAATAATAATAAAAACTTTGTAGGCAGTATGCTCCAGGAAAATGTTTAATCACTTATTAAATAAAAGCACAACATTCACGCAATGAGCTTAAGGTCCTAGTGTAGTGACTATGCTCTGATACCAATTTGTCATGTCTCCTCTTAACCATTTTTTTTTGCACGTGTCTAGTGACCCTACGATAATGTTTATACTTACGCCATAAGATGTGGATTATAATTGGATATATATCATAAGCATAACATTTTAAGCAATTCTATCACACCACCTACAAAAATGCTTGTCGTGACTTTTTACCCAAGTGCTATAGTCTTTCAGACTATACGCACCCTTACGTCTTATGTGTTATAACATAGAGTACACTTGAACAAGCATGTGTGCTGTGGAGGTCCTTTATGTCGACATGAAGATACATCGTAACATCTACAAGTGTGACAATGAACACATGCTTCTACTTGAACCAAAGGTGTAACAATTTTAATCGCATGCCTAGTCAGTATGCACTTAATACTTAAACTATGCTCTAGTACATATGAATGTATTTAATCGATATCCCCTAAGTCCTGGTATCTTTTCATCTTACTCTGCCTATATATATATATATATATATAGATAGATAGATAGATATATGCTTACTGCATGTCGATACATATGCATATATATAGGCCCTGTGTTCATTAATGTATTTCAACCATAATATAATACAGTAATAGTTTATTTAACCATAACAACATTACTCTTCATTTATGCATGCAAATATATATATTAACTACATATATATATTTATATTTATATACCAACATATATTAATGTTATTCATTAATATTACAATCATGGCATATTAAGACTTTAAGGTTCAAAAGCCATTTATAAAATTAATTAAAGACTATGGATTAAAATGGACGTTAGCCATAATATCAATATATATAATCTATATGTATTAGTAGTGTAATTATATTACACAATATAATACATGGATTATTTATTTAATAACTACAAAGTTTTACATTCGTGGCACCAATATATATATCCAAATCACCCATATATCAACATATAATTATGTGTTAAACATATGGAAAGGTTCATTTTGGGCCACAATATAAAACTATGGATAAAATGTGTATAAATATATATATATATATATGGTTATATATATATTTATATACAAACATATAGCACCCTTTTTCTAAGGCTTATAGAGCCCACCTATGGGATATACAATATAGTGTGGGGAGTTAGTCTAAGGCTCAACGCCAACATACGTAAACATATAATGGTTAATTAAAAGGTCGCTAGTGGAAGCCGACCCTACTACACAATGTGGCCCATCCTTCACATGTTAACACTTAGTGTTAATGAGATGCAACCTATCAACTCTTGTTAATGAAGGGTGGCCATAATGCCATGCTAACAATCACATGGAACCTATGAATAAACATAGCATGACTCCAATACAAAATGCGGGTTAATGAAACACGACTCAGCTAACTCCTTGCTGGCTCTAGTCAACAGGTGGCCTGAGCGGTTCCTGGGTTGCACGACACAGGCTTGACCGCTCCTGACAATCGTTTTAAACCCGTTGATTTCTTCCCTACTGGCAGGTGCTCACAACCTCACTCATGTGGATGGAGGATTACATATGTAGTGTTGGAAGGTTTAGGCGATGTTTTGAAAATGGTGGTTCTCTCCATTAATGGAACTCCGACAGTGGGATACCATGCCGAGGTGTACTACATACCACTACTACTCTACATTAACACTCCAATCACTTTGGTCTATCGATAGCGATCCTAGCTAGTGCATGGATAACTGTGACAGATTGTTACACCGTCAGTCCGGATGATGGAATTTCGCACGCATCCTCCTTCACGTCTTCATCAACTCCATTTTTCACCAATGGCAGTGGTAATCGCCTGTACTACCCGGTGCACCATATTGATAGTCATTCCTCATGGAATTCGGCTCATTGTTGTAGTAATGTGCCGAGAGCTTCGACTTCGTGCAGTCAATGGTGTAGGTTCACTACCATGTTCCCACACCTTTGTTTTCATAAATGAAAACCGAACCAATTAGAACCATTCTCAGCATGGCCATCGTTCGCAAGGTAAAATTACAGTGTTTTCATATTACACAAGTTTTACGTTTTGATGGAAATCGTTGATAAATTGTATGTCTATGTTTATGTTTTAATATGCCATGCTTTATCTTAGTCTTGATAATGTGATAGGTGTGGTCTGCATCGAGCTGCACTACAAGTCTGATCCTCCACTAGGTAATGTCACATTTCAACCCTTTAGCAGTTTCGTCATGGCATTGTTTAACTTTAGTTATCAGTTTGGTTTTGGTGTATCCTCAAGGTTTCACCTCTTGCCACGCTGCGTTGTATAGGGAAACAACAACGGGGGTGGATTTGGCGCACTCCTATGAGCTTGTAACCAACGTTGAGATGTGGAGGCTCAGTACATTCAACAGGTAACTCGCGGACCAACCACCTCGGGTTTGGTTCACCCCGTTGGTGGGGAAAAGTTACTTAAACGTTGTCGATTAATGGTTAGGATTTTCTCTTACTTTTTTTTAAGTTTTTAAGGAGCATGACCGTCATCCAAGTTGGTAGGGGCGTGCAGCTAGCCTACGAGAGAGTCATTGCAACCTCTGTGTGCTCCATCGACGTCGTAGGGTAGAGTGTACATTTAGATGAAAAGGGGTCAAGTGAAGTCCCCAAAGCCATTCGTAGTTTAAGAAGTGTTCAACGATGCTTGTCCCCTGGCAGAGGTGTCGAGATTCTATCTAACAATTTCTTTTTGTAAATAAAGTGGCAACGCTACAACGTTGTGATTCCATACTTCAACTGTGTGTTTGATTAATGCTTTTGAATTCGTATTGGTAAGAGTTCGCAATCCCATCTTGACTTGTAAGGACCCACTGCATTTTCACCGAATCTGTATGGTTTATTTATAATATAGTATGAATTTTGGAAACACAAACTATATGTCTAGATTCCCTCGGTATTCTTTTTTAATTCAATGCATATGTTATTAAATTTTCGGTAGTATGAGCATAAGGATTAATACTAGCTGCATATATGAATGCTTTGTTTAATGCACATTTAAAAAGGATATCGACCTCATGCTGTGTAGCTTTAACGATTTTGGTTGCATTCAAATTCCCATATGATAACATTGTTTAATTCTTGCATAGATAATAAATTTGGGGTGAAGGCATTAAGCATGCCCACATGTATGCACAAATGATTATTTATGTTGATTGTTGTACTATTCTCTTCCAACAATGTTTAATTCATGAAATTCATATATACTTGAATGCTTCCTGAGCACCCATAGATAGCTTCAACTCAACAATGTTTATGTATTTAATATATACAATACATGGTTAAACATTATGTGGAAATAAAAGTCTATAATACAATGCGCATCTAAACGCATAGCTCCATACATTATTAACAATAATAATCACGCTAAGGGTAAAACCCTTGCTTACATGATTCGTTTTCAACCTGCACTTAATGCATTTAAATCGCATTCGTTTTATGTACAAGCATGCACTATAGCGATATGGATTAACCAAGATTCACATATTGCCACAGGCGAATGAATTCATATTAATATTAATAAAATGATTGTCGCCATGCTGTCTGAATAAACAATATTCGTCTAACTCAGATTGATATTTGCACATAGATTCAACTCATAAAATATATAGCATCATATAGTTTATTTCATTTCTCAGAAACTAAGCCTAGAAATGCCATAAAGATGCATAAGGTCATTTACGACCAGATTCATTTAGCATATCAAACTCGGTCACAATAATAACAAAAAATGTAACAGATTTGAGCATTAGCATTTTCTAGGTTTCTCTTTTCTGAAATAAACTCTAACATGAAAGAGTTGATAAAATATAAGGGCAAGGAATGTAAACCTCTAGGTTTACATGTCTTCCCTATTATCATCATTACAGTATCAAACATCAGATCTCTGTTAAATACTGGAATATATTGAAATATAAAAACTTGCAATATGAAACATGCTTCATCAAACCCTAGGTTATCACATGGATCATATCTGCATTGTATTAACTACTGTAAACATCTTTAACATTATAGGGAGCATAATGTTGCATATCTACTGCAATAGAATGCAGGTATTTTCACAGCCATCCCATAACAAAAATATTCTAGATCTTTAAAGTTGATCATAAGATAAAACTCATTACAAATATCTAGTTGTCTCGCTGAGATTCATGCTCAGAATATTCATAAAACAATACATATCTAGTCATATCTGATGAATATATCATTCAACTGTGAATCAAAGATATTCAGAAACATATACAAATAGTATTTCAAAACAAATACTTTGCAAGTTTAGAATATAAATTCTTATCTGAAATTCTCCTGACCAGTGGAACCAACCACAAACCTCCCAGCCTTTGACCAATAAGTTCTCCTTGCTTTCAGGTCAACCTCGAGCTGAGTTCACAGTCCCCCAGGTAGAGTATAGATTTTAGTTTACCCTTAATTTGTTATTCCCCAAGTTATTCAGTGTATTTCAATGGAAGCAGGAAACCCAACACCCAACTCAATACTCCTGAGCTCCAAGATGCTCTAGGGGATTTTAAGCCTCATCCATTAAGAGAATCACTAAAACACAGTCTATTCAGGTAAATGCAGTACTCCTGCAAGCTTGGGGTAGTTCTCCTACCTGCACACAGTTAAGTGGCCAAGCCCATACCAAACTGTATGATTTCTCTTGATCTGAGTCAGTTTGGTTCTCCCAAATATGCCCTCAATCACTTGGCTCCAAGACCAGTTTGGGTCCCCCAAATATGTCCTCCCTCACCAGCATTCATTGTCTCAGGTTGTTGTTTTTCCATTCCCATTGGTCTAGTGTGTTCATCTCATGAGATTGTGAATAGTGATAATGAATCATGAATAGTGAATAATGAGAGTTTCCATGAGTTTTCACCTTTTATTCTCTTAGGGGGGAATTTCCTCATTTTATGAATTCTTTTAATTCATAAATGTCTCAATTCTTTTCTTTAGGTTTTTCTAGTTGTCTCCAATAATAATTTATTATTATTATTATTAAGTGGCATTATTCCCTCCAACCCTTAGGGGACTGTGACTCCCTTTTTAATGTGTTAGTCCACATGGTCAATAGAAACCACTTTATCAAATTTCTAAAATTCTCTTAAGTAAAATGAAATAATACTTAGTAGAAATATAATAGGGGTTCAAAGACCAAAGTAGGGGTATTACACACCATTATCGCCATCATGCTCATTTGAGTCTAGGCCATTTAGCCTCTTTGTTTATTGTGAAGAGCCATCCACAAGAGACGTCAGATTTAGTAATGGCACTTCCCTTTACCAAACATAACTGTGCCACCACTGATGTGTGGGGTAAGTGGAAGAGTTGACAATAGACCAATAAGTATGACAAGTTTTAATCGCACCCAAGGCGTTTTGAAAATACCATTGATCATTCTCAGGACACAACATGATACCAGCATGAGTTAGTTCTGCAATATGAATCTTCGGATACTATGATCACTATATTAGAAAAATTTATTCACTTTTAAGGATGGATTTTCTTCTTCTTATAATGCTTTAATGTGACTTTAATGCGACTTTTTATGTTTTTGAAACAACTACGCAATTATCTATAAAATTATAAATATAATTATAATTATAAATAATATTCCAAATCAATGAGGAATTGTTACATTTATCTATATTTAGATAATCTCGTATTTTATAAATAGTCAAAATCATTGAGAATCTTGTAATATTAATCTCTCCTTATATATAGTCAAAGTCAATGAAGATCTTGTAATACTAATCTCTTAAGATAATACTTATCTCTATAATTACATCATCAATTCATTGCAATCGTTCAAAGTCAATGAGGAGTTTGTAATACCTATCTCTAAAAGAACACTTGCAGCATTCATGATAAATTTTTCTTGATCATATAAGGATCTAGATTTTCATTTAAAAAATTAAATTTGATTTAAAAAATTATTTAATTTGAGAGATTGAAAAATAATTAAGTTTAATATTTCTAAAAAAGAAAAAATTGGTTTTATTAAAAAGTTAAAATAAATATATTTTTTTTCAAGAGAAAAAAAATACCATTTTCTTGCTATTATTGTGAATCAAAGAAAATGTGAAAGTTACATCAAGTCCAATCTAGCTTCAAAAACCCCCCAATACTAGTTACAATCTCAGCCATAATGGGAAATACATCAGTACTAATAATAATAACTACATATAATCCGCATAAATTATATTAATAGCCAAACAACAAAAATTATGGAGAAATGTCGAGCAAAACCCTAGTTTCCTAAATGGACCTAGAATATTACACCTGGGCCATGGGACCGGAGGAGAGGGGCATCCCTAGTGCTACTCTAAGTTCCTGAATCAAACAGATTCAACGGTTTGTCGATCTGAGCCATGGTCGTCATTCTATGGCTCGTTCCATCTCGCATCCAAAAGGGCTTCAGGGACACCTGTTGGATACCTACCGGGGGCATATGTTAATAATCAAATTAACATCCATAACTAAGTGAAGGAAGAAGCATATTTTTACTATGCGCCCACAACATGAAGACATAAAACAAGTACAGAAGAGAACAATCCTCTCTGATCTAATCACTACTTCCATAACTGGAAGGATTGAGTGAAGAAAGAAGAAGCCTAAAGAGACAAGGTTCAACGGTTGAACTGCTTAATTGAAGGCATAAATCTAGTCTGCATCAGTCAACAATGAGAAGAAATGCACAAGATTGCATTAATTGTACTTAAATATGCTAAAGTTGTGACAAAATCCTAAAAATACTATGGAAAGTGGGTTTTTGAGAGAAAATAATCAAAAAACATGAAAGGGGATTATCCCACATTCAAAAGAGAAACCTGAGAGCCCATTTCCCAATTCTACAAAACAAAGGCATTTGGGGCATGGTAAAAGAGGCAAAGGAAGAGAAAAGGAATGATGGAGAGATTTGGAGGAATGGAAAGCTCAACTTCTTGATCAAAATCAAGGGTGGAGAAAGGATAGCTCATGGCAAAGGAAGAAGGATGCATCTCAAGCTTCATGGTAGATATGTACTTTCTTCTCTAGCTTAATATGAAATGATTCAAATTTCCTTCCATTTTGTTTGCATTCATGATGGCTTTAGATCTTGAGAAATGCTTGATAGTTTATTAAAGATCTTAGGAAATTTGTGTTAATTGTTTTGTATCTTACATTGTAAGTCACCATTTCATAGTAAGATAACTTGTTTAATGTAGATCTAACCCTACCTTTAAAGCTATTATCAGATTGGCAACCATACTAGTTGAAATTTCTTGAAACTTTATTGATATTTTGGTGATCTAACCTTTCATATCTACTCCAATTCAGCTTTAATATCCCTTCAAGAACTTATGTTTCAGGTCTATAGGCCCCAAACCGGTCTAGATCCACTCTCAAACTCCAAAAATCCTTCAAAACTGAGCTGAGATATCAGATTTTCTTGCTTTGGAAGGCTGGCACACTTCCTATATGTACAATGAGTGCCATGACCACCTGTCTCACCCTCCACACTAGCAAATTGTGCCATTGTCTCACTTTCCTAGTGTACAACCTGCGACAGCCCACTCTTGGCACTCTACTCTGTTCTGGAAACTTTGTCGACCGGGTTTTTGAGTTTTTGAAGCATAGTTTTCCTCCTTGGCTTGGCTTTTGTGATTTTTTATTTATGGATTGGCTTAGGAACCTCTTATATTAGAGTTTAAACCTCATTTGGATCCTCCTTTTCTTAAGATTTGGAATATTTTAAGAGAATTTTAAAGCTTTCTTGACTCAAATTTGCAAAAAATCCTAGAACTAACTTTGAGATTTCACTATTTTAGGGTCACATTTAGGATTCATTTTTGTACTTGCAGACCTGAATATTGAATCAGGACATGTTAAGATCATTCTACTACTAATTAAGAAAGATTTGGGAGGGTTTGGTTTGAGATCTTCAGATTTGGGATTTCCTTCCAAAAACCTTTAAAAATGGCTTAAATTGACATTTCTTTCAAATTTTTCTTACAATTGGTGGTAGATCCATTTGCTTAAGGTCATCTTTTGTTTATAGATCCATGATTGGATAGGATTAGGACTGATCTTTAAATAATTTTGATTCATTTCAGAGTTTGCAAATAGTGAAGTGAAAAAACATGAATATTTGTTTAAAGAACCTTAAGGGCCTTTAATTTTTGACTCTCATGCACTTGTTTATATGAAACTTGGAACCAAATCTCATTTATGCAATTTTAAAATATCACTTTAACACAGTTGCATTGAAAAACAAAAAAATTGAACATCATGCTTTGAGATATTTTGAAAAACAATCTGATTCCAAAAGCAAAAACAAGCTTTAATTAGTGAAATTTTGTTTTGGATCTACAATATTTTCATCATACTCTTGCACAATTAGAGGAATTTGTAGCTTTAAATCTCAATTTTCTTGTGATAAGTTGTGTCTGAGCCACCGTATCCTCTTCACTTGGGCCTTTGGGTGATCTTGTGAATGAGAAAGTGGATCTCATGTATAACCGTTTAGGATTTTATTTTTCAAGCATCTTATTTTCGACCCACCGTATCCTCTTCACTTGGGCCTTCGTGCGATCCTGTGAATGAGAAAGTGGATATTGCGTGTAACAGAGCAGATTTCATTTTTTGCATATAGTTTTTCGAGCCACCGTATCCTCTTCGCTTGGGCCTTCGTGCGATCTTGTGAATTAGAAAGTGGATCTCAAGAGTAACAGTCTAAAATTTAACTCACAAGCATTCCAAAGGGCTCTACGTATCCTCTTCACTTGGGAATTCGTGCGATCTTGTGAATGAGAAATAGAGATTCCCTGTGCAATAGAATTAGATTCATTTTCCACTGATATATCTATTTGGTTTACATTGATCTTTGAAATAAATTATTATCCATATTTTAGAATAAATGTGCATACAAATACGAAATCTACCAAAGAAATTTGCATGTTTGAAAGGAACACATGAACCTCTAAGTTTTCATTAGTTTAGAACATTCATCGAATTGAAAGGTAGAGTAGTGAGCATATTGCATTGTGTGGTTCATGTTTTTCAAGTCAAACCAACACCAATTTCACTTCCACTACTGAAACTAAGCAAACTACCCTTAAAATTGGCGCTTAATCTAAAATTAACCAACTTTTGATTTTCATATCACCAACAAGATTAGGTTAGTTCTCTGGATTAGGTTTGCAGAACTAACACTCGTGGGATGCAAAATTTTTTAAACTAGCATTGATTACTGAGAGTTTAAATCCATTAGTAGCAAAAAATGCTTGTCGGGAAAGTTCTTCTAAAACATGCGTTAAGCACGAGGTCAATCTTGATAAGTAAGGGTGGTTCCCCCCCTTTTGCTTATTTAGTGGGACATGAGCTCATCAAGGAATTCTATGTGAAGTGATAATTCCTCGGGGTGACATCACTTTTCTTGAGTATTTGGTTATGAGAGTTGTCCTCGACTTACAACTATTCCACCCAACTGTTGATTATGAAGTGGTAACCTTAGTTTCTATACCTAGGATATCACAGAGGCTATTCTGAGTGGGAGACACTTGTAGTACCTATGACAAACTTTGGAACTTTTACTCCTTGGGAGGGTGATTGGTCAGGAACCAACACTTGCAACCCTAGCAATTAAAGTTTATTGTAACTATTTCACATACCTTCGCTGCTAGCAATTGTTTGAGGCTTGATATCCCTTAGTAGTTACTAGTTTCGGAAGGCCCTCCAATCCAGCGTTTCACTGAATGTTGGTTCTTTGGAAATGTAGTTTGCTTGTTTGGATCTATAAGAATTTTTTTACTGTGTGGAAACCTTTTATTTTTGTTGAATCTAGACTTCCTTAGGATTGTTTGATTAAGAATATCATTTTAAACACATCCTTTTATCACTTCTTAGAAGTGGCTACTCTCTCAATCCGCTAGTCACCATGGCAGCAAGGTGAGTCACCAGAAATTGAAGGCCCTGCTACATTGCAGAGACAGATACAAAAATCACATCCTCATGACTTGGAGATAGAACTGATTTTAAACTCAACTAATATTACTTCAGAAGAACAACATCAAATCAACCCTGAGAATTCATCGTCACATCATGAACTGAATATAGCCATAGTTGATGATCTTACTCTAGTTGAAATTGAAACATCGAAAAATCACACAAATTCTCATGTAATTACTCCTTTGATGAGTCTTTCAAAACCAATTATACTTACTATCCATGAGTCACTAAGTGATATCAAACCTCTTTTTTGAAAGTTTGAATGACATGAAAAATTCAACAAGTGACCCTATGGCTTCATCAGGAGCACCAAAGACTACATTGTCACAACATCAAATAGTTGATGGAGGTAGAAATACTTCCAATTTGGCCTCTACATCAATCTTAACAGTTAGTATGCATGTTAGTAGCACAAGTTCAACCAACACTTCAGTGCCATTTGGTATAGTTTCAGGTTCCAATCCCAGAAGTACATCCACTTCATATGCAGGAATCCCTACTGAAGGGTGTGCCTTACAAAACATTGGTTTTCCATATGGTTCGGCTAATCAAGGTTAAAACACACAAGGATTAAACCAGAATCCTCTTGGTATACCTAACACTTGTCCAAATTCTACTTCTATGGGAAACCCTTCACCATGTAATGGTAATATTCCTGGCAGAAGCAATGAACCATAGAACATTTATGCCAATTGGGGATATGCTCCTCAGATTAGTGGAAATGCCCCAGGGGGTTATTCTCCGACTTATCCTAGCACAATGCCTAGAGGAAATCCACCTATCAACCCCATTCCACAATGGAGTGGGGAGGTTCTAGGAAGTAACCAATCTTCATGGGGCCCACCTTTGCAAGGAGGAAATCAACCTTGGAACACTTATCTAAACCAAGGAAACAATCAATGGTTTGGTCAGATTCCGAAAAGTAACCAATCTTTTTGGGCCCTACCTTTGCAAGGGGGAATCCATCCATCCATCTTGTTCCACCATGGAGTGGACAACATTCATAAAGTAACCAATATTTTTGGATGCCACCTACACAAGGAGGAAGTCAACCATGGAATGATTTTCAATACCAAGTTCAACCACCATGGTGTGGTTGGGAACTGGGAAGTAACCAATCTTCCTGGACCCCACCTCCGCATGGAGGCAATCCACCCATTGGTGATGTTTCAGGAAGTATCCAATCTTCTTGGGTTCAGTCTCCGCAAAGGGGAAACCCACATTAGAATTCATCACACCCAAGGATCACTTCAATGGAGTGGTCAGGTTCTAGAAAGTGACCAATATTTTTTGGGCCTAACCCCACAAGGGGAAATCCAAACATTAACCCCATTCCACAATGGAGCGGTTAGGTTCTAGAAAGTAACCAATATTTTTGGAACCAACCCGCAAGACCTGCGTTTGATCCAGATAGGCTGCCACATGGACCTCATGCCAATGGTATGATGGATTATGTCAACCAACTTGAACAGATTACCCCACATTCGGGACAAGTTTCTTTTCAGAATTCGCAACCCATAACTAGCAAGGAAATGCAGAAACTTGATAATCCTTCCAATAATTATAACATCCTCATAGTCTCATTGATAGACCTTAGAGAAAAGAAGAAGAAGTACAAGGGTAAGAAAAGTGCTAATCCTTCCCAGAATTCTGAAATAGTTATAGTCGAGTCCAAAGACCTTAGGGAAAAGAAGAAGAAATATAAGAGTAAGCAAAATGCTAACTCTCGAAAACAAGATGCACCAACTATGCTTCAATGCGGTGGGAAACAACAACCCCCTATTTTGACACCGTCACACATGCCAGGGGGCAGCCAACCAACCCCCCCGCAAGGGGGAAATGATCCCAATGCCAATATCTTCATGTGTGATCATGAGGTGAACATTCAAACAAGACTTGATTCTTATTATGTCCCTCCTAGTACATCGGCTCAATTGGAATAATAGCCAAGCGGTTCTCTCTACATTGAGAAACTAGCCATAGACTTAGTACCACACCCACACAAATGTGTTCTACGTAGAAGAATGCATAATCCTAACACATGAGCTGCTCTATCAGCCTTGGAGGTATTGCAATGTCATTCTCTGCAAAGAAAGGAACTATTGTCTACAATTGGCGTTGTTGATCCATTCAATGCAACTTTGATCACATCAAACAGAGACCATTCAATATGTAGGATCCTTTTCGAAGTTTCTTTTCAGATTAAAGTAATGACTCATGGTAAGAACATCTGTCTAACCATAGTGGATGAAAGGACCTCAGCTTGTGTAATGTCCTTTTAATGTTGGCAAGTAGTTGGATCACCCATATCTGTCGTAGAAGTTTCATACCAAGCTACTCAAATAGCTTCGGCAGATTCAGATCAAATCTTCCCTTGATGGAGGAATATGATTCGGTTACTTGTCCAATTTGGGATGTGCGATCTCCCAGTGTTGGCTATAACTGACCCAGAGGTTTTCTATAAGACCCAGGTTCTTTGCGGTTTCCCTTTGACCAATAAAACCCCTTCGCACCGGCCCTTTCAGAAACAACCTGGGAGCAGGTTGAGGTCTCACCCGAGGTGTATCTATGGGGTACTGCGGAATCAGGTTTCCATAGTAAGTGATGAGTTGCTTGGACGGACGTACTGCACAGCGCAACAGGGGGTATACACTGCGAGGGGAGACTGCGCAACGATGGACAATGCTGTGGTCCACACCACTCTGCTCTTCTACTGCGGGACTTCTACTGGGGGTGCGAACTATACCATTCAGCTTATACTTGAAGTGTTCGAAAATGCTTAAGGCACTGAAATGAGTATCACTCATCCACTCATTCAACTACACAGCCAAATATCCATCTACTCTTCGTTTTCCCACTTGGCATGGTTATGATTTGAACACATTCTACTGATACAATCTAACTGTTATGCATTTGTTCTATTGCACATAAGGAAGTACTTGAGTGATCTCTTAACACTTCAGAAACTAACTGACTCACTGCTCTCAAACATAAACTAAATGTTCACCATTCATCTTTTCATGCAGAACTTAACATATCATCTCCATACTTCTTCTGATGGCAAATGCATACAATAGTTCTCTCATAACAGCATGCAAGGAAACATCTAGACATTCATTTACAGAAAACACAGATAATCATTGCAAGGAAACATCTAGACATTCATTTACAGAAAACACAGATAATCATTCATCCATAAAACAAAAATGCACAACACAATATTTAACGTGGTTCACTCCTCCAGATGGGAATCTATGTCCACAAGACGGTTGGTAATATATATCTTTAAAAGGGATGGAGACAATCGTTCTTAGTCTGCGCACTCAACTATAGACTCTCCTTCCTCTCAGATAGGTCTTTGCGCACACAGCTACAGAGCATTTACAATCTTCTCAAATCCAAAGAGATTTTACAATACAACATCCAGAACCCAAAAATGTAACAACAAAAAGTAACCACAAAAGTAACCCCATCCCATACAAAATTGTCTTCTTTAATAGACCATGCCTGGAAGTCATGTCTTTACAATGTTGAAGACCTAAACCCAAAAACCCTTACGGTTTAGAAAACTGTGCCAGTTTCCCTAAACTAGCTTGCTGGCATCTGGTAGCGTCTACTTCATCGTGGCAGTTCTCCACGTCTTCATTCTGTCGCTATCGGCCTTCCTATTGCACGCGTGCCAATAGGTCACTTTCACTGAACCGTTCATCTCTAACGGTCCCACCCACTAGGCATGCCAAGCCATCGCTTTCCCTAAGTTGTCCTTTCCTTAACAAACTTGTGCATTGGCCTCCTTCCTGATTTGCTCATGCCCGTTGCTCGACACTCCTGGAGCATCTTTCCAAAATTAGACCACTACTGGTCCATCTAGTACCTATACCTGATCCTCGTCCAGCACTCCGCTTTGCTGGCTCCACGTGGCCTGACTACTTCGCAGCACTGCTTCCTCGCAGGGCTGGTCTTCGCGGTACTTCCAAAATTCGGATGTTGCACATAAATTCGCAGCATGGTCAAAACATGGATGCTATGCACAACTTCACAGCACCCTAAACACTTAGACAAAATTACATCTTTTTCTAAGTTGTGCTCAACTCACCTTTTCCTGCTTATCAAAAGTGTTACCAAAAATTTGTCCCAACTTGGGCCCAACATGCCTCTAACACTTACATGTGGCTCATCCCCGAGCCACTTATTGCTTCGGTTGTCTCGCTCCGCTCTGCGACCGGTGGAACTAATTTGGCCGCGAACTCGTTATATGTGACGAACAACTATTCCACGGCTTCTCTGGTATCTTGTTCAACTTGTTTTAATGTATCAAGCAGTGCTAGAATTATCTCTTCTCCAATTTGTCCTTGTACCTGCTCCTGGTTGTCGCACAGTTCCTTCAGCCTGTCTTCTATCTGCTGCGACACCCCCATGGCATCCTCCAAGAGTTGCTGCGGCTGATTATCCATCTCATTCTCTTTTTCTCTTAATGCCTGGACTACCGTCTTCAATCTTGATATTTCCTTATACCTCGGCAGCCTCTCCTTGGGTGGCAGATCCTTGACTAGAGCCTTTGAAACCTTTTCCAAGAGATCTTGGCACTTAGCCATCTCACTTGTTATGCTCTACACGGTGGAACTCACTGCTTGCTCTCTTAACTGTTGCTCAATTAATGGCGTCTGCGTATTCAGTTTTTCCTTCAAGGCTTCAAGCTCGGCGTCATAGAGGATTTCCTTATCCTGCATCTCCTCCTTCAAATATCTCATCTTTTCTCCGATCCTCAGAACTATGTCCGCAGGATCATCCTCGAGTTCTAGACCTTCAATATCTTGGGCAACAGTAGATATCGTAGTCTCCAATTGTTGTCGGCAGTCCCATTCATCACATAGCTGCATTTCTGCGTGCAACTCGAGCTTCCTGTTTGCTGCGTGCAGCTCTGCTTGTGACTTCATGGACTCTACTGTTCGTTCATGCATCTCCTCCACTATCTGCGTGTGCAAAAAGTGTAATCCCGACAAATAGATTTTGGCCAAGACGAGCTCTACCTGCTCGTCACCCTTTGTGTCTAAGATGATCTATTCTGCCATTGGTAACGCTATGGTCAATGGGTCCAAGTGAACAACCCTAGTCTTAGAAGGAAGCATTATTGCTAGTTGCGGTGGTGTTTGCTGCGAGGTTCCTACCGACCTCCCTTCAGCTCCTGCTTCGCGCGACAAGGTTAGACTCTTCTGGACATCGTCCATTTTCTTCATGAGACCTTGCAGTGTGAGCCTAGTATTTTGCAGGTCATCCTGGATGACCTTATACTTTTTTTCTTTGTCAGCCATGAGCTCCCCCATCTGCTCTGAGACCTTTTCTGCAGTTATGTTGAAGTCTTCTTCGTTCAGCGCTATCTCAGATTGACTCTTTATTGCTTTCATTTTCTTCCGCGCCTTCGGCTTCTGCGAGGTCTCAGGCTCTTTCCACTTTCCTGTTTCCTCAGCAATCGGACATGACAATGTGATTGGCTCGTCTTCTTTAGAGTTTGTCTCAACATCCATGACTTCAACACGGAATTCAACCGGCCAGTCCTTCATGAGGATGTCAATGTCGTCCTCATACACATGGTAGTTACCTGAGTACCATTGTGGCTTCTTCATTCTCGCTTTGGGTGAAATAAAGATACATTGCATGTCCGCCATGAAATCAACAACACAAATGTACTTCGATGTTACCTACTTTGTGATGTGGGCTGTATGGGTGATCACATCGTGCAGCTGAGTGTAATACTGATAGAAAACTTCAGCTGTCACGTGCTATCGCTCTGCCTTGATGTTTGCCCAGAGGTTGGCATAATAGAACCCTCTCGGATCGTTGCTTTCTGTAATGACACCCATATAGTCCTTTGGCTCCTTCCATCCGAAAAAGGTGATGAGGATGATCAGCCATGTAAAGTGGAACTGTCCGCCATTCCCCTCGGTATCATTGAGTTCATCCAAGAACTCATTTAGAAGATACTGACACCAATTGAATTGGGTGCCTTCAGCCACTGTGGCACCGAGTAGTACTGCGTCCGCAAGTACCTCCGGAGGCCTAGCTATTCTGAGGAATTTTTCTGCAAGCAACTAGTTGACAAATCTTGTCGCTCTGTCTTCAATTTCTTCTGTGGGAAAACCTCTTTTCTTTTTCACCAATGCATGGGTTTTCTTCATCTTTTAAACCGCCTCTTTTTCCTTATTCTTCCCCTGGAAGAATTGCTTGGGATCCTTATCACGTTTGCTTATCCCTGTGATGCGGTGGATTAAATCAATGTTTAAATTGACATTTCTGTCGAGCCATAGATATCCCTGGTGGATTCATGCCATCATCATGCAAACCACCACATTCACTTCTAGTGATCTATCAAAATGTGGCAACCTTAACAAGTTCAGCAGTCCTAACTGAACGATGGGTGTCAGCCAGCTTTCGAAAACTAGGTTAAAAGTTCCCTTGGCATCCTTTTTCCAGCACATATACTGGTCAGGTTGGAACTGTGGGTACTTAGGCACGTGGGGCTCTTCCTTTTGCATGCCTAGGAGGTCAAAGTCTTCCCACTTACAATCTGCAATCTTTCTGAGTAGTTTCTTGGAAACCTCAACATGTTTTGAAATTGGCGACAATGGGATTTCATATCTAGCATTCTTGGCCAATTTAAAGACTGGGGCATCCAGCTCCCGTGGTGATATGTACTCCGGTGTCAACTTAAAGGGTTCCTTTTGAAAGACCGACGATCTTTGCGCCGTCTGGCCCATCTTTGGAGTCTTGCTTCATTGTACAGTTATGTCTTTCCCTTTGTCCTACATGATTGCATTATGGTGAGGTGATCTTCTGGACGCCTATACAGGTTCGAGTACAACCTTCTTGGAAGGGGTTTTCATTAACTCTGCAATCCCTCCGTGCTAAAATACTTGGATTGCTTCTTGAAGTGTAAGCTCTTCTTCTCTGTTTGGTGATTTGGACATTCATTGGTGAGACTAGGCAATTGTTTCTGAGATATGACTAAGGATTGCTAACACAGGAGCGAACGCATGAAAATTCTATGTTTCTGGTAACGCCCGTGAGTCCTTATGCGGAGTTATTTATAGGCATAGTTGGGTTCTCCCCGCGCCTTCCAATATCTAGATGGGCATTTAATGTAGTGTTCGTTGGCGAATTTGAGCAAATCCTTCAGTCCCTTCCATTTTCAACATTTTAGGAAGGGCTATCTTTTCGTTAAATGCTAAAGAGGTTCATTGCAACGGTCATATAATGGCTATTTTTCCCAAAAAAATTTGTAACGGCTATTTTTCTGAGTCTTGCACCAAGCTGCGCGACAACCCATCTGCGATCCTGTACAGTTACTTCGCAGTGCCAAAATTTTTCAACTGCGCGGTTTCAAAATTTATATATTTGTATATATATATATATATATATATTTATATATTTATTTTTTTTGTTTGTGCAGCTTCAGTAGTGTTGCGCGATACATACATTGTTCTCTGTATCATACATGTATAGAATCCTTTGCATTTCTAGTGTCCAATTTCAACTGTACTTGACACTTAGAACTTTCTTCCTCTACTTGTTATTCAGGATTCTGTGAAGCGGGACTATCATGATACAGCTTTAGTCTGCTTCCATTTATCAAATTTGGTAGGGTATTGCCAGCTAAATTAGCTAACTGGACTGCACCAGTGTTAGTAACATGTATCACAGTATATGGGCCAAGCCAATGTGTCTTAAATTTACTGGGAAACTTCATGAACCTGCTATCATACAGGAGGACTAGGTCACCTACCTGAAAGCACTTGTTCTTTATATGGCGATCATGCCAGGCTTTCTCGTGGTCCTTTTGAGCTTGCTGGTGGAATATTTCATCTAGTGCTGCACGGTCTGCCATCCCTGTGAACGCAGCGATCCTTAAGCTAGGGACAATGTACTCCATTGGCATTATAGCTTCCTTCCCATAAGCCAACTGAAAAGGTGTATGTCCTATCAATTTCTTGCATGTGGTCCTGTATGCCCATGACACAGAGGAGACACGCAGGTCCCAATCATCTCTATTCACATTGCAAACTTTAATCAATGCGTTCTCTAGTATTTTATTGAAAGCCTCAATAGTACCATTCACCTATGGATGATATGGAGTACTGCGCTGATGACGAATGTGGAATTCCACTGTAAGTGCCTCAATGGTCTTGTTCAAAAAGTGAGTACCTTGGTCACTCATCAAAATCTTCGGACAACCACATCTTGACAGTATTTCTTCAAAAATGAACTGTGCAGTAGTACTAGCACTGCAGTCCTTTACTAGCTTTGCTTCCGCCCATCCGATGAGGTAATCAGTAGAAGTAATAACATACCTCGCACCAGTTCTTTTCCCTAGTGGGTTTATAGGACCTACAAAATCAATTGCCCATTTTTCAAATGCCTGCAAGGTCAACTGTGGGTTCAATGGCATCTCATCTCTTCATGAAGGTTTCCCTATCCTTTGACAGACATCACAGTTCTTGTAGTGTTCTTTGGAATCTTTGTGGATTGTGGACCACCATATCCCTACGCCCAATATCTTCTGCATGGTAGCCCTTCCTGCATAGTGACCTCCTACGATCCCTGAATGCGCGTCTGCTAGAATAAATAGTTTCTCATGATCTAGTATGCATCTGCACAACACTTCATCTGGCCCAAGTTTGTATATCTGGCCTTCAATTATAGTGAAGTCTACGGTGCGCACCACTAGCTTCTTCTTCTGCCGGACAAATAATTCATGCAGTGCCAACCTTGTTGTCAGAAAATTAATGATATCCTTATAATAATCATCGGCAACCTGTATAGCGAATAGCTATGCATCAGGCAGACTATCTTCAATGTTCGTCGGCTCTTCTCCTTACTCAATCCTTCATAGATGATCAGGTCCCAAGTTCAGTCTACCTGGCTTAAAAATAATCTCAAAGTCATATTCCTGGAACAACAGTAGCCATCTGCATATGTGTCCCCCTAACACTGGCTTATTGACCAAATATTTCAATGTAGAATGGTCAACGAACATAAGGAAGTGCACAACAAGCAAGTAATGTCTGAATTTCTGTAGGGCATATACCATCTCAGGACCTTCCCTCTCAGTAGTAGTATAGTTTTTTTCTGCTATTGAGAGCTTCCTTCTCGAGAATGCAATAGGATGTTCAATACCTCCTTCTCCTGGCTGAGCTAATACGATTCCCAGGGCAATGCATGATGCATCAACATGGACATGAAATGGCTTCATCCAATCTAGAAAGACTAGAATCGGTGGATTCACCATCCTTTTTTTTAGTGTATCAAAACCCTGTTCGCATTCCGCGTTCCAAATGAATGGTGCATCTTTCTTTAGTAGCTTCTCCGTTGTTGTGGTTATCTGCGCGTAACCCTTTATAAATTTCCTGTAGTATCCAGTATGGCCTAAGGTAGAGCGCAACATCTTGACTAAATTTGGTGTTGGAAAGTTCACAATAATGGCAATCTTCACAGGGTCCACCATCAATCCCGCTTACAGACAATGTGCCCCAGTAGAATCCCATAAGGAACACAAAAAATACACTTCTTTAGATTTAAAGAGATCTGATGTTGTCGACACTTCTCAAGCATCATTCTGAGGTTTGCACAATGGTTCTTCAATATACCAAACATAGTCCAATCATCAAAATAGGCTTCGAGAAACTTATGCATAAACTCTTTGACTGCTGCGATGACCACTCTATAAAATATGGCAGGTGCGTTCTTCAAGCCAAAGGGCATTACTGTGTATTGGAACGACCACCATTCTGTAGCAAAAGTCATCTTATGCCTGTCTACGGGATCAATCCTTATCTGATGATACCCTGAAAAGCCATCAGTAAAAGAATAGACTTCATTCCCTCCAACATTATCAAGCACTTCGTCCGTGAATGGAGTAGGGAATGGGTCGTGCATGGAAGCATCATTCAGTTTTCCGAGATCCACACAAATCTTGATCTCACCCTTCACTTTCTTGTCTTGAATGACCGTGGGACTAATCCACTCCGATTCCTCGATAGGTTCAATGATTCATGCTTCAAGCATCTTATCCAAGTCTGTGCATACTCTTTCTTTATAGAACGGATTTAATCTATATGGTATCTGCTTCACAGGCTTGGCGCCTGGCTTCAAAGGTATTTTCATGACCCCAGGGTATCCCAAAATGCCTTTCATTTCTATAAATTTTGTCCGAAACAGCTCCTGATACTCATGCAGAGTGTTTGCGATCTCTGCAACAGTTTGATTATCCCAATAGTCTCTGATTGCTGCGAACTTCAGTTCTTCGCTTATGCCAATATTCAGATTCTGTGTTTTTACTGGTCTGCTCATATCTGGGATTTCTAGCGAAGGTCCTTCTATGTCGCGCGCACCCTCCGATTCTGGTATGTTTATGTTGCGTGGATCATCGTCAATGTCTTCATTTCTATCATTGATGTCTTCATCTAGGTTGTAACACTCGATGAGGTGTTCATTTCTATCATCATTTTGACTGTAGGTGCGCAGGAATGCGATCTGCCCCGAAGAATTCCTCCAATGTCATATTTCTATGAGGGTAGTCTTCCCTGAATATGCATTCCTTAATTATCTGCAATGCATCATGGATCAATGGGTTCTCATCATCAAATCTAAAGTCCCTCTGGAAGTTCGCAGTCATCATGTCCCAATCAGTGGTTTCTCTGTGCAACTCCAGGTCTAAGTACCAATTCTTTGGAATGTCATCATCCAGCGTATGTACAACTAGATGCACCCATTCTGTGTGTGGCCTTTCCGCCCATTCCTACGAACAGACTTCAATATGTTGACTAGGATCTGTCAGTCAGTTAAATGTTTCAAAGGGTAAGGTAACCCAGTCAGCAAACCGAATCTGCATGTTAGTTCTGCATTGATCCCAAGTGGTCAATGTCTGCTTGTACACATTCCACCATATGGCAAGTGTGTCGCACAGTGCCATATCCAATGCTAGTAATCTGTGCTCATCTGTAATGGCTGCAGTATATTCCTGGATGAAATTGTAAACATTAGCAGAACCATCATATATGGGAATAGGACTTACCTCCTTTCCAATCCCGCGTAGTGATTTCGCAAGCTGCGTGCACCTTCTTACTGATACTTCATGCATCCTGCTTTGCCAATTTTTCAGTCCTGCCTGCGAATCAGAGACACGGGAGCTGTCACATCTCCAACTGAGTGTACCATCTGCAGTAGGATTAATGTAATCTTCCTGGTTCATTGTGAGCTGGTATAGTCTGTCCAAGTCTTGAGCCTTGGATTCCTCCTGAATCGACTCGCTGTATCTGTCACCATTTGCAGGATCCAATGGTGAGATGACCCTAAGATGCTTTCCTTCAAATATCATCTTCTTTGTCTTCAAATTTATGATATCCAAGTTATCAATAGCCCAGTCAATTCCTAGTAGTGCAGGAAAAGGCAGACTATCATCCACAATCTCGATAACTTCAAAGTCTGCATGATTTTGGACTCCATCGATGTCCACTATCACGTTAGCTAACCGGCCAAAAGGTATGACTTTCTCTTGGTTAGCCATTCTCAACTGGATAGGTGACCATGACAACTTTGGTCGACCCATCTACTGCCATGTCTGCTTAGTCAAGACATTTACTTCGAATCCTAGGTCAAGGATGACTTCATCCATTTCAAAATCTCCAATCTACACGGGAAGCCTCATTTCTCGGCCTGTTCTTTTATGCTTCCTTATGTGATGTACTGCACTATCAGAAGTCTCTGTTCTGGTCTGCGGCTCATACTAGTTTATGAGCTTCTACAGCTCTACTATGGCATTTTCACTTATGAGTAGCTTCATGCAGCTTCGCAGGAACTGCGCATCGGAGGTGCTGACATCCGTTGCAGTGCTTGTTTTGTCATAATCTGCTGGCATGTCTTCAACATGCGGTGCTTCACTGTGCCATGGGATCCTCTGGGATTCTATTTCCGATTCTCTGAAGGTATCCCATGGGTCGATAAAGACTTCCTTGTTCTTTCGTAGGTCAAGAGCAGGTATTTTTCCTGGAGCTTTCCTTATCCATACTGTCTCAAGAGGGATCTGCTTTGTGTGAGCCTCCCATGACATGGAAGCTTCTGCTCCCCTATCACAGCCTGTCTGAGCACCACTGCACGTGACCACATTGATGCTCGGGTCTACTGGTCTGCTCTCTACTATGATCCACTGGACGTTCGTGTTTGGTGCGTCCGTCCGTCTTCTTTTCTGCATTTCCACCTCTAGCACTAGACAATCTTCAATAACATGCTCGAATGATTTACAGTAATTGCATGTAGTGCATGGGTTAACACAATCTCTGGATACATGACCTGGCTGTCCACAATTATAGAAAATAACCTGGCCGCAGCCTCTTCCCTGCATCGGGCCATCATTTCTTTCTCTGCCACGGTATCCAACACCACGACCTTTGTATCCTCCTTTGTCATATTGTGCATTCTCTTGTTTTGGCTAGTTATCTTCTTGTACATGGTACAATCCAATGCCTCTCATTGAGTCCATATCTCATTTTCTCTCATTCATTAGATGATATGCGCGGTAGTTGGATTCATCATGTCCAACTGATTTACAGAAAGTGAAGTATAAATTTTTAGGTGTTTTCACATACTTATGTATGAGATAGCAGTCTTCAGGTCTGTGTCCTATGGTTCTACAAATTTCACACCATGGGGCCTGATTCTGATTTATTGGGTTGGGCGCACCACTATTAAGATAGTCATGGAACAAAGGGAAATTCTCCCGGTCATGGCCTTCTCCTTTACAACTTGTACACCAGACCTCATGTCTAGGTTCGTACCTTTGTTCTTTGCCATTCTTCATGCTTTGTAGTTCTAGTGTCAGGGTGGTCAGCTAGTTCTGGATCTGAGACATCCTAGAACTAGTCTCACCAATCGGCAAAGCCTCTAGCTTCATTGCGATTTCCAAGGCCTCTTCCTACGATGTAACCTTCTGTTGCATCAATGGTAATCTAATATGGGGCAACAACGCAGCAATGAACCATTCCTTGTGATGTTCCAGGGCTATAACAAAGCTCACTTGGTCTAATAGGCTTTTGAACTTCTGATCAAACTCCCAAACTGTTTCAGTCGGTTTCTACTTATTTATTTCAACTCGGTTATACACTGAGATTCAGATTTGGGTTTCTTAAACTCTGCCACAAGTGCAGCTTTAATTTCTGTGAGGGTTCTCAACTGTGTGTTAGAGTACTTCATGAACCAATGTAAAGCTCTGTCCCTGAAAGTGGTGATGAGCTGTGCTCTCTTCACGGCATCATCCTGGATCTGTCTTACACTCCATATGGCTTCGCAAAGGAACCAATGTTGGTCAGAGTCTTCTAGGCCAGTTCCTTTGAATATTGATAGCTTCATATCTGTGTTTTCCATTGTCCTATTAGGTAGTGGCGCGCCTGGATTAGTGTGTGGTTGCTATAAAGGGATTTGTGCAGTGAAAACAAATGGGCTTATCGAGATAGACATACTAAGTTGAGTATTCTGCGGGATGGGCTGCGTAGCAGGTGGGTTTTGAGATAAAGGTGGTGCAGTCTCTGCAGCTGGTGGGTTATCAGGGGTAAATGGTGGTGTGGCTTCGTTGTCAAGGTCACAAGGAATCTCATTATCTATGTGGAGTCCAGGGCCTCCAAGATTCTTATTAAATTTATATCTCTTGCCACTTCTAAGATTATGGGTATCTTCGTCAAAATCACTATATATATTGTTTACCATGACATACTTAAGAATATTACTGCATTCTTAAAACACCTTTCTTAGCTAACATCATTTTAATGTATAGACTGAGATTGTTCAGCAACTTACCTTGGAATCCTCCGGAAAAGTATGCTTCTGCGTGGCTGTAGGATTTGAGTGTGTCTACAGCAAATTTTGTTACGAAGCCTTCTAGCATATGATCGACCCAAAAATCAACTACGTGTGTTAACGAGCTGTCTATTACTTTGAGCTGCGCTATGAGCTCAGGAGTCGACTCTGTAGGAACTCCTTCTTGAAAATAGGTTTTCTTTTCTGCGAGCCGTGAGATCCATGCATGCAGCTCATTTGTAAATGATGCCCAGAAAATCTCGTGAATATCTTTCCACAAATATCTATCCGACCACTGTGTGTCACATAGACGCAGATGTCTATTCTCCTACCTTGCAAAGTCTCTTATGGTATTGTCCCACCAAGCTTGTATTTCTTTCTTTATAGGATGCCAATTGTCAGAGCCTTCAGGGAACTGGTATTCTTCATCACACATCACGATTGCAACTCATCACAGATTCTAGCGCGACAACAGAACCATTTGTTGGCTATAACTGACCCAGAGGTTTTCTATAAGACCCAGGTTCTTCGCGGTTTCCCTTTGACCAACAAAACCCCCTTTGCACCGGCCCTTTCGGTAACAACCTGCGAGCAGGTTGAGGTCTCACCCAAGGTGTATCTATGGGGTACTGTGGAATCAAGTTTCCACAGTAAGTGACAAGTTGCTTGGACAGACGTACTGCGCAACCCAACAGGGGGTATATGCTGTGAGAGGAGACTGCGCAGCGATGGACAACGCTGCGGTCTGCACCACTCTACTCTTCTATTGCGGTACTTCTACTAGGACTGCGAACTATACCATTCAGCTTATACTTGAAGTATTCGAAAATGCTTAAGGCACTGACATGAGTATCACTCATCCACTCATTCAACTATGCAGCCGATTATCCATCTACTATTCGTTCACCCACTTGGCATGGTTATGATTTGAGCACATTCTACTGATACAATCTAACTGTTATGCATTTGTTCTATTGCGCATAAGGAAGTACTTGAGTGATCTCTTAACACTTAAGCAACTACCTGACTCACTCCTCTCAAACATAAACTAAATGTTCACCATTCATCTATTCATGCAGAAATTAACATATAATCTCCATACTTTTTCTTGATGGCAAATGCATACAACAGTTCTCTCATAACAACATGCAAGGAAACATCTAGACATTCATTTACAGAAAACACAGATAATCATTCATCCATAAAACACAAATGCACAACATGATATTTAACGTGGTTCACTCCCCTGGATGGGAAGCTACATCCACAAGAACAGTTGGTAATATATATCTTTAAAAGGGATGGGGACAACCAGTCTTAGTCTATGCACTCAGTTGTAGACTCTCCTTCCTCTCAGACAGGTCTTTGCGCATATAGCTGCAAAGCCTTTACAATATTCTCAACTCCAAAGAGATTTTACAATACAACATCCAGAACCTAAAAATGTAACAACAAAAAGTAACCACAAAAGTAACCCCATCCCATACAAAATTGTCTTCTTTAATAGACCATGCCCGAAGGTCATGTCTTTACAATGCCGAAGTCCTAAACCCAAAAACCCTTAGGGTTTACAAAACTATGTCGATTTCCCTAAACCGGCTTGTTGGCATCTGGTAGCGTCTGCTTCATTGTGGAGGTTCTCCACGTCTTCATTCTGTCACTATCGGCCTTCCTGTCTCACGCGTGCCAACAGGTCACTTTCACTGAACCGTTCATCTCTAACTGTCTCGCCCACTAGGCATGCCAAGCCATCACTTTCCCTAAGTTGTCCTTTCCTTAACAAACTTGTGCATTGGCCGCCTTGAGCTGTCCACATCTTTCTAAAATTAGACCACTACTGGTCCATCTGGTACCTGCACCTCATCCTTGTCCAGCACTCCGCTTTCATTGCTCCACGTTGCCTGACTGCTTCGCAGCACTGCTTCCTTGCAGTGATGGTCTTCGTTGTACTTCCAAAATTCGGATGTTGCACACAACTTCACAGCATGGTTAAAACTTGGATGCTACGCACAACTTCGCAGCACCCTCAACACTTAGACAAAATGACATCTTTTTATGAGCTACACTCAGCTCAGCTTTTCTTGCTTATCAAAAGTGTTACCAAAACTTTGTCCCAACCTAGGCCCAACACCCAACGCACATAATTTCTTGGATTACATTTTATCATGAAATGAAGATATCCTTGAAGTTGTAAACATTTGGTTGCACCCACCTAAGGACATCTTTTGTGGGGCCACTGGGAGCATAATTGGATTAAATCTAACCAAGTATAGGAGCATGATTTGCACATTCCTCGATCTGATCTAGTATATTTGGAAGCTTGCATATAGGTTTAGGCTATCCCTTTGTGAAGGTGCATTTGAACCTTTTGCAACCCAAACTTTCCATAGGGTCAAACTTGTTGGAAATTGGTGGGTCAGCCCTTCAAATTTGTATTTTCCACCATTCTGACAGAAGAGCCTACCGAACATGCGACACCCTAGTCAGCACCCCATTGCCATTTTGGTGCCCATGCTGAGTTATTCTCATAGGCTCGGGAGCCCTATTAGTCCCATCATGACTTGGAGTTTGAGACCACATATTTCTCTCTCATACATTTCTGACCATATCCTGATGGGCTCCCATTTTTTTTTCATTTTACATAAGCATGTGTTAAAATATCCAATTGAACATTTGTGCCAACTGCTTCATTGCTTATTTCTTATGTTGCGTATTTTCCTTTGCAGTCATGTTTTGTTGCAAGATTCCTATAAACCATTACTTCTATATATTTGACCCATACCCATGGAGGAAACATCTGTAAGAGTGTACATAACTAGCTCAACCCATGTTTGCAATATGGATCTTTTCTTTGGCCTGTGATCCGTATTTTATGAGCAGAACGAAATGAATACATATTATTATTAGATGCTTAACACAAAATAACAGAGATACAGTAAAACTGGTTTTCTATTCAATAAGGAAATAAGCTAGAATTGTAAAATGCAGCGGAAAACAAGCTTGCTGGAATGGTGGCGGCTTATCTCTGAGAAGAGATGTGACGGCTGGGCGCATTTCACAAGAAGATGGTTACAATGAGGCTCTCAAGGCCTTTTACAATAAACAGGAATATCAAAACACTAGACATCCAAAAACCTAACCCTAGGAGATGAAGCGCCAAAAGTCATGTGGGCCCCGTTTGGGTAAGTTAGTACATCAACTTCCCGGGGTCGTAACTTTTGCATACGATCTCCGTTTAGGGCGCTCGGTAGCCCGTTGGAAAGGTCTATCCAAGATTTACAACTTTCGACGGGGGCCAAATGCATGTCGGAGGCAACCATTTAGCCCCCCAAATTGCCAAAAAAGTTTGTTTAGGGCCTCAAAACAGCCCCGGAAGTTCAGGACCCGAAAAACTGCTAAAAATAGTACAATACCAAAATTGCCATCAAACTGATTTGAGCTAGTTGGAAAGGTGGGTGGCCACCAATATCCACCTAGATCAATCCTCCCTCCTTAGGAAGCAATGGTCTCCATTGCGTTGAGTTCCCCCATCAAATGATGAAATTTCTACTGAATTTGGCCTCGGGTGAGCCACTTGCCTTGGTGCAGGAGCTGCCCTGCTTTAACAACTCGATAAAGTTGGATCCTTTGATGTCGAGTGCCCTTGATCTATGTGTCTGCAAGATGATCACTGGATGCTTGTTGTAAGCAGTCAGGGTTGAGCTCTGTTGGTGTCAACTTCTCTGCTATCTTTGAGGTGTCTAATAGTGGTGGGAAATATGGCCGAAGGAGAGCCACGTTGAAGACTGGATGCAGACCAAGGAAGGGGGGAATATTGAGCTCAAAAGCATTGTCACCCACCGCCTTGGTGATGGTGTACGGCCCATAACGGAGTGGGCGAAGCTTTCGATGGGGCCCTATAAGGCGTTTTTTCTGCAAATGCAACCAAACTTTGTCGCCCACCTGAAACTTATGTGGCACCCGATGTTGATCATGGCGCTGCTTGTACTTGACATTAGACTTCTGTAGAATATCCTGAACCTGTTGGCGGATATCCTGGATCCGTGCAATGAACCGGGCGGCTTTGTCAACTTCTGGGGATGAGTCGGCCGAGGTGGTCGCAAGGGGAAGTGCAACATCCATGGGGCCCAATGGTTGGAATCCCAACCCCACCTGAAAGGGGTTGTGGCCAGTTGAGTTATGCAGGGCTCAGTTGTAGCTATGTTGGACATAGGGGAGACTCTCATCCCATGTGCGGGGGTGTGTTGAATTGTAGATGCGCAGGATATGTACGACCATTCGGTTGACGACCTCCGTTTGTCCATCGGTCTGGGGGTGGAAGGCAGTGGATTTGGTGAGCTTGGTATCCAGCAGTGACCAGAGGCTTCACCAGAATGAGCTGAGGAACTGACTGTCACAGTCTGAGATAATGGTCTGTGGGATCCCAAAATGTACCCATACTCGTTCAAAGAAGAGCTTGGCAGTGGCTTCTGCTGTGATGTTCTTCTTGCAAGCGGCTAGAATCGCCATCTTGGAAAAGCGATCAACAACCATGAAAACACAGTCATTTCCCCTCTTGGTGGATGGGAGGCCCGACATGTAGTCCATTGAGATGGATTCCCATGGCCTGTCAGGAGTAGGCAGAGGGGTGTATAGGCCCTGTTTCTTAGTGGTCGGCTTGGCAATAGCGCAAGCAGTGCAGGACCTGATATACTTGCTGACATCCTGTCGAAGTTTCGACCAGTAGAAATGTTTCTGCAACACTGCCACTGTCTTTTCGACGCCAAAGTGTCCTGCCACCCGACTGTAGTGAGATTCCCAAATCAGCTTCACGCACTCGCTTGATGGAACGCAAAGATGGCCCAGATGACACAACAACCCATCCTGAAGATGGAAATTAGCAACCACTGAGTTGGTGCCCAACATTTGATAGGTGGCGGAGAAGTCAGGGTCTGTCTCGTAGAGGTGGGGCCATCCGAAGGTCTCGTGGCCATAAGAGTCTAGCACCGTGGTAAGTGCCACGACTGGAGGTCGACTGAGGCAGTCAGCAACTCAGTTGGTACTCCCTGTTTTATATTTGATGTTGAGGTGGAACTGCTGTAAATATGTTGACCACTTCTGATGGCGGTCATTCTGCAACTTTCCTTGGGTCTGCATGAACTGTAGTGGCTTGTGATCAGTGTGGATGACTGTCTCCTTCCCAAGAATGTAATGTCTCCACTGGAGGCAGGATTGTACAATGGAGTACATTTCTTTGTCGTAGGTAGGGTACTTGCGGAAAGCATCTGAGAGTATCTCACTATGATATGCCACGGGGTGGCCGTGTTGAGTGAGAACAACGCCCACAGCATAATTTGAAGCATCTATCTCGATCTCAAAGGGATGTTGCAGGTTCGGTAATGAGAGTACCGGCGATGAGCACAAACGCTTCTTCAAGTCATCGAAGGCTTGTTGTTGGGACAGGCCCCACACAAATTTTGCCTTACCACCACCCCTGGTCACTTGGCTGAGGGCCCATGTGATATGAGAGAATCCCAGCATGAACCGCCGATAGAATTGGCGAGGCCCAAGAAGCTCCGAAGTTCAGTGAGTGTGGTTGGGGCTGGACAGTCACGGATGACCTGTATCTTGGCTGGATCCACATGCACACCATGTCGATCAACGATGTAGCCTAAGTAATGGACCCTGTCCATGCCGAAGGAGCATTTTTCCAAGTCTGCATATAGTTTGTGCTTCCGCAGGGTGTGCAGAACCTGCTGAATATGCTGCAAGTGTTCCTCCCAAGTCTTACTGTAGATGAGGATGTCATCCAGATACACCACTACAAAATTGTTGGTGAAAGGTCGTAGGATATCGTCCATCATCCTCATAAAAGTTGCTGGAGCATTTTTCAAACCAAAAGGCATGACCAACCATTCAAAAAGACCTTCTTTTGACTTGAAGGCAGTCTTCCATACATCTATCTGTTCTATTGGGACCTGGTGGTAGGCAGACTTCAGATCAATCTTACTGAAGTATTTGGCCCCCGTGAGCTGATCAAGGAGGTCGTCGATTCGATTAATCGGGTACCGGTTGCGGACTGTGATTTTATTCAGGGCCCGGTAATCAATGCAGAGTCGCCAGGTCCCATCTTTCTTCTGCACTAGCACGATTGGGCTCCCACAAGGTGATGAACTGGGACAGATGTGCCCTTTGTGGAGCAATTCTTGGATCTGCCTCTTGATCTCCTTGTTTTCCAATAGAGAGCAGCGATAGACTGGCCCATTGGGTAGCGGTGCGCCTAGGGTCAGATCGATGGGATGCTTGACCTGGCAGTGCAGAGGTACCCCGGTCGGAGAGGAGAAGATATCTGAGTATCCTTCCACCACCTTATCCACTTGCTTCTGTTGTGTGGATAGACTGGTCATGGAGGCCTGGGATGTGGTTGCAATCTTTCTTTCACTCTGAGAGCGAATCATGAAGAAGACAAATTTCCTGGTCTGAGAGATGACCTTCCTGCATTGCTTGGCAGAGATCAAGGAAATAGCACTAGGAGGGACTGCCTCATGTATCCTGTACAATTTCCTGTTCAAAGAAATAATAACACTACGAGGCCTAGACTCGTATACAGCATGACGTTTCCATAAATAAGGTTGGCCCAAAAGAACATCTGAAACTTCGAGAGGAACAACATCACACAATACCTCGTCCTTGAAGGGCTTGATGTCGTATGGCAGTCGGCACTGTTGGCTGACGCGGAGATCGCTTCCCTTGCGGAGCCATCCAATGGTGTAGGGTTGTGGGTGCGGCGTGGTCGGCAAGGCCAGGCGCTTGACGACCTCTGCTGAGATGAGATTCTTCTGGCTACCGCTATCAACGATGAAGTGCAGTGGGGTGCCTTTTACCCACATCTGTGAATGGAAGAGGCGTTCTCCTTCTTCTGGATCGTCTGGTTCATCAGGCTAGAGCTTGGTGGTAGCAATGGTGGCACTAGGTTTCGCATCAATGATCCGTATTCCCCTTTCTAGTTTGGACTCAAAGTCAGAACCCGCATCTAATTCAGACGCTTTCACTTCGGCCACCAGCGACTGCTTTGAGCGGCAATCAGCAATGTTATGCCAAGGGCTCTTATGGAAGTCGCACCACTTCCCAATATCTTTCTTTGTTTTTCTGGTGTCCTTCTTTGCTTGGGGCTTGAACTGGTTGTCCTCATACTGTCCATCTTTGCTCTGTCCTTTATTCTGTGGGTTGGGACCGCCCTTTCCTGTCTTTTGCTGTGAAGGGTTTCCAGGCCCAAATTGCCGCGTCTTTTGTTTGAGCTTCTGCTCGATTTTGACGGCATATCGGTAGGCCGCGCCCAAGGAAGAGATGTCTAGAAATTCCATTTTGGTCTGGATGTATCTATGCAAACCACCACGATACTTGAGCACTAGATGTCGCTCTGAATCTTTGATACCCAACTTGGTGCGCAAGGTATGGAAGATATTTGTGAACTCTGGCACTGCTTGGTCTCTTTCTTGTCGCAGTGTGGTCCATTTGGTATACAGGTCGTCATAACTTCCAATAGGGTAGTATTGTTCCTTAATAGCATCCCTGAACGATTCCCAGGTGGCCGTGACTGAAAATAATGAGGCTTCATCTATGTCCTTTTGCTCGCAGAATGTTTCCCACCAATCTTTGACATGGGGAACGGCTTTGAGGAGCGCAAAAGTAATCTTTTCTTTATTCGAAAAGTTATGGACAGAAAAATACCCTTCTAGTAGATTCAACCACTTATCTACAGCATCTGCGTCTATCTATCCTTCAAATATAGGGATATCGAAGTTGATTTGTACCTTGAAGGGGGCGGCACCTCCGCTCGAGGAAGATGCGTCGCTTGTTGGTAGTCGCCGAAGGATTTGCGCGAAATTATCCATCATCTTGTTCCTCTACTGCATGAGGGCTTCCTCAAGCAACATTTTGATAGGATCTCCTATCCCGTCATCTTTCTTTTCTCCTGCCATGAGAGGTCGCTTGGGCGTGCGAGAGCTTTTGTCCTCAAGAGAAACAAGCTCGAAACCCAATTCTTTGTACCCTGACCTCGTTGGGGACATGCATTAAGACGACAAGGAGCAGACCGCTTTGATGCCACTGATCCGGATTTTATGAAGAATGAAATGAATACAGATTATTATCAGATGCTTAACACAAAATAACAGAGATACAGTAAAATTGGTTTTCTATTCAATAAGGAAATAAGCTAGAACTGTAAAATGCAGCGGAAAACAAGCTTGCTGGAATGGTGGCGGCTTATCTCTGAGAAGAGATGTGACGGCTGCGCTCATTTCGCAAGAAGATGGTTACAATGAGGCTCTCAAGGCCTTTTACAATAAATAGGAATGTCAAAAACCCTAGACATCCAAAAACCTAACCCTAGGAGATGAAGCGCCAAAAGTCATGTGGGCCCCGTTTGGGTAAGTTAGTACATCAACTTCCCGGGGTCGTAACTTTTGCATACGATCTCCGTTTGGGGCGCTCGATAGCCCGTTGGAAAGGTCTATCCGAGATTTACAACTTTTGAATAAGGCCATGTTCTCCCAAATTGCCAAAAAAGGTCGTTTCGGGCCTCAAAACGGCCCCGGAAGTTCAGGACCCAAAAAACTGCTAAAAATAGTACAATACCAAAATTGCCATAAAACTGTTCTGAGCCAGTTGGAAAGGTGGGTGGCCACCAATATCCACCGGGATCAAAATCACTAACATATCTATTTATTAAATAATGACAACTAACTAAATGTACAACTGACTTATAGGTCTTTTTCTACTTCAGCCAGCAGAGCGATACCATCTGATGCTTGGTCTTTCTTCTTAGCTTTCTTCTGCTCCTGCTCCATGTGATTTATCTTCTTAATGAGCTCCTTGTTTCTCTATTACAGGTCCTGGAATGTCTTCTCCAAATCTGTGCAATGCATGTCAGCAGCTCTTTTTCTCTTTAGTGCTTCTTTTGCTTCTGCTATCAGCTCCTAAAAATTATCATTTACATCTTGTAGATCTTCTCTCAACCTTCTGTTAGCCATCATTAATCCATCATTGACCTCTTGCATGTAATTCATCTGATGTTTATACTGCTTAACAGTTTTCTGCAAATTTTCTCTGTCAGATTCAACTAATTTTTCCATTGTAGGATCTTGTTCCTCATTAGGTTTCCAAGGTATATCAAGTTTTTTGAAGATTTCTGCCTCTTCAATAAACAGTTCTGTAGGAGTCTCTTCAATGCTAGGATTTTGATTTTCTTCACCTGCTGCCTCAACTGAAGGAGGTTTTTCTTTTAATTGTGGCTGCTGTAAAAGATCACTTTCCTTTCTGCTATCTTTGTCTACTTCTAGTTTATCATCCATGGAAACCTCATCTAGGACAGTAATTTCACCTATATTTAATTTGGGATTGAGCAATTTCTTCATGTTCAGTCTTAGCTTGTTCTTTGACCTAGTTTTAGGTCTCCAAAATGATGCTGCTTCTCCCATCATTTTCATCTCCTTTCCTTGATGCTGGATAGCAGCCAACTGCACTACTTCAAGTTTATTCCTTTTCTTGTTAGGTTTTGTTGTTTTGCTATCTGAAGTATGGATTTCTTTCTCTACTTCAACCTTGACTTCGGTTTTGGAGATGGGCTGCTCTTCTTCCAATAAATATTCCTTATCATCGGAGAGAATGGTTATAGGGCTTCTCTGTCGAGTGTGAATTTCCTCTTTAGGTACAGCAACGCCTTTTATATCAACATTTTTCATTTCATGAGAATCTTCTATAGGTGCCAAATTCTGTTCAGGCTGCTCCTTCTCATCTTCAAACAGTGAATACTTGCCTTTAGAGCTGGCTGAGAATGGCTTTGGTTCATTATCTTCCTCCACATGCTCTGATGCTTCCTCAACTTTGACCTCTTCCTCATCTTCAATTTTTGGCTTCTGACCTAATTTTCTCATCAAGACCTTACCCTTGTCTGCTTGCCTTTTAGATTTCTGATTTTCAAAGCCAGACCAAAAGATGAAAAAATCTCAGGTCTTCCCTTCATGCTGCAAAACAGTGCTAATAATCAACTTGATTAGCCCATGGTGAAAAATAGACTGAGAAGAATGATCTATTATCCCTTTCACCTTGTTGGACATCTTCTGCAAACTTTTCAAAAAGAAGAATGGCAGGTTCATCTTGGACACCCCCACCATGTGCTGAAGGAATCTGAAATGATACTTGTATACATAAGCATACCTGCCCTCGCAAGTAACATAGCTCTGTAATATTCTGATTGGCTCAATCCATTCCTTTCTGAAATTTTGAATAAGAACGCCTTTATTCCAATCAGGGGTGACATTTGGTAAAAGGTATCTTTGTGGATCAAAGTCAAAAGGCAGTTTTTTAAACCATGGTTCACCCTCATCTTTAATCCCTGTAGCTTCTGAAATTAGTTTTACTATCAGTTTGAATTTAAGAGAATCAAAAATCACCCTGTCATTTTTGAAACCCTGGGCAAACTTACAGGACACCTTTGCATTATACCCATCGATCTTCTTGAAAAAGTCCATCCAACCAGCTTGTTGAAACAACTCCACACACCTAGGCAGTTTTTCAATCCATCCTACATCATTTGCTTCAGCTCTGTTTATATTACCACTTCTGCCCATTCTTCTTTAATCACTGCAAATTGAATGGTATCCTTTTGTATTGTTTGCGAGCAGGAGATTAATTTAGGAGGTTGAAAATACTGTCGAATGTATAGGTTATTCACAGCACTACAACCTTAGTTTTGACAGAGTCACATTTCATTAAGAAACTGCTATCTTCAACCCTCACTTTAGGCTGTCGTCTCAGAGCATCAACAAATAGCTATTTCTCTGGTCGAAATTGCATTTAAAAGCACAATTTAACCTTTCCTTTGATCAATTTTGACAGAGTAAGCCCAAGCGAAAAAACCCCAAATTTACATTTATATTGGTTTTTCAGGAAATACCTATAAATTGCTCAATTGCAGTCATTTAAAATCAGGATTTGAGTTGTCAAATGAGTCACCTTGGATGTACAGATGCCCTTCAGCATTCAATTTAGTTGCTAGCAACGAAATCAGGAAGCCCTAATTTCTCGTGCAACCATCAAAAACCCCTCCTTTGTTCAGCAGCGACAATGTCTGGTTTTCTAGTGGTTATGGCTACTCCACTAAGTCCTTCGTCTTTGAATGTACCTGTAAATGACCAGTTCGTCCCACATTTACCTCAAACCATACTGCTACCTGTCAAAAGGAATTACACCTGGGATGATGATGAGCACGATTTCCTCACGATGTGTAACCACTTGGAATCGTGATGTTCTCTGCCTCAACAGGAAATGAATTCTCTAAAACACATAATCAGTCATTCATTATTCCAAGCGTGCCAAAATTTGCTGAAAAATCGGAGAAATTTGGAGTCGCGATATTCTTGTAGCGCGCCTTTGGTGATTTTGAGCTCCAGCGCTACAAGAATATCTTTAACACTGTTTTGGTGCTTTTTAGCAGCTTTGGGTCATTTTGCATGCGGTTTAAAAGCTGTCAGGGTAAGGATTATACATGACTCTACTTAGAATAAGGTTTATGAGTCGATTATTCTATATAGTGACCTTTTAAACCCCTTATCAAAAACAAACCTAAAGTTTAAAATTTGAAAATCTCAAAAGCAAGCCCAAAATCTCATATAAAGACTAAAGAAAATTTCCTAAAGAGGGAAAAATCAAGTTAAAGCAAATAAATAACTTAAAATAAAATGAAAATCAAACAAAAATTGAAGAAACAAATTACTGACTTAACATCTGGCTCCAGCTGCGGGATGAAGACCTCCCTGCGAGGCTTCAAGAACCTGTAGACCAGTGCCTTCTGTCTGTTATCTTTACTATTCTGCAAAAATTTCCATTGGGCTATGGAGTCTTATTGTGATTCACTCACCGGTATGTACAATGATTAGTGAAAATGCTTCTATAAACTGTAAAAATGCTTGAGGAATCGCCCATTAACAGGGCTGGATAACTTCTCACCTTCCAAGGACTGCAAGATAAAAGTATTGTTCTCTAAAACTTTTGATACCAGAAAAGGGCCAAACCAAAGATTGTCAAACTTACCATGCTTACCCTTTTGCTCCTTTCTTGCATCCCATCTTAGAACCATCTCACCTTCTATGAAAGTACTTTCTTTAATATTTCTGTCAAATCTGTTTTTAATCTTGGATCTGTACAACACTGCTTTTTCATCCACCTTCTCTCTACTTTGTTGTAACTCTATCATTTCAAATATTCTCCTTTGCATATCATTAGGTTCCTCTTTAGAATTATGGAGGAATTTCATCACTGGAATTCCCAATTTAACAGGGAACACTGCCTCTATACCATAAACAAGCTGAAATGGAGAAGTCCCAATTGCCTGTTTCACTGTAATCCTATCTGCCCATAATGCATACTTCAGCATTGAATCCCACACCTTTTGTTATGCTTCAGCAGTTTCTTGATGCTCTGAATGATATTTTTATTGGACGATTCAGCTTGACCATTTCCCTGAGGATAATAGGGAGTTGAGTGCTTGAGAAGGATGCCATTTCTTTCACAAAAGGCCACCATTGCCTTGGATTTGAATGCCTTTGCATTATCTGTTATTAATCTTTGTGGACAGCCAAACCTGCTCAAAATATTTTCTTCAATGAATTCCATGATTACTTTGTCTGTAGCATTCCTCGTGGGAATGGCTTCCACCCATTTCGTGAAAAAATCTGTTGCATTCAGAATCCAGTGATGCTGTCCTAAAGATGCTGAGTTTATTTCTCCAATAAAGTCCAGACCCCACTGCTGAAAAGGGGCATTGACTGCAATACGTTTTAAAGGCAAAGACAATAATTTTTGTTTACCTGCAAATTTATGACAAGGAATGCACCCTCTTACCTGTTGGTACACATGTGTGAATAAGGATGGCCAATAATATCCAGCTCACAAAATTTTGTAAGCTGTTGCTTTCCAATACTTGTGCCCTCCATAGGCACCTTCATGAGATTCTGAAATTACCTCTCCTATTTCAGATTGGTCCAAACATATGAACAAAATACCCCCTGGATCCTTCTAGAACAATTGATCCTCAACTAAACAGTATTTAGTGGCTTTGAGTTTTAAAGATTTGGCAGCCTTCTTATCCAAATGTTCAGGACATTGCAGAAATAACAGAAAATGAGTAATGTCTGCATACCAAGTTGATGATGAATAAAAATCCATGATCTTTTCTTTTTCCAGAAGTGCTTGATCTTCTTCAGGAACTAATTCCTCAGCCATGACATGCAGTCCCAGAGCCTAACAATTTGATTCATCCAACAGCTTGGCTAAACCTTGTCCCTTGACAAGACTAGTAGGCCTAATCTCTACATCATATTCCATAATCTTAACAATCCACCTGCCTCTCTTTCCTTCACTATCAGGCTAAGTTAACACATCTTTCACAACAGAATTAGGTACAAAAGAAATTACTTTTGAATGCAGGATATAAATTCTGAAAGCTTTTACCAAAGCATAAGCTTGCTTTTCCAATATGCTGTACTTCAGCTTAGAATCTCTGAGAGTTTTGCTGAAGAAAGAAATAGGGTGTTCCAATCCTTCTTTATTCTTCTAAAGTAAAACAACTGCAATTGTGTCTTCTGATGCAAATGAAAAAGTAAGGAATTCTTTGGTAAAATCAGGACTTACCAATACAGGTGCTTCAGTAAGAGCTACCTTGATTTTTTCAAATGTTGTCTTTGTCTCAGCAGTCCACTTTACTTCCTGATCTTTCTTTAACATGGCTGTGATTTCTTTAATGGTTTCAGCAAAGTTGGGAATAAACCACCGCAGAAAATTTATCTTGCCAATAAATGATTGAACATCCTTTTTACTCCGAGGTAAACTAATCTTCAGGATTGCTTTCACTCTTTCAGGATCTATTCTGATGCCATCAGCAGACACCAAGTGGCCAAGTAGTTTACCTTCTTGCATAGCAAAATGTGACTTTTTGGGGTTCAAAGACAGGCCAAATTTTCTGCATTTTAGGAAAGTTTGCTTCAAGTGCTTCAAGTGTTCATCATCAGATTTTGAGAATATAGTAATATCATCCAGATAGATAACCACAAACTTATCGTTTTCTCCTACAAATGCAATGTCCATGGCTCTCTGAAAATTTGCTCCGGCATTCATCAAGCCAAAAGGCATCTTGTCATACATGAATGTCCCCCAGGGGGTTGTAAAGGTTGTCTTTTCCTTGTCATCAGGGTGCATGGCTAACTGATTGTACCCTGAGAAACCATCCAGCATAGAAATCCTCTGAGCTCCAACTACTTGATGCAAAACCTGTTCAATCTTGGGAAGAGGATAATTGTCTTTTAATGATGATCTATTCATATTTCTGAAGTCAACACATAATCTAATTTCCCCATTCTTTTTCCTGACAGGAACCAGATTAGCAACCCAGGAAGAGTACCTGAGAGGCACTATTATCTTTGCATCCAGCAGCTTCTTTATTTCTTTTTCAATTACAGGGAACAAAGCTGGATTGATCCTTCTTAGTTTCTGTTGGAAAGGCTTAACATTAGGCTTCAAAGGGACCTTGTGCTGAATAATTGCTGTAGCATAAGTTTTTAATTCCTTATAAGACCAGGCAAATGCATCTACATGTTTTTTCAGAAGCTTGATATATCTATTCCTTTGTTCCACTGTTAGAAATTTAGAAATTTTTACCATCTTAGGATGTTCTGCTGAACCAATATTGTAGTCTTCTACATTGTCTTCTGAAGATTGAACCACTGGCTTTGAAGGTGTATCATCCTTTGTGAATATTCTTTCTAAAGGAATTAGACCTTTAGGAATGAAATTGCTCTTCAACTCAATGATTTTATGACCTGCTATCTCTTCTGCAGCAAATTCATTTAACTGTTCATCTCCCTCATCCTCTTCTTGATCAATTTGAGCATTTGAAAACTCATCTGTAAGCTCAAGAAATTTTTTGATTTCAATGTCATCTTCAAAAACTCTCCAGTGTTTCACATTATCAGGAATGCATGGTCTATACCTCACCTCTATGGGATACCTTAGCTGAGTGGTCTTAGGGATTCTGAAATGTGTGGCCGCTAAAGCTAATGAGTCTGCAATCTCATTATGATTCCTTGGAATATGAGTGATATTAAATGCTATAAAATAATTTTCAAGCATATCCCATACCTCATTCTGATATACTTTCCTCAAACCCTACTTTACTTGATATTTGTTCTTCACTTGCTGAACAACTAATTCGGAGTCACCAAATGCAGCAATTTGCCGAATTCCTAAATCTTTAGCAGTCTTCAATCCCAGTAGCATAGCTTCATACTCCGCAGTGTTGTTAGTGGTAACAAATTCTAACTTATACATGAGTTTCACTGTTTCACCCCCAGGGGAAATGAGTAAAACTCCAGCTCCAGCACCCTCCTTGCATGAGGATCCATCAAAGTACAACTGCCACAATTCATCTTCTTCCTCTCTGCTGTGTTTTATTTGCTATCCTTTTTCCACCTGTAACATACCAGCAGAATTATCCTCCTCACTGAACTGTAATATGCATGAACCAAGGTCTTTATCCATAGAGTACATTGGTTGATTGGTGGGATTTTTATCATCTGTTACTATGTAAGCAAGCTGCAGCTCTCTGTAAAGTCTTCTATTTTCTCCACCAAAAATAGGAATGGTGGCATAAGAGAGGTCCATCTGTAAGGTTCCTCCAACCTTCTTAGCCCATGACCTAGAAAGAAGCAAGCCAAACTTTGGTGTGATTTCAGCTACCACAACATCCATTATCACACTTTTCATGGGAAACTGAGCAAGTTTGACAACCATGTCTTTTATTACTCCTAGACACTTCACAGCTCGAGAGTCAAAAGCATATAAATCATGCTAAGGTTTGGTGATACTAAGGCCCAGGGCTTCCATTACAGCTTTTGGCATCAAGTTATGGGATGCTCCTGAATCTAACAGACAATTGTGAATCATTCGCTCATGAACAATCAAGGTTACATAGAAAGGGGGAGAAGCACCATCCTCATTTTCAGTCTTCTCAGCCAGAGCTGATCCAATGAAGATTCTAGGGTTTTCTTCCTACAAGTTAACCTTATCTGAAACAAGCTGATTACTGGGTACATTCATCACTTTCAGAACTGTTTCTTTATATGATGGATTCTTTATTAACTCAGTCAAAGGTACAGGAATCTTTAACTTCCCTAGTTCACTCTCCAAACTAAAATTCTGGGCAGATTTATTTATCTCTTCAACTTCAACATTCTTCTTTGATTTTTCTGCAGATTGCTTCTTCTCCATGACAGGATCGGTTACTTGTTTAGCAGGAACAGGTGCAGCAAGGACAGGTGCCTTCTTCTTCGGGGCTTGGACCACTTGTTTTGGTCCTGATCTAAGATTTATGGTCTTCTTAGGTCCATTCCGAGGAACATCAGCAGTTGTAGCAGTGTTTTCCAAGCCTAAATATTCTTCAGTTTCAAACATGTCAGCATCATAGTATTCTGCATTTAGAAATTCTTCCTTAGTGACAAAACCTTCAGACAATCCCTCTCCAAAATGATTCACATCTTGATCATTCTCTTGAAAGATCAATTCATCATCTATTTCTTCTTCATCAACCATATTGTTTTGAAAAGGTGGTAGCACCCTTTGGTCCTCATTTTCTCTTCTTTCTCGCTGGATATCATTATTCCTTCGCTCTCTTCGTATAAATCTAGGAGCAAATTGCCTTCTGAACTGATTCTGGTTATTTGGATTTCGTTCAGCTTCTGGAGCAGGTTTGCTAGAATTCTTCTCAAGCTCTAATTTATTCAGTTTTGCAGTAAGAATCTTCACCAGCTTAGCCATCTCATCTATATTGGTTTCAGCAGACTGAGGAGCAGCACTTGCTGAAACAGCCTCCTTCTTTCCTTTCCTTTCATAGAGCTGTTGTGTTGTTTCTTTCTTAAGTCTGTTTGAAGCCAGCAAATTGGATTCTACCTCCAATGCTGCATCTTGCATATTCAGCAGGGTTATAGGTCTTCTTTCTCTCAACAATAAGGAAAACTCATGATCAAAGGCATTTGCATAAGTAAGTTTAGCTGATGTTTCTGTGGGCTTTATTTCTGCAGGAATTCTACTATACATCTTGTTAAACCTTTTTGAAAAGTATGCAACATTCTCTTCTTTTTTCCTACTGAGAGCTCCAAACTCAGCTATATAGTAGGTGTGGTCCTTTGTGTCTCCCCATTGCCTCATGAAAAGGTCATGGAGTTCTTCAATTATAGTGATTGAGTTGGCAGGCAACTCTCTAAACCACTTTCTTACATCTCCATCAAGGCTTTGAAAAAATACCCTCATCCACACATCTTTAATCTCAATGTTTTGATTATCAGCATAACTTAGGAAATCCTCCTAATGTTCCTCCGCAGTGATTTCCCCCTGTCCATTGAACCTAGGCATATATTTCTGGTAATCACCTCCAGGTAATGCATGTAAAGGCTGAGGTAAAACTAATGGTGCATACCTGGCTGCAACCATCTGTTCCATCATATCCATGGGTGGGTTTTGGCCTGCCATTTTTGTATGACTGGCTTGAAAGATGTAGAAGCTTGGCTAGAACTTTTTTGAAAAGGATTCTTTCCTACTTGGCTAGAGTTTATCTCTATCAGGAGTCCCTATTTTAACCTTTAGAGCTGGAATTTTCCCCACTTCTCCTATATATAAACTGCATAAACTGCCGATGGAGGCATGAGGTGCAATAGTGTATCATATATTTTAGTGGTAGTAGCCAAAATGTCCCTCAATTGAACAATCTCCTGGTCCTTTTTAGCTAGCTTCCCTTGTTCCTCATCCAATTTCTCTTTAAGTGCTAAATTGTTTTGCTCAGCGAGTCTTAGCTCCCCCACATGATGCATTTTCAGAATTTGTGTCTTTTCAGATGAAAATGGGGGTGATGTAGGATGGCTTCTGTTTGTGCCAGAAATTGTTTCCAAGGCCAGAGAAACAAGCCAACACAATCTCAAATAAAACTCAGTAAAATAAAGTAGGTTTTAGGTTTTTGAAAGGTTTTGTGGTTGTAAAGTTTTGGGAACAATCAGGGAATACATTCATGAGCAGAATAAAAACTAAATCATAAACAAAAGATAATAAAGATGCATGATATATCCAACAAGATCAAACAGAAATACAATGTTGAGGTTCCTTCATAAAACACAAGCATTCACCAGTAAATACACATAAACCAACAATGAATATATCTATTAGGCAACTAAATAAGCTGAAAGATGAAGCCAACATGTAAAACTGAAGGGTAAAGGTCATATATATCTCATAATTTCACCAGCAAATGCATACAAGAGTCATAATACTTAGCTCTGAACAAATCTGAGGATAATAGCAGTCTCAAGACCTCCTGAAAACTCCTAAAAATCGAACCCTCTCAATGAATTTCTAACCTCTCTAAATACTATGCTTTTACAAAATCAGTTAGGGATCTACCCCTAACTACCTTCCACCTATTCGATGAGGTAAAGTAAATGTACAATATTTGCAAAATTAGAAAATATGCTAAAAATAGCAAATCACTAACATATTTTTTTATTAACTAATGACAACTAACCAAATGTACAACTGACTTATAGGTCTTTTGCTACTTCAGCCAGCAGAGCGATACCATCTGATGCTTGGTCTTTCTTCTTAGCTTTCTTCTGCTCTTGCTCCATGTCATTTATCTTCTTGATGAGATCCTTGTTTCTCTGTTGCAGGTCCTAGACTGTCTTCTCCAACTCTGTGCAATGCATGTCAGCAACTCTTTTTCTCTTTAGTGCTTCTTTTGCTTCTGCTATCAGCTCCTAAAAATTATCATTTACATCTTGTAGATATTCTCTCAACCTTCTGTTAGCCATCATTAATCCATCATTGACCTCTTGCATGTAATTCATCTGATGTTTATACTTCTTAACAGTTTTCTGCAAATATTCTCTGTCAGAGTTAACCAATTTGTCCATTGTAGGATCTTGTTCCTCATTAGGTTTCCAAGGTATATCAAGTTTTTTGAAGATTTCTGTCTCTTCAATCAACAGTTCTGTAGGAGTGTCTTCAATGCTAGGATTTTGATTTTCTTCACCTGCTTCATTAACTAAAGGAGGTTTTTCTTTTAATTGTGGCTGCTGTAAAAGATCACTTTCCTTTCTGCTATCTTTGTCTACTTCTAGTTTATCATCCATGGAAACCTCATCTAGGACAGTAATTTCACCTATATTTAATTTGGGATTGAGCAATTTCTTCATGTTCAGTGTCAGCTTGTTCTTTGACCTAGTTTTAGGTCTCCAAAATGATGTTGCTTCTCCCATCATCTTCAGATCCTTTCCTTGATGCTGGATAGCAGCCAACTCCACTACTTCAAGTTTATTCCTTTTCCTGTTAGGTTTTGTTGTTTTTCTATCTAAAGTATGGATTTCTTTCTCTACTTCAACCTTGACTTCTGTTTTGGAGATGGGATGCTCTTCTTCCAATAAATATTCCTCATCATTGAAGAGAATGGTGATAGGGCTTCTCTGTCGAGTGTGAATTTCCTCTTTAGGTACAGCAACCCCTTTTATATCAACATTTTTCATTTCATGAGAATCTTCTACAGGTGCCAAATTCTGTTCAGGCTGCTCCTTCTCATCTTCAAACAGTGAATACTTTCCTTTAGAGCTGGCTGAGAATGGATTTGGTTCATTATCTTCCTCCACATGCTCTGATGCTTCCTCAACTTTGACCTCTTCCTCATCTTCAAGTTTTGGCTTCTGACCTAATTTTCTCATCAAGACCCTACCCTTGTCTGCTTGCCTTTTAGATTTCTGATCTTCAAAGCTAGACCAAAAGATGAAAAAATCCCAGGTCTTCCCTTCATGCTGCAAAACAGTGCTAATAATCAACTTGATTAGCCCATGGTGAAAAATAGACTGAGAAGAATGATCTATTGGCCCTTTCACCATGTTTGACATCTTCTGCAAACTTTTCAAAAAGAAGAATGGCAGGTTCATCTTGGACACCCCCACCATGTGCTGAAGGAATCTGAAATGATACTTGTTTACATAAACATACCTGCCCTCGCAAGTAACATAGCTCTGTAATATTCTGATTGGCTCAATCCATTCCTTTTTGAAATTTTGAATAAGAACGCCTTTATTCCAATCAAGGGTGACATTTGGAAAAAGGTATCTTTGTGGATCAAAGTCAAAAGGTAGTTTTTTAAACCATGGTTCACCCTCATCTTTAATCCCTGTAGCTTCTGAAATTAGTTTTACTATCAGCTTGAATTTAAGAGTATCAAAAATCACCATGTCATTTTTGAAACCTTGGGAAAACTTACAGGACACCTTTGCATTATACCCATCGATCTTCTTGAAAAAGATCATCCAACCAGCTTGTTGAAACAGCTCCACACACCCAGGAATTTTTTCAATCCATCCTACATCAGTTCGTTCAGCTCTGTTTATCTTACCACTCTTGCCCATTCTTCTTCAATCATTGCAAATTGAATGGTATCCTTTTGTATTGTTTGCGAGCAGGAGATTAATTTAGGAGGTTGAAAATACTGTCGAATGTATAGGTTATTCACAGCACTACAACCTTAGTTTTGACAAAGTCACATTTCATTAAGAAACTGCTATCTTCAACCCTCACTTCAGGCTGTCGTCTCAGAGCATCAACAAATAGCTATTTCTCTGGTCGAAATTGCGTTTAAAAACACAATTTAACCTTTCCTTTGATCAATTTTGACAGAGTAAGCCCAAGTGAAAAAACCCCAAATTTACATTTATATTGGTTTTTCAGGAAATACCTATAAATTGCTCAACTGCAGTCATTTAAAATCAAGATTTGAGTTGTCAAATGAGTCACCTTGGATGTACAGACACCCTTCAGCGTTCAATTTAGTTGCTAGCAACGAAATTAGGAAGCCCTAATTTCCCGTGCAACCATAAAAAACCCCTCCTTTGTTCAGCAGCGACAATGTCTGGTTTTCTAGTGGTTATGGCTACTCCACTAAGTCCTTCATCTTTGAATGTACCTGTAAATGACCAGTTCGTCCCACATTTACCTCAAACCATACTGCTACTTGTCAAAAGGAATTACACCTGGGTTGATGATGAGCACGATTTCCTCACGATGTGTAACCACTTGGAATCATGATGTTCTCTGCCTCAACACGTAATGAATTCTCTAAAACACATAATCAGTCATTCATTATTCCAAGCGTGCCAAAATTTGCTGAAAAATCGAAGAAATTTGGAGTCGCAATATTCTTGTAGCGCGCCTTTGGTGATTTTGAGCTCCAGCGCTACAAGAATATCTTTAACACTGTTTTGGTGCTTTTTAGCAGCTTTGGGTCATTTTGCATGCGGTTTAAAAGCTGTCAGGGTAAGGATTATACATGACTCTACTTAGAATAAGGTTTATGAGTCCATTATTCGATATAGTGACCTTTTAAACCCCTTATAAAAAACAAACCTAAAGTTTAAAATTTGAAAATCTCAAAAGCAAGCCCAAAATCTCATATAAAGACTAAATAAAATTTCCTAAAGAGGGAAAAATAAAGTTAAAGCAAATAAATAACTTAAAATAAAATGCAAATCAAACAAAAATTGAAGAAACAAATCACTGACTTAACAGCTTCCTAATTCAATTCTCAATGTTGCCAACTCCTTTCTGAGCTTTTCTAATTCCGTCGGTTCCTCAGCGAGTTGGTTGACGACCCCAGGGTTTTCATTGTGCTCAGGAGGGTTCCCCTAGAAGTTGTCTTGCTCTTTTTGTGCATTTTGATCTTCTTCTGTATCATGTTCTTTTTGTTCATCCTGCTCTTCTTCTGCATCCTATTCCTCTTGTTCATCCTACTCCTCTTCTGCATCCTGCTCTTCTTGTTCATCCATCTCTTTTGGTGTAGTGGGATCCTCCTGATCTACCCAGAGATCATCATCCTCATCAGACACATTTTAAACTAGGGGACTGGGTTCCCTTTTCTCTTCCTTGGTAATTCATATTTTGGATGATTGTGTGAATTTTTTACTTCATCTCTTCAGTCCTTGATTACTGGAAGAAATCCCTCGGTTCGTTTTGGAGGAGTCATCTAGTGAATGCTTTATCTTCACCAGGGTATGAGCCACACTGTCCATGTCGATTTTCCTCTTCATCCCCGATGTAGAGGTACTCTTGGTCATTGACCCAGGCAGTAGGGGTACGCCAACTGTGGGTGTACCCTTCATTCTTTGAACATCTTCAATAGATACCAACATGAATTCTTCCCAAGAAAGCTCTGGGATCTGCGCTTTTGATTCCTCACAAATGATTAATTTGATCAGCCCATGATGGGCTAAAGCATCCTCCTTTCATTTAATCACTTTCTTGCTCATTTATGCTAGAGATTGGAGCAGGTAGTATGGAATACTAATGTTGTTGTTTGGTGGAAGATGGGCCCTATGCCTCAATAGTTCTAGAATTCGAAAATGAAAAATGGGGACATAACTTAACTTACCAGTGCATGTAATGTACTTTTGGATGATTGCAGCCATTTCCTCCCATGGTGCTGGCATGGAGAGTCTTTTTACTCTGTTTTTATCTTCGTCGTAGACCTCTCTTCGCTCAAAAAATTATTCCTTTCCTTCATGGTTTGCCTCCCGGTCATCCTTGCTCCAATGCAGGCCCATTGGTAGACAAGTGAATTTGGAAATCACTTCATCATCCAACGTTATACGTAACCCCTTCACTTAGGTGATGAACTGTTCATCCTTGATATGCTTTAAATTTATTGCAAACTCCAAAGCCACCCCTGCATTATATCCTCTCAATCCTACGATTAAAGGCCTCAAACCTGTGCTGCGGATGATTGCTAGGATTCGCGGGTTTTAATAAATAGCACTGTGTTCCTTTGGTTAGCTTTTCTTGAAACCTTTTGTCATCCTAAAATCCTTTACTGTAATAATAAACTAGCACTTGGAGTGTGGCTATCTTTCCTCAAATGGTCGAGGTTGACTACCAGTTCGAGGGCTAGATTGTTATCTGTGTGACGACCCTAGCTTCCAGTTTCTTGCTTCTGGAGAGTTCTGAGAGGTTTCGTATATGCAAAACTGGATTTTTGGAAGATCATGCAACCTTACTTAACTTCCTTTCCGCACTTATCCTCATTAACATTTGTTGTACCTTTTGCTTGATCAAGCCCTGCTTTTCGTTTCATGATTGTATCTTTCCCCATTTACTCTGATTATTTGGAAGTATGGTGACTAGATGTGGGTTTATCATTTGTTGACATGAAAAAGGTAGTAATCATGATTCATTGAGGCTAATATGAATTAGGTAGCAATCATGATTTATTGAGGCCTTTTGAACTAAACTGTGCCGCCGAATGAAGATGTAAGCTGTCATTAGCTTTAGAAAACAAATGTCTTGCGGGAGAATGATTTGGCCTTAAAAATAAAACAAAGATGTTTAGAGATTACCTCATTGTGTTTTTAGCGTACCTGATTTTATGATCTGGACCGATTTTTATGCGTGGCGGATTCTGTAGTAGATTTGGCAATGCCTATAGTAAATTTTGGCATGTCAGTAGTTATGTGCACTTGCTGCTTTTTCCTTGTGTTCGTTTGAATTTGTTGTTTTTGTTGCTTTTGAAATTTGTGCCATTTCCCGATTGGACATTGTGATGATGCTTTTGCATTGGGTCTCGGATTGTTCTTGTATTGTTGTAATCTATGCTAGCTCTCTTGAAAAAAATGGCAGGCTCGCGTGAAATATTGCAGATGTGATTGAATATCTTGTTTGCTGGAAATGAATTATGTAGTTTAGTTGATACCTTTGCTGTCTTTGTTTGTAGATGTGGCTGGCTCGCATGATTGCTTTGATGGTTGAAAATAATCTGGCTCACTTGATTAGATTTATGGCTCGCTTGTATTTTGATGACATGCTCGCTTGAATAGTAGTAGGTTTTGAATAATAATAGGCTCACTTGATTGAATTTTGTAGTATGATATCTTTGTTGTTGACTGTAATATATGACTGGCTTGCTTGATTGTTGATTGTTTGCAGTTTGCATGCTGTGCCTTCGTGCGGATGTATGATTCCCTGCAATTTTGGCTTATCATTTCTGTAGTTTGTTATTTGGCATTTTGCCCATTCCCCTTTCTCATGTTTTTTCTTATCATTTTTCTTGTTTTTTTTTCTTTTTCCCTTTTTTTCATTCCTTTTTTCATTCTGCTTCCCTTTTTAGCAAATTTTTTTTCTCTTTTTTGTATATATATATATATATATATATATATATATTTTATTTTTGTTTTGTATATTTTTTCTTTTATATGAACTGAGTTTCAATTATTTTCGATGCTCTCTATCAACATCAGTTGTTGTTGGTAGAGTACTTGTGTAAAGTCCTCCTTTGACTGTGGCTTAATTTGAGCTGATGTCCATTTACTATCATAGGAAAGTCTTCTTCATCAATTGTAATGATCCTTACAGCTCCGTTGTCATAGAACTTTTGAGTTATGTAAGGTCCTAGCCATTTTGTTGTTAGCTTTCCTTTGAATGTATGAAACCTGGAGTCATAGAGTAGTACCCAGTCACCTTCTTTGAACTTTTTATCCTTTAGGTGTTTGTCATGCCACTTCTTTCTTTTCTGTTGGATGATTTCAGTGTGGGAAAGTGCTTGCTGGCGTTGCTCATCCAGTTGATTCAATTGTAGCATGCGTTCTTGTTGTATTTCTGATAGTTCCATATTCAACTCTGCTGCAATTATTAATGTTTTTATTTCAAATTCAATTGGTAGCATGACTTTCTTTCCATATACTAGTTCATAAGGTGTGAATCCTATTGGTGTCTTCCATGTGGTATTATAGACCCAAACTGCTTCACTCAGTATGTTAGCCCAATCTCTTTTGTGGATTTGGACTGTCTTTGTCAGAATCCTCTCTAATTCTCTGTTGGTTACCTTAGCTTGACAATTTGCTTGAGGGTGATAGGAGGAGGACTGTCTGTGCTTGACATTGTTTCTTTTAAGCAAGTCTTATATTAAATTTGATGTAAATTGTGGGCCTTGATGTAACGTCCCCTTCCATCCTCGAATGTAGGGAAGGAAACATTAACAACACACCGGGCTTTTGGCAGACTTAGCCCCAATATTTTTACTCATAAATTCATAAGAATTAAAAACTTCTGTGTGCAGATTCAAACTCAATAAAACACAGCGGAATTAAACATAACAACACACATACAGCATAGATTGCATCAGCATATTTATCTCAAGCAATCAATAGGCAGAGAGTTCAATCCCCTTTTTAGTCTATGCACAGACTACATATCGATTTCATTAACATGAATAATCACCATTCTGCATTAACACACTGCAAACACATAATGCATATAAAGTAAACCACAGAGAGCACTTATCTTGCAATGCAAATGTCCAACGACTGGCTACGTGAGAGCAACGTTCCACCCAACCATAGATCTCTTTCCAGCCTGTATTCTTTCAGCTGAGAGATCACCCCCGAGCTGGGCTGTGTATCCACTAAGGAGCAATCCCATCCTCTGTTCATACATCCACTCTTGGATTTCTCACAATTCTGTCACAAATAACCCAATTCCGTCACTGATTTTCTGGACAGTTAAAACTGGGTTTTTCCATGGATTTTGGGGTAGCTATTGCTCCCAAATTCGCTTCAAGGCTCATACCAATGGATCCCCCATTGGATTTCACTGTTGAATACCCATTCTGGGCGTTTTTGGCTTCCCAAAACGTGGGTTCTCTCACAGTCACGATTTTTGATTTTCTCTCTGCTGGGAACTCGTTTTTTGGATGGAGAATGATGCTAGATCCTTCCACCATGGGATGGGGATGAGAATGAAGCCACCTCCCCTGAGGTAGAGTGACTTGTGGGACAAGTAAACAAATCCCATACCTACCCATACGAATTTATGGGTTGCCCATCCTCCATTAAAGCCATTGACTTAATTCTTCAACCACTTTCTTACAACAGGAATAAATGTCATCTATAAAGTCAAATGGGTTCTCATAATGACATATGGCAACCTATGGTTCACTCCCTTAGCCCCCTCACCACTCCCTAGTGGATACACGTGGCCCCTTCTCATTCGTTGCCTCCGTAGCTAGTTTTGGTATTTTATATTACATGATGTTTATTTAAATCTTTTTACAATGTTCCATGGCTTCAGCGCACATGGTATCAAAATATCAAATACTTGCCCTTTAAATAAAATTCGGGCTTTCACTAGCGGGGCCTTGGCCTTGGACTCCACGCTAGGAAAACATACATCACATGTACACATTTTTTTACATTAAATGCTAATACATCCTAAGAGTCAGAATGGGGGTATTACACTTGATCATAAACTAGTTCTCTTGGTACTCCAAACCTGTGAATTATCTGCTTAGTGAAGAATTTTTCCACGTTGGTTTCATTGGCTACAGCAAGTGTTGCTACCTCAATCCACGTTGTGAGGTAGTCAGTGCATACTAGGATGTAGCTCTTATGATTTGACTGTGGGTTTATTGGACCAATGAAATCAAATCACCATTTTTCGAATGCCTCCAAGGAGATCTCTGGATGGAGTGGCATTTCTTCTTTTTGTGTTGTTTTTCCCATCCTTTGGAAGTCATCACAGTGTGAAACATATTCATAAGCATCTTTGTGGAGTGTTGGCCAAAAGTACCCTGTTTGAAAAAAATTTATAGGTTGTCCTCTTTGCAGCATAGTGTCCTCCACATGGTTCATTGTGAGTGGCATGCATTATTTCATGCACTTCATATTCTCTAATGCACCTTCTAAGTATTTGATCTGGTCCTTGTTTGAAGAGCATGCCTTCTATCCACGTGTATGTGGCACTTTGCCTTATTACTTTTGTCTTTTCATTATAACTATAATGTTCTTGAAAACTTCCCAGACAATAAATAGTTTGCTATATCAGCAAACCATGGGCTTCTTGTGGATATGGAAAAAACGTGCTCATATGGAAAACTGTCATTGATTACTTCACTGTATTTTCCATGTGTCATCCTAGATAGAAACTCAGCCACGACATTGTGTTTACCTGGCTTGTCTAAAATCGTGATGTCAAACTCTTGGAGTAGTAGTAGCCATCTAATGACTCAAGCACTTGTGTTGGGTTTGTTCATTAGATACCTTATGGCTGAATGGTATGTATGAACAAAAAATTTGTATCCAGTGATATAGTGACTGAATTTATTAATGGCATGTATGACAACAAAAAATTCCCTCTCGGTGACAGTATAATTTAATTATGCCCCTGCTAAATTTTTACTGATATAATATATTGCATAGGGCTTCTTCTCTTTTTCGTGTCCAAGGACAGATGTGATTGCCTTATCTGATGCATCTGAGTGGATGTGGAATGGAAGTGCCCAGTATGGTCCTTGGAGTACTGGAGCTGTAATTGTTTTTTCCTTAAGGTTATCAAATGTTGTCATGCAATGGTTTTTCCATATGAATTCAGTGTCTTTTGTGAGAAGTGCAAACATTGGGGTAGCAATCCTGCTATAATTTTCAATAAATCTCCTGTAGTACCCTATTTGTCCAAGGAAACTTCTCACATCCCTTTGTTTAACAGGTGGTGGTATCATTTTGATTACTGAAACTTTTGCTTGATCAACCTCTATCCCCCTCTGTGATATATGATGTCCTAGAACGATGCATTCTTCCATTAACATTTTGCATTTGTCATTGCTCAGACATAGGCTCATCTCAATACATTTTTTCAATACCAATTCAAGATGGGCCAATGCTTGGTCAAATTTTTTTCCATAGGGTGTGAATTCATCCATGAAGACTTCCATTTGATCATTTATGAATTCAGAAAATATACTTAGTATGGCCCTTTGGAATGTTGTTGGAGCATTACATAACCCAAACGGTAGAACTCTGTATGCATAAGTACCCCAGGGACATGTAAACGTTGTCTTATCATGATCAGCTGGGTGTATTAAAATTTGGTTGTACCCACTGAATCCATCTAAGAATAAAAAATACTTGTTCCTACCTAATGTGTCCAACACCTAATCTATAAATGGAAGTGGAAAGTGATCTTTCTTGGTTGCTTTATTTACCTCTCTATAGTCCACACAAATTCTCCATTTTCCTCCTTCCTTAGGGACTATAACCAATGGTGAGACCCATTCGCTGTCAGAGATGGGATATATGAACCCAACATCTAATAATTTATGTAGGTCTACATTGACAATGTCTTTTAATGTTGGATTCAACCTCCTTTGTGGTTTCCTGATAGGAATATAACTTTCTTTGATGTAAATGTAATGTTTGCAAATATCAGGATGTATACCTTTCATGTATGCATATGTCCATGCGAAAGCTTTATTTTGTTGTGATAATACTTTCATTAACTATGCTTCTTGCTCTGGCTTGATATTGGAATTGATGTTGACCATCTTTCCGGGCATAATTTCCATTGTCTTTGATTTCTCTGACTGTTCTTGCAGAGATAGCACTTCTGCCCATATTTTATTTAAGTTCTGGTTTGAACTTTCGCCTTTTTGTTGCTACTCTGTGTCAAAAAATATTTCAAGACCAACTCTGTTAGAATATGCATTTTGTATGAACGTATCTTAATGAACATCTTCATCTATTTCTTTTAATGATAGTGCAACATAAATTGTTAGGACATGTCGTAGGTTTTGATTTGGTGTGTCGTTATAATCATCAGTCAAATTTTGATATTCTAAGTTTGAAGATTTCCTTGCTGGTGGGTAAATCATGATTTTCTTCTTGGCATGTCCACTGGTGATAGTCATGTTTCTTGATCAGAAACCGATGTAAGCATCTACAGTTTCCAACCATGGTATACCTAGTATGATTGGATAACCACTAAGTTTACTTTTGATTTCAATGACTATGAAATCAGTTGGGTATTCCCAGGATTCAATATTGATCATAATGTCTTCGAGCATCCCTTCGGGTTTCACAGTGGATGTGTCAGCTAGCTGGAGTACTGTAGTTGTTGGTTTGACCATTGATTAGAGTCCTAGGTATACCATGGTTTCCTTAGTCATCATGTTGATAAGAGCTACCAAATCGATTAAGCTTCTATTTATTTGTTTGTTATTGATGGTGACGTTCACTACGGGACTACCTGGATCAAGATATTTAGGGTTAATAATGATACCCAGCATCAAACACGGGGGGTTCACTACTGAGGCAATATCATATCACATCCATTCATATTGGGGGTTTGAATACTCTTGAAAACCTCAAAAATATATTGCTCTGTATTAAGGGGTCAAGGGGGTTTTTTAATTTGACATAGTAATATAAATATTGGGGGTTATTTTATTTGGGTGGGATGAAGAATAACCTCCAAATCGTGGGATGGATTCATACCTCCAAATCATGGGCTCAATTCATACCCACCTAAAACTTATGTACCCTCCATTTTTATTTGATATTGCTTATGATCCTAAGTTTTGCATAAATCTGGTAATAGTGTACCAATGATAATATTAATGGAAATCTCTTTGGATTACCATTCTTGAGAAATCCTCATTTAATAGCTTCTTTAGGCTTGGTTTGAATTTATGTTATAGTGTTTTTCATCTTTAAGTTAAGATATGTAACTAATCGGGAGTTCCAGAGTTGAACAATTGTATTGTATTTTTTATAGGCATTCTAGTAAAAGATATAACTCTTCATTTTTTAGGTTGGGGTTTAGGTGAGTATTGAGATTCAATCAAATCTTGCTCCACGATAACCAAGAAAAGTGAGATCAATCTTTCTTAGCTCACAGGAACCAAGATGTTTGTTTTGATAGGAATGTAGGGGAGTCCATCCATGAAAGGGTTTCATTTTTGCATTTTTATGGAGTTTAATTATTAAGATTATAGAAAACATGAGCTCTCTATGGATATACATGTATTTACATGATATAAAATTGGTCGATTGATAGGCTGTGGTGTGAAACATTTGCATTTCTCATCTTTTCTAACCATTGCACTAACTAGTGGACTATCAGTCTTTTACATTCTTTGTTATGTTGATCTCTTGGTTGGGTTTCCTTTTACACATTTTTCCTTATCCAGTAATATTTCATTGGGTCTTCCACTATCCAACATTACAAATTGATCAATCTCCCCTGCAATCCTGCTGGGATCATTATTAGTATTATACTATTATTTTATTTAGCATCTTGTTTGCTTATACTAAGATGTTTAGGGTTCTTGCTTGTTACAACTTGATGATATGATATAAAGGGGGTATTAAAATGGGTTATAAAAATGGATACCTACAATATCTGGTGAAACTAGGGGTTTTCTTAATTGGAAAATAATATTGGGAGGGGGGTTCAAAAATACAATTTTAGGAGGCATTTTCCAATATTTAGTGAAATTAGGGGTATTCTTTAATATCATGCGAATGATCGTGCTATGTAACAAGTTCACTGAGTGAACCCCCCGTGGCATCAAATCACCCAATTGTCCTTCTACATTTAGGTTGGCGGATCATGCTTCCTCCTCCCTAGTTTCTTTAGACAAGATCCTCTAATAAATTTGTTACATATGGGCACATCCCTTATTGCTTGGAAAATTGGAATCTGGATGTTTAAGTGCTTTAATTCTTTTAAGATTGCATTTTCTTCTTCCTCTTTTGTACTACGTATAAGTTTTTCTGGAAATGGAGGATTTCTGTTTCGTGGGAGTGTTTGAGTTTCTTCCTCTCGAGGATTTGGTTCATCCGGATGCTGAACATAGGGTTGTGTTGTTTGTTCTTGAGCTTCAGGTTGTTGGATATTATGTGTGGATGTAGTTTGCAATGTTTTTCCATATCTGAGGTTTATTTAGTTTATTTCCATGTTGTCTACGACATAGGTAGGGAATTGTGTGATGTCGACATTATAAGTCTGTTGCTGTTGTGGAGGTCTTTTATTATTAGGGTTTCGGATGGGCTGGGCTGGAGTTGTTGGGGGTCTGGGGGGTGGTTGAGTCTATGGGGGTGGCAAAATAATTGGTTGTTGTAATGGGCCTCTCCAATTTGATGGATGGGGGTATTGATTTGCATAATTCGTAGTTGATGGGGGAAAAGGTGGGGGGTATGGAGGGTAAGAAGGTGTGTAATAAGATTGTTGATAGGGTGGTTGATAAGTGTTGGCTATCAAATGTTGACCACAGGTTTTATGAAGACCCAGGTTTTGCGCAATTAGCTTAAACCAACAAAACCCCTTTGTACCGACCCTTTCGGCAATAGCCTGTGAGCAGGTTGAGGTCTCACCTGAGGTGTTTCTAATGGGGCACTACGGACTCAGATGTCCATAGTGAGTGATGAGTTGATGACTGTAACGAAGCTCACGGCAGTGCACCGGGTGTGTGCTGTGAAGGTCGTACTGTGCGGCGGTGGTCAACGTCAAGGTACGCACCACTACCTTCTTCCTTACTACGGGGCTTACTGTGAACACTGCCATTTGAATTTCTATACTTGAATTAAGTGCAAAATGCTTAAGGCAGTGAAATGAATACTACCTATCCACTCAGTTGTACACTTAACTAACTGACTATTTAATGCTCATAACACACACTTAGGGTGTTACTATTTTAGGCATAACCCTCAGGTGCAAAATAACAGTTATACTTTCATTGACTGCATTCATTCAAACACATAAACAACTTTCCCCATGCTCAAGCAGACGATAGATTCACTGTTCCTAGAAGCAAAACTAATATTAACCATACATCCATTCATGCAGACCTAACATATCATTCCATACTCTCTTGATGGAAAATGCATATAAAAGCCTCCGCACAACAGATTGTGAGCAAATATTCAGACATCCAACTACAGAAACAGATAAATGCAACCACACGCATAAACATTCAATCACTCAACACACTATTTAACGTGGTTCACTCCCCTAGGTGGGAAGCTACGTCCACAAGAACTGTGTTTGATATTTCTTTTAAGGAAGGGTTCACAGTTCTTAGCCGTGCACCCAGCTGTGGCTCTCTTCTTGCTTAGATAGGTCTCTGCACACTCAGCTGCAAAGCCTTTACAATCTATTCTTGATTCAAAAGATATTACAATACAATATGATCACCATAACATTCACCAACAATGGCCAACAACGACCAACAATGACCAACCCTTCCTGTATAAAAATGGTTTTCTTAAATAGATCATGCCGGAAGGTCGTGTCTTTACAACATTGAAGATCGAAAACCTTACGGTTTTCAAACCACTACGGTCCCTCTGAACCACCATGCCGGCTTCTGACAGTGATTCTGCTGTCATGGCAGTCCCCCATGCCTTAGATCCATTGCTTTCATCCTTCCTGTTGCACGCACACCAATAGGTCATCCACTTCGAGCCTCCCTTCAACTGACTGACTCGTGCAACTGGCTTAGCCCCTAGTTGCTTTCTCTATAGGTCGTCTGTCCCTTAATGGCCACGTACAACTAGCTCAAATCCTAGTCACTTTTCATCTTCCATTTTCCTCTTAATGGTTGCGTACCCCGCTGCACGCCAAACTGTCACTTTGCCGACCCGTCCTTTTCTTAATGGACTCATACAGTCGGCTGCCTTCCTGGTCTGCTTATGCCCTCAACTCGGCATTTTTTTAGTAGTCTTACCAAAAGTAAACCGTCACTGGTCTATCCGCTATATCTGGCCCTCCTCCATCTAGTACATAACTTTACTGGCTCCACGTGGACTACTACCTACACAGCACTGAAACTGTGCAGCGCTGATCTTCACGGCATCGTTCAAAACTTGGTACTATGCACATCTTCGTAGCATCCTTCAAAACTTGGTACTATGCACATCTTCACAGCACTATCGATACTTACGAAAAATTTGACATTCTGAATTGCGCACAGCTCAGGTCAATTCAACATCAAAAATGTCACCAAAAATGGCCTTGTTGGGCCAGGCACAACATGCCCCTAACACTTACCTATGGCTCGTCCCCAAGCCACTTTCAACGTCTAGTAACAGAATCTGCTCACCAATCTGAGTGTTTAGCTTGGCTACGAACTCATTATAAGCGTCTGTCAGCTCCTCCATTGTTTCTTTGACCTCCTGCTCCAATTGTTTGACGGTCTCAAGCTCTTGAGGTGTTATCTCCTCGCCAATTTGGCCTTCCACTATTTCTTGGTTGGCTCGCAGCTCTTTCAATTTATTTTCTATGCACTGTGACACCTCCCGGCAACGGAACCATTTGTTGGTTATCAAATGCTGACCAGAGGTTTTATGAAGACCCAGGTTCTGCGTGGTTACCTTAAACCAACAAAACCCCTTCGCACCAGCCCTTTCGGCAACAACCTGCAAGCAGGATGAGGTATCACCCAAGGTGTTTCTAATGGGGCACTGCAGACTCAAATGTCTATAGTGAGTGATGAGTTGATGACTGTAACAAAACTCGCGGCAGCGCACCGGGTATGTGATGCGAAGGTCGGACTGCACGGTGACGGTCAACACTGCGGTCTGCACCACTACCTTCTTCCTTACTGTGGGGCTTACTGCGAAAACTGCCACTTGACTTCCAATACTTGAACTAAGTGCAAAATGCTTAAGGAAGTGAACTGAATACTACTTATCCACTCAGTTGTACACCTAACTAATTGACTATTTAATGCTCATAACACACACTTAGGGTGTTACTATTTTAGGCATAACCCTCAGGTGCAAAATAATTGTTATACTTTCATCGACTGCATTCATTCAAACACATAAACAACTTCCCCCATGCTCAAGCAGATGATAGATTCACACTTCCTAGAAGCACAGCTAATATTAACCATACATCCATTCATGCAGACCTAACATATCATTCCATACTCTCTTGATGGCAAATGCATATAAAAGCCTCCTCATAACAGATTGTGAGCAAATATTCAGACATCCAACTACAGAAACAGATAAAGGCAACCACACGCATAAACATTCAGTCACTCAACACACTATTTAACGTGGTTCACTCCCCTGGGTGGGAAGCTATGTCCACAAGAACTGTGTTTGATATTTCCTTTAAGGAAGGGTTCACAATTCTTAGCCGCGCACCCAGCTGCGGCTCTCTTCTTGCTCAGATAGGTCTCTGCGCACTCAGCTGCAGAGCCTTTACAATATATTCTTAATTCAAGAGATATTACAATACAATATGATCACCATCACAATCACCAACAATGGCCAACAACGACCAACAATGACCAACTCTTCCTATACAAAAATGGTCTTCTTAAATAGATCATGCCTGAAGGTCGTGTCTTTACAACATTGAAGACCGAAACCCTTAGAGTTTCCAAACCACTATGGTCCCTCTAAACCATCATGCCAGCTTCTGATAGCGATTCTGCTGTCATGGCAGTCCTCCATGCCTTAGATCCATCACTTTCAGCCTTCTTGTTGTGTGCACACCAACAGGTCATCCACTTCGACTGACTGACTCGTGTGACTAGCTCAGCTCCAAGTCGCTTTCTCTGCAGGTTGTCCATCCCTTAATGGACACGTACAACTGGCTCAGCTCCCAGTTGTTTTCCATCTTCCGTTTTTCTCTTAATAGTCGCGTACCCTGCTGCACACCAAACTGTCACTTTCCCGACCTGTCCTCTGCTTAACAGACTTGTACAGTCGGCCGCCTTCCTGATCTGCTTATGCCCTCAACTCGGTATCTTTTCAATAGTCTTAAAAAAAGTAGACCACCACTGTTCCATCCGCAATATCTAGCCCTCCTCTATCCAGTGCATAACTTCACTGGCTCCATGTGGCCTACTACCTTTGCAGCATTGAAGCTGCGCAACACTAATCTTCACGACATCCTTCAAAACCTAGTACTATGCACATCTTCGCAGCACTCCAGATACTTAGGAAAATTTTGATATTATGAACTACGTACAGCTCAAGTCCATTCAACATCAAAAATGTCACCAAAAATGGCCCTGTTTGGCCAGGACCAACAATAAGTTTGTTGATTTCCCTGATAAGTCTGCTAATTTTGCTACCATTGGTTTGGATTTGGCTGTGCTTTCCATGGAGTTGGTGAAGAGTTCCAATTTTGTTGGCCTTGATTATAGTAGGCTTGATTGCTTGGTTGGTATGGTCTGACAAAATTACTCCTTCTTTGATTAATAAAATAGAGCTCTTATATTGCTCCTTCAATTACAGGATCTTGAATAGTAGCTTTACATGAGTGTAAGAGGGGAAATTTATCAGTGGAGTGATCGTCAGTGTAGAGACCACATATTTCTATGGTGTTTAATGTGAACTGCCCCTTCTCATGTTACTTTCTACAACGAGGACAGAATACTGCCAATGCTTGGTTAATGTCATCCTACTTCTTCTTTATTTGGAGTGCATCAAGTTGCATGGCCAATGATTGTAGGATGTCAGTTTTCATGTCATCAAGGAGGTTCCCTAGATCATATTTTGTAAGGTTTGGTCATGCAGATGATGATGATGATCCTATGGATAGATGTGTAACCCTTGTCCCAATTTTTGCTTTTCCTGGACCTAGAATGGTTTTTGAATATTTGTAGTATCTGGTCATAAGTTTTCTGGAATATGTCTCCATCTCCCAAGAGGTTTAAGATCTCAAAATTCTCTTCTTTGATCCCTCTAAGAAGGACAAGTTTCAGTGATTCAGGATCTAAGGTGCAATGGTTAGCTCGTTTCTAGCTGAGTTGAAAACGTTGGGCATAGTCTTCTAAGGATTCACGGTCTCCCTGCTGCATACTAAATATTTCATCCCTTGTATCTTTTGCTTTGCAGTAGTCCCTATATTTTTCTAGGAATTTCTGTTTCATTTGGTCCCAACTGAAAATACTATTTCCTTCTAAACTTATGAACCACCTAAGTGATAAATATTTCAGTGTGGAGGGAAAAAGTTTCATCTTTTGTGAATCCGTAGTGTAATCAAAGGATCTGCAAACTACCTCAAATTCAAACAGGAATGTGTCAGGATATTCTGAAGTCAATCCATGGAAGTTTGGAAAATTGTTAGGGTTTATATTCTTCATCCTAGCATCTCCAAGAGGTATGCTAATGGGGAACGTGAACAGCTCCCTAGGTTCCTCTTCTTCGTCTGCCATAGTGGTGTTTGAGCTGGAATTAGTAGAGAAGTTGTCTCTGTTTGGATCGTATGTGGAGTCAGCTTCGTTTTTAGAGTTTAGGAATTCAAACTGAGAGTGGTCAGAACTGTTGTTACAGATGTTGCTCATGGGACACTTAGGAAGAAAGTGTCCAAACCTATCCCTTTGCCAACAAGGCATTCATTGGTAAAATCTTTATGTTGTTTTTTTTTTATACGCGATTTTTTTCTTTTTGTTTTGTTTGGTGAAGATGTCTCCTAAAATATTTAGCACCTCCTCGGAAACGGTGCCAAAAAGTGGTGAGCTCTCAGAATGGATGCCTAATGAGGGAAGCTAGACTAGGATCCTACTTTAATTATCAACCCGGGGGATGTACAAACTTCAGAGGTGCAGGAACTATATGTGCTCTTATAGGATAGTTTTTTTCATGGTTGGGTGTTGGTATCAGTGTTTAAGGGTTGCCTAAAAGAAATCAAATAAGCTGGAAAAGGATTTCCTAATCTATGGATGAAAAATACCTATGCTAATAAGTTCAAATACTGAAGATAGTAAATCTTTATTAAAGAATTTAAATGCTGAAAATAGTAAATATGTTCATAAGAATTGACTTGTTGAAAATAGAGAATTTAGAATATGAAAGTGAATACTGAAAACGTAGCGGATCTATTCTAAAATAATGAACTATGGATCTTTAATCTAAGAAGCAATTACTGTAAATCAAATGCATAAAACTAGAAGTCTGGTCTAACCTATTTAATTGCCAAAACCAAGTTCAGAATACCATTATCTAATGCTATGAAGTAATCAAAATGTCAATATGTGAATATCATTAATTAACCACAGTATTGAAAGTAATCAATCCTTATGAACAACCATAATAATGGGAGAGTTCCTAAGTTTTAAGATTTGGATCATTGTTTCAAAAGCAATGCAAGTACATAAGGAAATAGATGCTTAAAATATGATTTGGAAGAATGTTTCTACAAGACTACTAAAACAGTGTTACAGAACTACATAATGTGTTATAAACTACTACGGAATCAGGCTTGTCTCATTACTACAGAAATAAAATCATACTAATTAATGCCATTCAAATACTTTCATATGTAATATAGATTTCAGTCAATGTAAAACACATATTGAAAAATACCTGAATAGTAAGGTCTCTTGACTTACATGTTGGAGGGGCCCTCTCCAACCTGTACTCAGGAGTGATTGAAACTTATAGATGCCGAATTGAAAACAACATCAAATCTTTATTCAAAATAGTAGCTTCATAGTTTAACAAAAGTCTGTAACTCAAAGTATCTTGACAGTATAAAAATGTAAAACAATGGTTCTCAAAAATGGCAATAGGATCCTCTCGCTAGCCAAGAGGCCCGTATATATATGCCTCTAATGCTTAACCAAACTTAGATGTTTAATTGTCAATTTTGTTTGAACATGTGTTCTCTCTAGAAATTAGTAAAATGGCGCTGAGCTTTGCATGAACTTTCAGTCCACTACTTGATCTGTGTGTTTGTCCTTTAGTGTACCTGGACCTGCTCAATCATACTCGATTTTCACATAATTAGTTTATTGAACATGCATTTAAATATACAAGAATAATCTTTAAAACAACTTCATTAAATAATCAAGGTAAATCATTTCTCTCACAAAACAAGTGTATTTCTTCACCCTTTCTTGTGTTTTTGCTGTGGGGAAAGGCTATCAGTACCTGTATCTTGGACTCATTAGTATGACTTGAAGAGATACAGGTATTTTTTTTAAATATGTTCATGATTAAGGTTATGATATGTTAGTCTTCATATTATTTAGGTTAGTACAATATTGATTAATTTTAGACTTGTTTTATCACCCTAGTAAAACTATGAATGCGTGTCAATGATAGAAGACATTCATTGATTAGGGTTATGACACTTATGATTGTACTAATGCACTGTGGTATTATATGAGGATGATGTTGTCTACTAACATGAAAGGTATAGATCAAGTTCTAGATCAAGAGCATATGACCATGGTGACATGAAGACAAAGACTCATACATAGCCATTATAGAAGCTCTATTTACGAGGTATGTATAATTTGGTTAACTTATGAGTTATGCAGGTTACTAAGAACAAGTCATTGAATAGAACAAGAAGATATTGTTTGGGTATGTTAGACATAACTAGAAAACATGATAACCAGATATGTTTTTCCTATCTTTTGTATGAATGATAATGATTATTCTTGAAGTTAGAAGTTTAAGTAATCAAGGGTTTATGCATATTATGGTTCTTACTTTGATTGATGATATGACTAACCAAAAGAGTCCTATGGTCAAATAAGAATATAAATGAGTAAAGAAGTCTTCCTTGAAACCTTGAATACTAACGCTTATTACCTACGTATGAAATTACCATGACCATACATAAGATTATTTAGAATCATAATGTTTTGATAGTATTGAGATTATACTAATGTATGTATGGTTATGTATGAGATCTTGAGGATAACACAATGGTGACACTAGTGCACACTTAAGCATGCATAGTGGTCTAGGATGGATATAAGTTCAAGGATAGATAATCTAGGAAGTAAAGATCAAGAGGGAGCACACTCTAGTAGTTCCTGCAATAAAGCAAAGATTGAGAGGGAGTCAACCAACAAGCAAACAAAGATAAGTATTTAAATTGTCATTTCTTGTATATATGATTTTGTTCAACCATGTACATACTTATGTTCCTAGATTTAGGATGTATATTATGCATATTAGAAAAGTTGCATTAATGAACAAGATACTACTAATATGCAAGTAATGGGTAAGTGGCCTATGGTACTGTACAACATTCCATTTCTACTTATCTAGAATGAAACCTCTTTGCTGACATGTTGGGAGTTGTGCACACTCTTAACAATGTTCTGGTAGAGATGGAAGGCATCTAGAAAGTTACGTGATATGGATAAATGTTGTATTGAAGCATTGCCTAAGATAATTGCATGACTGTATGACATATGTCTTTATGCATAAGAATGTGTTTTTTGAAAAACTATGAGAAGTTTCTAATCATACAATTGAATCTGACTTGTAGGAAAGATCGTGTACAATCACCTACAAGGACAACAACATTTGTTCTAGCAACGAAGTTCAAGAAAACTATCTATTGAATATATTGAAGAATTTGAAGTTCCCAGGATCCAGGATGAAGTAATGGAAGGATGCCATTATCAAGGAGTAGCATTCGATCATGAAGAATGATGTTTGGGATGTGAAGGGAAGCCTATTGTGACTTCCAAGTGGATCTATAAGATCAAGCATGTTGCATATGGTAGCATAGAGAAATACAAGGTGAGGTTTTTAGCTCACGGCTTCTCCCAAAAAAGAGGGGATAGATTATGAAGAGACTTTTTCACCTGTATCCAAATACACTTCCATTAGATCAGTACTTTCCCTAGTTGTAGTGATGAAGTGGAAGATACACCAGATCGATGTCAAGACAACTTTCTTGAATGGTGTACTCGAAGAGGAAGTGTATGTGGAGAAGCCACTTGATTTTGAGACACATGACAGGGAGTCATATGTGTGTAGGTTGAAGAAAGCCTTGTATGGCTTGAAGCAAGCTCCTAGGACCTTGTATGGTAGGATAAACAACTTTCTATCCAATTTGGGCTTTACCAAGAGTAAAGTGGATTCCAACCTTTACTACAAGGTTGAGGAAGGAAATCCTCTGATACTACTACTGTATGTAGATGACCTATTTGAGACAGGTGAGGACGCGTTGATTGCCGACACGAAATGGAAGCTTGCTACCCAGTTCAAGATGAAGGACTTGGGGTTGATGCACTATTTTCTAGGCATGGAGGTGTGGCAGAGAGTAGATGGGATCTTCCTTGGACAAGGAAAGTATGCAGTAGAGATCCTGAAGAGGTTCAGGATGATGGACTACAAGGCCATGGCCACACCTATGGAATTGAACCTGAAGCTCCTGTGTGATGCTTCATTTGAGCCAGTTGATGTCACTGTGTATCGTCAGATGATTGGGTCCTTGATGTACTTGACGAACAAAAGACCAGATATTTGCTTTGTGGTGAACACATTGAGCCAATTATTGACAGATCTAAGAAGTGTTCACCTGGTTGCTGTAAATCATATTCTGAGGTACCTGAAGGGTACCGTTGATTATGGGCTCAAGTATGATGCGAAAAAAAAGTTTAACCTGGAGGTTTCTATTTATTCGGATTGGGCAAGCAATGCAATGATTGGAAGAGAACTTCGGGGTGCTACTTCAGTATTGAATCCAGTATGATCTCTTGGTTTAGTAGGAAGCAGTCCTGTGTGGCTCTGAGTATAGCCAAAGCAGAGTATGTCCCAGCTTGTTCGACTAGTTGTGAGGCAGTATGGCTTAGGGAGCTATTGTATGATTTTTTTGATCTCCAACTAAGTGCTACTTGTATATATTGTGACAACCAGATTTGTGTGAAGTTGTCGAAGAACGAAGTGTTCCATGACAAGTCGAAGCACATTGAGATCAAGTTCCACTATATCAGGGATATGGTGTAGAGAAGAGCAGTGAAGCTTCTGTATGTTGCAACGGACAAGCAGATAGCCAATGTGTTGACCAAGCCACTGTCCAGAGTGAAGTTTGAGTACTTCAAAGAGAGGCTTGGTGCACTTCATATCGAGATTCCTTTCAAGGGGAAGTGATGAGTCCGGAGACACAGATGCACACGAGCCATTCTCACATGGTGGTAGGTGTGTCATCCCATGGTGCAGATATAAAGGCTGGGGCCATTCCAACATGGTTGAAGTGTGCCTTCCCATGGTCGTTGATGTAAGAGCTGTGCTATTCGAGTAGGGTTGAAGTGTGTCTTCCCATGGCTACGATATAAGTGTTGTGCCATTCGAGCATGGTTGATGTGTGTCTTCCCATGGCTGCAATATAAGTGTTGTGCCATTTCTATCATGATTGAAGTGTGTCTTTCCATGGCTATGGATATAAGTGTGATGCCATTCTCGCATGGTTCAATTGTGTCTTGCCATGGCGTAGATATAAGTGCTGATACTTTCACGGATGGTTGAGGTGTGTCTTCCCATGACGGTGAGTGTAAGTGCTGTGTGATGTGCATCTGGGTTGTGCTCTGTGGACGATGAGGTGATCTTAAGACGATGTTGTGACAGTAGGGTACATAGGTTTTGCAAAGGCATGTAATCAGTCCTGAGATTCTCTTGCAGGTTTTGCAAAGGCAGTGTAATCACTCCTGAGAGATCTTGCAGGTTTTGCAGACGCAGTGTAATCAGTCTTGAGGTGTACCTACTTGATGGCTTGCTCACGGAAATGATGAAGACCTACATGGAGGCTAGACCTACATCAAGCATGAAAAAGGGCTGGCTCTGTATAACTTCCTATGATGAGAAGAATTGAGAGATAGCACCATTGATCGAGATGAAGAGTACAACAGCGGTGACGATGATGCTCCGTGATCTAGTGACGATGATACAACTCCAGTATTGAAGACTTGTGCCTATATGTATTGATGACTTGTGTCAAGAGAATACCTTCCTATTTAAGTGGGAGTGTTGATGTATTTGTAAATTCGGAAGATATTCACTTGTATATTGTATTTGTACTTTATTGTATCCCCAACGAAGATGTATTATTCCTCCGATTGGAAGTGTCATCAATTGTACTTGCATGTGTCTCAAGTTATATTGTAAGAGTCATAACTTATACTTGATGGGTTAATAGACCACCTTGATGGGGTCGGACCTGTATGAGTTATGTGGGTTAAAGGGTTATTAGACCACCCTAGTGGGGTCATCCTAGTTAGTTTTATGTTAAGTTGTTAAGTTGGGGCCAACTTAGTTGAGTAAAGTTTAAGTGAAAGTTAGTGTATAAATAGAGAGTGTGTCTCTCTCATTTTATACATTGTCTTATTCACTCACTTTGCATTAGTGAGCGAAGAGGAGGGTGTGCACAAGTGGAGGAGGGCCATGGTGCTGAGGATATCTATATCTTGGGTTTGATCATGGTGATACTTGTATTGATGCTTATTCTATCTCTGAGGAAGTTGCGGGGTTTTTCACCTTCTTGGTTTTCCCCAATGAAATGTTTTGTGTCTCTTGTCTCTTGTCTCTTATGCTTGATATGATGTACTTGTTGTTCTTTCAGTTAAGATCCTAGATCTATTGAATTAAATGATGAAAAAGTAACATTTCTGTACCGCTGGTTGGTTCTAATTTTGATTCTGGTTTTGGTTTGGCAGGGTTGGTAGGTTCTTTGTTTTCCACTTGGCGATGAGCTGTGGGAAATCCTCGACAACATGGTCTGCTCTGCTTCAATATGTGCACTGCGAGGCCTGATTTGGGAAATCCCTTGCGAAATGTCCTTGTTTCCCACAGTTATAACATGTAGGAGGTCCTCGACCTTGTCCGGCATCCCCCCCTCTTCCTGCGCCACCACCATGTCCTCCACGAAATCCTCCACCGAACCTCCTTGTGGCAATCCATATTGCGCCTACTGATCTTGTGGCTCCTGATACTGCGGCTGGGGGTATTGAGGTTGTTGGTAGTGCGGCTGCAAGTAATGAGGTTCTTGGTACTGTGGTGCGCCGTACTGCGGTTTCCTGTACTGTCCTTGGTTAAACTGCGGTTGTTGTGACCCCAACTGTTTCTCTTCTCCCTTCACCAGATATGAATCCATGTTTCATTCTTGCAATAGTTCATGGTCCCTACAATCCTTCTCATCGTGCCCCACCGATCGATAGAATTTACAATATAGACTTCCTGGTTTCGACACTATATTTTGTAAGTATATGCAGTCCTCTGGTCGATGCCCCCTAGCCTGGAAAACGTGACACCATGGCATACTTTCCTAGCGAAGGGCGTTCGACCCCCCCGAATTCAAATACTGCTGAAATGCTGAACAGTTATCCTTATGGTGGCCTTCCGTCCTGCATCTAGTGCACCATATATCTATGTGGGTATCTTTTCCTTGCTTCAGGTCCTGCAGTTGGAGCATCAACGTAGCCAGCTGTGCTTGTATCTTATCCATTCCAGATCAAGTTTCTTCGATCGACGAAGCCTCAAGCATCATTGCAATTTCCAACACTTTAGCTTGGTCCGCAACCTTCTGCTGCCTCAATGATCCTTGGATATGCGGCACCAGCCCGGCGATAAACCACTCCTTATGTTGCATGTAGTTTATCGAAAAACTTAGTTTCGCTATCAGTGTCTTGTATCTCTGATCAAACTCCCATACCGGCTCATTTAGGTATTGCCTAATCTCCTTGAGCTTAGTAATGTACTGCGCCTGTGATTTGGGTTTTCTAAATTCCTGAATCATTGTTGTTTTAATTTCTGCCAACGTTTTTCCCGGTGTTCCCTTCGGAACCTTGGTAATCTTTATGAACTAGTTTTTACAACGTAATCTTCCACCGTGTGAGAATCAGCATTCTTTGTCCTATAGGAACCATTTCACTAACTCAGATTCACTTTATATCATATTTTTTCCTCATTTTTCCTCTGACCCGCTTGTTGCATCACTATAGCAGGCGTACCTGCGAGTTGCATTACTTTATGGAGGTTTTCTTGGACGATCCTGCCGGCCATTCTTGCAAGAGAGTGGACCACCCCAAGCACCTCCGCATGATTCTCGAATGATGTATATGATACAAGATTCGATTGAATCCTAACAAATGCATCTCTGTTGTAAGGACGGGTCGCCTTCTGGGCTTCATAGTTTCGAAAGAGGGTATTAGATTCGATCCTCTCAAAGTTGAGGCAATACTTCAGTTGCCTCCTCCGCGTAATTTGTTACAACTTCAGAGCCTCCAAGGGAGAGCCACTTTTCTAAAACGTTTCGTAGTTAATTATGCTAATATTACCAAAGGTTTTGCGTGCTTATTGAAGAAGGAAACACCTTTTATCTGGGATGGGCGAGCCCAACAGTCTTTCGACGCCCTTAAGAAAGCTTTGGTATCAGCCCCTGTGCTTAGTCCACCAGACTTCGCACGAGATTTTATCCTTTCTGTGGTCACATCTCAAGAGACGATTGGCATGGTCTTCATCCAGGTTGATGATGCGCTTGTTGATCATATCATCTATTACCTTAGTCGAAATCTAGTAGACGTTGAGCTAAGGTATACTCATGTGGAAAAGCTGGCGCTCGTGACTGTTCATTCAGGCCAACGGTTATGACATTAGATTCTGCTTAGAGCCACCACTATTGTCGCACATATCAATCCATTTCAGTTCGTGCTATCATGATTCCTTATCGGGGGGAAGTACAATAAATGGATTGTTATCCTTCAGGAATTTGATCTCGATTTTGCTTCGGGGAAGTTGGTGAAATCATTGGTATTTGCTGAGCTTATGTCGGACCTTCCAAGACTTGATGAGGATTTCATTCATGAAGATTCCTTTGTGGATGAGCACTTATTTCTTATCTCGTTAGAGGACCCTTGGTATGGGGATGTCATTGTATATCTCCAAACTTTGAAGTTTCCTCCGCACTATTCACGAGATGAGTGACGGCATGTGAAACATCACGCTAAAGATTATACTATCGTTGGTGACACTTTGTATCACCAAGGGAAAGACTCTATTCTCCATCGTTTCTTAACACACGAAGAAGCAGAGTGGGTGCTTTATGATTGCCATGCTAGGGCCTGTGGCGCTCAATTATTCGGGCTTGCTACAACCCAACGTATTATGCGAGTTGGTTATTTTTGGCCTTCTATTGCTTGGTTTTTCAACCAAGCATGTGCAAAGATGCACCTATTAACTTGTAATAGCAATTTCAACATAAAATAAAAGCAATTATGAATAAATTAATATAATTTGATCTAACATAAGCATGTGTAAATAAATAAAAGACTAGATTTCAAACATAAGCAATAAGATCTATAACAAAAACAAGAAATTAAGAAATTTAATCTTTTGTATTACCTCAAGTGGTGAGGATGGTGAATGTTGAGCAGCTCCAAGGTTGAGAAGCTCCAATGTCCAATGGTCTCTTCTTCTCCAATGCTTCAATGGGGTTCTTCAAACTCGAAATGGGAGGCAATGGCTGTCAAAGGGAATTTGGCATCATAAGGATAGGATGAAATGTGGATGAATAATGAGGAGCTCCTATCACATTTTTATTGTTTTTGGGTGATGGGTAGTACCATTATGGTTTTAAGGAAACCAATGGTATGGACCAACATGGTTTAGGTCTCTTTTTCCCTCTTTTTTTTGTTTTTTTAATATTTTAATATTTTTATTCCCTTTTAATATTTTTTGGGAATTTTTGACCCTTTTTTAGGGTGTTTTGTGTTTTTTTGAGGAAAAATACATTTTTTGAGGGGAAAAAGGTGTATTATGGTCTTTTTGGTGACCATTTGAAGGTTTTGGAGGCTCAAAAGGTGGAAAAAGTGGACAAATGGGTCATGTGAATAAGGGAGTGAGCTAGTGAGCACTTTTTGGGTGTTAACAGATAGCCCCCTAATGTGTGAGGGCAGGAGCTCATCGTATGTCCGATAGACATCATAGCTCTTTTGTATTTTTTCCTGGGTTTTGGAGAAGAGAGGAGACCGATTGGAGACTGGAACAATGGCCCCTTGGAAGCTACAAAAACTAAAAAAATACATGGCCTCAAAATGAATGAGAAATAATCTCTTATAATGGACGAGGCGGGCATACCCATGCTGGTGTCAAGACATATACATAACAATTAGGCCCAAGAAGGGGGACCTGAATAATACATAAAAGTATGTTGGTACATCATAATGGTCCAGAGGGGACATAATGTTGGGACGTAGTCATGATTATACCATGACTGATCTCAATAATTGATACACTGGAAAAGAGCAACAACCATTCTGAAAAAGGTTTCAGAAGGGTTGATGAACTATTGGAGCTGAAGGTATCCAACATCTGTAAGGACTCAAAGACTATGAGCCAATCTCTGAGGAATTTATGTAACTGTATACTCGAGGGAGTATAAAACTCGATTACATCTTGAAAACTGTCACTGAGTGCAACCCGGATATCCATAGGAATGTGTAACTGGTTGTTTTCTAAAAAAGACTCATAAATGTGGTAGAGTCAGGTGATATCTGGGGTCTTCAACAAATAACTAAAAGGACCGATACCCTATACAAGTCTCGACGATGCGATCAAGGTGTTGAAGTCAAGCATGTGAGAAACAATCATTTCGAGAGGCATTGAGGACTCCTTTCAAAATAATCCATAGGCACTCATCACTAATGGTGATGAGTCCAAGGCACAGGGCCCTCTAGGTCTATCCTCTGGAATAGATTTGGTTGGCGTCGACAGAAGGAGACCGACAACTACCAAGGTGATGATGTTTACTTGATAGGAGTGTGAGGTGTAAAACTAAAGTGTGATAGTACTGATGGTAGGACGAACATACTGTGGGGATGGGGAATAACTGGGGTCATAGAGTGGGTGGACTCAAACTTCCTTTGTTCAGAGCATGATGATATGGTTGACCTGGAAGCATCTGAAACTGATGTTTAGTTGTGGGGGTCATAGCTTTAAGGGATTAGGGGTATGTATTGTAGACTGAAGTGACTCTAGGGGGATAAGCTGATGGATGCTATGGGGAGATTTTCAGGGTGACATACTGCAGAATACTCTGAAGAAAGGAGACCATAATGGGGAAGCTGCCATATGAGTAGACATGATCTGTTGCGGTGCTGAAAAGCTCCGTTGGGTCCTTCTTCATGGTTTTAATGAGCTCCAAGAAGGGATAAAATTGTGCTATGAAATGGTACTGTCTTGTGGATTTATGCAAGCCCAGGACTGTTTATGCTCGTGAGTGCTTTCATTTTTAAGGAGTCTGAAAATAATAAGAAGACTCTGAATTTGTGGATGAGTACCGTCCTGTGGATTTCTACAAGCCTAAGACGGTGATTGCTCATGTTTGCTTTCAATTTTAGGGAGTCTGAAAGCGGTAAGTAGACTCCATTGGTGTTCTTTTTCATATGTTAGTCTCCAAGGCCCAAAAAAGTATAAAATGATGCAAATGGAGAACTCTTCTAGCCAATGTGACTAGAGTATTCATTTTTCATAATTAGTCTACAAGGTCTAGAAAAGGAGTAAACTTATACCAAGTAGATGCCCTTTCAAATACCTTTAGCGAGCATGAAAGGAAGCAAGATTGCTCAACAATCTTTTCATTGTTTTAGGAGTCAGAAAAGAGCTTAATAGAAACTCCCTAAGTGCCTTTTTCGTAAAGGAATTGCTCGGCCCAAAAAAGGGATAAAATTATACCGAACAAAAGTAATGGAGAGGAAAGGAGGAAGTGTTCAATCAAAGGGAGAGTATGGGGATCAAGCATGGTGATAGGGGGGGACACTAATGGGGCCTCCTTGCGGGTTGATGAAGGGTAGAAAAACAACTCCCTAATTGCAGTATGGATGGAGTGGTGGGCTCATGTATAGGTTGTGATGCGAAAATTTGTAAAATCTGACGGCTGTCAATGTAGCACGCAAATCGAAGGGACGACAGGCATGTGATAAAGTGCCCAAAAAATCTCGAGGTGAGAGCGAGAAATGATCTCAAGCATCGTCACGAGCACAGAAAACTGAATCTGGCAATATAAAGATCGTAAAAAAGAGCAACGACCGATGTGGCACGCAAACCAAGGCAATGAGGGGCATGGAAAAAATGTCTCAAAAATATGGTGGTGAGAGTGAGAAATGATCTCAAGCATCATCACAAGTTCAGAAAACTGAATTCGATGGTATGAAAATTGCCAATAAACTAACAACAACCGATGTGGCATGCAAATCGAGGTGGCATGGGACATGGAAAGAATGCCCAAAATTTTTTGGTGAGAGCGAGAAATGATCTCAAGCATCATCATAGGCACAGAAATATGAATCCAGCGGTGCAAATGGTGCAAAAAGCGGAGGTCATAAGGACTCCAGAATGGTCAAAGCAAATAACTAGGTTAAAAAATGGCTACAAATAAAGGTGATCCCACCAAGCCAAGGATGCAGTGGTGGGGAGAAATGATGACCCGCGGGGGAAGAATACTAGGTGTATCAAATCAAATCAAATATACAAGTGATATCTGACGTAAAAAATGGTTGAGATCATACATGTGAAAAAGTGAGCAGGGTTAATGACCTGCCCCCATGCTATGTGCATGGGGTTTATGATTGTGGATCACATATGTGTTGGTTTGAACAATGGGGTCATTGAAATAATGAGATAGATGTGATGAGGAAGGTTCAAAATAATTGATCATGCCCCCTATCCCAGGTTTGAGGTAGTCTATTATGCCCCCTAACTCAAAGGTGTCAATGTGGTGCAGATGTTGTCTCAGAGAGGGATCAATAGGGCATTAAGCAACTGTTGGCGGGGGGTATACCATGAGGCTATGGGCCGTGGTGGCATACTGAAGTGATGATATGATGATGGGGTATTCCTCTTGTGGGGTGGATTCCCCCAGTATCTCCGATGAGAATTTTGATGATGATGAGTAGGCAAGGTTTTGGTCCTACCCCCATGTTGTGGACACGTGTTTTCCTCATCGATTTGAAAGGGTTGAACATGTGTGTCAAAGGGATCAATGGAAGGGGTCGACTAGACAGAGGGGTCTCCATTGGAAACCATGTAAATTGTGTTAATAACTTATGAGGAGGAAGATGGTGGGGGATGAATTTCCTCAATGAGAGGAGGGGATATCTCTAGGTCGGCATTATTCAATTCGTATAGTGCTGCTCTATAATCTAGGAGATCAAGGCAGTGATGTGAATAATGGCCGTAGATTCCGTATATCGCACAAGGGTGGTTTGTGCACAATTATTTATCGCGGGGCTAAGGGGGTGGTTCCAGTTTAACAACTGGAACATTGGTGTCGTCATCCAACATATTCATGTGTTCTTGAAGTGTCAGTAGTTGTGGACAGAGATGGGTAGCATGGCCTATATCATCGCACAAGGAGCACTTAGGGAGCACATGGGTTGTTGGGGGATTCTTCGCTAATTTGGGGGTCACTGGGGGGGTGCGAGTTGGGGGTCTAGTGGTGTAGGTTTGCGGACATCTACCCCCAATGTGGCGGGATTGAGGAGGAACGTAACTAGATGTTGATGTAGTGCCCCGTGTTGTAGGTGGTCTATTTTGTTGTATCGAAACACTAGGTGGGGGATGGTTTTGGAGGTTGGGTACGCCGGTTGGTGGATGGTTCGACATATTCATGGGTTTTATCGGTTGTAGAACAATGGTTGGATCCGGTGGGGGATTTGGGGCAAGTAAGTACCATACAGGTAATCCTAACGTTAAATCTGGAAGGTTGAGTGTAGCCATTACTAGCGTGCTGACAACTCCTGAAAATGGAAACAAGAATGGCATAGTATGAATCGGTGTTGTTCCGATATGAATAGGCACGATGGGTGCTTGTGGTAGTGGTTGAGGTTGTTGAGGATGTTGTTGTTCATTGTGCAATAATGTGCACAAATCAGATAGTTTAGTTACTAGGAGAGGGGGTGGGATAGAAGGGAAAGTGGTGGTCATGGGATTATCCGAATATATCTCCGGTCCGACTGAGGAGACGAACGATGTGGGTGCATTTTTAACGGGTTGTTCGATCATGGGAAGAACATTGTTGGGCGATGCGGGGGCATTGGGATCATAAGATGTAATTTGGTTGATTCTGACTACCCGTCCTTCATGGGGGGAACATCATGAGGCGGAAAACTAAAGAAGCGATAGCTTTCATTTTATACATGTATCTTCATCCCAGAAGGAGATTGTAATCAAGTTGGGCATTAATGCCCTCTATATCTATGAGAACTAGTTTTCCCCCAAGCTGTATGGGTATGCTCACTAACAAACCTTTAGGTTGAGCTGCACGGCCATCGTAAGCTCGCAATGCGGTAGTTGACGGTTCTAGCGTTGGGGATCCACGTTTCTGCCATACAAAAGTTGACATAATGCAGGTGGAGGCACCTTCATCGATTATGCATTGATGAACGATGAGGTTGCGAATGGACACATAAACTTGAAAAGCTAGAGATGAAGGAAGACAAGGTTTGGCTTGGTCTAAGTCGAAAGCCATCATATTGGATTCGTTAGGGTCTATAGCACCAATGGAAGATAACAACAATTTTCTCTGTGTAGGAGAATTTTTTAGGATTTCGAGAGCGGACATAGTAACGGGGGACTGAGCTAAATCCTCTGCAATGTTATAGTTGGAAGCTGCATGAGCGTTCGGGTTATTATTAATTCGTCTCAAAGGGAAACGAGGTGCTTTTGGACCCCCGTAATTGGGCATATTTGGTATGCGAAGTGGTTGATCAATTGGGAGAGTACTCGACGATGGGTCGGTAGGTGTGGTCTTAGGGGCGGAGCCGTATTGATTTAGATGGGTTTGAAGATTGACATCATTTGATGACATCATTAGCAAATGGTGAGTGTTGGACTTTGCATGCTGGTAATCAACTGCTGTATAGGTAATTTGCTGTTGTGTTGCAGCGGATCCTTGAGGGGGATCATTTGGATGAGTGTTTACCTTGCCTTGGTTTGGTAAGGTATTTTGCAATATCATGGGTTGTGGCTGAGGAGGAGGTGCTGGTTGTGCAGGATGTCCTTGTCGTTGGGCGTCGTTGGTCCAGAGTTGACGCGCTCGATCTAAATGGGGACAATTATGTGTGTAATGGCTGTAGACGCCACATATGGAACATGGATGGTTTGTTCTCAAGTTATTATTTTGTCCTGTTTCGGTGGACGGACAGGGTTTTGTTTGTGGCGAGCAACATTATTATTATTTGGGGGATTAGGTCGTGGTCCACCTTGGTTGTGTTGCTAGTTGTTTCCATGGCTATGCCCTCTTCCACAATTTTGTTGACCTCCTTGGTTACACTGGTTGTTCTGGTTTGGAAGTTGGTTTTGTTGTGCATACACATGCCCTTGGGTAGTAGGTGGGTTTTGAGGTCGTGCAGGCTCTGGAGCAGGTTGTGGTGGGTAGTAAGTAGGAGGGTTATGAGGTGGACATGGTGCTTGTTGTGGTTGTGGGTAACCTTGAGCTGTTGGAAGTGTTGGAGCAAAAGGTGCTTCCTGTTGAGGATAATAAGCCACTTGGGCTTGTGGTTGAAATGGAGTCTGATGGGCCTACCTGATATAATATGGAGTTGGTGCATAAGTTGATGGTGCTTTCCCATAACACTATGGTGGACATGAGGGTCCATGAGTGTGGCGGGTTTGTATTATTGGAGCATACGAAGTTGTAGCTCCAGAATGAGATGTAGCCCTAGAAATGTCTAGGGCATTGTTTGCACTCATCATGGTAAAAGGTTTGTTTTGCACCATAACCTAATCGATAATACTGTCGGCAGCATGGGATGCCCCCGACGCGTCATGGCGAGATGGATCGCCATGCGGGGCATCCGGTAAAATGATGTATAGATATCCAGACTGGGCATATATGAGTTTTAACTGCTAGTCTTTTAAGATGGCTTCTTCATCCGACTGGGGTCGTTCATAAGTTACATCTTTGGCTATAAGAGGGAGGAGTGATTTGAGGAACCAATCCAAAAAGATACGGTTGTCAAGCTTTATCTTGCAGAGGCTACGGCGCTTACGCCACTCATGGATATGATCAGTGATGTGTGTGGCAGTGTTCTGTCTAGAAGACAAAAGTATTTCCACTCCTGCATCATAGTGTATAGGTAGTTGAAAGAACCGAAGGAACGTTGAGGCGAGGGATGTAAAAGTGGGGTGGGTCCCATGTGGCTGCTCAATGTACCACTTAGCTGCAGAGCCAGTGAAATTTCTTTGTAAAAGTCTCAGTCTAATAGAATCATCTACTATGGAGTTTGAGTAACACCATGGGTGAAACGACATGATATGGTTTTGGGGATCTTCCCCAGCTTTTCCTTGAAATTTTGGGATATCTGAGGAAAGCTTTATGGGCATGCGGGGCCACGAAGGGTCATATCTAATAGGGTCATTGGTTAACCTTGCCAGGTCTAGTATGTTTAGACTAGCCATGTATGGAAGACTGGAAGATGGGTGTGGCATGGTCATTGGGGCATAATTGCTAATGGTAGCATTATGGATTGGTCGAGTGCCCCCTAAGGGTGTGCTAGGTGTGAAAGGGATGTGTCCTCCGGTCGATGTGGTGTGGGAGGGACCTGCGCTCCCAAGTGCAACATGGGTTGCAGATGGGTTAGGAATGGTTCTAGTAATCACTAGGATCTGGGTAGTGGCGATGAGGGAGGAGGTGACCCCCATATTGGGCATACCTAATATAGGTGTTGGTCTTGTGTTGGACATGCCTAAAGCAGGTGTGGCCCCTATATTAGGATTTCCTAAGGGGGTTGTGGATACCCTGGTTGTCACGGTAGTAGTGGGGGTTTTCGATGTAGCCCCAACAACATTGGTGAAAAGGGGGTCATATTGTGATCCATCCATGGGGGTGGTTGGTGATGTCTCGATAGGGTGTTTGGAATCAGCCTCAGAATCAGATGTGAAATGAGGTGCATCAGGATCGGATGATTGGGTTATGTGCTGATGACATGTGGAGTCAAGGAATAATGCTCTACGTCTATGACATGTAGAGTTAAGTGTACCCAACTGAGGGGGTTCACCCTGAAAACGCCGGGATCGTCTTAAGTTCTCAATTGTGAGAGATGTCTAGAAATTCCAATGGATGGTGGTGAGATAAAAAAATCAAGATCCTAGTGCAATGATGTGTGCAAGAGGGGAGTGTGAAAAAAAAATGGCTCTCAGGCCAACAACCAACCTCAAAAGCACTTACTATAACAACTATGCTATAGTAAGTGGAGTAATCAAGCAAAAGTGGTCAAAATACCAAAAATCAAGAAGCTCCTAGAAAAACGTGCTGCTCACTAGACCAAGGGGGGTAGCAAATCATGCAAATGCCTAACTAAAAGTGGTATTATGACTCAACAAGGTATATCCTCTACAAGGTGATGAAATCCAAGTCAGACAATATAAAATGTTGAATCAAAGGCTAGATATCCCCCTATCGGGAGGGACACTAGGTAGACAATCCTAAAAATTGGCCACTAAGATACCCCATTCATGACATGTTCGGTTGGGTGAATCTGTAGTTTGGTTCTATCACTACTGTACTTCCATAAGGGTGGTACATCGAGAACTGTGAAAGGTATCCTTCAATTACTGAATGGATAGCGGTATTCCACTTAGGCTTCCAGAACTAGTCTGGCTACTTCAACCCTCCTAAGGGATAGGCCTTCCTGATAAATTGGTGTATAACCATGTCAAGAAATAATAAGGGATTTTTGGTACCCTAAATGTCAACCACTATGTCTCAGATGTAAATAATTGAGGGGTGTTATTGGAACACCTATCCCCCCAATCCTACCTAGCTACAAGATTCTTTAAGTGTTCCCCAAGTGGGGTTAAAGTGTTTGTTGAGTTTAGGTAGATTTTAAGGCTCAGTTAATTAAAAATGTGGCAGATTGGGTGCAAGTGTGATTATTTAACTGAAAAAGAATTTGCCTTGCTTGGGCGATTGATTACAAATTAGAAACAAGATGATTTCAATTTGCAAAAAATAAAAGGCTTTTTCTCAAATGTAAATGCTTTAACAAAAAATAATTCAAAAACTATGGACTTTTGAAATATTTTTTGAAAGAAAAGCAAATATCGTAAAATTTGCAAGAAATAAATGGATTTCTAAGTGCTTCCTTGGCCAAAATATTGAGCAATTCGGAATGATGGTTCTAACCTTGCAAAATGTGAAACTTATAATCTGAAAAAAATGCTAAATAATCTCTCTTTCACTTAACTGAATTTTTTTTTAAAATATTGAATAAAGCAAATGTAACAGAAAATAAATTAATAATGCTGCAAAATGAAATAGTAGGCTGTTCAAAAGTGCATGGAAGATGGCTAGAAAATATGGGCCGAACTGGGTGAACTGAAATGATAAATAACACTAAAATAAAAAAAAAAATTGGAGAAATTTGTATGAAACATTTCTTAAATATAATAGGATATGTGGATTCCTTGTTCGAAAACACCCAATTTGAAAAAAACAATCGTCTCAAACGGAGTTCAAGAGAGGGAGATATGGGCATTTGAAAGTTCAGTCAGGTGATTAGATCGCGGGTTTCGGGCTAAAACCTGCGATCCGCTCGCGGCGTTAGGGCTAAAACCTGCGCTCTGATCGCGGCTTTAGGGATAAAACCTGTGATCGAATCGTGGCTTTATGCTAAACAACTGTGATTGGATAGCGCCTGTGGGCTTAAAAACTCGTGATATGCGGGGTGAAAATTGACCGGCGGAGAACGAACCCAAAAATTGAAATTTTGGGTTGTTTCGGGCTGCAAAAAGGGCCAATGGCTAGGGAAGCTATCAAGAAGCTGACTAGTATGGAATATCTACATTTTTAAATGTTAAAAAATACTGAAATAAAGATCTAAAGTAAATATTTAAAGTTCAAAACCCAGTGGAGTCGCCAAAAATGTTGCTTGGTTTTTCAACCAAGCATGTGCAAGGATGCACCTATTAACTTGTAATAGCAGTTTCAATATAAAACAAAAACAATTATGAATAAATTAATATAATATGATCTAACATAAGCATGTGTAAATAAATAGAAAACTAGATTTCAAACATAAGCAATAAGATCTATAACAAAAGCAAGAAATTAAGAAATTTAATCTTTTGTATTACCTCAAGTGGTGAGGATGGTGAGTGTTGAGCAGCTCCAAGGTTGAAAAGCTCCAATGTCCAATGGTCTCTTCTTCTCCAATGCTTCAATGGGGTTCTTCAAACTCGAAATGGGAGGCAATGGCTCTCAAAGGGAATTTGGCAGCATAAGGATAGGATGAAACGTGGATGAATAATGAGGAGCCCCTATCACCTTTTTATAGTTTTTGGGTGATGGGTAATACCATTGTGGTTTTCAGGAAACCACTGGTATGGACCAACATGGTTTAGGTCTCTTTTTCTCTCTTTTTCCTTTTTTAGCGTTTTTTTGAGGAAAAATACATATTTTGTGGGGGGAAAGGGGTAATATGGTCTTTTTGGTGAACTTTTGAAGGTTTTAGAGACTCAAAAGGTGGAAAAAGTGGACAAATGGGTCATGTGAATAAGGGAGTGAGCTCGTGAGCACTTTTTGGGTGTTAACACATTCCATCTTTAAGGATCGTTTTAATGATGTGAAGAGATGTCACCCTTGCCAGGTGTTTTCTCGGAACATATGCTCGCATCTAGCGCCCCTTCATCCGGTCATCACCATCGATCCCTTCACCAAGAGGGGGGTGGATTTCATGGATTGCAAACCAGCTTCGGCTGGGGGGCATCACCATATCATAGTGGTCGTGGACTATTTTTCAAAATGAGCTGAGGCCATGCCTACCATTAAAGCCGATGGTGCTACAGTAGCCCACTTTGTATTCAATCAAATTATAAATCGATTCGGTATTCCGAAAGAGATTGTCACTGACCATGGTAGTCACTTTTAGAACAAGATGATGGAGGATTTGTCTCTCAAGCTTGGGTTTCATCAAGAACACTCATTTTCTTTTTATCCCCCAGCGAATGGTCAAGTAGAAGCAGTCAATAAGTCTTTGAAGACCATTCTCCAACGTACCATCCAACAAAGCAATACCAATTGGCACATCATGTTATATCCTGCTTTGTGGGCATATCGAATTGCAGTCAAGACTGCCACCGGGTTCTTACCGTTTCAGCTAGTTCATGGTGTGGAGTCACTTTTACCGATTGAATGCGAGATCCCTTTGCTTAAACTAGCCATAGAGCTCCTCCCTGATACGACGGGTCTTGAGCAATGTTTAATCCACCTTGAGCAACTTGGAGAGCAACGCTGAGATGCCGTTGTGGCTATAGATGCCAACAAACGTTGTGTTAAGGTTCAGTATGATAGGTCTGTCCGCCCCCAGTAGTATGCTGAAGGTAACTTGGTCCTCTTATATGACCAAGCTAAAGAACCCCTAGGGGTAGGCAAGTTCAACCCCATGTGGCACGGTCCTTACATCGTGAGGCGTGTCCTAGAAAAAGGAGCCTATGAATTAGAAGACTATGAGGGGACTGTCTTGAAGGAGCCTAGAAATAGGCTCTACCTCAAGTGGTATTACTCTTGAACCTCTGGTTCAGGATGATACTTTTGTATACTATTGTATAGTTACTTCTGTACATAGTTTAGATTTCTTTTGGTTTTCGGGTCTACTAATTAGCTTCCGTTTGATTTACAAATTTCAGTAGAGTTTCCTACGTTCTTATGGTTCGCGGATGGTGCTAGCTATCATACATAGCAGCTTGCTTCGGTTGCTTGGTTTATTTTCTCACATGACCACCTACTTATGTCCTCAGGAGGCGCTTGTCTTGGTACTACATCTAACAATGTGGCCGAGTATAGTGCCGTCATTGAGCTACTTCGAGATGCCATTTCCCATGGCGTCCAGTCTTTAGAAGTCCACCTAGATTCACAACTAGTTGTGTCTCAACTGAATGGGCAATACCATGTGCGAGATCCTACGCTACTACGGAAATTACTAAGGGTAAGACTCTTGGAACGATATTCTGTTTCAATTACATACATATATGTTCCGAGAAATTTTAATCATATATCTTATGCATACGCTAACTATGTATTAGATTGGCATTTGTCACATTCATCATGAAGCACACAAATATAAGAAGACATTCATACATTTGTACATACACACATATAGTAGAACATGAGAACCAAAGTTTTATATATAAATATGTCCAAAAATGGTAGTGTCATACAAAACTGGAGCCCGTAGCAATCAAAAATATATATATCAATACAAAAATGAGATCTTGAGAATCTCAGGGTATTTTTTAAGGATTAAAAAAGTATGCTTAACTGTAGTATTCTAGGCGATTATTTTGGATTGAAAAAATCATAAATATAAATTGGTAGGCAAAAATTAAATACTAAACATACAACTTACTACTGGAAATTGTAAATTTTGGCGAATATTATGATAAAAAAACATATTTTATGTAAATATAGGCGATATTAGAGCCTAAAAATGACTAAATAGCGAATTTCTTTTTTGGAAAAAGGCCCAAAAATAGCCAATTGGCGAAATTTCGCCCCTAAAAATTTCCCTTCCTGAGATACCTACTCCCTACGAGGAGGCCTAGCTGCCGCCCCGACAGGATGTGTCTCGTAGAAATAATGAACTACATTGGCTACCCATTGCAGTAGCCACACCCAGTCACTCGGAACCCCCACTACTTGGCGCTGCATGGCCTCAAGCAGTCTTACAACCTCTATCTGTGGAACCCTAGCAACCATCCGTGTGAGGTTGCGCCGCAAGGTCTATAGAGTGCGTCCTGCTGCAACATCGCCTGCCTCCTCACCACTACCCCGACGAGCATGTCTCGAGAAGCCATCAGGTCTCACTGGGCCTTTTTATATGACCAAACAGTCAACCATTAGAATATGATACTACCACCAAAAATATTTTTCCATTTACATCTATAATAAAAAATCCATAAAAATTTAATACACAAAAAAATTAAAAAGAGTACTCACCAATGTCCCCGAACGTTGCATCTGGTGGGAGTGGCATGTCCCTATCCTGGTGAAATTCTATCACTGCATAGGGGTAGTCCTCTATGGAAATGACCATCAGGTCCCACCAGCGGAAGAACTCCTCGGTATATGGTGATGCCAGACGGCCACCACACTGTTGTGTCAAGACGGTAGCCCACCGGGTCAGGGCTGGATCCCGAAGACTATCTGGAGGGACATCCACCCTCGGACTAAGCCTTGGAACCCTCTCAAAAAATAAGCTGCATAGGATACTCCCATACCCGAAGTTTTTGGCCTTCCCTTCTTTGCATTCTGTTAGTTGGGTCTTCATAGACCCCAGCAGTATGGTACACCAGTCAAACACTATAGGCTGCATGCATTGTGATGCATAGAACATCACCGGCCTAGATGCGTGGTGTAGATCTTTGGATCCAATGATTCACACTAAGGTAGCCACAAGGATCTTCATCCTCAGATCGACTATGGCATTGATGGGAACCTAACTTCCCACAGTGTGTTTGTTTGCAAGGCAATACTGCGGTATGTAGTCCTTGATGGTGATCCCACCACCCATAGTATGAGACTGAAGACTAGCCTCCTCACCTCAACGGGACAAACCAGTAATGAAGTAGATGTCGTCCACTTCCAGTGTGAGGATTTTCCCATTGATATTGAAGTTCTGTACGTCAACATCCCAATAGTCGATCAAGCGCTGTAGTAATAGGTTTTGGGCCCTCAAACCCCCTATACTCCAGAATTTGTAGAACCCACATGCTTGCAATTCCTTTTGTGCTTGCATATCTGTTGGAGCCAAGGCCGCAGCTATGGTAAAAGCTGTGAATTTTGAGGAAAAAGCACAAGTATGGAAGAGAAAGTGCTAAGTTTTGAATAAAGCGCCAATTTTGGGACAGAAGAAGACGGTGCGCAGTACGGTGCCAAATGGATAATCTCAGCGCAGATTACGGACCGGAAATCGCGGAGCTCACGCGCACATCAGAAGAGAATGAAGGTAGCCGAGTGGAAAGCCCAGCTACCACAATCAATGAAGCGACGGAGTAGAGGGCTCAGCTACCCTCATTAAGGCTAAGTACAGAAGTTATGGTTGCTTGGATCAAGGAGGAGCAATGGACCAAAACATTGAAGGCGAAGGACAAGGCGCCCATACCCGTAAGCTGCACCGGAATTCATGGAGCCTGCAGGAAGCGGCGACAGGACTGTAAGCGGCGCCTACAGTACACCTAGCCATGTGTGTGGTTAGGGTTTTTGGGGATTACTGCTGGGAAAGGCCCACAGTTTTGTAAAGGTGCGACCGCCATGGCCACCTATATATATGTATAATTGTGAAGGGTAGATGTTAGTTGGTTAGTCAGTAGTCAGCTAGATAGTGAGCTAGCTAAGATAGTGGATACTAGATGTAAGAAGGATTGATCGAGTGGATCATCCTCTGTTACGATCTTGTTGACTGTTTTCTACCGTGTTGCTAGAAGACAGGAGTTAGAGCTGGTTAGCAGTGAAGCTAATCTTCGAGTTGCAGACAGTCAGATTCGACGTCTGAGCTATTGTAATCTCTGAAGAGGAAGATACTAGATCGAGAGAAGGGCTCCCAGCTGTGTGCGTGGAGTTTCCTGGAAAGATCTAAGGCTGCAGCTGTGTGCGCAGCATATTGTATAAATATATCATTTTCTGGTTAATATAAGATACTCCCGTGGACATGGATTTCCCCGTGGAGGTGGACTTCATATTTCTCGTTGTGTGATGTCGTGATTGAAGTAATTGCCTGTTTTAGCTTACTAACAGCATATACAGGAATATTGCATTATCTTTAAGAGTGTGTTGAGTAAGTTCTTGGAGCTTCCTAGAGGATTAAAATCATTAAGGGTCGAAGACTTCGGTAAGACACGTCGCCGCAGCGATAGGAGAACGTGTTGTTGCGACGGGCGTGCAGGTGGAACGACGCATAGAATATCAGCGCAGAGGATAATTGGTCCTGGCGCAGGAGTGGAAGTACCGCGTAGCTAAGCTGCTGAGCCGGAGCTTGAGCGCTGCTGCGCTCATAAGTCTGAAGAGGGGTCAGACATTCACCTTAGAGGAATCGCCGAGGAGGAAAGAACAGTCTCCGCATCGCCCGGGTTAAGGAAATCTGATTCCTTAGCCCCCCCCATAGCCACTTCGGGTGATACCTCGAGCTGCCGCGCAGCTCGTTGCCAAGAGGGCCAGTGCGCCAAGGGGTTTTGTTGCTGCGCTTCATTAAAACCCGGGTCTGTCCAAAAAGCAGCCAACAAATGGTTCCGTTGCCGGGTGATTGAGACTTGTTATTTCAGCGACACGCGAGATTGAGGCGAAACCCAGAGAAAGAAGGAGCCAACAAATGGTTCCGTTGTCGCGTGACTGAGACTTGCTATTTTTGTGACGTAGAAGATTGTTGCTGAAGCCAACAAATGGTTCCGTTGCTTTGAACCCTGTTGTTGAGCCAACAAATGGTTATGTTGCCTTGAGACTTGCGCAGTTAACAAATGTGTTACTGGAATCCTACAGCTACAGAAATTCAAGAGTGGTTCGATTTAAAGGCTAAAGAGTTCGCTGAACAAGAAAATAGAAGCTCTAGGCTCCAGCCAGAAGAATGGTTGCAGAAGTATATCTATACTGACCTTCACGAAATTTTCTTTGTCACATTTGCACTTGAGTTACATGCTTGGATAGCCAAGTTAGCAGATACTAGACCCACTGTGCATATTGATCGACCAGTCGCTTGGACCTCTGAGCTAGTCAGAATTTTGAAGCGGGTAGATAATTCTGTGTCCCGCGCAGTAGACTTTTGGTTGAATAGTCTGCTGGAAGGTTTCATCACTGAGTTTGCAGTGGATACAAGAAAAAGTTTCAGTGAAGCTGAGAGGAGTTTCTTTCAAGCACGTAGAGGTAAGTTCTTGAATTCTTTGAACTTATGGATTAAAATGCTTCTGTATGAAAAAGCAAAATTATGTATAGCTTCAGATGAATAGCATAGACAAGTAATCTCCGTAGATTCTGATAGTGACCCTGAAGTTATTGGTTGCACTCGTAGTGGAAAACGGTATAAAGTAGGCCTTGACCAACATTCTTTTGAGTCGAGCCCAGAAGACAGTCAAGTTCCTAGAGCAAGCCACATAGAAAGACAAGGGAGTGTTCATATCCCTTACCACCCTTTTACACCACAAAAGCCATACAAAGCTCAGTATAATCCCGCAGTAACACCTTCTAGTAGCCCACACGGTACTTCTAGTACCTCTATACCACCTTTGTTCAACTAGCCCAGAAGAACTGCTACATCACCTCCACCTCAACCTAGCGCAAGAAAGATGGGTGATGACATGAAACTACCAACTTTTAGAGGAACAGGGATAGAAGACCCTGAGCAACACTGGTTCCTATGTGAAGCCATTTGGACAATTAAGCAAATTAATGATGATGTTGTTAAACTGGTTCAGCTAGCAACCACATTAAGAGAAAGAGCCTTAACCTGGTTCATGAAATAATCAGCAGCACAGAATAGAATGCTTGCTGATGTAAGAAATGCTATGATTAGAGAATTCAAGAAACCTAAATCAGAATCACAGTGTATAACAGAGCTCAAAGACATCAAGCAATTACCTACAGAGTCAGTATGGGACTTTGACCAAAAGTTCAAAGCCTTGATAGATCAAGTAAGCTTTGAGTTTGCACCACAACAGCATAAGGAATGGTTCATTGCTGTGCTGCTTCCACACATTAGACTTCCTCTTATGCAACAACATCTCACTACTCAGGAACAAGCTCTAGAGATGGCTATGAAACTAGAAGCTTCACCAATTGCTGGAACAAGCAACGATGTTGCGCAGTTGCAGAACCAATTAGCAAACTTAACCCTGCAAGTGCATGATATTAAGAAAGGCAAGGATGTTAAGGAAGAAATATGGTGTACAAGATGTAAAGCACAAGGTCATTCAAAGGACCACTGTCCCCTTTTCATAGAGTATATTGCAACTGGAGCACCTAACCCTTTACCACAGCCACAGGGGCCTTGGTGTGAAATCTATAGAACTAGAGGTCATAGACCACAAGAATGTCACTTACTTCAGAAATATGTACAAACTCCAAAAATCTATATTGTAATTTCTGTAAATCAGTAGGCCATGATGAGAATAATTGCAGAGCATATGAACTTATGATGGAAAGGAAACATGATGTTTATAGAGTACAATCAGAAGCACAAGGACCCGTAGTAGGTCCACAGTATGACCAAACTCGCGACGGCCGAACAGGAAATTATAGAGGCCGCGGACGCACAACAAATTTTGGCCGCGGAAGAGGCCAGATCACTTGTTATAATTGTGGAGCGCAAGGTCATTTTGCAAGAGATTGCCAAAACCCTACAACCCTTTGCAGATATTGTAAATCTTATGATCATATCATTGAAGAATGCCCTCAATTGATGACTAAAATGAAAGCAAAGACGCCACAGGTCAACCAGAATATTCAATTGATTGGAGCAGAAAAAATGGAACCAGACCGTACAGTTAATATCGTGACGCGCAGTGGAACAACCACTGGTGCGCCAGAGTCGGGAACTGGAAAGCAAGCGACGCAATGGGTGCGCCGCGCTAATATTAAACCAGCCCCACTTAATCTGCAGAAGCAAAAAGAAGCATTCAAGCAAGCCCAAGAGTATTTCTCAGACCCCAGAGCTTCAAGTTTTGTCGCAACTCCGCATAATGATATTAGATCGCAAGTGCTAAGACAAGACAACCTGGTACAAGAACAGGCCACTACATCCGGAAGGCCCGATGAAGAAGATGCACTAGGCACTATCCATAATTTTCTAAGGAACTGCTTAAAGTTGTTGCACAATGAAAAAGCAACTATGGAACTTCAACACCTATTGGATAAATGTCAACAATCTGCTTCGACGAACACGCCGCAGCGTGCTATTCACCAGATTGGGAGTCACACTAGAACTGGAAAAGAGATGAGACTCACAGCGCAGATTGGAGCATTTGAGATGGACGAAGTCATTTTAGATTTGGGCTCAGAAGTTAATGTTCTCACCATGCAGACATGGGAACAGATGGGAAGTCCTCAACTTTCAAGATCCCCCATCCATCTAAGACTCGTGAACCAGCAACGAGTCTCTCCATTGGGAAGATTACCCAATGTACCTATTGATATCGAGGGAGTAAGAAGTTCTGCAGACTTTGAAGTCATCAAAATTATGGATGATAGTAGACCTTACCCAGCACTTTTAGGTATAGACTGGGCATTTGATAATTTGGCTGTCATTAACTTGAAGAAAAGACACATGACCTTCGAGGACGACCAGATTAGGGTCATTGCACCGCTTGATCCTATTCAAGGACCAAGATATATAGAACCCATTCGGGCAGAAGAAGAAGCGCGCCACATGGAAAGTTTGTATCAGATGACTACTAGTCAGAGTGACTATGTCAATCCCACAGCAGATGGCCATATCAGCTGGCGATGTGATAGCTCGTGCACATCAGACTCAGATGCAGGATTGGAAAACTGGCAGAATCGCTTACATGAGGTTTCTACAAGACGTTGCGCCATGATGACTAAATCCATTCGATGGATTGGCACAGAATTGACTGACACTCCAGTTTTTGATGGTTTAACTGAAGTAAGCGAATTCATACAGGCATATGAACAACAACTTCCAGAACAGCAGCGCATACAGGCATTAGATGTATCACTGCGCGCTACACCCGCAAGATGGTGGGGTGCGCATAAAGAGAATATTCACACATGGCAAGACTGTCGCAGATTGATACTGCGCAGATTCCAGGACACTACAGCAGAAATGTCGCGCAAATATGAGGGACAGAGTGACCCTAGGTCACACATTGAAGCATGCATTCAGCAATGGTCGGATATTTCGGACGATGAGTGGGTTCACCTATTCATCCACACATTGGACACAGTTCCAAGGAACTGGTACACTGAAACAGAATTGCGCAGAGGCACTCTTACTTGGCCTCTTATGATAGAAAGTTTTCAACTTACCTTCAGCTTTGAGTCAGAGCATCCAAGTATTGATCAGGCTCTGAAGTGTATTAAAAAGAAGGTATTTGAACCATGTCTATTACCAGAATATTCCCAACCAGATTGGGCTGTTCAGATAGAACATGCCCTGGAATGCTATAATTTCACCACTGGAGAAGAGGAGGATGATCCTCGCAACATCAATATCCCGGAATCAGAAGGGACGCGCAATGTTGAAGGTCCTCAGCTGGATATCCCTGCCATTACAGAACACATCAAGCTCAAAAAGGTTAACATTGGTACAGAAGCCGAACCCAAGTTTGCTTCTATAGGAGACTATTGGGATGATGAAACTGTTGGGCATATTTCAGATTTATTACGTGACTGCCAGGATATCTTTCCTACCAAGTTCACAGAAATGAAAGGCATCCTAGGAGACTTAGGAGTGATGCGCATACCTCTGAAACCAGATGCCAAGCCAGTAAAGCAGCGCCCATACAGATTGAACCCGCGCTATAAATAAAAAGTCAAAGAAGAAATTGACAAGATGCTCGCAGCAGGTATTATTGAGCTAGTAGAAGAAAGCGATTGGATTAGCCCTATGGTTGTACAAGAGAAGAAGACAAAAGGTGAAATAAGAATTTGCGTGGACTTGTGCAAACTCAATGACGCATCAGCGCATGATCCATTTCCTACTCCCTTTACAGATGAAGTGCTTGATAATGTTGGAGGACAAGAGGCTTACTCCTTCACTGACGGATTTTCGGGATACCATCAGATCAGAATCCATCCAGAAGATCGCCATAAGACTACTTTTGCGACTGAATGGGGCTCAGTCCAGTACACGGTAATGCCCTTTGGTCTTAAGAACGCACCTGCTATCTTCTCGAGAGTCGTTGTTGCTGCTTTTAAAGAATTCATCCATAAGTTTTTAGAAGTCTATTTTGATGACTGGACTGTATTTGGTTTATTAAAGAACCATATAGAGAACTTGCGAATGATGTTAGAAAAATGTAGACAGCATCAGATTTCCCTTAACTTGAAAAAATGTATCTTCTGTGCTCCTTTTGGTATTTTGTTGGGTCATATTGTATGCAGACAAGGACTCCTGATGGATCCTGCGAAGGTTGCCATCATTTCTAATTTACCTGTGCCCAACTCAGTCAAGCAATTGCGCACTACATTGGGACATACTGGATACTACAGAAAATTTATCAAAGGTTATGCAAAGATCACAGCACCTATGGAAAGATTGCTGAAAAAGGATTCGAAATTCCAATGGACAGAAGAATGCCAACAGAGCTTGGACACACTTAAATACAAGATGATCAGTGCGCCAATTCTAGTTTTCCCAGACTGGAATAAACCCTTTCATGTTCATGTCGATGCTTCTTCCATAGCATTGGGGATCGTACTTACACAACCGGGAGAAGGAGGTATCGATCACCCCATTGCTTACTCTAGCCGGAAGCTGTCCACAGCCGAGAAGAACTACACTACTACAGAGAGAGAAGGACTAGCTATGGTGTACGCCCTACAGAAGTTCAGACACTACTTACTGGGCGCACATTTTAAAATGTATACTGACCATTCTGCTTTGAAATACTTGGTCAATAAGCCAGTGTTAGGGGGAAGAATTTGCAGATGGCTACTGCTCTTTAAAGAATATGATTTTGAGGTTATTGTAAAACCAGGTAGATTGAATGCAGGACCTGACCACTTATCTAGGATCGAGTCAGGAGAAGAACCTACAAATCTGGAGGACAATCTGCCTGATGCACAACTATTTTTTGTTCAAGCAGCAGATGAATATTATTCTGATATCCTTGAGTTTCTCACTACCGGACAAGCGCCAGTTGAGTTTACAATCCAGCAGAAGAAACAACTTGTCGTCAAAGCCGCAGACTTCACTTTGATAGCAGGCCAGCTTTATAAGTTGGGCCCCGATGAAGTCTTGCGCAGATGTATTCTACCGCATGAAAAGAACTCTATCATTGCAGAAGTGCACTCAGGTACTGCAGGAGGCCATTTCGCAGGAAAGCCGACTGCTCAGAAGATCTTAGCCACAGGTCTTTGGTGGCTGACATTGCATAAGGATACTAAGGAATTCTGCAAATGTTGCGATGTGTGACAGTGAACAGGAAAACCTTCAAGAAGAGATGAGATGCCGCTAAAACCTCAGATAACACTGCGTGCTTGTGATAAATGGGCCATTGATTTTGTAGGTCCTATCAACCCACCAAGAAAGAGAACCGACGCAAGATACATCATTACAGCAACTGAATACCTCACCAGATGGGCTGAGGCTAAGCCAGTAAAGAACTGCGACGCTGCCACGACCGCACAGTTCATTTTTGAGAATATTATCACTAGATTTGGATGTCCACTGATTCTAATGAGTGATCAGGGTACACATTTCCTCAATGAGACTATAGAAGCCCTTACTGAATAATTCCAAATTAGTCACCATAAGAGTACACCCTACCATCCTCAAGCTAATGGCACGGTGGAGGCATTCAATAAAATTCTTGAGAATGCCCTGACGAAGATCTGGAATCAACAAAGAGATGATTGGGACCTTAGGGTCACAACTGTATAATGGGCTTATAGAACCACCTGCAAGAAATTAACAAGCCACACACCTTTCAGTTTGGTGTATGGACAAGAAGCAGTTATGCCTATGGAATACATTATTCCCAGTCTCAGAATTGCGCAAATTACAGAAATGGCAGATACGGATACCATGAGTGAAAGACTTTCACAATTGCTTGCCTTAGAGGAAGACAGACTCTTAGTTGGATTCCATCAACAGGTACAGAAGGAAAGACATAAAGCTTGGCATGACAGGAATATTAAGAATAAAGTCTTTCAGGAACGAGACTTGGTACTCCTCTATGATAGTAAATTCACCAAGTTTCCAGGCAAGTTTCGTGTACACTGGTTAGGCCCTTTTCAGGTAATAAAAATAACAGAAGGAGGAGCAGTTCAGCTTGCGAAGATGAATGGAGAAGTACTGCCTACAAAGATCAACGGGAGTTGGCTTAAGCTTTACCACGACGGCTACTCCCCTCTGTCGACTTAAATAGCTGATCCGAGATGCAGATGTCCAGTGTAGTTGAAAGAGGCATCGCATTCAGTCTACACGGAAGTCGCGAGACCCTCAGTCTCTGGCTTCCCGCGCAGCTCCATGAATCATCCGCGCATACCGAATAATAATTTGGGATTGAGCGAGCGTATATTTGCGCTCTTGCGAGGTTTTCCCCGGGCCGTTGAACCGTCGCTCTTGCGAAGTTCCCTGTGTCAAATTGCCGCTTAAAGAAGTTCTTGTTGTGGACCCCTATAGGCATAGTTACCTAAGTTGAAATGACCCGCCGAAAATTTTGAATTACAGTAGGTATGTAGCCGCGTCCAAGAAATAAATGAAGGATAAACCCGCCATTTAAGTGTAGCCGCTCTGACAGATTCGACTTGATCTCCGTAAGATTTGCATTAAACTCATGTGTTGAAAGCTTTAGCTTCTCCCGGAAGGCTGTCAGAGCCCGTCCATCACAATAAATGCACCGCAGAGGTGAGGGGGATAGAAGGGTTGTCAACTCATGCATAGCCGCCTATAGCTAGTAGCCCCACTTGCCCGCATTTACTATCACCTTTGGCTATAAATACCCAACACTTGTATAATTTTGGGTTACTTTTCTCGAGCTGCATAGTCTTGTTTGAGAATCTAAGCCATTGTTGTCAGAGCCGAGTTGTGCAGAGTGCTTCCCTTGTTGTCAGCGTCCATATCCCACGCTGTTCCGTTGTTTCTGTCCGAGTTCTTGTTTCCTATACCCGTTCACGACGGAGAACCTGTCAACTGAAGAAGTTGTTCGTCAATTCCTGCGCCGAGGCCTAGATTTCGGCATGACTACCCCCGTGACGGCTTCGACTTATGTACACCCTGGTTATCAGGATCCCAGACAATCTCCGGCCACGAGAGCGCCCCAGCCACAGCCAGAAGAGCCCGTTCCAGAGCCGTTGGCCACTATGGTGAATTATATTCCGCCGCGTCCAGACGATGCACCAGAGGTGCATATTCCGAAGAATGCAAAGTATCCGCTTCCGTTACCTCCACTACCGGCTGGCGTGCGAATAGAAGGGTCCCTGCTCGGACACCTTCCACTGGTCAAGTTCTCTGATTTCAACCTGGGAGACTATAAAACATATCCTCAGTTCCAGCTAGATCGATATCTGACGGTAGTGCATAATCCCACCAGACAGGTTGACGAATTCATCCCGAAGGGATTTGCAGCAAATCTTGAGCACCCTGGACTCCTGAACCTGTTAAAGCTACCGCATTTCGGGCGTAGCAATGAAGTGAACGCAGTCGTTAAGACACTGCTATCCTGCGTTCATGGAGGTTACCTTTGGCTGGGGAGGCCAATCGATTTAAATGTAGATTTGATTCACCGTATTACCGGCCTTTCTAAGGTTGGTAAGGATCCCAATATTCATTTTATGGGAAAGGAGAAGGATAGAAAATTGGCTGCACGGTTGGTGCAGAAATACAACCTTACAAGAGGAGGTCGGGCTTATGACCTCACAATAGTAGAAGACGAAGCACTTAGATTTACAGGAAGTCTGCTCGCAGGCAGACTTCTCACAAAGTGCAGACCGAAGGAAGTTACTGGAGCTGTCGTGGAACTCGCCATCACAGCTGCGGTGGGAGAACAGTACAACTGGTCCCTCTTCCTCCTCAATTCTTTCTTGGAAGACTGCCAGAATGTCCAAGATAACCCCGGTCAGCTGTTCCATTTTTCTTGGCTTTTAATTTTATGTGCTCTCGTCGGGTGGAAGGAGCCCCCGAACACTCAGTTCCTTCCGCGCCGCGCAGGAGAACCTGCCGGAATCCGCTATGTTAACCTTTGGGAATCTCCTAATCCTGCAAAGCGCAGGATGAACCGCGCTGTATTCTGTGAATACTACTATCTCCTCAGAGATACCATTCAGGAAATGCCAAGGCTGAGTGAGGAGACAGCGAAAATGTATGACGGAAAGTTGGCCTTTACTGCCGACTTACATCAATTTTACCTCCGTCCCTGCGGCATTCAAGAGGAATGGGCCGTAGGCCTTTACAGGATGACCACCAAAGATATCAAAGAAACAATTAAGTCTTGGTCAGACGAATGGAGAGAAGCCGCCGACATCGCACCCGCGATGCCACCCACCGCTGCGCAAGAGAAGGATAAGGGCAAGGAAGCCCCCGAGCAAAGAAGTGATGAAGGCTCGACAGAGCCAGCAACCAAGAAACAAAAGGTGTCGCATCCCTCTGAGGCCATTCCCTCGGGGATTGACCAGTATCTGAAAGAGCAATTTTGCGAGCTGCGGAACACGCACGCTCACATCAGAAGTGCTCTAGACCTGCAGTTTGTGGAAATAAAGGGTCTCGCAGGAAGGATTGCGCAGACTCATGCGCCAGCATCTACTTCGCAGGCGCCACAAGAAATTCCAAGTACCAAGCGAGTTGAAGAACTCGTAGAAAGGCATACTATCGTGCACATTCCGCCTACAAGCATGACACTTCCAGATCCGCTAGCTGCACTACAGGTAAGCGCAGTTGGGCCCGTCGAAATAAATTTATCTTTAATTCCTATAGAGACTCTACAGCTAGTACATGAGAAAGTTTCTCTTGAGTTGAGAGCTAGAAAGCTCTCTACATTCCAGGAAAATCAACCACTGCAATCGCAGGAGATCGAGCTGAAGGCAAGCCATAAGAATTTCTCCGAGAAACTTGCACTTTATGAGGCGCAAGACATTTGCATAAGAAATGCAGTGGATGAGATTGCCCAGGAATTGCCGGCTTGCGAGATTCAACCAGACCTCCCTCTGGTTGAGAAAGTTCAAATTATTGGAGGAAGGGTGAAAACCCTGGAGCATAAAATAATTGCTATGGCTGAGGGCCATAGAACCCAAATCGCCGAGCTGGAAGCTCGTGTTGCTGCGCAGTTTACAGATGATGCGCAGGAACAATTTGAAGCGTTGAGCAGAGCTTCCACACAGACGAAAGACAGAATACAGGAAGCCGAGAACCTGATGAGCCAGGCTATGGAAGCTTGGACGGAGCTTGAGAAGCTCCCCTTTAAAGTTGGTCTTTTGGAACAGGTGCAAGCTGCAGAACAGTCCCTAACTGTTCTGACTGAAGAAGCTAAGACCTTAACAGGCTTACCAAAAATGAAGAAAATGAGTGAAGTGCGCAGAATGCAACAGCAACTGCACAAGCTTAGAACTGAAGATGAGAAGCTCACCAACAGCATTCAACCATTTATGGATGAGTATGCTGATATCGTGGGCCAAGTCGAGGCAAAAATCAAAGAAATTGTTGAATCTCAAGAGGTGATTGAGGCCATAACTAAAGAAGAAGCCACTGCAGAAACGGTGCAGATAGCTGTGGAGTGTGTCGATGAATTGGACCACGCTATTGCGCTGTGGAAGAAAACACTCGCGGAGACCCAAGCAGAAGCAGACGCGCAAGTAAAGCGACCACACGCTAGTGCGAGTGGCTCGAGGGTGAGCCACAAGTAAGTGTTAGGGGCCTGTTGGAGCCAAGGCTGCAACTATGGTAAAAGCTGTGAATTTTGAGGAAAAAGCACAAGTATGGAAGAGAAAGTGCTAAGTTTTGAATAAAGCGCCAATTTTGGGACAGAAGAAGACGGTGCACAGTACGGTGCCAGATGGATAATCTCAGCGCAGATTACGGACCGGAAATCGCGGAGCTCGCGCGCACGTCAGAAGAGAATGAAGGTAGCCGAGTGGAAATCCCAGCTACCACAATCAATGAAGCGATGGAGTAGAGGGCTCAGCTACCCTCATTAAGGCTAAGTACAGAAGTTATGGTTGCTCGGATCAAGGAGGAGCAACGGACCAAAACATTGAAGGAGAAGGACAAGGTGCCCATACCCGTAAGCTGCACCGGAATTCATGGAGCCTGCAGGAAGCGGCGACATGACTGCAAGCGGCGCCTACAGTACACCTAGCCATGTGCGTGGTTAGGGTTTTTGGGGATTACTGCTGGGAAAGGCCCACAGTTTTGTAAAGGTGCGATCGCCATGGCCACCTATATATATGTATAATTGTGAAGGGTAGATGTTAGTTGGTTAGTCAGTAGTCAGCTAGATAGTGAGCTAGCTAAGATAGTGGATACTAGATGTAAGAAGGATTGATCGAGTGGATTATCCTCTGTTACGATCTTGTTGACTGTTTTCTACCGTGTTGCTAGAAGACAGGAGTTAGAGCTGGTTAGCAGTGAAGCTAATCTTCGAGTTGCAGACAGTCAGAGTCGACGTCTGAGCTATTGTAATCTCTGAAGATGACGAGACTAGATCGAGAGAAGGGCTCCCAGCTGTGTGCGTGGAGTTTCCTGGAAAGATCTAAGGCTGCAGCTGTGTGCGCAGCATATTGTATAAATATATCATTTTCTGGTTAATATAAGATACTCCCGTGGACGTGGATTTCCCCGTGGAGGTGGACTTCATATTTCTCATTGTGTGATGTCGTGATTGAAGTAATTGCCTGTTTTAGCTTACTAACAGCAAATATAGGAATATTGCATTATCTTTAAGAGTGTGTTGAGTAAGTTCTTGGAGCTTCCTAGAGGATTAAAATCGTTAAGGGTCAAAGACTTCGGTAAGACACGTCGCCGCAGCGATAGTAGAACGTGTTGTTGCGACGGGCGTGCAGGTGGAACGACGCATAGAATATCAGCGCAGAGGATAATTGGTCCTAGCGCAGGAGTGGAAGTACCGCGTAGCTAAGCTGCTGAGCCGGAGCTTGAGCGCTACTGCGCTCATAAGTCTGAAGAGGGGTCAGACATTCACCTTAGAGGAATCGCCGAGGAGGAAAGAACAGTCTCCGCGTCGCCCGGGTTAAGGAAATCTGATTCCTTAGCCCCCCCCATAGCCACTTCGGGTGAGACCTTGAGTTGCCGCGCAGCTCGTTGCCGAGAGGGCCAGTGCGCCAAGGGGTTTTGTTGCTGCGCTTCATTAAAACCCAGGTCTATCCAAAAAGCAGCCAACAACATCATTGCGCACGGCCTCATCAACTTGGTTATTCTCCCTCTCCCTCCACTCTAGAACCATCGCGGAGTGCAGACAAACAAGCATTTTAGTCAAATTCTTTTAGAAAACCAACTACATGACCGTACCCATAGGCTAGTTTGTATACAGGTGCGGGTACCCATGATCAGTCTTTGCATTGACTGCGAGTATCATTCCCTACCCGCAACCCGCATAGCTACAGCCCGTGGGTCGCACCAAAGCCATTTAGGGCTTGGCCAAACAAAAAATCCCATCGCTGAAAATAAAAATGAAAGCATTGAAATGAAAGGTATGAATGATACTACCAACCTGCTCTGGACTGTTCGATGAATGGTCGCTCCTAGCTCCCAGAATTGGCAACTGAAATTTCAGGTGAAAACTAACCACAAAGCTCCAAATGGGTGAATAGTAAAAATGAATTGTAAATTGTAATTTTTTATTACTATTTATAATTTTCATGACCCACTTGTCTATAGTTTTTACCGTTTTGTGCCATTATGGACTAACATAATGTCTTGGAGTAGTATATTTTAATCAGATTTCTTCGGCAAAAGTTGTTCTGTACCATTTCACATCTATGGCAAGTACGTTTCACACCTGGCATATAGGTTAGATGCCATTTCCATGTGCATTATGCATTTGACCTGTCGACCACTTTCATAAACCCTAGGTGCGAGCCCGCTTCGTAACTGACATGGAACCTTCACACTACTATAGAAGTGTCGTTATGTGGCGGTAGGGATTTTTCGAACATGGGTACCCTAGTTAGAACCCCTTTGTGCATTCTGGTGCCCATGTCGTTGTTTGTCCTTAGGATTGGGAGTCCTTCATAGTTACGCCATTACATTGTGATAAAGACTCATACTCTACTTTGTCTTATGTTGGCCATCTCCCTTAAGGACTCCCCTCAGTTATATCATGTTGTGATTGCATTGCATCATCCTGCTTGCCACTTTAGCCCTGTGTCGGCTCCCACTTACTCAGTTGTTAGCTTGGTGCCTGAGCACTTTTCCCTGTCGAGCCTTACAGAGCTTATATTTTCCTGTCACAATTTGATGACCCTTTCACCCTGAGGGACCACCCCCCCAAAGTCCACATCCTGCATGCACTTCCTTGCATTGATCATAGGTATGTTCCACTGCTTGGAACTAGCCTGCTCGTTATTTGACACTCGTTCCCTCACTTGTTGTACTATAAGCAATTTTATTCTTTTTCAAGCTTTTCCCAAATATGAAAAAGACCAAAAAATCAAATATTCCAAAAAGTCGGACGGGATTATGGTTACTACTTCTTGTTGGCAGATGTTGTGTCGCTTTTGAACAGAGCATTCATTCCACTCCGTACATTATGAGTTGGGACTATAGTTGGACCTTAGGAGCTATACTTGTTTCTCAGTTTTCTCCACCGATTGGTTAAGCTTCCAGACATTATGGATCCCTTTGTAATGCCTCCTGCATTGCACAGTGTATGTGAAGTCTATGTTGCCTGAGTCTATGCATCTTCTCATGCTCTTGTTCAAAGGAATTCCTGAACTAGTGTCGGCCACTCCTCAGATCTCTTGACTATTGCATGTCGGCCATCCTTATTGAGTCAGTCCGTTCCACCTGAGTTCTTCCAAATCTTTCAGTGTAGCTGGTACCTTGTGTTGGTTGATGGGGGATGCCTTAATTCTCTCCTTCCAGCAAGTCTCGTTCCATCGACTTCAACCATATTTATTTCGGGACTTGAGGCTTAGAGTTTGGTTGAGTACCTTGAGGCTTGCAATCATTAGTGGCAGGTTCTCTCACCATCAACAGTTTTGGGAATACATCGATGTCCCCTGATCGATGGATTCATCCTAGTGTTTGACTTCCACTCATTTATTCACACTCTGATGATTGTATTCTGTGCCTTGATTCCCATTTTCATTATTGGTGGGTTATCTCGTGTCTGTTAATGGTATACATCATTGACCGGTAATTAGATGATGTCACATCAGGTTCAACCCCAGCTCCTTTATTCACTTGATGGGACTTGCACCGTCGAAGACTTGTGTAGAAGACCCCAGGTGATAGTTCCATTTAGTATGCTACTTATGACTTTGACTTTACATCTGAGATATCACCTCTCAAATATCAGCAGTTTGTACCTCCAGTTTGCACCAGTTGTTTCATTTTCAGTAGGAGACCATATCTTACTATAGAGGGATCATGGCTATTATCACTTATGACATGTATTCACTATGTACTGCCTATTCATGGCCATTGTATCAGATTGTTGTACTACTGACATGTATTTAGGGATACTATTGTATTATGACGAGTGAGATGCCCTTTCCACTTGTGTCTCCATCACTCCGCTTCTGAGTTATATAATGTATTTCGGCCATCATAACATCAGTCTCTAACCTCACAGGGGGCATATGTTACAATGTAGTCTTCCCCCGTGTGAGCATCAGTATTCTTTGGCCTATAGGATCCATTTTACTGACTCGGATTCACTTTATATCCTTCCGACATATTTTTTCCTCATTTTTCCTTTGACCCGCTTGTTGCATCACTATAGCAGGCGTACCCACGAGTTGCATCACTATAGCCCGCGAGTATGAAGTAAAATGGTAAACATCACTATTTTATTACGTTTTACTCCCAAAAAGCGGTCATTGGGTGACCTTTGGCTCTTCATCTTCCCAAGTAACGTCTCGATGTGTCCTTTTAATTACCTTTGAAAGGACTATATATTGAGCACATATGGTTTATGGACGGGAAGAGAAAGAAGATCAAGAGAACTCTAGTGGATTTTTTCCCTATCTTAAGTTTACACTCATTGATCCTTGTAGTTGTGAACCCTTTATGTTCACCTTCCAAACTCCTATCTCTTTTGATTTTTCCTTTCATGGAGGATTGAAGTGGTGGAGGCACAAGTGGATTGATCCAGATCTTGGTTCTAATTAGTTGTCGGCAAGAGGTCGTATCACTTCGTACTTCTTCTTGTTTATTAATAGAAATACTCATATTCTCGTCCATTAATGTTGTAAATGTTGTTTATCTTACATTGGGTTGCATTTACTTGTTATATCACGGGCCATTGCTATTGATGATGTTAATGTCATTTATATATTATATGTACTTGTTGTATATTAGTTGTTAAGACTAATTTGCAGATTCAAGTGCACGGATTGAAAAGCTCCAACGTGGATCTACATCAAACGTTTGGATCGAGGTTGGTTATGTTCTTCATTATCTTAGCATTGTCATTTATATAGCACAGTTCTGAGAATTGAGTTTATTTCTGGTAGTCATCTGTTTGTTGTGGTATACCCCAAGCCATAGTGAGTTTTCTCCAACATAGAAATGGCGACTCCGCTGGGGAAAACATCCATCTTGGGGATTGTTTGAGCATTAGTCCATAATTAGAGTTGTTGTTTGTCGAAGTTCTGTGTCACTTATCTACCGTTGAGATACACTATAGAAAACTTGCTTTTTCTGAGCCATTGGACTCTCTATTTGCCAATTTACCTTTCCTCACCCACGGGCTAGCTTAGCTCTGCCCGCGTATACCCGCCTCTATTTACTCTACTGCTCACGTGTACCTGCAGGTATTCGTTTGATAGTAGCGTACAACTCCAACTTTTGTTGGTTTATGACCTTTGGTTGTTACTGGGTTGGTTTTGGTTGATCCTAAGTCTTTGTTGGCCTGTTTCTTAGTTGTTCCATGCCTTGGTTGTGACCAGAACTCTTCGTTTATCTTGGTTGAGCCTTGTTGGTTTTTTACCCATCTTTGGATTTAGCCTTGTTGGTTTTTTCCTTTTGAGTTCATTCCTTTGGCCGAGTCTTACTGTTTGGTATCTACCTGGTTGTCTTAGTGATCTCCTTGGCATATCAGTGACTTGATAGTAGGATTTTGCTTGCATTTTTCATTTCCATATATTGAAAAATAGAAAAAAATACATATAGTTTTTGCATTTTCCTTTCGTTCATAAGAGAAAATACAAAAAAAATTACTTTTATGTATTGCATCTTGCATTGAGTGCTTTCTGCCTTCATTTACATTCTGATTGTACATTGAAAAATATAAAAGGATTGCATATTTATTTCGAAATCGTTGATTTGATTGTGCATATTAGGGGCATTGTTTTCATTGGATAGATGAGTCTAGGATTTGACGATTTTGCATACCATTGAGTCTTACACATCACCAGTTTCACGATGATATCCCTTGAGTAATCACAGCCATTAAAATTAATGCTTAATCTTAAAATTGATTAGACCAATTTTATTTATAGGGTACACCAACTAGCATAGGTTTAGAGTCTTGGAATAGATCATTGTGAGTTAACAATCCAAGACTACTAGACGAAACATTAGGTTTCTAACCAGGGAGTGGAGGAATCCATGGTATAGATCAGTGTTCTAAGGAAGCTCTACTCAAGCCAGAGTTAAGCACAAGGTCATGGGAGGTTGGTTGAAGGGATATCCCTCTGATACCGGCTGAATGTGGGAGATATTTCCAGGATTTGTTCGTATTTGGGGGTACCGGAGGTTCGTCCTCTTGTGATTTGGGCTTAGCTACCTTTCCCATACGACGGATCCCACCTGTGATTGTCCCCCTGAGCATTGGTTATATTGCAGTGACCATAGTTTCCTTACCTAGGTATCGCACAGGGTAATTGTAGTGGTTATACTGTTTGTGTCCTGAGTCAGATAGGGATTGGAAAGCACAGTTGTGTTTGTGCAGTGGACTTGACCCTGTGCACATAGTGAAGCCTAGGTGTCTCTATAACTGATTCTGTTACCTCCAACTACAGTTTGGGAGTCTCAAGCCTCTCCTAGGTGAGACATACCGGCTCTAGTGTTGGGAGCTCATTTATCCACTCCGTTTGTCTACTCTTGGCTGTAGTTTCTATAGGTGTGTGCTTTTGATTTATTGTTTTTGATCGATAGTTGGCCTTTAGGGGACATTTTGATTATATATTCTCCCCGAAGATATCGTGGCATGGAGCCCTACTCTCCGCCGATCCCGTCGGTTGGTTGGTTTAAAGCCAGCCAAGGTTTTACACCATATTGGTAGAGGACGCCGAAGGGCTCCCTCTGAGTCTTCAGATTCTTACGAGGCTTACGTCCAAGACATCATGACTGCTACACATTTCGATACTGAGGAAAAACCTTCAACTCCATCAGGTTGAGTTGACCACACTTCCGATCCCCATACTCCTTGTGAGGAGTGGGGAGGTGATCCACCTGAGACTCAACCTGATTTTATTTGGCCTAATCCACTTGAACGAGATCCATTCGATCCTTCGAACCTAGATAATTATCTTTACAGAATTCCAACCTTACCCGAGGATGAAGAATAGGACGATCCGTTCATTCCTTCATTTCCACGCAGTTATAGACACGGGATGCCAGAGTTGCATGACGACACTGGTCCTGCGATCAACCCAACAACACTCTCTTTTGGTATGCCTAGTCATAGTACAGTTGAACCTTCCACTACGTTTGGTAGTCACGCTGGCACTAGTCATGATGTTAGCCATACTATACCCACTGGGGGCACTACACTTACTAGGGGCACTACGTTGTCTACTCACACACATAGTATGGGGATAGGTCACGTTCCTCCTAACAATGCTAATGTTGGAATAAGAACACCTCCAAGGATTTTCCAACCTAATAGGAACGTTGTTCAAAACACGACTCGCCATCCACCACCTGATACATGTGCTGCTACTCGTCAAACCAGGACTACATTTACGGATGTTAATGCTCCTCCCAACCACGGGGGTGGACATATGCCACATACTTTTGTGTCCACTGCCTGTTGATGTATATGTAACTTCGGAATGTATTTCACATATATGTATATTGTATTCCTATAGAGATGGTATTATTCCTCTATAAGGAAGTGTCGTCATTTATATTGTAAGTGTCGTAACTTATACTTGATGGGTTATTAGACCACCTTGTTTGGGGTCGGCCCTGTATAAGTCATGTGGGTCAAAGGGTTATTAGACCACCCTATTGGGGGTCGGCCCACTCAGCATTATGTTATGTGGTTAAGTTCGAGCCGACATGAGTTAGGTAAAAAGGCAAGTCAAGTCAAGTATAAATAGAGTGCGGGAGGCACTCTATTTACTCACTCACTTCTCACACATGCTCTCAAGGAGGAGAGGCGCACTTATGGAGGAGGAGGATTGATGCTAGGTTATGGATATCTCTATTGGTTGGTTGTATCATTGCTCTATCTATCTCTGAGGAAGTTATTGGGGTTTTTCACCTTTATGGTTTTCCCCAAGTAAATCTTTGTGTCTCTTGTGTGCTTGCATTATTGTCTCCATGATTGATATGCTATAGATATGCTGTACATGTTGTTATCTCAGTTAAGATCCTAGATCAGATTGAAGTAAATTCTGAAAATTTAACATGGTATCAGAGATAGCCTGAAAGAAGGCATGATATGGCATGTATGACACTTGTTGCACTTACGATGCTAGGGCTTGATATAGCAAAAACCAGTCATCGTAGCACTTTCGCTATAAATCCGTTTTGGCGAATTTTTCGGATCTGAAATTGTTACAGGCCGAAGCTAAGATCTCCAGGTATCTTGTGTCCAAAGGACAACCTCTAATTCGTTGTACTTTGTGATTTATGATCTGTACAATATAGGGTTTCTGCCTCTTCCAGATCCGAGTCAAAATCAGGTGACCTTGGGAAAAAAGTCATATCTTGGGCTAGAAAGCTCCAAATGAAATTTCGTAAAACGTGACAGGTAGTACACAGTCTGAACTATCTCAGAAAACTTTTTGAGAGGCCGAAGTTGAACCAGTGACACGCGGCACGCCGTACAAGTTCGCTCTACTGTTTTATCCCATAAACAGGTCACGTTGCGACACTTGGCATAACTCTCTCTCAGAGAATCCAATTGAGGTCAGACCTGTCAGGATGGAAAGGTAACAGGTCAGGCTATCTCAGGAAACTTTTTTCAGACCCTGTGGATCAAAAATTTCGGAGTTACACCAGAAACAATCAGGTACATATTTCTGTCAAAACAGAATTATTTTTTGGTACCTTCATTCATGGCTTCCGGAATTTAGGGCTTTGAAGAAAGTTGGAATTTTTGTAATCGGAGACCACGGCTGAATGCTACTCATCAAAATAAAAATTTAGAGACCAAAATCAGAATTTTTGGTTGGGCAGAAGGCCGGGCTTGATCAGACCCTAGTTCGGGACTTTGATCAGAAAAGTGGAAAATTAGGGCTTCTGTAAAAATGGGAATTTTTGAAATCTGTGACCACGGCTGGAAGCTCCTCAGAAAAATAGAAGCTTAGAGCTTTGGATCAAACATTTTGATGGGGCAAAAGAGTGGGCTTCATCAAACCCCAGTTCAGGGTCACGTCCAGTGAATCTAGAAGTTTCAAAGGCAAAATTGAGGAGTGAAACTTTGCAGTTTTCAAATTCTGAATATACCAACTTGATCAGCTCATCAAGGCACATATTTCTATCCTATCAGAAGTTTGAAATTCAAAGTTTGAATTTTTGGGGTTTCTCTGACAAACCCATATCTAGCTTAAGGTCCAGTTCTTGCAAATCAAGTGGATTGGGTTAATCACTTGCATAAGTGAAGAAGTTCCTGTTTCAGAGGGAGATGAGGCTAAGGCCTTACATAAGAAGATTACAAGTGATCTCGACAGGTATGACTCATCGAGGTATGTTTTGAGATTTGTTCATAATTAAGTTTATGGTATGCTTGTCTTCATATTATCACGGTTAGTACAATCTTGATTTTAGACTTGTCATATCACCTTAATAAAATTATGAATGCATGATAGAAGTCATTCATTTATTAGGAGTATGAAACTTATGTTTGTACTAACACATTGTGATGTTGTATGAGTTTTATGTTGTCTACTAACATGAAAGGTACACCAAGAAGACAAATCATGTTCTAGTTCAAGAACATATGATCATGAGGACAAAGATTCATCCATTGCCATGGATCTCATAGAAGATCCATTCTCGAGGTATGTATAACTTAGTTTTATAATGGTTAACTTATGAGACATGCAGGTTACTAGCACAAGTCACTAAAGAGAACCAGAAGACATTATGCGGGTATGTTAGACATAAATAGCTAGCATGCTAATCCAGGTATGTTTTTCCTATATCAAGCTAAAATCCTACCTTGTGTTAGGATCTTATACTGTTTTTGATAATAATTATTCATGAAGTCATAGGTTTGAATAATCATGGTTGGATGTATATTATTATAATTGATGATATGACTAACCAGAAGAATCATGAAAGTATAGGCTTGAATAATCACAGGTTTTATGCATTTTATATCTTATCTTGATTGATGATTCAACTAACCTGAAGAGTCATAGGCTTGAGTAATTACAGGTTTAGACATGTTATGTTTCTTATGATTTGACTAACCATAAGAATCCTTGAATGCTCATGCTTATTATTTCTGTTTGAAATGATCATGACTATACATGCTTGAGATTATTGTGTTTTAATAGTATACTAATGAATGTATGATTTTATATGAGATCACAAGGATAACACATTCATGATACTAATAAGCATGCATAGGGACCAAGGATGAATATGAGTTCAAGAACAGGTAATTCAGGAAGCAAAGATCAAGAGGGAGCACACTCCAGTTGCTCCTGCCAGAAAGCAAAGGAGCACACTCTAGTTGTTCCTGCAAGAAAGCAAAGGAGCACACTTCAGTAGTTTCTGCAAGGATGCAGATATTCAGAGGGAGTTGATCATCTCTCTACATTTCACAACAGAAAGGTGTAGAAGAAGCTACCTCAGATTAGGACTCCAGCAGCTCCTGCAAGGAAGCAAAGACTCAGAGGGAGTCCACCCAACGAACAAACAAAGATAAGTATTTGAATTGTCATTTCTTAAATAATACTGTTCAATAATGTATATACTGATGTTCCTAGAATTAGGTTGTGTATTATGCATATTAGAATAATTGCATTGATGAACAGTATACTACTAATATGCATGGGTAAGTAGCCTATGGCACTGTACAACATTCCATTGCTACTTATCTAGAATGAAACCTCTTTGCTGACATGTTGGGAGTTGTGCACACTCTTAACAATGTTCTGGTAGAGATTGGAAGGCATCTAGAAAGTTACGGGATATGGATAAATGTTGTATTGAAGCATTGGCTAAGATAATTGCATGACTGTATGGCATATTTCTTTATGTGTAAGAATTTGTTCTGAAAACTATAAGATGTTTTCTAATCATGCAATTTAACTTGTTGTGTAGGAAAGATCATATGCCATCTCCTACAAAAGGACTACAACAATTGTTCCAGCAAGAAAGATATCTATTGAAGATATTGAAGTTCCCAGGATCTGGGATGAAGAAATGGAATGCCATGATCCGTAGATCATGAAGAAGATGTTTGGGATGCAGTCCCAAGACCTGACAGGGAGTCATATGTATGCAGATTGAAGAAAGCCTTGTATGGCTTGAAGCAAGCTCCCAGAACTTGGTATGGTGAAGATAGATTGATTGCCGACACGCAGCGGAAGCTTACTACTGAGTTCGAGATGAAGAACTTGGGGATGATGCACTATTTGTTTTTGGCATGGAGGTGTGGCAAAGTGCAGATAGAATCTTCCTTGGACAAGGGAAGTATGCAGTAGAGATCCCAAAGAGGTTCGGGATGATGGATTGCAAGGCCATGGCCACACCTATGGCATCGAATCTGAAGCTTCTATGTGATGCTTCATCTGAGTCAGTTGATCTCTCTATGTATCGTCAGATGATTGGGTCCTTGATGTACCTGACGAACATGAGACCAGATATTTGCTTTGCTGTGAACACATTGAGCCAGTTCCTGACGGATCCGAGAAGTGTTCACCTGGTTACTGTAAAGCATGTTCTGAGGTACCTGAAGGGTACAGTGGATTATGGGCTCAGGTATGAGGCGAATCAAATAACCTGGAAGGTTATGTTGATTCAGATTGGGCTGGCAGTGCTGCAGACAGGAAGAGCACATCTGGGTGTTGCTTCAGTATGGGATCAGGTGTGATCTCTTGGTTTAGCAGGAAGCAGTCCTGCGTAGCACTGAGTACAGCTGAGGCAGAGTATGTTGCAGCCTGTTCAGCTAGTTGTGAGGCAGTATGGATACGGAAGCTACTGTCTGAGTTATTTGATCTCCCGTTGGAGGCTACTGGTATCTTCTGTGATAACCAGAGTTGTGTGAAGCTGTCCGAGAACCCAGTGTTTCATGACAGGTCGAAACACATAGAGATCAAATATCACTATATCAGGGATATGGTGCAGAGAGGAGCTGTGAAGCTCCTGTATGTTGCGACGGACGAGCAGATTGCAGATGTGCTGATGAAGCCACTAGCCAGGGTGAAGTTCAAGTACTTCAGAGAGAGGCTTGGCGTGCTTCAGATCAAGGATACTTCGAGGAAGAAGTGATGGACACATTTGCTGAAGCCATTCCAAGCATGTTGGAAGGAGGATCCTTCACATGGCTGTGGATGTAAGCGCTGGATGATGAGCATCAGGATGATGTTCTGGTTTCTGCTTGGATATGATCAGTTTGATCATTTTATGTATGTATGTATGCATCATGTTGGATGCTTGGACCATGTATCTGTATATGTATCAGGTGGATACATTGTATGATCAGGTGGATCATGTATGGTTATATGTATCATGTATTTGTATTTGTATCAGGTGGATACATTGATGATCAGGAGGATCATGTATGATGATATGTATCAGGTAGATACTTGGTATGCATCAGGTAGATGCATTGATGATCAGGAGGATCATGTATGATGATATGTATCATGTATTTGTATCAGGTGGATACATTGATGATCAGGAGGATCATGTATGATACTTGGTATGCATCAGGTAGATGCATTGATGATCAGGAGGATCATGTATGATGATATGTATCATGTATTTGTATCAGGTGGATACATTGATGATCAGGAGGATCATGTATGATACTTGGTATGCATCAGGTAGATGCATTGATGATCAGGTGGATCATGCAGCAGGATGTTGCAGTGATGATCAGGATGATCATAGATGACGAGCTTCAGGATGTTGCTCTAGATGACATGCAGCAGGATGTTGCAGTGATGATGATCAGGATGATCATGGATACATCAGGATGATGTATGGTGAGTATCAGGTTGATACTCTATGGCCGTGGATCAGGTTGTGCAGATGAGCATGTAATTCGTTGCCCTGGGAGATTTGCAGATGGTCTTTCGAGGTTTTGCCTATGGCATGTAATTCGGTGCCCTGGGACATCTGGCAAATGCTCTTTCGAGGTTTTGCTCTAGGAGGACATGTAATTCGTTGCCCTGGGAGATCTGCAGATAGTCTTTCGAGGTTTTGCCTATGGCATATAATAGCGCCCTGGGATATCTGGCAGATGCTCTTGCGAGGTTTTGTCCTATGGCATGTAATTCGTTTCCCTGGGAGATCCGATAGGTTGGGCTGTGTGCCCGTAATCAGTCCTGGGATGCTCTTGCGAGGTTTTGCCATGACCACATGTAATTCGTTGCCCTGGGAGATTTCAGGTCGGAGTTGTGTACCCGTAACATCCTGAGATGCTCTTGCGAGGTTTTGTGGTGGACCACATGTAATTTGTGCCCTGGGAGATTTCAGGTCGGAGTTGTGTACCCGTAACATCCTGAGATGCTCTTGCGAGGTTTTGTGGTGGGGTCACATGTAATAGCGCCCTGGGAGATCCTACAGGTCAGAGTTGTGTACCCGTAACATCCTGGGATGCTCTTTCGAGGTTTTGTGACGCACGTAATAAGTCCTGAGGATTCCACAGTATGGCCAGTGATGACGAAGACCTGCAGGTGGTGGGCCTACATCCAGTATGAAAAAGGACTGGCTCTGTAGAACTTCCTATGATGAGTAGATTCAGAGATTGATTGAGATAGCAGTAGCAGTGACGATGATGATGACTCGATGACGATTATCCAGTGACGATGATCCAGAGAAGATGACTTGTGCTAGAAGAACTGTGCTGAGAAATACCTTCCTAGTTAAGAGGGAGTGTTGATGTATATGTAACTTCGGAATGTATTTCACATATATGTATATTGTATTCCTATAGAGATGGTATTATTCCTCTATAAGGAAGTGTCGTCATTTATATTGTAAGTGTCGTAACTTATACTTGATGGGTTATTAGACCACCTTGTTTGGGGTCGGCCCTGTATAAGTCATGTGGGTCAAAGGGTTATTAGACCACCCTATTGGGGGTCGGCCATGTGGGTCAAAGGGTTATTAGACCACCCTATTGGGGGTCGGCCCACTCAGCATTATGTTATGTGGTTAAGTTCGAGCCGACATGAGTTAGGTAAAAAGGCAAGTCAAGTCAAGTATAAATAGAGTGCGGGAGGCACTCTATTTACTCACTCACTTCTCACACATGCTCTCAAGGAGGAGAGGCACACTTATGGAGGAGGAGGATTGATGCTAGGTTATGGATATCTCTATTGGTTGGTTGTATCATTGCTCTATCTATCTCTGAGGAAGTTATTGGGGTTTTTCACCTTTATGGTTTTCCCCAAGTAAATCTTTGTGTCTCTTGTGTGCTTGCATTATTGTCTCCATGATTGATATGCTATAGATATGCTGTACATGTTGTTCTCTCAGTTAAGATCCTAGATCAGATTGAAGTAAATTCTGAAAATTTAACACTGCCTCCACTAGTAATGCTAATGTAGGGGGTGGAAATATCTCCTATCCACATGGACATCACGCCACCATCCCTGCTACTAGTCACACTAATGTTGGAGTTGGGAATACTTCTCATGCTTCTGGTCACCACATGACTGCTCAAGCTAATCCTAATGCTAGGGGTGGGAACATACCATACCATTATGGTCATTACAACATGGTTCCCGCTATGAATAGTACATACATGCCCCATACTCATGGTGGAAACCCTTACTACAACATAGTCGGTGTTGGCCACCAGTACAACCCACCACCCCAATATGGTTCCCAAAACATGCACATACCTGCTTACTCTCAAATGGGTCAGGCAGGAGGAGGTTATCAATCCTATGGCCATGGGAAAGCTTATGGTCCGTCGGGTCCTTATTATTAGCATTTTAATCCTCATGGTCAAGATTTTGCTCCATCTTATAACACGGTTCCATTTAACCAACCTTTTATGGGGGCTTATAATCAAGCTTTCTAGCCTCAGCTCCCCTTCCTTGCACGCTTGAATCTTTCGGATCTTTTGAAGATCACGAATGATCTGGTGTGTCATGACCCTACTTGGCCCCCAGTCCCTACCAAGCTCCCTTCAGACATTCCTAAGTTTGAGGGAAAAGGTGGTGAGGACCCGGGAGATCATGTCACGACATTTCACCTTCGGTGCTCCTCCAACTCTTTGAATCGTGATTCCATTAGATTGCGAATATTTCAATGCACCCTCACGGGGGAAACAACGAAGTCGTACGTCAAGTTGAATGGAAACACCTATAGGGGTTTTAACGAGATTGCTTTGGTTTTCCTAGATCATTTCCAGTTTCCGGTTTGCTATGATACTGGCACTGAAATTTTATCTACCTTCCGTCAGAACAGGACCACACATATTTCTAACCACGTTCAAGAGTGGCGTCGGCGGAAGAGGTTAGTAAAAGCCAACATTCCTCTAGAGTTCCTGTTGGAATGGTTCCTCAAGTCTCTACTCCCATACATTGCTAAGGATGTTTTGATGTCTAGCATTGTGACTGAGGAACAAGCTATCTTGAAAGTCCAGCAGTTAGACTTATTATACTCTCAGTCTGGCATTTTGTATGACATCATCCCTAACGCACCGTGTACATGTCATGATACTACGTCAGTTCCTAGACCGCATGCCGATGGAATCGTCGGATCTGTAAGCACTCGCCCCGTAGATTTGGTAGCTAATCAAATGCAGAATTTGTTGCTAAACCAATCTACTCCCGGATAGGTTCACACCTTGTCCACTTCCACCCCATCGTTCGATGTACATAGTGTGCAAACAACAAACCAGTCAGGTAACCAGCAGCCTGGTGGTAAGAAAAAGGGGAGAAATAATCGTAAGGGTGGAAACAATTGGAATAACAATAACAATCGCAATACCCACTGTAAGGATAATGCCAACCCTCCTTGGGAAGGCAGAAATGCTGGTGAGGACCTTAAACCTAGGCATAAGGTGAAGTTTCCTTGAAATCTTTGTGGGGAAGACCATCTTACTCACTTATGTCCTCGTATTGAAGAAGCATCGAAGCACTTGGCACAGATCCCAACTATGTGGAAGGATCCCCTACCTCATCACAAAAACATGGCTTCGCATGCTCCCACAACCGGTTATGGACCTATTGAGAAGATAACGTCTTCTTCCAATACTAGTGTTTATGGATGTGTGAACATGTTTTAGTCAGAGGTTAGTGTTTCCACTCGTCAGTCCTATTATGATGCACCACAACCCAATTTGGGGAGTGAGCCTCCCCCTCCTCCTGATAATTCTTTGCATATCAAGAAGCCCTCTATTATGCCGTGGATACCAAAAGGTGTTCTTAAGTGCTCTACGCATAATCATAATGCTCGAGCCTCCCACAATTACTCCATCATAGAATATTTGGGTCAAACTCCGTGTTCCATGTTGACTCTTGTAGTTTTGCAAGCCTCTCCTTCTAAGAAGCATGCTCTTTTGAGTGGGTCAAGAGTTCAAGATGGGGGTAGTCCCACTATTATCAAGTTTGATACTACTGATGTCCAACCTCACTTACCCTACCACATGGCTTTTCAAATCAAGGTGGTGTGCCTTCATAGTTTTTTCAAACGTACTATGGTTGACGAAGGTGCCTCTGCGTCAATAATGTCATTAGCTTGTTGGAAAGCTCTTGGATCTCTTCCCCTACTCGCGTCTAGAACCACACTCACTGCATTCGATGGTCATTCATTTAATCCGCATGGAATTATCCCTTCCCTTGTTGTCTCCTTGGGAGGTAAGCCTATGCCTATTGAAGTCGAGGTGGTTGATGCGTCCATCGACTACAACCTTTTACTGGGTCAGAATTGGATGTATGTTAGGAAAGCTGTCGCGTCCACTATATTCAGAGTTATCTAATTTCCTCACGAAGGAAAAATTGTGACCGTCGATCAGCTAGTTTACGTTAACTCCTCTTCCACAACATCCATGGGATCCATAGTCCCGCAGGTTACTCATTCTCAGCTGGCAACTTGGAACATGGGTGTTGGCATGTACCCTTCCTTGATGGGAACTTATGATTTTTCCACACCTGTGAATTTTAGTGGAACCATTACCGACGATGCGTCTCCTCCTTCGCGTAATATGTCATTCCGGACTTCTTATTTCGATGATCTGTGGACTTTATCATCCACGAGTTCCACGTCTGGAACATTTCGCATGTCGGGATGTCTATGCCATTGTCTGTAGATGAGCTTGCTTATCAGCATATTCAACAAGCCACTATAGAACTGGATCTCTGTACTTCCCAGACAATCGAGGAAGATCCCATTACGCTGGTGGTTTGGGCAGCCAACTCGTCTTGTTCCCACGATTGCCTCGATGATACTTTTCCTTCTAATGAAGCTATCATGGAAGCCATGTGTGGTACGGAGAGACATTGGGAAGATATGCACCATCACTCTTATTTCCTTCCCAAACTCGAGCTCGCCGAACGAGAAGAGTTTAGGATGACTCTAGTAGAGATGGTTGGTCACCCTGTGGCTCTTTTGGAGTCGCATGATGTTTTTGCGGAAGGAAATATGGCTAACATTTCCCCAAATACGTCAATCAATATCTCTCCTACTCCCGAAATAGTTGAGAATGTCTACATCGGTGATGATTGCACTCTTGAGGAGATTTCTATTTACACTGAATTGTTTACGAAACTCCAGGAAGCTTTCTCCTGGTCATATGAGGAGATGCCAGAAATAGACCCCCACATTGTTGAACATGAGATTAGAATGTATCCCAATGCTAAACCGGTTCGACAACGCTTACGTGCTGTGAACCCTAGGAAAGCAGCCGCTATCAAGGTAGAGGTGGATAAACTGCTCAAAGCTGGTTTCATCTACCCCGTTCCCCTTACCGAATCGGTGTCAAACCCCATTCCTGTAGATAAGAAAAAGGGAACGATCCGTGTATGCACCGAATTTAGGGATTTGAAATGTGCATGTCCGAAAGACAACTTCCCCACACCATTCATAGATCAAATCTTGGATGCTTGCACTGGAAGTGAGATTTTTTCCTTCATGGACGGATTTTCCGGATATAACCAGATTCAAATCAAACCCGAGGATCAACATAAGACAACTTTTATTTGTCCTTGGGGAACCTTTGCATATCAGAAAATGCCCTTCGGCCTTAAAAATGCTGGAGCTTCATTTCAGTGTGCTATGACCTACGCCTTTCACGATCTTAAAAATATTATGGAGGTTTTCTTGGACGATCTTGCCGGCCATTCTCGTAAGAGAGTGGACCACCCCAAGCACCTCCGCATGATTCTTGAACGATGTATATGATACAAGATTCTATTGAATCCTAACAAATGCATCTTTGTTGTAAGGACGGGTTGCCTTCTGGTATCCATAGTTTTGAAAGAGGGTATTAGAGTCGATCCTCTCAAAGTTGAGGCAATACTTCAGTTGCCTCCTCCGCGTAATTTGTTACAATTTCAGAGCCTCCAAGGGAGAGGCACTTTTCTATGCCATTTCATAGTTAATTATGCTAATCTTACCAAAGGTTTCATGCGCTTATTGAAGAAGGACACACCTTTTATCTGGGATGAGCAAGCCCAGCAGTTTTTCGATGCCCTTAAGAAAGCTTTGGTATCGGCCCCTGTGCTTAGTCCACCAGACTTCGTACGAGCTTTTTGTTAAAATTCAATATGCTAAGACAGAAAATAGCAGCATTACATTCCATTTCACAATGATAGCATATACAGGATCACTGAAGAAACAGCAAGCATAGCATAAACACAAGAGACACAGATTTATCCTGGGAAACCCTCATGGGGTAGAAAACCCAATAAATCTTCCTCAATATAGATGACCAGCAATATACAAAGATGCAAACCAAAGACATGATCTCCTCCTCCACCATAGAAGACCTCTCCTCCACAAGTGCGCCTCTCTTAAGTGAGTGAGTGTATCAAATGAGGAACATACCTCCTCTATTTATACACTACACTGACATGTATTTTACACAAGTACATGTAGGCTCGTATTTAACCATTAGGTTAAATACCCTATTATAACTGACTGGGACGACCCCCACATGGTGGGTCTAATAACCCTAGTTACCACAACCAATTCGGAGGAATAAACATCTCCGGATTCATAGTATAATCACATCGGAGGTATGGAACATCTCCGGAATAAATAATATACAAATATAATATTCTTAGAAGTTACAATATTGAACACTCCCCCTTAACGAGAAGGATATTATAACAACATCCACAGGAGCAACGAGTCATACATCATACATGATACATCTATAAATCATTGGAAGCTTTCTCAACATCATCAGTAACTCAACGAGTTACTGGAACATCTTCAATACTGGAACATCAACATCTTCAGTACTGAGTCTTTATCTTCTGCAGTACTCAAACAGCTACAGCAACATCAATATCAGAATCCTCACGATCATCAGCATCGTCATCACATGATCATTAGCATCGTCATCACACAATCATCATCATCGTCATCACACAATCATCAGCATCGTCATCATACGAATATCAGCATCATAGTCATATGATCAACAGCATCGTCATCAGTGTCATCATCACATGATCATCAGCATCGTCATCACACGATCATCAGCATCGTCATCACACGATCATCAGCATCGCCATCACATGATCAGCATCGTCATCACACGATCATCAGCATCGACATCACATGATCAGCATCGTCATCACACGATCATCAGCATCGATCATCAGCATCATCATCACACGATAATATTACAGGATGATCAATTCTGCTCTCTTTAGGACATAGGTCCATGGATGATACAATCCAGATCAAGTTCCAGGATGATCAATCCTTATCTCTTTTAGGGATGATTTAATCCCAACCACAGTGCCAGTCCTTTTTCATACTGGATGTGACCTAGATCAGATCTAGGATTTATCGCCACAGAGCCAGTCCTCTTTCATACTGGATGTGTCACGTCTACAGAGCAAGCCATGTTTCATGCAGGATGTATCACATCTACAGAGCCAACCCTGTTTCATGCTGGATGTATCACATCTATAGAGCCAGCCCTGTTTAATGCTGGATGTATCACATCTACAGAGCCAGCCCTGTTTCATGCTGGATGCATCACATCTACAGAGCCAGCCCTGTTTCATGCTGGATGTATCACATCTACAGAGCCATCCCTATTTCATGCTGGATGTATCACATCTACAGAGCCAGCCCTGTTTCATGCTGGATGTATCACATCTATAGAGCCAACCCTGTTTCATGCTGGATGTATCAAATCTACAGAGCCAGCCCTGTTTCATGCTGGATGTATCACATCTACAGAGCCAGCCCTATTTCATGCTGGATGTAACCTAGAACAATTCTAGGATTTGTCACGTGCATTTTGAACCGAGGTCCAGGGACGATCCAGTCCTATCATGTACCTTTTGAACCGAAGTTCAGGGATGATCTAGTCCTATCATGTACCTTTTGAACCGAAGTCTAGGGACGATCTAGTCCTATCATGTACCTTTTGAACTGAAGTCCGAGGACGATCCAGTCCTATCATGTACCTTTTGAACCGAAGTCCAAGGACGATCCAGTCCTATCATGTACCTTTTGAACCGAAGTCCAGGGACGATCCAGTCCTATCATTCAATTCTCGGAGACCTCATGTCTACGGCTCAATTCAAAGGACCATAGTCCGAGGACAATCCAATCCCCTTACCTGTTCATTCAGGATTTAGTTCTCGGAGACATCATGTCTACGGCTCAATTCAAAGGACTAAAGTCTGAGGACGATCCAATCCCCTTACCTGTTCATTCAGGATCTTGTTCTCGGAGACATACGTCTATGGCTCTCTTTAGGACTGAAGTCCAGGGATGATCCAATTCCCTCATGTCCACTAAGGACTTCATTCTCGAAGACATACGTCTACGGCTCTCTTTAGGACTAAAGTCCAGGGATGATCCAATCCCCTTGTATGTCAATCATGGGTACAAGTATCTTCATCCATACAAGTACATCAAGGCATCATGTATCCTCATCATCAAAACATGTATATCAAAACATGTATCCTCATCAATAGCATCAAATACATATATCATTAAAGGCATGTATACATCTATCATCAAAAGCATGTATTCTCACTAATATATTTATCATCAAAAGCATGTATACTCACTAATACATCTATCATCAAAAGTATGTATACATCTATCATCAAAAGCATGTATACTCACTAATACATCTATCATCAAAAGTATGTATTCATCTATCATCAAAAGCATGTATTCTTACTAATACATCTATCATCAAAAGTAAAAATATAAGGGTCCTAAAAATAATTCTAAGTAACTAAGTGCAGTAAATAGGTAACCTCATCATTGATGAGACAGACTTGTTATCAGATACTATGCTACTCCCCCTTTCGAGGAGAGTTCTTTTGAACTATACCAAGCTTGTCTCGAAAGTATTCAAACTTCACTCGAGACAGAGGTTTAGTCAAGATATCAGCAATCTGATCCTCAGTGCTTATATATTCGAGCTTGATAACTCCTCTTTGCACCATATCTCGTATATAGAAGTATCGGATCTCTATGTGTTTTTGACTTATCATGGAATACAAGATTTTCTATCTTGATGCAGTTTTGAATGTCACACATAATCATAGTGGAATTCATTTCTAAGTCAAACACTCCATATAAAATCTTCTGAAGCCATACTGCTTCACAGCTGGCAGAGAAGACAGCTATATATATATTCTGCTTCAGCAGTACTGAGAGCCACACTAGATTGTTCCTTGTTGAACCATGAGATCATGGCATATTCAAGACTATAACATCCACCTGATGTACTCTTTCTGTCTGAGGCACTTCCTTCCCAATCAGAATCTGAGTAACCATGTAAACGGAGTTCATGACCTCCAAGATAATATAGACCAAAAATCTAATGTACCTTTTAGGTACCTCACTACATGCTTTGTAGCTATTAAGTGCACCTTTCTAGGTTCTACTAAATACTGACTTAGGGTATTTACAGCAAAGCATATATCTGGCCTAGTATTTGTTAAATACATCAATGACCCAATGATTTGTCTATATAGGGTTAGGTCCACTAAATACGATGAGTCATTAACAAGTAACTTCAAGTTGGAGTCCATGGGAGTGGCCATGGATTTATACTCCAACATATCAAATCTTTTTAGAAACTTCACAACAAACTTACCTTGATTTAAAAGATTCCTTTTGGATCTTTCCATACTTCTAGACCTAAGAAGTAGTGCATTAATCCGAGATCTTTCATTTTCATTTCTGCAGCCATTTTCATGACCTGTTTCTCATTCCTTGTCAGAAAGAGATCATCATCATACAATAATGGTATGATAGGTTCATCATCCACAACCTTAAGGTAAATGTTAGGAACAACTTTACTTCTGGTAAAGCCCAAGCTTTGTCATGAAGCTGTCAATTGTCCATTATTCACACTTAGCATTGAGTGATCTTCTGCATATCTATCTGTGCCATCTCTCAGCATATGGGTCTACTAAAATGAGCCTCAAAATCATTCGAACTCTATGGTGAGTTCCTTCTTGCATCCATGTCATATGTGTATAGAACCCATATTCAACCTTGTAGCAAAGGTTGAGATCCACATCACTCATGATGATCATTAAGCTCATCAATTGACTACCGATCCTGGGAACCCATACAGAACCTGATTACATTATTAAGAGAATGGTCTTATCTAGTCCCTTGGAGCAAAACATCTCATCATGATTCTCTTCCTCTTTCTAAGAGAATCTCTTAACCACAAGCTTTCTATAGTGTGTTTGATTTGTAAATCTTTTGTTGAACATCCATCGCTTGTTCAGAGTTCGCCATTCATCATGATCTTTCCTACAAATAAAAATTAAGTACATGATTAGTAATACTTCATAATCATCATATCATATTGACATGATAACCTATTATGCATACAGATATCATTTACATAGTTCTGCAACTATTTTGACCAATACTTTGGCACAACACTTTCCCATATCCTGTATGCATACAGTGGCTATCTAGATGCCTTCCATCTCTACCAGAACATACTATCGAGAGTGTGCACATCTCTCAGCATGTCAGCAAAGAGGTTTCATTCTAGACAAGCAACAATGGAATGTTTGTCCAATTTACTAATCATATGCATATTAGTAGTATACTGTTTAATGCTTTATGAATGTTTATACTCAGCATGATATATTCTAGGAATACAAATATGCATACAAGCAATATCATTTACTATTTCTAATAACAACCCAAATACTTATCTTTTATGTTTGTGTGGTTGCCTCCCGCTTGATCTTCTGTATGTCTTCTGAGCTTCTATTCATTTTGTACCACTGTGCATGCTCAAGTGTACACTAGTGTCATCCTCATGATCTCATACACAAACATACATTCATTAGTATATTCTCAATATTATCAAAACATTCTAATTCTAAATAATCTTGAATATGTACAGTCATGATCATTAGTATTCAGGGTTTCAAGGAAGTCTTCTTTTACTCATGCATATTCTTGTTTGATCTAGTTATTTAAATCATCAACCAAGATAAGAGACATAATATGCATAAACCCTTGATTACTAACCAATCATACCAAGTATACTTACACAAGGTAAGATTCTAACATGACACAGGAAAACATACCTGGATTAGTATACCTGCTTAGTTATGTACAACATACCTAAACAATCTCTTCAATGATTTAGAGATCCTGAGCTAGAACCTGCATGTCTCGTAGGTTAAACATGATATAAAAAAGTCATACATACCTCGTGAGTCTTTGTCTTCATGTTTTCATGGTCATGGAACTTGATTTGTCTTTTGTGATGTACCTGTGTCTTGTTAGCAGACAACATCAACCTCACACAACACCATAATGCATAAGTACAATCATATAGCCCTAATCAATGAATGTCTTCGATCATTCACATGCATTCATATTGTTACTAGGGTGATAAGACAATTAATAACATTAATCAAGATTGTACTAATAAATAACATGAAGAAAAACACATTATGAACTTAATCAAGAATCAGATTTCAAGGCATACCTGAACCTCCTTAAGTCATACCTGTCGAGACTTTTTGTAGTCTTCTTATGTAAGGCCTTAGCCTCAACTCCCCCTGAAACTTGATCTGGAGCTTGATTAGGGTTTGCTAGAGAAACCCTAAAAATTCAATCTTTGACTTTCACACTTATGAATGGATGGAAGAATGTGTCTTGCTGAGCTGATCAACCTAGCATTCTTCAATTTTGAAATCTCCAAAATTTGACCCCTCAAAATTGCCTTCGAAACTTCTGGATCTTCTAGACAGGAACCCGAACTAGGATTTGATGAAGCCCATGCTTCTGTCCAATCAAAAGGTTTGATCCAAGGCTCTAAACTCTTATTTTTCTGAGGAGCTTCCAGCCGTGGACTCCAATTCCAAAAATTATAACTTTCTCCGAAACCCTAAATTCCAGAAGCTATGAATAAAGGTGCTCCAAAAATAATTCTGTTTTGACAGAAATATGCACCTAATTGTTTCTACTATAACTCTGAAATTTCTACTCCACAGGGTCTAAAAACCTTTTCTACAGTAGCCTGACCTGTCATCTTTCCATCCTAATAGGTCTGACCTCAATTGGATTTTCTGAGAGAGAGTTATGCCAAGTGTCGCAACGTGACCTGTTTATGGGATAAAACAGGAGAGCGAACTTGTACGGCGTGCCACGTGTCACTGGTTCACCTTCGGCCTCTGACAAAGTTTCTTGAGATAGTGCAGTTTGTGCACTACCTGTCACTTTTTACGAAATTTTATTCGGAGCTTCCTATCCCAAGTTATGACCTTTTTTCCAAGGTCATCTGATTTTGACTGAGATCTGGAAGAGGCAGAAACCCTAACTTGTACTGATCATAACTCATAAAGTACAATGAATATGAGGGTACCCTTTGGACACAAGGTACCTAGGGATGTTATCTATGACCTGTAAACTTTTTAGATCCTGAAAATTCGCATAAATGGATTTATAGCGAAAGTTCCACGATGACTTGGTTTTGCTATATAAAACCCTAACCTTCAAATTGTCGCAAGAGAAGCAAGTGTCGTAAGTGCCATACATTGCCTTCCTTCAGGTTAGCTCTGATACCATGTTAAAATTCAATATGCTAAGACAGAAAATAGCAGCATTACATTTGATTTCACAATGATAGCATATACATGATCACTGAAGAAATAGCAAGCATAGCATAAACACAAGAGACACAGATTTATCCTGGGAAACCCTCATGGGGTAGAAAACCCAGTAAAGCTTCCTCAATATAGATGACCAGCAATATACAAAGATGAAAACCAAAGACATGATCTCCTCCTCCACCATAGCAGACCTCTCCTCCACAAGTGCGCCTCTCTTAAGTGAGTGAGTGTATCAAATGAGGAACATACCTCCTTTATTTATACACTACACTGACATGTATTTTACACAAGTACATGTAGGATCATATTTAACCATTAGGTTAAATACCCTATTATAACTGACTGGGCCGACCCCCACATGGTGGGTCTAATAACCCTAGTTGCCACAACCAATTCGGAGGAATAAACATCTCCGGATTCATAGTATAATCACATCGGAGGTATGGAACATCTCCGGAATAAATAATATACAAATATAATATTCTTAGAAGTTACAATATTCAACACTTTTATCCTTTGTGTGGCTGTGTCTCAAGAGACGATTGGCATGGTCTTGGTTCAGGTTGATGATGCACTTGTCAATCATGTCATCTATTACCTTAATCGAAATCTAGTAGACGCTAAGCTAAGGTATACTCATGTGGAAAAGCTGGCGCTCGTGACTGTTCATTTAGTCCAACGGTTACGACATTACATTTTGTTAGAACCACCACTATTTTCATGCATATCAATCCATTTCAGTTCGTTCTATCACAACGCCTTATCGGGGGGAAGTACAATAAATGGATTGTCATCCTTCAAGAATTTGATCTCGATTTTGCTTCGGCGAAGTTGGTGAAATCATTGGTATTTGTTGAGCTTATGTCAGACCTTCCGAGACTTGATGAGGATATCATTCATGAAGATTCCTTTGTGGATGAGCACTTATTTCTTATCTCGTCAGAGGACCCTTGGTATGGGGATGTCATTGTATATCTCCAAACTTTGAAGTTTTGTCCGCACTATTCACTAAATGAGCAACGACATGTGAAACATCACGCTAAATATTATACTATCGTCAGTGACACTTTGTATCGCCAAGGAAAGGACTCTATTCTCTGTCATTGCTTAACTCACAAAGAAGTGGAGTGGGTGCTTAATGATTGCCATGTTGGGGCATGTGGCGGTAAGTTATCCGGGATTTCTACAGCCCAATGTATTATGTGAGCTGGCTATTTTTTTCCTTCCATCTTTAAGGATTGTGTTAATGTTGTGAAGAAATGTCACCCTTTCCAGGTGTTTTCTCGGAACATAGGCTTGCATCCAATGCCCCTTCATCCGGTTGTCACTGTCGGTCCCTTCACCAAGTGGGGGGTGGATTTCATGGATAGCAAACCAGCTTCGGCTGGGGGGCATCACCATATCCTAGTGGTCATGGACTATTTTTCCAAATGGGATGAGGCTATGCCTACCGTTAAAGCCGATGGTGCTACAACAGCCCACTTTGTATTCAATCAAATTATAACTCGGTTCGGTATTCCGAAAGAGATTGTCACTGACCATGGCATTCACTTTCAGAACAAGATGATGGAGGATTTGTCTCTCAAGCTTGGGTTTCGTCAAGAACACTCATCTTCTTATTATCCCGAAGTGAATGGTCAAGTAGAAGCAGTCAATAAGTCTTTGAAGACCATTCTCCAACGTACCATCCAACAAAGCAAGACCAATTGGCACATCATGTTATATCCTGCTTTGTGGGCATATCGAACCGCAGTTAAGACTTCCACCGAGTTCTCACCGTTTTAGTTAGTTCACGGTGTAGAGTCACTTTTACAGATTGAATGCGAGATCCCTTCGCTTAAATTGCCATAGAGCTCCTCCCTGATACGATGAGTCTTGAGCAACGTTTAATCCACCTTGAGCAACTTGACGAGAAATGTCGAGATGCCGCTATGGCTATAGATGCCAACAAACATCGTATTAAGGTTCAGTACAATAGGTCTATCCCTCCCCAGTAGTATGCTGAAGGTGACTTGGTCCTCTTATATGACAAGGCTAAAGAACCCCTGGGGGCAGGCAAGTTCAACCCCATTTGGCACGGTCCTTATATCGTGAGGCGTGTCCTGGAAAAAGGAGCTTATGAATTAGAAGACTATGAGGGGACTGTCTTGAAGGAGCATAGAAATGGGCTCTACCTCAAGTGGTATTATGCTTGAACCTCTACTTCAGGCTGATGGTTTTGTATACTATTGTATAGTTACTTCTGTACATAGTTTAGATTTCTTTTGGTTTTCAGGTCTACTGATTAGCTTCCGTTTGATTGACAAATGTCAGCAGAGTTTCCTACATTTTTAGGGTTCACGGATGGTGCTAGCCATCATACGTAGTAGCTTGCTTCAGTTTCCTGGCTAATTTTCTCACCTGACCACGTAGTTGTGTCCTCAGGAGGCACTTGTCTTGGTCCTACATGTAACAATGTGGCCGAGTATAGTGCCGTCATTGAGCTACTTCGGGATGCCATTTCCCATGGCATCCAGTCTTTAGAAGTATACTTGGATTCACAACTAGTTGTGTCTCAACTGAATGGGCAATACCGTGTGCGAGATCCTACGCTACTACGGAAATTCCTAAGGGAAAGACTCTTGGAACGATATTTTGTTTCAATTACATACATACATGTTCCGAAAAGTGTTAATCATATATCTTATGCATACGCTAACTATGTATTAGATTGGCATTTGTCACATTCATCATGAAGCACACAAATATAAGGAGACATTCATACATTTGTACATACACACATATAGTAGAACCTGAGAACCAAATTTTATATATAAATATGTCCAAAAATGGTAGTGTCATACAAAACTGGAGCCCGTAGCCATAAAAAATATACATATCGATACAAAAATGAGATCCTGAGATACCTACTCCCTACGAGGAGGCCTAGCTTCCGCCCCGACAGGATGTGTCTCATACAAATACTGAACTGCATTGGCTACCCGCTGCAGTAGCCGCACATAGTCACCTGGAACCACCACTACTTAGCGGTGCATGGCCTCAAGTAGTCTCGCCACCTCTATCTGTGTAACCCTAGCAACCATCCATGTGAGGTTGTGCCGCAAGGTCTATAGAGTGTGTCCTACTGCAGCATCGCCTACTTCCTCACCCCAGCCCCGACGACCATGTCTCAGGAAGCCATCAGGTCTCATTGGGCCTTTGTCTGTGAGAAAACAGTCAACCATTAGCATATGATACTACCACCAAAAAGATTTTTTCATTTACATCTATAATAAAAAATCCATAAAAATTTAATACACAAAAGACCTAAAAAGAGTACTCACCAATGTATCCGAACGATGCGTATGCTGGGAGTGGCATGTCCCTATCTTGGCGGAAGTCTATCCCTGCATAGGGTTAGTCCTCTATGGCAATGACCTTCCATTCCCACTAGCGGAAGAACTCCTCGGCATATGGTGATGCCAGATGGCCACCACCCTGTCTTGTCCAGACCTCATCCCACCGGGTCAGGGTTGGATCCCAGAGTCTATGAGGAGGGACATCCACCCTCGGACTAAGCCCCAGAACCCTATCAAAGAAGAAGCTGCATAGGATACTCCCATACCCAAATTTTTTGGCTTTCCTTCTTTGCATTTTGTTAGTTGGGTCTTCATAGACCCCAGCAGTGTGGTACACTAGTCAAACACTATAGGCTACATGCATTATGATGCATAGAACATCACGGGCCTGAATGCCTGGTGCAGAGCTTTGGATCCAGTGATCCTCACTAAGGTAGCCACAATGATCTTCATTCTCAGATCCACTATGGCATTGATGGGCATCTGACTTCCCACCGTGCGTGTGTTTGCGGGGCAATATTGCACTATGTAGTCTTGGACCGTGATACCACCACCCATAGTACAAGATCGAATACTAGCCTCCTCACCTCGATGGGACAAACCGGTAATGAAGTAGATGTCGTCCACTTCCAGTGTGAGGATTTTCCCATTGAGATTGAAGTTCTGTGCGTCAACATCCCAATAGTTGATCAAGCGCTGGAGTAATAGGTTTTGGGCCCTCAAACCCCCTATACTCCAGAATTTGTACAACCCACATGCTTGCAATGCCTGCTGTGCTTGCACATCGTTGCGCATAGCCTCATCAACTTGGTCATGCTCTCTCTCTCTCCACTCTAGACCCATCATGGAGTGCAGACAAACAAGCATTTTAGTCAAATTCTTTTAAAAAACCAACTACATGGCCGTACCCATGGGCTAGTTTGTATACAAGTGCAGGTACATGCAGTTAGTCTTTGCATTGACTATGAGTATCTTTCCCTACCCACGACCCGCATAGCTACAACCCGTGGGTAGCGCTGAGGCCAAACAAAAAATCCCACCGCTAAAAATCAAAATGAAAGCATTGAAATGAAAGGTATGAATGAGACTACCAACCTGCTTTAGACAGTTCGATGAATGGTCGCTCCTAGCTCCCAGAATCGGCAACTGAACTTTCAGGTGAAAACTAACCACAAAGCACCAAATGGGTGAATAGTAAAAGTGAATTGTAAATTGTAATTTTTTATTACTATTTATAATTTTCAGGACCCACTTGTCTATAGTTTTTACCGTTTTGTGTCGTTATGGACTAATATAATTTCTTGGAGTAGTATTTTTTAATCAGATTTGTTCGGCAAAAGTTGTTTTGGACCATTTCACATCTATGGTATGTACATTTCACACCTAGCATATAGGTTAAATGCCATTTCCATGTGCATTATGCATTTGACGTGTTGACCACTTTCATAAACCCTAGGTGCGACCCCGCTTCGTAACTGACACAGAACCTTCACACTGCTATAGAAGTGTCGTTATGTGGCAGTAGGGATTTTCCGAACATGGGTACCCTAGTTAGAACCCCTTTGTGCATTCTGGTGCCCATGCCATTGTTTGTCCTTAGGATTATGAGTCCTTCATAGTTACGCCATGACATTGCGATAAAGACTCATACTCTACTTTGTCTTATGCTTGCCATCTCCCTTAAGGACTCCCCTCAGTTATATCATGTTGTGATTGCATTGCATCATCCTGCTTGCCGCTTGAGCCTTGTGCCGGCTCCTGCTTACTCAGTTGTTAGCCTGGTGCCTGAGCACGTTTCCCTATCGAGCCCTGTAGAGATTATATTTTCCCTTCACAATTTGATGACCCTTTCACCCTGAGGGAACACCCCCCCGAGTGTCGTCATCCTGCATGCACTTCCTTGCATTGATCATAGGTATGTTCCACTGCTTGGAACTAGTCTACTCGCTATTTGACACTCTTTCCCTCGCTCGTTGTACTATAAGCAATTTTATTCTTTTTCAAGCTTTTCCCAAATATGAAAAGGACCAAAAAATCAAATATTCCAAAAATCCGGACGGGATTGTGGTTACTACTTCTTATTAGCAGCTGTTGTGTCTCCTTTGAACAGAGCATTCATTCCACTACGTACATTATGAGTTGAGACTATAGTTGGACCTTAGGAGCTGTACTTGTTTCTCAGTTTTCTCCACCGATTGGTTAAGATTCCAGTCATTATGGAGCCCTTTGTAATGCCTCCTACATCACACAGTGTATGTCAAGTCTATGCTTCTTGAGTCTATCCATCTGCTCATGCTCTTGTTCAAAGGAAGTCCTGAACCAGTGTCGGCCACTCCTCAAATCTCTTAACTATTGCATGTCGACCATCCTTATTGAGTCAGTTCATTCCACCGATGTTCTTCCAAATCTTTCAGCGTAGCAGGTACCTCATGCTGGTTTATGGGGGATGCCTTAATGCTCTCCTTCCAGCGAATCTCATTCCGCCGACTTCAACCCATTTATTCCAAGACTTGAGGCTTAGAGTTCTGTTGAGTACCTTGAGGCTTACAGTCATTAGTGGAAGGTTCTCTCGCCATCGACAATTTTTGGAATACATCAATGTCCCCTAATCGATGGATTCATCTTAGTGTTCGACTTCAACTCATTTATTCACACTCCGATGATTGTACTCTATGCCTTGATGTCGATTTTCATTATTGGTGGGTTATCTCGCATCTGCTAACGGTGTACATCATTGACCGGTAATCAGACGATGTCACATCAGGTTCAATGCCAACTCCTTTATTCACTTGATGGGACATGCACTATCGAAGACTTGGGTAGAATACCCCAGGCGATAGTGGCATTTAGTATGCTACTTATGACTTTGACTTTACATCTCAGATATCACCTCTCAGATATCAATAGTTTGTACCTCCAATTTGCACTAGTTGTTTCCTTTTCAACAGGAGACCATATCTTACTATAGAGGGATCATGGCTATGATGACTTATAACATGTATTCACTATGTACTGCCTATTCATGGCCATTGTATCAGATTGTTGTACTACCGACATGTATTCAGGGATACTATCGTATCATGACGAGTGAGCTACTTTTTCCACTTGTGTCTCCATCACTCCACTTCTGAGTTTTATAATGTATTTCGGTCATTGTAGCATCAGTCTCTGACCTCACACATTAGGGGTCATCTGTTACAACATAATCTTCCACCGTGTGAGCATCAGCATTCTTTGTCCTATAGGATCCATTTCACTGACTTAGATTCACTTTATATCCTTCAGACATATTTTTTCCTCACTTTTCCTCTGAACCGCTTGTTGCATCACTATAGCAGGCGTACCTGCGAGTCGCATCACTATAGCCCCCAGGTATCAAGTAAAATGGTAAAAATCACTAGTTTATTACTTTTTACTCCCAAAAAGCGGTCATTAGGTGACCATTGGCTCTCCATCTACCCAAGTAACGTCTCGATGTGTCCTTTCACTTACCTTTGAAAGGACTATATATTGAGCACATATGGATTATGGATGGGAGGAGAAAGAAGAGGAAGAGAACTATAGTGTATTTCTTCCCTATCTTGAGTCTACACTCATTGATCCTTGTAGTTGTGAACCCTTTATGTTCACCTTCCAAACTCCTATCTAGTTTGAGTTTGCCATTCATGGAGGATTGAAGTGGTGGAGGCACAAGTGGATTGATAGAGATCTTGGTTCTGATTGGTTTCCGGCAAGAGGTCGTATGACTTCGTACTTCTTCTTTTTTATTAATAGAAATGCTTATATTCTTGTCCATTAATGTTGTAAATGTTGTTTATATTACATTGGGTTTCATTTACTTGTTATATCATGGGCCATTGCTATGGATGATGTTAATGTCGTTTATATATTATATGTACTTGTTGTATATTGGCTATCAAGACTAATTTGCAGCTTCAAGTGCACGGATTGAAAAGCTCCAACGGGGATCTACATAAAACGTTTGGATCGAGGTTGGTTATCTTCTTCATTATCTTAGCATTGTCATTTATATAGCATAGTTCTGAGAATTGAGTTGATTTCTGGTAGTCATATGTCTGTTGTGGTATACCCCAAGCCATAGTGAGTTTTCTCCAACACACCAGTCCAACGCATGGCTCTGAAAGGTCATCACCAACTTTCCCTTTTCAATTTTCTCGTCTTGGACCTGCTTTACAGTCCACATTGCTTCGCATAAAAACAAAAACTACTCGGGATCCTCTGTCCCGTCTCCTACAAAGCTTCGCATCTTCGTATCATATGACATTGTGGTGTTCCTACTGTTGTTACTCACTGACGCACTACTTTTTCCACTACACATGGGACAACTCTATGAACTATTTGTGGTTCTTCCTTTAAAGTGATGAGTGGTGTGTGGGGTCAAAGGTACATGGTAGCTTACGATCCGTCCTTCTTTTTGGGTAGTCTGGTCGCCGCGTTCCTCCTTCTAATAAGGGAACTCTATCCTCTGTGGCTTTGTTTCGCAGTCTTTCCTTACGGTCCTCTCAGGAGAGTCTTCCTCAGCCCTCCTTCTCTTATCAGTTCGTCGGAATACCATTCCACTCCTCAAGATGCCACAGTCTTCCTCAACTTCCCTTAAAAATTCGTCATCACTCATGTCCATATACTCTATACAACCCCTGCACACCGATCTGTCTACTCATTGGAGGTCATTTTAAACGTGCCTTTTTTGCACGCCAGCATTTTAATCCACAGGTTTAGTGACAGGACGAACCTTCCCCTTGGTCCCCTGAAAAATTGTCTTTCTGCATCGCTGTAAGAACTATTGGTATCTACCATGAATTCAGTGATGTACCCTTCTACGATACTATCAACCCAAAAATCAACAGCCCTTTATACTGTATTGTTGACTTGCTTCAGATGTCGAATCAATTCTGGAGTCCTTTGATCTGGTGCAATGTTCTGGTTGGTATGTCCTCTAAATGTCAACTGCGCAAGCCACTCCTATAGTATCATTGGAAACTCAATGAAGAATATCTCATGGATATCTGAATATATATGCTTCTGTAACCAACGTTTTACTATCTATACCGGGTTCCTCTTTTCTTCCTTCACAAATTCTTTTGCTTTCTGATCAAACCACTCTTGGATCTCTGGCTTCGTCGGATGCTGCAGCATATCCTCTTCCTTCTCCTTAAGGTCCCAGCAATGGAACCATTTGTTGACTCAAGGCCTTTCGACATGGGTTCCCACTATCGTCAACTATCACCAACAATCCCTTATTCACCGGCCCAGAAAGGAGTTACCCTTCTTAGCAACACCTGCAAAGCAGGTGAGGTCTCACCTAAGGCGGATAAGGGTGTTGCAGGAACCAATCTTACGCAGTCGTGAGGAGGATATTCTTTTACACATAGAATTCATACTATCGCATGAACCATAGATGACTAACTCTATAATCAACTATTTATTCATCATTCACATCAGAAGCAATTCGCAGATTTAACATAAACCATTCGCATTAACAAACTCATCCTACTTAATCATATTAAGCATCATCAAATTCGCGGCATCATAAACATACACAATCATTCATCATTATAAGAGACAGAAGATAGATATCACATCATAACCGAACATCTCCATACATTCATTAAACACTGCGAAAACACCCATCACAGGAATAGTCAGAACATCATACCGCAGATACAAAAATAAGTCAAAGGTTAGGATATCATCCAAAACTTCGATGTCCTTAGACTTACAATTCACCTCTATTTATATGATTCGATTCTATTACAAAATGGTCCACATGACTGAATTAATAATTAAATATTCTAAACTATTCTTGCACTTCTTTGGACTTCGCGATTATTCCTTCTTTCGCGGGATTTGGATTTCATGCATGTTGGCTTCCGCGCTTCCTGCGGATCTATCCTGTGCCAACATATTTAATGGAAAATGATAAGAAACTAAAACATAAAAACAGTAAGGAAACCTAAGCTAGCATGTGCATAAGATAAATATAAATCAAAACAACGAACAGTAAACTTCCATGGAAATATTATAAAGAATCTTTCAATTTTGTATTGATGGGTAAGCTAGGGCTTGCAAATAATTTACCTCAAAAATGAGGTTGATAAAGCTCTTACGGTTGTACAATAGGTGCGCTCCAGAGATCCTTGGTTCCTTACTCTCCTCCACAATCCATCAATGGTGGCTAAAGCTTCTATCTAGTGGGAGGCTTAAGCTCAAAAGTCGATGGCTTATGGCCCAATATAAATTTTAGTAGCATAAGGCTAGAGTAGGTGTTTCTTATAGAAATGAGGGGCCTCCACCCCATTTTATAGATTTAGGTTAGAGTTTTAGGATTTTTTAGGTTTTTTTTCCCTATTTTCCTCTTTTCTATTTTCTTTTTGAGTTTATTCCCATTTATTTTGATTTTTGGGAATAATGGACCCTCTTTTGGGGTTTTTGTATGTTTTCTAAACAATTTGGGGGAGGAAAAGTAATATTTGTTACCCATTTGGGTTTTCTGGGGTTTTGGAGGCTACATTTATTGGAAATTTGGTCAATAGGGGTATGTGTATAAAGGAATGAGCTGAAGAGTAATTTTTTAGTGTTAACAATATTCATTCGAAATAGAGGACTGGCCTTCCTCTAACTGGACTGTTTCAAAAAATGCACGTGGGTCCACTGCAAGTGATACATGATCCCATTCATCAACCCAATCCATTGATTCACACTCATCCCACTCACAACTGCTGCAACGCCCACAAAAGCAAGCAAGTTTCTGCATCCATATTTCAAATAAGGGGTTGCTTGAGATTCAAACCGAATGCAATCCATGAGTCCCTTGCATAGTACTATAACTATAAGAACACGATCGATCTATATAAACCACATGCCAGAAATTTTTGACAACATTTCCTCTACCTGTTGGTTTGTCTTGCTCTGTGGTTCGATCTGACATTTTTGCAGAGCACCATTAAACTATGGATTATGCATCCTGAATATGAGTTTTTTTCATGCACCTTATCTCCTCCCTTCATAGGGTATTTTTGATACATTCTCGAGCCCCATCATGCTCTCCCTTTCCATGCCCGGTCTTAAAATAGTTCCATATATGCAGCACATTAGAAGTCTTGTGCAAAATAATCAACCACTAGAATACACATGCATTTTTTAACTTGCTTGCACAACCATCTGACCATATCCAATGTTGATCCATCTGTCTACCTCTCTCCTTCAAGTGATCATAGAAAATTCTGAAGCAATGCTGCACAATGTCGGTCCTCGCACTTGTCGTCACTAATGTAGAAGTTGGTCTCTTTCATTATTATCCTGATGTCATTGTTGCTCTCGGGATCATTCCTATACGTGATATGGACCATTATGCTAACTTGGTATGAATGGTAGTATTGAATTTGAATCTCATTATGTGGCTGTAGGGTGTAGTTTTCAGCAAAGTCCACAACTGACAATATTGTACCATTGGGAAAGGTGTCATGCACTGTCTGTACTATTCATCCTAGCGTCGTGCTACATGGACATGGTGTAGAAATTGCTTGGTCTTTTGGTAGAATTCATTCATGATATCACAAATGTGTACCGGTGCCACAAAACCGAGGGCATTAATACAACGTGAAATTTTCAATCTGAATATATATGTACAAATTCAACATGTACAGTATGAAAGTATGCAAACTTAGATTACATGTGACTTCACCAATGCATTTTGTTTTATTTCCTTCGCACTATCTAGTTGATATGTTATGTACTTGAAGTTCTTCATTTCTACTAACATCATCCCAAATTCATGCTCCTCAATTTCATGGATGAAGCGGCTCAATAATGCAAATCCATTGCACCTGGAACATGTCCCATATAAACATGATCTTTTATAATATTTTTTTCCTTCAAGTCTTGGACACATTATGCTATGTATAAATTCTTTGGATGCATTCAGTGCTTGTAACGATGGGAAGTGCTTCACAATGTTAGTATGCAAATCACAAAGTATATGTCTATATGTATCATAATAGTACTCAAATTCTACATGGTATCTATAGCAACATGTGTTGCGATCAATGCAAATTATAACATACCAGGGTTTGCATTTTTCAAAGGACCTTTGGCCCAAGTTCAATTGTGTGTGCTCATTCTTGAACCTCTTGAACCTCTCTTAGAGTTCTGTTTATGTCGTGTCAAGGAATTTCTTGACATGGGGTTCACACACCTTAACACCTTCTCTAAACTTTAACACATCTCTTTGATTCGATGATGGTCTAGTGTTATCATGCCAAAACTTTTGTACTAGTTCTTTAATAGCATCAATAAGCTTCATGTCTGCACGAGGTAACCTACGAACAAAGGCCCCACAATCCTTTTGGCCTGGGGTCTCAAGTTTTCTCTAATAATAGAATACTTTTGAAGAGTCTTTCTATCTAATTTAAGGATTTTACATGTGTGTCAGAGTAGGCGACGTTGCCTTGTGGATTTGTCTACAATCGATTCTGACAGTACATGACAGGCCGCATTAAAATATTTTGTACGAGAAGTTTTTACAATCAAATTAAATTCAAACTGTATATTTCTAAAGACATGATTGTTGGCCTCTGAACTTCTAACTACCTTTATTCCAAAAATTCTCCTAACATGAGCTAGACAATGTGATTTTAACAAAGCCATAAACAATTGACATTTTGTTGCATCGGTTTTGGATTTAGTTTTTTTTTTATCCTGTTACAATGGAAATCAATAGTGCATTTGGGAAACTTACCTTTGTTGGGTCATGGATTTGTCCATATTTTCATCACCTATAGACATATATTTCATCCCTCTTATTCATATTATTATCCATTTATCATTCCATTTTCCATCCATTTGTTGTAACTTCCCGTAAAATACCATATTACTTCCATTGATGCTTTAGTGGTTAATAATTATTATTTTCCTTTATCTTTGATTAATTGAAGACTATTATGCATAATTTTACCAACCATGGTTTGTGGAGTGATTTTTCATATTAACGGCAGCAACACTCATGGTTCAAGCCTCCAAAGTTGGCATGCTAGCACATGTCCACATGAATATTCACAACATGGTTTCATTCCTAGGATTGATTATGTGTACTTGTGATTTCAATTCGTGCCCAAGTCCAACATGGCATCCTCCAGCTCATGATCAAACAGCCTTAACCAAAAATGCATGCTAGATAAGAACACATTGATTTACATCGCGATTTGTGGGAAGATGAAGCAGATTCTCAAAAATATGGGAAATGGGTTTTGTGCATAACGGCCTCAATTACCTGACGCATGTGGAAATATCCAAACAAAGCCACACGTTGAGATATACATCTAGTTCTCTAAATGTGTAATTCCCATATTTACTGTTGCGACCTGTTTTATAAATTAGCAATTTGTTGAAACTGATTCGAAGTTGGGAATTTGATTTCTCATTCTCATGAGAGATCTTTATTTATAGTATGTAATCATTCTCATGTATGGGGGGAGGATAGAAATCAATGCTATGCTGTAGGATTTGATCCAGACTCTGTTGTAATACTTTCATTTTGATAATACATGCTGACAATTTCTTAATTCTGGAGTTGTAGACTTTCATTGTGGAGATCTAGCTCTGCTTAGTGGAGGAAGGGCCCTCTTTCCTAAGCAGATGCTGATAATGTTCATTGTAGTTGTGTAGATTTGCTTATTATTTAGCTCATGCTTTCATTCATTAGATTTATCATAGTTGTATGCTTTCATTCACTAGATTTATCATTTAGTTCATGCTTTGTTTCATTGATATATTTATAGTTGTTGTTATTCATGTTAATTTATTTTGAAAGATCGTTGGCAAACATAGCACTTCTTTTAGATTTATGCAATTAGATTTTGTTTCATAAGAATTGATTTTGTTAGAAGTGTGATTATATTTAGAGTGTGGATTTATGAATAGGTTTTGGGTTTGATTTATTTTCAAGAAGGTGTGATCTAATTTACAAAGAGTTTTGATTTCACACGAATAGATCAATAGTGTCAGGTAGAAATTGTGCTTGCATAGATATTACACGATAGATTTGAAATAAAATACTTCCTCGGGTTGACAATTTATGTTTTGGGAGTTTCAGTTGTTTATTTAATTAGACAATTATTCCAACCAACATTTTGGCATCATTGTCGGGGAAGTTATCAATGGTGCTAAAGTACATCTGACATTGTTCTTTAGATGCATTGTTAAAGTAGAGCATGTAGGATGCATGATTGTTTTTTTTTTTTCAGTTTATTGAATTTTCTTATAAGGGTGGTGTGTAATGTCCCTTTTTTGAAATTATTTAAAATGGTGAAATTTTCAACTTTTTCCACTAGTTCGACCCTTGAGTAGTCTTGGGTTCTTGACCTCCAAATCGCTCCAAATGATCCCAAATTGACTCAGAAGGTGTATGAATGGTTTTACTATATAAATATGATGTTCGAGTATGATTTAGAGTCAACAACAGGCTTCTACAACTCTCCTTTAATTTCTGGCCAAAGTATGGAATTTGACTAGCAATTTCTCCTTGACTTGTATTGGTCTCTTGGTCTCCAAATGACTCCAAATGATCCCAAATATTCGGATAAGGTGCATGAATGATATTAGGAATTTATTATTATGTTCAGGGATGAGTTAATACCATTAAAACACTTCTTCAAACTCCTTTAAGATTCTGGTCAATGTATGGTATTTTACTAGCAATTTGGGGTTCATATCCCCCCAAGGTAAATGCTGAATATGGCTCTCCAAATGGCTCCAAAACCACTCGAATTTATGAAAATGGGTAGGGGAAATATCAGGGACAATATTAAGGTCTCACATTCATCATTATTCAGTTCATTAATTCTATTATTACCCTCTCCCAAATAGCTACAAAATCACTAATTCGACCTTGGGGGAAATGGCATCAATTCTTCTCCAAATGCAATGAAACTTCACAAAATTAATTCAAATGCTTATATACCGAAAATGAAACTCTTATAATGCATCATTAACAGTCCATACATCAGTTTAACATTCTTTTCTCACTCATTCATTCAAAGATAAGAAGATTTCATTGCCATACATCAAGATAGTGGGGAAATGACACTATTTTCTTATTAACAATCAGATTTACATGACTCCACTTGTGCTCTAAACCTGAGACTCTTCATGACATTAAATACAAATAATTTATATCATATTACAAAATAATGGGGAAATGGAAGCTCCCCCAAAGATATCTATATCTCACCAAGTGTGCCTCAATCCATAAAGCAAGAATATGATGAGAAAACTTGGAATAGATGAAAGAACAAGCTGATATTGAAATGTCCACGAGTTGTAATGTAGCTGAAACTATAACTTATGAATCCATTAAAGCTCCATGAAAGGCCTGAATGGCCTCTCCACACCCCAACTTGGATGGGAATCTTTCACCCTCGAAATTGTCTAAGGCAAGAAGACTAGTTTTCCACTAGCTCTCTCTCTTCAGAAATGCAAATTCTCAAATGATAAAAAGATACCATACTTCATTTTTATTGTCTTTTATAAAATTCTAAGGTCCTCCATGGGTCTAATTCCTCCCAATATTTTCACGCCAACTCAAGTTGGGAAGAGATCCCCAAGTATGACACTTGTCCTTCCAATTCTAGCCCTCTCCTTCTCCAAATTTGAATTGGTGTCTCTTTGGCTTCCCTAACTCACTTCAGATCCCTCTTGAGGCCTATTTTTATCCCTGACATGTCATATATGTCATATGTCAGCATTCAGATCTTATTTTTGTCATAGGTTTCATAGAGTCTTCATTATTTTTGTCATAGGTGTCTAAGTGTCTTACTAGCTCCAAAATGCCTCTTCCTCTTCCATGGGAGTTACTCTTCCACTCCAATTCGACCTTAATTGATTCATGCCAAGTATATTAACCTTCCAACTCATCCCAAGAACCTTGGGCTTCTTATGGATTCGAAATGACAAGAGAAGGATGCCATTTGGCATAGAAAATATGGCTTGCGTGGGTCCCACATCCTCCATGTGTCTTCAAGATCAATTTCCACTTTGATTTTCCCTTGTATTTATTTACTTATCTCCTTTATGAAATATTTATTCCATTCTAATGTTCAAACATCATTTATTATCCGTTTTATTTCAAATCCCAAAGCTTCCACCCCCAACCTAGGGAACTAATAATTTTCCTCCATGGCAGTTCATTTGGATGGGTATATTACAACTTTGAATTGGGAATTTCTCTTAATGTGATCCACCTTATCCATTTGGATGTAATTTGAAATTATTACGAACTTGGACTTCAATCTTGGCATTTATTTGACCCTTCACTTCAATTTCACAAAATCTCATGAGTATGGCCAAGGGGCTTAGGCCATTATGACCAAATGCAAAATTTTGGGACATGACATTGTGTGATTTCCATTTTTGCAAGTGTGTGTTATTTCTTTTATGTAAGAGTGATTTTATTTATGTAGCTAGTTTAATTCATTTTTCAGATTGTAGTTAAATTTTGGGTGTTGTAAGAACCCCCCTTCTACTAATCCAATTATGAAGATAGGATTACCAGCAAGATGGATTCGAGGATGAACATAAGTTTGGAAGAACTCTCTCAAATCCTAGCAGCAGTTGGGATTTCCTCTTCTGAGGAAGAGCACATATTAACAGTAGTCAAAAAATTATCCACCTCTCCCGAAGTGAAAGAAGAACCAACAGTCCATGAGCCACATATATCTAATGGGGAGCAATCATTTGAACCTGAGATCGAGAAGGCCAAAGAGGATATGCAGTGTGATCTAAACCAAGAAGAGAATCAAGAATATCATAGTTATATTGAAAGGTGGTTTGAAGTAGTTACCAGGTCACATCATTTTTTCATTCTTCCTTCCTTATTTGCATCATATTATTTTCCACAGCTGGTCTCTCACACTTTCATATGCTTTAAATTACATTTTTCAGACTTGAGTGTGAATATGTTTATAATCCTGTTACGCATGTGGTTACATTGGAAAAATGCATTCACTTGAAAAAAAAATTATATTTCCAAGTAGAATAGGGTAGGATAGAATTTTGTTTTTTTAGTTTTTATTTTCAATAAGTATGCTCTCTTCCTACGCCTTGTTGCAATGTGGAAGATAAGAAAGTAGAAAGATAAGGAATGGCTATGATATGTTTTCAGGAATTCTTTGGAATTGTTGGCTATTTGAACAAAATGATTAAATCATTTTTGTCTTGAATTTTCAAAATTCAATTTATCTCTATTTGTTACAAAAATCCTTCCTAAAAACAAAATTACAGTAATTAGGGAAGGTGGTAAGAGAAAGGAAGCATTGGTAAATGAAAAATCCATGGGAAAAGGAGCCAAACGATTATGGAAACAATCAATCTTGAAACTTGAGCAATCATCATGGTATGTTTTTAGTTTTCATTTCTATATAACCCATCCATAAAAATACACAGGCTTTATTTCAATATTATATCATTTTTTAAGAGTTGCAGCCGGTGCTGCAACACACTGTGTAAGTCAATCTAGGTACTCAATGCTTGAATTTTTTGGTATGAGTGTGTTTTATATTGAAATTTATATCATTAAAAACATTCCCACCTATTCCGGTCACTTTTTGGGAGCCAAATTTCATTTATTGGATTTTTGTGGCATTTTGACTTGAAAGTTTTACTAAAACACAGTTGGGACAGTCCATTTTTGGGAGACCAAATGGAATTATTTTTTAAACCATTTTACATCCCAAGTCTCCCTTTGAATCTAGTTTCCAAACCAATTTGAATTTTTGAGATTCGGCATCAAACGAAAAAGTTATGGTCAAAATACTAACGGGGTGTTCAATAGGCATCTTAGGAACAAAGTTGTGACAACCACCTTTTGAATACCTTATTGGATGTATATTGAAAACTTATTTCATTGGAATATTTACCTATGAATATATTTTACAACACAATTTGAATCAATCAATTCCGATGTCGTACTCAAATTTTATGACCAAAATACCGACTGCCTATCACAAATCAGCATTTTTAAAACTCGGTTTCCTAGATTGTTCATTGGACTGTTCGACCCATGCATTCTTATTGTATTCAAAACCTATTTCTATTTTATATCCATACATGAATCTACTTTCACCTCCAATTGGAATCACATCAATCCGTTATCAAACGAAAAAGTTATGCTTAAAACCGTGACCGTTGGACTAGTCCAGAATTCGAAAAACACCTTGTCATGCAGGCTGTTACTGAGAAAATTTGGAATATCATGACCTATAATTTTTAAAACTTGTTACTAACGGACATAGACCTATGAATTTATTTCAATTTAGATTTTGAATCACTCAAATCAGACAAGGAATGAAGAATTTATGATTGAAATATTGTTGGTGAGTATAGATGGCCATCGCTCTCTCACAGGTATAAAGTGTATTTTGCTTAATTCATTTTTCTTTGGATTTGTTTTATAAGTATTTGCTATTTTTTTTTCATAAGTATTGGGTGAAAAGAGACCAATCACCTCTCTTCTTTCATCATCTCATGTTTATTGCAGGCAAGTGCTAGGTTTTTTTGAGGTCCTTGGAAAAACAAGGTCAGTGCAAGAACGAGCGACTCTTGAAGAGTTTTTCTCAATTTGCAAATGGATTGAGCACATAAAAAAATGGAGAGATTGATGTGAAACCCATACAGTTACGAATGTTTCTGAATTCAAGTTCCATTGCTATAGGCCAATAATCCTTTTAATACATTAATCTCATCACACCTGTCATACCAATTGCTACCAAAAGAAACTTCTTAGAAAGCCAATTTTTCTATGATATATTCATTCACCCTCCTCCTTTCAAATCTCTAAAAATCCATTCATGTCAAAGTCCCATTTTCCATTGATTATGTAGTCAACCTTAACCTTCTTTTGATATCACTACTACATCATTACTTCACATATACTTTCCACATCTGAGTTTCATGTTGGTTCTAGTTTTCACTTTAATTCTTCACAATCATTTATTTTGTACTCATATTGGATGATGTGTAATTCATTAAGGTCTACCTTCCAATGGTCTTGTCCCATCGACTCCAACACATCGTCTGGGATCAAGATTAGAGTTTTATAGTGCCCGGGGATCTGCATGAATCAACGGCAGATTTCCTTGTTGTTAATCATGGGGATTAGTCAATTCCTCTTGATTGATAAATCTTGTAGGTGACTCGACTCTAGCGCATTCATTCGTACTTGTCAAGATGCACTAAGGTACATTAGAGCTCACTATCATCAAAGTTGAGTTGCTTCACATTGGTTAACGACATAAATTAATGGCCAGTAATCCAATGATTTCTTTCCATGCTCGACTTCAGCACATTCATTCGCATGGTAAGAATTGTACCTCGGTTTTGTAGCAGCTGAAGATTATGTGATCTAATGGTTTCAACAATGACTTGCAACATCATTTGTTTCAGTAGTTTTGCAATTCCTTTCCATTTTCATTCCAACAGTTGATTTTCATAATAAGAGAAGGAGATCTATGCTTTTGTGGTAGAATTCCTCCTCATCATTTGCCCCAGCATGCACCAGTATATTCATGTCAACCAAGGCATCCACAGAGGTAAAACATGAGGTAAAATAGCATGATTTTTATTTATTTATTAAAGATTTAGGAATATGTCATGAAGAACCACTAAGCATTATCCATTTCCATTTTCTATATAGCATTTTCTATCCATCCATTCCCATCCTTGTCCACTTAATTCTAACACTTCATCATTCCAATTCATGCACATCCAAATCAAGTCCTTCCGAACATGTAAGTCCTTCCCAACATCCAAGTATGAAAGAATGATCTACTGCTTCCACTTCAAGAAACATCACTAGGAACACAAGGCATTGTTGTTGCTTCATGAGAACCTACAGTGGAAGAAGAGTATACTTCCATACAATAGGGAAGAAAATGCACTTTGAGGTATGAATTGCTAGGTGGTTTATTGATGCATATATTAGTTCACTGTTGAAAAGTTAAACTTGGCATCTTGATACTATGAGCTGATATACAATCAAATTTGATTTACATATGCTTTCACAGAACTTAAATGCTTGGGTTTTGTTGATTGGAATATAGATATACATGCTCACTACCCAAACAAATCTGATCTTTGCTTATTAAAAATCATGGTCATTTTAAGCTTGGATTATCCATTTATTAGTTCTGATTTTTATTGATATTGCAACCATCTTCAACAAGTATGCAACTCTCTTGGTGTTTGAAAAATGGAAAAAAATCATTAATTAGCTTCTCATTCATTATTGTATATGGGGGTTGTGAAAAAAGTTCTATAAGTTGTCATAAGAAAAGTGCAACCAAGAGCATCAGATACAGGAAATAACAATGTGCATCTTCAACACAGAATGGATAGCATGGGTTCCAAAATATTGACTATATATTCAAAATACTACTACATTCTTAGAAGGAAGTCTATGGCAGCGTTTGAACAATGTTTGGCATAATTATTTGGGTTTGTTTCCCACTAAGTGTGAACTAGTAGGGATTGAAAACCATACGAAGGGATAACCAATTCACAAACCCTACAAGAACAATGTATAATGGGACAAGTATGCCATTCCAAATGATGATATTGGACACTACATTGTATTGTTATGACCATGACTGAATACATCATTACTTGGACACTATTTGTTTTTGGTATTGCTTGCAATCTTCAAGGAAGTATGTTTATATTAATCATGCTCTTGCTCTTCTTAAAAGATGCCACCACAAATCTATCAAGTTTCATTTCTATATACAGTGCTTCTTTTACTTGAGGGCAAGTAAAATATTCAGTTTGGGGGAAAGGAGTGGTTGCTACATTCCATGGTATGGTAAAAATTAATCTTACAATAGTCACATTTTCAGTCATTGTGTTGTTTTTAGCAGAAAAAGAAGGAATACTTGTTATGAAGAGGGTTAAATCAATGCTTCACAAGTGAATGACTGTTTCCAACATTAAGATTCATTTTTACAAAGCATTATTAGTCTCTTCATTGATATAATTGGAGCAATTTTATGTCTTCTTTGAAAACCACAAAAGTACAGAAATTGAAGTGAGCATATATTGCACTTCGTAAACTGAATATTCATGAAACTTGGACAGGGAATGCATAACATCATGAAGAATAGATCTGGTAAGTTTCAGCCCAATCCAATGCATGGTTTTAGAGAAAATGGCCATCATCACCTACATCCATTTTTCCTATATCTCGATATCTATGCATCAGATGAATTTGAGCTTTGGGGAGAAGAAGCATTATGTCAAAAGGAATATACTCACCAATTTTTAGGTAAAAATACCTCACGAATTGCAAACAAATGGCCATTATCACCTATATCCAATTTGTATTTTTCTCAAAATCGATGATGTGGGTATCTTTGATTTTCGATGTGGAGATCTATTGGACTTGTAGAAACTTGCTTGCAAAATTTCCTCCAAACCCAGTTTGTATGTTGTGAGATATTAGCTTAGAAAGTTTGCTGAAACACTAGTTACAACTCCGCCAAACTCTCCATTTTGCAACTGCAACACCGCTAAATTATCCACTACATCCTCCGCTAGCCAACTGCAGCACCGCTAAATTCTCTACTAAATATCTTTGACTCTGCTAATTTTGTCCATTTTTCCTATTCTCACAGATGTGACTCCGCCATATTTGTCTTATACACCAGTTGCGGCTCTGCCAATTTTGTCCATTTTTCCTATTCTCGCAGCTGTGACTTTGCCAGATTTGTCTTATACACCAGCTGCGACTCCACTATTTTTGTCCATTTTTCCTATTCTCACAGCTGTGACTCCACCATATTTGTCTTATACACTGGCTACGACTCCACCAAATTCTGCCTATTTTTCCTATTCTCGTAGCTGTGACTCCGCCAGATTTGTCTTGTACACCAACTGTGACTCCGCCAGATTTGTCTTATACACCAGCTGTGACTCCACCAATTTTGTCCATTTTTCCTATCATCGTAGTTGAGACTTTGTGAAATTTGTCTTATACACCAGTTGCGACTCCACCTAACTCTGCCTATTTTTCCTATTCTCGCAGTTGTGACTCCGCTAGATTTGTCTTATACACTAGCTGCGACACCATCAAATTTTCTGCAAAACTATCCATTTCCCAGCTGCAACTCTGCCAAATTTTTGGCTGCAACTCTTGCGGTTTTGGTCATTGTGCATGGTAAAATGAAAGCAACAGTCAAATGAGTCCTTCTAGTTTGGATGCTACACAACTATTGGGTTGCATGAGGACATGCAACAAGTTCAGTTTGGGGGAGATGTTGGGTCACGGATTTGTCCATATTTTCATCACCTATCGACATATATTTCATCCCTCTTCTTCATATTATTATCCATTTATCATTCCATTTTCCATCCATTTGTTGTTACTTTTCGTAAAATACCATATTACTTCCATTGATGCTTTAGTGGTTAATAATGATGATTTTCCTTTATCTTTGATGAATTGAAGACTATTATGCATAATTTTACCGATGATGGTTTGTGGAGTGATTTTTCATATTAACAGCAGCAACACTCATGGTTCAAGCCTCCAAAGTTGGCATGCTAGCACATGTCCACATGAAGATTCGCAACATTGTTTCATTCCTAGTATTGATTATGTGTACTTGTGATTTCAAATCGTGCCCAAGTCCAACATGGAAGCCTCCAGCTCATGATCAAATGGTATTAACCAAAAACACATGCCAGATAAGAACACATTGATTTGCATCGCAATTTGTAGGAAGATGAAGAAGATTCTCGAAATATGGGACATGGGTTTTGTGAGTAATGGCCTCAATTACCTGAATCGAGAGGAAATCACCAAACAAAGCCACGGGTTGAGATATATAGTTGGTTCTCTAAACGTGTAATTCCCTGATTTACTGTTGCGACCGATTTTATAAATTAGCAATTTGTTGAAACTTATTCTAAGTTGGGAATTTGGTTTCTCATTTTCATGAGAGATATTTATGTATAAATATGTAATCATTCTCATGTATGGGGGGATGATAGAAAGCAATGTTATGTTGTAGGATTTGATCCAGACTCTGCTGTAACACTTTCATTATGATAATACATGCTGGCAATTTCTTAATTCTGAAGTTGTAGACTTTCATTATGGAGATCCAGCTCTGCTTAGTGGAGGAAGGGCCCTCTTCCCTAAGCAGATGCTGATAGTGTTGATTGTAGTTGTGTATATTTTCTTATTATTTAGTTCATGCTTTCTTTCATTGATAGATTTATAGCTGTTGTTATTCATGTTAATTTATTTTGATAGATCATTGGCCAACATAGCACTTCTTTTATATTTATGCAATTAGATTTTGCTTCATAAGAATTGATTTTGTTTGAAGTGTGATTAGATTTACAGTGTGGATTTATGAATAGGTTTTGGGTTTGATTTCTTTTCAAGGTGTGATCTAGTTTACAAAGAGTTTTGATTTCATACCAATAGATCAACAGTGTCAAGTAGAAATTGTGCTTGCATAGATATTGCATGATAGCTTTGAAATAAAAGACTTCCTTGGGTTGACAATTTATGTTTTGGGAGTTTCATATCTTTATTTAGTTAGACAATTAATCCAACCAACAAACTTCAAGTCCTGAAAATGAACTTTCATCCACATGAATACATCTGGGATTTCTTCGTCGTATACTTTATAGTTGAGGAAAGGGAGTCGGAAAGGAAGTACAAGTCTCGTCACTGATTTGTTGTGGCCCTTGGTTTACAATTTGGTCCTACAAGGGAGTGTATTCGACATGTGTGTGCTCTTCTTGGGGAGGTTTCCAATTAACAACATGTTCAATATCCATCCCTTCATACTCAACATCAAGCAAGATTTGATTGACTCCAATCACTTCCTCATTGGTTGTTGATGGATTTAAGGAACTAACATCTTGATGTCTACGGTTTTCCATGTATAACCTGGCCTTTTCTCTTATCTCATGGGTTGTTTCGAGGGGCTGGTCCTTCCTTCTAGACTTTCTTTTATTATTACGTTTGTTTCCCATATTCAATACATTTTTTAACAAAATAAAAGTATCACCCCTACAGGAATGATCAATAAATAAGATATTAAAATTCGGTGTGCATGATTATTAAAACTCGATGTACCAATTGATTATGTACAACAACATCTAGTGAGAATGTTTTCATATAATCTGAAAAGCTATTGATAATTTCCTAGATACAACAACATCATCGCCTCTAGGAACACAATTGGATGGTATTGGATGGTGGTGTGGGATGTTAGTAGGAGAACATTTCCTACAAAAGGAGAATCCCCTACTCACTTCATTTTCATGTTTTGGATGATGGAAAATAGCCCTATTGAAGCCTCTAGTATGTAAGTTGCTGGAATGTTGTCCAATGCTAGCAACAGAGGGTGAAAACCCAATTTGAAAGGCTTCAAACAAATATGCACAAGAGTAGTTCTATCCCCAGATTGTTTTGTATAGTTAACACCCATGGATATTAGGCCTCCGCTGGCACTTAGGATGGTTGATCCTGAAAGGATCTGTCTCCCTGTGAAGGAAGATTAAAAGTGTTCTATCTATAGAAGTGAGTTTGCTTTGAAGGAAATCTAAACTAAGCTAGATCTAAATTAAAGGAATGTGTTTTGGGGTGTAGGATAACCTGATCTGGAAATTAATAAGTCTTTTCACCAATTGTCATACATGTGAAATGGATCTTTACTTATTAGCTTAAGACACAGTCAAAAAATGAAAATTAAATGATTGTAGCTTAAGGGTTGAAGCACATGCACGATTATCCTGTTATATCATGCTAATTGAAAAATTGGCATTAATTTAATAATGTATGTTGATCATTTGCAGAAATAGATAAATGTTTTTAAATAAATAAATTCATTTAATGCATAAGACACAGAGATCATAAGTAAAGACAAATCCAAATTATAGATCAATCTATTAATTATGATTGAAAAATCCAACAGTGTTCGTTCATGAGTTGAAGCGAAAATAAAAATCCATCAAACAAATTTGATAAATTAAACAAAAGAGATAGCAAGAGAAGAAATAATTGTATATCAATAGGCTTGCAAAAACTTACAATGTCTAAATGACACAGAGTATCTCTAGTCCTCTTTCGATGATTTTCACCTCCTCCCTCCCCTATGAGATATCTCCCCTTAAATAATAATTACAATAAAGATACAAAGGGTAAACTTCCCATAAAACATGGATTACAAAATCAATCTAATCTAAGCATGGCAAAGGGCACCTTGGCACTTGTCCAAAAATTCTAACAATTCATCCATGTCAGGATATTTTTCCAACTCAAGTCCCAACTGAGATCACACATGAAAGATTCAATCTCATTCTTGCTTAATTTGTGCCAAGTACATAAAAATATGTGGATCTTGCTTTATGAATAGAGAGGTTGCTTGATGAACTTGTCAACTACATAAATATGTATGTGCTTGAGCTGTTGGATCTGTTCTTTTTCCTATGCACACCTACTATCCACCTACTCAATCATCAGCTTTGGTGGACAAGATTTCTCAATGAGGTCTAGAGTATGAAATTGGAGCATGATCAAGTTGTTGTATGCAACATACCATCTCCTGCTACAAGTTGCTTCTGCCTTCTTAATTGTTTCCTCAACCATGTCACAAGAATTCTCCTAGGAATTCAAAGATGTTCTTATTCTCTTGAAGTTGAAGCTATTGAAGACTGGGATGTCCTTAGGCTTATCCTTAATATACCGTTTCCAATCAGAAATATCTTCAATGGATTTGGAACCTTGTTTTCTTTTTTCAATTTGTTGCTCAAGAGTAACATAAATCTTCTTGAAAGAATTATAAGTTTCATGAATATCATTCAGGGAACTAAATAACTCAGCCAAGAGTTTGTGATTCTCTTCATTAACCTCAAAGGCCAAATCCTTGAAGTATTTCTCATAGAACCTAGGAAATGAAGAAGTGGTTGCATTAGCAACAACATCCTTTAGCTGTTGTTTCAGTACTGCTATCTTCTCAACATTGGCAGTATTTAGGACCTTTGTATCCTGCAATTGAACGTAGAGAGAAGTGTTATGTTCCTGTAGGTCCTTGAGCTAACTTTCAAACTCATTTCTCAATTCATGAATGTGGGATTCGTGTTCTTCATTGATTTTGATCAGCTGCTCCTGAAGTTTCTTCAACTCCTCTTTCTTGGTGTCAATTTCCTTATTTAGTGAAGTCACAGAATCAAAATTGGCTCCAACAAATGCCCCCATTGCTGCAACAGTATCTAATGCCTCCTGCTCGATATCATCAGATTGTTTTTCCCAAATAATTTGATTGGGAGCAGGTGCTTGCAACATACTTGATTCCCTGCTTCTCATATTTCCTCTTTTAACCACTTCCTTAGCTGATTTACCGTAAAAGTATTGTCCAAGGGAGACCACAGTATCATGTTCACAATCAGCTACCAACTATGTTGAGGATGTGGCAAAGTTACATGTTTCAACTAATGGAGTTGTGATTTAGGAGCATTAGGGCCTAGGTAGAGCAGTCAAAGATGATCGACATAAAGAAGGTCGACCAGAGGGAGTGCCGATGACCACTGGTGCAGAAGAGAAGATTGGCTATCGAATTCAATAACTCATGCAGGAGTAGTTGATATGCGATCGAAAGAAAAGGTGAAAGGTCGAGATTCGATATATCAGAGGTCGATAGACGACAAAGTTGCAGTGGAGACGTCGATGGTTGACATGTTGTCGAACCATAGCTCTGACAGGTTTGGGCATGAGCCAAGCGAGGAGGAAGGCGTGGATTGGGGAAGCCTGAAAGTGCGGAAGGAAGCCAATAGCTATGTTGAAGGATGATGGAGCAGTATGGTCGAGGTAGTGATAAGACTGGCTACTATAGCAGTGTTAGAAGGATGCGCAGAAGTCAAGCGGAGTACTTGGTATCCATTCGGGCTTGCTAAGGAAATTATGAGAAATTATTGCAGGTGGTTGGGATCATGACAGACATTGGCACATGTTGAGATTGTGTAGCACGACAGATGCACTGACAGTTGCAGGTCTGTAGGATCAAGGATATCAGCGGGCAGAGGATGGGTGTTTTGGGAGTTGGATTATACCTTGGAATGTGTAGTAGAGATCAGCAGGGTATAAGACTTGTGTGCAGACACAAATAAAGGCATTAGAGTTCATTTCAATTGAGTCACTAAAGAGAGAGTTGGTAGAGAGAAGAGCTCAAGAAAATATTTGTAGATTGGATAGGAAAGTCACACATATACAGATTGTAGGGAAGATCGAGCCATAGCTCAGAGTTCCGTAGTGAAGAAGGAGAGGGTGAAGATCGACACACTGAGATAGAATATAGTTACTTATGTATTTTAAGTCTACGACCGACATAGTTAGTTGTTTTACATTCCTTGCAGTTAGCATTGTAACCGATTGATTTGAAGTAATAGAAGCCAGCTTTTGCAATCCTGTTTACATCTTGTTTATGTGAACGTGTGTGTTGTGTGTAATCGTTAAGAAAGAACCCTTGTCAGGGTGACCTTGCATCAAGTGGTATCAGAGCTCGGAAGTCAGTCCGGTCGAGTAAAGTAGTATCCTATGGATAGGAGAGACTGCAAATGTGTTTACAGCTCAAGCTGTGGTTGGGTAGAGTTGTGCACGGCCTGTGAAAGTCCGGTTGTGATTGGACGAGTGGGAGTTTCAGCTGAGGTTGAAAATGGCTCAAAGAGGCGTTAATGTTTGAGCAGTTCTACGCAGAGAACGTGGCACAACAGTCACAGTTGATCGTGAGATGTTCGACAAGTGCATCTAAACAATGCAAACTTTGAATAGTGAATTCGCATCGATCAAACAAAGAAAAAGGCGTGGTTGTATTCCTGGTGCGTTAGAACACAACGACGAGAAGGTCAAGGAGGTGGAAGCACAGGAAGCTGCAGGAGAAGAACCAGAATACAAAATCATCAATATTCTGACGGATATGAGAGTTCGTACAAATATAGATGTATGTACTTACTCAGGAAGTTTAGATCGAAAAGACTTGAGCCACTGGTTCAAAGAAATCGAGAAATACTTCGACATAGAGAAAATCGAGGATCCTAGATGGGTTAAGACTACATGACGGAGGTTGAAGGGTCATGCCTCATTATGGTGAGACAATGTACAGGCTAATAGAATCAAGAAATTCAATGATAAATTCAAGTCTTGGGATAGGATGGTCAAGATCAAAGGGATGTTCTTACCGAATGACTATGTGATTTCCTTATTTCGGAAGTTGCAGAACTTTCGACAAAAAGAGATGACCGTGAAAGAATACACGAAAGAGCTCTATAGATTGTCGATAAGGTTGGTACAAACTGATGAATGTGAAGAAGCTGTTGCAAGATATGTAAAAGGCTTTAAATATGCCATTCAAGATGAGTTGAGCATGTCTAGTTTCAGAGTGGTCGGTGAAGCCTATCAGTTAGCTCTTAACGTAGAAGAGAAACTATCGAGGAAATCCACATGGACCAGAGGTAGGATGACTAGTCATGGTGCGAAGACTTTTTCTACGAAACCCCAAAGTAGCAGATACAGGAGAGAAACCGTCGAAGACAACCAATGTGCGAAAGGGACATTGACAAGAGAGAAGACGCAAGAAAACCAAAGAGCTGGTCGAGAGACATGCGGTCAAAGTGCATATAGTCGATGTGGTCCATCTGAAAAAAAGGAGTGATAGAATAGCCATAATCTGTTACGAGTGTCGAGGAGTTAGACACAAGGAGTATGAATTCCCAGAGAACCTACAAGCTGGAGAGGAGTCAAAACCCAGACGTCGAAGAGATGATAAAGTCGACAAGAGGGTAGATTCGACATTCGATAGTAGTGAGGATGGCAAGAAGAAAATTCGAAACCTGACAGTCAAGTGAACATTGGTTCAAGAAGACCAACGGGGTGAGAAAGAGCTGACACAATGAAAGGCTATCTTTCGAACCAGAGTGCAGATCGGCAAATGGCGTTGCAAGACCATAGTTTATGGTGGAAGCACTGAGAATATTGTGTCGACGAAGGTCATCGACAAAGTGGGATTGAAGTGTCAGGAACATCCACACCCATACATGATCTCATGGTTGCAGAAAGGACACCATGTGAATGTGACCAAATAGTTCCTGATTAACTTCAAGGTTAAGAAGCTTGAAGGCAGTGTACTGTGCGAGGTAATCTTGATAGATTCATGTCATCTATTTTTAGGAAAACCATGGAAATATGATCGGAAGATGATCTATGATGGTTGAGCCAACACAATAATAGTGTGGAAGAATGGTGTACGGAGGAATCTGAAGCCAAAGCACGAGGAGCAAGCCGACTGCATGCAGGGCGAGAGAAACTATTGGGAGAAGTGAGTGTTGATGTGTTCAATGAAAAAATTCCTTGCAGAGGAGGAAAAGCAGTCAGTATGTTTTGCCATCATTCCGAAAGGGCCATGTGTCGAGAGGTCGACAAGGGATAGGATTCTGGTCGAAGTTGCAAAGATGCTTGATGAGTTTTGGAGCATAATAGTCAATGAGGCATTGAGGGGATTGCCACCGACAAGAAGCATATCCTATCAGATCGACTGGATTCTTGGGTCGAGTCTTCCAAACAAGGCACCGCATAGGCTGGGTTTGACAGAAGGTGGGGAACTCAATCGACAGGTCGAGGAGTTTTTGGAAAGAGGGTTGACCAGAGAAAGTTTGAGTCCATGTGTGGTACCAGCAGTATTAGCGCTGAAGAAGGGTGGAGAATGGAGGATGTGTACAGACTCAAGAGCCATCAACAAGATCACGATCAAGTACCGGTTTCCATTTCCAAGGATGGATGAATTGATGGATTGCTTGAGTGGAGAAAATTACTTCACGAAGATTGACCTAAAGAGCGGTTATCACCAAATTTGGGTTAGAGAAGGAGATGAAAGGAAAAAAACATTCAAGACAAAGAAAGGGTTGTATGAGTGGTTAGTCATGCTGTTCAGATTGACTAATGCACCCAGTACGTTCATGCGATTGATGAATGAGGTACTGAAGCCATTATTGGGTAAGTTCGTCATAGTGTATCTAGATGACATCCTGATATTTAGTCGAACCAAGACATAGCACTTGGGGCACATTCGACAGTTATTGCAGAAGTTGTAGGAAGAGAAGGTGATGGTGAACCTGCAAAAGTGTTTCTTCATGATGGAAGAACTGGTGTACTTGGGATTTGTAATCTCAGGTAAAGGGTTAGTAATGGGCATAAGGATGCGTGTCTCAAGGATCGCAGTGGTATTGAGAATAGAAGCAGTTGGGTTGAATGCCAGCAAGGGAGATCAGTTGATGGGATCTTCTTCTTTTTCAACAACGGGGAATCACAGCCGAGTCTAAGGTTGTGACAGAGAAGAGTCACACATGCTGATAACAGAGCTGAGATCAAGCCATAGCTCAAAGTTCTGTAGTGAACTAGGAGAGGGTGAGGTCGACACATAGGGAGAACACACCACAGTTACTTCAGTATTGTAATCGATTTGACAAGTAATATAAGCCACCTTTTGCATCCTATTTGTCATCTTGTTTGTTCAAGCATTTTGGTTGTGTTGTATGTAATGTTAAGCAAGAACCTTACTTGTCTAAGGCGCTTTGCGTCAATTAGTTGTATGATGAATTAGGTGATGAGAATGGAAGAAATACATGTGACAAAATGCCTTACTGATTAACGAGATATTTGATAGTATGAGTAAATTGTAATTGCTTAACGATTAGCATGTATAAAGTGATGATTATGATGAATGAGGACAGGACTATTGATATTTGTTTTTGAGAATGTGTGTAGCGACAGGTGAAAAGGTTTAGCGATGAACACACAAAGGAAATGAAGGGTCGTAGAGTATGGATAAATCACATAAGGGGAGAGCGACGACGATGTCGACTTCTGACGGAATACCACACATGAGTAGAGAAGCATTAATCCGCTTACTCAGAATAAGCGTGAGGTCGTGCGGGTGGGACACAATAGAGTTGGTCACGTACGAGTTGAGGGGCACACAGTAAGGATGGAGTTACTCCTCAGCGCCATTAGTCCCTAATAGCGTGTAGATGGAGGATAGAAGGTAACGGCTCTTGAAATCCCTACATGAAGTTCCCACAAGTCAGAATGAAAGGATATCGACAGAAGGACCCGATAGTGTGGTACCTTGCCGAGAAATGGAAAGGATGGACACAAGGACCTGACTATGTGGTACCTTTCCAAGAAATGGATAGAACGGATGAATGGGCCCAACGGAGTGGTACCATGACGAATGATGAGCATAAATGATAGATGGACCCAATGGTGTGGTACCTAGGTCCTAGAAAGGATTAATTGATAAACTTTGTGCAAAAAGAAAAACCATATAAATTGCATTTAGAACACGTGTTCATAAAAATACATTTTAGTATTAAAAAGAATAGAAATAATTAGTTAAAGGCATTTGCACATGGAAATACTTTTTAGTATTTAAAATAATGGAAGTAATCATTTTAGGAGCAAAATGGAATCCTAGGCATGAGTCTTTAGTTAACACCACATGCACCCACAAAGATAGGATCTAGAGTGAGCATCTTAGAGACAAGCTTGAGTAAATTTAGGAAGATAGGTGCACTCTTCTAGAAGACTTGACACTTGGATTTATGAGATAAATTACTTTTTGAATATTAAGAATTTGGGTATTTTGCACGAAGCGACGTGTTACATGAGATTTTCCTATATAAGGAAGGCATTGGGAATGGGTAAAGGATCCCAGTTTTGGATGGATATCGTAATTCTTGCGATAGATGCGACTTGCTGCTATTGGGGTTTGGCTAGAAATTCTAGTGAGGGGGGAACCCAAGCCTAGTTTCTTGAAAGCTGTGTGCAAGCTTTACGACCCAAAGCTTGGGGGAGGCCATGCAACTGAAAGCATGAACCTGTGTTTGGGTGGCGAAGCTAACAGTTTCTTCACCTATGGTTAAACGAGTTTTGCTGGAGGGATCCTACGAAAGACGCGAAAGGCAATGGACCAGCTAGATCGATTTTACAACTTATGGTTTTTTCTATATTTTCAAGTTATTTAGTTAATTTAATTTATATATCTAGTAATTATGATTTCTAATATCTTTTGTATCAAGTTGTTGAGTTTCAGACTAAGCACGGATGGACCTTACAGGAGGGGCCCTACATAAAGGATTTTCTAATGGCTCACCAAGCTAAGGTTTACTTAAAATAATTTTCCCTTTACAAATTTAGGGCAAGGATATTTTTTTTCATTTTAATCATTCAATCTGAGGAATATAATCCTACTTTATCTTACAAATATAGGAATCTATTATGTTCAAGCAACATCTAAATCTCGATATAAGTATGATCATTTTCCTTTTAATTCAAGAAAATATATATATATATATATATATATAAACATTATGAATAAGAACTAGGATTTCAATTTCTTCTCTTTAAAGAGTTAAACCACAAAAAAAAGTTTTTTCAACTATGAATTAGAATATCCCATCAATTCTCATTCTTCAACAAATATATAAAGCTTATATATATATTTCCTTTTAAAACAATGATGATGTAAGGATGATAATCAAATTTGTAGTTTTCAATATATATTTATATATATTGTTATATAAAATAAAGCACACCCGTAATGATGTGAAGCTAATAACAAATTAACCGTTTATTACTTCTGCATCTCCGTTGCTTGGATTAATAATTTAATATACCTTTATACATAATTTAATCAAAGGTCATGCACCTCACCATGTAATTCAATAACCACAGCCTTTAACCTATTCCAATTTATAAATATATTATACGCATATATAATATATTACTCAAAAACTTTGCACACATAAATGTATTACATTATTTGTCAAACTAATACGTATATAGTATAACTATGTCATATACCAACTATGTGTTATATTCTTTATAAGGGAATTAGTTAATTTTGTACATAATCCAAAGCAACCATAAGATATTACCTGATCGACCTTTTCGTGAGTCATGCTGGTTTTTGTATAATTTTATAATATACATTCTTAATTGAAAATATAGTATATATATATTTACTTACTATCCTATAAATAAAAATATTAATTCAAACTTTTAATAATAAAACACTTGAGTTTTACTTCTCGCTATTTTAACTCCATCCATATCTCATAATTTCACACCAAAAGATATTTCTTCATGATTATCGTATTGGTTTATATATCCTAACATAGCTGGATTTCAATCTCTACTACTAGTAATAGAACCCAGTCCAAGTTATACACAGACACAGATTATATATAAAAACAATTTAACATCTACATAATTAAAATATTAATTACCATTCAAACTGGAGTTTATCGCTTGCCAAGATTAGTAACCGAACCAAAGAAAGCATTAAATCGCTGATTATGCATTGCAAGTAATAGTTATACGGACCCATAGAAATGAATTCATTCTGTTGAAATCAGATTTCTTAGAGTGAGATCTAAATTTGAAATTTAAGGAAGGAATGATGGTTTTATCTTGTGGGTATAACTAATTACTTTAAACCCTAACCAAGATCTACTCCTATGCAAGAAATTAAACTTAATGCACAGCGGAACTTAGAAATCAAGCTTAATGCACAGCGGAACTCACTTTCCATCTTCAAAGGCCACGGACAGCTTCCAAGGATCTGGGTTGATACGCTCCTGGTCTTGACTTGAGTTGTTGGCTCTCGAATCCTTCCAAGAACTTGCAATCCTTTTCTCTGGAGAGTATCCTGTCTTCAAATGGAGCAGACAATTTTTCTGGATGATTACAAGCCTTGGAGACTCAGCCCTTTTATAGCAGTGCCAAAGAAAAAATTCTAATCCTAGGGCTGCTGAAATTTAGCTAATACTTGGGAAACAAGTCTGAAAAGAAATCTGGAATTTCCGATTTTATAAAAATCTTGAAATCGGGAAACTTCAGAAAAAACTGAAATAAATCAGAATAAATTCTGATTTCCTTATTTAGCTCAAATTTATTACTGCTATTATATTAATCAACTATAATCGGTCCATTAACAATTATAATTGATTAACATTATTCTATATGTATTTGTATCCAAAACCTTATTTAAATACGTATAATGCCATGACTTAATTAATCACATTGTTTGGCATTTCTTAATCATTACATAAATGTAATCTTGCGACAGTATTTGATATCATAATCATAATGCACGTATGTCCAACTTAATTATTGTAATTAGACGTCTCTAAATCCAACAATCTCCCACATGGACAAGTGCAACCTTTTGATTATATATCCTTAACTTTATTGCATGCAACTTTTCTGTCTTTCTTATCGTATTTCTTAAACAATTCTGTCCATCAATTATGCTAACAAAGGACTTAAGCAGCACTTGTCACATTTATTCGCAACTAAACCGACATAAATCACGCTGCCAACATAACTAAATGACATGAATCTGATTTGGACATATAGTTTAGAAATTACACGCAAGTGTGATTATACGTGCCTATTTCTAATTGAGTCACCTTTACTTTACTGTATGAGGTCAAAAATCAAACTTTAAAGAGAGAAATAATGAAACTGAAACTGAATGCAATTTGTATATATCATCAAAATTGTTTACAATTGCATTACATAGAACATCAAAAACAAAACTTAAAACATATTCAAACTCCCACATTTTCTAACTATCCTAAATAGATATTACACCCATACGAGCAACATGTTCGTGAAACTTCTTGGGTGGTAATCCTTTAGTAAGAGGATCAGCAATCATGGAGTCTGTACCTATGTGTTCTATACATAAATCATTATTCTGCACTCTCTCTTTTACAACCAAAAACTTAATATCGATGTACTTCGACTTTGACGAACTTCGGTTGTTGGTTGCGTATAACACTGCTGAATTGTTGTCACATAATAATTTGAGTGGTTTCTGAATAGAATCCACAATTTTCAGACTTGCGACGAAGTTCTTGAGCCATACGCCATGATTAGATGCTTCATAGCATGCAACAAATTCAGCTGCCATAGTGGAGGAGGCTACCAATGACTGCTTAGTGCTCTTCCATGACACGGCACTGCCAGCCATCATAAAGATGTATCCTGATGTTGACTTCATGCTGTCGACACATCCTCCAAAATCAGAATCAGTATATCCAATGACCTCGAGCTGTTCCGATCTCCGATACGTGAGCATATAGTCCCTTGTTCTCTTTAGATATCTCAACACTCGCTTGGCTTCCTTCCAGTGTTCCATACCTGGGTTACTCAAATATCTCCCTAGCATTCCAGTGATGAACACAATATCTGGACGCGTGCATACTTGTGCATACATGATGCTACCCACGGCTAAGGCATAGGGAATATCTTTCATGATGTTTTTATCTAAGTCAGTTTGGGGACATTGTTTTAGACTAAACTTGTCTCCTTTTGATACAGGGGTATCTCCTGGTTTGCTGTTTTCCATGCCAAATCTTGTTAGAATCTTATCGATATAGTTCCTCTGGGATAACCTTAGAATACCTTGAGATCTATCTCTAAGTATTTCAATCCCTAGAACAAATGATGCATCACCAAGATCTTTCATTTCAAAGTTCTTAAATAAAAAATTCTTAGTTTGATGCAACATGTCCTTATCATTACTGGCAAGCAATATGTCATCTACATATAAAACCAAGAAAATAAATTTACTCCCACAGAACTTAAGGTATATGCATTCGTCTACTATGTTAGACTCAAAACCAAAAGAGCTAACAACTTTGTGAAATTTATGATACCATTGTCGAGATGCTTGTTTTAGCCCATAGATAGATTTCTTAAGTCTGCAAACCATAGACCCTGCATCACCTGATACAAAGTTCTCTAGCTGCTTCATATAGATTGTTTCATCAATGTCACCATTGAGAAACGTCGTCTTTACATCCATTTGATGAAGTTCTAAATCATAATGTGCTACAAGTGCCAATATAATCCTTAAAGAGTCTTTCGATGAAACTGGAGAGAAAGTCTCTTTATAATCAATGCCTTCTTTCTGTGTGAAACCTTTCGCAACAAGACGTTCCTTGTATTTTTTAACATTGCCTTTAGAATCCCGCTTAGTCTTAAATATCCATTTGCAACCAACGGGTTTCTTGTCTTTAGGCAACGGAAGGATATCCCAAACGTCATTGTCATACATAGATTTCATCTCTTCATTTATGGCATTAATCCACATTTGAGAGTTAGAGCTTTCCATAGCTTGTTTGATATTAACAGGATCATTTTCAAACATGCCAATGTCAAACTCATGTTCTTGAAGATATGCATAATCCTTAGATTGTGTAGATCTTTTCTCTCTAGTAGACCTCCTAATTGGCACAGGTACTAGATTTTCTTGAGGTTCATTTACAACTTGATCTTCAATAGGAGGAGGAACATCATTATCAATTTCTGAATCTCCCACAGGCCCTAGGCCATCAACATTTGTCATGTCAATGTCAGGCTTTGGGTTGGGTTCAGGTCCAATTGTGTTCTCTATTCCATGTTGAGTTTCTAACTGAGTTATTTGTGATGATGAAGTTTGCATATTGTCAGAAGATGTATTTCTAAACGCAATCGGAATTTGAACAAAACCAGGACTTTGGTCCATAGTCTCATTCACATTCGTCTCTTCTTCTTCAAAAATACTATATTTTGTCATATCTCCCCCCACAAACTCATTATCCTCAAAAAATTTCGCACTTCCTGACTCGAAAACTGTATGTTCTGTTGGATTATAGAATTTGTATCCCCTAGATCGTTCAGAATAGCCTATAAAGTAACAACTAATGGTCCTTTCGTCCAGTTTCTTTTCATTTGGCTTATAATGCCTAGCTTCACATGGACATCCCCAAACTCTCAAATGATTCAAGCTAGGCTTGCGCCCAACCCATAACTCGTAAGGGGTCTTGTTAGCTGCTTTAGTAGGCACTCTATTAAGTATGTATGCTGCAGTCTTTAAGGCTTCTCCCCACAAATTCTCAGGTAGAGTTGTACGAGCAATCATACTTCTCACCATGTCTTTAAGGGTGCGATTTCGCCGTTCAACAACACCATTCATTGCAGGCGAACCTGGCAACGTATACTGAGGCACAATTCCGCATTCCTCTAAGTATTTTGCAAAGGGACCTTGACGTTGTTCTCCTGATCCATCATAACGACCGTAGTATTCACCACCACGATCAGAACGAATGGACTTTATACGTTTGTTAAGTTGTAACTCAACTTCCGTTTTGAACTTTATGAACATATCTAATGCTTCCGCCTTTTCTTTTATTAAGTAAATATGACCATATCTTGAATAATCATCTATGAATGTGATAAAGTAACGGTGACCATTTCTTGTAGCTTTTGGAAAAGGACCACAGATATCCGTATGAATCAATTCTAAGACATCATTACATCTTTTTGCATCATACTTACGTTTATTAGTTTGTTTTCCCTTTATACAATTCACACAATCACTTAAGTTTGTAAAATCTAAAGGTTGGAGAATATCATTAGACACAAGACGTTCTATCCTTTTCATAGAGATATGTCCTAATCGCTTGTGCCATAATGTTGGAGATTTCTCGCAAGTTAATTTACGTTTTCTATTATCTACATGCAGTGCCTCTGAATGTGAAGTGTCTATATCTAGAAAATAAAGATTATCATAAGAAGACAGGATACCAGAAGCAAGAAGCTTAGAATTTTGACACAAACTGAAATTTCCATTACCAAATGAACATACATAACCATTTTTGTCCAAATAAGATACAGAAATTAGGTTCCTTCTGAAAGATGGAACCACTAAAGCATCAAAACTTAAATAAAATCCTGTCTTACATAATAATCTAAATTTTCCTATGCTTTTCACTTCTACTTTGTTGCCATTTCCTACGTAAACGTAGCGCTCCGCCTCACTTGGCTTGCGATGGCTTAGGCAACCCTGCATCGACATACTGATGTTAGTCGTTGCACCTGCATCTATCCACCAAGTATATCTAGATACAGAACTTAAATTAACTTCAGAACAAACTAAAGCAAGAGACATACCTTTCTTTGCCAACCATGCATGATAGTTAGTGCAGAATTTCTTTGTATGTCCTGACGCTTTGCAGAAAAAACAGTTCTTTTCTTCTGCTTTCGCAAAAGTATCTTCCTTCTTGCTTTTCTGCGCGGCATTGTTTGCAGCTACCTTGGAAACAAACTTGCGCTTATTGCCTTTACCCTTAGGATTAGATGTTACTACATGAGCACTTTCCCCCTTAGTCATTTTCTGTCTCTCTTCCTCCTGCACCAACTGAGCCTCAAACTCAGGTAGTGTCCACGTCCCTTTTTGACAATTATAAGTCATCTTGAATTGACTAAAGTTGGACGGGAGAGACAGAAAAATGAACTCAATGAGAACTTCATCAGAGATGTCATAATTATGCCCTTTCAAGGCACGTTGCAGTCTTGTCATCTCAATAACATGCTCTCTAACCCCTTCTTTTCCCTTGTATTTTATTGTTGCCAACTTCACAAAGAGTGTACTAACTTCAGTCTTTTTACTCTTTGTGAATTTCTCTTCAAGGGCCTTAAGGTATTTAATAGCGTCGGTCTCTGTATCAGGTATTATGCCCCGAAAAGTCTCATGGATCGTTTGCTTCATCACCATTATGCACATGCGATTTGAATGCTCCCATCTATCAATATCAGCCTTCTCTTGGGGAGTTTCTTCACCCTCTTTATTGGGCTTGGGGTGATCAAATCTCAGTGCAGTGTCCAATTGCATGATCCCTAAGACTAATTTCAGCTTTTCTTCCCACTGTTTGAAATTGTTCCCCATGAGGGGCTTAATTTGACTTAGAATTGACATTATGTTTAGATCTGAAAATTGAAGAACAAAAGGAAAAATTAGATATTATGCATCACGATTTGATCTTTAATCATAATTCTAAAATCCATCTAAAGGCCCAAATTAAATTATGTGCTCCATTGAATCTTTTAGCCAAAACACCATTCAATAATGAAAAACACCTTTGGGTGCAATCATTACCTTATTGTCTTTTCCGCCTTTGGGCCAGATTGACATATCCATTTGCTAACGACCAGGCCAGTCAAGTGGGGAAGGCAGGTCACTAACAGACCTGGTGCACCAAGCCCCAAATGCTTTTCTAGACATTGCCAGCATATGTGTGTTGCAACTTATTTGTTATACATCACCCTTATGCACCAAACAACTTAGCAGGTGCCAACCCTCCTTTGGGAAAGCTAACACCCACGTCCATTGAGCTTGTCATGAGTCATTCTTGCAATCGTCTTACACAGAGCGGTTAGTTTTGCGAACATCAATGCTTGACTCATGCGAAAACAACACATGTATACATAAAACGCCTATAGTTAGATTCCAAAATTATACCTAAAATCATCACCCTTATTTGTTAACTTAACAGTTGATAATATGTGCTTGTTCAAGTAAAATATTAACATCTCTAAAAGAAAGTATCACATTCAGAAATACTAAACTTAAGATTGCCATTTCCAGGCAGACAGTATAGAAAGTTATTTATAATATGTCTTTCCAGTAATCAGTGTAAGAGTAGCAAAACACACAAAAGCTCTGACTTAAATCCACCATTACGTTACTTGCATAAATGAAGTCAGTTTAAATACTGAACCAATACCATAGCAGGTAGTTGTCTGGTCAGTCCTCACTACAACCATTATGGTGACTACAATCTGGAACTAATATCTAACACAACAAATGCATATACCAGACAACTATGAGGCGACTTTCTAACATCTCTACAACTTATAGCAAAAACATAAATGAACGTTGAACTTACGATCGTTATGCATAGATTTTATAGAGAAAAGCATTTGAACTTCAGATCGTTTTGCAGAGATAAAATAGCGATTCAGCTTCAGATCGTTAACAGGCATAAGGGGGAAACAAAATCGCAAAGATAAAGAAAATACGAACAATTCCCAGCCATCATTTAATCACTGGAGCGATTTCCTTTTCTGAAGTTTGCGGCATAAAAGACAGAGTTTAAAAAAAAAAAAAAAAATGCACAATATTCAGCCATAGCTAAACCCTAGATGAGTTATCCTTCTGAAATCGTGGCATACAAGACAACAAAGTTTAAAATAAAACCATATTCCTGCCATAGCTAATACCCTGGATCAATTTCCTTCTGAATCGTGACAAGTACAAGAACCAAGCTATCGCGAGATCGATTCATGGGCATAATTTAGAAAATAGGGTTGCCAAGAACAAATTCCAAACTATCTTTCAACCAGCAGATTGAAATCGTGGCATGCATAAAAAATTAAATTCAAGCAAGGCATAAACACGGGTTACCAGATCCGATTTCGTGGCACAGTAAAACTTATATCAGAAAAACATAAATGTAGGCTGCCTGATCTGATTTTGTGGCACTTAAAAAAACAAAGCATAAACATGGGTTTCCACACACAGCATTTCATAGAAAACACATCTCATACTCAGGGGATCACACGCAGCAATTTCAGCCATGGAGACTTGGATTTCAAACTGCAATTCTCACATAAGGGAGGCTCTGGTACCAATTGATGGTTTTATCTTGTGGGTATAACTAATTACTTTAAACCCTAACCAAGATCTACTCCTATGCAAGAAATTAAACTTAATGCACAACGGAACTTAGAAATCAAGCTTAATGCACAGCGGAACTCACTTTCCATCTTCAAAGGCCGCAGACAGCTTCCAAGGCTCTGGGTTGATACGCTCCTGGTCTTGACTTGAGTTGTTGGCTCTCGAATCCTTCCAAGAACTTGCAATCCTTTTCTCTGGAGAGTATCCTGTCTTCAAATGGAGCAGACAATTTTTCTGGATGATTACAAGCCTTGGAGACTCAGCCATGTTATAGCAGTGCCAAAGAAAAAATTCTAATCCTAGGGCTGCTGAAATTTAGCTAATACTTGGGAAACAAGTCTGAAAAGAAATCTGGAATTTTCGATTTTATAAAAATCTTGAAATCGGGAAACTTCAGAAAAAACTGAAATAAATCAGAATAAATTCTGATTTCCTTATTTAGCTCAAATTTATTACTGCTATTATATTAATCAACTATAATCGGTCCATTAACAATTATAATTGATTAACATTATTCTATATGTATTTGTATCCAAAACCTTATTTAAATACGTATAAGGCCATGACTTAATTAATCACATTGTTTGGCATTTCTTAATCATTACATAAATGTAATCTTGCGACAGTATTTGATATCATAATCATAATGCACGTATGTCCAACTTAATTATTGTAATTAGACGTCTCTAAATCCAACAAGGAATAGATAGCATCGATTGCACCACGGACCAATTAATTACATGTAGCCCCCGCAGTCTAGTCATTCAATATTGATTTGATCAGATAAGCTCTCAAAAAATCTAATCATAGTAAAATTCAGACTGCGTCTCAGCTCGCAATACTTGGTAAGGTCATGCTTCTTCAAAAGGATGCTAAGTATGGAAACACTAAATAAAACTTCTCTATCTCTCTATATATAAATATATATGTTAAATTCATAATAAAATCTACATAACATCCACTCCTATATTCTTCCTTTTCCATAAAACATAACTTACTCCAGTTTTTTATACGTGTAACTTATAGGTTTTCCACTTTCATGTTTGGTGACATAATTAGTTATCATATAATAGCGCATTTCATATTTAATAGCCCCATTTATATATAAACCATTTAATCCATTGTACACATAATTTTCTTTTGACATCAAAGGGGGAGACCCATGTTTCCAACGATTTAGATTATATTTAAATCGTTGGACCACCAGTTAATATGTTTTAAGCTCTGAAGTCAACACTAAGGAATAAAGGAAACACACAGTCCATTAAAATAGCACTTAGAGACATAAGGCAAAAACGAAGCATCTGATTACCAGACGCATGCACTGCTTGCTGATGGTCAGCTTGTTGAGCTAACACGTAGAGCACCGCATACGCATAGGAACAACGCGCAGAAAATGTAGGTAGGTTTGAGTTTTCTGGGTTGCGGTGGTACAGGAAATGACTTGCAGACGATTTGATGACACGTAGAACAAAAAGAGGGGGAAAACGATCATAGAGGAGGAAAGATATGGAGTTCCAAAACCCTACCGATCAACAATCAAAACTAATTCAAAGGCCAGACTCTACATAGAAATAGAAAAGAAAAAGTATGATACTCGCAAAAATAAAACACACGCAGGTTTATATACCATCTATTTAAGGCGTTTAAGCCACGATTTACAAGTATCCAACAATCGACTTCCGGAGAGAATCGATCTTCAGAAAAATAAGTAGCACAAAACTCATGCTCATGATGTTGAATCCACCTACTCATTCGAGTGATAATCTACGCGTAAAATGGTTCCTTCTAAAAATTTAATAAAGCTTTTCACTCAAGCTATCTGATTTTTACTTCTACTCTGCATTAACAACTTAAGCAGATTTTCTCTGGAGAGCCCCCCACTAGGCTCTAACTCGCATATCAGCAATATAAAAACTTGGCTTATTGGAAAAGGTTCCACCACATTAATGGACATATCTGTCTGGGAGAATGAGATCTGGAATGGTTGGGACTTAGGCCACGTTCCTCCTAATCTCAAAAATGAAGCAGATGCTCTTTTGGACCTCCTCCAAGGTAAATCCCCATCGAAACTGAGCTCCAGATATAGAAGGGGTTGGGGAACCTCAGGTGTGTACTCTACTGCGGAAGGCTACAAGGAACTCCAGACCATCCCCTATGCTGCCCCTAATCCTGCTGGTTGGACTTTTATTTGGTCCAAACCTTTCATCCCGAAAATTGACATCTTCTGCTGGTCCTTAGCCCACAAGAGTATTCTCACCGGTGATAACCTCAGAAGAAAAGGAATGGCATGCCCAACCCGCTGTCCCCTCTGCAAAAACAGTGATGAAACCATGGACCACATAATGTTGGAGTGTCCCTATGCTAAAGATACTTGGATCCATGCCATGAGCCTTAACAAAGCCCTTAACCTGCCCCTTTCTGTTCAGCTCCTCTTCCTCTCCTGGAAATCTCTGTCTCCCTTCAACTTGAGCAACAAGACCCTGCTTCAAACTGCTTGGGGTTGGATCCCAAAAGCCATATGCTGGAAACTGTGGCTTGAAAGAAACAATAGAATCTTCCGTAGTAAAGAAGCCCCTCCCTGGAAAACTGCAGTAAAGGCTAGAGCAATCCTTGGCAAAGCCATGGAATGCCACTCCTTAAACAATGTCTCCCCTCTATTGCAAGAGGAGGTCAATTGGTTAAGCATGCTAACGACCAATCTGCCAACCCATCCCCCCTACGGAGTCCCTCACACAGAGACTTGGGAAATCAGGATGGAGGAAGCAGACTTCAATCGCTGGGAAGAATCCCTGAATGAACCATGCCTGTTTTTCGATGGGGCCTCAAAAGGAAACCCAGGTCCAGCCGGTGCCGGAGGTATTATCAAGTCAGAAAGAGGGATTATCAGCATCAATTACTCCTGGGGACTTGGAATTGGAACTAATAACACTGCTGAATTCTGCAGTCTTTGGCAAGGTTTAAAAATTGCTCGAAATCATGGAATTTGTCATTTAACAGTCTTGGGAGACTCCAGGATCCTTATCAAGGCCCTCAAAACCAAGAAGGCTCCCCCGAATTTCCATCTCCGCCATATTTTTCAAAAAATTCTCCAGACTAGCAATCTTTTCCATAAAATAAGATATTTTCATGTGCTTCGTGCGCTCAATAAACATGCAGACATGGAAGCCAACAAAGGGGTCGAACTGGCTCAGGGAAATCTTAAAATCAATGGGTTTTGTCAGCGATGTGACATTCCCTAGCAGTAGAAGATCCTGTATCTTCACACAGCATGCTCATGGGCTTCCCAAAATCACGTTTTTCATGAATTTGCAGAGATTCCCTGCACTCCAGCTCAGGGACTGGTCCTTGCGACCTCGGGAGTCTCCCTGCTCGCTCTTAAATGAACTCCTCCCTGTTCTCGTTCTCATTCCACTCTGCATACAGAGCACGTTGGTAAAGCTGTCGGCTATAGGCTTGCTGAGAATCCATTCTCCAGATCCGACTCAGTTCGTGGTTCATCGCGCACCCCTGCACGAGATGGCGAGCTCCTCCAGTTCTGGCCTCACTGCAGATGAGCGTATTGGTGCCCTGGAAGAGGCACTCGGGCGTTTGAGGGGAAAATATGACAGTCAGAAGGCTAAAATTGAGGCGCTCTCCAAGGCTGGGGAGCAAACATGGGACATCCTGAACAGAGACATCCTGCAACTGAAGACTGAACTATCTGAACAAATGGAAGATTTCAAAGATGAGACTCGCACAGGTTTCAAGGACGTGGCGAATACCCAAGGCAATTTTGGGAACCGAATCGCAGCATTGGAAGCTCAAGTCTCAAATCTGAAAGATAAACTGGAAAAATGAGGCTGTCCCTGCTGCATAATACGCCTCTCTTCCCTGTAATAGCTAAATAATTCTGGCAACTGGGAGTAGGGAGCCCTGCCATATTTTGGGCGAATCTATACGATCGTTGTTCTACTACAGAGGTGTATTGATGCTAGATTATCTATGTAAAAGCTTTCGGTTGCTAAAATACCGGCTCTAATACAATACCCATATGTTCTTGTCAAAAAAACTTAAGCAGATTTTTAAGAAATTTAAAAGATGCTGATAGAGTTTTCATGTCCATAACCTGGAGATTACACATGTGTGTTTCTTCATTGTTGACAGAGATTATATCTCGGTAATGAAGGATAATGAATGGAGTTTACCTATTTATAGAGATCCGACAGAGTGTAACAAATAACATATCATAGCTAGATTCCTGTTGTAAGTTTTTACATAATGTTCCAGGAGTAGTAATGCAATAAATGAGTATATCTCTATAAAGTATTAACAAAGGTTTAATGTTCGGATAGATGAAAGCAAAACGAGATTCGGTCATTCTACAAATACTTTCATTTATATTAATAACAACAAAATTTTAGATAGAATTGTAGTGACTGTTTATTTTCTTTCCGAAATTCATTCGCTAATGCCATTGGGAGTTTTATTGATATATATTTGAATTACAATAACTCGTGACATACATCAAGAAGAAAAAGCAACAATCTTGAATTTGAATAGCTTATACCATTGATAACTATTCACCCATAAAATAGAAATAAACCTATTTAAAAATTACTAGAAACATATCACTTATCTTAGTAATCGGAATGATGACTGAAAACTTTACTCCAACGTTCCTCCCATCCATTGAACTCTTACTGGCGTACGTTTTCCCACCGAGAGTTCACCTCCGAGCGAGCTGGGCACGGATCCACTATGGTATAAGAGCAATTCTCTACTTGCTTTCTCTAATTAATCTCTTTCATCTTCGCATGAGTTCTTTACTTCCGCAGAAGATCCCCCCTTATGAGCACCCTAGTGCCCTCTTTATAGTTGAATTTATGTTTGGACTAACAAGATAAGTTCTTGTTAGCACTTAACTTATTTTCCCTTTAGTTAATCTTAAATTGTAGATCATTGAGTCAACCTTTGGATAACTGATCTTAACTTGAGTAATTTAGCTAATTAACTAAAAGTAAAACTTTATTTAACTAGTTATCTTATATTTAACTTTAACTTTAACTTAGTTATTTAAGTACAAGTCACTCTTTATTTAACTAGTTAACTTATATTCAACTCTAACTTTAACTTAGTTAATTAACTAAAAGTCAATCTTTTATTTAACTAATTATCTTATATTTAACTTTAGCTTTAAATTAGTTAATTAACTAAAAGTCAATCTTATTTTAACTAGTTAACTTATATTTAACTTTAACTTTAACTTAGTTAATTAACTAAAAGTCACTCTTTATTTAACTAGTTAACTTATATTCAACTCTAACTTTCACTTAGTTAATTAAATAAAAGTAAATCTTTTATTTAACAGACCCAAATTCACCCACCCAGAAAAAAAGGAGTTTTAGGTTCTAGTCCTACCTATTAAAAATGTTCCTGGCTGCAGTTGAGGAGAAATTGCAAATACCAAAGCTGCAGATTTCGAAGGAGATGTACTCAGACTACAAGGTTTTCATGAATGACCTAATGGATGAAGTCGATTTCATCTTTTTTCAGAAGAGACTGCCTAGGGTACTACTAGAGATGAAGGATCTACTGCATTCATCAATGGAGAAAAGGGTTGGGGATTGGTGTCTTCTAAAGCATGGGATAGTGATCAGAGTGTATGGTATTTCACATGCCCCATATGTACTCCCTGCCTTTTTGACCCCCAAAATACTCAATTTTGAATTCATGAGGCAGAAGCTGAAAGTGGAGTGTGAGCATTTCCTAGATGAAAAGAAGTCATCTGATATTGTTTTCCCCTGGACATTAGGATATTTTATTGTAAAAAACAGAGCAGCTCTCCCAGGCATCGAAAGAATGATGGGTGACATAGGTTTTCCCTCCAAGGATGCAATAAACTATGACCCCCATCATATACTTTCAGAAAGAAGGAAGGAAACTAATAGGATGGGATATCAACACTTTGAGTTGACTGGCCTGGCTGAAAGGGATAATTGGTTGGAATACATCGATAAGGGACGTATGGATATTGATCCACTAGAGGTCTCCCCACCTTTGGAACTCATTTCTCAAGGAGGCACATCATTAGTGCCTAGTTCACCTAGTAAAGCCCCAGTAATACTAGCAGCCATGCCCCTCACCATATTTTCAGAAAAATATAGCAAGCTGGAGGGTAGTGAGCCCATGGATGTAGATGATGACACAAAAAGAGCTTCCAAGAGGCAGAAGGTGGAAGAGCCTGACAAGAAGTTGGTGAAGACATAAGTAGAGCAGACAAAGGAGAAGAAGGTGACTTTCTCAGTACCATCTTATGAGGTAAAGGAATATGTATTTGGAAAAGCACCTGTTCTACCTACAGCACTAAGCACAAGCATGGATTATCTGCTGGATGAGTATGAAGAGAATCCATATAACATTGCAGAGGAATAAAAACTGTATGATGATGTAGGGAAAATATATCAGAAGGATGTGGCCCTGGTTGCCAGCAGAAACTTGGCTCAGGACACTTTAAGCCTTGCTCTAACCACCAAAAACAAAGCCACAGAATTAAAGGTCATTCTAGAGGATATCCATGTTCCTGATGTAATCAGTCTGCATAACGAAACAGGTGAATTCATCTACAATGAACTAATGAAGGCTTCCTTGGAGCTGCCAAATGTGCAAGCAAATAAATCCAAGGTTCACAATCAATTGAGGTTAGAGAAGATAGAGAACGAGTTTTTAAAGGAGGAGGTGAACAAGCACCAAGCTCAATTGTTAGCCTCTGAGACTAAAGAAGACAAAAGAAAAATCATACAGGGGTCGTTAGATGGAAAACATCAGGAGATCCTTTCTCTAAAGAAGAAATTAAAGATCCTTGTTGCCCAATTGGTGAATGCACAGGAGATAGCCAAGTTAGAAGAGGAAAAGGAAAGGATCGAAGGTGAATTGACTGACTATAAGGCCACGATGGTAGAGATTGGAGAAAAAAAAAAGAAATGGCAATTGGACATGTTTATTGTAGTATCTAGTGAGAAAGTATGGAAATCCCAGTTTGAAGAACTCGAGCAGAAGCAGAAAGAGAAGGAGAAAGAGCAATAAATCGAGGAGGTGGTCCCACCTTCAGTGGAAACTGGAGATTTCTCCATTGTGGGGAAAATAGCCAAGGCCATCCTAGAGGATGCTGAGGTAACCAGATTGAAAAAGCAGGTTTCCAGTCTGAAGACCGTCAAAGACACTGCAGAAAAGGAAAGGGAGGCTTGGGAAACTAAGTACCAAGGTATGCAGGACAATCTTGACAAGTTAAAGTAGCAGGTGATAGGGAAATATGAACTGCAAGAAGCTAAGAAGATCATCTGGGATGATATCATTGTGCAGGAAGACGATCTAAGACCCCATTTGGATTACATATTGGATAAAGAGGCCGTGGTTAAGCAGGCTAGGCAAGATCTAATAGTTTCCATTGAAAAGCCGAGTAAGAAGCCCATGGATTATGCCCAAAATGCAGTAGAATTCCTGAATCGTCTATCTGAAGACCAGGTTCAGGAAGCCAACATCAAAGAAAGGGTGGCTACAATTATATGGGCAAAGAGGGTAATTCAAAAGAACCAGTAGGTGAATATCACTCAATCAGGGATAGGTATCCTAACCAAACAGGTGAATCTATTCAAGGAAGTATTTGATCCCTTGTTTAAGAAAGGTTTACCTATGTCCTGGGAAGAGAATGGGACCATGCAAGCAAAGGAAGAATATAAATCTAAACTCTGGGATTGCAGGATGGATCAAGAGGGTTTTACATGCATGCAGCAGCCTTTGACAGGCAGGGTAGTGACTGAAAAATTGACAAATGATTTTGAGATTGCCTCGAACTTCAAGGAAGCTCGAACACTCCACACAGGTTACTCTTACAGGGAACACACTGAAATGAGAGTGTTTCTCAAAGAGCTCGCCACCCTATATTTGCTGACAGCCGAGCAGTGGAAATTAATTGAGAAATATGGTAAGGAAAAAATAAGGGTGGGTGCATGAAGGATTCGAGAGAGAGTGGAAGCAGCCAGCTGGAGGAGAATCTCAAGGGCCATTTTGTGTTTTTTGTTAAGAGTTGGTGGTCGTGTAGTAAAAATGACCAATAAATGTAAAAGGCTATTGAGCGAGTTTTTCCATCTCTGTCTTATAGTTGTAGTAGTGAATATGCCCAGGTTAGGTGTCACTAGGTTGTAACCATTTTTCTATTTAGAGAAGGTCATACTTGAGGCTCAAGACATCTATAAATTCAATGTAATCGAATGAAGAAGGGTTTAAAACTTTGGAACCTATGTATTGCTCTCTGTTGAACATCTTGAGACTATTTAATAAAGTTGCCAAAGCCTAGCAGGCTGTTTTTCTCAGAGATTCATGTGTTATCATACTTACAGTCTGTTTATTTCTTTTCCTATGTGAATGTGTCTTCTGTCATTTTTAAATTCATTCTGTTATGCTATTCATGCTTGGATTAGTGTAGTATTTGAATAGGATTCATATTTATTATTCCCTATTCTTTTCATTCCAAGTATTTCACAATCAGTTTCTACTAAAATCGATATAGAATTCATAGTTTTATGCTCCATATCGGAAGATTGTTCATTTTCTTCTTAATCACCCTATTAAAAGCACTTTGACTGTAGGTTGGTGGCTTTCTTTCCTTTGAGTGGATGTGTTTGCAGAGCATTGTCATATTTTTCATATGTTGTATGTTCTAACTCCAATGCCCAATGGAGATCTATGTTGCTTTCAACCAAACAACAATTTAAAAACAATACGTCTTACCAAAATATGACATCTATGAGTTTTACACTGCTAAATCATTGATTATTTTTAGTTTTTTGCAAATTTTATGAGAGAGCCCTCTCTGATTGTATTGGGTCAGTAATACAGTCTTAAGTGGTTTGTGGTTACCCTAATTCGACCTCTCTGCAACCTTGGGGTACGTTTTAGGTGCTAACACCCCGTGATTAGCTCAAAAAGGTTTTATAACTCTTTTCCTACTTAAGTTCATTGCTCTTTATTGCAGGTTTCATAGATTAAGGTCTTTCTCAATTCAAGGTCTTATTGAAGTTTCCTTAACCACTTACTTATAATAACCTCGAAGCACTATCAGTCACCATGACATATAATCAAAACTCAAGTAAATAGAGCTATCATAATCCTGTCATTGTTAGTCATGCTTTTATGTTGCAAAACCTATTAGCTCAACATCAATCCAAAACACATAATAAATCTAGTAATCTTGATGCACCCGAGTCGTTCGACTCAACATTAAACCACAATACTAATCCCTGCAAGACTTGATTAGAACTCTATGCATACAATATAATAAACATTATCTTAATCCAAACATCTTACCTCTAGTACCTTATGTACTACCTTTCGTTCATAAGGCTTGGTGAAGTCTTTTGCACCCACATGCACCTGCATGCTTCATTTACAATCTCTTTCCCGAAGTTTATTTACATCAAAAAAATATCTTTAAAGAAAAACATAACGTATATTAAGTAGATAAATATTTTTTGTACTTAAATGGTCACTTATTTTCTAACAAACCTAGGTACGACTAAGATTGTAAACATCTTTGATAACTTTATACTCTAATATACCAATTTTCTTTATACTTTCAACACTAAAAGTTCAACCAGTTTAAACATTTATTTCCCTAAGCGAAAATTTTTGAAAGCATAAATATCATATATTTGAATCTTTTATCTCGATACTTCTTTAATATTTATGGTTTACGATGCATCACATGTGACCACACATGCAGTGTTTAAATATCTCAAACATTGTTTTAAATACTAAAGACAAATGCACCTAAAATGGAATTAACTAGTCGTGCTAAATTTTGGAAACCTCTTCATGGCATTAATATTTAAAATACTCCTCATAATAAGTTTGATGTCGTGTCTTCTAAGTATGTCATTTCACATCATACTAGTTTTGTAGGTGCACTCTATCCTCTTTACAAGGGTTTTTGGTACTCCCGTTTAAATTCGCTCTATCCAACCCACATGCTACATTCAGATATACTTTCTTTCTAATAACCCATGGTTAAAACTCTTATAGATTTTTAAGAGACGACATCTTTCTTCCTTGATTTAAAATATGTAGTGCATAAATAAAAATCTAACATTTCATAAGACATCTTCATCATATATCTTTAATCCAATATATATCTCAATAACCCTTTGCAATAATTTTATTCAATAACGTTATCTTTAATTCAACTAGGGAGTAGAATGTCCCAATCTTTTCTCCTATTCCATTCTTTATATAACACTTACATACTTTAAAACATTAAACTATTATAAAAAGTAGAATATCTACATTTAAATTGTTTGTTTTTAAAGACATTAAAATCTTTGACTATAGTATATACAACATCTTTTAATGATATACTAGTTTAATTGATGCTTGCTACGTCAGACATGTTTACTAATTTAAACAACTACTTCTAAGTTAAACATATACTAGAAAGTATTTTCCCATTTTAAATACTGTACAGAGTACGCAATGTACTTGCACATTTGCGATTCCATTGTCCCCTAGTGTTGTAACTGGGCTCTAATACCACTTGTAATGTCTCTCAAAATACAACCTATTTTTTTTAGAGTCTCCGTAACGTTGTAACTTACGTGTGGACATTTAATCACTGGATCTTCGTTTGATGTTCCCTTCATATTTATTTAAGCTTTAGCGCTAACAGTTTGTTTATGGTGTCTTTCAAGTTTACATCTAAAGGATTTTCTAATGGCTCACCAAGCTAAGGTTTACTTAAAATAATTTCCCCTTTACAAATTTAGGGCAAGGATAATTTTTTCATTTTAATCATTCAATCTCAGGAATATAATCCTACTTTATCTTACAAATATAGGAAGCTATTATGTTCAAGAAACATCTAAATGTCGATATAAGTATGATCATTTTCCTTTTAATTCAAGAATATATGTATCTATATCTATATCTCTCTATATAAATATATATATATATAAACACTATGAGTAAGAACTAGGATATCAATTTCTTCTCTTTAAACAATTAAACCATAATTTTTATTTTTTTTTAACTATGAACTACAATGTTCCATCAATTCTCATTCTTCAACAAATATATAAAGCTTATATATATTTCCTATGTAAGGATGTTAATCGAATTTGTAGTTTTCAATATAAATTTATATATAAATTTATATATAATAAACCACACCTGTAATGATGTGAAGCTAATAACAAATTAAACTTTTATTACTTCCGCATCTCCATTGCTTGGATTAATAATTTAATATAACTTTATACATAAGTTAATCAAAGGGCATACACCTAACGATATAATTCAATACCCACAACCTTTAACTTATTCCAATTTATAAATATATTATATGCATATATAATATATTACTCAAAAAAATTCCACACATAAATGTATTAAATTATTTGTCAAACTAATACGTATATAGTATAACTATCTCATATACCAACTATGTGTTATATTCTTAATAAGGGAATTAGTTAATTTTGTACATAATCCAAAGCAACCATAACAGATTACCGAATCCACCTTTTCGTGAGTTATGTTGGTTTTTGTATAATTTTATAATATACATTCTTAATTGAAAATATAGTATATATATATTTACTTACTATCCTATAAATAAAAATATTAATTTAAACTTTTAACAATAAAACACTTGAGTTTTACTTCTAACTATTTTAACTCCACCCATATCTCATAATTTCACACCAAAAGATATTTCTTCATGATTATCATCCTGGGTTATATATCCTAACATAGCTGGTTTCAATCTTTACTACTAGTAATAGAACCCGATCCAAGTTATACATAGAGGCAGATTATATATAAAAACAATTTAAAATCTACATAATGAAAATATTAATTACCATTCAAACTAGAGTTTAACGCTTGCCAAGATTAGTAATTGAACCAAAGAAAACACCGAATCCCTGATTATGGATTGCAAGTAATAGTTATACGGACCCATAGAAATGAATTCATTTTGTTTGGAGGAGGCCAGGTCGAAATCAGATTGCTTAGAGTGAGATCTAAATTTTAAATTTAAGGAAGGAAAAGATAGCAGCGATTGCACCACAGACCAATTAATTACACGCAGTCCCCACAGTCTAGTCATTCAATATTGATTTGATCAGTTAAGCTCTAAAAAAATCTAACAATAGTAAAATTCAGGACTGCGCCTTAGCTCGCAATACTTGGTAAGGTCATGCTTCTTCAAAAGGGTTGCTAAGAATGGAAACACTCAATAAAACTTCTCTATCTATATATATAAATATATATGTTAAATTCATAATAAAATCTACATAACATCCAATACTATATTCTTCCTTTTTTATACGTGTAAGTTATAGGTTTTCCACTTTCATGTTTGTGACAGAATTAGTTATCATATAATAGCCATTTCATATTTAATATCCCCATTTATAGATAAACCATTTAATCCATTGTACACATTCTTTTCTTTTGACATCAAAGCGGGACACCCGTGTTTCCAGCGATTTAGATTATATTTAAATCGCTGGACCACCAGTTATTACGTTTTAAGCTCCGAAGTCAACACTAAGGAATAAAGGCAACACGCAGTCCATTAAAATAACACTCAGAGACATAAGGTAAAAACGAAGCATTTGATTACCAGACGCATGCATTGATTGTTGATGGTCAGCTTGTTGAGCTAACACGCAAAGCACTGCATACACATAGGAACAACACGCAGAAAATGTAGAGGGAGGTATACACGTCGATAGAGTTTTCATGTCCATAACCTGGAGATTGCACATGTGTGTTTCTTCGTCGTTCACAGAGATTATATCTCGGTAATGAAGGATAATGCATGGAATTTAAACTTTATAATCTTAAAGATAGCTTTCAAATTAAATCCCTATTGATAGAGATCCAACAGAGTGTAACAAACAACATAACATAGCTATATTCTTGTTGTAAGTTTTTACATAACGTTCCCGTAGTAGTAATCCAATAAATAAGGGTCTCTCTATATAGTATTAACTAAGTTTTAATGTTCGGACAGATGAAAGCAAAACGAGATTCAGTAATTCTACAAATACTTTCATTTATATTAATAACAACAAGACTTTAGATAGAATAGTAGTGACTGTTTATTTTCCTTCCTAAATTCATTCGCTAACGTGATTGGGAGTTTGATTGATATATATTTGAATTACAATAACTCGTGACATACATCAAGAAGGAAAAGCAACAATCTTGAATTTGAATAGTTTATACTAGTGATAACGATTCACCCATAAAACAAAAATAAACCTATTTAAAAATTAGTGGAAACATATCACTTAAAAATTAGTGGAAACATATCACTTATCTTAGTAATTGGAATGATGACTGAAAACTTCAGTCCAACATTCCTCCCATCCTTCAACTCTTTCCAGCATATGTTTTCCCGCCCAGAGTTCACTCGTGAGTGAGATGGGCATGGATCCAGTAAGGTATGAGAGAAATTCTCTGTTTGCTTTCTATAATTAATTTGTTTCGTCTTCCCAAGAGTTCTCCTCTTCCTTTATTGATAGATCATTGAGCCAACCTTTGGTTAACTGATCTTAGCTTGATTACCTTAGCTAATTAACTAAAAGTCAAACTTTATTTAACTAGTTATCTTATATTTAACATTAACTTTAACTTAGTTAATTAACTAAAATTCAATATTTTATTTAATTAGTTATCTTATATCTAATTTTAGCTTTAACTTAGTTAATTAACTAAAAGTCAATCTTATTTTAACTAGTTAACTTTAACTTTAACTTAGTTAATTAACTAAAAGTCCCTCTTTATTTGACTAGTTAACTTATATTCATCTCTAACTTTAACTTAGTTAATTAAATAAAAGTAAATCTTGTATTTAACTAGTTATCTTATATTTAACTTTAACTTATTTACACTTGTTGATGTATATGTAACTTCAGAATGTATTTCACCTATGTATATTGTACTCCTATAGAGATGGTATTATTCCTCTATACGGAAGTGTCGTCATTTGTATTGACAAGTGTTGCAAGTGTCGCAACTTGCATGTGATGGGTTATTAGACCACCAAGTGTGGGGTCGGCCCTGATTAGTATTACCATGGGTTATTAGACTAAGTTAGACAAGTCGGCTCTGCTAGTTTATTAGGCAAGTCAAGTCATGTATAAATAGAGTGCGGGAGGCACTCTATTTGATCACTTCATTATTCACTTCTACACTCTCCAGAAAGTGGCGCACAAGTGAGGAAGGAGGAGTAGTTGCTAGCAGGACTATCTCTTGTACTTGGGTTGTATCATTGCTCTTTCTATCTCTGAGGAAGTTGTGGGGTTTTTTACCTTTATGGTTTTCCCCAGTGAAACTCTGTGTGTCCATTGTCTTATGTGATTGCTTGTTGTGCTTGATATGATTGATATGTCGTACATGGTATTCTCTCAGTAAAGATCCTAGAGTATGTTGAATTAATGCTCAAAATCTAACATGGTATTAGAGCTAACCTGAGAAGAAGACACTATGCAGTTGCGGAAACTAGGCTTTCTTATTTATTGGGTTTCTCTCCATAGATTTTGGAAAGGCAGTAAGTTAGATTGACTCTAATAATCAAGGTGCATCTTTCTGTCAAATCAGAATTCAATTCTGGGCACTTTCATTTTTGGCCCTAAAAATTAGGGTTTCCACATAAATAGGAATTTCTGAAATCTGAGACCATAGCTAGACGCTCCTTGGAAAAATCAAAGTTTAGAGATTTGGATCGAACTTTTTGGTTGGGTGAAGCTTCGGGAAATGCAAACCCTAATTCAGGGTCCTCCCTAGTGAATCCGGGAAGACTAAAAGGCATTTATGAAGGGTGAAATTTTGCAGTTTTCAAATTATGAGTATACTAGGATTATCAGCTAATCAAGGCGCATCTTTATATCCTTTCAGAAGTTTGAAATTCAAAGTTTGAATTTTTACGGTTTCTTTGACAAACCCTAATCCGGCACCGGATCCAGTTTTTAGCAAATCAAGTGGTAAGACCTAAATCTCTTCTATTTCCATTTGAAGTACCCTTTAATATGTCTCACCACACCAAGCTTGAGTATAAGCTTGAAGGGGCCGATAACTTCTGAGCATGGAAGTATAGGATTGGGTTAATCCTGGAAGAGAATGAGTTGGACACTTACATAAGTGAAGAGGTCCGTGTCCCAGAGGAAGAAGAGGCTAAGGCCTTACATAAGAAGAACTTGGTCAAGGAAAAGAGGATCATTGTTGATTCTATCAAAGACCATCTCATACCACATGTGTCATCTCTAAAGACACCTAAGGAGATGTTTGATTCCCTCACCAGGTTATTTGAAGGGAATAACATAAATTGGAAGATGACCTTGAGGAATCAATTGAAGAATGTCAAGATCCAGAATGCAGAGACTATGCAGTCTTATTTCTCACTCCCAGATAAAAGAACAACTTGAAGTTATGGGAGAAGATATAGAGAATGGAGAAGTGGTAATAACCACTCTTAATGGCCTTCCTAGGTCATGGGATTCCTTCATCCAAGGAATTTGTGCTAGGAAGAAACTTATCACATTCAACAGGCTGTGGGAAGAATGCTCACAAGAAGAAGCTTGAATTGTAGCTCAAGAAGAGAATATGGGGAATGAAGACCAAGCTCTCACAGCACACTCCAAAAGACATGGTGATAAAAAGGCTCACCATCATGGAAAGAAAGAAAGGCATCACCATCAGAATCAAAGGGATAGTCCCAAACCTCGAAGAAACATGTCCTATATCCGTTGCTATACATGTGATGAGAAGGGACACTATTCCAGAGACTATCCCATAAATAAGAAGGATGGCTCTCACAAGAAGAAGAACATCTAAAGAAGACATCATGCTCATGCTGCAGAGGATGATGAACCTCCCAAGAAGAGGGCTAGAGAAGAAAGTGAAGATTCTTCAAGTGATGAAGAGTATGTTTTTATTTCTGCTCTCAGTGGAACCATTACTCATGCAAGTAATGATTGGCTTATAGATAGTGGGGCTTCCAAACACATGACAAGATTCAAGGAATCATTTATGAACCTATCTAAACATGAATCACCCCATAAGGTGAAACTTGGGGATGACTAGCAGTATCCAATAAATAGAAGTGGTGAAACCTCCTATAAGCTAGACTCTGGAAATTCTATGAAGATGAAAGATGTACTATATGTTCTAGGTCTCAAGAAGAACCTACTCTCCATATCTGCACTAGATGCAAAAGGCATGAGGGTTGTATTTGTAGATGGCCAAGTCCTAATGTGGCCAAAGGGTAAGACTATAGATGATGCAATGGTGATTGGAGAGCAAGAGGGAGGATTATACAAGTTGAAGGGCCAACCAAAACAAGCCATGATTCATGATTCAGTAGAGCCAAGTGAACTTAGGCATAGAAGGCTTGCACACATGCACTATAGGGAATTACCAATTGCAAGCAATGTAGTGGAAGGTCTTCCTGAAATCCAGACAAAGCATGAAGGCATTTGCAAAGGTTGTGCAAAGGGAAAGAACACAAAGAAGACATTTCCAAGCAGTGAAAGAAAGGCAAAAAGAATCTTCGAAATCATCCACTCTGATGTATGCAGTCCGATGCCATCCAGTTCTCTGAGTGGGTATGTAGACTATGTTTCCTTCATTGATGATTTCTCTAGGAAGACTTAGGTTTACTTCTTGGAGAACAAAGATGAAGTGTTTGACAAGTTCAAGGAATTCAAAGCCTTGATAGAAAACCAAACTGACATGAAGATCAAGATCTTCAGATCCGACAATGGTGGAGAATTCACTTCAGGAGACTTCAAGAAGCTATGCAGTGATTCAGGGATTCAGAGGGAGTTGACCACGCCTTACAATCCACAACAGAATGGGGTTGCCGAAAGTAAGAATAGAACAATCATGGAAGAAGCTAGGGCAATGCTTCATGACCAAGATCTACCTATGCACTTATGGGCTGAAGTAGCAAGGACAACTGTATGTGTGCAGAACAGAACACCTCATAAGATACTTAATAACAAAACAACAGAAGAAGTGTTCTCTGGTAAGAAACCAGAAGTTAGCCATCTTAGAATATTTGATTGTCCAGTATATACTCACATCCAAAAAGAAAAGAGGACAAAGTTGGATCCTTCAGGAAAGAAGGGCATATTCGTGGGTTACAGTGAAAGCTTGAAGGCTTACAGAATCTACTTCCCAGGATTCAAGAAGATTGACATCAGGAGGGATGTAGCATTTGATGAAGATTCATCATACATCAAATCAAGAAAGACCCCTGTTGAAGACAATGAAGAACCCAGAATATCCAAAACTCTAGACACCACTATGAATGAAGCAATTCCTGAAGAAGATCGTGAGATGGAAGATCCACAACAACCTGTAGATACACCTCGTGAGAAGAACTCTCACAAGAGGAAACCAGCATGGGATAGAGAGCTCATTTAAGATGCAGAAAGGTTTGGCATTCCAGAAGAGGAACACGGAGAAAGGAAAAGGACAAGATCACATACCAGCTATGTTGCTTTACTCTGTGACATAATGAACAAAGAACCTTCCAGTTATGAAGAAGCAGCAGAAAAGAAAGAATGGAAGCATTCCATGGTCGAGGAATACCAGTCGATCATGAAGAATGATGTTTGGTATGTTGTCCCAAGACCAGATGGGAAGTCTTTGGTGAATTCCAAATGGATCTATAATATCAAGCATGCTACAGATGGCAACATAGAGAAATATAAAGCAAGGTTTGTAGCTCGTGGCTTCTCTCAGAAAGAAGGGATTGATTATGAAGAGACTTTTTCTCTTGTGTCGAGATACACTTCCATTAGATCAGTACTTGCTCTGGTTGCAGTAATGAAATGGAAGGTACACCAGATAGATGTCAAGACAGCTTTCTTGAATGGTGTAGTTGAAGAGGAAGTGTATTTGGAGCAGCCACTCGGGTTTGAGACACATGACCGAGGGTCACATGTGTGCAAACTGAAGAAATCCCTGTATGGTTTGAAACAGGCACCCATGACCTGGTATGGCAGGATAGATGGATTCCTATATAGTTTGGGCTTTACCAAGAGTAAAGTGGATTCCAACCTTTACTACAAGGTTGAGGAAGGCAATCCAATGATACTACTATTGTATGTGGATGAACTGCTTATAACAGGTGAGGATAGATTGATTGCCGACACGAAGAGGAAGCTTGCTACTAAGTTCGAGATGAAGGACTTGGGTATGATGCACTACTTTCTTGGTATGGAGGTGTGTCAAAGTGCAGATGGAATCTTCCTTGGACAAGGGAAGTATGCAGTAGAGATCCTGAAGAGGTTCGGGATGATGGAGTGCAAGGCCATGGCCACACCTATGGCATCGAACATGAAGCTTTTGTGTGATGCTTCATCTGAGCCGGTTAATGCTACAATGTATCGTCAGATGATTGGATCCTTAATGTACCTAACAAATACGAGACCAGATATTTGATTTGCAGTGAACACCTTGAGCCAGTACTTGACAGATCTGAGACATGTTCACTTGATAGCTGCAAAGCATATTCTGAGGTACCTGAAGGGTACAGTTGACTATGGGCTCAAGTATGAGGAAAATCAAAAGTTTAACCTAGAGGGTTATGTTGATCTGGATTAGGCAGGCAGTGCCATTGATTGGAAGAGCACTTCAGGGTGTGACTTCAGTATGGGATCCAGTATGATCTCTTGGTTTAGTAGGAAGCAGTCCTACGTGGCACTGAGTATAGCCAAAGCAAAGTATGTCATAGCTTGTTCAGCTAGTTGTGATGAAGTATGGCTTAGGAAGCTACTGTCTGATTTGTTTGATCTCTAGTTGAGTGCTACTTGTATATATTGTGACAACCAGAGTTGTGTGAAGTTGTTAGAGAACCCGGTGTTCCATGACAAGTCGAAGCACATTGAGATCAAGTTCCACTATATTAGGGATATGGTCCAGAGAGGAGCAATGAAGCTCCTGTATGTTGCGACGGATGAGCAGATAGCCGATGTGTTAACCAAGCCGCTGGCCAGAGTGAAGCTTGAATACTTCAGAGGGAGATTTCTTGTGCTTCAGATTGAGATACCTTCCAAGGGGAAGTGATGAGTCCATAGACACAGATGCACACGAGCTATTCTCACATAGCTAGAGGAAATTCCTTCTATGGTGCAGATATAAGGGTTGGGGCCATTCTCACGTGGTTAGAGGAAAGTCCTTCCATGATGAGATGTAAGGGTTGGGCCATTTTCACATAGTTAGAGGAAAGTCCTTCCATGGGGAAATGTAAGGGCTGGGCGTGGTTTTTCTGACATGGTTAGAGGAAATTCCTTCCATGGTCGGGATGTAATTTCTAAGCTTTTTCAACATCGTGATAGAAAAGTGCTTCCATGGTCATGATGTAATTGTTGTATCCATTTCGACATGGTTAGAGGAATGTCCTTCCATGGTTGTCAACGTAAGTGCTGTGAGCCTTTCCCAAATGGTCCGAGGAAAGTCCTTCCATGCTGGTAAATGTAAGTGTTATGAGCCTTTCCTGGATGGTCAGAGGAAAGTCCTTCCATGCTAGTGAGTGTAAGTGTTGAGCCTTTCCCGAATGGTTAGAGGAATTTCCTTCCATGCCGGTGAGTGTAAGTGCTGTGTGTGTGCATCTGGGTTGTGCTCCCTGGATGTGGACGATGATGATGATCTGAAGACGATGATGTGATAGTATGGTACACAGGTTTTGTAGAGGCATATGATCAATCCTGAGATGCTCTTGCAGGTTTTGTAGAGGCAGTGTAATCAGTCCTGGGAGATCTTGCAGGTTTTGCAAAGGCAGTGTAATCAGTCCTGAGGTGTACCTACTTGATGGCTTGCTCGCAGAGATGTTGAAGACCTACATGGAGGCTAGGCCTACATCCAACATGAAAAAGGGTTGGCTCTGTACATGATGAAGACCTGCAGATGGTGGGCCTACATCCAGTATGAAAAAGAACTAGCTCTATAGAACTTCCTATGACGAGTAGATTGGATATTGATTGAGATAGAAACAATAGTGATGATGACGATGATGATGATTCAATGACGATGATCCAGTGACGATGATCCAGAGAAGAAGACTTGTGCTAGCAGATCTGTGTCGAGAAATACCTTCCTAGTTAAGAGGGAGTGTTGATGTATATGTAACTTTGGAATGTATTTCACCTATGTATATTGTACTCCTGTAGAGATGGTATTATTCCTTGATACGGAAGTGTCGTCATTTGTATTGACAAGTGTCCCAAGTGTTGCAACTTGCATGTGATGGGTTATTAGACCACCAAGTGTGGGGTCGGCTCTGATTAGTATTACCATGGGTTATTAGACTGAGTTAGACAAGTCGGCCCTGCTAGTTTATTAGGCACATCCGGTCATGTATAAATAGAGTGCGGGAGGCACTCTATTTGATCACTTCATTATTCACTTCTACACTCTCCAAAAAGTGGCGCACAAGTGAGGAAGGAGGAGCAACTTCTAGGAGGACTATCTCTTGTACTTGGGTTGTATCATTGCTCTTTCTATCTCTAAGGAAGTTGTGGGGTTTTTCACCTTTATGGTTTTCCCCAGTGAAACTCTGTGTGTCCATTGTCTTATGTGATTGCTTCTTGTGCTTGATATGATTGATATGCTGTACATGTTATTCTCTCGGTAAAGATCCTAGAGTATGTTGAATTAATGCTCAAAATCTAACAATAGTAACATTTTAGATCGTTCTTTATCAATTTACCAATATGTTTTATTGGTATAATAAATCATTTTATCTTTTATTACTAATTTATAACGAGGAAAAAATTTAGTCATTTTCCACTTAGGTACTTTAACGACATATTTTGTCGAGGCTAGGATGCCAAGGTTCTTTATGCTAATTTCATATTTTTGCTTAATGGTACTCAGTAGAGATTAGCCTCATGTTAATAGTTAGATTATAGGAACTTGTTACTGCCTTGCGGCGACGAGAAGTTTCTCCAGCGTCCTTATCTAGGACTAATTATTAACATACTTTTAGACTTAAGTGTTTGCTTGGTGAACATCATATTTCACTTTAAGTGCTCACGACACTAAAATGACCACTGTCATCAAAACACATTGCGATCAATCCATTCACCCTCTCCCCCTAGTGGATTCCATGCCCCCATTCGTTTCGTTCCGTTAAGCTTTCAGTCTCCTAAGTCTACAAATTCACTTAACAGTTAGGAACACATAATCATACTTACCAAGTTTTACCTGCGCATCTCTTGCCATGAGATCCTTTCCGTTGGCGGTTACAACTCTTGTACTCTCTGTTGCAGAAACCCCTGAGGGAGAAAGCGGGATATTACATCCTTCCCTTTTAAGACTAACACCGTCCTCGGTGTTTGTACCCTTCCAACTTTATTTTCATCTTTTACTTGTCTTTGTAAGCATAAAAGTTTCAACCATATTGCTTACTTTGACATCTTTTTAGAAATCCTTAATGTTTCTTGCTCTTTGTACATGTACTTTTCACAACCAACACAAGTTGTTTCTAGCATTTTATCATAAAATACTCGGATATATATGATTTTTCCAGAATCAATTAGAGCATGAGTAATGATTTTTCCCTTGAAACATTATGTTGTGGCCTTTTCATGGTGACTCTTTATAGAGTTTGCTCTTATTACCAAGCTCTACGTTGAAATTACCTGTACCTACACATCTGTCATTCATACATGAGCATGATCTAAGATAATATATTCAAAATTCTCTTTATGGCATTCCTTTTCCAAGTACTTTTAGTCATTGTCTACTTGCTTTTCCTTTACAATAATAATATCAATGCTCATAATGTGAGCGGTTCATGAACATAACACAACACATGGTAATCCAAATATAAATATGCATAACTTTAATTTTAACAAGTGCATAACATAGGTATATTCGCATACCTCGTGCATACAATATGCATAGTAGGAAACCGTTCTTGGTGTGTCATATCAACACTGAATAAGACTTATTATTCCATGTGCTCCAGAGGTACCTAATAATCAATAGTGAACAGATTACTGATGCTCCAGAGCTTTATGCTCAACACCCTCACTAAAGTAACTCTAGTGCTTTTCAGATCTTTTATGCCCAACACTCTCAGTAATGTAACTCTAATGCTATTCAGAGCTTTATGATCAAAACTCTCAGTAAAGTAACCCCCTTTGATTTAGTTTGTTAACTACTTGGTTAGTCTAACCCCTTTCACACTCGGTCCCTCTTCTAGTGGTAGTACTAGTTAGTCTTAAAAATAAAGAAAATATAATTTATTTAATCAATGGAGAAATATGATTACTAATGCTCCAGAGTTTTTTGGCTCGACATTAGTAATGTGATGTTTTTTTGTGCTATTCAAAGTTTTCCAGGATCAACATTTTTAACTGAAGTGACTCCAGTGCTATTCAAAGCTTATGCTCAACACTTTTAATGGGGGTTACACTAGTTCAATTCCATAGATTGTGCTCAACACTAGTACAAGGATGCATTTGTAAGATACACCTAGGGATACAATGGCCAAAGATCCGATGCTCTAGAGCTTATGCTCAACATCATAACGGTTGGTGTGCTCCAGGGCTTATGCCCAACGCTTAATAATTATCTTGTGGGGTTATCTATGTACTCTAGAGTGCGCGCTCTGTACATAATAATGTAACCCATGTGCTCCATGGCTTATTCCCAACACATCCATGTGCTCTAGAGCTTACGCTCAACACATAACAAAAATTCATCCATGTGCTCCAAGGATTATGACCCACACATCCATGTACTCTAGAGCTTATGCTCAACACATAACAAAAAGTCATCCATGTGCTCCAAGGCTTATGCCCCACACATCCATGTGCTCTAGAGCTTACGCTCAACACATAACAAAATTCATCCATGTACATTGAGGCTTATGCCCAACACATAATAAAAGTAATCCATGTACATCGGGGCTTATGCCCAACACATAACAAAATTAATCCATGTACATCGGGGCTTATGCCCAGCACATAATAAAAGTAATCCATGTACATCGGTAAATATTTTGGTTTAGTTTAGGGAAATTCCTTAAAACTTCCGAGAGATTTATAATCCAGGGCGTCCCCCGTGATTAGCTCAAAAAGGTTTTATAACTCTTTTCTTATTTAAGTTCATTTCCCTTTATTGTAGGTTTCATAAATTAAGGTCTTTCTTAATTCAAGGTCTTATTGAAGCTTCCTTAACCACTTACATACAATAACCTCGAAGCACTATCAGTCACCATGACATATAATCAAAACTCAAGTAAATGGAGATATCATAATCCTCTCATTGTTAGTCATGATTTTATGTTCCAAAACCTATTAGCTCAACATCAATCCAAAACACATAATAAATCTAGTAATCTTGATGTCCCCGAGCCGTTCGACTCAATATCAACCAAAATACTAATCCCTCCAAGACTTGATTAGAACTCTATAGATACAATATAATAAACATTATCTTTAGCCAAACATGTTACCTCTAGTACCTTATGTACTACCTTTCATTCAAAAGGCTTGGTGAGGTCTGTTGCACCCACATGCGCCTCCATGCTTCATTTACAATCTCTTTCCTGAAGTTTATTTATATCAAACAAATATATTTAAAGAAAAACATAATGTATATTAAGTATATACATATTTGTTGTATTTCAATGGTCATGTCTTTTCCAACAAACCTAGGTACAACTAGGATTGTAAGCAGGGTTGATAACTTTATACTCTAATATACCAATTTTATTTATACTTTCAACACTAGAAGCTCAACGAGTTTAAACATTTATTTCCCTAAGTGAAAATTTTTGAAAGCATAAATATCATATATTTGAATCTTTTATCTCCATTCTTCTTTAGTATTTATGGTTTACGATGCATCACATGTGACCACACATGCAGTGTTTAAATATCTCAAACTTTGTTTTAAATAGTAAAGATAAATGCACCTAAAATGGAATTAACTAGTCATGCTAAATTTTGGAAACCTCTTCACGCCATTAATATTTGAAATACTCCTCATAATCAGTTTGATGTCATGTCTTCTAAGTATGTCCTTTCACATCATACTAGTTTTGTAGGTGCACTCTATCCTCTTTACATGGTTTTGTGGTACTCTCGTTTAAATTCACTCTATCCAACCCACATGTTACATTCAGATATACTTTCTTTCTAATAACCCATGTTTAAAACTCTTATAGATTTTTAAGAAACGACATCTTTCTTCCTTTATTTAAAATATGTAGCGCATAAAGAAAAATCTAACATTTCCTAAAACATCTTCATCGTACATTTTTAATCCAATATATATCTCAGTAACCCTTTGTAATAATTTTATTCAATAATGGTATCTTTAATTCAACTAGGGAGTGGAATGTGCCAATCCGTTCTCCTATTCCATTCTTTATATAACACTTACATACTTTAAAACATTAAACTATCATAAAAAGTAGAATATCTACATTTAAATTGTTCATTTTTAAAGACATTAAAATATTTGACTATAGCATATAAAACATCTTTTAATGATATACTAGTTTAACTAATGCTTGCTACGTCAGACATGTTTAATAATATACATAGCTGTACTTCTAAGATAAATATATACTAGAAAGTATTTTTAAATTTGAAATACTGTACAGCGTAGGCAATGTACTTGCACGTTTGTAGGTCCATAGGCCCATACTGTTCTAACTAGGCTCTGATACTACTTGTAATGTCCTTCAAAATACAACCTAATTTTTTTTTGTTTTTAGGGTCTCTGTAATGTTGTAACTTACGTGTGGACATTTAATCATTGGATCTTCGTTTGATGTTCCCTTCATATTTATTTAAGCTTTAGCGCTAAGAGTTTGTTTGTGGCATCTTTCAAGTTTACATCTAAAGGATTTTCTAATGACTCACCAAGCTAAGGTTTACTTAAAATAATTTCCCCTTTACAAATTTAAGGCAAGGATATTTATTTTCATTTTAATCATTCAATCTTAGGAATATAATCCTACTTTATCTTACAAATATAGGAAGCTATTATGTGCAAGCAACATCTAAATCTTGATACAAGTATGATCATTATTCCTTTAATTCAAGAATATATATGAACATATATATATATATATAAACACTATGAGTAAGAACTAGGATTTCAATTTCTTCTCTTTAAAGAGTTAAACCACAAAATATGTTTTTCAACTATGAATTAGAATTTCCCCTCAATTCTCATTCTTCAACAAATATATAAAGCTTATATATATTTCCTTTTAAAACAATGATGATGTAAGGATGTTAATCCAATTTGTAGTTTTCAATATATATTTATATAAAATAAACCACACCCATAATGATGTTAATCTAATAACAAATTAACCTTTTATAATATACCTTTATACATAAGGTAATAAAGGGTCATGCACCTCACCATATAATACCCACAACCTTTAACTTATTCCAATTTATTAATATATTATATGCATACATAATATATTACTCAAAAAATTTCCACACATATGTATTACATTATTTGTCAAACTAATACGTATATAGTATAACTATCTCATATACCAATTATGTGTTATATTATTAATAAGGGAATTAGTTAATTTTGTACATAATCCAAAGCAACCATAAGAGATTAACGAATCCACCTTTTCGTGAGTCGTGCTGGTTTTTGTATAATTTTATAATATACATTCTCAATTGAAAATAGAGTATATATATATTTACTTACTATCCTATAAAGAAAAATATTAATTTAAACTTTTAACAATAAAACACTTGAATTTTACTTCTAGCTATTTTAACTGCACCCGTATCTCATAATTTCACACCAAAAGATATTTCTTCATGATTATCGTCTTGGGTTATATATCCTAACATAGCTGGATTTCAATCTCTACTACTGGTAATAACCCGATCCAAGTTATACATAGACACAGATTATATATAAAAACAATTTAAAATCTACATAATTAAAATATTAATTACCATTCAAACTGGAGTTTACCGCTTGCAAAGATTAGTAACTGAACCAAAGAAAACAATGAATCGCTGATTATGGATTGCAAGTAATAGTTATACGGACCCATATAAGTAAATTCATTCTGTTTGGAGGAGACCAGGTCGAAATCAGATTGCTTAGAGTGAGATATAAATTTGAAATTTAGGGAAGGAATAGCTAGCAGCGATTGCACCACGGACCAATTAATTACACGCAGTCCCCGCAGTCTAGTCATTCAATATTGATTTGATCAGTTAAGCTCTCAAAAAATCTAATCATAGTAAAATTCAGGACTGCGCCTCAACTCGAAATACTTGGTAAGGTCATGCTTCTTCAAAAGAGATGCTAAGTATGGAAACACTAAATAAAACTTCTCTATCTCTCTATATATAAATATATATGTTAGAGTCATAATAAAATCTACATATCATCCAATCCTATATTCTTCCTTTTCCATAAAACATAACTTACTATCATCATCATAGAGGAGTAAATATCTGGAGTTCCAAAACCCAACCGATCAGCAATCGAAACTAATTCAAAGGCCAGACTCTACATATAAATAGCGAAGAAAAAGTATGATACTGGGAAAAATAAAACACACACAGGTTTATATACCATTTATTTAAGGTGTTTTAGCCACTATTTACAAGTATCCAACAATCGACTTCCAGAGAGAATCGATCTTCAGAAAAATAAGTAGCACAAAACTCATGCTCAGGATGTTGAATCCACCTACTCATTCGAGTGATAATCTATGCCTAAAATGGTTCCTTATAAAACTTTAATAAAGCTTTTCACTCAAGCTTTCTAATTTTTACTTCTACTCTGCATTAACAACTTAAGCAGATTTTTAAGGAATTTAAAAGATCGTGATAGAGTTTTCATGTCCATAACCTGGAGATTACACATGTGTGCTTCTTCGTTGTAGACAGAGATTATATCTCGGTAATGAAGGATAATGCATGGAGTTTAAACTATATAATCTTAAAGATAGTTTTCAAATTAAATCCTTATTGATAGAGATCCGGAAGATTGTAACAAATAACATATCATAGCTATATTCTTGTTGTAAGTTTTTAAATAATGTTCCCTTAGTAGTAATCCAATAAATAAGGGTCTCTCTACATAGTATTAACTAAATTTCAATGTTCCGACAGATGAAAGAAAAACGAGATTCGATCATTCTACAAATACTTTCATTTATATTAATAACAATAGAATTTTAGATTGAATAGTAGTGACTGTTTATTTTCCTTCCTAATTTCATTCACTAACGCCATTGGGAGTTTGATTGCTATATATTTGAATTACAATAACTCGTGACATACATCAAGAAGAAAAAGCAACAATCTTGAATTTGAATAGCTTATACCATTATAACTATTCACCCATAAAACAGAAATAAACCTATTTAAAAATTACTGGAAACATATCACTTATTTTAGTGATTGGAATGATTACTGAAAACTTGACTCCAACGTTCCTCCTATCTATTGAACTCTTTCCGACATATATTTTCCCACCAAGAGTTCACCCCTGAGCTGGGCATGTAGATCCACTAGGCTATGAGAGCAATGCTCTGCTTGCTTTCTCTAATTAATCTCTTTGGTCTTCCCGTGATTTCTTTGCTTCCACATAAGATCCCCCCTTACAAGCACCCTAGTCCCCTCTTTATAGTTGAATTTATGTTTGTACTAGCAAGATAAATTCTTGTTAGCACTTAACTTATTTTTCCTTTTAGTTAATCTTAGCTGATAGATCATTGAGTCAACCTTTGGTTAACTCATCTTAACTTGACTAATTTAGCTAATTAACTAAAAGTCAAACTTTATTTAATTAGTTATCTTATGTTTAACTTTAACTTTAACTTAGTTATCAACCAAAAGTCACTCTTTATTTAACTAGTTAACTTATATTCAACTCTAACTTTAACTTAGCTAATTAACTAAAAGTCAATCTTTTATTTAACTAGTTATCTTATATTTAACTTTAGCTTTAACTTAGTTAATTAACTAAAAGTCAATCTTATTTTAACTAGTTAACTTATATTTAACTTTAACTTTAACTTAGTTAATTAACTAAAAGTCACTCTTTATTTAACTAGTTAACTTATATTCAACTCTAACTTTAACTTAGTTAATTAAATAAAAATAAATCTTTTATTTAACTAGTTATCTTATATTTAACTTTAACTTATTTACACTAACATTTTAAATCGTTCTTTATCAATACCAATATTTTTTATTGGTATAATAAATCATTTTATCTTTTATTCCTAATTTATAGCAGGAAAAATATTAGTCATTTTCCTCTTAGAAACTTTAACGACATCTTTTGTCGAGGCTAGGCTGCCAAGGTTCTTTATGTTATATTCTTATTTTTGCTTAATGGTACTCAATAGAGATTAGCCTCATGCTAATAGTTAGATTATAGGAACTTGTTATTTCCTTGCATCGACTAGAAGTTTCTCCAGCGTCCTTATCTAGAACTAATTATTAACATACTGTTAGACTTAAGTGTTTGCTTGGTGAACACCACAGTTCACTTTAAGTGCTCACAACACTAGGATGACAATTGTCATCAAAACAAATTGTTATCCAGTCATTCACCCTCTCCCCCTAGTGGATTCCATGCCCCATCTGTTTCATTGCGTCAAGCTTTCAGTCTCCTAAGTCTACAAATTCACTTAACAGTTAGGAACACATAATCATACTTACCAAGTTTTACCTGCAGAGCTCTTGCGATGAACTCTTTGCCATTGGAGGGTACAATTCTTTTACTCTTTGTTGCAGAAACCCTAAGGGAGAAAGTGGGATATTACATTTATGTTATGACTAGAATAAGAACAAAAGATATAATGTACCAAGTTGGAAGAATAGAAAACATGAAAGCTTTGAACAGAAAAGGAAAGGTATGAGGTTTAACAAAACTTTTGGAAATAACCATCGAAACTATAAAGGAAACAATTTCAAGTGTTTTAGGCCACAAAATCCTATAGTAATAGGAAAAGAAGCATCTGCGAGTTATAGTAAAAATAATACCCAAAGGGAACCTTTAAAATGTTGATAATGTGGTGAACGACATTATTTTAAAGACTGCCCGGTTAGAAGAAAAAGTTTTAAAAATCTTCACACTGTTGAAGAAGATACTACGGTTGGATATGTAGCGAGGAGCATGCCAAGAATTTGCACAGCATTGCAGAACAAGCAAGCAGACCATCAGACATCGATGGTAGAAATTGAAGGTATGTTAAAAGATAAACAAATCTCTATATTAATTGATCCAGGTACAAATTTAAGTTATGTTTCACCAAGAATTGTAGAAATATGTAAACTACAACAGAATAAATAGAATAAATTTGAAAAGTGTTGATTAGTTCAACTTGCTATAGACACGAAACGAAAAATAACTAGTTTTGTCAAAGAATGTGAATTTAATATGAATGGTATTATGACGCATGGTGATTTAAATATTATTCCTTTAGGATCTTATGATTTATTGATAGGAATGGATTGTTTAAAAAATCATAGAGTAATTGTGAACTGCTATGATAAAACATTCTCATGCATAGACGAACAAGGGTATAAGATATTACAAGATGCTTCATTAACTACTTTGGCTCCGCTTTAACACTACCAACAATCACATGAAATGTTTTAACCGGAGATTTAAACCCTCATTTTTAGTTCCTTGCTTGGCAACCTTAGGTGATATTGAAAATCAAATTGGGAGATATGCCATCTCCCAATCAACTAGAAAAATATTGTTCCAACAACCAATATGAATGGGTAAATGGTACACTTAAGAGCTCGAGCCCTTCAATATAGAGGATCAATGGGGATGAGTCATCATACCCCTACGATTGCGGTGATCTAGAATAAGAGGACCAAACCTCCTTACAAATTGAACTAAGCTACGCTCGCACAAAGTGTAGCAAATCCCAAAACTAAATGATCGAATCATGGGGGGTTTAACCGATTAACTTAATCGCAGACCACACAAGAAACAATTAAAGATCTCATCTTAATTCATGACGACAACCTTAGTAGATTGATCACAATTTATTTCTTGGATGAATCTTGGGTATCTAGCATATAGATAGACACTCAAGCTAAATTATGAGAATAAAGCCAAAGTTTTGACGAAATGAGTGTGATATAAGTCGTCTGATAAAAAAAATGAATAAAATAATATATATATGTGGCATAATAAATTATAGTTCATACGTTTCTTTATTTCGTGATAGAGGCATGAACATGGAAATGTTAAAAAATCTCTTGATTATTTTTGAAATCAAATTGAGAATTCCAAATGATTATGGTTGGGACGCAAATGGGAACTAGATTTTACATGTTATAAGCATAGAAAATGGAGTGAAGGTCATAGTGAGAAACTCAACGATGGTAAAATCTTGGGTAGAGTAAATAAGGGAGAAGACACTATGTTCAAGCCTCCTCTCAACATTGTTTTCATTTTAACAATTAGAAATTTTGTACGGTTTGATGGGTATAATAGTTTTGAAAAATAAAGGAGTTGCAAATCATGTTGTTGTTTTTAGAGTGGGAAGAAATTACAAAAAATCAAGTGTAAATTTTTCATTATTCAAAAGTTTCAATTAGAATGGATTATAGTTAATTTACTTTTGTTTCTCTATTTTTTCTCTGTTAAATAAACTTCAATTTTTACTTTATAAATAGTTTGCTTTCCCATTGAAAAAAGGTATGTTTGTTCAAATATCAAGATTGTAATTTTAAAGATTCAACATTTATGATTTTTATATTTTTATATAATTTTATGCATTTTATTGCACTAAGAGTAGCTAGGTGCTTACAATTTAGTTGTCACGTTTATCATGTTTTTCAAGTTAGTAATTTCTTAACACAAAAAAAATATTACACCTCAATAAATTGGATCCCTAGTCTTGGTGCTTAATAGATTCGAGTTTAACATGGTGCTATACTAATTTATAACAACCGTACAAATCATTCTAAAAGCCCATCAAGATGGCTATTATGATTCACTCATAATTAAAGTGTCTACATGCCAAAAAGTAAATGAAATGTTCCATATAGGTTGAAAATTGATGTTGCCAATTAAAGTAAAATAAAAAAAATATTTATATAATTAATTAATATTTTTTTATAAACCCCCCTAACTTACAATGTTCTTTGATAGTATATTTGTTTTTTCTTCTTACAATTTATGGGGAGGAGCTTTCTTAGTTTACCATAAGGGTAAACTATAAAATTTGTAAAATTATAAATATCTAATTAATTTAATTAGTTATTTAATAGTATATTTGTTTTCTCTTCTTACAATTTATGAGAAGCAGCTTTGTTAGTTCACCCATAATTGTAAAATATAAAATTGGTAAAAATATAAATATCTATTAATACAATTTTAAAAAAATGGAAAATTTGATAAGTATAATAATTTTTACTATCAAATTAGTTGTAAAAAGAAACCTAAACGTTAAAAGTATGGAGAGAGTGTAAAACAATTGGCATGCAAACATGTCTTCCATTCAAATTGCATTCTCCAATGGTTCACTCATAAAATCGCTCCCCGTCAACGATGATGACTTATTTCGTTCATTTAATTATTTTATACAGTTCCATGTTCCTTTGTTGCAACCCCTATCAAATGTCTCTTTTGTCTCTGATATTCATTTTCTTAAAAATCGTTATAAAACTCATGGATTCCAGAAATTATTGGTTGTTGTTTTCTTAAAACCATTTTATTAAAAAATATTAATCGTTATCCATTAAACATATTAAAACATTGATTTCAATACATAAATTATTGGTTGTAATTTTCTTACAACTATTTTATTAAAAACTATTAATTGTTATCCATTAAACATATTAAAACATTGACTTCCATATTTATATTTATGGGTGATGATGTAATGTCTCCAAATTGAAATTTTTCCCAGTTTGGTCAATTTTCCAAACTTGGACTAGTGAAGCCCCAACTTGTCCTAAATGATCCCGAATGGTTTCGAAATCTGTCTAGAATGGATTGAGGTGTAATGGGACACATTAATGCAGATATTATAGTCTTTGACACTTTCTAAATACTTCAGCCACTTGCATTTACAATTAGCAGATGAAAGGAAGAATTGTTAGGAAAATCTATGTTGAAACCCCCAAGGGTGGATGGCTCCAAAAGGCTCATTAGAATTTCGAATTGGGTCTGAAGGTATATGAATGGTATTAAGACATAAAAATGAGCCTCATGGGTGCTTAGACACTATCAGCAGACTTCTGCAACATTCATTTAACTTCACGAGAAGTTGAGGAATTTTACTAGTAAATTTGAGGTTCAAAACCCCCAAGGGTAGGGGACAAAGATGGCTTTCCAAATTCTATAATACCTTCTCAAATTTCAAAACAGAGGCATGGTATTGATAAAGGACTTCAATGGGCTCCTCAATGAATCATCAATTACTTTCTATAGGGGCATGTGCAAGCTAACGAGGGTCACTTTTGGCGCATTCGATGCAAGAGAAAACTGAAAAATCAGGCATCCCTCAACTTACTTGGTTTTTTTGCGATACTTACACAAGATATCTTGCATCGAGTAAAAAATATAAAACGTAGGAAATTGAGTCATGTTTCCGAATATACAAGTTTTAAGTATTGAAAATTTACATAACTATGTAAAATTTCATGTTTTTTAATAGTCACGTTTTATTTTTTTGGCAAAATGATAAGATATATGTTTTTGTGGGTGCATCCTTTCAATGCCTAAATGATGGTTTCAGGCTACAAAAATCGGTAGACGTGTATAGAACCGGTAGCACTAGTGCAACACTATTTTTCCAAAATTAAATGTTTTATTTTTATTTATTTTTTTATTATGTAAGTGATCAAACATCGAGAACGGTACATCAAATGTGGGTGCAGCCTTTGAAGGTCTTAATGCAGTTATTTCGACTTGGATTTTTTATAGCATATAGAGATCGGTGTCTAATAGTGCAGCATACATTTTTTTTTAAATGGTTGTTAAATGATGAGGTATATTTTTTTGTGGGTGCATCCTTTCAATGCCTAAATGGTGGTTTCAGGCTACAAAAATTGGTAGACATGTATAGAACCTGTAGCACTAGTGCAACACTATTTTTCCAAAATTAAAAGTTTAATTTTTATTTATTTTTTATGTAAGTGATCAAACCTCGAGAACGGTACGTCAAATGTGAGTGCATCCTTTGAAGGCCTTAATGCAGTTATTTCGACTTGGATTTTTTATATCATATAGAGGTCGGTGTCTAATAGTGCAACATACAATTTTTTTTTAAATGGTTGTGAAATGAAAAAGTTACGGAATAAACACTAACAATATTTTTTTTTACTTAAGGAGTGATGATACAAGAAAATTAGGAAATAAATAGAAAATCTCAATGTTTTTTTTTTAATTGCATATTTTGAATCTGCCTAAAAAATTCTATGTATGCCTAAAATTTCATCAATAATTGTCATGTATGTCATACTGTAGAGAACGGTGAAAAACAAGCATATTGAGAAAAATGGTGGAAATGTCTAATTAACTATAACACATATCTCATTAAATCTGGAAACATTCTATTACAAGGACTTCATCAACATTGAGATTTTTGTAAATCATTAATATATTTCATTAAATGTAGAAAAATGAACTCAAAAAACTATTCCATTAAATTTGGAAAAATTATTCCACCGAAATATTATATAATGACTTAAAGTAAAACTTTAATATTGAAGCATTCAAAATAAAATATTGTCTCAATTAGAACTATATAGGTAGGCCATAAATCATGATGAGTCTAGATTAATATCCTTAATTTGTTAAATATTAAGATCATTGAGACATTGAAATATATTATATGGGAATAATCCAATGAACTTGCACACATAATTGCATGATATACTGCAAGAGGTTCTCTATCTATATTCGAGGTGACCAAAGTAATAAAAAGATTTATATTGTATAGGAAAATAAGATAGCACAAGATTTTTTTTTTTTTTCACAGGTTAAGGTATGTACCTTACCTAGCTGGAGAGCGATGGAGAGCGACGACCTTTGGCAGGCAACCTGCAGACGAGCGCAGGACGTCAGCCTGTACGAACCACGGCTTGCCATCCCAGATGGCTTTCTACCTTGGTAAAAAGGTTTGGTTTTTTCTTTTACCGGGTTGTTTAATCTTCACTCTTTACTGTTTACCCTTGCGACGGCATCTGTTCCGTTTAGGGTTCCGTTTCGGGCTTCAATGGATGAAGTAGACTATAGTTGTGACAGCTTGCGGCATCAGGATATCTGGTGCTCGCCACCTGGCGCTTTTTGGTATCAGGAGGAGGCAGGCGGTTTAGGGTTCAGTGGTTTTGCTGGTAAGCGGCCTCCTGATGGACCACAACCCCTCCCGACGACCGTCTCACAACCCTTTCATACCATCTCGCCATTCTGGGAAGGACCTGCCGCCCATCTATCACCGGAGATTCATGCTGTGAACATTTGGGGGATTCGGGAGTTCTGCACCTGACCATCATCGGAGCCTTTGAGTGCAGGCATCAGCGAACTGCCGTATTTCATCACCTCAGCGGATAGTGACAATCCTCCTTCTTCAGTGCAGGATCTCAGAGCCGAGGCAGAGGGTATTGAGGAGCGTAGGGGAGGCTCACCGTTACATCCCGGCGGGTTCATCGCATCCAACTTGGATTTTGCTGAACAGAGAGGGTTTTCAAGTCCATCTGGGGACTCTGATCAGTGGGTCTGCGGTCGTGTAGGGGGATCGACAGGTCTCTTAACTAAGGATCCCCTGGTGAAGAGCCGGAGGAAATGGATAAAGAACTCGGGTAAGGCACCAAATTACGCGCTGGGGGAAGACATTGGCATGCACCAGATTGTCGGGATGGTTAAATCGGTGTTGGTTGGAAGGGTCTATGGTAAGCCTGTTAGTCACAGGACTGTGATCTCGTGGGCCTCCGGGGCTTGGCTGGGACACTGCGGGTACGTCCCTCGTGTCGTTGGGCTCTCGGGATGGTGGTTTGCCTTCCACTTTTCATCAGACGCACATGCACAATGGGCCTTAAGCCTTAACTGGTCTATTCTGAAAGTCCCACTCTTGCTGAAGCCATGGAACCCCCTATTTGACGCTAGCCGTGAAAGAATGGATGTTATCCCGCTCTAGGTTAGGCTACCGGGACTACCTCTTCACTACTGGTCAGAGGAACACTTCAGAAGGATTGGAAACATTTTGGGATCTTACCTGGATGCTGACTTCTCCTTTGTGGCAACGACGATGCAGAAGGTGGCACATATTCTGGTGAGTATCAACGTCAGAGATGGGCTTTTTGAGACTATAGATCTGAAATGGGGACCCTATACCTTTGTTCAGACACTAGACTATGAGAATGTGCCTTTCAGGTGTAGGTGATGCCATGAATACGGGCATCCGACTGTCGAATGCTCTGTTCCTGTTCGTATGCGGTTTGGTAACACATTGAAGCGCAGGGTGGTGGCCAAGGAGGATGGGTTGGAATCGGCTGAGGATTCCGAGGGTCTGCAGGGTCACGAACATTCAAATTTGTCGACGCCTTTGATGAGTCGACCGGACGGTGTTGTCCCCTCGGGTGGAGAGGAGGTTGCTGAAAATGAGCTTGAGGATGGCTCGGTCCCGGTTGCAGGTATCACCGTTGTTGCTGAAGAACCGCACTCTACACAATCTCGGGATCCGGCACAGGAGGGTCCTCTGCTAACGTTTCTTCGGACACCAGACTTGGCTGCAGGTGCTACTTCTGTTACTTTTTCCAACCCTTCCTTCTGTCTTATTTTTAAAAACTTTACTTTTCCTGGTCAGGATTGGGTGGATGGATTTAAGAATTTGCACATTTCCCCTCAGATTTTGTCTTCCCTCTCGACCCCTCTCACTACTGTTGATTCACAACTTGTTGAGGATCCTCCACTACTTGATTACTCCCCAGTTACTAGTCTTGAACTCACCCCTGATTCGGAGACTTCCTCTCCTGAACTGACTCCTCCTAATGGCTCCTCAAAATCTGGTTACTTCCTGAGATCTTTGACCAGACTACCTGTGGGGGGGCTGGGGAAAATTAAACCAAAACCTCGCAACCCCAGAGGAAGGAAATATTTCCTTTCCCATGCTAAAACCAGAGCCTGTTCGGACCTTAAGAAAGGTAAACAATTATCCATTGAAAGGGCACTTATAGCGGTGAATGGCCACAAGGAAGGGCTCCGATGAAGATCATGTCCCTCAACTGCCGAGGTCTTGCTGGTCCCTCCAAAAGACCAGTTCTGCGAAGGATGATGCAATTGGAACATCCTGATATTTTGCTACTGCAAGAAACTATGTGTAGTGGGGTTGATGCTGTCAATAAACTTAAGGTTTGGTTCCCTGGTTGGGGTTTTTAGGGCTTGGATGCCAGGGGATGCTCAGGGGGCTTGGTGATTGGCTGGAATGAAGCTAAGGTGTATGTTTCCACCATTTGGGGAATGCACTCTGTGTTAGGCATGACCTGCAAGTCTTTGGATTTTGTTGAACACTTTACTATTGTTAACATTTATGGTCCTTACTGTGACCGTGAACCATTTTGGAATGCTCTGCTGGATAAAGATCTGCTCAAAGGCAACTCTACGATTCTGGGAGGGGATCTTAATTTTTCTCTTGGGCATGCTGAGATTTGGGGGCCACATGCTCAAGTGGACCCTCTTACAAACTTTTTTATTCGGAAGCTCTCTGATGGCAACTGGATTGATGTGGAACCGGTATCCCTGAAGCCATCCTAGCGGAACATGAGAGCTGGTTCGGAAAGAGTGGCTAAAAGGTTGGACCGTTTTCTTATTTCTGAACATATTGTGGAGAATTTTTTCTTTGTTAGGCAATGGATTGGGTCAGGGGGATGCTCAGATCATGATCCGATTTTTCTTGAACTGAAGGCTGGGCCTAACAAACCTCCCACTCCCATTAAATTCAACAAGGTTTGGCTGGAGGACCCAACCTTCTTTGAATTAATACATCAGCACTGGCTACCTTTTCATCCGGGATCCAATCTTACTACAGCCTTTCATTTTGCGGAGAACATTAAATTACTCAAGGAACCTATCAAAACTTGGGCTGCAGCCAAGAGAAGACAGGAGGACAAGGAACTTAAGGACATTGAAGAGGCCATTTCCAACTTTTCGGGGGGCCTTGGTGGTGGGTTTATCTCACAGGATACTAAGGAACATCTTGTTTCGCTAATGGACAAGAGGAACAGGATTCTACTTCACAGTGAAGAGGCTTGGAGGCTTAAAAGCAGGGCCATTTGGCTGGAGAGCGGAGATGAAAACACAAAAAATTTCCATGCTTATGCTAAAGGTAGAAGATTTGTCAACACGATCTGGAGCCTTGAAGACACGGATGGTAATTCCCAGGCCACTTTTGAGGGTTTGGTGGGGATTGGAGTTAATCACTTTCAGGATCTATTCAGAGCCAACAACAGGGTGAATATTGAAGAGGTTATTAGAGTTGCTCAACTCTTTCCCCGCTTTGTTGAAGAGGCGGATAACAGGATGCTGATGGAAAACGTTACTATGGATGAACTGAAGGAAGTGTTACGTAGCTTTCGGAAGGACAAAAGTCTGGGGCCGGATGGATGGACGATTGAGTTCTTTATATCTCTTCTTGATATTATTGGTGAAGATCTATTACAGCTTGTTGAGGACTCTAGGAGGGAAGGCAAAATTCCCGCCAGCATTAAATCCACTTTCATAGCCCTTATTCCCAAAGTGGACACCCCATCCAGGCTCAATGATTTCCGTCCCATCTCTCTTTGCAACTGTGTGTATAAGATTGTCACTAAGGTGATAGCTCGTAGACTCAAACCTATTCTATCCACACATATCTCTGAGGATCAATTTGGGTTTCTTGAAGGACGTCAGATTCATGAAGCCATTGGCCTAGCGCAGGAAGGACTACACAGCATCAAATCCAGCAAGCAGAAAGGTGTAATTCTCAAAATTGATCTTTCAAAAGTATTTGAGAAGGTCAGTTGGCTTTATATCCGTCTTATGCTAACACACTTGGGTTTCGAGATTGGTTTCATTTGTTGGATCATGAGCTGTATTTCCACTGTTTCTTTCTCGATACTTATGAATGGTGCAGCGACTCCTTTCTTCCACTCTGGCCGTGGTTTACACCAGGGTTGCCCTTTATCCCCTCTGTTATTTTTACTGGTGGCTGAAAGCTTGAGGAGGGCTATTAAGGAAGCTAAGCGCATGGGAGATATTCAAGGACTTTTGGTAGCACCAGGCACCACGCTCACACATCTGCTCTTTGTGGATGACATTCTGATCTTCTGCTCTGGCTCTAGAGGGGAGGCAGTTAAATTTAAAGAAATCCTGGATCTCTTCTCCGCTGCAACCGAAATGGAAATTAACAACGACAAATCTACCCTTACGGTCTCTTTCCTGGATGAGGGGGAAATACACACCTTTACTGACCTGTTCCCCTTCCATCTCCTTAGCCTTTCGGAGGGGTTACGGTACCTGGGTTTTCACTTAAAGGCTAATAATTATCTGAAACATGATTGGGCTTGGCTCTTGGAAAAGCTGGAAAAAAGACTCAAATGTTGGAGCTTCTGGTGGCTCTCTCGTGCGGGCAGACTGATTTTGGTGAAGTCGGTGCTGGAAGCCATTCCAGTTTATTGGATGTCCCTTGCTTGGATACCTAAGGGGATTCTGGAAGCTACTAGGAAAATTTGTTTTCATTTCTTGTGGAATGGAAAGGAGGATGCTCATGTGACGCCTTGGGTGAATTGGGAACGAATTGCTACCCCCAAAGCTCTGGGAGGTTGGGGACTAAAAAACATATTCTTTTTCTCTCGGGCTTTGGCTGCCAAATGTGGATGGAGGTTAATCACATCTGGAGGTTTCTGGGCTCGCATTATGACCCTCAAATACATTGAACCGGACTCGGTGGAGGATTGGATCAGGTCCCCGCTTAAGACACATAAAGGGGGGTCTGTCATTTGGAAAGCTCTTGTCTCCTCCTTCCATGTGATCGAACAGAACCTTGTTTGGGATGTTGGTAATGGGCGCCGACTGAGGGTTGGCCGAGATCCTTGGGTTGGCTGCGCTGCACAGCATCTCCTTTCGGAGGGACTCATCATGGAGCTGCGGCAGCGTCATATTACTGCTCTCCATCATCTGGCGGATGAGGATCATTATTGGATGGGAAGGCTTGTCTGGAGGCGTGCTGAAACCTTTGGATTAAACTTGGACTTGGAGAATGAACTCAGAACTTATTTGCGGGCTCTCAGTAGGGATCAGATCTTTCTCCAAGACATAGACGATACCTTGATTTGGGATGGGGATCCCTCGGGTACTTACTCCCCGAAATATGGCTATCAGTGGATCTGCGCAAACTTTTGGGACAGGGAACCGGTATGGTGGCGGAAATCTATTTGGAGATTGTAGAGCCCTCTCAAAGCTCGCATTTTTTTGTGGTGTATCTTGGCTAACAGAATTCCTACTTGGGATTTCCTACAAAAAAGAAACCTACAGGGTCCTAGCAGGTCCTATCTGTGTTCTCAATATGAGGAAAATGTATTACACCTATTTCGCCACTGTAGCTTCATTAAGGAGGTCTGGAAGGTGGTGTCTCGGATCCTTAAAGTAAATTTTCAGTGGGAAGGGAACTCCCTTGTTGAGGCTTGGCGAAGTTGGACTGTTAACTCTGTGTATGCTTCTTACAAGGGCCTTCCCTCTATTGTTTTCTGGGGCGTTTGGTTATCCCGGAACAACTGCCTGTTCTCGGATAAAGTGGGTATACCAGCTTTTGTAGCCATCAACAGCTGCGGCATCCACTTAGTTCTCCATCGATGCAAACAGACCATCTCGAATAGGAACATTCAACCCATTGACCACGATCCAACTCAGCCATGGGGCTTTTTCGACGGGGCTTGTCAGAACTATCTTTGTGGGGGAGGGGCACTCCTTTTTTTGTCCCCTTCACATTATTTTGTCATGTCATTTGGAATAGGGAGAGGAACCAACAACTGGGCTGAGATTCTCAGCCTCAAGCTCTTACTCTCTTTTGCATTGGAACACACTGTCAGAACTGTTACTGTTTTCGGGGACTCATTGAATGTGATTAACTGGGTCAATGGATTGTATCAGTGCAACAACCAGAAACTTGTTGGGGTTTTACAACAAATTCAGAATGTCTCTTACACCTTTGATACTTTTAATTGCAGGCATGTTTATCAGGAAAACAACTCAGAGGCGGACAAAGCCTCGAAGGAAGGACTGCTTCTAGCTCCCGGCATCTGGAAAGTCACTGAATACTTGGATGGGGTCAGCAGGGATCTTTACCACAGACCCTTCATAGACTGAACTTTGTTTTTCCCTCTATGTTTTTTTGGAAATCGTTGTACTTAATATGTTCACTGCTCAACATTACTGAATGTATATATTTACTAGTTTCTTTTTTGCAACTAAATGATTCACACAGGTTGTAAAAACCTATGATAATTATATCGTTATTTTACCTGTTATCATCCAACATGATGTAATAGATGTAAATGCTAATGTGGTGAGAACATCTCACTTTTTCAGACATAGGCATTACTGTTTTTCAAAGTTACCTCAAACACTCAAGCTGAGTGATGACTCTCTACGTAATTTCGTACTCTTAAGGATGAAATGAAATTACGCTTTTTTGGGGGGGAAAAAGAAATATAGCACAATAATTATTGGAAGGAAAAGCATGACATCGTCATCAACATTGAATTATTTGTAAATCACCATATTAAGTTAAGATAACATAACATAAAAATAGTTTAAGTAATTTCAAACTAACGAGTGACCATGAACATTGTCAAACATGGGACTGATATGTACAACATTATCAATACACAATAGGAGTGTGAAAGTAGCTCTTATAAGAAATCGATCTAACGTAAATCATATTAGTATGTCTGATATCCAACTAAGATATAATTTATAGTTGTGGATAATATAGCAAAGTCAATGTTTGAGTCTAGTGCTTAATGACTCCAACCCCTTTTCCCACAACCTTGGGGGGGTGGTTATCAAACTATAGTGTTGTGAGGATCTTGTAATTAGTGGAGGGAGGGTGCCTCCTTTACATTGTCTAAGTTGACAGTAGTCTACTTAAGAAGCCTAGCAATATTTTTTTGTGGTAAATTTCATGCCTCTTAGTGCCTTTGGGAAGCACCAAGGATAACGTTATCATTCAGTAGTGGTGTTTGGTGGGGAAGGTGGTTTGAGAAAGAAATATTTGAGCTTAACTCCTAAATATCTCATGTATATTAAGACTATGCATTGTTAATTTGGGTATTTGAATAAGGTTGGGTACCATTAATCTATCTCCACTCAAATCCAAGTACATCAAGTGAGAGTGCTTAAGTGGGGATTCTAGTCGATCCATTATGATGGGCAATGTCACGAATTGAAGTAAAAAAATAGCCTCTTTGAACCAACTGACCAAAACAAGTAAGCAGCTGAGGCAACTAGGTCTTCAAATAGCGGTACATAAGGAATCCTAGGTGTCAATCTCTCCCTGTCAACATTGTTGATTTTGTAAAACCAATAACCTGATGTAATAGTGCCAACAAACAGTAGGAAAAACATGTTTGCGCATTACTTACACCAAGAGGAGAAAATGATAAGAATTTTAAATGCATTGGATAAGAGATAATAGAGTTCCATGTAACTACAAAAAAACTATCACATAAGATATTGATTTTCAAGATTAAGTGTGTATTCAAAGTCATTCATCTTTCCTGAATTATCCAGGGAACTATTTCCTCAATTAGATTTTTTTTTTATTTGCTTCTAGTATAAGTTTAGTATTCAAGCATTCAAAAGGAAATATTGTCTCGATTAAAACTAGATGGGTAAGCCATAGAAACTTGGTGCAGCTACATTTTTGAATGTTTAATAAGGGTTTTGCTATTTGAGTTGGATATTACTCCATGAAACTTATAGCAACATTGTAGTCGGATTTTGATGTAGTATTTGAATTGGATATTACTCAATGAAACTTACACAATATATATATATATATATATATCACAGCTTTTTCATCTTATATATTGTATTATAATGATGTTTATGAGTATTGTATGCTTTAACTTGATGAACTATAAATGTGAATTAAGAATATTGTATATTACTTAATTTTGCTTTTAAATATATTCATTTTATGTTTATGAATATTAATGTAGATTGATGAATTATATTTATTATATGTTTTAATATTTTGGTGTTATTTTAGTTGTGAATATTGTTGATTTAGAATAAATTATTCGTATCATATAAATGAATATGAAACTATAACCAATAACAAATATATCAATATATTGTTGGTAATTAATGATTAATTAAACCATCAACTCACGTGAATTAATGACTAAATGTATTATCAATTGACAATAAATTAATGAATAAATATACTATCAATTGATGGTAAATGAATGGCTACATATGATACAAATCAAGAACATAATAATGACTAAATATGGTATCAATTAACATCAAATGAATAACTAAATATGATACCAATTACCGGTAAATTAATCAGTAAATATATTACCAATTGATAGTAATTAGTGACTAACTAAATGACTAAATATACTACCAACTAATGGAAACTATACTACTATGTGACAACAATTCATGGTTAAAATGACTAAAAGCAATGACTACAATGACTAAATAAATGACTATTTAAGAAACCAAAAATAATACCAATTGATCAATTTAGAGCAAGCAATAAATGACGAAAATTATTTTACTCATTAATTTAGTGGTGAGTTAAATGACTGCAAATATAAAACCACTGGTCATCTGACCAAAATTAGTCATTTATATGTTGAATTTAGTAGTTTATTTAGTTGTAAATTTATCTTTATTTACTAGTGCACTACAGTCGAGTGGTAGGAAATTTTGGCATCAAGAAGACAGTAGAAGTAGTACAAAAGTATTTATGTTGGTTGAAGCTTCATCGGGATGTCAACAAGAATTGGAGATATTGTATACATGCTCCATACAAAATCCCACCATTAAAAAAAGGACTATACATCCCTCTTCCTACTCCTGACAAGAATCGAGAATCTATTGCGATGGAATACATGTCAAGTATTATTTAATCCAATCATGGTAATAAGTTTGTATTCGTGGTTGTTGATTGATTCCCTAAGATGCCCATTCCAATAGCCTGCAAGAAGAGTATCACAACTGAAGCCATTACTAATTTATTCTTTGAATGTGTGTGGTTACATTTTGGAATCCCACAGACCATCATTTCATATTGGGAAAAAAAATTCTTAGGTACATTCTAGTTGATCCTCTAGTCAATGCTAGAATTAAGATCGCAAAATGCAATGTACCTTTCTGATCTAAATATACACTAACTGAATCTACCACAAAAATTAGGAAAACAAATCAAGACTAATAGTTTAACTGGTAGTAGGAAGGTAATTTTAACGGGATCTGGTAGGATTTTGACATAGGAGGGTTCAATACCATTAAATATCATTCAAATATTAGATGAGGCTCACTCTAGAAAATTTGTAATAGTTCTGAGAAATTTTCAAAAGAGATAAGCAAAACTTGTCATCCTGGATTGCAGAGCTAGTTGAATTTCAGGAATTTTCAAACAGTATGTGAGGGTCATGAATTTATGATTTAAGGATTTGAATGAGTCTATTCGAATTTTAATTAACATAAGAAACTAAAATAACTCCATTTGGGATTATATATATTCATTTATAAAACATACTCTCGAAACTAGCTCTTTTTGTGGAAATCTAGACTGGGTGCAAGAAAGTGGTATGGAAATCAGACTTTTATTTATTAAAACTTCATAATAGAGTTCATAGGTTCATTATTATATTTGTGGAATCCATAATTAGTTTAAATTATTCTCAAAGAGTTCTCGGAAATAAATTACGTAAGGAATCAATTCCCCCATCAAAGAAAGACTAGGAAATTATCATAAATCGGCATGGAAGGCTCTCTAAGATACGCAACAACTCGAGCTCCACTATATCAGACACCAGGACCTAAAATAAACTCCATTATGAATACTAGATGTCATCATCCTTTCAAAAAAATCCGAGTCACATCCCCCAGCTTGGACGGGGCACATCTCCCAAGTCTCAGAGGAAACATTGCTCGCATATTAATTCTCAAATTTTCAAAAGATGGACTAGTGGTGCACAGTCCTTCTTTTATATATTGGAGGTATCTTGCTGACAAAGTCACTTAAGCTAATGCACCCTCATGGAGTGATAAGGATAACTACTTTCAATCTTTTTCGTTTTGCTTTGCTTTCTGCTTTTCTTTTCTATCATGCTTTTCTTATTTTGACTTCTTTTCTTCTTGCTTTTCTACCTTATCTTGCATTTTCCTGCTTTTCTTCTTGATCCTGCTTTCTACTTTTTATGTTATTTTTTCTTTATTATGCTTTTCTTGAGCTTTGTTGCTTTTCGGCCTTGTGCTATCTTTTCTTCCTTTTCCTGATTTCTTAGTTTTGGTTGTTTTCATATTCTTTTCTCTTGTAGGTTATCTCTTGGTCAACTTTATCCTCTAATTTTCCCTTATGGAGCATTATCGAGTTATTTTATTGAAATAAAAATATCTTCTAATGAAAAATACTTTCCCATCAAGTGCATTTCAAACTTTAGGAAAATAAATCAACACCTTCTAATTAATTAATGCATGTACTATCAAAATTAACCCCAAGTAAATGAGATTTTATCCTCAACCCAAGGGATTGATTGGGTTAGGAACTCAATCCAATGATGATCGGTGAGGGGAAATGACAGTCCTCCCTTCCCAATATTGCTTGTCCTCAAGCAATTTCAAACTTGGATACTATAACACGTGTTCTCATTTCCAAGTGGCATCCTCACTAGGAAGCCCTTCCCATTGCATTAAATATTTTTTAATGATTATGCTTCTTAAATTCCTTTCTCGAACCTCAAAAATATTCTCTGGAAACAACACCCAATTTCCCTCATCATCAAGGGGAGGAAACTCTTCTGAAACTTTAACTTTCTACCCTATTTCCTTCTTCAAACATGAGTCAAACATGGAAAAAATTGTGAGTTCTACTTCCTTCAGGCAATTCTAGCTCATATGGCACTTCACCGATCTTCCTTAGGACTTGGTATGGACCATAGAAACTTGGTTGTAGCTTCTTAGCCCCATTAGAATTCAATGAGGATTTTCTATAGGGATGCAACCTTAAATATACCAGATCTCCTACTTGGAAGGTTCGCTCCACTCTCTGCTTATCTGCATTCACCTTTTGTGTATTATGTGCTACTGGCAAGTTGTCCTTGAGAGTCTTGAGTATGTCTTGACTCTGTTAGATCCAATTATTTTCCTTCTATTTCTTTCAATCACCAAATATCATATCGGCAAAAGCGAGTGCATCATATCTATATAGGGCCTTGAATGGTGACATTCCAATTGATATATGAAAAGTAGTGTTGTAAAAAAACTCTCTCAAATGAATCCAAATAGTCCATGTCTTCTGCTGACCAGTAGCATAGTTTCTTAGGTACCCTTCTAAACATTGGATGACTCTGTTTGTTTGGCCATCAGACGGTGGATGGTATCTTGTACTCATATCTAAACTTGTCCCCACCAACTTGAACAGCTCTTGCTAGAAATGGCTAGTGAGCTTACTATCTCTATCACTAATGATAGACTTGGGCATCCCATGAAATTTGAAGACTTATTTGATGAAAAGTTCAGCCATTTGGTTGGCTGCAATATTAGTTGTGACATCAAATAAATGTGCATACTTGGTTTTTTGTAAACCACAACAAAATTTTTTTCTTTACCTTGGATTTTGGGGAGCCCAGTGATGAATTCCATCGATACACTTTCCCATTTGTGCTCAGGGATAGGAAGGGGTTGTTATAGGATTCTAGCTAGATGTGTATATTCTACTAGTAGTTGCTGAAGTTCCAATTAGTATTGTAATAAATGCCTCCTAATGTGTTAGGTAATAAAGGGAGCATATGGATGAAATACATTATAATACTTTGGAATGGAAGTTCATTGGATTTAGGTGGAGGTTCTTATATTATTTTGATGGCATGCCACACATACTCTAACATAATCCATCACTTCCTTCTTTAGGCCCTTCCAAGATAACCTTTCGCTTACATTCCTATATGTCTTCACAAACCCCAGATGTCCTACTAAGGGCGCATCATGAGGAAACTCTAGGATTTTCTTCTTTAATGATCATTATGGAACAAAGAAGATCCTATCCTTATGATAGATGATATCATTGAGAATATTGTAATTATCATCATGAATTATTCCATCAAATAAATCACAAGCAAATTGATTATTTGCATACTCTACTCCTAGCCAGGGAAATTTTTAGGGGAAAAATTTCGCCAATTGGCTATTTTTTGGGCCTTTTTTCAAAAAATAAATTCGCTATTTGGTCATTTTTAGTCTCTAATATCGCCTATATTTACATCAAATATGTTTTTTTATCTTAATATTCGCCAAAATTTACAAGCTTTAGTAGTAAATTGTATGTTTCATATTTAATATTCGCATACCAATCTATATTTATGTTCTTTTCAATCCAAAATAATCACCTAGAATACTATACTTAAGCATACTTTTATCATCCTTAAAAAAGACCCTGTTCCTAGCTGTGCCTTCCAATCATCATGAACTTCATCAATGCAAGTATGGGTCTCCTAGAAAGTGGATCAGCTACAATGTTCATCTTACCCTCCTTGTATGTCAAAGTCAAATGCTTGCACCTTACTTACCCACTTTTGTTTCCTATCATTCAACTCCTTTTGTGAGAGGAAGTGTCTCAAGCAATTATGATCAGTTTTGATGATGAAATTACCTTGGTACCAAATATTGTATGAACTTGACTAGTGCATGCATGATGGCTAGCATTTCCTTGTTAGAAAATGAGTATATCCTCTCATACTTCCTGCTTTCAAATGCCATGGGCTGTTTTTTTTGCATCAAGAAAACTCCAATCCCATTTCCTAAGGCATCACATTCAAGAAAAAAAGGTTGAGAAAATTCTGGAAGTGCAAGAGCAAGACAACTACTTGTTACCTCCTTCATCCTCTTGAATGCTTTTTTAGATTCTTCTGACCAACCAAAGGCTCCATTCTTTGTAATATATGTCAATGGATATGAAAAATTTGAAAATCATTTGAAAAAAGTTCATTAGTAAGTGTATATTCCAATGAACCCTCTTAATTCAATAAGATTTTTAGGACTTAGCCAATAAAAAATGGTTTGGATATTCTCCATGTGAACCTTGACCCATTCTTTCCCAATCACATATCCAAGATATAAAATGTCAGTCATTCCAAATTCACATTTGGACAACTTAGCATAAAAATATTGATCTGCCAAGATAGTTAGTACAATGTCCAAGTGATGCAAATTCTCCTACCAAGTTCTACTATAAATCAGAATATGATCAAAGAAAATAGGAACAGACTTATGGAGTTGCTTGTTAAAATTTTTGTTCATGCAATATTGAAAGGTTGTTGGTGCATTAGTTAGGCCACAAGGCATAACTAAAAACTCAAAATGTCTATAATAGCATCGAAAGATTGTCTTCTGAATGTCCTCCTCGAGCATTCTGATTTGATGGTAACCAGAGTGAAGGTCATTCTTTGAAAACTATTTGGATCCATGTAGTTCATCCATCAGTTCATCAATCCTTGGAATATGATATATGTTCTTGATGGTCTTTTTGTTGGGATCTATGTAGTATATATATAAGCGTATGGTCCCATCTTTATTTTTGAGAAGGACTACAGAAGATGCAAAAGGGATTGAGCTTGATCGGATGAACACCAAGTCAAGCAGTTCTTTGATGGTTCGCTTCGCCTAATCCTTGAATATTTTTGGATGCTTGAAGGGATGTAATTTGGTAGGTGATCTGCCTATATCCAATTCTATTCTATGATCCCCTCCTCTATTAGGTGGCCTACCATGAGGAAAGTCCCCAAACACCTTCTCATTCTTTTGGAAAAACTTTTGTATGTCTTTTAGATATTATGCTACCTCCAAAGAGGTTCCTTTAGTAGTGATTAGGCACCCCAAATCCCATTCAATGTATCCATGCCTCTGTATGGATCTCATATTATGCGCAGACACTACTTTCTTTGGGTAGGTGTTGACCCACCTCAACACTAAATCCTTTCCACCTTCATCTTGAAATATCATCTAAGGGACTTTATAGTCTATGGTTTGCTTCCCAATGGAATAAAACCATTATACTCCGAAAACTATGTTACTATCAACCACATTCACAACATAAAATCTATATGCAACTGTGTAATCTCCTATAGTGCCCTGCAATTTAGGAATCCATCTAGAACAATCCATAGAATGATTACTTAGAATGCTGATAGTGAAACCTTCAAACTCCTTAGTAGATATATTTCTTCTTTCAATTGAAGATGAATCAATAAAGTTATGTATTTCTCCTATTAGATTTTTAAGTGCAATAAAAACAAGGATCACTGAAAGTTAAACAAGCACATTATGAACAATAGTACACAAAAAATTTAACCTGAGAAAACCATCTCGGGGCAAAAAAACCCTGCAAACTTCTTCAATATAGATTATGCAGAATGTATAATAGTATCCCTCGTGCAAAGACCCAAAATAAGAAGATTCCAAAAGTAGGTACTCTGAATGAATCTCTCTCTATTCATGTGAATTAGATGAGTGAGTGAAGTGTGCAAATGAGGAGGGTGAGATTGCTATTTATACTAAACAAAACACTTGACCCTTTTACTAATTAGGTCGGCTTGACTCACCTAATTGGGCCGACCTATACACTTAACAATAAAATATTATTTTCTAGATCTTTCGAGGACGACCTAACAATTAGGGTTTACATTGACTCATTGAGTGAATTTTAGATAATCAATTACATCAATAATAATCCTCAAATGGTGTACAATACAAACCATACACATGACACAAATAATACAAATAACAATATATTCCAAAGTTGCATTCTTCAACGCTCCCTCTTAATAAGGAAGGTCTTTTTAAGTCATAGTCATCGTCGTCTTCCAGCTACTGCACTTCTTGTACATGGACTATTGACATCTACAACTTCTAAATCTATATGTCATAAGAAGTTCCACAGAAACAACAATTTTTCATGTTGGATGCGACCTAGACTATGTCTATGAATTTCATGCATAGAGCCATCCCTCTTTCATGTTGGATGTGACCTAGACCATGTATAGGACTTTCACGCACAAAGCCATCCCTCTTTCATGATGGATGTGACCTCTAGTAATTTTCCACACAAAGCCAACCCTCTTTCATGTTCAATGTGACCTAGACGGAGTGTAGGGATTTTCCACACAGATCCAACCCTCTTTCATGCTGGATGTGACCTAGACAAATTCTAGTACTTTCTGCCTATGAATGATCAACCACTGCTACACTATGAAGTCCAGGAGCACACATTACATCATTTCGGCACGTGTGAATGATCACCCGCTGCTAGATTGAGTAGTCTAGGTGAACACATTCAATCATTCCAGGATTTTTATCATAGTGCCAGTCCTTTTTCATACTGGATGTGACCTAGACCAAGTCTAGGATTTTGACATTCTGGTCTCTCCCTTCGTGATTGACTAGTCATACTGGGATCCAACCCAGGAGGTACAACCAACAATATTGGAGTCCACCAGTCAACATGCACTCACTCAATCTAGTCTCTCAGAGAGCCTACACTGGGATCTCCCCTCATGATACCACCGCTAGAGATACAACCAGTAACCACTACAAAGCCAATCCTTTTTCATACTAGATGTAGCCTAGATACAATCTAGGGATTTCTCACCAAAGAGCTAGTACTATTTCATACTAGATGTGTCCTAGAACCAATCTAAGACTTTCTCACCACAAAACTAGTCCTGTTTCATACTAGAGGAGGCCTACAATCAATCTAGGACTTTCTCACCACAAAGCTAGCCCTGTTTCATACTGGATGTGGCCTAAAATCAATCTAGGACTTTCTCACACAGTGCTAGTCCTTTTTCATGCCAGATGCAAGTATCCCCATCCATGAACCGAGTAAGCCATCCTGTGGGTTCATCCTAGGAGCACACATTACGTTGCACACCGCAACCACCTATGTTACCTCATTGTTTGTCCAGATCCTCTCGTAGCCTAGGAGACTTAATTATCTTGCATCACCCATGACTACCGGCTACGTCATGTGAGCTCATCACTCCCTCTTGATCTAGACCACTCCGATCTTGTCCTTGAAGTACTCGAACGTCACCCTTGAAAGAGGCTTGGTGAACACATAGACTATATGCTCCTTTGTTGTTGTATACTGGAGTGGCATTGCTCCTTTCTGCACCATATTCCAGATATAGTGATACATGATCTTGATGTGCTTTGACTTGCCATGGAACACATGGTTATCCCACAACTTCACACAACTATGGTTTTCATAGAAGACACAAGTCGCCTCTAACTCAAGGTCAAACAATCCTAACAACAACTTATGAATCCATACTGTCTCTAATCTTTCCGAACATGCTTCCATATACTCGACCTCTGCTATACTAAGTGACACACTCATATGGTTCTTAGTGAACCGTGAGATCATACATGATCCCAAACTGAAGCGATACCCTGATGTGCTCTTTCTATGTGTGACAGTCCCAGCCCATTATGCATCCACATAACCTTGTAGGTTAATCTTCTGATCCGATGCATACCTGAGGCCATAATCAATCTTACCCTTTAGTTATCTTAACAAATGCTTTTCCCTAAGCAGGCAATATACTGACTCAAAGTGTTCAACACAAAGCATAAGCGTGGCCTAGTGTTCGTCAAATACATCAATGAACCAAACATTTGTCCAAACACTGTGGCATCCACCAATTCTAAAGAAGTTTCACTCAACAACTTTAGATTCAATGCCATAGGTGTGGCCGTAGCCTTACTATGCATCATCCCGAATCTCTTCAGGATCTCGACTGCATACTTTCCTTGACCTAATAAAAGTTCTTCTAGATTATGCCACACCTCAAGGCCTAAATGCATCATGCCGAGGTCTTTCATCTCAAACTCACTGGTAAGCTTCTTCTTTGTTTTTGCTATGAGCTTCTCTTCACATGTAAAAAACAAGTCATCTACACCTGATTGCTGTCTTCAACCTTGTAGTAAAGGTTGGAATCCACTCTACGCTTAATAAAGCCCAAGCTCATAAGAAATCCATCTATCTTGTCATATCATGTTCTGGGTACCTATCTCAAACTGCACCACATATACTTCCTCTTCGTGAGGGGAGACATCGAGTATCAATCTAAGCATATCCCTAAGATACTAGGGCAAACAAACTTTGCCACGGGTAGAGGCTAAGTGATAATGTCTCTCAATACGTACTGTAGTCACTCCCTCGGATCTTTCCTTCGTATTTACTGTACGCTAAGTATTCCTTTGTCATCATCCCCATTGTCCTCCCCGCGATTTATAACGTCTGGCAACGCAGCCACTACTTCACAAGTTTTGACGTCAACTGAATCTGGAATTCCATATAATCTGGACGGAGTAATGCAATGATGATCTTTATCCTAGCTAAGAACATGAATAATAATGATAATGTTTATCGTACCATAAAACATAAATGTGTATAAACTAATTAAATGAACGAAATAAGTCATCATCGTCGACGAGAGCGGGCTCATTTCTGCATGTGGGACAATTGATTTTATGAGTGAACCATTGGAGAATGCAATTTGAATGAAAGAGATGTTTGCATGCCAATTGTTTTACACTCTCTCCAATTGTTATCTACCATAAGAACATTAAATTATATAAAATAAAAACTAGTAATTTCAGTAATCAAGATCATCGTCGATGCCGTGTATAAAGTAAAAAATAGCAGTAAATACTAGAGACAAACATAACAGTAAATATTAGAGACAAAAGAGTCATTTTATATGGGTTACGACGACAACAATAATAATGTTTATCTACCATAAGAACATGAAATTATATAAAATAATTAAATGAACAATATAAGTCATCATCTGGGTCATATCTGCATGTGGGACAACTGATTTTACCAGTAAACCACTGGAGAATGCAATTTGAATGAAATACATGGCTGCATTCCAATTGTTTTGCTTCTCTAATCTGACGCCAACTGAATCTGGAATTCCATATAATCTGGACGGAGAAATGCAATGATAATGTTTATGCTAAGGAAATTAATAAACTAATTAAATGAACGAAATAAACTAATGTTTATCCTACCATAAGAACATCAACATGTCTGCATGGACATGAACATAAGAACATGAACATATATGCAATGATAATGTTTATCCTAGCTAAGAACATGAATAATAATGATAATGTTTATCGTACCATAAGACATAAACTAATTAAATGAACGAAATAAGTCATCGTCGACGAGGAGCTGGCTCATTTCTACATGTGGGACAATTGATTTTACGAGTGAACCATTGGAGAATGCAATTGGAATGAAAGACATGTTTGCATTCCAATTGTTTTGCAGTCTCTCCATTCCTAAACGTTTCGTAACAAACTGCGCACAACACTTTGTCATCATTCCCATTATCTTCCAGGCGAATTATAATCTCTCCCAACCCATCCACTATGTCACGAGGACTGACATTTACTTCAACTCTGTCAATTCTGATACTTTCAGCTCGAAAATTGAAGCTATCAGTATTATGCTGTAGATGTTGTATGATCTCACGCCAACTGAATCTTGAATTCCATATAATCTGGATAGAGAACTGCAATCCATTGTCGAGTTGGCGATGATCGTTTATGAATCGAATTACAATTAGATTCTCTTGCAACGTTAATGTTGCGAGATAGTCTTCAGGCACATTTTCATTAATTTGAGGTGTTAAGCTGCGTCGAATTACGGTCTCTCCCCGCCATCCATCTTGTAAAACAGCTAAATCAACATTTTCTGATAAATTAGGGAATCCAATATAATTGTCAATCACTGTCGACACCGTTTGTTGTGTAGCATTTTGATCTTCAATTCTGTTCGTTTCGGTGGTTGTGCCGGATACGACTGAGTTCGAAATAACGTTTATGTTGTCTTCCAAGCGTCTCATAACATCGATAACTACTCCTGTGTAAAATTCGTCGCTCCCTCTGGATTGTTGTGCTTCTTCCATTATTTGGAAACAACAGAACTGAAGTATTATTATAGAAAATCCGACTTTTAAAAGTTCAGATAAACACCCGTGATAGTGCATCTAACTTGTATTGATTTAGTGTCGTTAATACGTTTAAATATGTTTCCAATAGTACTATATTCGCTTTTAGCTTTGCGGGGAGGGTCCGTTTTCAAGCCGACACATGGTTATAGAGAATCTATTTTCTAGCTAGTAAATTAACTAAAATTCATCTTAAATTATCTATTTTTAGTGTCATCCCCAAGTTAGTACCTCAAGTTAGTACATATTTTATGTGTTTTTCTATTCTTTTTCGATTTGAATTTGTTATTTTTAAAAATGAAATACATGTTAACCATTAGGTCTATATATTCTTAACATGTATGCATTATTAATGAGATGTGCTAATGTATTATCTTCCATCTGTTTTCGATCCAATACATTGTTATGGATCATGGAGCATGGCATTTGGTATTTTGCATGTAGACACTTTAATTATGTTTAAATCATCTCTAACATCAAGGTAGGATTGATGGTTTTTTGCTAGAATTATAAATAAGGTGCATGAAATCATATAAAAATATATAAATCATGAATGATGAATCTTTAAAATTACAACAACCTTTATGTGTGAAGGAGAATAGATTTTAATGTATTGTTTAGAAAGCAAATTTGTGAGCCTTTTAATTGGAAAACAAACTATTTATAAATTAAGAGTAGGGATCCCTAGAGGTTTACTTAAGAGAAAAATATAGATTCTCTTTTCTTGAATCTAATTCCACTATATAACTTTAATTTTAAAAAATGTTATACTCATCAAACCTATTCAAATTTTGAATTACTACAATGAAAACAAGGTTTAGAGGAGGTTCCAATGGAGTCTCTTCTCCCTTAGTTGTTGTAGCCAAGTATTTACTCTACTTATTTTTTCACTATAATGTGTGTTATTGCCATAAAAGATTCTAGTCTTGAGGACCTAAAGAACTCTCAAGGGGAAAATAAAACTATTCAGAAGGAGCCATAAAAGGTGGTAAGAGGAAGAAAGGGAAAGGAAAAGAACTTGAGCTGTCAAAAGAAGATGATGAATATGTGCCAAACAGGCCACCCTAGCATGAGGCACCATTCTTCAAATGTATGCATGATCAAAACCAAAAGAGGAGTGCCCCATACTCAGCCAAAGAAACTGAATGGTGAATAGGATCTAAGCTTATGGACCAACAAGAAGTGATCAAGAGCTAGGCCAAAGGGCGTTAATCCTGTTAGCAAGTAGATCTACAACCAGGTGATTAGATCAATGGTGAAGAATGATAGCACATCACCAAAGTGCATGAAGCTTAACAACGGCCCACCAAGTCATTGGGTGGAAATCACTAGGTGATGTAATATTAGGCTATTGGAAACGACTCTAAACTTCACTTCTCCCATATTACCTTACATTGAGTCATTACGATTTCCTTGTTGACAGTAAGAAACCATGTGGGATCCCATGGGGGCGACACATGCACAGAAATGGGACCCATAGAGAGTCCTCTTGTGGATCCCCAAAGGAACATAAGCTCCATGTGAACTAAGACATAATTGACATAGTGAACCCCACCATGCTCAAATGACTTCATGTGAGGTCACATCAAATCCTTCTCCCCAACGATCATAGGACACCTGGAAAATTTAAATTTTGGTCGTTATTATGCTCCGACAAAAGAAGAAGCATTACGCTAGCTTCGTACTATATATTCTAGTGCACAATGCTTTATTGTTAGCACAATTCATAGCCAAAGTGGTAATTCTACTCTCACCATTCCTCTATTATTGTGTTATCCTATGCAATAAAATATAATTACCATGGAATCCTCATCTAAGATAAAAGACTCCAAGGCTAAAGGAAAGAGTAATTCCGTATATGACCACTTAATTGACCATTAATCCGACATCTTTGACATAGTTAGTTGAGACCAAAACCAATTATACATCAGACCATGGCTCCTATCATGTATGGGAAACCAACTTTGCTCTCGTGGTTTGCTCATAGTTTGTGCCCTTCCTTGAGTTCTGTAATGTCCCTCAAAATTAGAATAAACAAAAAAAAATTGTCTAGGGCCCTATATAGATGTATATAGATGTAAGACACATGATATTTTGAAAATTAACTTCAGCACTGAATAAAAACTATGGATATCTTGTTTGTTTATGTTTTGGTTGTGATCATCACGTCAATCTTTTACATAGAATTGATATGTTAGCGTTTGCTCTATTTGCACCTTTATTTGTTGGTAAAGTAACCTCATGCATTTTACTTACCGTTAATTACTAGAATGTTTATCCTCGTTCATGATCCTCGTTCATGATCCAACTCCTATCAATATGTCTATTCCCGTTTAACAATGATTTATTGTACCTTACTGTAACTGAATTGAATGATCATTGCATTCCGTGAAGGGTCCCTAGGTCTACCGATGCCTGTGATTACTTAGCTTCTGTATAAGCTAATGCATATTTTTATGTTTTGCTACAGGCGACCTTGGAGAAACTTCATGCTAAGACTAGTCCAAAAGGATAACTCCTACACTTGAGAAATAGTAGCAAGGTAAAAACGTCATAAGGATCAAAGTCCTAAGGTAATGGACAACATAGCACTAAGTCCTAACTCTTACATCTAAGCACCTAAGCTCTCACTATAGGAATTGGGTAAAATATTTAAGTGCTAGTGGAGGCAATTGTGAATTAAATGAATCCCATGTGACAGGCTTCGTGACAGGGATCCACGCTGGCAATCGTATTCCCTCAACATCATGGGAGTTACCCTATGCAAAAACCGCAGTCTGGTTGTGTTTGGGGTTTGGTCGTTTGGGGGGGGGAGGAGCAAAGGATTCCTCCCTGCTTCGTTAGAGGAGACGATTTGCACATGACCAGAGCTTTTCACTTGGTATGTGCACAAGCATTGCAGAGGAGCCTCTACGTTTAAGCTCAGGTAACATTTATTTCACTTCACTACAGTTTAGATTTATACGCAGTAGTCCCTAATTCTTTATGCTAATTGAATTTCGTTCTTACTCTTTCCTGCCAGGGAAGGATTCGCTTGCTACCTGGAGTTTGGTTCGTTTGGAAAGAAGAGGATTCTGGTGCGCATGGCCCTGGTAATCCCCAGGTCCATTTGAGACCACTTCCCTCCACGAGATAGTATACAGAGGGTTTCCGTTTTTCAAACCCAGTTTATAAAGTCAACATCCGAGCTTATTTTGTCATTAGTGACAGTAAGCTATTGTTTGGGTATTGATTGCAGACTACTCGTCATGCACCGATCCACTTACTAAGTTCTACTCTCAACGAACTCATGCCAAATGTCATGGAGTAAGTCCACGAGTCAATTCATTGCACTATAAACAACTGCAAATGTAGAATAATGAAAATATTTTCATGTTTTTTGCTTTACCAAGAACACCAGTTTCTTGTCCAATTGCCAAGACAAATATTGACAGCGCATAAGTGTTGAAAGCTCTTACACATTGAACGCCTAGGTGGCAAGGCTCTGCATGTAGTTTCAAGGAGTATTCTTCAGGTCTGAATCCTTTTGCAAATGATAAATCCATGATCTAGTTGGTACATTTTGAAGATACACATCTGCACCCAAGCTTAAGTTAAGGCATGTGTTTCAATATAAAGTTGTTTGCTTGTATCCAGCATGGGTTTTCAATTATCTCGAAGCTCTTTTTCGGCGGTGATCCATAACAGAATACAAAATGACAGATGCTCAGTATTAAGTGTTGCAAAATCAGAACTCACGGGAAGCACTTTGATCCCAAGCATCAAAGCATCTCCGAGTGACACAGGTTAACGCCAGCAGGTGTTAAATGGGTAATTAGTGATCTGAACGATGAAAGCCATGCTTAGGGTTTTAAGCTGTTTAGGTGCAAAATATGAAATTAAATCAATGGGAAAAGACAGACGTTGCTCAACTTGTCAAGAACCATTCAATAATGAAGCTGTTGATATGGCCAAAGAATTAGCACGAAGAAAAAAAGGGATTCTTTTGGTTTACAAAATATTCTGAATAGAAGTAAAAGAAGAATGAAAGGTGGTCATGGTCTGTACTGGGTAAAATGAGTGATTGAGGTTTAACTCTCAAACTCTTCCCGAAAAATAAATTATGGAAAGCCAGTATAGTGGAAGCATTTATTACTATTTTATTGATTGCTACTATGGTTGTATCTCTTATATATTCTAAAGGCAGAAAAACCAACATTTCGCCCATGCATATCCACATCTTCAGGAACTGAAACAACATTTAAATGATTGATATTCAAATTGTTTCCATATTTTGTAACAGAACTTTGGGCAAGTTGTTTCCAGATCCACATATTCATGCACAAATCAACAACCACGAGTTATTTTCAAATTTTCTGGCAGTGGATCTTTAATATTTCAGATCTCATAGGTGGCAGAGCTTTAAATCAAATCAGATTTCTAGGCATATAATCAGCAACGAGAATATCAAATCTAGCCTATCTGGCAGTAAGGGATCAACGATTAAACCAACTCCATATTTGAAGGCCATTGTTTGAGTTTTCCAGCAATTCATAGTTTTCTACAGCAAATCAATCTACCTAGATTTCTTACAAATGAGTCAAGACCTTGTCTATTTTGAATTCATTATTAGATATCTATTCCACAAGATTTGTAGGGGTTTGTTAAGGTATTTTCATATATATTTTATCTTTTGTAAGGAGGAGAAAAGAGGTTCCACCAGAGAGGGGTTGTGTGTTGGGATGTGTGTGTGATTAAGCCTGAAGCTTTTTACATAGCTATGTAAGTATATTTTGGAAGTAGCATGAAGGATGAAAAATACTATATGCACCAGGTTTTGATTTGTAATCAATGCAGATACAGTTTCAATGTTTTTTATTCATTCTGTGATGAATTTTATGAAAGATAGTGTCTCTATCTCTAGTTTCTCATTATAGATGCATGTATTTGTATTCCCTTTATACAGAATGTTTTTCTGTTTTAAAGGTATTTATTTATTGGATATGTAATCAACTATGTAGGGTTATATAGTTGATTCCTAACTGGTTCATACATATCTATTGTTTGTAGTCCTATGTTTTTATATCAACCTTGTTTACCATCCCTTATATATAATTATCAGTACCTATTTGACTCTTGAGTATTGGTCATTCATCCACCCTTCAATTTCCTCTTCTATTATTACAAAGTAAACCCATTCATATTTTATTCAAGACTTTGAGCATTAAGATGTGATAGCCATGCTCTCTTTGCAGTTAGAGTACATCTTTTAGCACCAAGACTCGGTCTGCATGAAATAGAGACCTCATGCTTTCTGTGTGTTTGTGTTCCTTGAATCGTGGAAGTTTGATGATAGACATAATGTTTATAATAAAAATTTAAAGGTTTATTTTATGATGAAGTTTATATGGTTCTGTTTTTGTTTGGTGGATATTTCATATATGTTGAATGGTTATTGGTTTAAAGTTTTGGTATTTCAGTTTAGTAATATATATATCATTTATAAATATGTATTAATAACCGACCAGAGTTTAGGAACTAGGTTCTAGAAATCCTAATCTAGGATTTTCCTCTCTGCGTGGGTGATAATGGGAGTTTTCTCCCTAATAATGTATTAATGAGATATTTATCAAGAGAGAACCCGTAACCATTGCTAAGCATTTCTGCCAATGATCTTCTCAGTAAATCAGATATTTTAATTTTAATAATCTGTAAGTATTGCATGATAAATAATTGGAAATGATATTTCCAACAATATTAATTTCAAATGAAACCAATCTTTCAAAACATCTTTTAACAGGTATAATACTGATACAAAATCTCGTATGAACAATATAACCTAATAGGAATTAATGTTGATCTATAACATAAAATTTTTGAGATATAGTAATGAAAAAATGAAGATACTTATCAATATTTTATTGCAATCCGATTGACTTAGTAACTGCCATGTTCCACCCAACCATAGACCTCAAACCATTCCTGGTTTGTTCCACGGGTCTCTCCCGAGCCGAACTGAGCATGACAAGAACTAGAAGGCTAGGATAGAAAATTCGCTATTTTCCTTAGTAACAACATAGTAACTTCACAAGGGTCGTTTACTAGCCCTTTGGGTGAATATTTTATAACATAACTTCCATGGATTTCCCATAGTCCTCTTTCTAGGACACACCAAATATCAGACAGTCTCACGTTTGAGCTCTCAGTTTCACGGTTGCACCCTCTAGCGAACTTGGAAACACTTAACCCTGGAAACATTCCTCTCTCTGGTAGTTATAATATTTTTATGAGCAATGGCTTCTAGGATTTTAGGTTGTAAATCACAAAGTTTGTTTGCTAGACACACCAATAGTTCTATTTTTATCTTTAATTAATAATTTGGTTTATTTTAATCCTCACAATTTATTTTTCATCTTTAAAATAGGACTTTTACTCAGCTAATATCTAGTTGGTCTTTAGTTATCATCTACTTGACCATTCTAAACTCTTGCATGCTCAATCCCTCTTTGAGTGGCAGTCCCAATCAGTTAGAAATAATAAAATAATAATAACAGTTTGAGTTTTAAATAAATATCCAAATGGATTACTGATGCTCGAGAGATCCCAACTAAACATCAGTTAATCATCCCAAGTCTAAGTGCTCCAGATCATTACTGTTCAACACTCACTTAGCTAATAGTGCTTCTAGAGCTCACTTGCTCAACACTTTTCAGTCAACCGTCTTAGTGCTCCAGATCTTATGCTCAACACTAGTTTAAAATAGTTCATATGTTCCAGAGTTCTCTTAAGTCACATCTTTTAATAATTTTGGTGCTATTTAGAGCTCACATGCTCAACACCAAAATAACAGTTTTAGGTGCTCCAGAGTTCATTTAATTCAACACCTCTCAAAAACAAATAAGTTTGTAAAAATAAATAACTGTAAAAATAAAATAGTCTTTTCTTGGGATATTACATGCCTCCCCGCTTAGAACAACACCATCTAGGTGTTAGGGACTTGAACTGAAACCCTGAAATAAGGAGGGGTAGGCCTCTTTCATTGTGGTATCATTCTCCCATGTGGCCTCTTCAGGATCGAAGTGCTTCCATTGTACTTTCACCTGGACAATAATTCACTTTCTGAGCGTTACCTTTCTCTTTTCTAGTATATGAAGGGGTTCCGACACAAATTCCCTTTCTGATTCTACCTGTAACAAGGACCAATCAATTACATTTTTAGTGTCATAAACGTATTTCTTAAGTAATGATGCATGAAAAACATTGTGAACCTTTACATGCGTAGGAAGCGCTAGTTCATAGGCCACCAGGCCTTTCTTGGGCATTATCTCAAATGGCCCACAAAATCTTGGAGCTAGTTTCCCACATTTTCCCAAACTCAATGAACTCCTCTTTCATTTTAATTTTAAGTACACATGTTCTCCAATTTGATACTCTTTGTCTTTTCTTTTTCTGTCTGCATAGATTTTCTATATATCTTGTGCCTCTTTTAGGTTCTGTTGTACTTTGCTAACCAGTTGTTCTAGATATTTTAAGAGATTCGTTCCCAGCATGAGCCGATCTACTGGGTTGTCCCAGTTTACCGATGTTCTGTATTTTCTACCGTAGAGTATTTGGAATGGGATCATGTTAGCTGAATTTTGATAACCATTGTTGTACGCAAATTCTGCAAGATGTAAATATTCTTCCTATTGGGTTATATTTTTCAGTACGTACATTCTAAGCATGTCTTCTAGTATTTGATTTACGCGTTCTATTTGTCCATCCGTTTGTGGATGATTAGTAGCGCTAAATGTTTTTGTGATTCCAATCTGGAAAACAAGGATCTCCAAAAATTACTTTTGAATTTTGTATCCATGTCTGAGATGATGGCTTTAGGTATCCCATGTAGTGGAAAATTTTATTTTAAGAAAATGTCTCCTCTGTTAACAATTTTATGGGTAGACTTTACTGGAATAAAGTGTGCGGCTTTGGACAACTTTTCTACTACAACCATGATTGAGTCATTCTGCTTCTTGCTTCTGGGTAGGCCTGTGATGAAATCCATACTAATCACTTTGCATTTACATTTCATAATGGGTAAATGTTGAAGTAGTCCTGTGGGGTGTTGGTGCTCAGCTTTAACCAGGTGACATTCTTGACATTTGGCGATGAATAGCGCTATATCTACTTTTAATTTTGGTTAGAAGAAATGTTTATTTATAGCTGATATCATTTTCTAGTATCTCGATTGTCCAGAATAGGGTTTTTGATGGAACCCATTCAATATGTCCGATCTGATGTTTCCACTTTCGGGAACATAAAGTTTTTCTTTAGACCAAAGCAACCCGGACTCGTCTATTCTATATTCTTTCTATTGTATGAATAACTTGTTTTCTTGTATCTTTTGGAAAATTTCAATATACAAGCAATCGTGTTTACATGATGTTCTTATTTTGTCATGTAAATAAGAGCTCGTTCAGCTTTGTGTTACCTCATATAGAAGGTGGATCCTGCGACTTAAGGAATCCACAATTTTATTTTCCTTTCCTTTGGTGTGCTTTAGTTCAAAATTATACTCACCAAGGAAATCCAACCACCTAGCTTTCCTAACATTTAAGTCTCGTTGATCAAAGAGGTATTTCAAACTCATGTTGTCAGTTTTGGATGAGAAATTTCTTCCCCATGAGGTAGTGTCTTCACATCTTCAAGGCGTGGATGATAGATGCTAATTAAGGGTCATGTGTTGTATAGTTGTTTTCGTGTTCTTTTAGATTTTGTGGTTCATAATAGATCACGAAGTCATTTTTCATAAGGAATCCCCTGAGTCCTTCTTTGCTTGCATCTATGCAAACCACAAAATCCCCATTAAGATCCGCAATCCTAAGTATGGGTGTCGTAATCAATAGTTGTTTTAATTTCTGAAAAATTCCCTCACACTTATCTGTCCATCAAAATTTGCTTTCCTTTTTCGGCAGGGTTGTCATAGGGCATTCAATCCTAGATAAGTTTTCAATGAACTTCCTAGTAACCTTCTAATCCTAGGAACTATGTGATGTCTGTAACACATGTAGGTGTAGGCCATTATGCAATATCCTTGATCTTTTCGGATCTATAAAAATAATTTTTTTCAAGATCATATGCCCCAGATACTTTATTTGGGTTTGTAAAAATCACACTTACTAAATTTAGCAAAAATTTGGTGTTCTCATAGGATTTGTAGCACAATCCGGAGGTGTTCCCTATGCTCTTCTTCATTTTTTGAAAGGATGAGTAAATCATCTATGAATACAAGTACAAATTTGTCCAAGTACTTGTTGAAAATATTGTTCATCATGCACATGAAGTTTGTTGGTGTTGAGATATTGTAACTTCAAAGAATATTATATTTGTACTTTATTATTCCGGTGATGATTCATTCCTCCGTGAAGATCTTATTGTATATCCGGAGATGTTTATTCCTCCGTCGGAATGTGGTAACTTGGGTTATTAGACTTCCCTAGTGGGGGTCGGCCCTGTATGTGTTATGTGGGTCAAAGGGTTATTAGACCACCCTAGAGGGGTCGGCCCAGTCAGTTATAATGGGGTATTAAACCTAATGGTTAAATACGAGCCTACATGTACTTGTGTAAAATACATATCAGAGTAGTGTATAAATAGAGGAGGTGTGTTCCTCATTATACACATTCACTCACTTGAGGATAACGCACTTGTGGAGGAGAGGTCTGCTATTGTGGAGGAGGAGATCATGTCTCAGGGTTTCATCTTTGTATATTGCTGGTCATCTATATTGAGGAAGCTTTGCTGGGTTTTCTACCCCATGAGGGTTTCCCAGGATAAATCTCTGTCTCTTGTGTTTATGCTGTGCTTGTTGTTTCTTCAGTGATCCTGTATATGCTATTATTGTGAAATGGAATGTAATGCTGCTATTTTCTGTATTAGCATCTTGAATTTTAACATGGTATCAGAGCTAACCTGAAGGAAGACAAGGTATGGCACTAAAGACACTTGCTTTACTTACGACAATTTGAAGGTTAGGGTTTTACATAGCAAAAACCAGTCATCGTAGCACTTTCGCTATAAATCCGTTTTGGCGAAGTTTTCGGATCTGAAATTGTTACAGGACGAAGCTAAAATCTCCAGGTACCTTGTGTCCAAAGGACAACCTCTAATTCGTTGTACTTTGTGATTTATGATCTGTACAATATAGGGTTTCTGCCTCTTCCAGATCTGAGTCAAAATCAGGTGACCTTGGGAAAAAGGTCATAAATTGGGCTAGGAAGATCCAAATGAAATTTCGTGAAAAGTGACAGGTAGTACACAGAATTTACTATCTCAGAAAACTTTTTCAAGGGCCGAAGTTGAATCAGTGACACGTGGCACTCCATACAAGTTCGCTCTCCTGTATTATCCCATAAACAGGTCATGTTGTGACACTTGGCATAAATCTCTCTCAGAGAATCCAATTGAGGTCAGACCTATCAGGATGGAAAGATAACAGGCCGAGCTATCTCAGAAAACTTTTTCAGAGGCCGAAGATCAAACAGTGACACGTGGCACGCCGTACAAGTTCGCTCTCCTGTATTTTCCCAAAACAGGTCACGTTGCGACATTTGGCATAACTCTCTCTCAGAAAATCCAATTGAGGTCAGACCTGTCAGGATGGAAATCTAACAGGTCAGGCTATCTCAGAAAACTTTTTTAGACCCTGTGGATCAAAAATTTCGGAGTTACACCAGAAACAATCAGGTACATATTTCTGTCAAAACAGAATTATTTTTTGGTACCTTCATTCATGGCTTCCGGAATTTAGGGCTTTGAAGAAAGTTGGAATTTTTGTAATCGGAGACCACGGCTGGATGCTACTCATCAAAATAGAAATTTAGAGACCAAGATCAGAATTTTTGGTTGGGCAGAAGGCCGGGCTTGATTAGACCCTAGTTCGGGACTTTGATCAGAAAAGTGGAAAATTAGGGCTTCTGTAAAAATGGGAATTTTTGAAATCTGTGACCACGGCTGGAAGCTCCTCAGAAAAATAGAAGCTTAGAGCTTTGGATCAAACCTTTTGATGGGGCAAAAGAGTGGGCTTCATCAAACCCTAGTTCAGGGTCACGTCCAGTGAATCCGAAAGTTTCAAAGGCAAAATTAAGGAGTAAAACTTTGCAGTTTTCAAATTCTGAATATACCAGTTTGATCAGCTCATCAAGGTCCAGTTCTTGCAAATCAAGTGGATTGGGTTAATCCTAGAAGAAGATGGATTGGTCACCTGCATAAGTGAAGAAGTTCCTGTCTCAGAGGGAGATGAGGATAAGGGCTTACATAAGAAGAATACAAGCGATCTCGACAGGTATGACTCATTGAGGTATGTTTCGATATTTGTCCATGATTAAGTTTATGGTATGTTTGTCTTCAGGTTATTACAGTTAGTACAATTTTGATTTTAGATTTGTCGTATAACCTTAACAAAATTATGAATGCATGATAGAAGATATTCATTGGTTAGGGTGTTGACACTTATGATTGTACTAATGCATTATGATGTTGTGTGAGGTTGATGTTGTCTGCTAACAAGATACAGGTACATCACAAAAGACAAATCAGGTTCCATGACCATGAAAACATGAAGACAAAGACTCATCCATAATATTTGTTCTACTTACGAGGTATGTATGACTTTGTTATATTATGCTTAACCTATGAGACATGCAGGTTCTAGCTCAGGATCTCTAAATCATTGAAGAGATTGTTTAGGTATGTTGTACATAACCAAGTAGGTATACTAATCCAGGTATGTTTCCCATGAATCTTACCTTGTGTTAGGATCCCTTATATAAGTATACTTGATATGATTGGTTATGCTTATTCATAAAGTTAGTAATCAAGGGTTTATGCATGATTTAATTAACCAGAAGAGTACTATGATCAAACAAGAATATGCATGAGTAAAATAAGACTTACTTGAAACCCTGAATACTAATGATCATGACTATACATATTCAAGATTATTTAGAATTAGAATGTTTTGAGAATATACTAATGAATGAATGTTTGTGTATGAGATCATGAGGATGACACTAGTGCACACTTGAGCATGCACAGTGGTACAGAATGAATAGAAGTTCAAAGGACATATAGAAGATCAAGCGGGAGGCAACCACACAAACATAAAAGATAAGTATTTGAGTTGTTATTTGAAATAGTAAATGATATTTCTTGTATGCATATTTGTATTCCTAGAACATATCATGCTGAGTGCAAACATTCATAGAGCATTGAACATTATACTACTAATATGCATATGATTGGTAAGTTGGACAAACATTCCATTGTTGCTTGTCTAGAATGAAACCTCTTTGCTGACATGCTAAGAGCTGTGCACACTCTCGATAGTATGTTCTGGTAGAGATGGAAGGCATCTAGATAGCCACTGTATGCATACAGGATATGGGAAAGTGTTGTGCCAAAGTATTGGTCAAGATAGTTGCATAACTATATAAATGATATCTGTATGCATAATAGGTTATCATGATTTCATGATTATGAAGGATTACTAATCATGTACTTAATTTTGTTTTGTAGGAAAGATCATGAAGAATAATGAACACCGAACAAGTGATGGATGTTCAACAAGAAGATTTACAAATCAAACAAAATATAGAAGTCTTGTGGCTAGAAGATTCTCTTAGAAAGAGGAAGAGAATCATGATGAGATGTTTGCTCCAAGTGGCTAGATAAGACCATTCTCTTAATGGTGCAATTAAAGAAGAAGTGTGAATCAAGTTCTATATGGGTTCCCAGGATCGATAGTATATTGATGAGAATACATGTGGGGATTGTATCATCCTTGAACACATGTTCTAAAGAGAGCCGTAGACGTGAGGTCTCCGAGAATGAAGTCCTTAGTGGACAGTTGAAGGGATTGGATCATCCCTGGACTTTCAGTCCTAAAGAGAGCCGTAGACGTGAGGTCTCCGAGAATGAAGTCCTTAGTGGACAGTTGAGGGGATTGGATCATCCCTGGACTTTCAGTCCTAAAGAGAGCCGTAGACGTGAGGTCTCCGAGAATGAAGTCCTCAGTGGACAGTTGAGGGGATTGGATCATCCCTGGACTTTCAGTCCTAAAGAGAGCCGTAGACGTGAGGTCTCCGAGAATGAAGTCCTCAGTGGACAGTTGAGGGGATTGGATCATCCCTGGACTTTCAGTCCTAAAGAGAGCCGTAGACGTAAGGTCTCCGAGAAGTGGGGATTGTATCATCCCCGGACCTTGGTCCCTGAATTGATCCGTAGACGTATGGTCTTCGATAATAAAGTGATGGGGATTGCATCATCCCGGAACCACTAGTTCAAAATGTACGTGAGGACTGCATCGTCCATGAACTGGGTTCAAAATGTACGTGAGGACTGCATCGTCCATGAACTGGGTTCAAAATGTACGTGAGGACTGCATCGTCCATGAACTGGGTTCAAAATGTACGTGAGGACTGCATCGTCCATGAACTGGGTTCAAAATGTACGTGATGGGATTGCATCGTCCCTAGACATGAGACTTGTCTTAAAGTGATAAGGACTAATCATCCTGTAAGTAGATTGGGATTGCATCGTCCCTAGACATGGTGAGGTGTCTTAAAGTGATAAGGACTAATCCTCCTGTAAGTAGATTGGGATTGCATCGTCCCTAGACATGGTGAAGTGTCTTAAAGTGATAAGGACTAATCATCCTGTAAGTAGATTGGGATTGCATCGTCCCTAGACATGGTGAGGTGTCTTAAAGTGATAAGGACTAATCCTCCTGTAAGTAGATTGGGATTGCATCGTCCCTAGACATGGTGAAGTGTCTTAAAGTGATAAGGACTAATCATCCTGTAAGTAGATTGGGATTGCATCGTCCCTAGACATGGTGAGGTGTCTTAAAGTGATAAGGACTAATCATCCTGTAAGTAGATTGGGATTGCATCGTCCCTAGACATGGTGAGGTGTCTTAAACTGATAAGGACTAATCATCCTGTAAGTAGATTGGGATTGCATCATCCCTAGACATGGTGAGGTGTCTTAAAGTGATAAGGACTAATCATATTGTAAGTAGATTGGGATTGCATCGTCCCTAGACATGGTAAGGTGTCTTAAAGTGATAAGGACTAATCATCCTGTAAGTTGATTCGGGATTGCATCATCCTTAGACATGGTGAGGTGTCTTAAAAGGATAAGGATTGATCATCCTGTAAGTTGATCTGGATTGCATCATCCATAGACATGAGAGATGTCTTAAATTGAGAGGGATTGATCATCCCATAAGTGGATCAGGATTGTATCATCCTTGGACCTATGTCCTAAAGTGAGAGGGATTGACCATCCCGTAATTGGATCATGTGTGTTGCAGGGTATGCTGCTGTTGTGTATACTTGTATCAGTGTGGATACTTGTATTGATAGATGTATTAGTGAGAATACATGCTTTTGATGATAGATGTATTAGTGAGAATACATGCTTTTGATGATAGATGTATTAGTGAGAATACATGCTTTTGATGATATATGTATTAGTAAGAATACATGTTTTGATGATAGATGTATTGGTGAGAATACATACTTTTGATGATACATGTATTGATTAATGTACTTGTATGGTTGAGGATACTTATGTTGTAGATCGAGATGATCCAGATGCTGTAGATCGAGATGATCCAGATGTTGTAGATCGAGATGATCCAGATGCTGTAGATCGTGATGATCCAGATGCTGTAGATCGAGATGATCCAGATGGTGTAGATCGAGATGATCCAGATGGTGTAGATCGAGATGATCCAGATGCTGTAGATCGAGATGATCCAGATGCTGTAGATGAGATGATCCAGATGCTGTAGATCGAGATGATCCAGATGTTATAGATCGAGATGATCCAGATGCTGTAGATCGAGATGATCCAGATGTTGTAGATCGTGATGATCCAGATGCTGTAGATCGAGATGATCCAGATGCTATAGATCGAGATGATATGACGATGTTGATGATCGTGAGATGACGATGTTGATGATCGTATGATGACGATGCTGATGATCGTGAGATGACGATGCTGTTGATCATGTGATGACGATGCTGATGATCGTGTGATGGCGATGCTGACAATCGTGAGGATTCAGATATTGATGTTGCTGTAGCTATTTGAGTGCTGCAGAAGATAAAGACTCAGTACTGAAGATGTTGATGTTCCAGTATTGAAGATATTCCAGTAACTGGTTGAGTTACTGATGATGTTGAGAAAGCTTCCAATGATTTATAGATGTATCATGTATGATGTTGATGACTCCTTGCTCGTGCAGATGCTGTTATAATATCCTTCTCGTTAAGGGGGAGTGTTGAGATATTGTAACTTCAAAGAATATTATATTTGTACTTTATTATTCCGGTGATGATTCATTCCTCCGTGAAGATCTTATTGTATATCCGGAGATGTTTATTCCTCCGTCGGAATGTGGTAACTTGGGTTATTAGACTTCCCTAGTGGGGGTCGGCCCTGTATGTGTTATGTGGGTCAAAGGGTTATTAGACCACCCTAGAGGGGTCGGCCCAGTCAGTTATAATGGGGTATTAAACCTAATGGTTAAATACGAGCCTACATGTACTTGTGTAAAATACATATCAGAGTAGTGTATAAATAGAGGAGGTGTGTTCCTCATTATACACATTCACTCACTTGAGGATAACGCACTTGTGGAGGAGAGGTCTGCTATTGTGGAGGAGGAGATCATGTCTCAGGGTTTCATCTTTGTATATTGCTGGTCATCTATATTGAGGAAGCTTTGCTGGGTTTTCTACCCCATGAGGGTTTCCCAGGATAAATCTCTGTCTCTTGTGTTTATGCTGTGCTTGTTGTTTCTTCAGTGATCCTGTATATGCTATTATTGTGAAATGGAATGTAATGCTGCTATTTTCTGTATTAGCATCTTGAATTTTAACAGTTGGTGCATTAGATACCCCGAAGGGAATTACCACAAATACGTAGTGACCATACCAGGTCCTAAAATCCATTTTTTTTATATCTTCGTCACGTATCCTTACCTAATGGTATCCAGATATTAAGTCAATTTTGGAGAACATTCTTTCTTCCCTGACTTGATCAAATAGTTCATCTATTCCTGGGAGTGGGTACTTGTTCTTTATAGTCAATTTGTTAGGCTGCCAGTAGTCAATGCACATCCGCATCGTACCATCTTTATTTTTCATAAAAATTATAGGTGCTCCTCATGGGAACACACTAGGTCAGATATATCATTTCTTTATCAGTTCTTGTAGTTGGAGTTTTAGTTCTACTAATTCAGGGGTACTCATGCGGTAAGGGGCCTTTGAAACTGGTACCGATCCAGTTACTAGTTCTATGGAAAAATCTAAGTCTCTCTTAGGTAGTAACCCCAGTATCTCATATGGAAATACGTCTCTGTGTTCCTCTAGGATGAAAAAATCCTCAATTTGTTGTTCTCTTTCATTTTCTAAATTGTGAGTGTTGTCTGCGTAAAGTTTTCAGCCCGTACTTGCACACTTTTTGACTTGCAAGGCTGATATCTTCCTGATAGATACTTTCTTGGGTATACCCTGTAACTTTCTCTGATTTCCCTTTTCGTCCATGCAAGTGAAAGTTTTGTTTAGATAATCGAGCATGACATGATGTTGTTCTAACCAGTCCATGCCTATCAGCAAGTTATATGCTGGTAAAGGTAGAATGTTTAAGTCTTCCTTGGTTTGAAATCCATTCATGTCAAACTGGCATTTTTTAACAAGTTCTGAAATCTTCCTCTTTGTTCCCGTGGCTAATTGTATGAGCCATGGTTTAATATGCTTCTCTTTGTTTAATTTGCAACTTTCAATAAATTTAGGGGAAACATAACTACAACAAGCCCCTGGGTCAATCAAAATGGAAACAAGTGTGTTTGATATTTTACCTTCTATTTTGACCATGGTGGATTGATGATCCACTTGTCTTCCCTCTAGGGAAGCACATATTCTTGGCTTCCGTGCCATGTATTCTACTTTTGCTTCCTCTTGTAAATTATTTAGAACTCTGGTGTATTTATTCTGGCAATCCCTATAGTAATGGGGTCCGTAGAATCCCCAACATCTTCCTCGCATAGGGGTTGTCCTAGTCCCTCTATCCACTGTAGGTTTACTAACACTTTGTGCTGGAGTATTTCACTGTATCCTGAATTTGGGGAAATTTCTGTTAGTTGGAAAACCGTTATTTTTTCTTTGATAGGGAGGTGGTCTGAATCCTCTCCTTTGGTTGTCGAAAGAGGTCCTCATATTTTCCTTCTTCTTATTTATGTTCCCATTTCTGTGCTGGTTGTGCTCATAGCAGATCCTAGCCTTGTATAAGGCCACTTGTAAGGTCTTGGGTGCATCAAATTCAATTTTGTCTCTGTAGAACATTGGAAGACACCCTAGGAACTGTTGTATTTTTACTTTCTCATCTCTTATGTAGGGTAAGTAGTGTAAAAGTTTCAGTAATGTGTTCATTAATGCATCCATGGTAAGGGAATTTAGTTGCAGCTCATGGAATTCCTTTATCTTGTTATCGAAAAACCTTTCTCACATATAATTTTCTTGAAATATTTTTCCAAAGGTCTTCCACTTGAGTTTTGTTCTCTTTATCTTCTTAGTGTCTCGTAAATATTTCCACCATCTGGCAGCCTTTCCATTCAGATTGTAGATGGACTAACAAGCCTTCATGTATCTAGAATAATCATGCACCTGAAAGTACTTTTTCATAACCAACAACCATTCTTTGGCCTTCTCCCTAGAGTCTAAGTCTGCTTCGAAAGTTGAAGCCTTGATTTTCCTAAACACTCCCTGCAAGTTGTCTTCCTTCTTGTTCTTCTTCTTATGAGGGGAAGATACATGAGAGTCTAAAGAGTGCTCATAGTCATGTCGCAAGGTGTTGGATGAGTTGGAGTGATTTGGTGACTCCTCATGTTTCTTAAATTCTGGGCTATTGTCCCTCTCTTCATGGTGTTGTTTATTCACAATTATATTTGTTGAGTGTGTTTCCTTTCTATGATTTCTCTTTCCAGTTATGGTTTGCAATAATGCTTCGTTTACTTCATACTGTTCTCGTATCTCATTCAGGTTATCATCCTTGAAACTATGGAATTCTACTTGCATGATTTGTATTGTTTTTAACAAATCATAAACTTTGACTGTCCCTAAACTGTCATTCAACTCAACTATCAATTCCTCCTCTTGAGGCGGTGAGTTTAAGTTCCCGTGCTGACTGTATTCTCTCTCAGTATTGACAATGTTTGTCTTGTCTTGAAAAAGTATTCAGTGTGCAAGAAAATAAGTTTTATTAGTTTTCTCATTGTGATTTTGCAATAGTTTTTAAGTAGTGTAGGCTCATAGGCCTTGAGGTTTTGAATCTGGTCTCTGATAGCACTTGTAATGTCCCTCAAAATGAGAATAAAAAAAAATTGTGTAGGGTCCTATATAGACGTAAAACACTTGATATTTTTAAAATTAACTTCAGCACTGAATAAAAACTATGGATATCTTGTTTGTTTACGTTTTGGTTGTGATCATCACGTTGATATTTTACATAGCATTGATCTATTAGCTTTTGATTTCTTTGCACCTTTATTTGTTGGTAAAGTAACCTCATGCATTTTACTTACCCTTACTTACTAGAATGTTTATGCTTGATTTCTGATCTTGGTTCATGATCCAACTCCTATCAATTTGTCTATGCTTTTTTAACAATGATTTACTGTGCCTTACGGTAATTGAATTGAATTATCATTGCATTCCATGAAGGGTCCCTAGGTCTACCAATGTCTGGGATTACTTAGCTTCTGTATAAGCTAATGCATATCTTTATCTTTGGCTACAAGCGACCTTTGAGAAACTTCATTCTATGACTAGTCCAAGAGGATAACTCCTATACTTGAGAAACAATAGCAAGATAAAAAGGTAATAAGGATCAAAGTCCTAAGGTAATGGACAACATAGCACTAAGTCCTAACTCTTACATCTAATTGCCTAATCTCTCACTATAGGGCTTGGGTAAAATATTTAAGTTCTAGTGGAGGAAGTTGTGAATTAAATGAATCCCATGTGACAAGCTTCGTGAGAGGGCTCCACGCTAGCAATCGTATTCCCTCAAAGTTATGGGAGTTACCCTATGAAAAAATCAGAGTCTGGTTGTGTTTGGGGTTTGGGCATTTGGAGGGGGAGGAGCAGATGATCCCTTCCTACTTCTTTGGTAGAGGAGATGAACTGCACATGACCACAACTTCGCTCTTGGTCTGTGCACACACATTGTAGAGGGGCTTCTATGTTTAAGCTCAGGTAACGTTGCTTTCACTTCACTACAGTTTAGCTTTATATGCAACAGTCCCTAATTCATTATGCTAATTGAATTTCATTCTTACTCTTGCATGCCAGGGAAGGATTCACTTGCTACTTGGAGTTTTGTTCGTTTAGAAAGAAGAGGATTCTAGTGCGCATGGCCCTGGTAATCCCCAGGTCCATTGGAGACCACTTCCCTCCATGAGATACTTTAGAGAGGGTTTCCTTTATAGTCTGTATTTATGGGTTTAAGGTAATGTGAGTTTCGATGGATGCACTATTTGGAGAGACAAGGAGTTTGGCGATACTTTCTGAGTGTGATGGGCATGCTCTGTTTGAAATTGTTTTTCCCTATTGGGTTTATGGGTGCCCAACTATGTTAATTTATGCTTCAGGGTGAACATCTGGATGCTTAAGACTCTAGTGGTCCTATGCAGTGTTTTCTAGAAATTCCTACGGGCTTGGGTCTATAATCTAATGTATACTCAGGTAATTTATTTGCTTACAGGTTTAATTCAGACTGAGAAATTTGAACTCTATTGTTTATGCTGTTTTTGTTGGAACTACGTTCTTAATGGTTTTATCTATATATTTTTCTGGTTTATAATTATTGTGTTGATCAATAACTACTGTGTTTAATTATTTAAATTTCTACCTCGCTTTCTTAATTTGTTAATCTGGAACTATATGTTTAAATTTTTGAGTGTTGTGCTATCAATGGGATTTGATTTTGTGACCTATCGTTTTTGCTGTGTGGCCCTAATAATTTTATCTAGGGTTTGGTTTTTGTTTAAGGGAATGGATGCCTGGTTTCCAGCTTATCTTTCCCTTATCAACATTCTAAGTGATTCATATGGAATCAATGGGAATCGATTCAGTCTACGCTGGGAGTGTGACCCTTGATAGTGGATGATTTTTTGTGGTACATGGGATTTGATCTTGGATCTACACTAAGCGTGATCCCAAGTCTGCATTAAGTAGCAACTTCGTTCTTTAAACTGTGTATAGGTAGCAATGGTATTTGATTCTCGGTCTGCATGAAATAGCGACCTCATGATGTCTGTGTGTTTGTGTTCCTTGAATCATGGAATTTTGATGATAAACAAAATGTTTATAATAATAATTGAAAGGTTTCTTTTGTCATGAAGTTTATATGGTTTTTTTTTGTTTAGTGGATATTTCATATATGTTGAATGGTTATTGGTTAAAAGTTTTGGTATTTCAGTTTATTAATATATATCATTTATAAATATCTATTAATAACCTACCAGAGTTTAGGAACTAGGTTCCATAAATCCTGATCTGGGATTTCCTCTCTACGTGGGTGATAATGGGATTTTTCTCCCTAATAATGTATGAATGAGATATTTCTCAAGAGATAACCCATAACCATGGCTAAATATTTCTGCTAATTATCTTATCAGTAAATCAAATATTTTAGTTTCAATAATATGTAAGTATTGCATGATAAATAATTGGAAATGATATTTCTGACAATATTAATTTCAAATGGAAACATTCTTTCAAAACAACTTTTAATGAGTATAATACTGATACAAAATATCATATGAACATTGTAACCTAATAGGAATTAATACTGATCTATAACATAAAATTTTCGAGATATAGTAATGAAAAACTGAAGATACTTATCAGTATTTTATTGCAATCCGACTGAATTGGTAACTGCCACATTCCACCCAACCATAGACCTCAAACTGTTCCTGGTTTGTTCCACATCTCTCCTCCGAGCCAAAATGAGCATGAAAAGAAATAGAAGACTAGGGTAGACAATTTGCTATCTTCCTTACTAACAACAGAGTAGTCATAAGGTCTGTTTACCAGCTCTTTGTGTGAATATTTTATAACATAACTTCCATGGATTTCCCACAATCCTCTTTCTAGGACACCCCAAATATCAGACAATCTAGTGTTTGAGAGGTCAGATTCATGGTTGAACCCTCCAGTGAACTTGGAAACACTCCCCCCCTGCAACGTTCCTCTATTTTCTACTTAAAGGATTTTTATGAGGAATGGATTCTAGGATTTTAGGTTCTAAATCACTCAACTTGTTTGCTAGACACACCGATAGTTTTGTTTTTATCTTTAATTAATAATTTGGTTTATTTTAATCCTCACAATTGATTTTTTATCTTTAAAATATGAATTTTACACACCTAATCTCTAGTTGGTGTTTAGTCATCAATTACTTGACCATTCTAAACTCTTGCATGCTCACTCCCTCTTGGATTGGCAATCCTAATCAGTTTCATGAAAGAATAAAATAATAATAATTGTTTGAGTTTTAAATAAATATTCAAATGGATTACTGATGCTCCAGTGCTCCCAGCTCAATATCAGTTAATCATCCTAAGTCTAAGTGCTCCATAGCATTACTGCTAAACACTCAATCCAAAAATAGTGCTTCCAGAGCCCACTTGCTCAACACTTTTCAGTCAACCCTCTTAGTGCTATAGAGCTTATGCTCAACACTAGTTTAAAATGGTTCAGATGTTCCCTAGTTCACTTAACTCACATCTTTTAATAATTTTGTTGTTATTCAGAGCTCACATCCTCAACACAAAAATAACAGTTTTAGGTGCTCCAAAGTTCATTTAACTCATCATGTCTCAAAAACAAATAAGTTTGTAAAAAAAAATAACTTTTCCACTATGTACGTTTGTGGTCAACTTGTAGGAGGGATAACTTTTCCATATGTAATCCGCTTGAGCCAATCTTTGAACCACTAGAAAGGTATAAGAGTGTATAATCACCTCATGTCCCATTTCACTAGTGAGGGGGTTGTTTATCCCAAAAAAATGCCATTCAAACCCTCAAATAGCCCCTAGAAGGCTATGTACCCCAAACTTGTAAAATGAGGCTTTTTGATCAAATGGGCCCTAGAAACCAATTTATCCATTCTTCTTAGATCAAAAGCTGCAAATAGGTGATAAATTATATATTAATCCATTTTGGATTACACCTCCCAATTTTGATATTCTTTTGGTCCCTGAAACCTTTTACAAAATAAGGTGAGAAAATGTTTCCTCTACCTTCTCCTTGGAGTACCTTTTAGCCTTGCTTGGATGTTTTCCTTTAAATCCCACATTCCGTAGTTCATACTATCCTCACCTATTATTTTTGGACTTATTCTGCAACATTGTGTCTTCTATTCACTATGCTTGACTTAATGGTTGTGGATCATGATCTTCTTGCTTTATAGTTCATTTTTAGCCATGTATGGATCCTAGGAGATGACGGGAGGTGGGGGGGATTTCCCCCCATTATAGTCTCCATGGAGGGTCCATGGTGGGGTGGCAACTACTTTTGGGATCCTTCCTTGGTGGGCCTCGGGGGCACCTCCCTTGTGGAGAAAATTTTGAAAAAATGCCTTGTAAAGTGTTGTAATTTCATAATCATGACTTGGTCAATAATGGGTGATTTATAAGCCCATGGTATTGGGTATCTCGTGGTATTTTCCTATGGTAATATCTATTTAAAAGGAAGGCATTGTAATATGACTGTATATTGTAGTATTTTAAGTATCTATATGATTGTGTGTGAGAGAGTGTAAGAGAGTGAAGAGGAAGTTGTAATGGATGTGTTGCGGGTCGTATCCCTTCATGTGCTAGAAAGATTAATAGAAAGGACTAGCAATTTATTTGTGGACATATCCCATATTGGGTGAACCCCGTTATTATTGTTTCCTCTCATGTATTGTGTTTATGTGTTTTATTTTTGCATCTTTTTTTATGATATTGTTATGCAATCATGTTTTCTAACATGAACCTTTGGTGCTAAGTACTCCACAGAAGGTAATACCTCCTTGGGTTCCTAATCAAACATGGAAATTTCTTAGAGTTTTAAATTTTCCACATTCACTATATGTTGATGTATATGTAACTTCAGAATGTATTTCATCTATGTATTTCATATATATTTATTGTACCCTTATAAGAGATGTGTCATTCCTCTATAAGGAAGTGTCGTCATGTGGATTGACAAGTGTTGCAAGTGTGTGTAATTGTCGATGGGTTATTAGACCACCATGTGTGGGGTCGGGCCTAAAATATATATTATATTATGGATGTATCTAGATAGACAAGTCGGCCCTATAGTGTAACTGGGAAAACAGGTTAGTATAAATAGAGATTGGGAGATCTCTATTTTTATCATTCAGAAAGTCACACTTCTCTCACTCAGAAAGTGGCGCACTAGTGAGGAGGAGGATCATCTACTACTAGGAGACTATCTCAAGTGTATTTTGGTTGTACTTTGGTTGAGCCATTGCTCTCTCTATCTCTGAGGAAGTTGTGGGGTTTTTCACCTTAGGGTTTTCCCCACGAAAACTCTGTGTCTCTTGTCTCTCATGATTTTGATTCTTGTGATGATTGACATGCTTGTTATGATTGATATGCATTGATATACTGTACATGTTATTATCTCAGTAAAGATCCTAGAGTATTGTGAATTAATGCTCAAAATTTAACATGGTATCAGAGCTAACCTGAGAAGAAGACATTTTGCAGTGACAGAAACTTGAGTCTCTTGTTTATTGGGTTTCTCTCCATAGTTTTTGGAAAAGCAGTATAGTAGATTGACTCTACGCATCAAGGAGAATCCATCTGTCCAATCAAAATTCAATTCTGAGCATTTTCAAATTTGGCCCTAAAAATTAGGGTTTCCACAAAAATAGGAATTTCTGAAATCTGAAGACATAGATGGAAGCTCCTTGCAAACATCGAAGTTTAGAGCTTTGGATCGAGATTTTTGGCTGGGTAGATCTCCGGGAAACTCAAACCCTAATTCAGGGCTCTCCCTAGTGAACTCGAGAGGACAAAAAGGAAAATCTGAAGGGTAAAGCTTTGCTGATCTCAAATTTTGAATACACTAGGCTGATCATCTCATCAAGGCACATCTTTCTATCCTTTCAGAAAGTTGAAATTCACATTTTGAATTTTTAGGGTTTTTCTGACAAACCCTAATCCGGGACCAGATCCAATTTTCAGCATTTCAAGTGGTAAGACCTAAATCTTTTCTATTTCCATTTGAAGTACTCTTTAAGATGTCTCACCACACCAAGCTTGAGGATAATCTTGAAGGGGATGATAACTTCCGAGCTTGGAAGTATAGGATTGGGTTAATCCTGGAAGAGAATGAGTTGGACTCATATATAAAAGAAGACATCCCTATCCCATAGGATGAAGAGGCTAAAGTATTACATAAGAAGAACTTGGTCAAGGCAAAGAGAATCATTGTTGATTCTATCAAAGACCATCTCATACCCCATGTGTCTTCTCTAAAGACACCCAAAGAGATGTTTGACTCTTTGGCCAAGCTATTTGAAGGGAAGAACATAAATCGGAAGATGACCCTGCAGAACCAATTGAAAGGAGTAAAGTTTCAGAATGGAGAAACCATTCAATCTTATTTTTCAAGGGTCTCCCACATCAAGGAATGACTAGAAGCAGTGGATGAAATGGTGGAAAATGGTGAAGTTGTCATGACCACTCTGAATGGCTTACCTAGGTTATGGGACTCCTTCATTCAAGGAATCTGTGCAAGAAATAAGTTGATTTCCTTGAGCAGGCTATGGGAAGAATGCTCACAAGAAGAAGCAAGGCTTGTTGCACGAGAAGAAAAGATGGGGAATGAAGATCAAGCTCTCACAGCTCACACCAAGAAAGGGAAGTCCAAGAGAGAGCCATCTCACTCCAAGAAATATTCACATCACTTCAAAGAAAGAAGAATATGCTTCACCTGTAATGAAAAAGGACATATTGCCATAAATTGTCCTAAGAACAAGAAAGACAACAACAACTTCAACAAGAAGAAGAAGGGCAGCAAAAGAAGGTTTCATGCTCATGCTGCCGAGGATGATGAACCTCCCAAGAAGAAGGCTAGAGCAGAAAGTGATGATGATAACTCATCAAGCGAAGAAGAGTATGTTGTAATCTCTGCTCTCACAGGTACTATCTCCCATGGTTGTAATGATTGGTTAATTGACAGTGGGGCTTCAAAACACATGACTGGGTTTAAAGAATCCTTTGTTAACCTATCTGAACATGAGTCACCCCATAAGGTGAAACTTGGGGATGACTACCAATACCCTATCAAAGGAAGTGGTGAGGCCTCCTACAATCTAGACTCTGGGAAGTCTTTGAAGATGAAAGATGTTTTGTATGTACCTCAGCTCAAGAAGAATCTACTCTCCATATCCGCATTGGATGCAAAAGGTATGAGGGTTGCATTTGTGGATGGCCAAGTCCTAATGTGGCCAAAACGTCAAACTATTGATGATGCAGTAGTGATTGGAGAGCAAGAGGGAGGATTGTATAAATTGAAGGGACAACCTGAACATGCCATGGTACATGACTCCATGGAGCCAAGTGAACTTTGGCATAGAAGACTTGCACATATGCACTACAGGGCATTACCAATTGCAAGTAAGGCTATAGAAGGTCTTCCTGAAATCAAGACCAAACATGAAGGTTTTTGCAAAGGATGTGCAAGAGGAAAGAACATTAAGAAGGCATTTCCAAGCAGTGAAAGCAAGGCAAAAGATATCTTGGAAATCATCCACTCAGATGTATGTGGTCCTATGTCATCCAGTTCTCTAAGTGGGTATGTTTACTATGAGGTGTTTGATAAGTTCAAGGAATTCAAAACCTTGATGGAGAATTAAACTGACAAGAAGATCAAAATATTCAGATCTGACAATGGTGGAGAATTCACCTCAAGTGACTTCAAGAAGCTTTGCAGTGATTCAGGGATTAAGAAGGAGTTGATTGCTCCTTATAATACTCAATAGAATGGAATTGCAGAAAGGAAGAACAAAACAATCATGGAAGCAACAAGGGAAATGCTGCATGACCAAGATCTACCTATGCATCTAGGGGCAAAAACAACTAGAACAACTGTATATGTGCAGAACAGAACACCCCACAAGATATTGGACAACAAGATACCAAAAGAGGTCTTTTCTGGTAAGAAACCTGAAGTCAGCCATCTCAGAATATTTGGTTGTCCAGTATACACTCATGTCCCAAAAGAAAAGAGGACTAAACTAGATCCTTCAGGAAAGAAGGGTATCTTTGTGGGTTACGTTGAAAGCTCAAAGGCTTATAGAATATACTTTCCAGGGTTCAAGAAGATTGATGTCAGCAAGGATGAATATAAGTTCAAGGACAGGTAATCCAGGAAACAAAGATCAAGAGGGAGCACACTCCAGCAGCTCCTGCAAGGATGCAGATTTTCAGAGGGAGTTGACCATCTTCCTACATTCCACAACAGAAAGGTGTAGAAGAAGCTACTTCATCAGCTCCTGCTAGGAAGTAAAGACTCAGAGGGAGTCCACCCAACAAACAAACAAAGATAAGTATTTCAATTATCATTTCTTGCCTATTTTTGTTTAAATAATATTATGCTAATGTTCCTAGACTTAGGAGATGTATTGTGCATATTAGAATGATTGCATTAATGAATAGTATACTACTAATATGCATGTGATGGGTAAGTGGCCTATGGCACTGTACAACATTTCAGTCCTACTTATCTAGAATGAAACCTCTTTGCTGACATGTTCGGAGTAGTGCAAACTCTTAACAATGTTCTGGTAGAGACTGGAAGGCATCTAGAAAGTTGTGGAACATGGATAAATGTTGTATTGAAGCATTGGGTAAGATAATTGCATGACATATTTCTTTATGTGTAAAGAATTTGTTCTGAAAATTATGAGATGTTTCTAATCATGCAATTTAACTTGTTTTGTAGGAAAGACCGTATATCTTCACCTACAAAAGAAGGACTACAACATTTGTTCCGGCAACAAAGATATCTATTGAAGATATTGAAGTTCCCAGGATCTGGGATGAATAAATGGAATTCCATGATCCGTCGATCATGAAGATGATGTTTGGGATGCAGTCCCAAGACCTGATAGGGAGTCACATGTGTGCAGATTGAAGAAATCCTTGTATGGCTTGTAGCAAGCTCCCAGAACTTGGTGTGATACAAAAAGGAAGCTTGCTGCTGAGCTCGATATGAAAGATTTGGGAATGATGCATTATTTCCTAGGTATGGAGGTGTGGCAGAGTGCAGGTGGGATCTTCCTTGGTCAAGCGAAGTACATAGTAGATATCCTGAAGAGATTCGGGATGATGGATTGCAAGGCCATGGCCACACCTATGGCATTGAATATGAAGCTTCTATGTGATGCTTCATCTGAGCCGGTTGATGTCTCTATGTATCATCAGATGATTGGGTCCTTGATGTACCTGACGAACACGAGACCAGATATTTGCTTTGCTGTGAACACATTGAGCCAGTTCCTGACGGATCCGAGGAGTGTTCATCTGGTTGCTGTAAAGCATGTTCTGAGGTACCTGATGGGTACAGTGGATTTTGGGCTGAAGTATGAAGCGAATCAAAAGTTTAACCCGCAGGGTTATGTTGATTCAGATTGGGATGGCAGTGCTGCAGATAGGAAGAGAACATATGGATGCTGCTTCAGTATGGGATCAAGTGTGATCTCTTGGTTTAGCAGGAAGCAGTCCTATGTAGCACTGAGTACAACTGAGGCAGATTATGTTGCATCATGTTCAGCTAGTTGTGAGGTAGTATGGCTACGGAAGCTACTGCCTGAGTTATTTGATCTCCCATTGGATGCTACTGGTATCTTCTGCGATAACCAGAGTTGTGTTAAGCTGTCTGAGAACCTAGTGTTTCATGATAGGTCGAAACACATAGAGATCAAATATCACTATATCAGGGATATGGTGCAGAGAGGATCTGTGAAGCTCCTGTATGTTGCGATGGACGAGCAGATTGTAGATGTGCTGATGAATCCACTAGCCAGGGTGAAGTTCGAGTACTTCAGGGAGAGGCTTGGATTTCTTCAGATCGAGGACACTTCGAGGAAGAAGTGATGGGCACATTTGCTGAAGCCATTCCAAGCATGTTGGAAGGAGGATCCTTCGCATGGCTATGGATGTAAGCACTGGATGATGAGCATTAGGATGATGTTCTAGTTTCTGCTTTGTATGATGAGTTAGATCATTTATATGTATATGTATGTACGTATCATGTTGGATGTTGGATATGATCAGTTGGATCATTTATATGTATGTATGCATCATGTTGGATGTTGGATATGATCGGTTGGATCCTTTATATGTATTTTGTATATGCATCATGTTGGATGCTTGGACCATGTATCTGTATATGTATCAGGTGGATACACTATGTATGATGATATGTATTAGGTAGATACTTGGTGTTCATTAGATGGATGCATTGTATGATCAAGGTGATCGTGGATGACGAGCTTCTCCATATGACATGCAGCAGGATGTTGCAGTGATGATGATCAGGATGATGTATGGTGAGTATTAGATGATACTTTGTGGCCGTGGATTAGGTTGTGTAGATGAGCATGTCTGGGAGATCCTATAGGTTGGAGTTGCATACCCATAATAGCCTGGGATGCTCTTCCGAGACATTGCTCTGGGAGGACATGTAATTTTTTCCCTGGGAGATCTTCAGGTCAGATTTGTGTACCCGTAACATCCTGAGATGCTCTTGCGAGGTTTTGTCCTATGGCATGTAATTTGCTCCTAGGAGATCTGGACAGGATGAAAAAGGCCTCAGATGCTTCAGCCAGGTTTTTCCATGACCACATGTAATTTGCTCTTGGAAGATCTGGACAGGATGAAAAAGGCCTCAAATGCTTCAGCCAGGTTTTGTGGTGGACCACATGTAATTTGCTCCTGGGAGATCTCGACAGGATGAAAAAGGCCTCAGATGCTTCAGCTAGGTTTTGTGGTGAGATCACATGTAATGTGCTCCTGGGAGATCTGACAGGTAGAGCTGTGTGCTCGTAACATCTTGGGATGCTTCAGCCAGTTTTTGTGATGGGTCACATCTAATGTGCTCCTGGGAGATCCGACAAGTAGAGCTGTGTGCTCGTAATAGCCTGGGATGCTGCAGCCAGGTTTTGTGACGCATGTAATAAGTCCTGAGGATTCCACAGTATGGCTAGTGATGATGAAGACCTACAGGTGGTGGGCCTACATCCAGTATGAAAAAGGACTGGCTCTGTAGAACTTCCTATGACGAGTAGATTCAGAGATTGGTTGAAATAGCAGCAGCAGTGACGATGATGATGACGATGATCCTGAGAAGAAGACTTGTCTAGCAGAACTGTGTCGAGAAATACCTTCCTAGTTAAGAGGGAGTGTTGATGTATATGTAACTTTGGAATGTATTTCATCTATGTATTTCATATATATTTATTGTACCTTTATAAGAGATGTGTTATTCATCTATAAGGAAGTGTCATCATGTGGATTGACAAGTGTCGCAAGTGTGTGTACTTGTCGATGGATTATTAGACCACCATGTGTGGGGTCGGCCCTAAAATATATATTATATTATGGATGTATCTAGATAGACAAGTCGGCCCCATAGTGTAACTAGGCAAACATGTTAGTATAAATAGAGATCGGGAGATCTCTATTTTTATCATTCAGAAAGTCACACTTCTCTCACTCAGAAAGTGGCACACTAGTGAGGAGGAGGATCATCTGCTACTAGGAGACTATCTCAAGTGTATTTTGGTTGTACTTTGGTTGAGCCATTGCTCTCTCTATCTCTGAGGAAGTTGTGGGGTTTTTCACCTTAGGGTTTTCCCCACGAAAACTCTGTGTCTCTTGTCTCTCATGCTTTTGATTCTTGTGATGATTGACATGCTTGTTATGATTGATATGCATCGATATACTGTACATGTTATTCTCTCAGTAAAGATCCTAGAGTATTGTGAATAAATGCTCAAAATTTAACACTATAGAGTAAATGTACATGTATGGTGGTAGACTAAGTATGTAGGTATTATATCCCACCTTCTCCAATACCTCAAAATGGCCATATCTCAAAGAATTTATCTTCTTACAAAGACCCAATAGTCTTTCCTTATTTAGGTGTAACCATACTTTGTCTCCATTAGAGAAAATTTGGGGTCTAAAATGAGACTCATAAGAATATGAGACACCGTGTAAGAAAGCAATCAACCTCATAATAAAAAGAGCCATTGAATTCAAGAACAAATAGCATTTCAAGAAAAGTGTCAACCATAATTGTTGACATAGTATATTTGACATTAAAAAGACTAATTTTTTAATTTGTATTTTCAACATATCTCCATATCATTTTACTCAAATTTTGAGCGGGAAAATTTGTTGGATGCGAAATTAAGTTCCGCATCCAACAAGTACCCACATTGCATACTTTTGAGGTACCCCACCCCATGAAAAATGAGAAATACATAAAAAATAACATGTTTTTATGTATTTCTCATTTTTCGTGGAATGGGTACCTCAAAGGTATGCAGTGTGGTTACTCGTTAGATTTGGAATTTAATTCTACATCCAACAAGTGCTCCTGCTCAAAATTTGAGTAAAATGACAGGGAGATATGTTGAAAATACGAAGAAAAAAGGTAGTTTTTTTCTCTTTTTCTAAAAAATTCATAAATATTTTTTTTTTTTATGTTAAGTATTATTTTGTTATTTTCCTTAGCAGACCCATTTTAGACTTCAAATTTTCTCTAATGCCACTTTAAATGATTTTCAGCACTATGCTGGTCATGCCTAGCCTTGTATTTTTCTAATGACTTCTTAAATGCTTCATAGACTTGCAAATGGATCTACCTAGTATAATAAATGGAATTTTCAACTCTAAATGCTTCACTTGTGGTGTCTTCCTTCACTCCCCCCTTTCTATGCATAAAAAACATCTAGAGGTGAAGGTTGAAAGTATCCAAAACAAGTTTCAAAAGATGACTTGTTAAAGGAAGTGCGGAGTACTTCGTTATAAGAGTGTTGAATGCAGATTAATTTTTCATCCCAAGCTTTCAGATCCATATAATTGTAACCCCTCAAAAGTTTTACCAAATTCCTATAGACTAATTTTATCAACCCATATATATGTGGATGTAATGTTGTATATCTCTTCAACTTGATGTCAATTTTCTCCCAAAGTGTAGTCCTGAAGGAACTCGAAAAATTGGTATCTCTATCTTAGATGATGCTCTTGGGTATCCCAAGGTGCACCAAGGCCCGTTCAAATGACATGTTTGTTGATTCTTATCCTTTGTTTGTCTTTTTACAAGGCATAAGAATGCAAATCTTGTTGAATTTGTCAACTATCACAAATAATTAGTCATGTCCCTTCCTAGTTGTTGGAAGACCACTCACAAAATCAATATAAATTCTCTCCCATGATATCGTAAGAATAGGTCGGGGATGGTGTAGACCTTGAATCCTCTTATTGATATTTCTTGTGCAATAATGTATACATCCTCTAATAACTCAAGCTACATCTTCTTTCACTTTAGGCCTTTAAACATACCTCTATAAGTTTGCAACTATATTCCTTACACCAAAATTCCCTACAACTTTGTAGGTGTGCATCTCTCTGATAAGTTGAAATCTCTTTCCTTTAGAAACACAGAGCTTTTCCATCTTGTAGATTAACAAATATGGGAGATGATAATCATCCGTGTTGTCACCTTCTTCTACATGGAATTTGTTAAATTTTCTGAATTTACTTCAATATGATCTAGGATCTTAACTGAGAGAACAACATGTACAGCATATCTACAGCATATCAATCATGGAGACAATAATGCAAGCACACAAGAGACACAAAGATTTACTTGGGGAAAACCATAAAGGTGAAAAACCCCAATAACTTCCTCAGAGATAGATAGAGCAATGATACAACCAACCAAGAGAGATAACCATAACCTAGCAGCAGATCCTCCTCCTCCATAAGTGCGCCACTCCTCCTTGAGTGCATGTGTGAGAAGTGAGTGTGTTAATAGAGTGCCTCCCGCACTCTATTTATACTTGACTTGACTTGCCTTTTTACCTAACTCATGTAGGCTCGAACTTAACCACATAACATAATGCTGACTGGGCCGACCCCCAATAGGGTGGTCTAATAACCCTTTGACCCACATGGCCAACCGCCAATAGGGTGGTCTAATAACCCTTCGACCCACATGACTTATACAGGGCCGACCCCAACAAGGTGGTCTAATAACCCATCAAGTATAAGTTACGACATTTACAATATAAATGACGACACTTCCTTATAGAGGAATAATACCATCTCTATAGGAATACAATATACATATATGTGAAATACATTCCGAAGTTACATATACATCAACACTCCCTCTTAACTAGGAAGGTATTTCTCAGCACAGTTCTTCTAGCACAAGTCATCTTCTCTGGATCATCGTCACTGGATAATCGTCATCGAGTCATCATCATCGTCATTGCTACTGCTATCTCAATCAATCTCTGAATCTACTCGTCATAGGAAGTTCTACAGAGCCAGTCCTTTTTCATATTGGATGTAGGCCCACCACCTGCAGGTCTTCGTCATCACTGGCCATACTGTGGAATCCTCAGGACTTTTACGTGCGTCACAAAACCTCGAAAGAGCATCCCAGGCTGTTACGAGCACACAGCTCTACCTATAGGATCTCCCAGGGCAACGAATTACATGTGACCTCACCACAAAACCTCGCAAGAGCATCCCAGGCTGTTACGAGCACACAGCTCTACCTATAGGATCTCCCAGGGCAACGAATTACATGTGGTCATGGCAAAACCTCGCAAGAGCATCCCAGGACTGATTACGGGCACACAGCCCAACCTATCGGATCTCCCAGGGAAACGAATTACATGCCATAGGACAAAACCTCGCAAGAGCATCTGCCAGATATCCCAGGGCACTATTATATGCCATAGGCAAAACCTCGAAAGACTATCTGCAGATCTCCCAGGGCAACGAATTACATGTCCTCCCAGAGCAAAACCTCGAAAGAGCATTTGCCAGATGTCCCAGGGCACCGAATTACATGCCATAGGAAAAACCTCGAAAGACCATCTGCAAATCTCCCAGGGCAACGAATTACATGCTCATCTGCACAACCTGATCCACGGCCATAGAGTATCAACCTCATACTCACCATACATCATCCTGATGTATCCATGATCATCCTGATCATCATCACTGCAACGTCCTGTTGCATGTCATCTGGAGCAACATCCTGAAGCTCGTCATCTATGATCATCCTGATCATCACTGCAACATCCTGTTGCATGTCATCTGGAGCAACATCCTGAAGCTCGTCATCTATGATCATCCTGATCATCACTGCAACATCCTGCTGCATGTCATCTGGAGCAACATCCTGAAGCTCGTCATCTATGATCATCCTGATCATCACTGCAACATCCTGCTGCATGATCCACCTGATCATCAATGCATCTACCTGATGCATACCAAGTATCATACATGATCCTCCTGATCATCAATGTATCCACCTGATACAAATACATGATACATATCATCATACATGATCCTCCTGATCATCAATGCATCTACCTGATGCATACCAAGTATCTACCTGATACATATCATCATACATGATCCTCCTGATCATCAATGCATCTACCTGATACATATCATCATACATGATCCTCCTGATCATCAATGTATCTACCTGATACAAATACAAATACATGATACATATCACCATACATGATCCACCTGATCATACAATGTATCCACCTGATACATATACAGATACATGGTCCAAGCATCCAACATGATGCATATACAGATACACATGATCCAACTGATCATATCCAGCATCAACATGATGCGTACATACATACATAAAAATGATCCAACTGATCATATCCAGCATCCAACATGATGCGTACATACATACATAAAAATGATCCAACTGATCATATCCAGCAGAAACCAGAACATCATCCTGATGCTCATCATCCAGTGCTTACATCCATAGCCATGTGAAGGATCCTCCTTCCAACATGCTTGGAATGGCTTCAGCAAATGTGTACATCACTTCTTCCTCGAAGTGTCCTCGATCTGAAGAACGCCAAGTCTCTCTCTGAAGTACTCGAACTTCACCCTGGCTAGTGGCTTCGTCAGCACATCTGCAATCTGCTCGTCCATCGCAACATACAAGAGCTTCACAACTCCTCTCTGCACCATATCCCTGATATAGTGATATTTGATCTCTATGTGTTTCGACCTGTCATGAAACACTGGGTTCTCGGACAGCTTCACACAACTCTGGTTATCACAGAAGATACCAGTAGCCTCCAACGGGAGATCAAATAACTCAGACAGTAGCTTCCGTAGCCATACTGCCTCACAACTAGCTGAACAGGCTGCAACATACTCTGCCTCAGCTGTGCTTAGTGCTACGCAGGACTGCTTCCTGCTAAACCAAGAGATCACACCTGATCCCATACTGAAGCAACACCCAGATGTGCTCTTCCTATCTACAGCACTGCCAGCCCAATCTGAATCAACATAACCCTGTAGGTTAAACTTTTGATTCGCCTCATACCTGAGCCCATAATCCATTGTACCCTTCAGGTACCTCAGAACATGCTTTACAGCAACCAGGTGAACACTCCTCGGATCCGTCAGGAACTGGCTCAATGTGTTCATAGCAAAGCAAATGTTTGGTCTCGTGTTCGTCAGGTACATCAAGGACCCAATCATCTGATGGTACATGGAGACATCAACCGGCTCAGATGAAGCATCACATAGAAGCTTTAGATTCAATGCCATAGGTGTGGCCATAGCCTTGCAGTCCATCATCCCGAACCTCTTCAGGATCTCTATTGCATACTTCCCTTGTCCAAGGAAGATTCCACCACTCTGCCACACCTCCATGCCAAAAAACAAATAGTGCATCATCACCAAGTTCTTCATCTCGAACTTGGTAGTAAGCTTCTGCTGCGTGTCGGCAATCAAACTATTTTCACGTGTAACAAACAGGTTATCTGCATACAAAAGTAGTATCATTGGATTTCCTTCCTCAACCTTGTAGTAAAGGTTGGAATCCACTTTACTCTTGGTAAATCCCAAACTGGATAGAAAGCTGTCTATCCTACCATACCAAGTTCTGCACACATATCTGACTACACCATGCTGTCTTGAAATCCATCTGGTGTATCTACTATTTCATCACTTTTATATTTCTCAATGCTGTCATCTACAATATGCTTGATTTGATAGTTCCATTTGGAAGTCATAACAAACTTCCCTTCGCGTCTTGGGATTACATCCCAAACATCATTCTTCATGATCGACGGATCATGGCATTCTATTTCTTCATCCCAGATCCTGGGAACTTCAATATCTTCAATAAATATCTTTGTTGCTAGAACAAATGTTGTAGTCCTTTTGTAGGAGATGGCATACGATCTTTCCTACACAACAAGTTAAATTGCATGATTAGAAAACATCTCATAGTTTTCAGAACAAATTCTTACACATAAAGAAATATGTCATATAGTCATGCAATTATCTTAGCCAATGCTTCAATACAACATTTATCCATATCCCATAACTTTCTAGATGCCTTCCAATCTCTACCAGAACATTGTTAAGAGTGTGTACAACTCCCAACATGTCAGCAAAGAGGTTTCATTCTAGATAAGTAGCAATGGAATGTTGTTCAGTGCCATAGGCCACTTACCCATGTATATTAGTAGTATACTGTTCATCAATGCAACTATACATATCCTAAGTCTAGGAACATGAGCATATACATCATTGAACAATTTTATTTAAACAAACACATATGCAAGAAATTAAAATACTTATCTTTGTTTGTTCGTTGGGTGGACTCCCTCTGAGTCTTTGCTTTCTTGCAGGAGCTGCTGGAGTCCTAATCTGCAGTAGCTTCTTCTACACCTTTCTGTTGTGGAATGTAGAAAGATGGTCAACTCCCTCTGAATATCTGCATTCTTGCAGAAACTACTGAAGTGTACTCCCTCTTGATCTTTGCTCCCTGGATTACCTGTCCTTGAACTTATATACATTCTCGATCCCTATGCATGCTTGTTAGTATCATCATTGTGTTATCCTCTAGGTCTAATATAAAATCATACATTCATTAGTATACTATTAAAACACAATAATCTCAAGCATGTATAGTCATGATCATTTCAAACAAAAATAGTAAGCATTATTATTCAAGGTTTATGCAGGATTCTTATGGTTAGTCAAATCATAAGAGACATAACATATCTAAACCTATAATTACTCAAACCTATGACTCTTCAGGTTAGTTGAATCATCAATCAAGATAAGAGATATAATATGCATAAAACCTGTGATTATTCAAACCTATACCTTCATGATTCTTCTGGTTAGTCATATCATCAATTATGGTAAGAAACATAATATGCATACAACCATGATTATTCAAACGTATGACTTCATGAATAATCATTATCAACAACAGTATAAGATCCTAACACAAGGTAGGATTCTATCTTGATATAGGAAAAAATACCTGGATTAGCATGCTAGCTATTTATGTCTAACATACTCACATGATGTCTTCTTGTTCTTCTTCAATGACTTGTGCTAGTAACCTGTATATCTCATAGGTTAACTATTACAAAATCAAGTTATACATACCTCGTAAATGGATCTTCTATGAGATCCATGACAATGGATGAATCTTTGTCCTCATGTTATCATGATCATATGTTCTTGGACCAGAACATGATCTGTCTTTCTTGGTGTACCTTTCATGTTAGTAAACAACATAAACCTCATACAACACCATAATGCATTAGTACAATCATAAGTGTCAACACCCTAACCAATGAATATCTTCTATCATGCATTCATAATTTTGTTAAGGTGATACAACAAATCTAAAATCAAAATTGTACTAACCGTAATAACATGAAGACAAACATACCATAAACTTAATCATGGACAAATATCGAAACATACCTCGATGAGTCATACCTATCGAGATCGCTTGTAATCTTCTTATGTAAGGCCTTATCCTCATCTCCCTTTGAGACAGGAACTTCTTCACTTATGCAGGTGATCAATCCATCTTCTTCTAGGATTAACCCAATCCACTTGATTTGCAAGAACTGAACCTTGAGCTGGATATGGGTTTGTCAGAGAAACCCCAAAAATTCAAACTTTGAATTTCAAACTTCTGACAGGATAGAAATATGTGCCTTGATGAGCTGATCAAGTTGGTATATTCTGAAATTGAAAACTGCAAAGTTTCACTCCTCAATTTTGCTTTTGAAACTTCTGGATTCACTGGACGTGACCCTGAACTGGGGCTTGATGAATCCCACTCTTCTGCCCAATCAAAATGTTTGATCCAAAGCTAGAAGCTTCTATTTTTCTGAGGAGCTTCCAGCCGTGGTCACAGATTTCAAAAATTCCCATTTTTACAGAAGCCCTAATTTTCCACTTTTCTGATCAAAGTCCCGAACTAGGGTCTAATCAAGCCCGGCCTTCTGCCCAACCAAAAATTCTGATCTTGGTCTCTAAATTTCTATTTTGATGAGTAGCATCCAGCCGTGGTCTCTGATTACAAAAATTCCAACTTTCTCCAAAGCCCTAAATTCCGGAAGCCATGAATGAAGGTACCAAAAAATAATTCTGTTTTGATAGAAATATGTACCTGATTGTTTCTGGTGTAACTCCAAAATTTTTGATCCACAGGGTCTGAAAAAGTTTCCTGAGCTAGCCTATCCTGTTATCTTTCCGTCCTGACAGGTCTGACCTCAATTGGATTCTCTGAGAGAGAGTTATGCCAAATGTCGCAACGTGACCTGTTTTGGGATAAAACAGGAGAGCGAACTTGTACGGCGTGCCACGTGTCACTGTTTTAACTTCGGCCTCTGAAAATTTTTCTGAGATAGCTCGGCCTATTACCTTTCCATCCTGACAGGTCTGACCTCAATTGGACTCTCTGAGAGAGATTTATGCCAAATGTCGCAACATGACCTGTTTATGGGATAATACAGGAGAGCGAACTTGTACGGCGTTCCACGTGTCACTGGTTCAACTTCGGCCTCTGAAAAAGTTTTCTGAGATAGTACAGACTGTGTACTACCTGTGGTTGTTGAAATACCTACTTGAATTCCTCATCCTCTTTGTACCCCTCTTGGTATGGATCATGGGTAAAGGGTTCCATCTACATAATAGTTCCCAAATATGTAATCTTCACTATAGATTGCATTGAGTGCATCTCTACCAGTTTTTCTGTGTTTCCCTTCTTATACTAGATGATTAGATGGAAATGTTATAAGAATCTGTGATGTCCCCTTCCATCAATCCAGTGCAAGGAAGGAAACGTTAACCAAACTTTCGAGCTAATTGGAAAAACTCAGGCCCCGTCAATTTCTTTATAAATGCATGGTTAAATAAAACTTGTGCATACCTATTCATACTCAACAAGTACAGCGGAATTAAACACTATGTATGCACACAGTTTCATCATGCAATCAACATGTAAATAATAGCCATTAATTAAGACATTACAAAACATAGAATTAATACAAGTCATTTAATAAACACAGTGGAATAACCATAATAACATAGAAGCAGAAGTAGATGCATCAGCCTATTTCCTTCAGGCAGAATAGTGAAACAATCACATAATAATCAATCCCATTATCATGCTATGCACAGACATCATACCAACTAACTTAAGATAATGATTTCATCCAAGTAACATGAGTAATTTAACATACAGGGCAAACCACAGAATGAACATCATTCAAACCACATAGAATAATTATCTTGAAGATGAAATTGTCCAACAACTGGCTATGTGAGAGAAACGCTCCACCCAACCATAGATCTCTGTCTAGCCTCTATTCTTCCAGCTGAGAGATTACCCCCAAGCTGGGTTGTGTATCCACTAAGGAGAAACTAGATGGGTTCACTCACAGTCATGGTTTCACTCAAATGGTCATGCTAAGCCAGCACACAGCTGTGTTTATCAAACATGAAAATAGCAGAGGAGGAGGGTGCTAAGCCAATGAACCCAACCACAGAGCTACAAACATCTCAGGCTAAATTCAAGCAATTCAATCCTCTGTTCCAACATCCACACTTGGATTTCTCACCATTCTGTCAATGGATAACTCAAATCCGTCACTAGTTTTCTTAGCTGCAAAAAATGGGTTTTCCTATGGATTTTGGGGTAGCCAATACTCTCAATTTTGTCCCAAGGTTCATATCTATGGATCCCCCATTGGTTTTCACTGTTCAATACCAAATTTGGGCATTTTTGGCTCTTCAAAACGTGGGTTCTTGCACAGTTGCGATTTTTGGTTTTTCTCACTGTTGGGAATTCATTTTTTTGGATGGAAAATGATGCTAGTCCCTCCCACAATGGAATGGAGATGAGGAAGAAGCAATCCCCATGAGGTAGAGTGACTTGTGGTACAAGAAAATAGAGCCCATACCTGCAAATACAAATTTCTGGGCTGCCCATGCTCCATTGAAGCCATGGACTGAAACCCTCAACTACACCCTTACAACAGAAATAAATGTCATCAAGAAAAGTCAAAATGGGTTCTCACAATGACATCTGGTAGCTTATGGCTCAATCCCACAACCCCCTCACCACTCCCTAGTGGATACACATGGCCCCTTCTCAGTCGTTGTCTCCATAGCCAGTTTTGGTATTTTATTGCATGATGTTTATTTACATCATTTTTACAATGTTCCATGGCCAAATAACACATGGGTAACATAATGTCTAATACTTGCCTTTAAATAAAATTCGAGCTTCCACTAGCGGGGGCCTTGGCCTTGAGCTCCATGCTAGGAAAACATACATCGCATGTATACAATATTTACATTAAAATCTAGTATATCCTAAGTGTCAAAATGGGGTATTACAGAATCTCAGTCACTTATAATGTTTTTTTCATTATAGCTTACTTCGTGCCATCAAATACTATAATGACTGGAGATAAGTGTAAATGATGGTCTCCTTTCCCATCAAATAGTGCATCCACTTCTTAAAAGCTTGAATTGAGGAATACAGTTTGTTATCATATGTATAGGGTATTTCATGATGATTCCATGGAACATTTCATGATGATAGCATACTGGCCTCCCTCCTTGCATTAAAACTGATCCCATAACATACCCACTTTCAATTTCCTCCACTTCAAAAGGATTTTGCAAATTCAAAAATGAGAGAACTGGTGCTTGTGTAATATTTTTCTCTATTTCTTCGGAGTCTTTCTGTATATTCTTCCTCCATAGGAACCCTTTTCTACTATTTATTAGGGAATGTAGGGGTGTAGCCATAACCAAAAAGGAAGAAGTGAAGTTCCAAAGGTATTGTGTTTCCCCCCAAGAGCTCCTAGATTTAGTTATATTTGTAGAAACAGCTTAGGGAAAGCAATTTGGGAAATTAAGTAGCAAACAAGCCATTTGCAACAAAATAAAGGGAAGTAACAAGAAAGACTCTGTCCCATATAAGTGAATTCAAATTTGAAATTAGGGATCTTTCACATTTTGGAGAGGAACTCTTTGAGAGATGCAAGATCATTTTTGTAATATGGACTAAATGAATGTATTCAAGAAAAAATCCCTATGAGATTCATATATTTATTTTTGGAATCATGTAATTGTCTCTCTGGGATTGTATTCTCCTTTTGTCATTACAAAATCAATTCTACTCTTGTAAATATTTATTGATATAATAAAATATTTGATCAGCTTGCTTTTGTACAACCTTCATGGTATGAATTTGTATGTGTTTGAGTATTATTCCAAGGAAAGCGATTTCATATGAGTGACATCGTATCTTTCATAGATGTTTGTGTGTTAAATAATAAATGAATATTTATTTTTTATATGACTGTCATTGCTGCCAATGTTGTGCACTTAGTAAGGATTTTATTTACATCTATTTTAACTATTGAAATTCTTAATGTTTGGTGCATTTTCTTCCATTAAGAATGTGTAATATTTTCTAAAAATTACTCACACGACTCATGAGTTCCTAAAATTTTCCATCGACCTTACATTTTAAGCAATTACTAAGCATGAACTCTGAAATTCCTTGGGAGAAAACTCCATGGTAATAAATATGTCCACATTCCTATGTGTATTTAAAATTTGAAGTATAAAGTGTTGGAATATCTAGCAATACTGAGAGGGGGGTGAATCAATATTGACCATTTTCTTAATTTATTAATCCAATTTAATATTAAGAACACATTAAAGCAACATGTTAAGAATAATAAACAATTGTGGACACAAATATTTTTATAGTGTAATCCACAAAGGAAAAAGGACCAACAATTTCTTAATAATAATCGTTTTACAAAATTGTGTACAAGCTACAACTTGATGGAGAATTCAATCCCCAGGTTTCTTTAGCTGCAACTGAAAGGATGCACCAACACCCTATTTACTAGCTACAACTGGAAGGAGGCTATGCCCCCTTGGTTTATCAACTCTAACTGAAAGGATGCTTTGACACCCTGTTTTACTAGCTTCTACTAGAAGGAGGATACAACTCCCTATAGTCCTATAGCCTACCCTAACACCACCCTACCACCCATATTTTATTTTCAAAACATCAATATCTTTTATGGAATATGCTTCTTATCCTCACTTATTTTCTTTGGCCTCTGTACATCTTCATATATTCATATTAAAACTTCAAAGACACTCCTCTTCGAACAAAAGACTTTGTTTATATAATAATTGAAGAGGTATAAAAATAAATCATCATGACTCTTCATAGAAAACAATTGTGACTCTTCGTAATGGGCATGTGCAAGCTAATGAGGGTCACTTTTGGCACGTTAGATGCAATAAAAAATGAAAAATCAGGCATCCCTCAACTTACTTGGTTTTTTGACATTCTTACACAAGATATCTTGCATCGAGTAAAACAGATGAAACGCAAGAAATTGCGTCACATTTCCGAATATATAAGTTTTAAGTATTGAAAATTTACATAATTATGTCAAATTTCATGTTTTCTAACAGTCAATTTTTATTGTTTTGGCAAATGATAAGGTATATGTTTTTGTGGGTGCAACTTTTCAATGCCTAAATGAGAGTTTCAGGATACAAAAATTGGTAGACATGTATAGAACCCGTAGCACTAGTGAAGCACTATTTTTCCAAAATTAAATGTTTAATTTTATTTTTTTTGAATTATGTAAGTGATCAAACCTCGAGAGCGATACGTTAAATGTGGGTGCAACCTTTGAAGGTCTTAATGCAGTTATTTCGACTTGGATTTTTTATAGCATGAAGAGGTCGGTCTCTTCTTGTGCAACATACATTTTTTTTTTTAAATGGTTGTGAAATGAAAAAGTTATGGAATAACACTAACAGTATGTTTTTTGACCACCGCAGTGATGAAACAAGAAACTTAGGAAATAAATAGAAAATCTCAATATTTTTTTTTAAATTACATATTTCGAATCAACATTTAAAATTCGATCTATGCCTAAAATTTCATCAATAATGGTCATGTATGTCATGCTGTAGAGAGTGGTGAAAAACATGCATATTTAGGTGCAGAATTGCATCTAAAGGGTCCCTCAACTTCGTGCACAAACCCTAATATATTTTACTTTTATTGTTTACTCTTAGTTTTATATTTTTGAATTTGAAATAAGAGTGGTGCTTGACATCCTTTTGCTAATGCACATTTGGCATCAAATGCCAACATTATCCAACATTCTACCCCTTTGGCATTGATGGCAACATTTGAAAAACCTTCTTCCCCCTTGACACAAATGATAAAGGCTCACGTGTCCAGTGTGATCTTTTTCTGCTCTCTCCTTTTGATATTGATGACATAGAGTTCCCAATATTCTCTTTGATAGCTCCTCTTGTCAACATATCTCCCCCTGCGTACATGATCCCTTCTAATGCTATATTCAAGGTTCTATTTAGGTCATAAGAGACTTTATACTTCTCTTGTTTTAAGATGTTTTTCTTTTTAGTTCCACAATAATCTTTGGAAGCTTCATTTATGCTTGGAATATTTGTTTCTTCTGAGTCTTTGTAGTCTATATATGACTTCCTTCTCCACATCTTTCCATGAGGTACTCTTCTTATTGATCTTCTATTTCTTTGTCGTTTGGATTTCATCTTCCATACCTTTTCCCGTGTTTTCTAAGACAATCTGTATGTATTGTTTTTGCAATGTTTTTCAAAGTGTCCAACATTGTGACATATGAGACATTTAATAAGTCTTTCACCATTTGAAATGTTTGTCTCTTCTTTCCTTCTCAAACCTTGATCTTTTCCCTTGGTTCTACAGTCAATAACCTTGTGACCAAAACTGTGATAGAAATGACAATATCCATAGTATGTTCTTTTATATTTGGGAAACATTTGGTGATTCTTCTTGGAATCAACTATCTCATTTGCATATTTTATGAAGCTTCTCATTTTAGAGGGTTGAGAATGCATCTGATGACTGTAATTAGACTTCTTGTAATTCTTCTAATGCATGGATGTCTCTTTGGGATCATTAGAGAGACATTTAATCTTTCCAACATCACCTTGAATGATGGAGCTTGATTCTTCAATGACATTATCTTGATCATATCCAAGGCATGTTTTATTCCTGGGAAATCTTTGTAAGATAAGGATTTTATTAAGTGCTTTAGTACTTTCTTTGAATTTCTCATTTGTTATCTGTTGACCTTTTAGCCTTTCTACTTCTTCCTTGAGTCCAAAAACTTCTTGGTTTAATCTCTCTACCTCTTCCATGCTATCTGTCACTTGTTGTCTTGAATTGTGTAATTCTTCTTAGAAGGTCTTTAGTTCTTCTTCCATCGATAGATTTTTCTTTTCACTTCCCAATAATTGATGCCTTAGTTGTCTATTGGATTTTATTAATCCATTTTTGATAGAGATGACTTATTCCTTATCAATTTTTGAGGTCATCTCTTCTCCAAATATATTGAGAGATATTTCAATAATTGAGATCTCTTCTTCATATTTGATAATAGGAGGTATTGCTTCTGTTATGTCTTCAATTGAGCAAAGTTTCTCCAATTTGACCTAGAGTTCCTTAGTTGCGATACATTGTCCTATATTTTCTTTTATAGGTCAAGGTAATCCATCGAGTATGGTCTCCATTTCCATTGAGTTAGTTTTATTGAACCTTTTCTGAGATGTAGTCCTTATTCTGTTTTGTGGGGTGTAGCCTAAGATTCCTAAAGTCCATACACCATACCCTTATGACTGTAAGTATGCTCTCATCCTTATGCTCCATAATGCATATTCTTCTTTATCAAGTACCAGAGGTCCATTTACAAAGAGAGTTACCTATCCATCCATGTGTGCTTAAGAGGATCCTCCTTCAAGTTTTTTTAGGTTATTTGTTTGAAGTAACCTTGCTCTGATACCAATTGTTGGAATATGCAACAATAGTTAGAGGGGGGGGGTGAATCAATATTGACCATTTTCTTAATTTATTAATACAATTTAGTATTAAGAACACATCAAAGAAACATGTTAAGAAGAATAAACAATTGTGGAAACAAATATTTTTATCGTGGAATCCACACTTTCTTAATAATAAGATTCAACCAAAATTATTTACAAGATACAACTTGGTGGAGAAGTCAATCCCCAGGTTTCTTTAACTACAATTGAAATGATGCACTGTAATGTCCCTAAAAAATACATCCTAATTTTTTTTTTCTTAAGGATCTCTGTAATGTCGTAAATCACATGTCTACATATATTAATTTCAACATTGATCACTTAAGTGATGTTCTCATTGAAATTGAGTAAATTAACTTCAATATTTGTAATTTACGTGAATTTCTTCTTGTTTTCATCCTAATAATTATTCTTACATCCAAAGAGTTCTATTTGCTTGTAATTTACCTGAATTTCTTCTTGTTTTCATCCTAATAATTATTCTTACATCCAAAGAGTTCTATTTGCTCACTTAATAAATGGAGTATAGTACTAATTACTAACATTCTTGATTTATAATCATTTGCTTCTATACTAATACGAAGACAAGCATTCAATACTCAGTCTCCTAATAATTCTTTACCTAATTTGTCACATAGTTAAACATAATCATATGTACTTATTATACTTTTTAGTTAACGACAACACGAGACTATGTAAAATTGGAGTCTTAGAAAACTTTCCTTTAAGTAAGGACTAATTTGTTTTCAATTGTTTACATAGGTTAAACATAATCATATGTACTTATTATACCTTTTTAGTTAACGACAACAAGAGACTATGTAAAATTGGAGTCTTAGAAAACTTTCCTTTAAGTAAGGACTAATTTGTTTTCAATTGTTTACATAGGTGAGGCTAGCACGTGGAAAGAAAATAAAGTTTCTAAATAAACAAATATAAACAAGGACCATTCATTCCTTAATTCCAAAAATACAATCTTCACACAAAACTATGAATTATATACATATTTTAAAGAAAATAATCGCTATATAGAATGATCACTTTCACTTCCTTTCCATGCCACAAGTCCATAATCTCTATATCTTTAAAATAACCACTATAATTAAAAGGTAAAGGGTAGAATATTTAATTCAGTTTATTCCACGAGTTTATAACACTTATATATATTTAAAACTAAGACTTTTACTCAAGATAAGGTACAAAATATTCATATCAAACTATTTATATACGATGATATCTATATATATCTTCATTTATAAATAGAATGAGCTCATTTACTTCCTTTCCTTTAACTTACCATTTAATTATTGTACCAAGTGTAAAATGTAAAAAGTAATAAAATGTAAAAAGTAACGTTTTCAAAAGTAATAAAATGTAACGTTTTCAAAAGTAATAAAATGTAAAAAGTAATAGTATCGGGGAAATCCTGTAACGGATATCACATGTTACATTTGTTACGTTTGTAGTATGGGGGAGATCCTCTAACGAATGTCACATGTCACATTTGTCACGTTTGTCAGGTTACGTTACAACCTAGTATGGGGGAGATGTTGTAACGTTTGTCACATTTGTCATGTTTGTCACGTTACATTACAAACCAGAATGGGGGAGATGTTGTAACTTTTGCCACATTTGTCACGTTTGTCAGTTTCCATGTCAGCTCATAACTTATAAAAAATCAAAAGTAATTAAAAATTTCATGTTCGCTCATAACTTATCAAAAATAAAAATAAAAATAAAAATAATTAAAAAATTAAAAGAGAGGGATCCAATTTCTTGAGGGGTAATTTTTTTCTTAATGTGTAAAAAATTTAAGATAAAACAAAAAAAATTACACCTCAAGAAATTGGGTCCCTCTCGGTTTATCCATTTAATTATTTAACCATACATAGGAGATAAAATATCATCATTCAAAATTCCTTTTAACGAAAAGTAGATATTAAATGTATTTTTGTTTCCTACTCTAAATAAGCTATACCCATTATACTTATCCATTCAATTCATGATCACCGAATGATCACCTTTAAAGGAGAAGAGTTATTAGTATAATACTTATTACAATCTAATATAACTCCGAACTTATTATATATATCGAGCCTCTTTTATATAAAAGTTCAACTAATAAGATTGCAATTATATATATATATAATTAACCAGTGTAAACTAATATATGCATATATACTATCTTATCCATTGTAAACTAATATACGGATATTTCCTATCTTACCCATTGTAATTCTGAACTAAATTCAACTGTAATTATATATTGAACTTATCTATAGTTCAATCTAATCCCAACTCAACTTCAAAACGGTGATAATTTCAGGACAACTAAAGTCAAAAGCGATATTTAAGAATAACTATCAGTTCAACGCTGCCCAAGCCAGTCACAACCAAACAAAAGGAGAAAGGTGGGGATGTCTGCACGCAATAAGACACACAGTCTCATAAACTAACGTGTCGAGTTGTGAAGTATGGAAAAATTTCATGTTCGCTCATAACTTATCAAAAATAAAAATAAAAATAAAAATAATTAAAAAATTAAAAAGGAGGGATCCAATTTCTTGAGGGGTAATTTTTTTCTTAATGTGTAAAAAAATTTAAGATAAAACAAAAAAAATTACACCTCAAGAAATTGGGTCCCTCTCGGTGCTTAATAAATCTAAGTTTGAGATGGATCTACGCTGGTTTATCCATTTAATTATTTAACCATAAATAGGAGATAAAATATCATCATTCAAAGTTCCTTTTAACGAAAAGTAGATATTAAATGTATTTTTGTTTCCTACTCTAAATAAGCTCTACCCATTATACTTATCCATTCAATTCATGATCACCTTTAAAGGAGAAGAGTTATTATTATAATACTTATTACAATCTCATATAACTCCGAACTTATTATATATATCGAGCCCCTTTTATATAAAAGTTCAACTAATAAGATTGCAATTATATATATATATAATTAACCAGTGTAAACTAATATATGCATATATACTATCTTATCCATTGTAAACTAATATACGGATATTTCCTATCTTACCCATTGTAATTCTGAACTAAATTCAACTGTAATTATATATTGAACTTATGTATAGTTCAATCTAATCCCAACTCAACTTCAAAAACATGGTCGCGGTGATAATTTCAGGACAACTAAAGTCAAAAGCGATATTTAAGAATAACTATCAGTTCAACGCTGCCCAAGCCAGTCACAACCAAACAAAGGTTGGGGATGTCTGCACGCAATAAGACACGCAGTCTCATAAACTAACGTGCCGAGTTGTGAAGTATGGAAACATTGGGTAAAGATATACACAGGCTAAATACTGCCACAGGTTTCACTCGATCACATGTGAACTATTCAGAGCTACACAGTCCATTCCTAGTTAACTACCACTCCAGGCGATTAAGGAAAAATCGGCAGGTAGAGAAACTGTCAAAACATAGGAAACATTTAACCTTGTAGTACTGCAACAACGAAATAAGAAATAAAGACAAAGAGCGATAACATTGGAATCTAACACGCGGTCAACAAGGATTTAGAGTCAGTATGGAACCGTTTTCTTTAAATTGCCAACGCTATCTTCCAACACTGTGATTGCACTAACCTTGTAAAAAATTTCATGTTTTGGCGTTTAGAACCTATGTAAAACGAATATGTTGTATTCCCAACAAACGCGTTGATAGAATATCGATACACAGTCATGAACAATAATATTTATGGACATAGGTTAAGCTATCGCTACTCGGACAACATTATAGCAATAAACAAACCCTGTGTAAATTTTCAACTTGGTAGGGCGACAGTAAATGAAACTTTGAAGCACAAACGCGACCGGTAATCTAATAGGAAACACGTGGTACATCCCCTCTATAAACATGCTAACTCAATCAAATCTCACCTAGTAAATTAAATAATCTTATATTCCGCTACAGGGAAAACGATCTCTTATTTAAATCCGTTATATAAATGGAAACTAATTTATTTGACCCAGATCCATTTTATAAAACCACAGATATAATTATTGTATATATATATTTATATAGATTTCATTTCTTTAAGTTTGAGCACTATTACATATCGACAGGATTTGGTCTATTTTCAAGTAATTGTGTAGTATATGTAACATCTATAAAACCAACATAAAATCTTAATTCTGACTGAGTCGATGCGAGTATCGCTCACCATGTGCATAAATAACCATAACCACCCATTTTTATAATGCATTTGACTGTAATATGAACTAACCCAGCCTCCATATGGTTTACTTCATACATCAAGAGAGAAACAATGATTAATCCCTTGGAATGCTTTTAATATAATTCAAAATAAAAGAAAAATAAGACCAGGATCAATAAGGCTCTTCACATGTATTAAGAAACTAACAATACTCCCTTTAGTTGTTGATTAACCCATAATAACCATCTAATATTTAATTCTTTCTAATATTGATAAAATTAATTAAACACATACAAGATGAAATTTACTTACTTGAAACAATTGGAGAAAAATACTTATCTTAGCAATTAGAATGAAGCGACTGAAAACATGAATGCAACGTTCCTCCCATCTAACTGATCTCTGTGTGGCGTAGGTTTTCTCACGAGAGACCACCCTTGAGCTAGGAATGAGTCCACTAGGGTACGATATTAATATTCCATTTCCTCTATTCAATCTTATTCATCTTTTCCATTCGATTCTTCGCCTTTGAAGATCCCCCTTTACGAACACAATAGTTCCCTCTTTATAGCCAAATTTATGTTTGGACTACCAAGATAAGATCTTGTTTCAACTTAACTTATTAACTTTAATTATTTTTTAACTCATTGACTTACAAAATCAATCTTTATTTAATTAGTTAACTTATCTTTAACTTAGCTAACTTTAACTTAGTTTAGCTAATCTTAACTGATCGACTTTCATAATCAATATTTAATTAATTAGATAACTTATCTTTAACTTAGCTAACTTTAACTTAATTTAGCTAATATTAACTGATCGACTTACATAGTCAACCTTTAATTAATTAGTTAACTTATCTTTAACTTAGCTTAAAAAATATTAATAGCTGAGAATTATCCATGCATACCCATGCATTAGTTACTATTTATCCATGCATACCCATGCATTGACTGCTAGTTAATCTTTTCTTCTTTTGTAGATAAGCTTTTATAGCTTTTTAAGATTTATTTTTAATAAAAGACAATCAATCCTTCTTTTACAATAATAATCTAACATACTTTATGTAACTTAATTACAATAATATTTAAATAGTATTTATAATACAAATATTTTTTCTTGGTATAATAAGTCATTTTTATCTTTTATTCGTAATTGATAATTAGGAAAATATTAATCTTTTTCTACTTTAGGAACATTACCAAATCCATTGTCAATGCTAAGATATCAATGTTATTTAGGTTAACCCTTACTTTTACTTAATGGTACGTAATATAGGTTAGCCTCATGCTAAAATTTAGGTCATAGGAACTTGTTAATGCCTTGTGGTGACAAGTATTTTCTTCGGTGCCCTTATCTAGAACTTAATTATTGACACAATTATAAACTTAAATGTTTTCTCAATGAACCTCATATTTCACTTTAAGTGCTTACAGCACTAGAATGACCAAGTTCATCAAAACTTATGTATACCAATATATTGACCCTCTCCCCCTAGTGGATTTCATGCCCCGTTTGTTTTGTTGCATCAATCCTTCAGTATCCTAAGTCTACAAATTCACTTTACACTTAGGAAAAATGTAATCATACTTACAAATTTTTACCTGCGAAGCTTCTATCATGAGCTCTTTGACATCGGTGGGTACACATTTTTGTTTTATGTTGCAGAAACCCCTAAGGGGAAAAGAGGGATATTACATACACCAACACCCTATTTACTAGCTACAACTAGAAGGAGGCTACAAACCCCTTTTTTATTAGCTCCAACTGAAAGGATGCTTCGACACCCTGTTTTACCAGCTTCTACTAGAAGGAGGATACAACCCCTTGTAGGCCTATAGCCTACCCTAGCACCACCCAACCACCCACATTTCATTTTCAAAACATCAATATATTATATGGAATCTACTTCTTCTCTTCACTTATTTTCTTTGGCCTCTGTATTACTTCAGATCTTCATATTGAAACTTCAAAGACACTCCTCTTCAAACACAAGACTTTATTTATATAATCATTGAAGAGGTGTGAAAATAAATCATCATTGCTCTTCATAGAGAACAATTGTGACTCTTCATAATATATTTTACTTTGAAATACGAGTAGTGCTTGACATTCTTTTGCTAATGCATCTTTGACATCAAATGCCAACATTATCCAACATAAAGAATATACACTATCTTAAAATACTAAGATCTAAATCCTTAAAAATTGAGCCAATCATTACTTGGAAAAGTTCCATTCAACCTTGGAACATATTATGGGATGAAAACCTACACTCAATGTCCCATGTTCATAATATGTAAAATTAGTCCCGGTTTTCCAACCACAATATGTTGAAATTATCAATTTGATTTAAAAAACAATCAAGAAATTTTTCCACAATTCCATGTTGATGCCTCTGTGACGAAATAGAGGAAACTCAAAAATATTATTTGTTATGCCCTCTCTCTCTCTCTCTCTCTCTCTCTCTCTATATATATATATATATATATATATATATATATATATATATATATATATAATAAAGCGAATTATATTCTCATAACTTAGTTTCTAGCCCCATGTTCTATTGAGAATTCAACCAAGAAATAGATTGTGATCAAGGCACTAAGGATACTATCATGAATTACGATGAGATTCTTGTAACTACAAAAATTAATTCATAGCCAACAAAATATTCATTGAACACCATTAATAAATATTGGCACAAGGATATAAAAAGGTTAACAACCTACATAATAAATAAGCCATTTGATTTCAAGGATTGATATAGTTATGTATTAAATTGACCACCTAATATGAATATTTCCCACCCAAATTAGCAATAGAGGTTCCTTCTTTTACTTTTCTTTATTAGATTCATAAAATACATCACCAAATTATAAATTTTCCCATATTAATTGAACCAACTTCCAAATTTAAACCCATGGGCTGTGTAACACAATAAAAAACACCGAATTTAATGGAAAAAATGAATTGTGCAATTTTTAACGTGTAGGTTATTGATCGATTGAGCCATTGATTTGTTAGGATAATTAATACTTGATCCTTGTCCTAATTAAGATTATTTAAATTTTCCTAGTAGTTAATAATGTTATTTCCCCCCTAGTGGTGTGCATATGTCATCTAGGACCCATTAGCCACCTAATGCACCATACATGCATGATTTTGATCCCACCAAAGTCATTTGCCTACATTTTAGGAGCTAACTCTGTGTTGTACCTCAGTCCCCCCGAGTCCCTAAACTCTATAGGGGATTTTATCTCCACTCACCACAGGTTGTTGTTACGATATCTCATCATTCACTTATGTACTTTGCATGAATTTTGCATGCACCCGCAAGATGCCCAGTCACTTGTATGATGCCTCCAGCACCTAGTCCCTAGTCTCCTAGCACTCGGGAGCTACTTTCCACTCAGATCTATCCCTCCTAGCCTGTAATGTGCCCACTTCTCACCTTCCACTACAGAAGGGCGCCTTTCTCACCTACCAATCCAGTTTACTTCGGTTAGCCACCAGTCTTTCCTTGATTTGAGGCTAGACTGACTCCTCACTACTGTTATCACTCCGATTGACCTCCAATGAGACATGGATACCTATTCTCAGTGCAGTTAACTCCTCATATGCCCTCCACTGAGCCTCCATCCCTAGATTAGTGCCACTTACCATCAGTTTCACTTATTACACTCAGTCAGACTCAGTTTGACACCTGTCTGATAGTTACTTGTGCATTGATGACCACCATTGATTCATGATGAGGACTCCTAGTTGGAGCCAAGCTACACCATGCAGATATTCGAATGATATCCTTGGTTAATTCGAATTGCTCACTCATTGTGAAAGTATCGTATTGTAATTCTACGATTCTGGATTATAGAGCACTGATGCATCTCTCTTGCATAGTTTTTACTCCAAATTGTTTTACATATTTGTGATTGATATTCTTGTTCAATAGAACTGTTGTGACTAATTTTACATGGTATCAGAGCCATTGCAGGGACAAGATCTCTCTCCTACAGATGTTCTACATGAAGAATTGAGTGAATTTGCTCAAAATTGAAGAAGTTTTGGCATGAAATATCTCATGTCCATTCGCTCATGTGCATGGAAAGCAGAAAATACACTCCAATCCACTCCAAAAGCTTGAATTTTCCACATAAATCCTGGATTTGATACATTGGATCCATTCAAGCTTGCTTGATCTCCAATCCTAGGTGTGATGCACCTCTAAAAGGGTGGATTGTTCGACCTTATTGTTCTTGTTTTGATTGTGATTTGCAGGATAATCTTCTACATCAAGTGAATTCGCTACCTTGTGATTTGCAGGTTCTCCTTCATCAATTGCACTCGTTTTCAGTGATGGATTCCACTTCTTCAAAACCTATGCTAACTCCTTTCAATTATTTTGATTGGAAATATGACATGGAAATAATATTGCACTCAAGAGGGTTCTATAGAGTCACCATGGGCCTCGAATTGGAGCCAAACACTCTCATTGAAAAGTCAAAATACTTCAATAAGCTTGATGAAGCTTATGGTCTTCTTTGCCTCTCCATCTCCAAAGATCTTAATTTCCATCTTAGTGGATTGAAGTCTCCAGAAGCAATATGGGAGCAACTTGACAAACTTTTTGGCAAGCAAAACGAGCTTAGAGCCTTTCAATTGGAAAATGAATTGATTGCTCTTAGTCCTAAGAATTTCGAGACCATCAATGAGTTTTTCACAAGATTCAAGCACTTGGAATTGCAATTGAACAAATGTGGTGTTGTGAAAGAGGATAAGCAATTGATCCTCTCCATTCTCACAAATATTGGGAAATATTACTCAGTATTTGTCTCTACTTTCAATTCCGGTTGGCTAACTACCTCGAATTGGAAGATGCCTACCTTGAATTCCTTCATTGAATCCGTTACCAAAGAGCATGACAAGTTGATTCAAATGGGGCCCATAAAATCCAAAGATTCAACCCTATTTGTTCAAGGATCCAAGAATTCGAATGGCAAAGGAAAGCAAAGGAAAGAGAAGCCGAAATTTGAACCTAACAAGCACAGAGAGAAAGGCAAGCAATCAGATGCACCATCCGGTTCAAGGAACAAGCAGAAGGGTAAAGAGGGTAAAGAAAAATCTAAGTGTTCATATTTAAACCGTGGATTTCATTCTAAAATATCATGCATGAAGAAAACAATAGATCAAATGGCCCTCCTTTCGGAAAAGAATAACATATGTCTTCCTGACCGTGCACGGAAGAAGGATAGAAATGATGATCATGAAAGAGGTCAAGCACTCATGGAAACTGTTTCGAAACCCACCACTCTACTGATAAATTGTGGTGCCTCGAATCATATGGCTGCAAATATTGACTACTTCTCTTCATTCGATCCAAACAGCTCCATCCCCATCCATTTGGAAGATGACTCAAAAATTTCATCAAAGGGTAAAGGTACCATCCATGTAGAGCATGGAAGCTTCCAGAATGTTCTCTATGTGCCTTCCTTGGCTTCAAATCTACTTTCTGTGTATCAAATGACACACACTCGTTAATCGAAGCAAGTTACATTCAGCCCTAACATAGTTGAAATTTTTTATATCAAAAGTGGAAGACTTATTGCGGTTGGAAAGGCAAACCACACTGCAAAATACTATGAGTTTTCTCACTTTGTTTCGCTTGAAAAGCCTACTGCTATCCTCACTCATGGAAACGAGGTTAGTAGGATTTGGCATGAAAGGTATGGACACCTTAATTACAAGTATTTGCTGCTGTTAAAATAGAAATCTTTGGTTGATGTTCTTCCACAACTCCGTTCCTCGAAGGGAATTTGCCCTGGTTGCATTGTTGGGAAGCACCCTGAGCACAAGTTCGACCAAGGAAAAGCTAGCAGAGCTTCTACCATTTTGGGCCTCATACATTCTGATATTAGATTCCACTACCAAATATGTCCATGAATGGTTCAAGGTATGTTTTGACATTCATTGATGACTTCTCCCACTTTACTTGGGTATTTTTTCTCAAAAACAAGTCATAAGTGCTTGGAAAATTCAAGGATTTTAAGGTTTCTGTTGAAACCGCCACTGAGAGCAAGATCAAAGCTATTAGATCTAATAATGGTGGAGAATATATCAAGACTGAGTTGCTGCAACTTTGTACCAAAAGCCGAATTCAGATCCAAGATACAGTTCCCTACACACCCTAGCAGAACGGTGTAGCAGAAAGGAAGAATCAGTCACTGAAAGAGATGGCTACCTGCATGCTTGAGTCAAAAGGTTTGGATGCAAATATTTGGGCTGAAGCCATTAATGTTGTTGCATATATTCAGAACCAATTTCCACATTCATCCGTGAAAGGTAAAACTCCTTTCGAAGCATTCACTGGTCGCAAACCAGATGTGTCCAATTTGAGGGTTTTTGGCTCCACTGCATGGGCTAGAATTCCTTCTGATAAGAGAAAGGATTTGGATCCACAAAGTATTGAATGTATCCTAAAAGGATATGGGGAAGAATCAAAAGAATATAAACTCATGAATATCAGATCCAAAAATATAGTCATAGAGCGAAGTGTGAAGTTTGAAGAACTGCTGCCAGATCTGAAACTAGTTGAGGAAAACATTGCCGATCCACAGCCTCCACGAGAAGAAGATTTGAGAGAATATGAAGAAAGCATTAGGACTGATATTTCTGATATTTTATCAGAATTTGATTGCCATGACATATTAGGTTAAAAATATGACCATAATGATCCTCCTGAGTTACCAAAGTGGGCACGAAACACTCTACATTCTGATGCTCCAAACATTGGAAATCCTGCTGATCCAAGGAGAACAAGAGTAGACTTTCAAAGAGTAGGTATTGCAATTTCTTTTTCTGATCCATTATTATCTGAGAAATTTTATTTGATGATTGGTTCAAATCCCAAATCATATTATCATGCCCACCAAGATCCACGATGGAAAACCGCCATGGATGAAGAGTACAGTTCTCTTCAAAAGAACAATACATGGGAGCTAGTTTCTCTTCCACCTGGAAGAAAATTGGTTCAATGCAAGTGGATATACTGCACGAAAGTTGCTGCTGATGGCTCTATCAGCAAATACAAATCTAGGTTGGTGGAAAAAAATTTCTCCCAAGTCCAAGGTGTGAACTACACTGAGACTTTTGCATTGGTTGCAAAGATGGATTCCATCTGCCTAGTTTTGGCCATTTCCGCATCCAAGCACTCGGAAGTGCACCATATGGATGTGAAGAGTGCTTTTTTACATGGAGACCTTGATGAGGAGGTATATATGAAGCAACCCGAAGGATACATATCAGATCCATCAGTAGTTTGCAGCTTGAAGAAATCTTTGTATGGATTGAAACAAGCCACAAGAGCTTGGTACACAAAGATGGACTCCTTGCTTCGTTCTCAGAATTTCAAAAGATGTAAATATGATCTGAATGTCTACGTACAGCAACTTAAAGGTAATTTGTTGATTGTTGTTTTATATTTTGATGATATTCTCATTACTGGTAACACTCTCCTTACAATTAACAAGCTGAAAACCACTTTAAATCTAGCTTTTGATATGAGCGATTTGGGCTTGCTTAAGCAATTTTTGGGCTTGGAGATAGCTCAAAACTTTAATGGGATCACATTATCTCAGCAAACGTATGCTAAAGACCTGATATTAAAGTTTAATATGGTAGAATTTAAGGATGCTCCGTTTCCATTCCTCTCAGGAATTAGTCTTGAAGAGGGAAATTCCACACCGCTTGCAGATTGCACTATGTATCGACAGTTGATTGGTTCACTACTCTACTTGACACACTCAAGGCTTGATATATCTTATGCCGTGAGTACTATATCAAGGTATATGCAGCAGCCCCATGAGCTTCATTGGCAAGCTGCCAAGCGGATCTTGCATTATGTGCAAGGTACGAAACATTTTGGCATACATTATGCTACAGATTCTGAGCTAGATTTCATTGGTTTTACTGATTCATATTGGGAAGGTGATAGCATAGATCGGAAGCCCACTTCCGGATATGTTTTCATGATTGGACATGGGCCTATTTTTTGGTCAAGAAAAAAGCAGGCAGCCATTGCACTTTCTTCAGCAGAGGCAGAGTATCGAGGGGCAGTCAATGCCTGCATTCAAGCAGTTTGGTTGCAGGGTATTCTTTCCGAGTTTGATTTTGGTAGCACTACTTCAACTGTCCTATTTTGTGACAATCAAAATTCTATTAAGATCTCCACCGATCCAGTTAAGAGGCAGAGGAATAAACACATTGAGATTCATATGCACTACATCCGAGAGTTGGTGCATGATCGCACCATAATTCTGCAATATTTCCCTACCGATGAGCAAATTGTAGACATCTTCACCAAGAGCTTCATTGAGTAGATGTTCTCTTACCTCTGTTCAATTTTGGGGGTGAGTTCCATCATGGTGGAGACATATTAGATCCATTTTTATGTTTAGCTTGAGGGGGGGCTTTCTTCCCACTGGGTTTTCCCTCTTTCCTCACATAGCTTATTTCAACATTTTTTGGATTATTGTATTGGGGTGACCTTTGGTCTCAGTAACCACGACCCTACATTTTATTTTTTACATCATAGTATAGCTTGAGGGGGGGTGTTAGGATATCTTATCATTCACTTATGTACTTTGCATGCATGGATGCATTTTGCATGCATTGCATGCACCCACATGCTGCCCAATCACCTGTATGATGCCTCCAGCACCTAGTCCTTAGCCTCCTAGCACTCGAAAGCTACTTTCCACTCGGATCTATCCCTCCTAGATAGCCATGTGCCCATTTCTCACCTTTCACTGCAGAAGGGTGCCTTTCTCACCTAGCAGTCCAGTTTACTTCAGTTAGCCACCAGTCTTTCCTTGATTTGAGGCTAGACTGACTCCTCACTACTGTTATCACTCCGATTGACCTCCGATGAGACATGAATACCTATTCTCAGTGCAGTTAACTCCTCATGTTCCCTCCATTAAGCCTACATCCCTTGATTAGTGCCACTTACCATCAGTTACACTTATTACACTTAGTTAGACTCAGTTAGACTCAGTTTGACACCTGTCTGACAGTTACATGTGCATTGATGACCACCACTGATTCATGATGAGGACTCCTAGTTGGAGCCAAGCTACACCATGCAAATATTGGAATGACCTCCTTGGTTAATTCGAATTGCTCACTCATTGTGAAAGTATTGTATTGTAATTCTACGATTCTGTATTATAGAGCACTGATGCATCTCTCTTGCATAGTTTTTACTCCAAATTGTTTTACATCTTTGTGATTGATATTCTTGTTCAATAGATCTGCTGTGACTAATTTTACAATTGTGATCTAATGAGCCCATTTTCACCTAGTTTTCACGTGGAACTCACTAATGCACACTTCTTGGTTAGTTAACTGACAATAGCTTCAGTTAACAGAGTTTTGGTTTAGTGGAGTTGAGTTTGGGACTTCTGGAGCACTCTAGTGGTGACAATTCCTATGTTAGACTGACATGGATTCAAATTATCCTAGTATAAGTGAATTCTCTCCATTGTAACATATATGGTTACTATACTAATAGATGTATCATGACAAATAATTATCTGCACATCTGAGTTTCCAATACATGATTAATTTTATTGCTCATTTCCCTGTAATTATTCTTTTCTTCTCATTCTTTTCACTATGAGGTATTCTCAGCTCTATGATTTGTTGTGTTCTAGAATTTCACATGGTATCAGATCTCAAAGATTGTAGATTCAGAAGATGCTTTCAGAAGTGCACTAGAATCCTCTGGATTTCTACAACAAATCCTAGTGCCATTGCATTGAATTCATTGGAGAAATCCCTTGAGGTCTAGCTAGGTGTGAAGGTTCCAGATATAAGTTCCTATTGTACTAAATCAATAATCAATAGTATTTTTTCTCCAAAATTGAGATATTTTTGCAGGATTTTGAAGGTTTTTCTGTGTAGTAGTATCAACAGTTTCAATTTGTATTCACTCTAATAGTTTCACATAGAGGATTCAAATGTTCCTTTGTGTCCAAGGATCCTGACACCCTTCAATTATCTTGATGGGAGGGATGATATGCAGATGGTGTTGCACAAAAAGAGTATGTACAGGGTCACAATGGAAAAGGAGGTCGAACCTTAGGAAACTGTTGAGAAATCCAAGTACATGAATAGATTAGATGAAGCATTTTGTTTCATGTGTATTCATATTTCCAGATATTTTCTCTTCCTGCACCTTGATGGATTGAAGACTCCAAGATATTTTTGGTTGAATCTTGAGACTCTCTTCGACAAGCAAGATAAGCTAAGAGACCATATTCTGGAGAATGAATTAATTGCTCTTCAACCTAGACTTTTTGAAACCATAGAAAGCTTCTTTTATGAATTCAAATCCTTGTTAATTAAGTGCAAACAATGTGGCATTGAGAAGAAGGATGAGAAGCTGGTGCTATCCATCCTAAGAAAGCTTGGTCTGGAATTTTCAATATTTGTTTCTACCTTCCATTCAGAGATATTGTCAATCCCTAATTGGAAAATGCCTTCTTTAGATGCATTCACCAAATCTCTCATCCAGGAACAAGACAAACCGATTCAGATGGGCTCCTTAAAGGCCTCCAAAAATCAAGATCTTATGGATGGGGAGTCAAAAAATGAAAATGCTAAACATAAGCAAAATGGTAATGATAGGAATCCTAATCCATCAGAAGGATCCTCCATCTCCAATAAGGATAAGAAAAAGGGGTTTGAGAAGACTAAGTGTACCTATTGCAAGAAAGGAAACCATCCAGATATATCAAATTACCAAAATACTTGAACAACACAATATTACCCTCCCAGAAGGTGCAAGTGAGTCTGATTATGGAAGTGAGACAGATGATCATGAGAGATTCCATGCACTGAAGGTGGATTCTCACAAGCACAACCCTTCCTCATAGTTTTTGGATCCTCAAATAACATGGTTTCCTCTAGAGAGCCTTTCTCTTCTTTAGATCTCAGTGATGGTACTAGTAAATTAACATGGGAGACGATTCTCAAATCTCAGCTGAAGGGAAGGTCACAATACACCTGCAGCATGGAAAGTTCAAAAATGTTCTGTATGTTCCTTCTTTGACAACAATTTGTTATCCGTTTATCATATGACAAACACAGGTTCATCGAAGAAAGTTATTTTTTGACCTGACACAATTGAGATTGCACAGACCTCATCTTGGAATCTAATAGCGAAAGGGGTTGAAAACCATGCCTCAAATGCATACGAATTCTCTCATTTTTTTCCATACTCTCTGTACCTAGTGTTTTCACACCAATGTGTGCTAAAGAGAACCTACTAAGGATTTAGAAACCGTTAGTAGCAGTTCATGTAAATGGGTAAAAACTAGTAAATAAACAAATGAAAACTGATATATGTGAGTGCAATAATGAAAATGAAAATTAAACAAATTAACTATTGCAGTAATAAAATAAGTAGGAACTTATGAATGAAAATTTGATTTTCCGTATTAATGTGTAAAAAACTATTTACAATGGGTTACCTCAAAAGGTGAGGTTGTGGGTGCCTTTGCAACTATACCTTTAGTATTGCACCAAGTCTCCAAGGTTCCTTGCTCTTCTCCAAATGCTCAATGGGTTGGCCAAATCTCAACAAAATGGGCACAAAGGCTTGAAAGGGTAAGCTAGAGTGTTGTAGGAAATTCGGTTGCATAAGGGTATGAAGAGTGAATGATGATTGTGAAATGGGGGGCCTCCATCGCATTTTTATAGTGATTTTGGGTGGTGGAGTATTGACCCATGGTTTTGGGAAACCAATAGTATTGGCTAGTGGTAGTTGATGTTTTCCCTCATTTTTGAATTTATTTACTTTTTTCCCTTTTTTATTTTATTTTGGGGTTTTTTTACCCTTTTTGTGGGTTTTTAACCCTTTTTGAAGGAATTTCATGAATTGAGGAGGGAAATAATGATTTTCTTCTCTTTTGGTTATCCTTTGAGGGTTGTTTAGGGTTTTGGAGGCCAAAAATGTAGGAAAAGTGGACAAATGGTTTATGTGACTACAGAGATGAGCTGGTGAACAATGTTTGAGTGTTAACATATTGCCCCTTGATGTGTGAGGGTAGGGGATCATCGTATGGCCGATAGACATCATAGGTTATGTCGTTTTCCAGGGGTATGAGCATTCTGACAAAGGAGAGCAGAAACTGGTTGGAGACCAGAACACGTACTCCATACAAACTGCAAAAACAGAAAATACATGACCTCAATAATGAATTAGGAATAATCTCATATATATGGATGAGGTGAGCATACCCATGCTCGTATAAATATATAGAAATAATAATGAGGCCCAAAAGGGGACCTAAAAAATACATGGAGAACTGCTATGTACATCATAACGGTCCAGAGGGGACACAAACCTAGGACATACTCATGGTCCAACCATGACTAATCTGAAGAACTGATACATAAAAACAATGGCATCCATACTGAATGTGGTACCATAAAAATTGATGTTCTACTCGATCTGAAGGTGTCCAACAACTGTAGGGACTCAATGAATGAGCATTAAAATCTCAAAGGTACACTGAACTGCATTTGAACTGGATACTACAGGAAGCATATAGCTGAAGGTCTTCCGACACTGTCACCAATGTAGCCCAGATATCCGTGGGAACATACAACTTGGGGGTTCCAAAGAGATGACCAATGTGCTAGAGTCAAGGGACATCCGAGCTCTTTGAACAATAACTGAAGGGACCAATACCCTTCACGAATCTCAATGGTGCGATGATGGTGTTCAAGTCGAGCACGTGAGAAATAAATATTCTAAGGCGCACTAAGGACTCCTCTTAGATGGTCCATAGGCACTCACCACTGATGGAGATGAGTCCAAGGTACAGAGACCTCCAGGTCTATCGTCTAGAATAGAAGTGTTGGAATTGACAGAGGGGGACCTGCAATGAACAAGGAAATGATGTTTCCTTGAGAGGAGCGCTAGGTGTACAACCAAGAGGTGATAGTACTGAATGTGAGACTAACATAGTGGGGAGGGAGACATGGGTCGCAGAGTGGGATGACTCAAACTTCCTTTGTTCAGAGTATGACGGCAAGTCTGACCTAGCATCATATTAAACTGGCTTCAGGGAAGGGGATCATAGCTTCAGGGATCAAGGATTCCAGCTGCAATGGTGGAGACTCAGGGGGAACTGATGAGTGATATCAGGAGACTCTAAGGGTGACACATCATAGGATAATCTCAACAAAGGAGACCATGGTTCAGGTGCTGCCATAATGGGGAGGACTATATGTGATCGGTCATGGCTCCGAGAGGCAGCGTTTGGGCCTTACTCATGGTTTAAGGAGCTCAAAGAAGTGATAGAAGTGTGCTCAAAATGGTACTGTTGTGTGGATTGGTACAAGCCCAGGACAGTGCATGCTTGTGGTTGCTTTCAATTTTAAGGAGTCTTAAAGCGATAAAAAGACTCTGAAATGGTGGGAAGTTACTGTCGTGTGGATTTATACGAGCCCAAGATGGTGAATGCTCATGGTCTCTTTCAGTTTTAGAGTCTGAAAGCAATAAGAAGACCCCAAGGGGTTTCTTTTTTGTGTGTTAGTCTCCAAGGCCCGAAGAAGCATAAAAGTATGCAATGAAGAACTCTTCTATCCGATGTGACTAGAGTATTCATTTTTCGTAATTAGTTTACCACGTCTAGAAAAGGGTTAAACTTATACCATATAGACGCCCTTTCAGGTACTTTAACGAGCATGAAAGGAACTAAGATTACTCGACGATCTTGTCATTCTTTTAGGAGTCAGAAAATATCTTAACATAAACTCCCTAGGTGCCTTTTTCATAATGGAATTGCTTGGCCCGAAAAATGCATAAAAGTATATTGAACAAAGATAATAGTCAAGCAAGGAGGAAGTGTTCAATCAAGGGACAAATGTTAGAACCAAGATAGAAGGAGAGGGGGGAACAATGATGGGGCCTCCTTGTTGGTTGATGAATGGTGGGAAAATAACACAAGAAATGCAGTATGGATGGAGCAGAGGGCTCATGGATAGGCCATGATATAGAAAATGGAAAAAAAGGATTGCGACGCTATAATATCCCAAATTTTTATGTTTTTATTGATGTTATATATTGGGCATAAATCCCTGAAGCATATGATTTATTTTGATATACTTGACATAAGCCCCAATGCACATGTTTTACTTTATGATGGGCATAAGCCCCGATGCACATGACATATTTTTTATTATAGTTATACATATTTGGGCATGGACCCTAATAGATGCAGGTTATCGCTATATACCTGGTGGAAAGCCCCAATGTATGAATTGATGTTTTATTATGAGATTGGGTACAAAACCCTAATATACAGAGATGACCTTTGTTACATACTATGGAGAGTTATGATATGCATGATTGACTTTTATGATGCATTGAGTGCGGACTCTGGAGAACATGGATGACCTATGTACTAGGAATAAGCCCTAATGTACATAGAGGACTTTATTATGTACTGGGCGTAAGCCCCGACGTACATACAGTATTGGGAATAAGTCTTGGAGCACTCCAAGCTTGATAATAAGTATCGGATCTGAGGCCATTCGTATTCCTAGGTGTGCTTCACAAACACATTCTAGTACTAGTGTTGAAACGGAGGCTTTGGAATTGCACTAGCATAACACCCATGTGAGAGTGTTGAGCCAAAGCTCTGAAGAGCACTCGAGGTTACTTGATATTGAAAGTATTGAGTCGAGAAGACTTTGAATAGCACTACTATTCATCAAAACTATCTAAATTGGTTAAATGAATAATTTCTATCTCTCATCAAGAACTGCGAGAACTACCATGTTAAACGAGGGAATCCAACATGCAAGAGGAACCTAGAGGTACCTAACCTAGTCGACTATCCAAACTTACCAAAAGATCTTGTCCAAAGAATTGGACCTTGTATTAAATAATTATCAAAGAGTATTATGCTATTTAATTAATTAAATCATTATCAAAGAGTTGTTATGATAGTTAATTAATTAAATAATCAGATTGATTATTTATAAAGGAAATCTCGTTTATGTATAAATAGTATGCATGAAATATATGCATAAGATATTATTTATATTATATATAAATTATGTATAAATAGTATGCATAACATCTATGCATAAGTTATTTATTTATATTGTATATAAAGAAAAAATTTCATTCTAAATTAATAGAAACACATAGTTGTAGACAAAGTAAATAAAATATAAAGTTTCCTTTAAAACATATCATTTAGGAAGACATTAAAAGTACTAGATAAACTACGAGTGGGGATTCATTAAAATATATTATAAATAAAAATGGATTTAATGTTAAAATTACTATTATTTAACTCAACAACTATATTCCAAAAAGTTCACCTATATAAAGAAGGACAATTCCCAAGAGAGGGATCATCTTTTCTTCTCTCATTCTCTTATGGTAAGAGAAGAGAGTTTTCCACAGAAACTAAAGGGGATTATTATTTTCCAAGATCTGACTATCATCAACAGTCTTCCTTAGGTCCTCCATCTTTCCTATTGCATGTTGTAACCAGCTCGAGGGGATCCATTAGTGAACTAGGAACGGTTCAGGGTCAAGGTTGTGAGGAACATGGTAGTCTCAAAGTCATTCAGTTAAAATATCCTATAGGTCATCCAGATCAACACATAATTGTTTTCAGTAACCAATGTTTGAAAGTGTGAAGGTTTGTACCAGCAGCAATATCAACCTACAACTATCCAGGTATTCAAGTCATCTGTTTGTTCTTTTCATATTATTATAGGCTGTTAGATGTAGAAATTTAATTCTGTCAAAATTCTTCTTGATAGTAACCTAGTATTATTTTCCTTTGAGAGCAAGGGCTTATGGCATTGGCTCTCCTGGGTCAAAATTTCTATTTCAAAACTTAAATTTTCTGGTCCAAAGATTTTAAACCCTAGCTAAAACTTAAGCAGTAAAGTCTTCTTGAAGCAGATGCAAATATTATTTATAGTAGAATCATCTCCTATGAAGAGATGGAGTCATCTAATTTTTATTCCATGATGGGCATAAGCCCCGATGCACATGACGTATTTTTTATTATAGTTATACATATTTGGGCATGGACCATAATAGATGCAGGTTATTGCTATATACCCGGCGGAAAGCCCCAATGTATGAATTGATGTTTTATTATGAGATTGGGTAGAAAACCCTAATATACATAGATGACCTTTGTTACATACTATGGAGAGTTATGATATGCATGATTTACTTTTATGATGGGTTGAGCACGGACTCTGGAGCACATGGAAAACCTATGTACTGGGAATAAGCCCCGATGTACATAGAGGACTTTATTATGTACTGGGCGTAAGCCCCGATGTACATAGAGTGTTGGGAATAAGCCCTAGAGCACTCCAAGCTTGATAATAAGTATCGGATCTGAGGCCATTGGTATTGCTAGATGTGCTTCACAAACACATTCTAGTACTAGTGTTGAAAGGGAGGCTCTGGAATTGCACTAGCATAACGCCCATGTGAGAGTGTTGAGCCAAAGCTCTGAAGAGCACTCGGGGTTACTTGATATTGAAAGTGTTGAGTCGAGAAGACTCTGAATATCACTACTATTCATCACAACTATCTAAATTGGTTAAATGAATAATTTCTATCTCTCATCAAGAATTGCGGGAACTACCATGTTAAATGAGGGAATCCAACATGCAAGAGGAACCTAGAGGTACCTAACCTAGTCGACTATCCAAGCTTACCAAAATACCTTGTCCAAAGAATTGGACCTTGTATTAAATAATGATCAAAGAGTATTATGCTATTTAATTAATTAAATAATTATCAAAGAGTTGTTATGATAGTTAATTAATTAAATAATCAGATTGATTATTTATAAAGGAAATCTCATGTATGTATAAATAGTATGCATGAAATATATGCATAAGATATTATTTATATTATATATAAATTATGTATAAATAGTTTGCATAACATATATGCATAAGATATTTATTTATATTGTATATAAAGAAAATATTTCGTTCTAAATTAATAGAAACACATAGTTGTAGACAAAGCAAATAAAATATAAAGGTTCCTTTAAAACATATCATTTAGGAACACGTTAAAAGTACTAGATAAACTATGAGTGGGGATTAATTAAAATATTCCTTAACATAAATTATAAATCAAAATGGAGTTAATATTAAAATTATTATTATTAAACTCAACAACTATATTCCAAAAATTTCACGTATATAAGGAAGGACAATTCCCAAGAGAGGGATCATCTTTTATTCTCTCATTCTCTTATGGTAAGAGAAGAGAGTTTTCCATATAAACTAAAGGGGCATATTATTTTCCAAGATTTGATTATCATCAATAGTCTTCCTTAGGTCCTCTATCTTTCATATTGCATATTGGAACCAGCTCGAGGGGATCCATTAGTGAACCAGGAACGGTTCAGGGTGAAGGTTGTGAGGAACATGGTAGTCCCAAAGTCATTCAGTTAAAATATCGTACAGGTCAGCCAGATCAATACATACTTGTTTTCAGTAACTAATGTTTTAAAGTGTGCAGGTCTGTACCAGCAGCAAGATCAACCTGCAACTATCAAGGTATTCAAGTCATCCTTATGTTCTTTTCAAATTATTATAGGTTGTTAGATGTAGAAATTTAATTCTATCAAAATTCTTCTTGATAGTAACCTAGTATTATTTTCCTTTGAGAGCAAGGGCTTATGGCATTGGCTCTCCTGGGTCAAACTTTCTATTTCAAAACTTAAATTTTCTGGTCTAAATATTTTAAACCCTAGCTAAGACTGAAGCAGTAAAGTCTTCTTAAAGCAGATGCAAATATTATTTATAGTAGAATCATCTCCTATGAAGAGATAGAGTCATCTAATTTTTATTCCAAAGTTTAGGAAACCTAAGATATTTTTCAAACCTTATGCCCAAGTCAAAAGAAATTAAAACCCACTAAATTTCTTACATCTAAACTCCAAGTTTTAGCACAGAGACTTTTCTTTTAAAAAGGATTTTCAACCTCATGCTGTGTCAAAAACTTAAATTAAAATAGTACAAACAATCCAATCTCCGACAGAGGTTTTTCGAAGGATCACAACCTGAATCAAAAGATAAACGCAACAACAATCACTTAGATTTAACACACACCTATCATAGGCTAAACCTTTTTGGGCTTGTTTTTATAAAGAAAGAAAACTATCGATTCATTATTTAAATATTCAGTGCAAACAAAGATATCCCAAGGATCAACAAAAAAACCTACTAATACGCATTTAAAATCAAGCACTTAAACCATCGTTTGGGCATACGTTTTAATTTCCCACATAGGTCAAAAGGATACAACATGGAATTAAACTCAGACCAGATTAATCAAATGAAAACGAATTAAAGAACAGAGTTAGGGATTGCGTAAATAGTATTCCCTTCAAATCCTTTTCATTCTTGTAAAAGATCGTTTTCACCCCAACTATAAGCATTAAATTAAAAACCCATAATTAATTCACAAAGGCATCCCATACCCTCACGAAATCTACAAGGGTTTCAACTTTGTAAATCAGGAAAGAGGTCACCTAAGGACCAAACACATGCAATGACAGAGCTAAACACTCTCAACGTCGTTTCATTTAAACATTAAAAGAGCTATCAATACGCTGGAGTGAAACGTAGAGCCATTATGCTCTTAATCAAAAGAAATGCATAAAATTTATAGAGGCTTTAGCGTTTCCCATGTTAAAGAGCAACGAAGTATACATCTAAGACAAAATTCATTTTATTTTCCAGTTTAAGAATTCTTTCCACAGAGTCACGATTTCATAGACATAGTTAACTAAAGACATGCATATGAAAACCAGAGAACAAAAAGAGTTTAACAAAAGCATCTAAGCCAATGAAGCATGATGTCAAAACATAAGAACCAATTCATTTAGTTGGAGAGTAATGCTGGACAGAGTTACAAATATATTAAAATACAAATACCAAACATCTCATGTAAACCCCAACGCTGCGCATAAGAGCCTGCTAGGATTTAAAGATTATACAGTTCCATTTCCATTTCCATTCAAACCATAGAGAAGAATGTAACATACAGTATTAAAATAAAACCATATAAGGGTTTATCCCTTCTATTAAATCCACCACTGTGTCAACTTCATTATTTAAAATAAATTACAAACAATGTCCGCGTATGCCCATAAGGCAAGAAGATCCACATCAAAACCTACAGACGCCATTATCTACGCTATCTAAGACAGGTCTTGACCAAGGCATCACCCAGAAATCTAAAAGCTCGAAGGGCATCTTCTTTACAAAACTAAAACCCAAAACTGAAGAACTTCCAAACATATTTCCTTTGCTACGAAAGGGAGAATTTGAGCCATGAAGAGTCCTGGGCTTACCAGTTTAATGCCTTCCCCTTTATTCACCACTCTATTAAGAACACCCCAAAATGTTGAGATTGTTCCTACCAGAAAATCCTACCAGCCAAGAGACAAAGAGCCACGAGTTAGCAAGGTTACAAATACAACCTAAAACAAACAATAGTAAAGAAAACCACAATTTTTACAAAGAAGGCTTACCTCATCATCAAAACCAGTACTTTCCACCTCTGCGTAGAGCTCCAGTTAACATGCCAACCATGAGCATAGATCAGGTCAAGCGTGAAGCACCATGGAAAACTGAGAGCAACATAAGGCTGCCTCCCAACTCGAAAATGCAAAAAATGATAATGTTGGTCGTTAGGGCCAAGAGTTTAACCCTCATCCAAGCTAGCAAGCAAACATGTGAAAGCAACATGGGTAGCATTCAAAGCTACAATGACCCCACTAGCACTACAATACTTTATCCATCTCTATAGTTAGGGTCACGATATGGTTCAAACTTCCAATTGTTTAATAGATAGCTCGTAAATTTAAGTTTCCTTTTATCCATTTCATTTAAAAAGGGTTAGGTTCTTGCTAGCTAGTAAATATTAGGATGTTTAGTGTAGATTCTTTATTACTACACCTACAAAACAAGTTGAATGATGCTTTAGCAATCTTTGCTAAGTAAGCCCAGGGCATCACTTCCCTCTTACCTCTCGGCAACCCTTCCAGTAATACAATCACTCAACGTAAAACTTGGAAGTATTCTTACTCTCTTCATAAATCCATCTGTCCTGAACTAGTAACATAAGTGTTTCAAGACTTTATCCATTCAAGTATACACACATTTAAAACTATAAACAAGATGCAGACATAAAGACCATTAAAGATTTAATACAAGTACTAAACTTACCGATTAGACAGAGGTGTTAATCATTTAAAGGCTCATTTGTATTCTATGCCATTACATCGCTTCCGGAGAAACATAAAATAGAAGACGATCACGTCCAATTAAATCAAACAATGAATTATAAACCAATTTTCATAAACCATTTAATTCTCATTGTGTTGACGAGACATATATTTATTTCCCAGTACTGAAGTTAATTTGTTAAATATATACTTGAATAGACGATGTTAGCTGTACAGGAAAAATTTTAATTTTTTGCTGATTTAGGGACATTACAAGTGGTATAAGAGCCCAACTACAATACAAAGTGACCTATTGGGCTCATTACAGAAAACAGCTGCTGTAGATACATATACTTCGAAACATGTACTTATGAATTTATTTATATAAACTAACAGATTTTTGTTCTTACAAATTGATGAAACATTGCAGGAACAAATACAGCCTGAATAATGAATACATAAAAAGAGAACAATATACATTGAAACTTGAACTCTCCACCACGAGAGCAAGATATCGTGGTGGAATTAAACTTAGATATAATGAAATCAATGCTGAACCTAGAGGCAGAATTCTAGAGTTTCAAAGATGATAATATGCAGGAAAGCCGAGAACAATAGGCTATAAATGAAGCTCTGCTTCAGAGCTTAACAGGGGCAAAACCCTAGGGACAGTCAACTTATTCAGCCAACATATCCAAAGAAAAAAATTGTCGCCCAAAAAATCCATCAGTCCTAAAGAGGATGAGTATGAGGAACACATACCGGATTTCATGGAAGAGGACTGTAAGAGCTCTTCCAATAACGATGGTTCACCATAACCTTGCAAGAAAAGAAGAAAAAGTGATGACAGTTTCAAGGAGAGTTCCGAAAAATTAAAGCCCCAACTTATGATGGGGAGATAAATATTGGAGAGAAAGTTGAGGAGTGGCTGTTAGGAATGAACAAGTATTTTAATTTCCACAACTATTCTAGCGAAATGAAAGCACGCCTTGCCATTTACAACTTAAATGGGAAAGCAGGTAGATGGTAGAGAGATCTAAAGCATACCAAAGGGCACAAAATAAAAGACATTAGATGGAGTGCTTTCAGTCGCTTGTTCCAAGGCAAGTACATGTCGGAACGGTTCTTTGACAAAAAGATCAAATAATTTCATGAATTAAAAATGGGCTCCCTAACTATGGAAGCCTTCATCAACCAATTTATTGATCTACTACATTATGTTCCATACATAAAAGATGAAAAAGTCAAGATACAACAATTCTTAGGATGCCTACATCCCAATTTTCGAGAGAAGATTGAGTTTGACATGCGTAAAACTTTAGACGTGACTTTACACAAATCAAGACTCTATTATGAACATGGGCAGCCAAGAAATGACAACATAAATAGAAACAATGATAGATTCAGAACTTTTTCATACAACTGAAGACCGGGTTTTACGCCACCACCTTACCGGAAACAAAAAAATAGCTTCCCGCCTAATAGAGGTTTAAACCAACCTCATGCACAGCCAAATGTGCCCGCACCACATGCAAATAGAATAGCTTTTAACAAGGGAGAAAAAGCTGCCCCAACAACCATTACTTGCTAGAAATTCCAGGGGCCCCACTATTTCCGAGATTGTCCCAACAAGACAGACAGAGTTTTACACAATGTACAAGCAAACCCAACAGTAGGGGACATGGCAAAAACACCAAGAATTTATGCCGCACTTGATGGCCAACAAGTAGATCACCAGGCCACTATGGTTGAGATTGAGAGTAAGATCTCAAACATAGTTGTTTCAGTTTTTATAGATTCCAGTTCATGCCGAAGCTATATCTCTTCTAAGATAGTCAAAACTTGTAAGTTAAACCAAGAGAGTCATGAGAAACCATGGCTGGTACAACTAGCCACTTGTACCAAACGGAAGGTCTCCAAACTAATTAAAGTTTGCGAGATAGATTTGAACGGGTTCCTAACTATGGTAGATTTAAATATCCTACCGCTAGGGTTGTATGACATACTAATAGGCATGGACTGGTTGGAATAACATCATGCCCTGCTTGACTACTTGAACAAGTCCATTTTATGCACAGATAGCCAAGGGAATCAAAGAAAGATTCAAGGCATACCTAACAAGGTTTCCACAAGACAGATGTCGGCCTTAAAAACAAAGAAGTTTGTAAGGAAAGGTTGTAAACTCTTTGCAGTTAACATTCAAATGGTAGAATCCGATAGAGAACAAAAGATCGAGTACTTCCTAGTTCTCGTAGAATTCAAGGATGTATTTCCCGAGGAAATACCAGGGTTACCACCCAAATGAGACTTGATTTTTTTATAGAATTGACACTCGAGTCAATACCAACTTCCAAAGCTCCTTACCGCATGAGCGCACTAGAATTGGTGGAGCTCAAGCTGCAATTACAAGAGTTGATTGACAAAGGATACATTCGATCGAGTGTGTCTCCTTGGAGAGCACCGATACTCTTTTTCAAGAACAAGGACGGAACGATACAGATGTGCATCGATTACCTCCAACTCAACAAGTCGGCCATCAAGAACCATTACCCACTCCCTAGAATTGATGACTTGTTTGATTAAGTCGAAGGAGCGAAGATCTTCTTGAAAATCGACCTACGATCGAGATATCACCAAGTAAGAATCCGTGACGAAGACATCAATAAGACCGCTTTTCGAACCCGATATGGTCATTACGAGTTTGTGGTAATGCCTTTGGCATTGATGAATGCACCTGCCAACTTTATCTGTATGATGAACAACATATTTAGAAAGTACCTAGACAAGTGCATCCTAGTATTCATTGACGACATATTGATCTACTCCAACAGTGAAGAAGAACACAAAGAACATCTGTGGATAGTGTTGCGGGTACTACGAGAACACCAGCTGTATGCTAAGTTTAGCAAGTGTGATTTCTATAAACCACATATACAGTACCTAGGTCACATCATTTCTGAGAAAGGGATAGCAGCCGACCCCGAAAATATTAAAGCCATAGAGGAATGGCCTACACTCACTTGTGTGACCGACATAAGATCATTCTTAGGGTTAGTCGGATACTATCGTAAGTTCATTGAGAACTTCGAATGGATTTCTTGTCCTATGACTTCCTTGCAGAGAAAGGAAAACAAGTTCGTTTGAAAAAACCAAGTGTGAAGAAAGCTTCCTAAAACTAAAGCAGTTTTTGACGAGCGCACCAATTTTACGGATTGCTAACCCTGATGGGGACTTCATTGTTTGCACTGATGCAAGCAAAGAAGGACTCGGTGGATTCCTTATGCAGAATAACTTCACCATCTTCTACGAGTCACGAAATTTGAAGGAACACGAATAGAACTACCCCACCCATGACCTTGAGCTAGCCGCCATCATCCACTCCTTGAATATGTGGAGGCATTACCTTATGGGAAAGAAGTTCCTATTAAAGATGAACAACATGAGTTTGAAGTACTTTTTTTACCAACCTGACCTAAATTCCAGGAAATCCAGGCGGTTAGACTTCCTTAGTGAGTACCACTTTGAACTAAAACACATAAAAGTAAAGGAAAACAAGATCGTCGATGCTTTAAGTTGATGGCCTCATATGTTATATGTGGTGACAGTAATTCAAACTGAATCATATTTGCATGACAGGGTTAGAAGGACATGTAGAAATGACCGATTCTATGTCAAGATCCTTAAAAAGATCCAAGACGATAGGTTATTCCAAGAAAAAAAGGAATATAAGGTAGATGAGTTAGGACTGCTATGGTCAAAAGAGAGACTTTATGTTTTGGAGAGTGGAGACATTAGACCTAACATCCTCACAGAGTTCCATCAGAAACCCTACTCAGGACATCTAGGATGTCAAAATATGATATCCGCAGTAAAGAAACACTTCTTCTTGCCTAAGTTAAAAGTCGATCGAGCCTTATTCATCGCTAAGTTCCAGGAGAGCCAACTGGTTAAAGTAGGGCACCAACACCCTTCAATATTACTACAACCATTCCCCATTCCATAGTGGAAATAGGAGGCCATCAGTATGGATTTCATCATGGGAGTTATAGGTCAAATTTGCTCTTCTCCGTTTGTGATCACATTGCTCTGTCGATCACACAAAAGGACACTATGGATGGAAGAGCTACGTTCAACTGGATGAGTTATAGCTTTAACTACACTCTTTAGCTGAGAATATTAACTTGTCTACTGATTTCATGACATGTGCACTACTATTGGCACAGTAAACCAACATTCTCAACATTTCTGTTCTCAAACACAACAAGCGCACACCCTTAAAAATGTTGCAAACGCTTGTTGTAAAAAAAAAAAGTTGCATACTGTGCACTACTCTAGTTGTGTGAAACCTGCACACACCTTAAGATGAAGTCAAAAATATATTAAGATTGCGAATTGGGATTAATTGAAGTTGGTTCTGCAACTTCCCCAACCTCCCAATTCAACCACCTCTTGAATCCAACTTCCTACCTTGTCCCATAAATACAAGGAGGATCCATGAGAGAGGGACCTAGAAAGAATGCTTTAACTGATGTTACGCAGGAGGAATTCCCAAGTCGTTGTGAAGAGCATGAGCCCAGGACTTAGTTGCAGAAGTATCTAGACAGATCAGGTATATCTGTACTTTTCTATATTTCTTTGACAATAAAAGGTGAAAATACCCTTCTTGTCCCAAATTGAATGTATATTGGATTGAATGTTCATTTGGTTTAATGTATGATTGTATTTGATGTTAAGTTGTTTTTTATTTCATCATATTTATTACAGTCAAGATACGCAGAGGAAGGTTTACTTTGTGTTGCAGGTTCATCATAGCGGAAAATCAAGTGAAAGCTAGGACCAACCGTTGATAAAAAGGTACTTCTTTCGATATATCGATCTCTTTCCATTTGTAGTAACTAATGCAAGACAATGATTGTATTTACCTATCACCCCACCCAAGTTGGTAGTGTCTTCTCCTCACTATAAGGTATTTTTCTTGCACAACATACTGGCGACTCTACTGGGGACGTAATTGATTGTTTTTTCGCTCTACAAGACCTTGTTAGGTTTTTCTTCAAGTTTATTTCATACTATTTGTTCTTTGAGAGGTTTTATAGGTTATTGTTGCCTGTTCTTTCTATTTGGATTCATCTCAGTCTACTTTAGCAAATCTCTCTTGTTTGTTTTCAGTCCCAGTGCGCTAGTTTACCCTACTTACAGTAGTGCATTTTTTTCATGAACGTTGCTTTGTCTTGTACACAGTAGCGCATATTTCCTAGAATGCACTGGTTTCTGTACTACATAATAGTGCATTTTCCTGTAAGTTTCAGTCCTCTGTTAGGGTTTGATTTCCAGGTGTTTGGGTTCACTTCTAGCCTTTTTCTTTGCTTCTCTGACTGACCCCTGAGACTTGTATGTCTCTTTTGAGTTTTGTTTGCCTCTCTGAAGTCCTTTAGTTTGCTTCAAGTATTCTTTAGGTGTCCTTCTGCTTGTTTAAGCCTTTCAAAACCTACTTGAATTTTCTCTTAAGGTTTGACCCCAGTTGGGTGTGTTAGAAAGTTTTTGATGAATTTATGCCTTTCTGAACTTCTGTTTAGGTCAGTTTGATTTGCTTGAAGCCTTCTTAGCTTTTCTTTTCAGTTGGTGTAGTGTTGAAGCGATTGTTGGTCTGCTTGCCTACTTTGTTTACTTGACTGATGTTTTTGATGGGTTTTGATGCTTAGGAACAACCTTATCAATTGTCTTTCCATTACATGCATCTTTTTTCCCTTTTCTTTTTACATTTCAATTCCAAGTCTAGAGTTTTTCATTTAGAAAAACTTGGTAGGTTGAGTCTTTCTCAGTTTCATCTTTGATTGTTTAAGCCTTTAGTCTCTTGTCTTTACCTGCACCACTTTGGAAATTTTAAAAGAAAAATCAAAAAATATTTTTTAGGTTTCCTCATTTTTAGTTTTGGAAAACAATGAATAAGAAAGTTTAGTGAAAGTGGTTTACTTTTATGCACTCTTCACTTCAGTCACAATCACGCCACACACCTCACTACAACCTTTGAGTAAGAACAGCCATTTAAAAAGAACACTTAATAAAATTTATTAGCAACTTTTTCTTTTTAGGGTTGTCACTTCACCAACTAGCTTAGGCTAGGGTTTCAGATTAGAACACACTTAAAATATCCAGAATCAGTTTCATTACTCAACAATCATAGTAAGAAATTCTTTAGGTAAATGCATCTGTATCAAAATGTCTTGGGACACTCCACTGAAAATGGAGCTAAGCACGAGGTCGTGTGCGACTAGAATTGTTGAGGCTAACCCTTCACTTTCTTTTCGAGCATAAACCAGAGCTGTCTCATGTACAGGGATCCTTTTGGATTTTTGTCTTGGTTACCCTTCCCACGCATTACGGTTAGATCGACGACTGTCCCCCCAAGAATTTTTGTACTGATGGTAGCCTTAGTATCTTGACCATATAGGATTCTTCATAGGTAGAGTGGAGGGTTATTCCCACTTCACCTCAGACAGCCACGGAAGGTAACCCTTTGGCAGTAATCCCAGGAGGGAAGTTTGGTAATTCAAACACTTGCACCTAGAGGACCTCCATTGGATGTCGTGGAACTGACCGTCTATATTCTATTAACTTGTTCTGGGACCTCATCATCCCAGACTAGTTTATGAGAATATCAGCTTTGTATTGCTTGGTCTTGATCACCTTAGGAAGTTTTTAGTGGTATGTTGCTTGTTTCCCCATCGAGTAGTGGCTGCTAGGTTTTATACTTAGTCTATTTTTTAAATAGATGTCGAGGATCAACCTCTTCATAGGTCGCAAAGGTTGAAAAACATTCCACCACTCACTCCTCCACCACCTTAACGTCGGAGGACTGATTCCCGTGGTTCTTATGAACTGACGGGTGAGACTGAAATACCTGGAGAACCAAAGCCCAAACATCAAGATCAACAGGTCTTTAATACTGTTGAGGTTGAAGATCTAACTTCTCAAGAGTTTAATACACCCTTCAACCCTCCCCTAACTAGATGTAACGATCCTTTACTGGTTCCTGTTGATTCTTTAGGGAAACCTGAGTATAGTGCTTACTGGTTTACACCTGGTCACATCATGACTAACCCAGGAGATGGTCAGGGAGCTCCTCAGACACCCACAATAGCTATGGCTTCAAGGATCATTAAGCCTTCGTTTAAAAGCACTGTAACACCAAGCTCTTCGCAGACTGCTTCTGCTTCGAGCCTGCCCTTTAGATTTAATGCCGGTACTGTAGGCATGGAAAGCTCACAAGATTCCACATCTGCTTCAGTTTATACCCCTAGCTTCGAACCATATAATATCCCTTTGACAGGGATACCTACAATAACTTTTAACCTCCTGTTACCCAACAATTCCAGGGTATATCTCAAACGTTTTCCTCCACATCTCATGTAGGGTCAATTCCCTCTACATCTATGGCTGTGATGGGTACCATGACTGTGCCGTCTGTTACAACCACACCTGGTTTCAACCCCTATGCAGGTTACAATGTGAATCCACATAACATACCTGTAGGGAGTATCCCTTTCTCTTTGTTTGCGGGAGGAGGGGGTAACATGTTTAACCAGCAATATGGCAGGGCTAACACCCAACCACAATGGATGAACACACAGGGAGTTAATCTTTTTTCATTTGGATGGGGAAATTTTAATAATACTTTCACACAACCGCAACAACTAGTTTACGAGCCAGCCTATGGGGGGTTCCCCCTACATGGATCAAGCTTATCAGATGCCATTTGCTGGACCTTGTTTACCCTTTTTGGCAACTTTGAATTTTCCAGAACTTTCCAAACTAACCAATGATCCGGTGTGCCATGACTCCACATGGCCATCAGTTCCCACTAAGCTGCCTTCAGAGATACCAAAGTTTGAAGGTAAGACTAGTGAGGATCCTGGTGATCATGTTACTACTTTCCATCTCTGGGGATCTTCAAATTCGTTGAACGATGATTCCATCAGGTTGAGACTTTTTCAAATATCCTTAACTGGCGCTGCAGCCAAATGGTACATCGAACTACTTCCAGCCACTTTTTGTAATTTGCGGGATCTCGCTACAGTTTTTCTAAACCATTTCCAACTTCTTGTTCGGTATGATTCCGGTACAGAACTTCTATCTACTTTTAGACAGAATAAAGCCACTCATCTATCTGATCATATTCAGGAGTGGCGAAGATGGAAGAGGCTCATTAAAGACAACATCCCTCTAGATTTTCTATTAGAGTTGTATCTAAAATCACTCATTCCTTACATTTCTAAGGAAGTAGCTACTTTTGGGGTGTCTTCGGAGGAAGAAGCTATCCTCAGGACCCAACAACTTGACTTGGTTTATGCTCAGTCTGGGATCCTATATGAGTTTATTCCTGATGCATCGCGATCCAACACGGATTTAGGTAAACCTAGACCTGGACCACATGCTGATGGCATTGTGCATTCAGTTGATTTTACAGCATTTGAAGCATTGATCAAATAGGTTCATGCCTTATCAGTCAAACAGTCTGTTGCGGAAGCGACTTCAGTCGTGACCTCTCCTTCTACAACAGAGTCTATACAACAAGTTTAGACTAATCAAAAGGGCCCTTGACAACCAAACAACAAAAAGAAGGGAAAGAAAGGAGAGGGGAACCATCAGAAACCCAAAAACAAGCAAAATGTCGAGGAGGGTAAAAGAGAGAAAAGAAAGTTAAGTTCCCTTGTAAGCTTTGAAAGCAGGACCATATTACTCATCAATGCCCTCTGATAGAAGAATCCTAGAAGCTGCTTCAAGATAAGAAACCAGCCATCCTGAAGGATCTATTTCCCCAAGGGTAGGGCTCAGCTTCTGGCACCTCCAACGCTAGGGGCACTTCTCATGCCTCAGTTGATCAAAGTTTTATTAATATGGTTAACTCAGATGCACTTTTACAAATACGTACAATAAATTATACCTCGGATTCGCAGTACAAGGATAAAGAGGTTCCTGAATCTTCCACTCCTCTCCACATACCAGTGGATCCATTGTCGAAGATCCTGAAAGGTGTCTTAAAACAGTGTGCACACAATCCTAATGCACGGGATGCTGCCAACTACAATGTTGTTGAAGATCTATCCCAAACCCCCTGTGCTATGTCCACTTTGGAAGTCTTGAAAAGTTGTCCATTACAACGCAATGCACTTTTGGCAAGGATTGGGAGCATGGAATCATCCAACATGATTGCGCGATTTGATATGACCGATATCAAATACAGGTTTCTGTATCACATTGCTCTTCAGATAGAGGTAGTTCATGGTCCTAAGACTACTAGATGAGCTATCGTAGATGAGGGTGTGTCTACGTGTGTAATGTCCATTTCTTGTTGGAAATCTTTGGGATTTCTTGAGTTATCCCCCTCAAACACTATGCTTATATTTTGATGGAAGAACCATCCGTCCACACGGAGTTTTACCATCATTTGATGTTGAAATTGCCGGTAAGACAGTAGCTATAGAGGTTGAAGTTCTGGATTCTCCACTTGACTACAACATGTTGTTAGGCAGGAGCTGGACATATGCAATGTGAGCCATTCCATCGGCCGTTATCCGAGTTGTAATGTTCCCTCACAAGGGCAATATCTTCACAATCAATCGCTTTCGCTCTCTCGGAGAAACAACTAGACTTCATCGGATTCAACCATCCCACTAGTTGATCAATTGCACCCATCTTGTGAGAGCTTAGGAGTAGGAATTTATGGGTCATTAATGGGCACTTTTGACCTTCCTGCTACCGTCCTTTTTATGAGCTCTGAAGAGGGTTCATCTATTGAGACTTTCACGGTCAATTTAAGGACCGATTCGTGGATTCTCCCTACCGAATCAGAACCATCAGTGCCTTTATCTGTTGCAGAAGTAGCATACTAGGAAGCACAACATGCTGTAACAGAACATATGGTGACTCCGTCGGTCTCTGCTGAGTCGGATATGGAATATGCACCTGCATGGTCGCTAGACTCCACCCACTCTCTTGACTGTTTAGACAATGTTTTTCCTTCTGACGAGGCCATTTTGGAAGCAATGATGGGCCTGGATCATCCCTAGGAACATATGCACCACAGGTATTATTTTCTTCCCAATCTAGACATGATAGAGAGAGGCAAGTTTTCTATGAGACTCGGTGGAAATGTTGATTTGTCCACTATCCCTTCTACTTCAAAAGCTGTTTACGTCGAAGAAAATATGGCGAATATATCGAGAACGATACCAAACAACATTTCCACCAAACCTGGGGTTGTGGAAAATATTTTTATTGGAGCAGACTATTCTCCCGAGGAGATCATTCTGTATACCAAACTCTTTAAAGAATTCCGCGATATTTTTTCCTGGTATTACGAGGAGATGGCAGGCATCGACCTCGCCATTGTTGAGCATGTCATCACAATGTACCCCAACGCTAAACTTGTGAGATAGAAGCTCTGTCCAGTTAACCCTTGAAAAGCAGCTGACATTAAGGTGGATGTTGAAAAATTGCTCAAGGCTAGATTTATCTATCCGATTGACATGACAAAATGGGTTTCAAATCCTGTTCCGGTTGACAAAAAGCAAGGTACCGTTAGAGTCTGTACTGACTTCCGGGACCTAAATAAATCTTGTCCAAAAGATAACTACCCCACACTGTTTATTGATTAGATCATAGACGCGTGTGTGGGACACGAATTTTTTTCTTTCATGGATGGTTTTTTGGAATACAATCAGATACAAATCAAACCCGAAGACCAGCACAAAAAAACTTTCATTTGTCCTTGAGGAACCTTTTCCTATGAGAAGATGCCATTTGGCTTGAAGAATGCTGGAGCTACCTTTCAGTGGGAAATGAAATTTGCTTTTCACGACATCAAACACATAGTAGAACCTTATCTGGATGACCACCCGGCACGATCTCACAAGAGACGGGACCATCCAGCTCATTTGAGACTTGTGTTTGAGCGATGCAGACAATACAAGATTCAATTGAACCCCAACAAATGTGTATTCTGCGTTGAGTCTGGAAATTTACTGGCTTTCATAGTATCCAGTCATGGCATAATGGTTGACCCATTAAAAGTTGAGGTGATTGTTAATCTACCTCCTCCTCGCACTTTGAGACAACTTCAAAGTCTGCAAGGCATGTCTAAATTCTGACGACACTTCATTATCAACTATGCCAACATTAACAAAGGTTTCATGAGATTGCTTAAAAAAGACACCTACTTTTTGTGGGATGAGGCTGCTCAGGCCTCATTTAAGGCCTTGAAAATGGTGTTATTATCAGCCCCCTTGTTAAGCCCGCCAGACTATACGAAGGATTTCCTCCTATATCTGGCTGCATGAGTATACACAATTGGTATAATACTTGTTCAGGAGGATGACATGCTACAAGAGCATGTCATTTATTATCTCTCGCGCGCACTGATAGCTCCTGAGATTAAGTATTCTCACGTGGAGAAGTTAGAACTAGCTACGGTCTAGAGGATACGTCACTACATGTTGTTATGAACTACTAGTGTGACTGCGGAGGTCAATCCTTTTCAATATGTTCTCACTCAACGTATTATCGGTGGGAAGTTCAATAAGTGGATTGTAATCCTATAGGAATTCAACTTGGTTTTTCAGTATGCTAAGTCAAAGAAGTCACTAGTGTTCACCAAACTGATTTCAGAATTTCCAAGTGACATAGTACATGTGGAGGAAGAGTCATCACTTGCGGATGAACATATCTTTCTCATTGCATCCTCTGACCCATGGTATGGCGATATTTTGGTGTATCTCTAGACTTTGAGGTGTCCCACCATTTTCGCTAAGGACGAACGGCGCAAGCTTAAGATTCATGCGAAGAATTACCTCATCATTTCTGACACTTTCTATAGACGTGGGGTAGATTCCATCCTACGCCATTTTTTACCCTTAGAGGAAGCATAATCAGTATTGAATGATGCCCACAGCGGAGCTTGTGGGGGTCATCTTTCTGGGTTGGAAACAACCTAGAAAATACTGAGTGGCGACTATTTTTGGCCCACAATCTTCAAAGATTGTGTGGAAGTTGTGAAACACTGTCATAGATGTCAGTTTTTCACCAAGAAGATGAGAGCACACCCATCTCCTCTCCATCCTGTAATAACACCAGGCCCCTTCACCAAGTGGGGGGTCAATTTTATGAATTGTAATCCTGTTTCGGCTGGAGGACATCACCATATTATTGTTTCCGTCAACTACTTCACCAAGTGGACTGAGGCAATGCCTACTGTTAAGGCGGATGGGGAAATGGTCGCTTATTTTGGTTTCAACCATATCATTGCAAGATTTGGTATACCGAAAGAGATCGTGACTGATCACGGTCATCATTTTAAGAACATCATGATGACCGATCTATACACCATGTTAGGTTTTTGATAGCAGCATTTGTCTTTGTTTTACCCGCAAGCGAATGGTCAAGTCGAAGCGGTCAATAAAAATTTGAAGACCATCTTAGAAAGGACCGTTAATGCCAGTAGAACTAACTGGCACATTGTGTTGTATCCTGCTCTTTGGGCCTATCGAGCCAATTTAAAGACTGCTACTAGGTTCTCTCCCTTCCAACTTGTGCATGAGATAGAAGCAGTCATTCCGGTTGAATGCGAGATTCCTTCATTGAATTTAGTTGTACAACTGCTACCAGATACCTCATCCTTGGAAGAACATTTTCTACATTTATAACATATGGATGAACATCACCGCGATGCGCTTACAACAAATGAAGTGCATAAGAACCGAGTCAAAGGACAGTACGATAAGTCTGTCAGACCTAGGGTGGTTCTCAAAGGAGACCTTGTTTTGCTCTGGTATCAGGACAAGGAAACTTTAGGGGCTGGAAAGTTTAAGTCCATGTGGCTCAGTCCCTACATAGTTTCTAAGGTACTGAAGAAGGGTGCATATGATTTAATAGACTATGAGGGTAATAAGTTGACAGAGCCTAGAAATGGGCTCTAACTGAAGAAGTACTACGCTTAGGCAGCTGTGCTTTTTCATGTATTATAGCTGTACATTTTGTAGAGTTAGCTTTGTTTATGGTTGTAGTTACATCTTATGCATCTATTACTTTGTGTTTCAGATGTCGACTAAACATTTTATAGGATTCGCTGCTGGCACTAGCCGCCACACCCGTCAGTTGGTCGTGGCTGCTTGGGTTATTTACTCACCAACTGGCCAACTGGTGTCTTCGAGAGGGGCTTGTTTAGGTCCCACAACCAACAATGTGGCTGAATATAGTGCAGTCATAGAACTACTCCGAGATGCTCTGTTCCATGGAATTTCACATTTGGAGGTACGGCTTGACTCGCAGTTAGTTTTTTTCTTCTTCAGTTAATAGGTGTTTATCAGGTTAGATATCCTATTTTGCTACGTCCGTTTCTGCGCACGTTAAGTTACTTGAGAGACAGTTTGATTATATAACATATTAACATATTCCAAGGAACTTGAATGCATTAGTTGATTCATTTGCAAACTACATTTTAGATTGGAATTTTCATCACTCACACACATAACAATTCATGCAAAAAACACAATAACACAAATGTAAATAATCGATACTATATATATACATAATCCATATCAAAAAATAATATGCATTTGGGTCATAAGTCTGTCACAGAGTCATGTCATAAGATACAAAATTGGGCTCGATGGCCTAAAAAATATACATATAATATCCTTCTCCTATGGAGGAGGAGGGGCCTCATTTCCCTCTACTGCCTCTCGATAGCAAATGAACAACCTAACTAATTTCCGCAATAGCCTAATCCAGATTGGGGGCACACCAACCACATCTTCCTGCATGTCGAGCGGCATCTGCTTGATCCTGTATGTAGGAATGTCATGAGTCAACCGACTCATCTACCCCTCTATGCTCCCTAGCATAGAATCAGCTGCACCCACTATCACTGGTCTAACAAAAGTATGAGGGTGTCCCTCAGGACGTACTAGTACAACATCTGCATTTGACACTTTGTTTCAGTACTTCAAACCCATCATAAAAATCATATATATAAAATGAAAAAATTAAATAATTTTTAAAAAAAATAAACATACCTATATCTCCCTAGGCTGCTCGTGGAGGAAGGATTAGCTCAGGATCGTGGCGGAATTCTATGCCTGCATATGGAAACTGATCAAGAGCTGGCACTTGTCCTTCCCACGAACCTCATAAATCATCCTCATGTTAACATAAGTTGTTCTCGCCAACACCCTGGCGGATGAAGATCTCACCCCAACGAGACACCATTGGATCACGAGGGTTGACTGGGGGAAAAGGCATGCCCAAACTAATAGAAGGCACCCTTTCAAAGAAAAAGGTGCAAAGTATGCTTCCGTACCCGAAATTCTTCATTCTCCCGGTCTTACACCCTGAGAGTTGAGGCTTTATGTTCGCCAAAAGACTGGAACACCAGTCATATACTTTTCCTTGCAAGCATTCAGTACCTATATGCATATAATGTCTCGAGGCAAGATGTTGTGTAGCACTCCCTCCCATCCTGTTAAAAATACTCACAATGACTTTGAGGGGGAAGCTTGCAATAGTCGAGATAAGAATCTAACTACCGGAATTCTCAGTGCTCGGTAGGCAATAGGCATTGACGTACTCTTGCACGGACAAGGAACCCACATTGCACGAGGACCCTTTCAAATTCACCAAGTCTCCCCCCCGAGAGAGACCTGTGATAAAATAGATGTCATATATGGTGAGTTTTAGTATTTCTCCTTGGATATCAAACACCAATGCATTAGCATCCTAGTATTGGACAAGCCTCTCAAGCAAGCGGATTTGTGCCCGCATGTTGACTGTTCTATAAAATTTCAATAATCCACATCTTCAAAGCACATGGAGGGTCAATGGATCTTGTAATGCTTCTCAATCCATGTCCTCATGCTCCCTTTCATGCCATATGAGAGCCATCCTGCCATGCAAATAGTCAAAGGTTGGTCATTTTGATTTTTTACCTCATTTTCAGCAGTGTACGCTACTGTTTCCACTACATAGTCACGCTTGAATGCTGCTGTGTTTGAACTAAACCAACGCATTTGGGTAGAATGAGCTACTTTTACTCACACACAGTAGCGCACACGCAGAAATGCATTTTAAACATTGCTAGAAAATGATTTTGACCATGGAAATTAACAAAAAAATGCATGAAATTGCAAGTATGGGAGGAAATAACTTACTTGGTGGAAGGAGAAGATCGATTGGTGGTCCAGTTTGATCACAATGAATGGAGGAAGGTCAAGGTTTTGCTCCAATGTGCCCTAAAAAATTCAAATTGTGATATTTCATTTTTCAATTTGAAACTATTGATATAAAAATTGACTTTGATTTTTACCCACTTTTTTCAAAAGTGTATAGTTTCATTTTGCCCCTAAAATGTTCTATTTAATCACTAATATTTACAAATTTTGGTGAGTTAAATTAACCCGTCTTTCAAATTTTCACTAGAAGTTCAAAGTATTAAACTGGCTATGACTTATTTTCTTTATTGACAGACCAATATAGGTACCATATTGTTTTGTTATTATGTCATTTAGAAAATTTGTCAGTAAATACTAACTCGGTTGTTGAGATTCGATTTTTGGTAGGTCATGAACCTACGATCCTAGTAGCTGTCTTTTAAGTCATTTTAAGCTCTTGTTTGAATCTTTAAAAAGTAAATAAGTTTGTCGAGCATGCTTGTTCTCTTCAAGCTCGTTAAAGGAATTGAAGGTACATCCACTTAGGTATAACTTTAACCCTTTTCCGGACTTTTGCGGATTACTTACGAAAAAGGAATACTCTAGTCATCCATGGTTAGAAGAGTTCTTCTCTCATCGTTTTAGACTTTTTCGGGGGAGGAGACTAACTATACGAAAAAGGACATTTGGAGCCTTCTTTAGGGTTTTCAGGCTCCAGAAACATGAAAACACCAAGCGAGCATTCACCTACTCAGGCTCGATGTGAAATCCACGAGAGGGTGTATAGAGGATTGTTTAAGTTTTTCAGACTCTATAAACACGAAAACACCAGCGAGCATATACGAACCTGGGCTCGATATTAAAATCCACGGGTAGGTGTTTGGAGTTATTGTTTAATTTTTTCAGACACCTTAAAATTGAAAACACCAGCGAGCAAGAATAGATCTCGGCTCAATATTAAAATCCAGAGATCAGTACTATAGAGTATTCTTCTATCTCTTCTTCAAACTCTGTAAAACAATGAAGAATCCGGAGTCTTCCTCCCATGGGCTCGCTAAAATTTTACATGGTTGGAATTATTGAGTTTTCTTTCTTGGAATCATTAAAATAACAAGAAGGATATTCTTTTACCAAAAAGAATAAGGGATGAGAAGGGTATCTCACATCTTTTCAGTTTCAAAGGAAGTTAAGTCAGTCATATCCTTGAACAAAACACCTATTTGAGTCCATCATTTCAGTTGGGTTTTAGTTTTTGAGCTTAGAGTGAATTTGATCTCCGAGTTTTTACTCCCCCAATTGGTTATTCTTCCAATGATATGAAGGGTCTGTCAATGTCTCCTACATTGAAGGCTTATATCATCTTCCCCCTCATGTGGAAAGCTGTGTAGGTCACTTTGTGTTGTGCTCACTGTTCAAGGATACAACCCATGTCGGCCATTCTACAGTTTACCTTTACTTCATGTGTCGGCCATCCTGGTGTTAGTTTGTTTCATCTTGTTACTTGTCCTATTCCACATCAGCTCATACCTTTTGAGTGTTCCTCGTGTTGGATGATGGAGGATGCATTAAGGCCTCCCTTCCAATGGACTTCTTCCCATTGACTTCAACTCATTTTGGTCTGAGAATGAAGTTTAGAGTTTAAATTAGTACCTTGGGGATTGCAGTCATCAATGGAAGTTTCCCTCGTTGTTGAATTATGGGAATACATCAATGTCCCTTATTCGACAGGTTCCTCAAGTGTTCGACTTCAAGTCCACTTATTCACACTTGTTGGAACATACTAGGTACCTTGGACCCCATTATCATTATCGATGGAAGTCGTAACATTTGTTAACGATATACATCAATGACCGGTAATCAAATGATACCCCCATGTTCGACTTCAGCTCATTTATTCACATGGTTATGGTTTGTACCTTGGGTTGTTTGGATGAAGACCTTGGGATTCTGATAGCATCATGTTATTTATGTTACCACCCAAGCTGCGCAAGACTGAGCCTCACTCGTTTTGGCTCTTCATGAGACATAGATCTAGTTATGTATCAGAGATCATGTTGTATCCTGCTACACATCTATATGATGTCAAGATTGTAATTGCTCGCTGACCTTGATCGCTGTTTCAGGTAATTTTGTGACTTGGTTCTGCGGTTTATTTCTCCTCCTCTGACTTGGAATTATAATGTATTTTGGCCATTGTTTCCCTCTGATCTCACACATTAGGGGGCATTTGTTAAAGGTCAAATTTGCACTTCTCCGTCCATGATCACATTGCTCTATTGATCACACAAAATGACACTATGGATGGAAGAGCTAGGTTGACCTAGATGAGTTATTGTTGGAACTACAATCTTCAACTGAGAATCTTAACTTGTTTAATGATTTCATTACATGTGCACTACTATTGGAATAGTAAACCAACATTCTAAAAGCTTCTTTGCTCAAGGACAACCAATGCACACCCTTAAAAATGTTGCAAACGCTTGTTGTAAAACACAAAAGTTGCATACTGTGCACTACTCTAGTTGTATGAAACCTACACACACCTTAAGATGAAGTCAAAAAATATATTAAGATTACGAATTGGGATTAGTTGAAGTTGGTTATGCAACTTCCCCAACCTCCCAATTCAACCACCTCGCGAATCCAACTGCCTACCTTGTCCCATAAATACAAGGAGGATCCATGAGAGAGGGACCTAGAAAGAATGCTTTAACTGCTGTTATGATGGAGGAATTCCCAAGTCATTGTGAAGAGCAAGAGCCGAAGACTCGGTTGCAGAAGTGTCTGGACAAATCAGGTATATTTGTACTTTTCTACATTTCTTTGACAAAAAAAGGTGGAAATACCTTTCCCGCCCCAAATTGAATGTCTATTGGATTGAATGTTCATTTGGTCTAATGTCTGATTGTATTTGATGTTAAGTTTTTTTTTATTTCATCATATTTATTACAGTCAAGATATGCTGAGGAAGGTTTACTTTGTGTTGCAGGTTCATCATAGTGGAAGATCAAGTGAAAGCTAGGACCAAACGTCGATAAAAAGGTAGTTCTTTCAATATCTCGATCTCTTTCCATTTGTAGTAACTAATGCAAGACAATGAATGTATTTACCTGTCACCCCAACCAAGTTGGTAGTGTTTTCTCCTCACTATAAGGTATTTTTCCTGCACAAGAATAGGGTTACCGAAGAGTAAGAAACATAACGATTCCATCTTTCTAATGGTAGACAAGTTATCCAAAGTAGCACATTTCATACCGGTGAAGTGTACTTACAAAGCTGTCCACATACCAGACATCTTCCTAAAATAGATCTTTCGACTGTATGGGATACCCAAGGCAATCATTTCTTATTGAGACACGAAGTTCACTAGTAACTTCTGGAGGGCATTGTTCTCTAGTCTAGAGACACAACTACAATTCAGTATCGCGTACCATCCCCAAACTGATGGACTGACGGAATGAGGGAACCAAATCCTTGAGGACATGCTTCGGATGTATGTTATGAACAACCCCAAGAAATGGGAGGATTACCTACACCTCGCAGAGTTTGCTTACAACAATGGATACCAGACCTTTTCCAATATGAGTCCATTCGAGGTACTCTATGGAACAAAGGGTAGGACATCGGTGATCTGGGATAGTCCGGTGGATAGACTTATGCTAGGTCCATATTTACTAAAGGACTTGGAACAACTAGTTACCAAAGTGCAACAAAACTTGAAAGAGGTACAAGACCGCCAAAAGAGTTATGCGGATAAGAAAAGAAAAGACAAAGATTACCAAGTCGGCGAACATGTCTTCTTGAAAGTGAAGGCAAAGAGAAGCTCCAGTAACATATGAGTTAGCTTTACCAGCTCATGTAAAAGTTCATAATGTTTTTCATGCATCTCTATTAAATAAATATGTCTATGATACTAATCATGTAATTGATTAATCCTTATTACAGGTAGAACCTGAGGGGGAATTCATGATGGATCCCCTCCACATTCTAGGCAAGAGAGAGCTGCAACTTAGGAGATGAACCATCGTCTAGTTGAAAGTGCAATGGAGGCACTTCAGGCTAGAGGAGGCTACATGGGAAAATGAAACCACCATGAAGGAGGCTTACCCCGCCTTATTTCATGATTTCATTTCTAGTCCCTAGTACACCAGGGACGGTGTTGTTCTAAGCGGGGAGGGATGTAATATCCCAAATTTTGATGTTTGTATTGATGTTATATATTGGGCGTAAATCCCTGATGCATATGATTTATTTTGATACACTGGGCGTAAGCCCCAATGCACATGTTTTACTTTGTGATGGGCGTAAGCCCGATGCACATGATGTAGTTTTTATTATAGTTATACATATTTGGGCATGGACCCTTGCAATGAATATAAAGTATAAATGTAATAATAATAATAAATAATAATTAGTACCAGGTTAAGGGACGCGTCTCCTCATGAATGGTTGCTCACACCTTATATAAAGGTGGCCACCAATTGTAATATTCATCATCTATCTAATACATTATTCTTATTTAGTATTCAATATGAGAGTCGGATTCAACTATTAATAGTCCAACCAGATATGGTTGTCGCATTTGGTATCAAATCTCGGATTCGGTTCCTTCGACCTGAGCTCAGATTCGGCTCCTCCTACTATTGAGCTCAATTTTGGCTCACCTATCGTCATTCTCTCCACTCTGCATCTTCGCTTCCCTTCCCTCACTGTGCACTTCCACACTATTCTCATCCTTCTTCACACCAACATCCACATGCCCAGCTCCTTCCCTCCCAATCTCCTATACCTCCATCCATGCTCCCCCCCCTCCACAGCTATCCCACTCCACGACTCCTCCACGCCCAACAAACTTCCCGCCTTCTCTCCATACTCCATGCATCAACTGGCCTACAAACTCTCTTCCATCTCTCCATCGCCCTTTCCAGCTTTCACACCCCAATCCTTCACTCCCCCCATCAATCCATAGCTCACTCCACTCACTCCTCTCGCTATCCCTCGCATCACCCTCATGTTGTATCCTCCATGCTCCTCCCTTGTCGCTGCCCCTTTTCCCATCAACCACCACACCTCCCCTCATCCTCCCCTCCCCCTCTAGCCACCCCATGCTCTTCCCTCCGTGCTCTTCCTTCCTGTTGTTCCCTTCCCCCACGCTCTCCTACTGCACCCTTCTCCTACCTGCCCCACGCTCTGCACTCTCCCCCATGCAGTGGCTCCACCATCCTGCTACACCCTCCTTCCACACATCCACCCACCATCGGGCCACCCCCTCCAGCGCTTACTCCCACCACCACCTCAGCCTCCTTCTCCCTCTGTCGACCACATCCAGCAACCCACCCCCCCTCAATCGCTCCATCCTCTCCCCTCCATCTGATTCTTCCCCAGCTCCATGACCCATACTTCCACATTAGCTACTCCAGTCGGCCACTCCATCCTCATAACCCTAATTCCTTCCACGGGATTTCAAAAAATATTATAATAATTTTTATTAATAATTATAATTATTATTGTATTAAAAAAACTATTGAAAATTATAATTGTGTATAATATTATTATTATTTTTAAAATAATAATAATTATTATCATCTATTATTGATTCTCTCTTGAAAACTTTTACAATTCGCCATGAAGTCAATGTGGGAAGAATTGAATCAGATCTCCAATCAATTTCATAGGAAAATGGACGAAATGTTTCATACTGGATGCGGCCTAAAATCAATCTAGGACTTTCTCATGCAGTGCTAGTCCTTTTTCATGCCAGATGCAACTATCATCATCTATGAACCGAGTAAGACATCCTGTGGGTTCAACCTAGGAGCACACATTATGTTTCACACCACAACCACCCGTGTTACCTCTTTGCTTGTCCAGATCCTCTCGTAGCCTAGGAGAGTCAATTATCTCGCATCACCCATGACTACCTGCTACCTCATCTGAGCTCATCACTCCCTCTTGATCTAGACCAATCCGATCTTGTCCTTGAAGTACTTGAACGTCACCCTTGAAAGAGGCTTGGTGAACACATAGGCTATATGCTCCTTTGTTTCTATATACTGGAGTATCATTGCTCCCTTCTGCACCATATCCCGGATATAGTGATACATGATCTCGATGTGCTTTGACTTGCCATGGAACAGAGGGTTATCCCACAACTTCACACAACTATGGTTTTCATAGAAGACACAAGTCACCTTTATCTCAAGGTCAAACAATCCTAACAACAACTTATGAATCCATACTGTCTCAGATCTTGTCGAACATGCTTCTATATAATCAGCCTCTGCTATAGTAAGTGACACACTCATATGATTCTTAGTTAACCGTGAGATCATACATGATCCCAAACTGAAGCAACACCCTGGTGTGCTCTTTCTATGTGTGACACTCCCAGCCCATTATGAATCCACATAACCTTGTAGGTTAATAGTCTGATCTGATGCATACCTGAGGCCATAATCAATCTTACCCTTTAGGTATTTTAACACATGATTTTCCCCAAGTAAGCCATATACTGAATCAAAGTGTTCACCACAAATCATAAGCGTGGCCTAGTGTTTGTCAAATACATCAATGAACCAAACATTTGTCCAAACACTGTGGCATCCACCAATTCTAAAGAAGTTTCACTCAACAAATTTAGATTCGATGCCATAGGTGTGGCCATAGCCTTACTATCCATCATCTGGAATCTCTTCAGGATCTCGACTTCATACTTTCCTTGACCTAATAAAATTTCCTCTGGATTATGCCACACCTCAAGGCCTAAGTGTATCATGCCCAGGTCTTTCATCTCAAACTCAGTGGTAAGCTTCTTCTTTGTTTCTGCTATGAGCTTCTCTTCACATGTAAAAATCAAGTCATCTATATCGGATTTCCCTCTTCAACCTTGTAGTAAAGGTTGGAATCTGCTCTACTCTTGGTAAATCCCAAGGTCATAAGAAATCCATCTATCTTGTCATATCATGTTTTGGGTACCTTTCTCAAATTACCCCACATATACTTCCTCTTTGTGAGGGGAGACATCTAGTATCAATCTAAGCATATCCCTAAGATACTAGGGAAAACAAAGTTTGCTACAGATAGAGGCTAAGTGATAATGTCTCTCAATACGTGCTGTATTAACTCCCTCATATCTTTCTTTCGTATGTACTGTAGGCTAAGCATTAATTTGTCATCATCCCCATTGTCCTCCCCACGATTTATAACGTCTGTCAACCCATCCACTACTTCACAAGTTTTGATGCCAATTGAATCTGGAATTCCATAAAATCTGGACAGAGTAATGCAATGATGATCTTTATCCTAGCTAAGAAGATGAATAATAATGATAATGTTTATCGTACCATAAAACATAAATGTGTATAAACTAATTTAATGAATGAATTAAGTCATCATCTTTAGCAAGGAGCTGGCTCATTTCTGCATGTGGGACAATTGATTTTATGAGTGAACCATTGGAGAATGCAATTTGAATGAAAGAGGTGTTTGCATGCCAATTGTTTTACACTCTCTCCAATTGTTATCTACCATAAGAACATGAAATTATATAAAATAAAAACTAGTAATTTCAGTAATCAAGATCATCTTCGATGCCGTGTATAAACTAAAAAATAGCAGTAAATATAAGAGACAAACATAACTGTAAATATTAGAGACAAAAGAGTCATTTTATATGGGTTACAGCGACAACAATAATAATGTTTATCTACCATAAGAACATGAAATTATATAAAATAATTAAATGAACAATATAAGCCATCATCTGGGTCATATCTGCATGTGGGACAACTGATTTTACCAGTAAACCACTGGAAAATGCAATTTGAATGAAATACATGGATGCATTCCAACTATTTTGCTTCTCTAATCTGACGCCAACTGAATATGGAATTCCATATAATCTGGATGGAGAAATGCAATGATAATGTTTATGCTAAGAAAATGAATAAACTAATTAAATGAATGAAATAAACTAACAAACTAATGTTTCTCCTACCATAATAACATCAACATATCTGCCTGTGGGACATGAACATAAGAACATGAACATATCTGCAATGATAATTGCACCCAGTGAAACGAGGTGCTCTACAGCCCAGTATGGGGGAGATGATGTAATGTGATATTTAAACCCGGATCTATCAATCAAGAGAGATCAAATTTCTTGAGTTTAAATTTAAAAAAAGAAATACACCTCAACAAATTAGATCCCTCTCTGTGAATAGATACAGGTTTTGGTAGATACAGGGTTAAGATGGATCTATGCTAGTGTTTATCCTAGCTAAGAACATGAATAATAATGATAATGTTTATCCTACCATAAAACATAAACTAATTAAATGAACGAAATAAGTCATCCTCGTCGACTAGGTGTATTGGAGAAAACTCACGATGGCTTGGGAATACCACAACAGACAGATGACTACCAGAAATCTACTCAATTCTCAAGGCAATGCTATCATAAATGACAGTGTTAAGATAATGGAGAAATGTAACCAACCTCGATCCAAATGTTTGATGTAGCTCCTCATTGGAGCTTTCAATCTATGCACTTGTAATCTGCAAATTAGTCTTGACAGCCAATATCCAACAAGTACAAATAATATAATTGACATTAACATTATCAATAACAATGGTCCATAGTATCATAAGAAAATGTAACCCAATGTATAATAAACAACATTCACACCATGAATGGACGAGAACATGAGCATTTCTATTAATGAACAAGAAGAACTACAAAGTGATACGACCTCTTGCCAGCAACCAATCTGAACCAAGATCTAGATGAATCCACTTGTCCCTCCACCACTTCAATCCTCCATGAATGGGAAACTCAAACTAGAAAGGAGTTTGGAAGGTGAACATAAATGGTCCACAACTACAAGGATCAATGAGTGCAGACTCAAGATAGGGAAAAAATCCACTAGAGTTCTCTTACTATTCTCTTCTTCCTCCCATCTATAAGCCATATGTGCTCAATATATAGTCCTTTCAAAGGTAGGTGAAACGACATATCGAGACGTTACTTGGTTAGATGGAGAGCCAAAGGTCACCCAATGATCACTTTTTGGGAGTAAAAAGTGATTTGTTAGGAACCCGTGTCAACCCTTCTCTTTACTTTGTTAGTATATTGTTGTTGGATGCATACGCTTTGTAATTCGTCTCGTAGTATTTGTTGATCCATAGTTTATATTAGCCCATGGTATTGACCCATAGTATTGGACGCATATGCTTTGTAAGTTGTCCCGTAGCATTATATGTCCCATGGTTTTGACTCATAGTATTGGGTATAGACTTAGTATATAAGTGTCTGTTGAGGTCATTGAAGGCATCATGAAGTTAATTGTATTGAGCTTGCTCAAAGGAGGTTGCCCCTTCGAAGTGGCCCGTGATCAATATAAAAGTGATTCTGAGCTATATTATTTCTGATATCTCATGTATTTGCATTAATTAATTATTGCAGGTTCTTCACATCTAGTATCAAAGCACTTTCTTGGGCTCGTTGGGTGGAATTTCTGCCAAAATTTGTTTTTCGCATCTGTTGCAAGTTCGGATCTGGGAATAATCCCTATCCGCTTAACTGTGGGAAGTACTTGGGCATAAGCCCTAAAATTCATTGTAAGGAGTACCACAGGAACCCAAAAGTAGCTGGCCCATTGAGAGGACCTGCCAGCGAAAAGGGCAATGACCCCTACTCGATTGACTAGTTCCCATCCGTGACGTAAACCAAGAGCTGTCGTTTATGGCAAAGCAGTTATCAGTTTTACCTGAGCTGTGGAGTGAGGGGTACTGCCCCAATACACAAGCCGTCAGATAGCATTGGTGGCTGAGTGAATTCCCTGAACCAATAGGAAGCCGCACATACCTGGGGTCCATATCTATTTTCAGCTGAACTATTGCCGATCATTTCCGCTCCAGATCCAACCGTTTCAGATCTATTCTGAAAGTTGCTCTAGATCCAGTCATTGTTTCAGCTCCAACCTTCCGTGTCATTGCAGATTCATCTATTGCGGATCCCTTTCATGCCACTGTTGCCGATCCATTTTTGGAAAAAAATAAAATTAAAAAAAAATATGTTTTTCGGCCATATCTCCCTTGTTTCAACTCTGTTTTCCCTGAAACTTCACTAACATCCCTACAATCCCATTTTGCATATTTCATTCCTGAAGACCCTATCCCAAATCCCACTTCCTAAGACTAGAAATCTCACATTTGTCTATTTTTAGGGTTTGCCATAACTCCAATTTTCACCCAAATGCCTTCAAATTTATCCACCGTGTTCCTTTCCTAATTCTGCTTCTTTGTCCCTCTCTACCAAATTTTTTCATTCTTTCACCCCACTTCTGAAATCCCCATTTTTTGTCTCGTCCATCATAAAGTGTCCAAATCCTAGTCAAACCCCAATTACCAATCAGATTTTTTCCCAAATCCAAATTTTCCTTTACTAAATAAGCTTTTGTTTGTGTTTTTCTATCCATTCCCCCCCCCGCCCCCCCCAAAAAAAAAAACCTCCTGGTTGTGGTTGTCACCCGCGTAGGAGCAAAAACCATGGAACAAGCACTTGCAGCCATCCAAACCAAACTTCAAGATCTGGATGAAAAATTTCTCAGCCTCCATCTTTAGCATTCAGCCATGAACAATAACCAACAGCCGGAATCTTTTGCAGCCACCGGGTTCTCTTCTTCCATCAATTTTCGTGGGTCGAAGCTTGATTTTCCTCGCTTCAATGGTACTGATCCGACTGTATGGATATACCAAGCAGAACAATATTTCAGTCTGCATAATACTTTTGATGTCCAGAAAGTTCCACTTGCATCCTTTCATTTGGAATAGGAAGCCCTTCAATTGTACCGTTGGTACATCAAAGCTCATCCCGAGCCAAACTGGATAGATTTTTGCCAACTCCTTTTGCCACGATTTGGTCCTAGTGCTTTTGACGACTTCACAGGAGCACTCACTAAACTTCACCAAACTGGCATAGTGAGAGAGTATCAGATGGAATTTGAGAAACTAGCCAATCACACAGAAGCATTGTCTGATGGATTCTACATGAGTTATTTTATCAGTGGTCTCAAGGATGAAATCCACTCAGAGGTCAAAAATGTTATGTCCCAACACAATGATGGAAGTCCTAGGGTTGGCTAAGCTAGCCGAGGACAAGATTACAACTCAACAACGCTCTAAACCCACCTTTGTTCCCTTCAGAAATATGGGTTCCCAATGACCTCCCATCATGCCTGCTCCTCGACCAACTCCTATCAAGCATTTGTCTGAAACAGAGATGCAGGCACGCTGAGAAAAAGGGCTTTGTTATAATTGTGATGAGAAATTCACTCGGGGACATAGATGTGTTCAACAAAATCTCTATCTCTTGGATGTGGATTCTCCACCTGCCTCTGAACTTGGTGAAGAAGCTCTAGATATAGTAGATGATCAGGTTGACATTCAGCACCTGCCTGTTGACACCCCATCTCAAGACAACCCATCCGATATCTCTCTCCATGCTATAACCGACGCCGCCACCCCACAAACAATGCGGGTCAGGGGATACTTCAATAAGCTCCCTCTTACCATACTCATAGATTCAGGTAGCACTCATAACTTCATTGACCCTCGGATTGCCAAACAGGCTGATTGTTTTGTCCATCCTTGCTCCCACTTTGAAGTCAGGGTTTCCAATGGGGGCACCTTACCTTGCAAGCGGAAGTGTCACAATGTGCGTATCTCTATGGAAGATTATAACCTGCGCTCTCACATGTTTTCCTTGTCCTTAGGCGGATGTGATGTGGTTTTGGGCATTCAATGGTTACACACACTTGGCCCCATCTTATGGGATTTTGCTAAACTTTGGATGTAGTTTTTAGTCAATGGGGCACAACACAAATTTATGGGCTTACAACCAATGTCTCTCTACATCATTAGTTCACATCGCCTGGAAAAAATACCTAAGAAGAATTCACATGGTGTCATCGCTCAGCTCCATTCCATTCAAATGCACCCATCAACAGTCTCCACTACTTCCTTGGACAGATATGCAGGTGTCTTTGCTGAATGAGCTTGCTGCCTTCAAGAGATATTTCCGGTAAGAATTTAGCCGCATCTACCTCTCAGTAGGAAATGATGGCTATTTTTCATGCAGTACCAAAGTGGCAGCCATCCCTATTAGGGAATTATTTCTGCATCAAGAATGATCTCCAGGGTTTGGAAAATTTCATGGAACAATGGGTCTTCTCCCCAACACACCTGAAATGGGTTATCCAACTCATGGGTTATCCCTATGCGATCACTTACAATAAGGGTAAGGACAATATGGTGGCAGATGCTCCTTCTCGCACAATTGATGACCCAGTTTCTCTTACAAGTATTTCTCTGCTTGTTCCAAATTGGTTGCAATATGTTCAACAGGGCTATCTCTTCTATGAACTCCATGCTTCTTCATCAGCAGGGCACTCTAGGTTCTTCAAAATGTATGACCGGGAACAATGTAACTTCTTTTTGCAGAAACTGAAAATGACAATTCAACAGATGGTGGCTGACTGTGATACTTTCCAGGTCAATAAGGGTGAAACAACACTCCTTTTGGGACTGCTCAAACCCTTGCCCATCCCTACACAGATTTGGCCAACTATTTCTATGGATTTATTAGAAGCGCTCTGGTGGTACAATACCACATCTACAAGGACACCATATGAAGTAGGCTATGGACAGACACTGCCAGTTCTTCTTCCATACACCCTTAGCAGCTCCCCAGTTCAGGCAATTGACTTGGTTCTTCGAAACCGTGATCAGATTCTTCTCATTCTGCAGGACAATCTTCACATGGATAGAATTCGACTTCAACAACAAGCCAATAAACACCATTTTGAGCACACTTTTCACGTAGCTGATATGGTTCTTCTTCGTCTACAGCCTTCCAAGCAATCGTACCTGAAACTCCAAAGGCATCGGTGGCCCGAAATGCAACCCAAGGATGTTACTGGGGAACCACTCATTCAGATTCCACATCAATTTCCCCAACCAAAGCTTTGAGGACAAAGATTTTTCTAAGGGAGAGGGGATGTTAGGAACCCATGTCAACCCTTTTCTTTACTTTGTTAGTATATTGTTGTTGGACGCATATGCTTTGTATGTCGTCCCGTAGTATTTGTTGATCCATAGTTTATATTAGCCCATGGTATTGACCCATAGTATTGGATGCATATGCTTTGTAATTCATCCCATAGTATTATATGTCCCATGGTTTTGACTCATAGTATTGGGCATAGAATTAGTATATAAGTGTGTGTTGAGGTCATTGAAGGTACCGTGAAGTTAATTGTATTGAGCTTGCTCAAAGGAGGTTGCCCCCTTGAAGTGGCCTGTGATAAATATAAAAGTGATTCTGAGTTCTATTGTTTCTGATATCTTGTGTATTTGCATTAATTAATTATTGCACGTTATTCACTTGATTAATAGTGGTTTTTACCATTTTACTTGATACCCGCGGGCTATAGTGATGCAACTCGCAAGTATGCATGCTATAATGATGCAACATGTGGGTAGGAACAAAAATAGGGAAAAATAGTATCTCCGAAAGATATAAGTGGATCTGAGTCATTGAGATGGATCCTACAGGCCGAATAATGCTGATGCTCATAGGGTGGAAGATTACGATGTAACAAATGCCCCCTAATGTGTGAGGTCAGAGACTAATGCTACGATGGCCGAAATACATTATAAAACTCAGAAGTGGAGTGATGGAGACACAAGTGGAAAGAGCAACTCACTCGTCATAATACAATAATATCTCTGAATACATGTCGGTATAGTACAACAATATGATACAATGGCCATGAATAGGCAGTACATAATGGATACATGTCATAAGTGATCATAACCATGATCCCTCTATAGTAAGATATGGTCTTCTGCTGAAAAGAAGACAACTGGTGCAAACTGGAGGTACAAACTGCTGAAACTTGAGAGGTGATATCTCAGATGTAAATTCAAAGTCATATGTAGCATACTGAATGCCACAATCGCCTGGGGTCTTCTACACAAGTCTTCGATGGTGCAAGTCCCATCAAGTGAATAAAGGAGTTGGGGTCGAACCTGATGAGACATCGTCTGATTACCGGTCAATGATGTATACCGTTAACAGATGCGAGATGACCCACCAATAATGAAAATGGGCATCAAGGCACAGAGCACAATCATCAGAGTGTGAATAAATGGGTTGAAGTCGAACACTAGGATGAATCCATTGATCAGGGGACATTGATGTATTCCCAAAACTGTCGATGGCGAGAGAACCTACCACTAATGACTGCAAGCCTCAAGGTACTCAAATGAACTCTAAGCCTCAAGTCCTGGAATAAATGAGTTGAAGTCGATGAAACGAGACTCGCTGGAAGGAGGGCATTAAGGCATCCCCCATCAACCAGCACGAGGCACCAGCAATGCTGAAAGATTTGGAAGATCTCAGGTGAAACAGACTGACTCAATAAGGATGGTCGACATGCAATAGTCAAGAGATCTGAGGAGTGGACGACACTGGTTTCAGGACTTCCTTTGAACAAGAGCATGAGCAGATGGATAGACTTAGGAATCATAGACTTGACATAAACTGTGTAATGCAGGAGGCATCACAAAGGGCTCCATAATGATTGGAAGCTTAACTAATCGGTGGAGTAAACTGAGAAACAAGTACAACTCCTAAGGCCCAACTATATCCCCGACTCATAATGTATGGAGTGGAATGAATGCTCTGTTCAAAGGTGACACAACAACTGCCAACAAGAAATAGTGACCATAATCCTGTCTGGCGTTTTGGAATATTTGATTTTTTTGGTCTTTTTCATATTTGGTGAAATCTTGAAAAAGAATAAAATTGCTTATAGTACAACAAGTGAGGGAACGAGTGTCAAATAGCTAGCATACTAGTCCCAAGCAGTGGAACATACCTATGCTCAATGCAAGAAAGTGCGTGCAGGATGTGGACACTCGGGGGAATGTTCCCTCAGGGTAAAGGGTCATCAAGTTGCAAAAGATAAATTAAGGCTCTGCTTGGCCTGGAAGGTAAAGTGCTCAGGCACATGGCTAATAAGTAAGTAAGTGGGAGCCGTCACAAGGTTCAAGCGACAAGCAGGATAATGCAATGCAATCACAACTCGACATAAAAGGGGAGTCCTTTTTCGTAAAGTTAGTCTCCTCACCCGAAAAAGTGTAAAACAATGAGAGAAGAACTCTTCTAGTCACGTATGACTAGAGTATACCTTTTTCATAATTAATCCACAAAGGTCTGGAAAAAGGGTAAACTTATACCTAAGTGGATGTTGCTTCAAATCCTTTAACGAGTCTGAAATGACAAGTATACTCAGAAATCTTGTTTGATTTGGAAAAGTCTAACAAGGTCTTAAAAAAGACTTTATAAAAATATTTTCTGTAAAGGCTTAAGGAGCCTAAAAAAGTAAACTTGTGACCTCCTTACTGTTTTTAACGAGCTCAAAGGAGATATGGAAGAATGCTCGTAATGGGAGCAGACGAGTGTCAGTGGCATGCGAGACTAGTTCCAAGTGCATGGGACAAATCTATGCATAATGCAAGGAACATGAGCAAGATAAGGACACTCAAGGGGTGTCTACAAATTCGGATAGAAATAGGTTCAAATGCATCATAACAATGGGGAGGCCTAAACCTATATGCAAGGTTCTGAATATGCCTACCATGACTGACGCAAATGTCGAAAAGGACCGGTAACCAAGTATAAGTCCAGCTAAGAATCATGTCTCCAAGAAACATAAGTACCAAGATTATCTCTAAAATGTATGTAAAGAAAAATATGATACAAGTCATTGTGGTAGAAACATTTCCAACTTTACTATTGTTAACCTTAGACATAACGCAGGTAGAGCTAACCACTGAAGGTGCCATAGTACCAATACCCAAGGGATCAAAATGTTGGTTCTTTAATTTCTCTTAGACAGACCCGGGCGTGCGGTAATCTTTTAGACCAACAGAACCCTTAGCTCACTGGCCCTTTCGGCAACAGGTCGCAGAAGCGACCTGAGGTCTCACCCGAAGTGATTCTAATGGGAGGCAGAAGACTCAAGTGTCCCCAGCCAAGTTCCGAGGCATCCAGGGTGCTCAAACCCACCTTAACCCCTTTCGCAGAAGCTGTCTATCTCATTCCTTTACTCGGGATACGCCTTTGTCTTATCGCATTACGCAGGGGATGCGATAAGTCTTCCCCTTATGTGACCCGTCTAGCGATACCTACAATATCGTGGGCGCAGTATCTCCCCCTTCTAGTTCCTGCGGTAAGTGAACTTTAACTGCTTCCTGGATTCATGGGTGGTCTTAGCTATCCTTATCTTGGTACTGCAGTTAGCAACCCATTCAGTCTCCAGCATAGCCCTTGCTAATGGATCTGATCCTTGATATCTCGCAACAACGTAACTAAGTAGAATATCACTTTGATCAATATCTAAGCAGACCATTCACGACTTACATTCAGTTCATACTTGCACATTATCTTCTGTCAGCAATTATCTAGTTTGCTATGAGGTTAGCTATGATTATCACAATAGTTATACATCACTCAGAAGTTGAACTGACGACCATGTACATTACTTATAATCAGAATGAAGCATTCATATATAACACAGACAAGTGAATGAAAGCAGTAGCTACACAAATACAATAGTGCAACTTAGATAAGCACGCTGCTATTCCCTAGGGCGAGACTGCGCCCAGGGGAACTGCGGTTCTTGTTTACAACTCTGAAGAATAAACACAGTTCAGTTCCACTCTTTACAACAAGGGTCTTCTGGGAAACTCCACCCTAGTGGGAGCCCTTCTCTATAGACCGCTTTTCTCTTCCACAATCCCTGCGGATTGCACTATCTCTCAACAGGTCAACCCTATGTTCTCTCAGGGATGTCCAGACTCTGCAACTACAAAATACTTGGCTAGCCTCTACCTGATGTCTCTATCACTAAGTGGCCAACCCCTTATCATATAAAAAGACTCCTATATATAGATGGCCCGAAGGTCTCATCGCAGTTACAAAACTGTGGGCCTTATCCCAACAGTGACTCAACCCTAACCACTTACTGTCAACTGGCTGTACTTCCATGGCCGCCTTCTGTCTTGTCGCCGCTTCCTGTAGTCCTTAGTCTTTAATGCATCGGCCCGTCGCTTCTTCTTGGTTCACGCAACGCTGACTGTAGTCCTTCGTCTTTATGAGGGTAGCTGAACCCTCTCTTCATCTTCGGCGCCTTTATTGCGGTGGTTGAGCTCTCCCTTCGGCCTCTTCTTTGTACCATCTGCTTAACTTTTCTGTACCTATCGCCGTGATTCCCGCCGGAATTTGCGCTACGGCGATATCTTTGTCTTACCGCCAAAATTGGTACTTTCTCTCCAAAATTAGTTATCCTTCCCAAGATTAGCAGCTTCCTAAGTGCTGCGGAAGTTCTCTCCAACAACTCCCCTAACACTTACTTGTGGCTCGTCCCCGAGCCACTCGCAACAACAGCCTGATTCATCTGCCTAAGCTTATCCTTTGCTGCTCGTGAGATTGCTGCGAATTGTGCCTTAAGCGCTTTGATACTTTCATCCATGTGTGTTACTTCTTCCTGCGCTGCGCTGAGCAGCTCAGCAGTTACCAAGGAGTCCTCTGTGCCCTCAATGACTCCTTTACTTGAGGTGAAGCTTTTCACCTTTTGCTCCAGTTCATCAACCAGATGTGCGACTTTGCTTTCATGCGGGCTAACTTCGTTAGCCAGGTTGATCTGCTGTGCTCTGTATTTCTGCACCTGCTGCTGAATTTGTGTGATTTCTCCTTTCTTTCTTATCTTCGCAAGAGCACTCAAGCCCTTGTATTCTTCTTCAGCTTTTGCTATCGCATCTTCACAGTGCTTAATGTGCTGATCTAGCTCGGCTTTCTGTGGGAAGTCCTCTAGCTCCAGCCATGTCTTTGATGCATCCTCCAGGATGGCCTCTGCTGCTTCCACCCGACAGTGCATCTGTGTCTGTACAACTCTGAAAGCTTGCACTCGTGCTTCTTGGATTTCCTCTGGAGTAGGTGGCTTATTTGCTTCAAGTGCAGCAATCCTTGCTTCGTATTCTTCCTCCATCTTTTTCTTCTCTTCATCTAGAGCCTTTGCTCTTTCCGCTATTTTTCTGATCTTTTGAGTTATTTCTAACTCAGGCCTGATATCGCACTGCGGAAGCTCTGCTGCGATATTCTTTAAAACAAGAGAGACATCCTGCTCTCGCTGAACATATTGCGTCAACTGGGCACTTTCTGCCTCATGCTGCGCAATGAGCTGCACATTGTCGTTAGACAGCAAAACATTTTGCTCATATGTGACTTGTTCTCTGTGCCTCAGCTCCGTGCCTATCTGCTGGAAAATTTCATACAACTGATCAACAGGTACTTCTGGTAGGTTCACCTCAAGAGGATGAACCATCTGCACTTCCATAGGTACAGGGAACTTAATGCTTCCCGGCGGTATACGAACAATGTTCGTGCGGTCCCTTGCAGTACTTTCTTCTCTGCTCCGTGAAGGGGGCTGCGAACTTTCTGCGACTGTAGTTGGAGCTGGCTGAATCTGCATGGAAGCAGTCTTCTCAGTGATTGCCTTCAACTCTCGCAATTTGTTGTCAAGGTTGATGCGCATACGATCCTGCGACGACTGAATCGCAGCGAATTTATCCCGCATCTTCTCCTGTATTCGGCTGGCGATGAGATCATACTCATCCTCTGTCATGATTGGTGCCTGCGGTTCATCGGAAGTACCCGCCTTTGTTCTCTTCTTCTTTGCTCGCACCGGAGAAGGGCCTTCAATAGCCTTTCTCTTAGAACCTGTTGGTTCTTTCTCTTTGTCTTTAGGATCTACCTCCTGAACATCTTCTGGATCCTCAGCTGGGGGATCAACTGGAACTAGGCCAGAGGATAGATCATCATACGCTTGTTTCATGTCTTCATCAAAACAATTCTTAATGGTATCTTCAACCTGCTGGATTTCCATGCGATATGGGCCGGGGGCCCATTCGTTATGTTTCCTGAACCCTTTGGGTCTGATGTAGGTTTTATCCCTGTCGACTTTAAATTCCAGCTTGGACTGATAAAGATCAACGACCGGCGTGTCGACACGCGGAATCGTTGCGACGGATTCAAGCAATAGCGTATAATAATCATGGAATACCATTGCGTTATTCTTGTGCTTCTCTGGGTGATTACTCGCCCAAAGATTTGAGTACCTCGCCCCTCTGCACGCCCCTGGTGCCAGTTGTGGAAACTGCGAATTGGGCGGCTCTTTCCATCCAATGAAAGCCATAAGTATCAGCAGCCACGAGAAGTGGAAGCTGTGGAGTGGATCCTGCTGCGCCTGCGCACAGTCTTGAAAGAAACTATTTAACAAAAATAAGCTCCAGTTGTAAGGTTTACCTTGTATGACTTCAATCGCGAGGCGGATAACTAAGCCTGTGACCTCCTTCGGCCTCACCTTGAGGAGGAGTTTTCCGGCCAACAGACTAACAGTAAACCGCAAGGCGTCATCCTGTATTGAATTGACATCGTAGGCGCGACCTCCTCTTTGCAGTTTATACTCCGCAACCTGCTTGGTTGAGAGCCTGGTATCCTTTGTGGCGCCATCAATATTTATCTATGGGTCGAAACCAGTCTTCGACAGACCGGTAATGCGGTGAATGAGGTCAACGTTAACATCTATTCGGTTACCCAACCATAAGTAACCACCATGCACACATGAAAGTAGCGTCCGCACCACAGCATTGACCTCCGGGCCCCGTCCAAAGTGTGGGATCTCCAGGAGATTGAGGAGTCCCGACGGTACTAAATGGCTTACATGGTCCATGGGGACGAACTCATCGTGCTGTGTCCTTGGGTTCCTCTGAATCGTCATATAACGATCACGGCGGAATTGTGGGTACAGCGTATAATCTCTCAGATTATAATCAGTAAACTTAACAGCATGCATATTCCCCCACAAGTTACCTTCTTCCTTCACTCGGTTATCCAGCGGTGGGAGTATGAGTTCATACTTAAAGTCTCGTGGAAGAACAATGGCTGGCGCATTCTCTACTCTTGGTGGGAAGTATAGGGTAGTGACTGTAACTTCTTCCGGAAGTTCCTGCTCCGGTTCCTCTGACTCTGTGCTATTCAGGGTCTCGCTACGCTCCATATTAGCTAAGGTTCTCGGCGACTGGCGTATGGTCGAAGAGCCAGCAGCAATTTTCTTTCCTTTCTCTGCCACAACTGAAGTCATAGCGCACTCAATTCCACCCCTTTGGAATCTCTGCAACACGTCTTCGAGAGGCTCGTCTGGCGCGAGGCGCCTTCCCCTGTGGTACTCTGGACTTCCTATGATTGCTAATCTTAATGCAAATTGGAGTCTGCAACTGTTTTTGGTTTCCCTGCTCAGACTCTGCTAAGAATACGCTTGGCTCGGCTCAGCTGCGCTCGACTCTTTTGGTGAAAATGACTAAGTAGCCCCGTGCTTTGAATAGGACGTGTATTTATCCTACGGCGGAATTTCAAATGGAAACGGACCAGTAACTGGACCCGTTGGCGGCATTTAATGTATAGACAAGACAGCACCCCGCGCCTATTTATTGCAAACGCCGTTTGAAATTTTGCTGGGAAACTGTGCGCCGGAGTGGTGTCGCATCGGATTTTCCAAATCTAGAAGAATCGTCGTACTGCTGCCAAATCTTAGTACAACAGATACTTGTCAGTCGTGCAGTTAATGCTTGTCAGATGGCGAAGTGACTAGCCCTCTGATCAATTCAAAATTTGATATCGCATCAATCTGTTTTCTGTCCTCTGCGATACGATATCGCATCGTCTGGAGATGGAAAGTGCCAAAACTCGCCTCTTATCAAAATTATCGCAACCACCAGGAAAACTGGCTGCGAATTCTTACCTAAATTGTTTCCCGGTGTAGACTCCTTAGGGTGCGATGCTTCATTTCAACTACACTGAACATCTGCACCATTTGCTTCCTTTCTGGGCTAGGGCTAGGAGGTGGCATGGCCTTCGCGATACAGCTTAAGCCGACTGCCATTGATCAGGGTAGGAAGAAACTCCCCACTCATAGTACAAAGCTGTATAGCACCTCCATCTGTTATTTGCTGGATTTGATATGGTCCTAACCAATGAGTTTTGAATTTTCCAGGGAACTTTATAAACTTACTGTCATAAAGGAGTACCAAGTCTCCAAGCTGAAAGGTTTTGTTCTTGATATGCCTATCATGCCAAGCTTTTTCTCGTGCTTTCTGCACTTTTTGATGGAATCCTGCGATAAATCTGTCTTCCTCCAGATTGAGCAGCTGTGCCAATCTCTCTTCTAAAGTATCAGAATCAGCCATCTCTGTAAGCTGAGCAATCCTTAGGATGGGTAAGATGTATTCCATAGGCATAACAGCCTCTTGTCCATATACCAGGCTGAAAGGTGTGTGCCCTGTTAGTTTCTTACACGTGGTCCTGTAAGCCCATAATACAGCATTAACTCTGAGGTCCCAGTCATCCCTTTGACTGTTACAAATCTTTGTAAGAGCATGTTCTAATATCTTATTGAAAGCTTCCACCGTACCATTAGCTTGAGGGTGGTAAGGTGTACTCTTATGGTGCTGTATTTCAAATTCCTCTGTCAAGGCTTCTATGGTGCTATTCAAAAAGTGTGTGCCTTGATCACTCATCAAAGTCACTGGGCATCCAAATCTAGTGATGATATTTTCAAAAATAAATTGTGCTGCTGTAGCAGCATCACAATTCCTGACTGGTTTTGCCTCAGCCCACCTGGTGAGGTATTCTGTTGCTGTAATTATATATCTCGCACCAGTTCGTTTTCCTGGGGGGATAATAGGACCCACGAAGTCTATGGCCCACTTATCGAATGCGCGTAGTGTTATCTGTGGTCGCAACGGCATTTCATCTCTTCTGGAGGGCTTTCCTGTCCTTTGGCAGATATCGCATGATCTGCAAAACTCTTTACTGTCTTTATATAATGTAGGCCACCATAGTCCGGCTGCTAGGATCTTCTGAGCGGTCGGCTTCCCTGCGAAATGGCCTCCTGCGATGCCCGAATGTGCTTCCTTAAGAATGGTCTGTTTCTCGTGGGGCATAACGCATCTGCGCAAGATTTCATCTGGTCCTAACTTATAGAGGTGTCCTGCAATCAGGGTGAAGTCTGCTGCTTTCACCACTAATTGTTTCTTTTGTTGCTTGGTAAACTCAGGTGGTGCCCACCCTGTAGTAAGGAATTGAATTATGTCTCCATAATATTCATCCGCGACCTGAATGGAGAACAATTGCGCATCCGGCAAGTTGTCCTCTAAATTACTTGGTTCTTCACCTGAGTCTAGCCTTGACAGGTGGTCAGGTCCTGCATTTAGTCTTCCTAGCTTAACAATGATTTCGAAATCATATTCCTGGAACAACAATAGCCATCTGCATATTCTTCCCCCTAACACTGGTTTATTGACCAAGTACTTTAATGCAGAATGGTCGGTGAACATCTTGAACGGGGCACCCAACAGGTAGTGCCGAAATTTCTGTAAAGCATACACCATTGCTAACCCTTCTCTCTCTGTGGTGGTGTAATTCTTCTCAGCTGTCGATAGTCTCCTGCTCGAATATGCGATAGGGTGGTCAATACCCCCTTCGCCTGGTTGTGTGAGGATAATGCCCAGTGCGATGCCAGATGCATCCACGTGAACATGAAAAGGCTTGTTCCAATCTGGAAATACCAGAATAGGTGCTGTAACCATTTTTTCTTTTAGGGCGTCAAGGCTCTTCTGACATTCCTCATTCCACTGGAATTTGATATCCTTCTTCAATAATTTCTCCATTGGTGCGGTAATCTTGGCATAACCTTTGATAAACTTTCTGTAATATCCGGTATGACCAAGTGTAGTTCTCAGCTGCTTTACTGAGTTAGGTGCTGGTAAATTGACAATGATGGCGATCTTCGCAGGATCTACCATCAAGCCTTGTCTGCACACAATGTGACCCAACAACGTACCAAAAGGCGCACAAAATATACATTTTTTTAAATTAAGGGAAATCTGGTGTTGTCTACATTTTTCAAACATTAATCGCAGGTTTCCTATGTGCTTCTTGACTAGTCCAAATACAGTCCAATCATCAAAATAAACTTCTAGAAATTGATGGATGTATTCCTTAAAGACAGCAACAACTACTCTAGAAAAAATTGCTGGGGCATTTTTAAGACCAAAGGGCATTACCGTATACTGAAAGGAGCCCCATTCTGTCGCAAATGTGGTCTTGTGCCTGTCGTCTGGATGGATTCTTATCTGATGATAGCCTGAAAAGCCATCAGTAAATGAATAGATTTCTTGTCCTCCAACATTGTCTAAGACTTCATCAGTGAATGGTGTCGGAAATGGGTCATGCAGCGATGCATCATTCAGTTTGCGCAAGTCGACACTGATCCTGATGTCTCCTTTTGTTTTCTTTTCTTGTACTACCATGGGACTAACCCACTCACTTTCTTCAACAGGTTCAATGATGCCTGCTGCTAGCATCTTATCTATTTCATCTTTTACTTTTGCTTTATACCGCGGGTTCAACCTGTATGGGCGTTGCTTAATCGGCTTAGCGTCCTCCTTAAGCGGTATTTTCATGACTCCGAGGTCACCCACTATTCCCTTCATTTCTGTAAAGTTGGTAGGAAATAGGTCCTGATACTCGTGTAATAGGTCTGTGATTTGGCCAATTGTCTCATCATCCCAATAATCTCCAATAGAGGCAAACTTAGGGTCTGCTTCTGTGCCAATATTGCTCTTTCTAATCTTGATTGGTTCTGTTACAGCTGGGATTTCTAAGTGTGGACCTTCAACTTCACGCATACCTTCTGTTTCTGCGATATTGATACTGCGAGGATCTTCATCCTCATCGCTTGAGTCTTGTGCACAGTTGTAACATTCCAGTGCATGTTCCATCTGAATAGCCCACTCGGGTTGCGAATCCGCTGGTAATGGGCAATCCTCAAATATTTTAGTCTTTATGATCTTCAAGGCCCGATCAATGCTTGGATGCTCAGATTCGAAACTGAACGTGACCAAGAAGTTTTCGATCATTATAGGCCATGAGATAGTTCCTTTTCTTAGCTCTGTTTCTGTATACCAGTTTCGTGGAACTGTATCCAGTGTGTGGATAAACAAATGAACCCATTCTTCTGCTGGAATTTCTAGCCAACTCTGTTCACAGTTCATAATGTGTGTTCTGGGATCACTCTCCCCTGTATATTTCCGCTGTGTGCAGTCTCTTTCTTTAGAGAATCTAATGCGCATCAATCTCTTACAATCATACCATGATGCGATATGTTCCTTGTGTGTGTACCACCATCTTGCAGGTGTGGCTCGAACTGCAAGGTCAAAAACCTCCATCCTCTGCTCTTGAGGAATCTCTTGTTCAAACTGCTGCAAAAAATCATTGACATCTGCTAATCCATCAAAAGTTGGAATATACCTGTTTTCTGTCCCAATCCATCGCAGTGATTTAGTCATGAATGCGCATCTGCGGATAGAAACTTCGTGGAGTCTATTTTGCCAATTCTCTAAGCCAACATCTGAATCTGATGTGCATGAACTATCACATCTCCAGCTAATATGTCCATCAGCCGTAGGGTCAATGTAGTCTGTCTGATTAGAAGTCATTTGGTACAAGTTTTCCATGTTATGCACCTCCTCTTCTGCTTTGATTGGCTCAATGTAGCGAGGACCCTGTAAGGGGTCTAATGGTGCGATAACCCGGACTTGAGCATCTTCAAATGTCATCTGCCTTTTCTTCAAGTTAATAACAGCCTTGTTATCAAAAGCCCAATCAATACCTAATAGAGCTGGATAGGGTTTGGTGTCACCAATAATTTCTATGATCTCAAAGTCGGCATAAGTGTGAACTCCGTCGATGTCCACTGGGACATGCGATAGACGACCCATCGGTGATATTCTCTGCTGATTAGCTAGTCTAAGATGGATAGGGGATCTGCTTAGTTTTGGACTTCCCATCTGTTCCCATGTCTGCTTAGTCAAGACATTTACTTCTGATCCTAAGTCTAGGATAACCTCATCCATTTCAAATAGTCCGATCTGCGCTGTGAGCCTCATCTCTCTTCCTGTCCTTGTATGGCTCATTATATGGTGAATGGTGCGCTGTGTATTGCTCACAGAAGGGCTCTGTTGACATTGGTCAATGACTTTCTGAAGTTCCTCTACAGCTTTCCCATTTCTTAGAAGTTTCAAACAGCTCTGCAAGAAGGACTGTACACTCCCTGTCAATTCCTCTTCGTCACATCTTCCAGATGTGCTAGCCTGCGGTATCTGCGCAGTACTAACATCCTGCGGTGGTTTCCGTGGTATACCCTGAGATGGTATTAATAGTGATCTGGACGGTATCTGTTCAGCAAAGGAAGTCTTAGTTTGTTGAAATGCCTCCTTATTCTTCTGTAGATCAAGTGGGATAGGTTTTCCTGGAGCTTTGCGCACCCACTGCGTTCCTGTCGTTTTTTCCACGTCCTGCGATATGTTGCTTGTGGAGAGACCACTGCGAGTTACAATATTGACCCGTGGTTCGGTTTCATTCTGCTCAGCAGCGATAAACTGGATAGTCTGATTAGGTGTTGGCTTGGCGTCCTTGATCTTAGCTATCAGTATGGGACATTACTCTATTGTGTGGTCATAAGATTTACAATACTTGCACGTTGTAGTAGGGTTCTGACAGTCCCTAGCGTAATGTCCTGTGCCTCCACAGTTATAACAGGTGATAGTTCCACGGCCACGGCCAGGTTCATAGCCTCCTCCACGTCCTCGGCCTCTGAAATTTCCTCCACGGCCTCCCTGATTCGGATCAGTTTGTGCACGTACTGCTGGTCCGGATGCTTCTGACTGAACTCTGTAGAGGTCATGCTTCCTTTCTATCATTAACTCATAAGCTCTACAGTTGTTTTCGTCATGTCCCACAGATTTACAGAAATTGCAATATAGGTTCTTTGGTGTCTGCACATATTTCTGAAGGAGAGGGCATTCCTGAGGACTGTGTCCTCTGGTTCTACAAATCTCGCACCATGGCCCCTGGTTCTGTATCAACGGGTTAGGAGCTCCACTGGCGATATAGTCAGCAAAGACAGGGCAGTTGTCCTTACTGTGTCCCTGCGCTTTACACTTAGTGCACCAAATTTCATGCGCAACCTCCTTTCCTTTCTTAATTTCATGCAGCTGTAAGGTGAGGTTAGCTAGCTGATTTTGCAGATTAGTGATACCGGTGCTAGTTTCTGCTAGAGGTGAAGCCTCTAGTTTCATTGCCATTTCTAATGCTTCATCTTGTGTATTTAATTTCTGTTGCATTAGCGGAAGTCGGATGTGTGGTAATATTGTTGCGATAAACCATTCTTTATGCTGTTGAGGCGCAAGCTCAAAGATTACCTGATCGATGAGGGTCTTGAATCTCTGGTCAAAATCCCAAACCGTTTCTGTAGGCAATTGTTTAATATCTTTAAGTTCTGCTATGCATTGTGACTCGGATTTAGGTTTTTTAAACTCTTTAATCATAGCAGTTCTAACCTGTGCAAGCGTTCTGTTATGGCCAGTGGTATACTTCATATACCAAGTTAATGCTCTTTCTCTAAATGTGGTGGCCAGCTGGACAAGCTTGACATTATCATCTTGTATTTGCTTAATGGTCCATATGGCTTCGCATAAGAACCAGTGTTGCTCAGGGTCCTCCGACCCTGTACCTTTGAATGTTGGTAGCTTCATATCATCTCCCATTCTGTTTCTAGGTGGTGGGTTCTGGTTTGCTGTATGACTACCACTCGGCTGTGTAGATGTGGAGGGTGTAGCGGTAGTATTTGCTGTGTAAGAGCTACTGGATGGGGTTCCTGCGGGATTATTCTGAGTTCCGACTGGCTTTTGAGGAGTCCTAGGGTTCTGAATCTGCTGTCTCGGGGGGTCTGAGCTGTCTTCTTCAGAAGAAGATGAATCGTTGACTCTATATCTTTTACCACTACGTGTATGTCCAAGATACTCGTAATCACTTTCAGAGTCTACTGACATTACAATATCATGCTACTATTCATCTGAGAGTATATCCAGTACTCCTTTTTCATATAGTAATTGCTTAATGGACAGACTTAGAGAATTTAGGTACTTACCGCGATAACCCTTGAAGAAGTACCGTTCTGCTGCGCTGAAACTCTTTCTCTGATCAACCGCGAACTCTGTGATGAAGCCTTCCAGCAGACTCGCAAGCCAGAAGTCTACTGCGCGTGAGATGGGGTTATCGACACCTTTCAAGGTCTGAATCAGCTCTGCTGTCCAGACAACTTCTCGATTCTTCTTGACACCGCTGTTGTCAGCAAGCTTTGATAACCAACCATATAACTCAATAGCATAAGTTACGAAGAATACCTCATGGAGATCTATAAAAATGTGCTTCTGCAGCCAAGCCTCAGTGCTCAGTCTGGGATTCTTGTTTTCTTTTGCAGCAAACTCTCTTTCTTTTGACTCAACCCACTGGTTAAGTTCTTGCTTGGTAGGATGCCAACAGAACATCAGCTCAATGTGTTCAAACCGGCAACGGAACCATTTGTTGGTTCTTTAATTTCTCTTAGACAGACCCGGGCGTGCGGTAATCTTTTAGACCAACAGAACCCTTAGCTCACTGGCCCTTTCGGCAACAGGTCGCAGAAGCGACCTGAGGTCTCACCCGAAGTGATTCTAATGGGAGGCAGAAGACTCAAGTGTCCCCAGCCAAGTTCCGAGGCATCCAGGGTGCTCAAACCCACCTTAACCCCTTTCGCAGAAGCTGTCTATCTCATTCCTTTACTCGGGCTACGCCTTTGTCTTATCGCATTACGCAGGGGATGCGATAAGTCTTCCCCTTATGTGACCCGTCTAGCGATACCTACAATATCGTGGGCGCAGTATCTCCCCCTTCTAGTTCCTGCGGTAAGTGAACTTTAACTGCTTCCTGGATTCATGGGTGGTCTTAGCTATCCTTATCTTGGTACTGCAGTTAGCAACCCATTCAGTCTCCAGCATAGCCCTTGCTAATGGATCTGATCCTTGATATCTCGCAACAACGTAACTAAGTAGAATATCACTTTGATCAATATCTAAGCAGACCATTCACGACTTACATTCAGTTCATACTCGCACATTATCTTCTGTCAGCAATTATCTAGTTTGCTATGAGGTTAGCTATGATTATCACAATAGTTATACATCACTCAGAAGTTGAACTGACGACCATGTACATTACTTATAATCAGAATGAAGCATTCATATATAACACAGACAAGTGAATGAAAGCAGTAGCTACACAAATACAATAGTGCAACTTAGATAAGCACGCTGCTATTCCCTAGGGCGAGACTGCGCCCAGGGGAACTGCGGTTCTTGTTTGCAACTCTGAAGAATAAACACAGTTCAGTTCCACTCTTTACAACAAGGGTCTTCTGGGAAACTCCACCCTAGTGGGAGCCCTTCTCTATAGACCGCTTTTCTCTTCCACAATCCCTGCGGATTGCACTATCTCTCAACAGGTCAACCCTATGTTCTCTCAGGGATGTCCAGACTCTGCAACTACAAAATACTTGGCTAGCCTCTACCTGATGTCTCTATCACTAAGTGGCCAACCCCTTATCATATAAAAAGACTCCTATATATAGATGGCCCGAAGGTCTCATCGCAGTTACAAAACTGTGGGCCTTATCCCAACAGTGACTCAACCCTAACCACTTACAGTCAACTGGCTGTACTTCCATGGCCGCCTTCTGTCTTGTCGCCGCTTCCTGTAGTCCTTAGTCTTTAATGCATCGGCCCGTCGCTTCTTCTTGGTTCACGCAACGCTGACTGTAGTCCTTCGTCTTTATGAGGGTAGCTGAACCCTCTCTTCATCTTCGGCGCCTTTATTGCGGTGGTTGAGCTCTCCCTTCGGCCTCTTCTTTGTACCATCTGCTTAACTTTTCTGTACCTATCGCCGTGATTCCCGCCGGAATTTGCGCTACGGCGATATCTTTGTCTTACCGCCAAAATTGGTACTTTCTCTCCAAAATTAGTTATCCTTCCCAAGATTAGCAGCTTCCTAAGTGCTGCGGAAGTTCTCTCCAACACAAAATGATCATCTTCAAAATGAAGAGCAAAGCTGAAGGATGTGAAGGAATCTGCAGTGGAAAATTCATCATCACAGGAGTTGGAAATTCTAGAAGTAGAATCGAACTCATCAGGATCACCGATTTGTAGATCTATAGGAGAGTCTAAAGACTCATCACTAGGGAGATAAGACTTTAATGTCAAACCGGGGCTAGACAAAACTATGCCTGGATCAAAATGTATGGCAGATTGTATTCTAGACTCATCTTGTTCAATAAGATCAAGGGGAGGAAGGAAATAAAATTGATGATGAGAATCCTCCCAAGGCTTGTCATTACCATTCATGGCCTCAATAAAAACTTCATCTGAAGGTAGGATACCATCGAGGTAATCATGTGAACAAGATAGGTCAACTGCACACGCGGGCAGCATAACATGATCTTCCTCTACTGTCCATGAAGAAGAGAGATCCGAATCTGTAATGGCTGGTTGAACATGATGAGCAATCTTGATTGCAGACAAGGGCATCCATCCCAATGTGCGAAATGTCTCCAGATGGGGAACTCGTGAAAGGTGGATCCCACGGATCACTAAAGTATGGTGTCTAGAAAAGTACATGATTCAATGAGGAAGGAGCATCATCGGAGATGGTTCCTATGAAGGAGATCGGTGCAGGAAGCTCGAAAGATCCCATCAATGAAGGATACATTCCAACACCCATGTTCCCAGTTGTCGGCTGAGAATCAGAAACTTGGGGACTACAGATCCTGTGGATGCTGCGGAAGGAGTGCCAACAAAATCCAGCTGATCGATCGTCACAATCTTTCCTTCATGGGGAAAGCAGATAACTCTAAATACAGTAGATGCGACAGCTTTCATAGCGTACATCCAGTTCCGACCCAGTAAAAGGTTGTAGTTGATGGGTGCATCAACCACGTCGACTTCAATAGGCACAGACTTACCTCCTAAGGAGACAACAAGGGAAGGGATAATTCCATGTGGCGTAAAAGATCTACCGTCGAATGCAGTGAGTGTAGTTCTAGACGCGAGTAGAGGAGGAGAGCCAAGAGATTTCCAACAAGCCAACGACATTACTAACGTGGAAGCACCTTCATCAACCATAGTACGTTTGACGAAGCTCTTAAGGAAAACCACCTGATTTGAAAATCCACGTGGTAAGGTAAGCGAGGTTGGACATCACTAGTATCGAACTTGATAACACTAGGATTTCCCCCATCCTGAACTCCTAACGCACTCAAAAGGGCACGCTTATGAGAAGGACAGGCTTGCAAAACTTCAAGAGTTGACATGGCACACGGAGTTTGGCCCAAATCTTCTATGATGGAGTAGTTCTGGGCAGCTCGAGCATTGGGATTTTGCATGGAGCGCTTAAGAACACCTTTCGGTATCCGTGGCATAATGGAAGGCTTCTCGATATGCAAGGAATTGTCAGGAGGAGGGGGAGGCTCACTCCCCAAGTTGGGTTGTGGTGCACCATAATCGTGCTGACGAGTAGGAACACAAACCTTCGACTAAACCATATTCACACATCCATAACCACTAGTATTGGAAGAAGACGTTGCCGTTTCATTAGTACCATAACCAGTGGTGGGAGCATGCGAAGCCATGTTTTGGTGATGAGGTAGGGGATCCTTCCACACAGCTGGGCTCTGTGCCAAATGCTTCGATGCTTCTTCAATTCAAGGACATAAGTGAGTAAGATGATCCTCCCCACAAAGCTTGCAAGGGAATTTCACCTTACGCCTAGGTTTATGATCTTCACCAGCATTACCGTTTTCCTGAGGAGGGTTGGCATTCTCTTTACGAGGAGTATTACGATTGCTATTGTTATTACTTCCATTGTTTCCACCCCTACAATTATTTCTCCCCTTTTTATTACCACCAGGTTGCTGGTTACCCGATGGTTTCATTGATTGCACATTGTGTACATCAGACGATGGAGTGGAAGTGGACAAGGTGTGAACCTATCCGGGAGCAGACTGGTTTAGCGACAAATTTTATATTTGATTAGCTAACAAGTCTATGGGGCGAGTGCATGCGGAACCCACGATGCCATCGACATGTGGTCTAGGAATTGACATAGGCTCATGTCTTGTTCTCGTTGCATCAGGAATAATGTCATACAAAATGCTAGACTAAGAAAAAGTAGATCTAACTGCTGGAATTTCAAGATAGCTTGTTCCTCAGTCACAATGCCGGACATCGAAACAACCTTAGCAATGTATGGAAGTAAATACTTAAGGAACCATTCCAACAGGAACTTTGGAGGAATGTTGGCTTTCACTAATCTCTTGTGTCGACGCCACTCTTGAACGTGGTCAGAAATATGTGTGGCCTTATTCTGACGGAAGGTGGAGAACAACTCAGTACCAGTATCATAACGAACCGGCAACTAGAAATGGTTTAAGAAAACCAAAGCAATCTCGTTGAATCCCCTATAGGTGTTTCTAGGCAACTCCACATACCACTTCGCGGCTGCCCCCGTGAGGGTGCATTGAAATAGTCGTAATCTAATGGAATCATGATTCAAAGAGTTGGAGGAGCACCAAAGGTGAAATGTCATGACATGATCTCCCGGGTCCTCACCACCTTTCCCCTCAAACTTTGGAATGTCTGAAGGAATCTTGGTAGGAACCGGGGGCCAAGTAGGGTCGTGACACTCCATATCATTCATGAGCTTCGAAAGGTCCGAGAGATTCAAGCGTGTAAGGAACAGGAGCTGAGGCTAGAAAGGTTGATTATAAGCTCCCATAAAAGGTTGGTTAAACGGAACTGTGTTATAAGATGGACCGAAAGCTTGACCATGAGGATTAAACTGCTGATAATGAGGACCTGACAGTCCATAAGATTCCTATGGCCATAGGATTGATAACCTCCTCTTGGCTGATCCATTTGAGAGTAAGCAAGTATATGCATGTTTTGGGCACCATATTGGGGTGGTAGGTGATACTGGTGGCCAGCACCGACTGTGTTGTAGTAAGGGTTTCCACCATGAGTATGGGGCATATATGTACTATTCATAGTAGGAACCATGTTGTAATGACCGTAATGGTATGGTATGTTCCCACCCCCAACATTAGGATTAGCTTGAGCAGTCGTGTGGTGACCAAAAGCATGAGAAGTATTCCCAGCCCCAACATTGGTGTGATTAGTAGCAGGGTTGGTGGTGTGATGTCCATGTGGATAGGAAACATTCCCACCCCCTACATTAGCATTACTGGTGGTGGAAGTGGACGCAAAAGTATGCAGTATATGTCCACCCCTATGGTTGGGAGGAATGGTATCATTTGTAAAAGTAGCCCTGGGTTGACGAGTAGTGACATGTGTATTAGGTGGTGGATGGCGAGTCGTGTTCCGAACAACGTTTTGATTAGGTTGTGTAATCCTAGGAGGTGGTCATCTTCCAACATTAGCATTGTTAGGAATCTTACCAATCCCCATACTATGTGTGTAGGTGGACAACGTAGTGCCCCCAGCGAGGGTAGTGCCCCTAGTGGGTATAGTATGGATAACACTTTGACTAGTGCCAGTGTGAATACCAACCGTAGTGGAAGGTTCGACAGTACTATGACTAGGCATACCAAAAGAGAGTGTGGTGGGGTTGATCGTAGTGTCATCATGTGATTCAGGCATCCCGTATCTATAACTGCATGGAAACAAAGGAACAAAAGGCTCGTCGTGTTCTTTGTCCTCAGGTGTTGATGTATATGTAACTTCGGAATGTATTTCACATATATGTATATTGTATTCCTATAGAGATGTTATTATTCCTCTATACGGAAGTGTCGTAACTTATACTTGATGGGTTATTAGACCAACTTGTTTGGGGTCGGCCCTATATAAGTCATGTGGGTCAAAGGGTTATTAGACCACCCTATTGGGGGTTGGCCATGTGGGTCAAAGGTTTATTAGACCACCCTATTGGGGGTCGGCCCAGTCAGCATTATGTTATGTGGTTAAGTTCGAGCCTACATGAGTTAGATAAAAAGGCAAGTCAAGTCAAGTATAAATAGAGTGTGGGAGGCACTCTATTTGCTCACTCACTTCTCACACATGCACTCAAGGAGGAGTGGCGCACTTATGGAGGAGGAGGATCTGCTGCTAGGTTGTGTCTATCTCTTATGGTTGGTTGTATCATTGCTCTATCTATCTCTGAGGAAGTTATTGGGGTTTTTCACCTTTATGGTTTTCCCCAAGTAAATCTTTGTGTCTCTTGTGTGCTTGCATTATTGTCTCCATGATTGATATGCTGTAGATATGCTGTACATGCTGTTCTCTCAGTTAAGATCCTAGATCATATCGAAGTAAATTCTGAAAATTTAATATGGTATCAAAGCTAGCCTGAAAGAAGGCATGATATGGCATGTATGACACTTGTTGCACTTACGATGCAAGGGCTTAATATAGCAAAAACCAGTCATCGTAGCACTTTCGCTATAAATCCGTTTTGGCAAAGTTTTTGGATCTGAAATTGTTACAGGACGAATATTAAATCTCCAGGTACCTTGTGTTCAAAGGACAACCTCTAATTCGTTGTACTTTGTGATTTATGATCTGTGCAATATAGGGTTTCTACCTCTTCCAGATCTGAGTTAAAATCAGGTGACTTTGGGAAAAAGGTCATAACTTGGGCTAGGAAGCTCCAAATGAAATTTCGTAAAAAGTGACAGGTATTGCACAGACTGTACTATCTCAGAAAACGTTTTCAGAGGCCGAAGGTGAACCATTGACACGTGGAACTCCGTACAAGTTCGCTCTCATGTAGTATCCCATAAACAGGTCACGTTGCGACACTTGGCATAACTCTCTCTCAGAGAATCCAATTGAGGTCAGACCTGTCAGGATGGAAAGATAACAGGCCGAGATATCTCAGGGAAGAGGTTCAGAGGCCGAAGTTTAAACAGTGACACGTGGCACGCCATACAAGTTCGCTCTCCTGTATTATCCCAAAACAGGTCACGTTGCGACATTTGGCATAACCCTCTCTCAGAAAATCCAATTGAGGTTAGACCTGTCAGGATGGAAAGATAACAGGTCAGGCTATGTCAGGAAACGTTTTCAGACCTTGTGGATCAAAAATTTCGGAGTTACACCAGAAACAATCAGGTACATATTTCTGTCAAAACAGAATGTTTTTTGGTACCTTCATTCATGGCTTCCGGAAATTAGGGCTTTGGAGAAAGTTGGAATTTTTGTAATCAGAGACCACGGCTGAATGATACGCATCAAAATAAAAATTTAGAGACCAAGATCAGAATTTTTGGTTGGGCAGAAGGTCGGGCTTGATCATACCCTAGTTCGAGACTTTGATCAGGAAAGTGGAAAATTAGGGCTTCTGTAAAAATGGGAATTTTTGAAATCTGTGACCACGGCTGGAAGCTCCTCAGAAAAATAGAAGCTTAGAGATTTGGATCAAAATTTTTGATTAGGTAGAAGAGTGGGATTCATCAAACCCCAGTTCAGGGTCACGTCTAGTGAATCCGGAAGTTTCAAAGGCAAAATTGAGGAGTGAAACTTTGCAGTTTTCAAATTCTTAATATAGCAGCTTGATCAGCTCATCAAGGCGCATATTTCTATCCTTTCAGAAGTTTGAAATTCAAAGTTTGAGTTTTTGGGGTTTCTCTGACAAACCCATATCTAGCTCCAGTCCCAGTTCTTGTAAATCAAGTGGATTGGATTAATCCTAGAAGAAGATGGATTGGTCACTTGCATAAGTGAAGAAGTTCCTGTTTCAGAGGGAGATGAGGCTAAGGCCTTACATAAGAAGATTACAAGCGATCTCGACAGGTATGACTCATAGAGGTATGTTTTGAGATTTGTTCATGATTAAGTTTATGGTATGTTTGTCTTCATGTTACTATGGTTAGTACAATCTTGATTTTAGTCTTGTCATATCACCTTAATAAAACTATGAATGCACGATAGAAAATATTCATTGATTAGGGTATTGACACTTATGATTGTACTAATGCATTATGGTGTTGTATGAGGTTTATGTTGTCTACTAACATGAAAGGTACACCAAGAAAGACAAATCATGTTCTGGTCCAAGAACATATGGTCATGATAACATGAGGACAAAGATTCATCCATTGTCATGGATCTCATAGAAGATCCATTTACGAGGTATGTATAACTTGGTTTTATAATGGTTAACCTATGAGATATACAGGTTACTAGCACAAGTCATTGAAGAAGAACAAGAAGACATTATGCGGGTATATTAGACATAACTAGCTAGCATGCTAATCCAGGTATGTTTTTCCTATATCAAGCTAGAATCCTACCTTGTGTTAGTATCTTATACTGTTGTTGATAATGATTATTCCTAAAAAGTCATAGGTTTGAATAATCATGGTTGTATGCATATTATGTTTCTTACCATAATTGATGATATGACTAACCAGAAGAATCAGGAAGGTATAGGTTTGAATAATCACAGGTTTTATGCATATTATATCTCTTATCTTGTTTGATGATTCAACTAACCTGAAGAGTCATAGGTTTGAGTAATTATAGGTTTAGACATGTTATGCTTCTTATGATTTGACTAACCATAAGAATACTACATAAACCTTGAATGCTAATGCTTATTATTTTCTGTTTGAAATGATCATGATTATACATGCTTGAGATTATTGTGTTTTAATAGTATACTAATGAATGTATGATTTTATATGAGATCACAAGGATAACTCAATCATGATACTAATAAGCATGCATAGGGACCAAGGATGAATATGAGTTCAAGAACAGGTAATTCAGGAAGCAAAGATCAAGAGGGAGCATACTCCAGTTGCTCCTGCAAGAAAGCAAAGGAGCACACTCCAGTTGTTCCTGCAAGAAAGAAAAGGAGCACACTTCAGTAGTTTCTGCAAGGATGCAGATATGCAGAGGGAGTTGTCCATCTCTCTACATTCCACAACAGAAAGGTGTAGAAGAAGCTACTTCAGATTAGGACTCCAGCAGCTCCTGTAAGGAAGCAAAGACTCAGAGGGAGTCCACCCAACGAACAAACAAAGATAAGTATTTTAATTATCATTTCTTGCATATGTGTTTGTTTAAATAAAATTGTTCAATGATGTATATGCTCATGTTCCTAGACTTAGGATATGTATTGTGCATATTAGAATAGTTGCATTGATGAACAGTATACTACTAACATACATGGGTAAGTGGCCTATGGCACTGTACAACATTCCATTGCTACTTATCTAGAATGAAACCTCTTTGCTGACATGTTGGGAGTTGTGCACACTCTTAACAATGTTCTGGTAGAGATTGGAAGGCATCTAGAAAGTTACGGGATATGGATAAATGTTGTATTGAAGCATTGGATAAGATAATTGCATGACTATATGACATATTTATTTATGTGTAAGAATTTGTTCTGAAAACTATGAGATGTTTTCTAATCATGCAATTTAACTTGTTGTGTAGGAAAGATCATATGCCATCACCTACAAAAGAAGAACTACAACATTTGTTCAGCAACAAAATGATCTATTGAAGATATTGAAGTTCCCAGGATACGGGAAGAATGCCATGATCCATCGATCATGAAGAACAATGTTTGGGATGCGGTCCCAAGAGCTGAAGGGAAGTCTGTTGTGACTTCCAAATGGAACTATTAGATCAAGCATGTTGCAGATTGCAGCATAGAGAATTATAAAAGTGATGAAATAGAAGATACACCAGATGGATTCAAGACAGCTTCCTTGAATGGTGTAGTTGAAGAAGAAGTGTATGTGGAGCAGCCACTTGGTTCTGAGACACATGATAGGAAATCATATATGTGCAGAACTTGGTATGGTGAAGATAGATTGATTGCCGACACGCAGCGGAAGCTTACTACCGAGTTCGAGATGAAGAACTTGGGGATGATGCACTATTTGTTTTTTTGGCATGGAGGTGTGGCAGAGTGCAGATGGAATATTCCTTGGACAAGGGAAGTATGCATTAGAGATCCCGAAGAGGTTCGGGATGATGGATTGCAAGGCCATGGCCACACCTATGGCATCGAATCTGAAGCTTCTATGTGATGCTTCATTTGAGCCGGTTGATGTCTCTATGTATCGTCAGATGATTGGCTCCTTGATGTACCTGATGAACACGAGACCAGATATTTGCTTTGCTATGAACACATTGAGACAGTTCCTGACGGATCCGAGGAGTGTTCACCTGGTTGCTGTAAAGCATCTTCTGAGGTACCTGAAGGGTACAGTGGATTATGGGCTCAAGTATGAAGTGAATCAAAAGTTTAACCTGCAGGGTTATGTTGATTCAGATTGGGTTGGCAGTGCTGCAGATAGGAAGAGCACATCTGGGTGCTGCTTCAGTATGGGATCAGGTGTGATCTCTTGGTTTAGCAGGAAGCAGTCCTACGTAGAACTGAGTACAGCTGAGGCAGAGTATGTTGCAGCCTGTTCAGCTAGTTGTGAGGCAGTATGGCTATGGAAGCTACTGTCTGAGTTATTTGATCTCCCGTTGGATGCTACTGGTATCTTCTATGATAACCAGAGTTGTGTGAAGCTATCCGAGAACCCAGTGTTTCATGACAGGTCGAAACACATAGAGATCAAATATAACTATATCAGGGATATGGTGCAGAGAGGAGCTGTGAAGCTCCTATATGTTGCGACGGACGAGCAGATTGTAGATGTACTGACGAAGCCACTAGCCAGGGTGAAGTTCAAGTACTTCAGAGAGAGGCTTGGCGTGCTTCAGATCGAGGATACTTCGAGGAAGAAGTGATGGACACATTTGCTGAAGACATTCCAAGCATGTTGGAAGGGGGATCCTTCACATGGCTATGGATGTAAGCACTGGATGATGAGCATCAGGATGATGTTCTGGTTTCTGCTTGGATATGATCGGTTGGATCATGTGTATGTATTTTGTATACGCATCATGTTGGATGCTGATGGATACATTGTGTGGATCATGTATCTTTGTATGATCAGGTAGATCATGTATGTTGATGGATACATTGTGTGGATCATGTATCTTTGTATGATCAGGTAGATCATGTATGTTGATGGATACATTGTGTGGATCATGTATCTTTGTATGATCAGGTAGATCATGTATGTTGATGGATACATTGTGTGGATCATGTATCTTTGTATGATCAGGTAGATCATGTATGTTAATGGATACATTGTGTGGATCATGTATCTTTGTATGATCAGGTAGATCATGTATGCTGATGGATACATTGTGTGGATCATGTATCTATGTATGTATCAGGTGGATACTTGGTGTGCATCAGATGGATGCATTGTATGATCAGGATGATCATAGATGACAAGCTTCAGGATGTTGCTCCAGATGACATGCAGCAGGACGTTGCAGTGATGATGATCGGGATGATCATGGATACATCAGGATGATGTATGGTGAGTATCAGGTTGATACTCTATGGCCGTGGATCAGGTTGTGCAGATGAGCATGTAATCCGGTGCCCTGGGAGATTTGCAGATGGTCTTTCGAGGTTTTTCCTATGGCATGTAATTCGGTGCCCTGGGACATCTAGAAAATGCTCTTTCGAGGTTTTGCTCTGGGAGGACATGTAATTCGGTGCCCTGGGAGATCTACAGATAGTCTTTTGAGGTTTTTCCTATGGCATGTAATTCGGTGCCCTGGGATATCTGGCAGATGCTCTTGCGAGGTTTTGTCCTATGGCATGTAATTTGCTCCTGGGAGATCTGGATAGGATGAAAAAGGCCTCAGATGCTTCAGCCGGGTTTTGCCATGACCACATGTAATTTGTGCCCTGGGAGATTTCAGGTCGGAGTTGTGTACCCGTAACATCCTGAGATACTCTTGCTAGGTTTTGTGGTGACCACATGTAATTTGTGCCCTGGGAGATCCTTCAGGTTGGAGTTGTGTACCCGTAACATCCTGGGATGCTCTTTCAAGGTTTTGTGGTGGGGTCACATGTAATAGCACCCTGGGAGATCCTACAGGTCGGAGTTGTGTACCCGTAACATCCTGGGATGCTCTTTCGAGGTTTTGTGACGCACCTAATAAGTCCTGAGGATTCCACAGTATGGGCAGTGATGATGAAGACCTGCAGGTGGTGGGCCTACATCCAGTATGAAAAAGGACTGGCTCTGTAGAACTTCCTATGACGAGTAGATTCAGAGATTGATTGAGATAGCAGTAGCAGTGATGATTATGATGACTCGATGATGATTATCCAGTGACGATGATCCAGAGAAGATGACTTGTGCTAGAAGAACTGTGCTGAGAAATACCTTCCTAGTTAAGAGGGAGTGTTGATGTATATGTAACTTCGGAATGTATTTCACATATATGTATATTGTATTCCTATAGAGATGTTATTATTCCTCTATACGGAAGTGTCGTAACTTATACTTGATGGGTTATTAGACCAACTTGTTTGGGGTCGGCCCTGTATAAGTCATTTGGGTCAAAGGGTTATTAGACCACCCTATTGGGGGTCGGCCCAGTCAGCATTATGTTATGTGGTTAAGTTCGAGCCTACATGAGTTAGGTAAAAAGGCAAGTCAAGTCAAGTATAAATAGAGTGCGAGAGGCACTCTATTTGCTCACTCACTTCTCACACATGCACTCAAGGAGGAGTGGCGCACTTATGGAGGAGGAGGATCTGCTGCTAGGTTGTGTCTATCTCTTATGGTTGGTTGTATCATTGCTCTATCTATCTCTGAGGAAGTTATTGGGGTTTTTCACCTTTATGGTTTTCCCCAAGTAAATCTTTGTGTCTCTTGTGTGCTTGCATTATTGTCTCCATGATTGATATGTTGTAGATATGCTGTACATGCTGTTCTCTCAGTTAAGATCCTAGATCAGATTGAAGTAAATTCTGAAAATTTAACATCAGGTAAGTCAGGCATTCCGTAAAGATAATTATCTGGATTCAATGGATCAAACGGATCTCGATCAAGTAGATTAGGCCAAATAGAACTAGGTTGAGTCTTACATGGATCACCTCCCCAATCCTCACGAGGAGTATGGGGATCAAAAGTATGGTCAACTCTACCCGAAGGAGTCAAAGGTTTTTCCTTGGTATCAGGATGTGTATCCATGACATCTTGGATGTAAGTCTCGTATGAATCCGAAGACTTAGAGGGAGCCCTCTGGCATCCTTTAGCAACACGACGTGAAAACTCGAGTGGCTTTAAACCAGCCAAACGACGGGATCGGTGGAGAGTAGGGCTCTGCGCCACGATATCTCTGGAGAGAATATGTAACCAAAACATCCCCTAAAGGCCAACTATCAATAAAAAACAATAAATCAAAAGCACACACCGAGAGAAACTACAGCCAAGAGCAGACAAACAGAGTGGCTAAATGAGCTCCCGACACTAGAGCTGGTATGTCTCGCCTAGGAGAGTATTTAGAATCCCGAACTATAGCCGGAGGTAATAGAATCAGTTATAGAGACACCCAGGCTTCACTGCGTCGACAGGATCAAGTACACTGCACTAACACAACTGTGTTTTCCAATCCCTATCTGACTCAAGACACAAACAACATAACCACTGTAAGTACCTTGTGTAGTACCTAGGTAAGGAAACTATGTTCACCACAATATAACCAATGCTTAGGGGGACAGTCGCAGGTGGGACCCGTCGTATGGGCAAGGTAGCTAAGGCCAAAGCATAAGAGGACGAACCTCCGGTACCCCCAGATACGAACAAATCCTGGATATATCTCCCACATTCAACCAGTATCAGAGGGATATCTCCTTAACCAACCTCCAGTGACTTCGTTCTTAACTCTGGATTGAGTAGAGCTTCCTAAGAACACCGATCTATACCATGGATTCCTCCACTCCTTGGTCAGACACCTAATGTTTCATTTAGTAGTCTTGGATTGTTAACTCACAATGATCTATTCCAAGACTCTAAACCTGTGCTAGTTGGTGTACCCTATAAATAAAATCAGTCTAATCAATTTTAAGATTAAGCATTAATTTTAGTGGCTATGATTACTCAAGGGATATGATCGTGAAACTAGTGATGTGCAGACTCAATAGTATGCAAAATCGTCCAATCCTAGACTCATCTATCCAATAAAACAATGTCACTAATATGCAAAATCAACCAATAATTCCGAAATAAAGATGCAAACTTTTATCTTTTCGATGCACAAATAGAACCTAAATGAAGGCAACAAGCACTCAATGCAAGATACAGTACATGAAAGTAAAATATTTTTGTATTTTTGCTTATAAACAAGAAGGAAAATGCAAAAAACTAAATGTATATTTTTGTATTTTTTCAATATAAATGGAATGAAAAAATGCAAGCAAAATCCTACTATTCAGTCACTGAAGTGCCGAGAAGATCACTAAGACATCCCAACAGATCCTAAACAGCAAGACTCAGCCAAAGGAAAGAGCTCAAAAGGAAAAAACCAAGAGGCTAAATCCAAAGTTGGGTAAAAAACCAAGAAGGCTCAACTAAGGGAAATGAAGAGATCTGGTCACATCCAAGGCATGAAACAGTCAAGAAAGAGGCCAACAAAGACTTAGGAACCAACAAAGCCAACCCAGCAACAACAAATAGCCATAAACCAAACAAATCCAGAGTTACACGCTACTGTCGAAGGAATACCTATGGGTACCCGCGAGCAGTAGTGTAAACAGAGGCAGGTATACACGAGCTGAGCTAAGCTAGCCCGCGGGTGAGGAAAGGAAAATGGGCGAATAAAGAGTCCAATGGCTCAGAAAAAGTAAGTTTTCTACAGTGTATCTTAACGGCCAATCAGTGACACAGAGATTCGATAAACATCAACTCTAATTATGGACTAATGCTCAAAAAATTCCCAAACATGGATGTTTTCCCCAACGGACTCGCCATTTCTGTATTGGAGAAAACTCACTATGGCTTGGGAGTGCCACAACAGACAGATGACTACCAGAAATCTATTCAATTCTCAAAGAAATGATATCATAAATGACAGTGTTAAGATAATGGAGAAATGTAACCAACCTCGATCCAAACGTTTGATGTCGATCCCCATTGGAGCTTTCAATCTGTGCACTTGTAATCTACAAATTAGTCTTGACAGCCAATATCCAACAAGTACAAATAATATAATTGACATTAACATTATCAATAACAATGGTCCATAGTATCATAAGCAAATGTAACCCAATGTATAATAAACAACATTCACACCATGAATGGACGAGAACATGAGCATTTCTATTAATGAACAAGAAGAAGTACAAAGTGATATGACCTCTTGCCTGCAACCAATCTAAACCAAGATCTAGATCAATCCACTTGTGCCTCCACCACTTCAATCCTCCATGAATGGAAAACTCAAACTAGAAAGGAGTTTGGAAGGTGAACATAAATGGTCCACAACTACAAGGATCAATGAGTGCAGACTCAAGATAGGGCAAAAATCCACTAGAGTTCTCTTACTATTCTCTTCTTCCTCCTGTCTATAAGCCATATGTGCTCAATATATAGTCCTCTCAAAGGTAGGTGAAAGGACACATCGAGAAGTTACTTGGGAAGATGGAGAGCTAAAGGTCACCCAATGACCACTTTTTGGGAGTAAAAAGTGATTAATAGTGGTTTTTACCATTTTACTTGATACCCGCAGGCTATAGTGATGCAACTCACAAGTACGCATGCTATAATGATGCAACATGCGGGTAGGAAGAAAAATAGGGAAAAATAGTATCTCCGAAGGATATAAGTGGATCTGAGTCACTGAAATGTATCCTACAGCCCAAATAATGTTGATGCTCACAAGGTGGAAGATTACGATGTAACACCAGGAGCTGGCTCATTTCTGCATGTGGGACAATTCATTTTACGAGTGAACCATTGGAGAATGCAATTGGAATGAAAGACATAATTGTTTTGCAGTCTCTCCATTCCTAAACGTTTCGTAACAAACTGCACACAACACTTTGTCATCATTCCCATTCTCTTCCGGGTGAATTATAACGTTTGGCAACCCATCCACTATGTCACGAGCATTGACATTTACTTCAAATATGGCGTTATTAGTGCCAATTCTGATATGTTCAGGTCGAAAATTGAAGATATAGGTATTATGCTGTAGATGTTGTAGGATCTCACGCCAACTGAATCTTGAATTCCATATAATCTGGATGGGGAACTGCAATCCATTGTTGAGTTGGCGATGATCGTTTATGAATCTAATTACAATTAGATTCTCTTGCAACGTTAATGTTTCCAAATAGTCTTCAGTCACATTTTCATTAATTTGAGGTGTTAAAGAAGAGCTCCCCATGCTCGACCAACTGAATGGTGAATAAAATCTAAGCTTACAGACGAAGTGATCACAAGCTAGGACAAAGGGCATTAATCCTGTTAGCAAGTAGATCTACAACCAGGTGATCAAATCAATGGCAAAGAATGATAGCACATCACCAAAATGCATGAATCTTAACAATGGCCCACCGAGCCACTAGGTGGCAAGCACTGGGTGATATAACATTAGGCTATTGGAAATGGCTCTAAATTTCACTTCTCCCATATTACCTTACATCAATTCATTATGTTGTCTTTGCTAATAGTAAGAAACCATGTGGGATCCCACTAGGGCGACACATGCACTAAAATGGCACCCATAGAGAGTCCTCTTGTGGATAACCCATGTGAACTAAGACATAATTGACATAGGGAACCCCACCATGCTCGAATGACTTCATGTGAGGTCACATCAAATACTTCCCCAATCATCATAGAACACCATAGGACACCGCAAAAATTTAAATTTTGGTCGTTATTATGCTCCCACAAAAGAAGAAGCATTATGCCAGCTTCGTACTAGAGATTCTAGTGCATAATGCTTTCTTTTCAGCTCAACCCCTAGCCAAACCGGTAATTCTATTCTCACCATTCCTCTATTATTGTGTTATCCCATGCAATAAAATATAATTACAATGGCATCCTCATCTGAGATAAAGGAATCCAAGGATAAAGGAAAGAGTAACCCCGTACATGACCACTTAATTTACCATGAATCCGACATCTTTGACAGACTTAGTTGAGACCAAAACAAGTTATACATGAGGCTAGGTGTAATATCCCGAATTTTGACTCATAATGTTTATGTTACATATTGGGCATAAGCCCCGATGCATATGATTTATTTATGGCATACTTATATTTGGGCATGGACCCTCACTGATGCTGATTTATTATTCTGTACTAGGCATGAAACCCCCAACGTACTTGATTGATGGTCATCATGAGATATGGGTATAAACCATAATATACTCAGATGTTATTTGATTATATTGTACAGAGTCTTATTATGCATGACAGAATCTTATGATGTGTTGAGCGTAAGCTCTGGAGCACATGGATGACCTATGTGTTGGGCGTAAGCCCCGATGCACATAGAGGACTTTTATTATGTACTGGGCGTAAGCCTCAATGTACATAGAGTGTTGGGCATAAGCCCTAGAGCACTCCAAGCTTGATAATAAGTACCAGATCCCAGGCCATTTGAATTTCTAGATGTAATTCAAAAACAAATTCTAGTACCAGTGTTGAGTAGGATGCTCTAGAATTGCACTAGTGTAATGCCCATGTGAGAGTGTTGAGCCAAAGCTCTGAAGAGCACTCAGGGTACTTGATCTTAAGAGTGTTGAGTCGAGAAGACTCTGAATAGCACTACTAGTCATCATAATTATTTAATTGGTTAAATGAATCATTTCTATCTCATCAAGGACTGCGTAAACTACCTTGTTAAACGAGGGAATCCAACATGCAAAAGGGACCTAGAGTTACCTAACCTAGTCGACTATCCACACCTACCAAAAAGACCTTCTCCAAAGATTGGACCTTGTATTGAATAATTATCAAAGAGGTATTATGCTATTTAATTAATCTAGTAATCACATTGATCATTTATAAAAGAAGTCTCACTTATGTATAAATAGTATGCATAAGATATTTATTTATATTATATAGATTGTGATCTAATTAAAAGAAACACATAGTTGTAACAAGGTAAATAAAATATAAAAGTTTATTTAAAAATAAAATCATAAAGGAACAAGTAAAAAGTCTTAGATAAACTAGGAGTGATAAATTAATTAAAATATCCTTTACATATATTATAATTCAAATTTAAATAAAACTGGAGTTAATATTAAAAATACTATTATTAACTCAACAACTATTTTCCAAAAGTTCACCTATATAAAGAAGGACAAATCCCAAAGAAGGGGATCAATTATTATCTATCTTGTTATCATTTCTGTACTATAAGGAAGAGAGATTTGCCCATAGACCTGAAATAGAAATTATTTCAAGATTGGAACCTTTTACAGTTATCTGCCCACGGTGCTCTAAGTTTTCTTTGCATGTTGGAACCTACTCGAGGGGATCCATTAGTGAACCAAGAATGGTTTAAGGTCAAGGTTGAGAGGAACATGGTAGTTCCAAGGTTATTCAGACATCATCCTACTGGTCAGATAATTACATGGTCATCCTAAATTAGTGATTGAAGTGTGCAGGTCATTCCAAGAAACAAGATCCCAGCTGCCACAATTCAAGTTATTCCAAGACACAAGATCCTAGCTACAGATTCAAGTATGAATATCTTTTATCCTACAAACTCAAAGTTTAGGAGATAAATTACTATAAACTCCTTTCTGGATTATTTCTAAGCATTAAAGGAGCAACGGCTATGGCATCAGCTCCCTGGGTTAGGATATGAATAATTTAGATTTAAATTCATGTTTATTTCTTTTAAACCTTAGCTCAAATTAAAACAGTAAAGAACCTACAAACTTAAATAGATTATTACAGTGGAATCATCTCCTGTAAGGAGATCGATCCGCTTGACTTATTTTTCCAAACTCAGAACCCTAGGCTCCAACTGAAAGATTAAAAATACATACTCTACAAAAAAATTTCCACTTAAAAATTATATAATTATGAAGGCCCTATTCTTTAAAGAAAATCAAAATACAATAAGGAGAGTTAAGAAAAAAACATAGTTTATTCGACAAACATAATTTTATATTTACCAAGCAAAACAATACAAAGGTATTCTTAAAATCGCCCTACACAGGATACCACTTCAGGGCATAGTTTCCAGGTAAGCAAGACTCGTATCGAGTCCCTTACACCATTCATAATTACACTACAACATAGATTACCATTTAAAACATAAAAATAAACCATAAAAATGAGAGCGATTGTAGCACTAAGGTTTTTCCCATAAAAGACCACATAGGAATAGAAATTTAAATTCGTGTCCATTCCTTTTCACCTCCAACATAGAAATAACGTTTGCACACAACAATTTCATCAAAACATGAATTACGTTCTCTTTTTCTCATTGTAGATTCAACTCCCCAAAACATAGACAGGGATTGAATTCGCAACAGAATTAGCCAAGCGCAGCGATATCATTTTATACAGTAAATTCTTCTCTATAGAGGCTACATTTTGTTTCCCCATTTTAGAAACATGATAATCCAATCTCTAGATGTTGAAATCGCTTTGTAGAAATGTAATCACCTTACACAAAGCAAATGCACAACCCAGTTATGGCCTGGTCCATTAAATAGATTTTTATATTAATTCAACCATTTTTTATCCACCGAGGAGATTTTGTTTTCTAGATCTTAAACACATAGCTTAAAAATAAGAAGAACAAAACAAACTAAAGTCACATTGATTTACAAAATACTGACAGGGCTTCATGCCCAGACTACATACAATGAGTTAGTAAAGAGCCTAGGTTAAACCATAAGAAAATTCTAAAAATATTTAAAAGAACATTAAAATACTGGAGGTCAAATGCCTTTCATAGTAGCTGTAAACAAATATTATTTATATCCACCACACTGGTATAAATCTTTCACAGGGACTTCACATTAAGCTATTAAAAATATTTTCCCAAAATGTTGAACACACATTCATTTTGTAAAGGAGTTATTTGAGGACCTCCTCGTAATCCAAATAAATATACCATACCGACCGCAACCTTAATCTAAAGTTAGGGTTTATAAAATTAGAGAGTGTACCATAAACATAAAGAGTGGCCACAATTCCTCATCCAAAAACTTGGTATCAAATAGAAAACACAAGGAATTCAAATGGGTCAAACCTATCCCCAAAGATCTTGCATGCTAAGCACACACACAGTACAAGCAAACCATTCACATGAGAGGAGAATTGGTCGCAGAAGACCAGGATTACCATGTCCATCCCAACTGCAAATACCGTAGTGCCCAACTCATATTTCTCCAACGTTGTAACCCTTCCAAAAGTCAAAATGCAACCTTCAGATATAGCATACATTGACTAGAGTTGTAGAAATAAGATATGGGAGTAAAATATGAAGATACAGGGTTACCTTATAAATTGTAGGCTACGTGCTCCTCCTTCCATTCACTTAACTGGAGCGTTGGCCTAAGCTATGCTCATGGCCAACGCTAGTAATCATAGCCATGTTCACAAACCAAGAGGCTCTGCACTCTTACTATCCATACAGTAAACCTTACAGAACTCACTTCCTCTACAAAACACGAAATGAACTACAGGGGACAAAAATAGGTGCTTTGAGCTTCGCCCTACTCTAACTGGATTGCACACCACAACTACATTCAATGCCACCAACACCCCACTACTTCTTAGATATTTATCCACTTACCATAGTTTAGAGTATCGCTTGCCTCCTGTTCGATTTTTCCACAATGGCGTGTTTGCTTATGAATGTTTAGTAGCATCCTAAATAGACTTACTTTGGTTCACACTTTAAAACGTTTTCCAAGACCCTTTTTAAATCATTGCAAACTTTGTATAAACCTTAGCGAAATATGGGTGTAATTTATTAAGGGCCACCAAACCCCACTACCCTTTAGTGGAGAGTGTCACTCACCTAAAGTTCATTTTGGATCACCTTTGCATGTTTTACATTTGAATACTTTGACTAAAATAAACAACCTTATACATGGATATAAGAATATAGGAAGTAAACATTAAGGGGTCCTTTAAAATATTACCTGCAAAAAAAAAGAAGAGGTAGGATTTAGCATAAATGTTAAGTAAGCCTGACCAGTGCTACCAGGTCAAACCCCTCAAGCTCATGAAAATATTTACAGTGACATATAAATATCAAAGCTAAAGTGAACACCTAGTTGTAACATTTAAAAGAATAACATATATTCAAGATATAGACATAAGACCCTTAAGATTTCAAACAAGTACTAAGTTGATCGATCAAATTGAAGTATTATTCATTAATCCAATGAAGTTCTTTTGTACATCATTACATTACATCGCTTCCGCAGGACGATGAAATAGAAAGCCACCACATACAATTTATTCAAACAGTGAATCATGAACAAATTTATAAACCATCCATTCACATCGTGTCGATGAGTCTTATATTTATTTCCCAGTACCGAAGTGAATTTGTTAAACATTTACTTAAATAGAGGATCTCAACCGTATAGGAAAATTTTTAAATTTTTGTAGTTCTAGGGACATTAGAAGTGGTATCAGAGCCCGGTTACAACACTAAGAGACATTTTGGGATCACTAACAAAGACATCCACTGTAGAAATGTTTTCAACAACATACGTATGAATTATTTTACAAAAGCTAACAGATTTGTTGCTTTTATTGACTGGCCGATAATGCCAGGTATAAAGTACAAACTAAATCATGGACAATAGCAATGAAATACTTGTTTAGCACTTCGTTATCTTATTTGACATGCATAGTATACATCAAGTATCTACCAAACTGTTATGACACTTAGATATTGTTTTTATATATATAGTCTAGCAAGTAGAAAGGACTACCCACGAAGGGTAATGTTATGTATTAGGACGAATCTTTCGGTCCCAATTAACGATAACAAGGTTTAAATCCTTTAGCTGGATAAACTAAAGGATAAAGATGAACATGTTCACCTCCTGTGTAATCGTGAAGTCATGCATGCATATACATAGAAATTATCTTCTACATAGAATGTGAGAAACAAAAACATCAAAAGAACCTCAAGCAGGATTACCACACAATGATAGAGTGCATCCACAAGTTAGTATGGTATAAGAGATTACAAATAAGAAAGAGGGGCGCAAGTCATTTATAAAGAATACTTAAAAGCTATGATACAGGTCATGACTAGTAAAGGCATGAAAATAAATCCAAAACTTAGCAAGATTATCCAGATACATCAGAGTGCATTGACCTTTAGTAAGTGAAAATAAATGCTCACGTGCGTTGCACCATAAATCATAAAGTACCAAATAAATATAAAATAAAAACTTCGAGATTAAAAAATGTGATAAACAGGTTACATAAAATGTTTTGATAGAGATAGAAAAAAAAATTAGACCGGGGCATGAGTAGCAAGTCAAGGCATGCTTTTAGCCCATGGTATAGAGAGTTATAGGAGATCTAAACCATTTGATTACATAGTGTCGGGAGCACGAACCAGAAGGATTTATATATTCAAGTACTAGTGACACATAAACCAAATATAGAAACCTGAGAAGATTCATAAAGAAACTCGACATGAGTAGTTAAATGTTGTATTTGGTCATAGAATCTTGAAGCAGGAGGTATGGTTATTATGTGATTACCATATACTATTGAAAGCTGCATCTTATATTAAGAGTACTAAAAACACGCAAATAGGGCCAAAGGAAAGGTATTAGAGTTTCATAATAAAACTACAAAGTATATATGCATGGCGCGGTTACGCACCTAGAAGTCACAAGATGAATCACAAAAAGAATTTTCGGGAAAGTTGTTTTTCCGAACCTCACGTTAAAGTTGTCAGAGGAAGGGACATAATTACCAATAAATAGTAATAAGAGTGTATTATACAAAGTTTATCAAGGTATAGCCTATGCTTAAATTATCAACAAAACAAAGATATGTCTGGATCCGGTTCTAACTATACTTGTAGGAAAAGAAGTAAATGCATTAGAAATTACGCATGAGAATTCTTGGTGGAAAACAATATGTTGATAGATAATCAAGATAGGAGCTTAATAAAAGTTATGATGAACAAGTGAGTTTGAGACAAGAAACATTTGACAAGAAATTGTAAGTAAAGTGGTGCTTATGGTTGCAAGAGACTCCCCCAAAGCCTTGTGAAACGGAAGGTAATACATGAAGTATTTTCTAAAAAAGAAAATAAATAAATAAAAAATAATAATAAGAAGAAGAATGAATAACTGCTTAAAAACAGGTAGCATGATGTTGACGTACAACTAGACTAATAATAGTCAACTACAGGAATAATTTAAGAATTTAAGAAGTTACTTTCATACGCAGTTCACGTTATGAACATTAATATGTTTTCTTTCTCAAAGAAAAGAAAGTAGACAATGACTAAAGGTACTTGGAAAAGAAGTGTCGTGCAAAGACACTGAAAATATTATCTTAGATTATGATCATGTATGAAGGACAGATATACAGGTACAGGTATTTACAAAGTAAAAATCCTTGCAGGGAGATCAGACCCTAAAAAAAAAAAAAAAAGAGCTACGATGGAAAGGGAACGTTATAATATGCAAAAGAAAAGTTAATTCTGATTTCTGAAGTGAAGCATAGGCAATTGTGTGCAAAACAAAAAGTTATTACTGATTTCTGAAGCGAACCATATGCAAATTGTGTGCAAAGAAAAGTTATTACTATGTTCTAAAACTGATTACATGCATTTTGTTGAAAAGGGAAAACTATTACTTAAGTTTTAAACTGATCATATGCATGATGCGCAAAGGGAAAATTACTACTTATATTCTAACTGATTTTGGAAAATCATATGAATAAATGTGCTTTATAATGAAACATTAGAAACAACTTGTGTTGTTTGTGGAAAGTATAGGTACAAAACGATCAAGAGATGCCAAAGCATGACTAACAATACGATGATTATGCTTATATCTCATAGAACTCGCAGTACTTGAGGATATTTCCGGAGTTCATTTCCAAACCATATAACACCAAGACGGTGTTATTCTATGTGGGGAGGGATGTAATATCCAGAATTTTGACTGATTATGTTTATGTTATATATTGGGCATAAGCCTCGATGCATATGATTTATTTATGATGTATTTATATTTGGGCATGGACCTTAACTGATGCAGATTTATTGTTATGTACTAGGCATGAAATCCCCGATGTACTTGATTGATGGTTATCACGAGATATTGGTATAAAACCTAATATACTGAGATGTTAATTGATTATATTGTGCAGAGTCTTATTAGGCATGATAGACTCTTATGATGTGTTGAGCATAAGCTCTGGAGCACATGGATGACCTATGTGTTTGGCGTAAGCCCCGATGTACATAAAGTGTTGGGAATAAGCCCTGGAGCACTGCAAGCTTGATAATAAGTACCCGATCCGAGGCCATTTGTATTTCTATATGTACTTTACAAACACATTCTAGTACTAGTGTTGAGCGGGATGCTCTGGAATTGCACTAGCGTAACACCCATGTGAGAATGTTGGGTCAAAGCTCTGAAGAGCACTCGGGGTTACTTGATCTTACGAGTGTTGAGTCAAGAAGACTCTGAATAGCATTACTAGTCATCACAATTATTTAATTGGTTGAATGAATCATTTCTATCTCTCATCAAGGACTGCAGAAACTACCATGTTAAACGAGGGAATCCAACATGCAAGAGGGACCTAGAGTTACCTAACCTAGTCGACTATCCAGACCTACCAAAAAGACCTTGTCCAAAGATTGGACCTTGTATTAAATAATTATCAAAGAGGTATTATTCTATTTAATTAATCCAATAATCACATTGATTATTTATAAAAGAAGTCTCACTTATGTATAAATAGTATGCATAAGATAGTTATTTATATTATATAGATTGTGATCTAATTAATAGAAACACATAGTTGTAACAAAGTAAATAAAATATAAAAGTTTATTTAAAAATAAAATCATAAAGGAACAAGTTAAAAGCCCTAGATAAACTAGCAGTGAGAAATTAATTAAAATATCCTTTACATATATTATAATTCAGATTTAAAATAAAACTAGAGTTAATATTTAAAATATTATCATTAACTCAACAACTATTTTCCAAAAGTTCACCTATACAAAGAAGGACAAATCCCAAAGAAGGGGATCAATTATTATATATCTTGTTACCATTTCTCTATGGTAAGCAAGAGAGATTTTCCCATAGACATAAAATATAAATTATTTCAGGATTGGAACCTTTTACAGCTATCTGCCATAGTCCCTCTAAGTTTCCTTTGCATGTTGTAACTAGCTCGAGGGGATCCATTAGTGAACCAGGAACGATTCATGGTCAAGTTTGGGAGGAACATGGTAGTTCCAAGGCTATTCGGGAATCATCTTACCGGTTAGATAATTACATTGTCATCCTAAATTAGTGATTGAAGTGTGCCAGTCATTCCAAGAAACAAGATCCTAGCTGCCATAGTTCATGTTATTCTAGGACACAAGATCCCAGCTATAGATTCAGGTATGAATATCTTTTATCCTACAAACTCAAAGTTTAGGAAATAAATTATTGTAAACTGCTTTCTAGATTATTTCCACGCATTAAAGGAGAAAGGGCTATGGCATTGGATCTCTTAGTTAGTATATGTATAATTTAGATTTAAATTCATGTTTATTTATTTTAAACCCTAGCTAAAATTGAAACAGTAAAGAATCTAAAAACATAAATAGATTATTATAGTAGAATCATCTCCTTTAAGGAGATCGATCCGCTTCACTTATTTTTCCAAACTCAGAACCCTGGGCTCCAACTGAAAGATTAAAACTCCATACTGTACAAAAAATTTTCAACTTAAAAATTATATAATTACGAAGGCCCTGTTCTTTAAAAAAAATAAAAACGGAGTAAGGAGAGTTACGAAAAAACATAGTGTATTAGTCATACATAACTTTATATTTACCAAGCAAAACATTACAAAGGTTATTCTTAAAATCGCCCTACACAGGCTGCCACTTTAGGGCGTAGTTTCCAGGTTTGCAAGACACGTATCGAGTCCCTTACACCATTCATAATTACACTACAACATAGATTAGCATTTAAAACATAAACATAAACCATAAAGATGACAGTGATTGTAGCAGTAGGGCTTTTCCCATAAAAGACCACATAGGAATAGGAATTTAAATTCGTGTCCACTCCTTTTCACCGCCAACATAGAGATAACGTTTGCACACAGAAATTTCATCAAGACATAAATTACGTTCTCTTTTTCTCATTGTAGCTGCAACTGCCCAAAACTCAAACAGTATTCAAATTCACAACAGATTTAGCCAAGCGCAGCATATCATTTTATACAGTAAATTCTTCTTTACATAGGCTATATTTTGTTTCCCCTTTTTAGAAACATGATAATCCAATCTAGAGATGTGGAAATCCCTTTGTAGAAATGTAATCACCCTACACAAAGCAAATGCACAACCCAGTTAGGGCTTGGTCCATTAAATAGATTTTTTTATTAATTCAACCATTTTTTATCCACTGAGGAGGTTTAGATTTCCAGATCTTAAATGCATAGCTTAAAAAAACAAACAAAATGAAGTCACATTGATTTATAAAATATTGATAGGGCTTCACGCCTAGACTACATACAATGAGTTAGTAAAGAGCCTAGGTTAAAGCATAAGAAAATTCTAACATATTTAAAAGAACATTAAAATACTGGAGGTCAAACGCCTTTCACAGTAGTTGTAAACAAATATTATTTATATGCACCAAACTGGTATAAATATTTTACAGGGACTTCACATTGAGCATAAAATGTTTACCAAGACCCTTTTTAAATCATTACAAACTTTGTATAAACTTTAGCGAAATATGGGTGTAATGTATTAAGGGCCACCAAACCCCACTACCCTTTAGTGGAGAGTGTCACTCACTTGAAGTTTGTTTTAGATCACCTTTTCATGTTTTACATTTAGATACTTTGACTAACATCATAAACAACCTTATACATGGATATAAGAATCTAATAAGTAAATATTAAGGGGTCCTTTAAAAGATTACCTACAAAACAAAAGAAGAGGTAGGCTTTAGCATAAATGCTAAGTATGCCTGAGTAGTGCTACTAGGTCCAACCCGTCAAGCTCATGAAAAGATTTACAGTGACATATAAATATCAAATCTAAAGTCAACACCTAGTTGTAACATTTAAAATAATAACATGTATTCAAGATATAGACATAAGAACCTTAAGATTCCAAACAAATACTAAGCTAATCGATCAAACTGAAGTATTATTCATTAATCAAATGAACTTCTTTTGTGCATCATTACATTACATCACTTCCGCGGGACCATGACATAGAAAGCAACCACATACAATTTATTCAAATAGTGAATCATGAACAAATTTATAAAGCATGCATTCTCATCGTGTCGATGAGTCTTATATTTATTTCCTAGTGCAGGAAAAGTATTAATTTTTTGCAGTTTTAGGGACATTACACTAGGGCTCCTATCATGTATGGGAAACCAACTTCGCTCTCATGGTTTTCTCACAATTTGTGCCCTTCCTTGAGTTCACTAGTTGGTGCACAACTAATTATTCAACTAAAAAGAGGGGTGTCTTCTCCTCTAATGGCTCCAATTCCGTATGTATCATCTATTAAGATGCCCTTTTCAAACTTACAGTTTTCCTCTTGGACCATCCAAACATGCAAACCCTATATGAAAATGCCCTACCCATTCCATAATAGGCCCTAAACCTTGTAGAAAGAAACCACATCATAGCAAAGCAACTCAAAGAGGGTACACCGGTCCAGACCAACCAACCTCCATACAAATTTTTAGTTTTTTTTGAAAAATCCAAGAAGGCCCCTTCCTTATTTTGTATTATACTGGGGTATGAGCATGATGGACAAGTGGATAAAACCCTCTTAGGTTTCCTTTCCACACACACCCTTGTAGCAAGAATTATGCCCACTAGATTTAATCTATGATAGTTTCTATTAACAAGTCTTACAAATATATAGACAAAAGAGTGTCAAAAATACTTATAAACACCCTTAATATGTTTCACAATTTCCACAAAGACTACAACAAATCCTGGAATTAGCATCCCTTTTTAGTGTAATTTTTTTTTTCATTGAGTGGTCGAAGTAGATGCTAAAAGGGACACGTCATATACAAATTGTAAAGAGTCTAAAATAGCCTATTTTTTTCTTCCTAGAAAGCATCTTTTCTGATGTCTAAAATAGCGTCCATTTTTTTGCTTCCAGAATAGTGTCCAATTTTGCTTTTTAAACGACATCGAGGTTTGCTTCCTAAATAACATCATATTTGCTTCCTAGAGATCGTCCCCTTTTACTTCCTAAGTGGCGTCCCCATTAGCACCCTATTTGCATCCATAAAAGCATCATGTTAGAATTTATGTTTGCATCGACATTCACGCCATATTTGCATCCAAATTAGCATCGAATATTGCATCCCTATGTGCTACCTCTTTAGCATCCCATTTTGCACCATTTTTTACTTCTAATATGCACCAATTTTCGCTTCTAATTTTGCACCAATTTTTGCTGCCTTTTTTGCATCATGTTGTGCTACCAAAATGACGCCAAATTTTTCTTCTGTTTTTGCACCATATTTTGCTTCCTATGTAGCACCATGTTTTGCATCCAAAGTAACATCTTATTTTTATACCATATCAACGCCATGTTTGTCTTCCTCATTAGCGTCAAGTGTTGCATCCTTTTTAACGCGTAGTTTTGCATCTTTATTGATGTCAACATTACCACCATCTTTTTATACCACTTTAGCGCCCAATTTAGCATCCATTTTTACTCCCACACTGTAATACCCCATTTTTCCCTTGATGTTATTTGGATTCAATGTAAATACTGTGTATATGTAGTATGTGTATTTTCCCTAGTGTGGAGCTCAAGACCAAGGCCCCACTAGTGGATGTTTAAGTTTATTGCTTAGGGAAGTATCTTGAAAGTTTGATTATTCATGGGATGTTAAGCCATGAAGGAATGTAAATGATGTAATTATTATTAATTAATAAATAACCAAGAAGCTGGCTAAGGAGGAAACTAATGAGAAGGGGCCATGTGTATCCACCAGGAAGAGGTGAGGGGGTTATGGGATTGGTTTCCCATGTTGCCACATGTCTGACTGTGAACTTGTTTGAACTTCCTGATGATAATAATTCAGCTGCAGAGGGTTGTTGAGAACCCTGTTGCTGAAGTCGATGGAGTATGTAGCATGCATGTGATTTCGTATGGTAAAGCATGGCTCTGATTGCTTACCCTGAAAGACACTCAATGTCTAGAGCTCGCCGAATCATTTTGACTACCTGTTCTCGTGAAAGAAAAAAATGCATTCATTCCTCATCCATTCACACACTTTCCCTCCACAATCCAATGCCCCACAGAGAGAGCTTGTTCAAACATCCCTATATACACAGAGCCAACAGAGGGGTATAACCCGAAAATAACCTTGTTTTCCCTATATAATATAATTAACAGAGAGTTGATAGCCATGGAATCCATGTGTTTTAACCCAGTATGTCGATGACAGAGTGTCCATTATAGAGTGAAAGAACCCATGATGAAACTGCAAGCCTGAATAGTGCAGAGAAATTGTGAGAACCAGAGCTTGGATCGCAGAGGATAGATTGCAGAACATTGCTCGTCTGCAAGCCTGGAAGGAATCCACCGTTGAACTATGGATGAAGGTTGGGTTGATTGATAAACCCAGTGAGGGCTGAAGTCTCATAGAACTAGTGACTGGACCTTTCTATGCCCATCCTAGAATAGCACTAGAAGGGAAGAGGCCTTGAGGAACTATGCAACAAATGAGAGGGCCTTCCTTATGTTGGATGTGGTAGGTAATGTGTGTTCCATGTCGAATAAGTATTGGGATGCTTCCAACTCTGTGGTTGAGCTCACTGGCTTAGAAACGCCTCCCTTTCTGTCCTTGTTTTCCTGATAAACCCACTGTCGGTTGGCTTAACATGATCAACTTGTCTGATATGTTTTATAAACACAACGGTATGCTAGCTTGGCATGATTGTCTTTCTTGGTATGCCTGATAAACCCACTGCGGGTTGGATTAGCATGACCAACTAGCCTGGTATGCTTGAGAAATGCAACTATATGCTGGCTTGGCATGACCTTTCCGATGGTATGTGTTATCACCCAAAACGTACCCCAAGGTTGTAGAGAGGTAGAATCAGCGTAACCACTAACCACTTTAGACTTGTGCTTTTGACCCAACACAGCCATAGAGGGTTCTCTCCTAAACAAGGGCTGAAACTATTCAAAGGAAAGGTAAAGTCTTAATTCTTAGAATGTTCATGCACAACTCATTTAGAAGGTTAGTTTTCTGTTAGGGAAGATTTGTTGTAAATTGTGTGGTTGAAAGTAGTGTGGATCTCTAGTGGGAAATCGAGTCAAATTAAATAGTACATGAATATCATTGACAAATGCTTTGCAAATACATTCACACAGGGGCAAGGTAGCCACAAGCTTATAGTCAAAGAGCTTTTAGTTGGGTGATTTAGAAGAAAGATGAAACAATCCACCAATATAAAGCATGGAAACATGAATTCTATATTGATTTTAGTAGAAAATAATTGTGGAATACTTGGTATGGTAAGAAATAGAGCATACAGATTATGAATTCTATTCAAACACTACACTAAACCAAGCATGAAAAAACATTACAGAATGGATTAACTATGAGGGAAACACAATTTACATAAGAAAAAGAAGGAACAGACTGCAAGACCGATCACACAGGAATCCCTGAGAATAATGCCAGCTCAACTCTGTCAACTTTATTAACACATTTCAAAATGCACAACCCATAACAGTAAGATAAGCTCCAAAATTTTCAACCCTTCTTCATTAAATTACATAGAATTTATAGATGTCTTTGACCCGGAGGCTCGGATTTTTCTTGAACAGAAAACAATTACAACCTATTGACACCTAATCAAAGCATATTCACCATTACAGTTATAAGACAGAGATGACAAAAATCAGCTCAACAAGCCTTTATATTTATGGGTCGTTTTTACTATGTGACTACAGACTCTTAACACAAAAGAAAAAAATGATCTTGAATATGCTCTTCCAGCCGGCTGTTCTCACTAACTAGTTGCTTCCACTAGCAGAATGCTTGCAACAACCCAAACCCTTCACGCACCTAGCTCTATCCTTCCTTTACCATACTTCTCAACCCACTTCCACTGTTCCATTTTTGGCAGGTCTAAGGACGTGAGCTCCTTGAAGAGAATCCTCATTTCAGTGTGCTCTTTGTACGAATATCCTTTGAGGAATGTGTGGGATTGCTTAAACATTGTGAGGAGCTTGAAATCTTGGGCCAGCTTCTCCACCACCATCTTGCCTTCTCGGGGCTACACCAAACCTGCAAAAAATTCCCGGTTTGATTGACACTCCGTCAATTTGTCTTGGTACTCATATTTCATCATCATGGTCCCATCTTCCTCCCAGAATAGGGGCAGACCCTGCTTAAACAGTGGATTGAAAACTTCCTTGAACATTCTTACTTTCCTAGTCAGGATATTTATTCCGGTATGCACGGAGCTCACTTGCTCATGCTTTACCATCATTTTCTTGGCCCATGCGATGATGGTCATTCTATCTTTTATATCTACTGCTTTCATTTGGATTTCAGATAGGCCACTTAGAAAATCTACTGCATTTTGGGCACAAACAAGAGGTCTTTGTGTAAAATTAGTCACAGCAGATCTAATGAACAAGTAAATCAATCACAACAGATGAACATAGAAAATATGGTGTAAAACTGTGTAAAACATGAGCAGTGCTCAATATCCCAATAAGGGTGAATAATTACAATACAATCTGACAAATAGTGAGCAATTTGAATTGACTAAGAAGGTCATTCGAATTACTGAATGGTGTAACTTGGCTCCAACTAGGAGTCCTCATCATCAATTAGTGGTGGTCATCAATGCACAAGAACCAGTCATCCAAGTGTCAATCTGAGTCTCACTGAGTATAACTAGTGTAACTGAAGTGTGTAGCACTGATATAGGGAAGAAGACTAAATGGAGGGCGCATGGGAGGCTTAACTGAAGTCAAAACAAGTCATCTAGTCAATTTGGAGGTCCAACAGAGTGAAATAGTCAGTCAGGAGTGAAACTAGCCTCAAATCAAGGAGAATCGGAGCTAACTGAGTGTAACTGAAGTGGAAATGCAGTGGTAGGTGAAGAAGTGCGCCCTTCTCTGGAAGTAGGTGAGAAGTGGGTGCCTTCCTAACTAGGAGGGCTGAAACTTTGATGTAAGAAGCTCTCGGGTGATAGAATGAAGTGGCTAAGGTGCTGGAGGCATCATCCTGGTGACTGGGATGCATGCAAACCCTAGAGTTTGCATGAAAACCCTAATTGCATGCAAGGTCGTGAAAATGATGATGTGGATATCCGAACACCCCCCCTCAAGCTAGACTATGATGTGCAAGAAATAAATGATAGGGCCCTAGTAACTGAGACCAAAGGTCACCCCAAGACAATAATAATCCAAACTAATAACAGTCAATAAACCGAGGAAATGGGGAAAACCTCATGGGAAAAATACCCCCCCTCAAAATAGACTGTAGCACACCAAAAGATTTAACTGCTCCAAAATAAAGTAGATATGTCTGGAGGTATCTCACTCTTGGGAGTAAATGGATCATGCTCCAAAAACATGTGCTTGAATTCTCCATCAGTGGATGCAAGCGAATGTGGAGACTTTAAGAACTTGCTCTTCATACTGAAAATGGTTAGAACAAATCTGAAAATATAAGGATGATCCTGGAACCTGTGATTCAAACCAAGTGATGTAGGAATAGGTCCAATCAGATAAAATAGATCTTGAAACTTGAACTTCTTATCAATAGAAGTTAAATCAGCTCCAAAAATAGATGAATGGTTTCTTGAGATCTCCTTTGAACCAACAAGGGTGAGATCAAAACCAAAATCACCAAAAAGTGCATGAGAATTGAACTCAAGCAAATGGTAGTGCTCTTCATCTTCATTAAAAATATGAGAAACTTTGCAAATGATAGAACATAAGTCTATAGGAGGCATGCAATCAAGGAGGGTGAATGCTTCACCTCCAAAATCAGATTTTACCTCCAAAACTTCAAGTAGATCATTATTCTGCATGCCGACAAATTCATGTGAAGGAGAGGATTTAAGAACCTCTTCGGAATCTAGAGTATGAGTTGGTTTATCTTTCTCAGAATTTGAAATAGAAGACATTGAGAGAGTGAGTGTTGATTTATATGTAACTTCGGAATGTATTTCATCTATTTATTTCATATATATTTACTGTACCCTTATAAGAGATGTGTTATTCCTCTATAAGGAAGTGTCGTCATGTAGATTGACAAGTGTCGCAAGTGTCTGTACTTGTCGATGGGTTATTAGACCACCATGTGTGGGGTCGGCCCTGAAATATATATTATATTGTGGATGTATCTAGATAGACAAGTCGGCCCCATAGTGTAACTGGGCAAATAGGCTAGTATAAATAGATATCGGGAGATCTCTATTTTCATCACTCGAAAACTCACACTTCTCTCACTCAGAAAGTGGCGCACTAGTGAGGATAAGGATAATCTGCTACTAGGAGACTATATCAGTGTATTTTGGTTGTACTTTGGTTGAGCCATTGCTCTCTCTATCTCTGAGGATGTTGTGGGGTTTTTCACCTTAGGGTTTTCCCTACGGAAACTCTGTGTCTCTTGTCTCTCATGCTTTTGATTCTTGTGATGCTTGTCATGCTTATTGTGATTGTTATGCATTGATATACTGTATATGTTATTCTCTCAGTGAAGATCCTAGAGTATTGTGAATTAATGCTCAAAATTTAACATGGTATCAGAGCTAACCTGAGAAGAAGACATTTTGCAGTGATGGAAACTTGCGTTTCTTGTTTATTGGGTTTCTCTCCACAGTTTTTGGAAACGCAGTATAGTAGATTGACTCTACTCATTAAGGAGAATCTATCTATCCAATCAGAATTCAATTCTGAGCATTTTCATATTTGACCCTAAAAATTAGGGTTTCCACAAAAATAGGAATTTCTGAAATATGAAGACATAGCTGGAAGATCCTTGCAAAAATCGAAGTTTAGAGCTTTGGATCGAGATTTTTGGCTGGGTAGATCTCCGAGAAACTGAAACCCTAATTCAGGGCTCTCCCTAATGAACCTGGGAGGACAAAAAGGAAAATCTGAAGGGTAAAGCTTTGCTGATCTCAAATTCTGAATACACCAAGCTGATCAGCTCATCAAAGCGCATCTTTATATCCTTTCAGAAAGTTGAAATTCACATTTTGAATTTTTAAGGTTTTTCTGACAAACCCTAATCCGGGACCAGATCCAGTTTTCAGCATTTCAAGTGGTAAGACCTAAATATTTTCTATTTTCATTTCAAGTACTCTTTAAGATGTCTCACCACACCAAGCTTGAGGATAAGCTTGAAGGGGATGATAACTTCCGAGCTTGGAAGTATAGGATTGGGTTAATCCTGGAAGAGAATGAGTTTGACTCATATATAAAAGAAGACATCCCTATCCCAGAGGATGAAGAGGCTAAAGTATTGCATATGAAGAACTTGGTCAAGGCAAAGAGAATCATTGTTGATTCTATCAAAGACAATCTCATACCCCATGTGTCTTCTCTAAAGACACCCAAAGAGATGTTTGACTCTTTGACCAAGCTATTTGAAGGGAAGAACATAAATCGGAACATGACCTTGCGGAACCAATTGAAAGGAGTAAAGTTTCAGAATGGAGAAACCATTCAATCTTATTTTTCTAGGGTCTCCCAGATTAAGGAACAACTAGAAGCGGTAGATGAAATGGTGGAGAATAGTGAAGTTGTCATGACCACTCTAAATGGCCTACCCAGGTCATGGGATTCCTTTATTCAAGGAATTTGTGTAAGGAAGAAGTTTATCTCCTTCAACAGATTGCGGGAAGAATGCTCTCAAGAAGAAGCATGTCTTGTGGCAAGAGAAGAAAAGATGGGGAATGAAGATCAAGCTCTCATAGCTCACACTAAGAAGGGCAAGTTCGAGATGGAGCCAACCCATCACAAGAAGAAATCTTCTCATCATTATCACAAAGACAAGAAAGATCTAAGGTGTTTAACTTGTAATGAGAAGGGTCACTTTGCTTCAGAATGTCCCAAGAACAAAAGGGACAACCACAACAACAACAACTTCAACAACAAGAAGAAGGGAAGCAAAATAAGGTTTCATGCTCATGCTGCCGAGGATGATGAACCTCCCAAGAAGAAGGATAGAGCAGAAAGTGATGATGATAACTCATCAAGCGAAGAAGAGTATGTTCTAATCTCTGATCTCACAGGTACTATCTCCCATGGTTGTAATGATTGGTTAATTGACAATGGGGCTTCAAAACACATAACTGGTTTTAAAGAATCCTTTGCTAACCTATTTGAACATGAGTTACCCCATAAGGTGAAACTTGGGGATGACTACCAATACCCTATCAAAGGAAGTGGTGAGGCCTCCTACAACCTAGACTCTGGGAAGTCTTTGAAGATGAAAGATGTTTTGTATGTACCCGGGCTCAAGAAGAATCTACTCTCCATATCTGCATTGGATGCAAAAGGTATGAGGGTTGCATTTGTGGATGGCCAAGTCCTAATGTGGCCAAAAGGTAAAACTATTGATGATGCAGTAGTGATTGGAGAGCAAGAGGGAGGATTGTACAAATTGAAGGAACAACTTGAACATGCCATGAAGACATGAAGACAAAGATTCATCCATATTCGTGGATCACATAGAGGCATGTATAATTTGTTTTTTCAAAAGTTAACTAATGAGTTATGCAGGTCATTGAAGAGAACAAGAACACATTGCTAGACATAACTAGCAAATATGGTGACCAAGCATGTGTTTCTTATATCATAGGATCTACTATATAAGTATGCATGACATGATTGATGATGTTTATTCATGAAGTCATAGGTTTGAATAATCATGGGTATATGCATATTACGTGTCTTACCTTATTTAATGTTATGACTAACTAGAAGAGTCATAAGTTTGAGTAATTATAGGTTTAGACATGTCATAACTAATCATAAGAGTCCTATATAAACCTTGAATGCTAATGCTTATTATTTCTGTTTGAAATTATCATGACTATACATGCTTGAGATTATTGTGTTTTGATAATATTAAGATTATACTAATGAATGTTTGGTTATGTATGAGACCTCACAATGATGATACTAACAAGCATGCAGAGGGATCAAGAATGAATATAAGTTCAAGAACAGGTAATCCAGGAAGCAAATATCAAGAGGGAGTACACTCCAGTAGTTTCTGCAAGGATGCAAATATTCAGAGGGATTTGACCATCTCTCTACATTACATAGCAGAAAGGTGTAGAAGAAGCTACTTCAGATTAGGACTCCAGCAACTCCTACAAGGAAGTAAAGACTCAGAGGGAGTCCACCGAACAAACAAACAAAGATAAGTATTTTAAATTGTCATTTCTTGCATATTTGTTTGGTTAAATAATATTGTTGGTAGATGTGTACTATGCATATTAGAATGATTGCATTAATGAACAAGATACTACTAATATGCATATGATGGGTAAGTGGCCTATGGCACTATACAACATTCCATTGCTACTTATCTAGAATGAAACCTCTTTGCTGACATGCTGGGAGTAGTGCAAACTCTTATCAATGTTCTGGTAGAGACTGGCAGGCATCTAGAAAGTTACAGAATATGGATGAATGTTGTATTGAAGCACTGGCTAAAATAATTGCATGACTGTATGACATAAATTCTTATGTGTAAGATTTTGTTATGAAACTATGAGATGTTTCTAATCATGCAATTTAACCTGTTTTGTAGGAAAGACCGTATACCTTCACCTACAAAAGAAGGACTACAACATTTGTTCAAGCAACAAAATTATCTATTGAAGATATTGAAGTTCCCAGGATACGGGAAGAATGCCATGATCCATCAATCATGAAGAATGATGTTTGGGATGCAGACCCAAGAGCTGAAGGGAAGTCTGTTGTGACTTCCAAATGGAACTATCAAATCAAGCATGCTACAGATGGCAGCATAGAGAAATATAAAAGCAATGAAATGGAAAATAAACCAGATGGATGTCAAGATTGCTTTCTTCAATGCTGTAGTTGAAGAGGAAGTATATGTGAAGTATCCATTTGGTTTCGAAACACATGACAGGGAGTCATATGTGTGCAGATTGAAGAAAGCCTTGTATGGCTTGAAACAAGCTCCCAGAACTTGGTATGGTAGGATGGACAGTTTCCTATCTAGCTTGGGCTTTACCAAGAGTAAAGCGAATTCCAACCTTTACTATAAGGTTGAGGAAGGGAATCCTGTGGTTCTACTCATATATGTGGATGACCTATTTGTAACAGGAGATGATAGATTGATTGCAGATATAAAGAGGAAGCTTGCTAGTGAGTTCGATATGAAAGATTTGGGAATGATTCATTATTTTCTAGGTATGGAGGTGTGGCAGAATGCAGGTGGGATCTTCCTTGGTCAAGGGAAGTACACAGTAGATATTTTGAAGAGATTCAGGATGATGGATTGCAAGGCCATGGCCACACCCATGGATTCGAATCTGAAGCTTCTATGTGATGCTTCATCTGAGCCAGTTGATATCTCTATGTATCGTCAGATGATTGGGTCCTTGATGTACCCGACGAACACGAGACCAGATATTTGCTTTGCTGTGAACACATTGAGTCAGTTCCTGACAGATCCGAGGAGTGTTCACCTGGTTGCTGTAAAACATGTTCTGAGGTACCTGAAGGGTACAGTGGATTATGGGCTCAAGTATGAAGCGAATCAAAAGTTTAACCTGCAGGGTTATGTTGATTCAGATTTGGCTGGCAGTGCTACAAATAGGAAAAGCACATCTGGGTGCTGCTTCAGTATGGGATCAGGTGTGATATTTTGGTTTAGCACGAAGCAGTCCTGCATAGCACTGAGTACAGCTGAGGTAGAGTATGTTGAAGCCTGTTCAACTAGTTGTGAGGTAGTATGGATACAAAAGCTACTGTCTGAGTTATTTGATCTCCCATTGGATGCTACTGGTATTTTCTGCGATAACTAGAGTTGTGTGAAGCTATCTCAGAACCCAGTGTTTCATGATAGGTCAAAACACATAGAGATCAAATATCACTATATCAGGGATATGGTGCAGAGAGGAGCTGTGAAGCTCCTGTATGTTGCGAAGGATGAGCAGATTGTAGATGTGCTGACGAAGCCAGTAGCCATGGTGAAGTTTGAGTACTTCAAGGAGAGGCTTGGCATTCTTCAGATTGATGACACTTCGAGGAAGAAGTGATGGACACATTTGCTAAAGCCATTCCAAGCATGTTGGAAGGAGGATCCTTCACATGGCTGTGGATGTAAGCGGTGGATGATGAGCATCAGGATGATGTTCTGGTTTCTGCTTTGTATGATCAGTTGGATCATTTATATGTATATGTGTTGGTCTCCTATTATTGGCTGTCCAATACAACATTTTCTAGCATAAAACTTATGAAACCACATGATAAGTTAGTTTTATTAATGTTGATTTGTCTATGGTTATGTTTTTGTGGAGACCAATGTTGGTAAAGGTTTGGTAAGTGATTTTTGATTATTTATTTCTTACTTTACCTTGTTTTTATGCATAAATTGGGTTTTTAAATCTCCATTCAAATACCCGGTCAACTGATGGGTCATTGTTTCCTTTGTGCAGTGGTCTCGATGCTCCAGGGCAGATTTACGCTAGCTGCACCAGCGATTCGGGGGCTTCGATCCACATTTGGGGTGTCTCTTGAGTTTTCATCGCCTTCCAGATACTTATGAAGATTATCCAGTGCTATTCTGAGGATGTCATTTGCTCAAAATGGCATTTCCGTCCTTGATCAGGACCCTGATTTCGGGCTCAATTTCTGGACAAACGGTTGGGCGTTATTCAAAACGGTTCGAAACCCACTTCACAAATGGCCCCATTTACCCCTAACTTCGGGCCGTTTTCAGAATTTCTGAACAAATGTGGAGAAATTCCTTCCGAAACAGACGTGGTTTTGCAAGATTTGGTGTTGGCCGTTTTCTGGGTAGTTGCTCGAATTTCTGAATTTTGGGATGGATCTTGTCCATCTGTTCATGTATAAATAAAGCTTGAGATGGAAATAGAGGGAGCTATTGATGTATACATATAGACTAGGAGGCTGAGGCTGATAGTTTTGGGGGTCTGAGGATGATTATGACAGTGAAAGCCTGATGTATATGATACGCTATGAATGAATAATTGAAAGAAGAGCTACGTTGCTGGATTTTGCTTCAAACATTGTAATGTCATTTTGATAATATGTGAAGTCATGGTTTCAATTCCTATTACTTGTCTTTTCTTTAATATGCTTGTAAATCAGATTTCTTAAAGCCTACAAGTTCAATAGAGACTTGTGGTTTTCTTGGCAAGGATCCACCAAGAAGACCATAAGCCTCTCTTTATAGATTTAGATCTTAAGTAGATTTACATTTGCAATAGATAGAAGTATAGACAATAGATTTACATTTGCTTAACGTTATCAATAGCCTGTGTTTATTAATGAGTAGAATGGTTATCATCTCAGAAGCAAGATTGAATTGTTACATCCACAAGATAACTTATTTTGAGGCCTCATAGATTGTTTAACATCGTTCTTGTTCTAAAGGAATAGTTCTGATTTCAAGATTTAATATGTTATATTTCCTGTAGATTTCGAATAGAGTAAAATGCCTTTAGCTGTAATTTATTTGTTGTTAGTTAACAGTTATGAAGTTAGTGTAGTTCTCTTTAGTTTGGGAGTTTAAAAGATTCGATACTAGTGAGATAGAAACAGAAATAGAAAGTAGGATTAGTTTACCTGTTTTGCATTCATAAAATAGAATTTGTTGTAGCTTACTTATTTTGCTGTAGGATTAGTTTACCTGTTGAAAGTTTACTTGCTGTAGCTTTAGATTCTGAAATAGCATAGTTTCTGTTTCTCATGTAATGTTAATGAGTATAGGTGCATAATCCTTTTTGCACCTTTGATTACATTCTGCACCTCAATTTTGTACTTTAATTCTGCACCTTAGTTCTGCACTTTAGTTCACTTTCTGTGTTATTAGTTTACTGTTTGTGTTAGACTCTATTTTCTGTGACATGCTCTGTTTTCTGTGTAATGTTCCTTAGTTTTTGAAGTATGTTCTGGAAGTACTCTGCTTCTAGAGTAGTTCATAGATATTTGCTAGCATACTTCATTTATGTTTCGTTTCTGCTTTGAATTGACATAGGGAAGTAGAATAGTTAGAGTGCTTTTGTTCAATTAAAGTAGACAAAATAAATTAGCTCGATTAGGTTATTTAGTTTCATTCCTCATACTTTGCTTCTAGATTAATTTCAAGATAGATGTTAGAGATTTCTTATTTCTATTTTAGAATTTAAATAGGAAAGTTAAGTAGCTAGAATGCTTCTGTTTCAATTAGAATAGATTAGCATTTAAGATAAATTAAGATTAAAGCAAAGTAGACAAATAGGTTCCAGTCCAACATTTCTTGTGCATTGCCTCTAAGCTTACCTTCCCGGGTTGACAATTAGATGTTGATTATATGTTATATATTTAGCTCAACATTTTGGCGCTGTTGCCGGGGAGGTACTAAAAAGGATTGGAGAGTGGATGTAGGTGTGTTTTCATTTTTAGCCAGATCAGATTTGATTTTATTAGTGTGCAAGTGGTTTATTTCAGCAATATTAGATTACATTCAGCAGCAAAGAAATTTCTATTTCAAAAGGTTTTATTCAACAGCAGCAGAGTCTTCCTTTCAGCAGTGTTAGATTTGATTCAGTAGTCGATTTCATCAGTATGAGAGGGTGTGTATTTGATTCAGTAGAAGCAATTTTCCTTTCAGCAAGAGTGCATTTCATGTTATTTCAAGCTAGTGTGGGTTTCAGAATTGTTATCAGTTGGTGTGACTTTCAAAGTTTTTAGAAAACCCCCTACAAGAAAAGAAAAAAAAATATAAAAAAAAATAAAAAATTTGACTAATGGATCCAAGAATGAATGAACGAAAGAAGAGATTGCTGCAGGAACTTTCGTGCATCTTGCAGGAACTTGAAGAGATCTCTGCAGCTCAAGAGATGGAGGAGGAATCAGTTGATTCAGTGGTTCTGATGGAACACCTTTTCCAACCTACAGATAACAATGAACAGTTAGAAAATCCAGCTGAGAAAGAACATGGTATGCATAATCATATAGACCATTGGTTTCAATCTGTTTTACAACCTTCAGATAATCTTCTTCTTCAGCAATTCTTGGACATCAAGCAACCGGTGTTGCTTGCTCAGCATGCCTTGGTAATTATGCATCTATATATTCTATCAAAGGGCATGAATGCATTACTGATTCTGCTAAGACGGTGGCTACATTGGTTATTTGCCTATACTTAAAGAAATGTTTCATTTCTTTAAGTAGGTAGGTAGGGTAGTGAATAAAAGATAACACCTTTAGATAGTTTATGTTTTCTACAAATAAAAAGAGCATCAACTCAAATAAGAAATGATTGAAGATTTTCTATCTAAGTGATGAATGGATGAGTTGCTAGACTATGCTCAGAGTACAGGGGCTCTTCTCAGCAGTTCCTATTAATCAAGATGGACAGTTTTCGAGACTGTTAACATTCTATTACCATGTCAGTGTTACAGAGGTGAATTCGTTTGCATGAGGACATGCAAAAGACTTGGCATGGGGGAAGGATGCAGATATTCTTGTTAGTAAGGATCAGGATGTTTTGAAAGCATAAGGGAAGTCTTTCCGTCACTACCCCTATTTCAGCCTTTGATTATTTTTGGAAAGCATTTTTAAGACTGTGTTAATTTGGATTAATTTCTGAGTTTCACTGGCTGATTGGAATGCCTGTATCAAGTAAATAAGATGTGTGCTGCTAGGGTTTTCAGACCTGTCCTCGTTATTCATATGAGTACTTATCCACCTAGCATTGTCTCCATTAGTGATTTAAGGGGTTTTTGCTTATGAACTTATGGGTTACTAGGACCATTTGACTTGGTTTCACACTAGATAGAGTGAGGGAATTGTTTTTTGTAACAGCTATGGGCATTAAATTATTTTTAAGATAGGCATCATTTTGAAAAAGGTATCCAGGACTGGGTAGTTTGGGGGTTATTATCTATTGGCTGTTATAATACTAAACACATATATATACATTGTTGTACAGCCACTTTATGACTTTCACTTTCTACAATTGCAAAGGTTAGTTGTTCATCTGGGCAAATTTTTACAGGCATGTACAAAGAATACTCTTCCAATTCTAGTACCATCCCACTCCTAGATGGTTTTCAGAGTAGCTCCCCCACTCATCTATGCTTGAGCAAATCATAAACTTTATCTTTAAGGTGAAATTGGGACAAGAGCCTCTGATAGAAAATGGGTGCAAGAGGTTAACCCGCCGGGATACTGAACAGGTCCGCTGGCAGCGGGTACCGACCTGTGGTATAAACAGGCAAACCCATTAGGGTGCTGAACATGCCTGTTGGCAATGGGGCATCTGCCTGGGGAAGAATCTTCTTAGATGTTACAATTACCCCACCGGAGTACTGAACGGACTTTTTGGCAGTGGGTTCTGACTCTAATATCTTCTTTAACAGCCTCATCTATACTTGTCTGTATGAACAATGTACCTATGTAAAGGTAAAAGAGAGGCCATAAGGGTGGTTAGTTAAAATTTAATAAACTCATTGAAAAAGTCAATTGATAGCCAGTTGATAATCATCTCCAGCTGTTCTGCATTTTTGGGTTACCTGATTCTAGTAAAAGAAGGTTCATGCCTGATGTTTTCTATGTCCTGAACATAGCTAAGGATTTCAGTACAGTTTTTGGCACTACTCAAACTATCCTGTGTGAAGCTGGGTCAAAGTGGACCAGTACCCCATTAGCTTCTGTTAGTATTCCCCTTGCCTTGTGGCACATGTCCTAGTGGAAAAAGTTCTGTATGAATGACAAGAATGAAGTTTGCATTTATGATTGTTGAGAATTATAGTTACATAGAAGTAAGGGTGATTGATGAAGTCTGCATTTATGATTGTTGAGAATTATAGTTACATAGGAGTAAGGGTGATTGATTGAAGTTTGCATTCTGATTGTTTGTTTTGTATTGTTAATAGAAATTGATTTCATGACACAGTTTGGTTTCTTGTGTGATTAGGTGCAGCAGTAAGCTGGAAATGAGGTAATTATGCCATGAACTGTTTGGATCAAACAAATTTTAATTCAGTTTATTTGTTTAATAACTCACTTGAGTGTTGCATATTGGGAAAGTTAATGGTTTAACATCACTGTGTGAGTGCATTTACTTGAATAGCACAGCTGCTGCTCAAGATGCTGGTAATTACTACTATCAAGGGAGATTGGATACCTGTGTATAGTTTAAGTTCTCGACGCATTTCGGACTACATAGTTGAGTCCATCTTCAGGAGAAAACATATCTCAATTAAAAGCTGCACGAATTTTTATATTATTTATATTGTTGTGTTATGATCTTCATTTTAAATTTTAAGAGCCGACTTTAATTCATTAATGTGTCAATGTACAAATACAATTTATTAATTAAATGTAACGAAGTAAATACTCAATGATAACTAATGTATATATGTAAATTATCTTTTTAATTTTTATTTAATTTTTAACCCTAATTTTAAATTAAATGTTACGTTTTGTTTTGTTGTGTTGTAAAATGACAATTTAATTATGTTTTTAATATTAAACTATACTTAATGAATAATTAAAAGTTTGTTAATATTAATTTTAAAAATGTTACCCTATATCTTATACTTCAGTTATGCTATTAGAATATTTATAGTTTAATAGTTAAAAGTTGTATTATTGACCATAAGATATCTTTTATGAAATAATATTTATTTTAATTTTAATTTTTCTGTAAACTTATAGTATTAAGTTTTAAAGTAAATAAATTTTAAAGAAAATTTTTGTGAAAATTTTTAAATTTTTAAAATTTAATAAATTTTTTAAAGGATTTCTTAAACTTAAAATTAAATTTTTAAAGATTTCTTAAACTTAAAATTAAATTTTTAAACTAAATTTTTAAAAACTTTTTCATTTTTAATTTTCTAATTTTTAATTTTTAATTTTTATTTTCATTTAATGTTTTGTAGGGAGTGAATGATCGGTTTCCATGAGTCACAAAGGGTAAGGCCATCATCCCTATTGAAGTTTCTTGGGTGTTTCTCAATCTCAATTGCTTCACGTATGCGTCTCTTGTTGTAATTCTCCTCAATTGCTAAGACTCTTGCTTCTTCAATGCATACATGGTGGTTAGTCTTTGATGAGTGCTCAGCTACTGCTGATTTCTTAATTCTTCCATGAGTAACATCAGCACAATGCTCCTTTAACCTTGTCTGAATTGAGCATCCTGTCTCACCTATGTATACGTCTTCACATGAGCATGGAAACGAATAAACACCTTTTCTTAGTTTTGGGTTGATGGGGTCTTTTGCCTTGTCTAGCAAATTTCTTAGGGAGTTAGGAGGGCAAAATATTGTCTTGATCTTCTTCTTCTTCAAAACTTTGGCAATTTTTTCAGTTGTACCCTGGATATATGGGAGAAAAGTTCTTCCTAGGTCTTCTTGTTCATTATCACGATTTTTAGTTTCCATACTTCTTGCCCTTCTGAAATCTTTGTTAATATCTTTTCTATCATAACCATTGTTTTGGAGGGTTATCTCAAGGTGTTTCAATACCTCGTCAAGGTGTTCTTTATCGGAGATTCTGACAGCTCGTGTGGCGAGTGTGTGTAATATTCCTAGTTTTTGTGAAGGGTGATGGTGTGAGTTGGCATGTAAGTATGTGTCTGTATGGGTTTTCTTACGATACACCTGGTGGGCTAAGGAACCGTCTTTTTTCTTAGTGATCAGAACATCAAGAAAAGGAAGGGAGTTGTTTTCCTGGATTTCCATGGTAAATTTTATGTGTTGAGATTGATTGTTCATGTGCCTAAGGAAGTCATCTAATTTCTCCCTACCATGTGGCCAAAAGAAATTGGTATCATCCACAAATCGTTTCCATTCTTTTGGTTTAAGCGGGTAAGAATCTAAGGCTTTTTTCTCAAAGTGTTCCATGTATAGGTTGGCTATCACTGGTGAAAGGGGGGAACCCATTGCGACGCCACTGGTTTGCTCGTATATTTCTCCACGAAAGGTAAAATAGGTAGATTTTAAACAACTTCTTACTAGGTTGGTTATATCTTTACTAGTTATCTCCTCCACCACCTTGATTGCTTCTTCCAGAGGGATTTTTGTGTAGAGTTGGGTTACATCAAAACTTACAAGCATATCATTATCATCAACCTTGAGGTCCCTAATGTTTTCCACAAAATGTGTTGAATCTTTAATGTATGAAAATGTGTGGCCAACCAATGGTTTTAGGGTTTTTGCTAGGTATTTGGCTAGATTATACGTTGGTGACCCAATGGTGTTCACAATTGGTCTTAGTGGTACACCATCTTTATGAATCTTAGGGAGTCCATAAATTCTTGGAATGATAGGGTCTTTCGGGGCTAGTCTCTTTTTTAGGATATTATCTAATGACGACTCATTTATGGCTTTTTTAATCTCCCTAATGATCTTGTTACTTGGGTCTTTCATCAGTTTTTTATAGCATCCTGTTATTGTGAGATGTTCATTCATCTTAGCTTCATAATCAACGGTGTTCATTACTACGGTTGCATTTCCTTTGTCCGCCTTCATGATCATAATTTCCTTGTTAGATTTTAAGTGCTTAATGGCTGCTATCTCCTTCTTAGTCAAATTGTTTTTCGGTGGTTTTGCTTTTCTTAAAATCACTGCACAGTCCTGCCTTATTTCCTCTGCGGTGTCTTTAGGAAGTGTCATTACCGAATCTTCAATGGCACAAATGATTTCTTCAACCGGAATTTTGTTGGGTGCAACTGAGAAGCTTAAACCTTTCCCTAAAACGTTCAATGCATCATTATTCAATTGTTGGTTTGATAAATTAACTACGTTAATCTTCTTTCTAAATTGTATTTGTACATTGACACATTAATGAATTAAAGTCGGCTCTCAAAATTTAAAATGAAGTCATAACACAACAATATAAATAATATAAAAATTCGTGCAACTTTTAATTGAGATATGTTTTCTCCTGAAGATGGACTCAACTATGCAGTCCGAAACGCGTCGAGAACTTAAACTATACACAGGTATCCAATCTCCCTTGATAACTGCAACCTGTGAAAACCTTAATGAAATTACTACTATGCTGGTAATTTTTGTTTATTTTTATTAATATGAAAGCACTGCTGTATTTTACATTGGCTGAAGTACTGGATTAAATGATGGATGAAGTACCGGAATAGAAAACTTTTGCAAATTGACATGGCAAAGGTAAGAAATGCTTATACAAGTAATGCACATGGCATGATTGGGTAGTTCTTAATTGCTATATATTGAGGTTTATGGTTATAATTAAATGCTTTTGCTATTACTAAAAAAAAAAGTTGCTGAGCTATGACCTACCATGATAACTTTGGCATTCATTTAATTGATACATCACAGTTTTTTTTTAATGGTGTTAATTTGGACAATATTTCATCCTTTATTATTGATTGGCAACCTTTAATAAAAATCATATCCTTCTTTTATTGCAATTGGAGTTTTTTAAGTGTTATGAGGTTAGTTGTCCCAATTCAGCGAATTTATGGAGACTCCTTGATAGTTATTTCATGGCTCAATCGATTGTTGGAATTTGATGTTCTTTTCTGATGCCTTGGTGCAAAGATATAAGATATTTGATCCACATTGCTCCTCAGGTGATCTTCAAGTACATTTTCCAGGAGCATAATTCTCTAGCAGCTGGACTTTCTAAGAGGGCCCTGAATTTGGATTTGGGCCATGGTTATTTCTTTGAGTTTTTGGATGGCAAGGCCATTAATGAGGGCCACTTTGTTCTATTTCAGATGTTGAGTTTCTCAGCTTTGTGCCATCAGCTTTATGTGTTTTTCTCATGATTTCTTTTGGATCAAGTCCTTCTGTTAGTAATTTTTGCTCCTGGAACACTTGATTGTTGATCACCACAGATGTTCATCAGCATGTCTGACCTGCTAAATGTGGGAATGATGAGTAAAGTATGCAAGATCAGACTTTAATTCTATCAGACTTTACTTTGAGTTTCAAATCTTGTTGTATGAGACTTTATTGCATAGGGACCTGCAAGATCTTTGGGTTGGGGGAGATGTTGGTCTCCTATTATTGGCTGTCCAATACAACATTTTCTAGCATAAAACTTATGAAACCACATGATAAGTTAGTTTTATTAATGTTGATTTGTGCATGGTTATGTTTTTGTGGAGACCAACGTTGGTAAAGGTTTGGTAAGTGATTTTTGATTATTTATTTCTTACTTTACCTTGTTTTATGCATAAATTGGGTTTGTAAATCTCCATTCAAATACCCGGTCAACTGATGGGTCGTTGTTTCCTTTGTGCAGTGGTCTCGGCGCTCCAGGGCAGATTTACGCTAGCTGCACCAGCGATTCGGGGGCTTCGATCCACATTTGGGGTGTCTCTTGAGTTTTCATCGCCTTCCAGATAAATATGAAGATTATCCAGTGCTGTTCTGAGGATGTCATTTGCTCAAAATGGCATTTTCGTCCTTGATCAGGACCCTGATTTCGGGCTCAATTTCTGGACAAACGGTCGGGAATTATTCAAAACGGTTCGAAACCCACTTCACAAATGGCCCCATTTACCCCTAATAGCAGGCAGTTTTCAGAATTTCTGAACGAATGTGGAGAAATTCCTTCCGAAACAGACGTGGTTTTGCCAGATTTGGTGTTGGCCGTTTTCTGGGTAGTTGCTCGAATTTCTGAATTTTGGGATGGATCTTGTCCATCTGTTCATGTATAAATAAAGCTTGAGATGGAAATAGAGGGAGCTATTGATGTATACATACAGCCTAGGAGGCTGAGGCTGATAGTTTTGGGGGTCTGAGGATGATTATGACAGTGAAAGCCTGATTTATATGATACGCTATGAATGAATAATTGAAAGAAGAGCTACGTTGTTGGATTTTGCTTCAAACATTGTAATGTCATTTTGATAATATGTGAAGTCATGGTTTCAATTCCTATTACTTATCTTTTCTTTAATATGCTTGTAAATCAAATTTCTTAAAGCCTACAAGTTCAATAGAGACTTGTGGTTTTCTTGGCAAGGATCCACCAAGAAGACCAGAAGCCTCTCTTTATAGATTTAGATCTTAAGTAGATTTACATTTGCAATAGATAGAAGTATAGACAATAGATTTACATTTGCTTAACGTTATCAATAGCCTGTGTTTATTAATGAGTAGAATGGTTATCATCTCAGAAGCAAGATTGATATGTTACATCCACAAGATAACTTATTTTGAGGCCTCATAGATTGTTTAGCATCGTTCTTGTTCTAAAGGAATAGTTCTGATTTCAAGCTTTAATATGTTATATTTCCTGTAGATTTCGAATAGAGTAAAATGCCTTTAGCTGTAATTTATTTGCTGTTAGTTAATAGTTATGAAGTTAGTGTAGTTCTCTTTAGTTTGGGAGTTTAAAAGATTTGATACTAGTGAGATAGAAACAGAAATAGAAAGCAGGATTAGTTTACCTGTTTTGCATTCATAAAATAGAATTTGTTGTAGCTTACTTATTTTGCTGTAGGATTAGTTTACCCGTTGAAAGTTTACTTGCTGTAGCTTTAGATTCTGAAATAGCATAGTTTCTGTTTCTCATGTAATGTTAATGAGTATAGGTGCATAATCCTTTTTGCACCTTTGATTACATTCTGCACCTCAATTTTGTACTTTAATTCTGCACCTTAGTTCTGCACTTTAGTTCACTTTTTGTGTTATTAATTTACTTTCTGTGTTAGACTCTATTTTCTGTGACATGCTCTGTTTTCTGTGTAATGTTCCTTAGTTTTTGAAGTAAGTTCTGGAAGTACTCTGCTTCTAGAGTAGTTCATAGATATTTGCTAGCATACTTCATTTATGTTTCGTTTCTGCTTTGAATTGACATAGGGAAGTAGAATAGTTAGAGTGCTTTTGTTCAATTAAAGTAGACAAAATAAATTAGCTCGATTAGGTTATTTAGTTTCATTCCTCATACTTTGCTTCTAGATTAATTTCAAGATAGATGTTAGAGATTTCTTATTTCTATTTTAGAATTTAAATAGGAAAGTTAAGTAGCTAGAATGCTTCTGTTTCAATTAGAATAGATTAGCATTTAAGATAAATTAAGATTAGAGCAAAGTAGACAAATAGGTTCCAGTCCAGCATTTCCTGTGCATTGCCTCTAAGCTTACCTTCCCGGGTTGACAATTAGATGTTGATTATATGTTATATATTTAGCTCAACAATATGTATGTACGCATCATGTTGGATGCTAGATATGATCAGTTGGATCATTTATACGTATGTATGCATCATGTTGGATGCTGGATATGATCAGTTGGATCATTTATATGTATGTATGCATCATGTTGGATGTTGGATATGATCGGTTGGATCATTTGTATGTATTTTGTATATGAATCATGTTGGATGCTTGGACCATGTATCTGTATATGTATCAGGTGGATACATTGTATGATCAGGTAGATCATGTATGTTGATATGTATTAGGTATGATCAGGTAGATCATGTATGTTGATGGATACATTGTGTGGATCATGTATCTATGTATCAGGTGAATACACTGTGTATGATGATATGTATCAGGTAGATACTTGGTATGCATCAGGTAGATGCATTGTATGATCAGGATGATCGTGGATGACGAGCTTCTCCAGATGACATGCAGTAGAATGTTGCAGTGATGATGATTAGGATGATCATGTGTACATCAGGATGATGTATGGTAGGTATCAGGATGATACTTTGTAGCCGTGGATCAGGTTGTGCAGATGAGCATGTCTGGGAGATCCTATAGGTCGGAGTTGTGTACCTGTAACAGCCTGGGATGCTCTTTCGAGACATTGCTATGGGAGGACATGTAATTTGTGCCTTGGGAGATTTCAGGTCGGAGTTGTGTACCCGTAACATCCTGAGATGCTCTTGCGAGGTTTTGTCCTATGGCATGTAATTTGCTCCTGGGAGATCTGGACATGATGAAAAAGGTGTTATCTCCCAAACTGACCACCGTCTTTTTGGGTGATAGTATGGGTAAAATTTTTATTTCTGTGAGTCTTGGGTTTCAAAATTTTAAATTTAAGCTTTCAGCAGTTAACTGAGTCTGTGGAATTTTGCTTAATGGCCGAAAAGGATTAGTTTCCGCAGCTAAGGGGGTTAACAGACAAAACATAAGTTGCCGAAAATGTTTCAATATGCAAAAAATAAAATCCTACTTTTGCACGCTCCAATGTCAAGCAAGCCTGATTCATCATTGCAGTTGAAGAACAGCCAGTCTTGTGGAGAGGATCAGTTAGATTAAACCTTGCCTCTATCCATTCATTGATTTAAACTCCAGCTAGTGTGTGACTCATAAAACAGTTGCTGTACTCTGCCTGTGACTCAACTTACAGAGGAAACATATCTTCTGGTTGCACAAATCGTCTCCAGGTATTAAGTGACAGTTCATCATTCCATGGTGAAAACAAATCTCCCACTGAGGACAGACTTAGAAGGGGTCTGGTACCTTAATTCTCACCCACAAGTGGCCGAGTTTCTCCAGTCTGCAAGTGTTTTCGAAGAACAACAAAGATCGGCAAAGAGGAATTTTCTGCTGAAATTGCGTGATGTTGCGGGGCAATTTCGACGGCCTTCCCGAGCTCCAAATCCAAATCTAAAAGCACCAATGGATAGCTTATGTTCTGTAGATCAAAATCGACTATTCGAACATGCAAAACGGACATCGGACGGTTGAGAAAATCGATTTTTTCCAAAGGCAGTTTTTCAGGAATCCTACAGGTTTTGGCAGCTTAGGCGAGCCCCACAGAGCTCATTAGCTGCCGAAAGGTCTGACTTGCGGCGGCTAAGGCACGAAATCAGCAGAAAGCAACGTTTTGGGTTTTAATTTTTGAAACAGTTACAGCTTTCGGCAGCTTAGGCGAGCCCCACAGAGCTCATTAGCTGCCGAAAGGTCTGACTTCCGGCGGCTAAGGCACGAAATCAGCAGAATTGTTAGCTGCCGAAAGCCTGTTTTTGGCAGTTTTTTCTATTTTTTGCCCAGATTTGACTTTTTCTCAACCAAATCTCTCAAAGTTGGTTTCTAATGATGTACAATAATTAAATACATCAGGTTTAAGAGTTTATCTTGATGTATTTGATGGTTAAGAAGGTTGAAAAGTGAAAATGGTGAACTAGTTAATGAGCAGAAATATTGTATTTTTGCCAAAGGAGGCAAATTCGAATTTCTCATGATGATTCATCAGCCTTGGAAGGCTTTCTACACCTGTCAAAGAGATTGGAGGATATCAGGGCTTTCAAGATAGAGTTTGACTCATTGGATATGATCTTTTCCTATTTTGATTTGATTTTCCATTATTAGCATTCCAGATCCATTTTTATAGGACCTCATCCTACAATTGTTGGTTTGACTATTTTTGGGCAAATCTGATCCATTTTTCAGGGATCTAGATTTGATCTTGTAAGGCTATAAAGCCAAAGTCATTTGGAGAACAAAAGGTTCGATTTTGGATGCAGTAGTCTGCTATTGTACTCAGTTTTCTTATGCTAATACAGATCACAGGTTTCTTTCAGCTTTGGTATCAGCTTTCCATCTTCCTTTCACTATTATCTATGTTATCTAGCTTTGAATGGTCTCTTCCCATTGTTTAGCTCATAGCTTGATGTTAGTTTCTTGAATGTCTCTCGAGCCCTACTCTGTACTGGTTTGGTCACATTCCTTTTCTTCATCCATTTTTCAAAGTATTTGCTGATTAATCAATTCTTGAGAGCACTGTTTTATTTGTTTACCATGATGAATGTCTGAATGCTATACTCGGATTGAGTCATCCCATTGATCCACCCATTACAAAAAACATAATTTCTTAAGTTACCAGGCATACCTAGCTTATAACCCTAGGTAGTTTCCTGGAGTGATAACAAAAGGCCTCAGTGTTGATTAGGTTGTCGTTGATGCCAACAATGTCTGGTCATTGATGCCAACAGTTAAGTATTGGTGCCCCTTGTGGAGCCCCTGAGGGTTAGTATTTTTTTTGTGGTTGTCTGTGTCAGAGGAGACCTTTTGACTTTGTCCAAGCCCAAGCTTGAAGCCCTTGGAGGCCTTGGGACAATGCCAAAATCCCTGGCTACCCATTAACTTGGTTGAGTGACCCCTAAGGTGTTTTTATGGTTCCCCAGTTGTTTTCCAGTACCACAACCTATGCCCTAATACCCTAGAAAGTGTCCTTGGTGGGTTGAAGAAGTGAAGAGTCCAAATGACCCATTCTGTGGTCATTTGTGTTTGTAATGAGGTCATGGTACCCTAGGAGAAACCTAGGCACCCCACACATTGTGTTGAGGTTCTTGGTGGCTAGTAAAGCTCACCCTCACTTGTAGTGACCTTGATGACCTATTAATAAACCCTAAAACTCTTACGTTTGGTCCCTAAGCCTACAATCTACCCTATAATGTATGTCTTGCCCCTAAAAACACTAATAATACCCTAATGTTGCATTGATGCCTATTGCACCTTTACATTAACACTTGAAGCCCTTATTTGATGACCTTTAAAACCTACAAGATCCTTTAAACCCTTATCTTTAAGTGTTGAATGATAAAACATTTTAAATATAATAAATTATTTAAAACCATTATCCTCCAATGTTGACAACCTTCATTCCTTGTTAAGGTCGGCCCCATTAAACTGGTTTTAATGTTGAAGCATTTAAAATAAATAAAAAAATATATTTTTTAATTCACTTATGATGCAAGTCGGCTCAGTAAAAAAAAAAAAAATTAAATTAAATTTTAATTAAAAATAAAAATTGATTTTATTACAAGTCGGCTCCATAAATTATATTGGAAACTAGTATAAATACCCAATGAAGAATCATTCAAATGAATGAATAAGCAAAAAGAAAAAGAGCTCGCAGCTGTTATATAACTGAGAAATTTCAGGTCTGTTTAGGAGCAGGTGAACTGAGGCAGCAATATTTTAAAAAGTCTAAAATTTTTGGTTCTTTCTTTTTGGGTGGAGGATAAGCTTTTGGGTTGTTTTTGGAGGCTTTTCCACAGTCCTTAAACCATTTTTACAGCATCCTTTTTGGGCAATCTATAGGTGGACTTTCAGATGAAATTGACTAAAATTTGGAGGCAACAGTAAACCCTAACCCTAACAGCAGAACACAGATCCAAATTATAAGTAGAAGCAGAAAATTTGTGGAGTAGAATTAGTGGAGCAGCTAGCAGAAGATTGAAGACAACAAGAAGATGATTTTTTATCTCTGAAACTCGGGTTAAACAGTCCTATAGTGCCGCCACAGTATGAATTTTTATAGTGCATCCCCAGTCCGAATTATTACAGTGAAGAGTCAATCCGAATTTTACAGTGCAGCCACAGTCCGAATTTTTACAGTGAAGACTCAGTCCGAATTTTTACAATGTAGTTACAATCCCATTTTTCTTTTGAGCACATGACAAAGTGATGACAGTAATGACATTCAGTATGCAATGCTTACACAGTGATGACATTCAGAAGTTGTGTGTAATATCTTGACTATGCCAACTTGACATGATGATGAGCAGACTCCAAAGCATTAGGTGAAGACAGTCTACAGTATGACAACATTCAATGTGATTCAAGTAGCACTTATATGGACATGGTGTTGACATGATGGCACAGCAAAATAAGACAATTTTGATGATGATCTAGGACAATAGTTTATTCCAAGTATAAAGATATACTTGAGGATATCTGTGGATGAACTGAATGCTGATGACAAGACAGAGGACACGGGTTGATGATTTTTGATGACAGTGATATGACTGGTTGTTGATAATGCATAATGTAGTGATAAATACTGTAGTACAGTGATACATACAGTGGTTGATGTGATAGTGAAAGCAAAATTATTATGATAGTGATAGCAGTTGTTTTAACAGTGATGATTTGGCAGTGATCAGAGAGCAGAGGTTATCAGCAGTAGGAAATTCAGGGTTTGATGTTTGACAGGTCCACAGGTTCAGCAGTCCTCTTCATCAGGGCGGTAGGGTGGTGCTAGGGCTCACAATTGTGTGAGTTGAGCTATTGTAGCAGCTCGTCAGTTGCAGCTGACGAAGCCTAGGGGTTGTATCCCCTTCCAGTTGTAGCTGGAGAAGTTGTATTAAATTTGAAGCCCCAATTGTTGCTAGGTCAAATTTTATCATAAAAGGCTTCCGTGGTTTTACCCCCAGGACTTGGGTTTCCACGTAAAAATATTGTGTACTGTGCATCTTGTTATTTTCATGAATGTTAATGATATGCTATTATGATTGGTGATTAGCAACTTGCTCTTGATTAAAAAATTTTATCATTGGGAAATACTGATTCACCCCCCTCTTAGTATTTCAACAATTGGTATCAGAGCGGGTTCCTTCAAGAACAGTCTAATCACTGGAAGGAAATTATGGGAAAGTTTTCCAAGCACAGTAAAAATGGAATACCCATGTTTGATGGGACCGGCTATACCTTTTGGAGTATACGAATGAAATATTTTCTGCTAGCTCAAGGAGTACAAGTATGGCAAATAGTTGAAAATGGATATAAAATACCAACACCCCCACCAACAGATCCAACTGACTTAGCTCGTTATGATACGAATTCAAAATCCATGAACCATATTTTGAGTGCATTGGATGAATTGGTCTTTGTCAAAGTCATGCATTGTACTTCTGCTAAGGAAATGTGGGACAAACTCAAGACCATCTATGAAGGTGACAAAAAAGTCAAAGAAGCCAAACTCCAAACCTACAGAGGACAATTCGAACATCTAAAGATGAAGGATGACGAGAACATTGCAACCTACTTTCTTCGAATTGATGAACTTGTAAATACTATCAGAGGCCTGGGTGAAAGGGTTGAAGAATCAGTTGTTGTTCAAAAGATACTAAGAATGCTTCCCAACAGATTCAATCCTAAAATCTCAGCCTTGGAAGAAAGGACTGACTTGGATACTATGATAGTAGACCAGCTACATGGGACACTTGTGGCTTATGAAATGAGATTAGAAGATGAAGACTCACCTAGAAAAGAAGCATCCTTTAAAGTTTCCTCCAAGCAAGCAATGAAATACAAACAAGCCAAGAAGGACAATTCAGAAATAAAATCCAAATCAAAGACAGCATACCACTTCAACTGCAGTGATGATTCAGATGATGAGGAGATAGCAAACTTCGTAAGAAAGCTCAAAAGAGGCACAGGTAAGTACAAAGGTAAGTTACCTCTTAAGTGTTTTTCATGTGGTAAAATAGGTCACTTTGCTTCAAAATGTCCCCATGCAAAAGACTCTGAGAGTGATGACAGTTTCAAGAAACATAAGAAATACAGGAACTTCAAAGGAAAGAAAAATGGAAGGTTTGCAAAGAAGAAAAGTCTCTACTCTAAAAGAAACACCGGCTCATCAGATGAAGATTCTGAAAATGACTCAAATAGTGATAGTGATTCGGACAACAACAGTGATAACAAATCAAAAAGGGTACTCTTCATGGCTGCTAATTCAAAAGATTCAGATGAGATCTCCAAAAACAAAGAAGAATGTGATTCAGAAGGTGAAGTAGACCTGGAAGAAGAATTGATAAGTGCTTTGAAAGAGCTAAGAAGAGAAAGGAAAAAGAATAAACTATTTAAAGGGGAGATACACGAGTTACGAGAAAGACCTCAGATATCTGAAGAAGCAGATCAACTCATTCAAAGTTTAACTATTCAATTAGAAGAAGCTAAAAGAATTCAAGACAATCTCAAAAAAAAACTAGAAGAAAGTATGAATGAAAGTGAGAGACTAATGGAAGAGATAGTGATTGTAAGAACTCAACTACAAAAGAAAAATGTGAGTCAAGGCTATGACAACAGTTCCAAGATACTTGATCAGATCATCAGTAATCAAAAGCCATACCTCGACAGAACAGGTCTTGGTTATAAGAAGCATAATGATGAAGGTTCAAGTTCCAAGACAGCTGAAGATAAACCAGAAGTTATCAAAGACCCCGTGATCCAGGAAGTACCCATATATCAGCCAAAACAACAACCAGAACAGGCTCCAGTTGAAAATCAACATGTTAAATTGGCAGCACCTCTAAGAAGACCATTTCAACCTAGACAACCAACCTCAGAATGGACTCCAGTTGAAAATGGAAGTTTCAGATGGGAAACACCTCCAAGAAGACCATTTGTTCCCAGGTATGAATATCCATTTTATGGTTATTGTTTTTCTTGCGGAATATTTGGGCATAAAGCAATGAATTGTATAAAAGGAAGATATGCAGAAAACAGAAACAGGTATGAAAATTCTAGATGGCAATGAAACAACAACAGTTTTTGTCCTTTGGATTCTGAAGTCGAATGCTAGAAATGCAACAACTTCGGGCATACAGCCAGGAATTGCAGAATGACAATCCCTCCTATAGGCATTAAGCAAGTATCAACGAATCAAACAGGTGACCAGCAAAAAGTATGGATCAGACAAAAGAAAAATCTGAATATTCATGAATGTGGGATAGCTCTTCAAGCTCAAGCTCAAACCGGTAGCAACAAATGGTATGTTGATAGTGGTTGTTATAGGCATATGACAGGTAACAAAGGTGCTTTCATGTTTCTTGAAAAAGATAAAGGATCTGTCTCTTTTGGAAATAACAAATCAGCAAAAGTTGTTGGAAAAGGTACAGTAAATCTTGGCGGCAAAGATACAGTAGCAGAAAATGTGTTGTTTGTCGACAATATGAAGCATAATCTGTTGAGTGTCATCCATATGTGTGATCAGGGACATGAACTTACATTCAACTCAAAGTCCTGCAAAATAAGAAAAGAAGGATCAGGAAAGTTAGTGGCTACCGCTACCAGGACTCCAAACAACATATATGTTCTGGACGAGATCAAGGAAGAGAAATGTCACCTAGGAAAAGAAGATGAGAATTGGTTATGGCATAGAAGAATGGGCCACGTACATTTTGATAATCTGGTCAAGATTAGCAAGAAGCAAGCTGTAAGGAACATGCCACAGATTACAAAGCCTTCTGACACTATCTGCAAGCACTCTCAGCATGGGAAACTTACGAAAGTCAATTTCAAGACAAAAGAATACTCTTCTACAAAACCCTTAGAGCTTGTCCACACTGATCTATGTGGGACAACCAAGAATAAAGGATTGGATGGTGAAGAATACTTCATGCTGCTCATTGATGACTACTCCAGGATGACATGGGTATTCCTTCTTAATAGGAAATCGGAAGCCTTTGAATGCTTCAAGATCTTTAAACAACAGGTTGAAAATGAAACAGGTAAACGAATCAAGTGTCTCAGATCCGATAATGGCAGAGAATTCACATCAAATGAATTTTATCAGTACTCTGAAGAAAATGGTATAAAAAGACAATTTTCAGTTGCCAGAACACCTCAGCAGAATGGAGTAGTAGAAAGGAAGAATAAATCAGTGTTAGAAATGGCCAGAACTATGTTGAATGAAGCTAAGCTAAGCAAAAAAATTTGGGATCAAGCAGTCCATACAGCAGTCCACATTATGAACAGAGGATTGCTCAGAAGCAACACTGATAAAACTCCTTACGAGCTATGGACATGAAGAACAACTAATGTTCAACACTTCAGAGTGTTCGGAAGCAGGTGCTACATCAGAAGAGATGATAAGAAGATTAGAAAATTCGAATCTCATGCGGACGAAGGAATATTTGTTGGGTACTCATCCACAAGAAAGGACTACAAGTGTTACAACCTGAGATTAGGTAAGATAGTGGAAAGCATCAATGTAAAGATTGATGAATCGATCTTGCCAAAATGTCAGGAAGACTCAGAAGATCATGAAGAAGAAGATGATGATGATGAAGTAGAAGAAGAAGAACGGAGAACAATTCAGCCAAAAGTTACACAGGATCAACAACAAGAACAACAAAACTCTCCTAAGAATTGGTATCAAAAGAATCATCCACAGGAATTGATTATTGGTGACAAAAATGTTAGCATAGAAACCAGAAAAGATCCAAGACAAGTCCGAAGACCAGAACAAGTATATTTCTCACTACTATCTACAGTTGAGCCAAGTAACTTTGCAGAAGCTAGTGCAGATGAACATTGGGTCAAAGACATGGGAGAAGAACTTGATCAAATCGAGAAAAATGAAACATGGGAACTTGTTCCTAGACCCAAGGACAAAAATGTGATTGGCACAAAATGGATTTTCAGAAATAAGCTGAATGAAGATGGACATGTGATCAGAAAAAAGGAAAGATTGGTTTGCAAAGGATATGCTCAAATCGAAGGGATAGATTTTGAAGAAACATTTGCTCCAGTAGCCAAAATGGAAGCTATAAGAATGATATTGGCCCATGCTTGTGCTAAAAACATCAAAGTGTATCAAATGGATGTCAAATCAGCCTTTTTGAATGGCAAACTAGAAGAAGAAGTCTACATTGAACAGCCAGAAGGATTCCAACTATCAGCAAACATGGACTATGTGTGCAGATTAAAAAGGGCTCTATATGGGTTAAATCAAGCTCCTAGAGCTTGGTACTCCAGATTGGACAGTTACTTGCATAAACAAGGTTTCAAAAGGGGAACTGTAGACAGCAATATGTATATCAAGATTGATCATGACAACATACTTATTGTTGAAGTGTATGTTGATGATATTATCTTTGGTAGTGATGATGATACTCTGAGCCAACAATTTGCCAAGGTTATGCAAAACGAATTTGAGATGTCGCTACTTGGTGAACTGACATTCTTCTTGGGACTTCAGATATCACAACGTGAAGAAGGCATCTTCATCTCTCAGACCAAGTACATTAAAGAAATGTTGAAGAGGTTCAAGATGGAAGATTGTAAGCCTGTGAGCACTCCTATGACTACTAGCTGCAAGTTAAGCAAAGACGATGAATCAAATGCAGTGGATCAAAAACTTTACAGGTCAATGATTGGAAGCCTACTATATGTGACAGCTTCAAGGCCAGATGTGATGCAAGCTGTTGGACAGGTTGCAAGATTTCAAGCAGCTCCGAAGGAAACTCGTGTTATTGCAGTCAAAAGAATCTTCATATATCTTAAAGGAACTATGGACTTTGGATTATGGTATTCAAAAGGAAATGAGTTGGACTTATTAGCTTACTCAGACGCAGATTGGGCAGGATGTGTGGATGACAGAAGAAGCACAAGTGGTGCAGCATTTTTCTTAGGAAACTGTCTGGTATCATGGTCTAGCAAAAAGCAATCCTCAGTATCCTTGTCAACAGCAGAAGCAAAATATATAGCAGCAGCAGCATGTTGTACTCAAATCCTTTGGATGAAACAGAACCTGCAAGACCTCCAAGTAACATATGATGAGGCGATTCCAATTCTATGTGACAACACAAGTGCCATCAACATCTCCAAGAATCCAGTCATGCACTCCAAGACTAAGCACATCCCTATCAAATATCACTTTCTTCGTGAACAGATCACAGAAAAGCACATCAAGTTGGAATATATTGGGACAAAGGAACAGATAGCAGATATATTCACCAAGCCACTTCCTAAAGGGACATTTGAGTACCTCCGAGAAAAATTGGGGGTCATTCCCTCTTCCCACTAAATTGATTCTTCTTCTTCACGCATAAGTGCATTGCCTTTGATGTAAAAAGGAAGAGAAGTTGTTGACAAGGGGAGCATGCCCTGAGGGGGAGCTGTATTGTCAAAGGATGTTCCCTTTGCCATTGATGCCAAAGGGGGAGATAAGTTGTGAATAGGGGGAGCCTGTTCTCAGGGGGAGCTTGAGTGTTGTCATCAATGACAAAGGGGGAGATTGTTGATTAGGTTGTGATTGATACCAACAATGTCTGGTAATTGATGCCAACAGTTAAGTTTTGGTGCCCTTTGTGGAGCCCCTGAGGGTTAGTATTTGGTTTGTGGTTGTCTGTGTCAGAGGAGACCTTTTGACTTTGTCCAAGCCCAAGCTTGAAGCCCTTGGAGGCCTTGGGACAATGCCAAAATCCCTGGCTACCCATTAACTTGGTTGAGTGACCCCTAAGGTGTTTCTATAGTTCCCCAGTTGTTTTCCAGTACCACAACCTATGCCCTAATACCCTAGAAAGTGTCCTTGGTGGGTTGAAGAAGTGAAGAGTCCAAATGACCCATTCTGTGGTCATTTGTGTTTGTAATGAGGTCATGGTACCCTAGGAGAAGCATAGGCACCCCACACCTTGTGTTGAGGTTCTTGGTGGCTAGTAAAGCTCACCCTCACTTGTAGTGACCTTGATGACCTATTTATAAACCCTAAAACTCTTACCTTTGGTCCCTAAGCCTACAATCTACCCTATAATGTATGTCTTGCCCCTAAAAACACTAATAATACCCTAATGTTGCATTGATGCCTATTGCAACTTTACATTAACACTTGAAGCCCTTATTTGATGACCTTTAAAACCTACAAGATCCTTTAAACCCTTATCTTTAAGTGTTGAATGATAAAACAATTTAAATATAATAAATTATTTTAAACCCTTATCCTCCAATGTTGACAACCTTCATTCCTTGTTAAGGTCGGCCCCATTAAACTGGTTTTAATGTTGAAGCATTTAAAATAAATAAAAAAATATATTTTTTAATTCACTTATGATGCAAGTCGGCTCAGTAAAAAAAAAAAAAATTAAATTAAATTTTAATTAAAAATAAAAATTGATTTTATTACAAGTCGGCTCCATAAATTATATTGGAAACTAGTATAAATACCCAATGAAGAATCATTCAAATGAATGAATAAGCAAAAAGAAAAAGAGCTCCCAGCTATTATATAACTGAGAAATTTTGGATCTGTTTAGGAGCAGGTGAACTGAGGCAGCAATTTTTTAAAAAGTCTGAAATTTTTGGTTCTTTCTTTTTGGGTGGAGGATAACCTTTTGGGCTGTTTTTGGAGGCTTTTCCACAGTCCTTAAAAAAGTTTTGCAGCATCCTTTTTGGGCAATCTATAGGTGGACTTTCAGATGAAATTGACTGAAATTTGGAAGGAACAGTAAACCCTAACCCTAACAGCATAACACAAATCCAAATTATAAGTAGAAGCAAAAACTTTGTGGAGTAGAATTAGTGGAGCAGCTAGCAGAAGATTGAGGACAACAAGAAGATGATTTTTTATCTCTGAAACTCGGGTTAAACAGTCCTACAGTGCAGCCATAGTCCGAATTTTTACAGTGCAGCCTCATTCCGAATTATTACAGTGAAGAGTCAATCCGAATTTCACAGTGCAGCCACAGTCCGAATTTTTACAGTGAAGACTCAGTCCGAATTTTTACAGTGTAGTTACAATCCCATTTTTCTTTTGAGCACATGACAAAGTGATGACAGTAATGACATTCAGTATGCAATGCTTACACAGTGATGAAATTCTGTAATGACCCTTTTTCAAAATTCTATTAAAATGCCAATTTTTCCACTTTTTCCCCAGTTTCGACCTTTGACTAGTTTAACTATCTTGACCTCCAAATCAACCCAAATGCTCCCACATATTCTGTAGGAGTGTATGAGTGGTATTTAGACTTGAATATCAGGTTTAGGGATGTTTTATGGCCCTCTAAATACTGCTGCAAACTTGTTTTGTATTCTGATGAATATATGTAATTTTGACTAGTAATTTGTGCATCAAATCCCCCCCGGGTAACACTGCAAATGGCCTTCCAAATGTCTCCAAAATCCCAAAAATTTATGAAAAGAGGTATATACTGTGTTAAGTATGTTATTAAGGTCTCATATGCTCCATTAATTGATTTTTAATACTGTTCTAACTCTCTCACATTCAACAACAAAAACCCCCAATTCGACCCTTGGGGAAATGGCACTATTTCACCTCCCAATACAACTAAACTGAGTAAAAATGCTTCAAATGCTCAAGTACAGTACATGAAAATTGTATAAGACATCCATGGCAGTATATTTATCACATATATATTAGATAATCATCCATCCATTCAAAATAATCAACATTATAGTGTCATACATCAATGCATTGGAGAAATAGACATTGTTTGCTCATTAATCAATAGTTTTGCAGACAACCAGTGGGTATTTCGACCTGAGACTTTTTGAATATTAATAACAGAGGATATAGAGCTATTACAATTAGAAATATATAATGAGAAGCTCTCTCAAGAAGCAGAAGTGCTCACCAAAAACACCCTCCCTCAAGGAGCATGAATATGCCTTCAAAACTGGAAACGGTGGAGAGAAAGTGTTGCACTAAACCAAACCATGAAACTTCCTGTAGCTTCTACCTACAAATAAAAATTCCATTAAAGCACAATGAAAGACTTGAGTGGCCTCTCCAAACACCAACTTGGATGGGAATCTTTCACCCTCGAAATTGGCTAAGGCAAGAAACTAGTCATCCACTAGCTCTCTCTTCACAAATGCAATTTTTCTCAAATCATCAAAAGCCATTCTCATACTTCATTTCTACATTTTATAACCAACATTAGCCTTCTAGGGGTCGAAATCCTCTCAATAGATTCAATAGATTTCCATTTAGAAAATATTTCACATTTGCCACTTGTCTCCTAGTTCCAACCTTCCATCTTCTCCCAAATTCGATTTTGAGTCTCTTTGGATTCTCCAACTCCCAAATTCGCCTTCCTTGAGCCTATTTTTGGTGCTTAAATGTAATAGTGGTCAGATGTCAGAGGTCAGGTCTGCAATTTGTCATAGTTGTCATAGATTCTCTATCATTGGTGTCATAGGGGCTAGAGAATCTAGCCCAAGTGTCCACAAACTTCCACTTTGACTCTTTATCTTCCATGGAGGTTACCAATCCTTCCCAATTCGACCTAAGATTCTCAATGACATTTGTTATGACTTACCAACTCACCCAAGAGTGTTCACATCCCCATTAATTCGAATTTGCAAAAGAGAGATACCATGTATTATGAAAAATCAAGCTAGTGTGGGTCCCACCACCTCCATATGTCTCCAAAACCACTTGCCACTTAGAATTTATCTTGAATTTATTTATTCACCATATTTATTAAATGCTTGAACCCCTCTAATGTCTAAATATCATTTATTAGCTTCCTTATTACCATCCCACATGTGCCCATCCAACCTAGGAAACTAGTAGGACTGATGTGATTGTCTTACTATGCACTTATTTGAATGGGGACATTACAGTCCTCCCCACCCAAGATTTCTTGTCCTCAAGCAATTTCAGATTTGTATGTTGCAAAATATTCTCCTCTTCCCATGTGGCATCTTCATTTGGTAAGTCCTTCCATTGCACTAAATATTCTTTGATGGTTCTATTCCTCAACCTTCTTTCTCGTGTCTTCAAAATCTTTTCCGGAACAAGTGTGAGCTGACCTTCATCATCCAATGGAGGAAGTATTTCTGAAGTGATGATTTGCTGACCAAGAGCTTCCTTGAGACAAGAAAGATGAAATACATTGTGGATTTTACTCCCTTCCGGAAGTTCTAGTTCATATGCTACTTCTCCAACCTTCCGCACTACCTTGTATGGCCCATAGTACCTTGGTTTTAATTTTTCTGCTCCATTCTTTTTTAGAGATGTTTGTTTATAAGGCTGCAACCTTAAATATACTAAATCATTGACTTGAAAGGTTCTTTCTTCTCTATGCCTATCAGCATATTGTTTTTGTTGATTTTGAGCAACCTGCAAATTGTCTTTCAAGAGCTTTAAAATTTCTTGGCTCTCTTCCACCCAATCTTTAGCCTTTGGGGCTCTACTATAACCAAATATAATGTCAGCAAATGTAAGTGCATCATAACCATATAATTCTTTGAAAGGAGACATTCCTATTGACATATGATAAGTGGTGTTGTAGCAAAACTCACCCAAGTGTAGCCATTTTGCCCATGCTTTTTGCTGCCCTCCCACATAGTTTCTTAGGTATCCTTCCAACCATTGGTTTACCCTCTCTGTTTGTCCATCAATTTGTGGATGATAGATGGTACTTGGAGTCAATTGAGTGCCTACCAATCTAAAAAGTTATTACCAAAAAGCACCCATGAATCTACTATCTCTATCACTAACAATGCTCTTGGGGAGCCCATGCAATCTGAAGATTTCTTTGAAAAAAATATCAGCCACTTGTACAGCACTAAAAGATGATGTAACAGCAAAGAAATGAGTAAATTTTGTCAACCTATCAACTACCACATAGATGCAATCCTTACCCAAGGATTTAGGCAATCCGGTGATGAAATCCATGGAAATACTGTCCCATTTTTGCTCCGGAATGGGCAATGGTTGTAATAGGCCGGCTGGACATGTAAGTTCTGATTTGTTTTGTTGACATGCTTTACATTTATTCACATACTTCTGAACATATTCCTTCATCCTCTTCCAAAAAAATCTTTTCCTCAACTGTCTATAAGTTTTGAAGATCCCCGGATGGCCCGCTAGTGGGGAATCATGTGCTTCTTGCAAAATTCGGTACTTGAGCTTGGAGTTATGAACTAAATAAATTCTCCCCTTATAATATATCATCCCATTAAAAATACTATAATTATCATCTCCTTTGATTCCATCCAACACATCACAAGCAAATTTGTCTTTGGCATATTCAACTAGTAGCATGTTTTTCCAATCCTTGGCAATATCCATGAGAGAAAAAGAAGGCCTTCTTGACAAAGCATCTGCTACTATATTATTCTTTCCTTTGACATATTCAATATCAAAATCATAAGCTTGAATATTGCTTACCCACTTTTGTTGCCTTTCATTTAGATCTTTTTGGGTGAGAAAGTGTCTTAGACTATTGTGGTCAGTTTTCACCACAAACTTGCTGCCCACCAAGTATTGTCTGAATTTGGCCAATGCATGCATAATGGCCAACATTTATTTATCATAGATGGAGTAAAGTTTTTCATGAGGCTGCAACTTTCTGCTCTCAAAGGCTATGGGGTGTTGGCCTTGCTTTAGGACAGCCCCTATTCCTCCACCTGAAGCATCACGTTCCACAACAAAAGGTTTAGTAAAATCAGGAAGTGCAAGTATGGGACAAATACTAATTACCTCTTTCATTTTTTGGAAGCCCTTTTCAGCCTCTTCATCCCACTTGAAAGAATCCTTCTTAGTCAAATCAGTGAGTGGAGAAGTCAACTTGGAGAACCCTTTCACAAATTTTCTGTAGTAGGTGCATATGCCAATAAAGCCTCTCAATTCGGTAATATTTTTTGGTGATGGCCATTCCAAGATAGCCCTGATTTTTTCCATGTGTACCTTCACTCCTTCTTTCCCAATAATGTTCCCAAGATACAGTAGTTCTTTCAACCCAAACTCACATTTTTATAACTTAGCAAATAAGGACTCTTCTTGCAAGATTTTCAACACAATCTCTAACTGTTGCAAATGCTATTCCCATGTTTTACTGTAAATGAGAATGTCATCAAAGAAAACCAAAACAAACCTTCTTAGTTGCTTGCAAAATATCCTATTCATACATGCTTTAAAGGTGGTTGGAGCATTAGTTAACCCAAAATGCATGACAAGAAATTCAAAGTGGCCAAAATGACATCGAAAAGCGGTCTTTTGCACATCTTCATCTTTCATTCGAATTTGGTGATACCCTGATCTAAGGTCAATTTTTGAAAAGTATTTGGCCCCATGTAGCTCATCCATGAGCTCATCAATCCTAGGAATAGGATACCTATTCTTGATAGTCTTTTTGTTCAAGGCTCTAAAATCTATGCACATTCTCAATGTTCCATCTTTTTTCTTCACTAGCACTACTGAAGAAGCATAAGGGCTAGAGCTTGGTCTAATGAGTCCCAACTCTAGGAGTTCTTGGATAGCTTTTTCAATCTCATCTCTGAACCTTTTAGGATGTCTATAAAGTGGTATTTGAATGGGTGAAGTACCCTCCTCCAAAATAATACTGTGCTCAATCCCCCTATCCGATGGCCTACCATGTGGAAGGTCTCTAAAAACCTTTTCATATTTTTGCAAAAGTCTCTCTATCTCCTTTGGGTATTTGACAATATTTATAGTTGGATTCGGAGATGTAATATGACATTCAGTATCCCATTCTATATCCCCATGCCTCAATATAGATCTCATACTATTGCAAGTTACTACTTGATTTGGATAAGTGTGTTTCCCTCTCACAATTCTTTGTACTCCTTTTGAATCTTGGAATTTCATTTCGGGAATTTGATAATTTACTGTATGCTCTCATATTGAATACAGCCATTGCACTCCCAAAACCACATTAGTATCAGCAACATCAACCACATAAAAACTATCAACAAAAGTATTGTTACCTACGGTGACTTGCAGCTTTGGAACCCATGTTTTGCATTGCATTGTGTTGTGACTGGGAATGACAACTGTGAAGCCATCAAATGGTTCAATAGGTATCTTTATTTTCTCTACCATCTCTGCATCAATGAAGTTATGAGTGGCTCCTCCATATACCAAAACTGAATTTCTTTGTCCTTGTACCACACCTTTGCATCGGATAGTATGATAGCGAGGTACTGCTGAAAGCACTGCCATTCTTGCTTTGTCCGGTGAAGGCTGATTTTCTTCTTGTCTTTCCTCTTCTACTGCTGTCTCATATGCCTCTTCTTGATCTGAAATATGCCCATCTTCATCCATTCCCCCATCATACCCCTCATTGTTAGAAAATACTTCTATGTATTGAGCCTTTCCTTTGGTACATTTGTGCCCTGGTGTCCATCGTTGGAAGCATGTGAAGCACAATTTCTTTTTTCTAAGTTCATCCCTGTTTAGTCCCTCTTTTTTATTCCTCTCAAATGACTCTCTTTGCCAAGGTTTCTTATCATATCCATCCCTTTTCCAAGGTTTCTTTTCAAATTTGTAGCTAGGCTTAGGAGGAAATCTCATTCTAGGAAGCACATTTTGGAGATCCCTACTCAAGCTCATTGCATCTTTTAATGTAGTTGGCTTGTGGGCTTTGACCAAACCTCTTAAGGGTTCAACCAAACCTTCAGTGAATAGAAATACTAATCTTCCCATAGAAACATCAACCACCTTGACTGATAATTTTTGAAAGTCCAACATATATTCAGTAGGGGACCCAATTTGCTTCAATTGAGCTAGTTCTTTGAAAGGCAATTCTGGATCTTTTTGTTCAAATCTTTCTAGTGCCCTGTCAACAAATTCTCCATATGTTTTAACCTGATTATGACCCAAGGTTTTCATCCCATGAAACCACCATTCATTGGCATCTCCTTCCAAATGCAAAATGGCCATTTTTAATGCATCCTCTTCCAACATAGGATTCAGCTGAAAATATACATCCAATTTTTGCACCCAAGTGTTAGCAGAATTTTGAGAAGAACCATCAAAAGTAGGAAGTGACATTTTTCCAATAGCGCTATTCAATTCTTTGTTTTTGAATGGACTCCTATTGTCTCCCTTCATTTTAATCTTTTGCATAGCATCAATGTCGTCACTGAGTGGTACACCTCTTTTACACTCTTCATTCAAATCATTCCAATTATTTACTAGTTTCTTGTAATCCAATTCAAGATTGGGCTCTTCTTTGGGTGTGAGAAATTTAGGTGTAGTATGCCTTTGTGTGCTTTGAAATTCATTAGGTCTATTATGAGGTCCTGTACTTGAGAAAATATGCTCATTCCCTTTCATCTTTTCCCTTGAGTGTGAACCACTATTATCTCCTATCATCCCTTTGCCTGAAAGTTGGCTACCAACCAATTCAAAACCTTTCATCATTTGTTTATTCATATCTAGCATAACCATGGTAATTCCTTCAAAACATGGTTTAAAGGCTTCAATAAATTCCTCCTTATGTCTTAATTTTTCCTCCTCCTCTCTACCCATTGTTTTAGAAAAAAACTCTTTTTCTGCTACTATCTCTTCTTCAACCAAAACTTCTTCAACTACTGATTCAAAGGGTGGTGTTTTATTTGTTTGGGTTCTTGTTAATACAATCAGGTGCCAAGACCATGCTCTGATACCACTTGTAATGACCCTTTTTCAAAATTCTATTAAAATGCCAATTTTTCCACTTTTTTCCCAATTTCAACCTTTTACTAGTTTAACTGTCTTGACCTCCAAATCAACCCAAATGCTCCCAAATATTCTGTAGGAGTGTATGAATGGTATTTAGACTTGAATATCAGGTTCAGGGATGTTTTATGGCCCTCCAAATACTGCTGAAAACTTGTTTTGTATTATGATCAATATATGTAATTTTGACTAGTAATTTGTGCATCAAATCCCCCCCCCAGTAACACTGCAAATGGCCTTCCAAATGTCTCCAAACTCCCAAAATTTTATGAACAGAGGTATATAATATGTTAAGTATGTGATTAAGGTCTCATATTCTCCAGTAATTGATTTTTACTACTATTTTAACTCTCTCACATTCAACAGCAAAAACCCCAAATTCGACCCTTGGGGAAATGGCACTATTTCACCTCCCAATACAACTGAACTGAGTAAAAATACTTCAAATGCTCAAGTACAGTACATGAAACTTGTAGAAGACATCCATGGAAGTATATTGATCACAAATATATCAGATAATCATCCATCCATTCGAAATAATCAACATTATAGTGTCATACATCAATGCATTGGGGAAATGGACATTGTTTGCTCATTAATCAATAGTTTTGCATACAACTAGTGGGTCTTTCGACCTGAGACTTTCTGAATATTAATAACAGAGGATATGAAGCTATTACAATCAGAAATATATAATGAGAATCTCTCTGAAGAAGCACAAGTGCTCACCAAAAATGCCCTCCCTCAAGGAGCATGAATATGCCTTCAAAACTGGAAACGATGGAGAGAAAGTGCTGCACTAAACCAAACCATGAAAATTCCTGTAGCTTCTACCTGCAAATACAAACTCCATTAAAGCACCATGAAAGACCTGAGTGGCCTCTCCAAACACCAACTTGGATGGGAATCTTTCACCCTCGAAATTGGCTAAGGCAAGAAACTAGTCATCCACTAGCTCTCTCTTCACAAATGCAATTTTTCTCAAATCATCAAGAGCCATTCTCATACTTCATTTCTACATTTTATAACCAACATTATCCTTCTAAGGGTCGAAATCCTCTCAATAGATTCAATAGATTTCCATTTAGGAAATATTCCACATTTTCCACTTGTCTCCTAGTTCCAACCTTCCATCTTCTCCCAAATTCGATTTTGAGCCTCTTTGGCTTCTCCAACTCCCAAATTCACCTTCCTTGAGCCTATTTTTGGTGCTGACATGTGTAGCTAGGGTTTTACCCCTAGCTTGTGCCAATGAGAACCTACTAAGGAGAATGGACTCCTTAGTAGCAGTTCAGTATATTAAACTAATTATGCAATAAATAACAAATTAAATTATTTCTAATACAAGCATGAAGCATAAACACCAAAATGAAAGAATGACTTTGTATTGATGTTACCTTGAGTGTCAAGGTTGGTGAAGCCCTTTGCAGTGTCCAAGAGGATGCTCCAAGCTTCAAGAATGCTCCTTCTCCTTCTCCAATGTTGGGGATGGGCCAAAGGTGGCTCTCAAGGTGAAACTAGTTCAAAGGTGGACTAGGGTTTCGAGAGAGATTTTGGCAGAGTAAGGGTGCTTGTGATTGTGGATATGAAATAAGGGATCTCCATCACCTATTTATAGTTTTTTGGTGGTGGAGTGCTGACCCATGGTTTTGGGAAACACATGGTTTTGTGCAGCTGTATAAGGTTTTTTCCTCCTTTTCCTCATTATTTTGTATTTTTTATTCCCTTTTTAGGGGATTTTTGCTATTTTTGGAGGAAAAGGGGGTATTTTAGCCTTTTTTAGGCTATTTTGAGGGTTTTATGGCCTTTTGGAGGCATTTTAGGCCTTTTGGAGGCTTTTTAATGGGATTTTTTGGGATTTTAATGGAAATATGGTAGGAAAATAGACAAATGAGCCATATAATGTGGTAAATGAGCTAGTGAGCACTTTTTGGGTGTTAACAACATGTCATAGTGGTCATATGTCAGAGGTCAGGTCTACAATTTGTCATAGTTGTTATAGATGCTCTATCATTGGTGTCATAGGGGCTAGGGAATCTAGCCCAAGTGTCCACAAACTTCCACTTTGACTCTTTATCTTCCATGGAGGTTACCAATCCTTCCCAATTCGACCTAAGATGCTCAATGACATGTGTTATGACTTACCAACTCACACAAGAGTGTTCACATTCCCATTAATTCTAATTTGCAAAAGAGAGATACCATGTATTATGAAAAATCAAGCTAGTGTGGGTTCGACCACCTCCATATGTCTCCAAAACCACTTGCCACTTAGAATTTATCTTGAATTTATTTATTCACGATATTTATGAAATGCTTGAAACCTTCTAATGTCTAAATATCATTTATTAGCTTCCTTATTACCATCCCACATGTGCCCATCCAACCTAGGAAACTAGTAGGATTGATGGGATTGTCTTACTATGCACTTATTTGAATGGGGGCATTACACATTCAGAAGTTGTGTGTAATATATTGACTATGCCAGCTTGACATGATGATGAGCAGACTCCAAAGCATTAGGTGAAGACATTCTACAGTATGACAAACATTCAATGTGATTCAAGTAGCACTTATATGGACATGCTGTTGACATGATGGCACAACAAAATAAGACAATGCTGATGATGATCTAGGACAACAGTTTATGGACAGTATAAAGATATACTTGAGGATATCTATGGATGAACTGAATGCTGATGACAAGACAGAGGACACAGGTTGATGATTTGTGATGACCGTGATATGACTGGTTGTTGATAATGCATAATGTAGTGATAAATATTGTAGTACAGTGATACATACAGTGGTTGATGTGATAGTAAAAGAAAAATGATTATGATAGTGATAGCAGTTGTTTTAACAGTGATGATTTGGAAGTGATCAGAGAGCAGAGGTTATCAACAACAGGAAATTCAGGGTTTGATGTTTGACAGGTCCACAGGTTCAGCAGTCCTCTTCATCAAGGTGGTAGGGTGGTGCTAGGGCTCACAATTTTGTGAGTTGAGCTGTTGTAGCAGCTCATCAGTTGCAGCTGATGAAGCCTAGGGGTTGTAGCCCCTTCCAGTTGTAGCTGGAGAAGTTGTATTAAATTTGAAGCCCCAGTTGTTGCTGGGTCAAATTTTATCATAAAAGGTTTCTGTGGTTTTACCCCCAGGACTTGGGTTTCCATGTAAAAATATTGTGTACTGTGCATCTTGTTATTTTCATGAATGTTAATCATATGCTGTTATGATTGGTGATTAGCAACTTGCTTGATTACAATTTTTTATCATTGGGAAAAGCTGATTCACCCCCCTCTCAGTATTTCAACACTCAGATGCTTCAGCTAGGTTTTTCCATGACCACATGTAATTTGCTCCTGGGAGATCTGGACAGGATGAAAAAGGCCTCAGATGCTTCAACTAGGTTTTGTGGTGAGATCACATGTAATGTGGTCTTGGGAGATACGATAGGTATAACTGTGTGCTCGTAATAGCCTGGGATGCTTCAGCCATGTTTTGTGATGGGTCACATGTAATGTGCTCCTGGGAGATCCAACAGGTAGAGCTGTGTACTCGTAACAGCCTAGGATGCTACCGCCAGGTTTTGTGATGCACGTAATAAGTCCCAAGGATTCCATAGTATGGCCAATGATGATGAAGACCTGCAAGTGGTGGTCCTACATCCAGTATGAAAAAGGACTGGCTCTGTAGAACTTCCTATGACGAGTAGATTCAGAGATTGGTTGAGATAGCAACAGTAGTGACGATGATGATGATGATGCATTGATGATGATGATCCCGAGAAGAAGACTTGTCTAGCAGATCTGTGTCGAGAAATACCTTCCTAGTTAAGAGGGAGTGTTGATGTATATGTAACTTCGGAATGTATTTCATCTATGTATTTCATATATATTTATTCTACCCTTATAAGAGATGTGTTATTCCTCTATAAGGAAGTGTCGTCATGTGGATTGATAAGTGTCGCAAGTGTGTGTACTTGCTGATGGGTTATTAGACCACCATGTGTGGGGTCGGCCCTGAAATATATATTATATTGTGGATGTATCTAGATAGACAAGTCGGCCGCATAGTGTAACTAGGAAAACAGGCTAGTATAAATAGAGATCGGGAGATCTCTATTTTCATCACTCGGAAACTCACACTTCTCTCACTCAGAAAGTGGTGCACTAGTGAGGAGGAGGATAATCTACTACTAGGAGACGATCTCAGTGTATTTTGGTTGTGCTTTGGTTGAGCCATTGCTCTATCTATCTCTGAGGAAGTTGTGGGGTTTTACACCTTAGGGTTTTCCCCACAGAAACTCTTTGTCTCTTGTCTCTCATGCTTTTGATTCTTGTGATGATTGTCATGCTTATTGTGATTTTTATGCATTGATATACTGTATATGTTATTCTCTTAGTGAAGATCCTAGAGTATTGTGAATTAATGCTCAAAATTTAACAGTGAGTTTTGAATCTATAGTTTCTTCTTCATCTTGAACAATTGTTGAGGCCAAGACATGATCGAAAAGAACACATAAGGAGATCTCACTGGGCTTGTTCTCCAAAAGGCTAGCATGATCCTCTTCTTCCTACTTTCCAAATTCTCTGTCAAGTTGGACCCATAGATCACTTGGATTTTTAGCAGTATTACTGAGGTAGCACATACAAGGAGACATAGCAAGACACATTGCTCCAAAAGCTCTGTCACAATCATTGAGCCAGTCATTCTCCTCTTCATCGGAATCAAAATCTCTTGTATTACCAATGCACATATCAAAAAGACATTGTCTCTTCAAGAATGTAATCATCTTTGGTTTCCATTCATCATAGTTGAATGGAGTAAGAATATTTTGTGAAGAAGAAGTATCCATCTTTGCATTAGCGAATGCACATGGAGGAAGTAAGAAACCTGCAAATCACACACAAACAAATACTATGTTTTCAGCCTTGCATGCACATGAGATTTTGCATGCCGCTACTGAAATATATTGGTGAGCAATTCACTCAATCTTCATGTAGAACACCTGCAGAAAAGAAGTCTTGTCCCTGCCATGGCTCTGATACCATGTAAAATTAGTCACAGCAGATCTAATGAACAAGTAAATCAATAACAACAGATGAACATAGAAAATATGGTGTAAAACTGTGTAAAACATGCACAGTGCTCAATATCCCAATAAGGGTGAATAATTACAATACAATCTGACAAATAGTGACCAATTCGAATTGACAAAGAAGTTCATTCGAATTACTGAATGGTGTAGCTTGGCTCCAACTAGGAGTCCTCATCATCAATCAGTGGTGGTCATCAATGCATAAGAACCAGTCATCCAAGTGTCAATCTGAGTCTAATTGAGTGTAACTGAAGTGTGTAGCACTGATATAGGGAAGGAGACTCAGTGGAAGACGCATGGGAGGCTTAACTAAGGTCAGAACAAGTCATCTAGTCAATCTGGAGGTCCAACGGAGTGAAACAAATAGTCGGGAGTGAAACTAGCCTAAAATCAAGTAGAATCGGAGCTAACTGAGTGTAACTGAATTGGAACTACAGTGGTAGGTGAAGAAGTGCACCCTTCTCTAGAAGTAGGTGAGAAGTGGGCACCTTCCTGACTAGGAGGGATGAAACTCTGATGTAAGAAGCTCCCAGGTGCTAGAATGAAGTGGCTAAGGTGTTGGAGGCATCAACCTGGTGACTGGTATGCATGCAAAATGCATGCAAACCCTAGAGTTTGCATGCAAACCCTAATTGTATGCAAGGTCCTGAAAATGATGATGTGGATATCCGAACATTTTGTTAGGTTTCTTGTTTGCTACTGCAATCACTGGGTCTGCTAATTTGACTACGGCCTCCTTATCTGCTATAAAATCTAGGTAGGGCCTCAGTTGCTATGCTTGTACAATGATGCTACCCCATATGGATTTCCTTGCCTCCTGCAATGTTTCCTTCCCTATGACCTGCTGTTTTAACTGACCAAATTCCTCTTGCATAACCTGATGCTTGGCTTCCCAGGCTTTCCTATCTTTTTCTACCTCTTCTTTCTCTCGCTCGATAGTATCTCTCATAGCTTTCAGGTTGGCATTTTGTTTCTTTAGTCTTATTAACTATGCACTATCTAGGCTGGTGTGGGCTATATGTCTTACTATAGAGAAATCCCCAGCCTCCACTGAGGGCGTGACCATGACTTCAATTTCTTGCTCCTTTTCTTTGAGCTTCTTTTCTAACTTTTCAACTTCCACTTTTAGAGCTTCCTCCCTGTCCATCACCGATTTCAGGTTTTCCTGCCCCTTTTCCCTTCCTTCCTCAGACTCTATCAATTTGTATTTGTAGTCTGTCATCTCTGTTTGTAGCTTTTCCTTCTCTTCCTCTAGTTTTGCAATTTTTGCAGCATCGACCAACTGGGCAACTGCCATTTTCAACTTCCTTTTTAGATTTAGAATCTCCTGATCCTTTTCTCCTAACAGTGCCTAGATTCTCTTTCTCTTATCTTTAATAGTCTTAGTGGACAATAGTGAGGTTTGGAGTTTCTTCACCTGTGCTTTCATACTTTCTATTTTTAATTGACTCTATACTTTAGTCTTGTTGGTTTGTGCTTTTGACAGGTCAAGGGCATATTTGAGAAGGTTGTCGTACAGAACCTCTCCCATCTCTTTGTGCAAGTTAATCACGTCTAGCAGGGGGATGTCCTCCAGGTTCACCTTCAGCCCTGTTGGCTTACTCTTGGTGGCTAAGGCAAGGCTTAAAGTATTCTGCACAAGGTTTCTACTGGTCGCCAGGGTTAGCTCTATAGAGGAAATTTTCCTAACATAATCATACAATTTCACCTCCTTTGACAAGGTCTCAGGGTCTTCTTCATACTGTTCCAATAACGCCATCCTACTCACACCTGTTGCTATAGGTCTAGCAAGTGTATTTCTGAACACGTGTTCCTTATCCTCAAAATATGGAAACAGGGGCTTAACCTACTTCTTCCTCAGCTGCCTTGCTTTCACTTTTACTAGTTGCGTCTCCAGATCTTCCACCCTTTGTCTCTTGATTTCTCTCTCACTTTTAGTGTCTATATCCATGGGCTCACCATCTTTCCGCTGTGAGACTTTATCTGGAATGCTGGTGAGGGATAGAGATAATGCAAGCTCTAAGTCCTTTCCAGGTGAACCAGGGGCTGAAGTTGTGCTAGCTGGTACTGAATATAAAGAGCCTTTTGGTGGGTCAATGTCCATCTGACTCTTTTCCACATATTCTAGCCAATTGGCCCTTTCTGCTAGGCCACTGAGCTCTAGATGCTCGTATCACCTTCTTCCTATTGCCTTCCTCCTCTGAAAGATTATGTGGTGAGGATTGTAATGTATTGCAACTCTATAGGAGAAACCCAGATCGCTCGTCATTAGCTCAATGTTAGGAAGAGATGCCTTATTTTTTACAACAAAAGGACCTACCGCCCATCGAAAACTGATGTCGGCGGATTTCTTGTCCTTCAAGAAATGCTCACACTCCACCTTTAGCTTCTATCTTATGAATTCCAGGGTGAACAACCTGGGAGTTAGGAAAACTGGCAATACGTAGGGGGCATAAGAAAAATCGTAAACCCTGATTTACAGTCCTGGTTTTCAATAGGAACCAGTTCGCGACCCTCTTTTCCATAGAAGGATGTAACAGATCTTTCATTTCAGGCAGGACTCTAGGAATCCTTTCTTGGAAAAACACAAAATAGATTTTTGACATGATGTTATCCATGAAAACTTGGAAACTTGAGTACATTTCTTCAGTGATCTATAGCTCCAGCTCCTGCAGGTTTTCCTCCTGCGCTGCTAGTAAAATCTTTAGTAGATATGACTGAAACCTAAAGACATATTTCTGGGGAATTCAATGAGTTGGGAATGGATACTATCTTCCAAGGCTTCGTCGAATTTTAAGCAGGAGCACTGGGTGAGTGAGTTAGGGTCTGAGGGATCAATAGGGAAAGTACTCAGGACTAACATAAGACTGATTAGGGGCTCGGTTAAGTATCTATCTCTATCCATCCCTAAGAATTGGGCCAGCATGGAGATAACATATTTCGATTCTTCTATGAACAACTCGACTTCACCAGGGAAAGGGGTTTCAGGAGGGAAAAGGCTAGGTAGTAGGTTTTCCTGGTAGAATCTCCTCTTAAGATCCTCAGAGGCCTACTGAAAATACCGAATGAGGGATTCCATTCGATAATCTTGGGCTTTATGACAGAAATCTGGGGGAATGGCCAGTGCTTTACTAATAGAAGGAGCATTTATGGAACATAGGATTTTGGAGCCTCATGCGTCCAGGACGGCTCTCTGCTCAGGGGAGTAACGGCTTGCGCAATAGTCCAACAACTCGGGACAACTAGGGGTTTGGGCTGTAGTGAACAGGTGGAAGAATGACTGGTAAACTTTGTGGGTATCAGGCTAAACGGTCCTCAGAGCTTCTAGTTTTTGTTTAATGGTGTCCAGAGGGAAACTAATTAGCATGGTATCAAAAACATCGTAATCTTTATCTTCTACGAGTTCGGTTAACTGGGGAGATTTGAATCCTAAAGGTTCTACAACTTCTTCCATTTAAATAGATTTCGGGGAAAAATGGATTACCTGGTTGCTCGACAGTTGGGAGGATTTTCTAGGAATTTGGTTCACTGGTCGGCTCTGTACAATCAGCTCTCTCCACTACCCAATGCGTACAGGACAAATCTGTTGTGGATCCCTACGCGGACTGCTTTTTATAATATGAAACCGACAATATCTTCCTTACAAGTAAGCTAGCAATGGAGAAATGTCAGCCATCCATCCACGTTGGCGATCTACAACCGCATATCCTCCCTTCTTTTCTATTTTTAAACACCTCTATGGCTTCCAAATCTGCTATGTGCTACTTTGGCAGTGCATTTTACCCACGAATCCCTCCTAACCTTGGATTACCCATTTGCATAGATCAGGGCCATCCGTAGATGCACCCTTTACCAACTTCAAAAATCCGATCGGCGTCGATCTGACGCACAAGTTGAAAATGCGAACAAGATCTGAACCATAGATCTGGATTAGGTTGAATCTCCGCCGTTGAAAGGTGCGGAACAATAACACAACTTCGCAAATCTGGGTCGTGACTTTCTCCACGCAAGTTCAGATTGCGAACTAAATGTTAGCTGTTGATCTTCATCGCCCACCGTTGATCTAGCTCCTACACTTCTATTGACAAATGGCCCACCCATGCTTACACTTCTGCCACCTTATTCTGCGATGAAATATTGTGGCCTTGGATCTCATTGCGTCCAATCTAGACCGTTCATCTTAGCCGACGAAGGACGCGGACGCATTCCTTCAAACTTTTACCCTTCGGCCATCATCAATCCCTAATTTCTGTTCAAATGCCCTTCCTTCGGGCCAAATTTACTGTGCATGGCTTGGATTTTTTGCTATCTAGCGGACACGATCCCAAGCTAGGCTTACTTCGAAAGCTTCCTAGGTCCAGTAAACCCATCTTTTTTCCTGAAACCTCCCTCGAATATTTAGCACAATCCCAATGCTAAGAATAGGCTCCTATTGGGGATGTTATCCTCCCCGCGAGGTAGCAAAGGACCCCCACAGACAAGTGTCTAATCCATTGGGCGACTTATGTAGGAAAATCCCACCCTTCTTGTAAGACAGAAACTCTACATTATGATCTATTTGGTCTATTTCTGAACATATGAACCCGACAAAAATAGTGGCTATCTTTCCAAGATCACAGGGCCTTCACCTCGAGCTTCAGATCTCTTGGGAAACCACTTATCTTTTTTTGTAACTGTAAAACACCACACACACATATGTACAAACTATGGTACAGAGGTTTACCTGTCACTTGTTCAGAACAGGTAATGCTTCAAAAACCTCCCATTGACTGGAATTCCTATCCAAGGAGACCCATCTTGGTGCTCCAGGATGAAAGAGTTCACCCCTCAGTTTGCTGCAATAACAGAGGGCCCCATCCACATATGGTCAAATTTCCCATGTTTATCTTCCCTGGTAGCATCCCATTTCAGAACCAAATCATTAACTTGAAATTGATCTTCTTTGGTTTTCCTGTCAAAGGAATTCTTCACCTTCTCCTGGTGCCCCTGCAATTTGTCATAAGCCCTACTTCTCAGCTGATTCAATTCAACTATTTGATTCACCCTCCTTTGCATGTGATTTGGATATTCTTCCATTCCTTGTAGCAGCCTCATGACTAGTAACCCTAGGGATACTGGAAACACCACTTCGGCTCCATATACCAATTGAAAATGTGACATTCCAATGGCCCTCTTTGTACTGATTCTGTCATCCCAAAGAGCATATTTTAATTTTGTGTGCCAAGCTCTTTTATTCTCCTCCAACAACTTCTTGATGATCCTTACTAGAATTTTGTTAGAGTTCTCTACTAGTCCATTTCCCTGAGGGTAGTATGTCATGGAGTGGTTCAGGCTGATATGGTACTTGTGACAAACGTTTATCATCTCTTTAGACTTAAATGCTAGAGCAATGTTTGTCACTATCCTCTTGGGACAACCAAATCTGGACAGGATGTTATCTTCCAGAAAATCCATGATGACACCCTCATTTGCATTCCTAGTGGGGATGTATTTGATCCATTTGGTGAAATAATCGTTAGCTATCAAAATCCATCTATGCTGGCCATAGGAGTTAGGATTTATTTCTTCAATAAAATCCATCCCCCATTGTTGGAAAGGCGCCTCTACTATGATTGGATATAGGGGAAGTGAAACAACCTTCCTCTTACCTTCAAAGATCTAGCACTAGTGACAAGTAACGGTCCCCTTATACACATCAGTGAACATGGTAGGCCAGTAAAACCCCGCCCTCAAGATCTTGTTGACTGTCACTTTCCAAGAATGATTCCCACCATAGTCCCCCTTGTGGAATTCCTTCTTGGTATGTTGAGCTGCATCCTCTAATAAGTAGTTCAACAGCATGCCTCCTAGGTCCTTCCAATACAAAAATTGATTCATAATACAAAAGTTGGCAACTTTCAGCTTCACAAACCTAGCCCTAGTTTTTCTCAACCCTGCAGGAGCTTGCAAATTCTGCAATGTATAAATAATGTTAGCATACCAGGGGGATGGAGAGAATTCTGGTCTTACTTGCATCCCTGTGTCCTCTTAATTTGGATAGTCTTCTAAGAAATTCACCTGTAAAGAATCACAGTTATCTTTAGTCATCAACTTTGCCAAACCCTGCCCCTTTATTAGCTTGGTGGGCTTTATTTACAGGTCATACTCCAATAGTACAATAATCCACTTGGCCCTTCTTCCCTCGGGATCTACTTGGGTGAGTATACTCTTTACAACGTTGTCTGGGACATGGGCAATAATGTGTTAATGGAGGATGTAGACCCTGAAATCCTTTAATGACTTTATCAGGGCATACACCTGCTTTTCCATGATGTCATACTTCAGATCTCTGTCTCTCAGCACCCCGCTGAAGAGTGCAATGGGCTTTTCAACACTCTGGGCATTCTTTTGCAACAACACTCATGCCACCGTATGCTCAGACGCATAGGAAAAAATTAGGAAATCCTTGGAAAAATCCGGGCATGCTAATACTGGGGATTCAGTGATAGCTTTCCTAATACCCTTGAATGAATCCTTGGCTTCATCAGTCCATTTTATCTGATTCTCTTTTTTCAACATGTTGGTGTGTCACGTACCCACCCATCCATCCAAGGAAAGGGAGGGAACATGATGCCAATCTATGGTGCTTTTCATAAGCTCTGCCAAGTCATTAGATTCACAGCCATAAAATTAAGAGTGTGCAGATGCCATTTAAACAACTAAGCACAACGGAATTAAAAAATCATCCACACACATTATTTTATATGCATACAGTATATAAAAAATAGTCATCAATCTAAACATTGCAAAAGTAAATGCATAGACAGCAAGACACTTATCTTTATGGTGAAATGGCCCCAAACAACTAGCTATGTTGCTGCAACATTCCTCCCAAACGTAGGTCTTTTCCCATTTTGTATTATTTCAGCACTTAGAGACCACCCCCGAGTTGGGCATGATATCTACAAGGAAAAGGGGACTCTCGAGCTCATTCACAGCCGAATAATCATTTGCATTTAAGCCAATCCAGTCCATAGCTGGGTTTATCAGGCTAAATCGGAACCCTCTTTATTTGTGGATGCTTCCACTCAAGCAGAAGCCAAAACAATGGAAACCCATTTCAACCCCAACAATATTTTACATACAGTAACTCAAACTTGGCATGGATGCCCATTCTCAGTAATGGGATTTACAGATGGACATGGACTTTCCCTAATCGTGGGCACATCAAAAACAGGATGTGAAAAGGAAAATCGTCCATAGGGGACCAATTCGATTTTCCATGGGTATCTTGGGCATCTAAATGGCCAAAAAGGTCCCATTGAAACCCCAATTCAAGCTCCCATACTCCCAGCCACTTTGCAACACAAAAACGCCCTATTTCCCAGCTAGAAAAATTAGTAAAAACCAAAAACCCATGGAGAGAAAACACCCAGGCATCCCAAAAACATGAGAGAGGCAAAACTGTTCCATGGGTAATGGCTTAGGGAGGAAATCATGGTTGTTTTTCTTGCCCAGGAAGCAAAAACACGATTTTCCATGAGGGTGTCTTGCCCATACTCGAATTTTGGACAACCATACCTCCCAATCCCCAAGGAATTAATTACTTCACCCAACTCTTGGGAGAAATGAATGATTGGGCATCAAAGTCAACATGGGTAGCTGATGGTTGATGGGTTCTCTCACTGACACTTGGCTTGACTTCATTGGCTCAAGGGTTTGAATATTTCCCTCCTAATTCCTTGTAATATCATGCCACCATCTCTTGGTGCATTGCATAGCTAGTTGTGGGTATTTATATTAAAATGCATATTTACAATTCCAATGTGCCTGGCTAGCACGTAAACCATATGCATCAATAAATCGGTGGTGGGGCCTTGGCCTTGAGCTCCTCACTAAGATTTTATAACAATTTTACATCATTTACATTTTAATGCAATGGGGTCGAACTGGGGACGTTACATTCCCCTCCCCTTGGAATAACACCGTCCTCGGTGTTCCAACGCCTAGGAATAAATAGCCATTTTACTCATGCCTCAAAGTTCACAAAAGGCGCCAGGTCTGTCCTGCATTTCATCTCTTTACTTTGAACCTTCAGGATCAAGTCCTTTGGCTTCCACAATTGGTCCTGATGGCTTTGACCTTCCATCTCTACAGGTGGGCATTGCTCCACAACAATCCCTTCCTTTTATTCACCTTTCAGCCACTCTGCAAGTCTGGAATTTCATGGACGTAATCTTTCTTGCTGTCCTGGAAACTATTTGAGGAATGTTTTCAGCCAAATCAAATAGCTTTTGGTCTACTGCCATGATCACGGTACACAACTGGCCCACACTTTGATCACTAGCAACACATGGCTAGTAACAGCTGCAACCAGATGGCTTTCAATGTCTCACCTGTGAGACTCATCATGGCAATTCCTGCTAAGACAAGCATAGCACAATATTAAAATTAGCCAATTGTTTTCCCAATTGACATGGAACGCCCATGCTTTGCTCATGCGACTTCCAAACGTTTCATGCTTTCCCAACATACACATGAACTCATTGATGTTCATCCTTTCACAGGAAAATAACTATTTCAGCATTCACAATTCATTTCAAGCAATAAACACAATCAACTTCCAGTCACAACATGCATTCAACAATCCTTTGTTTCTGAAATGCATCAATCAAAAATGAAAGAGAAGAGTAAGAGTTTCCCCCTCTTAGTCTTGTTCCAATCTGGAGCCACACCATCACTGTCGTTTCATGCTCCTTAGCCTCTTTCACTTCAATGTGAATGCTTGACTTGCCCGTTCTTGGCTATGACACTTAATGTCTAAGGTCGGTTTAAGGATTTTCAACGTGGGAGTCCTTCCCCTTGTTTCCCACAGGACCTTTGGGTGCTAGGACCCACACATGTCCACTAGCACCATCTTTCATTATTGCTCATACTGAGCTCTTTAGGACAGTCACATGTCCACATGCATCCTCCAAATGCTTTCATAGTCCTTGCTTCCAGCAATACCTACACTCAAACATTGAGTCAATTCATATTTTTAGTTTATTTACATAGGGTTTGTCTCCAAACAAGAGTTTAAGAAATCATAAACAAATAATATACACATGTATTTCATAAGCAAGAAGCTGCAATGTAACCAAATACTTATTCGCATTGGATTTCTTCACTTTATTCCACAGGCTCCTTCTTCGCTTTATAAGCCTTGGATTTCTCGTGGATGCAATAATGAATGTTGGGCCAGCACGCAGGCTACTCCACAACCATTCGAATAGGCAATGCCCAGCTAGTAGGCTGACTGGGTTTCATCAATCATCTCATTTAGCAATATGCTAGCCCAGTGCTCCGACTTGTTTTATTAATTGATTAAAGAATGTTTGGCCAGCATGCCCCCACCAACTATTCTCTGAATTTATTGAGCATCAATTACTCTCTGGATTTACGAAGAATTTATAGTGCACAACCAGTTACTCTCTGGTTTTACCAAGAATTTATAGTGCACAACCAGTTACTCTATGGTTTTACCAAGAATTTATAGTGCACAACCAGTTACTCTCTGATTTTACCAAGAATTTATAGTGCACAACCAGTTACTCTCTGGTTTACCAAGCATTTATAGCTCCAACCAATTACTCTCTGGGTTTACCAAGAATTTATAGTTCTTTCAGGGTCCTTGCTTCCTACAATGGAAAAGGTTTCCAACAAGGAAACAATAGTGTATTAGCTTAGCTGTTAGAAGACTTATACCTGAAATATTCATTATTCCAAACAAGAAATTAATGGAAATGAATACTTATTTGTATTGTGTGTTTCCTCGCTACTCCATAGGTTTGCTTCTCTCCTTTACAAGCCTTGGATCACCTGTGGGGTGGATGCTTTACTAGCACACATGCTTCTCCATAGCATCATCCGAATAGGCAATGCCAAGCCAGTACGATGACTGGGTTTATCAGGCATCCCTAAAATCGATATGCTAAGCCGATACGCCGACTGGGTTTATCAAGCATTTCAAAAAATCAGTATGCTAGGCTAGTACGTCGACTGGGTTTATCAATCATGCAATAACCATTTCCAAGCCAGTTCTCCGACTGGGTTTGTCTGGAGATAACACACTTCACCAATACCTCCACAACATGCAAATAGCAAATGCCAAGCCAGTACACCGACTGGGTTTGTCAGGCATCAATTTAACAACATGCCAAGCCAGTACACCAACTGGGTTTATCAGGCATCAATTTAACAACATGACAAGCCAGTACACCGATTGGGTTTGTCAGGCATCAAGCAATCCTTCGCCACAACACCCAAATAACCAATGCCATGCCAGTACACCGACTGGGTTTATTAGGCATACAACAACCATTTCCAAGCCAGTACATCGACTGGGTTTATCAGGCAATATGAACAACATAATATGATTACGTGGCTCCTTCTCTTATGCAACCAGTGGTTCCCTCCAGGAACTCCATAGGTGACTCACTTGACTGCAGGCTAGCATGGCCCCACAATACCCACTCACACAAGACAAGGATGATACCCCTTTTTTGCAACACAGCTCCTTGGGCCTATCCATCTCTTCTAGTGTCCTTTAGCGTGAGCATAGAAAGGTTACCACTGCCCATACAGTCCTCTTGAGCACCCTTTCTTCACTTTGCCTCTTACGTGCAACACCAAATTGCATCTGTGTAAGATGATAGCACAAGAAGGATAAGTAGACTCATCAGTATTGCTGCTCAAAAATTGTAACCATATTTCATAACATTCACTATCAAGTATTGAAACACTAGGAATGCATCCATTCTCTTAGGGTGTAGTCAATATTGAAAACCCTATCATGACCCAGCACTAGAAAAGGTGTGTACCCCCTTTCTGATGTGTTCCATGTAGACCCTAATCATACTCAAGCAGCCTGCAATGATATAAATAAGATAGAGCATGCTCTGCATATTAACCCTAATAATTTAGACATGCATGTTCTTGTCTATGGTCACAGAGTACTCATTCATTTTGCAGATGTATCTCACATGCCTTCTGGGCATAGCTTTACCATCTCACTCCCATGGCTTACCGACATGCGGTTTGGCTGAGATATTATCAATGGCGTTTCACCCGAAACCCATTTCCAATGCATGGGGTCTTTCCCATCTAGTTTGGATTTGGTAGACCATCACTCCTGGTCTTCCTGCAATGTGTCTTCCTGGCACATTTATCAAATAGCCAAACAGTGATTAGAAATTATAAGCGATTGTCAAATCTGAAATTTGTAAATATGTTTTCCTACAGAAATTAGATTTACCACCATGGGATTGTTCTCACAAATTTATAAACCATAAAATTTTCAGATTTGTTTCATGCATAAGTTACACCCATGAGAATCTTCTCATAACCTTTGGCTTTTGCACATGGTAGATCCCGATCTCTACTATGGAATTATCCTCATTGCCATACGTAAGACTTTTCTACCTGGAATCTAAAACTTCAATCAGCCAAACACGTTGTCAGTATTTTATGCATATAATCCTTTCTTTGCTACAACAGTCACTGAAGTGATCTCGGAATCATAACACTCAATAATTCAAACATCTTCAGCTATTAACATTTGAAATGAAATGAAATATATACATTTCTATATATGCATCATTAACACAATAAAATTGCAAGACATAGTCACACTATCCATGCAATTTAAATAAACTGTAAATACTCATTGCTTCATATTCGATGCAATTTTGTCCTTCCAACAGAGTGCTCTGGTAGCCCATTACATGTTCACCTTCTTCATGCAGTCTTTCCCCTGCATTCATAGCAGCTCATGAAATGGTATCAAAATTTAACAATATTTCACCATTTCATCTATTATCTAACTACATTGAATCATATATACATCACAACCATGCATTCCCACAATGCATCTCAACATGTGCACCTATACATATGCATGCACTTTTACATCACTCACATAATCTTTTAGTGTGCAATCACTCAATGTATAACCATAAGATTGTACATAATATTTTAATGCACATCTCCTCAATGCAACCCTGCATTAATTTATGAGTACTATGCATTCAAACATATTATGGCGTAACCATGTACTACCATGATAGGGCCACAAGTCCTCACTTGCTTTGGTTCACAACCGTCATGGTATGGCATAATTTCATATGAATGCATAGAGATTTCAAAGAAATTATAGGGTGTAAGGATAATTTCCTTCACTTACCCATACCTCACCATACTCGGTAGGTTAACATTCCCATTCGGCACTCAATACGATATGCAAACCAAATCGACATAGTTTGATCAGAGTTGAAGGGATCTCACCAAATCCTCTTTCAGCATTCATGCAATTAAGCACAAATAACCATTACCTGCATGGTTGTTATTAACATCACTTGATGTTACCTGGTTAGTTGGCCTCTTACCAAGGCCACTCAGTCCTTTTTCCAACATCATGATCACAGACTTGTTGCACCATCCTCTCTTCATAAGGTCACTGGTCATGTGCAACAACATCATCCTCATCTTTAGCCATGCTTCAGTTTCCTTTGGTCCTTCATTATTCTCTTGCATTTTCAACATCCCTATGCCATAATTTTCAGTATATAAACTTAGGGAATATAAATATAATAACAATGGAGGAGTTAAGGAATTCTCCCTTTCCCATTCCTCATCATAACATGGAGTTCCTCCTCCACATCAGAGTTGATCCTTTTCTTGGCTTTCCTACCAAAAATATGAACAACCATTAGCTATGATCTTCTCATGAATTAGCAATTAAACATATACATACGTGTAATCATTCATTCTTGATATTTTCCAAACATGCAATTAATATGTTATAAACATAAATGGTTTAAGGTGAGAGATTTCCCTTTCATCAGCGTTGCCTTACTGCTCCCATTAGATTCTGTTTTAGCATTCTCAACATGTATGTTTTCCCCCATGGCATATGTATCAGGCTCATAGGGATCATGTGCATCATTCATGATGTTGATATTCTTGGCCTAACCAAGACAAGAACTTTCCAACTGCACTTATCTGGAATGCTACCTTGATGTGGCTATAATTCTACAAAATCTGTTTATAAACACCACAACTTTGTCCAATCATAGACTTTCCCCATTTGCGCAAATGTTAAGGCTAAAATGGCCGCCATTGCGTGGATGTTAAGATTAAAATTTCATCGGGTGACGCGGCTCCTATCACAAGTTTGCCACTGCGTGCGTCGCAGATATTAACGCTAATTCTGCTGCCGCGCACACAAAAATTAACGTTAATTATGCCGCCGCACACGCAGAAGTTAACATTAATTCTGCCACCCGCGCACGCAGAAGTTAACATTAATTCTGCCACCATGCACGCAGAAGTTAACATTAATTCTATTGCCGTGCACATAGAAGTTAACGTTAATTCTGTTGCCATGTATGCAGAAGTTAATGTTAATTCTGTCACCATGCAGGTAGAAGTTAACATTAATTCTGTCGCCGCGCATGCAAAACTTAACCTTAACTTCGTTGACACAGCCTTCGGCAAAAATTTGAAACAATTGGAAAATTTTTGGAATTTTCTCTTCCTTCCGGCGCAGAATTAGCAACATCTCCGTCGATCATGCCGCAAAAGATAAGGGTAAAATCTCCGACCGCCAACCCTGCGACCGCCGACCGCTTCCATTCGGCGCAGAGTTAACAGTTATTTTGCCGACTGTTGTGGCCCTTTTGGGCTTATCTTTGCCGTCAGAGTCGCAAGAGTTATCCCAATTTTCGCCACTGTGCACACAGAAGATTAGCTAAATTTTTGCCTCTGTGCGCGCATAAAATTAGCTTAATTTTCGCCTCTGCGCATGTAGAAAATTAGCTTAATTTTCGCCGCTGCAACCCTTAGGCAAAATTTCGAAAACAGTTAGAAATCTTTCTCTTCCTTTCGGCGCAGAATTTCCAACTTCTTCGCCGACTGTGTCGCAAAAGATAGCCTTCACTTCTGCGCCCGCAAATCTTCATCATTGCGACCACGTCACAGGTTTTAAGGCTAAAATCGCCACCGCGCGCAAGCCTCTATCGCAACTTTTAAGCCTAAAATTGCCACCCGCGCGCAAATTTTAAGCTTAGATCCACTGCCAGTGTCGTAGAATTTAACATTACTTTCTCCGCACGCACCGCAAATTTTAAAGTTAAAATTGCCGCCACCGCATGCAAAACTTATCGTTAATTCCGTCGCCGCAGCCTTTAATAGAACAATTAAATACTTAGAAAAATTTTGCAAATTTTCAAAGACAGTTAGAATTTTTCTGGAAATATTTGCTTTGTTTCTTTACCGAGGTAAGCCTCTTAGAGATCAAACTCGCATAAAACAATAAAAGAATGCCAAGAACTTGCACCTCTGCTATGCCAAAATAAAACAGCAAAATAACAAAATAATATAAGATGTCAGAGGTTGCTCCTCCTTTCTCTCTTCCATGGAGGCAAATAGACAAATACAAAATTGAATGCTACTGCATTGGAAAACAATTTAAAGCAAGCATTCAACCTGAAAAGGGATTTTCTCCCTCCTTCCTCAATTTCATAGAATGGAATCAATGCAAGCAGTTTTTGACATAATCCCCAAAATAGTCATGGAAATGAATTCCCATCCTAATCAATTAGAATCCATGGGACCTTCAGGTTTCTTTAATACATTTTAATTCCAAATACAAAATACATGTATACACAATGATTTATATTTCTATGAAGGGCCCAATAGCCGTAGTGTTGAACCATAAGCTATGATACCATTCTGTCACGTACCCACCCATCCATCCAAGGAAAGGGAGGGAACATGATGCAAATCTATGGGGATTTTCTTAAGCTCCACCAAGTCATTAGATTCACAGCCATAAAATTAAGAGTGTGTAGATTCCATTTAAACAACTAAGCACCGTGGACTTAAAAACTCATCCACACACATTATTTTATATGCATACAACATATCAAAAACCATGATCACTCTAAACATTGCAGAAGTAAATGCATAGACAACAAGACACTTATCTTTATGGTGAAATGGCCCCAAACAACTAGCTATGCTGCTGCAACGTTCCTCCCAACCGTAGGTCTCTACCCAGCCTGTATTATTTCAGCACTCAGAGACCACCCCCTAGCTAGGCATGATATCTGCAAGGAAAAGGGGACTCTCAAGCTCATTCAAAGTCGAATAATCATTTGCATTTAAGCCAAGTCAGTCCACAGCTGGGTTTATCAGGCTAAATCTGAACCCTCTTCATTTGTGGATGCTTCCACTCAAGAACAAGCAAAAACAATGGAAACCCATTTCAACCCCAACAATCTTTTACATACAACAACTCAAACTGGGCATGGATGCCCATTCTCAATAATGGGATTTACAAATAAGATGGCCATGGACTTTCCCAAATAGCGGCACACCAAAAACAAGATGTGAAAAGGAAAATGTTGATGTATATGTAACTTCGGAATGTATTTCATCAGTATATTATATATATATTTATTGTACCCTTATAAGAGATGTGTTATTCCTCTATAAGGAAGTGTCGTCATGTGGATTGACAAGTGTCGCAAGTGTGTGTACTTGCCGATGGGTTATTAGACCACCTTATGGGGTCGGCCCTAATTAATATATAATATAATGTGGATGTACTCAAGTAGACAAGTCGGCCCCAGTAGGTCATTGGGCAAAAAGGTGAGTATAAATAGAGATAGGAGATCTCTATTTTACTCACTCGGAAAAGCATCTATCTCTCTCTCTGAAAAGTAGCGCACTAGTGAGGAGGAGGAGGATCATCTGCTAGGAGACTATCTCAGTGTTATTTGGTTGTATTTTGGTTGAGCCATTGCTCTCTCTATCTCTGAGGAAGTTGTGGGGTTTTTCACCTTAGGGTTTTCCCCACGAAAACTCTGTGTCTCTTGTCTCTATGCTTTTGATTCTTGTGATGCTTGTGATGCTTGTCATATTATGATTGTCATGCATTGATATACTGTAGATGTTATTCTCTCAGCAAAGATCCTATAGTATTGTGATTTAATACTGAAAATTTAACATGGTATCAGAGCCTAACTGAGAAGAAGACATTTTGCAGTGACGGAAGCTTGTATTCCTTGTTTATTGGGTTTCTCTCCACAGATTTTTGAAATTCAGTATAGTAGATTGGATCTACTCATCAAGGCGCATCTTTCTGTCGAATCAGATTTCAGTTCCGAGCATTTTCAGTTTTGGCCCTAAAAATTAGGGCTTCCACCAAAATAGGAATTTCTGGAAACTGAAGGTACAGCTGGAAGCTCCTTGCAAAAATCGAAGGTTTGAGCTTTGGATCGAGATTTTTGGCTGGGTAGATCTCCGGGAAACTCAAACCCTAATTCAGGGCTCTCCCCAGTGAACCCGGGAGGACAAAAAGGCAATTCTGAAGGGCAAGACTTTGCTGATCTCAAATTCTGAATGTACTAGGCTGATCAGCTCTCCAAGGCGCATCTTTCTATCCTTTCGGAATTTTGAAATTCACATTTTGAATTTTTAGGGTTTCTCTGACAAACCCTAATCCGGGACCAGATCCAGTTTTCAGCACTTCAAGTGGTAAGTTCTAAATCTTTTCTATTTCCATTTGAAGTACTCTTAAAGATGTCTCTTCACACCAAGCTTGAGGATAAGCTTGAAGGGGCTGATAACTTCCGAGCCTGGAAGTATAGGATTGGGCAAATCCTGGAAGAGAATGAGTTGGACTCATATGTGAAAGAAGACATCCCTATCCCAGAGGATGAAGAGGCCAAGGTATTGCACAAGAAGAACTTGGTCAAGGCAAAGAGAATCATTGCTGATTCTATCAAAGATCATCTCATACCCCATGTGTCTTCTCTCAAGACACCCAAAGAGATGTTTGAATCTTTGACCAAGCTATTTGAAGGAAAGAACATAAATCGGAAGATGACCCTGCGGAACCAATTGAAAGCAGTAAAGTTTCAGAATGGAGAAACCATTCAATCTTACTTTTCAAGGGTCTCTCAGATCAAGGAACAATTAGAAGCAGTAGATGAAATGGTGGAGAATGGTGAGGTGGTGATGAGTACTCTAAATGGCCTACCTAGGTCATGGGATTCCTTTATTCAAGGAATTTGTGCAAGGAAGAAATTGATCTCGTTCAACAGATTGAGGGAAGAATGCTTTCAAGAAGAAGCTAGACTTATAGCTCGTGAGTAAAAGATGGGAGGAGAATATCAAGCTCTTGCAGCTCACACCAAGAGAAGCAAAACCAAGAAGGATCACTCTCACCACAAAAGATTCCATCAAAAGAGTAAGAAGGACCTAAGATGCTTCACATGCAAGAGAAGGGTCACTTTGCTTCAGATTGTCCCAAGAAGAAAAGGGATAATAAAAACAACTCCAGTAAGAAGAAGAAGGGCAGCAAAAGAAGGTTTCATGCTCATGCTGCCGAAGATGATGAACCTCCAATGAAGAAGGGTAGGGCAGAAAGTAGTAGTGATGATGACTCATCAAGTGAAGAAGAATATGTTCTAATTTCTGCTCTTACAGGTACCATCTCCCATGGATGTAATAATTGGTTGATTGATAGTGGGGCTTCCAAACACATGACTGGGTTTAAAGAATCCTTTGTGAACTTATCTGAACATGAATCACCCCATAAGGTGAAACTTGGGGATGATTATCAATACCCAATCAAAGGAAGTGGTGAAGCCTCCTACAACCTAGATTCTGGAAAATCATTGAAGATGAAAGAAGTACTTTATGTACCTAGGCTCAAGAAAAACTTACTCTCCATCTCTGCATTGGATGCAAAAGGTATGAGGGTTGCATTTGTGGATGGCCAAGTCCTAATGTGGCCAAAGGGAAAGACCATAGATGATGCAGTAGTGATTGGAGAGCAAGAGGGAGGCTTGTATAAATTGAAGGGACAATCTGAACATGCCATGGTACATGAATCCATGGATCCAAGTGAACTTTAGCATAGAAGACTTGCTCATATGCACTATAGGGCACTTCCAATTGCAAGCAAGGCAGTAGAGGGTCTTCCTAAAATCAAGACCAAACATGAAAGTGTTTGCAAAGGATGTACAAAAGGTAAGAACATTAAGAAGGCTTTCCCAAGCAGTGAAAGCAAGGCAAAAGACATCCTGGAAATCATCCACTCAGATGTATGTGGCCCTATGTCATCCAGCTCCCTGAGTGGGTATGTTTACTATGTATCATTTATCGATGACTTCTCCAGGAAGACTTGGGTATACTTCTTGAAGGGAAAAGATGAGGTGCTTGATAAATTCAAGGAATTCAAAACCTTGATGGAGAATCAAACTGACAAGAAAATCAAGACATTCAGATCTGACAATGGTGGAGAATTCAGCTCAAATGACTTCAAGAAGCTTTGCAGTGATTCAGGGATTAAGAGGGAGTTGACTGCTCCTTATAATCCTCAACAGAATGGAGTTGCAGAAAGGAAGAACAGAATAGTCATCAAAGCAGCAAGGGCGATGCTGCATGACCAGGATCTACCTATGCATCTATGGGCAGAAGCAGTTAGAACAGTTGTATTTGTGTAGAACAGAACTCCCCACAAGATATTGGACAACAAGACACCAGAAGAGGTCTTTTCTGGGTTCAAGAATATTGATGTCAGCAAAGATGAATATAAGGACAGGTAATCCAGGAAGTAAAGATCAAAAGGGAGCACACTCTAGCAGCTCCTACAAGGATGCAGATCTTCAGAGGGAGTTGACCATCTTCCTACATTCCACAACAGAAAGGTGTAGAAGAAGCTACTTCAGCAGCTCCTACCAGGAAGCAAAGACTCAGAGGGAGTCCACCCAAACAAACAAACAAAGATAAGTATTTCAATTATCATTTCTTGCCTATTTTGTTTGTTTAATAATATTATGCTTATGTTCCTAGACTTAGGAGATGTATTGTGCATATTTGAATGATTGCATTAATGAACAGTATACTACTAATATGCATGTGATGGGTAAGTGGCTTATGGCACTGTACAACATTCCAGTGCTACTTATCTAGAATGAAACCTCTTTGCTGACATGTTGGGAGTAGTGCAAACTCTTAACAATGTTCTTGTAGAGACTGGAAGGCATCTAGAAATTTGTGGAACATGGATAAATGTTGTATTGAAGCATTGGCTAAGATAACTGCATGACTGCATGACATATTTCTTTATGTGAAAATTATGAGATGTTTCTAATCATGCAATTTAACTTGTTTTGTAGAAAAGACCGTATATCTTCACCTACAAAAGGACTACAACATTTGTTCCAGCAAGAAAGATATCTATTGAAGATATTGAAGTTCCCAGGATCTGGGATGAAGAAATGGAATGCCATGATCCGTAGATCATGAAGAAGATGTTTGGGATGCAGTCCCAAGACCTGACAGGGAGTCATATGTATGCAGATTGAAGAAAGCCTTGTATGGCTTGAAGCAAGCTCCCAGAACCTGGTATGGTAGGATGGACAATTCCCTATCTAGCTTGGAATTTACCAAGAGTAAAGCAGATTCCAATCTTTACTACAAGGTTGAGGAAGGGAATCCAGTGATTCTACTCCTGTATGTGGATGACCTATTTGTGATAGGAGATGACAGACTGATTGCAGATACTAAGAGGAAGCTTGCAGCTGAATTCGACATGAAAGATTTGGGAATGATGCACTATTTCCTAGGTATGGAGGTGTGGCAGAATGCAGGTGGAATCTTCCTTGGTCAAGGGAAGTACACAGTAGATATCTTGAAGAGATTCAGGATGATGGATTGCAAGGCCATGGCCACACCTATGGCATCGAATTTGAAGCTTCTATGTGAGGCTTCATCTGAGCCGATTGATGTCTCTATGTATCGTCAGATGATTGGGTCCTTGATGTACCTGACGAACACTAGACCAGTCATTTGCTTTGCTATGAACACATTGAGCCAGTTCCTGAAGGATCCGAGGAGTGTTCACCTGGTTGCTGTAAAGCATGTTCTGAGGTACCTGAAGGGTACAGTGGATTATGGGCTTAGATATGAGGCGAATCAAAAGTTTAACCTGCAGGGTTATGTTGATTCAGATTGGGCTGGCAGTGCTGCAGATAGGAAGAGCACATCTGGGTGTTGCTTCAGTATGGGATCAGGTGTGATCTCTTGGTTTAGTAGGAAGCAGTCCTGCGTAGCACTGAGTATAGCTGAGGCAGAGTATGTTGCAGCCTGTTCAGCTAGTTGTGAGGCAGTATGGCTATGGAAGCTACTGTCTGAGTTATTTGATCTCCCGTTGGAGGCTACTGGTATCTTCTGTGATAACCAGAGTTGTGTGAAGTTGTCTGAGAACCCAGTGTTTCATGACAGGTCGAAACACATAGAGATCAAATACCACTATATCAGGGATATGGTGCAGAGAGGAGCTGTGAAGCTCCTGTATGTTGCGACGGACGAGCAGATTGGAGATGTGTTGACAAAGCCACTGGCCAGGGTGAAGTTCGAGTACTTTAGAGAGAGGCTTGGCGTTCTTCAGATCGAGGACACTTCGAGGAAGAAGTGATGGACACATTTGCTGAAGCCATTCCAAGCATGTTGGAAGGAGGATCCTTCACATGGCTGTGGATGTAAGCGCTGGATGATGAGCATCAGGATGATGTTCTAGTTTCTGCTTGATATGATCAGTTGGATCATTTTATGTATGTACGCATCATGTTGGATGCTGGATATGATCAGTTGGATCATTTTATGTATGTATGAACGCATCATGTTGGATGCTGGATATGATCAGTTGGATCATTTTATGTATGTATGTACGCATCATGTTGGATGCTGGATATATGCATGCATCATGTTGGATGCTGGATATGATCAGTTGGATCATGTGTATGTATTTTTGTATATGCATCATTTTGGATGCTTGGACCATGTATCTGTATATGTATCAGGTGGATACATTGTATGATCAGGTAGATCATGTATGGTGATATGTATCATGTATTTGTATTTGTATCAGGTGGATACATTGTATGATCAGGAGGATCATGTATGATGATATGTATCAGGTAGATACTTGGTGTGCATCAGGTAGATGCATTAATGATCAGGTGGATCATGTATGATGACATGCAGCAAGATGTTGCAGTGATGATCAGGATGATCATGGATGACGAGCTTCAGGATGTTGCTCCAGATGACATGCAGCAGGACGTTGCAGTGATGATGATCAGGACGATCATGAGTACATCAGAATGATGTATGGTGAGTTTCAGGTTGATACTCTGTGGCCGTGGATCAGGTTGTGCAGATGAGCATGTCTGGGAGATCCTATAGGTCGGAGTTGTGTACCCGTAACAGCCTGGGATGCTCTTTCGAGACATTGCTCTGGGAGGACATGTAATTTGTGCCCTGGGAGATTTCAGGTCAGAGTTGTGTACCCGTAACATCCTGAGATGCTCTTGCGAGGTTTTGTCCTATGGCATGTAATTTGGGCCCTGGGAGATTTCAGGTCGGAGTTGTGTACCCGTAACATCCTGAGATGCTCTTGCGAGGTTTTGCCATGACCACATGTAATTTGTGCCCTGGGAGATTTCAGGTCGGAGTTGTGTACCCGTAACATCCTGAGATGCTCTTTCGAGGTTTTGTGGTGGGGTCACATGTAATAGCGCCCTGGGAGATCCTACAGGTTGGAGTTGTGTACCCGTAATATCCTGGGATGCTCTTTCGAGGTTTTGTGACGCACGTAATAAGTCCTGAGGATTCCACAGTATGGCCAGTAATGACGAAGACCTGCAGGTGGTGGGCCTACATCCAGTATGAAAAAGGACTGGCTCTGTAGAACTTCCTATGACGAGTAGAGACAGAGATTGGACGAGATAGCAGCAGCAGTGACGATGACGATGACGATGATCCAGAGAAGAAGACTTGTCTACCAAATCTGTGTCGAGAAATACCTTCCTAGTTAAGAGGGAGTGTTGATGTATATGTAACTTCGGAATGTATTTCATCAGTATATTATATATATATTTATTGTACCCTTATAAGAGATGTGTTATTCCTCTATAAGGAAGTGTCGTCATGTGGATTGACAAGTGTCGCAAGTGTGTGTACTTGCCGATGGGTTATTAGACCACCTTATGGGGTCGGCCCTAATTAATATATAATATAATGTGGATGTACTCAAGTAGACAAGTCGGCCCCAGTAGGTCACTGGGAAAAAAGGTGAGTATAAATAGAGATAGGAGATCTCTATTTTACTCACTCGGAAAAGCATCTATCTCTCTCTCTCAAAAGTAGCGCACTAGTGAGGAGGAGGAGGATCATCTGCTAGGAGACTATCTCAGTGTTATTTGGTTGTATTTTGGTTGAGCCATTGCTCTCTCTATCTCTGAGGAAGTTGTGGGGTTTTTCACCTTAGGGTTTTCCCCACGGAAACTCTGTGTCTCTTGTCTCTATGCTTTTGATTCTTGTGATGCTTGTGATGCTTGTCATATTATGATTGTCATGCATTGATATACTGTAGATGTTATTCTCTCAGCAATGATCCTATAGTATTGTGATTTAATACTGAAAATTTAACAGAAAATCGTCCATAGGGGACCAATCTGATTTTCCATGGGTATCTTGGGAATCTAAATGGCCAAAATGGCCCCATTGAAACCCCAATTCAAGCTCCCATACTCCCAGCCACTCTGCAACACAAAAACTCCTTGTTTCCCAGCTAGAAAAATCAGGAAAAACTAAAAAAACATGCAGAGAAAGAACCGAGGCAGCCAAAAAACGTGGGAGAGGCAAAACTCTTCCATGGGTAATGGCTTAGGGAGAAAATCATGGTTGTTTCTTTCCCAAGAAGCAAAAACACGATTTTCCATGAGGGTGGCTTTCTCATACTCAAATTTTGGATAGCCATACCTCCCTAATCCCCAAGGCATTAACTACTTCACCCAACTCTTGGCTTGACTTCTTTGGCTCAAGGGTTTGAATATTTCCCTCCCAATTCCTTGTAATATCATGCCCCCATCTCTTGTTGCATTGCATAGCGAGTTGTGGGTATTTATATTAAAATGCATATTTACAATTCCAATGTGCCTGGCTAGCACGTAAACCATATGCATCAATAAATTGGTGGTGGGGCCTTGGCCTTGAGCTCCTCACAACGATTTTATAACAATTTTACATCATTTATATTTTAATTCAATGGGGTTGTACTAGGGACGTTACATGGTGATATTCCTCATTATTTATGCAAAAATTGGAATAAACCTCCTTAGGAAACCCATTTTCCTGATGAAGTACTGTACCTCTTTCTTAGTTCTTGGCTCCCCTAATTTGTGAATAGCACTAACCCTCTCAGGGTCAATCTTGATACCTTCTTTAGAAATGATATGCCCGAGGAGCTTGGCCTCCTCTAATGCAAAATGAGACTTTTTTGGGTTAAGAGAAATACCATACTTTTTGCATTTAATGAAAACCTGCTCCAGGTGCTTTAAGTGTTCCTCATCAGATCTGGAATATACTGTTATATCATCCATGTACACCACCACAAACTTGTCTTTCTCTTCGGCAAATGCTATGTCCATTCCACGCTGTAAGGTAGCTTCCGCATTCATTAGCCCAAAAGGCATCTTCGCATACATGAAGGTGCCCCAAGGAGTGGTAAAGGAAGTTTTTTCTTGGTCTTCTCGGAATACCTTGATTTGATTATATCTTGAAAAACCATCCATGGTAGAGATCCTTTATGCCCCCACTACCTTCTGTAAATGTTCCATTTTAGGCAAAGGGTAATTATCTTTCAGCGAAGCCCTATTAAGGTTCCTGAAATCTATGCAAATTCTGATCTCACCATTCTTTTCCTCACAGGAACTAGATTTGCTATCCATTGGGAAAAGCTCAGGGTGACAATGATTTTTGCATTGAACAATCTTCTGATTTCTTTTTCTATTATAGGCAATAGTTTTGGATTTATCCTTCTCAGCTTCTACTTGAAAGGATTCTCCCGTGGTTTGATTGGAATAGAGTGATGTATTATAGAGGTGTCATATTGCTTTAAGTCCTCATATTTCCAAGTGAAAGCATCAGCATATTTCTTCATTAATTCTACATATCGCTCCTTTTTCTTAGCATGTAGCTTCTTGGATAGTTTCACCACTCAAGGCTCTTCTTTAGTGCCTAAATTCTGGTCTTCTATAGCGTCACTAGCAGGTTCAAACTTGGGGATTTTAGCCACGTAGTTCTAGTCAAACAACTTTTCCAAAGGTATCAAACCTTTAGGGATGTAATTGCTCTTTAGTAGAATAATATCCTTTCCACCCAACATAGTTTTCCACCCTTTGCTTTCAGTCTCTTCATCCCCTAACTGTTCTTCGTCTACTAAACCCTCCAAGTTTGCATTCTCTGCATCAATTTGTACATTTGTAAATTCATCAGACAGCTCTAAGAACCTCTTAATTTGTAAATCATCATCAAATACCTTCCAGTATTTGGAATTGTCAGGAATAGAAGGTCTGTTCACCACCTCCACTTCACACTTTTCCTAGGAAAAGATAGGTGTCTTAAAACCACCAGCAGTGGTGGACAAAGAATCAGCCACCTGATTCTCACTCCTAGGTATAACTCTGATCCTTTGTTTGATAAAAAAATTTCCAAGCATATCCCAGAATTCATTCCTGTAGGCCCTCATCTTGGGATGTTTGGTTTGATAGATATCATTCACCTTGTTCACCACCAATTCTGAATCTCCAAACACCTATATCATTTTTGCTCCCAAGTCTTTCAGGGCTCGTAATCCTAGGAGCAGAGATTCATATTTGGCCACATTGTTAGTGCACTCAAACATTAACTTGTATGATAAAGCTCTAGAATCCCTATCAGGAGGTATGATCCAGACCCCTGCTCCTGCACCAATTTTTCTCAAGGAACCATCAAAATACATTGACCATAGACCTTCTTCGTTTTTCACCTTTTCTGAGGATTCATACCTTGATGCAAATTCTTTATCTTCATTAACTTCAATGTATGCAAGAGGTTCAAGCTCAACACGCGGGCCATCATTGAAGAAAATAGAGGATCCCATGTCTGTGTCCACGGCATATATAGGGTGATTTTTAGGTTTTCCCGCGCTGCTAACCACATAAGCCATTATTTTTTCTCTATACAATCTTCTATTTCTCCCGAAAAGAGGTATAGTGGCATAAGATAAGTCCATTTGCATCGTTCCTCTCAATTTTTAAGCCCAGGATCTTGACAATAGCATCCCAAACTTTGCATGCACATCAGCCACTACAACATCCATCATAATACTCGTAGTAGGGAGTTGGGAGAGAGTCACTACCACGTCCTTAATCAATCCCAGACATTTTACCTTCCTGGAGTCAAACGAGTAAAGGTCTTTGTATGGCCTAGTGACTTCCAACCCCAAATGATCTACTACTAATTTAGGCATTAGATTATTGGATGCCCCAGAGTCTATCAATGCGTTATGTAAGATTTTTCCATGGAGATTCAAACTTAAGTAAAAAGGGGGAACCTCTTCATCATCTGAATCTTCGATCTTGGAACCAAAAATTATGGTAGGAGCATCATCTGTAACCTCCAATATATCATGCGAACAATCAACCTGCCCTTTTACCAGCTTAGTTATCTCTTCCCTATATTCATTGTTTTTTAGCAGCTCGTTGAAAAGGATAGAGATATTTACCTTGGATAGTTCAGCCTTTAGATTGAATGTTGAAATGGGCTTTGCTGCCTCCATGACCTCTGGTTTCTTAACTTCATTGGAATGCTTCCCCCTATCCTCCTATGTCTTCTATGAAACAATCTCCTGCTGGTTCTCCTTTGGATTTTCTACATTGTGCTGAGTATTGGGGAACTGGGTTTTTCTAGGTTGACCTTTGTTTATTGCTACATCCCAATTCATTAACTTTAGCTTCCTTTGAATGTCATCTACAGCATTTTGGTAACCTATTTGGTACTGTTCAGAATCTAGTTCAGGAATTTGGCTGGTTCTTTCCTTGGTGAAGAAATCATGCTCCCTTTCGGTCAAATATACTTCATGGTCTAGGCTGTCAAAGTGGTGAATATGATCATCTATGGGATCTTCAAGCCCTTCTTGATCAACTAGATTTTTAGGGAAAGGAGGCATTATCTGTTGGTCATTAGGGTTCCTCTGATTTCTTTGAGGGGGTGGCCTCCTAAAGTTAGGGTTTCTTATTTGGTTTTCAGGATGCTCCCTACTAGGAGTCTTGTTATCCAGGACTAACCTATCCATCAGTGTTTCCATAGTCTTCATCATTGTCTCAAACTTAGCATCATTGGTAGAGGAGGAGGTGGAAGTAGAGGTATGGATTTCTATTTTCTTCTTATATGCTTCTGCTTTACCTTTCATATTTCTTGAAGCCATCATGTTTGCTTCCACCTCTATGGCATCCTTCAACATGGAAGGCATGGTGGGTGACTTCCTTTCTCTCAACATGCATGAGAAATATCCCTCAAAGGCATCTGCATAATGGAGCTTTGCAACACCTACTGAGGGTCTCATATTATCTCGGATAGAGTTGTATGCCTTCATAAACCTCGCAGAAAACTCATGGATGGACTCAAAGCCTCCTTTCTTCAAATGGTTATACTGGGACAGAACAAGTGAGGGACTCCTTATTGTTTCCCATCTTTCTAAGAACAATGCCTTAAAGGCTGGAAAATCATGGATAGAAGCATTTGGAAGCTGCCTGAACCATTTCTTAGGTTCTCCAAACAAGCTCTGGGCAAACAGCCTCATCTTTGCATCATCATAATCCACTTCCTCCAAATCAGCAAAATCCTCAAATCTGTCTACATGCTGTTTGGCCAAAAATTCTCCCTCTCCATCATAGGAGATGATCCTCTGGGAATAGTTCTGAGGGAGGTAATGAAGGACAGCTGGTAGAGATAAAGGGGCAAATCTCGCAGCCATGGGTACTGGTGGATTTTGCACGAGGGGATGGGTATTCTAAAGAATATTTTGGGCAGGTCTATTTGCAAGGTTTATGGTACAGGACTGATGGATCTGAAAGCAAGGCTTGTCTCTTTCTACTTTGGTGGTATTTTGCAACCCACACCATACGGGATCTAACAGATATGACTCGGGAGTATTCAAACTTTCTTCAGCTAGGTTTAGATATGATTCAAAATTTGTCCTTAGCAAAGGCCTTCCAATGTCTATCTCTATCTTTAATTCATGAAAAATAGACGATTCTTCTTTAGACACAATTCTTTCACTGCTAGAAGCACTAGCCTTATCCTTTCTGGTCTTATGTCTAAGCAAAATTTCTGGATTACCCACTCATAGCAGAATTTCAGAAAAAGGATTACCTCGGATATGGATCTTTCTAGTGGCCAGGGTGCCCTCCGGAACTTCTTTAGAAATCGACTTTGGCACGTTGGTCTTCCTCAGTGGAGTCTCCTTTCAATACAAATTTCAATGAGTGGAGTCACCAGGGAAAAGACACACAACCTTCTGAAAAATATGGAAATCTCTGTTTTCCCACAGGGATTTCTCTTTTCTCTGAAACTCAAACTTCTTTGTCGTTCTCCCAGGGATGATAAAATACTCGGTCCTCAGCAGTGGCACCAATTTCTTATCACCCAAAACGTATGCCAAGGTTTTAGAGAGGTAGAATCAGGGTAACCACTAACCACTTTACACTTGTACTACTGACCCAGCACAACTAGAGAGGGCTCTATCCTAAGAAAGGATTGAAACTATTCAAAAGAAACGTAGAGTTTTAATTCTCAAAATGTTCAAGCACAACTCATTTAGAAGTTCAGTTTTTTGTTAGGGAAGATTTGTTGCAAATTGTGTGGTTGAAAGCAGTGTGGATCTCTAGTGGGAAATGGAGTCAAATTAAGCAATACATGAATATCATTGACAAATGCTTTGCAAATACATTCACACACGGGAAAGGTAGCCACCAGCTTACAGTCAAAGAAATTTTAGTTGGGTGATTTAGAGGAAAGATGAAATAGTACACCAATATAAAGCATGGAAATATGAATTCTATATTGATTTTAGCAGAAAATAATTGTGGAATACTTGGTATGGTAAGAAATAGAGCATATAGATTATGAATTCTATTCAAACACTACACTAAACCAAGCATGAAAAATCATTACCGAATGGATTAACTATGAAGGAAACACAATTTACATAAGAATAAGAAGGAACAGACTACAAGACCGATCACACAGGAATACCTGAGAATAATGCCAGCTCGGATCTGTCAACTTTATTAACACAGTTCAAAATGCACAACCTAGAGCAATAAGCTAAGCTCCAAAATTTTCAACCCTTATTCATTCAATAAAATAGAATTTATAGCTATCTTTGAGCCCCAGGCTCGGCTTTTTCTTAAACAGAAAATAGTTACAATCTATTGACACCTAATCAAAGCATATTCACCATTATAGTTATAAGACAGAGATGACAAAACTCAGCTCAACAACCCTTTACATTTACGGGTCGTTTTTACTATGCGACTCCTGACTCCTAACACAAAAGACAAAAATGATCTTGACGATTCTCTTCCAGCTGGGTGTTCGCACTAACTGGAAGCTTTCACTAGCAGAATGTTTGCAACAACCCGAACCCTTCACGCACCTAGATTTTTACTTTCTTTACCATACTTCTCAACCCACTTCCACTGTTTCGTTGTTAGTAGATCTAAGGATGCGAGCTCCTTGAATTGAATACTCATTTCAGTGTGCTCTTTGTACGAATATCCTTCGAAGAGTGTGTAGGATTGCTTTAACATTGTGAGGAGCTCGAAATCTTTGGCCATCATCTCCACCACCACCTTACCTTCTAGGGGCTGCACCAAACCAGCAAAACATTCCTGGTTTGACTGACACTCCTCCAATTTGTCCTGGTACTCATCTTTTGTCATCATGGTCCCATCTTCCTCCCAGAATAGGGGCATACCCTGTTGTTAACACCTGAAACATACCCCAAGGTTGCGGAGAGGTAGAATCGGGGTAACCACTAACCACTTTGGACTTATGCTACTGACCCAACGCAGTTTGAGAGGGATCTCTCTTAAACTTATGAAAGACTGAAAATACTCAAAGTTGTCAGCAATGAACAAACACAACAGCCTTTATTACTCAAAAATATTGAATTAAAACATACACAGAAGGTCATAATTCTGATAGGATGAATTGTGTGAAAGTGTTGGAGGGATAATCACAAGGAAAAACAATTGGGCGATGGAGTCAAGGCATTACACATAAATCAGATAACAGTTCCATAGTGTAGACTATTCGAATAGAGGCAAGGTAGCCACCCGCTTGCGGTTGTACTACTATTTTTCGGTGGTAAAAGAAGAAAATAAGAACAGACCATTGATATGAGAATCCAACAAAGATGAATTCAATATCAACTTTAGTAGAAATATTGAGTGAATACCTGAGGTAATAACCAGAGATTGTTTCCAAGAATTCTAAGTTATTATACACTGACCTCATACATGAAATGAAAAACATAATGTAAAGGCATAGCAGGAAGTACATGCACATAGAGAAAAGGGAAAAACTGACTACAAGTTAGAGAGAAAAAGGAATCTCTGGAAAATAGTCTACCATAGGCATTGCACAATGTATTAATATGAAAGTCTCAAAAATAGGCTCGCTCCTCGAGCCTTAGCTGAATGATTTTCCAACCCTTAGTTCTCCTATTACAATGCTTATATATGCTCCTAGCCTCGAATTTATCCTTAGGAAACAAACGAAATTATGTTGCCACCTTGACAGCCCCAAATTGGGAATATTACATATGTGGCAAGTTCAAAATAGACTGATTAAGACAGGAAACAAAAATACCATGAGCACGGCACCACCTTACTCCTGAGTCTTCAATTGGCCTTGCGAATCAAAGAAGTCCTCTACTTTCAAAGCGTTGTCTTCCTACGACTCGTCCACTGGAGGGGGAGGTGTCGCTTCCTCAGTGGGGATCACGAAATCCTTGAGAATCTCCGTGTCTTGCCGGATTCCCTGCTCCTCTTCAGGAGGCTCTTTCTTTCCTCGACGTCAGATGCTTTTGGACACTTGTCTTCCTTCGGGCTCCTCATATTCACTAGTGGAGCTGGATTCTACATGGTCGAACACCATAGGAGACGAAGGATCATGCTCTTCTTCCAGCTCGGACCATGCCTGCTCTAGCATGAAAACCACTCTGGATTCCTGCTCCTTTTCCACGATCCAATTCTAACTGAAAGATGCCCGAACTACCAGGTGTGCCACCTTCTCCATATACCGATTTCAAACAGGGGGCATAAAGACCATATCCATAACTACCGTGATGATGATAGTATCTATGTGTGGCCACACTTGCCATGATAACTTGACCGAACCTCCCAGGTGAGCAACAATGATGCCCAAGGATCGATCTGACGTGAAACATGCTTGGCAAGGATTTCTAGATGGACAGTGGAACATATGACGGCGGTGAGATGGCCTCCATCGTATTTGCAATCATTTCAGCGGTCGAGAAGATGCTTTTAAGCCACCTATCCACCAGGTCTCATCTACGCCATAAACCTTATCCTCATTTTCACCTTGACCGCCGAATGGCATGGGTCGCATCATGCCTGGAAGGCCAATTGATAGCTCACACAAGAAGTTCATTTTCCACTCCGCACCTTTATCATTTGTTGCTTTGGCCCCTCTACCTCTATCATTGACCCAACTATAACCCGCCATGTCTGCTAACGCCATACCAGCTCTTATAGCGCCTCCACCTTTGCAATTCTATCACCTCTACAAAATTTGGAGTTGAATGTAGGCAAGTGAAAAAGGTCTAGCGGTCCCCAAGGAGAAAAACCTACCTCTACGCAGCGATGATGGGTTTCTTCGGAACAAACCCTCGGACCCAAGAAAAACATAATTTGACAGATGCGACAAAGGAAAAAACCCTTAGTTTTCTCCTAATTTCAGGTGTAGACCTTTGAAACCCTGTATTAGATGCATTCAAACCCTATCCCCCATAACAATTTTAATTATAACCTTCCTAGAGACTGATTCTGAACATACTCTTCTGCCGGAAACGGACTTGGATTTGCTAACAATGGAGGTTGTGAGGACCTACCTATCACTAAGAGGCCCTGAGAATGGCTCCTTCTGTCGCTTTCTTAATCTTCCACACACCCGGAGGCTTTCGACCCCGACAGGTCCCAAAACACAAATGTAAACCTCCGTGTGTGTCTTTATATATATATATATAATCCTTTTTTCTTTAACTTCGGCTTTCTTTGCCGGCCATCCACTGCTCTCCTCCTTCAATCTCTTGAGCAAAGATACAGACCGTTGGATATGATCCCCCTTTATTGATTTGACATCTTTGCTTGTCCTTTCGTTGGATCATTTCCCATGTCCCAATATCCACCGTCCGTCCCTTAGCGCCGTACATCAATGGAGTGGGGTCACATTCCCCAAAAGTGGTCTTTCTTACTGCTTATTGTCCTCGCGATGGGCCTGGGTACTAACACCTAGCCAATGGTTTTTCCCATCGCAACCACCATTCCATCTATCTAGCATGCATCTCTTCGATGCGACGATCATCAAGGACCTGTTAATGTATATGTAACTTCAGAATGTATTTCATCTGTATATTTTATATATATTTATTGTACCCTTATAAGAGATGTGTTATTCCTCTATAAGGAAGTGTCGTCATGTGAATTGACAAGTGTCGCAAGTGTGTGAACTTGCCGATGGGTTATTAGACCACCATTTGGGGTCGGCCCAGAATTATATATAATATAATGTGGATGTATCTAAGTAGACAAGTCGGCCCCAGTAAGTCACTGGGCAAAAAGGTGAGTATAAATAGAGATAGGAGATCTCTATTTTACTCACTCGGAAAAGTATCTATCTCTCTCTCTGAAAAGTGGCGCACTAGTGAGGAGGAGGAGGATCATCTGCTAGGAGACTATCTCAGTGTTGTTTGGTTGTATTTTGGTTGAGCCATTGCTCTCTCTATCTCTGAGGAAGTTGTGGGGTTTTTCACCTTAGGGTTTTCCCCACGGAAACTCTGTGTCTCTTGTCTCTATGCTTTTGATTCTTGTGATGCTTGTGATGCTTGTCATATTATGATTGTCATGCATTGATTTACTGTAGATGTTATTCTCTCAGCAAAGATCCTATAGTATTGTGATTTAATACAAAAAATTTAACAGGACCGTCGATCTTCTTAGGACAATCTAAACCATTTCTTTTGTCACATTGGACCTGCACTTTTCCAAACTTCGACCTTGGGCCTTAGGATACTCTGTGGCTTACCTTGGTTGTCCACGTGGCCAACCACTTTCCCTTCTGCCTAGGTGGTATCACATGCCCCTAAGGAGGTTTTGCTTACTTCCTACCCATCCATGCGATGCATCCTCCAGCCGCCACCTGTCTGGCAGTATTTCCCATCGCAACCACCCTTTAAGCCTATTCCCCATGCACTTTGGCCATGCGATGATCAACGAGAGTCGTTGATCTCCCTTTCGCACCCATCCAACAGTAGAAACCTGTGTGATGGTTAACCCTTGGAATATTTGCCTCCAGACTATAGACTTTGGCTCCTTTTTGGCCATTTTGGTTGCATTTTTGCTTTGTCTTTTCTTTTTCTTATATTTAACAACCCCCACATCAATTTTACCTTATGCCTTAGCACCAGGCCATGAAAAATAAAGGGAATTGGGGTCTCCTCATGGGAATTTTCGAGATGACCCTCTATCTCATCCTCATTCTTATGCTGCAAAAACTAGGTGCTAACACCTACTTAAACTGTGGATTGAAATCTTCCTTGAACATTCTTACAGTCCTGGTCAGGATATTTATTTTGATATGCACAGAGCTCACTTGCTCATGCTTTACCATCACTTTCTTGGCCCATGCGATGATGGTCATTCTTTCTTTGATATCTGTTGCTTTCATTTGGATTTTAGATAGGCCACTCAGAAAATCTACTGCATTTTGGGCGTAGACAAGAGGTTTTTTGTTTAGTTTCTCGTTTGCTAATGCAATCACTGGGATTTCTAATTTGACTATGGCCTCCTTATCTACTATAAAATCTAGGTAGGGCCTCAGTTGTTCTACTTGTACAATGATGCTACCCCATATGGATATTCTTGCCTCCTGCATTGTTTCCCTCCCTATGACCTGTTGTTTTAACTGACCAAATTCCTCTTGCATAGCCTGATGCTTGGCTTCCCAGGCTTTCTTGTCTTTTTCTACCTCTTGTTTCTCTCACTCGGCAGTATCTCTCATAGATTTCAGGTTGGCGTTTTGTTTCTTTAGTCTTATTATCTCTGTTCTATCTAGGATGGTCTAGGCTATCTCTCCTACTATAGAGAAATTGCCAGCCTCCACTGAGGGCATGACCATGACTTCAATTTCTTGCTCCTTTTCTTTTAGATTCTTTTCTAACTTTTTGACTACAACTTTCATGGCTTCCTCACTGTCCATCACTAGTTTCATTTTTTCCTGCCCCTTTTCCATTCCTTCCTCAGACTCTATCAATTTGGATTTACAGTCTATCAGCTTTGTTTGTAGCTTTTCCTTCTCTTCCTCCAGTTTTGCAATTTATGCAGCATCTACCAACTGGGAAACTGGCATTTTCAACTTCCTTTTAAGCTTTAGAATCTCCTGATCCTTTTCTCCTAATAGTGCCTGGATGCTCTTTCTCTTATCTTCAATAGTCTCAGTGGCTAGTAGTGAGGTCTGGAGTTTCTTCACCTGTGCTTTCAGACTTTTCTATTCTTAATTAACTCTGTACTTTAGTCTTGTTGGTTTGTGCTTTTCATAGGTCAAGGGCATATTTGAGCAGCTTGTCGTACATAACCTCTCCCGTCTCTTTGTGAAGGTTAATCACGTCTGGAAGGGGGATGTCCTCCAAGTTCACCTTCAGCTCTGTTAACTTACTCTTGCTGGGTAAGGAAAGGCTTAAAGTATTTTGCACAAGGTTTCTACTAGTCTCCATGGTTATCTCTTTAGAGGAAATTTGCATAACATCATCATACAATTTCACCTCCTTTGACAATTGTTGGGCACCATTTTTCACCTATTTTTCCATATAAATACCTTCTAGTTTTCTCCATAAACCTTCATACTTGATCCATAAAACTTTAAATTCATCCACAAAACCTTGGTCAAAGGTATAAATGTCGTTGCTTTTAAATAAATTGAATTATGATATTTTTAAGGCATTTAAATTAAGGTTTTATTCAAAATTACAGAAGTTGCTAACTTCCCGTAATTTCTCCTAGGTTGGATACTTGCAGGCAAGCTGGGCATAAACAGAGAGATGGGGGAAGATCCTCGATGTCCAAGGATGGTTAAATTTCTAACAAATCTATGATATGGCTCTCACAGGTGTCGAGTCAACGCCGGTCTAAGACGACCACCTGTGCTGCCACTTAGCTTAAAAGCATGACAGTTTCGATTTTGTCTATTTTGATGGAGCTGATGGAGGATCTCAAGGGTAGAGAGAGATATTAGGAGCATATCATTATGAATATCCCAGATTTGTAGCATTTCAGTTTTAAAAAAAATTGTATAAGTATTTGATTTGACAGAGGAAAAACATCTTGGATAATAGACATATGGTTTTGAAATAAAGATTCAGGATTCGATAAATTACTGTGTATGCCCATATTTATATGGTGAATGCGATTGAGTATTAAAGTTCTATGATTTTCCTTGCATGTGTAAGCAAAGCATTGGAGGCCCCCCTTTGCCAAGCCTGCACACATATTTCTGCATCATTGCACGCGATATGTTTTAGTTGTGTTTTGTAGAAGTTGTTTTTGCCTATTACATTGCAGATCGAATTAGATTCTATTGATGCATAGGATTTCATTATAGTATGGGGTTATGATTTTTCTTAGTTGAAGGGTTAAACATTGTATGAGCAATTTCAATTTCAATCCTTTTATTAAACTGTTGAGAATAGTTAAACATTGCGAATTGCTTTCTTGTAAGGGAAATCGATGGAACTCTCTACTTTCAACAGTAAGGTATTAGGCATTGTGATTCATGTTTAGGATTTAGGTTTTCGCATTTTAAATCTCAGAATATTTCATATTCGAATTGTTGATTAAACTAAGAAATCAAATGAAGTTGCTTCTATAAGGGAGGTTTTGTATTTCAAAGTTACAACATTCTAGAATTCAATAGATTTATTTCACAAGTAAACTAAATTTCCAGTTAAGTCTAGCTCTGAGTCTCTATATTTTGGATATGCCTCTAAGTCTTACAAACTCCGGATTGACATAAACTTAAGGTCTCATTTACACCAGTAGATTGGAACCCAACATATTTTTCTATGCATGGAAATGCCTTTGAGGATTCCCTGGCAAACTTGGAGAAAATTTTAAAAAGGTGTGTTGAATCAAATCTTTCCCTTAGCAACGAAAAGTGTTTTATGATGCTGACTGAAGGGATAGTTTTAGGACATCACATTTCTTCATCTGGAATAAAAGTAGATCCTACCAAAATTCATATCATTGTAAATCTATATGAACCAACAACTCAAATAGATGTGAGAAGCTTTCTAGGGTATGCAGGCTATTATTGTAGGTTTATTGAAAATTTCAGTAAGATAGCTCTACCATTGTTTAAATTACTTTCAAAGGATGTACATTTCATATGGGATACTAACTGTCAATCTGCATTTCAGACACTTAAAGAGAAGCTCTCAACTGCTCCCATTTTAAGGTGACCAAATTGGACATTGCCATTCCATATTTCTACTGATGCATCCGATACTGCAATAAGGGCCTCTTTGGGACAAAAAAAGCATACCATGACTTATGCTATTTATTTTATCAGCAAAAATTTAACCCTTGCAGAATTGAATTATACAGTCATTGAAAAAGAGATGTTGGCAGTAGTTCATGCTGTGAACAAATTTCGTCATTACATTACTAGCTACGAAATTTTTGTCCACACAGATCATTCCGCTTTACGATATTTGATGAATAAGTCTATTACTAATGACAGGATAACTAGATGGTTACTATTAATGCAGGAATTCAATATCACTGTTTGAGATCGACGTGGACGAGAAAATGAAGTGGCAGATTTCCTATCTCGCTTACACAATTCTGGTGAGGTTGTTCCTATTTTAGATAGTTTCCCTGATGAACACTTGTTTGCTATTTCTATTATCACTCCTTGGTATGTTGATATAGCCAACTATTTATCATCAGGACAGCTACCTCCATCTATGTCATCCAAAGAAAAGAAAAAGATTATTAAGTAAAGTGATAGAAACATATGGGTCAATGGTGATCTCTTTTACACAAGATATGATCTAATTATTGGGAGATGTATACGACAAGATGAAGTTTTAGATATTTTGAAAGCATGTCATGATGAACCGTGTGGTGGCCATTTTGCAGAGAAAAGAACAGCCTACAAGATACTCAATTTAGGGTATTACTGGCCTTCTATTTTCAAGGATTCTAAGAAGTATGTTAGGAGCTGTGATACTTGTCAACGGATGGGACGGCTAGTATAATCTGATGAAATGCCACTCCAGCCACAAATCCTCATAGAACCATTTGAGAAATGGGCTCTTGATTTCATTGGTCCGATCAATCCACCATCATAAGGAAAGAAGTACATTTTACTATGTACTGACTATGTTACAAAGTGGGTGGAATCCAAACCATTACCAGGAGCCACAGAACAAACAGTGGTAAACTTTCTTTTTGAAGAAATATTTGTCAAATTTGGGGTTCCTAGAGAGATTGTCACTGATCAGGGTGCACAATTTACTTCTAAACTGGTGCAGGAGATAGCAACAAAGTACAAGATTAAGCACAGAAAATCTACACCTTACCATCCACAAGCCAATGGCTAGGTGGAGTCTACAAACAAAACTTTGGAAGGAATCATCACCAAAACTGTCGAGATGCATAGAAAAGATTGGTCAGCGAAGCTTATTGAAGCTTTATGGGCATACCGAATCACTTGGAAAAACAATACTGGTTTTTCTCCCTATCAGCTCGTCTATGGTAAGCAAGTCCTCTTGCCAATAGAATTTCAAATTAACACCTTTAAGTTAGCAGTTGATTTAGGGATGAATCTTTCTGAAGCACAACAAGAAAGGATACTACAGTTAAATCAATTAGATGAGATGAGACAGGCTACAGTCGAACACAATATTGTGGTACAACAACAGAGAGCCTGATGGCATGACAAGTTCATAAAAAAGAAACAATTTCACATCGGTGACTGGGCCTTATTGTTTGATTCAAAGTTCAAAGACTTCAAAGCCAAATTCACAACTCATTGGCTTGGTCCATATGCGATTACAGATGTATATGACAATGGCTCTGTCAAAATACAAACAATAGATGATGAAGCATGTACATTTGTGGTCAATGGCCATAGGCTAAAACTCTACACCAAGCCTGTCAACAAAGAAGATTTCATACAACATATTTCACAGCAAAGGGAGATAGAAGTGTTGGATAAACACACTGGTGTTTCTCCTTCACTTTCTTCTTACCCATTTTCGGATTTGATAAAATAAAAATAAATAAATAAAAATAAAAAACAAAAACAAAAGAGGGAGTTTAGTTGTGAAAACCAGGAAACTAGCACAACATAAACTCGAATTTTCCTTGGAAAACCAAGTTTACTTGACCATTGAAAATTCACAAAAACAATTTCCACTTTCTAGCATCAGTTCTTTCATGGCTCATAAGCAGTTTTTTTTAGTTTCAATCAGCAAAATAAATATTTTTGTTTGACTTGAGGGCAAGTCAATAAATAGTCCTGCGGGGGATAAGAATTTCATGCTTCATGCTTTCTATCTTTTTGAAACCCTCCAAGCCTTCTCCAAATGCTAGAATTTCATTCCGGCATGAAGCTCTATTTCGCAGATCTCAGTCCTAGCAGAGGGACTTGACTTCCAGTATTGCAGAAGGAATCTAAGACATTGCATCAAAAGATAGCAGCAATCCTAGCAAAGGGACCTGACTTCCAATCTTGCAGAAGGAATCTGAGACATTGCATCAGAAGACAGCAGAAGGGACCTGAAAATAAGTACATTTTATTGGAATTTTTGCATGAGAACCGGAGATGATAAATAGTTTTTTAACAAAGACATCAGAAGGACATGTGTGGACTAGGAACATGCAAAATTCTCTTCTCGCCAGACAAGCAGACCAACTACATCAAGCAGTAAGAATAGCACAAAGGAATATCAAGCAAAGTCTGTAAGGATTTTAATTTTTATGCTTTAAAAGTTGCATGATTCTTTATTTTTAAGTAATGACATGCCTACCTATCCTCATAAACTTGATTGTCTACTCTATCACCTTCACAATCCATACTAGCAGCCCATTCACTTCTCGTTATCTTACCCTAGGTGTCAAAATGGTGGCTAGGATCAATCTCAGAAGCAAATTTTTTTTTGGATCAAAACCTAAATTGCATTCTACAAGCCTACATTCTACAGGCAGGCTTTTTCAATAGGAAGAGAATTTTTTTTTCAAAACAATGGAATTCAAATGTTTTTATGTTTTCATTTATATACTCCAGCATAAAGATACTAGTGCATGGTATGCATTAAGTTAAAAAAATATATATGGAATATATAAAATGGATCATAGAACATCAATCAAGTGGCATGTTCAAATCATTATTGCAAGGGATGTGGGAATCATAGTTGCATACTCCCACGAAAATCTGCATAGAAAGTTGCATTGCAAGTTTCGAAATATAACATTGGGATTATATATCAGTATGGTCATTCTACTTTGATCATTTCCCAAGATTCACTCTTCCACCTGCAGAAACGATTGCTGTAAATTGCAAAATTTGTACAGAGATAACACTTCTATGTGAGGAAGAGAAGGCGTGTATCACAGAGGAAGGATGCGGGCATTGCTTTCTGAGGAATGCATACGCACAGGAGAATCGTGAAGTAACAACGCCTGAAGAGAGGTAAAGCTCGAAACTTTTTCCAAAATAACTTGTTAGACCAACAACAATCCAAGTTTCAGAGGACCGTTTTGAAATAGGAAAACATTTATAGAACTGATTGCAAAGCTAGGATTTTCTGCTTCATATTTCTTTTCTTGTTAAATTTGGAAAATGGTATCTAGATTGGAACCAAAGAAATTCGATCCCACTGTTATTCATGATAAATGCATGGAAATTTTTGAGAAGAAACAGTGGGTGTCTTTTTTTGAAAAGTTTGATGGGCATAATGACAATGTTAGCCTAGCCTTTGCTGGTTCATTTGATTGAGAGAGGGCTACAGTAAGAAATTTGACTTTCAGACTGTCTGAAGATATTTTGGCACAGATCATTGGCTTACCACAGTAGGGGGAGAGATTCTTTAAGACAAAACAATTCAAGGAGAAGGCATGGACACCCTTCTGATGCAGATCAAGGGCAGGCTCAGTGAAATGGAAGAAGGGAGTACCAAGGAGTTGGTTAGTTCATCCCTGGGATGAAATAGTATATATCATCCAATGATTCATCACGTGTGAAGGCCGATTTAGTATTGTATATCTTTATCACATCAAGTTATTGTAGCATTTGAGGGGTGATTGTGAGATTAACATGCCCCATTTTTTATTACAGATCCTTTCCAAGATGGCTAAGGCTGTTCAAAAGCATGTAGAAGATAAGCTAACAAGCCTTTTTCATTGTGGGCTCATCAAAATAATCATCACACATGAGTTACAAAGGCAGAACTTGACATGTTAACAATTCATAATTCATAATCAGTTTGAAGAACTAGAAGAGCTGCCTGAAGAAAGCTTGAAAGAAGACAAACTATTGATGATAACATACACCAAGGATGAAGAATAGATCCCTAAAGCAACAAGCTCAAACTGCTTAAGGGAGAAAAGAAAAAAAATGAGGTGCTGATGATAACAGATGATGAAGATGACCCTGAGGCAGCAAGCTCAAAATAGCCTCAGAGAAGGATAAAAACCAGAAGCATTATGAAAGAGTAAAGAAAATTCCAAGAAGCAGATAAAATCTTCAGCACTTATGAGAAAAAGTCAAGGAAACGTCAGTAGGATCAGAAAAAGCCACCACTAGAAGAAGATGATGAGAGTAAGCAAAAACAATATGCATACATTCAATCCTTGGAAAGTCAAGAGGGAAGTCCAGCAGGTGAGGTAGGACAGACCTATGAAGAAAAAGAGACCCAAGAAACGGAAAAGATTCCAGATGAAATAATAGAGCAGAGCAATGAAGTTTCTCCTTTCTTTAGACAAGAAAATGAAGAGAAAGAGCATCCATGACAGGAAAAGGTAGAAGATTCTCCTTTCTTTGAATAGCAAAAAGAAAAGGAGTATTCTGAGCAAGAGAATGAAAAATTGGGGATGGACATTGATTCTGAGCATCCTTCAATAAAGATGAAAAAGAAGAAAACTTCCAAAAACAGTAAAAAGATTAAGAAGTTGAAATTGGAAGTGAGAGAATTAGAACTGAGGAATGAAAAGTTAAAAGAAAAGAACAGGAAGCTTAGAGTTCAAAGGGCACAAATCTCCAAGCATGCATATAAGTGGCATAAACAAAAGAAGACTTACCAAACCAAGTATAAAAAACTGAAAGTCCTTTATGCATCTCGAGCTTCTACAGATGCATAATCAAAGATAGGAGGTACATCACAGGATTAGAAGTAGACGTTCAACAACAAATTTTTGTGCATGATAAGCAGGGTCAAATTTTTGGAAATACTTTTTATGCATGAGGACATGCAACAGCTTCCTCTTGGGGGAGATGTTGGGCACCATTTTTCACCTATTTTTCCATATAAATATCTTCCAGTTTTCTCCATAAACCTTCATACTTGATCCATAAAACTTTAAATTCATCCACAAAACCTTGGTCAAAGGTATAAATGTCATTGCTTTTTAATAAATTGAATTATGATATTTTTAAGGCATTTAAATTAAGGTTTTATTCAAAATTACAGAATTTGCTAACTTCCCATAATTTCTCCTAGGTTGGATACTTGCAGGCCAGCTGGGCATAAACTGAAAGATGGGGGAAGATCGTCGATGTCCAAGGATGGTTAAATTTCTAACAAACCTATGATATGGCTCTCACAGGTTTTGAGTCAACGTCGGTCAAAGACGACCACCTGTGCTGCCACTTAGCATAAAAACAAGACAGTTTCAATTTTGTCTATTTTGATGGAGCTGATGGAGGATCTCGAGGGTAGATAAAGATATTAGGAGCATATCATTATGAATCTCTCAGATTTGTAGCATTTCAGTTTTTAAAAAAATTGTATAAGTATTTGATTTGACAGAGGAAAAACTTCTTGGATAATAGACGTATGGTTTTGAAATAAAGATTCAGGATTCGATAAATTACTGTGTATGTCCATATTTATATGGTGAATGCGATTGAGTATTAAAGTTCTGTGATTTTCCTTGCATGTGTAAGCAAAGCATTGGAGGGCCCCCTTTGCCAAGCCTGCACACATATTTCTGCAACATTGTGCGTGGTATGTTTTAGCTGTGTTCTGTAGAAGTTGTTTTTTCCTATTACATTGCAGATCGAATTAGATTCTTTTGATGCATAGGATTTCATTACAGTATAGGGTTATGAGTTTTCTTAGTTGAAGGGTTAAACATTGTATTAGCAATTTCAATTTCAATCCTTTTATTAAACTATTGCGAATAGTTAAACATTGCGAATTGCTTTCTTGTAAGGGAAATCGATGGAACTCTCTGCTTTCAACAATAAGGTATTAGGCATTGTGATTCATGTTTAGGATTTAGGTTTTAGCATTTTAAATCTCAGAATATTTCATATTTGAATTGCTTATTAAACTAAGAAATCAAATGAAGTTGCTTCTGTAAGGGAGGTTTTGTATTTCAAAGTTATAGCATTCTAGCATTCAATAGATTTATTTCACAACTAAACTAAATTTCCAGTTAAGTCTAGCTCTGAGTCTCTATATTTGGGATATGCCTCTAAGTCTTACAAACTCCGGATTGACATAAACTTAAGGTCTCATTTACACCAGTAGATTGGAACCCAACAACAATGTCTCAGGGTCTTCTTCATACTGTTCCAATAACACCATCCTGCTCACACCTGGTGCTGCAGGTGGTGCTGCAGGTCCAGCAAGGGTCCAGCTGTAGCTAGGGTTTTACCCCTAGCTTGTGCCAATGAGCACCTACTAAGGAGAATGGACTCTGTTGATCTTTCATCCTTTCTCTCTGGGCAGACCCGGGCTGGCGGTAATCTTTTAGACCAACAGAACCCTTAGCTCACTGGCCCTTTCGGCAACAGGTCGCAGAAGCAACCTGAAGTCTCACCCGAAGTGATTCTAATGGGAGGCAGAAGACTCAAGTGTCCTCAGCCAAGTTCCGAGGCATCCAGGGTGGGTAAACCCTCCTTAACCCCTTTTACAGAAGCTGTCTATCTCATTCCATTACTCCGGCTACGCCTCTGTCTTATCGCAGTACGCAGGGAATGCGATAAGTCTTTCCCTATGTGAAACCGTCTAGCGATACCCAAGATATCGTAGGTGCGATATCTTCCCCTTCTAGTTCCTGCGGCACGCGAACTTTGACCGCTTCCTGGGTTAACAGGTGATCTTAGCTATTCTTATCCTGGTACTGCAGTTAGCAACAGCATTCAGCCTACAAGCCTAACCCTCACTACTGAACTCGACCCTTGATATCTCGCAACACGTAACTAGGTAGAACGTTACTTTGCGCAATGTCTAAATAAACCATTCATGCCTCATATTCAGTTCTTATTCGCACATTAACCTCTGTTTAACAATTATCTAGTTCGCCAAGAGATTAGTTACGATTATCGCACTTGTTATGCATCATTCAGAAGTTAACTGACGACCATGTACATTACTTATAACAGATTGAAGCATTCATATATAGCATAAACACGTGAATGAGAACAATGGCTACACAATTACAATAGTGCTACTTAGATAAGCATATTGATACTCCCAGGGCAAAGACTACGCCCAGGGGAACTGCGGTTCTTGTTTACAACTCTGGGGGAATGAACACAGCCCCGTTCCACTCTTTACAATAGTGGTCTTCTGGGAAACTCCACCTCAGTGGGAGCCCTTCTCTATAGACCTCTTTTCTCTTCTTGCCTTTACAGTGCACTCTCTTCCTCTCGCAATCCCAGCGGATTGCACTATCTCTCAACAGGTCGGCCCTTGTATTCTCAGGGATGTTCAGACTTGCAACAACAAAAGACTTGACTAGCATCTACCTGATGTCTCTATCGCTATGTGGCCAACCCCTTATCCTATAAAAAGACTACTATATATAGATGGCCCGAAGGTCTCATCGCAGTTACAAAACTGTGGGCCTTATCCCAACAGTGACTCAACCCTAACCACTTACAGTCAACTGGCTGTACTTCCATGGCCGCCTTCTGTCTTGTCGCCGCTTCCTGCAGTCCTTAGTCTTTAATGCATCGGCCCGTCGCTTCTTCTTGGTTCAAGCAACGCCGACTGTGGTCCTTCTTCTTTAATGAGGGTAGCTGAACCCTCTCTTCATCTCCGGCGCCTTTATTGCGGTGGTTGAGCTCTCCCTTCGGCCTCTTCTTTGTACCACATGCTTGACTTTTCTGTCCCTATCGCCGTGATTCCCGCCGGAATTTGCGCTACGGCGATATCTTTGTCTTACCGCCAAAATTGGTACTTTCCCTCCAAAATTAGTTATCCTTCCCAAAATTAGCAGCTTCCTAACTGCTGCGGAAGTTCTCTCCAACAACTCCCCTAACACTTACTTGTGGCTCGTCCCCGAGCCACTTGCAACAACAGCCTGATTCATTTGCCTAAGCTTATCCTTTGTTGCTCGTGAGATTGCTGCGAATTGTGCCTTAAGCGCTTTAATACTTTCATCCATGTGTGTTACTTCTTCCTGCGCTGCGCTGAGCAGCTCAGCGGTTACCAAGGAGTCCTCTGTGCCCTCAATGACTCCTTTACTTGAGGTGAAGCTTTTCACCTTTTGCTCCAGTTCATCAACCAGATGTGCGATGTTGCTTTCATGCGGGCTAACTTCGTTAGCCAGGTTGATCTGCTGTTCTCTGTATTTCTGCACCTGCTGCTGAATTTGTGTGATTTCTCCTTTCTTTCTTATCTTCGCAAGAGCACTCAAGCCCTTGTACTCTTCTTCAGCTCTTGCTATCGCATCTTCACAGTGCTTAATGTGCTGATCGAGCTGGGCTTTCTGTGGGAGCTCCTCTAGCTCCAGCCATGTCTTTGATGCATCTTCCAGGATGGCCTCTGCTGCTTCCACCCGACAGTGCATCTGTGTCTGTACAACTCTGAAAGCTTGCACTCGTGCTTCTTGGATTTCCTCTGGAGTAGGTGGCTTATTTGCTTCAAGTGCAGCAATCTTTGCTTCGTATTCTTCCTCCATCTTTCTCTTCTCTTCATCTAGAGCCTTTGCTCTTTCCGCTATTTTTCTGATCTTTTGAGTTATTTCTAACTCAGGCCTGATATCGCACTGCGGAAGCTCTGCTGCGATATTCTTTAAAACAAGAGAGACATCCTGCTCTCGCTGAACATATTGCATCAACTGGGCACTCTCTGCCTCATGCTGCGCCATGAGCTGCACCTTGTCGTGAGATAGCAAAACATTTTGCTCATATGTGACTTGTTCTCTGTGCCTCAGCTCCGTGCCTATCTGCTGGAAAATTTCATACAACTGATCCATAGGTACTTCTGGTAGGTTCACCTCAAGAGGATGAACCATCTGCACCTCCATAGGTACAGGGAACTTAATACTTCCTGGCGGTATACGAACAATGTTCGTGCGGTCCCTTGCAATGCTTTCTTCTCTGCTCTGCGAAGGGGGCTGCGAACTTTCTGCGACTGTAGTTGGAGCTGGCTGAATCTGCATGGAAGCAGTCTTCTCAGTGATTGCCTTCAACTCTCGCAATTTGTTGTCAAGGCTGATGCGCATACGATCCTGCGATGACTGAATCGCAGCGAATTTATCCCGCATCTTCTCCTGTATTCGGCTGGCGATGAGATCATACTCATCCTCTGTCATGACTGGTGCCTGCGGTTCGTCGGAAGTAATCGCCTTTGTTCTCTTCTTCTTTGCTCGCACCGGAGAAGGGCCTTCAATAGCCTTTCTCTTAGAACCCATTGTTTCTTTCTCTTTGTCTTTAGGATCTACCTCCTGAACATCTTCTGGATCCTCAGCTGGGGGATCAACTGGAACTAGGCCAGAGGATAGATCATCATACATTTGTTTCATGTCCTCGTCGAAACAGTTCTTAATGGTATCTTCGACCTGCTGGATTTCCATGCGATATGGGCCGGGGGCCCATTCGTTATGTTTCCTGAACCCTTTGGGTCTGATGTAGGTTTTATCCCTGTCGACCTTAAATTCCAGCTTGGACTGATAAAGATCAACGACCGGCGAGTCGACACGCGGAATCGTTGCGACGGATTCAAGCAATAGCGTATAATATTCATGGAATACCATTGCGTTATTCTTGTGCTTCTCTGGGTGATTACTCTCCCAAAGATTGGAGTACCTCGACCCTCTGCACGCCCCTGGTGCCAGCTGTGGAAACTGCGAATTGGGCGGCTCTTTCCATCCAATGAAAGCCATAAGGATCAGCAGCCACGAGAAGTGGAAGCTATGAAGTGGATCCTGCTGCGCCTGCGCACAGTCTTGAAAGAAACTATTTAACAAAAATAAACTCCAGTTGTAAGGTTTACCGTTTATGACTTCGATCGCTAGGCGGATAACTGAGCCTGTGACCTCCTTCGGCCTCACCTTGAGAAGGAGTTTTCCGGCCAACAGACTAACAGTAAACCGCAAGGCGTCATCCTGTATTGAATTGACATCGTAGGCGCGACCTCCTCTTTGCAGCTTATACTCCGCAACCTGCTTGGTTGAGAGCCTGGTATCCTTTGTGGCGCCATCAATATTTATCTGTGGGTCAAAACCAGTCTTCGACAGACCGGTAATGCGGTGAATGAGGTCAACATTGACATCTATTCGGTTACCCAACCATAAGTAACCACCATGCACGCATGAAAGTAGCGTCCGCACCACAGCATTGACCTCCGGGCCCCGTCCAAAGTGTGGGATCTCCAGGAGATTGAGCAGTCCCGACGGTACTAAATGGCTTACATGGTCCATGGGGACGAACTCATCGTGCTGTGTCCTTGGGTTCCTCTGAATCGTCATATAACGATCGCGGCGGAATTGTGGGTACAGCGTATAATCTCTCAGATTATAATCAGTAAACTTAACAGCATGCATATTCCCCCACAAGTTACCTTCTTCCTTCACTCGGTTATCCAGCGGCGGGAGTATGAGTTCATACTTAAAGTCTCTTGGAAGGACGATCGTTGGCGCATTCTCTACTCTCGGTGGGAAGTATAGGGTAGTGACTGTAACTTCTTCCGGAAGTTCCTGCTCCGGTTCCTCTGACTCTGTGCTATTCAGGGTCTCGCTACGTTCCATATTAGCTAAGGTTCTCGGCGACTGGCGTATGGTCGAAGAGCCAGCAGCAATTTTCTTTCCTTTCTCCGCCACAACTGAAGTCATAGCGCACTCAATTCCACCCCTTTGGAATCTCTGCAACACGTCTTCGAGAGGCTCGTCTGGCGCGAGGCGCCTTCCCCTGTGGTACTCTGGACTTCCTATGATTGCTAATCTTAATGCAAATCAGAGTCCGCAACTGTTTTTGATTTCCCTGCTCAGACTCTGCTAAGAATACGTTTGGCTCGGCTCAGCTGCGCTCAACTCTTTTGGTGAAAATGACTAAGTAGCCCCGTGCTTTGAATAGGACATGTATTTATCCTACGGCGGAATTTCAAATGGCAACGGACCAGTAACTGGACCCGTTGGCGACATTTAATGTATAGACAAGACAGCACCCCGCGCCTATTTATTGCAAATGCCGTTTGAAATTTTGCTGGGAAACTGTGCGCCGGAGTGGTGTCGCATCGGATTTTCCAAATCTAGAAGAATCGTCGTACTGCTGCCAAATCTTAGTACAACAGATACTTGTCAGCCGTGCAGTTAATGCTTGTCGGATGGCGAAGTGACTAGCCCTCTGATCAATTCAAAATTTGATATCGCATCAATCTGTTTTCTGTCCTCTGCGATACGATATCACATCGTCTGGAAGTGGAAAGTGCCAAAAACTCGCCTCATATCAAAATTGTCGCAACCACCAGGAAAACTGGCTGCGAATTCTTACCTGAAGTATTTCCCGGTGTAGACTCCTTAGGGTGCGATGCTTCATTTCAACTCCACTGAGCATCTGCACCACTAGCTTCCTTTCTGGGGTAGGACTGGGAGGTGGCATGGCCTTCGCGATACAGCTTAAGCCGACTACCATTGATCAAGGTAGGAAGAAACTCCCCACTCATAGTACGAAGCTGTATAGCACCTCCATCTGTTATTTGCTGGATTTGATATGGTCCTAACCAATGAGTTTTGAATTTTCCAGGGAACTTTATAAACTTACTGTCATAAAGGAGTACCAAGTCTCCAAGCTGAAAGGTTTTGTTCTTGATATGCCTATCATGCCAAGCTTTTTCTCGTGCTTTCTGCACTTTTTGATGGAATCCTGCGATAAATCTGTCTTCCTCCAGATTGAGCAGCTGTGCCAATCTCTCCTCTAAAGTATCAGAATCAGCCATCTCTGTAAGCTGAGCAATCCTTAGACTGGGTAAGATGTATTCCATAGGCATAACAGCCTCTTGTCCATATACCAGGCTGAAAGGTGTGTGCCCTGTTAGTTTCTTACACGTGGTCCTGTAAGCCCATAATACAGCATTAACTCTGAGGTCCCAATCATCCCTTTGACTGTTACAAATCTTTGTAAGAGCATGTTCTAATATCTTATTGAAAGCCTCCACCGTACCATTAGCTTGAGGGTGGTAAGGTGTACTCTTATGGTGCTGTATTTCAAATTCCTCTGTCAAGGCTTCTATGGTGCTATTCAAAAAATGTGTGCCTTGATCACTCATCAAAGTCACTGGGCATCCAAATCTAGTGATGATGTTTTCAAAAATAAATTGTGCTGCTGTAGCAGCATCACAATTCCTGACTGCTTTTGCCTCAGCCCACCTGGTGAGGTATTCTGTTGCTGTAATTATATATCTCGCACCAGTTCGTTTTCCTGGGGGGTTAATAGGACCCACGAAGTCTATGGCCCACTTATCGAATGCGCGTAGCGTTATCTGTGGTCGCAACGGCATTTCATCTCTTCTGGAGGGATTTCCTGTCCTTTGGCAGATATCGCATGATCTGCAAAACTCTTTACTGTCTTTATGTAATGTAGGCCACCATAGTCCGGCTGCTAGGATCTTCTGAGCGGTCGGCTTCCCTGCGAAATGGCCTCCTGCGATGCCCGAATGTGCTTCCTTAAGAATGGTCTGTTTCTCGTGGGGCATAACGCATCTGCGCAAGATTTCATCTGGTCCTAACTTATATAGGTGTCCTGCAATCAGGGTGAAGTCTGCTGCTTTCACCACTAATTGTTTCTTTTGTTGCTTGGTAAACTCGGGTGGTGCCCACCCTGTAGTAAGGAATTGAATTATGTCTCCATAATATTCATCTGCGACCTGAATGGAGAATAATTGCGCATCAGGCAAGTTGTCCTCTAAATTACTTGGTTCTTCACCTGAGTCTAGCCTTGACAGGTGATCAGGTCCTGCATTTAGTCTTCCTGGCTTAACAATGATTTCGAAATCATATTCCTGGAACAACAATAGCCATCTGCATATTCTTCCCCCTAACACTGGCTTATTGACCAAGTACTTTAATGCAAAATGGTCGGTGAACATCTTGAACGGGGCACCCAATAAATAGTGCCGAAATTTCTGTAAGGCATACACCATTGCTAACCCTTCTCTCTCTGTGGTGGTGTAATTCTTCTCAGCTGTCGATAGTCTCCTGCTCGAATATGCGATAGGGTGGTCAATACCCCCTTCGCCTGGTTGCGTGAGAATAATGCCCAGTGCGATGCCAGATGCATCCACATGAACATGAAAAGGCTTGTTCCAATCTGGAAATACTAGAATAGGTGCTGTAACCATTTTTTCTTTTAGAGCGTCAAGACTCTTCTGACATTCCTCATTCCACTGAAATTTGATATCCTTCTTCAATAGTTTCTCCATTGGTGCGGTAATCTTGGCATAACCTTTGATAAACTTTCTGTAGTACCCAGTATGACCAAGTGTAGTTCTCAGCTGCTTTACTGAGTTAGGTGCTGGTAAATTGACGATGATGGCGATCTTCGCAGGATCTACCATCAAGCCTTGTCTGCACACAATGTGACCCAACAACGTACCAAAAGGCGCACAAAATATACATTTTTTTAAGTTAAGGGAAATCTGGTGCTGTCTACATTTTTCAAACATTAATCGCAGGTTTCCTATGTGCTTCTTGACTAGTCCAAATACAGTCCAATCATCAAAATAAACTTCTAGAAATTGATGGATGTATTCCTTAAAGACAGCAACAACTACTCTAGAAAAAATTGCTGGGGCATTCTTAAGACCAAAGGGCATTACCGTATACTGAAAGGAGCCCCATTCTGTCGCAAATGTGGTCTTGTGCCTGTCGTCTGGATGGATTCTTATCTGGTGATAGCCTGAAAAGCCATCAGTAAATGAATAGATTTCTTGTCCTCCAACATTGTCTAAGACTTCATCAGTGAATGGTGTCGGAAATGGGTCATGCAGCGATGCATCATTCAGTTTGCGCAAGTCGACACAGATCCTGATGTCTCCTTTTGTTTTCTTTTCTTGTACTACCATGGGACTAACCCACTCACTTTCTTCAACAGGTTCAATGATGCCTGCTGCTAGCATCTTATCTATTTCATCTTTGACTTTTGCTTTATACCGCGGATTCAACCTGTATGGGCGTTGCTTAACCGGCTTAGCGTCCTCCTTAAGCGGTATTCTCATGACTCCGAGGTCACCCACTATTCCCTTCATTTCTGTAAAGTTGGTAGGAAATAGGTCCTGATACTCATGTAATAGGTCTGTGATTTGGCCAATTGTCTCATCATCCCAATAATCTCCAATAGAGGCAAACTTAGGGTCTGTTTCTGTGCCAATATTGCTCTTTCTAATCTTGATTGGTTTTGTTACAGCTGGGATTTCTAAGTGCGGTCCTTCAACTTCACGTGTACCTTCTGTTTCTGCGATATTGATACTGCGAGGATCTTCATCCTCATCGCTTGAGTCTTGTGCGCAGTTGTAACATTCTAGTGCATGTTCCATCTGGATAGCCCACTCGGGTTGCGAATCCGCTGGTAATGGGCAATCCTCAAATATTTTAGTCTTTATGATCTTCAAGGCCCGATCAATGCTTGGATGCTCAGATTCAAAACTGAACGTGACCAAAAAGTTTTCAATCATAATAGGCCATGAGATAGTTCCTTTTCTTAGCTCTGTTTCTGTATACCAGTTCCGTGGAACTGTATCCAGTGTATGGATAAACAAATGAACCCATTCTTCTGCTGGAATCTCTAGCCAACTCTGTTCACAGTTCATAATGTGTGCTCTGGGATCACTCTCCCCTGTATATTTCCGCTGTGTACAGTCTCTTTCTTTAGAGAATCTAATGCGCATCAATCTCTTACAATCATACCATGATGCGATATATTCCTTGTGTGTGTACCACCATCTTGCAGGTGTGGCTCGAACTGCAAGGTCAAAAACCTCCATCCTCTGCTCTTGAGGAATCTCTTGTTCAAACTGCTGCAAAAAATCATTGACATCTGCTAGTCCATCAAAAGTTGGAATATACCTGTTTTCTGTCCCAATCCATCGCAGTGATTTAGTCATGAATGCGCATCTGCGAATAGAGACTTCGTGGAGTCTATTTTGCCAATTTTCTAAGCCAACATCTGAATCTGATGTGCAAGAGCTATCACATCTCCAGCTGATATGTCCATCAGCTGTAGGATCAATGTAGTCTGTCTGATTAGAAGTCATTTGGTACAAATTTTCCATGTTATGCACCTCCTCTTCTGCTTTGATTGGCTCAATGTAGCGAGGACCCTGTAAAGGGTCTAATGGTGCGATAACCCGGACTTGAGCATCTTCAAATGTCATCTGCCTTTTCTTTAAGTTGATAACAGCCTTGTTATCAAAAGCCCAATCAATACCTAATAGAGCTGGATAGGGTTTGGTGTCACCAATAATTTCTATAATCTCAAAATCGGCATATGTGTGAACTCCGTCGATGTCCACTGGGACATGCGATAGGCGACCCATCGGTGATATTCTCTGTTGATTAGCTAGTCTGAGATGGATAGGGGATCTGCTTAGTTTTGGACTTCCCATCTGTTCCCATGTCTGTTTAGTCAAGACATTTACTTCTGAACCTAAGTCTAGGATAACCTCATCCATTTCAAATAGTCCGATCTGCGCTGTGAGCCTCATCTCTCTTCCTGTCCTTGTATGGCCCATTATATGGTGAATGGTGCGCTGTGTATTGCTCACAGAAGGGATCTGTTGACATTGGTCAATAACTTTTTGAAGTTCCTCTACAGCTTTCCCATTTCTTAGAAGTTTCAAACAACTCTGCAAGAAGGACTGTACACTCCCGGTCAATTCCTCTTCGTCGCATCTGCCAGATGTGCTAGCCTGTGGTATCTGCGTAGTACTAACATCCTGCGGTGGTTTCCGTGGTATACCCTGAGATGGTAATAATAGTGATCTGGGCGGTGTCTGTTCAGGAAAGGAAGTCTTAGTTTGTTGAAATGCCTCCTTATTCTTCTGTAGATCAAGTGGGATAGGTTTTCCTGGAGCTTTGCGCACCCACTGCGTTCCTGTCGTTTTTTCCACGTCCTGCGATATGTTGCTCGTAGAGAGGCCACTGCGAGTTACAATATTGACCCGTGGTTCGGTTTCGTTCTGCTCAGCAGCGATAAACTGGATAGTCTGATTGGTTGCTGGCTTGGCGTCCTTTATCTTAGCTATCAGTATGGGACATTCCTCTATTGTGTGATCATAAGATTTACAATACTTGCACGTTGTAGTAGGGTTCTGACAGTCTCTAGCGTAATGTCCTGTGCCTCCACAGTTATAACAGGTGATAGTTCCACGGCCACGGCCAGATTCGTAGCCTCCTCCGCGTCCTCGGCCTCTAAAATTTCCTCCACGGCCTCCCTGATTCGGATCAGTTTGTGCACGTACTGCTGGTCCGGATGCTTCTGACTGAACTCTGTAGAGGTCGTGCTTCCTTTCTATCATTAACTCATAAGCTCTACAATTGTTTTCGTCATGTCCCACAGATTTACAGAAGTTGCAATATAGGTTCTTTGGTGTCTGCACATATTTCTGAAGGAGAGGGCATTCCTGAGGACTGTGTCCTCTGGTTCTACAAATCTCGCACCATGGCCCCTGGTTCTGCATCAACGGGTTAGGAGCTCCACTGGCGATATAGTCAGCAAAGACAGGGCAGTTATCCTTACTGTGTCCCTGCGCTTTACACTTAGTGCACCAAATTTCATGCGCAACCTCCTTTCCTTTCTTAATTTCATGCAGCTGTAAGGTGAGGTTAGCTAGCTGATTTTGCAGATTAGTGATACCGGTGCTAGTTTCTGCTAGAGGTGAAGCCTCTAGTTTCATTGCCATTTCTAATGCTTCATCTTGTGTATTTAATTTCTGTTGCATTAGCGGAAGTCTGATGTGTGGTAATATTGCTGCGATAAACCATTCTTTATGCTGTTGAGGCGCAAGCTCAAAGCTTACCTGATCAATGAGGGTCTTGAATCTCTGGTCAAAATCCCAAACCGTCTCCGTAGGCAATTGTTTAATATCTTTAAGTTCTGCTATGCATTGTGACTCGGATTTAGGTTTTTTAAACTCTTTAATCATAGCAGTTCTAACCTGTGCAAGCGTTCTGTTATGGCCAGTGGTATACTTCATATACCAAGTTAATGCTCTTTCTCTAAATGTGGTGGCCAGCTGAACAAGCTTGACATTATCATCTTGTATTTGCTTAATGGTCCATATGGCTTCGCATAAGAACCAGTGTTGCTCAGGGTCCTCCGACCCTGTACCTTTGAATGTTGGTAGCTTCATATCATCTCCCATTCTGCTTCTAGATGGTGGGTTCTGGTTTGCTGTATGACTACCACTCGGCTGTGTAGATGTGGAGGTGTGTAGCGGTAGTATTCGCTGTATAAGAGCTACTGGAAGGGGTTCCTGCGGGATTATTCTGAGTTCCGACTGGCTTTTGAGGAGTCCTAGGATTCTGACTCTGCTGTCTCGGGTGATCTGAACTGTCTTCTTCAGAAGAAGATGACTCGTTGACTCTATATCTTTTACCACTACGTGTATGTCCAAGATACTCGTAATCACTTTCAGAGTCTACTGACATTACAATATCATGCTACAATTCATCTGAGAGTATATCCAGTACTCCTTTTTCATATAGTAATTGCTTAATGGACAGACTTAGAGAATTTAGGTACTTACCGCGATAACCCTTGAAGAAGTACCGTTCTGCTGCGCTGAAACTCTTTCTCTGATCAACCGCGAACTCTGTGATGAAGCCCTCCAGCAGACTCGTAAGCCATAAGTCTACTGCGCGTGAGATGGGGTTATCGACACCCTTCAAGGTCTGAATCAGCTCTGCTGTCCAGACAACTTCTCGACTCTTCTTGACACCGCTGTTGTCAACAAGCTTTGATAACCAACCATATAACTCAATAGCATAGGTTACGAAGAATATCTCGTGAAGATCTGTAAAAATGTGCTTCTGTAGCCAAGCCTCAGTGCTCAGTCTAGGATTCTTGTTTTCTTTTGCAGCAAACTCTCTTTCTTTTGACTCAACCCACTGGTTAAGTTCTTGCTTGGTAGGATGCCAACAGAACATCAGCTCAATGTGTTCAAACCGGCAACGGAACCATTTGTTGATCTTTCATCCTTTCTCTCTGGGCAGACCCGGGCTGGCGGTAATCTTTTAGACCAACAGAACCCTTAGCTCACAGGCCCTTTCGGCAACAGGTCGCAGAAGCAACCTGAAGTCTCACCCGAAGTGATTCTAATGGGAGGCAGAAGACTCAAGTGTCCTCAGCCAAGTTCCGAGGCATCCAGGGTGGGTAAACCCTCCTTAACCCCTTTTACAGAAGCTGTCTATCTCATTCCATTACTCCGGCTACGCCTCTGTCTTATCGCAGTACGCAGGGAATGCGATAAGTCTTTCCCTATGTGAAACCGTCTAGCGATACCCAAGATATCGTAGGTGCGATATCTTCCCCTTCTAGTTCCTGCGGCACGCGAACTTTGACCGCTTCCTGGGTTAACAGGTGATCTTAGCTATTCTTATCCTGGTACTGCAGTTAGCAACAGCATTCAGCCTACAAGCCTAACCCTCACTACTGAACTCGACCCTTGATATCTCGCAACACGTAACTAGGTAGAACGTTACTTTGCGCAATGTCTAAATAAACCATTCATGCCTCATATTCAGTTCTTATTCGCACATTAACCTCTGTTTAACAATTATCTAGTTCGCCAAGAGATTAGTTACGATTATCGCACTTGTTATGCATCATTCAGAAGTTAACTGACGACCATGTACATTACTTATAACAGATTGAAGCATTCATATATAGCATAAACACGTGAATGAGAACAATGGCTACACAATTACAATAGTGCTACTTAGATAAGCATATTGATACTCCCAGGGCAAAGACTACGCCCAGGGGAACTGCGGTTCTTGTTTACAACTCTGGGGGAATGAACACAGCCCCGTTCCACTCTTTACAATAGTGGTCTTCTGGGAAACTCCACCTCAGTGGGAGCCCTTCTCTATAGAACTCTTTTCTCTTCTTGCCTTTACAGTGCACTCTCTTCCTCTCGCAATCCCAGCGGATTGCACTATCTCTCAACAGGTCGGCCCTTGTATTCTCAGGGATGTTCAGACTTGCAACAACAAAAGACTTGACTAGCATCTACCTGATGTCTCTATCGCTATGTGGCCAACCCCTTATCCTATAAAAAGACTACTATATATAGATGGCCCGAAGGTCTCATCGCAGTTACAAAACTGTGGGCCTTATCCCAACAGTGACTCAACCCTAACCACTTACAGTCAACTGGCTGTACTTCCATGGCCGCCTTCTGTCTTGTCGCCGCTTCCTGTAGTCCTTAGTCTTTAATGCATCGGCCCGTCGCTTCTTCTTGGTTCAAGCAACGCCGACTGTGGTCCTTCTTCTTTAATGAGGGTAGCTGAACCCTCTCTTCATCTCCGGCGCCTTTATTGCGGTGGTTGAGCTCTCCCTTCGGCCTCTTCTTTGTACCACATGCTTGACTTTTCTGTCCCTATCGCCGTGATTCCCGCCGAAATTTGCGCTACGGCGATATCTTTGTCTTACCGCCAAAATTGGTACTTTCCCTCCAAAATTAGTTATCCTTCCCAAAATTAGCAGCTTCCTAACTGCTGCGGAAGTTCTCTCCAACAGACTCCTTAGTAGCAGTTCAATAATGATTAAATGATTAAGCTAAAACAACAATTAAATTACTTCTAAAATATTGCATGAAACATAAACATCAAATGAAAAGAATGACTTTTTCTATTAATGTTACCTTTAGTGTCAAGGTTGATGAAGCCCTTTGCAGTGTCCAAGAGGATGCTCCAAGCTTCAGAATGCTCCTTTCTCCTTCTCCAATGTTGGGGATGGGCCAAAGGTGGCTCTCAAGGTGAAAATAGTTCAAAGGTGAACTACGGTTTCGAGAGAGATTTTGGCAGAGTAAGGGTGCTTGTGATTGTGGATATGGAATAATGGATCTCCATCACCTATTTATAGTTTTTTGGTGGTGGAGTGCTGACCCATGGTTTTAGGAAACACATAGTTTTGGGCAGCTGTATAGGGTTTTTTACTCCTTTTCCTCATTATTTTATATTTTTTATTCCCTTTTTAGGGGATTTTTGCTATTTTTGGAGGAAAAGGGGGTTTTTTGGCCTTTTTTAGGCTATTTTGATGGTTTTATGGCCTTTTGGAGGCTTTTTAGGCCTTTTGGAGGCTTTTTAATGGGATGTTTTGGGAGAAATGGTAGGAAAATGGACAAATGAGCCATATAATGTGGTAATGAGGTAGTGAACACTTTTTGGGTGTTAACATATTGCCCCCTGATGTGCGAGGTCAGGAGCTAATCGTATGGCCGATGGACATCATAAGTCATGAATGGTTTTCCTGGGATGTGGAGAGAAGAGAAGAAACAAACTGAAGCCCGGAACAACGATCCCGAACAACTGCAAGGACTGAAAGTACATAACCTCAATAATGGATGAGGAATCATCTGATCATATGGACGAGGCGGGCATTCCCATGCTCGTATCAGGATATAACATAACAATAACAATGGGGTCCAAAAAAATGGGGACCTGAAATATACATGACCTCAAATACTGACTGAGGAATAATCTCAATAAATGGACGAGGCGGGCATACCCATGCTCGTATTAAGATACATAAACATAACTGTAAGGCCCGAAAAGGGGGACCTGTAAGATACATGACCACTGTGTACATCATAAGAGTCCAGAGGGGACTCAAATCTGGGACATACTGCTGAGCTGATCATGTGTGAACTGGATAAATGGTGCACTTGGAACAATCAACAGTTCTACTGAGTGTGGTACCAAAGGAACTGATGAACTGCTGGATCATAGTGACTGGGGTCAAACTCTCCATGGTACACGGAACTGGAACGGATCTGGAACTGAAACTGGGTACTCAAGGAAGCATAGAACTGGATGGCTTCCGAATACAAACGCCAACGCAGCCCGGACATCCACAGGAACATATAACTGGCCGTTACGAAGTGACTCACCAATGGGCTAGAGTCGGGGGAAATCCGGGGTCTTCGACGAAAGACTGATGGGATATAATCCTACGCGATCCTCAACGATGCGATCAAGTTGCTGAAGTCGAGCATGTGAGGAACAACCACTCGGAGAGGCAATGATGTCTCCTCTCAGAATGATCCGTAGGCACTTACCACAGATGGTGATAAGTCCAAGGCGTAGGGACCTCTGGGCCTATCCTCTGGAATAGAGGAGCTGTCGTCGACAGAGGGAGACCTGCAACTATCAAGGCAATGATGTTTCCTTGATAGGAGCGCGAGGTACAAGACCGAAATGTGATAGTGCTGATGGCAGAACTGATAAACTGTGGGGGGACAACTGGGCAAGTAGAGCGGGTTGACTCAAACTTCCTTTGTTCAGAGTATGATAATTGGAATGATCTGGTAGCATATGAAACTGGCTAAGGGGAGATGGATCATAGCTGTATTGGATCGGGGAAGGTTACTGGGCTGAGGGAGACTCAAGCTGTGGTACAATGGCAGGAGATTGCAGAATACTCTGAACAAAGGCGACCTGATTGGGGGTGCTGCCGAGATGATAGATCAAAGTGCCAAGAGGCACGGGGGAAAAACTTCTTCATGGGTTTAAGGAACTAGAAGAAGTGTGTGTAAAATGGTACTGTCGTGTGGATTTTACGAGCCCAGGACAGTTCATGCTCGTGGTTGCTTTCAATTTTAAGGAGTCTGAAAGCAAATAAGAAGACTCTGAAATGATGGAATGGTACTGTCGTGTGGATTTTACGAGCCCAGGACAGTTCATGCTCGTGGTTGCTTTCAATTTTAGAGAGTCTGAAAGCAAGTAAGAAGACTCCAGGGGGTTGCTTTTTCGTAGATTTAGTCTCCAAGGCCCAAAGAAGCATAAAAGGATGCAATGAAGAACTCTTCTAGCCGGTGTGACTAGAGTATTCCTTTTTCGTAATTAGTCTACCAGGTCCGGAAAAGGGTTAAACTTATACCAGATAGATGCCCTTTCAGGTAATTTAACGAGCATGAAAGGAAGCAAGATTGCTCGGCGATCTTTTCATTCTTTTAGGAGTCAGAAAAGAGCTTAACGGAAACTCCCTAAGTGCCTTTTTCGTAAAGGATTTGTCCGGCCCGAAAAAGGGATAAAATTATACCGAACAAAAGGAATGGCCAGGCAAGGAGGAAGTGTTCAATCAAGGTTTAGTAATGATGACCAAGAACGAGGGTAGGTGGGAACACTGATGGACCTCCGTGCGGGGTAGATGAAATGGTGGCAAAATAACGAAACATTTGCAGTATGACAGGAGTGAATGGCTCATGTAAAAATGTGGAACAATCCGATGGCGGCCGATGTGGTGCGCAAATCGAGGCAACAAGGTGTTTGGGACACAATGTTAAAATTGTACCAAGTGAGAGCGAGAAATGATCTCAAGCATCATCACGAGCTCGGAAAAATGAATCCGGCGATATAAAGGATGTCAAAAACGGGTAACGGCCGATGTGGCACGCACACCGAGGTGACGAGGGCATTTTGGAAAAAATACCCTAAAAATATGGGGGTGAGAGCTAGAAATGATCTCAAGCATCATCACCAGCTCGGAAAAATGAATCCGATGATATAAAATATGTGAAAAACGGAGAACGACCGATGTGGCACACAAACCGAGGCGACTAGTGGCATCTGGACACAATGTTGATATTGGTCCGGGTGAGAGCGAGAAATGATCTCAAGCATCATCATGGGCACGGAAAAATGAATCCGACAGTGCAAATGGTGCGAACAACGAAGGTCATAAAGACTCCGAAATGGTCAAAGGAAAGAACTATGCATATCAAATCAAATCTACAAGTGATATGTGACCTCAAAAAATGGTTGAGATCACAAATGTGAAAAAGTGAGCAGGGTTAATGACTTGCCCCCATGCTATGTGCATGGGGTGTGTGATTATGGATCACATATGTGTGGGTTTGAACAATGGGTTCATTGACGTGCTGAGATAGATGTGATGGGGGAGGTTCAAAATGATTGATCATGCCCCCTATCCCAGGGTCGAGGGAATCTATTATGCCCCTTGACTCAGAGGTGTCAAGGTAGTGCTCTTTGATGGCGGGGTCAAGACCGGGCACTTCGGTATAGGACCAGGCAAAGACATCACGAAATTCTCTGAAAAGGTGTATGTAGTCCTCAATCTCTTGTTTACTGCAGAATGCTCCTAAAGTGATGAGTTCAGGGGCACGTCCTGGGGCAGCGATATCAACTTGGATGACAGGTGAGATGTTGGCCATGTTACCTTCCTCGAAGGCATCAGGAGCAGGAATGGGGTCCTTAAACCAGTCGACCTTGGTGGGGAGGAAATCTTTGGATTCAACCGCGTATTGGGTAGCGGAGCGAGAGGAAGACGCTTCTGGGATGAAGTAGGAACGATGATGCATATCATCCCAGGGATACTCTGGGGCAGTAAGGGCCTCAAGAATTTCCTCATCGGTACGGAAAGTTTGCATCGTCAAATCGGTTGACGAGGGGGAAGTGGTGGAAGAGATCATATAGATGGTATTAACCTCTCCGGAAGGTGAAGAGTCTGGGGGGTAGATCTCCTCAATGGTAGGTGGTGCCGTCTCAAGATCCAGATTGTTCATCTCATAGAGAGCTGCTCTGTAATCCGGGAGATCGGGACAATGATGTGAATAATGCCCGTAAATACCGCATATGGCGCAGGAGTGGTTGGTACGTAGGGACTTATCTTTAGGCTTAGGAGTGGGGTTTAGTTCGACAGTTGGGATGTTGGGGTCATCGTCGAGCGTCTGCATATGCTTCTGCAATGCTGGTAACTGTGGGAATTGGTGGGTCGCATGGCCCAACTCGTCGCACAGCGAGCATTTGGGAGGAGCACGGAATACTGGAGTGTTTTTTACTGTCTTGGGAGGTGGGACAGCAGTGTAAGGTTGTGGGCCTCTGCCCCCAGTGGGTTTGGGAGGAGGAGGGGGAGTCGTGGAGGACGAAGGGGTAGAGACACCAGGAGGTGGCTGAGAGGTAGTAGCCATGGGTTGCACCGGTTGGAGGACGACATCTGGTGTCGGCGGGCGAACGGGAGGCGAAAGATACCAGACAGGTAATCCCAAGGTTAACCCCAGGAGGCTAAGGGTAGCCATAACCGGGGCGCTTACTACTCCTGATGGAGGGAATAGAAAGGGGATGGTATGGATCGGTGTAACACCAATGTGGCTAGGTACCAATGGTGGTTTTGGCAACAAGGGTGGTTGAGTGTTAGGTGGTAGGTTGTCATGGGACAAGGTACATAAATCAGACATTTCGGGCGTAGATGACGGCGGAGGAATGGATTGAAAGGTGGAGGTCATCGGCGCGTCTGAGTAGAATCCAGGCCCCGTAGAGGAAACAAACGAGGTGGTGGCAGGAGAAACAGGTTGTTCAACCATGGGGAGAACATTTTCCGGTGCCGCCGGAGCACTGGGATCATAGTAGGTGAGCTGGTCAATCTTAACCACGCGTCCTTCATGGGGGAACATCATGGTGCGAAAGACAGAAGAGGCAACCGCCCGCATGGCATACATGTAGCTGCGGCCAAGTAGAAGGTTGTAATCCAATTGGGCATTGATTACCTCTATGTCAATAAGGACTGTTTTACCACCTAACTGGACTGGAACGTTGGGTAGAAGGCCTTGGGGCTGGGCCGAACGACCGTCGTAGGCACGTAACGCAGTGGTGGACTGCTGGAGAGGAGGGGATCCTAGCTTCTGCCATACAAATGTAGACATAACGCATGTGGAGGCACCCTCATCGATGATGCACCGATGGATAACAAGGTTCCTAACGGAGACAGTAACTTGGAATGCTAAGCTGGAAGGTAGGCATGGTTCAGACTGGTCTAAATCAAATGCCATCAAATGCGAATCAGTTGGGTCAATCCCCCCAATGGCAGAAAGTAAAGTCTTGCGCTGGGAAGGGCAGTTCTTCAAGACTTCTAACGCAGACATGGCTGCGGGAGATTGGGCTAGGTCGTCTACAATGTTGTAGTTTGATGTAGAACGCGCATTAGGGTTATTGTTGATTCGGCGAAGTGGGAAACGAGGTGCTTTCGCAGCGCCGTCTATAGGAGGCGGAGGTATACGTAACGCCTGATCGGTGGGATGGGCGTTAGTAGGTTTATCCGTGGGAGTGGCTTCAGAGGTGGAGCCATATTGGTTTCGACGGGTCTGTAGGTTGACGTCAGCAGATGACATCATCAGCAAGTGGTGGGTACCTGAGTCAAACATGGGTTGATCGGGGGCAGCGTAAGTGATCTGTTGTTGTTGGGGTTGCGCGTTAGCTTGAGGGGCCAACGGCTGAGTGTTCACCACGCCTTGGGTTGGTAAGGGGTTTTGCAGCACCAAAGGGGGTTGCTGAGGTTGGGGGGGGTTGGGCGGTGCTTGGGGAGCCGCATGCCCTTGGCGATGGGCCTCGTCAACCCAGAGCTGCCGAGCTCGCTCCAAGTGTGGGCAAGTGTGTGTGTAGTGTCCATAGACCCCGCAAATAGAACAAGGGTGGTTCGTTCGCAAATTGGGGTTTTTAGCCTGCTTGGGCGGGCGATCAGGGTTTTGATTAGCGGGGGCCGCGTTGTTGTTGTCAGGGGGATTCGCCGGTTGCCCAGCTTGGTCCGCAGGTTGGTTGTTCCCCCGATTACGGCCCTTGCCGCGGTTCTGTTGGCCCTGGTTTCGTTGGTTATTCTGGTTTTGCTGCGGGTTCTGTTGGGCGTAAACTTGCCCTTGGGCAGCAGGTGGATTCTGAGGTTGCGCAGGTGCTGGAGCAGGCTGCGGAGGATGATATGTAGGTTGAGGCTGAGCAGGTGCAGCAACTTGGGGGGGTTACTGATAGGACTGCGGAGCAGGTTGTGGATGTGCCGCAGGGGCTGCTTGTGGCGGATAATAAGCTGGTGGGGCTTGTGAAGGCGCAGGAGCTGAGGCAGCTTGCTGATGGTAGTAAGGCTGAGGGGCGACTGGAGGAGCATAAGCAGGAGTCGCATACCCGAAGCACTGAGGTGGACATGAGGGTCCATGGGAATGGTGATGTGTCATGGGAGCATATGAGTTGGTTGCTCCAGACTGGGAGGTAGCCCTCGACAGGTTGGGGCCAGGGGTAGGACGTGCTATAGAAAACGGTTGGGGATGCGAAGAAACACGGCCAATGATACCATCTGCAGCGTGGGATGCCCCCGGCGCATCATGCTGGGAGGACTCGCCGCGAGGGGCGTCAGGTATAATGGTATAAAGGTAACCCGATTGGGCGTAAATGAGGTCGAACTGTTGAGCCTTAAGGATGGCTTCTTCTTCAGACTGGGGTCTTTCTGAGGCCACATCCTTAGCGATAACTGGGAGAAGGGATTTGAGGAACCAATCTAGGAAGATACGGTCGTCAAGTTTGATCTTGCATAAGCTACGGCGTCGACGCCACTCATGGATGTGGTCCGTGATATGGGTAGCCGTGTTTTGTCTACAAGATAGAAGGATCTCAACGCCCGCGTCATAGCGAACGGGCAACTGGAAGAACTGCAGGAAGGTCGAGGCAAGGGAAGCAAAGGTGGCGTGGGTCCCATGAGGTTGCTCGATATACCACTTGGCTGCAGAGCCAGTGAAGGTACGCTGTAAGAGACGGAGGCGGACAGAGTCATCCACGATGGAGTTAGAGGAACACCATAGGTGGAAAGACATGATATGGTTTTGTGGGTCCTCACCGGCCTTACCCTCGAATTTAGGGATGTCAGAGGGTAGTTTGGTAGGCATATGAGGCCACATAGGGTCGTGTCGAATAGGATCATTGGTCAATCTGGCCAGGTCAGGTAGGTTGAGGCTAGCCATGAATGGAAAACTGGAAGAAGGCTGCGACACAGTAGTGCTATGGACCGAGTTGGGGCCAGTGCCCCCAAGTGGAGGGGCAAGATTTAGGGTGGTGCCCCCAAGTGGGGGGACTGAGGTAGTGAAGGATGGTCCAGCACCACCATTGGTAGTGTGAGCCACTGATGTAGTGGGGATAGGTATTCCCGCTGTGGGAATAGGGACCGTGAGGGGTACAGTAGATGGGTTCCCCATGGAGGTCATACCCAAAACAGGTGTAGTAACTGGTGTAGTGGTGGATGTGCCACCAATGGTCCCTATGACAAACGGAGTGGAAGTCATGCCAGCCATGGGGCTAGTAAGCGCAGTGTAAATAGGGTTCTCAGACTCTTCGTCAGAATCTGAGGTAAAGTAAGGTACGTCACTATCTGGTGACGGAGACCTACGTCGCTGACGAGTGGAGTCAAGTGACAAGGCTCTAGATCGGTGATGAGTGGTATCAACGGATGATGATCGGAATCTATGACGAGTGGTGTCAAGAGAACCGTGCTGTGGGGGCTCGCCCCTGAGGCGCCGAGAATGTCTCGAGGACTCAATGGTGACAGATGGTGTCTAGTCTCTGTGGGTTGAGGTGAGTATAAAAACAGCTCAAAAATCCTAATGCAACCGAGTGTGCAGAAGGAGAGCTAAAAAGCAAGGCACTCAGGCCAACAACCAACTCAAAACACCCACTGCAACAGCTGTGCTACAATAGGTGGAGTAACAACAAAGATGGTCAGAATACCAACAAGCAGCAGGTTTCCTAAAAAAAAGAAAAATGGTGGACTCACTAGACCAAAGGGAGGTAAAGGAGCATACAAACACCTAACTAAAAGTATTCTGACTTAACTAAACATATCCTCTACAAGGTGATGAAATCCAAGTCAGACAATATGAGTAGGAAAGCCAAGTGGCTATGATATCCCCCTACCGGGAGGGATACCGGGTAGTCAATCCTAGAAGAATGGCAACTAAGATACCTCGTTCATGACACGTCCAGAAAGGTGAATCTGCCGTTTAGTTCGTTGACCGCAATACCCCTATACAGGGATATCCCGCGAACCGCGAAAGGTAGCCCTTCGGTTACTGAATGGACTGCGGTATTCCACTCAGGCCTCCGGAACCAGTCTCCCGACTTCAACCCTCCTAAGGGAGAGGCCCTCTGATAAACTGGTCGTGACCGTGCCAAAAAGTACTAGGGGATTTTGGTTCCCTATTTGGACAACAACTATGTCTCAAGTGAAATAACCAAGGGGTGTTATTGGAAGCCTATCCCCCTGATCCTACCTAACTACAATGATTCTTTTATGTTCCCCAAGTGGGGTTAGAATGTTGGTTTAGTTAGGTACTTTTTAAGGCTCACTTGATTTTATGTGACAGAGTGTGTGCTCGTGAGGTAATGATCCCAAAAAATAGAAGTGCCACAAGGGGGGCAACTTCCAATCTATCAATAATATGGAAATTGAAAGTTTAACTTGCAAAATTTTCTGAATTTAAAAAACACTAAAATTTTTAAAAGAATTCTGTAAAGGGAACATAAATTATATTGCAGAAAGGCTGGTAAGGTAGTGAGGCTGCAGGTGGGACAGGGGGCTGTTCAGATGCAGAAAATATTGCAGCAAAAGGGGCTGGGCTCAAAACAGGAAAAGAGCAGAAATCAGACCGCGGGTCTGTGGAGAATTGGAACAGGCCGACCGCGGGTTTAAGGGAAACAGCGGCGGTCAGGTCGCGGCTATCGGGCCAACAGAGGCAGTCGGGACGCAGGAAACAGGGAAAAAGACGCAGTCGGGTCGCGGCAGAAGGGCTAACAGGCGCAGTCGGGATGCACGAAAGAGGCAGAAAGCCGCAGTCGCGACGCGGGAAAAAGGCCGACAGGCGCAGTCAGATCGCGGCAAACAGGCTGATTAGCCACGGTCGGATCGCAGGTAACAGACTTGAATCCGCCGGCAGGGCGTCGGAAGCAGTCTGAGAGCCGCGGTCGGATCGCAGGTAAAGGCCTGAAAGGCGCGGTCGGGACGCGACTGCAGAGGGAAAAAACGCGGTATGCAGCGGCCGAAAGGGACAGCCGAAAGGAAAAATTTAAAAAACGGAAACCAGAAATTCGAAAACTAGGGCAGTCGCCAAAACTGTAGCTAGGGTTTTACCCCTAGCTTGTGCCAATGAGCACCTACTAAGGAGAATGGACTCCTTAGTAGCAGTTCAATAATGATTAAATGATTAAGCTAAAACAACAATTAAATTACTTCTAAAATATTGCATGAAACATAAACATCAAATGAAAAGAATGACTTTTTCTATTAATGTTACCTTGAGTGTCAAGGTTGATGAAGCCCTTTGCAGTGTCCAAGAGGATGCTCCAAGCTTCAGAATTCTCCTTTCTCCTTCTCCAATGTTGGGGATGGGCCAAAGGTGGCTCTCAAGGTGAAAATAGTTCAAAGGTGAACTAGGGTTTCGAGAGAGATTTTGGCAGAGTAAGGGTGCTTGTGATTGTGGATATGGAATAATGGATCTCCATCACCTATTTATAGTTTTTTGGTGGTGGAGTGCTGACCCATGGTTTTAGGAAACACATAGTTTTGGGCAGCTGTATAGGGTTTTTTTACTCCTTTTCCTCATTATTTTATATTTTTTATTCCCTTTTTAGGGGATTTTTGCTATTTTTGGAGGAAAAGGGGGTTTTTTGGCCTTTTTTAGGCTATTTTGATGGTTTTATGGCCTTTTGGAGGCATTTTAGGCCCTTTGGAGGCTTTTTAGGCCTTTTGGAGGCTTTTTAATGGGATTTTTTGGGAGAAATGGTAGGAAAATGGACAAATGAGCCATATAATGTGGTAATGAGGTAGTGAACACTTTTTGGGTGTTAACACCAGCAAGGGTCTTTCTGAACATGTGTTCCTTAACCTCAAAATATGGAACCGGGGGCTTAACCTGCTTCTTCCTTGGTTGCCTTGCTTTCACTTTTACTAGTTGCGTCTCCGAATCTTCCACCTTTTGTCTCTTGATTTCTCTCTCACTTTCAGTTTCCATATCCATGGGATCACCATAATTATATTATGAGAATTTATCTGGAATGCTGGTGAGGGCTAGAGCTGCTGCAAGCTCTGAGTCCTTTCCAGGTGAACCAGAGGTTGAAGTTGTGCTTGCTAGTATGGAAGATAGAGAGCCTCTAGGTGGGTCGATGTCCATCTGACCCTTTTCTAAGTATTCTAGCCAACTGGTCCTTTTTGCCAGGCCAGGGAGCTCTAGATGCTCGTAGCACCTTCTGCATATTGCCTTCCTCCTCTCAGAGATTATGTGGTGAGGATTGTAATGTATTGCAGCTTTAGAGGAGAACCCAAATCGCTCATCATCATCTCAATGTTAGCAAGAGCTGCCTTATTTTGACAACAAAAGGACCTACTGCCCATGGGAAACTGATGTCAGTTGATTTCTTGTCCTTCAGGAAATTCTCACACTCCACCTTTAGCATCTGTCTTATGAATTCCAGGGTGAAGAACGTGGGAGTTAGGAAAATTAACAATACGTAGGGGGCATAAGAAAAACCATATACCCTGATTTACAATCCCACTTTTCATTAGGAACTAGTCCCCAACCCTCTTTTCCATAGAAGGTTGTAACAAATCTTTCATTTCAAGCAGGACTCTTGTAGCTAGGGTTTTACCCCTAGCTTGTGCAAATGAGCACCTACTAAGGAGAATGGACTCCTTAGTAGCAGTTCAGTAAATGTAAATTAAAATGCTAAAACAGAAATATAAATTACTCTAAACATGTGCATGAAATAGAACAAATAAGATGTAAAGAATGGCTTTTGTATTAATTTTACCTCCAATGTGAAGGTTGGTGAAGCTCTGGCAATGTCCAAGAGGGTTGCTCCAAGCTCCAACTTGCTCCTTCTCTTTCTCCAAATGATGGGAATGGGCCAAAAGGGGATCTCAAGGTGAAAGTAGCTCAAGGGTGAGCTAGGGTTTCAAGAGAGATTTTGGCAGAGTAAGGGTGCTTATGACTGTGGATATGGAATGAGGCATCTCCATCACCTATTTATAGTTTTTTGGTGGTGTAGTGCTGGCCCATGGTTTTGGGAACCATATGGTTTAGGACAGCTGTATAGGGTTTTCTCCTCCTTTTCCTCATTATTTTATATTTTTTATTCCCTTTTTAGAGGGATTTTGCTATTTTAGAGGAATTTTGTATTTTTTTGAGGAAAAAGGGGTTTTTTAGCCTTTTTAAGGCTTTTTTGATGGTTTTGTGGCCTTTTGGAGGCATTTTAGGCCTTTTGGAGGCTTTTTAATGGGATTTTTAGGGTTTTTAAGGGAAATATGGTAGGAAAATGGACAAATGAGCCATGAAAGGGGGTAGATGAGGTAGTGAACACTTTTTGGGTGTTAACAGACTGCCCCCTGATGTGTGAGGGCAGGAGCTCATCGTATGGCCGATGGACATCATAAGTCATATATGGTTTTCCTGGGGTATGGAGAAGAGAAGAAACAAACTAAAGCCCGAACAACGATCCCGAACAAACTACAAGAACTAAAAGTACATAACCTCAATAATGGATGAAGAATCATTTGATCATATGGACGAGGCGGGCATTCCCATGCTCATATCAGGATATAACATAATAATAACAATGGGGTCAAAAAAAAATGGGAACATGAAATATACATGTCCTCAAACAAGGAATGAGGCAGAATCTCAATATATGGATGAGGTGGGCATACCCATGCTCGTATCAAGATACATAAAAAGAACTGTGAGGCCCGAAAAGAGGGACCTGTAAGATACATAGAGAACCACTGTGTACATCATAAGGGTCCAGAGGGGACAAAAATCTGGGACATACTGCTGGGCTGACCATGTCTGAGCTGAAGAACTGATACACTGGAATGATGACAGTGCTACTGAATGTGGTACCAAAGGAACTGATGAGCTGTTGGATCAGAGTGACAAGGGGTACACTCGCAATGGTACACTGAACTGGAATTGATCTGGGACTGAACTGGGTACTCAAGGAAGCATGTAACTGGATGGCTTCCGAATACAATCGCCAACGCAGCCCGGACATCCACGGGATCATATAACTGGGTGTTCCGAAGTGACTCACCAATGTGCTAGAGTCGGGGGAAATCCGGGGTCTTCGACAAATAATGGTAGGGATGTAAATCCTGCGCGATTCTCAACGATGCGATCAAGGTGCTGAAGTCGATCATGTGAGAAACAACCATTCGGAGAGGCAATGATGACTCCTCCCAAAATGGTCCGTAAGCACTCACCACAGATGGTGATGGGTCCAAGGTGCAGGGGCCTCTGGGTCTATCCTTTGGAATAGAGGGGCTGTCATTGACAGAGGGAGACCTGCAACTATCAAGGCAATGATGTTTCCTTGACAGGAGCGCGACGTGGAGAACCAAAATGTGATAGTACTAATGGCAAGACTGACAAACTGTGGGGGGACAACTGGGCATGTAGAGTGGGTGGACTCAAACTTCCTTTGTTCAGAGTACGATTGACGGGGATGATCGGGTAGCATATGAAACTGACTGGTGGGAAAAGGATCATAGCTGTAATGGATCAAGAATGGGGACTGGGCTCAGGGAGACTCAAGCTGGTGTAAAGTGGCAGGAGACTGCAGAATACTCTGAACAAAGGCGACCTGATTGGGGGTGCTGCCGAGATGATCGATCATAGTGCCAGGAGGCACGGGGGGGGGGGGGGGGGGGGACTTCTTCGTGGGTTAGGGAACTAGAATAAGTGTGTGTGACATGGTACTGTCGTGTGGATTTATACGAGCCCAGGACAGTTCATGCTCGTGATTGCTTTCAATTTTAAGGAGTCTGAAAGCGATAAGAAGACTCTGAAATGATGGAATGGTACTGTCGTGTGGATTTTACGAGCCCAGGACAGTTCATGCTCGTGGTTGCTTTCAATTTTAGAGAGTCTGAAAGCGATAAGAAGACTCCAGGGGGTTTCTTTTTCGTGTGTTAGTCTCCAAGGCCCAAAGAAGCGTAAAAGGATGCAATGAAGAACTCTTCTAGCCGGTGTGACTAGAGTATTCCATTTTCGTAATTAGTCTACCAGGTCCGGAAAATGGTTAAACTTATACCAGATAGACGGCCTTTCAGGTACTTTAATGAGCATGAAAGGAAGCAAGATTGTTCGACGATCTTTTCATTGTTTTAGGAGTCAAAAAAGATCTTAACGGAAACTCCCTAAGTGCCTTTTTCATAAAGGAGTTGTCCGGCCCGAAAAAGGGATAAAATTATACCGAACAAAAGGAATGGCCAGGCAAGGAGGAAGTGCTCAATCAAGGAACATTTATGATGACCAAGAACGAGGGTGGGGGGGAACACTGGTGGGCCTCCTTGCAGGGTGAATGAAATGGTGGCAAAATAACGAGACATTTGCAGTATGACAGGAGTGGATGGCTCATGTAAAAGTGTGGAACAATCTGATGGCGGTCGATGTGGCACACAAATCGAGGCAACAAGGTGTCGTGACATAATGTTGAAACTGTACCGAGTGAGAGCGAGAAATGATCTCAAGCATCATCACGAGCTCAGAAAAATGAATCTGACGATATAAAGAGTGTCAAAAATGGATAACGGCCAATGTGGCACGTAAACCGAGGTGACTGGGGGTGTTTTGGAAAAAAGACCCAAAAAATATGGGGGTGAAAGCGAGAAATGATCTCAAGCATCATCATGGGCTCGGAAAAATGAATCCGATGATATAAAATATGCGAAAAATGGAGAACGGTCGATGTGGCATGCAAACCGAGGCGACAGGGGTTTTTTTTGGAAAAAATACCCAACAAATCTGGGGGTGAGAGCGAGAAATGATCTCAAGCATCATCATGGGCTCAGAAAAATGAATCCAGTGATATAAAATATATCAAAAATGGGCTATGGACGATGTGGCACGCAAACCAAGGCGACAAGGGGTGTCGGGACGTCAATCCGAACATGGTTCAGGATTGCATGAGGGCACCCCAAGAGTTTAGATCCATTGCGATCCGGGTGGATATCTTGGTGGACCGGGCACGGGCACAGGAGCCCATAGGGGATGAGGACTTGCCGGAGGAGGAGCGAGGGGAGGACTCAGAGGCAGCCGATGCAGGCAGTGATGCAGGGTATGACTCTCATTAGGGAGTGTAGGGGACTCCCCTCGAGTTTTGTAGCTACGACATGTATTTTATGAGGCTTTAGGGATGTATAGACATTTTTTGTATAGCTGAGTACGGGGTAGTCAAGACATGTATAGCACTGTGACATGTATTTTTTGATATATATATATATATATGCACGTGGATGCACCTTTTTATGATGTTGTTTTAGTTGTACGCACGTGGATGCGCTTTATGATGTGTGATATGTTTGTATTGCATGTGGATGCAAGTAGTCTAGGATGTTGGGCACATGGATGCCCCTTGTGTATTGTATGTAATGCGACATGATGTATGTATGACTTAGGAACGTGGATGCCCCTATGGATACAAATGTGGTTTATGGTTTATGTACATGGATGCAAATGTTGATGCAATGCAGTCTTTTTGGGTTTTTATATATTTGTATGAGACGCTATGAGCTGATGATGCATGATGGAGGTGTTACATGGTGTGATTGATATGCCAATCTAGGATGTTGTTGGCCATTTGGTCCGCGACACTATTTTGAGCTCTTAGGACATGGGTGAATGTTATGGATTCAAACTATCAGCTGAGTTGTTTTGTGCGCAGGAATTTTCTAAAGAGGCAGGGATCACGCACCTGGTAGCAGTTGTTGAGGTGGGAGACAAGCAGCTGGGAGTTGAGGAACACATGAAGGTGACGTATGCCCGGTCACGACATCATACTCCGCCTGGTTATTGGTAGCAGCGCCTATGCATATTCCATCAAGGTGAATCATTTCATGGGAAGGGGAATATAGAACCCACGCTGCAGAAGCCAGGTTGGGAGACCAGCGGCTTGCTCCATCGGCGAAGCCAGTGTAATAAGGTGGAAAATGGTCCATCTGTGGTCATGCAAAAATGAAGAATGTAAGATCGTGGTAAAAAAGGTGAAAAACAAAAAAGAGAGCAAACTATACAATGCGGACCAATGGGGCCACGAGTTATTTAGGGATAAAAGCATTTAAGATACAACCCATTACGAGGGTTGCGCAAAGGGTGACCTTCGGAGTCAGCTAAAATGTATGCCCCCTTGCCGAGACAAGTTTGCACGATGTAAGGGCCTTGCCACATGGATTCGAGCTTCCCTTTGCCGGTTTTGTCATGGGCTTGGTCATAGGCGAGGACAAGGTCCCCTTCGTGGAAAGTTCGAGGGTGTACGTGTTTGTCGTAACCAGCTTTGGAGCGGTTCTTGGCAGCTTCAATGGTCTGGAGAGCGGCACGACGGTCTTCATCGGCTTGTTCGAGGGATAACAGACATTGCTCAAGTGGGAAGGTATCGGGGAGAAGCTCAACGGCGATATGTAAGGAAGGTATCTGACATTCAATGGGGAGGACAGACTCTATGCCGTGAACTAAGTGAAATGGGGTAAAACCAGTGGCGGTTTTAGTGGATGTACGGTAAGCCCATAAGGCGGGGAAGAGCATGTGGTGCCAATTGGACTTATGTCAGTCAACAATGCATTGGAGGATGGTTTTGAGAATTTTGTTAATGGCCTCTACTTGGCCGTTCCCTTGAGGGTAGTAAGCAGAGCAGAACTGATGTTCAAATTTGAGGAGGGTGGATAACTCGCGCCAAACGGAATCTTCGAAGTGTGAACCATGGTCGGAGACCAACTGTTTAGGAACACCGAATCGAGTGATAACATGGTTAAAAAAGAAACGGGTAGCTGTGTCAGCGGTACAATTGAAGGTAGGCATGGCTTCGGCCCATTTGGTGAAGTAATCGACGGCGACAATGATATATTTGTGGCCGTTGGCAGACGGGGGTCTATATTTCATGAAGTCGATGGCCCACTTACAAAAGGGACCAACAGTGACAACTAGGTGTAACGGAGCAGGTGGTGTCCGGGCCTTGGGGGAAAAAATTTGGCAGTTATGGCAATGCTTGACCGCAGTGATGTAGTCGGTAAAAAGTGTGGGCCAGAAGTATCCGGCGCGGATGACCTTTTGGGCAGTGGCCATCCCGGAGAAATTGCCACCGCAGGCACCGCTATGACAGTCATTAAGGATGTGTTCAGCTTCCTCGTGTATAAGGCAATGACGAAGAATTGTGTCAACCCCTCGCCGGTAAAGGACATCGCCTAAGAGGAGATATCGAGAGGCCTGGTGACGGATGCGACGACGTCCATTATGGGTGACTTTGGGTCTGAACTTCTGTGTGCGCAGGTATAACAAAATATCACCGTACCATGGGTCATCAGACGAGATAGTGAACAAGTGATTGTCGGGTAACTCATCAGAGATTTGTTTTGCCGGGAGAAGGGAAGGGAGATTAGTAATGAGCTGGGCAAGCACGAGGGCTTTAGTGATCTTAGGGGTTTTGAAAGTAAGGTCATATTCCTGGAGGATAATGACCCATTTAGCAACACGAACTTGCAGTAGCCACCGATATAGGAGATAGACCATGGGGTTGGAGTCGACAACGACTGTGGTATGACTAAGTAAGATGTAGTGTCACAATTTTTGGATGGAAAAGACCACAGCTAGGGCTAGTCTCTCCTCATATGGGTAACGTATGGGTGGACCAGACAAGGTCTGGCTAACGTAGTAAATGACATGCTCTTGATGAGAGACGTCTTCTTGAACCAAGACTCCGGACACAGCATGCTCGGATGTCGAGACATAGAGGATAAAGTCTTGAGAGAAATCCAGAGGGGAGATCAAGGGGGCTTGTGTGAGAGCTTTCTTGAGGGCTTCGAATGCGGCTTCTGCTTGCTCATCCCAGACAAAGGGTACGTGGGTTGGAGCAGGTGCAAGAAACCATGAACAGTAGTGGCATAATCAGGGACGAAGCGTCGAAGTAAATTGGATCGCCCCTGTAGACTTTGGAGCTGCCAGAGCGTGCGAGGAGAGGGAAGGTCTAAGATGGCTTAGACTTTCAGGGGATCAACAGTAATTCCTTTCTGGGAAACAATAAAACCCAACAATCAGCCTGCCGGAACGCAAAAGACACACTTGTGTGGGTTCAAGCGGATTTGATATTTGCGACAACGCAGAAAAACTTGCCGAAGGTCGTTAAGGTGGTCGGATCGTTTCCGAGAACGAGCTGTAAGGTCATCAAGGTAGACTAGCAGGATATGGACCAAATCGTGAAAGCAATAGGTCATGGCCCGCTGGAATGTGGCACCAGCATTTTTTAGGCCGAAAGGCATGACGCGATAGGCAAAGGTGCCCCATGGGGTAGTAAAGGCAGTTTTGTACTGGTCTTCCTTGCGGATATGAATCTGCTTGTATCCAGAAAAAACGTCCATGAAAGAGAGGACTTCATGCCCCGCACACGCATCGATGAGTTGGTCAATAAATGGCGTGGGGAAGTTGTCTTTGGGACAAGCATGGTTTAAATCGTGAAAGTCAGTGCATACTCTAATGGTGCCTTTCTTTTTGTTAACGGGAACGGGGTTTGAAACCCATGTGGTATAGGCAATAGGATAAATGAATATTGCCTTGCGAAGTTTCTCAATCTCGGCTTTAACAGCTGGGAGCTTTGAGGGATGAATGGGGCGCTGTTTCTGATGAATGGGGGGTACATCAGGCAATGTGTCAATGTGGTGCTCTATAATGGAGGGGTCAAGACCGGGCATTTCAGTATAGGACCAGGCAAAGACATCACGGAACTCTTTGAAGAGGTGTTTGCATTCCTCAATCTCTTGCTTACTGCAGAAGGCTCCTAAAGTGATGAGTTCAGGGGCACTCCCGGGGGGAGCGATATCAATTTGGATGACAAGTGAGATGTTGGCCATGTTACCCTCCTTGAAGGCGTCAGGAGCAGGAATAGGGTCCTTGAACGAGTCGACCTTGGTGGGAAGGAAGTCTTTGGATTCAACACCAAATTGAGTATCAGTGCTAGAGGAAGATGCTTCTGGGAGGAAATACGAACGATGGTGCATGTCATCCCAGGGATACTCCGGGGCAGTGAGTTCCTCAAGAATCTCCTCATCAATACGAAAAGTTTGGTCCGTCAAATCGGTTGACGTGGGAATGGTAGTTGAAGAGATCATGTAAATGGTGTTGAAATCCCCGGATGGGGGTGAGATCGGGGGGTGAATCTCTTCAATGGTGGGTGGTGCCGTCTCAAGCTCCAGATTGTTCATCTCATAGAGAGCTGCTCTGTCATCGGGGAGATTGGGACAGTCATGTGAGTAATGCCCGTAAATACCGCATATGGCACAGGGGTGGTTAGCGCGCAGTGATTTGTCGCGAGGCTTAGGGGTGGGATCTAGTTTGACAACCGGGAAACTGGGGTCATCATCAAGCATCTGCATGTGTTCCTGTAATGCCGGTAACTGTGGACATTGATGAGTCGCATGGCCTAACTCATCGCACAACGAGCATTTGGGAGGAGCACGAAACACGGGGGGGGGGTTGAATATCTTGGGAGGTGGTACAGTAGTGTAGGGTTGAGGGCCTCTGCCCCGAGTGGATTTGGGAGGAGGAAAGGGATTCATGGAGGACGAAGGGGTAGAGACACCGGGGGGGTGGTTAAGTGGTAGTAGCCATGGGTTGCACCGGTCGGAGGACAATGTTTGGTGTCAGCAGGGGAACGGGAGGTGAAAGATACCAGACGGGTAATCCCAAGGTTAACCCAGGGAGGCTAAGGGTAGCCATGACCGGGGTGCTTACTACTCCCGAGGGAGGGACTAGGAAGGGGATTGTATGGATAGGTGTAACACCAATTTGGCTAGGTACCAATGGCGGTTTAGGCAACAAGGGTGGTTGATTGTTAGGTGTTTGGTTATCATGGGACAGGGTACATAAGTCAGACACTTCGGGCGTAGATGATGGGGAAGGAATGGATTGGAAGGTGGATGTCATCGGCGGGTCTGAGTAAACTCCAGGTCCCAAGGAGGAAACAAACGAGGGTACCGGCACCATTAACGGGTTGTTCAACCATGGGGAGAACATTTTCGGGTGCAGCAGGGGCATTTGGATCATAGTAAGTAAGTTGGTCGATCTTGACCACACGTCCGTCATGGGGGAACATCATGGTACGAAAGATAGAGGAAGCTACCGCTCGCATAGCATACATGTAGCTGCGACTGAGTAAGAGGTTGTAATCAAGCTGGGCGTTGATGACCTCGATGTCGATGAGGATGGTTTTACCACCTAACTAGACAGGGACATTGGCTAAGAGACCTTGGGGCTGAGTCGAACGACCGTCGTAGGCGCGTAATGCAGTGGTGGACTGTTGAAGGGTAGGGGATCCCAACTTCTGCCATACGAATGTGGACATAACGCATGTGGAGGCACCTTCATCGATGATGCATCGATGGATGACAAGATTCCGAATAGAAACAAAAAATTGGAATGCTAAGGTGGAAGGCAGGCGTGGTTCGGACTGGTCCAAATGAAATGCCATCAAATTCGAATCATTTGGATCAATAGCCCCAATGGCTGAGAGTAAATTCTTGCGCTGGGAGGGGCAGTTCTTCAAGACTTCTAATGCAGACATGGCTGCAGGGGATTGGGCTAAGTCGTCTACGATGCTGTAGTTTGACACAGCGCGCACAATGGGGTTATTATTGATACGACGAAGTGGGAAACGAGGTGCTTTGGAAGCGCCATCTATGGGTGGGGGAGGTATACGTAACGCTTGATCAGTGGGATGAGCGTTAGTGGTTTTATCGATGGGAGGGGTCGATGGGAGGGGCTTCAGAGGGGGAGCCATATTGGTTCCGACGGGTCTGGAGGTTGACCTCAGCGGATGACATCATCAACAAGTGGTGGGTACCTGAGTCAAACATGTGTTGATCAGGGGCGACGTGTGTGATCTTTTGTTGTTGTGGTGGCGCATTGACCTGAGGGGGAGCCAACGGCTGAGCATTCACTACGCCTTGGGTTGGTAAGGGGTTTTGCAGCACCAAAGGTTGCTGCTGAGGTTGCGAGGGGTTGGGCTGCGCTTGAGGAGTTGCATGTCCTTGGCGATGGGCATCATCAACCCAAAGTTTCCGAGCTCGCTCCAAATGTGGGAAAGCATGTGTGTAGTGGCCATAGACCCCGCAAAAAGAACAAGGATGGTTTGTTCGCAAATTGGGGTTTTTAGCCTTCTTGGGCGGGCGATCAGGGTTTTGGTTAGCGGGGGCCGCATTATTGTTGTCTGGGGGATTAGCCGGTTGACCACCTTGGTCTATAGGTTGGTTGTTCCCACGATTACGGCCCTTGCCGCAGTTTTGTTGGCCCTGGTTGCGCTTGTTGTTTTGGTTTTGCTGCTGATTTTGTTGGGCATACACTTGCCCTTGGGCAACAGGTGGGTTTTGAGGTTGTGCAGGTGTGGGAGCAGGCTGCGGTGGATGGTATGTAAATGTAGGCTACGCAGGTGCGACACCCTGAGGAGGTTGCTGATATGTCTACGGAGCAGGTTGTGGAATTGCCGCAGGGGCTGCCTGTGGCGGGTAATAAGCGGGTTGGGCCTAAGAAGGCGCAGGAGCTGGTGCAGCCTGCTGGTGGTAATAGGGATGAGGTGCGACCGGGGGGGGTAAGAGGGGGCCGCATGACCAAAGCACTGAGGTGGACAGGTGGGTCCATGGGAATGATGGTGATATGTCATAGGAGCATACGAGTTGGTAGCCCCAGACTGTGAGGTAGCCCGCGAAAGGTCGGGGCCCGGGGTAGGACGTGCTATGGAAAAGGCTTGGGGATGCGAAGAAACACGGCCGATGATGCCGTCTGTAGCATGGGATGCCCCCGGCGCATCGTGCTGGGAGAACTCACCGCGAGGGGCGTCAGGTATAATGGTATAGAGATAACCCGACTGAGCGTAAATGAGGTCGAACTGCTGTGCCTTAAGGATGGCCTCTTCTTCAAACTAGGGTCTTTCTGATGCCACATCCTTAGCAATGACAGGGAGAAGGGACTTGAGGAACCAATCTAGGAAGATACGGTCATCTAATTTGATCTTGCATAATCTACGGCGTCGACGCCACTCATGAATGTGGTCCGTGATGTGGGTAGCCGTGTTTTGTTTGCAAGATAGGAGGATCTCAACGCCCGTGTCATAGCGGATAGGTAACTGGAAGAATTGTAAGAAGGTCGAGGCAAGGGAAGCAAAGGTGGCATGGGTCCTGTGGGGTTGCTCGATATACCACATGGTTGCAGAGCCAGTAAAGGTGCGCTGTAACAGACGGAGGTGAATAGAGTCATCCACTATGGAGTTGGAGGAACACCATAGATGGAAGGACATGATATGGTTTTGTGGGTCCTCACCTGCCTTGCCCTTGAACTTAGGGATGTCAGAGGGGAGCTTGGTGTGCATGCGAGGCCACGTAGGGTCGTGTCGGATAGGGTCGTTGGTTAATCTGGCTAGGTCGGGCAAGTTGAGGTTAGCCATGAATGGAAAACTGGAAGAAGGATGTGACACAGTAGTGGGTTGGACCAAGTTGGGGCCAATGCCCCCAAGTGGAGGGACAAGGTGTGGGATGTTGCCCCCTAGTGGGGGAACTAAGGTGGTATAGGATGGTCCTGCACCACCATGGGTAGTGTGAGCCACTAATCGAGTGGGGATAGGTATTCCAACTGCGGGAATAGGTGCCGTGAGGGGAACGGTAGATGTGGGCCCCATTGAGGGCATACCCACAGCGGGATTGGTAACTGGTGTAGTGGTGGATGGGCCACCAATAGTCCCTACCAAGAAAGGGGTGGAAGTAGTACCAGCCATGGGGCTAGTAGGGGCAGTATAAATGGGGTTCTCAGACTCTTCTTCAGAATCGGAGGTAAATTAAGGGGCGTCAATATCTGGTGACGGAGTCCTATGTCGTTGGCGAGTGGAGTCAAGTGACAAGGCTCTAGATCTGTGATGAGTGGTATTAAGGGATGATGATCTGTGTCTATGATAGGTGGTGTCAAGTGAACCGTGCTATGGGGGCTCGCCTCTGAGGCGTCGAAAATGTCTCGGGGACTCAATGGTGGAAGATGGTGTCAAATCGCTGGGGATTGTGGTGAGTGAAAAAAACAACTCAAAAAATCCTAATGCAACCAAGTGTGCAGAAGGAGAGCTCAAAAACAAGGCACTCAGGCCAACAACCAACTCAAAACACCTACTGTAACAACTGTGCTACAATAGGTGGGGTACCAACAAAATGGTCTGAATACCAACAAGCAGCAGGTTTCCTAAAAATAAAAAATGGTGGACTCACTAGACCAAAAGGAGGTAAGGCAGCATGCAAACACCTAACTAAAAAGTATTCTGACTCAACTAGACATATCCTTTGCAAGGTGATGAAATCCAAGTCAGACAATATGAATAGGAAATCCAAGTGGCTAAGATGTCCCCCTACCGGGAGGGACACCGGGTAGTCAATCCTAGAAGAATGGAAACTAAGATACCCCGTTCATGACACGTCCAGAAAGGTGAATCTGCCGTTTGGTCCTTTTACCGCAACACCCCTATACAGGGATATCCCGAGAATTGCGAAAGGTAGCCCTTCAGTTACTGAATGGAGTGCGGTATTCCACTCAGGCCTCCAGAACCAATCTCGCGACTTCAACCCTCCTAGGGGAGAGGCCCCTGTGCCAAAAATTACTAGGGGATTTTGGTTCCCTAATTGGACAACAACTATGTCTCAAGTGTAAATAACCTAGGGGTGTTATTGGAATCCTATCCCCCCGATCCTACCTAACTACAAAGATTCTTTTGTGTTCCCCAAGTGGGGTTAGAATATTGGTTGAGTCAAGTAGTTTTTAAGGCTCACTTGAATTATGTGACAGAGTGTGTGCTCGTGAGGTGATGAACCCAAAATAAAAGTGCCACAAGGGGGGCAACTTTCTAATTAACAATACTGAAATTTAACATGCAAAATTTTCTGAATTAAAATACTAAAATTTTAAAAAGATTATGTAAAGGGTACAGAAATTATGTTGCAGAAAAGGCTGTAGGGAAGGATGGCTGCAGGTAGGACAGATGGCTGTGCAGATGCAGAAAATATTGCAGCAAAGGGGGCTGGGTTCAAAACTAAAAAAAAATGCAGAAATCAGACCGTGGGTCTGTGGCGAAACTGAGCAGTCGGACCGCGGGTTTGAGGGAAACAGGCACAGACAGGACCCAAGTTTTTGGCAGACAGACGCCGTCGAGATGCAACAAAGGTGCTGAAATCTGCAGTCAGGACGCGGAAAAAACTTCGAAAGGCGCCGGCGGGTTGCGGAAAACTGGCCGAATGCCACAGGCGGGATGCAAGAAAAACGACAAAAGGCGCCGGCGGGTTGCGGGAAACTGGCCGAAAGCCGCAGGTGGGACGCAGGAAAGAGGGTAATAGCCGTAGTCAAACCATCCCAAACAGGCTAATAGTCGCGGCCGGATCGCAGGTAACAGACTGAAAATGGCCGGCAGGTCACCGGAAAACAGTCTGAGAGCCATGGTCGGGTCGCAGGTAAGTTCCTGAAAGACGCGGTCGGAACACGACTGTGGGGGCAAAAAATGCGGTATACGGCGGCCGAAAGGGACAGCCGAACAGAAAAAATATTTAAAAATCGTAACCAGAAATTCAAACCTAGGGGAGTCGCCAAAACTGTAGCTAGGGTTTTACCCCTAGCTTGTGCAAATGAGCACCTACTAAGGAGAATGGACTCCTTAGTAGCAGTTCAGTAAATGTAAATTAAAATGCTAAAACAGAAATATAAATTACTCTAAACATGTGCATGAAACAGAACAAATAAGATGTAAAGAATGGCTTTTGTATTAATTTTACCTCTAATGTGAAGGTTGGTGAAGCTCTTGCAATGTCCAAGAGGGTTGCTCCTAGCTCCAACTTGCTCCTTCTCTTTCTCCAAATGATGGGAATGGGCCAAAAGGGGCTCTCAAGGTGAAAGTAGCTCAAGAGTGAGCTAGGGTTTCAAGAGAGATTTTGGCAGAGTAAGGGTGCTGATGACTGTGGATATGGAATGAGGGGTCTCCATCACCTATTTATAGTTTTTTGGTGGTGGAGTGCTGGCCCATGGTTTTGGGAACCATATGGTTTAGGGCAGCTGTATAGGGTTTTTTCCTCCTTTTCCTCATTATTTTATATTTTTTATTCCCTTTTTAGAGGGATTTTGCTAGTTTAGAGGAATTTTGGATATTTTTGGAGGAAAAAGGGGTTTTTTTAGCCTTTATGAGGCTTTTTTGATGGTTTTGTGGCCTTTTGGAGGCATTTTAGGCCTTTTGGAGGCTTTTTAGTGGGAGTTTTAGGGTTTTTAAGGGAAATATGGTAGGAAAATGGACAAATGAGCCATGAAATGGGGTAGATGAGGTAGTGAACACTTTTTGGGTGTTAACAACTCTAGGAAACCTTTCTTGGAAAAACAAAAAATAGATTTCTGACATGATATTATCCATGAAAACCTGCAAACTTGAGTACATTTCTTTAGAAATCTATAGCTTCGGCCCCTGCAGGTTTTCCTCATATGCTGCTAGGAAAATTTTTAGTAGATACGACTGAAACCTAAAAGACCTATTTCTAGGGAATTCAACGAGTTGGGCATGGATACTATCTTCTAGGGATTCGTTGAATTTTAAGCAGGAGCACTGGGCGAATGAGTTAGGGTCTGAGGGCTCAACAAGGCAAGTACTCAGGACGAACATAAGGCTGATTAGGGTCTCAGTTAAGTATCTATCACTATCCATCCCTAGGAATTGGGCCAGCATGGAGATAACATATTTAGATTCTTCTTTTAACAGCTCGGCTTCACCAGGGAAAGGGGGTTTCAGGAGGGAAAAGGCTGGGGTAGTAGTTTTTCCTGGTAGAAGCTCATCTTAAGGTCCTCAGAGGCCTATCGAAAATATCGAAGGAGGGATTCCATTCGATAATCTTGGGTGTTATTACATAATTATGGGACAATGGCTAGGGCTTTCCTAACATCCAGAGCGTTTATGGAACATAGGATTTTGGATCCTGATGCATCCAGGATGACTCTCTGCTCAGGGAAGTAATGGCTTCCTCACCATTCCACGCACTCGGGACAACTAGGGGTTTGGGCTGTAGTGAACAGGTGGAAGAATGACCGGTAAAATTGGTGAGTATCGGGTTGGCCAATCTCAGAGATTCTAGTTTTTCTTTAATAGTGTCCAAAGGGAAACTAATCAGCATGGTATCAAAAACATCATAATATTTATCTTCTACCAAGTCAGTTAATTGGGGAGATTCAAAGCCTGGAGGTTCTACAGCTTCTACCATTTAAATAGATTTCGGTGAAAAATGACTTACCTACTCTCCCGACAGTTGGGAGGATTCTCTAGGCATCTGGTTGGCTGGTTGGCTCTGCACAATCAGCTCTCTCAACTATTGAATGTGTACAGGACAAATCTAGTGTGGATCCCTGCTCAGACCTACTTTTTATACTATGAAATGGCGAATATATTCCTTATAAGTAAGCTAGCGATGGAGACATGTTAATCGTCCATCCACATTGGTGATCTACAACCACAGATCCTCCTACCTTTTCTATTTTTAAACACCTTTGTGGCTTTCAAATATCTACGTGCTACTTTGGTAGCACCCTTTACCCGCGAATCCCTCCCGACTGTGGATTACCCGTTCGCTCAGATAGGGGCCATCCGTAGATGCGCCCTTTACCAACTTCACAAATCCGAGCGGCGTCGGTCTAACGCAAAAGTTGAAAATGCGAACAAGATTTGAACCATAGATGTTGATCGCGTTGAATCTTTGTCGTTGAAAGGTGCAGCACAATAACACAAATTCGCAAATCTGGGTCATGAGTTTCGCCACGCAAGTTCAGATTGCGAACTAAATGTTAGCCGTTGATCTTCATTGCCCACCGTTGATCCAGCTCCTACACATCTATTGACAAACGGCCTGCCCGCGCTTAAACTTCCACCACCTTATTCTGCGATGGAAGATTCTGGCATTGGATCTCATCACATCTAATCCAGACTATTCATCTTAGCCGACCAAGGACGCAGATGCATTCCTTCAAAATTTTACCCTTCAGCCATCATCAATCCTTGATTTCTATTCAAATGCTCTTACTTCGGGCCAAATTTACTGTGCATGACTTGGATTTTTTGTTATCTAGCGGATACAGGCCCAAGCTAGGCTTACTTTGAAAGCTTCCCAGGTCCAACAAACCCCTCTTTTCTCCTAAAACCTCCCTCGAATATTTAGCACAATCCCAATGCGAATAGTATGCTTGATAAATCCAACTGGAAGTTTGCTTAGCATGACCAGTATGTCCCTGAATGCTTGATCAACCCAACTACAGATTGGATTAGCATTGGGATGGAACCTTTACTTTGAGAGAACCTAATATCCCTCCTTAATGGATACACAAACCAACTCAAGGGTGATCTCTCATTTGAAAGAGTAAGGCTGGACAAAGATCTAAGGTTGGGTGGAATGTTTCTCTCACTTAGCCAGTTGCTTCAGGAATTGAAAGATAAGTATTATAGTTATGTTAATTGTTATTTGATGATGTTTCAATATTATGAAATGGTTTCTTATTGTGAAATTGTGGAATGCATGTTTATATGAACTTGATTGACATGAATTCATGTGCATACCTTAGTTAAGGGATGAGTTTATTGTTATATGAGTATCCTCGTATTGCATGAGTTTAATGCATTATAAGTATTGCATGTGATAGATGTATTTGTTAGATATGATTTAATGCATTTTACATGTTATGGTTGTATGTTTAACCTTGTGAATGAGTTGTATGCTTACATCTGATCGTTGGGAAGGAGGGGAATTCCCCGGAAGTGTGTTAGAACCCTATGTGGGTCAGGTGGAAGGAAAGTGATGATTGGAAGAAGCCTTAAGTCCCTTTTTGGCAGATTTATGGACATAAATTCAGTGAGAAATTTGATAGGAAGGATTTCTCAGATGGGTAGGGATTTCACCATTGAATAGATCTGTCTAAGAGCTTTCCAACGGTACCGACCTTGTCTCATTTGGACCAAGCATGGAGAAGTTATGCATCTCAGACATTTGTGTGGAAAGTTGCCATTACAGGGGTATGGTTCCACATGCCAGCATCCGCAATTACAAATTGCGGATTGCGGAAGTCACTGTTGTCAGAAATTGAGATTTGGGGCTTCTGCATCCACAATTGCATATTATGGATTGCGAGTTGTAGGTCCGCCGTTGTAGATCATGGATTGCAAAAAGGTAAGCTTTCCGATTATGAAGTTGGCACTTCCACATCCGCAATTGCGGATTGCAGGTTGCGGATCTGACGTTGCAGATTGCGAATTCACGGTTGCAGATTGCGGACCCGAGCTACTTCAACAGTGGGTGTCATTGATGGGATTGAAAAAAAAAATGTATCGGGGTCTCCCGTGGCCACGGAGGTTAGTGGGGACGTGACAGAGTGGTACCAGAGCTTCATTTGTGACACTGAGAGTTGTTTGGGCTGGACCGTGCATGAATTTCTGGTCACGACATGCGCCCATGGCATGATTTTGATGAACTTAATTGATTGATTAAATGTTCAAATGAATAATCCCAAGTTTGAATGGGTATGATAGAGTTATTTGCATGCTTGTGATATCTAATAGAATGTCTCTTATATACACAGAGATAGCAACAGCTGTAAAATGGATTGTATCAAAAGGCGGTGCATAGAACGATGTAACAATGGTAACTTTAAATGATGCACAGGACCCGTTTGGGCTAGAAGATGATGTGCTGGGTGAGAATGTGCAAGAAACACATACAGTGGCCCAGTCTGATGGAAGAAGGGAGCAAGTGACACCCCCAAACTTGGCTGAGACTATGGTGAGCTTTAATGAGCGGATGATGAAAGCGTAAGAAGAGTAACACAAACCTAATGTAGCCATTTTGCAGAGTCTTATAGAATTACAACAAAGGATCAACGATGGTTCTAACCTGAGCCATGAAGGCCAAGAGGAAAGGAATGCATAAATTCAGTTTAGGGGATATTCTATGAGAAGAACTCCCATCCCTAGAAGGGGTTCTATGAGCAGAAGACACAAGACACCATCCCCTAAGTTTTCTTCTAGTAGATCAGATGATTCTGAGGGTTCTTAGGGGAGCCCAAGACGCACTTCCAGTAAGAGTAAAGGAAGAAAGATGAACAAAGGTATTCCATAGGGTGAATTTAGGAAGGCATGACCTCCCACTTTCGATGGTAAAAGAAAAGAAGGTCAAGAAGCAGAGGCATGGCTTCTTGGAATGAAGAATTACTTCAAAATGCATGAGTATTCAGAGAATGAAAAGGGTAAGGTTTCTATTTATAACCTTAGTGGAAGAGATTCTATCTGGAGGGATTACCTCATGCAAGTGAAAGGAATTAGTGAAAGAAGAGTCAGTTGGGAAAGATTTCAAAGATACTTTCAGGGGAAGTACTTATCATCTAGGTATTATGATAGAAAAAGAAAAGAGTTCAATGAACTCGGGCTAGGATAGAACACCATGGATGAGCATGTCCACAAGTTTCTAGAGCTACTCAGGTATGTGGACGACATCAAGGATGAACAAGTGAAGATCCAACGCTTCCTTGGTACTCTACCACATAGCTATAGAGATAGAATAGAGTTTGTAAATCCACCAATATTGGATGAAGCCATTAGAATGGAAGAGCATTGATATGAGCAGGGTAAAGGTAAAGCAGAGGTGTAGCCAGCATGGAAAGGTAAACCCAAGGTAAGGTTTGATCAAAAGAAAGGTGAATCCAAACCACCATTTAGAAATCATCCTACGAGATTTCCACAAGGCCAGCAAGCAAGAAGAGAATTCCAGCCAGCTGTAGCAGCAGATAGAACATCAATGGGGCCACTTCAGTGTTGGTGTTGTGGGGAAAACCACATGCTCAGAGATTTACCAACTACAAAGAAGAACCCCGGGAGCTTGCACAATGTTAGAGGAGCAACTACAGTAGGAGACATGGCAAGAGAAATGCCTAGGATTTATGTAGCACTGGATGATCATCAAGCAGACCATCAATAAGCAGTGGTGGAGGTTACAGGTAAGATTGTTGAGCAGCCTCTTTCTGTTTTGATTGATCTAGGGTCTACTCATATTTATGTATCTCCTAAGGTAGTTGAAATTTGTTCTCTTGGTAAAGTAAGGCATGATGAAGCTTGGCTCGTTCAATTAGCCACCGGTACCAAGAGGAAGGTAAGTGAAGTAGTGAATGAGTGTCCTACAGAGTTGAATGCACTCCCCACACATGCAGAATTAAATGTATTACCATTGGGATCATATGATGCCTTAATTGGCATGGATTGGATCGAAAGGCATAGATCCACGGTGGACTATTATGAGAAAGCATTGGAATTCCTTGATGATGAAGGCAAGCTAGGGTTGGTTAAAGGAATTCCAAAGCATGCTTTAGTAAGGTATATTTCAGCTCTGCAATTGAGGAAGTTTTATAAAAAGGGTTGTCAGTTATATGTTGTGCATATATCAAACTAAGAAGAGGATAAAGAACCCTCGATAGAAAACTTCGAGATATTGCAAGAATTGTAGGATGTGTTTCTAGATGAGGTTCCAGGATTGCCACCCAAGAGCGATATTGACTTTTCCATTAATATTTTTTGAGGAGCAACACCCATCTCCAAATCTCCTTATAGAATGAGCACGCTAGAGTTGGTAGAATTGAAGATGCAGTTGTAGGAGTTAACAAACAAGGAATATATAAGACTGAGTGTATCCCCATGGGGCGCACTAGTGTTGTTTGTCAAGAAGAAGGATGGAACATTGAGGTTGAGTATTGATTACAGGCAGCTCGATAAGGTGACAATCAAGAACAAGTATCCCTTGCCAAGGATTGATGACTTGTTTGATCAAATGAAGGAAGTTAGAGTGTTTTCAAATATTGACTTAAGGTCTAGGTACCATCAAGTAAGGATAAAGGAAGAAGACATTCATAAGACAGCTTTCAAGATGAGGTATGGTCATTATGAATTTACAGTGGTTCCATTTGGTCGTACCAATGCACCAACCACATTCATGTGTCTCATGAATAGTGTCTTCAACAAATATTTCGATAAGTTTGTGATTGTATTCTTGGATGACATTATTGTGTATTCAAAGAATGAAGAAGAACATGATGATCATTTGAGGATGGTATTGCATGTCCTTGGGGAGAACCAACTGTATGCTAAGCTGAGTAAGTGTAACTTCTATCAAGAGAAGGTGCAGTATTTGGGTCATATTTTATCAGCGGGGGGAATTGGAGTGGATCTAGAGAAGATTGAGGCCATCATGGATTGGTCTACTCCAAAGAATACAGCGGATGTTAGATATTTTATGGACCTTGTTGGTTACTAGAAGAGGTTCATTGAAGGCTTCCCCAAGATAGCCTATCTAATTACTTCATTATAGAGGAAGGACATATAATTCACATGGTCTGAAAATGTGAAAGAAGTTTCCATTAGTTAAAGGAATTGCTTACTAGTCCACCTGTTTTGAAGATTGCAGATCCGAGTAAGGATTTTGTAGTATGCGCTGATACTTTCATTGAGGGACTCGATGGAGTGCTAATGCAAGAAGGTTCTGTAATTTTTTATGAGTCAAGAAAGATAAAGGAACATGAAAGGAACTATGCCCGCAATCACTTCGAGCTAGCAGCCATAGTTCATGCTCTCAAGTGATGGAGGCATTATCTTTTGTGAAGAAGATTTGAGCTCAGAACTAATCATATGAGTTTGAAATACTTATTTGACCAGCCAAACCTACATGCAAGGAAAATGAGATGGATGGATTTTCTTTGTGAGTTTGATTTGGAAATTAATCATGTTAAGGGTAAAGAGAATAAGCTTGTTGATGCACTCATCAGGAAATTTCACATTGCAGCAATAAGTAGGTGTGAATCAGACTTGAAGGAAAGAATTGTAGAGGCTCAAGATAGTGATGAGGTCTACCTTCAGATCAAGGAGAAATTGCAGCAGAATGTTATAGAGGAGAAGTATGCAAGATATCAACTGGGTGAGGATGATGTTCTCATTTATCAAAACACCAGACTATACATTCCAAACAGTGCAAATTTGAAGAATTTGGTGATGGATGAGATACATCAAAGGCCATACTCAGGACATCCGGGATATCAAAAGACTATAACAACAACAAGGAAATAGTACTTTTGGCCTGGTATGAAGAGAGACATAGGTGAGTACATTGCTAGATGTCAGAAGTGTCAACAGGTCAACGCAAAGCACCAACATCCAATAGGATTGTTTCAGGCATTTCCCACTACAGAATGGAAGTGGGAAGTGATCTCTATGGATTTCATAACAGGATTGCCTATGACAATGACGAAGCATGAATCAATCATGGTGGTGGTGGAAAAGCTATCAAAGGTAGCTCATTACGTTCCAGTCAAGTCCACTCACAAGGCCAATGACATTCCAGATATCTTCATGAGAGAGATATTCAGATTGCATGGATTTCCTAAGGAAATGGTTTTCGACCATGACATGAATTTCACATCCAATTTTTGGAAAGGATTGTTCCAAGAGTTGGGAACTCAGTTTAAGTTTAGCATAGCCTATCATCCTCAAATAGATGGTCATACTAAGAGAGTAAATTAGATCTTTGAAGATATGTTAAGGATGTATGTAATGGATAAACCATCTAAGTGGGAAAACTATTTACACTTAGTGGAATTTTCTTACAACAATGGACATCAAGCATCATTGAATATGAGTTATTTTGAAGTGTTGTATGGAAAAGGATGTAGAACTCCAGTGAGCTAGGAAAACCCAGTGAACAGAGTAGTGCTTGGGCCAGAAATGATTGAGGAGATGGATCAGGAGATTGTGAATATCAGGCAAAATTTGAAGGCAACACAGGAAATACATAAGAGTTATGCAAATTTGAAAAGAATGCATAAGGAATTTCAGATTGGGGATCATGTCTACTTGAGGGTGACACCAAGGAAGAGTTCCATGAAGTTGGGGAGTTGCGCCAAGTTGGCACCCAGATACTGTGGGCCATTTGAAGTCCTTCATAGGGTAGGGCCAGTTGCATATAGGATTTCATTTCTTGCTAACATGAAAGCTCACAATGTTTTCCATACATCTTTACTTAAGAAATATGTATATGATCCTAATCATATCACTGATTGGCATGTGACACAGGTGGAACCAGAGGGAGAGTTCCAGGCGGAGACTACATGCATCCTCGATAGGAAGGTTACCTTGCTCCGGAACTGGGCCATAGGGTAGGTAAAGTTGCAATGGAGGCACCTTAGTCCAGAAAAAGCCACATGGGAGCTGGAGGATGCCATGGAAGAGGAATTCCCATTTTTGTTCAGTTTTGGAAACATCGAGGACGATGTTATTTAAGGGAGAGGGAGTTGTAATACCCCATTTTTCCATTGATGTTATTTGGATTCAATGTAAATACTATGTATATGCAGTATGTGTATTGTCCCTAGTGTGGAGCTCAAGGCCAAGGCCCCACTAGTGGATGTTTAAGTTTATTGCTTAGGCAAGTATTTGGACAATTTGATTATTCATGGGATGTAAATCCATGAAGGAATGTAAATGATGTAATTATTATTAATGAATAAATAACCAAGAAGTGGCTAAGGAGGCAACGAATGACAAGGGTCCACGTGTATCCATTAGGGAGAGGTGAGGGGGTTATGGGATTGGGTTCCCATGTTTCCACAAGTCTGACTGTGATATCTTTTGAACTCCCTGATGACATTAATTCAATTGTAGAGGGTGGTTGAGAACTCTATTGCTGAAGCCGATGGAGTATGAAGCATGCCTGTGATTTCATATGGTAGGGAATGGCTCTAATTGCTTACCTTGAAACACACTCAACGTCTGGAGCTCGCTGAACCGTTTTGACTACCTATTCTGGTGAAGGACAAAAATGAATTCATTCCTCAGCCATTCACGTACTTTCCCTCCACGATCCATCACCCCAGAGAGAGAGCTTGCTCATACATCCCTATATACACAGATCCAACATGGGGGTATAACAAGAAGATAACCGTGTTTTTCCTGTGTAATAGAATTACTAGAGAGTTGATAGCCATGGAAAATGTGTGTGTGAACCCATTCTATCGATGATAGAGTGTCCATGATAGAGTGATAGAAACTGTGAGGAAACTGCAAGCCTGAACAGTGCAGAGAAATCGTGAGAAGCAGAGCTTGGATCGTAGAGGATAGATTGCGGAACAGAGCTCGTCTGCAATCCTGGAAGGAGTCCCTCGTTGAACTGTGGAGGAAGGTTGGGTTGCTTGATAAACCCAGTCAGAGATGAAGTTTGATAGAACTAGTGACTAAACCTTTCTATGCCCATCCTGGAATAACACTGGAAGGGAAGAGGCCTTGAGGGACTGTGCAACATAGAAGAGGTTCTTCCTTGTGTTGGATGTGGTAGGTAATGTAGGTGCCAGGTCAACTGAGTGTTGAGATGCCCGCAGATCTGTGCTTGAGCTCACTGTCTTAGCAATGCCTCCCTTGTTGTCCATGTTCTCCTAATAAACCCACTACTAGTTGGATTAAAATGATTAGCTTGTCTGATATGTTTGATAAACCCAATGGTATGCTGGCTTGGCATGATTGTGTTTCTTGGTGTGCCTGATCAACCCACTGCAGGTTGGCTTAGCATGACCAGCTAGCCTAGTATGCTTGATAAACCCAACTGTATGCTGGCTTGGCATGACCCTGCCGATGGTATGCTTGATAAACCCAACTGGAAGTTGGCTTAGCATGACCAATATGTCCCTGAATGCTTGATAAACCAAACTAAAGATTGGATTGGCATTGGGATGGAACCTTGCTGTGAGAGAACCTAATAGCCCTCCTTAGTGGATACACAACCCAGCTCGGGGGTGATCTCTTAGCGGAAAGAGTACAGGCTGGACATAGATATAAGGTTGGCTGGAAGGTTGCTCTCACTTAGCCAGTTGCTTCGGGAATTGAAAGATAAGTGTTCTAGTTATGTTAATTGATTATGTTTCATTGTTATGAAATGGTTGCTTATTTTCAATTGTGAAGTTGTGGAATGCATTTTTATATGAATTTGATTGGCATGAAGTCATGTGCAAACCTAAGTAAAGGGATGAGTTCATTGTTATATGAATATCCTTGTATTGCATGAGTTTAATGCATTATAAGTCTTGCATGTGATAGATGTATTTGTTAGATCTGATTTAATGCATTTTACATGTTATGGTATGTATGTTTACCCCTGTGAATGAGTTGTATGCTTACATCTGATCCATGGGAGGGAGGGGAATTCCCTAGAAGTGTTTTCAGAACCCTATGCGGGTCAGGTGGAAGGAAAGTCGTGATTGGAAGAAGCCTTAAGTCCCTTTTTGGCGGAGTTATGGAGATAACTTCAGTGGGAAATTTGATAGGGGAGGAGTGCTTAGATGGGGTAGGGATTTCACCATTGGATAGAGCTCTCCACGAGCTTTCCAATGGTACCAACCTTATCCCATTTCAACCAAGGATGGAGAAGTTATGCATCTCATAAATTTGTGTGGAAAGTTGCCACTACAGGGGTATGCTTCCACATGCCTGCATCTGCAATTATGGATTGCAGATTGTGGAAGTGACCGTTGTCGAAAATTGAGATTTGGCACTTTCGCATATGCAATTGTGGATTGCACATTGTGGGTTCGAGGTTGCGGATTGTGGGTTGCGGGTCCGCCGTTGTGGTTTGCAGATTTCGTAAAGGTAAGCTTTCCGTCTATGAAGTCAGTGCTTCTGCATCTGCAATTACGGATTGTGGGTTGTGGATCCGACATTTCAGATTGTGGGTTCGCAGTTGCAAAAAAAAATGGAGGTCAGTGGGGACGTGACACACACTAGCGCCACATTTTGCTTCTCATTTAGCTCCTTGAATTTCTTCTTGTTTTGCTTCCTCATGAATGCCGCATTTAGCTTCCCATTAAGAATCTAATTTTGCTTCTTTGTTGGCCACCAGTTTAGCTTCTAGTTTGGCTTCTACTTTGACATCCAAAATAGCATCAGAATTGACTTCCGACTTAGCACTAGGTATTGCATCGAATGTTTCTTCTAGATCTATGACATAATGGGATTCCATTTTAGCTCCTAGTTTTGCTTCCTATTTTGCTTCCTTATTAGCACCACATTTGGCTTTCTATTTAACACCTACAACTATATCCAATTGTATGCTAATATATTTATTATATCAAATTATTATAATTATTTCATTAATTTTAATAATTCTCATATATCATTTACTTCATAGTTCTGAAATAACATAATGAAACATTCAAATTAATTGTACAGATACCATTATTGAAATTAATTACATATCATTTATGAAGAAATTTAACACAAAAAAGACAACATTTATCCAAAGTAGTAACATCGTCATATATATTAATTTTCCATTTAAAGATCATCGACAACTTCCAATATAGATAAATTTACAATATAATAACAATAACATCACCATTATCTTTCATCGAAAGAAGTGAAATTATAAAAAATCATCACATCCATAACCTATCATACATATCATCATATTAAGGTTAAAATAACAAGTGAACGATATATATATAGTGAAACTACCAATATCACAAGAAATATCTTTTTTAATATCCATATATAGAAATGTCAAAATGACCAAGGGTAATAAAATTTTATATGTCAACATAAATCCATCATAGAAATCAAAATGACCCAAAATTTAATATGAACTTGGATCATCACAAAATAACAATATGTGTCTAGTAACATCGAGAAAGCAATAAATATTCACAATCTCAATAGTATCATCAATGGATACCATCATCATCATCATCATCATCATCCTCCTCATATATCCCAACATCATTTCATCATCATTTTCATCTAATCCATTTGCATCATCATCAACAATACCTTTCTCTGGTACATTGGTGACAACATAATCTAGATCATCTAAGGAGTCATCTTCACCATTTTTCTGCAAACAACAAGAAATAATCAATTTAAAAGATTGGTATTAATTTCATTACATAATGCATATTTTGTGTTATATTGCAAATATTAGTGTGATAATTTATGCATTCTTATGAGTTTTCCTACCATGAATAACGTCATCTCATCAACATATAGTAGCCACACATAGAAAGTGTATCCACAACCATGTACACACTCACACAGACACACACACATGTACACCATAAATTTTTATATGACAACAGAACAAGACATAGATGCAAGGAAAAATAGACATCCCCGTGATTAAATATAAAGTGAAGAAAAATATGATATCACATATATTATTCACTTCGAACAATTTTTTTTCCTAAAATTGTTATATCATTAAATATCTATATATAACATGTTATTCAATTTATATCTTTAAGAGCATATTAACCATGATTTTCATCTCTCAATCAAGTTCATGAATTGTTTACATTTTTAATCTAAAAGTAAATTTAATATAACATGCTTGATAGTATCCCCTCGTAAACATGGATAAAAGAATATTATCATAAATATAGTTTTTAACATATTAATCATATCATTGGTATAATAATCCCGAAGCTTACAAAGATTTGTTGGATTCACGTTATCTAAGTACCTGCAGGAGGCAACAGAACTCAATTTCGTTACTTGGATTGGTTTTTATGCCCCTCACTACTATAATTTTGACTTTTGGGGGTAGTTGTCTTCCGCCCCCAAATGTCACTTTTGGGGGCGTTTATGGATTTAGAGGCGGTCTTGAGAAACCCCCCGCCCCCAATAGCACCCACCTTAAAAGTATGATCTTTTAGGGGCAGTTTTGGAAAAGATCTAAACTGTCCCCAAAACAGTTTTTTTGAGGCAGTTTTAGACCCCCCCGTAGATACCTACAAGGGTGGTTTTGAACCCCCCCAAAACTCCCTCTCAGAAAACCTATAGGGGCGTTTGTGAACCCTCCTAAAATCCACCTACAAAGACAGTTTTGAACCCCCCATAAAACTCCACCTATGGGGGTATCTCTAAACCCCCCTAAAAATCCCTGTTATAAAACCTACGGAGGCGGTTTTGAACCACCCTAAAACTCCACCTGTGGGAGTAGTTTTGAACCCCCCCTAAAAATCCCTTTTATAAAACCTATGGGGGTAGTTTTGATCCCCTCCTAAAAATCCCTCTCAAAAAAACCTATGGGGGTGGTTTTGGACCCCCATCGTAGCAACATACAAGGGAAATTACAAACCCCCCTCATAACAACATATGACATCGATTTAGAACCCCCCTTGTAGGAACTTACAAGGGCATTTTAGAACCCCCTTGTAGATGCATACAAGGGTGGTTATGAACATACAGGGGCAGTTTAGAACCCCCTCATAGAAAAATACGAGGAAAATATAAAAACCCCCTCGTAGAAACATACAAAGATGGTTTGAAACCTTCCTTGTATATAAATAATTATAAAAAAATATTTTATTAGAAATATATTGCAATATTAGTAGGGCACGGAGGAATTGAACGACCAACATCCTTCTTGTAAGCCAAGAGCTCTTCCATCGAGCTAGTACCTTTTAAGATTTGGGGAGAGGATATTACACCCATATTGCATCATTTGTAATTCTTAAAAAACAATAAAATCCAAATAAAGACATACTTAAAATCCAATTTATTTTTCCAAACACATTAGTCTACACAAAAATCTACCATGATCAAGCAACAGAATATCTGAAACAATTATGAAATCTATGGACTTTCTAGGACATAAAAATACAACCCTGACGGCTTAGACAAATTTCTATAGACCCGACATCAATGTTACCTAGGCTGAGCTTGTGCCTCATTCAATTATGATATGGCAGGCCAACACTGAAATGGTTATCCTGGAAAGGCCAAGATCTGTGACATGCTACATGTGATGCTAAGTGTCAAGTACCAGAGAGCTCCTCTAGGGATGACTGACAAAGGCCTGGAGGGAGCGACATTATTGTAATAATATGTTATTCGGTTTTCCTACGGCTCGAAGATTGTTTAAATTAAGTTACATGCTTGTTGATTTGGCAATTGTAGGAAAAACATGGAGATTTGGTTGCTCCAACGATTTCTTTTAATTTTTTTTTTATGTATGGGTGTATGAAATATCCAGATCGGATTAATAAATACCTTGATCTTTTTTATATTTTTTTGTTTCAGGGAATTGTTCAGTTTGTTATTTCTTACTAATTTATATTGTAAATATTGTTTGATTAAATAAAAAATTAGGATTAATAATTATCTACTTGTTATTGTATTCATTATAATTATTTAATATTTGATTACTTCTTTATTGACCATAAGTTTTTTACATAATTATCTTATTTCACAAAATCGTTAAAAACTGAAATTAATAATTATCTATTTGCTACAGTATTCATTAAAATTATTATTGGTTTACTGTTACATTGGGAAGAAAAATTTACATTTTTTTTTGAGTTGAATCATTAAAAATTAAAATTTAATTAAATCATTAAAAACTAAAATTAATGATTATCTATTTTCTAATGTATTTATTTAAAGGATTTATAATTTCCATTTTTGTTTTTAATTGAGGACTCATTTAGTGTTCATCCTATATAGTGTTCATTCTATAGTTGACAAGTGATTTTTATAAAAAATAAAAAAATATTATAAAACTTAACATGTTTACTCAAATTAGATTTAAAATATTTAGATTGGTATATATAAAACTACATAAATTAAATAAATTAAAATCATAAATATTGCATTCTATATTTTTGGATTTTTTACATCTCTTTAAATCTTCTTATGATGGATATATACTGATTCACATCTACATGTGGGACAATTGATTTTATGACTAAACCATTGAAAAACGCAATTTGAATGAAAAACATGGCTGCATGCCAATTGTTTTGCAATCTCTCCATTCCTTAAAGTTTCGTAACAAACTGTGCACAACAATTCATCATCACTACCATTGTCCTGCCGGCTAATTATAACGTTTGGCAACCCATCCACTACTTCACGAGGACTGATATATGCTTCATCTCTACCGTTATTATTACCAATCGCGACAAATTCATGCTGGAAATTGAAGTGATACGTATTATCCTGTAGATGTTGCGTGATCTCACGCCAACTGAATCTGGAGTTCCATATAATCTGGATGGAGTAGCCGAATCCATTGTCGAGTTGGCGAAACTCCTCTATGGATCGAATTACAATTATATCCTCTGCCACTGTCAATGTTTGGAGATAGTCTTCCGTCATATTTTCAGGTATTATTATGCGACTTATGGTCTCTCCCGGCCATCGATACTGTAAACCAGCTATGTCAACATTATATCGGGCAATGTCGTTCGACGGCATTTGTTGTGTAGCATCTTGATATTCAATTCTGTTCGTTTCGGTGATTGTGCCGGCCACGACTGAGTTCGAAACATGTCTCATAACATGGAGAACTACTTCTCTGTAATATTCACTCTCTATTTCTTCCATTATTGCCCTCTCTACTTCTTCCCTTATCAACTTCGAAATAACAGAACTCAAGTATTATTGCAGAAAATCCCACCTTCAAAAGTTCAGATAGTCACCACGTGATAGTGCATATAACTTCTTCAACACTATTGCTTGAGTATTAATAATACGTTTAGATATGTTTCAAGTCCTATTATATTCGCATTCGCCTTTTGGGTAGTATCAGTTTTCAAGCCGACACATTTTCTAGTTAAAATAACTAAAGTAAACATAATCCAAACTTTTTAGTACATGAGAAATTTACACCTATTTTCTTTTTAACCACTTCTCACTTTTAGATCATGAGTCACTTGATTTTCAACTCCTCGAAACTAATTTCACCCTATAAGAAAATCATAAATTATATAAAAATCATAAATTATGATTTTTTTAAATTAAAATAATTTGAAGGATTATTCTAAACAAAAGTCACGTGGTTTGTAATTGAAAAGCAAAATATTAAACATTAAACTAATCAATATAAACATTAAATTAACATAAACATTAAAACAAATACTCTTTAATAAACATACCCCTTTTCTTAACCATCGGAAGTCTAAAATCTGAGATAATATCTAAACACATGTTGGTGTATTAAGGGCGGGCACATGAAGATGGTCCCCATTTTCGTTGCAATGAGGACGCGCTAGCGGAAAAAAAAATGCCGCATACGCACCTATGAAAGCACGCACGCACCGCTAGGTTCGGTACCGAACCGAGGTGCGTGCGCGTATGTGGCGCGTACACGTTCCTCACGCATGCGCGCAACAGTGGTGCGCACGTGCCTCTATTAAAGAAAAAAAAACAGTGCCCAATTTCCCCATTGTTCCATTGGGCCGATCGAGCGCGACTTGCACCTTCGCGTACGCGTGAATTCAACCACCAAAGTTTCCCAAATCAACTTCAAAACCACCCCACAATACCCACTAATTCATCAGTAGGGCGATTCATAGGTAAATATCAAGTTTTGTTTTCATTTTATTCATTCTTTGTATCAATTTTTTGATTTTTTTTTTTATTTAATTGTAAATAATTCTCAAATTTTGAAAACAATGAACCAATTTTCTATTGCAGATTGTAAACTGAGACAATGAGTGAATAAGATGTTAACCCCGAGTCCGGTGGAACACAAGAAAACCCAAACCTTTGACCCAATGCCGAAGAAAACTGTGAACACAATCCAAATGCCGAACAAAACCAAAACCCACAACCTAATTTTGAATAAGATGACATTAACCACTATGTAAATGAAATGTGAGTGCACACTCGCGAACTTAGAAACTTGAGTGAACCATCTCGATTGTCTCTTGCCATGTCAATTGAGAACTCAATCGACTCCCTCATACATGCACACCAGCAATTGACAGACATGAGTCAATTTAGAGCTAAGCTGCGGGAGTACTACTCCATGGGCATCTCCAACGAAGCAATAAAAGATTTGAACATTTCAAAAGCCCAATTATATAGTATGTTCACCGAGCCGAAAACAGGCCAACCACCAAACATTACAAAGCCATGTGTCTGCATGGATTGGTGTCATTACCAACCGTGGAGCGACAATTGCATGCAGAGGTGATTCATGGTGTACGATAAACCTCCCTGCAATAATAGGGAGGTTTCACAGTACTTCCTTCGCCAACTGTGGGCTGAGTTTTGCCTCGGTTTACATGTCAACTATTTTGACATAACCGAGTTCCAGGGTGTTAGGCGTGGCTCTGCCCAAGATCGACCTACTGCCATGAGGAACCGATTGAGAGCGCCACCAGCTCCGAGGCGCGACCCCAACCCCTCTCCCCAGCCACCTCAGTTGCCCCATAAGCTTGATCAGATTGAGGTGGCAATGAGGAATGTTGCACGTGGTCTCCTTAGACACACCTCCTTTGTAGCAATGACTACAGTAGAGAGGTTGGGTGACCTTGATAGAGATCCAGGTGCAGGGCCTTCACGATAGGGCCAGGATAGACCCATGACCAATGGTAGCCATGCTAGGCATTCCAGTTCGACGGTGACAATGCCACATCTTTGTCCCCATTGCAGGCACACTTGCCATGACCCGATCGAGGGTTGTTATATGGATTAGGTCAGCAATTTTTTTAATGTGTTTTCAATCATCACTTTATAACTTGTAAAGTATTTTGAAATTATTTTTGTTTGACTTAAGCTATTGTTTCAATGTACAGTTATTCAGAGCTGATACATCGAGATGGGAGAACGTAGAATCTCCCAACCTGGATGTAGCAATGGCAGCTGCAACTGAAATTGCGACACTCCACATTGAGGTATTTTCAGTACCTGACACAATTTTGTTATTACTTATGTCATTTATATTACTCAAGTATTTATATTTATGGCATACACGTTGATAGTTCGTACAATGTTTTTGAATATCTTGATTTCCTAGATAATGACTTGTTTAACATTTTCATAACATGCATGCATTTTGTTTTCCACAAGTGTTTCATGACTATGGTGATCAGTCACCCTCGCCACGGATTGGCACATCACCATATACACAGGTACAATGTGTAGTTATAAGCATGCTTTTAATTTGATTTGTTACGACTTACTATGGTTTAATTTATTGTTTGTTTACTAAATTGTGATATTACAAATGTATATGTAGGTTCCACCAGTAGCTGTGTCTCCGCATTTTAGTCCTGTGTATCCACCCTCTCCCATGAGTCCTCTCCCTCGCTTTCATCTAGACCCCTCCCTACATCCACCCCCTCCCTTCCATCCAGTCCCCCCTCTCCAGTCATACTCCCCCCTCCATCCATCCTCCTCCACTTGCCCACCCCTCTACATCCATACATCCCCCCCAATTTATCCACGCCCCCATGTCTATCCATCCTCCTCCATTCGTCCATGCCCCCCTTTCCTTCCACCTTCCCCTCTTCGTCCACAACCTCCCATTTGTCCATCCTTCTCCCTCCATGCAAGACTTCCCTCCCATGCACCATCCCTCAACACCATCCCTAGCCCTTTCCATTCGATACCCTCTATCCTATAACCGGCAGGGATTCATAGTCCACATGGTCCTCCTCCACCCCATACCACCGTGTCTTCTCCCACCATATCATCCCCACTTCCCGCCACGATTGTGGCATCTACTCTCCCAATATCCTCATCAGTATCTCCAGTGTTTGCACCTGTAGTGGTTGCCACTACATCTACGCCCCCCCCATCATTGCATCAGAGTTGGTTTTCTGGCCATCTGCTCCACCTGCTAGCCCAAAAGGCCAGCCATGTCCATCGTCGGAGGTGTTCACGGTGAGAATCAAGTTAATTTATGAAAATATTTTGATGCATTAACAAAAATTAATTTAAGCAATTATTACTTTTCAATGAAATGATTGTTTTAAATGTTGTAGGCTGGAATTGTTGAGAGGCTCTGCATATCCAGGACACCTGCCCAACATTTGCCACTCATGTCAGAGGTGATTTATTTAAGATTCGAATTCTACATGTGTTTTATAAATGTGGTAAATGCTGCAAATGCTTGAAAATGATGGTATCTTATATCATTTGTTCCAGAGCCCAGAGAGATGGTCTACTCCTAGACGGACCAAGACCCGAGGCACCGGTAGCTCGAAGAGTAGGAAGATCGACTTTGGATCTGCACCTGGGAGTGATGGCAGTGGTCGCAATGCTTGACACGCCACATGTTATGTACATTAGCCACGATGTGGCACTTTTGTGCACCAGTTTTGATTTACTTTGTATCTACGGCACGAGTTGCCATGTATTTTGTACCTACGGCATGAGTTGTCGCATTTTGTGTAGGGCAAGATTTGCCATTGTACGTACATTGGGAACCATGTTCCACTATTCGCCTGAAATTGTATATGTTTGGATGAGTTTTGTAGCCTCGATGTACATGTTTTTTCAGTTATGTGATTTATATATCTCGTTGTCTAATGTGGTTGTCTCATGTTGTGTGTATCATGATGTGATGTTGTGTAAATTTGGGTTTTACCTAGATCTTAGAAGAGAAGTTGGATATCGTAGTTCAACTTGGTTTATCTTTCCACATGTAAAAGTTTATAATGGTATCTATGTTAAGAGAACATTGTAAACATAGGCTAACTCAAACAAAATCATGTGTGAGAATTAATCTAAAAACAAACAGAATAAATGGATGGACAAATCACACCTAATGGCATATAAGATATATATTGAGAACTTGAGTACTAGGAAAAGAACACTTAAAAATAGAAAATGTCCATTGTGGTCAAAAGGTTAAAATGAGATCCAACATGATTTTTAATAGCTCTACATAATGAGATCCAAAAAGGCCATACTCTACATAATGAAATGTCATCACTAGTATTTATTTTGACCATTTTGTCCACTTAAGATCATGCAACAAATTAATAACCAAGTTATGGAATCATTTCTTAATCAATTGTCACCATACAAATAGGACAACCTTGAGCACGATGTATAGCTAGATCATTAATTCACACTCACAGATATAGCCACCTTTGATTTGATGACCATCACATCCACTACCATTTACAATTAGGACTTCCTTAATTTATCATTATGTGATAGCGATCTAATTTTATGTATGCATATATGTGTATAGTGGTTTGGATTCAAATGTATGTAGATGAATATATATGTAAAATGAAAATGATTTAATCTTTACATGTATTATAATTTAGTGCTAGATCTTAGGATACACAATAGGGTTTCATTGTGATTAGAATACAAACTAGGGTTTATGCTACCAACTAGGGTTTTTAGGCTAGGCTCTTGTGTTTCTAGGCTAGGATCCAAGCTCTAGGGTCACCATATTAATGTTTAATTCCACTATCATGTCATCATTCTCACCAATACCATGCCCACTACTACAATCACCATCAAGCCTCTCAATTTCACTTTGAACATTTCCCATACTTCCAAGTTAAAATTGATAGGTCTTGTTGCTAAAATATTTTCACTTATCTATTCACATAGACAAATCCACTCCTATGAAATATTTGTTGTATCTTGGTACGTCCAAGTTCACATGCAATAATACTTGAGAGATCATTTTACCCCATAATCCATGGAAGATTCATTGGAGTCATATGAACCTCATTGTCATCACCCCAACCATGGTCAAGACGCCAAGATCCATCCTTAGTAGACAAAACCTCATGTTGTCACCCATACCACACTCAAAGATAAAAAATTCTTTGAAAGGGCATGTTTGGGGGTTGAGGGAATATTTTTTTTTTTTATAATCACACATGAGAGGTTCTTAGAGTCAAATACATTGGATATAAATAAATTCCCCAATGCCTTCATCATATTTATTACCATCGCCATCATCATCAATGCCTTCATCATCATCACCATCTTCATCATAATCATCATCACAATCACCATGACCATCAACTTCACCACCATCACCATCATCATCAACTTCACCATCTTCATCATCATCACCATCTTCATCATCATCACTATCTCCTTTTTTTGGATGCCAGACGGAACCATCACCATCTTCATCATCACCATCACCATCACCATCAACCTCGCCACCATCACCATCATCATCAAGGTCACCATCTTCATCATCATCACCATCTTCATCACCATCACCATCTCCATCCTTTGGATGCGAGACGGAACCATCACCATCTTCATCATCACCATCACTATCACCATCAACCTCACCACCATCACCATCATCATCAATGTCACCATCTTCATCATCGTCACCATATTCATCACCATCACCATCTCCATCTTTTGGATGCAAGACGAAACCATCACCATCTTCATCATCACCATCACCATCACCATCAACCTCACCACCATCACCATCATCATCAACGTCACCATCTTCATCATCATCATCATCCTCATCATCATTACCATCTCAATCTTTTGGATGCGAGATGGAACCATCACCATCACCATCAACCTCACCACCATCACTATCATCACCACCATCACCATCTTCATTATCATCACCATCTTTGTCATCATCACCATCTCCATCTTTTGGATGCGAGATGGAACCATCACCATCTCCATCATCACCATCACCATCACCATCAACCTCACCACCATCACCATCATCATCACCATCACCATCACCATCACCAACAACCTCACCCAAACCCTAGCCCTAACCCTCACCCAAACCCTATCACTAAGCCATCTTCTCCATCCTCACCATCGCCATCAACGTCTTCATCATCACCACCATCTCCATCATCATCATTGAATTTAACTCTAACCCTAATTCAATTTCCTTCTATAACCCTAGCCTTAACCCTCACCCAAACCCTATCACTAAGCCATCTTCTTTATCCTCACCATCACCATCACCATCACCATCAACGTCTTCATCATCACCATCATCTCCATTATCATCATTGACTCTAACTCTAACCCTAATTCAATTTCCTTCTATAAATCTAGCCCTAACCCTCACCCAAACCTTAACACTAAGCCATCTTATCCATCCTCACCATCACCATCACCATCACTGTCACCATCAACGTCTTCATCATCACCACCATCTCTATCATCATCATTGACTCTACCTCTAACCCTAACTCTAACTCCAACTCTAACTCTAACTCCAGGTTCCTCATCAAAGCCTCCATCATCATCATCTTCATGACCATCGCCATCTCCATCGCCATCACCATCATAGTCAACCTCTTCATCATCATCACCATCATCATCATCATACGTGCTCGGTGGAAGATTTTCCATAGTTGACCCCCGTGTGCAAAAATTGCACACTCCCTCACTGAACAAAACCCTAGTTTCCAAGATGGACGTACAAGATGAGGGCGGGGCCACTGGGCTGGAAAAGCTAATGTAATAGCCCATTTCCCAACATCTTTCCTCTCCTCAACCCTACACTCGTTTTCCACAGGAAACCGCTACCTCCACATGTAATAACTACATTGTTTTGTCGAAAATTAATCTTCTTCTACTAACTACATTGTTTTGTCGAAAATTGATCTTCTTCTGCCTCTGAACGAGAAATGGCCCCCTCGAGGGAATATGGAATGGCCCTCACTAAGCAAAACCCTAGCTCCGAGGATGTCCCATTGGCACCACTTCCGGGGCTTCGAGGCATGCTGTGGGAGGTCCCCTAGGTGAAACCCGATGTCCTGGACCCGCCGGAGTTGACAGATTCGCGAATCAAGCCATGGTTCCGGTGCCACGGGCATTCTAGTTGGGCACCCCGGGGCCGTTCAGGGACACATGGAGGATTTGCCCCGGGGCCACGGAACCCAACCCGGTGAGAGGAATTGGATTCCGTCATCTCCCACAGGTCACATGGCCATTGTGGACCTGTCCACAGTCGCCACGCACGCCCGGGGGCATCCGAACGAGAAATGGCTCCCTTGACCATATTTGGAATGGCCATCACTAAGAAAAACCCTAGCTCCGGAGATGGCTCATTGGCACCACTTTCGGGTCTTTGGGGGATGCTGTGGGGGGTCCCCTAGCTGAAACCCGTCATCCCGGACCCACCAGAATCAACGGATTCGTGAACCGAGCCATGGTTCAGGTGCCACGGGCATTCTAGTCGGGCACCTCGGGTTCGTTCAGGGACACTTTGAGCATTTGCTCCGCAGCCACGGAACCCAAACCGGCAAGCGGACTTGGATTCCGTCAGCTCCCACAGGTCCACATGGCCATTTTGGACCTGTCCATGGTGGCTACATACGCTCGGGGGCCTCCAGATGAGAAATGGCCCCATTTAGCAAATTTAGAATGGCCTTCACTGAGTAAAACCCTAGCTCCGGGGATGGCCCATTGGCACTGCTTTCGTGTCTTCGAGACACGTTGTGGGGGGTCCCTTAGCTGAAACCTGTCGTCCCAGGCCCACCGGAGTTGACGGATTTGCAAACTGAGCCATGGTTCAAGTGCTACGGGCATTCTAGTCAGGCACCCTGGGGCCATTCTAGTGGTGATAACAAGTTTACTGTCTGTTGAGTCTGATACTACATCCAAGAGCCGCTCAACAAACTTTGAGATAGAAAGCTCTGTAATTTTAGGATACTGATTCAACCACTCATACAGTTTCTTACCTTCTCGAGGATCTAAATTTATAATTTCCTTCTGCGTAGATTCAGGCATTCTCGAGGATCTAAATTTATAATTTCCTTCTGGTTAGATTCAGGCATGGAATAATATTTGCCGGCACTTCCAAGCTCCCAAGAACATTTTGTTAGCCATAATATGTGCAACTCCTTTGATGAAAGATAAATTCTGGTGTGGACGGCAGCATTTGATACACTAGCCAAATCTATGTTGTTGGAAGAACTTAGATATTTCAACAAAGGAGCGATTTGTAGGTGACTTGAAAATCCCTTCCATTTTTCAGCAATAAAACAAATAAGTTCAACATACAAATTTTCAGGCAATCTTGTCAACCAATCAAACAACCAAATGCAGGGAGATAACCACACCCAAAACATTCAAGCTATTATAAAACTCTTGTTTATCAAGATAAGGATGGACTATGTGTACATTACGAGAATATAGATGAATGAAGTCGCTTTGATGAACTTGTCCTCTTGCTCTCTCCAGAATGCGTTTAAAGCAGGGAGTATTATCTTAGCTTCTGTTAACAATGAAGGATTCGTTGTCATTGCTAAGAGAAGTTCTAAGGTCATTTTCTCGTAAAACAGAGATTGTATAAATCCAGCGGGTGTCCCTAAAGGCCTTTTGGATGCGAGACGGAATGAGCCATAGAATGAAGATCGTGGATCCGATGGACAAACCGTCAGCTCTTTTGGATTCAGGACATCGGGATAGTGCTAGGGGTGCCCCTCCCCTCTGATCTCATGGCCTTGGTGTCACCATGTAGGTCCATCTTGGAAACTAGGGTTTTGCTCAGTGAGGGAGTGCAATTTTTGCACACGAGGGTCAACTTTGCAAAATCCTCCCTCAGGCACTTTGTGGTTAGCATTTCCATCCGGAACCTCTCTAGACACACTTGCAGGACTCCCCAGAACTAGGTTTTTCTGCATGGTTGGAGTTCTATGCTCCGGCAAGTATCCAGCGGGTGTCCCTGAAGGCCTTTTGGATGCGAGACAGAAGGAGCCATAGAATGAAGATCATGGCTCCGATTGACAAACCATCAGCTTCGTTGGATTCAGAACATCAGGATAGTGCTAGCCCTCCCCCCCCACTCCGGTCCCGTGGCCTGGGTGTCACCTTGTAGGTCCATCTTGGAAACTAGGGTTTTGCTCAGTGAGGGAGTGTGAAATTTTTCCCACGGGGGTCAACTTTGCAAAATCATCCACCGGGAACTTGTGGCTAGAGTTCCCAGCTTGAACCATCCTAGACACACCTATATGTCTCCTCGGAACCCAGTTTTGTTGCACAATTGGAGTTCTATGGCACCGACAGGTATCTAGCAGGTGTCCCTGAAGGCCTTTTGGATGCGAGACGGAACAAGCATAGAATGAAGACCGTGGCTCGGATCGATGAACCGTCAGTGTTGTTGGATTCAGGACATCGAGACAGTGCTAGGGGTTCCCCTCCCCTCCAGGTCCCATGGCCTGGGTGTCACCATGTAAGTCCATCTTGGAAACTAGGGTTTTGCTCAGTGAGGGAGTGTGCAATTTTTGCACACAGGGGTCAACTTTGCAAAATACTCCCCTGGGCACTTTGTGGTTAGAATTCCCAGCCAGAACCTCTCTAAACACACTTAAAAGACTCCCTGGAACTAGGTTTTGCTGCACGGTTGGAGCTCTATGTCCCAGCAAGTATTCAATAGGTGTCCATGAAGGCCCTTTGGATGCGAGACGAAACAAGCCATAGAATGAATACCGTGGCTCCGATCAACAAACTGTTAGCTCCGTTGGATTCAAGACATCAGGATAGTACTAGGGCCCCCACCCCCCTTCGGTCCCGTGGTCGGGGTGTCACCTTGTAGGTACATCTTGGAAACTAGTTTTGCTTAGTGAGGGAGTGTGCAATTTTTGCCCACGGGGGTCAACTTTGCAAAATCCTCTCGGTGTCACATTGTTGTTGTTGGTTTCAAGATTTTATTTCTATACCTATCTATCCTACAAGTATAAAGCATAATATACTCTCCTAGTGAAATTACTACTTCTCAAAACATTAAACATAATTTTGAAACTACAGAGAATCAAGCGCACTGTGGGATTCCCGATTGTTACCAGACCTAGTTCACTAAATGATAAAGGATTGTTTCATTTCTTGGGTTGTTTGTTGTTGCTCCGTGACATCCTTGTTGACATCAAAAGTAATACAAAACATAGACGGAGGGAAGTGCAGTGGGATAAGGTAACGCAAAGTGATATTCTAAAGGAACTCAAGTAAACAAAACAACCTCTTTGAAAATGTGTTGAATATTGCAAAAAAAAAAGTTACTCAATATTTAAGGGAAAAGGAAATTCAATAGAGGTCCAAATGATTTATCCAAGTGAGGAAATAAGGATAAAGCACTAGACGGATCAGTGGCATCATTTTATGAAAGTTCTTATGGCATATTCACTTATGTTCCTTCACTAAGTATTCTAGCTACATCATATTTAAAGATTAATGGTGTTATATCATAAATGCCATAATTTCCCTTTTTCCCTATACATTTGTAGTTATGTTGAACACAACATAATGGGGAATGTGAAATAGGGAAAGGCTACGTGAAGTGATATTTTCAAGGAACCTAGGAGATGTGAATAAATAAATTGAAAATGTGTAAAATAATACAAGTCCAAATGTGCACAATGTTTATGAAAAAGAGAGGGTAAAAATAATAAGAGTGAAAGGGAAAAAAGATGGGAACTATTGGGAGTTAGTCATTGTAGTTAGAACCAAAATCTTGAGCAAAAAAATCATTGTACTACCAAAACAAAATCGTAGGTTGACTTGGCAATGTTGGAATTTATTGAATATACTTTTTCCTATAAAAATGGAGGGTAAATTCATGGATGGAATTTAATCAAATTTCATCATTGTACTACCATCAAATTTGCTCAAGGAGATGATGAAGTAGCTCAAGACAATATGGAAGTTGTTGCATCACATGAACCACATACATATTCACATAAATCATAACTTAATCATAACTCATGTACATTAAATAAACGATATAAGATAACGATATCAAATTCCTATCTAACATGAATAACATTGATCATGCATGAATAAACAATGACATGGCTATAAATCATAACTTAATCATAACTCAAACATCAAATAAATGATATAAGATAGAGATATCAAATAAACTATCTAACATGAATAAATTTGGACATGCATGAATAAACAATCACATCATTACTGTACTATGTACCTCAATCAATTAGGCCTTCTGGATCCTCTCGTTTTTTTATTGTCTCAAACAACCTCTCATGCTCTACATGAGGTAGTAAGTAGCGTACCTTGTTTGATGACTTCATTGACATTGTTTGTAGTTGGATGTTTGTACCAATGATCAAGTGTGTAAAGTGATACACCCGCGACCTTGGTCTATAATCTGTGTATGTGTAGCCATTGCTCTTTGGTCCCTTTCCATCCATTGTAAGATATTCCCCCTGAGCAACCATCGAGCCAATGGTAAAGGTAATGCATTCACTATGCCTTCAGATATATGATCATATTCATTCGAAATAGAGGACTGGCCTTCCTCTCACTGGGTTGTTTCAACAACTGCACATGGGTCCACTGCAAGTGATACATGATCCCATTCATCAATCTAATCCATTGATTCGCATTCATCCCATTCACAACTGCTGCAAGGCCCACAAAATCAAGCAAGTTTCCGCGTCCATATTTCAAATAAGGGGTTGTTTGAGCTTTGAACCAAATGAAATCCATGAGTTCCTTGCATAGTGCTGCAACTATAAGAACGTGATCGGTCTATATCAACTACATGCCAGAAATTTCTAACAACATGTCCTCTACTTGTTGGTATGTGTTGCCCCATGGTTCGATCTGACATTTTTGCAGAGCACCATTGAACTATGGTATCTGCATCCTGAATATGAGGGTTTCTCATGCACCTCATCTCTTGCCTTGGTAGGGCAGTTTTGAGACATGGCCCAACATCGTCGTGCTCGCCCTTTCCATGACCGATCTCAAAATAGTTCCACACATGCAGCACATCACAAGTCTTGTGCAAAATACTCAACCACTGGAATACACGTGCATTTTTTAACTGGCCTACACAACCATCTGACCATATCCAATGCTAATCCATCTATATACCTCTCTCCTTCAGCTGATGATAGAAAAGTTTGAAGCAATGTTGCACGTAATGCAGGTCATGGCACCTGTCGTCACTGTGTAGAAGTTGGTCTCTTTCAATATTATCCTCCCATCGCTACTACTCTCTGGCGCATGCGTATATGTGATATGGACCATTATGATAACTTGGTCTGAATGGTAGTATTGACTTTGAATCTCATTTTGTGGCTGCAGGGTGTAGTTTTCAGTAAAGTCCACAACCGACAATATTGTGCCATTGGGGAAGGTGTCCATGGACTGTCTGTACTATTCATCCTGCCATCGTGCTACATGGACATGCTATACATACTGCTTGGTCTTTTGGTAGAATTCCTTCATGAAATTGCAAATTTGTACCTGGTGCCACAAAACCCAGGGCATTAATACAACGTGACATTTTCAATGTGAATATATATGTACAAATTCAACATGTATAGTATGAAAGTATGCAAACTTAGATTACCTGTGACTTCACCAATGCAATTTTTTTGCTTTCCTTTGAACTATATACTTGATATGTTATGTACTAGAAGTTCTGCATTTCTATTGACATCCTCCCAAATGCGTGCTCCGCGGTTGCGTGGATGCAAGGACTCAATAATGCAAATCCACTGCAACAGGAACACGTCCCATATAAACATGATCTTTAATAATACTTTTGTCCTTCAGGTCTTGGACACATTATGCTATTTGTAAATTCTCTGGATGCATTCGGTGGTTGTAACGATGGGAAATCCTGCAAAATGTTAGTATGCAAATCACAAAATATATGTCTATATGTATCATAAAAGTACTCAAATTCTACATGGTATCTACAACAACATGTATTGCGATCATTGCAAATTTTAACATACCAGGGTTTGCATTTTTCAAAGGACGTTTGGCCCAAGTTCAATTGTGTGTGCTCATTCTTGAACCTCTCGTAGAGTTCTGTTTGTGTCGTGTCAAGGAAGTGCTTGACATGGGGTTCACCCCCCCTAATACATTTTCTCAACTTTAAAACATCTCTTTGATTCGATGACGGTCTAGTGTTATCATTCCAAAACTTTTGCACTAGTTCTTTAACAGCATCAATGAGCTTCATGTCTGAACGAGGTAACCTACCAAAAAAGTCCCAACAATCTTTTTGGCCTGGGGTCTCAAGTTTTTCTTTAATGGCAGAATACTTTTGAAGAGTCTTTCTGTCTACTTTAAATATTTTACATGTGTGTGATAGTAGGTGACGTTGCCTTGTGGATTTGTCTACAATCGATTCTGACAGTACACAACGGGCCGAATTAAAATATTTTGTATGAGAAGTTTTTCCAATCAAATTAAATGCAAATTGTAGATTTCTAACAACATGATTGTTGACATCTGAACTTCTAACTACCTTTATGCTCAAAATTCTCCTAACATCCGCTAGACAATGTGATTTTAACAAAGCATGAAACAATTGATATTTTGCTGCATCGGTTTTGGATTCAAAAAATTCTTTCGTTATCTTGCTACAATGGAAATCAATAGTGCGTTTGGGCATCTTACCTTCAAGTCATGGAAATGAAATTTCATCCTCATGAATACGTTTGGAAGTTCTTCGTCGTCCGCTTGATAGTCGAGGTAAGGGAGTCGGCAAGGAAGTATGAGTCCCATCAACAACTTATTGTGGCCCTTCGTTCACAACTTGATCCTGCAAGGGAGTGTGTTTTGCATGTGTGTGCTCTTCTTGGGGAGGTTGCCAATTAAGGGCTTGTTCAATGTCCATCCCTTCATACTCGACATCAGGCAAGATTTGATTGGCTTCAACCACTTCGTCATTGCTTATTGATGCATCTAAGGCACTAACATTTTTCTTTCTACGGTTTTGCATGTACAACCTGGCTTTTTCTCTTATCTCATGGGCCTTTTCAGGGGGTAGTGGGTTCCTTCTAGACTTTCTTTTATTATTACGTCTGTTTCCCATATTCAATGCATTTTGAAAAAAAACAAAAATATCATCCCTGCAAGAATGAACAACAAATAAGATATTAAAACTCGATGTGCACATGATTATTAAAGCTCGATGTAGCAATTGATTATGTACAACAACATCTAGTGAGAATGTTTTCATATAATCTTAAAAGCTATTGGGAATGCCCTACATATAACTGCAACGACACCTCTAGGAACTCGGTAGGATGGTATTGGATGGTATTGAATGGTGGTATGGGATGTTAGTAGGAGCAACTTCCCTATGAGGGAAAATAGCCCCAAAAGACTAATAGTTTTCAATTCTCTAGGTGTTTGTGTGAGTTGTTGTAGTGAAACCATGAGGAATTCAACATATGTTTGTCTACTAGATGGAAGAATGTGATTATGAAATGTTATTGGTGGTGATGCAAGTAATTTGTTTTTATTATCTTCATGAAAGGTTGAAAGCATTGCTTGCTGCATTTTGCAGTTTTTTTTTGGTAAGATCTTTTTATTGTCTATGTTGAAGATTAAGAAAACTAAAATAGATCTATCATACAATTCATGAGGAAAAAACCAAGATAGATTCCATTCAAACAAGTGAATGAAGACTAAACTACATTTAACAAGATAAAATTATCACCATACCTCAAGGATTATGATTGCTCTTTACCTCAAATGTCAAATGCTCTTTTGATGTGTCCACTATATGTAAGAAGACTTCATGTGTGTCCAAGTAGCATGAGAATTCAATCCAAGGTGCCAAATAGAGTCCAACTATTGTGTATTCACTCGATTGATCCAAATAGATCCCAAGAGGTGTGTATTCAATACAAGGAGCCAAAATAGAGCCCAAAATGTTGTGTATTCTATCCAAATGGTCAAGGAATCACCAAATGGTGTATGAATTCAATCTACCGTTTAAATGCTTGTCGGACTATGCGTGAAACCAGCGAAGAGAACGCGAAAATGAGGAAAAAATTGTGGGAGAAAGAATGCAGGTGATTTTCTAAATTTTATCTTCAACCGGGATGGGCATGCGCATATAGCGCGCACGTGCGTCTAGTGCGCACGTGCATCTAGCGCATGCACATCCATTCTGAACGTTGTATTGTTTGGTGGGTAATGCTCAGTGCATTTATTACCCAAGAGATATATATGTGTCGGGTTATTCCTAGAGCCCCTCCCCATAAAGAAGCCCTCCCCCATAAAATCCTTTAGGACCTCTTCTAACCCATAATCCCTATCTGCATTTAAGTGCTTCTAGGTGTTTAGGGGTATATTTACAAATATGTATTTTAATTTCAAAACATTAATTTAATTTTGAATTATAAACATATGTATTACATCAAGAATAATGCTATTACATCATCTTCATCATCATCTTCTTCATCATCATCATCATAATCATCCATAGCATGGTCATCATCACCATCTTCATAGTCATCATCATCATCATCATTGTGAGGACGAGGATGATGATGGTGATGATGGTGATGATGATGATGATGGTGGATGATGATGAATATGAGTACGATGATGAAGAAGATGATGATGATGATGATGAATACGATCATCATCAATATCATCATATTCATCATCATCATCTTCACTAGTCATCATCATCACCATCATTACCATTGTCATCATATGATCATGGTCACGATCATCACTGTCTTCGTCATCACTATCTTTAGTCATCTTCATCTTCGTCATCAACATCTTCATTGACATCTTCATCATCATCTTCGTATCATCATCATCATCATCATTGACATCTTCGTATCATAATCATCATCATCATTGACATCTTCGTATCACCATCATCGATGAAGATGATGATGATGATAATGATGAATATGAGTACGATAATGATGATGACTAATTTGGAGATGATGATGATGATGATGACGATGAAGATGATGGTGAATATGATGAGGAATATGCAGCACATCATCATCATCTTCGTCATCATCAACACCATGATCGTCATCATCAACTTTCTCATCATCATCATCATCATCATCATTGTGAGGATGCAGATGATGATGAGGATGATGAAGATGAAGATGATATGATGATGATGATGATGATGATGATGATGACGACGATGGATGATGATGAATATGAGTACGATAATGAATATGATGATGTTGATGACGAATATGATGATGATCATCATCAGCAAAAACATCATATTCATCGTCATACTCATCTTCATTAGTCATCATCATCATCATCATTGTGGGCATGGGGATGATGATGATGATGGCAATGACGATGAAGATGGTGATGATGACTAATGGAGATTATGATGATGTTGATGATGATAATGTTGATGATGAAGATGATGGTGATGATGGTGATGATGACGTCGATGGTGGATGATGATGAGTATGAGTACGATGATGAAGAAGATGATGATGATGACGACGAATATGATCATCATCAAAATCATCATATTCGTCATCATCATCTTCACTAGTCATCATCATCACCATCGTCATCATATGATCATGGTCATGATCATCACTGTCTTTAGTCATCTTCATCTTCTTCATCGCCATCTTCCCCCTAATCATCATCATCATTGACATCTGCATCATCATCATCATTGACATATTCATATCATCATCATGATCATCGTTGACATCTTCGTATCATAATCATCATCATCATTGACATCTTCGTATCATCATCGTCGACGAAGATGATGATGATGATGATGATGATGATGATGATGATGATGGTGGATGATGATGAATATGAGTATGATGATGATGATGACTAATTTCGAGATGATGATGATGATGATGAAGATGATGAGGAATATGCAGCACATCATCATCATCTTCATCATCATCAACAACATGATCATCATCATCAACAATATGATCATTATCAAAATCATCATGCTCATCATGATCGTCTTCACTAGTCATCATCATCACGAGCGTCATCATATGATCATGGTCACGATCATCATTGTCTTCGTGATCGTTGTCTTTAGTCATCTTCATCTTCGTCATCATACTCATCATCGACATCTTCCTCCTAATCAACATCATCATTGACATCTTCATCATCATCTTCGTATCATCATCATCATCATTGACATCTTCGTATCATAATCATCATCATCATTGACATCTTCGTATCACCATCATCGACGAATATGATGATGATGATGATGACTATGAGTACGATGATGATTATGATGATGATGATAATGATGATGGTGAAGATGATGAGGAATATGCAGCACATCATCATCATCTTCCTCATCATCAACACCATTATCATCATCATCATCATTGTGAGGACGCAGATGATGATGAGGATGATGAAGATGATGATGATGATGATGATGATGATGATGGATGATGATGAATACGAGTACGTTGATGAAGATGATGATGTTGATGACAAATATGATCATCATCATCAACAACAAAAACATCATATTAGTTGTCATACTCATCTTCATTAGTATTCATTATCACCATCTTCATCATCATCATCATTGTGGGGACGGGGATGATGATGATGATGATGATGATGACAATGACGATGAAGATGGTGATGATGACTAATGGATATGATGACGAATATGCAGCACATCATCCTCATCATCATGATCATCTTCATCATCATCAACACCATGATCGTCATCATCAACTTCCTCATCATCATCATCGTCATCATCATCATTGTGAGGACGCAGATGATGATGAGGATGATGGTGATGATGATGATGATGATTGTGATGATGGTGATGATGACGACAATGGTGGATGATGATGAGTATGAGTACAATGATGAAGAAGATGATGATGATGACGACGAATGTGATCATCATCAAAATCATCATATTCGTCATCATCATATTCACTAGTTATCATCATCACCATCGTCATCATATAATCATGGTCACGATCATCACTGTCTTCTTCATCACTATCTTTAGTCATCTTCATCTTCATCATCGCCATCTTCCCACTAATCATCATCATCATTGACATATTCGTCATCATCTTCGTATCATCATCATCATCATCATCATTGACATCTTCGTATCATAATCATCATCATCATTGACATCTTCATATCATCATCATCGATGAAGATGATGATGATGATGATGATGGTGGTGGTGGATGATGATGAATATGAATACGATGATGATGATTACTAATTTCGAGATGATGATGATGATGAAGATGATGAGGAATATGCAGCACATCATCATCATCAACAACATGATCGTCATCAACAACATGATCATCATCATCAACAATATGATCATCATCAAAATCATCATACTCGTCATCATCATCTTCACTAGTCATCATCATCACCATCGTCATCATATGATCATGGTCACAATCATCACTGTCTTTAGTCATCTTCATCTTCGTCATCATACTCGTCATCAGCATCTTCATCCTAATCATCATCATCATTGACATCTTCGTCATCATCTTTGTATCATCATCATCATCATTGACATCTTCGTCATCATCTTCGTATCATCATCATCATCATTGACATCTTCGTATCACCATCATCGACGAAGATGATGATGATGAATATGAGTATGATGATGATGATGACTAATTTGGAGATGATGATGATGATGATGACGATGATGATGATGGTGAAGATGATGAGGAATATGCAGCACATCATCATCATCATCTTCCTCATCATCAACACCATGATCATCATCATCAACTTCCTCGTCATCATCATCATCATCATCATCATTGTGAGGACGCAGATGATGACAAGGATGATGAAGATGATGATGATGATGATGATGATGATGATGATGGATGATGATGAATACGAGTACGATGATGATGTTGATGAAGAATATGATCATCATCATCATCAGTAAAAACATCATATCCGTCATCATACTCATCTTCATTAGTCATCATCATCACCATCTTCATCATCATCATCATTATGGGGACAGGGATGATGATGATGATGATGACAATGACGATGAAGATGGTGATGATGAATAATGGAGATGATGATGATGTTGATGATGAAGATGATGAAGAATATGCAACACATCATCCTCAGCATCATGATCATCTTCATCATCATCAACACCATGATCATGATCATCACCATCATCATCATCATTGTGAGGACAAGGATGATGATGATGATGATAATGATGATGACGATGATGATGGTGATGGTTATGATGATGACGATGGTGGATGATGATGAATATAAGTACGATGATGATGACGAATATGATCATCATCAAAATCATCATATTCATCATCATCATCTTCATTAGTCATCATCATCACCATCATCATCATCATCCTCATCATCATCGTCGTCCTCATATGATCGTGGTCACAATCATCAATGTCTTCGTCATCATAATTTAGTCATCTTCATCTTCATCATCATACTCGTCATCGCCATCTTCCTCATAATCATCATCATCATCGACATCTTCATCATCATCATCATCATCATTGACATCTTCATATCATCATCATCATCATCATTGACATCTTTGTATCATAATCATCATCATCATTGACATCTTCGTATCATCGTCGTCGACAAAGATGCTGATGAATATGAGTATGATGATGATGATGACTAATTTGGAGATGATGATGATGAAGATGAGGAATACGCAGCACATCATCATCATCTTCATCATCATCAACAACATGATCATCATCATCAACTTCCTCATCATGATCATCATCATCGTCATTATGAGGATGCGGATGTTGATGAGGATGATGAAGATGATGATGATGATATGATGATGATGATGATGATGGTGGTGGTGGTGTATGATGATGAATATGAGTATGATGATGATGAATACAAGTACGATGAATATGATGATGATCATCATCATGACCATCAAAATCATCATATTCGTCATCATCATCTTGATTAGTCATCATCATCGCCATCTTCGTCATCCTCACCATCATCATCATCATCATATGGTCATGGTCACAATCATCATTGTATTCGTCATCATAATCATCATCTTCATCATCCTCATCATACTCATCATCGCCACCTTCGTCATCATCTTCATCATTGGCATCTTCGTCATCATCTTTCTATCACGACGATGATGATGATGACAAATATGTTGTTGATGAGGAAGAGGGTGATGACAAAGATGACGATGATGATGATGGTGGTGGTGGTGGATGATGATGAATATGAGTATGATGATGAAGATGATGATGATGTTGATGGTCATCGTACTCATCATCAACATCATCATCATCATGTTCATCATCATCAACATCAATGGTGATGATGAGGATGATAATGATGATGTTGATTTGACGTTAACGATCAAGATGATGACCTAGATGTTGATGATGATGAGGAAGAAGAGGGTGGTGACGATGATGATGATGGTGTTGACGATGACGATGATGATGATGATGACGATGATGATGATGATGATGATGATGATGATGGTGATGGTGATGATGATGAAGAAGATGATGATGAACATGATGATGATGATGTTGATGATGATGACGATGGTGATGAAGATGATGATGATGTTGATGAAGAAGATGGTGATGATGAAGAAGATGATGATGATGGAGATGTTCATCATCATCATCACCATAATCATCAACATCTTAATCATCATTGTCATCTCCCCCTTCCTCATCAAGATCTCCATCATCGTCATCTTCTTCATCATCACATCTTCATCAACTTTATGTATCCCCGTGACAAAGGAAATTACATGAATGCATAAGTGCATCTATGCATACGCGCACCTACATATGCGTGTATGAATTCAAATTGTTTTTGGTGCCCTTGCAGGCTTGGAATTAGCTTCGAACTGCACCTTTAGGCTCGGTCTGATTTATCTATGATTTATGGCAGAACACATCATATGCTGCAACTTTCTGTTTTTCACAGCTAGTTCTGCATAAGCTCCACGAGTGTACTTCAGATGAAATTGCACACACTTGTCAAGCTCTGTGTGCAGATTCCAAATATATAATTTTTTAATAGATCTGTTGTTGTTCTCTATTTTTAATTCATTTTAAACTGCACTCATGTCAAATTCGTAACAAACATAGGTCGTTTATTTGGCCTATAACTTTTGATTGGCTTACCTATTTCGAAAACGGAAAAGAACCCACATAAGAGCACAAACATACCTACAACCTAAAAAAAACAAAATGCATTTTGATTATTTTTAGACCATGATATGGTGGATAAAAAGTTGACCATGTCCTTTTAGGGCTTCACAGACTTCAGTAATTTAAAAAAAATATAAAATTAACTTTTAAAATTTTGGAAAAATAGCTTCGCAAAAGATTTGTCTGTTGCCTACGCCTCTACATATTTTTTTTCTCATAAATTGTAAATTTACATAGCAAATAGGTAGGTCAACAAAAACATGTGCATTATGTTTTGGAAAAAAAATAACATACCAATCTTCGAATAATGACATTTTGGGGTGGTTATACCACTTTTCCATAAATAAAAGTTATATATTCCGGAAGTTCATCCGTTTTTCTCTGTTTCATCTTTTTACACCTAATTGGAAAAAGTTTTGTAGGTACCTCTAATAATTGATTTTAATGATAATATTTATGTTTTTCCAGAATGCCATTGCAACTAACGTGTCATAATTGGGTATCATTACCTTGCACCAGCCCTTAAACTAAAAGTGGAGATTCATAAAGATATATTAAAACAAAATAAATAAATAAATTATAATTCATTTTAATCCAAATTTTATTATTGATAAGAAATTTACAACTATTTTTTTAATCACTTCTAACTTTTCATAGATAATGATAGAAAAAATCACATGATTTTTAGCTTTTCAAAATTGATTTCAGCATATAACTTTAATTCCCAAAATTGAGCATAACCTCTTGTCACTTCTTTACAATAGCTTAGGTTTTACTCTCCTTCATTGTTTCAGTATATGTAGTGCTTATAACTTGTCAAATTTAGTTGCCATTTTCCCACCACAATTGATTGAAATTCTCATTTTGATTTTAAAAAAATGCATAGAATTTTTCACATTTCTATGCTCATGTCTCCCTAACAAAATAGAGAAAACTAGCAACTTTTATTTGTTAGTCTTAGTTTACATTTATATATTATTTTTTTCTTTTTTCTTTTCTTGTAAAATGATGTGCTTTCTAAACATTTAAAAAACTGCATACTCTATATTTTAATACGGTTTGTGTAATTTTTTCTTGGTTTGAATGAGCCACGACAAGCACTGCAGGGAGTCAAACTAAATGCATTAGCAAGAGCTATGAATCACATCAATCGAGAAATCCATAAGGTGTAACACAAAATAAACACCCAAGAAAAATTGGAATTCCAAAAGATTGCTTTTCCTTGTATATCAAACGCATTAGTGATTGGATTGTCAAAGTCCTTGAAAATAAAATATTCAAGTGGATTTTACCTTAGTCGATTGTGCCAAAGATTCTATGGATCTAATACAATAGAAAAGACTATACTCAAAACCATGTTCATGCTACAAGTTTTATATCGGAGGAGACTTGGAGGTCGATACAAATACGACTTAACCAATATGTCTCAAACATAGTGAAAGATAGAACTTCTAAATCAACAGAACACTCGCACAACTCATCCCATCACATCATGCATTTGCTTGTGCTTCCTCAGTGTTTATGCATATCATGCATATCATAGAGTTATCTCTACCATTTCATATGTTCCATGTTACCATGGTTCATTTTTTTTGGAGGCAAGTGTCGATGGAAGTCATGTATTTTCTAGCATGATTTGTTGTTGTTTCAACTATGACGTCCATGTGAGGAATTTTGATTAATATTTCGATTAATAGGAGGGAGAAGGGTTGACAAACACAATTGTTCTCTATGTTTATTTAACTACTAACTCCTTTCCATATCCAATTTCTAATGGAACCATTCTTTCTTTCACTAGGTTTATAACTCGTCTATGTTGCTTGTTCATAAGGAATTCCATGAAGGTATCATTTTTGTTTTCTACTTTTTCCTAAGTTTTGAAGTCAAAATCCATCCCACACGTGGATAGCGTATCTTGAACATTTGATAAATTACATGTTAAGATTATAATAGGTTTGTTTTTATAATTTGTAAGTGTTGAGGACATGTTGCAATGTGAATGGTTTGATGAACTTGTTATGAGTGTTTGCAAAGTTAGGGGTTCCCTTGTCTCCCTTGAACTAATTTTCTTGTTTGTTTTCTTCTAACTCATTAGCTTTGTAGAGTTAGGGGTTCTCTTGTCTCCTTTGAACTGATTTTCTTGTTCTTTTTCTTCTAACTAACTAGCTTAGTTATATAAGTTATAATTATAAGTGTATGACTAAACGTACATGATAACCTAATATAAATAAAATAAAGGAATAATAAAATGATATTTAGGAATAAAATGATATTTATTAAGCTAAAAATGGGAATTAGTGCATGGATGACAAGTGACCTCCATGTAAATAAAACTTATTTTTAATAATAAGGAAAATGTGTTTTTTAAGGGGTTCTCTTGTCTCCTTTGAACTGATTTTCTTGTTCTTTTTCTTCTAACTAACTAGCTTAGTTATATAAGTTATAATTATAAGTGTATGACTAAACGTACATGATAACCTAATATAAATAAAATAAAGGAATAATAAAATGATATTTAGGAATAAAATGATATTTATTAAGCTAAAAATGGGAATTAGTGCATGGATGACAAGTGACATCCATGTAAATAAAACTTATTTTTAATAATAAGGAAAATGTGTTTTTTAAGGTGGGAGGGTGGAGATTCATCAGGGTTCTTCTCTTACTCTAGGTGTTGGGTGATTGCTCTAGCTAGTTTTGCATGAGAGTTTGTAGTTGGAGGACATGGGTGTGAGTATTTTCTATCAGTGGTGAGGATATGTTGGAACAATATTTAGGCTGGCACAATTTTAGTGGTTGAGGTCTTGGGGGATCTCATTCCTAGATTGAGGGATAGGTTGGGCGGAGAGTCATCTCCCAACATTTTCTTGCTCGTGGTTTCCACTATAACTGGTAGTAGGGCCTTATGTACATTCTTGTAAGTCAATTATTCTTACTTTATTTATAGGTACATTTCTCAACTTTATACTATTTTAGTTACTTTTAGTGATTCAAGATACCAACAAAATAGTTATGTTTTGTGTTGTATTAGAGAGAAAATATTGTGAAATGTGTTTTTGTCTTAAGTATTTCAATATAGCCACTACAACTAGTATTATATCCTAAGCTCAAACCCTGAGGACTATGGACTTTCCCGATAAGCCAATTCTTGGGAGTGTTAATTTTTCGATAATTTCATTTAATATTATCTAGGATCACTAAGAGAGTAAGATGTGCAGCATAACAATCATAAACAAAAGACACAATAGACACAGAGTTTCCTCAGGGAAAACCGAGAAGGTGAAAAACCCCACAACTTCCTCAGAAATAGAATAAGTCACAAACCAAGATCACAATGATCAAACCCAAAGAGATGTCTCTAGCAGATACTCCTCCTCCTCCTCTTGTCCGCCACTTTCTCTCTTAGCTATGCGAGCTTGAGAAGTGAGTGAATGAATAGAATGAGAGACACAACCTCTCTATTTATAGACTGAATTGACCTGCCAATAATCCAACACGACCGACTTCCTAATGAAGTCTAATAACCCAACCACATGACCTAACTAGGTCCGACCCCACACTGGTGGTCTAATAACCCATCAATACAAATGACGACACTTACAATGTAACTTGCGACACTTGCAAATACAAATGATGACACTTCCAATTAGAGGAATAATACATCTCTGTTGGATATACAATAAAGCACAAATGTAATATACAAGTGAATATCTTCCGAAGTTACAAATATATCAACACTCCCTCTTAACTAGGAAGGTATTCTCTAGACACAGGTCATCCATACATATTGGCGCAAGTCTTCAATTCTGGAGCTAGATCCTCATCACTGGATCACGGAGCATCATCATCATCACTGCTGCTATACTCGACATCTCGATCACTGGGTGTTAGGAACCTATGTCAACCCTTCTCTTTACTATGTTAGTATATTGTTGTTGGACGCATATGCTTTGTAAGTCATCCCGTAGTATTTGTTGGTCCGTAGTTTATATTAGCCCATAGTATTGGATGCATATGCTTTGTAAGTCATCCCATAGTATTATATGTCCCATGGTTTTGACTAATAGTATTGGGCATAGACTTAGTATATAAGTGTGTGTTGAGGTCATTGAAGGCACCGTGAAGTTAATTGTATTGAGCTTGCTCAAAGGAGGTTTCCCCCTCGAAGTGGCCCGTGATCAATATAAAAGTGATTCTGAGTTCTATATTTCTGATATCTTGTGTATTTGCAGGTTCATCACATCTGGTATCAGAGCACTTTCCTGGGCTCGTTGGGTGGAATTTCTGCCAATTTTTTTTCGCATCTGTTGCAGCTTCGGATTTGGGAATAATCCCTATCCGCTTAACTGTGGGAAGTACTTGGGCATAATCCCTAAAACTCATTGTGAGGAGTACCACAGGAACCCCAAAGTAGCTGGCCCATTGAGAGGACCTGCCAGCGAAAATGGCAACGATCCCTACCTGATTGACTAGTTCCCACCCATGAGGTAAACCAAGAGTTGTCGTTTGTGGCAAAGCGGTTATCAGTTTTACCTGAGCCGTGGAGTGAGGGGTACTGCCCCAATACGCAAGCCGTCAGACAGCATTGGTGGCCGAGTGAAACACCTGAATTGTTAGGAAGTCGTACATACCTGGGGTCCATATCTATTTTCAGTTGAACTGTTGCCGATCACTTCTGCTCCAGATCCAGCCGTTTCATATCTATTATGAAAGTCGTTCCAGATCCAGTCGCCATTTCAGATCCATCCGTTTTTTATCCCTTCGGCGCCATTGTAGATCCATCTGTTGCGGATCCCTTCCGTGTGGCGGTTGCCGATCCATTTCTGAAATAAAAATAAAATAAAAAATAAAAAAAGGTATAAAATTCAGTTTTTTCGTATAAAATTCAGTTTTTTCTCCATATCTCCCTTGTTTTCACTCTGTTTCCTTTGAAATTTTTGGGGAATCCCTGTCATTCCATTCTGCATCTTTCATTCCTGAGGACCCTATCCCCAATTCCCCTTCCCATAGCCCGAAATCCCACATTTGTCTATTTTTAGGGTTTGCCATAACTTTCTCAGATTTCACCCAATCACCTTCAAATTTTACCACAGAGTTCCATTCTGAATTCTGCTTCTTTGTCCCTCTCTGCCAATTTTTCTCATTCTATCACCCCACTTCTGAAATCCCCCTTTTTGCTTTCTTGTCCTTTAGACAGTGTCCAAAATCTACTCAAACCCCAATTACCCATCAGATTATTGCCCCAATCCAAATTTCCCTTTATTAAATCACCTTCTGTTTGTGTTTTTCTACCCATTCCACCAAAAAAAAAACCTGGTTATGGTTGTTACCCGTGCAGGAGCACACACCATGGAGGAAGCACTTGCAGCCATCCAAACCAAACTCCAAGATCTGGATGAAAAATTTCTCAGCCTCCATCTTCAGCATTCAGCCATGAACAATACCAAACAACCAAGATCTTTTGCAGCCACTGGGTTCTCTTCTTCCAGCAATTTTCGTGGGCCGAAGCTTGATTTTCCTCGCTTCAATGGTACTGATCCGACTGGATGGATATACCGAGCAGAACAATATTTCAGTCTGCATAATACTTTTGATGTTCAGAAAGTTCCACTTGCATCCTTTCATCTGGAACAGGAAGCCCTTCAATGGTACCGTTGGTACATCAAAGCTCATCCCGAGCCAAACTGGACAGATTTTTGCCAACTCCTTTTGCCACGATTTGGTCCTAGTGCTTTTGACGACTTCACAGGAGCACTCACTAAACTTCACCAAACTGGCACAGTGAGAGAGTATCAGACGAAATTTGAGAAACTAGCAAATCACACAGAAGGATTGTCTGATGAATTCTACAGGAGTTGTTTTATCAGTGGTCTCAAGGATGAAATCCGCTCATAGGTCAAAATGTTTTGTTCCAACACAATGATGGAAGTCCTAGGGTTGGATAAGCTAGCCGAGGACAAGATCACAGCTCAACAACGCTCCAAACCCACCTTTGTTCCCTTCAGAAATATGGGTTCCCAACGACCTCCCATCATGCCTTCTCCTCAACCAACTCCTATCAAGCATTTGTCTGAAATAGAAATGCAGGCACGCCGAGAAAAAGGGCTTTTCTATAATTGTGATGAGAAATTCACTCAGGGACATAGATGTGTTCAACAAAAGCTCTATCTCTTGGATGTGGATTCTCCGCCTGCCTTAGAACTTGGTGAAGAAGCTACAGATACAGTAGATGATCAGGTCGACATTCAACACCCACCTGTTGACACCCCATCTCAGGACGACCCACTCGAGATCTCTCTCCATGCTATAACCGGCATCACCACCCCACAAACAATGCGGGTCAGGGGATACTTCAAGAAGCTCCCTCTTACTATACTCATTGATTCTGGTAGCACTCATAACTTCATTAACCCTCGGATTGCCAAACAGGTTGATTGTTTTGTCCATCCTTGCTCCAACTTTGAAGTCATGGTTGCCAATGGGGGCACCTTACCTTGCAAGGGGAAGTGTCACAATGTGCATATCTCTATGGAAGATTATAACCTACGCTCTAACATGTTTTCCTTGTCCTTAGGCGGATGTGATGTGGTTTTGGGCGTTCAATGGTTACGCACACTTGGCCCCATCTTATGGGATTTTGTTGAACTTTGCATGCAGTTTAAAGTCAATGGGGCACAACACAAATTTATGGGCTTACAACCAAGGTCTCTCTACATCATCAGTTCACATCGCCTGGAAGAAATCCTTAAGAAGAATTCACATGGTGTCATCGCTCAGCTCAATTCCATTCAGATGCACCCATCACCAGTCTCCACTACTTCCTTGGATAGATATGCAGGTATCCTTGCTGAACCAATGCACTTGCTGCCTTCAAGAGACCTTTCCGATAAGAATTTAGCCACATCTACCTCTCAGCAGGAAATGATGGCTATTTTGCATGTAGTACAGAAGTGGCAACCATACCTATTAGGGAATTATTTCTGCATCAAGACTGATCTCCAGAGTCTGGAAACTTTTTCTGGAACAGTGGGTCTCCTCCCCAACACACCTGAAATGGGTTATGCAACTCATGGGTTATCCCTATGTGATCACTTACAAGAAGGGTAAGGACAATATGGTGGAAGATGCTCCTTCTCGCACAATTGATGACCTAGTTTCTCTTACAGCTATTTCTCTGCTTTTTCCAAATTGGTTGCCATATGTTCAACAGGGCTCTCTCTTCTATGAACTCCATGCTTCTTCATCAACAGGGCACTCTGGTTTCTGCAAAATGTATGACCAGGAACAATGTAACTTCTTTTGGCAGGGACTAAAAATTACAATTCAACAGATGGTGGCTGACGATGATACTTTCCATGTCAACACGGGTGAAACGACACTCCTTTCGGGATTGCTCAAACCCTTGCCCATCCCTACACAACTTTGGCCAACTATTTCTATGGATTTCCTAGCAGCGCTTTGGTGGTACAATACCACATCTCAAAGGACACCATATGAAGTAGTCTATGGAAAAACAACGCAAGTTCTTCTTCCATACATCCTTCGCAGCTCCCCAGTTCAGGCAATTGACTCGGTTCTTCGACACCGCGATCAGATTCTTCTCATTCTGTAGGACAATCTTCACATGGCCAGAATTCGCCTGAAACAACAAACCGATCGGCACCATTCTGAGCGCATTTTCCATGCAGCTAATGGGGTTCTTCTTCATCTACACCCTTCCAAGAAATCCTCCTTGACACTCCAAAGGCGTCAGTGGCGCAAAATGCAACCCGAGGATGCTACCGAGGAACCACTCCTTCAGATTCTGCAGCAATTTCTCCAACCAAAGCTTTGAGGACAAAGATTTTTCTAAGGGAGAGGGGATGTTAGGAACCTATGTGAACCCTTCTCTTTACTATGTTAGTATATTGTTGTTGGACGTATATGCTTTGTAAGTCGTCCCGTAGTATTTGTTGGTCCGTAGTTTATATTAGCCCATAGTATTGGACGCATATGCTTTGTAAGTCGTCCCATAGTATTATATGTCCCATGGTTTTGACTCATAGTATTGGGCATAGACTTAGTATATAAGTGTGTGTTGAGGTCATTGAAGGCACCATGAAGTTAATTGTATTGAGCTTGCTCAAAGGAGGTTTCCCCCTCGAAGTGGCCTGTGATCAATATAAAAGTGATTCTAAGTTCTATATTTCTGATATCTTGTGTATTTGTAGGTTCATCACACTGGGCTATCTCTGGATTCTTCTCGTCATAGGATGTTCTACAGAGCTAACCCTTTTTCATGCTGGTTGTAGGCCTAGCCTCCTGCAGGTCTTCATCATCACTGGCCATACTGTGGAATCCTTAGGACTTATTACGTGCATCAACAAAACCTTGAAAGAGCATCCCAGGACTGACTACGAGCTTACTGATCAACCTATCGGATCTCCCAGGATCTTTTACATGTTGACTGTCACGAAACCTTAAAAGAGTGTCTTGCATCCTGTAAGAACTCTAAAGAGCATCCCAAGACTGATTACGAGCTTACTGCTCAACCTATCGGATCTCCAAGACTGATTACATGTGACCCCCGCCACAAAACCTTAAAAGAGTGTCTTGCTTCCTGCAAGAACTCTAAAGAGCATCCCAGGACTGATTACGAGCTTACTGCTTAACCCATCGGATCTCCAGGACTGATTATATGTTGTTAGGAAAAACCTTTAAAGAGTGTCTTTCCTAACCACATATAATCAGTCATTGGTGGTCTAATAACATATCAATACAAATGACGACACTTACAATGTAACTTGCAACACTTGCAAATACAAATGACGACACTTCCAATTAGAGGAATAATACATCTCTGTTGGATATACAATAAAGTACAAATGTAATATACAAGTGAATATCTTCCAAAGTTACAAATACATCAACACTCCCTCTTAACTAGGAAGGTATTCTCTAGACACAGGTCATCAATACATATTGGCACAAGTCTTCAATTCTGGAGCTGGATCATCATCACTGGATCATGGAGCATCATCATCATCACTACTGCTATACTCGACATCTCGATCACTGGGCTGTCTATGGATTCTTCTCGTCATAGGACGTTCTACAGAGCCAACCCTTTTTCATGCTGGTTGTAGGCCTAGCCTCCTGCAGGTCTTCATCATCACTGGCCATACTGTGGAATCCTCAGGACTTATTACGTGCATCAACAAAAACTCGAAAGAGCATCCTAGGACTGATTACGACCTTACTGATCAACCTATCGGATCTCCCACGATCTTTTACATGTTGGCTGTCATGAAACCTTAAAAGAGTGTCTTGCATCCTGCAAGAACTCTAAAGAGCATCCCAGGGCTAATTATGAGCTTACTGCTCAACCTATCAGATCTCCAGGAGTAATTACATGTGACCCCAACCACAAAACCTTAAAAGATTGTCTTGCTTCCTGCAAGAACTCTAAAGAGCATCCCATGACTAATTACGAGCATACTACTCAACCTATCGGATCTCCAGGACTGATTATATGTGGTTAGGAAAAACCTTTAAAGAGTGTCTTGCAACCTGCAATAACTCTAAAGAGCATCCCAGGACTGATTACGGGCTTACTCCTCAACCTATCAGATATCCAAGACTGATTACATGCCTCTAGTAGGAAAACCTCGAAAGAGCATCCTAGCTCAGACTATAGGATCTCCCAGGATATTTTCTATGCTACATGCACAACCTGTCCACGACCATAGAGTATCAACCTGATACTCATGATCATATTGATCATCATATAGTACATCATCATAATGCACATCATCATCGCATGATCACCCTGCTCATCGTCACAGCATCGTCCTGATGCATATCATCTGGAGTATTGTCCTGATACTCGTCACATATGATCATCCTGATCATCGTCATGGCATAGTCCTGATGCATATCATCTGGAGTATCATCCTGATACTCATCACATATGATCATCCTGATCATCGGCATAGCATCATCCTGATGCATATCATCACACATGATCCAACTGATCATGTAAAGCATCTACCTTATGCACATCAGATGATCCACCTTATGTAAAGTATCTACCTTATGCACATCATCACACATGATCCACCTGATCATGTAAAGCATCTACCTGATGCATATCATCACACATGATCCACGTGATCATGTAAAGCATCCACCTAATGCATATGATCATCCTGATCAATATCATGCATAACATCATCCAAAGCATCATCCTGATGCTTATCATACAGCGCTTACATCGATAGCCATGGGAAGGATCCTCCTATCACCATGCTTGGAATGGATCCTGCAAATGTGTCCCATCACTTCTTCCTAGAAGTATCTCCTATCTGAAGAACACCAAGCCTCTCTTTGAAGTACTCAAACTTCACTCTGGATAGTGGTTTAGTCAACACATCTGCAACCTGTTCATCCATCGTAACATACAAGAGCTTCACTTCTCCTCTCTGCACCATATCCTTGATATAGTTATATTTGATCTCGATGTGCTTCGACCTGTCATGGAACACCGGGTTCTCTGAAAACTTCACACAACTCTGGTTGTCATAATAGATATAGGTAGCATCCAACAGGAGATCAAATAACTCAGACAGTAGCTTCCTAAGCCATATTGCCTCACAACTAGCCGAACAAGTTGCAACATACTCTGCTTCAGCTGTACTAAGTGCTATGCAGGATTGCTTCCTGCTAAACCAAGAGGTCACACCTAATCCCATACTGAAGCAACACCTTGAAGTGCTCTTCCTATCTGCAGCACTTTCTGCCCAATCTGAATCAACATAACCCTCCAAGTTAAACTTTTGATTCGCATCATACTTGAGCCCATAATCAACCGTACCCTTCAGGTACCTCAGAATATGATTCACAACAATCAGGTAAACATGTCTAGGATCTGTCAGGAACTGGCTCAATGTGTTCACTGCAAAGCAAATATCTGGTCTTGTGTTCGTCAGGTACATCAAGGACCCAATCATCTGACGATACACTGTAACATCAATCGACTCAGATGAAGCATCACACAATAGCTTCAGGTTCGATGCCATAGTTGTGGCCATGTCCTTGAAGTCCATCATCCCGAACCACTTCAGGATCTCTACTGCATACTTCCCTTGTCCAAGGAAGATCCCATCTGCACTCTACCACACCTGCATGCCTAGAAAGTAATGCATCATCCCCAAGTCCTTCATGTCGAACTCGGCATCAAGCTTCCTCTCGAGTTGGCAATCAACCCATCCTCACCTATAACAAACAAGTCATCCACATACAGAAGTGGTATCACTGGATTTCCTTCCTCAACCTTGTAGTAAAGGTTGGAATCTGCTTTACTCTTAGTAAAGCCCAAGCTAGATAGAAAGTTGTCTATCCTACCATACCAAGTCCTAGGAGCTTACTTCAAGCCATACAAGTCTTTCTTCAACATGCACACGTATGAATCCCTGTCATGTGTCTCAAAACCAAGTGGCTACTCCACATACACTTCTTCTTCGACTACACCATTCAAGAAAGTTGTCTTGACATCCATCTGGTGTATCTTCCACTTCATCACTGTAGCCAGAGCAAGTGTTGATATGATGGAAGTGTATCTAGCTACAGGTGCAAAATTTTCTTCATAATCTATTCCCTCTTTTTGGGAGAAGCTACAAGCTACAAACCTCGCCTTGTATTTCTCTATGCTACCATCTACAACATGCTTGATCTTGTAGATCCACTTGGAAGTGACAACAAACTTCCCTTTTGGTCTTGGGACCACATCCCAAACATCATTCTTCATGATCGATTGGTATTCGTCGACCATGGCATCCTTCCATTCTTTCTTTCCTGCTACCTCTTCATAACTGGAAGGTTCTTTGTTCATAATGTCATAGAGAAAGGCAACATAGCTAGTGTGTGACCTTTTCCTTTCTCTGTGTTCTTCTTCTGGAATACCATACCTTTCTGCATCTTGGATGAGCTCTCTAGCCCATGCAGGTTTCCTCTTGTGAGAGATCTTCTCACAGGGTGGATCTACAGGTTCTTGTGGATCTTTAATTTCATGACCTTCTTCTAGAATTGCTTCATTCATAGTGATGTCTTGAATTCTGGTTACCCTTGGTTCTTCATTGTCTTTAGCAGGTGTCTTCCTTGATTTGATGTATGCTGAGTTTTCATCAAATGTTACATCCCTGCTAATGTCAATCTTCTTGAACCCTGGAAAGTAGATTCTGTAAGCCTTCGAGCTTTCACTGTAACCCAGAAAGATGCCCTTCTTTCCTGAAGGATCTAGCTTTGTCCTCGTTTCCTTCGGAATGTGTGTGAGGTGTTCTGTTCTGCACATATACAACTGTCCTTGCTGCTTCTGCCCGTACGTGCATAGGCAGATCCTTGTCATGAAGCATTGCCTGTGTTGCTTCCATTATATTTCTATTCTTCCTTTCTGTAACTCCATTTTGTTGTGGATTGTAAGGAGTAGTCAACTCCCTCTTAATCCCTGAATCACTGCTTAACTTCTTGAAGTCACCTGAAGTGAATTCACCACCATAATCGGATCTAAAGGTCTTGATCTTCTTATTAGTTTGATTTTCTATCAAGGCTTTGAATTCCTTCAACTTATCAAACACTTCATCTTTATTCTTCAAGAAATAAACCCAAGTCTTCCTAGAGAAATCATCAATGAAGGAAACATAGTATACATACCCACTCATAGAGCTTGATGACATTGAACCGCATACATCGGAGTAGCTAATCTCCAAGATTCCTTTTTCTTTTCTTTTACTGCTTGGAAATGCCTGCTTTGTGTTCTTTCCTTTTGCACATCCTTTACAAATACCTTCATGCTTTGACTGGATTTCAGGAATACCTTCTACTGCTTTGCTTGCAATTGGAAGTGCTCTATAGTGCATGTGTGCAAGCCTTCTATGCCAAAGTTCACTTGGCTCCATGGAATCATGTACCATGGCATGTTCAGGTTGTCCCTTCAACTTGTATAACCCTCCCTCTTGCTCTCCAATCACCACTGCATCATCTAGTGTCTTACCCTTTGGCCACATGAGTACTTGGCCATCTATAAATGCAACTCTCATTTCCTTTGCATCCAAATATGATATGGAGAGAAGGTTCTTCTTGAGTCTAGGTACATATAGAACATCTTGCATCTTCAAATACTTCCCAGAGTCTAACTTGTAGGAGGCTTCACCACTTCCTTTTATGGGATATTGATAGTCATCCCTAAGTTTCACCTTGTCACCTACCGAATTTTTGAGAATAATTATTTTATGCTATTATCCTTTTTGCAAAATACTTTGTGTTAAATAATAATTAAAAGTTTTGTAATTATGACCAATTAGGTCAAAGATGAATGTAATGACTCATTATTATTATTTATTAAATAAAAATGGGAGACAAACACTCAAGAAAGCTATTACAAGAGTGTCCACTGGCCCACTAGGAGGAATGGAAGCTGCTGGAAGGATTGGGACAGATGGCAGCATTTGCACTCTACCATTAGCTGTTGTTATGGGACAACTCCCCCTAATTTTGTGGCATTTTCCCCTCCAGGTGGAGGGAGGTGAGCAGGTAGCTCACTAATGACTAGTTAATTACAAAAAGACCTAGGTAGCCTATAAAGGGCAATTCAAATTGAGCAGGGAGCTCTTACAATGTTTTCTGCAGAAACATTCTTCATGTACATCAGTTGATGGCTGAGAGATTCAAATAGGGAGGCTGTGGATAGTGCAAGTATAAGTCTTCAAATGTTATGAGAAGGACAGACCAGAGGTGCTGGTGCTGGTCTAATTGATTACTAATCCTGTAAGGTTGGATAAATTTCTTACTGCTGCAAGTAGAGATCCTAAGCTTCAGAACTTTCTTCCTCCTAGTGGATCAGTGGATAGGATCGGGGGTCCTAATGCAGACATCTTGGCTGCTTAGGAGCAGGTTGGGTGGAACAGGCTTCTTGAGTGATTTGTTCCTCCTATCACACTCAGGTTCTATTCTTTTTTTTGGTATCCAATCATATGAATGTTCTCAGAGAATGGCTTAGAAATGTTATTAATGACCAGTAGCAGTAAAATGTTAGATCCTGATTTATTTAAATTTGCTGAACTGATAAAATGACTCACCTGCATTTTTCCCCATGCGTAAAGCTGCATCGTACTCCAATACAGAGAGGTAGCATTAAATCTGTTCATTTAAAAGTGAAGCCTAGCATGCATCTAAATATATAAACCCAAGAGACCACCCATGCATAGACTTATGTTCCCCATGCAACTTATATTTTAGTAGCTGTAGATTAAGATCTATGCATGCATTGTTTTTTTTACTATTCAAATTTGTATGCTGAGACAAGATACCAGAAACTAGTTATAGCAGTAATTTCTTTTCTGACTTTTGAAGGTGGACATGGTGTTAACATCTAGGGTTTACTGATCCTCAGTTATTTCTTCAAAAGAAACCAGTATTATGCATTATGTTTAACCACGTACCCATTCTTTTATTTGTTATTTGAATCTGACCGATCTTTATTACTGTCATCACTGTATTATTTTTGTGCAAAAAAAGAAAACGAGTATTGTATTGTTCTTTCATTCTTTTTCCAGAGGTCCAAATTGGACAAATACAGGGAGATAGAATTAAAGTAGACAAACTGTTATATTAATAGGTAAATTAAACAAACTGATGAATACTCTGTAAATTCTTTGATTCTATATTATTAGCTGCATATGGAAGAATGCACTTCACATAATAACATGTTCTTAAAAGCAAAGAAAAACATAGCATTATTTAATTGACAGGGTATAGTATAGCATCTCCACACCCAAACCAGGGTTGACCTGTTCTCATCATACTAATATTTGCAAACATTTAACAACTGCCAAACCAAATGTTTCATTATCTTAGATATCCTAACTGTAGAATCAAGATCTATTATTCTCCCTCTTTAAACATTATTACAGCCCAGCCGAATTCATTATCATTATCAGACCAAGGTTTAACATTATCACAGTTGTATTCAAACCAAAACTAACACCTTTTTAATTTCGGCTTAACCCGAGCATGCACAGATGTAACACAAGCCAAGTGGATCATTATCGGCTTATAGCCATTATTTAAATAAACATCTTAAACAGGCTTTCAGATACAAATTCGAAAACGAGAGATCAAAACACCATACGTAAGCATTAAACCCTAACAGTAAACATTTCCATTTAAAATTACGATGGAAGCATCCTACATATTGCCTCTTTGGTCACTGAAGGTTCCATTCAAATCTACACTATACAGCTAATGCTGAAACAAAACTATAATCAACGTTTCTTTTCCCTTAGTTTCACACTTGTTCTTCCATCGACTTAGAAGTGCCAAATGATAGACATCAAATGTTTAATGCTGTGAAACTCTTTGCAAACATGAGGGTTTAAGCCCTAGCAAGCTCGCCGAGCTAAGGGATGGCCGACCATACATTTTAAGAAGTATTCACAACATCTACACTAACAAACAAAACATAAATAGTAACGTTTCCCAACTCTGCAGGCGAGGCAAAAGCCACTGCCGAGAAGACATACTTCCAACACCCTTCTCATCAAGTCCGATTCCAGGAGAACCATGAGGGAGGGGTACCACCGAAGCTTACCGGTGGGTTCGCTATATTCTTCTCCCCATCAACTTTCCCGACACATTGCTGTTCGCCGAGAGCTACCTACCAAACGACCATACACTGAGTTAAATATCAACCATGAAATAATGATGCATGCAACAAAGAAAACTTTAAAACCCTTGCAAATTTACTGTACCTGAGTCATGATATAAGCTTGATGAAACCAGCCATCCATCCAATTCGAAGGAGAAGCATCCAACTCGAGGGACACACTATGTTGATACTTTTTGGAAACTTACAACCCGATTGAAACCCAGACCTTCAAGTCACTACAACGCCCCAACGGCCGCACTCATCCAACCTGTGGATTGCCACACCTTTCAACTCCAGACTCGGCCTCCATTGATAGCATTCGCTTATAGTCTAGAGGTTGTTGCTGGTTTCAGGATCAAGCCCGAGGGAGGTGAAAAACTTCAAAACTCTAAGTGCCTCTCGGTCGGTTGGCCTCACCCCAAACCCTACCACCGGAATGAATGTCAAGAAAACGTTACAATATCCCATAAGTTACGTTAGGGTTCTCTACGATCCCAATGCATAGCAATCAATGAGGGAGATCTAAGTTCCATGAGCCACGTTGGAGGGTGGCAGGTGCGGTAATAACTCACCCCTCCATCTCCCAAGCCACAAAGTTTCCAAATTTGTTGACACTAGGGCAGGAGGCCCAATACAACTCAGCATCGACGAACCTTCTCACATGCTGGAGACCCTTCACAACGTGCACATAATATCTCCATTAACACGGTGGCTAGGAAAATTGATTACGACCGAATCATTTACTATACCCCTGATTTCGTACGCAAACTTTATACAATGCCATCATTCCACCTGCCATTCATAAAGATCAACGTTTAATTGCATCGACTTTTTACGTTATACCAAGGCTAAACATTCATCGGTAGCATGTATTAAAGACTTTGTATGTTCCATGTAAATCGATATAAGTATGCTCATAGTATAGAACATCCACCTAGGTCGCACTCAATCCTAAGGTATGGATTGACTCCGCCACGATTAAATGTAAAATTCATTGTAAAGTCCATCATATAGTTCATCAAGTTTTTCCATTGCATCAATTCACAAGGTTACACCCTTAGGGTATAGTTTCCCATAGACCATCGCATACATTACATGGTAGGGTATGAATGCTTAATGCATCACCATTATAATTTCCCAGGTAATAGAAAACTTAGAATCACCTTATTACTCTCTCTATGGTATTCCTAGGACCATGTGTCCTTGTCTCAAATTTCTCATCATCGAAATTATAAAAGAATTGTTCTAACAGCCGTAAGTCATTCATGGAACGATAAACAAGTGAAGTCATAAAACTCCTAATGAAGGGCTTTCACAACAATTACACTCTGAGATTGACGATTTCTACAGTTTTTGAGCTAGCCATGTTCATCTTACAAATTGAAAGGAAACCATACCTGTAGCGTCGAAATCATAAGCAGTTTTTATTTATATCACGGTTATTAAACACTCTGAATTTTATCGCTATCTCTTAACTGTGAATCTGCACAAGAGGGACGAGTACAATGCTTTAGCTGAGTAAGCTAAGTAAGCCTCAGGGCACCTCGTGGGACCCCTTTCATCATCATCCAGAAAAATTAAACTGTCAGTACTTGTCAAGAAGAATTCTATTTTCCAAATGATTCACAATTTTCAATCATTCCAGCATGTAAATAAAGGACATAATTATTAATAGGATTCATGACGTGTCGCTGACACGATACACCATCACAAGACAAAAAAAACACAGCAGTGAATTGTTCCTACAAAATGACGTAATTATTAATTACTGCTTTAATTAAACATTTATTATTTCCGCATTTTATAATTATTAGTATTTAATGATGATTTAGAAATTTAGAAATTTTATAAAAATATCGGGATGTTACACACCTTATGGGGTGACTCATGTCCAGATAGGTCTACAAAGGATTCTTTAAATCCTGTCATGTGTTTGGAAGCCCAACTATCAATAAGCCAATCATCACATCCATGTGAGATAGTGCCTGTGAGAGCAGAGATCAGCACATATTCTTCCTCACTTGAATATTCTTCACCTTCTTCCTTTTTCTTCTTCTTGGGAGGTTCATCATCCTCAGCAGCATGAGCATGATATGAACATGATATATTTTCTTGTTTCTCTTCTTCTTGTTGTTGTGATTTTTCCTTTTGCTCTTGGGACAATTTGAAGCAAAGTGTCCTATCTCATCACAAGTGAAGCATCAAACATGAGAGAGATCTTTCTTCTTATGATGAAAGTGAGAATGTTTCTTGTTGTGATATTTCTCCCTCCTAAACTTCCTTCCTTTAGTGTGTGCTGTGAGGGCTTGATCTTCACTTCCCATCTTTTCTTCTCAGGCCACAAGCCTAGCTTCTTCTTGTGAACATTCTTCCCAAAGTCTACTGAAAGAGATCAATTTTCTTCTTGCACATATTCCTTGGATGAAGGATTCCCATTACCTAGGTAGGCCATTCAATGTGGTCATGACAATTTCTCCATTCTCCACTACTTCATCCACAGCTTCAAGTTGTTCCTTGATTTGAGATACCTTATTGAAGTAGCATTGGATGGTCTCTCCATTCTGTATTTTTACCCCTTTCAATTGGTTCTGCAGAGTCATCTTTTGATTTATGTTCTTTCCTTCAAACATCTTGGTCAAAGAGTCAAACATCTCTTTAGGTATCTTTAGGGAAGACACATGGGGAATGGGATGGTCCTTAATAGAATCAACAATGATTCTCTTGGCTTTAACCAAGTTCTTCTTGTGTAAGGCCTTAGCCTCTTCTCCCTCTCGAACTGGAACCTCTTCACTTATGTAAGTGTCCAACTCATTCTCCTCTAGTACTAACCCAATCCTATACTTCCAGGCTCAGAGGTTATCAGCTCCTTCAAGCTTATCCTCAAGCTTGGTGTGGTGAGACATCTTAAAGAGCACTTCAAATGGAAATAGAAAGTTCTAGGTCTTACCACTTGATTTGTTGAAAACTGGACCTAGAGATCGATTATGGTTTGTAAGAGAAACCCTAAAAATTCAAACTTTTAATTTCAAACTTCTGAAAGGATAGAAAGATGCGCCTTGCTGCGCTGGTCAAGATGGTATACTCAGATTTTGAGATATGCAAAATTTGACCCCTCAAAAATGCCTTTGAAACTTTTGGATTCACTAGAAAGGACCCCGAACTAGGCTTTGATAAAGCTCGACCTTCTGCCCAACCAAAAAGTTTGATCTAGGGCTCTAAAATTTGATTTTATTGAGGAGTATCCAACCGTGGATTAAGATTCCAAAAATTCCAAAGTTTTTCGAAACCCTAATTTCCCGCAGCAGTGACGGACCAAAAACTGAAAATGGTCAGAATTGAATTCTGTCTCAACAGAAAGATGCACCCTTGCTAGGAAAGTCAATCTAGCCTCCTTCCTTTAATGATCTGTGGACAAAAACCCAAAAATTAAGAAGCCCTAGCTTCCGCAACTGCACATTGCCTTCTTCTTAGGTTAGCTCTGATACCATGTTAATTTTTTGATAATTTCATTCAATATTATCTAGGATCACTAAGAGAATAAGATGTGCAGCACAACAATCATAAACAGAAGAGACAATAGACACAAAGTTTCCTCGGGGAAAACCAAGAAGGTGAAAAACCCCACAACTTCCTCAGAGATAAAATAAGCCACAAACCAATATCACAATGATCAAACCCAAAGATATGTCTCTAGTAGATACTCCTCCTCCTCCACTTGTGTGCCACTTGATCTCTTAGCTACACGAGCTTGAGAAGTGAGTGAATGGATAAAGTGAGAGACACAACCTCTCTATTTATACACTGACTTGAACTGCCAATAATCCAACAGGGCCAACTTCCTAATGAAGTCTAATAACCCAACCACGTGACCTAACTAGGTCCGACCCCACATTGGTGGTCTACTAACCCATCAATACAAATGATGACACTTACAATGTAACTTGCGACACTTGCAAATACAAATGATGACACTTCCAATCAGAGGAATAATACATCTCTGTTGGATATACAATAAAGTACAAATGTAATATACAAGTGAATATCTTCCAAAGTTACAAATACATCAACAGGGAGCTTGGATCTATTTTCCTTCCTCAACTTGTTGGCCATGGATATTTTTAGATATGCTCTAGCCTAGATCTATTTCCCCTATCCCTTCCAATACGTTTGTGGTTTGCATATTTCCTAGCAGAAATGGCTTCGAATTCCTTTATCCAATGCACCCATGGTTCATCATTCAACTATGAAGGATTTGGTATAAATTTGCATCCCTTGGTTTGATGAACTTGTGAATATTAACTGCACGTGAGGGTTGTTTATCACATGGCCTATGCTTTGGTTTTGGTAGAAGAGATCGAAGTTTTGAAAAATATAATAGATGAAATATTGTGGTTGCAATGGTTCAAAGTCCATTGCATAGAAGAAAATCTCATCAAGATCCCTTTGTAGCATGTACCAAGAATTAAGAGTACGAAAGAGGTAGTATTTAGTCTTGTAACATTTTGAGTCATTGGCATATGAGAAGATTATTGCTCAAACTCTTCGTAAAATGCATTTCTGAATTTCATGAAGAGCCTAGCTATTTGTTGGCAGGGCTTTTCCTATTGGGGTTTCTAGGGTAAAATCGCCCATAAGGGTTGTTCACCTCCAAGAAAGGCCACATTGATTCTAATAGCTTTAGAGTCTCCCTAGGTATCATATCCTCTAGGTTCGAGAACAAACAATGAGCATTCACAAACCCTGAAAATATATGTGAAATCCTATTGAAGTTTCTCGAATCCATTTAATAATCCACAAATCCTTTTCTGGTCCGGTTTTCATCCATCTATTCTTTTCTTCAATGTTTAAATTTTTCTTCATATTGTTTATAATAGGTTTAAGTTTTTTAATCTTTCATTGGAAATAGTAGCATCAGAGTCCATGGAAGGTCCAGGAGCATACATTCCACGCACAATGGAGGAAGTCTTCAAAGACTTCAAGAGCCACTATACATGGATTGATAAACACCCTGAATACAGATGTGGTGGAATTTAATCATGGAATTTTTTTGTAAATCCTAAAGAAAAAGGTACAATGATTTAAGATTCTCATAATGCATATTTTTGTTCTATGATGATTCTTCTTTGCGTACCTCGTAGTGCAGGAAGGATTTTGACCAGGTGCTAATTTTTTTAGCTTTGGTGTGTTGGTAGCGGAAGCATAAATTGAAAGAGATCAATAAAAATCATCATTGGTGCAGATCTACTTTGAACAGGGTTAACTCAACTAAACACCAACAAACCCCAAGACACTGGCCCTTTTGTCATCACCAGCAAAGCAGGAAAAGTCTGACCTGAGATATCTGTTATCACTCTAGGAATCTCTCCTAGGTTGTATTTTAGAGATGCCTGGTAACTTAAACTTGTTTCGAAAGAAGGGGTTTATTTTGGATCAAGTTGGATGAAAGGAATCAAAATTTACACGCTCACAACATGCATGAGGATGCTCAAACAGACAAGGCTTTGACTACGGCTGTTCAGAGGGTTGATTTAAAATAAAGAGGGTGAATCCTTATTGCATTCAGCAGATTCATACACAGAAGAACGCATATCAATGGCTAAGCACAACAAAATAATAACATTTATGTTCAATCCTTTAAAATAGTGACAGGATAACAACTATCTAGAAATAAAAGTGAACATACAGGAAATAAATCATTCACAATAAGTACAGAAACATGAGAAGAAGAAATCTGTCAGCCAATAATAAAAGAAGATTGTATTATCTAGAAGGTCACAGAAGTATGAGAATACAAAAGTTGATTAGTCTATCCAAAGTCGAACCTCTATTCTACTTCATTCCTCAGCTTTATAGCCATTACAAAGTTTTTTCAGATCCCAAAGCTAGATCGAATATGCTAAAAATAACAACTAAAACAGTTACTGAAAGTGTGAAAGCGTATCATGATTGAAATAACTATCTCTTGCTGATTGCACCTTCGTTTGACAGATGAAACGAGCCTCTGGGGGTTTGAGGGCAAGTTTAAAACTGCTATCTACAAAAAAAACGTGTAGGTGTCTTTTCTAAAAATAGACAGAAATATTCCACCGTTCATCTTGCTGGCGCCTTTAGTCTGGGACTAGAGGTGATCATGATACAATTGAGCGTGTGTGGATTCCCTGGAAAAAGCCTTAAAGATGCTCAGTCTGACAAAAAGGGGTTTTGGTGCCAACATGCATACCTCTGCGTTTTATGTGGTTTCGGTGGTTACCAAAACTGAGCCTGAAGGTGATAAGTAGCTGAAAGCTTGGCGTTCGATGGTTAATGAACTTGATTCATGCTTCACCTAAACCGCCGAATCGCTTCTGGGTGCTAGGCATCCTTTATTTCTTTTCGGTATTCGGGAGGACTCCACTTATACGCAGTAAACCACCGAATCAGGATTCGACAGCTAATGAACAACTCCCGTGTTCACCCAAGCTGCCGAAAACAACATATTACTCGTCCTACAAAATTTATCAAAACTGTGTTCCCGTCCCCCTGCTACCTGGATTTCTCTTCCACCTGGGCAAGAACTGGAGGGTCAGTGAATTAGATTGCAGCTGCTGCTAGAGTGTCGAGGTCTGAAAGGACCTTGGGCTGAGCCCTCTGAATTTCTTCCTTACCCCTTAGGGACTCAATATTCCTCCTCAGCTTGATGTTTTCTCTGATCAGCCGAATGTTTCTGCCTCTCATTTTTCCATGTTTCTTGGTCAATCCATGAAAAGATACATAAAGCTCATTATACCTCTCTGTCAGCCTTTCATTCTTCTCTTTAATGACCCTCTGAAGTAACTCGCGTTCATAAGCCTGCTGGAGGAGCCGGTTGATTTTCTGTGAGGCAGAAATCTTTGCATTTTGGGTTGCTCTATCAACCACCTACTGACTTTGTTCCTCCACAGGTGTAGGGGAGGATAAATTTACACAGACAAAACCTTGCTCTTCCACAGAGGAAAATGGAGGCAAATTGACATAATCATTCTCCTGCTCCATCATGGTTGGGGCTGCTTCCTAGGGTTTCTGTTATGTTTTCTCCTCCTCAATTTTTGCTCCAGCTCCTTACAACTCCTCCTCCTCGGAATTGGTGTATGGGAGGTTTAAAATATTTGTACTCCTTGAGGGAGTCTCTTCTGAAACAACCCCCTCGTCCTCAGCCTTGTCTCTAAATTCCAGCTTCCTTCTGGCTTTCTCCACCGGTGAAACTGAGGGAAGGGATTTGATTGAATTTAGGGGAATGGCCCTCCTTCTTCATTTTCCACTTCTGGGGCTGGAAGATTTCTTTCCCTCCTCCGGCTATAATTCTATTTCGAGCCCACTCCAGAAGAGAAAGAAGGTCCATTTCATGCCTTTCCTCTGCAATAACTTGGAGACCAAAATTTTAATCAGACCATGGTTGAACAACCTCCCTACAATTTTGGTTGGCTGAGCCTTTACTTGATGCCCCATTTTGGTGAGGCTCTTGTGGAGGTAGAAAGAGAGATATAAAGGGCTCTTGCCCGTGAAATGATCCAGTAATCTAAAATGATAAATTAGCACCCTATTATACTTGCCCTCATAGGTTATATAGACCAATATGGACTTCAATAACAGCTGCCAGTTATCCTCCAGATATGACATAGGAATGTCTTTTTTCCAAACCTGGTTCCTATGTTCTGGTTTCAGGTATGATTGAAACTCGAAATCCTTCTTGATAGTGGTCTTGAACCAGCTCTCCCCGGTCATTGGAAATTCTGTCACCTGGGCTATAAGGGCCTCGTCAACCTGGAATTCTTCCTGGCCTATCACCGCCCTTTCTCCATCATATGTGAGGGAAAATGCTTCGGCCACCTGTTGATGAGAACCCTGTATCTTTTTGCAGAAATTGTAACAACCCACATTCTTGAAAAATTGGCATACCTCAGGGTGAACTTCCAGGTAGCAGATGTCGCTCAATTCCTTTCTCAGGACTATTCCCCCTCCTTTCGGCATCGGTAACCTGCTCCCTGGCACCTGCTGCTCAAATCTAGACTGGGGAAGAGATGGGAAACAGGGAGGAAACGAAAGAGCTCGGTCGATGTGGTGAGGGCGAAAACGAACAGATGGTGTGGCGTTTCGGGAGCTGACTCCAAGGGTATGAAAAGGTGGGCAATCATGAGGGTGGAATGATGATTACTAATAAATGATTGTGCCAGAGGAATGGATTTTTAGAAAAGCTGTTATGTGGATGGAAACGAGGTCCGTCTGGTCAGAGTTATGGCAGTGGCATCCGGCCTTCCCTCGGGGTAAGTCCTGCTTTTGTTGAATTGACCCTTTCGGAGGCTATGCCATGATGGGTTCCCTGTATCATGACCCCAAACCCCCGATTTGACGTGGCCGCCGATTGACGTAACTCTCCCTTCGGCAGTCGATAATCCAACTTTAAACCTGGTATGCCGTCGGAACACAACTTTCACCAATGCCTTTTTGCTTTCAACAGCTATAGATAATCCAACCCATTTGATGGCAAGCTGCAGAAAGTATGCCTGACTTTTGTTGGCTAATGAAAACCATCGTGTTTTCCCAAACCCCCGAAACGGCTTCATGAACTGCGAGCATAACTTTGCCTTTCGGCAGCTATGGAAAGTTTCGAACTTGCCCTGCGAACTACGGAAAGTGCCTAACTTTCGGTGGTGAATGAACATCGTCATGTTTGCCCAAGCCACCGAAAATCGTCCCTCCACTTCACATGGTAATTTCTCGCTTTTGGTGTTTGGAGCGTTCTGTTTATCACACCGTAAGCTGCCGAAAACAGGGTTTTTGGTAGCTAATGAACCAACACCAATCCCACCTAAGCTATTGAAACCTGAAATTTTCCATCGGAAGGAGAGCCAGTGTAAAAATGTTAACTCAAACTTCGTTACCTTCTTAAAACTGTCGGACTAGAACTCAGACACATGCAAACAAGATAAAAAACTTAAAGACTTCCTATCACCTAGATGCCATGACTAATCTATTTTTATTGGGGAGATAACATCTGGCTCCTACTTGGGGATGGAGGCCTCCCAGCGAGGCTCCAAGAGCCGCAGACCAAACGCCTTTCCTAAAAAAAAGAAAAAGAACACATAAAACTCTAACCCTAACTTTTAGTGTTCCATTGGGCATGTATTTATTTGCAAACAAAACAAAAACAAGCTAAAAATGGAATGGTATTTACAATGACTAGGCTGTGAAGCCTCAGACGAAATAAAGTTTCAGAAAATGCCCATTTACCGGGCCACCAAACATCTCTTGACCTTCCAGGCTTTGCAGGTTGAAGGTATTGTTATGATTTTCCTGAGTTTTCACGTAAGGACCTGTCTAGAGAGAATCAAACTTGCCATGCTTGCCTTTGTCCTGCCTGGGGGCATCCCATTTCAATACCCAGTCCCCCACCTAAAAAGTGTTCGTCTTGGCCTTCTTGTCAAAAGTACCTTTTATCTTTTCTTGATGAGCTTCTGACCTTTCCACTCGTTGTTCTCTAATCTGCTACAGTTCAACCAAATCCAGCATTCTTCTTACCATAGCATTCGGTTCATCCTGTTCTTCCTGGATGAATCTAGTCACTGGCAGGATTAACTGAACTGGGAAAATGACATCAGTGCCATAAACCAAACTAAAAGGAGAGGTCCATATGGATTTTTTGTTCGTCACCCTATCAGCCCAAAGAGCAAATTTCAGCTTTGAATCCCAACTCCTTTGATTTTCCTCCAATAGTTTTTTAATGATCCTGACTAGACTTTTATTGGAAGACTCGGCGAGACCATTGCCTTGAGGATAGTAGGGAGTGGAATGAACTAACTGAATGCCCGTTGATTCACACATATGGACTAACTCTTTATCTTTGAAAGCAAGTGTATTATCAGTTACTAGCCTTTTCGGGTAGCCGAATCTAGTGATGATGTTTTCATACAGGAATTTGATGATAGCCTGGTGGTTGGCATTCCTAGTGGGAATTGCCTCTATCTATTTGGTGAAGTAGTTAGTGGCTACGAAGATCCATCTGTGCTGATCGCTGGATGAAGGATTGATCTCCCCTATGAAGTCGAGGCCCCATTTCTGGAAAGGACCGTTTACCACAATAGGTTTCAAGGGGAGGGATTTCAGTTGTTGTTTTCCTGTGAATCTTTGGCATTTGTCACAAGTTTTCACAAAAGTGTATACGTCAGAAAACAGACAAGGCCAATAGTACCCAGCCCTCAGAATATCATGGGCAGTGGTTTTCTAGTAGTGATGCCCCCCACATATGCTTTAATGGAAATGATGCATGACTTGCCCTGATTCTTCTTTATCCAAACATCTTAACAGAACTCCAGCAGGATCTTTCCAGTTCAGCAGATCACCACTTATGCAGAATTTCGCAGATTAAGTTTGAGAGATCATGCCTGAGTTGTGCTAAGTCCGGGTGGAACTTCTAAATTCTGCAGGAAATGAATGACATCCGAATACCACTTGCATGAGAGCAGATTTTCAACCACTTGCTGGCTGTCACGCTGTCCTGCTGCAGCTGCCTCTGTTGGCAGATTTTCAGAATTTGTTCCGACGAGGTTAATGTCTAACAGTTTGCAATTCTCTTCAGCCATCAGTTTGGCAAGACCTTGACCCTTTATTAACCTGGTGGGCTTCACCTCTATGTCAAATTCGATCAGCTTGGCGATCCGTTTGGCCCTCTTGCCATCAATGTCAGGCTGAGTTAGAACATCCTTCAAAGAAGCTGAAGAGACATAAGCTATAATATTTGTGTGCAGGATATAAATTCGGAATGCTTTTAATGATTTTACTAGAGCATAGGCCTATTTCTCTATGGGATCGTACTTCAACTCAACATCCCTCAACGTTTTGCTAAAGAAAGCGATCAGATGATCAAGCCCTTCGTCATCTTTCTGTAGCAAGACCGTTTCCACTGTATCATGGGAGGCAAAAGAGAAAATATAAAATACCTTGGTGTAATCTGGGCTAACCAGAGTGGGAGCCTCCGTGATGGCCTGCTTGATGGCTTCGAAAGAATGTCTCGCCTGTTCAGTCCATTTGGTTTCAGCTCCCTTTTTCAGCATAGAGGTTATGTGCTTTACCAACTCAGAAAAATTTAGAATAAATCTCCTGATGAAATTTATCTTACCAAGGAAAGATTGGATATCCTTTTTTGATCTTGGTATAGACAACTTCCGAATCACTTCGACCCGAATTGGATCAATCCTTACTCCCTGTGCTGAAACTATGTGGCCCAGGAGCTTTCCCTCCCCAAGACCGAACTGTGACTTCTTGGGATTCAAAGAAATTCCAAATTGTCTACATTTCAGGAAGACATCTCTTAGGTGTTGCAAATGCTCCTCATGGCTGTTTGAGTATACTGTGATATCATCGAGGTATATGAGGACAAATTTATCCTTAATCCCCACAAATGCGATATCCATGGCCCTCTGAAAAGTGGCCCCGATGTTCATCAATCCAAATAGCATCTTGGCGTACATGAAGGTACCCCAGGGAGTGGTAAAGGCTGTCTTCTCCTGATCGTCTAGGTACCAGGCCCCTAGGTATATGATTTCCTGGAAATTGGACAATGTCATGATGGCCTATTTTTCCCTTCAATTTGGATTTCTAAGACTCTTCTACATTCAGGTTCTCTTGGTCAATGTGCATATCAGAAAATTCGTCAACAACCTCGAGGAATCTACTGAGCTCATCATCGTTCTCAAAAACTTTCCAAAATTTGACGTTATCAGGTAGGGATGGTCTGTACCTGACTTGGATATCATATTTCAACTTGGGAGGCATGGGAGGAAGGAATGTGCTAGTAGAGACATCAAGGGAATTAGCCAGGTGGTTCATGGCTCGCGGGATATAAGAAATCTCAAAAAACAGGAAGGAATCCCTGAGTTTCCATACCTCATCTCTGTATGACTTCATCCTGACATTCTTTTCCTGATAGTTCCCATTCGCCTGCTGTATGATGAGCTCTGCATCCCCAAAAATCTTCAGGCACATGATTCCCATTTCCTTGGCAGCCTTGACTCCTAACAGTGAAGCCTCGTATTCTGCTATATTATTTGTGGCTTTGAATTCTAGTTTATAAGACAGATGAGTAACATCCTTCAGAGGAGAGATCAAGACTGCACCTGCACCTGCTGAAGCTTGGTAGCTGGAACCATCAAAAAACATGCTCCACAGAGCAGTGGTTACGTCCTCAGGTTGCTAACCGGTGGGCTTGGTGAGTTGCAAAGGGGCTGGCTGTTCATCATCTATTTGCAGGATACATGCTCCAAAATCTGTATCTACACCATAGATGGGATGGTTCACGGAATTCTTCTCATTCCTGATAACATAAGCCAGTCAGTTTTCCCTATAGAACCTTTTAGTTTAGCCTCCAAACATAGGAATGGTGGCGTAAGTTAGGTCCATCTGTAGGGTCCCCCCTAATTGTTTGCTCCATGATCGGGACAGAAGGATACCAAATTTCAGTGGGATGTCAGAAACCACTACGTCCATTACCATGCTCTTTGAAGGAAACTGAGTTAAGTTTATGACGAGATCCTTTATGAGGCCCAGGCATTTAACTTTTTTGGAGTCAAAAGAGAAGAGATCATGGTAGGGTTTTGTGATGCTAAGACCAAGTTCATCCATCACAGCTTTGGTCATGAGGTTGTAAGAGGCTCCTGAGTCGAGTAAGCAATTGTGAAGGATTTTGTCATGGATGTTTAAGGATATGTAAAAGGGTGGGTAGGACCCATCCTGTTCTTCAACCATGGGACCTAGGGTTACTATAGGCTTATTGTCTTGGAGGTTCACAAAGTCAGCATCCATGGATTCTTTTGGCTGGAGGGACTTCAGTATGGATGACTTGAAGGAATCGTTTTTTATTAGCTCGATTAGGGGAAAAGGGATTCTTATTTTCTGGATCTCAGTTTCAAGATTGAAGGAATAGGGAAACTTGTCAGGGGTCCTTGTCTCTTGGGATGGAGCTGTAAGTTGGACAGGGTCTGGGGCAACTGGCTAAGATATCCTTTGCTGCTATTTTGCAAGAGCTATAACCTGTTTTGTGGGAGCAGCAGGCTGTTGTTTTGAAGGAGTGACAGACTGTTTTGCAGGAGCAGTGGGTTGCTTCATGGAGGCAGGAGTATTCCCCGTAGGAGCAAGGTTTAAAGGATTCTTAGCAACAGTCCTGGACCTCAAATCATAGCTCCTCTGATCGTCGGCCTGACACAGTGATTCCTTGGTGATTTGTTCAGTCATGAGGGCTTCCTCATAATCAGATTGTGTCAAGAAGGCGAGGTCAACCTTATCCTCCATGCAGTTGACATCATCTTCTTCTTCTGCTCCTCCCTGAATAAGTTCATGTTCCTCTTCTAATACTGCATGCTGGAAGGGAGATCTGATTCTTTATTCTTCAACAGGATTCCTGTCTCTCTAAAGGGTTTGAATCGGTGGGCCATTTCTTCTGTAAGGGGGAGCATTTGTGTTCTTGGGGACAAAATCATGTGGACCTTTACCTCTCATGGATGGCTAGCCTTGCACTTTCAGTTTGGACATTTCAAAGGTCAAGCTGTCTAGCATTTTGGCCATTTTTTCCAGCTTAGTTTCTTACGAGGAGGAGGAATCTGGGGTCTGCATTTTCTTCTCTATCTTCCCTTTGAGGATTTTGGACGCAACCATATTTCAATCCACTTCGAGTGTAGCATCTTGCATGAGAAGTAAATAGGCAGCTCTTCTTTCCTGGAGATGAAAGCAAAAATCGGGGTCAAAAGCGTTGGCGTAAGTGATCCTGGTAGAGGTATCTGTAGGCTTAATTTCAGCAGGGATTTTGCTAAACATTTTGTTAAACCTCTTCGTAAAAGCCGCCACGGACTCGCCACTTTCTCTCTTCCAGTTAGAAAATTCCGTGAGATAATAAAGGTGGTCTCTTCTTTCTCCCCAATGTTTCAGAAATAGTTCATCTAGTGCCTCGATGCCATCTATTGATCCAGCAGGCAGCTCTTTAAACCACTTTCTTGCCTGCCCGTCTAAACTTTGCACAAACACTCTAGTCCATACATCTTCATGCTCTATATTGATGTTCTCGGCATAGCTATAAAATGCCTCCAAGTGCTCTTCAGTTGTAAAATCTCCCTCCCTGGTGAATTTTGACATATATTTTTTATAATCTCTAGTAGGCATAGCAGAAAGGGGATTAGGCAATTTAGGGGGGCATACCTAGCAAGGAGGATCTTCTCCATTTTGGTTAGAGGGATAGCCATTGTGGGTGTGGGTACTAAAGGGATGGCAGAAAGCAATTTGAGTGTAGACGATGGCTGAGGAGGTATAGGCAATGATGAGAGTGGAGGTTTTGTTTCAGTAGAGTCGCCAAAAATGGGGGTGAAACAGATTGATGGTTGTTCTGGGAAATCAGTCTGCTTACAGGACTGTGCAAGTAAAGAGGATAGCCTTTGCTCATGCTGGTCTAAAAGGTCTTGAAATTTTTTTTCTATGGCATGTACGTTGGTGTAAACAAAGGGGAACTTCTCATCTGGTTCAGTCAATGTGGGCTGCAGGTAGGAGGAACATCCTTCCTCTTTGACAGATTCTAGGATTTCTTTTCCTAGGTCAGCTCGTGTAGTAGGATCAAGGTTAGGGACTTGGGCAGCAGCAACAGATGATGATACTTGGGCCCATAAATCTTCTGCTCTACTTATAGTTCCTTGTGGATTATCTGTTTCAGAAAATGGAGATTCAAAAGGAGTTTCATCGGATGAGACAGAAGAAGTACCTCTGCTAAGGCCCGATGTGGTTCTTCTTATGGATCTGGAAATCTGGCTCTGCGTAGTCCTTCCTCCCCTTATAATCTGTTCGGGATATGAAACAGGTGTTACTGGTGGCCTTTGAGGATTCGATCTGGTACTTGGTCTTCTCGAAGCCACTTCGTTTCAATGGAGTCGCCAGATAGATGATTACAACTGACAAAGTGCCCAAGCTTTGTCTATCATCAAAGCTGGAACTGTGTCGTCTCCCAGAGAAGCTGATGCTTCAATAATATTTCCCTGGCAACGGCGCCAATTTTTTATCACTCCAGGAAGCTCTCCTAGGTTGTATTTCAGAGATTCCTAGTAACTTAAACTTGTTTTGAAAAAAGGGGTTTATTTTGGATCAAGTTGGATGACAGGAATAAAAAATTACACGCTCACAACATGCATGAGGATGCTCAGATAGACAAGGCTTTGAGTACGGCTGTTAAGAGGTTTGATTTAAAATAAAGACGGTGAATCCTTATTGCATTCAGTAGATTCATACACAGAAGAACGTATATCAATGGTTAAGCACAAAAAAATAATAACATATATGTTCAATCCTTTACAGTGACAGGATAACAGCTATCTAGAAATAAAAGTGAACATACAGGAAATAGATCATTCACAATAAGTGCAGAAACATGAGAAGAAGAAATCTGACAGCCAATAATAAAAGAAGCTTGTATTATCTAGAAGGTCACAGAAGTCTGAGAATACAAAATTTTATTAGTCTCTCCAAAGTCGAACTTCTATTCTACTTCATTTCTCGGCTTTATAGCCATTACAAAGTTTTTTCAGATCCCAAAGCTGGATCGAATATGCTAAAAATAACAACTAAAACAGTTACTGAAAGTGTGACAGCGTATCATGATTGAAATAACTGCCTCTTGCTGATTGCACCTTCGTTTGACAGTTGAAACGAGCCTCTGGGGGTTTGAGGGTGAGTTTAAAACTGTTATCTGCAAAAAAAAACCTATAGGCATCTTTTCTAAAAATAGACAAAAATATTCCACCATTCAGCTTCCTGGCGCCTTCAGTCTAGGACCATAGGTGATCATGATGCAATTGAGCGCGTGTGGATTTTCTGGAAAATGCCTTAAAGATGCTCGGGCTGAAAAAAAGGGGTTTTGGTGCCAACAGGCATACCTCTACGTTTTCTGTGCTTTCGGTGGTTACCAAAACTGAGCCTGAAGGTGATAAGTAGCCGAAAGCTTGGCATTCGATGGTTAATGAACTTGATTCATGCTTCACCTAAACCATCGAATCGCTTCTGGGTGCTAGGAATCCTTTATTTCTTTTCGGTATCTAGGAGGACTCCGCTTATACGTAGTAAACCGTCGAATCGGGATTTTGCAGCTAATGAATAGCTCCCATGTTCGCCCAAGCTGCCGAAAACAACATATTACTTGTCCTGCAAAATTTATCAAAACTGTGTTCCTTTCCCCCTGCTACCTGGATTTCTCTTCCACCTGGGCAAGAACCAGAGGGTCAGCGAATTGGATTGCAACTGCTGCTAGAGTTTCGAGGTCTGAAAGGACCTTGGGCTGAGCCCTCTGAATTTCTTCCTTACCCCCTAGGGACTCAATCTTCCTCAACTTGATGTTTTTTATGATTAGCCGAATGTTTATGTCTCTCATTTTGCGATGTTTCTTGGTCAATCCATGAAAAGATACATAAAGCTCATTATATCTCTCTGCTAGCCTTTCATTCTTCTCTTTAATGACCCTCTGAAGTAACTCGCGTTCATAAGCTTCCTGGAGGAGCCGGTTGATTTTCTATGAGGCAGAAATCTTTGCATTTTGGGTTGGTCCGTTGGCCACCTGCTGACTTTGTTCCTCCACAGGTGTAGGGGAGGATAAATTTACATAGCCAAAACCTTGCTCTTCCACAGAGGAAAATGGAGGCAAATTGACATAATCATTCTCCTGCTCCATCATGGCTAGGGCTGCTTCCTGGGGTTTCTGTTGTGTTTTCTCCTCAATTTATGCTCCAGCACCTTGCAACTCCTCCTCATAATCATTGTATGGGACGTTAAAATATTTGTATTCCTTGAGGGAGTCTCTTTTGAAACAACCCCCTCATCCTCAGCCTTGTCTTCAAATGCGAGCTTCCTTCTGGCTTTCTTCACCGGTGGAACTGAGGAAAGGGGTTTCATTGAATTTAGGGGAATGGCCCTCCTTCTTTGTTTTCCACTTCTGGGGGTGGAAGATTTCTTTCCCTCCTTCGACTGTAATTCTGTTTCGAGCCCACTCCAGAAGAGAAAGAAGTTCCATTTCATGCCTTTCCTCTGCAATAACTCGGAGACCAAAAGTTTAATCAAACCATGGTGGAACAACCTCCCTGCAATTTTGGTGGGATGAGCCTTTACTTGATGTGTCATTTTGGTGAGGCTCTTGTGAAGGTAGAAAGGGAGATTTAAAGGGCTCTTGCCCGTGAAATGATCCAATAATCTAAAATGATAAATTAGCACCTTGTTATACCTTCCCTCACAGGTTATATAGACAAGGATGGACTTCAATAACAACTACCAGTTATCCTCTAGTTATGACATATGAATGCCTTTTTTCCAAACCTAGTTCCTATGTTCCGGTTTCAGGTATGATTGAAACTCGAAATCCTTCTTGACAATGGTCTTGAACCAGCTCTCCCCGGTCGTTGGAAATCCTGTCACCTGGGCTATAAGGGCCTCATCCACCTGGAATTCTTCCTGGCCTATCACCACCCTTTCTCTGTCATATGTGAGGGCAAATGCTTTGGCCACCTGTTGATGAGAACCCTGTAGCTTTTTGCAGAAATTGTAACAGCCCACATTCTTGAAAAATTGGCATACCTCGGGGTGAGCTTCGAGGTAGAAGATTTCCATCAATTCCTTTCTGAGGACTGCTCCCCCTCCTTTCAGCATTGGTAACCTGCTCGTTGGCACCGGCTGTTGAAATCTGGACTGGGGAAGAGATGGGAAACAGGGAGGAAACGAAAGAGCTCGGTCGATGTGGTGAGGGCAAAAACGAACAGATGGTGTGGCTTTTCCAGAGCTGACTCCGAGGGTATGAAAAGGTGGGAAATCATGAGGGTGGAATGATGATTACTGAGACATGATTGTGCCAGAGGAACGGATTTTTAGAAAAGTTGTTATGTGGATAGAAACGAGGTCCGTCTGGTCAGAGTTATGGCGGTGGCGTCCGGCCTTCCCTCGGGGTAAGTCCTGTTTTCGCTGAATTGACCCTTTCGACGACTATGCCATGATGGGTTCCTTGTATCATGACCCGAAACCCCCAATTTTACATGGCTGTCGATCGACGTAAATCTCCCTTCGGTAGCTGATAATCCACCTTTAAACCTGGTATGCCACTGGAACACGACTTTCGCCAATGCCTTTTTGCTTTCGGTGGCTGTAGATAATCCATCCCATTTGATGGCAAGCTGCACAAAGTATGCCTAACTTTGGGTAGCTAATGAACACCGTCGTGTTCACCCAAACCCCTGAAACGACTTCATGAACTGCAAGAATAACTTTGCCTTTCGGCAACTATGGAAGGTTTCAAACTTGCCCTGCGAACTGTGGAAAGTGCCTAACTTTCAGTGACTAATGAACGTCATCATGTTCGCTCAAGCCACCGAAAACCGTCCCTCCACTTCACGTGGTAATTTCTCCCTTTCGATGGTTGGAGCGTTCTATTTATCACACCGTAAGCTGCCGAAAACATTGTTTTCGATAGGTAATGAACCAACACCAGGCCCGCCTAAGCTACCGAAACCTGAAATTTTCCTTCGGAAGGAGAGCCAACGTAAAAATGTTAACTCAGACTTCGTTACCTTCTTAAAACTGTCGGACTAGAACTCAGACACATGCAAACAAGATAAAAAATTTAAAGACTTCCTATCACCTAGATGCCATGTCTAATCTATGTTTATTGGGGAGATAACAATATCTATGGGAATTGTGTAACAACCCTCATATATGAACATACAGAATATTTAATGTAATATAATATAATGTAAAATAATAAAAAGAAACATGAAAAAGAAGTAATGAAAAGAAAAGTTTGCATAAAGATAGAAATTAAATAAGAAATTAAGAAAATAGGAGAAGGGGGAGATAAAAGGAGGATAAGAAGTTGAGAGAGGGATCTTTTTGTGTTTTGGCATTTTTGAAGGAGAGCTTTCGAGGAGAGGAAAGAAAGAAAGCTCTAGCACAGGGTTAATTGTTGGGGGCTCAGGGGCCTCAACCATTGGTTGGGGGTTGGTTGGGTGGAGAGTCGTCCCCCCACCTTTAGTTGCAAGCATTGGAGATGTCAAGGTAATGGTAGCTACCAGGTCATCTAAATAGGTATGGTTCCTTAAATTTTCATAGTATGTTTTATGTTTTTATTGATTACATCCATTTTTTTGTCAAATATTCTTTGCATGGTCGTTATTTGTCTGTATTTTTATTTTTATGAGTTTACAGTTCTTACGAATTGTAGGAACCATATTTCTGTAGTAGTGAAGGGGTGCGATAGAAAACTATCAAACATGAAATTCTAGACATTGACATAGCACATTACTGAACAATTCACAAGATTGCATGTATATCATTTAACTAACTATGACATATGTTCACTAACATATTATTCATACATCCACATTGATCAACACTTATGTAGCGATATTCAACATGTAACAAAAGACAGAAGACATTATGACATCATTCATGCACATTGAACACCAAATGTAAAATGAAAACCCAAACGGAAGAAAACCACCAAAGCACTTTCTTTATTCATGAGTTGTATTCAAAATAAGGACTTCCTGTTTTTACAATGACTTACAAATTTCTACTTCTTTTATAGCGGATCTTCACACACATCTTGCAGATCATGTGACTCTTTCCTCATAGTATAAAATATCTTCAACATACATACAAAAATAGGGCTAACCAAATATTGAGTATTGACTACCAATGACTATTCAACTTACTAACCAATGAAATAACAACCTCAAAAATCCCAACCCATTACATATTTACGGGGAACACATAACCTGCACCGCTCCCACTATCCCACTACTCAACTAATCCACTCATAAATGTATGTGGAAAAAAAATCCTAACTAACTTACCCAACTCCATCCTTGACATAGTCAAACTTCCCATCTTCCTGGACTCTCAGCCACTATGTCGGAGTTGGCCCCTCTTCATTGATTCACTTCGCCCTAAACATTTTCACACCAAAACTTGCACAAAAATTTACCCAAAACTTTACCCAGCCCAACAAGCCCTCAACAATCACATGTGGCTCATCCTTAGCCACTTCAAGGTTGCATTGGTGGAGTCTTGGACTACACCAAAAAAATTGCATGCCTATGATTAAGATCCTCGATCATCTGTTGGATCTAGTCTCTATGTTGGCACACCTCTTGTACCAACTCACCCATCAGATGTGTCTGCACTTGTTGCGCAGTCCATTCTACTACTTTTTGAACTTCCCTACTCCAACCACAGGAAAGTTGCAGTACCTACTCTTCCTCGCTCTACAACTCTCCAACTTTCCTAGTGCATCGTTACTGCTTGATCCTCAATTGATTAACCTCCTACTGCAACTGTTTGTTATCCACAAATTTAACCATTTTTCCTGCATGCAGCAGAGTCTTCACCTAACTTTTCAGAATTTTCATTTTGTTCTTTGTCTCCTTCATCCTAACATTAATCGGTTGCATCTTTGCATCATCTAGCAATTCTTCCCATGCTTGTGTAGCATCTTCAAATAATTTTCCACATTTTCTTTCACAACCCTTGATAGCTTCGATTGCTTCAGTGACATCCTCACTTCAATGCACTCTTATTTTTGTCGGAGTACTTGGTACTAACTTCACCTCCATCTCTCCAATATTTTTGTGGAACCTCGAAAGGACTTCAGTCAATCTCATCATATTTTATTCACTAGCCATATCTTTAGTTACCAAGGCCTCAAGTACTGCACATAAATATACCGCGACAACATTCTTCAGGTGCTCCTTCTCTTTGGAAATTTCTTCTCGTTCCTTCTGCAACTTATCATACTCCTCCTATAGTACATTCAATACTTGATCATTCAACCATAACTTTTCTCTTCTCGTACCTTGATCTCCTCTATGACATGTTGCTGAAGGTTCCGCAGCATGAAAACCTTATGATTCTCTAATTTTGAAAACCTTATGATTCTCAGTTAAGGTCATGAAAACCTTATCATTCTCTAATTTTGACTTCATCCTTTGCCTATGTGCCATAGTTGATTCCTTTCTCTTATCACCAAGCCCTGGACCTATCTCTATCACACTAAAATCCCAACCTTAATAATACAACTTTTCCTAAGTGTGACTATGTCTCCCAGTACTCCCTTCAGGATGTGAATTTCTATCATCACCATGGGATCCATTTTGCACAGAGGTCCCACCCTATTCTCGACCTTGCTGCGACACATCCCTAGAGGTCTATGCATCCTCATGCGGACTTTTCACTCTATTGGCCATTCATCTATAATGGAGAGGATATCTTGCTCTGACAATCTCTAACTAGTGACCAACCATTTCTTATCTGAATCATGTCTCACTTGGATATACATGTGGTGAGGTCTATCCCGAAATTTTATAATTCCCCTAAATTTGGAAAGGATTGACACTTCTAGCCACGAAATCATTGGGAATAATGTCAAAGTGCCTCCTTTTGCATGTAAAATTGCACGTTTTTGTCAATTTTCCTCTTTGAATCGTCGTTGAACCATAGGTTAGCAAACCACACAGCCAAACGTTGAACAACATGAAAATCCATTGCCTGATATTCTTCGGGTTCCACCCAAGCAAGAATTAAAATTAAAATAATGAGTGAAGACTAGTGAAATGAGTTACCTTTAACCAGTGTGACCTGGAAGTCAGTAAGAAATTCATTCAGTAGGAAGGTGGCCCAGTTCATATGAACCCCTTGTACACACTTCTCTGCAACCGCAATCACTATTGTAGGTACCTACTTCTAGCGACACTTCCTAAACACCTTACCTACTAGCAACTTTGCTGCGAAGCACATTCCTTCATTATTGATTGAGTCTATTTCATAGCCCTGCTTATCTTTTGTCAGATTATATTTTTCCTTCATACGGTTTTCCAACTCCCTATGTTTATATTTTCCTACAAAAAATGTATCAGGGTCAAGACCCGCCTTTGGAAACTCTGTGATCTGCGCAATTAGGTTCAAATCAATCAAAATCTTCTTGTCAAGCCACAATAACCCTCTATGCACACAGAACAAAATTTTTTTGACACATGCATTAAATTCCATTGATCGCTCGAAGTGTGGTATGTCGAGAAATGACAAAACACCTAATCGTTGTAATCTGAGGGCCCATGGAATAGGCTCCAGGAAAGTAGTTTGACTTTCCACGCCTAAAACTGGCTGCGTATACTTTGTAGGGGGGAATTATAGAGCTTCCTAATCTCATGATCTGCATAACATAACTTGGAAATATTTCCCATCATATCTCCTTTAGTGATAACCCTATAAAATTCTAGAACACAACAGATCATAGAGTTGAGGATACCTCACAGTGAAAAGAAGGAGCAGAAAAGATGAAATATAGTGAAAATTGCAATTAAATCAGTAAAATGAATCATGCATTGGAACTCATATAGACACATAAATGTGTGTTATTATCCATTAATTAGTATAGTCAAAAGATATAATACAATGGAGAGAATTCAATTATCCAAGGAGAATTCGAATACCAGTCAGTCTACCTAGTCTAGGATAGGAAATATCACCACTGGAATTCTCTGGAGCTACCAAACTCAACTGAGACTTAGTGAAATGAAGCTACTGTCAGTTAACTGACCAAGAAGGGCGTATCAGTGAGTTTGGAATGCAAAATAGGCTAGAGTGGGCACATCACAATTAGTTGCAGTCAGAGCTCAAACCCCCCACTAGAGTTAGGAACTCGGGTGGAACTCAGTTGGACTAAACCAAATCACTGAGTTAGCTCCTAAAATGTAGGGAAATGACTCTGGTGGTGCTAAAATCATGCATGCATGTCACATCCAGGGGCTAATGGATCCTATATGACATCTCCACAGCACTAGGGTACTAACAACATCATCAACTACTATGAAAAGGTAAATATTCCTAAGGTGGACAAGGTTGGAGTATTAATTATCCTAAAACCCACCCTTAATCCAAACATAGACAATCCTTGGCCCTGGTTACTGATACCAAAGGTCACACACACAATCAAAATAATAAAAATAATAATATGTTCATGAAACTAAGGAAATGGGGAAAAACCTAATGGGAAAAATAGCCCCCCTCAAAAGTGAAGACCAGGAAACTCAAAGAGCCTTCACAACAAGCAAAGAAGGAGAATCTCTTCTGAGTGAAATGATTTGGAAAAATGTAGGAAATATGCTCCTATGTAGGATAGTAATGTAGGTGTTAGATCTGGATCTGGATCTGGATCTGCTCCTCTGATGTACCTCCCACTATTTCAAAGTTGCATTTGTGAAAACAAGTGTTTCGAAATCCATTCTTGCTACTAGAGCAGTTGAATCATTGTAGTCCAAACCATGAAACTTTGCGTACCCTTTTCAACCAATCGAGCTTTATACTTGGTTGTAGATCAAGATTGGAAATTCTCTTTGAAGGATTGTGGATCATAACCCACCATAATGTAACACCTCTCTGAGAGAAGTGGATCGGTATGACATAGTGCAAGGTTGGCATCTCGATACTGAGATTTAGTTCTTTTATGCTCAGATGGATCACCATATATGTTCCTAGCAGCTTCAAGGACTTTGTGGCCCCATATTGGCCTTGTCCATGGATTGGGAGCAAGTGTTGGATCTCCTTGAACTTCATACTCAACATCATGATCTTGGTCCTCATCTTCAAAATATGAAACCAGATCATTAGAAGAGACATCATTTTGATATTCATCAGATGCAAATGTAGTAGGAAAAGAGTATGGAAAAAAGTGAGAGAATTCATATGCCTTTGAGGCATGTTTTGCAACACCTTTTTCTATTAGCTTGGTAGAAGAGATCTTTGCAATCTCAACTGTGTAAGGTCCAAAACCAACTTTCTTCGGTGAACCTGTTTGTATCATTTGATAAACATATAACAAGTTTGTTGTCAAAGAAGGCACATACATAACATTTTTCAACTTTCCATGCTCCAGTTGTATTGTTCCCTTCCCTTCAACAGAGATCTTTGAATTATCTTCCATGTGAATACTAGGACCATCATTGAGATCTAGAGAAGAAAATGATTCTTTGGAGGGAACCATGTGGTTGGAGGCTCGAAAATATATGAGGAAGGATTTTGATTGTGAGAATCCATCGTCCAATGCATGGCATATCTAATGATCATCTCTCTCACTTCCAGAATCAGTCTTCCTTGGACCTTTTGGGAGGACAATGTTGTGTTGTTCAAGAAGTTTGGTCATTTGATCAATCTTCTTCTTCATGCAAGATCTCTCTAGACGGTTTCCTTTCTTGCAATAGGTACACTTGGTACTCTCAAACCCCTTTTTATTATCCTTCTTGGATATGTAGGATCCTTCTGATGGATTAGGCTTCTCATATGGTTTAGATTCAACTTGCGTCTTGTCCCTTCCTTTCTAAATCCCTTTAGCATTCACACTTTTTGACTCCCCTACCATAAGAGATTGAGTTTTGGAGGCTTGCAATGCACCCATATAAATCATTTTGTCTTGTTCTTGGACAAGGGATTCAATGAATGCATCTAAAGAAGGAATTTCCCAATTCGGGATTTGCAATCTCCCTAAATTGAAGGTAGAAAAAAATATTGAAAATTCAGGACCAAGCTTGCTTAGGATGGAGAGCACTAGTTGCTCATCCTTCTTCGCAATGCCACATTGTTTGCATTGCATAACCAAGGACTTGAATTTAGAAAACAACTATTGTATGGTTTTGAAACTACTGGGTTGAATAGCAATTAATTCATTCTCCAAAATATGGCCTCTTAGCTCATATTGCATGCCGAGGAGAGTCTCAAGCTTCAACCAAACCTGTTTTGGATTCTTCAATCCTTCAAGGTGGAAGAGAAAATCTCTGGAAATATGAATACACATTAAACAAAATGCTTCATCTAATATGTTTAGGTACTTCTCTTTCTCAACAACTACCTGAGGTTTGACCTCCTTTCCAATTGTGACCCTATACATACTTTTATTGCACAACACCATTTGCATATCATCCCTCAAATAAAAATAATTGAAGGGTGTTAGGATCCTTGGAGACAAAGGAACACTCAAACTCTCCATGTGAAACTACTAGAGTGAGTACAAACTGAAACTGTTGCTACTGCTGCACTGAAAAACCTTCAAAAACGTGCAAAAAAATCTCAAATTTGGAGATACACTTCTACTGAGCACTGATTTAGGACAATAGGAACTTTTATCTAGATCCTTCACACCTGGATATAGCTCAAAGGGTTTATCCAATGAATTTAATGCAATGGCACCAGGATTTGTTGTGGAAATCCAGAGGCTTTCGGTGCACTAATGAAATCAATTTCTCAACCTACGCTCTCTAATATCTAATACCATGTGAAATTGTAGAACATAACAGATCATAGAGCTGAGAATACCTCACAGTGAAAAAAATGAGCAGAAAAGATGAATTACAGTGAAAATTGAAGTCAAATGAGCAGTAAATTTAATCATGCATTGGAACTCAGATATAAACAAAAAAGTGTTTTATTCTCCATTAATCAGTATATTCAAAAGATATAATACAATGGAGAGAATTCAATTACCTAAGGAGAAGTCGAATCCCAGTCAGTCTACCTAGTCTATGATATGAAATATCACCAATGGAGTGCTATGAAGCTACCAAAGTTAACTGAGACTCAGTGAACTGAAGCTACGGTTAGTTAACTGATCAAGAAGGGCACATCATGAGTTTGGCATGGAAAATAGGCTATAGAGGGTGCATTATATCACAATCAGTTGAAATCGGAGCTCAAACCCCCCACTAGAGTTAGGAACTCAGGTAGAACTCAGTTGGACTGAACCAAATCACTGAGTTAGCTCCTAAAATGTAGGGAAATTACTCTCGTTGTCCTAAAATCATGCATGCAGGGTGCATCAAGTGTCTAATGGGTCCTATATGACATATGCACACCACTAGGGGGATAGCAACAACATCAACTACTAGGAAAAAGGTATATAATGGTAAGGTGGACAATGTTGGAGTATTAATTATCCTAACAAACCCCCTTTGGCATTGTGGGATGTACCATGGAGTACTTAGCATTCTACCCAATATTCATAGTTTTTTCATTTGGCCTCCTTAGCGATAGATATTGCAGAAGTAGCAACAGACATCCAATTCCATATATCGATGCATCCTGACCATTCCTCATATTCGAACTTGTTTCGGTATCTTCCTTCCAAGTTGATGAACAATTCTTATTTGGTGGATCGACCAAAACATGCATCAACATTATGTCCAGTTGTTCATGCTCAACTAGAATGGTTGCTCTGGAAACAAACTCTACAATAGAAATTTGTTCAACACTAATGTTAGACATCACTGCTTCCATAGTTACAGACTTGAACTTATATTTCATCAACAGTCTAACATTGTGGGATCTTGTCTCTTGCAGTGCACTTAATCAGTGAGGAAACAATGATCCAATTCATCGAACTACTCGAGTTTTAAATCTTACCTTGAATATATCCTGTCAATGCTTTTTTTCAATATTTTCTGAATGGACCAAATCCTCCACAGTGATGACACTTTCCGGAAGCAATTTTGTTCACACAACCATGTATTTTCATCATTTAATCCGAGATGCTCCACTAATGCTGCCACTTTGCATGCCATAAATATAGCATGTAATGAACATTCAGGTAACTATGATACAACCTTCACTTTGACTAAAACATGACTTATGTACAAATAACTACTATGAAAAAATAAGCTATGACATATACTTGACTTCGACCTGGGCTAACTTCGGCACTAACTGAGCTTTGACACCAAAATAACTTGGGGTTTCAATTTTTTATTTTTTTTAACTATGTACAAGCATACTCAATGCTTTAAGGAACGATTGTCCCTGTAAGGTTTCAGTCAGATTTCATTTACCAAACCCTTGACGAGTTATCCATTCAAATTCTGCAATTGTACAACACCTCCTTCTATCATATAAGTAATCACATAAGGTCCCAACTACTGAATTCTTAGCTTAGCTAGATGTTTTAAGAACTTATTGTCATATAGGAGTACTAGATCTCCAGTTTGAAACTCCTTCTGTGTAATGTTGTGATCATGCAATTCCTTCTCTCTATCTTTTTGGACTTATTGTTGAAATCCTGTTATGAATCTATGTTGCTCCAACTGTAGTAGCTACGACAACCTTTCTTCGACAGAACTAGTGTTCGACATGCCTCTGAATGTAGCAACCCTCAAGCTCAGCACAATATACTCCATTGGAATTACATCTTCTTGACCATATGCCATCTTGAAGGGTTTCTATCCCTTTAAATTCTTGTATGGTGTCTTATATTCCCATAAGACTACATGGATCCTTATCTCCCAATAATCACGGTTCACATTATAGACTTTCCCAAAGCCTGTTCTAATATTTTGTTGAAAGCTTCGATAATCCCATTAGCTTATGGATGATATGGAGTGATTTACCAATGATAAATTTGAAACTCCTGGGTGAGTGTCTCAATAATATTATTGACAAAGTGAGATCCTTGATCAGTCAACAAAACTCATAGACAACCAAATATAGTGACTACATTTTGGAAAAATAAATTTGCAATAGTTGTAGCACTGTAGTCCTTTATCAGTTAAACATCATCCCACCTGGTCAAGTAATTAGTCGCAGTAGTAATGTATTGTTCTCCTAACCTCTTTGTAGGTGGATTGATTGGTCCCACAAAACCAACAACCCATTTCTCAAAATCCTGCAAGGTAACTTGTGGCACTAATGGAATTTCATCCCTTCTAGATGGTTTCCCAGTTATTTGACTGGTATCACAAGATTGACAACACTCCTTAGCATATTTATGAAGTGTAGGAAACTAGATTCCTACTTGTAGTATATTTTGAGCCGTGGCTTTTGCTGCATAGTGACCTCCTGCAACACCTTCATGAGATTCGACCAAAATAATTGGTCACTCATGCTTCATAATAAAACTTATAAATACTTCATCCGGTCCCAACTTATAAAAATAACTTGTTGTCAATTGATAATCTACTGCTTTGACAACCAAATATTTCTTTTGATTGACAAATAACCCTACAGGTGTCATTCCATCCATAAAAAGTGAAAATGCCTTCAAAGTATTCATCCACCATGCCAAGTGAAAACAACCATGGATATGGGATGTTATCATCCAAGTTAACTAGTTCTTCCCATGTTTCTAACCTGGATAGATGGTCAGATATGGAATTTAACCTTCTAGGTTTTACTATAATTTCAAAATAATATTCTTGAAACAATAAGAGCCATCTGTAGATTCTCCCCCCCAACACTGGATTGTTAACTAGGTATCTCAAAGTAGAATGATCTGTACACATTTTAAAGAGGCTACCCAATAGATAATTCATGAACATATGTAGTGCATAAGCCATAGCTAATCCTTCCCTTTCTATTGTAGTGTATTTTCCTTCTATAGTGGATAGTTTGTTGCTAGAAAATACAATGGGATGATCAATAGATCCCTCTCCTGGTTGACCCAGAACTACACCCAATGCAATAGATGAAACATCAACATGAACATGAAACTCTTTCTATGAATAAGGAAATACTAAAATAGGCATAGTCACCATCTTTTCTTTAAATGTGTCAAGGCTCTGCTAGCACTCTTCATTCCACTGAAACTTAATGTCCTTCTTCAATAGCTTCTCCATCGGTGCTGTAATTTGTGCACACCCTTTAATAAAATTTCTATAGTACCCTATATGGTGCAAAGTTGTTCTCAATTGTCGAACTGATGATGGTGGTGACAAATCTACTATGATGGCAATCTTCATAGGATTCACGAGGACACCCTATTTATAGACCACATGACCCAACACTATATCGAATAGAGCACACAAAATAAATTTCTTCAAATTTAATGATATTTGATACTATCTACATCATTCAAACATCAACCTAATATTCTGAATATGTTTTTTCAATAGTCCGTAGATTGTCCAATCGTTGAAGTATACCTCCAAAAATTTATGTATGAAATCATTAAAGGCTATGACAATGACCCTGGAAAAAATAGTTGGCACATTTTTGAGACCAAAGGGCATCATTGTATACTAATAGAAACCCCATTCAGTTGCAAACATGGTCTTATGTCAATCCTCCTTATCAATTTTGATTTGATGATACCCCAGAAATCCATCTATGAATGAGTAAGCTTCCTAGCCACCCACATTTTCTGATACCTCATCTATAAAAGGTGTTGGGAATGGATCATTTAGACAAGCATCATTCAGCTTCCTAAGATACACACAAATTCATATTTCACCTATCTTTTTATCTTGGACCACCATTGGACTAATCCATTCAAAATATTTGACAGGCACAATAATTCCTGTGTCGAGCATTCTGTAAAGATTTGTTCTTACCTTTTCCTTATATTTTGGGTTAAATCTATATGGTCAATATTTAATGGGATTCACATTAGGTTTTAACGGTATCTTCATCTCTCCTAGATCACTAGCAATACATTTCCTATATTAAAACTTAGTAGAAAATAGATCTTGATATTCATTCAGTAGATCAGTAAGTTTACCTACAGTTTCATCATGCCAATAATCCCTAATGTTATCAAATTTAGGATTTTTACTTGAACTGATATTTACCATATTTATCTTCAATGCTTGCAATAATTTATCATACTTGACTTCTAAACCTCCAAATATCAACTTCCTTTTTTTTATGGGATATGAAAATCTCTCAGATCGTTATCTGGGTCACTATAAATATTGTAACATTCCATTTCTTGACTGAGTGTCACAGTGCACTGCGGTAGAGTAGATAGTTGCATAGGTATTTCTTCATAAATGATGGTCTTTATTATCTGTAAAATATGCATCTATCGATGGGTTCTCATATTCATAACTAAAGGTTCCCCTAAAATTGATGGCCATGTCATCCCATTCTGTTGTGCCTTGTTGCAGTTCCAAAGCTATATACCTGCTTTGCGATATAATATCCAAGGTATGAATGAGCATATGGAACCAATATTGTTTAGGTACATGTTCCCGTTCTATTGTACATTATGGCAAATGATCTACCATAATAGTTAACCCATTATACTTTTCACGGTCATAATATATCCCTTCTCCAAATCTGACTTCTAGCAGCTTTTTGCATTTTGACCAACCTTGTATCTTAGTCCTTATGGGTGGACCGCCATCTTTCCAAAGTAGCTTTTAATTCTACATATAAAGATAATATTCTTTGTTGTTTAGGTAATTTTAGTTCAAAATCAGAAATGAAAACATCTAAATCAGGAAACCCCTCATAAGTAGGTAGATCACATACCTCTTTTCCAACCTAGTGAAGTGATCTGGTAACACGAGCACACCATCTTGTAGATACTTCATGTAGTATGTTCTACCAATTATCTAGTGGTTCCCCTGAGTCTAAGGAACATGAGTTAACACTTCTCCAACTCAAGGTACCATCTTCCTTTGGATTAACATAATCATATATTCTTAAAGTGACAGCATATATATTTCCAAGTCTTCAACATTATATTCCTCATGGGTAGGTTTGACATACCTCGGACCCTCCAAAGGATCAAAAGGTGCAATAAATATGATACCCCCTCCCTCAGATGTCATTAACCTTTTCTTCAGATTTATGATAGTATGGTTCTCAATCACCAAATCAATAACAAGAAATGATGGATAGGGTTTAGTGTCATCTTGTGAGGAACCTGCAACAATTAACTAATGAAAATACATGAGATAGCAGTAATAACAGAACTCAAAATAACTTTATTGATCACAGGCCACTTCAAGGGGGAAACCTCATTTGAGGAAGCTCAATACAAATAACTTCACAGTGCCTTCAATGGCCTCAACACACACTTATATACTAAGTCTATTCCCGATACTATGGGTCAATACCATGGGACATATAATACTACGGGACGACTTACAAAGCATATGCGTCCAATACTATGGGTCAATACCATGGGACATATAATACTACGGGACGACTTACAAAGCATATGTGTCCAATACTATGGGTCAATACCATGGGCTAATACAAACTATGGATCAACAAATACTACGGGACGACTTATAAAGCCTATGCGCCCAACAAAAATATACTAACAAAGTAAAGAGAAGGGTTGACACGGGTTCCTAACATCCCCTCTCCCTTAGAAAAATATTTTTCCTCAAAGCTTTATATGTGGAAATTGATGTAGAATCTGAAGGAGTGGTTCCCCTGTAGCATCCTCAGGTTGCATGTCGTTCCACTGAATTAATACCTCCGTGATAGATTGATAGAGAAGTTGACGCCTTTTGAGTTTCAGTGAGGATTGCTTGGAAAGCTATAGATGAAGAAGAACCATATCACATGCTTGAAAAGTGTGTGCAGAATGGTGTTGATTGACTTGTTGTTTCATTCGAATTCTTGCCATGTGAAGAGTGTCCAGCAAAATGAGAAGAATGTGATTGCGGTTTCGAAGAACCGAGTCAATTGCTTGGACTGGGGAACTATTGAGAGTGTATGGAAGAAGAACTGGTGGTGCCTATCAATAGATTGCTTCATATGGTGTAATTTTAGATGGGGTATTGTACCACCAGAGCGCTTCAAGGACATCCATAGAAATGGCTGGCCAAATATGTGTAGGGATGAGAAAGGGTTCGAGCAGTTCCGGAAGGAGTGCCGTTTCACCCTTATTGACCTAATAAGTATCACAGTCAGCCACCATCTGTTGAATTTTCATTTTCAGTCCCTACCAAAAGAATTTACATTGTTCCTGTTCATGCAGGTGGAAGAACCCAGAGTGCCCTGCCGATGGAGAAGCATGGAATTAATAGAAGACAGACCCTTGTTGAATAGATTGTAACAAATTTAGAACAAGAAAAGAAATAGCTGAAAGAGAAACTGGGGCATCAAATGTGCGAGAAGGAGCATCCACCACCAGATTGTCCTTACCCTTCTTGTAAGTGATCGCATAGGCATAACCCATGAGTTGGATAACCCATTTCAGGTTTGATGTGGAGGAGACCCGTTGTTCCAGGAAATTTTTGAGACTCTCGTGATCACTCTTGATGCATAAATAATTCCCTAATAGGTATGGCTGCCACTTTTGTACTGCATTCAAAACAACCATCATTTCCTTCTTAGATGTAGATGCAGCTAAATTCTTACCAAAAAGGTCTCTTGAAGGCAGCAAGTCCACTGGTTCAACAAAGATGCCTGCATATCTATCCAAGGAAGTAGTGGAGATCATTGATGGGTGCATTTGAATGGAATGGAGATGAGTGATGACACCATGTGAATTCTTCTTAAGGAGATTTTCTAGGAGATGCGAATTGATGATGCAAAGAGACCCTGGTTGTAAGCCTGCAAATGTGTGTTTTTTCTCATTGAGTGAAAACTGCATCCAAAGTTTAGCAAAATCCCATAAGATGGGTCCAAGTGTGCATAACCATTGAACACCCAAAACCACATCTCATCCACCTAAGGCCAAGGAAAACATGTCAAAACGCAAGTTATAATCTTCCATAGAGATACACACATTCTGACACTTCCCCTTGCAAGGTAAGGTGTCCCCATTGGAAACCATGACTTCAAAGTTGGAGCAAGGATGGAAAAAACAATCATCCTGTTTGGTGATCCGAGGGTCAATGAAGTTATGTGTGCTACCAGAATCAATGAATATGGTAAGAGGGAGTTTCTTGATGTAACCCTTGACCCACATTGTGTGGGGGCTGGTGACGTCGGATAAAGCATCGAGCGATATCTCTGGTTGGTCGTCCTAAGATGGGGGGGTCAACAAGCGGCTGCTGAATGTCGACCTGATCCTATATTGTATCTGGAGCGTCTTCACCAAGTTCATAGGCAGGCGGAGAATCCACATCCAAGAGATAGAGCTTTTTCTCAACACATATATGCCCCCGAGTGAATTTCTCATCACAATTATAACAAATCCCTTTTTCTCGGCGTGCCCGCATCTCGACTTCAGACAAATGCTTGATAGGAGTTGGTGGAGGAGCTGGTGTGATGGGAGGTCATTGGGAACCCATATTTCTGAAGGGAACAAAGGTGGTTTTGGAGCGTTGTTGGGATGTGATCTTATCCTCTACCAAATTAGAAAACCCTAGGACTTCCATCATTATGTTGGGACAGAACATTTTAACCTCTGAGTGGATTTCATCCTTGAGACCACTAATAAAAAAACTCCTGTAGAATTCATTAGACAATCCTTCTGTGTGATTGGCCAGTTTCTCAAATTCTACCTGATACTCTCTCACAGTGCCAGTTTGGCGAATTTTAGTGAGTGCTCCTATAAAGTCATCAAAAGAACTAGGACCAAATCATTGCAAAAGGAGTTGGCAAAGATCTATCCAGTTTTGATCGTGATGAGATCTGATGTACCAACGGTACCATTGAAGGGATTCCTATTCCAAATCAAAAGATGCAAGTGGAACTTTGTGGAAATCAAAAGTATTATGTAGACTGAAATATTGGTCTTCCCAATATATCCATCAAGTCGGATTAGTACCATTGAAGAGAGGAAAATCATGTTTTGGCCCACAAAAATTGCTGGAAGAAGAGAACCCAGTGGCTGCAAAAGATTCTGGCTGTCAGTTATTGTTCATGGCTGAATGCTGAAGATGGAGGCTATGAAAGTTTTCATCCTGATCTTGGAGTTTGGTTTTGAGGGTTGTAAGTTCTTCCTCCATGATTGGTGCTCCTACATGGGAAACAACCATAACCAGGAATTTTTTATTTTTTTTGAATGGATAGAAAAACAAAAATAGAAACTATTTTAGTAAAGGAAAATTTGGATTTGGGAAAAAATCAAATGGTTAATTTGGGTTTGACTAGGTTTTGGACACACTCTGATGGATAAGGAAGCAAAAAATTGGCATTTCAGAATCGGGGTGAAGGAATGAGAAAATTTGGCAGAGAGGGACAAAGAAGCGAAAATAGGAAATGAACACTGTGGTAACATTTGAAGGTGAGTGGGTGAAAATTGAAGAAGTTATGGAAAACCCTAAAAATAGACAAATGTGGGATTTATGGTTTTGTGAAGTGGAATTTGGGATAGGGTCCTCAAGAATGAAATATATAGAATGGGATTGTAGGGGTGTTAGGGAAGTTTCAAGGGAAACAGAGTTAAAACAAGGGAGATGTGGTGAAAAAACAGAATTTTATAATTTTTTTTTTCAGAATGGATCTGCAACGGCGCCGAAGGGATCGAAACAAATGGATCTGCAATGGCGCAGAAGGGATCGACAACCGATGGATCTGAAACAATGCGGAAGGGATTGGAAACAGATAGATCTGAAACAACGTGGAAGTGATCGACAACAATTATGGAAAGAGGAAATGTATGATTTATCAACTGAAAATAGATATGGACCCCAGGTATGCTCGGATTCCTAACGGTTCAAGGGATTCACTCAGCCACCAATGGTTCCTGACGGCTTGCATATTGGGGCAGTACCCCTCACTTCATGACTCGAGTAAAACTGATAATGGCTTTGCCACAAACGACAAATCTTGGTTTACCTCACGGTTGGGAACTAGTCAATCAGGTAGGGGTGGTTTCCCTTTTCGTTGGTAGGTCCTCTCAATGGGCCAGCTACTTCGGGGTTCCTGTGGTACTCCACACAATGCATTTTAGGTATTATGCCCAATTAATTCCCATAGTTAAGTGGATAGGGATTATTCCTAGATCCGAACCTGCAACAGATCCAAAAAAACAATTTAGCAGAAATTTCACCCAACTAGCCCAAGAAAGTGCTCTGATACCATATGTGAGGAACCTACAACAATTAATTAATGAAAATACACGAGATAACAGTAATAACAAAACTCAAAATCACTTTATTGATCATAGGCCACTTCGAGGGGGCAACCTCCTTTGAGCAAGCTCAATACAAATAACTTCACGGTGCCTTCAATGGCCTCAACACACACTTATATACTAAGTCTATGCCCAATATTGTGGGTCAATACTATGGGACATATAATACTATGGGACGACTTACAAAGCATATGCGTCCAATACTATGGGTCAATACCATGGGCTAATACAAACTATGGATCAACAAATACTACGGGATGACTTACAAAGCATACGCGTCCAACAACAATATACTAACAATGTAACGAGAAGGGTTGACACGGGTTCCTAACACATACACTTCTTCTTCTTGGCTTGTATAACTGTTCTCGAGGTTTTCTATAAAGACCCAGGTTCTGCACAGTTCGAGGAACCAACAAAACCCCTTTTCACCAACCCTTTCAACAATAGTTTGCGAACAGACTGAGGTCTCAGCTGAGGGAAAATAATGGGGGGCTGTGGAATCAGGTTTCCACAACCAGGTGATGAGTGTTTAAACAGGTTGGCTAGCAGCGCGCTACAGGACTTGCATTGCGTACTTCAGACTGCGCTAAGTTCAGCTCCTTCGCGATGAATGCTTAGACTATCGCGCATCCAAGGACTGCGTGATTTTAATGTCCCCTCCTATCATACCAGCAAGATAAAGAGGATCATTGTGCCAAAACCGGGCAATTGGCCCCGATGTTTACTAAAGACAACATCCACATATATAAAAAGATAGGCATGCAGATGTACAATCTAAGCAAACACATCAGAAGTAAATCGTTTGGAGGATTAACACACATCCATCATACATTCTAGATTTTCATGTCATTCATCAATTAAGCAATAACAAATTATCAAATGAGAATACTTATCTTAAACCAGGTAGTCCCTGAGCAACCAGCTACGCTTCTGGAATGTTCCACCCAACCGTAGGCCAGTGTGCTCCTCAATCTCTCAGCACCACTGCCACCCCCGAGCTGGGCATGATCTCCACAAGGAAAAGGGGAAAACAGGCTCTCACATGGCCAAAGGTATATCAAAATCATCCAAGCCAATCAGCAATTGGGTTTTTCAGGCTGTTAAGAGATGGGTGCATATAACCTCAAAGCATACGTGTTGGGCATGAGAAAAACGCCTATACAGTGTAGTTCCCAACAGTGGGTTTTCCTGAGCTTTAGAAAAACGTGGGTAGACTCAAAACGAATTGGCAACTAGAAAAATCGACTGGGAGGACAACCCATTTCATAAAAACGCCCCAAGGGCAAAAACAACCTCTCCCTCCGTCCAAAATCGCGTCCCTCCTTCCCCAGCTGCTGCAAAATATCAAAACGCCTTTCTGGGCATGGAAAAACGCAGGCTTATGGGGAAAAACATGAGGATAACTTCCAGTGAGCTCAGTCTGCCTAAGAGGAAGGACGTAATCCCTAAGGAATGGCCCTAGGTAGCATTTCGTGGGGGTTTTCTTGCCCAGCAAGCCAAAAATATGATTTTCAGGTTGATGGCTTGCCCATGCACGAAAATATGGCTGCCATACCTTTCTAATCCCAAGACAATAACTGCCCCAACCAATCTTTGGAAGAATTAAATGATTGGGTGCATGAGACAAAATGGGTAGTTGGTGGTTTTATGGGTTTCCCCATTGACACATGGATTAATACCATTGGCTCAAGGGTTTGAATAATTTCCCTCCCTATTCCTTGTAAAGATCATGCCCCCATCTCTTTGTTGCATTGCGTAGCTGGTTGTGGGTTTTTTTTCATTAAAATTGCATATTTACATGATGTCCGATTTTACATTGTGTACAGCTAGCACAAGGACTCTATGCATCTATTCTAATTGCCGATACATAGAACGATAAATCAATGGCGGGGCCTTGGCCTTGAGCTCCTCACCATGAATAAATAACAATATTTACATCATTTACAATATTAATGCAATAGGGTCAAGCTGGGGACATTACATTCCCCTCCCCTTGGAATAACACCGTCCTCGGTGTTCCAACACTTGGGACATAAATACCCGCTTTACATATGTCCAAAATTCACAAAATCTTTGCAGATCTACCCTGCATTCTGTTCTTTACTTTGAACTTTCAAGACCAAGTTCTTTGATCTTCACGGGCTGCTCCTGCTGATTCAGATCTTCTAGCTCATCCATACGTCTGATAACTTTATGGTTGCTACCTTCTTGAGGTTCTCTTGTTGGGCAGTTGCGGAGGTAATGCTCCCCCCCACATTTCCAACACTTCACGGGTTGCTTCATCTTTACTTGCTCAATTTCCTTTGAGTCTTCCCACCTAGAGCGTTCCTTAATCGGACGATTGGATGAATGCTTCTTCACTGCTCCACTTTTCTTTCCCTTGCTGATTGCTTTCATAATGCTTTTTACCTCTTTCTGCAGACGAATAGAGTCTTGCAAGACCCTGTGGTTCATCTTGTTTCGCTGCTTTTGCATCTTGAGCATCTCTCCAAGATTTTCTTGGGTCTTGGCAATTGTTTGAAGAAGACTTCCAGCCAATCCTAATAGCCCTTGGTTTGCCGCCATGGTAAATGGAAACAACTAACCACACTTTGCTCACTAGCACACTTTCCTGCACCGGCTGCAACCAATTGATTCAATTTTCACCTGTGAAATTCATCATTACAATTCTCGTTAGGCCCAGCATAACCCAAACATTAAAAATCAGTCAGTGGTTTTTCCCCAGTTGACATGGATAGTCCATGCTTTACTCATGATAGTCCATGCTTTACTCATGAGACTCCCACACTTTTTATGCTTGCCCAACATACACATGAATTCCTTCATGTTCATCCATTCACAGGAAATTCATTATTTAGCATTCACAATTCACTTTAATCAAATAAACACACTTTTACTTTCAGTCATGCATGCATTCAGCATTTTTCTAATTCTATAATTGCATCAATAAAAGGGAAAGAGAGAGAGCAGTAAGAGTTTCTCCTCTTAGTCCTGTTCCATTCTGGAACCCACACCACCACTGTGGTTTTCATGCTCCTGTCCTCTTTCACTTCAACGTGAATGCTTGACCTTCCCTTCTTGGCTATGACACGTAGTGTCTATGGTTTGTTCTAGACCTCTCAACCATGGAGTTCCTCCACTTGGTTGGTCTAACTCTTGGCTGCTAGGACTCACACAGCTCCACTAGCCCCATCTTTCATTACTGCTCATGCTGAGCTCTTTAGGGTGGTTACATGTCCACATGCATCCTTAGGATGCTTCAAGGTTCTTTCTTCCAACAATACCTGCGTTGGATGTCTTCACTTTATTCCATAGGACCCTTCTGTGCTTTACAAGCCTTGGATCACCTGTGGGGTGGATGCTTGGCCAGCACACATGCTGCTCCACAACATCATCCGAATAGGCAATGCCAAGCCAGTACGCCGACTGGGTTTATTAGGCATCCCTAAAATCAGTATGCTAAGCCAGTACGCTGACTGGGTTTATCAAGCATTTCAAAATCAGTATGCTAAGCCAGTACGTCGACTGGGTTTATCAAGCATTTCAAAATCAGTATGCTAAGCCAGTACGCTGACTGGGTTTATCAAGCATTTCAAAATCAGTATGCTAAGCTAGTACGCCGACTGGGTTTATCAAGCATTTCAAAATCAGTATGCTAAGCCAGTACGCCGACTGGGTTTATCAAGCATTTCCAAATCAGTATGCTAAGCCAGTACGCCGACCGGGTTTATCAAGCATTTCAAAATCAGTATGCTAAGCCAGTACGCCGACTGGGTTTATCAAGCATTTCAAAATCAGTATGCTAAGCCAGTACGCCGACTGGGTTTATCAAGCATTTCAAAATCAGTATGCTAAGCCAGTACACCGACTGGGTTTATCAAGCATTTCAAAATCAGTATGCTAAGCCAGTACGCCGACTGGGTTTATCAAGCATTCAGTAACCATTTCCAAGCCAGTTCTCCGACTGGGTTTGTCAGGAAATAACACCCTTCATCAATACCTCCACAACATGCAAGTCACCAATGCCAAGCCAGTACACCGACTGGGTTTGTCAGGCATTAATTTAACAACATGCCAAGCCAGTACACCGAATGGGTTTATAAGGCATCCAGCAACTTTTTGCCACAACACCCAAATAACCAATGCCAAGCCAGTACACTGAGTGGGTTTATCAGGCATACATAATATGATTGTGTGGCTCCTTCTCTTATGCAAACCAGTGGTTCCCTCCAGGAACTCCATAGGTGACTCACTCGACTGCAGGATAGCATGGCCCCACAATACCCACTCACACTACACAAGGATGATACCCCCTTTTTCTGCAACACAGCTCCTCGGGCCTATCCATCCCTTCTAGTGTCCTTTAGTGTGAGCGTAGAAAGGTTACCACTGCCCATACAGTCCTCTTGAGCACCCTTTCTTCACTTTGCCTAATATGTGCAACACCAAGTTGCATTTGTGTAAGCTGTTAGCACAAGAAGGATAAGAAGACTCATCAGTATTGTTGCTCTAAAATTGTAACCACATTTCATAACATTCACTATCAAGTATTGAAACACCAGGAATGCGTCCATTCCCTTAGGGTGTAGTCAATATTGAAACCCTAACATAACCCATCACCGGAAAGGTATGCATCCCTTTCCGATGTGAGCCATGTAGGCCTTAGTCACACTCAAGCAGTCTGGAGCAATAGTAAAATAAGATAGAACATGCTCTGCATATTAACCCTAATAATTTAGACACGAATGTTCTTGTCTAGGGTCACAGAATACTCATTCATTTTGCAACTGTGTCTCACATGCCTTCTGGGCATAGCTTTACCATCTCACTTTCATGGTTTACCGTCATGCGGTTTGGCTGAGACATTATCAATGGCGTTTCACCCGAAACCCATTTCCAAAGCATGGGGTCTTTCCCATCTGGTTTGGCTTCTGCAGGCCATCACACATGATCTTCCTGCAATGTGTCCTCTTGGCACACTTTATCAAATAGCCAAACAGTCAGCAACATTTAGCAATAAGCTTCAAATATGATTGTTCCATAACCAATCAATAGCATTAATAATTAAATTCAATATGAATTTACAATTATGTCTACTACAGAAATTGGTTTTCTTATCCATGAGGCTATCCTCATATTGTTTGGCTCCTGTAAGTGACACCACTCTTCCCGTTATGGTCTTATACCCACTGCCATACATGAGCATCCACTTACAGCATGTCCTCCTGACACATTTCATATAATCCAAACAATCATTAGCAATTATTAGCACAATTTCAAATCTGAAACATTTACAAATCTGAGATTTACAACCGTCCTTACTAACAGAACTTAGAGCTCTCATCCATGAGATTCCTTCTCATAATCTCTAGATCAAATTTCACAGTCATATCATTCATACAACTCTGTCCTTCCACAGAGCATTCTAGCAGCCCATCGATCATGATTGGGCTCTTCATGCACTTATTATTCTGCATTCATAACAACCCATGAAATGATCCTAGAATTATCATCAATTCATCACTCCATTCATTATTTATTTTGCAATAACATATGCATCATCCTTATGTATTCACACCATGCATCACAAGATTTAAAAAAAAATCTCTTCAATGCACATCTGCTAAATGCTACCTTGCATTGTTTCATGAGTACTATGCATTCAAGCCTATTATGATCGAACATGACTATCTCATATAATTTGCATCACCATATTCAGGACCACCAGTCCTCACTTGCTTTGGTTATTAAGCACATAACCAACATACACATGGCATGATATAAGTTCATATGAATGCATTGAGATTTCTAAACAATCATAGGGTGTAAGGATCATTTCCTTCACTTACCCACACCTCACCAAGCTTGGTAGGTTAACAGTCCCAATCAGCATTCAATACCACATGCAAACTAAATCAACAAAGCTCAAACATAGTCGAAGGAATCTTACCAAATCCCCTTTCGACATTCGTGCAATTAGGCTCCAATAATCATTACCTGCATGGTTACCATTAACATCGCCTGATGTTACCTGATCGGTTGGCCTCTTACCAAAGTTGTTCAGTCCTTTTGCCAATTTTATGATCATAGATTTGTTGCACCATCCTTTCTGCATAAGGTTGTTGGCTTCATGCAACAACATCCTCAGCACATTTAGCCATGCTCTTTGTTATCTTTGGTCCTACAACCAATGCCAACATCAAGAGTGATTATCGACCACAATATTCTCCATTAGTGGTTCATTGCGTATGTAGACTTCATTATTTTACCAATATGCAATATTCCATTCATGCACAAACATTTCCATATGCACTATGCAATGTTTGCTAAGATGCCATCTAGTGCATATACATCTATGTAATCCCTTACATTTTTAACATTTTTATGCCATATGACAAGTTCATAATTATAAGTACGATAACAAATAGGGTTTAAAGAATTCTTCCCTTTTCGATCCCTCATTGCAACATGGAATTCCTCTTCCATATCATGCAATTGTAAGAATTGCCCATATTGACAACAAAATTTGTTTGTCAAAACAGCCGCTGGCACTCTTCTGCACTAAATATCTATGATATATGTAGACCTCGTTCAAACTCTGGTCATGCATCATTGTTCCTTGCTGGACAAGCTTTCCAATGCCTATCTTCATGCTCCATTCTGACATCAGGTGCGGAAACTGCATCTCTTCAAAAATGACAACTTCACTCCAATTCTGCACATTTTACACAGTTGCATTTTGGTCCGGAATGCCAACTTTAGCCACCTGTGGGAGGAAATCCATGAAGAATCACAAAAACTTATCTATCGGGCGAAGTTAGTCCATATAGCAAGGAACACTCAGCAGTTCACTGATTTCAATTCCGATGCACCATTCATCTTCTATGAATTTATGGGTTTTACTACTTCTTACTTTTCACATTTTTACAAAATTCCAAATTTTGGGCCAAAAATGGCTATCTCCCAAACGGTGCATTTTTGGAAAATCTTCGTCTAACGGAAACTGTCCGTCTTAATGAGAATATGAAATGTCTAGTTCAGTAAAATTTTTGATTCCCACATCTAGGGTCACTTTTACTGCCCATAAGCTTTTCAAAATCCCGAAAAAGTGGCCCGGAACAGTGCTTTTTGGCCTTCTTGCTCACCCCGACTCCACATCCTTTGGAGTTTGGCTCCAATATCCTGAACTTAACATCGTGCCTGCTTCATGGCTGTGCCTGATCAATTTCAGCTCCAACCGACCTTCCCTCAAGCCTCGGGACTCCGTCCTTCAAAAGTCACTATTATCCATTTTCTGTCAAATCGGAGTGTAATGGGCTCGGGGTCTTCACTGGTTCTTTCATGGTCCCCGTCAATGGCCTCCGAGCCCCACAGGAATCATCCCATTCTGAGCCCCACTGGTTTTTTTTTTTTTTTTTTTTTTTTTCGGTGGAAAATCCCTCCGCAGCTGCGGGGCGGTTCGGCGACGGCTTCCGCAATTGCGGAGCAGTTTGTCGAACGCTTCCGCAATTGCGTAGCAGTTCGCCGAACGCTTCCGCAATTGCAGAGCAGTTCGCCGAACGCTTCCGCAATAGCGGGGCGATTTGCCGAACGCTTTCGCAATTGCGGAGCCATTCGGCGAAGGCTTCCGCAGTTGTGGAGCCATTCGGCGAATGATCCCGCAATTGCGGAGCCATTCGGCGAAGGCTTCCGTAGTTGCGGAGCCATTCGGCGAATGCTCCCGCAATTGCGGAGCCATTCGGCGAAGGCTTCCGCGGCTTCGGGAGGCACTCGGAAATTCTTTCCGTTGTTTCGGAACGGTTTTGGCAAACTTTTCCGCAAATTTCGGGGAACTCTTCTGCGAACCGGTTTTCCGAACTCTTCCGCAAATTTCGGAAGAGAAATCCTTCCGAAACTTCACTTAGAAAAATTTCTGCTTTTTCGGAGCATTTCGCCGAATTTTTCCGCATTGTGGGACAACTCGCGGAATCCTTCCGCAAATTTCGGAAGAGAATTCCTTCCGAAAATTTTGGAAGGGAATTCCTTCCGCAAATTTCGGGCGACTTCCCGAACTTCTCCGCGTTTCGGAAAAACTCGTGGAATGCTTCTGCAGTTTCGGAGCAATTCGTCGAATGCTTCCGCAGTTGCGGTAGACATTCGGGAATTCTTTCCGAAACAGACTAAAACCAAAATTTGAAAACTTTCTTTCAGAGATAACTTTAATTGGATTTGGCCCATAAAGGCCCAATGCTGCAACCAGCAGCTCTGATACCAAATGTAATGTCCCCTCCTACCATACCAGCAAGATAAAGAGGATCATTGTGCCAAAATCGGGCAATTGGCCCCGATGTTTACTAAATACAACATCCACATATATAAAAAGACAGGCATGCAGATGTACAATCTAAGCAAACACAGCAGAAGTAAATCATTTGCAGAATTAACACACATCCATCATACATTCCAGATTTTCATGTCATTCATCAATTAAGCAATAACAAATTATCAAATGAGAATACTTATCTTAAACCAAGTAGTCCCTGAGCAACCAGCTACGCTTCTGCAACGTTCCACTCAACCGTAGGCCAGTGTGCCCCTCAATCTCTCAGCACCACTGCCACCCCCGAGCTGGGCATGATCTCTACAAGGAAAAGGGGAAAACAGGCTCTCACATGGCCAAAGGTATATAAAAATCAGCCAAGCCAATCAGCAATTGGGTTTTTCAGGCTGTTAAGAGATGGGTGCATATAACCTCAAAGCATACGTGTTGGGCATGAGAAAAACGCCTATACAGTGTAGTTCCCAACAGTGGGTTTTCCTGAGCTTCAGAAAAATGTGGGTAGACTCAAAACGAATTGGCAACTAGCAAAATCGACTGGGAGGACAACCCATTTCAGAAAAATGCCCCAAGGGAAAAAACAACCTCTCCCTCCGTCCAAAATCGTGTCCCTCCTTCCCCAGCTGCTGCAAAATATCAAAACACCTTTCTGGGCATGGAAAAACGCAGGCTTATGGGGAAAAACGTGAGGATAACTTCCAGTGAGCTCAGTCTTCCTGAGAGGAAGGACGTAATCCCTGAGGAATGGCCCTAGGTAGCATTTCCTGGGGGTTTTCTTGCCCAGCAAGCCAAAAATACGTTTTTCAGGTTGATGGCTTGCCCATGCACGAAAATATGGCTGCCATACCTTTCTAATCCCAAGACAATAACTGCCCCAACCAATCTTTGGAAGAATTAAATGATTGGGTGCATGAGACAAAATGGGTAGTTGGTGGTTTTATGGGTTTCCCCATTGACACATGGATTAATACCATTGGCTCAAGGGTTTGAATAATTTCCCTCCCTATTCCTTGTAAAGATCATGCCCCCGTCTCTTTGTTGCATTGCGTAGCTAGTTGTGGGTTTTTTTTCATTAAAATTGCATATTTACATGATGTCCGATTTTACATTGTGCACAGCTAGCACAAGGACTCTATGCATCTATTCTAATTGCCGATACATAGAACAATAAATCAATGGCGGGGCCTTGGCCTTGAGCTCCTCACCATGAATAAATAACAATATTTACATCATTTACAATATTAATGCAATAGGGTCAAGCTGGGGACATTACATTCCCCTCCTCTTGGAATAACACCGTCCTCGGTGTTCCAACACTTGGGACATAAATACCCGCTTTACATATGTCCAAAATTCACAAAATCTTTGCAGATCTACCCTGCATTCTGTTCTTTACTTTGAACTTTCAAGACCAAGTCCTTTGATCTTCACGAGCTGCTCCTGCTGATTCGGATCTTCTAGCTCATCCATACGTCTGATAACTTTATGGCTGCTACCTTCTTGAGGTTCTCTTGTTGGGCAGTTGCGGAGGTAATGCTCCCCCCCACATTTCCAACACTTCATGGATTGCTTCATCTTTACCTGCTCAATTTCCTTTGAGTCTTCCCACCTGGAGCGTTCCTTAATCGGACGATTGGATGAATGCTTCTTCACTGCTCCACTTTTCTTTCCCTTGCTGATTGCTTTCATAATGCTTTTTACCTCTTTCTGCAGACGAATAGAGTCATTCAAGACCCTGTGGTTCATCTTGTTTTGCTGCTTTTGCATCTTGAGCATCTCTCCAAGATTTTCTTGGGTCTTGGCAATTGTTTGAAGAAGACTTCCAGCCAATCCTAATAGCCCTTGGTCTGCCGCCATGGTAAATGGAAACAACTAACCACACTTTGCTCACTAGCACACTTTCTTGCACCGGCTGCAACCAATTGATTCAATTTTCACCTGTGAAATTCATCATTACAATTCTCGTTAGGCCCAGCATAACCCAAACATTAAAAATCAGTCAATGGTTTTTCCCCAGTTGACATGGATAGTCCATGCTTTACTCATGAGACTCCCACACTTTTTATGCTTGCCCAACATACACATGAATTCCTTCATGTTCATCCATTCATAGGAAATTCATTATTTAGCATTCACAATTCACTTTAATCAAATAAACACACTTTTACTTTCAGTCATGCATGCATTCAGCATTTTTCTAATTCTATAATTGCATCAATAAAAGGGAAAGAGAGAGAGCAGTAAGAGTTTCTCCTCTTAGTCCTGTTCCATTCTGGAACCCACACCACCACTGTGGTTTTCATGCTCCTGTCCTCTTTCACTTCAACGTGAATGCTTGACCTTCCCTTCTTGGCTATGAAACGTAGTGTCTATGGTTTGTTCTAGACCTCTCAACCATGGAGTTCCTCCACTTGGTTGGTCTAACTCTTGGCTGCTAGGACTCACACAGCTCCACTAGCCCCATCTTTCATTACTGCTCATGCTGAGCTCTTTAGGGTGGTTACATGTCCACATGCATCCTTAGGATGCTTCAAGGTTCTTTCTTCCAACAATACCTGCGTTGGATGTCTTCACATTATTCCATAGGACCCTTCTGTGCTTTACAAACCTTGGATCACCTGTGGGGTGGATGCTTGGCCAGCACACATGCTGCTCCACAACATCATCCGAATAGGCAATGCCAAGCTAGTACGCTGACTGGGTTTATCAGGCATCCCTAAAATCAGTATGCTAAGCCAGTACGCTGACTGGGTTTATCAAGCATTTCAAAATCAGTATGCTAAGCCAGTACGCCGACTGGGTTTATCAAGCATTTCAAAATCAGTATGCTAAGCCAGTATGCCGACTGGGTTTATCAAGCATTTCAAAATCAGTTAGCTAAGCTAGTACGCCGACTGGGTTTATCAAGCATTTCAAAATCAGTATGCTAAGCCAGTACGCCGACTGGGTTTATCAAGCATTTCAAAATCAGTATGCTAAGCCAGTACGCCGACCGGGTTTATCAAGCATTTCAAAATCAGTATGCTAAGCCAGTACGCCGACTGGGTTTATCAAGCATTTCAAAATCAGTATGCTAAGCCAGTACGCCGACTGGGTTTATCAAGCATTTCAAAATCAGTATGCTAGGCCAGGACACCGACTGGGTTTATCAAGCATTTCAAAATCAGTATGCTAAGCCAGTACGCCGACTGGGTTTATCAAGCATTCAGTAACCATTTCCAAGCCAGTTCTCCGACTGGGTTTGTCAGGAAATAACACCCTTCATCAATACCTCCACAACATGCAAGTCACCAATGCCAAGCCAGTACACCGACTGGGTTTGTCAGGCATTAATTTAACAACATGCCAAGCCAGTACACCGAATGGGTTTATCAGGCATCCAACAACTTTTTGCCACAACACCCAAATAACCAATGCCAAGCCAGTACACTGACTGGGTTTATCAGGCATACATAATATGATTGTGTGGCTCCTTCTCTTATGCAAACCAGTGGTTCCATCCAGGAACTCCATAGGTGACTCACTCGACTGTAGGCTAGCATGGCCCCACAATACCCACTCACACTACACAAGGATGATACCCCCTTTTTCTGCAACACAGCTCCTTGGGCCTATCCATCCCTTCTAGTGTCCTTTAGTGTGAGCGTAGAAAGGTTACCACTGCCCATACAGTCCTCTTGAGCACCCTTTCTTCACTTTGCCTCTTATGTGCAACACCAAGTTGCATTTGTGTAAGCTGTTAGCACAAGAAGGATAAGAAGACTCATCAGTATTGTTGCTCTAAAATTGTAACCACATTTCATAACATTCACTATCAAGTATTGAAACACCAAGAATGCGTCCATTCCCTTAGGGTGTAGTCAATATTGAAACCCTAACATAACCCATCACCGGAAAGGTATGCATCCCTTTCCGATGTGAGCCATGTAGGCCTTAGTCACACTCAAGCAGTCTGGAGCAATAGTAAAATAAGATAGAACATGCTCTGTATACTAACCCTAATAATTTAGACACGAATGTTCTTGTCTAGGGTCACAGAATACTCATTCATTTTGCAACTGTGTCTCACATGCCTTCCTGGGCATAGCTTTACCATCTCACTTTCATGGTTTACCGTCATGCGGTTTGGCTGAGACATTATCAATGGCGTTTCACCCGAAACCCATTTCCAAAGCATGGGGTCTCTCCCATCTGGTTTGGCTTCTGCAGGCCATCACACATGATCTTCCTGCAATGTGTCCTCTTGGCACACTTTATCAAATAGCCAAACAGTCAGCAACATTTAGCAATAAGCTTCAAATATGATTGTTCCATAACCAATCAATAGCATTAATAATTAAATTCAATATGAATTTACAATTATGTCTACTACAGAAATTGGTTTTCTTATCCATGAGGCTATCCTCATATTGTTTGGCTCCTGTAAGTGACACCACTCTTCCCGTTATGGTCTTATGCCCACTGCCATACATGAGCATCCACTTACAGCATGTCCTCCTGACACATTTCATATAATCCAAACAGTCATTAGCAATTATTAGTACAATTTCAAATCCGAAACATTTACAAATCTGAGATTTACAACCGTCCTTACTAACAGAACTTAGAGCTCTCATCCATGAGATTCCTTCTCATAAGCTCTAGATCAAATTTCACAGTCATATCATTCATACAACTCTGTCCTTCCACAGAGCATTCTAGCAGCCCATCGATCATGATTGGGCTCTTCATGCACTTACTATTCTGCATTCATAACAACCCATGAAATGATCCTAGAATTATCATCAATTCATCACTCCATTCATTATTTATTTTGCAATAACATATGCATCATCCTTATGTATTCACACCATGCATCACAAGATTTAAAAAAAAATCTCTTCAATGCACATCTGCTAAATGCTACCTTGCATTGTTTCATGAGTACTATGCATTCAAGCCTATTATGATCGAACATGACTATCTCATATAATTTGCATTACCATATTCAGGACCACCAGTCCTCACTTGCTTTGGTTATTAAGCACATAACCAACATACACATGGCATGATATAAGTTCATATGAATGCATTGAGATTTCTAAACAATCATAGGGTGTAAGGATCATTTCCTTCACTTACCCACACCTCACCAAGCTTGGTAGGTTAACAGTCCCAATCAGCATTCAATACCACATGCAAACTAAATCAACATAGCTCAAACATAGTCGAAGGAATCTTACCAAATCCCCTTTCGACATTCGTGCAATTAGGCTCCAATAATCATTACCTGCATGGTTACCATTAACATCGCCTGATGTTACCTGATCGGTTGGCCTCTTACCAAAGTTGTTCAGTCCTTTTTCCAATTTTATGATCATAGATTTGTTGCACCATCCTTTCTGCATAAGGTTGTTGGCTTCATGCAACAACATCCTCAGCACATTTAGCCATGCTCTTTGTTATCTTTGGTCCTACAACCAATGCCAACATCAAGAGTGATTATCGACCACAATATTCTCCATTAGTGGTTCATTGCGTATGTAGACTTCATTATTTTACCAATATGCAATATTCCATTCATGCACAAACATTTCCATATGCACTATGCAATGTTTGCTAAGATGCCATCTAGTGCATATACATCTATGTAATCCCTTACATTTTTAACATTTTTATGCCATATGACAAGTTCATAATTATAAGTACGATAACAAATAGGGTTTAAAGAATTCTTCCCTTTTCGATCCCTCATTGCAACATGGAATTCCTCTTCCATATCATGCAATTGTAAGAATTGCCCATATTGACAACAAAATTTGTTTGTCAAAACAGCCCCTGGCACTCTTCTGCACTAAATATCTATGATATATGTAGACCTCGTTCAAACTCTGGTCATGCATCATTGTTCCCTGCTGGACAAGCTTTCCAATTCCTATCTTCATGCTCCATTCCGACATCAGGTGCGGAAACTGCATCTCTTCAAAAATGACAACTTCACTCCAATTCTGCACATTTTACACAGTTGCATTTTGGTCCGGAATGCCAAATTTAGCCACCTGTGGGAGGAAATCCATGAAGAATCACAAAAACTTGTCTATCGGGAGAAGTTAGTCCATATAGCAAGGAACACTCAGGAGTTCACGGATTTCAATTCCGATGCACCATTCATCTTCTATGAATTTATGGGTTTTACTACTTCTTACTTTTCACATTTTTACAAAATTCCAAATTTTGGGCCAAAAATGGCTATCTCCCAAACGGTGCATTTCTGGAAAATCTTCGTCTAACGGAAACTGTCCGTCTTAATAAGAATATGAAATGTCTAGTTCAATAAAATTTTTGATTCCCACATCTAGGGTCACTTTTACTGCCCATAAGCTTTTCAAAATCCCGAAAAAGTGGCCTGGAACAGTGCTTTTTGGCCTTCTTGCTCACCTCGACTCCACATCCTTTGGAGTTTCGCTCCAATATCCTGAACTTAACATCATGCCTGCTTCATGGCTGTGCCTGATCAATTTCAGCTCCAACCGACCTTCCCTCAAGCCTCGGGACTCCGTCCTTCAAAAGTCACTATTATCCATTTTCTGTCAAATCGGAGTGTAATGGGCTCGGGGTCTTCACTGGTTCTTTCATAGCCCCCGTCAATGGCCTCCGAGCCCCACAGGAATCATCCCATTCTGAGCCCCACTGGTTTTTTTTTTTTTTTTTTTTTTCGGTGGAAAATCCCTCCGCAGCTGCGGGGCGGTTCGGCGACGGCTTCCGCAATTGCGGAGCAGTTTGTCGAACGCTTCCGCAATTGCGGAGCAGTTCGCCAAACGCTTCCACAATTGCGGAGCAGTTCGCCGAACGCTTCCGCAATAGCGGGGCGATTTTCCGAACGCTTTCGCAATTGCGGAGCCATTCGGCGAAGGCTTCCGCAGTTGCGGAGCCATTCGGCGAATGCTCCCGCAATTGCGGAGCCATTCGGCAAGGCTTCCGCAGTTGCGGAGCCATTCGGCGAATGCTCCCGCAATTGCGGAGCCATTCGGCGAAGGCTTCCGCAGTTGCGGAGCCATTCGGTGAATGCTCCCGCAATTGCGGAGCCATTCGGCGAAGGCTTCCGCGGCTTCGGGAGGCACTCGAAAATTCTTTCCGTTGTTTCGGAACGGTTTTGGCAAACTTTTCCGCAAATTTCGGGGAACTCTTCTGCGAACCGGTTTTCCGAACTCTTCCGCAAATTTCGGAAGAGAAATCCTTCCGAAACTTCACTTAGAAAAATTTCTTCTTTTTCGGAGCATTTCGCCGAATTTTTCCTTATTGCGGGACAACTCGCGGAATCCTTCCGCAAATTTCGGAAGAGAATTCCTTCCGAAAATTTTGGAAGGGAATTCCTTCCGCAAATTTCGGGCGACTTCTCGAACTTCTCCGCGTTTCGGAAAAACTCGTGGAATGCTTCCGCAGTTTCGGAGCAATTCGTCGAATGCTTCCGCAGTTGTGGGAGACATTCGAGAATTCTTTCCGAAACAGACTAAAACCAAAATTTGAAAACTTTCTTTCAGAGATAACTTTAATTGGATTTGGCCCATAGAGGCGCAATGCTGCAACCAGCAGCTCTGATACCAAATGTAATGTCCCCTCCTATCATACCAGCAAGATAAAGAGGATCATTGTGCCAAAACCGGGCAATTGGCCCCAATGTTTACTAAATACAACATCCACATATATAAAAAGACAGGCATGCAGATGTACAATCTAAGCAAACACAGCAGAAGTAAATCGTTTGCAGAATTAACACACATCCATCATACATTCCAGATTTTCATGTCATTCATCAATTAAGCAATAACAAATTATCAAATGAGAATACTTATCTTAAACCAAGTAGTCCCTGAGCAACCAGCTACGCTTCTGCAACGTTCCACCCAACCGTAGGCCAGTGTGCCCCTCAATCTCTCAGCACCACTGCCACCCCCCGAGCTGGGCATGATCTCCACAAGGAAAAGGGGAAAACAGGCTCTCACATGGCCAAAGGTATATCAAAATCAGCCAAGCCAATCAACAATTGGGTTTTTCAGGCTGTTAAGAGATGGGTGCATATAACCTCAAAGCATACGTGTTGGGCATGAGAAAAACGCCTATACAGTGTAGTTCCCAACAGTGGGTTTTCCTGAGCTTCAGAAAAACGTGGGTAGACTCAAAACGAATTGGCAACTAGCAAAATCGACTGGGAGGACAACCCATTTCAGAAAAATGCCCCAAGGGAAAAAACAACCTCTCTCTCCGTCCAAAATCGTGTCCCTCCTTCCCCAGCTGCTGCAAAATATCAAAACGCCTTTCTGGGCATGGAAAAACGCAGGCTTATGGGGAAAAACGTGAGGATAACTTCTAGTGAGCTCAGTCTTCCTGAGAGGAAGGACGTAATCCCTGAGGAATGGCCCTAGGTAGCATTTTGTGGGGGTTTTCTTGCCCAGCAAGCCAAAAATATGATTTTCAGGTTGATGGCTTGCCCATGCACGAAAATCTGGCTGCCATACCTTTCTAATCCCAAGACAATAACTGCCCCAACCAATCTTTGGAAGAATTAAATGATTGGGTGCATGAGACAAAATGGGTAGTTGGTGGTTTTATGGGTTTCCCCATTGACACATGGATTAATACCATTGGCTCAAGGGTTTGAATAATTTCCCTCCCTATTCCTTGTAAAGATCATGCCCCCATCTCTTTGTTGCATTGCGTAGCTGGTTGTGGGTTTTTTTTCATTAAAATTGCATATTTACATGATGTCCGATTTTACATTTTGCACAGCTAGCACAAGGACTCTATGCATCTATTCTAATTGCCGATACATAGAACGATAAATCAATGGCGGGGCCTTGGCCTTGAGCTCCTCACCATGAATAAATAACAATATTTACATCATTTACAATATTAATGCAATAGGGTCAAGCTGGGGACATTACAGTGATGCGGGGTGACTCTTCAATGATAGGACAACACAACCAATGACTGTGCTTCCTACTAACACTTATACCGCTTAACAGATCTTACTTAATGAAAAGACTACTTGACGATAGGACAACGCCACAAAGACTGTGCTTCCTCTTACAAACTTATGCAACTTGATAGATCTTACTTAGTGTTATAAGATGCATTCAACAAGCATCATAGATGGAACCTTGAAACCTTATACACTATAATAAACAATGAGATCACTACGCACTTCTGGTGCTGCGCTAGGTGCTTAACTAACTAGTCCACGCATTCATCTAACCGTGAAATACTTATGCATTTAACATTCATTCATCTATGTGGCCACTTAATATATTATTCCTATCTTTATCCTTGTGGCGAATACATATAAAATCAAAACACATGCATTCCTAAACCGAACCTCAACCAGTCATCATAGGTAAAAATGGAAATGCAAACATATAACAATCGCACAACACAAAATTTAATCTGGTTCACCCCCAGGATGGGACCTACGTTCACAGGAACTGTTGTTGTATTATATTTGGGAAGGGTACAACAGTTCCAGTCTACGCACTCAACTTTAGACTCTCTTCTCTCTTTGTAGGTGTCTGCGCACGCAGCTGCAGAGCCTTTACAATAGCATTCAACAATGCACTACAAGTATATTTACTCAAGATTTAGCAATTCACAATTACCCCTTTCCCATACAAAATGTGCCCCTTTATAGATTTTTCCCTCAGGTCACGTCTTTACAATGCATAGGCTCAAAAACCCAAAGGTTACCCAAAACTATCATGGTTATTCTGCTAACTAGAACTGATGTATTCTGACAGTGAATTCTCCATCATGGCCATCCTCTACGCGTGGTCACGTCGCTTTCAGCCTACCCCGTCGACAGCATGCCGATTGTCACTTTGTAATGTCCCAAAAATCAGTAAAAATTTAAAGTTTTCCTGCTAATGTAATAAAATCTATTTAAAGGATTATGATTCATAAATTTAACTTCAACATAGCTAAAAACATACTACACCAATACTTCTTTTGTGATATGTTGAAAAGTCTCAGTTTCATGAGTAACCTGGTCTTACTGGTTGTGAATCCTACAACTTTGCAGAAGCGCTGTAATGAATAGAGTGTAAATCTATCACAAGTGTACAAATGTTTAGAGGATAATAATGAAAATATCTTTCTTACAGTTTTAAGAGTTTGTGTGCATGTTTATTAAAGTCTAACTGATAATTCAGGTGGGATGGACCTTTATTGGTGGCGGATGAGGCCCATGGTGTGATGCTTGGTCTTTTCAAAGGGAAAGGTAACCCAGTAGGGCTTCCGAAAGGTAGGGGTAAGAAAATGGAAACTCCCGACTTACTTAGCGAGTTCGCTAATGCATCCACTTTGTACCTGTTTTGCAGGTGTACTTACGGAGGTGTCTACCTATGGTGCTTACTTAGCAAGTCCAACACTTAATTAAAACTAATGTTTGGAGGTTCTCACCTTAAAATGCCTTGTTGGAAATTATAGTCCTTATTGAACTTTTAATACATGTTGACCTTGTAATTACTTGTTGGCATTATACACTACTTGGGGTCTTTGTATCACACCTTGCGTTTTCAATTACCTCATTGATCGTGAATGCCTCTACTACTATAGAGATCATGACTAGCATCGAAATATTTGGGGTTGGCAGTGGAATTTAATGCAACTCTATGATGGCACATGGCCAACGTTGCCAACTATGCAGAGGGTTTCTACTTGGTTTCTACACCATCAAAGGTTCAATTTCGTGGTTCATTTGCCTCTATTTGTGTGTTGGATGTGTTTGAGGGTTTTGTGTACTGACCTGAGCTTGGCTCATGGTCAGCACACCATAAGGGGTTTCGTATGCAGAGATGGCAACATATAAACACGAAGGTAATATCGTCCTTGTCTTCTTGCTAATTTAAATGGATAAAAACAATAATAAGCTCAGGTTTCAGACTTGTATGATTTACTTGCTTGGAAGGTAATCGTTTGGCCCTCTTCATCTATGTCGCTACTAGTTGATGGCCAAGACTAGACTTGGAGGCATTGCAAATGGTAAGTTCAAAGTCCACCATTACTTATCTCTTTCTCTTGCCTCTGTGGAGTGTTACTATTTGCGTTTGCTATGAGAAACCTTGTGAGCCCGATTGGTTTCACTGTGACAAGCTTTGAGTTCCTGGAAGTCGCCGTTGGCTGGACTGTTGAAAAAAAAGTATTTATTGACTTTTACAGGCCCTAGAGGGTCTTAGTGGCAGGTTTTGGCGATTCGGCTCAATGTCTGAATTTTGTTGAAGCTTGTTGATAATAATAATGCCCAATATAAACTGGGGTTTGCATTTGAGACCTATGTCTGCGTATTTAGTGTGAATGGGCCCTGGAATGGACTTCTATATAATTTTGTAAATGTTTGGTACCCTATTTAATCTATGCATTTTCCTATAAACTTTGAACCTGCTAAGGAGAGATATACAACTAACTAGTGTCTGTGTTTGCTTTATGTGAATAATGGTTTAAGAGTCTAGATTCTTCATGTGGCTATCGTGGCTCCGTCTATTGAATGGGAATGATGTCTGTATATAAGGTTTTCGAAATGTGTTGGCTTTCTACCAAGAATGTTTGATAGGATGAAACGTAACCCTAAAGCTAAATTAATAATCCTGAAACGTTCTAAGATTTGGTTGTTACTGCTGTGTTTTTTGGTGGTTGTAATAGATAGAAAAGAAAGCAGGGTTTTAAATGAAATGGTAGAGGGATTCGATCCCTTTCCGTATGTTTATAAATAATTCTTATCTGTATTTTAATGCGTATTGTTTGACTGGAATGTAACTATGTAAAATCTCAAGCGTTTTTAGTGGAAGCCGTAACCTCAGTCGCTGTTCGTTTTTCCTTCGAAAGAACATGGGTCGATATGTTAATACTACACTATGGGCGTTGATTATGGTAATAGGTTCAAAGGATAAAGTCATGGGTGGGGTTTGATCTCTTGACTTGTAGGTCGATATGTTTAAAGAACATGATATGTGAAAAGGTATGAGTATTGTGGGCCTTTTACTTCTTGAAATGGTAATGGGGTTCGATTCCTAAGAAAAGTCTGATGTCACTTTTGTTTTAATGGTTGACTGTTTAAATAAAAAGAAACGTAGAGATAGTGAAATGGATTGATGCCATGGTTTGAATAAGCGGAATAATAATCTCTAATTGCTACTGTTAATTCTCTGTTTTGATTTGTAAGTGACTAATAGAAATCGCTACTGTTAACACTCTGTTCTGATGTGTAAATGACTAAGAGAAATGATGTTTGATTTGATGCTATTGTCATTACTTAAGCACAAAGAGAATAACCATAAAATAATTAAAAGATAAATAGAATTTATCCCTGCACTACGAATTAGTAGAACAATTCAGATCGAAGACATCATTATTGAGAAATATAATAATAAATCTAAGTTTGCTGATGGAGTGTTGTCTAACACAGGCTAGCTTGGCTGACCTGCTAGACCCTCCACTGGTTTCTGGGTGAAACCTCTAAGTGTTGATAATATTTATAATGAGCACACTACTGAAGAATTTATTCTAGTTTAAATGCCTACATCTACTAAAACTAGGAAATGGAAACAATTAATACCGCATACCTGGTTGCTTGGGCACTCGATCCTTACTTGTACAAAACCTACACACTCAACCAGTAATTAGTGTAGAGCCTGTTGTGATTAGTTAACCTGTTAGGGTGATTTTCCTTAGCTGGATAAGTTTGGGGCTACCGTGTTCCTCCCAACCATGATCCTACAACTGTTCCTAGTTCTATATGGATCCCCCCGAGCTGGATTCCAACATGCAAAAGAGATAGAGGACCTAGGGTTGTTGCTAGTTCATATTCTTGGAGTAGATGACTTCCCTTTGTTTACCACCAGAAAATGATAATGAAAAAGATAAATGATCCCCCAAACTTTGGGATCTGCCGTCTTTATGTAGGGGAGTCTTGAAAGATGACTATTAGAATAATTAGTTTCTTTTAGTTAGATACATAGTATTTAAAAGATATTATTTAATAAATATCTAGTATTTTGCACTAAGACTTATTCAATGGTTTAATCTATAGTGATTTCTGATTTAAGTTCTTCATAATAATTATGATAACAATAATTATACTAATAATATTTCTAACCTAGGTATTAATACATTAGTAATACTATTTATAAATGTGGCTGCCCACTAAATACTAATACTCTATCAATACTATTAAATAATGTGCCATCCCACTATGTATAAACTATATGTAATAATTAATCACATCATTAATTAGTAAATATTCCTAATAATAATATTAAATCTTGTATCTTAACATGATACTTGGTTTTAACAACTTAAGGGTAAGGTCCACTTCTTTGGATGGTCTTTTGGAAAGCTAGGATAGGCACCTCTAGTCTCTCTCTTTGCATGTTGGATTCCCTCGTTTAACACGGTAGTTCCCGTAGTATTTGATGATAGATAAAAGATGAATCATTTAATAAAATTAAATAAATGTGATGAAAGTAAAAGTGCTATTCAAAGTCTTTTACGACTCAACACTTTGAGATTCTGTAAACCCGAGTGCTCTTCAGATCCTTTTAACTCAACACTCTCACATGGACGTTACGCTAGTGCAACTCCAGAGCCTCTGCTCAACACTAGTGCTAGAATGTGGTTGTGAGACACATCTAGAATATTTAAGTTGCCTCGGCTTCGGTATTTGTTTATCAAGCTTGGAGTGATCTAAGGCTTAGGCCCATCACTCAATGTAGCTCAGGGCTTACTCCCAATACATAAACATTCTTATAGGTACATCGGGGCTTATGCCCAGTACGTAGGTTATATGTGTGTTTCTGAGTCCATGCTCAACACAATCATAAGTCAAATCATGTAAAATCATAGCTCTACACATTAAGTAACAAAAGGTCATCTCAGTATATTAGGGTTTGTACCCATATCGAAGCTGGAGAACATGATTGAAACATTGGGGCCTTCTCTCCCAGTATACACATAAATAAAGAAGTCAGTCAAGGTCCATGCCCGATATGTCAATATATAAAAGAGTAAATCATAGGTGCTAGGGCTTATGCCCAATACTCAAAATAAAACATAGGTGCTGGGGCCGTGGCCCAATATAACAACAAAAATAGTTAGTCCAAAATTCGAGATATTATATCCCTCCCCAGTTAGAACAACACCGTCCTGGTGTTTCTAGGGACTAGGAATGAGGTCATGAAACAAGGCAGGGTATGCTTCTGTCAGGGTGGTCTCATTCTCCCAAGTAGCTTCATCTGGTCCAAAGTGCCTCCATTGCACTTTCAGCTGAGTAATGGTCCTCCTGCTAAGCTGCACCTCTCTCTTGTCCAGAATGTGGAGTGGTTCTTGCGTGAACTCCCCTTCGAACTCCACCTATAATAAGGACCAATCAATAACATGTTTAGTATCGTATACATATTTCTTTAATATTGAAGCATGAAATATGTTATGAACTTTTATATGCACTGGTAAAGGTATCTCATAAGCTATTGGGCCCTTCTTGGCCAATATTTCAAAAGGCCCACAAAATCTTGGGGCTAGTTTCCTGCAATGTCCTAAGCTCAGCGAGCTTCGTTTTGCTTTTAGTTTTAGAAACACATGTTCATCGACTTGGTAGTCTTTGTATTTTCTTTTCTTGTCCGCATAACTTTTTTGGCAGTCTTGTTCCGCTTTTAAGTTCAGTTGTACCTTGGAGACTAGCTTTTCCAAGTCTTTTAGTAGGTTGAGCCCTGACATGAGTCTACCTGCTGGATTGCCACAAGTCATGGGTGTCTGACATTTCCTGCCGTAGAGTACCTTGAAAGGACTCATTTTGGTCGAGGTTTGATAACCATTGTTGTATGCAAACTCTGTCAGGTGCAAGTAATTTTCCTACTTGGTGGGGTTGTTCATGACATACATTCTCAACATGTCCTCGAGGATTTGGTTTACTCATTCTGTTTGTCCATCGGTCTACGGATGGTATGTGGTAGTGAATTGTAACTGGGTTTCCAAACCGTAGAACAATGCTCTCCAGAAGTTGCTAGTGAACTTCGTGTCTCGATAAAAAATGATTGCCTTGGGTATCCCATGCAATCGAAATATATCCTTTAAGAATATTTCCACGATTTGAACTGCCTTGTAGGTTGATTTTACTGGTATGAAGTGAGCTACTTTAGACAGCTTGTCTACCACTACAAAGATGGAGTCATTCAGTTTCTTACTCTTGGGTAATCCTGTAATGAAGTCCATACTTATCACCTCCCATTTCCATTTCGGAATGGGTAATAGTTGAAGTAATCCAGAGGGGTGTTGGTGTTCTGCTTTGACTAGTTGACACTTCTGACATTTCGCGATGAACATGGCAATGTCAGCTTTCAACTTAGGCCAAAAGTAATGTTTCCTGACTTCCGATATCATCTTTTGATATCCGGGATGTTCTGAATAGGGTTTCTGGTGAAACTTGGTGAGAATGTTTGAACTAATGTCTCCACTCTCCGGGACATAGAGTCCTCGTCTCTCTTATATTCCTTTTGTTGCTGGAATAATCTGTCTTCCTGGATCTTGGCAATTATTTCTGTGTAGTAACGGTCACTCTTACATTTCGTTCGAATCTTGTGCTGTAATTCTGAGTCGGTTTGACTCACCATGACTTCGTAAAGCATATGTGCTCAACGGCTCAAGGCATCTGCAATCTTGTTTTCCTTTCCTTTTATATGCTTTAGTTAGAAATGGTATTCACTAAGGAAGGCTAACCGCCTGGCCTGCCTGGCATTTAGGTTGGGTTGGTCGAAAAGGTATCTCAAACTCATGTTATCAGTCATCAATAGGAATTTCTTTCCCATGAGATAATGTCGCCACATGTTTAGAGCATGGATGATGGCAGCTAGTTCGAGGTCATGCGTAGGGTAGTTTTGTTCATGCTCTTTTAATTTCCTCCATTCATAGCATATGGAAAAATTGTCTTGCATAAGCACTCCCCCAAGTCCTTCTTTGCTTGCATCTGTGCAAATGACGAAGTCCCCATTGGGATCTGCAATACGCAGAATCGGTGCACTAATCAGTAGTTGCTTCAGCTTTTGAAAGCTTTCTTCGCACTTATCTGTCCAGATAAACTTGTTTGCCTTTTTCTGCAAGGAGGTCATGGGGCATGCTGTTGGCCCGGTTTTGCAACCAGGCTTAGTGCTATGGGCACTTGCTAACTAGTAGCAGCAGTTTCAATGGAAATAAATAACAATAAACTAATTAAACAAGAATATTCATGGATCTAAGCAAAGATATTAAGCAAATAACAAAAATAATTTAAAATCAAGAACAAGAACATATAAAATAAAGAATTTGTATTGAAAGAATGGGGCAAGCAAGTGCTTGCGGAATCAATACCTCTAATGGTGAGGTTGAATAGCTCCAAGGATGAGCAACTCCAATCTCCAATGGTCTCTTCTCCAATGTGGTTTGCAATGGCTAAAATGCTCAAGAGAGATTTCAGCAGCATAAGGATGAGATAATGGATGGATGTGAAATGAGGAGCCCCTACCACCTTTTTATAGGTTTTGGTGGTGGGAAATACCATTTGTGGTTTTGTGAAAACCAAATGGTATTGACCAACATGGTTTAGGTACTTTTCCCTCCTTTTTCCTTTTTTGAATAAAAATAATATTTTAATTCCCTTTTTAATATTTTTGGGAATTTGGACCCTTTTTGAGGGTTTTTTTTATGATTTTCTTGGAAAAATAATCTTTTTTAATGGAAAAAGGGGTGTACTAAGGTCTTTTGGTGACCTTTTGTTGGTTTCAGAGGCTCAGATGGTGGAAAGGTGGACAAATGGGTCATGTGAATAAGGGAATGAGCTAGTGAGCACTTTTTAGGTGTTAACAGATTGCCCCCTGATGTGTGAGGGCAGGAGCTCATCATATGGCCGATAGACATCATAGTTCTTTTGTCCTTTTTTCTGGGGTTTAGGGGAGAGAAGAGACCGGTTGGAGACTGGAGCCGCGGCCCTTGGAAGCTGCAAAAACAAAAAATATTACATGGCCTCAATATGAATGAGGTATAATCTCTGATATAGGACGAGGCGGGCATTCCCATGCTCGTATCAAGACATATACAAAACAATTAGTCCCGAGAAGGGGGATCTAATACGTAAAGAAATATACTGGTACATCATAATGGTCCAGAGGGGACATTATTGTGGGATATACTCATGATCATGGCTGATCTCAATAACTGATACACTGGAATAACTGTTGAACTGCTGAAACTGAAGGTGTCCAACATCTGTATGGAATCAATGACTGTGAGCCATCTCTGGGGAGTATTTGTATCTGTATACTCGAGGGAGTATAAATCGGGGTACATCTGAATACTGTCGCCATACGCAACCCGGATATCTATAGAAAAAATGTAACTGGTTGTATCCATAGTTAGACTCTCAAATGTGGAGGAGTCAGGTGGTATCCGGGGTCTTGGACTAATAAGTGGAATGGACCAATACCCTGTGCGGGTCTCAACGATGCGATCAAGGTGTTGAAGTCGAGCATGTGAGAAACAACCATTCGGAGAGGCGCGGAGGATTCCTCTCGAAATGATTCGTAGGCACTCATCATAAATGGTAATGAGTCCAAGACACAGGGACCTCTAGGTCTATCCTCTGGAATCAATGTAGTTGTCGTCGACAGAGGGAGACCAGCAACTAACAAGGAAATGATGTTTCCTTGATAGGAGCACGAGGTGTAGAACTGAAGTGATGTAGTACTGATGGTAGGACTGACATACCTCTGGGGAAGGGAAATAACTGGGTCAAAAAATGGGTAGACTCAAACTTCCTTTGTTCAGAGCATGATGACATGGTTAACCTGGCAGCGTAGGGAACTGACTTGTAGGTGCGGGGATCATTGCTTTGACTGAATGGTATATATTGACTCTGGGGGGAGGACGAGCTGATAGGTGTTGTCGAGGTATTATCAAGGTGATATACTGCAGAATACTCTGAACAAAGGCGACCAAAATGGGGAAGCTGCCATATGAGTAGATGTGTCTGTCGTGGCGCCAAGAGGCACCATTGATTCCTTCTTTGTAGTTTTAATGAGCTCCAAGAAGGGATAAAAGTGTGCTCTGAAATGGTACGATCCTGTGGATTTTGTGAGCCCAGGACGGCTCATGCTCTTTGTGGGAGGCATCTTCTTGGACCAAAACTCCGGACACAGCATGTTCAGATGCCGAGACGTAAAGGGTGAAGTTTTGAGAGAAATCCGGTGGGGATATCAAGGGGGCTTGTGTGAGAGCTTTCTTGAGGGCTTCGAATGCCGTGTCTGCTTGCTCATCCCAAACAAAGGGTATGTGGGTACGAAGTAAGCGTAAGAATCCATGGACTTTGGTGGCGTAATCAGGAACAAAGCGCCTAAGAAAATTGGACCGCCCTTGCAAGCTCTGAAGCTGCCGAAGCATGCGCGGAGGGGGAAGTTCTAAGATGGCTTTGACTTTCAGGGGATCCACAGTGATTCCGTCTTGGGAAACAATGAAACCCAACAACCGGCCCGCCGGGACGCAAAAGACACACTTGTGTGGGTTCAAGCGGATTTTATATTTGCGACAACGCAGGAAAACTTGCCGGAGGTCGTTAAGGTGGTCTGATCGTTTTCGGGAACGAACTGTGAGGTCGTCGAGATAGACTCGCAAGATATGGACCAAATCATGAAAGCAATAGGTCATGGCTCGCTGGAAAGTGGCACCAGCATTTTTAAGGCCAAATGGCATGACGCGATAGGCAAAGGTGCCCCATGGGGTGGTAAAGGCAGTCTTGTACTGATCCTCCTTGCGGATGTGAATCTGGTTATATCCGGAAAACCCGTCCATGAAGGATAGGACCTCATGGCCCGCACACTCATCAATGAGTTGGTCAATGAATGGCGTGGGGAAATTGTCTTTTGGACAAGCGTGGTTTAGATCGCGGAAGTCAGTGCATACTCTAAGGGTGCCTTGCTTTTTGTTGACAGGAACGGGGTTCGACACCCAGGTGGTGTACGGGATAGGGTAGATGAACCCTGCTTTTCGAAGTTTCTCGACTTCAGCCTTAACAGCGGGGAGCTTGGCAGGGTGAATAGGTCGCTGTTTCTGACGAACAGGGGGTACTTCCGGCCATGTATCGATGTGGTGTTCAATAATGGTGGGGTCGAGACCAGGCATCTCGGTATAGGACCAGGCGAAGACATCACGGAACTCTTGAAAGAGCTTTTTGTACGCCTGAGTTTCTGCTTGAGTGCAAGATGCGCCCAGCGAGATGAGCTCAGGTTTCCCTGGTGTTGTGGAAATGTCTATCTGTATAGTGGGGGAAATGTTTGACATGTTCCCTTCTTCAAAGGCATCCGGTGCTGGTATGGGGTCTTTTAACCAATCGACCTTAGCGGGTATGAAGTCTTTCGACTCGACTGATAGCTGGTTGGATGCGGTGGAGGTAAAGGCTTCCGGGAGGAAGTACGAGCGATGATGCATATCATCCCAAGGGTAGTCGGGTGCAGTGAGTGTCTCCAAAATTTGCTCATCAGTATTGAAGTAGTCAGACCATAAATCAAGGGGTTCTGGTTTGAAAGTTGTCGAAATCATATATATCGTATTGACTTCTTCCGACGAGGATGATGGTGGGGGGTGGATCTCCTCGATGAGGGGAGGAGATATCTCTAAGTCGGCATTGTTTAACTCGTACAAGGCTGCTCTATAGTCAGGTAGATCAGGACAATGGTGAGAGTAGTGGCCGTAAACACTGCATATAGCACAAGGATGGTTAGTGCGCAGTGATTTGTCGCGAGGCTGTAGAGGTGGCTCTAATCTGACTACTGGGATGGTGATGTCATCGTCCAACATATTCATATGCTCTTGGAGTGCCGGTAAATGTGGGCATTGATGAGTTGGATGGCCAATTTCATCGCATAATGAACATTTGGGGGGAGCTCGAAACACTGGTGGGGGTTTAACTGCCTTAGGAGGTGGTATAGCAGTGTATGGTTGTGGACCTCTGCCCCCAGTGGGCTTAGCAAGAAGAGGGGGATCCTTTGACGTCGAAGCATTCGTGAGACGAGGAGGAGGTTTCATTGACGACGAAGGGATATTGAGGTTAGTAGGAGGTGTTGTTGACGACGAAGGGATTGCGACACCAGGAGGAGGCTGAGTTGTGGTAACAATAGGTTGTACCGGTTGGAGGATGACATTTGGTGTCGGCGGTCGAACGGGAGGCGGAATATACCACACGGGTAATCCCAATGTTAGCCCGGGTAGGCTAAGGGTAGCCATAACCGGGGCGCTTACGACACCCGAAGGAGGAAATAGGAAGGGGATGGTGTGGATGGGTGTAACACCAATGTGACTGGGGATCAATGGTGGTTGACCACCGGACGTTTGCGTATTCTGCGAAAGAGTACAGAGGTTTGCGACTTGGGACTCCGGTGACGGTGGTGGAATGGCCTGGAATGTAGAGGTCATTGGTGTATCCGAATAAAGTCCGGGTGCTACCGAAGACACAAAGGAGGTAACTGCATTAGAAGCGGGTTGTTCAATCATGGGAAGAACATTCTCGGGTGCTGCAGGGGCATTGGGATCATAGTAGGTGAGTTGGTCAATTTTGACCACGCGTGCCTCGTGGGGGAACATCATGGTGCGGAAGACGGAGGAGGCGACCGCTTTCATGGCGTACATATAACTGCGGCCAAGTAAAAGGTTATAGTCGAGCTGGGCGTTAATGACCTCTATGTCGATGAGCACAGTTTTCCCACCTAATTGGACGGGTACCTTGGGTAATAAACCTTGAGGTTGAGCTGACCTGCCGTCGTAGGCCCGCAATGCAGTGGTGGATTGCTGGAGAGCAGGGGATCCCAACTTCTGCCAAACAAAAGTGGACATGACGCATGTGGAGGCACCCTCGTCGATGATACATCGATGGATGACAAGATTCCGAATAGAAACGGAAACTTGGACTGCTATGGTAGAAGGCAGCCGTGGTTCAGATTGGTCTAAATCAAAGGTCATCAATTTCGAATCATTTGGGTCAATCGCCCCAATGGCGGAAAGTAAAGTCTTGCGCTGAGTAGGACAGGTTTTTAAGACTTCTAACGCAGACATGGCTGCGGGAGATTGAGCTAAGTCATCTACAATGTTGTAATTGGACGCAGCCCGTGCATTGGGGTTGTTGTTGATTCGGCGAAGGGGGAAGCGAGGTGCTTTAGAAGCGCCATCGAGTGGAACCTGAGGTATACGCAATGTCTGATCAGTGGGATTAACATTAGTATCCTTTTCAGCGGGGGGGGCTTCAGAAGTCGGTCCGTATTGATTCCGACGGGTTTGGATATTGACGTCAACGGTGGACATCATCAATAAGTGGTGGGTGCCTGAATCAAACATGGGTTGGTCAGGAGCTGCGTAAGTAATTTGTTGTGGTTGCACGTTGCCCTGTTGGGGAGCTAACGGCTGAGTGTTCACCACTCCTTGTGTTGGAAAAGGGTTTTGGAGGACCAAAGGTTGTTGTGGAGGTGGTGGGGGGTTGGGTGGTGGCTGAGGAGCCGCCTGCCCTTGACGATGGGCGTCATTTGTCCATAGTTGTCGAGCTCGCTCGAGATGTGGGCAAGCGTGGGTATAGTGGCCATAGACACCGCAAATGGAACAAGGATGGTTTGTTCGTAAATTAGCATTTTTGGGTTGCTTAGGTGGCCGATCAGGATTTTGATGAGCAGGCGCCGCGTTATTGTCTTGCGGAGGATGGGTAGGTTGTGGAGCTTGGTTACGGTTTTGATTGTTTCCACGGTTGCGTCCTCTTCCGCGGTTTGGTTTCCCACCCTGGTTGCGTTGGTTATTTTGGTATTGGGGCTGATGTTGTTGTGCGTACACATGCCCTTGAGCATTAGGGGGATTCTGAGGAGCCGCAGGTGCGGGAGCAGGTTGCGGTGGATAGTATGCAGGTGGAGCTGGAGGTGGTCCAGTTTCCTGCTGGGGTTGTTGGTACCCCTGAGCTGGTGGAGGTGTGAGGTTAGCCGGTGCAACCGGTTGTGGGTAATGCATGGGCTGTTGTTGGAACTGCATCGGGTTTTGTACCGTAGGTTGAGCATAGTATGTAGGGGGTACATATGCTGATGGCGCTTGGCCATAACAATGTTGTGGACAAGAGGGTCCATGAACGTGATGGGTCTGGTTTGTTGGAGCATAAGAAGTTGTCGCCCCAGAACTAGATGTATCCCTAGAAAGGTCTGGGGCGGGCATGGTGCTCACCATACTGAAAGGTTTTGCTTGCGGTGTAATTTGGCCAATAATGCCATCAGCGGCATGTGATGCCCCCGGTGTGTCACCGCGTGCAGAGTCACCTCGTGGGGCGTCAGGTATGATCGTGTATAGGTAACCTGACTGGGCATAGATAAGATCAAACTGTTGGGCCTTAAGGATGGCCTCCTCCTCAGACTGGGGTCTTTCAGATGCTACATCCTTCGCAATGAGAGGAAGGAGGGATTTAAGGAACCAGTCTAAAAAGATTCGGTCGTCTAATTTGATCTTGCATAGGCTTCGGCGCCGACGCCAATCATGAATATGGTCAGTGATATGCGTGGCCGTGTTCTGTCTGCAAGACAGTAGGATCTCGACGCCCACATCGTAGCGGACAGGTAGCTGGAAGAATTGTAGAAAGGTCGAGGCAAGGGAGGTAAATGTGGAATGCGTCCCATGGGGTTGCTCGATATACCATTTGGCTGCGGAGCCAGTGAAGGTGCGTTGTAGAAGCCGTAGGCGGATTGAGTCATCCACTATGGAGTTTGAGGAACACCATAAATGGAAGGACATGATGTGATTTTGGGGGTCTTCTCCAACCTTACCCTCGAACTTAGGGATGTTAGAGGGAAGCTTAGTGGGCATATGGGGCCAAGCAGCATCATGTCTGATGGGGTCATTTGTGAGCCTAGCTAAATCTGGCAGGTTGAGACTTGCCATGTATGGTAGACTAGCGGATGTGGTGACCGGAACCGGGACTTGCCTAGCCATTGTGGTATGGTGTAGGGGTCCAGTAGCGCCTATAGGTATGCTAGGTATGGAGGGTATGTGCCCTCCAAAAGGTGTGGCCTGATATGGGTTAGCACTCCCAAGTGCAACTTGGGTTGCACTTGGGTTAGGAATCGCACTAGGGATTCCTGGTATAGCACTACCAAGTGCAACATGAGTTACACTTGGGTTAGGAATCGCACTAGGGATTCCTGGGAAAGCACTCCCAAGTGCAACAGGAGTTACACTTGGGTTAGGAATCGCACTAGGGATTCCTGGGATAGGGTTTGTGGAAACCGAAGGGGGTATGACCCCCATGTTGGGCATGCCCATGACAGGTGGTGGTCCTGTGCTAGGCATTCCTGAATGTGGAGTGTTACCCATATTGGGCATACCCAAGGGGGTGGTTGTTGCCGTGGATGGTACTACCGCAGAAGGGTCTGCGGATGTCTGACCTATGGTTAATGTAAATAGTGGATCAACTGGTGTTCCAGACATACTTGTGGTTGGTGGTAACTCGATGGGGTTTTCGGATTCTACCTCCAAATCAAAGGTGAAGTGGGGTATGTCAGAATCGGATGACCGTCTAATTGATTGACGATGTGTCGAATCAAGGGATAATGCTCTGCGTCCGTGACGTGGAGAGCCAAGTGGGATAAACTCTGGGAGTTCGCCCTGTAGACGACGAGAACGTCTAGAATTCTCAATGGTGAGAATATGTTTTGTAAAAAGTTGTTTTAAGTATCAGGTGGTGATATGTATGTAAAAGACTCAAAACCCTAATGCAACCAAGGGTGCAAGAAGGGGAGTGAAAAAAGAAGGCTCACAGGCCAAAAAATCAATCCTCAAAAAATGCACTTATTCTAGCAGCTGTGCTACAATAAGTGGAGGAATGCAACAACTGGTCAGAATACCAACATGCAAGCGGCTCCTAGAAAAAATAGGTGTAACTAGACTCAATAGGTGGTAAAGATCATGCAAACACCTAATCTAAAAGTATTGTGACTCAAACAGACGATATCCTCTGCAAGGTGATGAAATCCAAGTCAGACAATATGAATGTTGAGACAACGGCTAGATATCCCCCTACCGAGAGGGACACCGGGTAATCAATCCTAAAAGACTGGCTACTAGGATACTCCGTTCATGACGCGTCGAGAAAAGGTAAATCTGCCGTTTGGTCCTTTGATCGCAATATCCCAATACAGGGATATCCCGAGAACTGCGAATGGTAGCCCTTCGGTTACTGAATGGGTTTCGGTATCCCACTCAGGCTTCCGGAACCATCCTCGCGACTTCAACCCTCCTAGGGGAGAGGCCTTCCCACAAACCGGTTGTGACCGCGCCAAAAAGTACTAAGAGATTTTAGCTCCCTAATTGGACAACTTCTATGTCTCAGATGTATGAACTGAGGGGTGTTATTGGAACACCTATCCCCCCAATACTACCTAGCTACAAGAATTCTTTTAGTGTTCCCCAAGTGGGGTTAAAAGTGTGTTCAAATTAAGGTACGTTTTAAGGCTTAGTTCAATTAAGTGATCGTGTGAGTGCACGTGAGGTGTTGTAAACTGAACTTGAAAAAATTAAATGCTTTAAGGGAAATTTTCAAAAAATAAAGGATTTTTCGAAAATAAAAAGCAAATATTTAAGACTTTTTTCACTAAAAGGAATTAATATGCTTTTCAAAAAAAATCAAAAAATAAAGGATTTCTTGGATTTATGAAAGCAAATAATAAACTCCTTTTTAAAAGAAATAAATGGATTTCTTCGTTTCAAGAAAAAATTGCTAAGGGCAAGATTCTAAAGAAGTAAACAAGAAAAAATTTGAATCTAGATGAAAATGCAAAATGAGTCTTTCTTTCACATTCTTGAAAATTTTTAAAAAGATTTCTAGATATGCACTTTTAAATAGTAAAAAAAATTTTCAAAGCTGTAAAATATGCAGCATGCAATACTGTAAAAAATGTGCTATGGGCAGAAAGTACAGTAAAAAATATTTTTCAAAATCGGGATGGCCGAATGAAAAATTCAGCCGCGCGGGTTTTGGACGAACAGCCGCGATGGGCCGCGCGGGTTTTGGACGAACAGTCGCGATGAACCGCGCGGGTTTTGGCCGCACAGTCGCGATGGACCGCGCGGGTTTTAGCTGCACAGTCGCGATGGACCGCGTGGGTTTTGGCCGCACAGTCGCGATGAGCAGCGCGGAAAAACGCAGAAAAGTCGCGATGGACCGCGCGACTGTCTGGAAAAAGGCCGCGATGGACCGCGCGGGAAAACGCAGAAAAGTCGCGATGGACCGCGCGACTGTCTGTCAAAAAACCGCGAGGCGGAAGCCGTGCACGGAAATCGAGAAACTAACCCGAAAATTGAAAATTTCGGGCTGTTTATGGGGCCAAATCTCAGAACAGCAATGGATCTGCTGTTTAAGATGGCAGATCTATGGATCTAAAGGTTAAAAACTCATAAAAACTAAGATTTAAAGGTAAAACTAGAGATCTAAAGTTCAAACCAAAGCGGAGTCGCCAAAAACTGTTGGCCCGGTTTTGCAACCAGGCTTAGTGCTATGGGCACCTGCTAACTAGTAGCAGCAGTTTCAATGGAAATAAATAACAATAAACTAATTAAACAAGACTATTCATGGATCTAAGCAAAGATATTAAGCAAATAACAAAAATAATTTAAAATCAAGAACAAGAACATATAAAATAAAGAATTTGTATTGAAAGAATGGGGCAAGCAAGTGCTTGCGGAATCAATACCTCTAATGGTGAGGTTGAATAGCTCCAAGGATGAGCAACTCCAATCTCCAATGGTCTCTTCTCCAATGTGGTTTGCAATGGCTAAAATGCTCAAGGGAGATTTCAGCAGCATAAGGATGAGATAATGGATGGATGTGAAATGAGGAGCCCCTACCACCTTTTTATAGGTTTTGGTGGTGGGAAATACCATTTGTGGTTTTGTGGAAACCAAATGGTATTGACCAACATGGTTTAGGTACTTTTCCCTCCTTTTTCCTTTTTTGAATAAAAATAATATTTTAATTCCCTTTTTAATATTTTTGGGAATTTGGACCCTTTTTGAGGGTTTTTTTTATGATTTTCTTGGAAAAATAATCTTTTTTAATGGAAAAAGGGGTGTACTAAGGTCTTTTGGTGACCTTTTGTTGGTTTCAGAGGCTCAGATGGTGGAAAGGTGGACAAATGGGTCATGCGAATAAGGGAATGAGCTAGTGAGCACTTTTTAGGTGTTAACACATGCAATCTGTGAAAAGTTATCAATGAACTTTCGGTAGTAGCCAGCTAATCCTAAGAACTATCTTATATCGAATACGCATGTAGGTGTGGGACATTCATCGATAGCTTTAACCTTTTCGGGGTCGAAGGCTATTCCCTTCTTGGAAATGATATGTGTGATTATTTTGATCACAGAAGATCGAGGAGCTATGGAGAACCTCACAAAATCGAATTAATTTGCAAAAACAGTGGAAAAAACTTGAAAAAGATGATAAATTTACACACAATGTATGCTCAAATCTTTGATTAACTGACTGTCTAACATGTGAAAATGTTAGTAACAGGTTTTTATTACATCCATGAGAAAATCGAGAGCATTAGGTGGCTCAAGCTGAGTGTACAAGTCATCAATGCCAAATTGGCCTCAATCCCCCCTAGGTGGGTCCAACTCAATCCCAATCACCCCAAACAGCCACGAATTCTGGTGTGGAGGTGGCTGAAGCATGCTGGATCAATAATGAGCTCAAGGCAGGCGTGGGTGAGCAAGTAGAGGAGGTTTGGGGGCCCAAGGGAGCATTAAATGCTCCAAATCTAGCCAAAAAAGGGCAAAAATCCACCCTAGCGCCCTTGGTCAACTAAAATTCCCCAAAACAAGGAGAGAGGGCACACAAGCAATTAATGAGGGTGCACTTGTGGACAAAACTGGAGGCTGGGTGAACTGGTTTACTCAGAAGTGGGTGTGAACACTCTCAAAGTGGGTTTTTGACCAACTATAGTCACTTAATCCAAAACATGGTTTAATTAAGCACATGGGCAATTAAAAATTTATGGATTATGGTACTAAGTGTGGTTACTGTTCTAACACCCCCCCTTAACCATAACTTTGTACATCTCATGAAATATAAGTGGGAGGCCTTGGCAACAAAGGCTCAAGTCACCTCAATACAACAGAAATTTTATTTGTCCATATGAACCGAGGAAAAGAAGTAAAACCTCATGGGATAAAAACTTCCCTCAAAAATGGACATGGGGCTGAACCTGGAATTAAATTGCAGCAATCACCATCCATCACTCACTCCAAGCAAAGCTCTCAGGTGAGTGAAGGTCTTCTCAGTAAAGCACTTGGTGAAAATATCAGCAGTTTGCTCGGTGGATGGGCAATACTGCAGTGAAATCACCCTGTCATGCACCAAGCCCCGAATGTAATGCATGTGGATCTCAATGTGCTTTGTTCTTTGCCTCTGTACTGGATCAGTAGATATCTTGATGGCACTTTGATTATCCACCCAAATATTGGTTGGAGAATCAATAGCAACACCAAACTCCCGAAGAATGCCTTGCAACCAAACACACTGTGTGGCTGCGTTCACTGCTGCCCTGTACTCGGCCTCTGCTGATGAAAGAGAAATTGTGTGCTGTTTCTTGCTTGACCAGCAAATAGGACCTTCAGCAAACATAAACACAAAACCTGAAGTGGACTTTCTATCAATGGGATCTCCCGCCCAATCGGAATCAGAAAATCCAGCTAGTTGAAGTGAAGAACCAGCTGCATAGTGTACCCCAAAGTTCTTTGTTCCTTGGACATAATGAAGGATCCTTTTGGCTGCCTTCCAATGGATCTCATGTGGCTGCTGCATATACCTTGCTACAGCACTTACAGCATAAGACAAATCAGGTCTTGTATGTGTAAGGTACAGCAAAATTCCAACTAGCTGCCTATAGAGAGTGCAATCCACCACCGGAGAGTCTTCAAATTCACCTAGTTTTATGCCTGAAAGGAATGGGCACTTGGCTGCCTTACATTCAGCCATTTTAAACTTGAATAACAGGTCTGAAGCATACTTAGGTTGAATCAGCAATATACCTCTCTCAGACTGCTCAATTTCCAAACCCAAAAATTGCCTTAGCAATCCTAGGTCGCTCATGGCAAATTCACTGTGCAAAGAAGCTTTAATTGAGCCAATTTGTTTGGTGCAGCTCCCTGTAATTAAGAGATCATCAACATACAGTACAATTACCTGCAAATTATCATCACAATGCTGCAAATAAATATTTGTATCAGACTTGCATCGACAGAAACCAATTGAGAGCAAAAAGGCATCCATTTTGGCATACCAAGCCCTGGGGGCTTGCTTGAGTCCATAGAGTGACTTCTTCAACCTGCATACAAGTGTGGGATCCTCTTGGAATCCTTCAGTTTGCTGCATATATATCTCTTCCTGTAGCTCATCATGCAAGAATGCACTTTTGACATCCATGTGGTGAACTTCCCAACCTTTACTAGCTGCCATGGCTAGAGCTAGTCTAATTGAGTCCATCTTTGCAACCGGTGCAAAGGTCTCTGTATAATCCACACCATGGATTTGTGAGTAGCCCTTAGCCACTAACCTAGCCTTATACTTCAGATCAGAACCATCAGCAATAGGTTTGGTTCGAAAAATCCACTTACATTGCACAAGTTTCCTCTTGGGAGGAAGAGGCACCAAATCCCATGTTTTGTTCTCTTGAAGAGACTGGAATTCTTCTTGCATTGCTGCTCTCCACCTTGGATCATTATGAGCTTCCTGATATGATGTTGGATCAGATCCAATCATCATATAACAGTGATCAGCAAGTTCACTCTCATTAGCAAAGGAAGCATTGATTGTTTGAGATCTAGTCTTCCTAGGCTCTTGGGGATTGCCTGCCAATTCACCTGCATCTTGTATGATTTTTTCAGCCCACTTGGGCCTTGATGGTGACTCATGTACAGCAATGTCTTCTTCATCCATGTCATCTTCAGCAATATCAGAAAAATCAAAGGTGGAATCATCACTAATCTCATCAAGGTGTGGAGGAGAGGAGCTTTCCCCCGGTGCAAGCTCAAAATCTGGAATTGGTTCTTCTTCGAATTGCACACTTCTCTCAATGAAAGTTTTAAGTGTGGATGTGTCAAAGAGCTTGTAGCCCTTTGTGTCCTCACCATATCCAACCATGATACATTCCCTGCTCTGTGGCTCCAAATCCTTCCTTTTTTCTGATGGAATTCGAGCCCATGCTCTAGACCCAAAAATCCTGAAATTTGACACATTTGGTTTTTGGCCAAACCATGCCTCATAGGGGGTTTTTCCTTTGACTGATTTGTGAAAGGCTCTGTTCTGAATATGAGCAGCACAATTGATGGCTTCAGCCCATAGCTTAGGGCTTAGATCCCTAGCTTCAATCATGCAAGTAGCCATCTCCTTGAGAGATCTATTTTTCCTCTCTGCCACACCATTTTGCTGAGGTGTGTAGGGGATTGAATGTTGCATTTGGATGCCACATTCCTCACAAAGGTGCTGAATGTTATTATTCACATATTCCTTTCCATTATCAGTCCTAAGGATCTTTATCTTATGACCACTATGGTTCTCCACTAGGGCTTTCCAAATCTTCAGTTTCTCAAACACTTCTGACTTCAATTTAAGGAAGTAAACCCAGCAGAATCGAGAGTAGTCATCTATGAATGTAAGTACATACCTTGATCCACCATATGATGGAGTGGGAAGAGGACCAATGAGGTCTGAGTGTACCAATCCAAGTGGTTGAGTGGCTCTCCTTGCCATTCCCTTCTCATAGCTGCGCTCAGGATGCTTTCCAACTACACACCCAATGCATGCACCATTTGAAGATCTGATTTCTGGAAGTCCTTCCACCATCTCGTCCTTGTGCAATTGCTGGAGATATTTGTAGTTCATGTGGCCAAATCTTTCATGCCATAACTTGGAGGTCTCGTTGGCATGAGAGACAAGAGCATGGTCACTAGAATTTGGAATGAAATTTGAGAATTTGTACATTCTCTCATCATGATCAGCATACCCTACAGCCACAACTTGATTTGAAGAGATTTCTGAGATTTCTACCAAATCTGGAGTGAATGTCACTCTCTTGGCTTCTCCTGTATGGGTCATTTGATAGACCGATAGCAAATTTGCAGCCAATGAAGGTACATAGAGCACATCACTGAAATAGCCATGCTCCATGTCAATTCTACCAATCCCTTTGGTCTGGATTTCTGAATCATCTCCCATTCGAACTGTTGGGCCACCATTCGAATGCATAGAGGAGAAGAGCTCTCTGGATGAAACCATATGTCTAGAAGCTCCTGAATCAATGATAAAGGATGAGGGATTCGAAGTACCTGCTACCAAAGCATGACACTTCTCCTTATTGTCAGGGTTTGAGGTGCTTTCCTTCTTCCTTGCGCCCTCAGGGACTGGGATGTTGTTCTTCTCCAGCAGCTGCGCCATTGAGTCAATGGTTTTCTTCATACATGAGCTCTCTGGATGCCATCCCCTATGACAATAGGTGCATTTGGTCTTTTCCTTTCCCTTCTTGTCCTTCTCCTTTGACAGATTCGAACCCCCATCTGCAGACTTGGTCTTGTCAAACTTCCTCTTCTCTTGCTGCTTCGAATTCTTGGCTTTCTGCTTTCCTTTGCTTGCATTTGAAACACCCATTGCCAATGCTTGGTCCTTTGATTTTATGGTGCCCATCTGAACTAGTTTATCCTGCTCCTGAGTGAGACACTCCATGAAGGTAGCTAGTGATGGCATTTGCCAATTTCGAAGGGTCATTTTGGCTGAGTGAAATGTGCTAACAAATACTGAAAACTCTGGGCCTAGCTTCGAAAGGATGGACAAAATCAGTTGTTCCTCCTTCTTAACAATTCCACATTGTTGCAGTTGAAGCACCAGTGACTTGAATTTCGTGAAGAACTCCTGGATGGTTTCAAAATGCGCTGGGCTCAAGCTAATGAGCTCGTTTTCAAGCTGGTGGCCTCTCAGTTCATCAGTTTTCCCAAAGAGTGATTCTAGCTTCACCCATACTTTATTGGGAGTTGTCAAACTATCTGTATGAAACAAGAGTTCCCTTGAAATGCTCAGGCATAGCAATCCATAAGCTTCATCAAGTCGATTGTAGTACTTTGCTTTCTCCACAGCAGAATTTGGCTCCACTTCTGTGCCCATGGTTACTCTATAGAGACCCTTAGATCTCAGCTTGATAACCATCTCAGCCTTCCAATCGAAAAAATTGAAGGGTGTGAGCAACATTTGGTTTGCTTCCATGACTGCTGCGTTAATGGTGAGAAAACTACTGAAATACCTGCAAAAAACACTCAATTTTTATCTGGAAATCCTCTCTAGAATGCAGTTCAACGCTCAATGTTGGCCTGCAACTCACTAAATCCATGATGGATCTGATACCATGTGAGTATTTTGATCACAGAAGATCGAGGAGCTATGGAGAACCTCACAAAATCGAATTAATTTGCAAAAACAGTGGAAAAACTTGAAAAAGATGATAAATTTACACACAATGTATGCTCAAATCTTTGATTAACTGACTGTCTAACATGTGAAAATGTTAGTAACAGGTTTTTATTACATCCATGAGAAAATCGAGAGCATTAGGTGGCTCAAGCTGAGTGTACAAGTCATCAATGCCAAATTGGCCTCAATCCCCCCTAGGTGGGTCCAACTCAATCCCAATCACCCCAAACAGCCACGAATTCTGGTGTGAAGGTGGCTGAAGCATGCTGGATCAATAATGAGCTCAAGGCAGGCGTGGGTGAGCAAGTAGAGGAGGTTTGGGGGCCCAAGGGAGCATTAAATGCTCCAAATCTAGCCAAAAAAGGGCAAAAATCCACCCTAGCGCCCTTGGTCAACTAAAATTCCCCAAAACAAGGAGAGAGGGTGCACCAGCAATTAATGAGGGCGCACTTGTGGACAAAACTGGAGGCTGGGTGAACTGGTTTACTCAGAAGTGGGTGTGAACACTCTCAAAGTGGGTTTTTGACCAACTATAGTCACTTAATCCAAAACATGGTTTAATTAAGCACATGGGCAATTAAAAATTTATGGATTATGGTACTAAGTGTGGTTACTGTTCTAACAATATGTCCTAAGTATTGAATCTGGGGTTTGTAGAAGTCACACTTACTAAACTTGGTGTAAAGTTGGTGTTCCCATAGTATACCTAGAACAATTCAGAGATGTTCCTCATGTTCCACTTTGTTCCTAGAGTAGATCAAAATGTCGTCAATGAAGACTAGAACGAACTTATTGAGGTATTTACTAAAGATGTTGTTCATCATGCACATAAATTTGGCCAGTGCGTTCGTCAACCCAAAGTGCATCACTACGAACTCGTAGTGGCCGTAACGGGTTCGAAATGCGGTTTTGTTGATATCCTCATCAAGGATTCTCACCTGATGGTATCCGGATCACAAGTCAATCTTTGAGAAGATCTTTGCTCCTCCGACTTGGTCAAACAAGCCGTCAATCCTATGGAGTGGGCAGCGATTCTTAATGGTCATTTTTTTGAGTTGGCGGTAATCGATGCACATATGCATCGTTCCGTCTTTCTTCTTGACGAAGAGTATTGGCGTGCCCCAAGGGAAGACACTGGGTCGAGTGTACCCTTTGTCTATTAACTCTTGTAAATGACGCTTGAGATCCACCAACTCTGGTGTGCTCATGCAGTATGGGGCTTTAGAAGATGGTATTGACTTGGGTGTTAGTTCGATGGAAAAGTCTAAGTCTTGTTTGGGTGGTAATCCCAGTATTTCTTCGGGAAATACATCTTTGAACTCTACGAGAATTGGAAAGTCTTCGATCTTCTATTCCCTATCAGTTTCTATGTTTTGGATATTGACAGCAAAGAGTTTGTAGCCTTTTCTGATACATTTCTTCGCTTGTAAGGCGGAGAACTGTCGTACTGACACTTTATTAGGGATCCCCTAAATCGTCTTTTGATTCCCTTGGTCATCCTTGCAGAGTAAGGATTTGTTTAAGAAGTGCAGTAGGATATGGTGTTCTTCTAACCAATCCATGTCGATAAGTACATCGTACGACCCTAGGGGTAGAATGTTTAATTCTAACCTAGTTTGAAACCCGTTTAAGTCTATCTCACAAGTTTTAACTAACTCGGAGACCTTTCGTTTGGTACCGGTGGCTAGTTGTACTAGCCATGGTTTCTCGTGAGGTTCTCAGTTCAACTTACAAGTGTCCACTAACTGAGGGGAGATATAACTTCGGAAAGCACTGAGATCTATGAAAATTGAAATGGAAGTGTTAGATATCTTACCCTCAATTTCCACCATGGTGGCTTGGTGATCTGCCTGTCGGCCATCAAGAGTGGCATAAATCCTCGGTGTCTTTGCCATGTCTCCTATGGTAGGTTCTGTTTGGACGTTGTGTAAAACTCCATCTGTTTTGCTAGGGCAGTCTCTGTAGTAGTGTGGCCCTTTGAATTTCCAACACGAAACAGTGGGTGGGACAACTTTTGTCCCTTTGTTGAAAGTTGTCCTGTTGACAAGTGGTGGGGGTGCACTTGGTCGTGCTTGTGGTCGGTTGAAGCCTCCATTGGGTGGAAAACTATTGTTATGTTTTCGGTAAGGTGGAGGTCTAAAACCTGATCATCAGTTGTCCGAGAAGGTTCTGAACCTATCTCTATTTCTATTGATGTTGTCATTCCTTAGCTGTCCATGTTCATAACATAGTATTGCTTTATGTAAGGTCACATCAAGGGTTTTGGGCATGTCAAACTCTATCTTTTCTCTAAAGTTTGGTGGAAGACCTACCAAGAATTGTTGTATTTTGACCTTCTCGTCTTTAATGTATGGTTCATAGTGTAGCAAGTCTAAGAATCGGTTTATAAATGCCTCCATAGTTAGAGAGCCCATTTTCAACTCATGAAATTCTTTAATTTTCTTGTCAAAGAATCTTTCGGACACAAACTTGTCTTGGGATGTTCTGCTGAAAGTTTCCCATGTTGTGTTTCTCAGTTTGGGTCCCTTGGTGTGTTTCAAGTCCCGCCACCATCTGGTAGCTTTACCGTTCAGGTTGTATATGGCTAGTCGGGTTTGCATTTCACTGGAGTAGTTATGAACCTTAAAGTATTTATTCATTCCTAGCAACCACTCCTCAGCCTTCTCCCCCAAGTTAATCTCTTCATCATACGTTGGGGCTCTTATCTTTCTGAATTCTCCTTGTAAGTTGTCGTCACTTTTCCTCTGTTTCTTGTAAGGAGGTGGTGAACCTTTGTCGTTGGAAGAGCTCTTACAGTCCTCTTCCATTGATTTAGGTATGTGTTCCCCCTTCTCTTCTCCTTTAGGGTTGGCAGTCCTCTTTGTGTGATTATTTCCCTTTTTAAAAGTGTTGACTAAGAGGGTACACTGTCCGTGGGGTTTTTCCCCTGTTAAAGTATGAAGCAGAGCTTCATTTATGGCTTGCTACTCTCTTCTTTCCTACATGTTTTCATCTCGAAAACTTTGGAACTCTGCTTGCATATTTTGCATAGATTTCATCAAATCTGAGTTTAGTTCCACCACCACTTCTTGCTCTTGTGGTGGTGAGTTCAGATTTATGTGTATGCTGTTGCCCTGTTTTGCATTCATTTTCAGACAATGTCTATACCTGAAATGTTATATAAGTATAAAGAGCAGAAAAATATGTTAGTTTATTTTCACATACAACAAAAATAAAATTTAAATGTATGTTTCTATTTACTACATATCGCCAACAGATGTTCTATTTGTAATGAGCCCAATAGGTCACTTAGTTTTTGTAACTGGGCTTTGATACCACTTGTAATGTCCCAAAAATCAGTAAAAATTTAAAATTTTCCTGCTAATGTAATAAAATCTATTTAAAGGATTATGATTCGTAAATTTAACTTCGGCACTGCTAAAAATATACTACACCGATACTTCTTTTGTGATATGTTGAAAAGTCTCTATTTCATGAGTAACCTGGTCTTACTAGTTGTGAATCCTACAGCTTTGCAGAAGCATTGGAATGAATAGAAGTGTAAATCTGTCACAAGTGTACAAAGTTTTAGAGGATAATAATGCAAATCTCTTTCTTACAGTTTTAAGACTTTGTGTGCATGTTTATTAAAGTCTAATTGATAATTCAGGTGGGATGTACCTTTATTGGTGACAGTTGAGCCCCATGGTGTGATGCTTGGTCTTTCAAAGGGCAAGGTACCCCGACAGGGCTGCCGAGAGGTAGGGGGTAAGAAAATGGAAAATCCTGACTTACTTAGCGAGTTCGCTAATGCGTCCACTTTGTACCTGGTTTGCAGGTGTACTTATGCAGGTGTCTACCTATGGTGCTTACTTCGCAAGTCCAACACTTAATTAAAACTAATATTTGGAGGTTGTCACCTTAAAATGACTTGTTTGAAATTATAGTCCTTATTGAACTTTTAATACATGTTGACCTTGTAATTACTTGTTGGAATTATACACTACTTGGGGTCTTTGTATCACACCTTGCGTTTTCAATTACCTCATTGATCGTGAATGCCTCTTCTACTATAGAGATCACAACTAGCATCAAAATATTTGGGGTTGGTAGTGGAATTTAATGCAACTCTTTGATGGCACATGGACAACGTTGCTAGCTATGCAGAGGGTTTCTACTTGGTTTCTACACCATCGAAGGTTCAATTTCATGGTTCATTTACCTCTGTCTGTGTGTTGGATGCGTTTGAGGGTTTCGTGTACTGACCTGAGCTTGGCTCATGGTCAGCACACCATAAGGAGTTTCGTATGCAGAGATGGTGACAAATAAACACGAAGGTAAAATCGTCCTTGTCTTCTTGCTAATTTAAATGGATAAAAATGATAATAAGCTCGGGTTTCTGACTTGTATGATTTACTTGCTTGGCAAGTAATCATTTGGCCCTCTTCATCTGCGTGGCTACTAGTTGATGGCCAAGACTAGACTTGGAGGCATTGCAAATGGTAAGTTTAGAGACCACCATTACTTTTCTCCTCCTCTTGCCTTTGTGGAGTGTTACTGTTTGCGTTTGCTATGAGGAATCTCGTGAGCCCGATTGGGTTCACTGTGACAAGCTTTGAGTTCCTGGAAGTCGCTGTTGGATGGAGTGTTGCAAAAAATATATCTATTGACTTTTGTAGGCCCTAGAGAGTCCTAGTGGGAGGTTTTGGCCATTCGGGGCAATCCCTGAATTTTGTTAAAGCTTGTTGATAATAATAATGCCCAATATGAACTAGGGTTTGCATTCGAGACCTATGTCTATGTATTTAGTTTGAATGGGCCCTGGAATGGCCTTCCGTATAATTTTGGAAATGTTTGGTACCCTATTTAATCTTTGTGTTTTCCTATAAACTTTGAACCTGCGAAGGAGAGATATACAGCTAACTAGTCTCTGCGTTTGCTTTATGTGAATACTGGTTTGAGAGTCTAGATTCTTCATGTGGCTATCGTGGCTCCATCTGTTGAATTTGAATGATGTTTGTATCTAAGGTTTTCGAAATGTGTTTGCTTGCTACCAAGAATTTTTTATAGGATGAAACGTAACCCTTAAGCTAAATTAATAAGCCTGAAACGTTCTAAGATTTGGTTCTTACTGTTGTGTTTTCTGGTGGTTGTAATAGATAGAAAAGCAAGCAGGGTTTTAAATGAAATGGTAGAGGGATTCGATCCCTGTCCCTACATTTATAAATAATGCTTATCTGTATGTTAATGCGTATTGTTTGACTGGAATGTAACTATATGCGTATTGTTTGACTGGAATGTAACTATGTAAAATCTCAAGCGTTTTTAGTGGAAGTCGTAACCCCAGTCGTTGTTCGTTTTTCCTTTCAAAGAACATGGGTCGATAAGTTAATACTACACTGTGGGTGTTGATTATCATAGTAGGGTCAAAAGATAAAGTTGTGCGTGGGGTTTGATCTCTTGACTTGTAGGTCGATATGTTTAAAGAACATGATATGTGAAAAGCTATGAGTATTGTGGGCCTTTGCTTCTTGAAATGGTAATGGGGTTCGATTCCTAAGAAACGTCTGATGTCACTTTCGTTTTAATGGTTGACTGTTTGAATAAAAAGTAATGTAGAGATAGTGAAATGGATTGAAGCCATGGTTTGAATAAGAAGAATAATAATCACTCATTTCTACTGTTAATTCTCTGTTTTTATGTGTAAGTGACTAAGAGAAATCGCTACTGTTAATACTTTGTTCTGATGTGTAAATGACTAAGAGAAACGATGTTTGATTTGATGCTATTGTCATTACTTAAGCACAAAGAGAATAACCATAAAATAATTAAAAGATAAACAGAATTTATCCCTACACTACGAATTAGTAGAACGATTCAGATCGAAGACATCATTATTGAGAAATATAATAATAAATTTATATATTTCTGATGGGGTGTTGTCTAGCACAGGCTAGCTTGGCTAGACCTGCTAGAACCTCCACTGGTTTCTGGGTGAAACTTCTAAGTGTTGATAATATTTATATTGAGCACACTGCTGAAGAATTTATTCTAGTTTAAATACCTACATCTACTAAAACTGGGAAATGGAAACAATTAATACCACATACCTGGTTGCTTGGGCACTCGATCCTTACTTGTAGAAAACCTGCACACTCAACTAGTAATTAGTGCAGATCTTGTTGTGATTAGTTAACCTGTTAGGGTGATTTTCCTTAACTGGATAACTTTGGGGCTACCGTGTTCCTCCCAACCATGATCCTACAACCGTTCCTAGTTCTGTATGGATCCCCCCGAGCTAGATTCCAACATGCAAAAGTGATAGAGGACCTAGGGTTGCTGTTGGTTCAGTTTCTTAGAGCAGATGACTTCCCTTTGTTTACCAACAGAAAATGATAATGAAACAGATAGATGATCCCCCAAACTTTGGGATCGTCCCTCTTTATGTAGGGGAGTATTGAATTATGACTGTTAGAATAATTAGTTTCTTTAAATTAGATAAATAATATTTAAAAGATATTATTTAATAAATATCTAGTCTTTTGCACTAAGACTTTTTCAATGGTTTAATCTATTGTGATTTATGATTTAAGCTCTTCATAATAATTATGATAACAATAATTATACTAATAATATTTCTAACCTAGGTATTAATACATTAGTAATACTATTTATAAATGTGGCTTCCCACTAAATATTAATACTCTATTAATACTATTAAATAATGTGGCATCCCACTATATATAAACTATATGCAATAATTAATGACATCATTAATTATTAAATATTCTTAATAATAATATTAAATCTTGTATCTTAACATGATACTTAGTTTTAACAACTTCAGGGTAAGTTCCACTTCTTTGGACGGTCTTTTGGTAAGCTAGGATAGGCACCTGTAGTCTCTCTCTTTGCATGTCGGATTCCCTCGTTTAACACGGTAGTTCCCGCAGTATTTGATGATAGATAAAAGATGAATAATTTAATCAAATTAAATAAATGTGATGAAAGTAAAAGTGTTATTTAGAGTCTTTTCCGACTCAACACTTTGAGATTCCGTAACCCCGAGTGCTCTTCAGATCCTTTTAGCTCAACACTCTCACATGCGCGTTACACTAGTGCAATTCCAGAGCCTTTGCTCAACACTAGTGCTAGAATGTTGTTGTGAGGAACATCTAGAATATTTAAGTTTCCTCGGATACGGTATTCATTTATCAAGCTTGGAGTGCTCCAGGTATTAGGCCCAACACTCAATGTACCTCGGGGATTACTCCAAATACATAAACATTCTTCTAGGTACATCGAGGCTTATGCCCAGTACATAGGTTATGTGTGTGTTTCTGAGTCCACGCTAAACACACTCATATGTCAAATCATGTAAAAGCATAGCTCTGCATAGTGAGTAACAAAAGGTCATCGTAGTATATTAGGGTTTGTACCCATATCGAAGCTAGAGAACATCATTGAGACATTGGGTTCTTCTTGCCCAGTATACACTTAAATGAAGAAGTCAGTCAGGGTCCATGCCCAATATGTCAATATATAAAAGAGTAAATCATAGGTGCTAGGGCTTATGCCAAATACTCAAAATAAAGCATAGGTGCTGGGGCCGTCGCCCAATATAACAACAAAAATAGTTAGTCCAAAATTTGGGATATTACACACTTTCACCCTACCATTCCTTCTCTAACTTCTTTGTGTGGTCGTTTCACGTCATGCTTCCCCTGCTCATGTGACCGGTCACTTTCCTTCTGCACCACTCCTTACCCTCCTACTGTGGAATCCTGGAGTACCTCAACCAAAACAGGTTGCTTTCTCAACTTGACCTTCCCTTCATTTTTTACCCAAAATAGGTGCCCTGCTGGAACTTCGCGGTGCTATCACTTTGCAGAATCGGACCTCAGCTGCGCGGTTCCCATCCTGTCGATACTGTGCTGCGCTTAACTTCACAACTCCTCAAAAATGTCTTCATCTCAAATGCACTAAACTTCACAGTTCCAAAACTGTTTTGCATCAAAAATGCCATGCACAAAAGGGCGGAGGGCCTAGTCGACAGGCCGACCTAGGCCCCTCCAACATCTCCCCCACCTCAAAATATTTCTTCGTCCCGAAGAAATGGAGAGCTCAAAATTTCAAAAAGAGTTATATAGATGGTTATGATGAAGGAACGTTGGAATCAATAGCATCAGGTATCTGCAGACATGTTGAGATATTGTAACTTCTAAGAATATTATATTTGTACTTTATTATTCTGGAGATGTTTCATTCCTCCATGAAGACCTTATTGTATATCCGGAGATGTTTTATTCCTCCGTGGAGAATGTGGTAACTTGGGTAATTAGACTTCCCTAGTGGGGGTCGGCCCTGTATGAGTCATGTGGGTAAAAGGGGTTATTATACCACCCTAGTGGGGTCGGCCCTACCACATTATGTTAAGTGATTAAGTTGGGGCCGACCTAGTCAATGCAAAAGACAAGTCGGAGTAGAGTATAAATAGAGGAGGTGTGTTCCTCATTTAACACACATTGCACTCACTTGTGACTAGCGCATAGGTGAGGGAGAGATATTCTATGGAGGAGAAGGGGATCATATCTAGGGTTTACATCTTTGTATTTTCTAGTCATCTATATTGAGGAAGAAGCTTTGCTGGGTTTTCTACCCCATGAAGGTTTCCCAGGATAAATCTTTGTCTCTTGTGTTTATGCTGTGCTTGTTGTTCTTTCAGTGATCCTGTATATGCTATTGTTGTGAAATGGAATGGAATGTTGATATTTTATGTCTTAGCATATTAAATATTAACATGGTATCAGAGATAACCTGAAGGAAGGCAATGTATGGCACTTATGACACTTGCTTCACTTGTGACAATTTGAAGGTTGGGGTTTTATATAGCAAAAACCAGTCATCGTGGAACTTTCGCTATAAATCCATTTTGGAAAAGGTTCAGGATCTGAAACCTTTACAGGTCGTAGATAACATTCCCCTATACCTTTTTCCCAAAGTAAAACCTCTAATTCGTTGTACTTTGTGATTTATGATCAGTACAAGTTAGGGTTTCTACCTCTTCCAGATCTCAGTCATAAACAAGTGACCTAGGAAAAAATGTCACAACTTGGGCTAGGAAGATCCAAATGAAATTTAGTAAATTGTGATAGGTAGATAACGGACTATAGTTTCTCAGGAAAGGTTTTCAGAGGCCGAAGTTGAACCAGTGACACGTGGCACGCCGTACAAGTTTGCTCGCCTGTTTTATCCCATAAATAGGTCACGTTGCAAGACCTAGCATAACTCTCTCTCAGAAAATGCAATTGAGGTCATACCTATGGGGTTGGAAAGCTGACAGGTCCGGCTACCATAGGCCGAGATTTCAGACCTTGTGAATTCATAATTTCAGAGATGCACTAGAAACAATTAGGTGTATATTTCTATCAAAAAAGAATTGTTTTATGAGCACCTTCATTCTTGGCTTATCACTGTTGTGGGAATTTAGGGCTTCGGAGAAAGTTGAAATTTTTGGAATTGGAGTCCACGGATGAATGATCCTCATCAAAATCAAAGTTTAAAGACCAAGATCAAAATTTTTGGTTGGTCAGAAGGTTAGGCTTGATCAAACCCTAGTTCGGGATTTTGATCGGAAAGGTGGAAAATCAGGGCTTCTGCAAAAGTTGGAATTTTTTAAGTCTGTGACCACGGTTGGAAGATCCTCAGAAAAATTGAATTTTAGAGCTTTGGATCGAACATTTTGATTGGGAAGAAGGGTGGGCTTCACAAAACCCTAGTTCGGGATCCTGTCCAGAAGATCCAGAAGTTTCAAAGGCAATTTTGAGGGGTCAAAGTTTGGAGATTTCAAAATTGAAGTATGCTAGCTTGATTAGCTCATCAAGGCACATCTTTCCATCCATTCAGGAGTTTGAAATTCAAATTTTGAATTTTTAGGGTTTCTCTAACAAACCCTAATCCAACTCCAGATCCAGTTTCAACAAATCAAAGTGGATTGGGTTAAAAGCAATCCTAACAAGTATGACTTGAGGAGATACAACTATGTGTTGAAATCTGTTCATGGTTAAGTTTATGATATGTTTGTCTTCATGTTTTTGAGATTAGTACAATTATGATTGTTTGATAATGAATGCATGTGAAGGCATTCATTGATTAAGGTTATGACACTTATGATTGTACTAATGCACTTGTGGTGTTTTATGAGAATGGTGTTGTCTGCTAACAAGATACAGGTACACCAAGAAAGACAAATCAAGTTCTCTGAGCATGATGACATAGGGACAAAGACTCATCCATAGTCTTTGACCACATAGAAGATCTAGTTATGAGGTATGTATGACCTTGTTCTACTATGCTTAACCCATAAGATATGCAGGTTCTAGCACAAGGTCTCTAAATCATTGAAGAGAACAAAGAAGATATTGTTTGGGTATGTTAAGACATAACCAAGTATGATAATCCAAGTATGTTTTCCTATATGAAGTTAAGAATACTACCTTGTGATAGGATCTTACGTAAGTATACCTGTGTATGAAATGATCATGACCATATAAAATGTTTTGATAGTATTGGGGTAAAAACGTGAAGGTGGGTAACACTTTCGTGAGAAACTAGTGCAAAATCGTCTTAGCGGAAGTTATTCGGCCGAATAATATTTATTATTCGGCCGAATAATTAATATTATTCTGCCGAATAATTTTCATTATTCGGCCGAATAATGTAGTGGTTATTCGGTCGAATAATCACTAACTTTTCTCCGTCCCGTTTAACGGTTATCCTTGAAATGTGTGCAAACGGAAGCCGGACGGGAAAATATTTCGGGTGGTGGGTTATTCGGCCGAACAATTGTTCGGCCGAACAATTATTCGGCCGAACAATGTTTCGGCCAAATAATTATTCGGCCGAACACTTATTCGGCCGAATAATTGCTCGGCCGAATACTGTTTCTACATAAAAGCCCAACCTAGACTGCCATTTGGCATTCCGCGCTGTAAAATCCTGGACCCCGCAAGCGGGCCTGTAGCTGATTTCCGCAACCCTCTGTTGTCAAAACTTGTGACGACGATGCTGTAGCTGATTTCGGGCCCATAGGTATCGATTGTTGATCGTCTGGTTTTGATGCACCCGTTCCCGTCCGCTGCTTGCTCTTTTCTGTAGCTGCTTGCGCTATTGTTGTTTCTTGTCGCGACTGGGGAAGCTATTTTCGGTAAGTGACGAGTGTGGTGTTCGGATCTGTAAGGGACGAGTGTGGTGGGCGGATCTGTGAGTGACGACTGTGGTGGGTGGATGGTGTGTTCGTCGACGGTGGTGCTGCGTGGATCTGTGATCGTTGTAACTAGGTGGTGCCAACGTACAATTGTAAGTTATTGTTTCCTGTTGATTTTGGTTTTTTAAATTGATTTATAATTTTATACAGTATCTCTCTGTAACTAATGATGAAATGTGCTCTTTTTGTAGGATTGTTCGTTTGTTTTTGTGGTTCTGTTATTGGTGTGTCGTTGGTGTTGCGGTTTTCATGCAGGATTGACAGTTAAATTGAAGGTACGTTCTATTGTCGAGTTGTTTTGTTTTGATTTTGTTATTCTATTTTTGTTGTTTTTGGTTGCCAACATAATTCGGCATTGTGTGAAGGAAATAGTTGTTGTTTGGAGAGTTGGTGGTCTGAACCAGCGAGGCTTCGTGGATCAACAGTCTTTTCGCTAGCTGTTTGGGTTACAGGTATGTATCTTTTGCGAAATTAGATTGTTTAGTTTTTGAACTTTTAATTTTTTGTTCATCATTTTAGTCTTTATGCCCTTAAAATGAACTCTGTTCATGAACAGAGTTCATGAATATGAACTCTAATCATGAACAGAGTTCATGTTCATGAACTCTGCTCATGAATTCTGCTCATGAACTATGTTCATGAGCTCTGCTCATGAACACTGTTCATGAACTCTGTTCATGAACAGAGCTCATGATCATGAACTCTGTTCATCAACAGAGCTCATGATCATGAAATGTGTTCATGTATGTTTCATCATATTAGCACAGTAGGGCGTTAAATCAGAAATATGAAACTTTTAAATTAAATCATAAAATAGTCATGTAAATTTTATTGGTTGTGTTCATGAACAGAGTCAAAGAACTCTGTTCATGAACAGAGTCAAAGAACTCTGTTCATGAACAGAGTTCATGAACAGAGTTAAAGAGCTCTGGTCATGAACAGAGTTAAAGATCTCTGTTCATGAACAGAGTTCCCTAATTATTTTTTTTATGAATATTATGTAATGTTTGTTTATTGAAATATAGATTAAAATCATAAGTGATCGATGAAAAATTTGCAAGGTTACTATACCTTTACAATTAACTGCATTATACTTTTTATTTGATTATGAAATGATTATCAATGTTATCTTTATCGGGCAATAGTAGTGCTCTTACATTTGGTATGCAGTTCTTTATGAGATATTCCTTTAAGTCTGTAGAATTAACATTTACAACTTGAGTGTGTAAATTTTTCTATTATAAATATAAAGTAGAAATCTTCTAGTAAGTGTATATATATATATTTTGTGAGATGTTTTTTAATTGAGATATATAATTCAACCAGATTTGATGGATGAAAAGTTTTTAAGGTTACTATAGTACTACAATTAAATGTGTTATAATTTATATTTGATAATGAAATGATTATTACTTATATCTTTACGTTGCAATAGTAGTAATGGTAAGAAATTTTAGTTAATTAATTAGAGTTAGGAGAGGCACTTACAAAAAATCTTAGCTTATAATACTTTAGACACCCTTACATTTTGTTGTAGTTTTTTATAAGATATGACTTTGTGCTTGTAGGATAAACATGTACTATTTCAATTTGTTAATGTTTGTGTAAATTTAGAAATCATATCAAATGGAAAGAGTGGAGTCTTCGAGGGGAAAGCGTAGGAGGTCATCACATTCATCAGGAATTGGTGTTCCAATTGGTAGTCCAAGGTTGTCGAATTCACCGCGGGGTTCGAGTTTATTGTATGCATCACAGTCATCTGATCACCAACGAGTTGATAGGGGTACAAATGATTCTCCTTTGTCATCTGTTGGAGAGCGTCGATCTCAACCTTCTGTTGGTATGAACATTAATGTTTAATTGAATGTATAATTTGTATTTTTGTGTGTTTTGAACTTTTGGACAAGGTTAACTCTTCACTATGGCTATATTTGAAGCAGAGCGAGGTTCAGAAGATGTCCGTAATTCGATAGAGCGAGACGAAGATCAAAATAGGATTGTAGATGATGGAATAGGTTTGGGTGCAGAGAAGGGTCCTGAAGATCCTCCTAGAGCGAGGACAACATATGTTCCATTGGCTGAGGGTTGTACACCCATATCAACTTATCCGTCTGAACTACTTGATGAGATTCCATGGCAAGGTGTTGAGCAACAAACTATCCTTGAAAGTTGTAGATCCCACTATGACAGGTTGAACAATGATCTTTGTTCTTTAGATCTCCCTCTAGAGAGCCGACAAAGTCTGGAGATTGTTTTGGGGTCTTTGCACAAATTCATTGATGCATATGAAGAACTTGGGCCAACTACGAATGGTTTTGTTCATTTGATGCACAGGCGAAGGGAACAAGTTATGGGTCTAGACAACTGGGAGGTTGTGAAGGAGAGAGTTAACAGAGAACAAGCCAATTCAATGTTTAATTTCAAAGAAGGCCTTAAGCAAAAAATGTTGAAAGTGCAATATTTTAAGCATCCTCAAATTGCACATTTTATATATGATCGGTTTCTTACAGCTTATGGTCGATTGCCATGGAATGATGAGGTTCCTAATTATTTTGCTAGATTTTTCTATGTGGAGTTTTTTTTAGGTATGAAGCCAAACTATACTGATGTTCCTTCTTACTTTTATGGAGTTGGAAAGGGACGAATATATAATCGAAAATGTGCTCTCAGAGACCCTACGACTCTTCAACCTCCACCTGAGATACCTCGTCCACCTAGGCTTGTGGCTTTAAGATCAGAGATGGAGCCCACATCCCAACTAGGGACAGTTGCAAGGGAATCGGTAGGTGATGGTTTAGCATCATCTCTTGTTGGAGTTGAAGTGGGTTTGGGTCGAGAGAGGGCTCGTGCTATTGTCCGTCAAAATTTTGTTTACAAGACGAATGACGAGGTAGATGCATTGAGCATCGATGATCTCAGGGCTTATGCTAAGTCTTGTCGAGATATAGCTTCAGATGTGTTATCCAATGACACATCGAGTATGGGAGAGGTTTGTTGATTATACTATGACAATCAATTTGATTTTTTATTATTCATTTTGAATTGAAGTTTTTGCTACATAGTAATAAATATATTAAGCAAATGTATTTTGTTTGCAGTTTTCTAGAATGTTAAATGCACATAATTTTCGAGTCTCCAGTAGTCAAAATGAAGAGCAACCTAGTCAAAATGAAGAGCGTTTAGAGAGGTATTTTAATTATAATATTTATGATTGAACTTGATTTTTTTTGTTTGTTTGAATTTTAATAAATATCAATGTATCTTATTGTTAATTTGACTTATCTATGCAGGTTTCTTTAGATTCCAACTTTTTAGATGATTTACCATCTCTTGTGAGCTAATGATTTTAATTTTTTTGTTTTGGTTTTAAGTTAATTGCTTAATTTTTTATATGTATTTAAGTTATGTTTTATTGATTAACAAAATTTAAATTTTAGGGGAGAGATCATTTGGAAATTGGGGGTGAAGATGTGGGCTCTTTAATGAATGCGGATATTGGCACCGAGGTAATTTTGTTGAACTAGAAATGATCTTTGATATAAGTTTAATGTTTTAAATTTTTTGGATTTATTTGAAGCTTGTTTGCATGCTTTAGGATTCATAAATTACTTTTGTACATGTTGTAGCTTGGCTCTTTGAGATCCTTTGGAGCCAAAGGGAAGGCTCTAGTGGAAAAAAGTGGTGGACATGCATTCAAAGAATTTGATGTATGATTTTTTTAATAATTGAATTGTATTTTTGGTATAAGTTTAATATTTTAATATCTTGAATTTAGTTTAAAATTGTTTAAATAATTTATGATCTAGATTTATAATTTGTTTTTCTGTGTATTGTAGGTTGAGTTGAGTCCCAGGGAAGGTCCTAGTGGAAAATAGTGGAAAGATATTGGTCCAGATGGACAGTGGTTCAGACTTTATTGTTTTTGTTGATATATATATGTTGTAGTTCAGACATGGAGGGTGTTTATTTTTTGATTATACATACATGTACATTGAACTCACATGTTCATTAACTTTTTTTGGATTATATATGAGTACATGTTTAATTATTTCTCATTTGGTAAAATGTTTAAAATATGTTTTAAATGAATGTTTTAAATGTTTTGATAATGTTTATAATGTGTTTTGCATGAATATTTAAAATGTCTTGATAGGTGCAATTTAAAGTTCGGAAATGTTGAATGATGAAAATGAATATTATAAAGTTAGAAAATGTTGAATGATGAGAATGAATGTTATGGAAGAATGAATGTTGGGAAAGAATGAATGGGAGGGGTTAGGAATGTTTACAATGTTAATTTAAGTTATAAAATATTCAATGTTGAGAATGAATGTTAATTGAATGTTGGGAAAGAATGAATGGGAGGTGTTATGGAAGAAGGAATGTTTTCAATTTGTTATGTTGAGAATAAATGTTATTAAAATGTTGTTATGATGAAACATTGAAACATTTGATAGGTGCAATTTAAAGTCTGGAAATGTTGAATTTGTAAAAAATTTCATTCTGTTATGTTAAAAAATGTTATGAAAAGAATGAATGTTGAGAAAGTGTTGAACCATAAGAATGAAGGTTTAAAATAAACTAAGAAATGGGATGCTAAAATATTTTCTATACAATGTTGGACAAAATGTGTGTCGTGTGTACGATCATCGTTGATATAGAAGTGATATTCTTTAATCACATCTCGATTGTCACATGTGCTTTCAATGCCATCGACATCCTGTTGAGAATGTCTATATACAACATGGACAAATATCGAAACTTGGTCAGAGTGATAGTATTCACTCTGTATTTCTTTTTGTGCAGCAAATGTATAGTTTTCAGCAAAATCAACCACCGACAAAATTGTTCTGGGTGGAAAAATTTCACGAGACTGTTTGAATTAAATATCTTGCCATCGTGCTCTATGTGAATGCTGGGTGTATTTATAAATTTCGCTTTCAAATTTTTTGAGAAAATCTGTGACGCATATCTTGTCTTCTAGCAAATCAATTCTTTTGGAATGTGAATCACTAGAACTTGTATTATAGTTGATGTATTCGTATCTCTTCCAATCAACATTTACATTTGACAACGATTGATCATTATCGATAGGATATTTATTGTGGAATAGCACCAAATTTCCACAATGATGACAATGTTTTCCATTGACACATTTCTTTGAATAAAATACTTCATCGTGATTTCTCTCACATAAAATTTGAGATATGAATTCACGTATCGTCGGCGGAGGTGGTGAATTTGTCCAAAACATTTTACCAAATTCAAGAAACGTGTCATAATATAACTGAAATTGCACATGATAACGACAACAACATGTATCACGTATAGTTATAGGTCGAACATACCATGGTTTTTGTTGCACAAATGTAATGATTGATATATTAATTCCACGATGATCTTCCTTGAATTTATTGAACAATTGTACTTGTGTCATGTCCATTATATGTTTTGGTTGGCTTTCATATACATTTCGTGATATTCTTTTGCATATCACATCTCTTGAATTTGGTGAAACTCGACCATGTTCCAACCAATATTCTCGTACAATATCTTTAACACCTGCTCCTAATCTATCTTTGTAAGGTTGTCTACAAATAATTGCCCAACAAGCAAGTTCATTATTTTCATCTATTTGCATTCTGAATTTGCTATGTTTGTATAATGTCTTTCTTGATTTTCCAACTGCTTTTGCTAGTTCTGTTGTCAAATGCTTTTGTTTAGTACTAGCTAAAAGAATTGCTGTATTAATTGCTTTACGTGCAGCACTGATATCTTTCTTCCTGGATTTTCCAAATTTTTTAATTGCATCACCTATATTTTCCATCACATTTTGTTTCAATTTCAACTCTTTTGTCTCTTTGTGAATACCCAATAATGATGTAGCACCTTCTAACTTCTTGGACACTAATAAACATCTCAAAATTTGTGCTTGTCCTGCTATTGAGTAATCCTTGAGAACTTCATCATAAATTTTTGTAGCACGATATCGTGCAACATGTATTGGTAGTTTTTCTCCATATTTGTCGCAATCAATGTATTCTAACATTTCATCATCAATAGTAAAAGTACCTATACATCAAGTTAAATTTAATTTAACATATATCAAAAAATAAAATTCATTATAAAAAAATGAATTGAGAAAATATATGATATATACATACCAGGTCCAATTTCTGGATCTTGAACTTGATCTTCAATATTGACTTCATCGACATTAGCATGTAAATCACTATTTACATCTTCTACAATGTTCTTGTCAACTTCAATTTGTTCTTCTTGTACTCTATTTTCAATTTCCATCTCTTCAACATTATCATTTAAATCTGTATTTATATCTTCAATAGTTCTCTCTTCCGTTTCGACAACCCTTTGTTTTTGGGCAATATATCTGAGTTTTTGTTTCTCTCTATTATCATCATCATCACGTTTACGATCAGCTTTTCTTTGACGTTTTCTCTTATTGCCCATGGTTGTTTAATCTATAGATGATAAATTAAAGAATCATGTTACTTTATAGTAAAAATAAATAAATTAAGATTTAAAAACATTTACAGAATTTATAAAAACATGAACTGAAATTTACTCTACCTTATAAAAATTTTGTAAGAGTCTTTTGAAGAAGATTTCTTTGGAATTAACTTTCCTTTGAAAAAACTCTTTGAACAAAAATCTTTTTTGAAAAAACCTTCTTCGAAAGAAATAAGAAACTTCTCGACAATAAATTACCTACCCATTGGAAAATAATAAAAACACCTTGTAAATAAATCTTTGTTGTAAAAATCATTGCAAAAAAACTTCTTTGAAACAATATCTACAAAAAAAGCCAATAGAAAAAAGTACTTTGAATAAAAACTTATTTGTAAACATATCTGGGAAAAAACCATTGTAAAGAAATAACTCTTTGAAAAAACCCATTTTAAAGAAATAAGAAATACAAAACTATCTTGCAAAAAATCCTTTGCAAAATACCTTAGCAACATAACTATTTGAAAAAACTCCTTTCAAATAAATAAGAAGTGCAAGACTACTTTGGAAAGTGCAAAACTACTTTGGAAAAAAATCATTTGTAAATTATCTTACCAAAACAACTCTTTGAAAAAATCCCTTTCAAAGAAATAAGAAGGAAAAATATATTTCTTTTGCAAAAATACTTTCGAATACACACTTTTTAAATACAATCCTTGCAAAGAATCTCCTTGCAAACATGTCTAAGAAAAAAAATATTTTGAAAAAACCCCTTGCAAATATGCCTTAAAAAAAAACACTTTCAATGTGTCTTTTGGAAAAAAGAAAAAGAAACATACTTTGTAAAAACTTCTTTTTGCAAAAAATGTCTTCTTTGCAATTATGCAATAAGAAAATAAATATTTTGGAAAAACTCCTTGCAAATATGCCTTAGAAAAAAATCACCTTCAATGTGCCTTTTGGAAAAAAGAAGAAGAGACATACCTTGTAAAAACCTCCTTTTGCAAAAAATGTCTTCTTTGCAAATATGCAATAAGAAAAGAAATATTTTGGAAAAACTCCTTACAAATATGCCTTTTGTAAAATAGAAGAAGAAACATACCTTGTAAAAACCTCCTTTTGCAAAAAATGTCTCCTCCTTTCAAAATTAGTTTGACAAAAAAATGCGAAGTTAAAACATGCGAAAATAATGAATTAACTTTAAGTTTATTTATATGAGTATAAAAAACATTTTTTTTTTTTTTTTTTTTTTTTTTCGGCCGACGAGATTTTTTTTCGTTTCATTATTCGGCCGAATAAATTTCGCCATAATTCACGGCGCCATTACGGAAAAAACGTTATTCGGCCGAATAATTATTCGGCCGAATAATTATTTCGGCCGAATAATCTCTAAAACATGTAAAATTCAGATTGCTGCAGAATTTTCAGGTTTCCCCATTTTCGGAAGGGACAAACGACCTCTTACACAACAAAACGAATGTCGGACTTCATACCAGTAGATTCATCATTGAATCTACTTTACGAGGGTATAAATTTTGTTGTATATAGATAAGAAATAATATTTTTTAAGTTTTATTTTCGTAACATGTGTCGAGTTATGATTCAACTCTTTAAAAAAACGACGAAAAGAAAAATCCATAACTTTAAAAATACAACACCAAAAAAATCGAAAAAAATGTCGGACTCTTCAATGTTGTGTCTACTTCAAAAGGGTGTTCGTAGATTTTTTGCTTTTATAGCGGATTGAGAGAAAAGTGGTGCAACAAAACAGTTGTTGAAAATCGACTGAGTTTCCCCATTGATCGACTTTAAAAAAATATAATAATTAGTATATAGATCCATTGGATGCAAACTTATAGTCAGGCACTAGTACATTGTGTGTAGATTGTCGTAGCATTTTCTGTTTTTGCAAAACACAAGTCTAACAACGATTTTAGTGGTGCAACAAATCATAACTCTTTTGTAGTCTTTTAATTTTATAAGAACACACTGTCAAACATTTGCGAAATCGACATATCAAATCTTAATAAAAAAAATTGAAAAAATTATGAGTAGAAAGCTAACATAATTCTACAAAAGTTTTCTTTTTACGGCAAAGTGAAATTTCAAACAAAAATATCACTTTTGTTCGCCCGAAGTTGAAAAACATGAAAAAACTAGAATTATTTTCTCACGAGACCCCCCAAAATAGACACCCATCTTCATTTTTTCACCCATTGAGATTATACTAATGAATGTATGTTTATGTATGAGATCATGAAGATGACACTAGTGCACACTTAAGCATGCATAATGGTACAGAACGAATAGAATTTCAAAGAAATATAGAGATGAAGCGGGAGCCAACCACTCAACATAAAAGATAAGTATTTGAGTTGCTATTTGAATCTCTGAAATAGTAAATGATATTGCTTGATGAGTGTAAACATTCATATAGCATTAAACAGTATACTACTAATATGCATATGATTGGTAAGTTGGACAAACATTCCATTGTTGCTTGTCTAGAATGAAACCTCTTTGCTGACATGCTAAGAGTTGTGCACGCTCTCGATAGTATGTTCTGGTAGAGATGGAAGGCATCTAGATAGCCACTATATGCATAGAGGATATGGAAAAGTGTTGTGCCAAAGTATTGGTCAAGATAGTTCCATAACTATGTAAATCATATCTGTATGCATAATAGGTTATCATGTCAACATGATTTGATGATTATGAAGTATTACTAATCATATACTCAATTTTGATTTGTAGGAAAGATCATGAAGAATGAGGAACACTGAACAAGTGATGGATGTTCAACAAGAAGATTTACAAATCAAACATACTATAGAAGGCTCGTGGCTAGAAGATTCTCTTATAAAGAGAAAGAGGATCGTGACGAGATGTTTGCTCCAAGTTACTAGATAAGACCATTCTCTTAATGGTGTAATTAAAGAAGAAGTGCGAATCAAGAAAACTCCCAGGATTCAATTGAAGAAAGCTCTGTATGGGTACCCAGGATCGATAGTCATTTGATGAGCTTAATGATCACCATGGGTGATGCGGATTTCAACCTTTGCTACAAGGTTGAAGATGGTTTCTATATACAGATGACATGGATGCAAGAAGGAACTCACCACAGAGTTCGAAATGATCTTGAGGCTCATATCAGTAGATCCATCTGACGGGAGATGGAACAGATAGATATGCAGAAGATTACTCAATGCAGAGTGTGAATGATGTTCAGTTACAGAGGGAGAATTGATAGCTTCTTGACAAGCTTGGGCTTTACCAAAAGTAAAGTTGATCCGTTATGAATAATGAACCTTTCATACTATTACTGTATGTGGATGATCTATTTCTGACTGGAAATGAGAAACAAATTGTCGAGTGCAAGAAGAAGCTCTCTTCAGAGTTTGTGATGAAAGATCTCGGATTGATGCATTACTTCCTAGGTCTGGAAGTATGGCAAGGCTCAAAAGAAATCTTTCTCAACCAGGGAAAGTATGCTGGAGAAATATTGAGAATATTTGATATGTTGGAATGTACAACCATGGCCACTCTCATGGGTTCTGACTTGAAGCTGTTAGCTGATGACTCATCAGAGTTAGTGGATGTGACTCTGTACAGATAGATTATTGTGTCATTGATGTATCTGATGAATACCAAGCCAGATATATGTTTTGCTATGAACCCCTTGAGTCAGTACCTTGTGGAACCTATATGTGTTCACCTGATAACTGCAAGGCATGTGCTGAGTTACCTAAAGGGTACGATAGAATTTTGGTCTATGCTATCGTGGAGATCATGAATTCAGATTGTATGGATACACAGATGTTGATTGGGAAGGAAGCATATCAGATAGGAAGAGTACATCGGGTGGATGTTATTGTCTGGGATCTTCCATGATCTCATGGTTTAGCAAGAAGCAGTCTAGTGTGGCTCTCAGCACAACTGAAGCGGAATATATATAGCTGCTTGCTTTGCTAGTTGTGAAGCGATATGGCTTCGAAAGTTGTTATCAAGATTGTTTGACTTAGAGATGGACTCCACTGTGATCCTATGTGACAACTAGAGTTGTATCAAGATGACAGAGAAGCCAGTGTTCCATGATAATTCAAAGCACATAGAGATATGATATTTCTATATATGGGATGTGGTGCAGAAAGGAGCTACAAAGCTTGAAGTATGTGAGCACTGACGAACAAGTTGTTGATGTATTGACCAAACCTCTGTCTCGAGTAAAGTTTGAGTATTTCTGAGACAAGCTTGGTGTAGTTCAGAAGGACCCTCCTCGAAAGGGGGAGTTATATGGTCGATGATGATATATGGATACTTGTATCAATGATGAGGATACTATATCGATGACAAGGATACTTGTATCGATGACGAGGATACTTGTATTGATGATGAGGTCACCTGTTCCAACGATGAGGTTGATGATGAGGTTACATGTTCCGACGATGAGGTCAATGAAGTGGTACTTAGACTTTGCCTAAGAGGACTATTGGGATTGCATCATCCTTGGACTTATGTCCTAAAGTGATAGGATTGATCATCCCGTAAGTGGATCAGGATTGCATCATCCTTGGACTTATGTCCTAAAGTGATAGGGATTGATCATCCCATAAGTGGATCAGGACTGCATCATCCCGGAACGTTTGGTTCAAAATTTACATGATAGGAATGCATCGTCCCTGAACGTTTGGTTCCAAATGTACATGATAGGACTACATCATCCCTGAACATTTGGTTCAAAATGCACATGATAGGACTGCATTGTCCCTGAACGTTTGGTTCAAAATGTACATGATAGGACTGCATCATCCCTGAACGTTTGGTTCAAAATGTACATGATAGGACTGCATCGTCCCTGAACGTTTGGTTCAAAATGTACATGATAGGACTGCATCCACCATGAACATTTGGTTCAAAATGTACATGATAGGACTTCATCGTCCTTGAGGGCTTGGTTCAAAATGTATGTGATTGGACTAATCATCCTTAGACAGTAAATCCAGTAATTCCAAAAGGAAGGATAGTCTTAAATGTGATTGTGATTGGATTAATCATCCTTAGACAGTAAACCCAGTCATTCCGAAAGGAAGGATAGTCTTAAATGTGATTGTGATTGGATTAATCATCCTTAGACAGTAAATCCAGTAATTCCGAAAGGAAGGATAGTCTTAAATGTGATTGTGATTGGATTAATCATCCTTAGACAGTAAATCCAGTAATTCGGAAAGGAAGGATAGTTTTAAATGTGCTTTTGATTGGATTACTCATCCTTAGACAGTAAATCCTGTAATTCTGAAAGGAAGGATAGTCTTAAATGTGATTGTGATTGGATTAATCATCGTTAGACAGTAAATCCAGTAAATCCGAAAGGAAGGATGGTCTTAAATGTGATTGTGATTGGACTAATCATCCTTAGACAGTAAATCCACCAATTCCAAAAGGAAGGGTAGTCTTAAATACTGATTGTGATTGGACTAATCATCCTTAGACAGTACATCCTACAATTCCGAAAGGAAGGATAGTCTTAAATGCTAATTGTGATTAGACTAATCATCCTTAGATAGTAAATCCAGTAATTCCGAAAGGAAGGATAGTCTTAAATATTGATTGATCCAGAAATTCTGAAAGGAAGGATCATGTGTGTTGCAGGGTATACTGCTATGATGGTGTTGATAGAGAAATCCAATTGATGCTGTTGATTGTGATGATCTAGATGACAATGTTGTTGATCGTGATGATCTAGATGATGATGTTTTTGATTGTGATGGTCTAGATGACGATGTTGTTGATCGTGATGATCTAGATGACGATGTTGTTGATCGTGATGATCTAGATGATGATGTTGTTTATCATGATGATCTAGATGACGATGAGGCTGTTGATCGAGAGATCCAGGTGATGATGATCAGTAGATCTAGATGATGAGGTTGTTGACCGAGAGATCCAGATGATGATGATCAGTAGATCTAGATGATGATGCTTTTGATCGGGTGATCCAGATGATAATGTTGATCAGTAGATCCAGATGATGATGATGTTTATCAGTAGATCCATACGATGATGCTATTGATCAAGTGATCCAGATGATGATGATGTTACTGCAGCTATTCGAGTGCTGCAGAAGATTAAGACTCAGTACTGAAGATGTTGATGTTCCAGTATTGAATATCTTGAAGATGTTCCAGTAACTGTTTGAGTTACTGATGATGTATGAAGAAAGATTCCAATGATTTATAGATGTATCATGTATGATGTTGATGACTCCTTGCTCTTGCAGATGTTGTTATAATATCCTTCTCGTTAAGGGGGAGTGTTGAGATATTGTAACTTCTAAGAATATTATATTTGTACTTTATTATTCTGGAGATGTTTCATTCCTTCGTGAAGACCTTATTGCATATCCGAAGATGTTTTATTCCTCTGTGGAGAATGTGGTAACTTGGGTTATTAGACTTCCCTAGTGGGGGTCGGCCCTGTATGAGTCATGTGGGTAAAAGGGGTTATTAGACCACCCTAGTGGGGTCGGCCCTGCCACATTATGTTAAGTGATTAAGTTGGGTCTGACCTAGTTAATGTAAAAGACAAGTTAGAGTAGTGTATAAATAGAGGAGGTGTGTTCCTCATTTAACACACATTGCACTCACTTGTGATTAGCGCATAGGTGAGGGAGAGATCTGCTATGGAGGAGAAGGAGCTCATGTCTAGGGTTTACATCTTTGTATTTTCTGGTCATCTATATTGAGGAAGCTTTGCTGGGTTTGCTACCCCATGAGGGTTTCCCAAGATAAATCTATGTCTCTTTTGTTTATGCTGTGCTTGTTGTTCTTTCAGTGATCCTGTATATGCTATTGTTGTGAAATGGAATGTAATGCTAATATTTTTTGTCTTAGCATATTAAATATTAACAAGACAGGCTTCAATGATAAATTCAGCAGAGACAGAGAGGTGGTGCTGGAACTCTTCCCAAGTTCGTAGCAGATTCTGGATGTCTACGTTTAGAGTTGTGAGTTTCGACAAGTTTTCTATCTTGTCGTGAATGGATGTAGCCTGCAAGTGGATCATGTTGGGCCCGAATGTGTTGATTGTTTTGTCGGTAGCAGCAAGTAACTGATGGAATCGAGGTTGAATTTCTCCAAGTTTGTTGAGGCCTCCTTGGGCTTGGGACATCCACTGAACTTCTTATTTCTCTAATTTATCCAATTTATTGTTTTCCATGATGATCTAGCTATCAAGTTTTTCGATAAGGGCTTCATCTGCAGTCAAGCACTGGTGCTAAAGCTTGCTTAGCAGTGTTCTTGTTTTCTAAAGATCTTTATAGACGTCGCCATAATAAACATACCAATTGTTCAGAACTACTGTAACTTTTTCTGCTTGATTATCGTACTACTTGAGTACCTTGAGAGCTTCTGAAAAGGCTGTAAACTAAGTTGTCATGAGGGAAGCTACCTCGACAACTTGATCCTGTTGTTTCTTGAGAAGCTCAGATTGTATCATCGACACGACATAATCAAGTAACTGGTATTCTCTGTCAAGAGGTGATGTCATGTCGGAACTAGCTGGGAGTGTGATAACTTGATGTGCTAAGTGTTCACATTTGGCGAGAAATGTAGTCCTTTCTTCCTGGAGCTGTATTATTTGTTCCTGTGATTCCTGTCAGTGACATATTTGGAATTTGAAGACTGTGTCTTCAAGTAAATCAAGCTCATATTGGGATGCCAAGTGTGGTTTATAACTTGTAGTAGCTCCCAATTGGTCTAAATATACAGATGGAGTATTTTCCTGTATTTGCTGCATTTCCAATTACTGCTACAATTCTCTTTCTTTGCGTTTCTTTCTTTGTGCTTCCTATGGCTACTCTTTTTTTTTCTTTGCTTGAGATTTACTGTTTTGGGCCCTTATCTTTTCCTTCTATTGTTGGGTTCCTCTCGATGACTACTTGTGTGCTGGCAACAACCTATTCTGCCTGACTTTGTGTACTAGGTACTGCTGTTGTGATGACTGGAGTTTCATGTTCCGCATCTTTGGCATTTGGTGGATTTGCTGCATACCCCATGTACCATGTTAGTGCTCTTTTCCTTAACAAACCAACAAACTAAGCAATCTGTCTTTCTTCACTCTTAATTTGATTGGTTGTCCATATTGCTTCACACACAAGACAATGTTTCTTGGGTCTTCGTCTCCTTCATAGAATTGAAGATGTGCTGTTGTGTGTGCCATGTTTGCTGGTGTATTATTCTGAGAATTTGATGGAGGTGTGGGTGGGTTATTTCCACAATCAAAACTTGGTGTGTTGTTAATTTGAATTAGTTGTCTTTCTGGACTTGGTTCTCTGTCTTTAGAATCAGTAACTATAGCTTCTTCGGTATCGCTAGATCTGCCTTCTTTGACCACTTCTGTTGAAATCTAGTTAAAGTTCTGCTCGAATGGGATTTCACTAAATCTCGGGCTTTCCGACGTGATTTTTGAGTCGCTCAAATTTGGTATTGGTAGGGGGGGGCGCTTCCTCATGCTCTGAGTACACTAGATGAAAACTTCTGTTTGAAAATTCGGGTTGAAACGATACCGAATTTCCTTCCTCTGGCCGATGAATCAATAGTCTATTAATATCATCTCCTTTTATGCTTCAACGACTCCAAATTCCCGACTGACCAGCATGGAGACCAAGATTTTCTTGGACAATTTATTCCACCCGAATGCTTTGTGTTAGATGAAATGGAGAAGGAGGTGCTACCGTTTCAGGTATTTGAACTTGGACAGCTCTACCACGCTCTATCCACAAGTCTTCATCCATCAACGACAGTTCTTCTTCGACACCCCGATTATCGCATGCTCAGCTTGATTCTGGGTGATTCTCTTCTGCATCGGTCACGACATTTGATCCTCGCATCCTCTAGAGCGCAATTGCCTGCTCCCATAGCTCTTCATGTCGTTGCCTCCTCTTTTATCTTTCGATTTTCTGAATATCTGGGGTGCTTTTGTGACTCAAAATTCTGTCTTTGTCAGATTTTTTCCCACTGCTGGTCCTGTCGTTTGTCATATGTCGAGTTTCATTAAACTAGGTACATCAGAGCATGCTTCATCACCCCCCAATGCTGGCCTAAAGGTTTCTAGATTATTGGAGAAGTGCAGACCATAATTTGTTCAAGAAAAATTCCCATTCGCGCTCCTTTACAAATTTTTCCCACTTACGTTCTTTCTCCTCCCAGTTAGAGTTCCGAAGGGGTGGGAGTAGAAACGTTCTTGTTTCAACAATATGCGTAGTGCCTTTGTCGATAAAAAATTTGAACAGTAATGTCGACAGAGAACACAGAAATTGATCAGCTAATTTCGTGAAGAAATTTCTTCTTATTTCGTCTACCGAGACTCGATTTTCGATCGCCTGTTCTTCACAGAAATCGTCTGCAATCTTTTCGCACCACTCCGACAGATTTGTATGTCCTCCGTTGATCAGCTTCAACAATAGCTTCTGCTCTATTTCATCAACTGGTCTGTTCATCCAGAAGTTTCTTCAAGACTGTCGGCACAGATTCTACAAATCGCTCATGGGTCTCGGAGAAGAATTGATCTCTCGCTTGGCTAATCGTTAGCTTGTTACTTCGCGCATAGTTCTGTAGATAATTCACGATTTTCTTGTCCCACCAGTCTCTAATCTCCTGTTCTGAAATCATAGGTCATGCTGCTAGTAATTTTTCATGTATCAACTGGCAACGGAACCAGATGTTTTAGTCCCAAGGTTCACGTGGTTATCATGGATACATTACATAATATAAGGAAACATACACAATGATACAAATACAAGAGACAAGATAGAGAGAGACACAAGCCTTTATATTAACCAACAAGAGCCAAATACAGTCATAGTACCAATATTAACTAGTACATTGGCTCACCAGCCTATATATATATATATATGCAAATACAGTTACATAACAGTCTGTCGGTTTATCCAACCAACCCGACCTATACTAGTCGATGCGACCTGTCGACATGTGCTGCAGAGTGGTCGGGTGAAGGGCCTAGTCGACAGGCTGACCTAGGCCCCTCAAACAAACTTCAACTTCTGGTTCCAAGAGATGCTCTTCCTCTTATGGAGCTAATTTATTAGCGAACTCTTGGTACGTTGCACTCATCTTAGAACTGTATCCCTTCAATCTTCTTCAATAGTCCTGATGGTTTCTATCAAATCCTCCATCAGATTATCCTGAGTTTGCTCTATGACTGATGCCTTTGCATCACGGAGTTCCTGCAGTTTTCCTTCTATCTTCTATGTTAGCTCATGGGCTTCCTCCTGCAGGGACTACGATTTGTCTCTGACTTCATCCTCCTATTCTCTTAAGGCTACAAGTTGCCTCTTTAATTCTCTAACTTCTGGAAATATGTGAAGTTTGTCTCTTGGTAGCAAGTTCTTTATCTCCGCGTTCAGTGTGTCTAATGCTGCTTCCTTTTCCTTCAAAGTTGTGTGGACTTGTAGCAGCTTGAGGTCCTCTTGAAGCATAGTGAATACTCTCGTAGCTTTGTCCAGCAAGTCTTGACACTTTTCTACTTCGCTGGCTATTCTTTCTGTGGCTTATTTTACTTCTGTTGCTCTGAGCTCTGACTGGTCTGGTGGCGTTTTTTGATTATTCTGTGCTTCCAAGGAAACAATATTTGCTTGGTAATCAGTCTCCATGTCTTTCATCTTAACCTTAATATCATCGACCACTGATCCGATATTAAGGATAGTATTTGCAGGCTCTCGCTGTTCTTCACATTCTAGTATCTCCGCGCAGACCGAAGCGACAGTATGCTCTATTCTTCTTCATTGGTCCTGCTCATCTTCAAGTGCCATGGTTTTATTTTAGCGTGCTTCCTGTAATTGCCTATAATTTTCTTGTAACTGATGGTGTTGGGTTAGAGCAACCACACTTCTATCATGGATCTCTTCGACAACCTACAAGTGCAGATTTTGCAGGCCCTCTAGTGGCAACATCGCGATGTCGATGTGCACATGTTCTACGTCTGGCATGCCCGAAACTAACTATTCACATGGTATCCTTACGCTTAATGGGTCAAGTTGAACTATGCGTGACTTTGGTGGAAAATTCAGGGCCAAAGGTGTTTTCTTTGGCTGCGAAGTGTCCCCTGATCTTCCTTCCGATTCTGAATCTCGTGGAAAGGGCAAGTTGCACTGGACTTGCTCAAACTTCTCTGTTATACCTTGCAGTGTGGTGAGATTCTTCTGTAAGCTCGCATGGATTGCCTCATCCTTACTATCTTTGAGTTTCAACACATATTCTAGATGCGCGGTGAGAGTGGATGCGATCATCTCATAATCATCAACATGGAACTTCGCTTCTAACTAGCCCTTTACAGCCTTCTACTTCTTTTTCTGGACTTTTTCCGGGGCTGAGCTTCCTAGCAACTTCCTTTTTCTTGACGGTGACTCTTCAACAATTGGTGTTGGAATTGGATTGCTTTCTTCGGGGTCATTGTCAATGATCATAGGTCCTTTGACCTTCCACTCATCAATCCATTCTTTCATGATGAGGTCGATATATGCTTCATTCATGTGATAGTTTCCTTGGAACCATTCTGGGTTCCCCTTCTGTGCCTTTGCTAAAATGTAAATGGAATGCATGTTACCGCAAAAATTTAAGGTGCAAATATATTTAGATGTTACCTTCTTGGATATGTGTGGTGTGCAAATAATGACGTCGCGCAGCTGCTCATAGTATGTGTGGAATACTTCGTTCGACGCGTGCTGTCTCTCTAGTATCAAATTCGCCCATATATTTGCATATCTGGCTCCTCTACAATCCTTGTTGGCGGTGCTGAGGCCAACATAGTATTTTGGGTCCTTCCATCCCACAAACACAATCAAGACTATCAACCAGCTATAGTGGAAATTGTTGCCATGTATTTGTGTGTCGCACACATCTTCTAGAAATCCATTCAATAAGTATTGGCACCAGTTGAATCTTTTGCTTGTCGTGGCATTCGCCCAAAGGAGCACCTCTCTGGTTGGTACTTCATTAGGTCTTTCCTTCCACAAAATTTTCCCTGCTAGCAGTTGTGTTACAAACTGCGCAGCATCCTCATCTATATCATCCATGACGAATCCTCTTTTTCCTTTCGGGGCGCTGTGTGTTGACTTCATCTTTGCGGCAACCTCCTTGTCCCTACTCTTGCCTTGAAAGAATTGCTTAGGGTCCTCGCCTCTCTTTCTTAACCCCGTGATGAGATTGATCGAGTCGATATTCAAGTCAACATTCCTATCCAACCAAAGATAACCCTGGTGTGCGTGCGAGATAAGTGTGCGCACCACTATATTCGGTTCTGGGCTCCGATTGAATTACAGTAGCCTCAATAGGTTCAGCAATCCTGACTCCACTACTTTAGCTAACCAATTCAGTGCGACCATAACATAATTTCCCTTCACATCCTTCTTCCAGCACATATACTGATCTAGCTAAAATTGTTGGTACCTCGGCTCGGCTGGGTCATTTTGCATTTGGAGTACGTCGTGGTCCTCGAACTTCCATTCTGCGATTTTACCCAACAATTTTTTCTCTGGTTTCACATGCTTGGATAGTGGTGGAAGTGGTATCTCATACTTCGCGTTCCTGACCAGCTTAATGGCCGGTGCATCCTATGCAAGCTGGGAGATATACTGAGGTGTCAGAGTAAGTGGGATTTCTTTATCATTGAGCGACACTTCTGGTAGCCTGTAGCTCATCATCTTCAGCTTTGTTGTCTCCACTGCTGGTTCCTTTCCTTTGGCTTGCATAGCTGTAGAATGTCGTGGTGATCAGTGTGAAACCTGTCCCTACTCTGTGACAACCTTCTTAGTGGGGATTCTCATCAACCCTTCAATCCCTCCATACTGAAACGCCATCATAGTCTCCTTGACTGTGAATTCTTGCTCAATAGAGGAATGTTCGTACATTCACTGGATAATCTCTTAACAGCCTAACAGGATCACTTAGTGCTTAGTGTAAGCAACTTCAAGTTATGGATCACAGGAAAATTTCAGAGTTTCGGTAATGTCCGCGAGTCCGAATACAGTGGTATTTATAGGCGCAGTTGAGCCTTAGCTGCACCCATCAATGATTAGAAAAACATTAAATGGCATATCCATTGGCCAAATCCGTTGAGGATTCAAGTCCTTTCCTTCATTAACTACTTCAGAACAGTTATTTTAGCATTAAATGCTCAAGTCGTTGTCGGAAAAATCACTATATAACGGCTAGTTTTTCGACCGACATTTCAATGGATAGTTTCTTTGAGCGTTACGTCAAACTGTGATGCAGGTCATCACTATTCCAGCGTAGTTACTTCTCGGTGTTCTTCTTCTTCCTTCTGAACCTTGCATCTTCTCTTCTTCGCAGCTACCTTTTGAGATTCGAACTACGCGGTTCTTCTTTTCAGTTTCTTTTCTTTTTCTTTTCAGTTTTTTTTTTTGATCCACGCAGCCTCTCTTCTCGGCTACTATTGCGCGGTACATATATCATTTTCATCCATCTTCAGGTATCGGTCCAAAACTGTGTACAGTCTCTGCCCAATTTCTAGTGCCCAATTTCAACTGTACTTGACACTTAGAATTTTCCTTTTCTTTTGATCACTGAGGTTTATGTGAAGTAGGACTATCTTGAAAGGGGTTTAGTCTACTTCCATTCACCAAACCTGGTAAGTTATCTCTGGAAAATGTGGCTAACTAAACTGTGCCACCGTTAGAAACATGCATTACAATATATGGGCCAAGCCAATGCATCTTAAATTTGCTAGGAAATTTCATAAACTTGCTATCATATAGGAGGACAAGGTCATCTACCTGAAAGGACTTGTTCTTGATATGGCGATCATGCCATGCTTTTTCCCTGTCTTTCTACACTTGCTGGTGGAAGCCTGCGATGAAGTGATCTTCCTCCAATCCAACCAAGTGTATATGCCTCTCTTCTATTGTTTGTTCATCTTCCATGCATGTAAATGCAGCTATTCTCAAGCTGGGTACAATATATTCCATAGGCATAGCAACTTTCTGTCCATAGGCCAATCTGAAAGGTGTATGGCCTGTCAACTTATTTTACGTGGTCCTGTATGCCCATAACACAGATGGAATGCACAGATCCCAATCATCCCTATTTACATTGCATACCTTTGTCAACGCATTCTCCAGTACCTTATTGAAAGCTTTAACTGTTCCATTGGCTTGACAATGGTACGGTGTACTCCTCTTATGATAAATGTGGAACTCTTCAGTAAGGGCTTCAATAGTTTGGTTCAAAAAATGGGTCCCTTGATCACTCATCAAAATCTCCAGGCATCCAAATCTAGTGAGGATGTTCTCAAAGATGAACTGCACGACAGTAATTGCGCTACAGTCCTTCACTAGTTTAGCCTCTTCCCATCTGCTAAGATAATAATCCGCAGTGATAAAGTATCTCGCACCAGTCCTCTTTCTCGGTAGGTTAATAGGTCCCACGAAATCAATATCCCATTTCTCAAATGCTTGAAGTGTCAATTGTGGATTCAACGAAATTTGGTCTCTTCATGACGGCCTTCCTGTCCTCTGACATACATCGCGGCTCTGGCAATCTTCCCTTGAATCTTTGTGAATTGTAGGCCACCATATCCCTACTCGCAATATCTTCTACGTAGTGGCTGTTCCTGCGTAGTGACCTCCCGATACACCTGAATGTGCATCAACCAATATGAATGGCTTCTCATGTTCCATCACACATCTGTGCAACACTTCGTCTGGTCCCAACTTGTATAGTTGTCCTGCGATTATAGTGAAGTCTACTGCTCTGACTACCAACTACTTCTTTTGCTGCGTATTGAACTCTATAGGTGCAAATCTCATAGTAAAAAAGTCTACAATATCCTTGTAATAATCATCAGCAATCTGTATAGCAAACAACTGCGCATCAGTCAGATTGTCTTCGACGTTTGTGGGCTCTTCGCCTCACTCAATCCTTGAGAGATAGTCAGGTCCTAGGCTCAACCTTCCTGGCTTAACCACAATTTCAAAATCATACTCTTGGAAGAGAAACAACCATCTACAAATTCTCCCCCCTAACAATTGCTTATTGACTAGATATTTCAAAGCGGAATGGTCAGTGTACATGAAGAAGTGCGCACCCAGCAAATAGTGCCTGGATTTCTGTAGTGCATACACCATAGCTAAGCCTTCTCTTTCAGTGGTCGTATAGTTCTTTTCAGTTGATGAGAGCTTCCTACTCGAAAATGAAATGGGATGGTCAATGAATCCCTCTCCTGGCTGTGCTAGCACCACTCCAAGTGCAATGGACGAAGCATCCACATGTACATGAAACAGCTTATCCCAATCTGGAAATACTAAGATCGGCGTAATTACCATCTTCTCCTTTATCGTGTCCAATCCCTTCTCACATTCTGGTTGTAGGTTCACAGGTACCTTTACATCTTCAAATATCTTCTCTTTTAGGACCTCGAATGCCTCGTTTATACTTGGGCATTCCTCTCTGAATATTCTTTCTTTGATAACTTGCAGAGCTTCGTTTATGCTTGGACTTTCATCTTAAAACTTAAAATTTCTCTGGAAGTTCGCAGTTAAGATAGGCCAATATGTAGTTTCTCTGTGAAGCTCTATGTCTAAGTACCAATCTTCTGGAATCTTTTCCAATGTGTGCACAAACAAATGAACCCATTATGTCTGTGGTCTCCTTTCCCATGCTTGTGAACAAGTTTCAATGTGATCCCTTGGATCTGTCCGTCCATTGTACTTCTCAAATGTCAGTGCAACTTTCTCTACAAATCTAATTTGCATCATGTGTCTGAACTGATCCCATGTAGTAAAAGTCTGCTTATGCGCGGCCCACCATTTGGCAGGTGTAGTGCGCAGTGCCATATCTAATGCTGGTATGTGGTGTTCAGCTGCAACTGATACAGTATATTCTTCAATAAATGAATAAACATTAGTCGAAGAATCATAAGTGGGGATTGGACTTACCTCGTTTCCAATCCAGCACAGTGACTTTGTGATCTACACGCATCTTCTTGCAGATACTCCATGCATAAGGCTTTTCCAATTCTCCAGTCCTGCGTCGGATTCTGAGATGTAAGAACTGTCACATTGCCAACTAAGTGCTCCATCCGTCGTAGGATTAATGTAGTCATCTTGATTCGTAGTCATCTTGTAAATGCGATCAAGATCCTGTGCTCTGGATTCTTCCTGAATCGTCTCACTGTATCTTTCTCCTTGTGAAGGGTCCAATGGTGTTATGACCCTGATGTCCTACCCTTAAAAGATCATCTTCTTGGTCTTCAAGTTTTTTATGGAAAGCTTATCCATCACCCAGTCTATACCCAATAGTGCTGGATAAGGCTGACTATCATCCACAATTTCAATAACCTCTAAGTCTACATGAATTCGCACTCCATCGATGTTAACAATAATATTGGCTACTCTCCCAAAAGGTATGAATTTCTGCTGGTTGGCCAATCTCAACTGTATGGGTGACCATTGCAACTTTGGTCTCCCCATCTCCTGCCATGTCTGCTTAGTCAAGACATTTACTTCTGATCCTAAATCAAGGATTATCTTGTCCATCTCGTAGTCTTCTATCTGTGCATTGAGCCGCATTTCTCTTCATGTTCTTTTGTGGCTCTTGATGTGATGAACTGTGCTTTGGGCAGTATCCTTCTCACTGTGTGGTTCATACTGGTTTAACAATTTTTCTAGTTCCATTATAGTATCTGCGCTCTTCAATAATTTCATGCAGCTCCTTAGGAACTGCGCAACATAAGTGCATGTCTCTGCTGCATTACTAGTTTGGTCATACGCTGTTGGCATATCTTCCATATGCGATGTGTCACTTCGCAACGGGATTCTTGGTGACATAGGTGCTGGCTCTTTAAATATGTCTCGTGCTTCTTCAAAGACTTCTTTGTTCTTCTCCAGGTTAAAAGCAGGTATCTTCCCACTAGCTTTTCTAATCCAGATCATTTCAAGAGGGGTCTGCTTAGCTTCAAAACCTCTAGAAGTCGAATCTTTTGCTTTCCTATCTCTTCCTATTGCGGCGCCACTTTGCATCACAACATTAATACTTAGATCTACAGTCCTTTTCTCTGTTACAATCAACTGAATATTTGGATTAGGTACATATTGCTTTCTTTTCTGCATTTTTGTTGCTAACACTGGGCATGCTTCAATAACATGATCAAAATATTTAAAGTAATTACAGGTAGTACATGGATTGGTACAATATCTAGATAAGTGACCTGGCTAGCCACAGTTATAACAAATCATCTGGCCTCTTCCTCTTCCTTGTTTTGGGCTCGTATTTCTTCCTCTTCCGCGGTATCCTCCACAGCCTCTGTATGCGCCTTGATCATACTGTGCATTATCCTTGTTCTGCGAAGTTTCTTCTTGGACTCTGTATACTCCAACATGCATATGATCTATATATTTATTTCATTCCATCATGAGGTCATATGCGTGATAGTTGGAATCATCATGTCCACAGTCTTCTGGACGGTGTACTCTAGTTCTACAGATCTCACACCATGGCCCTTGGTTCTGATTCAGTGGATTTGGTTCTCCCATGTTAAGGTATTCTTGAAACAAAGGATAATGATCATTTGTGTGTCCTTCTCCTTTGCATCATGTACACCATACTTCTTATCTCTGTTCTTTCCCCTTCTTCATGTCCTGCAACTGTAATGTCAAGGTAGCTAGCTAGGTCTGGATCTGAGGCATTCCAGTGGTAGTCTCTCCAATTGGTGAAGCTTCTAAATTCATCGCAATCTCCATGGATTTTTCCTACGAAGGCACTTTCTGCTGCATCAACGACAGTCTGATATGGGGCAACAATGCAACTATGAACCATTCTTGGTTTTGTTGCTGTGCTATGACAAAACTAACCTGGTCTAGCAATGTCTTAAACTTCTGGTCAAATTCTGAGACTCTCTCATTAGGTTTTTGCTTAATTTCCTTCAATTCTGTTATACATTGGGATTCTGACTTTGGTTTCTTGAACTCGCTCACTAGTGCAGCCTTAATCTCCACTAGGGTTCTATTATGTCCCTGAGAATACTTCATGAACCAGTTCAAGGCTCTATCTCTAAATGTGGTGATGAGCTGCACTCGCTTCATAGCATCATCCTAAACTTGCTTTACACTCCATATGGCTTCACATAGAAACCCATGTTGCTCAAGGTCCTCTAGACCCTATTAGCACCTATATATATTTTTTTCTCTTTTACAGCATAAAGACCTGTACATGAAAGATGGAATGTCAGATAACTACCTGAGAAAAAAACTTGAAGTGGTCTCCATCGGTAATGGCCAGGTGCTAAGACATGAGATAGGATGGCCTAGAAGGGATCCAATGAAATAAAAGGGGCTAATGTCAAGGGCTAAGTATTAATAGGGAAGAGAATAACTTAAGAAAAATGGAGAATGCCCTAATATCCATAGTCTGCGGGCAAATCTTTGAATGATTAAGTGTCGCATAGGTTGGCACTATTGATCAAGAGAGGGGGCAAGATCTATGGTTTTAAAAAGACCATCGCATAGCCAAAACGTGAGGAAGAAAGGGAATATGAGTATGCGATGGGCCGGAGCCCACCAGACAGGTGTCGGCTTAGGAGTGCGTCGCAAGGAGAAAAGAGCAGTGAACGATGCCCGGTTAGGCGCATGCGATGGTGGGGACATATTCAAGGATCTACGACTAAGATGATCCTTTCGAGATCTAATGGTTCGGATTTATGTACCTAAGAAAGGGCTTGAGTCTCCGAAAGATCTATGGTTCAGGTGGAAAGAAGATCCAGATCAGCAGCTGCTGAGAGTCTGAAACGCACAGGGTATAACAGGTGAGAACCCACCAGCATACGAAAAAGCCTAAACCCTAAGTTGAGTAGGAGGACTCACCATAGATACCCATTTGAGGAGAAATGGACATTCCTCATACATCGTCACATCAAGAAGTAGCACGATGAATAGCAGAACGGTAGATGCGGCGGACCGGGTCCCGCCAAATAGGTGTCAGCTCCACAGCTTGTTGCATAGAGAAAGGGTGATATAGGAGAAGCTTTTTGGGTGCATGCGATGCTACCCCTTAGATGCATACAAATGTGATTAATGGCCCAGATGAAGACTGGCAGAGATGATCCGACAGTGGAAATGGATAGGTTGTCAAATCAGTGGGTAAAAGGAAACTCAGATCCGACGACGGAAAATGGGCATGTGAGAATTCAACAGTTGAGATCAAAGGACAGCGAGCCAAAGAGGGCGTAAGTTATGGAAACCCGGTTATATATATAACAAATGACCGTGAAGGTTGACATTTGTTTCCAAAGACTGTCGAAGTCAGAAAGTCTCCCAGCATGTGGCAGATGGCGAAGGCGACAGAACCTTCGACAGGGTGCGTGCAGAGCTTCTAAGGTGACAGGTAGGATCTGTAAATGCAATTCTTCTAAAAATTTAAGTCTTTTGCAGTATAAGATGGGGGAAGAGGAAGCTTCTACCAACTCTAGAGTTAGGGTTTCCCTGGAGGACAGGGATGCCGATTTATTTGATACATGCATTTGGCTCCCAATTCCAAAAATTAAAAAGAGTTTGGAAGCCTTGCATTAGTAGGGACTGGATATACATGGAGTCTTTAGGTCATCGTTCATTTTCTTTTGCCTTGACCAAGTGTTCTTTTTCCCTGAGTTTGTAACATGGTGTTCTTCTAATTATTCAGAACTCCAAAGAGTCATTATGGATGCCCATAGGTCTAGAGTCGTTTGTAATATAGATGCCTCAACTGTTATGAATTCCTTTTTCATTCCAGAGTCTCAGTACCAAGAGTTGGAGAGTTTTTATGAAGAGTCGGTGGTTTCCTTGTATTGCCAAATCAGCCCCGAAAGCCGACAAGATTTCTTAGCCACATGTCTGAAACCTGAAGCTGAAATCTCTGAAGAACCCTACCCTATAAATGTCAACCTTTTTTATGATAATTCCCAGTTGGTTTTTTCTCTGTTAGCTCAGTTTTTAGGGTTGGATACTGATTTATGGGTGACTGAAGTTCAATTAAGTTTGCTTTTCAGGATTAGCATCAGTCTGGCCAGGTCCGAAAGTGGGCTCATCCCGTCCTTGAATTTTGATGAATTTTTGGCAGAAAAGATACATGTACAATTGAGCAATTTCCTGAGTACTAGGTTTTTTAGATATCAGACACAGTTGATGAAAGTAATTATGTACAACAACGCTGAAAGACCAAATTTCTCCTCACTGCTGGAGACAGATATTTTGGTAGACAATGTTTTCAATTATTTGAACTATGTTTTTCCCCCTGTCTATAAAATTATCTTTGGGGAAGAATTGCCTAGAGTGCTACATGAAATGAAAACAATGATGCAATTGAAGGATGAACTGGTTGTCGGTGACTGGTTTTTGTTGAAAGAAGCTACAGTCATTAGGTTGTACGGTTTTGTGCAGGAGCCTTATGTTCTACCCTCTTATCTGACATTGCGTATCTTTGCACTTGAATTTATCAGACAGAAACTGGCCCTGGAAGAAGTGCAATTCTTAAAACATAAAAAGACCACGAATGTGAAATGTCCTTGGAAGGTAGGGCCTTTCATTGTGAAGAATAAAGAAGCTTTGTCAGAGGTGGAAGAGTTATTGAAGTCACTAGCGTTCAAGAAAGATGTCGCCATCAATTACGACCCCTTGCATATAATTTCCAAGAGAAGGAAAGAATGTAACCTGAACGCTTTTGAACATACAGAACCAAAAGGGGTGCTAAAGGGGAAAAATTTGTTGTGTTGGGAACCCGAGCCGGAGGAATCAGTGGAGACACAGGGAGGAGATCTCATGATTTCTGATTTAATAATGGATTTAGATCAAGTGTCGGACACCATCGAGATGGGACGAAAAAGAGACTTAAATGAAGTCGGGGACATGGACAATGAGGAAGGTCACGGAAACAAGCGGCCCAAATTGGAGACAGAAGATGAGTTAGTTGTTGCGGCTATTCAAGATGAGTCAGTTGTTTCCCCAACTAAGGAGGAGCTAGTTGTGGTCCAGGAAGAATTGCCTATCCTAGTGGATAGTGGAGAAGTAGATAACGAGGAGTCCTCAGCTCCTGAAATCCGGGTTGTAGAGTACAAGTTTCAAGATGTTAAAGAGGGAGATGTTGATAATAAAGTTTGGTCTAAGGTCGACCTCTGTAAACAATACAATCAAAACAAACAAGTCTCATCCCAGAGACTGATTGATCCGATGTCTGTAGACAGAAGTTTGTCGAATACCAAAACTTCCTTGATGACCAGCAGAGGTATGAATGATAACACCTTAAACCTGGAAGTAGTGACGGAAGATGGAGTGACCGAGGCAAGGATCAATTGGCAAAAATACCTGTGCCAGACAAAATCTAGTTTCACAAACATGTTAGTGATCTTGTGTATGATGATTTTGTGAAAGCAGCCATGAAAAGTGATAACTTATTGGTTACTGTGAAAAAATTGGAAAACCAATTAAAGCAGGAGAAAAGTGAAAACTGAGCTCTTCAAAATCAGGTAAAAAAGGTACAATATGACCTAGTCATAAGTGACGAAGGAGGTAAAAGCATGAGCAAGATGTTGGCAGAAAAAGACAAGCTGATTCTGAAACTACAGAAGAAGGAAAAAGTTCCAAATATCCGGCTAATCTAACCTCCTGAAGAGACAGACTTCGAGATACAAAAAGAATCTTTGGATAAAGAAATAAGTGAACGTAAAGCAGAGTTGCTGAAGTTTGCAGAGAAGGAAGATAGCTGGAACAAAGAGAAAATAAGCTTAGAAAAACAACTTGATGATTTGAAAACTAACTTGTCCAATTTGGACATGCGGCCTACCAATTCGAACCAAACTGGGGAAAGCAGTGGTACTGGTAGTCTTGTGCAGGCTATGTCTCACATTAGCTTGAAAGATGTGGAAATCAAGGAGCTAAAAGAAAAATCTCAAAGGTTGGAAGAAGAGAATAATAAAAAGGAAGAAGAGGCGAAGGTCCTCCAAAAGAAGCACAAAGAATTAATTGATATCAATAAAAAGCTCACTCATCAGATTACTAGGCAGGCAGCTTTACAAGGGTGCAGACATTTGGTGTGGGACCGGATCACTAAAGAAGCTGAGAACTTTAGACCCTACTTAGAGTTCATAAGAATAAAAGAGAAGACTATTAGTGATGTTCTCGAAGGTTGTGAAGTTGCAAGGGAGACTCTAACCCAAAGGCCTAAAGAAACGACACTAAATGCTATCACTTTCCTGAATGAGCTATCCGAAGAAGAAAGGATTAAGCTAAATATTGGGAACCGGATCACAACACTTGCAGGGCCATGAAGGGTCCTAGGGAAACATGCGCAGATTGAGAGTGTGGAAGCCAAAGTCAAAGAAATGAAGGGACAAGTGGCGGAGTTCAAAGGGATGTTTGATAAGCTGGTTGAAATGGGGTTACCTTCGTTCTAGAAGGATGACAAGGAACTAATCTCCCCTAATGTTTATAAAAATCTACTGTGGGCTATAAGGATGAATCATACAAAGTTCAAACGTCTGAACCAGTTGCTCGTAGGTAGAGCTCTGATGGAGTTGGTCGAAAAGGACTTTTAAATCTTGAATAGGTTGATCGCCATTGGCGAAAGGCTTCCCCCGTTTTCCTACGCAGAGCATATCGAAATACGAGTGATGGTAAAGGATATGGTGTACTATGACCTCCCACCTGCAGACCAATGGGCTAATGTAGAAAAATATAGCAGATCGCTATACTATCTCCGTCTTCCACAGTGACATTTGGCTTTTTATAGTTGTTGATGCTTGTTTGATATCAGAGACTTCTAAGAAACTTTCCTATTATTTGAAAAACTTGTAATATTTTTTGAGGCGGCTATATAAATAACCAGCTGGAACTATTACTTTACTATCTTTACTTTTTTACTTGAAAAAATGTTACTCGATAATAATACCGATGGATTGTAAGAAAACAGCTAGGCCGATTCTACCTGTTTCTATTTTGTAGTAATAGTGACAAAATCCTGAATGAGGTGTCACTCCGTTATAATTGTTTTTGGTTTAGATGAGTCGAGCAAAGGGACTCCCAGGATCTATATATACGATGTGACGGAATGAGAAAGTGTTGAAAAATTTTATGTGAATTTTTGTGTATTGTTCTGTAAGACATTTCGAGATATATTTTGAATAAATATTTGCAGAACTGAGCCAATGTTTTTCAGGGATTCTTGTGTGACTGGTCTTGTAGTCTGTTCCTTCTTTTTTCCATGTGAATTGTGTATCTCTCATTGTTAATTCCAGTCTGTAACATTCTTTCATACTTGGTGCAATGTGATAGCTAAGTAGAATTCATAGAAATTATGCTCTACTTATCTTTTTCCAAGTATTCCACCATTACTTTTCTGCTAAAATTGATGTAGGATTCATCATTGTATGCCTTATGTCAATGGATTGTTTCTTTCTCTTATGTTTCACCAATTAATATCACTTTGACTATGAGCTGTTTACTATCTCGCCCCTGTGTTAACATATTTGTGAAGCATTTGTAAATGAATTTTCAGAGTTTGTTTAAATGTGACTCCATTGCCCAAATAGAGATTCATATGTTTCAACCAAGCTACGTTTAAACAATTGTGTTTTCCAACAAAAATATGATCTTCTGTATTGTTGTAATTGAATATCTTGAATGATGAATGCTGGTGTATGTTTTCATTGTTGACACCTTTGATTATTCCAGTCTTTCATAGATCTGTAGAGAGAGCTCTCTCAGACTGAGCTAGGTCAGTAACTTAAGTCTAAAAACTGGTTAGTGGTTACCCCAGTTTACCCTCTCCCACAACCTAGGGGGTCATTTTGGGTGTTAATAGACCCATTCCTTTTAATATCAGCAACTTGATATCATCAGTCATCATTCTTCTTGGTGGTACAGGGTTTTGCGCAGGTGTTGTAGTCCAAAGGTTTACGTGGTTATCATGGATACATTACATAATATAAGCAAACATAAACAATGATACAGATATAAGAGACAAGATAGAGAGAGACAAGCCTTTATATTAACCAGCAAGAGAAGAATACAGTCATAGAACCAATCTCTTAACTAGTACATCGGATCACCAACCTATATATATATATATATATGCAAATATAGTTACATAACCGTATGTCGGTTTATCCAACCGACCCGACCTATACTAGTCGACGCAACCTGTCGACATGTGCTACAGAGTGGTCGGGTAGAGGGCCTAGTCGATAGGCCGACCTAGGCCCCTACAACATCTCCCCCACCTCAAAATATTTCTTCGTCCCGAAGAAATGGAGAGATCAAAATTTCAAAAAGAGTTATATAGACGGTTATGACGAAGGAACGTTGGAATCAATAGCGTCAGGTATCTGGAGACATGCTTCAATGGTAACTTCAGCAGAGACAGAGAGGTGGTGTTTGAACTCTTCCCAAGCTTGTAGCAGATTTTGGATGTCTACGATCAGAGTTGTGAGTTTTGACAAGTTTTCCATCTTGTCGTGAGTGGATGTAGCCTGCAAGTGGATCATGTCGGGACCAAATGTATTGATTGTCGGCAGCAACAAGTAATTGATGGAATCGAGGTTGAATTTCTCCAAGTTTGTTGAGGCCTCCTCAGGCTTGTGACATCCACTGAACTTCTTGTTTCTCTAATTTATCCAATTTCTTGTTTTCCATGATGATCTGGCTATCAAGTTTTTCGATAAGGGTTTCATCTGCAGTCAAGCGCTGGTGCTGAAGCTTGCTTAGTAATGCTCTTATTTTCTGAAGAACTTTGTAGATGTCGCCATAATAAACATACCAATTGTTCAGAACTGTTGTAAGTTTTTATGCTTGATTATCGTACTGCTCGAGTACTTTGACGGCTTCTAAAAAGGCTATAAACTGATTTGTCATGAGGGAAGCTACCTCAACAGCTTGATCTTGTTGCTTCTTGAGAAGCTCAGATTGTAGCATCGACACGACAGATTCAAGAAACTGGTATACTCTGTCTAGAGTTGATGTCATGTCGGAACTAGCTGGGAGCGGAACAACTTGTTGAGCTAAGCGTTCGCATTTGGCGAGAAATGTAGTCCTTTCTTCCTGGAGTTGTATTATTTGTTCCTATGATTCCTGTCGGTGACATATTTGGACTCTGAAGACTACATCTTCAAGTAAATCAAGCTCATCTTGGGATACCAAGTGTGGCTGATATCTTGTAGTAGCTCCCAATTGGTCTAAATATACAGATGGACTATTTTCCTGTATTTGCTGCATTTCCAATTGCTGCTGCAATTCTCTTTCTTTGCGTTTCTCTTCTTTGTGCTTCCTACAGCTACTCTTTTATTTTTCTTTGCTTGAGATTTGTTGTTCTGGGCCCTTATCTTTTCCTTCTGTTGTTGGGTTCCTGTCGATGACTGCTTGTGTGCTGACAACAGCCTGTTCTGCCTGACTTTGTGTACTGGGTACTGCTGTTGTGATGACTGGAGTTTCATGTTCTGCTACTTCAGCACTTGGTAGATTTGTTGTTGGTGTGCTGGATATTTCTACATTGCTTGTACTGATATCTGGAATATTTGTGTGCTCTGATGGTCTTGTCATGTCGGTTGCAGTTTCTTGATTTGCGACTGCTTCCTTGGTTAGAGTAGAAGCGGCTTTATCTGCTTCTGTCATAGTTGCTTCTTTGTTGTGCTGTTGTGTAACTGGACTAGACTTGGATCCATCGACAGGGAAACTCGACTGGTTTATCGGGAGTGATGGTAGGTCGACAGATGTCGGAATTGGACTCGATGAAATGGTACTGTCGAGCGGATCCGAACTAACTAGACTAGACTCAAATATGGACTCGACCTGGGAACTCATGGCTTGGGGATTTTCACTTTGAACAATTTTGGTTGAAGTGGATTCATCTATTGTGGTAGTGTATTGACTGGAAGAGGGGTATAGATGCTTGTTTGTTGTGCATACACTAGACCTGATGGGTCAGGATTTATGATATGATGGGTTTTCGTGTGACGAACAATTTCTGGGACAAATGATGGTAAAGGTAAACTTCCATTTTGAATGGTGTCAGGGAGAGCTAAGTTAACCGGTACAGTAGACGGAGAGGCAGAAATTGGTTGTTGGATAACCATCTCGCGCCAGTTGGGACAAAATATCAGAATGTTTGCAATGAATGTATTCAAAGCGGTGTCTGCTATGATAGGAAGAGCAGGTAATGCTAATAGACTACTTTCTTATTCTACTACAATTGGGGAATAAGGAGGGGACTGGATAGTTAGGTCGATATTAGGTTCGATTGCAATTTTGGGTTTTTTAACAATAATTTGGGAACATGGATACTTATCTGTTTCTAAGAATTTTCTGAATTGATCTTTGACTGTTAGTATGTTCTTGGCTGCATCTTCAAGGATTTGGGTGGTAGTGTCATATAGCTCGATCTCATCTGCTACCGATGGTTCTTGAAATGTTACTTGTCTTTTCCCTTTTCCCTTGGTCGATATTACTCGGTTCTGTCGGGTTGTGACAATTTCAGCTGCTACCTTCTGGATATTATTGTCTGTCAGAAGATGTTCTGGATTGTAGTACTCTATGTCGTTGTTCGACTGCTCTCCTGCCTCTATTGATTCTGTGTGCGGAGTTTGGGTAAGTGCTAACACCTTAGGGCTAGGTATCGGATCAAGCTGATAGCTGAAAGTGTTCATGTACAACCGACTTTCGTATGCTTCTTCTTGTTCCATATCAGAAAGAGGCTCAACATATTTGAAGTTGGTTTTCCTTGCTTGTGCCGGGATGGGTAATACTTCATTAGACTGGTGGCTTAGCTCTGTGAAAATTTCACTTACGGAAGGGTAATAGTCGCGTCATTCTGCTGGACCTGTTGCTCGTTCCATGTACCATACTGCTGTGTCATCCAAAGATAGTTGGATGTGTGCTATCGGGGGCAGGCTTCGACGGACGTTTTGTGGTACCCTCCATCTTGTTGCTATTGCTTTAAGGTTGATAAACCATGCTTCAAGCCAAAGTTTGACTGTTGTAGGTCCATATCGGCTTGCTCCAGGTGCAAAGCAGCAGAAATTTTCCATAAGGACGAGTCGGTCTTCGGCAAAATCCTTGTTTCCTTTCGGTCGAAGGTGGGTCATAGCAATCCAAATGAGTACAGATGGGTAGAGGATGCTAGCTCCCTCCTCCTGGCACTTATGGCATGTATATTTGAGAATGTCAGCGAGTTAATCTGCCTAGTTGTATACCTTTCCGTTCACAGCCATATTCTTGACAGCTTCCAGCATTTCGGTCTTCATGTCTGACCCCCTGCATGTCCGTGAAAGTGCATGTGACACAATCTTGGTGGCGGTTTTGTAATTGCCAAAAACGATCTGGCTCAGGACTATACCTTGTGAATTCTTTCTAGCAAGAGAATCAACAAACTCATCAATCAAGTCTGCACCTAAACTTGTTGGTACAACATCTCCTTTATGTGAAAGGCCAGTTATTTTGTGGATGATTTCACCATTGATTTCGACCGGAACATCAAAGTAAAGCTTGCCGTTGTGATATCTGCTAACGATGAATTGTGCAATGACTTCTTTCAATCCTCCAAAATTATCCAATAAAGTTGCCTTCAGGTAATGCAGAATTGTGGCTATCTGCAAACGCCGTGCTTCCTCTCTCCAGTGACCATTTGACTCCTTCCCCCAATCTTCAACGCTCTTCCATGCTTTCTTCTAGGTGGGTTCTGATGCCTTTGCATTCCGAATCAACTGGAGTCTAGTTTCCAGTGGTGTTTGTTCTTTCTCTAGTTCTCTAACTATTGTTTCCGCAGCTCTGCTAGCTGTTAAAGTTTTTCTGGGAGCCATGGCGGATTCAGGGTTCAAGATTGTAAAATTGGCTTCAACCAAGTCAGGGAATTATGTTTCTTGGAGTTCAAGTTCTCGGCAAAAGAGTAACCAAGAATCCTTGAGCTCTGTATTTATGGTGGATTTACTCGGCATGGGTGAACGAGACGTAGAGGCCTGTATTAATGGTTGATTTGATGGGGCTATTAAATTAGATAGGCCAAATATCGATGCTTCGTCAGATACATTACTTCTGGCGTCGCGGGTATCTTTAGCCTTTATTGCTTTGTCATCATGGTACTGCGACACCTCGTTCATTGTGTTATGTCGACGAGCTTCTCTAATTAGGTTTGGTTGGTCCGAGCTCCAATGCTTTTTCCGTGCTGGATTTTCTTCTGCAAACCGTCGATGTTCTTGTCGGTGCCTATAATATCGACGGTTGTGCACCAGACTTCTTTCTCTGCTTTTTCCATCCTTATTCTGCTATTCTCTTGTCATTTTTGCTTTTGACGTGTTCTGGCGTGTTTTCTTGATTGCTTATAGTACTTTCATTCGGTTATTTCTAACCAGTTTTTTTTTTCGAATATTCATGATTTATACCTTTTAAGTCGGGCGCCATTTACCGCTTTCTTGAAAATATTTTCTTATAATGTTTTCAATCGGACTGATCCATTAGGATTTAACGTTTCGATGATATAGGGTCCCATCCATTCTTTATGCAACTTCTTTGGCTTCCCTTTTACTCAGCTATTGTAGAGGAGTGCTAAATCTCCAACTGACAGATTCTTTTGTTTGATATTTCTATCATGCCATGCTTTTTGTTGCTTTTTTTGCACTCTCTAATGTTCTATTTCCAACTGTCAACTTTCATCTAGCTTCAACAACTGTAGTAGCCGTTCATGTCGAGTATCTTCGACGTCGATATGTAGAGCTGTTGCAATGGTCGGTGGTTGTCATCGAAAATGTAACGGGATGATAGCCTCTTGCCCATAGACAAGTGAGAATGGCGTCTGTCCTGTCGTTCTCTTATATGTCGTTCTATATGCCCAGAGGATAGCAGGTACTTTATCATCCCAATCATCTTTCTCTATGTTGCAAATTTTCACCAATCCTTTTGTAAGTGTTTTATTGAACGATTCTACTGCACCGTTTGACTGAGGATGATATGCTGTGCTTATTCTATGATCAACTGCAAATTCGTTAGTCAATGCTTCAATAGTTTTACATACAAAGTGCATACCTTGGTCACTTATCAATGTTATGAGGCATCCAAAACATGTTATGATGCTTTCATAAATAAATTTAGTGGCAACTTCACTTGAACATGTTTCGACTGGTTCTGCTTCTGCCCACTTGGTAACATATTCGACAGCAGTGATAATATACCGAGCACCTGTTCGTCTCCCCACTACTGGAAATGGTCCAATAAAATTGATAGCCCAAATTTCAAATGTTCGGCTAGGGTTAATTGGTACCAATGGCATTTCTGTTCTTGGTAGTGGTCATCCCATGTGCTGACATTTATCACACTTAGATACAAATTCTCGACAGTCTTTATGAATTGTCGAGCACCAAAGTCCTGCCTGCAGGATTTTTCTAGCTGTTATGTCTGCATGATAATGTCCTCCAGCTGGTCCAGCATGGGCTTTTGTAAGTATATCTTGTCGTTCATGTTCAAGTGCACATCGGCATAATATATCATCCAAGCCAAGTTGGTAGAGGAATCCATTGATAAAAGTATAGGGAGCTGCTTTCATTGCTAATATCTTCCTCTTTTTCTCATTCATTCCCTCAGGAGCTTGCCCATTTTCAAGAAATTGTGCAATTTTCGTAAGTTCTGAAGGTATTGCTTCAATGCGAAATAAGTGTGCGTCTGGTAAGTCGTCTTCAATTCCTGTCGGTTCTTCTCCTGTGTCGACTCTCAACAGATGGTCTAGTCCGACATTAGTTTTTCCAAGTCAAATGATTACTTCGAATTCAGATTCTTGAAACGATAATAACCAGCAACATAGTCTCCTGTGATGCAATGGTTTATTAACAAAGTATTTTAAATCTTGGTGATCTGTATAAAATACAAATGGATTAGCAATAAATAATGACGGTATTTCTGAAGGGAAAATACCATACCTAATGCTTATCTTTCGGTCGTAGAATAATTTCTTTCAGCTTTATTCAATTTCCGACTGCTGAATGCATTAGGATAATCCATGTCATCTTCTCTGGGTTGTGTTAGAATGGCTCCCACTACTATTCCAGATGCATCAATATGTACATGAAATTTCTTTGACCAATCCGGGAATCGGAGGATTGGTGCTTCGACCATTTTTCTTTTCAATGGGTTGAATGAAATGTCGCATTCCTCCGTCCAACTATAATCTCGATCATCTTTTAGGAATTCTTCGAGAGGATAAGTCATATCGGAATAGTGTCTAATAAACTTCCTATAATATCCGGTATGACCCAACAGGATTCGTACTTGTTTTGGATTAACTTGAGGCTTTAGGTCGAGGATAATTTTGATCTTCACATAATCGACCTTGATTCCTTCTTTGCAAACTAAATGGCCAACTAATATGCTGATAGGTGTCGCGAAGATGCACTTTTTACTGTTCAGGGACAATTGTATTTGTCAACATCTTTCCAACATTAGTCGAAGCCACTTACAGTGATCTTTCAGCATTGTATAAATTGTCCAATCATCAAAGTATACAGCCATGGTTTTGTAAATATATTCTTGAAATGCTTTGACAACAATTCTTGAGAAGATCGCAGGTGCGTTCTTCAAACCGAAAGGCATAACTTTATACGCGAATGACCCAAATTCGCACATGAATGTTGTCTTTTTCTGATCTTCTTTTGCTATAGGTACTTGGTTGTACCCCGAGAATCCAGCCGTGAAAGAGTAACACTCATGCCCTGCAACTTCATTAATAATTTCATCTGCAAAATGGGTAGGGAAGGGATTTGTTAGTGTTACCTTTTTCAGCTCTTGAAAGTCAACACAAATTCTCAATCGTGTCGGATCTTGTTTCTTTCCCTGAACGACCATTGGACTTTCCCACTCCGACTGGTCGATAGGATATATGATTCCCGCAGCAAGCATGCTATCGATCTCCTTTTTGACAATATCCTTATATTTGTGAGCAAGTTTGTAGGGTCTTTTCTTTACGGGTCTGGCGTTAGGTTTAATATCAATTTTCATCTCGTCCATTTCCTTTACAAGTCCTTTCGAGTCTCTATATTCTTGAGCAAAACCGTCTTGAAATTCTTTGAGGATACTGGAGATTTCTGCCATTTGTTCTTCATTCCAGTAATCGTCAATCTTTGCCATCTTCGGTCGGTCATCATTTGAAATATCTAATTCCTTTGTTTTAATCTTCACGTCTATCCATTCTGGTGCACAATTGTTACTTATCTGTCTTTCACCTTCTTTGATTTGTGTGAAATTGGTGGAAAGTCTTTTTCTGACAATCTTTCGGGTTCCTCTTTTTTGACAATCTTTGTGCTTAAGATTGTTCTTACGGGCTTTGACACATTGGAATGATCCTTTCTCCATTGAAAACTTTTTCCTACTGACATCTCCGTTTCTAGACTCAGTCTTGTCGGATGTTGTTTTTCTGTCAACTTTATATTGTAGCAGGTGTTAAGTGGGTGCATAATCTTCTATTTGTCTACAAGTGTTAAAGTTTCTACTGGATGCAGAAATTCTTTGATGCTTTTACTTGCTTCGACCATTCTCTCATCCTGTGGAGAAAACTGGAAATCCTTAATAAAATTTTCTTTTAGTTCTTTCCAAAAGAAAGTTTCTCGTCTTGCTTCTTCCATCTTGTAGCATTTGTTAGGTAGATCATCAAGTGTTCTGGGGAAGAGATGAGTCCATTTTCTTTCATCTTTATAGCCTAATTTTATCCATTCTTTTTCCCAACAGTCGATGTGAGCTTTAGGGTTTTTTCCTTAAGTAAACAAGGGAATGTCAGCCTGAGTTGTCAATTTTCTTCCTCCAAACCTTTCTATGAAATATGTTGATGCAGTATTCCAATTTATGAGTTTCGACTGATGAGTGTCCCACCATCTCGCAGCTTGACCAATAAATGTCTCTACCAAAATTTGTAGTCGGCCTTGCTCTCCGACATGGTTTGATACCTTTTCGACATGAACATCAGGTGAATCACGTTCTTTATATCTTAATGTCGAGCTACCGTATTGTACATTTTTATCTGGAACAAGTGTTGGATATGCTCACATTTTTCGTTCGAAAATAATCGGTGTGTAAGATACTGAGGGACGCTTCTTTATTTGCTTCCTTGAGATGGCTTCCACAGTCCAGCATTCTTTTGCATGCAAATCATAATTCTCTATTTGCCAGTCATAGAGTTCTGCATCGGAATTGTATCCGAGCGAGATAGGATCTCCAAGATGAAGTTCTCCTTAGGTGTTTGGCTCAATGCGATCTTCATTATTGTCTATATGGTAAAGTTGTCGGACATCATTATCGACTTCTGTAGGTTTTGACCAAGGTTCTCCCTAAGATGGGAAGATTGGTACGATAAGCTTCTGACCGTTGCCTTTCAACTTGATACCGCTTTTATCTAAGGAAATTGAGGCCTTCATCTTTTGTCCCCATGGTCGACCGACCAATATAGGGAATGAGCTTGCATCATCTTTTGGGGTGATGATTTCGAAATCTACTGTCATTGTGATACCTTTAATGGAAGTTTCGACTCCTTTCCATACTCCAATCGGCTCAGTTAATCCTTGATCTGCGAGCTTTAAGTAGATGACTGAATCCTGTAGTTGAGGTTGACCGAGTTGGTCCCAGGTATCATGAGTCATGATATTCACTTGGGATCCAAAATCTAGTACGACATGTCGTACATGATATCCATTTATGTCTAGATCGACTAATGGGTCGGCAACGTTTTTCTCTTTTTGTTTTAGTCGGCAAATGTTTTTAGTTTGTCTTTGCTCAACATGTTTTAATTTATGCAATAGATCAATCATTTTTCCTATAGCTTCTTCATTTGAAATTAATTTGAGCAATTCATTGAGAACATCTTCGTCTCATGACGCTAGACTCAGTCAGGAAGACGAGTCTCTGTCTCATTCATTTAGCACTCAGACTTCTTTCAACAGAGGTCGAGGACAAGGAGGTAGAGGACAAGGCAGAAGAGGAAGGAGTTCTAATTCCACAGAGGATAGAACTTCCCATAAATACCATGAACACACAAATCACTGTGAGCACAGTCATAACCCTCCGAATCAAAGAGGAAGAGGAGGCAAGAGATGGACTAATAGGGCCAATGTCCAGTGTAACTACTGTAAGAAATATGGCCACTATGAATGTGATTGCAGAAAGAAGCAAGCAGATCAGAATAGCTACTGAGCCAATGTCTCCAATGTTAAAGAACATTCGTCAGAAGTTATGTTTTTGTCATACCAGGCGACTGAAGAAGAATATCAATCAGATGTGTGGTTGCTAGACAGTGGATGCAACAATCATATGACAGGTAACAAATCATTATTTTCTAATATAGATCCATCTGTTATTTCAAAGATCAAACTGGGTGATCATTATCTCGTTCCAGCTCAAGGCAAAGTTACTATTCCCATACTTACCAAACATAATGAGAAGAAGTACATAAATGATTTATTCTATGTTCCAAATCTTAAGGTCAATCTTATCAGTGTGGGTCAACTGATTCATAATAACTATGATGTTAGGTTCATTGATTCCTATTGTGTTGTCTATGATAAAGCTCCTAGTAGAAGACTCCTAGCCAAAGTAGAAATGACCAAGAATAGAATTTTCCCACTCAACCTGAGGAGTTCTATCCTGTTGCAGTCATATGCTCATACTGTATCCAGTAAAGCGAGACCTCATTATGGCATTGTAGGTATGGTCATCTACCCTTTCAGAGTCTCTCTCATCTGCAAAAACAATCCATGGTCAAAGGATTACTAGTCATGAATGAACAGTCAAGCTCTTGTGCAGACTGTATTTTAGGAAAACACCAAAGGGATAGCTTTCCCACTTCTACAAATAGAGGAAAATAACACCTTGAACTTGTTCAAACGACCTATGTGGACCCATGCGTACCCAGTATATAGGAGGAAGTCTGTATTTCCTAACACTTATTGATGACTATAGCAAGAAAGTATGGATTTATTTTGTCAGAAATAAGTCAGAAGCTTTCTCCAGATTCAAAGAGTTCAAAGCTTTGACTGAAAAGCAGTTAGGTAAACCACTCAAAATACTCATATCAGACGGTGTAGGTGAGTATGTATCTCATGAGTTTGCAGAGTTCTGTAAGCAGCATGGAATCTAGCACCAGTACACCACCAGATACACTCCACAGCAGAATGGAGTTGCAGAACGGAAGAATCGGACCATCATGAACATGGCCCGAAGTATGCTGTCATACAAGAAGTTATCTGATCATTATTGGGCAGAAGTTGTTGCATGTTCAATATATCTACTAAACAGATCTCCCATAGTAATTGTCAAAGACAAGATACCTGAAGAAGCATGGACTGGCACTGAGATTAGTGTCTCACATCTTAGGATATTTGGATGTGTTGCATTCGCACACATACATGATGAGTTAAGAAAGAAGTTGGACAAGAAGAGTGAAAGGTGTATTTTCACAGGCTATAGTGAACAGCAGAAAGCCTATAAGCTGTATAATCATGTCACCAAGAAAGTAGTGGTGAGAAGAGATGTCAAATTTATGGAAGATAAATGCTAGACTGATACATCAGACATTTAGCAGACTGACAATCCATTACCACCAGAACCACTCAGAATGCCCTGACTTGAGCTGCAGCAGCAACAGCAAGAAGGGACACCAATAGAAAGTCCACTACAGAACTAGAGAACCAGAAGCTTAAGGGAGTTATATGATCTGACTCCTGTCATTGCTGAGCAGCTACAGTATGCTCTATTTTGAGGTCATCCAACATGTTTTGAAGAAGCAGCAAAAGATCAACAGTGGATCCAAGCAATGAATGAAGAGACTGATTTTATTGAGAGGAATTAGACTTGGGATCTAGTTGATCTCCCATCAGATAAAAGTTGCATTGGTGTAAAATGGGTCTATAAGACCAAGTTGAATGAAAAGTCAGAGCTAGAAAAGTACAAGGCAAGGCTTGTTGCAAGAGGTTTTGCTCAGCAATATGGTATAGACTATGATGAAACCTTTGCTCGATGTCATGTCCCAAATTTGGTATTGGGTCACAATGGCCTAATCACATTGGCCCTATTCATTAGAGTTTGTCAAATTGATGCTAAAGGTCAAATAATTGCCAATGAGGAAAATTACTAGTTTCCTAGGTTTGGGGTGGAAGCTTTGGGATTTGGAATAATGGGGATAATAAATGATGTTTGAACATTAGAATGGCATAAATATTTAATAAAGGAGCTAAATAAATATATACAAGTGAAAATCAAAGTGGCATTTCATCATGAAGACACATGGAGGAAGTGGGACCCACATATGGCTAGATTTCCCCACTACACTTGGCATCATTCTCTCACCAATTCGAATTCAAGGTGAATGGTAACATACTTGGGGGAGTCCAAAAGGTATTATTCATTGCATGACTCATCCAAGGTCGAAATATAGAGGAAGAGTAACTCCCATGGAAGAGGAAGAGGCAATTTGGAGCTAGTGAGACACTTGGGCTAGATTCCCTAGCTCTATGACAACAATGATGAAGATGCTATGACACCTATGACACAAATCAGACCTGAAGGCTGACATATGACATATATGACATGTCAGGGCTAAAAATAGACTCCAAGAGGGCGCTCAAGGGTGTTAGGGCAGCTAAGATGCTTCCACATGTGATTTGGTGGAAGTGGGAGACTAGGAATTGTTGTACAAGTGGCGTTCTTTGGAATCTCTTCCCAACATGAGTTGGCATGAGTCTCTTGGAATGAATTCGACCCATGGAGGACATTAGAAGTTTATAAATGTCAATAACAAAGAATGAAACCATCTTTTGATCATTTGTAGAATTTGCAATTGCATTTGTGAAGAGGGAGAGCTAGTGGATGACTAGTTTCTTGCCTTAGCCAATTTCGAGGGTGAAAGATTCCCATCCAAGTTGGTAATTGGAAAGGCCATTCAGACCTTTCATTTGGAGCTTTAATGGAGTCTTTATTTGCAGGTGTAAGCTACAGGGCAGCTCATGGTTTCTTCTATTGCAGCTCACTCCTTCAACCATTTCCAGTTTTGATGGCATATTCTTGATCCTTGAGGGAGGGCGTTTTTGGTGAGCTATTGTACTCTTTGGGGAAGCTTTTAATGCCCCATTTATTTTGTAATATGAAGTAAATACTCTGTTCTTCATCTCCAAAAAGTTTCAGGTCGAAATTCCAAGTAGAAATGTATAAATCTCATTTTTAATGGAAGAACAATGCCATTTCCCCACTACCTTGTTGTGAGCCAATGTATTGATGATGATTTCGAATGAATGGATGATTCTCTGATATATTTGTGATCAATATAATGCCATGGATGTATTCTACAAGTTTCATGTACTGTACTTGAGCATTTGAAGCATTTTTATTCAGTTTAGTTGTATTGGGAGGTGAAATAGTGCCATTTCCCCAAGGGTCGAATTGGGGATTTTTGCAGTTGAATGGGAGAGGGTGAGAACAGTTGTAATAATCCATTAATGGTGCACATGAGACTTTAATAAAATAATTAACACATTACATACCTCTGTTCATAAATTTGAGTGGGTTTGGAGGCATTTGGGAAGCCATTTTCAGTGCTTACCCCAGGGGGATTTGAACCCCAAATTACTAGTAAAATTGCATAATTGGTTCAGAATCTTAAGAGAGTTTGCAGAGGTCTTTTGGTGGACATATGTCATCCATAAACATCATATTCAAGTTATAATATCATTCATACACCTTCCTTGAAGATTTGAAGGCATTTGGAGTCAATTTGAGACCTAGAGACCAATACTAGTCAAAGGAAAATCACTAGTAAAGTTACCTACATTGATCAGAATTGAAAGAGGATTTGCAGAAGTATTTTAAAGGTCCAAAGGCATCCCTGAAACACATATTTATGTTCTAATACCATTCATATACCTTCTCAGAAGATTTGGGATCATTTGGGGCAAAATTGGGACCTAGAGATCAAAACTAGTCAAAGGTCTAACTAGTTAAAAAAGTGAAAAATTGCCATTTTAATAAAATTCCTAACAAGGGACATTACACTCGAGTAGCAAGGATGGACACCATCAGAGCTGTACTTGCAATAGCAGCTCAAAACAAGTGGCCTGTTTACCAAATGGATGTAAAATATGCCTTTCTGAATGGCATACTTGAAGAAGAAGTCTATGTAGATCAGCCACCTAGTTATGCTATCAAAGGTCAAGAACATGAGGTATGTAAGCTGAAAAAGGCCTTGTATGGTCTCAAACAAGCTCCAAGAGCTTGGTACCATAGAATTGACTCTTATCTAATCAACAATGGGTTCAATAGAAGCAACAATGAACCTACTCTGTATGTTAAAACAAATGAGCAAGGTAACATTATACTTGTTTGTCTTTATGTTGATGATATGATCTATACTGGAAATTTGATGCTAGAAGAGTTTAAGACAGTCATGAAAAAGGAGTTTGAAATGACTGATCTTGGTCTTATGAAGTTTTTCCTTGGTCTGGAAGTTGATCAAAGTGAAAATGGGATCTTTATCTGTCAGCATAAGTATGCTACTGACATTCTACAGAGATTCAAAATGGATAAATGTAAACTAGTAGAAACTCCCATTGCTACAGGAACCAAGTTAAGTAAGAGTGATGAAGGACCAACAGTAAATTCTACACTTTACAAAATCATTAGTAAGCAGTTTAATGTATTTGACTGCAACTAGAGCTGATTTGATGTATGTTATCAGCCTTATTTCTAGATTCATGGAATCTCTAAAAGACTCTCGTTGGAAATTTGGAAAAAGAATACTGAGATATGTTGTAGGTACAATTGATGATGGACTTTGGTACACTCATTCACAGGACTATACTCTCACAGGGTACACAGACAGTGATTTTGCAGGTAGTATTGATGATAGGAAAAACACATCCGGTTATGTTTTCCATCTTGGTACCAGTCTTATTTCTTGGGCTTCTCAGAAATAGCCTATTGTGACAATGTCTTCAGCAAAAGCATAATATCTTGCAGCAACTACAGTAGCATGCCATGCAGTTTGGCTTAGAAGACTCTTGAAGGACATGGGACATATAGAAACAGAACTAGCAGCCCTTTATTGTGACAACAGTTCTGCTATACAGTTGCCTAAACAGACTGTATTTCATAGGAAGAGTAAACACAATGACACTCGGTATCACTTCATACGTGAGTTAGTCAATAAAGGAGAAATCAGTTTGATGTTTTGTGGCTCTAAGGAGCAGCTAGCTGATATGTTTACCAAACCTTTGGGTACATCTGCATATGAGTTTCAGAGAAAGCACTTAGGCATTGATAATGCTGACCACACCATCCCACTTGAGATTAAGGGGGTGTGTTAAAAGTTGTAATCTCACGTGTCAAGTTGGTTAGTTAGTTGAGTCAATGGTCCTAAGTTAGTTGAGTTAGTTGTTGACTAAGACATTAGTTGACCCATGGTATTTACCGCCCCATAGTATTAGCTTGTTGTTTTGAGTCTTATGAAAAACTATATATATATATGTGTTTAATAATGAGAAGGCAATCAATATGCCCTTTATGTTTTCACTCTATGTTCTATGTCTCTGCAAACTTTATCATATTAGAGCCAATATATTTCTGGTCAGAGATCGTTCTTTACAACAAATACATTAAGCTATAAAACATTACACAAAATGACTTAAATGAAGAAAGGAGATGAGTTACATACCTTACTTGAGGAAAAAACAATGAACGGAAAATTTGTCCAACGCGTCCTCATTTCGAGCAAATTGAGAAGAGCCCGCTGACTTCTTATCCATAAATAGGTTCATGGTCAAATCTTTCGTAAACCACAACTAATTGGTAGATCTTAAATACTGCAGCTTGATTTACCTACGTCAGGAAAGAGAAACAGCAGTGCTAGCAAAGGAAATCCTTCAATTGGCAGTTTATGCAGTTGAACAAATCTCCATATTTTCTATCAGGTATTGGCATTCTATGCACAACTTGGAAGATCAAACTTGACAGGGCAAAAAAATGCCCATTGCCTATTGAAAGCAGGGACGAAAGTAGGATAAATGGAAGTAAAATGCGCATAATTGAAAATCTGAACTTTGTCATAGTTGATGCCGAAAAGCTTGTAATTTCATTTGTGATTATCAGCCTCAAAAGAGTTGGGACGTAGTAAAATAAAATTTCGGTTAGAGTAAAATTAGCATAGTCATTTAACTTGTGTTTGATGAACACAGATAAGTTACAAGTTAAATGTTATGAACAGTCATTTTACTCTATGTTTTGTAGACTTTGAGCACTTTTAATCTGTATTAAAAACAGGGACGGAAGTACGATAAAAAGAAGTAAAATGAACATAATTTAAAAGTTATCTTTTACTCTATGTTTAGTTGTAATTTAGGTGTATACCTCAGCTACATTTTACTTTCTTTAGTCAAATGGGTTGTTTATCACTATGTTATCAATGCATGAACTACTAGTTATCCATACATAGATTACCATTTGTTATAATTTATATGTCATTTAAATTATGAAAAATATAAATAATAATCCACCCCAAATTCTCATTAGAATGCTCATTTACATTTACATTAGACACCCAAAATTACAAAAAACTATATGATTTTTAAACCACTATAAATATAAGTATAATAACATGAAAGTGTATAACATAAGTATAAGTATAAGAACATGAAAGTGTATAACATAGATGAACGAAATAAATTCATAGGGTCTGCCACACAATTGATTGAACGAAATAAATTCTATAAATAAATAGAAACCAATATGTCATCATCGACAAGGGGTTGGCACATTCCTACAATCTGAGTGAACCATTTTATGAGTGAACCATTGGTAAATGCAATCTGAATGAAAGACATGTTTACATTCCAATTGTTTTGCAGACTCTCCATTCCTTAACGTTTCGTAACAAACTGCGCATACCACTTCGTCATCATTCCCATTCTCCTCAGCGCGAATTATCACCTCAGGCAACCCATCCAGTACTTCACGAGGATTGATATTTACTTCAGTAATGTTATAATTGCCAATTTTGATATGTTCAGGTCGGAACTTGAAGCGATAGGTATAGTCGTGTAGATGTTGCATTATCTGACGCCAACTGAATCTGCAATTCCATATAACCTGGATGGAGCGTCGGAATCCATTCTCGAGTTGGCGATAATCGTCTATGAATCGAATTACAATTATATTCTCTGGCAACGTAAATGTTGCGAGATAGTCGTCAGTCACATTTCCATTATTTTGAGGTATTATGACGCGACTTACGAACTCTCCCCGCCATCCCTCTTGTAATCCACGTAGATCAACATTTTCTGATAAATTCTGTAATCCATTATGATTCACAACCACGCTGGACACCATTTGTTGCGTAGCATCTTGATCTTCAATTCTGTTCGTTTCAGTGGTTGTGGCGACCACGACTGAGTTTGAAATAACGTTTAGCTGGCCTTCCACATCTCTCATGACATTGAGAAGTAGGTCTATGTAATATTTCCTCTCTATGTATCGCTGAACCCTTGGATATTCTACTTCCATTATTTCAAAATAACACAACTTAAGTATTGTTTTTGAAAATCCGACCTTCAAAAGTTCACCTAATCGCGACGTGATAGTGCTTATAACTTCTTATTCATGATTTAGTGTTAATAATACGTTTAAATATGTTTCATGTATTCTCTTTTAGCTTTGTGGCAATTAGCATAAGTTTTGAAGCCGACATATTGTTATATTGGACAATCAATTTTAACGTCGACAGATTGTTATATTGAATTTATTATAATCCATCCTAATCGATTGATCCAATGCATTTACTAGATGAGAAATTTACTCCATTTTTTTTAATCTCTTCTCACTCTCAACAACTCTTCCCATTCAACCACATGATTTCCAATATCACTCCCTCCTACTATGTCACTCCTTGCATGCCTCTACGGGGGCGAAACTCCCAACATTTTCGCTTTGTGCTCAGTTCTAGGGGAGCGACAGTCCTTTTATAGGCACCTTGCCTTGATTTTAGAGGAAAGATTCGAGCTTGATCTTAGGTGAATCACCCCATCCTTTGAATATATCTATATTTCTATTCAAGGTAATTAAAATCTCCCTTGGTATACCTTATCCTCTCTTGATCCATATGTTTCTCTAAAGTTGTTTAGCCTCTCCATCCTATAAAATCGAGCTCATGCCTTGCCTCACACACATGGAAAAATATTAGAGAGGTGGTGCTTATGATCTTACGGTGCTCAAATGGATTTGCAAGTAGAGTTTGAAGGACATGTTACTATAGAGTCAAGTATACAAGGTGTAAATGTTGTTCATGCCTTCCTTTCTAATATAAAACTTGGCCATGATTCTCCGATTTCATCTCTCTTCAATGGATGTATGAATATGTTTGCTAATTGGTAATTAGATCTTAGTTAATACACTTAGTGCATTGGAAGGTGTTGTCTCTTGTCTTTGTGTGCATGCTTACACTTTGCGATCTACAAGATAGGTGTTGGATCAACAAGGAGAAGCTAGGAAAACCATCAAGGACGATGTAGGACATCTACTCTCATCCACGTTTATTATACTTTTTTTTTTCTTTCATATGAGCTAGATCTAAGAGATGCTAGGTACCATTTGTTTGCTCATGTCTCAGACTAGGTGTCTACGTAACCTTACTATGTCCATGAGAAGTCTGACGTACCTGTAGGGAATATTTTAACACAGAAATTGGTGACCATACTCAGGAACTTTGTTCTGCTCAACCCAATGGAAAAGCTAATGTAACACCTTGAACTTGTTCAAACGACCTATGTGGACCCATTCATACCCGGTATATAGGAGGAAGTCTGTATTTCCTAACACTTATTGATGACTATAGCAGGAAAGTATGGATTTATTTTGTCAGAAATAAGTCAGAAGCTTTCTCCAGATTCAAAGAGTTCAAAGCTTTGACTGAAAAGAAGTCAGGTAAACCACTCAAAATACTCATATCAGATGGTGTAGGTGAGTATGTATCTCATGAGTTTGCAGAGTTCTGTAAGCAGCATGGAATCTAGCACCAATACACCACCATATACACTCCACAGCAGAATGGAGTTGCAGAACGGAAGAATTGGACCATCATGAACATGGCCCGAAGTATGGTGTCATACAAGAAGTTATCTGATCTTTATTGGGCAAACGTTGTTGCATGTTCAGTATATCTACTGAACAGATCTCCCACAGTAATTGTCAAAGACAAGATACCTGAAGAAGCATGGAGTGGCACTCAGATTAGTGTCTCACATCTTAGGATATTTGGATGTGTTGCATTCGCACACATATGTGATGAGTTAAGAAAGAAGTTGGACAAGAAGAGTGAAATGTGTATTTTCACAGGCTATAGTGAAATCCTATAAGATGTATAATCATGTCACCAAGAAAGTAATGGTGAGAAGAGATGCCAAATTTATGGAAGATAAATGCTAGACTGATACAGCAGAAATTCAGTAGACTGACAGTCCATTACCACCAAAACCACTCAAAATTACTTGACTTGAGCTGCAGCAGCAATAGTAAGAAGGGACACCAATAGAAAGTCCACAACAGAACCAGAGAACCAGAAGCTTAAGGGAGTTATATGATCTGACTCCTGTCATTGCTGAGCAGCTACAGTATGCTCTATTTTGATGTCATCCAACATGTTCTGAAGAAGCAGCAAAAGATCCACAGTGGATCCAAGCAATGAATGAAGAGACTGATTCTATTGAGAGGAATTAAACTTGGGATCTAGTTGATCTCCCATCAGATAAAAGTTGCATTGGTGTAAAATGGGTCTATAAGACCAAGTTGAATGAAAAGTCGGAGCTAGAAAAGTACAAGGCAAGGCTTGTTGCAAGAGGTTTTGCTCAGCAATATGGTATAGACTATGATGAAACCTTTGCTCGAGTAGCAAGGATGGACAGCATCAGAGCTGTACTTGCAATAGCAGCTCAAAACAAGTGGCCTATTTACCAAATGGATGTGAAATATGCCTTTCTGAATGGCATCCTTGAAGAAGAAGTCTATGTAGATCAGCCACCTAGTTATGCTGTCAAACGTCAAGAACATGAGATATGTAAGCTGAAAAAGGCCTTGTATGGTCTCAAACAAGCTCCAAGAGCTTGGTACAACATAATTGACTCTTATCTCATCAAAAATGGGTTCAACAGAAGTAGCAATGAACCTACTCTGTATGTTAAAACAAATGAACAAGGTAACATTATACTTGTTTGTCTTTATGTTGATTATATGATCTATACTCAAAATTTGATGCTAGAAGAGTTTAAGACAGTCATGAAAAAGGAGTTTGAAATGACTGATCTTTGTCTTATGAAGTGTTTCCTTGGTCTGGAAGTTGATCGAAGTGAAAATGGGATCTTCATCTGTCAGCATAAGTATGCTACTGACATTCTGCAGAGATTCAAAATGGATAAATGTAAACTAGTAGAAACTCCCATTGCTACAGGAACCAAGTTAAGTAAGAGTGATGAAGGACCAACAGTAAATTCTACACTTTACAAAATCATTAGTAGGCAATTTAATGTATTTGACTGCTACTAGAGCTGATTTGATGTATGCTATCAGCCTTATTTCTAGATTCATGGAATCTCGGAAAGACTCTCGTTGGAAATTTGGAAAAATAATACTGAGATATGTTGTAGGTACAATTGATGATGGACTTTGGTACACTCATTCATAGGACTATACTCTCATAGGGTACACAGACAGTGATTTTGTAGGTAGTATTGATGATAGGAAAAACACAACCGATTATGTTTTCCATCTTGGTACCAGTCTTATTTCTTGGGCTTCTCAGAAATAGCCTATTGTGAGCATGTCTTCAGCAGAAGCATAATATATTGCAGCAACTACAGCAGCATGCCATGCAGTTTGGCTCAAAAGACTCTTGAAGGACATGGGACATACAGAAACAGAACCAGCAACCATTTATTGTGACAACAGTTCTGCTATACAGTTGCCTAAACAAAATGTATTTCATAGGAAGAGTAAACACAATGACACTTGCTATCACTTCATACGTGAGTTAATCAATAATGGAGAAATCAGTTTGATGTTTTGTGGCTCTAAGGAGCAGCTAGCTGATATGTTTACCAAACCTTTGGGTACATCTGCATTTGAGTTTCAGAGGAAGCACTTAGGCATTGATAATGTTGACCACACCATCCCACTTGAGATTAAGGGGGTTTGTTAAGAGTTGTAATCTCATGTGTCAAGTTGGTTAGTTAGTTGAGTCAATGGTCCTAAGTTAGTTGAGTTAGTTGAGTCTTCGAACAAATTGAGAAGAGTGCGCTGACTTCTTATCCATAAATAGGTTCATGGTCAAATCTTTAGTAAACCACAACTAATTGCTAGATCTTAAATACTGCAGCTTGATTTACCTACGTCATGAAAGAGAAACAGCAGTGCTAGCAAAGGAAATCCTTCAATTGGCAATTTATGCAGTTGAACAAATCTCCATATTTTCTATCAGGTATTGGCATTCTATGCCCAACTTGGAAGATTAAACTTGACAGGGCAAAAAAATGCCCATTGCACTCTATATTTACTATAGAAAAGAAGTAAATCCCCAGGGCCGAAGGCCTGCTAGCGGCGTCCACTGATACCTTCAAACCCTAGACGAGATTTTGAATGTTGCTCATTTCTAAATACAAACATTACTCTAAATAAAATGAATGTTTAACTCTTGAGCATTTTAGGAGTCTAAAATTTAAAATATATATATATATAGGACTGTATAGTTAATTTTTTTTCACATCGCATAGGTTAGGTGTGTTGTAGATTTCGAGAACTTTTAATCTCTATAGAAAGCAGGGACGAAAGTAGGATATATGGAAGTAAAATGCACATAATTGAAAATCTGAACTTTGTCATAGTTGATGCCGAAAAATTTGTAATTTCATTTCTGATTATCAACTTCAAAAGAGTTGGGATGTAGTAAAATAAAATTTCAGTTACAGTAAAATTAGCACAATCATTTAACTTGTGTTTGATGAACACAGATAAGTTACAAGTTAAATGTTATGAATAAGTTATCTTTTACTCTATGTTTTGTAGATTTTGAGTACTTTTAATGTCTATTAAAAACAGGGACGAAAGTAGGATAAAAAAGAAGTAAAATGAACATAATTGAAAAGTTATTTTTTACTCTATGTTTAGTTGTAATTTAGGTGTATACCTCAGCTACATTTTACTTTCTTTAGTTAAATGGGTTGTTTATCACTACATGTTATCAATGCATGAACTACTAGTACATAGATTACCATTTGTTGTAATTTATATATCATTTAAATTAGGAAAAATATAAATAGTAATCCACCCCAAATTCTCATTACAGTGCTCATTTACATTTACATTAGACACCCAAAATTACAAAAAATTATATAATTTTTAAACCACTATAAATATAAATATTAGTATAAGAACATGAAAGTGTATAACATAAGTATAAGTATAAGAACATGAAAGTGTATAACATAGATGAACGAAATAAATTCATAAATAAATAGAAACCAATAAGTCATCATCGACAAGGGACTGCGACATTCCTGCATGTAGCATAATTGATTGAACGAAATAAATTCTATAAATAAATAGAAACCAATAAGTCGTCATCGGCAAGGGGTTGGCACATTCCTACATGTGGGACAATTGATTTTATGAGTGAACCATTGGTGAATGCAATTTGAATGAAAGACATGTTTGCATTCCAATTGTTTTGCAGACTCTCCATTCCTTAACGTTTCGTAACAAACTGCGCACACCACTTCGTCATCATTCCCATTCTCCTCCGCGCGAATTATCACCTCAGGCAACCCATCCAGTACTTCACGAGGATTGATATTTACTTCAGTAATGTTATAATTGCCAATTTTGATATGTTCAGGTCGGAATTTGAAGCGATAGGTATAGTCGTGTAGATGTTGCATTATCTGACGCCAACTGAATCTGCAATTCCATATAACCTGGATGGAGCGTCGGAATCCATTCTCGAGTTGGCGATAATCGTCTATGAATCGAATTACAATTATATTCTCTGGCAACGTAAATGTTGCGAGATAGTCGTCAGTCACATTTCCATTAATTTGAGGTATTATGACGCGACTTACCAACTCTCCCCGCCATCCCTCTTGTAATCCACGTAGATCAACATTTTCTGATAAATTCTGTAATCCATTATGATTCACAACCACGCTGGACACCATTTGTTGCGTAGCATCTTGATCTTCAATTCTGTTCGTTTTAGTGGTTGTGGCGGCCACGACTGAGTTTGAAATAACGTTTAGCTGGCCTTCCACATCTCTCATAACATTGAGAAGTAGGTCTATGTAATATTTCCTCTCTATGTATCGCTGAACCCTTGGATATTCTACTTCCATTATTTCAAAATAACACAACTTAAGTATTGTTTTTGAAACTTCGACCTTCAAAAGTTCAGCTAATCGCGACGTGATAGTGCTTATAACTTCTTATTCATGATTTAGTGTTAATAATACGTTTAAATATGTTTCATGTATTCTCTTTTAGCTTTGTGGCAATTAGCATAAGTTTTGAAGCCGACATATTGTTATATTCGACAATCAATTTTCACGTCGACAGATTGTTATATTGAATTTATTATAATCCATCCTAATCGATTGATCCAAAGCATTTACTAGATGAGAAATTTACTCCATTTTTTTTAATCTCTTCTCACTCTTGACAACTCTTCCCATTCAACCACATGATTTCCAATGTCACTCCCTCCTAGTATGTCACTCCTTGCCTCTACGGGGGCGAAATTCCCAACATTTTCGCTTTGTGCTCAGTTCTAGGGGAGCGACAGTCCTGCTATAGCCACCTTGCCTTGATTTTAGAGGAAAGATTCGAGCTTGATCTTAGGTGAATCACCCCATCCTTTGAATATATCTATATTTCTATTCAAGGTAATTAAAATCTCCCTTGGTATACCTTATCCTCTCTTGATCCATATGTTTCTCTAAAGTTGTTTAGCCTCTCCATCCTATAAAATCAACCTCATGCCTTGCCTCACACACATGGAAAAATATTAGAGAGATGGTGCTTATGATCTTACGGTGCTCAAATGGATTTGGAAGTAGAGTTTGAAGGACATGCTACTATAGAGTCAAGTATACAAGGTGTAAATGTTGTTCATGCCTTCCTTTCTAATATAAAACTTGGCCATGATTCTCCGATTTCATCTCTCTTCAATGGATGTATGAATATGCTTGCTAATTGGTAATTAGATCTTAGTTAATACACTTAGTGCATTGGAAGGTGTTGTCTCTTGTCTTTGTGTGCATGCTTACACTTTGCGATCTACAAGATAGGTGTTGGATCAACAAGGAGAAGCTAGGAAAACCATCAGGGACGATGTAGGACATCTACTCTCATCCACGTTTATTATACTTTTTTTTTCTTTCGTATGAGCTAGATCTAAGAGATGCTAGGTACCATTTGTTTGCTCATGTCTCGGACTAGGTGTCTAGGTAACCTTACTATGTCCATGAGAAGTCTGACGTACCTGTAGGGAATATTTTAACACAGAAATTGGTGACCATACTCAGGAACTTTCCCTAGTTTTTAAAACTTTGAGATTTTGTTTGGACCGTTAAGATCTCATTGAGTGCTTTTTTCTTTTGATTTTTTTCCTTCTATAATCATCACTCGGAAGTACATTGATCCTAAGACCTGATCCAACGTTGGATTTGGGAAAGATGAGTCAAATTTTTAACCAACAGGATTCGGTTGCTCCCCTATAAAAGGCCTCAAGGAAAAAATTACCATTATGTCGCCCCCATATAGCTTGCCAGGGAGCAAAAAATATATTTTGTCTCTCTGTCTGCATGCTAACAGGAGCGAAAATCCTTTATTTGGGGTAGCTCCCAACCCTGTTTTAGATGATTTTACTTGGATTTTTCTTCCAAACTTTTTGTATGGTCTTTTGCTGCTTATTTAGAGTTATGCGGGCTCTTCATCAAAGAATTTTATCTCTTATTAGATCTTTAGAAACCCATTTTTTATTCCTATCAATTTTTGGAAAGTTGAAACCAACATAGGCCAACTTGATCCTTTGTTGGGTCTGCACCCTTTTGTGGGCTATTTTCTCTTGTACAACAGTATATGATCCTTTATAACATTATTTTGGACACTCCCAAACCCTTTCTGTAAAAATTTGGGGCCTACTAGGCCTGTTTGGTAATTGAAGTGTGATTTTGGGATTTTTGCATCCAAATTTCTACTTGTGCTTGTTTTTGATGAAATTTTCAACTTGTTTCAAGCCCATAAGTTTGTTCCCTTTCATGAACTCTTCCTTACCATTTGATTATGCTTGGATTGAGCAATTGAGGTTTCAAAATTTTTTCTTAGTTTGGTTTGTAAGTGATGAAATTGAAAGTGATTGAGTGATCCAATTCTTTCTCAAATTTTGTTGTCTTGGGTGTATCCAACTCTTGTGCATCCTTGTCGCACAATGGTTTGGATTCAAATGGTGATGGAGGTTTATAAGGATTTTGAACACAAACTAGGCTATAGGGTACAAACTAGTTTTTCTAGGGATTAGAATTCAAATTAGAGTTTATAGGCTAGGACTTATAGGCGAGGGTTTATAGGATAGGATTTATAGGCCAGCGTCTATAGGCTAGGGGTTTACGATCCTAGCTAGGGTTTCTAGGTGAGGATTTCTATGCTAGGGGTTTAGAATACAAACTAGGGTTTCTTGACATCTTTTGCGTATTTGTAGCACATTAATATACGAATTTTTTTGGCATGCATATATAGTTGTAGCATGGAGTATCGATTAAAATGGATGCACATGAATGCACAAACTATGGCTTTTTCGATTGTGCATATTTGTAGAATAATGGTTTGGATTCAAATGGCGATGGAGGTTTCTGGGGAGATATCATGTTTAGATTGATATAGATTAGGATTCTAGGGTTATATTTGTGTTTCTAGGTTAGATTATGCTTCTAAGGCTAGATTAGGTTTCCATGTTTGTAGTTTGGTTTCTATGTTTCTAAAATAGGTATCTAACAATTATATTTGTGTGGATGATGGATGAGAATATTATGGTGAAGAAGGGGATGGTTATGGTGACAATGTGGGCAGGAGGAGGGTGGTGCTGATGTTCATGGTGGCGGTGACAATGGCCATGAGGATGCATATCTTATGGTGTACTTAGGTTCCATGATGAAGCTTGCGCAATTTATGAATTTAGGATCCATGATGAAGCTTGCGCAATTTATCAATCTATCAAGCTGTCAATGTCTGGTTGCAATCACCAAAATACTAATTTCAATAATCAATGAGACCATAAAAAAAATCACAACGTATATGTAAAACATAAAAACAAATATAACATGAAAACCACATACTGAATTACCTACCTATGGTCATTTGACTAGACCATCGGGATCATCTCTAATAACAACAATCTCCTTTAACCTCTTGTGCTTGGATTCATGCAATAAGTATCGTTCTTTTGATGAGTTATTCCTTGGCATTGTTTGCAACTAAAGGTTTGTACCAAGAACTAAGTGTGTATAATGGTATACACTCTAACCCGGTCTATAATATTCAAATACATACCCTTTTCTAGCATATGAGTGGGAAACCTGGTTCAAATACTCTCCTTTGATAACCATCGATCCAATTGCAAAATAATTGGCCGCAGAGTCCATTAATGAGAGATGGAGGGTCTGCTTCCCCTCCAAGCAATGCGCCAACCAATAATCAGTGTGCCATGCATTGTGTTTGGGGGAAACCACTACGTATATGTTCCCTATAGAAAAATAGTTCCAACGTTTGAGTCAACTAACTAGACACAACAAGTTGTCAATTTTTTCAAAATTATCAAAATATTAATTGAGCTTCAGTTGTACAAGATCTGATATGTGGTCATAGTGTGCTAAAATGCATGATTGGTCCCCCTCCAAATGGGATAATTCTATAGCTATACATCGACCAATTGGTTGTGATACATGGTGCCAACTATCAACCCAATCCATGATTCACATGAGTCTCATTCACCACCACTGCATGAAGAACGAAAGCAGGAGATTTTCCTTGTCCACATTTCAAGTATAGAATTATCTGACATTGTAACTGAATGAAATGCAAAAGTTCCCTGGACGGTCTTGAACTCATATAAGTATTGATGACTATAGCAGGAAAGTATTTCATTAATTTGAGGTATTATGACGCGACTTACGAACTCTCCCCGCCATCCCTCTTGTAATCCACGTATTTTCTGTAATCCATTATGATTGACAACCACGCTGGACACCATTTGTTGCGTAGCATCTTGATCTTCAATTCTGTTCGTTTCAGTGGTTGTGGCGGCCACGACTGAGTTTGAAATAACGTTTAGCTGGCCTTCCACATCTCTCATAACATTGAGAAGTAGGTCTATGTAATATTTCCTCTCTATGTATCGCTGAACCCTTGGATATTCTACTTCCATTACTCCTTTCAAAATAACACAACTTAAGTATTGTTGTTGAAAATCCGACCTTCAAAAGTTCAGCTAATCGCGACCAGCTAATCGCGACGTGATAGTGCTTATAACTTCTTATTCATGATTTAGTGTTAATAATACGTTTAAATATGTTTCAGGTATTCTCTTTTAGCTTTGTGGCAATTAGCATAAGTTTTGAAGCCGACGTGATAGTGCTTATAACTTCTTATTCATGATTTAGTGTTAATAATACGTTTAAATATGTTTCATGTATTCTCTTTTAGCTTTGTGGCAATTAGCATAAGTTTTGAAGCCGACATATTGTTATATTGGACAATCAATTTTCACGTCGACAGATTGTTATATTGAATTTATTATAATCCATCCTAATCGATTGATCCAAAGCATTTACTAGATGAGAAATTTACTCCATTTTTTTTTAATCTCTTCTCACTCTTGACAACTCTTCCCATTCAACCACATGATTTCCAATATCACTCCCTCCTAGTATGTCACTCCTTGCATGCCTCTACGGGGGCGAAATTCCCAACATTTTCGCTTTGTGCTCAATTCTAGGGGAGCGATAGTCCTTTTATAGCCACCTTGCCTTGATTTTAGAGGAAAGATTCGAGCTTGATCTTAGGTGAATCACCCCATCCTTGGAATATATCTATATTTCTATTCAAGGTAATTAAAATCTCCCTTGGTATACCTTATCCTCTCTTGATCCATATGTTTCTCTAAAGTTGTTTAGCCTCTCCATCCTATAAAATCAACCTCATGCCTTGCCTCACACACATGGAAAAATATTAGAGAGGTGGTGCTTATGATTTTATGGTGCTCAAATGGATTTGGAAGTAGAGTTTGAAGGAAATGCTACTATAGAGTCAAGTATACAAGGTGTAAATGTTGTTCATGCCTTCCTTTCTAATATAAAACTTGGTTATGATTCTCCGATTTCATCTCTCTTCGATGGATGTATGAATATGCTTGCTAATTGGTAATTAGATCTTAGTTAATACACTTAGTGCATGGGAAGGTGTTGTCTCTTGTCTTTGTGTGCATGATTACACTTTGCGATCTACAAGATAGAAGTTGGATCAATAAGGAGCAGCTAGGAAAACCATCAGGGATGATGTAGGACATCTACTCTCATCCACCTTTATTATACTTTTTTTTTTCTTTCGTATGAGCTAGATCTAAGAGATGTTAGGTACCATTTGTTTGCTCCTGTCTCAGACTAAGTCTGACGTATCTGTAGGGAATATTTAAACACAAAAATTGGTGACCATACTCAGGAACTTTCCCTAGTTTTTAAAACTTTGAGATTTTGTTTGGACCGTTAAGATCTCATTGAGTGTTTTTTTCTTTTGATTATTTTCCTTCTATAATCATCACTCGGAAGTACATTGATCCTAAGACCTGATCCAACATTGGATTTGGGAAAGATGAGTCAAATTTTTAACCGACAAGACTTGGTCGCTCCCCTATAGAAGGCCTCAAGGAAAAAATTACCATTATGTCGCCCCCATATAGCTTGCAAGGGAGCAAAAATTATATTTTGTCTCTCTGTCTGCATGCTTACAGGAGTGAAAATTCTCTATTTGGTGTAGCTCCCAACCCTGTTTTAGGTGATTTTACTTGGCTTTTTCTTCCAAACTTTTTGTATGGTCTTTTGCTGCTTGTTTAGAGTTATGTGGGCTCTTCATCAATGAATTTTATCTCGTATTAGATCTTTAGAAACCCATTTTTTATTCCTATCAATTTTTGGAAAGTTGAAACCAACATAGGCCAACTTGATCCTTTGTTGGGTACCTTTTTGTGGGCTATTTTCTCTTGTACAACACTATATGATCCTTTATAACATTTTTTTGGACACTCCCAAACCCTTTTTGTAAAAATTTGGGGCCTACTAGGCCTGTTTGGGAATTGAAGTGTGATTTAGGGCTTTTTGCATCCAAATTTCTACTTGTTCTTGTTTTTGATGAAATTTGCAACTTGTTACAAGCCCATAAGTTTGTATCACTTTTATGAACTCTTCCTTACCATTTGATTGTTCTTGGATTGAGCAATTGAGTTTTCAAAAGTTTTTCTTAGTTTGGATTGTTTGGTTTGTAAGTGATGAAATTGAAAGTGATTGAATGATCCAATTCTTTCTCAAATTTTGTTGTCTTGAGTGTATCCAACTCTTGTGCATCCTTGTCGCACAATGGTTTGGATTCAAATGGTGATGGAGATTTATAAGGATTTTGATCACAAAATAGGCTCTAGGGTACAAACTAGTTTTTATAGGAATTATAATTCAAATTAGAGTTTATAGGCTAGGGTTTATAGGATAGGATTTATAGGCCAGTGTTTATAGGCTAGGGGTTTAAGATCCTAGCTAGGGTTTCTAGGCGAGTATTTCTACGCTAGGGGTTTAGAATACAAACTAGGGTTTCTTGAAATATTTTCCGTATTTGTAGCACATTAATATAGGAATTTGTTTGGCACGCATATATAGTTGCAGCATGGAGTCTCGATTAAAATGGATGTACATGAATGCACAAACTATGGCTTTTTCGATTGTGCATATTTGTAGAATAATGGTTTGGATTCAAATGGAAGTGGAGGTTTCTGGGGAGATATTATGTTTAGATTAATATAGATTTGGTTTCTAGGTTTATATTTGCGTTTTTAGGGTAGATTATGCTTATAAGGCTATATTAGGTTTCCATGTTTGTGATTTGGTTTCTATGTTTTTAAAATAGGTATCTAACAATTATATTTGTGTGGATGATGGATGAGAATATTATGGTGAAGAAGGGGATGGTTATGGTGACAATGTGGGCAGGAGGAGGGTGGTGGTGATGTTCATGGTGGCGGTGACAATGGGCATGAGGATGCATATCTTATGGTGTACTTAGGTTCCATGATGAAGCTTGTGAAATTTATCAATCTATCAAGCTGTCAATGTCCAGTTGCAATCACCAAAATACTAATTTCAATAATCAATGAGACCATAAAAAAAAATCATAACGTATATGTAAAACATAAAAAGAAATATAACATGAAAACCACATACCAAATTACCTACCTATGGTCATTTGACTAGACCATCGGGATTATCTCTAATACCAACAATCTCCTTTAACTTCTTGTGCTTGGATTCATGCAATAAGTATCGTGCTTTTGATGAGTTATTCCTTCACATTGTTTGCAACTGAAGGTTTGTACCAAGAACTAAGTGTGTATAATGGTATACAATCTGACCCGGTCAATAATATTCAAATACATACCCTTTTCTAGCATATGAGTGGGAAACCTGGTTCAACTACTCTCCTTTGATAACCATTGATCCAATTCCAAAATCATTGGTCGCAGAGTCCATTAATGAGACATGGAGGGTCTGCTTCCCCTCCAAGCAACCTGCCAACCAATAATCAGTGCGCCATGCATTGTGTTTTGGGGGAAACTACTACGTATATGTGCCCTATAGAAAAAATAGTGCCAACGTTTGAGTCAACTAACTAGACACAACAAGTTGTCAAATTTTTCAAAATTATCAAAATATTAATTGAACTTCGGTTGTACAAGATCTGATATGTGGTCGTAGTGTTCCAAAATGCTTGATTGGTCCCCCTCCAACTGGTATAATTCTATAGCTATATGTCGACCAATTGGTTGTGATACATGGTGCCAACTATCAACCGAATCCATGATTCACATGAATCCCATTCACCACCACTGCATGAAAAACAAAAGCAAGAGATTTTCCTTGTCCACATTTCAAGTATAGAATTATCTGACATTCTAACTGAATGAAATGCAAAAGTTCCCTCGATGGTCTTGAACTCATATAATTGTGATCGATCTGTAGAAGTTTCTGCACTTTATTGTTTGCTGGTTTATGTCAACATTTTGTGGTTTTCACTTACAGCCGGTTATGCATTGGGTGTAGGTTACTTATGAAAAATTACTGTAACAATTAAACACACAGTAAAATGCTTCTAAAAGGCTGAAAAACACATTTCAACATTCACACCATGAAAATGATAGACTCAAAAAATTTTGGCCAAAATCAAGCCCTGGAAAAACCCCCACGGGGAAAACCAGTTAGAGAGAGAGAGAGATTTTTATTATCTTCAGCAAAATATTCAGAATAGAAATACAGTGAAAAATTCAACTTATCTCCACCATAAATTTCATCTCAAAATTTCTTGAAAACCATGCCCAGCTTATCCTCGATTTTTGTGCAGAAATTTAATGTTGTTCGTATAGCAGTACAGACCTCGTTTTCTGTGCCAAAAATATTCTCGAAAACTGTGCAGTTGTTATCTCAATTTCTGTGCCAACATTGTGCCTCGATTTCTATGCAGACTGTCCCTCAATTTCTATGCAGCCAGCCCTCGAAATCTGTGCACAAACAGTGCCTCAAAAACTGTGCAGAATCGTACTGTACGGATCCATACACCTTGAAAAATGTGCAACAATAAATGTTGTACCTTGCCTCGATTTCTGTGACTGCAATAAATGCTAATCCGTACTGTCTTGGGATGTGTGCCCACAAAGAAAATCACTGTCTAGAAAATTGTGCCACTTCTAGAAAATCGTGCTGCTATCTGCCTCCTCGATTTCTGTGCACTTTCTCTCCTTGGAATTCGTGCCAATACCCTAGCTCGCCTTCCTTCTCTCTCAACTCTTCCTCTCTTCTCAAAAGATGTCAAGAATGAATGGGTTTGCCTCCCTCAACCCTTTTTGTCTAAACCCTAAGTGAGTTTTTAATCCAATGGTGAATATTGAATCTAATCCAATGGATGAGATTCAATGTGAGTGAAAATCCCTTTTATTTAATTCACATAAATAAAATCACTCACCCACTTAAGATTTATCAAAAAGTGACTTTAACTTTATAAAGTCTCATTAAGTAGCTTTTATTGTGAGGGTCACTTTTTCCCCCTTCTAAGTGACTTAGGCAAAAGTCACTAGGGGAACACTTCCCTAGGTACAAAACTAACACTCCCTCTTACCGAGGAAGGTGTTCCGCACCACTCCCAACTTATCTCTGAAGAAGACAAACTTTCCCGTCCCCAAAGACTTCGTCAGGACATCTGCAACCTGCTCATCAGTGGATATATACTGTAGCTCAACTGCCCCTCTCTAAACGTAGTCTCGAATGAAGTGGTACCTAATCTCAATGTGCTTCGACCTTTCATGGAATACCGGATTCTCAGAGAGCTGAATGAAACTCTGATTGTCGCAATAAATCACCGTAGGTCTCAGCTGCTTATCAAATAAATCTACCAATATTTTACGAAGCCACAGTGCTTCGCAAGTCGCCTAACTAGCTGCCATATACTCAGCCTCAGCAAAACTCAATGCAACAGACTTCTGTTTCCTGCTGAACCACAACATTGCTGTCGAGCCCAAGCTGAAACAGCAACCGAAAGTGCTCTTCCGGTCCCTCACACAAACTGCCCAGTCTGAATCTGTGAACCCAACCAAGCTGACTCCACTCGAACCCCTGTAGTCCAAACCATAATCCACTGTCCCTGCTAGGTATCTCAAGATGTGCTTTCCGGCCGCCCAATGCACACTCCTAGGCTGCAGCATGAACTAGCTAAGAGTGTTGACCGCAAAGCACAAGTATGGCCTGGTGTTGACCAGATACATCAATGATATGATGAGCTGACGATATAGTGTGGGATCCACCAGCTTACACTCTGAAGCATGAAGTTGCTTCAAGTTGGTGATCATAGGTGTAGACATAGGCCTGCAGTCCTCCATCCGATAACTCTTCAGAATCTCCGGTGCATACTTCCCCTATCCTAGGAAAATATGTCCAAGCTCCTGCCAAACCTCCATCCCCAAATAGTAATGCATCATCCCAATATCAGTCATCTCATACTCAGCTGCAAGATCTCTCTTGCACTGTGCAATAAGATGCTCATCTCCAGTGATAAATAAGTCATCAACATATAACAGAAGAATGAGTGGATCTCCACCAACCACAATGTAGTATAGTTTGGGATCAGCCTCACTCTTCTGAAATCCCATCGAAGTCAAATATGCATTGATCCTGGAGTACCAAGATCTAGGAGCTTGCTTCAGACCGTACAAGGATTTCCTAGGCCTGCACACATGAGAATCTCTCCCATGTATCTCGAATCCCTATGGCTGCTCCAAATACACCTCCTCCTGTAGAAGACCATTGAGAAACACGGTCTTCACATCCATCTGGTGGATCTTCCAACCCATCTCTGCTGCGATAGATATCACTGCCCTGATAGAGGAATACCGAGCAACTGGAGCAAATGTCTCATCATAGTCAACTCCCTCAACCTATGAGAACCCTCTGGCCACAAACCGAGCCTTGAATATCTCCACACTGCCATCTACAACATGCTTGACTTTGTAAAGCCACTTGGAAGTCACAACTGACTTCCCTTCAGGTCTTGGCACAATCTCCCAAGCATCATTCTTCATGATGGAATGGTACTCTTCCATCATGGCATCTCTCCATACATGATGCTGAGAAGCCTCCTCAAAGGTAGAAGGCACAGAGTCATGAAGACTCGCAACAAGGGACATCCCATATCTATCTGGCTCAACAACTGTCCTGATCACCTCCTGAGGTCTACCAAATGCTTCTGCTTCCTTCAAGGTCTCCTGAAGCCACTTAGGCTTCCTCTTCCTTCAAGGCTCCTCCCAAACTGGTCTATCCTCATCTGAGGAACTCCCAGAAGTAGAAGGTCCAACACCCCGAGGACCAGTGGCTGATGAACCAGTCCCTGAAGAACCTGTAACCTGTGAGCCTGAAACCTATGATCCTGAACCTATGCCAGTCCCTGAACCTGTCCCTGTACCTGTAATCGGAACCACTGATCCTATAGAAGCTGTGCCTATACCCTGTGATCCAGTCACCCCAGAAACCTGCGGACCTGAAACCTATATCGAAGAAGCCTGTCTCAACTGAGGTGTGGAAGCTGGTGGCTCCCCCTGCTCCATCTCTCTCGACTTCCGGAAGGCCCTCTCCTCATCAAACTTCACTTCCTGCCTCACTACAACTCTCCTGTGGCCAGGAATGTAAAGCCGATATGCCTTCGAAGTCTCATCATAACCCACAAAGATACCTCTCTCTGCAGTGGGCTCGAACTTCGTCCTCTTCTCAGAAGGGATGTGAGAGTAAGTCAGAGAGCCAAATATCCGAAAATGGCTCACCTAGGGCTTCTTGCCTGAATACATCTCCTCTGGAGTCATCCTCCCCAAAGCACGGTGAGGACTCCTGTTCTGCAGATGCACTAGAGTGTTGCAAGCCTCTGCCGATAGAAAGAACGACAACCCCTGATCATGAAGCATGGCTCTCACTGCTCCAACGATCGACTTGTTCTTTCTCTCTGCTACTCCATTCTGCTCAGGAGTGTAGGGAACTGTCAACTGTCACTATAGACCCTCCTGCCTGCAGAAATCATTGAACTCCTTGGAGGTATACTCACCCCCATTATCTGATCTCAACATCCTGATCTTCCTCCCTGTCTGCTTCTCCACAAGGGCTTTGAACCCTTGGAAGACACTCAATACAAGTGGGGACTTCTTGTTCCTCAAGAAGTAGATCCAGGTCTTCCTGGAGTAGTCATCAATGAAGCTAATATAGTACTTGTGACCAGTCAAAGATACTGAGGACATAGGACCGCAAATGTCATAATGAATCAAGTCAAGCACTCCTGTTGCTCTCGTGTCACTGCTAGAAAAAGCAGTCTTGGTGTACTTTCCCAAAGCACACCCTCTTCAAATATCACTCTACTGAGTGTCGAACTCAGGTCAACCTGTGACCATGCTCCTCAACAATCTCAGAGCAGGGTGATGTAAATGGGCCATCCTCCTATGCCATAACTCACATAGCTCACTGCTGCTGCTGCTGTGTGCTAGAGCATGTTGTGGCTGAAACAATAACTTGTACAGTCGTCCACATCTAACTCCAATATCCATGGGGGTAGATACACCTATGGTCTTGGGAAATACCTACCCTCTCCCATCTGAGAAACACACCCCAAGACCCCTGTCCTCAATAGTGGAAACTGAAACAAGGTTCTTTTTCATCCCAGGGACGTACAACACATCCCTCAAGGTCATGGGACTCATGGACTCCCTCTCGAATGTAATGGTCCCCTGACCAACTGCTCTAACAATGGTGTTGTCACCAAGTACCACCTCCACCTCTCTAGCTGTCTGTGATAGCTCGGAGAACAACTCCCGAGTAACTGTCATGTGTCTCGAGGCTCTGCTGTCAATGTACCACGTACCAGTGGTGGATGGACCTATCCGATGCCCTGTCAACAATGAATGCTCACTCTCCATATCCATGTCTATGCTGGTGGCTAAGGAGACTCTCTCTCTCTTAATCTGTCCAACATATAGGGAAAACTCCCTCTGAAACCTGTCACCAAAATCATCAACCTCTGTTGAGGCTGCTATCTGTTGTCCCTATCCCTTCTTCTTCTTCTTTCTTGGACACTGTGATGCATAGTGCCCAAATGCTTGACAAAAATAACACTTGATTTTACTCAAGTCCTTCTTCTGTCCACCCTGCGGTTACTGCTGCTATCCACCCTGCAGTTACTGCTGCTGCTGCCCCTTGGCCCCATTCTTCTTGGGACCCTTCTTCTTCTTACCCTTGGCTGTCAGTGCCACGTTCTCCTCATATGCCCCACCACTTGATGAACTGCCCTATACGAGACCCCTCCTGGTCTCCTCCTGCACAAATTCATCCCACAGTCTCTCCCAAGATGGTAGGTTCTCTCTACCCACTATGGCCTGCACAAATGCACTCCAGGACTTTGAAACCCCATTCACTACTGTGCGTACTAGCTCAGTAGGAGATACCACTTCACCAACCGCTGCCAGTTCATCGCGAACTGCAGAAATCCTAGTGAGGTAAGCTGTGACTCCCTCTCCTCCATTCATCTTGATACTCTTGAGTTTCTCCTTGAGAACCATCTTTTTGTTCTCATTGGAACTCTCATACAATCTGGTCAAGGCACTCCACATCTCATGTGCCTTGGTCTTCCCGGAAATGTGAGGGATTATGTGGTCTTTTACTGCATCAAGGATGATCCTCCTAGCCTTACAGTCCTTCTTGTTGAAGGATGAAAGTGTTGTAGCATCTGTGCCATCAGGAATGGCAATGGGGTTGGCAGCAGTGTTCCTCACCACCTCCACCCATAGCTCATTCTCCTCCAAAATCAACAAGATTCTGGCCTTCCAAGGCACAAAATTTTCTGTCCCATTCAGCCTATCCTCAATCCTCAGACCTGTATCCATCTGAACACCAACCCAACAGAACGTTGCCCACTAACAGAAGATAAAAAAAAACTGAAGTTTCTGAGATCTGAAAATTTCAGTGTGTCTGCAAACTATCACACTTTTCTGCCCCCTTGCTCTGATACTATGCAGAAGTTTCTGCACTTTACTGTTTGCTAGTTTATGTCAACATTTTGTGGTTTTCACTTACAGCCGGTTATGCATTGGCTGTAGGTTACTTATGAAAAATTACTGTAACAATTAAACACATAGTAAAATGCTTCTAACAGGATGAAAAACACATTTAAACATTCCCACCATGAAAAAGATACACTCAGAAATTTTTGGCCAAAATCAAGCCCTGGAAAAACCCCCACGGGGAAAACCTGTTAGAGAGAGAGAGAGAGATTTTTATTCTCTTCAGCAAAATATTCAGAACAAAAATACAATGAAAAATTCAACTTATATCCACCATAAATTTCATCTCGAAATTTCTTGAAAACTGTGCCCAGCTTATCCTCGATTTTTGTGCAAAAATTTAATGCTGTCTGTACAGCAGTACGGCCCTCGTTTTATGTGCCAAAAATATTCTCGAAAACTGTGCAGTTGTTATCTCGATTTCTGTGCCAACATTGTGCCTCGGTTTCTGTGCAAACTATCCCTTGATTTCTGTGCATCCAGCCCTCAAAATCTGTGCACAAACAGTGCCTCGAAAACTGTGCAGATCCATACTGTACGGATCCGTACACCTTGAAAAATGTGCAACAATAAATGTTGTACCTTGCCTCGATTTCTATGCCTACAATAAATGCTAATCCGTACTGTCTTGGGATGTGTGCCCACAAAGAAAATTACTATCTAGAAAATCGTGCCACTTCTAGAAAATCATGCTACTATCTGCCTCCTCGATTTTTGTGCACTTTCTCTCCTTGGGATTCATGCCAATACCCTAGCTCACCTTCCTTCTCTCTCAGCTCTTCCTCTCTTCTCAAAAGATGTCAAGAATGAATGGGTTTTCCTCCCTCAACCCTTTTTGTCTAAACCCTAAGTGAGTTTTTAATCCAACGGTGAATATTGAATCTAATCCGATGGATGAGATTCAATGTGAGTGAAAATCCCTTTTATTTAATTCACATAAATAAAATCACTCACCCACTTAAGATTTATCAAAAAGTGACTTTAACTTTATAAAGTCTCATTAAGTAGCTTTTAATGTGAGGGTCACTTTTTCCCCCTTCTAAGTGACTTAGGCAAAAGTCACTAAGGGAACACTTCCCTAGGTACAAAACTAACACGATCTACATCCACCACATCCCAAAAATATCTATGTACATGTGATTTCTTGGTTGACCAATCTTCATGCCTTCTTTCGCCCTCCCCTGTGACTGAAGAACACCATTCAATAATAGTCTTTGCATCTCGGATGAGAGATACATTTGTGAACTTCATTTATTTCCTATGTAGTGCACTGTTGATGCATGCACCTTCTCCATGATGTTCTCCTTTTCCATGTTTCGATCTCAAAATAGTTCCAAATATGTGGCACCTTATGCCTTTTGTGGAGCATACACAACCATTGAAAGAAACGGATATTTTTTAATTTCCCTGCACAACCATCAGACCATTTACCCAATGTTGCTCCTTCTATATACTGTTATCCTTCATGTGATTGTAGAACATTTGAAATTTTTGTTGTACAAAATCCCAGTTGTGACACTTGTCATCACTTATGTAGAAGTGATACTCCTTCAATATAACCTTATTTTCTTCAGTACTATCTTCCCCCTATCTATAGGTGATATGGACCATTGTGTTGATCTGGTCTGAGTGATAGTATTGACTCAGAATCTCGTTTTTCGGTTGAAGGGTGTATTTTCCCACAAAATCGACCACTGATAAGATAGTCCCAATGGGAAGTGTATCCCTACACATTCTAATATGCTCATCTTGCGAATGAGCCACATGTACATGATTTACATACTATTGCGTCTTTTCAAAGAATCTCTCCATGAAGTCACAAACTGGTACCTGGCATATCAACAATAAAGACATATATTAGTAGATTGTTACATATTAAATTGCAATCTGAAGAAAAAACAGTATTCAAGAACTCATTACTAACCTCAGAAGTGACCAACTATATTTTTTTCTTTCATCCCATCCATCAATATCATACATGACATATTTGAATGACTGCAAGTTCACCTCCCACCTCCCAAGTTCATGCTCATCAGTCACACATATGCATTTTTCCAATAATGTCATTCCACCGCACACTTGACATGTGCCATCTAGACAATATTTTTGATCAAATGTGTAACCTTCTAGCCTATTGCACAATACTCTATGAATAAAGTCTCTTGATGACATTGGCGGAAATGTAGTTGAGCATTCCTACACAAGAGTGTTATGCAATACACACAATATATATGTGTGTGTGCGTGTCATGATAATAATTGTACTCAATGTGGTATCGACAACAACATGTGTTACTAGTTGTGTTTATTTTAACACACAATGGTTTTGATTTCTCAAAATATATTTGGCCCAAGACAAGTTCATTGTGTTAATGCCTAAATCTCTCATATAGTTATGTTTGTGTCATGTCAAGAAAATGTTTAATGTTGGGTTCACGATCCCTTGATCCCCTTCTCAATTTTAGTAGATCTTATTTGGTTGGAAGAAGGTCTAGTGTTGTCATGCCAAAAATATTGCACTAGTCGCTTTACTACGCCAATGAGCTTCATATGAGAGCATGGCAACTTGCCAATGAAGTCCCAGACATCTATTTGACCATTTTGAAGTTGCTCCCTTCTAACACAATACCTATTGAGTGTTTTGACATTCAAATTAATAAGCTTGGATGTAGGATTAAGAAGCTGAAGGACCCTAGTTCTTTTGTTCATGATTGTTTGTGACAACACACAACGAGCCACATTGTGATCCTTTGAATGATTTTTATTTCCAATTGTACCAATTAATGCATCTACTAAAATTTTAACAATATGATAACTTGGTTCATAACTGTTTATCACATTTACATTTAAATTTCTCCTAACAACTATCATACTCCTAGATTTTAATAATGATAAAAATAATTTACATTTATCTCCATCACATTTATAATCACAATAGTTAACAAGTATTTGTTGAGTTTGATATGAAATAACATCTTTAGATAGAGTACCTTCAAGCGAACCAATAAGACTTTCATCAATATGTATGCACTTTGGAGTTCCTCGTCGTGAACTTGATAATGGATGTAGGGGTGTTGGAGCTTAATCACCTAGTCGGTTTGGATTTTCAACAGTAGTTTCATGTCCTTGTGTCATTCTTTCTCTTGCGGAAGCTAAATGATGGCAATAGGACATCCTCTTGGATGATCTCAATGAAGTTGTCTTCTTCGAGCATATATTCGCTATGCAATGCCTATCTAACTTTGTCACTTGTATAACCACAACCTACCAGATCGTCCATTGTTTTAGGTGGCCTTGTTGTGCACATACATTTTACTCCTTGATCAGGGCCATGGGGTGCTTGTTCTTCAACTATTGTGTGCATCAAAGTCCCCTCAAGTGAATGATCTGGCCTTCTTTACTGTTGTGGATTGGTTGGAATAATCATGACATCCTATGCAACTAGAATTGGTTGAGTGTCCATAGAATGTCTTTGATTGGTCATGTCATTTCTTCTCTTTTCTATAATTTCTTCAAGGATATTTTCGGGGTAGCTTCTTCCTTGTGGATTTTATTTTTCGATTGCATATATTTCCCATGACCACAATGATCAATGATCTATGGTTCTCTTCAATTGGATATTCTCCAAGCTTAGTTTAGAGGTAGAGACAGAGGGGGATTGTTAAGGGGTTAGAGGAAGCGTACGAAGGGGGATTGTTAAGGGTTTAGAGGTAGAGACAGAGGGGGGTGTTAGGGGATTGGGCGTAAGTATGAGTTAGGGGGTGAGAGAGATATAGGGAGTTAGTAAGAGTTAGCGAGAGAGGGATAGAGAGAGATAGATAGATTGGGGGCTGGCAAGGGGTAGAGAGAGAGAGAGAGAGGTTTGGGGATGAGAAGGGTGATTAGGGAGAAATCGGGGTATAGGTGATGAGCATGAGTGTTTGGGTTAGAGAGAGAGAGAGAGGTAAAGGGATAAAGTTTAGGGGTTGGTAAAGGGTCATATGTAGAGATAGAGGGGGATTACCCCCTCCTCTCCATGCAGGGGAGAAAGAGTGTGAGAAAAGGGGTTAGTAAGGGTTAGGGAAATGAGGGGAGAGAGATAGATAGGGGTGTTAGGGTATTGTTAAGGGGTTAGAGGTAGTGACGCAGAGGGATTGTTAAGGGGTTAGAGGTAGAGACAGTGTGGGGTGTTAGGAGATTGGGGGTAAGTGGAGGAAGGGAGAAACAATGGGAGGGGGATTTAGTAAGGTTTAGGGAGTGGAGAGAGAGAGAGAGAGAGAGAGAGAGAGAGAGAGAGGAGGGGGTTCAATGGTAGGGGGATGCATATGGATGCATGTGTGTATGTGTGTGTGTGTGTGTGTGTGAGAGAGAGAGAGAGAGAGAAGAGGGTGCTAGTGGGTTGGGGGGTTGTTTTATATTAATGTGGGGGAATTTGGGAGTTGTAGGGGGGTGTATTGAAGGGGTTGGGGGGTTAGGGAAATAGGTAAACATAACGCGTACATGTTTCTATTAACACAAATGCATGTGCATTTTTTCTTAATAAAACACGCATGCACTTATGTTCACTAAAACACGTATGCAATATGCAACATCACAATTCTTCCACAATATTTAACATTACAATTTTGTTGCAATATTTAACATTACGCTTTTAACAATATATCTAACCTTACAACTATATTGTTTGGTTTGTTGAAAAAGATATTCAAAGGGAATGGAGGGTGGTAAGGGATTAGAGGTAGAACTAGAGGGGGGTTGTTAAAGGGTTAGAGGTAGATACATAGGGGGGTTAGTAAGAGTTAGATACAAGGGTAAGAGGTTGGGGATTAGTAGGTTATAGAGAGGAGGTGAAGAGAGATATTGGGGGTGGGGGTTAGGTTGTATTTTAAAATTTGTTTCCCACCCTTATCCCGTTTCATGGATTTTTGCTGACAACATTGTTTGGAGGTAGTTATATCACCCTTCAAGTGATAAATTATGCAGCCATTTTCCATTGTATTGTGTGCATCAAATTAGAAAAATTACAGTCTTTCAATGCATGGGAAACAACACGAAGATTGGATTTTGGGGGAAATAGCTTTGGAATATCTACTATATAAAGGTGTCTTTAAAAGAATGGAGCCAAATTATTAACTGAATACATAAAACCTCCTGCACAAGGTTGTAATGTAAGGTAATCTTTAGAAAGGGTTGACAATACCATAGTAGTTTAGGGTTTCATTTCCATTAACTTGGCTCAGTTACTAGTGGATGTAGGAAGAAAAAAATTTCGAGAGCCTTGTTCCCTACTGATATTCCCAAATTTAGCTACGAGGAAAATGCATTCTGGTGTAGATGGAAATATCTGATACAGTTGCAAAATCTATGTTGTTGGAAGAACGTACATACTTCAACAAAGGAGCGTTTTGTAGCTAACTTGAAATTCCCTTTCAATTCAGCAAAGAGATAAAAAAGTTCAATGTACATATTTTTAGGATGGCCTTTCAACCAACTAGATGACTCAATATAGGGAGAATACCATTTATGTGGGAAGAAAATCCTAGAATCCTCTCAGCCACCATATTTCCTCCTGTAATTCGTTCACCCAATGGAAAAGCTAATGTAATAGCCCATTTTTCAACATCTTTGTTCTACTCAACCCTACACTCGTGTTCCATAGGAAATTGTTGCCTCCACATCTAATAACTACATTTTGTCATCATAATTTGATCTTCTTCTTCTAAAAAATGCAGAATGAAGGATTCATTGCCATTGCTCCGAGAAGGTCTAAGGTCGGTTCTTGTAAAACAAAGTGTATAAATCCTGTTAAGATCCATATACATTCCATCTCATGAACTTAGAGCTTCTTTATATTAGACATAAAAAAATATTCATGATGAATACTATAGATTTGTTGTTTTACAACTTCAACCTTCTCGGGGAGTATGGGTAGAACGATAACCGTATTGGGAAGTTGACATACATAAATTTATTCGAGTTGTGTTGTGGATGGCCTGTCTTCTATTCATTCGGAATAATATATCAAATATTAACATTGAGAGGGGTTCAATGAATCTTATCCTATATCCGTTTATGAAAATGCAAGGTTGGATTGCAACTAAGAAAACAATCTTAAATCCAATACTTGTAATGAAAACAGTAATTTTCCATTCAAAACAAGAAAAAAACCCAAGGGTTATATATTTATACTAATATCTAATTTAATAAAAAGGCCGACACGCATATTGTTTTGGTTGTATTTTAAAATTTGTTTTCCACCCCTATCTTGTTTCGTGGATTTGTGTCAACAACATTGTTCGGAGCGATTTGTCTCACCCTTTCGGTTATAAATTCCACAGCCATTTTCCGTTGCATTGTGTCCATCAAATTAGAAAAAATACAACATTTATTGCCTTATGGCTATCCCCTTGAAGTCCTAGGTTGGTAATATTTGATGCCCTAAGTTGGCTATATTTGGAATCCGTGGAACACCCCCTCTCATTTTACCTCTAACACCTTACCAACCCCCAATGTCTCTCCTTTCACCTATATCTCTTTGTTTCTCTCTAACCCATTAACACCACCCCCTCCTCCACCGACCCATTTTATCTACCTCTAACCACTTACCACCTCCCAGCCCCCTTTTTCTACCTCTAACCCCTTACCCCCCCCCACCCCCACCCCCCTTTTTCTACTTCTAACTCGTTACCACCTCCCAACAACCTTTTTCTATCTCTAACCCCTTACCACCACGAATTTTTTTTAATATTATAATCATAAAAAAATAAAATTATACACCCCTTCGGCAAAAAAAATTATAATTTTACAAAATGCAAACGCGTTATGTAACTATAAAACACATGCGCGTTTGGTAAATATAAAACACATGTGTGTTGTGTTTTGGTGGGATTTAAAATTTAAATTTAAATAAAATGTGAGCACGTTACTTAGCACTATGCCCGAACCTCCACAGAAGCTAGCGTGGCATGTGTATTCCTACGTGTATGCTTTGGAATTTGCTTCGGATTGACCATGCTCATGCCTTGGAATATGATATACCATGGCTAATTGAGCATTGTATCCAATTTTTTAAGTGTGCTCGTGTTTAACCACTAGTTAAAGTATGCTACACACCATCATTTTTAATGAAATTTTAGACGCAGATAAAAAAAAATTCTGCAGATTCCAAATATGTAATTTTTAAAAATAATAAACATATTTTTCTATTTTTTTCTTATTTTTCTTGTGTCAGGACTCGTGAACATGTTTAAGGAAGAAGAAGCGTGGGATGAAAACATAGATAAAATGGTTTCAAGGGATTATATTAAACCCCACGCAAAAGATGAAGGAGATGAGAAGGGAATACAAGGTGAACAGTTAAATCCGCATATAACTACACCAGTAGTAAGAACACCTGTCAGAACACCCATAACTTAAGAACATGGTGAACCATCAAGTGTTGGTGGACAACAAGCAACAAGATCATAGGTAAGTAATGAATCAAATCCTACATTAACTTCATTAAGAAATAGAGTTAGAGGTCATAAGACTAGAAGTTTAAGAGAACTATATGAGAAAAATGAAGAAGTAGATCAAGTTTCAAATTTTACATTGATAGCATGTGATCCAGTCAATTTTGATGAGGTCGTTAAAGAGAATGTTTGGATAAAAGCAATGGATTAAGAAATTGATTCCATAGAAAGAAGTAATACTTGGGATCTTGTAGATTTTTTTGATAATAAAAATGGTATTGGTGTCAAATGGATTTATAAGGCTAAGTTAAATGATGATGGTAAAGTTGAAAAATACAAAGCAAGACTTGTAGCTCAGGTGTTTAGTCAACAATATGGTATTGATTATAATGAGAATTTTGCACATGTAGCCAGACTTGATACAATAAGGATGGTATTAGCTATTGCTGCTCATAATAAATGGTATGTGCATCAAATGGATGTAAAGTTTACATTTTTTAATGGATTTTTAGAAGAAGAGGTTTATATGAAACAACCTCTTGGATATGAAATTGATGGACAAGAAGAAAAGGTATACAGATTAATGAAAGCATTTTATGAATTGAAACAAGCACCAAGAGTATGGTACAACAAGATTGATGAGTATTTGAACAGTGAAGGACTCAGCAGAAGTCCAAGTGAGTCAACCTTGTATACAAAGGTAAACCAAGAAGTTAAAATACCGATTGTTTGTTTATATGTTGATGATTTGATCTTCACTAGATATCTTTCAGTAGATGAGTTTAAGACAACCATGACAAAAAAAATTGAGATGACTTATTTAGGAATGATGAAATATTTGCTTGGTATTAAGGTAACTCAATCCGAGTATTGTATTTTTATCAATCAATATAAGTATGCAAATGATGTATTGAAAAGATTCATAATGATGAATTGTAAGCCAGCTGTAACTCCAATTGCAACTGGCACAAAACTCAGTAAGGATGATGATGGATCAAAAGTTGATCCAAAGTTGTATAAGAGACTGGTAGGAATTCTTATGTACTTGACTGCAACAAGACTTGATATAGTGTTTGCAGTAAGTTTGATTTCGATATTTATAGAGTCTCCAAAGAACACCCACTGGGAAGACGGAAAGAGGATCCTGAGATATATTGTTGGAACAACAAATTTTTGTATCAAGTATACATGAAATTCAAATTTTAAGTTGATTGGATATACTGACACTGATTTTTTAGGTTCTACAGATGATAGAAAAAACACATCTGGATATGTATTCAGTTTTGGATCGGGATCAATAGCATGGGATTCAAAGAAGCATCCCATAGTGACATTATCCTCTGCTGAGACAGATTATGTTTCAGCAATAACAGCTACATGTAAAATTGTGTGGATGAGAACAACTCTTTTTGAGTTGCAGCGTGAACAATATGAACCAACTCATAGTTTTTGTGACAGTAAATCAACCATTGCATTATCAAGAAATCACGTCTTTCATAAAAGAAGTAAGCATATTGATACAAGGTATCAATTTATTCGAGAATTGATAAACAAGAATGAAACTGGTATGGGATTTTGCAGATCAAAAAATGAGTTTGAATACCTATTTACAAAACCTTCGGGGCAACAGTTGTTTGAGTTTCATAGAGAAAACATTGGGGTTTGTAACCTGTAACAATTGTTGATTAAGAGAAATCTAATGTCACAAAGTTTTGTTTTTTGGGTGAAATAATTAAGTGGGAGAATGTTGGAAGTTAATTAATTATTCCACCACTCAAATTGGTAACCGCTAAGATTTTGAAAAGCCTCCACTGCCACACCACTTTATCCATTCAATATTTGAAGAGCCAGTATTGCCTTCGCTTAGATTATTAAAGTTGTGAAGAGCCACTATCATTAACATACTTTGAATTTACAGAAGATGAAGAATAAATACCATCAATCGCATTCATCCACTGTATTTCTGAAAGGCCAACACAATCCTCATTTTTTCAGCCTGTATAATTTCAATGAGACAACGTATTTATTTCTACATAAATAGTTTTGTAATGAAGGGTCAATTAGCATTTAATGACTGATTATCTTGAAACACTATAAATACCCATCCTTGCAATCTTGATAGATATAGAGCAAATACAATTATCAGTTGAAGTTAAAAACATAGTTTTTACTCTGTATTTTTTGTTATGCTCTTTTCTTGAGTTTGTAACCTCATATTTATTTTGAAGTTATTTTGTTGTAGCAAGTTAAGAGATCAAAGTTTATTTTGTGAGTATAGATGTATTAAATATGGTTGACTTCTGAAACATAGTATTAGACTAAGTTTTATGAACGCAGGGGTCATCAAAATGAAGATAAATTACTTGCTAAAACAGTCATGTAGAATACAGTTTGTTGAAATAGTTATATAGAATATAGTTTGTTGAAACAGTTGTAGAACTTTTTTTTCTTGTTGAAAGTTGTCTTGTAGGTGATAGTTTCTGAGTTTAGTAATTTGTGTGTGTTGATGTGAGTAAAAGCAACACTCCCTTTCCTTCCCACAAGAGAAGTGGCCTCGATAGAAATCTAACTCCAACCTCTGCATATTGCATATTGATTTTATTGAACTGTGGAAGAAGCGATGTTGAAAGGCATAGTCTTTTAATTTGTCTTTGCACTTTACAATTTATGTACATATATCTATTTTCTATTTGGCATAGAATGATGAAGGGAAACACAATCTCTTATTGTTTTATTGTTAACCTCTTACCTTCCTTGGATTCAACTATTGTGGATCTAGAGGCACAACCTCTTAGATGATCGAGTTGCATATTTATTTTATTACTTATCCACTATCGTGGAATGAAAGGCTGGGGCGCAGTCCTCATTGTAATTGGTTTGAGTTGTTCTGTTTGGATATATGTATATATACGGAGAAGGTAGGCTGCAACCCTCACAATGGTCGGTTTCATTGTTATTTAATTGCATAGTGGAAAAATTAGTAGGTTGTCCCTTTTATACTAATTATCATTTTATTGTTGGATTTCATTTATCCATAAAGCATTTCTGCTCTTGACTTTTATATGTTTCTACCATTTATATCCTCTATGTGGTTATAGTGACATAACATATGCATTAACTGGAAGAAGGGCGTAAGCCCCTTCGTTTAGTAAATGGTTTTTGCATTGATTTTCTTGTAGCTATAAGGGGGGCACAACCCTAGTATCACCTATATGTGTCCATACTTAAGATGGTAAAAGTGAGAATGACCCTCTTGCCCTTGTGTACTGTTCATATTATTGATTGGAAGTTACATAAACTATATATTTTATAGTATGGTTGAGTTGAAAATAGGAATGGTCCTTTTGCTATTTATATTTGCGCATTATCATTTGACCAATGAGGAGTGCAAAGCCCTTCAGGTTGTGAAGTAAGGAATTTAAACATATATTTACCAATGGATCTTTCACCGGTGAAAAGGATGTCTCTTGAAGGGTGAAAGAATAAAAATGTTTAGTTACATATTGGTTTTTTGTCACTCTAATAATGGTTAGGATAGACTCTGTTCTAGATTGTGGGGTCGAGGGAAGAAAATCCTTAATACTTTTGTGTTAGTTAATAACAAATCATAAATACTTATATAAGATATTTAAGGTTGGTGAATAATTAAAGACTAGTGTAGTTTGAAGTGTTATAAGAGAGTGAGAGGCTTTGGGTAAAGTAATTCTGTGTTTTAGTTGATTGGTTGTCGGGCCGACAGCCTTGAAACATATGCCAAGCAAAGGATAGAATGATTGGGTGGAAAGCATTTATGTAAACATATAAGTGTTTTTCCAATATAATCTCTTTAATGTTATTAAGTCTAAGAAAATATTATGTTGGGTTAAATTAGTGTTATTGCGAATGTATATTATTCTTTTATGTCATCTAGTTGAAAATGTTATCCTTATATCTTAATGGTTATGAGAAAATAGTGGAATCAATATGAAATGAATGGCTGGGAATGCCCTAACAAGTATTGAATAATTAAATTTTTACTAATAAATATTCTCTTAATTAGACCTTAATGGTTATGAGAAAATAGTGGAATCAATATGAAATGAATGGCTGGGGAATGTGACGCAAGGCGCCTTACCAGAATAAGGTTCTTGCTTAACAATACACACGGCACATACCACAATGCTTACACGAACAAGGTGTAAAACAAGATGCCAGAATTGGCTTATATTACTTCTCTGAATTCGGTTACAATGCGGAATAACTGAAAACAAATAACTAACTACACTCGGCCTCAACCGTTACAATTCAGAAGTAACTGTGGTGTGTTCTCTCTGTGTGTTGACCTCAACCTCTCCTGGTTCACTGCAGAATGTTGAGCTATGGCTCGATCTCAAATCTCTTTTATCAGTCTGTGTGACTCTTCTTTTGTCCTCACAACTTCAGACTCTACTCTCTCTGATGGGGTTGATCAAAATATCCTTCAATTGGTTATCCTCCTCCATCTTCTACCCTGTGGCTGTTGTTCCTGAGATTACTGCAATCCCTAAGACATGCATCCTCCTCTCCGCTGATCCTTCCAAATCCTACAGACCTGCAACTGTCAGCTCCCAGTCGTGCTGCATAGCCTCTGTACATGACAACATCTGTCCTGTCCTTCACCTACTTGCAATAACTGTATTAACTTCTTCAGCAACCCCAAATGGCTACTTGGTACAATCCTCTTGACTTTTTGCTCCTTCAACCCTGCTACAATAGTCGGTCACATCTCGACCTTTCTGTCAGCTCACTTTCTTGTCTCCTGCGGTTCGCCAGTCCTCCCCTTCCTCCGCGCTTGGTTCTGCCAAACTTGTGAGGTCGTAGTTCGACCACTTGTCGACTACCCGACATCTCGCTTCACCTGTCATTCATCGACCATAACATGTCGACTACCCGACATCTCGCTTCACCTATCATTCGTCGACCATAACATGTCGACTACCTGACATCTCACTTCACCTATCATTCGTCGACCATAACATGTCGACTCTCGACCCATCACATCATTCGTTGCGCGCTGCTCTAGTCGATCGCATACCGACTGCTCCTACTCGACTTGTTGACTTCGATAAGTCAACCTGCTCTCCGCACCAAGGGTCATCGACACTCCCGCTGGTCGGCTCCCTTATGTCGATCAACTTCGACGGATCTGCCCAGGCCCCGATGCTCCTGCATCATCAGAATGTCCCTAATGTCCCTAACAAGTATTGAATAATTAAATTGTTACTAATAAATATTCTCTTAATTAGACCTTAATTGCAGAAGGAAAGTTGTATTAAGAAAGTTGTTTAAACACCTCTAATTTTAAATATTGTTACAAATCAAATTAATTAAAAAAAAAACATAAAGGAAGAGAAATAATAAATATAAAGATAAAAACGACAATGGCATCATTCAAAACCTTCTCTATTAAGTAGGAAACCATATCATGGCCCAACCAAATCATCCATTGCATGTATAGACAGGAAATTTATTATAGAATAATTGTACCGTAGAGGCTAGAGGTTGAACAACTACACCCTTACATAGTTACATTGTTTAAGATAGCCCACTTCTTAAGGGTTAGGGCATGTAAAGCACAATTCATTCCTAGATCCTAAATTTTTCTCGCACATGTAGGTTAAGACAGAGAAACTCCAGTGCTCGGAAAGGAAATCCTTCCATTGGCAGTTTATGAAGTTGAACCATTCTCCATATTTTCTAAAACTTGAGAGAGCAAAAAACACTATAGAAAATAAGTAGTAAATATAGAAAATAAGTAAATTCCAACTGTTTACATCTCTCGGCCACTCATTTTCAGTTCTGTCCGGGATCACTTGAAGTTGAGATGCAGGTAAACAGGTTCCCTCTCCTTCCATTCCAAGATATGCAGGTGAACAGGTTCCCTCTCCTTCGATTCCAAGAGCATCGTTTTCGGTCACTATGGGCGGGGGTTCTGGTTGTGTCGCCTACCTGAATATCTACAGGGTCCACGGATACGTTCAAACCCTAGACGTGATTTTGAATGTAGCGGAATTCTAAATAAAAAACATGACTCTAAATAAAATTAATGTTTAACTCTAGCATATTTTGAGTTTACTAATTCACAATATACTTTGATATATATATATATATATATATATAATTAATTTTTTTTCTTTTAATATTTCATGATCGCAATAAACTCTTCATCTCTCTACTTAAAACAAGGACAAATGTAGGATAGGAGGAAGCAACCTGCACATAATTCAACTCTGAACTCTGTCATGGGTGATGTTGGAAAGTTAACGAGACAGTAAATAAAACCCCACTTACAGTAAAATTTAAAATAAAATCCACTACATTAGACACCTAAAATTACGAAAACTATATGACTTTTATCCCACCATAAGAACATTAAAGTGTATAACATAGATGAACGAAATAAATTCATACCAAAAAGTCATCATCGACGAGGGGCTGACTCATTCCTGCATGTGGGACAATTGATTTTATGAGTGAACCATTGGAGAATGCAATTTGAATGAAAGACATGTTTGCATTCCAATTGTTTTGCAGTCTCTCCATTCCTAAACGTTTCGTAACAAACTGCGCACACCACCTCTTCATCATTCCCATTCTCCTCCCCGCGAATTATCACCTCGGGCAACCCATCCACTACTACACGAGGACTTATATTTACTTCATTAATGTTATAATTGCCAATTTTGATATGTTCAGGTCGGAATTTGAAGCTATAGGTATACACCTGTAGATGTTGCAATATCTGACTCCAACTGAATCTGGAATTCCATATAATCTGGATGGAGCGTCGGAATCCATTCTCGAGTTGGCGATAATCGTCTATGAATCGAATTACAATTATATTCTCTGGCAACCTAAATGTTGCGAGATAGTCGTCAGTCACATTTTCATTAATTTGAGGTATTATGACGCGACTTACGAACTCTCCCCGCCATCCGTCATGTAATCCACGTAGATCAACATTTTCTGATAAATTCTGTAATCCATTATGATTGACAACCACGCTGGACACCATTTGTTGTGTAGCATCTTGATCTTCAATTCTGTTCGTTTCAGTGGTTGTGGCGGCCACGACTGAGTTTGAAATAACGTGTAGGTCGCCTTCGACATCTCTCATAACATTGCGAACTAGGTCTATGTAATATTCCCTCTCGATGTAATATTCCATTATTTCGAATAGCAGAACTCAAGTATTCTTGTAGAAAATCGGACCTTCAAAAGTTCAGCTAATCGCCACGTGATAGTGCTTATAACTTCTTATTGATTTAGTGTTAATAATACGTTTAAATATGTTTCACCTATATTCTCTTTTAGCTTTCTGGGAAGCATCAGTTTTGAAGCCGACATATTGTTATGGACAATCAATTTTCACGCCGACACATTGTTAAATTAAATTGATTATAATCCATCCTAATTGATTGATCCAAAGCATTTACTAGGTGAGAAACTTACACCATTTTTTTTATCTCTTCGAGCACTCTTAACCACTCTTCCCATTCAACCACATAATTTCACCATTAATTCTCAAAACTATTTTATTCATTAAACTACACGATATTTCTAGTGGCAGCAACAGTTTTCATGCAAACACATTGTTATTGAGCATCGCATTTGCTCTTTGGCATGCAAACACTTTAATTAGGGTTAAATCCTTTCGAGTCATTAAGGGAGGATCTAACATCCCCATTTTGACCCCATTATATTAAAATCTAAATGATGTAATATTGTTATAAAATCGTGGTGAGGAGCTCAAGGCCAAGGCCCCACCATCGATTTATTGATGCATATGGTTTACGTGCTAGCCATGCACAATGAAATTTCGAATACCATGTAAATATGCATTTTAATAAAAAAAATACCCACAACTAGCTATGCAATGCAACAAGAGATGGAGGCATGATTTTACAAGGAATTGGCAGGGAAATATTCAAACCCTTGGAGTCAATTAAGTCAAGCCAAGTGTCAATGAGAGAACCCATCAAACCCTCAACAACCCATGTTGACTTTTGTACCCAATCATTCATTTCTCCCAAGAGTTGGTTGAGGTAGTTAATGCTTTGGGAATAGAGAGGTATGGCTGTCCAAATTCGAGTATGGGCAAGCCACCCTTCATGGAAAAAGTGTTTGGCTTCCTTAGCAAGAAAACAACCATGAATTGCTCTCCAAACCATTAACCATGAACCAGCTTTACTCTCCCATGAGTTTGGAGCTACTTAGGCATTTTTATCCATAGATTGTTGGAAATATGGAATGTGGTTGTCATTGATGTCAAAAGAATCTCAGAAATGACGAAGTAATAACCAAGGACATGATGACAAGAGTGAACTAAGTGAAAGTCAAAGGATGGCATGTATGATGATGTGGCATGGTTGGTACTAAAGACATGGCATATATGGTGATGTGGCATGTGTGATGAGGCCGAAAAAACACATGATGGTGTTCTAGAGTTATCAGGAAGTCATTATAGCAATCTGACATCACTTTGGAAAAATATGGCAATTTGGTGAAAAACAAGAAAATGACTAATTATGGGAATTTAGTAAAATATTGGCTTAAGGAAATGCCCGTCATAATCTCTAGGAGAATATAAATGCCCGCACCATAGGGCGGTCCTGTAGATTTGTGTTTTTCCTACATCACCATGTCTTCAGTTTGGCCTGAAAGCACCTGAGGGAAAAGTTATGAGCAAACCAAAATAGTGTTTAGCAAGCAAAAATGACTAAAACACCTCAGAAAGATGCCCGCCATAATTTATGGGTGAGAGTAAATGCCCGCAACACACGGGGTCTTGTAGTGTGTTGGATTGTCTATCCAACCATGGCTTTAATTTTCCTTGAGCATTTCTGGAGAAAAATTATGGATCTGCCAAAAGGGGGTTCCAGAATAAGTTTTGGAGAAAATCCTGAAATTAACTGTGTTATAACTGGTAATAAAAGGTCATTTGGAAATGCCCTCCACGTGTCACTCCTGTGCCCAAAAATTCATCTGATAACATGAGTTTGTTCCTTGTATATCTGTCTATCCATCCATGTCTTTAGTTCTCTTTTTGGTGATCACATGTGCAAGGAATACACCTGTCAAAATGAGAAGAATTATGCTTGCACGGTGAGAAAAATCAGATACGGGAAATTAAGAGGCAGTTTTGAAATGCATGCCAGAGGCTGTGGTGGATTCAATAAATTCATCCGAGAGTTTGAGTCTGTTCTTTGATGAATTTTCCATCTGTCCATGGCTTCATATTTTCATCTAGGTGTCACACGTGTGAAATATAAATTTGCCAAATAAGGAAAAAGTATGTTTTCGCTGTTTGAATTTTAATAACAAGAAGTATGCAAGGCCACTTTGAAATGCACACCAAAGGTTGTTCTTGTGCAAATAAATTTGTCCAAAGGAATGAGATTGTTATTTGGTGATCAGTCCATCCAACCATGGGTCTAGCTTCTTTTTTTATGGTCACACATGTGAACAATAGATATGCCAAGTTGAGGAAAAATCAATTTTGGATGATAGAAAGTGTGAAAATATGCCCACTTCAAAAAAATTGTCTTTTGGAAATGCACGCTAGTTGGTGCCCTTGGGAAAATCATTTTTTCTGATGACATGGGTTTGTTCATTGATGTATTGTCTGTATGGTCATGGATTCAGTCTTCCTTCTGATATCCACATGTGTGAATAAGGACCCTGTCAAGTTAGTAAAACATCAAGTATGTCTTAAAGAGAAAAATTATGCTTGAATTAGCTAAATAAGTATACCTACAACAATAAAAAGAAAATAATGCTATGTGGAACTGTTTGAGACCAGACTTGTTGAGTTTGGAAAATACTTCTGTTAAAATTGGCAATAATGTAGGCAGAAGTTTCAAAATGAAGATTAAAGGAAGGTTGCTGGCAGAGAATATGCTACCAGAATATAAACTAAATTTTTAAATGATTATTAATAAACAGAAATAAGATGATGCCCCAGGAAACTATTTTAGAGATATAATTTTTGTGAAGATATAAAACAAAGTTTTATTTTATAATAACCTACAGGAAGTTAAACAAAAAATATATACACAAATAATAGGAGATAGAAATGTATATATAATAAAAAAAAGGAGTAGCTATAGGAATGACGTAAAAGAAATTTCTGAAGGCACGCTACAAGAAATAATAAACAATAAATAGAGTTTATTATTTAAAGAAGATACAGAAATTAAAAACAGAATTAATGAAGCTCGCAGGCTATAAACATGTCCATCAAAACCAGCATATGAATGATCGGTGTATGGCAGTTTCCAGAAATCATTTAAACTGATATATGCATGTTAATTTGGGGAAGATCTTACCAAGCGTTAAGAAGAAAGCGAACAAGATTAAAAGAATCTAGAAGAGGCCCACTGGCTGGAGATGGAAGGGATCGTAAGCTTGAAGATGATACATGAAGATTAATTAATTAAAAACTGAGATAAAACATAATGTTAAAAGGAAAATAAAAAACAGAGTTTTAATTAATTAAAACAAACAGAGTTATAACCATGAAGATTCGAAGAGTCATGAACACAAAGGGTGTGATGCAATTTTAAAAGGGCATGATTATCCAGATTGAAGAGACACGAATGAATCCAAAGAGATATGTTCTTTGCAAGGACATATTTTCAGAGAATATATAAACTAAAGATCAAAATAAAAGAAAGTGTCTCTGTGGGTAAATCTTGAATTTGAAAAGTAGAAGGAAGAACTCCCAGGTCGGAACAACAATATGATGAGATAAAGAATGTCTCTCGGGTTCATATAGAAGAAAAAGGCAGAATAGCCAAAGACTAATAAACATATCCAGAATTATAAGAGAAAGTTCTGAAAAACTTGAGAAGGGTATGTTGAGTGTTGACATGAAGAATTGAAGCAATATAGATCTTAGAAAAGCATGGATACCAGAGTGTGCTTCTATGGCTGAGATAAGAAGCAGAGTGAAGACCAAAGGCAGATAAGAGAATAAACAGAAGTATAAATCTGGAGTAGCTTTGTTGATTAGAGGCAAAGGCCAGGGAGTGCACAGTCAAGCAAAAGAAGAGAGCAGAATAAAAGACAAAGACAAACAAAGTAAAAGGACAGTGAAGATCCTTATAGCAGCAAGGTAGAGATCAAGTGAAGACAGTACGAGACAAAAGTTGTAGAAGACCTGAGAAGTATTATTTATAACAAGCAAGGGCATTAGGGTGGTGCTAGGGTAGGCTACATGCCTGCAAGGCGGTTCTTGGCCTCCTTCCAGCAGTGGATGGAAAATCAGGGTATTGGTGTATCCTTATCTGCAGGTGCAGGCAGAAACTAGTGTGTGGGTGAATCCTTCAGTGGTGGCTGAGAAACTCCGGGATTGGTGTCTCCAGCAAGTTGTTGCTTGCAAAACTTATTGTAAACATAATTTTGCAGTAAAGAAAGTGTTGGTGGTTTACCCAATTGGGGTTCCACGATAAATTATGTGTTTTTGTGTATCTTGTTGATTCCATGTTTTGATTAAATCTTAATAAGTGGTTAAAAGGTAAAAATTTAACAATAATGATTTGCCCCTCCCCTCTCAGTATTGACCAATATAGCATCATGGATTTCCTGTGTTTTCCTTCATCTTTCAAGCTGGGAAAGGAGTTTTTGTTTTGGGTACCAATGGGGAAGAGAACAGGTCAATTTGGGATTGTAATGGGGTTGTTTTGGCCATTTGAAATAACTTGTGGAAGAAATCTAGTTTCTCCCTATCACCTACCCAAATTTTGAGAATTTTTATTTTATTTGCAAAATACTTTACGTTAAATTATAATTATAAAGTTTTGTAACTATGACCAAGTTTGGTCAAGGATGATTGTAATTACTGATTATTATTATTAAATAAATTAAAATAGGAGACAAACACCCAAGGGAACTGTTAATTGAGTGTTCACTGACCCACTAGGAGGAATGGAAGCTGTTAGAATGCATGGGTCAGATGACAGCATTTGCACTCCACCACTAGCTGTTTGTTATGGGACAACTACCCCTAAATTTGTAGCATTATCCCCCAGGTGGGTGGAAGAGAGCAGTCAGCTCATTAATGGTCAGTTAACCACTAAAAGGCCTAGGCATCCTAGATAAGGCAATTCTAATTGAGCAGGAAGCTCCTAGAATATTTTCTGTAGAAATATTCCTCAAGTGTATCAGGTGATCACTGAGATATTCGAATAGGGAGGCTAAAGTGTGAGTGCAATTATGAGTCTGCTAGTTATTTTGAGAAGGAAAACCAGAGGTGCTAGTGCAAGTTTCTTTGACTGTTGAGTCTTTATGACTGGATAATCTATATTCTACTGCAAGTTGATGAACTAAGGCTTCTATAGACTCTTCTTCCTAGTGGTTCACTGAATAGGCTCGGGGGTCCTAAGGCAAGTAACTTGGTTGTCTTCAGGAATAGGTTGGGCGGAACAGGTTCCTTGGGCTATTTGTTTCTCCTACAGTCAACCCGGTTCTCTTGTTCTGACTTTTTGTTTACAGTTAACTGTTTCCTGCATGGTAGAATTATTATTTACAGTTATACAGAAGAAAATATTATATTTATTTATTTAAAAATGATATGTTTTAAGAATAATTAACTAATATAAATGAATGATTAAATTCTTTTCTGTATTTTTCCCATACTGATATCTGTATAGTACTCTAGTACAGAAAAGTAAAATTAATAGAGATGAGAGATAGGCAGAATGTCATTTGAATGAAAAGATGAACACAGTAGTAATTCGTGTTAAATTCTGTCATTTCAATCATAATTTAAAATGCAGGAAATAGTACAGCTTAGTATAAACAAAAGTATAGCATTTCCTCTATTTCTTAAATAAAAGAAAAACACATTTTATTTCTGCACAGATCTATATTTTCCATTTCAACTCCATCTATTTCAGATAGTAAAATTATGCATTTCAATATTATAAATTCAATGTATTCAAGCATTTATATTCTAGAAATATATAGCAGATGCAAAACTATTATCTATAACAGAGTGTTACTTACAATTGATAAGTAAACACTTATTATTATTTCATCTCTAGTTATCACTATTCCATTTTTCTCATATCTTTTAACACAAATGCTTTCACTATAGAATCAAAACCCTAAGATTTTACATACCCTATATTTTAAACATTTATTTAGTACACACTTCAATAAACCTCTTATCAAGCCACTCATGGAAACAACAAACAATTATTTCTGAAGTTATAGCAGACATATTTTTCCAAACCCTAGACAATATTACTTTTAACCTTACTATCTTTTATTCATGTCATGTCGAGATCACCAACAAGACACTTAATATCACTTAGCGGAAAGTACGAATTTAGTATCGATGTCTAAATAGTTTACAACCCTAACAAGAAACATACACAGTGTTGAAACAATTACATGCACAAGTCAAGACCTAGTTCTCGGGCTTGAATTCTCAATACAAGCATGGTTGCCAACAAAGCCTATAGGGTAGGGTTTCACTCATTGAAACAAGATCGAACCTTGTGGCATTGCCATTTCAAAACATACGAAGACCAAACTTTACCAAATCATTATTTTAAACTTGAATTCCAAAAACGATATGAAGCACAGATCTCTCTAGCAACAGACAAGCAACTAACTACTCTCGACCTAAGACAACATTCATCGTTCGAAATGAAATCAACAATTATACAAATGATTTCTCAATCATTATTTAAACAAAACATTTCAATACAAGATGAGCCATTCTCTTATAGAGGTAAGTGAACCCTCGTCTCTTGGTTTCACATTCAACAGTATAATAAAAATCTTTGAGAGTTTACATTGTGGACCTTTCAATGTTCCAAATCTACACAGGGTTTTTCCCTTAAACAACCAAAATCACAAAACAAGTTCAAGACGACGCAGCATTCATTACAAAGCCGAATAGCAACTTAACCACTTAGGGTTATCCTCTTTACAGTATTGTTCAAAATAAAGCATTGAACTCGTCCAATACTCCAAACAGGGTTGTATATTTCCAACTCTCGTCACATAGTAATCATCAGCTAAACTGTTCCAAAGGCCCCTACGAGGTTTCAAGAACCACCGAGGCTTACCAAGAATTAGTTGTAGCATCCCCATTCCTAATATTATGCATAGAAACCTTCCAACAAAATAGTACCTGCCAGTCACAGTTTGCAAAGGATTAAAAACAAGAAAACATAGATATAAAGTAAGTATCACAGTATTATTGTTATTATCATGAAAACCTACCTTAGTGTCAAAGCTCTTAAACTTGGACACCCCACACCAACAGAATGACGAATGCCTGATAGCAGTTGCAGTAAACACGAGTTCAAACTCTGAAGACGATTTCATAAATTGGAGAATCGAACCCTAGATCGAATTACACTCAACAAACTGACAGAAGAACCTCACATCTACAATGGTTGTATCGTGGCTCTATTGCACAAGATTAAAGACCTGTAACATATAAACTTCCTCTCGCATGTCTAAGGTTCGAAACCGAGGAAGGAGTCCTCCTCATAGTGTGAAGAACCTGCAATAATTAATTAATGCAAATACATGAGATATCAGAAATAATAGAACTCGGAATCACTTTTATATTGATCACGGGCCACTTCGACGGGGAAACCTCCTTTGAGCAAGCTCAATACAATTAACTTCACGGTGCCTTCATAGGCCTCAACACACACTTATATACTAAGTCTAGACGCCAATACCATGGGTCAATACCAGGTGTTAATACAAACCATGGGCCAATATAAAATATGGATCAAAACTATGGACGACTTACAAAGCATATGCGCCAACAACAATAACACAAACTATTGATCAACAAATACTACGAGATGACTTACAAAGCATATGTGTCCAACAACAATATACTAACAAAGTAAAGACATGGGTTCCTAACACATAGCAAACTCTAAACCCTACATTGCAGCCACACTGTCGGCCCTTCTACCTTACCACTAAATGCAAAATGAAGATAGGAAAACAAATTCTCATTACTTACCAATGCAAGACTAGGGTTTCATTCCTACCCCTAGATCTTGTATAGATCAACGCTGGATTAGCTACCAGTCGAGCATGTTGATATTCGAGTGATCATTGCAATCAATACACATTGATTGTTGCATCTACCAAGTTTCCAAGTTAGCAGACCGAGAGCTAGTACATGGCACAGTTCAACAATTTTTGGTGCTTATTGTAAACTCAATCACGTGAAGACCATCCACCTACATGTCCACCTCACATAACATATAGGTGACATTAATCCTCGGACCTGTCATTGCCAGTTCGAAAGCATACCAAGTACCAAACTTAATACCCTATCACGATCAAAATCATTGTATAGTTAGTTTCATAGTTTACATTTTATATAGTTTTTAAGGTTCGTTTTAAGCATCGTAACAATAGTATTATATCACAATGTATTACGTGAATGCATAGTCAATATAGAATATTTATATTTCATTCCTATAGTATATGTATAGTCACATAAGGTAAAGTTTATATGGTTTCATGCATTAGCTATATATTGCCAAATCAATTGAGAAGAGTAAGATTATAGGTATAGTTTACGTGCACAATATAATGTTAATTCATAGCATAAGCACCATATTCACAATATATTTCATATGTTAGCCATGTATTGCAAAGTGCAATGATAAATGTGAGACTATAGGTATAGTTTAAGTGGTGTTGATACACACTATAATGCTAAGTTCATAGCATAAGTACTATAATCACTATATATTTCATATATTAACTATGTAATGTTAATCAAATGATAAATGCGGGAATTTTACAACTCCTAGAAATACTCCCAATGCTACCAGGACTAATGACCAAAAGGCACCTATCAAATTTTTTGAGTGTCAAGGTCATCATTATGCTTCAGAATGCCCCAAGAGGAAGCGGACATCTAACAAAATTCATTCCATACAGACTGAACCTACTGTGGGAGACTTGGCAAGGGAGATGCCCAGAATTAATGCAGCTCTAGACAACAGGCAAGCAGAGCATCAATTCTCTATGGTAGAGATTGAAGTTATGCTACAAAACCACCCTGATACCATTTTGATTGATCCAGGTGATAGCCTAAGTTATATATCACCAGATGTTGTAGAAAGTTTTAATTTGAAAACAGAAAAATTCAACAAATCCTTGTTAGTTATACTAGCAACAGGAACAAAAAGAAAAGTATCTGATTTTATTGGAAGTTGTGTTTTATCTATGAATCAGTTAAAGACAAAAACCAAGATGAATGTTTTACCTTTAGGATCCTATGATATCTTAATTAGAATGGACTGGTTAGAAGCCCATCATGTCATTCTGAATTGTTATGAGAAAAGTTTTACTTGTTTAAATGATGAAGGAGAAATAGTAGAAGTAAAAGGTATTCCAAGAAAGACATCACTTAGATAGATTTCAACTATGCAAGTAAAGAGAGTAGTTAGAAAAGGATGTCAAATGTTTGCAGTGAATGTAGTGAATGATGAGTTGATTACTAAAGAGGACAAAATGAAACTAGAAGATATGCATGTCCTAAAAGATTTCCAAGATGTTTTTCTTGAAGAGATTCCAGGATTACCCCCTAAGAGAGACCTAGATTTTACCATCGAGTTAATAACGAGAGCGGTACCAAATTCTAAAGCTCCATATAGGATGAATATACTGGAATTAAATGAGTTGAAATCACAATTGAAGGAACTGATTGATAAAACTATATAAGACCTAGCATGTCCCCTTTGGGAGCACCTGTTATATTTGTTAAGAAGAAAGATGGCACTCTAAGACTCTGCATAGATTATCGTTAGTTGAATAAGATGACAATCAAGAATCGATATCCATTGCCCCGCATAGATGATCTATTTGATTAGCTGCGTGGATCAACGATATTTTCAAAGATTGATTTAAGGTCAGTATATCATCAAGTTCGTGTGAAGGATAATGATATTTTTAAAAGAGCCTTTAGAACTCGATATGGACATTATGAGTTCGTAGTCATGCCATTTGGGTTGACTAATGCCCCGGTTGTATTTATGTGTTTAATGAACAATATTCTACACAAATACTTGGATAAGTTTGCTATTGTGTTCATAGATGACATTCTAGTGTATTCTAAAAGTAAAGAAGAACATGACAAACATCTATGTATTATTTTACAAGTTTTGAGATATCATCAGTTATATGCTAAGTTTAGTAAGTGTGACTTTCACAGGGATAAGATTCAGTATTTAGGACACATAATTTCTAAAGAAGGAATCTCAGTTGATCCCGATAAGATAAAATCCAGTAATGAATCGCCGGTTCCTAAGGATGTGTCGGATGTATGATCATTTATGGGTATTACTGTATATTATAGAAAATTTATAGAAGGTTTTTCAAAAATTGCAAACCCCATAGCCTCCTTACAGAAGAAGGGGAAGAAATTTATATGGGATCAGAAATGTTCAGACAGTTTTAAGAAGTTAAAGGAATTACTAACCACAGCACCTATTCTGAGGATTGCAGATCCTAATAAGGATTTTATAGTATGCACCGATGCATGTAAAGATGGACTCGCATACCCAACTCTGTTTCGGGAACACTCAAAGAATGATTAAACAACATCGAGGACGATGTTGAGACTTAAGGGGGGGTGTATGTCACCTACCTAAATTTTGAGAATATTTATTTTATTTGCAAAATACTTTATGTTAAATTATAATTACAAAGTTTTGTAATTATGACCAAGTTTGGTCAAGGATGATTGTAATTAATGATTATTATTATTAAATAAATTAAAATAGGAGACAAACACCCAAGGGAATTGTTAAATGAGTGTTCAGTGACCCACTAGGAGGAATGGAAGCTATTAGAAGGCATGGGACAGATGGCAGCATTTGCACTCCACCACTAGCTGTTGGTTATGGGACAACTACTCCTAAATTTGTGGATTTATCCCCCAGGTGGGTGGAAGAGAGCAGTCGACTCATTAATGACTAGTTAACCACTAAAAGGCCTACGCATCCTAGATAAGGCAATTCGAATTGAGCAGGCAGCTCCTACAATATTTTCTGTAGAAATATTCCTCAAGTGTATCAGGGGATCACTGGGATATTCGAATAGGGAGGCTAAAGTGTGAGTGCAATTGTGAGTTTGCTAGTTATTCTGAGAAGGAAAATCAGTGGTGCTAGTGCTGGTCTCTTGGACTGCTGAGTCTTTATGGATGGATAATCTATATTCTACTGCAAGTTGATGAACTAAGGCTTCTACAGACTCTTCTTCCTAGTGGTTCAGTGAATAAGCTAGGGGGTCCTAAGGCAAGTAACTTGGTTGTCTTCAGGAATAGGTTGGGTGGAACAAGTTCCTTGGGATGTTTGTTTCATCTACATTCAACCAGGTTCTACTGTTCTAACTTTTTGTTTATAGTTAAATGTTTTCTGCATGGTAGGATTATTATTTACAGTTATATAGAAAAAAATATTCTATTTTCTTATTTAAAGAAGATATGTTTTAAGAATTATTAAGTAATATAAATGAATGATTAAATTCTTTTATGTATTTTTCCCATACGGTTATCTGTATAGTACTCTAGTACAGAAAAGTAAAATTAATAGAGATGAGTGATAAGCAAAATACCATTTGAATGAAAAGATGAACACAGTAGTATTTCTTGTTAAATGCTATCATTTCAATCATAAGTTAAAATGTAGGAAATAGTACAACATAGTATAAACAGAAGTATGGCATTTCCTCTATTTCTTAAATAAAAGAAAAACACATTTTATTTCTGCACAAATCTATATTTTCCATTTCAACTCCATCTATTTCAAATAGTAACAATATGCATTTCAATATTATAAATTCAATGTATTCAAGCATTTATATTCATGAAATATATAGCAGCTACAAAACTATTCTCTCTAACAGAGTGTTACTTACAATTGATAAGTAAACACTTATTATTATTTCATCACTAGTTATCACTATTCCATTTTTCTCATATCTTGAGTTGGTAGAGATTGCAATATTTTAACACAAATGCTTTCACTATAGAATCAAAACCCTAAGATTTTACATGCCCTAGATTTTAAACATGTATTTAGTACACAATTCAATAAACGTCTTATCAAGCTACTCATGGCAACAACAAACAGTTATTTTTTAAGTTATAGCAGACATATTTTTCAAACCCTAGACAATATTAATTTTAACCTTACTATCCTTTATTCATGGGGAGATCACCAACAAGACACTTAATGTCACTTAGCCGAAAGCACGAATTTGTTATCAATGTCTAAATAGCTTACAACCCTAACAAGAAACATACAAAGTGTTGAAACAATTACATGCACAAGTCAAGACCCAGTTCTCGGGCTTGAATTCTTAGTACAAGCATGGTTTCCAACAAAACTTACAGGGTAGGGTTTCACTCATTGAAACGAGATCGAACATTACCGCATTGCCATTTCAAAACATACGAAGACCAAACATTACCAAATCATTATTTTAAACTTGAATTCCAAAAATGATACGAAGCACAGGCCTATCTACCAATAGACAAGCAACTAACTACTCTCGACCTGAGACAACGTTCGTTGTTCGAAACCAAATCAATAGTTATACGAATGATTTCTCAACCATTATTTAAAAAAAACATTTCAATACAAGACGAGCCATTGTCTTACAGAGGTAAGTGAACCCTCGGCTCTTCATTTCACATTCAACAGTATAATAAAAATATGACAGAGTTTACATTGTGGACCTTTCAAGGTTCCAAATCTACACAAATTTTTTCCCTTAAACAACCAAAAGCACAAAAACAAGTTCAAGATGACGCAACATTCATTACAGAGCCGAAGAGAAACTTAACAACTGAGGGTTATCCTCTTTATAGTATTGTTCAAAATAAAACATTGAACTCTTCCAATACTCTGAACAGGGTCGCATATTTCCAACTCTCGTCACACAGTAATCATCAGCTAAACCGTGCCAAAGGAACCTATGAGGTTTCAAGAACCATCGAGGCTTACCAAGAAGTAATTGCAGCATCCCCATTCCAAATCTTATGAATAGAAACCTTCCAACGAAATGGTAACTACCAATCACAGTTTGCAAAGGATTAAAAACAAGAAAACGTAGATATAAAGTAAGTATCACAGTATTATTGTTATTATCATGAAAACCTACCTTAGTGTCGAAGCTCCTGAACTTGGACACCTCCAACCAACAGAATGACGAATGCCTAATAGCAGTTGCAGTAAACATGAGTTCAAACTCTGAAGACCATTTCATAAATTGGAGAATCGAACCCCGGATCGAATTACACTCAACAAACTAACAGAAGAACCTCCTCACATCTACAATGGTTGTATCGTGGCATTATTGCACAAGATTAAAGACCTGTAACATATAAACTTCCTCTCACAGGTCTAACGTTCAAAACCGAGGAAGGAGTCCTCCTCATAGAAAACTCTAAACCCTACATTGCAACAACACTGTCGGCCCTTCTACCTTACCACTAAACGCAAAATGAAGATAGGAAAACCAATTCTCATTACTTACTAATGCAAGACCAGGGTTTCATTCCAATCCCTAGATCTTGTAGAGATCAATGGTTTATTAGCTTCCAGTTGAGCACGTTGATATTCGAGCGATCATTGCAATCAATACACATTGATTATTGCATCTACCAAGTTGCCAAGTTAGCAGACCGAGAGCTAGTGCATGGCACAACTCAACAATTTTTTGTGCTTATTGTGAACTCAATCACGTGAAGACCATCCACCTACGCGTCCACTTCACATAAAAAATAGGTGACATTAATCCTCAAACCTGTCATTGCCAGTTCGAAAGCATACCAAGTACCAAACTTAATACCCTGTCATGATCAAAATCATTGTATTGTTAGTTTCATAGTTTACATTTTATATAGTTTCGAAGGTTTGTTTTAGGCATCGTAACAATAGTATTATATGCCAATGTATTACATGAATGCATAGTCAATTTAGAATATTTATATTTCATTCCTATAGTATATGTATAGTCACATAAGGTAAAGTTTATATGGTTTCATGCATTATCTATATAATGCCAAATCAATTGAGAAGAGTAAGATTATAGGTATAGTTTACATGCACAATATAATGTTAATTCATAGCATCAGCACCATATTCACAATATATTTCATATGTTAGCCATGTATTGCAAATTCCAATGATAAATGTGAGACTATAGGTACAGTTTAAGTGGTGTTGATACACACTATAATGCTAAGTTCATAGCATAAGTACTATAATCACTATATATTTCATATATTAACTATGTAATGTTAATCAAATAATAAATGCGGGACTTAGGATAGTCTAAAGTTGTGTTGATGCAAAAATATAATGATAGTTTCATTTGAAATAGTATAAACACTCTTTCCACAGGATTTCAAATAGAATTACAAATGAACATTGGTATCATTGCTTTGATATTAATAATAATAGTTATTTTAAGATGATTTTCCATAATAAATAATTATAGTAATGTAAAAACAAAAGGACAACGTGATTTTAATAACACTGAAGAGTTTGTAAGCCAGCACGTAAACTAGAATTTTAAACCAAATTATCCATACCTCCAGTAACTTGTTTTGCAAGGAAGTACTTAGTCTTTTTCATATTACTTCGACGTTGAATTGAAAGACACATGTACTCTTAACTCATGTTTTTCATAGAATTTCTTACCTGCGTTCTGCACATGGAAACAGGATTCAAATGTCTTAGCTAAACGTAGCTAAGTAAACCCCAGGGTACCTTGTAGGACCCCTTCGTCATCATACAAAACAAACTGTCAGCACATTACCAAGACAATTATAATAATACAAACCTATGTACAGCATGTAGTTACTTTTAGAATTTAAGCAGATCTGAAGATTGTATTCTTGTGTTATGATCATAAAATGCCTTTCGTTAAAGAGATTAGCATCCATTTAATCCGCAATAGAAATTACAACTAACATCTTATTTTATTTTTAGAAATTCGACGTGTCATCGTTATTAATTATCCTAGTTAAGAGATTTAATTATTTTATATGTTCTGCATTAACAACGATAATTATTGCTATTTTAAAAAAAAAAAAAAAAATTTGGTATTTTACGGGATGTTACACTCCCTGGGGACGAATTTCCCTTCCCACAGTTCGATTTGGGTGAGCCATGAATTGGGGAAAACCCATGGCCATCTTGTTTGTAAATTCCCTTGCTGGAAATGTGTATCCATGCCAGCTTTTGAGTTTCTATGTGTAAGAGAAGGTTGGGATTGAGATGGGTATCCATTGTTTTGGCTTGAACTTGAGTGCAAGCATCCAAGGTTCAATGTAGCTTGATAGACCCAGCTGTGGACTGGCTTGGATCAGATGAAATGGTTAATTGGCTTTGAATGAGCTTGAATGTCCCCTTTTCCTTGTAAGAATCATGCCCAACTCGGGGGTGGCAGCTGTGTTGAGAGAATTGATGAACAAAACTGGCCTATGGTTGGGTGGAACATTGCAGCGACATAGCTAGTTGTTTGGGACACTTGCACAATGAAGATAAGTGTTTTTTTGTCTATGTATTTACTACTGCAATGTTTAAATTGACGATTGTTTCAAGATGTTGTATGCATATGATATGTGTGTGGATGAGTTTAAATTCTGCTGTGCATTATTTTCTTAATTTGCATCTGCACAATTTAATTTATTTATGTGTATGAATCTAATGAATGGGCTGAGATTTATGAAAATCCCCATAGATTGGCATCATGTTCCCTTACTAGCATTGGGACCACGGGAGGGTACGCTACAGAGGATTGATGGCCTTTTAGAGTGATTTACATGGTTGTTAGAAATAAGGTGTGTGAAATTATATAAAAATATGGAAATTATAAATGGAGACTCTTTAAAATTAAAATAATCTTGATGTGTGAAGATGCATAGATTTCATTGTACTATTCTAAAACAAAGTTGTGTGTTGTTTAATGGGAAAACACAATATATATAAAGTAAGAGTGGGGATTTGTAGAGGTTTATTTAAGAAAGAAAAAACTATAATCCATCTTTTAATCCAAACTTTAATGAGAAATTTATACATAATTTTTTTTTCAATGTCTTTCCACTTTTAGAAGTGTTGAAGTATGCTAATTACTTTCACTATTTAGTTGGTTGATAGGTGAACAAGTGGTTAGACATTATGAGTTCCGAGGTTGACTTACTCAAACTCTATGTATTGAACCTTGACATGTAGGTCATTCTACATAAGTCTTTGGATTTGTATTTAAGCGATTCATAATGTAATAAAAAATATATGTGTGAGAGCAAGACAATCCACAGATTACATCTAAGAAATGCTCCCTAATGTTGTTGTATGTTTTAATTTTTCTTTGTTTCTGAAATTTAACATCGTATTAGCCTATGTGTTAGGTGTGATGATCGCTAGCAAGAATCGTTGACGTAAGAGCATGTGAGACGATGGTTGAAATAAATAATCGGTGAAAAACGATTTAAAACCTCTTTAGAGAGTGGAGGGCACATCGATCCATTAAATGGAAGATTGAACGAGAGTATTGGTTAAAGATCAGATTAAGTGCAAATATTATGCACTAAGGCAAGTTGATCGGGTAACATGACAGTAATTATGTTGATCCATCAACCAAATAATTTGAAGCGAATCAATGGTCGATATCACTTCTTCTCTAAATATTGAGGAATTTTAAGACTTCCTCTTGATGCCTATGAAAAATATGAAAGCAAATCAGAGACAAGTCCAAGAGGATGTTCAAGAAAACTCCTATATCACATTAGAGACAAGTCCAAGAGGACATTGGAGAAAATTCCAAGAGGATGCCAGAGAAAATTATGAGAGCATTTCAAATAAAAGTTTTAGAGGATGTCGAAGAAATCTCAGATAATGTCTGAAAGGATAGTGAAGAAAAGTCCCAAAGCTACCTAAGCTTCATTGTAATTTTTTGAGGAGGTGATAAGGAAGGAATTATGAAGCATTGAAGAGAACGAATTTGAATGCTAAATAACTATAAATGAAACAAGAATAACTAGAGAAAATAAGTACACAATCTGCACCATAACACAAGATATACAGTTGGAAAACATGGTATGGGGAAAAACCTAGCCACAAATGAGGGCTATCCCTTTCTCTTCATATGAAAATGAAAATACAAAGGAAATTGTACTCTCCGTCGATTTACTTATGAATCTATGGCTAGAATGGCTACTGAAGGATCTCATATCTCCTATGTTCTACTCTAATATCAACTCATGCGTTGTTTCCCATCTATGGAACAATACAATACATCAACCCCTTATTCTTCTAAAGGATTTGTATTTAAAATAGCCTGATAGACAACATTCTCCAAAAAATGAGATTTGATGTGGAATCCACTAAGTGCCACAATCATTAATTGGATAGGTCAACTTACAGGAGGGATAACTTCTTCATATAGACAACATTTGCGATGATTTTTAAACCATTGGAAATGTATCAATGTGAAGAATATGGAATCTTCTTGCACAATAAGATTTTAAAAAAATGACATTCAAGACCTCAAATGGTAGAGACATTGTTATGGAGCATCTCATTTGGTCTTTGGCATGCAGACACTTTAATTATCTTTGAATCCTTGTCCATCATCAAGGGAGGATTGATGGGTTTTTATTGTGATTCACATGGTTGTTAGAAATAAGGTGCATGAAATTAGATAAAAATAAATAAAAAATTATGAATCTTTAAAATTAGAACAACCTTGATGCTTCAAGAAACATAGATTTCAATGTAATATTCAAAGGCAAAGTTGTGTGCTATCTAATTGGAAAGGAAAATATTTATAAAGTAAGAGTGGGGATAACTAGATGTTTACTTAAGAGAAAAAAAATTAAACTAACTATAATCCATATTAAGAAAAAAATAGTAAATGATAAATTTATATCTATTTTTTTAATCTCTCCCCACTCTTAAAAGTGTTGATGTATGCTAATTATTGTCGCTAGTTAGTTGGTTGATAGGTCAATAAGTGCTTAATCATTACGAGTTTTGAGATTGACATAGTCAAACTTGATCCATTGAATTGAACCTAGACATTAGGTCGTTCTCGAGAAGTCTCCCAATATATATTTAAGCAGATCATGAAGTAATAAGAAATATATGTGTGAAAGAAAGACACTTCATAGAATACATGAAAGAAATGCTCCCTAGTTTGGTTGTATGCTTAAATGTGCATTTGCTTCTAAAATTTAGCATGGGATAAGAGCTATGCCTATGAAACTTTAACATGGTATCATGATTAAGATCCTAAAGACATCATAGAAGGATTAACATCCTAAATACATCAATGCAAGTGTAAGCCTCTTCAGAGATAGGAGAGTAGATATAGTAGATACGCCACTCTAGAGAAAAGAGGAGCATAGGCACTGAGATCTATGTGTGGGGTGCGAAGCTTGCTAGGAAGAATCATTGGCATAGGAGCTCGCAAGCCACTAGTTAAAATAAAGAATCCATGCGAATGATTTTAAAGCCTCTTCACAGAGTGGTTATCTAGGTATATGAGGGAATGAAATGAAAAGCAAAATTATGAAAACATAGAGATATAATGATACTCATTTTCCATTAATGAATGAAATATGTGTGCAACTGTAACAAAATGTAGAGTAAGATTAACTCGCTAGAATGGTGGAAGATTATAGTTGAGAATAGATGTGACAACTATGCACATTCTTAGGAACTGAGTTACAATGACACCCAAGGGTACTTTTAAACATAAATCATGAATGGAAAAAACCTAAAAATTCAAAACCCTAACCCCAAAAGACAAAACACCAAAATTCTTGTGGGCCCTGTTATGGTTAGTTGATATGTTAACTTCCTAAGGCGTAAATTTTGTATTTGATCATCATTTAAGGTTCTTGGTAGGCTGTTGAAATGGTGTAGTTGAGTAGAAAACATCTTGAATGTATTGGTACATGCCATGGGATATATAATGGGTGTTATTGTCCCCAAAAAATGTCATTTAAGGCCTAAAAACGACACCGATAGTGCGAGACGTAAAAAAATCATAAAATACTGCCAAGATGGAAAAGTTTGTTTTAAGCTAGTGGACTAGGTGGGTGGTTAGTAATGTCCACATTGATCATATCTCACCCCTTTGAAAGAAATGGTATCTATTTCATTAATATCTCCCACCAAATGGGTAAACTACTACTAAGCTTTATGCTTTGTAAGCCACTTGCCTTGGTGTAGGAGATGCCTTCTCTTGATATCCCAATAGAGTTGGAGCTTATGTTGTTGAGTGCCCTTAAATTATATGCCGATGATCATATTAATTGTGGTCTACTCCATGCAATTAGGGTTTATATTTATAGGTTTTAGCGCCTTTTCCACTTCTGATGTGTCCAATAGTTGTGGAAAATATGGTCGAAGGAGGTCCATGTTAAATATTGGGTGCAACCAAATAAAGGGGGGAATACTTAGCCTAAAATCATTGTCACTCATAGCATTGGTGATGGTATAATTCCAATATATAACTGGACACATCTTCCTATGGGGTATTCTAAGGTTCCCTTTCTTCAAATCTAACCAAACATTGTCTCCCACACAAAATTGGTGTGGAACCTTGTGTTGATCATGGCACTTCTTGTACTTAGCATTGGATTTTTGTACAATATCATGGACGTATTGGTATTTTTTTGAATTCATTCAATGAATTTGCTGGCATTTTATCCCTTTGATTGAGATTTGGAGGATTCGCCTATGTGGGTGAAAAGGGCACTGCTACATCAATGGGGCCAAATGGTTGAAAACCCAGGCACTTTTACAAAGACGTGTGGTAAGTCCAGATATGGAGGGATCTATTTTAGATGTGTTGAACATAAGTAAGGTTCACATCCCATGTGCATGGATGCCTGTAGTTGTACAAGAAAAAGATGTGCAAAATCATCATGTTGATTACCTTTGTTTGTCCATTAGTTTTTGGGGTAGAAGGAAGTGGATTTCATGAGCTTGGTGTCTAGTAGTGTTCATAGGATTGAACATAATGTACTAAATAACCTGTTGTTCCAATATTAGATGATGGTATTTGGGATTCAAAAATGTATGCAAACATGCTCGAAGAAGAGCTTTGTAGTGGCTTCAACTATCATACTCTTCTTGTAGGATATTATAATGGCCATCTTACACAATCAATCAACAACCACAAATACAAAATCATTACCATGCTTGGTTGAAGGAAGGCCTGACATATACTCCATCAATTTGAATTCCCAAGACCTGTCGAGAGTATGAAGAGGGGAGTACAATCCTTGTTTTCTAAAGGATGGTTTCGTGATGGAGCATGGAGTGTAGGATTTGGTATAATTTCTCACATCCTAGTGAATCTTCGACCAGTATAATTATTCTATAGTACCATTACTGTCGTTTCCACACCAAAATTTATTTCCATCCAATTGTAGTGGGATTCCCAAATCAATTCCTCATGCTCACTTGAAGTAGTAGAGCTATGAACCAGATGGAATGACAATCCATCTAGTAGATGAGTGTAGGTCACTTCCTTTCTTAATTCGAACAAATGGTAGGCTATAGAAAAGTTAATATCATTGTCATATAGTTGGGAAAACTCGAATTTCTCATGCCCATGAGAGTTGAGCATTGTGTTTAGTGATGCAACTAGAGGTCAATTGAGGCATTCAATGATGTGATTGGTGATCCCTTTATTATATTTCATGTTGAATGGGAACAATTACAAGTATCTGTACCACTTTTGATGGTGGTCAATCTTTAATTTTCCTTATATCTGGATGCACAATAGAGGCTTGTGATATGTATGGATGACTATCTCCCTCCTTATAATATAATGCATCCATTGGATGTAGTCTTACATAATGTAAGCCATCTCTTTGTCGTAGGTGGGGTACTTATCGATGACATATGAGAGGGTATCACTATGATAGGCCATCATATATCCATGCTAATTGATAACAACACCCACAAAATAGTCTAAAGCATCTATCTCAATCTCAAAAGTTTCTTGCAAATTGAGTAACACAAGCACTAAGGCTGGGCATAAATGATGTTTTAAATCATCAAATGTTTTCTATTGTGACTAGGTGGACCAAAATTTGGCTTTGCAACCACCCTTGGTCACTTAGTTTATATGTCATGCAATATGAGATAATCCTATCATGAACCTACAATAGAAATTGTAAATTCCCATCGAGTTCCAAAGCTCATGTATTGTCGTCAGGGCCACCTAGTCACAAATGACTTGGATCTTAACTAGATGCACATGCACACATTTCGCATCTACAATGTATATGAGGTTATTGACCCTATTCATGATGAAGGAGCATTTCTCTAAGTTAGCATATAGATTATGTTGCCACAATGTCTAGAGGACCTCCTAAATGTGTTGCAAGTGTTCTATTCAATTCTTGTTGATGATGAGGATGTCATCCAGATATACAACTACAAAGGAGTTGGTGAAAGGCCGCAATATGTCCTACATCAATCACATGAACGTTGTTGGGTAACTCGTTAGGACAAAGGGCATGATTGGTCACTTGAAAAGACATTATTTAGACTTGAAAGTAATTTTCAATACATCAGTTGATTCTATTGGGACCTAGTGCAGTTGGAATTTAGATAAATTTTGCTAAAGTACTTGGATCGCTTGAGTTGGTTGAGAAGGTTGTCAATTCGGGGAATTGGGTATTGGTTCCTAAATTTTCTTTAATTAGAGCTCTATAATCAATACATATTTTCCAGGTCCCACCTCTCCTCTACATGAGCATGATTAGAATTATGTAGGGTGAGGAGTTGGTGTTAACAATCAAACTAACACACTTAACAAAGTGAAGGGTAGAAGCACATTTTACTATTCACCCACAACATGAAGACATAAGAAAAGTACATAAGAGAACAATCCTCTCTTATCTAATCACTACTTCCATAATAGGAAGGTTGAGTGAAGAAAGAGGTATCCTAAAGAGGAAAGGTCTTGTGATTGAACTGCTCACTTGAAGGCTCAGATCTAGTCTCCACCAATCAATAGTGAGAAGAAATGCACAAAAACTACATTAATTGTGCCTGGGAATTTTGAATTTGTGACAAAAAGCCTAGAAATACTATAGAAACTGGAATTTTGAGTAAAAATAATCAAAAATCAAGAAAAGGTAGTATCCCACATTGAAAGTTGAAACTTGAATTCTCATTTCCCAATAGTATAAAACAAAGGCATTTCGGGCATTATAAGGTACATAAAGTGAGAGTCAAGGCATCTTGGAATGATTTCAAGTTTGCAAATCTCATCTTCAACAAATATCTTGAAGGATCAAAGGAAACAATGGAGAAGGATGGCTCAAAGAAAAGGAGGATGGATTCACCTCAAGCAAGGTTGTAAGTATCTTTTCGTCTTTGGTGTTAATATCAAACAATTCAATTTTCTTTCCATTTATGAGTTTAATATTTTCCCTCCAATTTTAGTTTGCATTCAAAATTGTTAAATATCTTAGGAAAGTTGAGATAATTGCTTCATTTCTCTCAATTGAATCTCGCCAATTTATAGTAAGATAGCTAATTAGTGTAGACACATCCCTACAACAATTTCTATTAATAGTTGGGTTGAACATGCCCCTTTTGGATCATCTCTTATATATGGAACTTAATTTCCTAATTTTCCAAAAGAGAGCATTGTTATACTTCCTCATTATGTAAAGGTGCACTACAATTTAGATCAATGATATGTTTAACCTGGCAGTGCAAAGGCACCCCATTCGGTGAGGTGAAGATGCATGAGTATTCATCTACGAATCTGTCTAGTTGCTTTTGTTGTGTGGATTTGCCTTATGTGGATGATATAAATGTTAACATGAGACTTCATTCACTTTTAGAACAAATCATTATGAAGACAAATTTATAAGTCTGGGAGATGACATTATTTCATTACTTACCTTAGATCAAAGAGATTACGATAGGTGGTGCTACCTATGGTATCATGTATAGTTGTATACCCAAAGTAACAATGAAACTATGAGGTCTATCCTCATACATAGCGTGACATTTGCACATATATGGTTGACCTAAATGAACATCACAAACTTCAACTAGGGAAACATCACAAAATACCTCATCCTTGAAGGGCGTGATGCCATAGGTTAAGCGACACTATTGGCTAACAAAAATATCTCATCCATGGATAAGACACCTGATATTGTATGGTTGTGAGTGTGGTGTTGTTAGAAAATCAAACTGCTTGATGACATTTGTTGAGATTAGGTTATTTTAGATTTCACTATCAACAATGAAACATGGTGGAGCTCTCTTCACCCACATCTACAAGTGAAAAATATGCTTACCTTCTTCTTTCTCCTCTAGTTCATTGGGATGGTGTTGTGTGGTAAGACTACCTATGATAGGGAATTCAAGATATCATCAACGTACATGTAATTTAGTTATGGAGGTAGGATAATACAGAGGTACAAAAAGAAATCCTTCTTTTAATGGAAAAGAACTAAGAAATAAAGTTAAAATGAATACCTGAATAACCAACGTTCGATCCAAGCTTTCAAACTTTAGTCTCCTAATTCACTACTTCAGATATATTACCTGCAATTAAACACATACCCTTCTCAAAGCGTTTGACAAAATAGAAATGAATGCTTAATAATAAACTCATATATTAAAGAGATGAAAGATTCAAAGACATACATTCATACAATGGACAAATATTTACAGGAAGGAATGTCTCTGTATTATTATCATTAAAGGAAATCAACTAAGCCTGTTCTGTAACTGGCACCATTGAAACCTGACCCTGGGTTCCTGCTCCTCTTACTTCAATGGAACTTTCTGGAATTTTCTGCATCATTTCTTTAGCAAAATTGGTTCTTTTTTTCGCAAGGCCCTCTCCTTGTATTTATAGCAAGGCTGAGAGGATAGACTTGAAATAAAATTGGTTAGGGAGGTTGTGGTAGTTAGAATAACTACCATAACTGATCTCTACTCATATTTTAATATTTTTACTCATGATTTAGAGACACCTGTGTGTATGTCTCTTGGAAACTAGCGAGTGAGTCACGAGTATAGTTTCTAGTAACATGCAGGTGCAACTTTTTAGGTGTTACCTACGGGTTGTCAATATAAACTGTCACGGTTAACCCTCGAGTTTGCTGATATGAGAGTCGCGGTTATATCTCAAAACCTATCACAAAAAATGGTTATTTAAAGGAGGATATTTCAAATTCTAGGCCAAAGCATCTATGACAAAATGTTAAATTTTGAGCATTAACTCATTATACTCTAGGATCTTTGCTGAGAGAATAACATCTACAGTATATCAATGCATGACAATCATAATATGACAAGCATCACAAGCATCACAAGAATCAAAAGCATAGAGACAAGAGACACAGAGTTTCCGTGGGGAAAACCCTAAGGTGAAAAACCCCACAACTTCCTCAGAGATAGAGAGAGCAATGGCTCAACCAAAATACAACCAAATAACACTGAGATAGTCTCCTAGCAGATGATCCTCCTCCTCCTCACAAGTGTGACACTTTCCAGAGAGAGAGTGAGTTACTTTTCCGAGTGTGTAAAATAGAGATCTCCTATCTCTATTTATACTTACCTTTTTTCCCAGTGACCTACTGGGGCCGACTTGTCTACTTAGATACATCCACATTATATTATATATAATTCTGGGCTGACCCCAAATGGTGGTCTAATAACCCATCGGCAAGTACACACACTTGCGACACTTGTCAATCCACATGATGACACTTCCTTATAGAGGAATAACACATCTCTTATAAGGGTACAATAAATATATATAAAATATACAGATGAAATACATTCCGAAGTTACATATACATCAACACTCCCTCTTAACTAGGAAGGTATTTCTCGACACAGATCTGCTAGACAAGTCTTCTTCTCTGGATCATCGTCGTCGATGCATCGTCATCATCATCGTCACTGCTGCTACTATCTCAACCAATCTCTGACTCTACTCGTCATAGGAAGTTCTACAGAGCCAGTCCTTTTTCATACTGGATGTAGGCCCGCCATCTGCAGGTCTTCATCATCACTGGCCATACTGTGGAATCCTCAGGACTCATTACGTGTGTCACAAAACCTGGTTGCAGCATCCCAGGCTATTACGAGCACACAGCTCTACCTGTAGGATCTCCTAGGAGCACATTACATGTGACCCATCACAAAACCTGGCTGAAGCATCCCAGGCTGTTACGAGCACACGGCTCTACCTGTCGGATCTCCCAGGAGCACATTACATGTGATCTCACCACAAAACCTGGCTAAAGCATCTGAGGCCTTTTTCATCCTGTCCAGATCTCCCAGGAGCAAATTACATGTGGTCATGGAAAAACCTGGCTGAAGCATCTGAGGCCTTTTTCATCCTGTCCAGATCTCCCAGGAGCAAATTACATGCCATAGGACAAAACCTCGCAAGAGCATCTCAGGATGTTACGGGTACACAACTCCGACCTGAAATCTCCCAGGGCACAAATTACATGTCCTCCCAAGCAAAACCTCGCAAGATCATTTGCTAGATGTCCCAGGGCACCGAATTACATGCCATAGGAAAAACCTCGAAAGACCATCTGCAAATCTCCCAGGGCACAAATTACATGCTTTCCTGCACAACCTGATCCACGGCCACAAAGTATCATCTGATACTCATCAAACATCATCCTGATGTACACATGATCATCCTGATCATCATCACTGCAACATCCTGCTGCATGTCATCTGGAGAAGCTCGTCATCCACGATCATCCAAGTATCCACCTGATACATACATAGATACATGATCCACACAATGTATCCATCAACATACATGATCCACCTAATCATACAAAGATACATGATCCACACAATGTATCCATCAGCATACATGATCTACCTGATCATACAAAGATACATGATCCACACAATGTATCCATCAGCATACATGATCTACCTGATCATACAAAGATACATGATCCACACAATGTATCCATCAGCATACATGATCTACCTGATCATACAAAGATACATGATCCACACAATGTATCCATCAGCATCCAACATGATGCGTTCATACAAAATACATACACATGATCCATATGATCATATCCAGCATCCAACATGATGCATATACAAAATACATACACATGATCCAACCGATCATATCCAGCATCCAACATGATGCATTCATACATACATATAATGATCCAACTGATCATATCCAGCATCCAACATGATGCATACACAAAATACATATAATGATCCAACTGATCATATCCAAGCAGAAACCAGAACATCCTCCTGATGTTCATCATTCAGCGCTTACATCCACAGCCATGTGAAGGATCCCCCTTCCAACATGCTTGGAATGGCTTCAGCAAATGTGTTCATCACTTCTTCCTCGAAGTGTCCTCGATCTGAAGCACGCCAAGCCTCTCTCTGAAGTACTCGAACTTCACCCTGGCTAGTGGCTTCGTCAGCACATCTGCAATCTGTTCGTCCGTCGCAACATACAGGAGCTTCACAGCTCCTCTCTGCACCATATCCCTGATATAGTGATATTTGATTTCTATGTGTTTCGACCTGTCATGAAACACTGGGTTCTCGGATAGCTTCACACAACAATGGTTATCACAGAAGATACCAGTAGCATCCAGCGGGAGATCAAATAACTCAGACAGTAGCTTTCGTAGCCATACTGCCTCACAACTAGCTGAACAGGTTGCAACATACTCAGCCTCTGCTGTACTCAGTGCTACGCAGGACCGCTTCCTGCTAAACCAAGAGATCACACCTGATCCCATATTGAAGCAACACCCAGATGTGCTCTTCCTATCTGCAGCATTGCCAGCCCAATCTGGATAAACATAACCCTGCAGGTTAAACTTTTGATTCGCTTCATACTTGAGCCCATAATCCACTGTACCCTTCAGGTACCTCAGAACATGCTTTACAGCAACCAGGTGAACACTCCTCGGATCCGTCAGGAACTTGCTCAATGTGTTTGCAGCAAATCAAATGTCTGGTCTCGTGTTCGTCAGGTACATCAAGGACCCAATCATCTGACGATACATGGAGACATCAACTGGCTCAGATGAAGCATCACATAGAAGCTTCAGATTCGATGCCATAGGTGTGGCCATGGCCTTGCAATCCATCATCCCAAATCTCTTCAGGATATCTACTGTGTACTTCCCTTGACCAAGGAAGATCCCACCTGCATTCTGCCACACCTCCATACCTAGGAAATAGTGCATCATTCCCAAATCTTTCATATCGAATTCAGCGGCAAGCTTCCTTTTAGTATCTGCAATCAGTCTGTCATCTCCTGTTACAAATAAGTCATCCACATACAGGAGTAGAATCACAGGATTCCCTTCCTCAACCTTGTAGTAAAGATTGGAATCTGCTTTACTCTTGGTAAATTCCAAGCTAGATAGGAAACTGTCCATCCTACCATACCAGGCTCTGGGAGCTTGCTTCAAGCCATACAAGGCTTTCTTCAATCTGCATACATATGACTCCCTGTCAGATCTTGGGACTGCATCCCAAACATCTTCTTCATGATCTACGGATCATGGCATTCCATTTCTTCATCCCAGATCCTGGTAACTTCAATATCTTCAATAGATATCTTTCTTGCTGGAACAAATGTTGTAGTCCTTTTGTAGGTGAAGATATACGGTCTTTCCTACAAAACAAGTTAAATTGCATGATTAGAAACATCTCATAATTTTCAGAACAAATTCTTTACAAATAAAGAAATATGTCATGCAGTCATGCAGTTATCTTAGCCAATGCTTCAATACAACATTTATCCATGTTCCACAAATTTCTAGATGCCTTCCAGTCTCTACCAGAACATTGTTAAGAGTTTGCACTAATCCCAACATGTCAGCAAAGAGGTTTCATTCTAGATAAGTGGCACTGGAATGTTGTACAGTGCCATAAGCCACTTACCCATCACATGCATATTAGTAGTATACTGTTCATTAATGCAATCATTCAAATATGCACAATACATCTCCTAAGTCTAGGAACATAAGCATAATATTATTAAACAAACAAAATAGGAAAGAAATGATAATTGAAATACTTATCTTTGTTTGTTTGTTTGGGTGGACTCCCTCTGAGTCTTTGCTTCCTGGTAGGAGCTGCCGAAGTAGCTTCTTCTATACCTTTCTGTTGTGGAATGTAGGAAGATGGTCAACTCCCTCTGAAGATCTGCATCCTTGCAGGAGATGCTAGAGTGTGCTCCCTTTTGATCTTTTCTTCCTAGATTACCTGTCCTTATATTCATCTTTGCTGACATCAATATTCTTGAACCCAGAAAAGACCTCTTCTGGTGTCTTGTTGTCCAATATCTTGTGGGGAGTTCTTTTCTGCACATATACAACTGTTCTAATTGCTTCTGCCCATAGATGCATAGGTAGATCCTGGTCATGTAGTATTGCCCTTGCTGCTTCCATGACTGTTCTGTTCTTCCTTTCTGCAATTCCATTCTGTTGAGGATTATAAGGAGCAGTCAACTCCCTCTTAATCCCTGAATCACTGCAAAGATTCTTGAAGTTACTTGAGGTGAATTATCCACTATTGTCAGATCTGAATGTCTTGATTTTCTTGTCAGTTTGATTCTCCATCAAGGTTTTGAATTCCTTGAATTTATCAAGCACCTCATCTTTTCCCTTCAAGAAGTATACCCAAGTCTTCCTGGAGAAGTCATCGATAAATGATACATAGTAAACATACCCACTCAGGGAGCTGGATGACATAGGGCCACATACATCTGAGTGTATGATTTCCAGGATGTCCTTGCTTTCACTGCTTGGGAAAGCCTTCTTAATGTTCTTACCTTTTTGCACATCCTTTGCAAACACCTTCATGTTTGGTCTTGATTTCAAGAAGACCCTCTACTGCCTTGCTTGCAATTGGAAGTGCCCTATAGTGCATATGAGCAAGTCTTCTATGCCAAAGTTCACTTGGCTCCATGGATTCATGTACCATCGCATGTTCAGGTTGTCCCTTCAATTTATACAAGCCTCCCTCTTGCTCTCCAATTACTACTGCATCATCTATGGTCTTTCCCTTTGGCCACATTAGGAATTGGCCATCCACAAATGCAACCCTCATACCTTTTGCATCTAATGTAGAAATGGAGAGTAAGTTCTTCTTGAGCCCAGGTACATAAAGTACTTCCTTCATCTTCAGAGATTTTCCAGAATCTAGGTTGTATGAGGCTTCACCACTTCCTTTGATTGGGTATTGATAATCATCCCCAAGTTTCACCTTATGGGGTGATTCATGTTCAGATAGGTTCACAAAAGATTCTTTGAACCCAATCATGTGTTTGGAAGCCCCACTATCAATCAGCCAATCATTACAACCATGGGAGATGGTACCTGTGAGAGCAGAGATCAGAACATACTCTTCTTCACTTGATGAGTCATCATTACTATCACTTTATGCCCTAGCCTTCTTCTTTGGAGGTTCATCATCTTCGGCAGCATGAGCATGAAACCTTCTTTTGCCACCCTTCTTCTTCTTGTTGGAGATGTTGTTGTCCTTTTTGTTCTTGGGACAATTTATGGCAATATGTCCCTTCTCATTACAGGTGAAGCATACTCTTCTTTCTTTGAATTGATGTGAAGATCTCTTGGAGTGAGATGGCTCTTTCTTGAACTTTCCTTTCCTGGTGTGGGCTGTAGGAGCTTGATCTTCACCTCCCATCTTTTCTTCACGAGCTATAAGTCTAGCTTCTTCTTGAGAGCATTCTTCCCGAAGTCTACTGAAGAAGATCAACTTCTTCCTTGCACAAATTCCTTGAATAAAGGAATCCCATGACCTGGGTAGGATATTTAGAGTGGTCATCACCACTTCACCATTCTCCACCATTTCATCTACTGCTTCTAATTGTTCCTTGATCTGGGAGACCCTTGAAAAGTAAGATTGAATGGTTTCTCCATTCTGAAACTTCACTGCTTTCAATTGGTTCTGCAGGGTCATCTTCCGATTTATGTTCTTTCCTTCAAATAGCTTGGTCAAAGATTCAAACATCTCCTTGGGTGTCTTAAGAGAAGACACATGGGGTATGAGATGGTCTTTGATAGAATCAGCAATGATTCTCTTTGCCTTGACCAAGTTCTTCTTGTGTAATGCCTTGGCTTCTTCATCCTCTGGGATAGGGATGTCTTCTTTCACATATGAGTCCAACTCATTCTCTTCCAGGATTAACCCAATCCTATACTTCCAGGCTCGGAAGTTATCAGCCCCTTCAAGCTTATCCTCAAGCTTAGTGTGGAGAGACATCTTTAAGAGTACTTCAAATGGAAATAGAAAAGATTTAGGACTTACCACTTGAAGTGCTAAAAACTGGATCTGGTCCCAGATTAGGGTTTGTCAGAGAAACCCTAAAAATTCAAAATGTGAATTTCAAAATTCCAAAAGGATAGAAAGATGCGCCTTGGAGAGGTGATCAGCCTAGTACATTCAGAATTTGAGATCAGCAAAGTCTTGCCCTTCAAAATTGCCTTTTTGTCCTCCCGGGTTCACTGGGGAGAGCCCTGAATTAGGGTTTGCATTTCCCGGAGATCTACCCAGCCAAAAATCTCGATCCAAAGCTCTAACCTTCGATTTTTGCAAGGAGCTTCCAGCTGTGCCTTCAGTTTCCAGAAATTCTTATTTTTGTGGAAACCCTAATGTTTAGGGCCAAATCTGAAAATGCTCGGAACTGAATTCTGATTGGACAGATAGATGCGCCTTGATGAGTAGATCCAATCTACTATACTGAATTTCAAAAATCTGTGGAGAGAAACCCAATAAACAAGGAACACAAGCTTCCGTCACTGCAAAATGTCTTCTTCTCAGGTTAGCTCTGATACCATGTTAAATTTTGAGCATTAACTCATTATACTCTAGGATATTTGCTGAGAGAATAACATCTACAGTATATCAATGCATGACAATCATAATATGACAAGCATCACAAGAATCAAAAGCATAGAGACAAGAGACACAGAGTTTCCGTGGGGAAAACCCTAAGGTGAAAAACCCCACAACTTCCTCAGAGATAGAGAGAGCAATGGCTCAACCAAAATACAACCAAATAACACTGAGATAGTCTCCTAGCAGATGATCCTCCTCCTCCTCACAAGTGCGACACTTTCCAGAGAGAGAGTGAGTTACTTTTCCGAGTGTGTAAAATAGAGATCTCCTATCTCTATTTATACTTACCTTTTTGCCCAGTGACCTACTGGGGCCGACTTGTCTACTTAGATACATCCACATTATATTATATATAATTCTGGGACGACCCCAAATGGTGGTCTAATAACCCATCGGCAAGTACACACACTTGCGACACTTGTCAATCCACATGACGACACTTCCTTATAGAGGAATAACACATCTCTTATAAGGGTACAATAAATATATATAAAATATACAGATGAAATACATTCCGAAGTTACATATACATCAACACAAAAAAAGCTCTTCCATCCATAAGGTCCTTTTGTGTGACCGACAAGGCAATGTAGTCACGGACAGAGAAGTGCCATTTTGACTGATAATAGATGCCCCCTAATGTATGAGGTCAGAGGGGAAGATGATGGCCAAAATACATTACAAACTAGAAAGTGGAGGAGCATAGGAACCACATGGACAAGGTCGCAAACAACACCTGAAACAGAAACAAGGTCAACGAGAAATTACAATATTGATATCAGGAGATGAAGAATGTTATAACATGGTCTCCAATACATAACTGAAATGATGGATATGGGATGACCACTAAAATACAAGCATGGTATCCAATATAGGCGGAGAACATAGAAATAGCAACAAACTGGATCTATGTCTCATGATGAGCCAACATAAGTAGGGCTTGGTCTTGCGCAACTTGGGTGATAACGAATGAACTGTATCATAAACCCAAGGTCTTCAAACCAACCTTCGATAGTACAAACCCTAAGCCATGGGAATAAAAGGAGTTGAAGTAGAACACGGAGGATTTTGTTTGATTATCGGTCAATGATGAAAACCATTAACAAACACGAGGACACCTACCAATAATGAAAATGGGGTCCAAGGTACCTAGTACATCCTTACAAGTGTGAATAAGAGGTCTTGAAGTCGAACACTTGAAGAATCTGTCGAGTAAGGGACATTAATGTATTCCTATAACTAGAGAGAGAGAGAATCTGCCACTTATGACTGCAAATCTCAAGGTACTGACTAGGAATCTCTAAGACCACTTCCTAAAGAAAAATGTGTTGATGTCGATAGGAAGAAACCCATGAGAAGGAAGGAATTGAGATATCCTTCATATCGCATGAGGAACACTGAGAGATTGAGTTGAAACAAGACTTATACAGGGGATGACAGACATAAGGAGTCAAGACGAACTATAGAAATGCCCGACACAGAGGTAATCCTTAAACATTGGGCACCAAAGGTATGTACTTTAGGAAGCTTGGGACTGACAAGAAACATGATATAATTTTGGCATGTAGGAGACATAACAAACTCTCCATATGATGGGAAGAATAACCAATCGAAGGAGTACACAAAATCTGGAATCAGGTTAATTCCTAAAGCTGAAAACTAAGGCCCATTGACTCATGAAAGTGTTGTGTTCAAGGATGGTTTAGAATTGATGCCAAATAATGAACAAATAACAAATATTTCCCTTCCCTTCTCTTCTTAAATTTATTTTCTTAGTTTAACGAGCATGAAAAAGGTTGAAAATAAAGCTCGATATTGTCTCTCTTGTGAAATTTTAACGAGTACAAGAAAGTAAACTCAATAATCCTTCTTATTTTTTAAACAAGCTCGAAGAGGAGGGAGAAGAATGCTTGATATAGGTCCAACCATGTGTAATTTAATCAGTCATTGGGAGGGAAACTCAGGACTTTCTTCATGTTTTAATGAGTTTGAAGAAGAGATAGATTAATATTCGATAAGGTACTGATCCGTGGATTTTAATATCGATACCATATTTGTTCGTGCTCACCGGTGTTTTCAATTTTAAGGAGTTTGAAAAAATTAAACAAGAACTCCATACACGTACTCGTGGATTTTAGTATCGAGCCTAATTTGGTAAATGCTCATTGGTGTTTTCATGTTTAAGGAGTCTGAAAAACTTAAACAAGAACTCAATACTGTACTTTTTCGTAAAGTTAGCCTCCTCCATAAAAGTGTAAAAGTATGGGAGAGAGGACTCTTCTAGTCGACAAGACAAGATTATACCTTTTTCATAAATAATCCACAAAGATACAAAAAAGGGGTAAAATTATATCTAGGTGGATGTTTGTTCAATTCCTTTAACGAGTCTGAATAAGACAAGTATGCTCGGTAATATTGTTAGTTTTAATGAAGTCTAACAAGAACGTGAAAAAAATCCATAGGGATGGGAAACTTGGAAAAATGAGGTATAATGTATAAGTTCCCAAAGATTTCAAGTGACAGAACAGGTTGCTAGAAAGAATCAATGACAATGGATAGAAAATGATAGTTCAAGGAGAACAAAGGAGATCAAAATGACATAAAATGACAAAATATAGAATCAATTTACTGATCTAACGGACATGTCATAAGAAGTCAAAACTTGTATAAAAACCACTATGAACTCAGTAGTGAGAAGAGCACCTTCTTTTGCTTTTACCTAATAAAAACAACTTTAAAAGGTCATTATGATTAAGAAACTGACAAAAAGCAATTGAAACTATATAGAATGGGTAAATTTTTAAAAGATTTTGAATAAATATTAACAAATTCAAAACATAACCCACAATTACCATTTTACCATTGTAGAAGAGGACAAAAGAGATATTACTTCAAATGTTGATTACGATCATTCAGGATTGAAAACCAAAATCCGTCACTTGTAGGTAACTCATATCTCCCTTCTTTGTAAATTTGATCCATTATGTAAAAATTTTAGTGGTTTTTTGAAGTTTTTATGCAAGTTTAAATTTTTAGGTTTGCATACCCGCGGGTCTACCTTTATGAAATGCATTGGTACACAAAAAAGGCACGATTTATCCTAAAAGATACTTGCAGATACCTACCTCTATATGAGAAAGAAACCCGTGGGTGGTGCAGTTTCAAAAGAAAAACCTCAAAAATTAATGTATGAATGTATTTTTCCAATGTAGGACGGTGCTTACCTGGAGGGAAAGAGAACATGAAGCCATGGAAAAAATAGCATTGGGGGATCCATTAATGTTAAATGCATCAAGGAGATGTGGACTTCTCAAATTTTTTCGCACATCTAACGTGTGAGTGCAATATCACCTCCAAATGCTCGTGCAATACTGGGATCTGGATCATGCCATGTTTAATCTCCAAGGGTACATGCTATATATCATTGTGGATGATATCTATTTTATCACCAGGTTGTCCCAACGAAGTGAGGTTGTTAACCTTAGAGGTACATTCAAAGTGGTAGGAGCCCTATCAATACAGGACTACATAAACACCTACTGCATAGCCGAAACTGAAAAGAGTGGCATTCAGGTTCCTATTGGACAACTAGAAAGCTTCCCATTGAAAGTGATTCTTAGCACTATAAACAAGATTGGGGAAAGTGCAGCACGATACTTGGCATCCCAAAGCTATATGCAGATAAGTGTAGAATGTCTATGCAACATTATATTCGATGGTGCTCTAGTGTGTTGGTGAATATGAAACACCAATTGACATAATGTAAAAGAAGGAAGACAAAGAACTTTGGATTGTTAGGATATTCCTATACTCCATCCTAGTCCTAGCAGCATTTCCATTGTTTGCAATTAGGGTTTGCATGCATTCCAGTCATCAGCACCAGCACCTAGCCCTCAGCGAGCTAGCCCCGAGAGCTTCTTTCCTTGCAATTTCATCCCTCCTAGTGACTAATTCGCCCTCCTTTGCTCCACTGCATGACAAAGGTGCCTTCTTCACCTACTAGTCCAGTTATATTCAGTTACTTCCTTGATTTAAGGATTAACTGACTCTTTACTAACCTTATCACTTCGATGGACCTCCAGTGAGACTAAACTGCTTGTTCTGACTCTAGTAAGCTCCTACTGCATCCTCCACTAAGCCTCCTTCATCCAGTTAGTGTCTCCATGTGCTAGTTACATTCAGTTACACCTACTACACTCGGTTAGACTCAGTTTGACTGACAGTTGACAGTTACTTGTGCATTGATGACTCCACTGATGATCATGAGGACATCTAGTTGCGCTCTGATGACACTCCAGTGATCCTTTGATCACTCCATGAAGGATAATTCGAATTTCCACCTTAGGCATTCGAATCCTCATGCTTGTACTATTTCTTTGTCCATATTGTGATTAATTAACTAGTGTGTGTGAAGTATTATTGCTTCTATCCGAGTTCTACTGTACCATATTATTTTGTTGCTCATTATACTGCATTGATCACTCTTCTTCTATTTTCCTTCTTAATCATAATTACTCTTGTGAGGTATACATCATCTCTTAGATCTGGTGTGAGGATTTTCACATGGTATCAGAGCATGTTGAGAGTATTGTTTATCTCCATTCTTGAGATTTTTTTTGCAAGTTATTACCAATATTTCGAGTGCAGCAGTTGCAGCAGTTTCTACATTTTTGCAGTAGTAGTAGTTGTAGTTATTTTATATTGTTTTTGCAGGTCTTCTACAACTTCAATGAATTTAGAAGAAATTACTCCTCTTTCTCCATTCAACTATGATGAATGGAAACCAAGAATGATAGCATATTTGAAGAGCCATGATTTCTTTGATTGTTATTTTGAAAGAGAGATCGAATCCTTTGAAGAGAAGATTGACTGGTTCAATAAAGGTGACATGCACTTTGGAGCAATGATGCTTTCTTTGCCTAAATACCTGAGATTCTTTTTCCAATACCACAATGGTGTTGAAACTCCAAGAGAGTTATGGACTCCAAAAGAGTTATGGGCTCACCTGGATGAAAATTTTGGCAGAAAGAATGAAGGGATTGATCCAAATCCATTTGAAAGCAAGCAAAGTGATGCATTCGCTCCCCTTGATGGTATCTTAGATCATGAACCAGTATCATCTCATATTCAGGTTGTTGACAAAGAACTTGCAGATTCTCCACTCATGCTCAAACTTTCTTCTCTTTCTGTGCCAGCTCACACTCTAGATATTGCAGAAGGTCCTAAATCCTCTCTTGCACTAGAGTCTGTTGGTTTGCATCATGATCACATGATTATGTCGGAGATCAAAACAACATTTGAAGGTAATGCATTTGCTCCTCTCCAGCTATCTCCTCTTTTATACTACTATATGATCATAATTCCATGCTTCCAGAAGGTCATTGAAAAATATGGCCATTGCCATTTGCTTGGGATAATTTCTCATGCATCTACTGGTTTTGATCTCACCTCTCATGGTTCAAAGGAAATCTCAAGAAACCATGATTCAAGTCTTGTATCTAAATTGGGTTCTAAGCAATTACTGCTTGGGATAATTTCTCATGCATATGATAGTTTTGATCTCACCCCTGCTGGTTCAAAGGAGATCTCAAGAAACTGTTTTTTAAGTCTTAAATCTGATTTTGATTTCAAGCAAACATGTAATAGTTATTTTTGGCATAATCTCACCCATGGTGGTTCGAAGGAGAAGACAAAATACTATATGCACTTTCACAGATTTGATCCTACCTCAGCTGATTCGAATCACAGGTTCAAGGATCATTCTCATACTGTTGGATTTGTTCTCATCACATTCGATTTGAAGAGCAAGTACAAGCACATGCCTTTTGAGCATGATCCACTTCTTCCCAAGAAGAAGATACCTCCAGACATATGACCAAGCATCACACCTGCTTGAGTTTGGAGCAATTAATTTTTTGTGTATGCCTTACATTCTATTTTTTGAGGAGGGGGTATGTTTCCCATGAAATTTTCCCACTTCCTTGGTTTATTGACTGTTATTATTCATTGTATTGGGTGACCTTTGGTCTTAGTTACCAGGGCCCAGGATGGATTAAGGGGGGGTGTCAAGATATTCCTATACTCCATCCTAGTCCTAGCAGCATTTCCATTGTTTGCATTTTCAGTCATGCATGCAAATATTAGGGTTTGCATGCAATTAGGGTTTGCATGCATTCCAATCATCAGCACCAACACCTAGCCCTCAGTGAGCTAGCCCCGAGAGCTTCTTTCCTTGCAGTTTCAACCCTCCCAGTGACTAATGCACCCTCCTTTGCTCCACTGCATGACAAAGGCGCCTTCTTCACCTACCAGTCCATTTATATTCAGTTATCTTCAGTTACTTCCTTGATTTAAGGATTAACTGACTCTTTACTAGCCTTATCACTCCGATGGACCTCCAGTGAGACTAAACTGTCTGTTCTGACTATAGTAAGCTCCTACTGCATCCTCCACTGAGCCTCCTTCATCCAGTTAGTGTCTCCATGTGCTAGTTACATTCAGTTACACCTACTACACTTAGTTAGACTTAGTTTGACTGACAGTTGATAGTTACTTGTGCATTGATGACTTCGCTGATGATCATGAGGACACCTAGTTATGCTCCGATGACACTCTAGTGATCCTTTGATCACTCCATGAAGGATAATTCGAATTTCCACCTTAGGAATTCGAATCCTCATGCTTGTACTATTTATTTTTCCATATTGTGATTAATTAAATAGTGTGTGTGAAGTATTATTGCTTCTATCCGAGTTCCACTGTACCATATTATTCTTTCGCTCATTATACTGCATTGATCACTCTTCTTCTATTTTCCTGCTTAATCATAATTACTCTTGTGAGGTATACATCATCTATTAGATCTACTGTGAGGATTTTCACATGGATGTGGTAGTATACTGTATACCTGATTTGAGAGATATTCCCTACCCTCAGTCCGGGGATGGCTCTACCAGCTTTGAACCCCGTGAGCCACTGATGACTCGATGGGGTGACATCTCCCTTCATCGGGGAGGTGGTGAGATATGTACATAATACTCTGACGAGGACTATCTTGGGTGGTGGAGCCCCCAGGTGCCAGCTTTCGAGCAGTTCCCTTATGCTGGTATGGATTTTTAGGGAGATACAGAGCTCATGTTACCGCCAGGAGAATCCTGGGGAGACATAGGTACCAAATTAGTTTTTAAAAGTTATTTAATTTTTTAATATTTTTGTATATATATATAGGATTTTGTTTTGAATGAGTGTGATTTCATGTCCCAAATTTGGAATTGGGTCACAATGGCCTAATCACATTAGTCATATTCATTAGAGTTTGTAAAATTGATGTTAAGGGTCAAATAATTGCCAAGGAGGAAAATTACTAGTTTCCTAGGTTTGGGGTGGAAGCTTTGGGATTTGGAATAATGGGGATAATAAATGATGTTTAGACATTATAAGGGTTCAAGTATTTAATAAATAGAGTGAATAAGGAAATTCAATAGAAATCCTAGGTGACAAATGGTTTTGGAGACATATGGAGGATGTGGGACCCACACTAGCTTGATTTTTCATAATACATGGTATCTCTTTTGCAAATTCGAATTAATGGGAATGTGAACACTCTTGGGTGAGTTAGTAAGTCATAACACATGTCATTGAGCATATTAGGTCGAATTGGAAAGGATTGGTAACCTCCATGGAAGATAAAGAGTCAAAGTGGAAGTTTGTGGACACTTGGGCTAGATTCCCTAGCCCCTATGACACCAATGATGGAGCATCTATGACAACTATAACAAATTGCAGACCTGACCTCTGACATCTGACCACTATGACATGTCAGCCCCAAAAATAGGCTCAAGGAAGGCGAATTTGGGAGTTGGAGAAGCCAAAGAGACTCAAAATCGAATTTGGGAGAAGATGGAAGGTTGGAACTAGGAAACAAGTGGCAAATGTGGAATATTTCCTAAATGGAAATATATTGAATCTATTGAAAGGATTTCGACCCTTAGAAGGCTAATGTTGGTTATAAAATGTAGAAATGAAGTATTAGAATGGCTTTTTATCATTTGTAGAATTTGCAATTGCATTTGTGTAGAGGGAGAGCTAGTGGATGACTAGTTTCTTGCCTTAGCCAATTTCGAGGGTGAAAGATTCCCATCCATGTTGGTAATTGGAAAGGCCATTCAGAACTTTCATTTGGAGCTTTAATGGAGTCTTTATTTGCAGGTGTAAGCTACAGGGCAGCTCATGGTTTCTTCTATTGTAGCACATTCTCTCAACCATTTCCATTTTTGATGGCATATTCTTTATCCTTGAGGGAGGGCATTTTTGGTGAGCTATTGTACTCTTTGGGGAAGATTTTAATGCCCCATTTCTTTTTTAATATGAATTAAATACTCTGTTATTCATCTCCAAAAAGTTTCAGGTCGAAATTCCAAGTAGAAAGGTATAAATCTCATTTTTAATGGAAGAACAATGCCATTTCCCCACTACCTTGTTGTGAGCCAATGTATTGATGATGATTTCGAATGAATGGATGATTCTATGATATATTTGTGATCAATATACTTCCATGGATGTATTATACAAGTTTCATGTACTTTACTTGAGCATTCGAAGCATTTTTACTCAGTTTAGTTGTATTGGGAGGTGAAATAGTGCCATTTCCCCAAGGGTCGAATTGGGGATTTTTGCAGTTGAATGGGAGAGGGTGAGAACAGTTGTAATAATCCATTAATGGTTCATATGAGACTTTAATAAAATACTTAACACATTACATACCTCTTTTCAAAAATTTGAGTGGGTTTGGAGGCATTTGGGAAGCCATTTTCAGTACTTACCCCAGGGGAATTTGAACCCTAAATTACTAGTAAAATTGCATAATTGGTCCAGAATCTTAAGAGAGTTTTCAGAGGTCTTTTGGTGGACATATGTCATACATAAACATCATATTCAAGTTCTAATAAAGTTACCTTCCTTGGTCCAGAATCTTAAGAGAGTTTTCAGAGGTCTTTTGGTGGACATATGTCATACATAAACATAATATCATTCATACACCTTCCTTGAAGATTTGAAGGCATTTGGAGTCAATTTAAGACCTAGAGACCAATACTAGTCAAAGGAAAATCACTAGTAAAGTTACCTATATTGATCAGAATTGAAAGAGGATTTGCAGAAGTATTTTAAAGGTCCAAAGGCATCCCTGAAACACATATTTATGTTATAATATCATTAATATACCTTCTTAGAAGATTTGGGATCATTTGGGGCAAATTTGGGACCCAGAGATCAAAACTAGTCAAAGGTCGAACTAAGGAAAAAAGTGGAAAATTGCCATTTTAATAAAATTCCTAACAAGGGACATTACATGTGAGTACTTACAACATGCAAATTATGTAGATGTGGGGCCATCAAGGCCAGCTGGGTATCCCATAACATATGTGAGACCAACAGAGCCAGGTGCTACTGATGCCATGCTTTGGAGTATTGACGGAAAGAGGGGTCAACTGAACCATGATAGTCCTGCATACAAGATTGAGATGATGCCACTAAAGATGCAAGAACATGTGGTGGGTGTTCCCCCTGCATGGATTTAGATGCTCAGGAAAGTATCTAGGCTGGTGATATGTTATAGGGAGGCCTTAGTAGAGCAAGTTGAGGCTCCCGCCTCTCCGTCAAGAGAGTGACATCTATTTTTGAGGTTGTTATGCCCTTTGTGTATATTGTAATATTTTGATAGATATTGACACAAACTCATATTATTTTTTGGACCTTATATAAAAATACAGTACCGGTTTATAGAAATTTTTTGCTTTATGTGTGTGAATGGTTTATTTTATTGTGAGTGATACAAATTCCATTCAAGTATATAATTTGTGTATGCATCAACTAATCTATTGTGATTTATTGAAATATGTTGATATGAAATGTAATAAAAATGTCTCTCAAGCAATCTAACTCGCAAAAATTGACATAGCAAAGAAGGATCCCTAACCCGATACTCTCCCAACAACTAAAGTATAACTAACTGCAAATCAAGTCTTACCTCCAAACATGAAATGCCATGATGAATAACATCTCAGATTAGTTCAATAACCGCACTGTACTTAGCTATATTGTTTATTGTAGGGACCAAACAGTTACCTCCCAAGGAAACAAGTTGGCCTGTGGGTGAATAGATTACCTAAGAAGTTGAATCCAAGTTACAAGTGTGACGACTTGCACCATCAACGAATCCTAGAAAACACTCGCTTGTCATTTGAAAAAACAATCGAGAAGACACATAAGCAAAGTCTAGAAATAACTAACTCTACAAAAATCTATATCTATAGTACAAGAAAAAGCATATATGCCTAGGTGTAATACGTTTTTAGGTAGATCCCATTTCTAGGCTCAGGCACCTTAAAACCATCATAATCCATCAACTCATATGAACCTTTCCTCAATGCTTTAGAAACAATATAGGGTCCGAGCCACATAGACTTGAATTTTCCTACCCCCAAGGGATCCTTCTCTTGATCATAAACAAAAACAAGGTCTCCTTCAGAGAAAACACTAGGTTTTACGGAGTTGTCATATTGGTGTTTAACTCGGTTCTTGTGAGCTTCATTTGCAGTGAGCGCATCATGACGATGTTCATCGAAATGTTCTAAATGAAGCAACCATTCTTCCAAAGAAGAAGTTTCGGCTAGTAGTTGAATAGCCAACTTCAATGATGGAATCTTGCATTCAATCGGTGTGACTACCTCCATCCCATGAATGAGTTGGAATGGCGAAAAAGGAGTAGTAGTCTTGATATTAGAATGATATGCCCAAAGATCTAGATACGACATGATTTTCCAATTTGACCGACTGGCATTAACGGTACGTTGAAGAATAGTTTTCAAGGTTTTGTTGACTGCTTAAACTTGACCATTCTCCTACGGATAAAATGGAGATGAGTTTTCTTGTCGAAAACCTAGAATAGTGGTCAATTCAATCGTCATGTAGTTCTGGAAATGTCATCCATGATCAGTGACGATCGCTTTAGGTATGTCGAACCTGGAAATAATCTGATTGAAAATGAAATATGTTGCGGTTTCTTCATCTCCTTTCACCTTAGGCATTGCCTGAACCCACTTCATAAAGTAGTCAACTGCAACGATGATGTGTTGATGTCACCCAAGAGAATCTAGGTTAAAATTCATGTATTCAATCCCCCACTTGGTGAAGGTACCTGGTGTAATAACAGGGTGAAGAGGAGCCGGATGTGATTGCATTTTCTTTGTGAAAATTTGACACGAATGACATTGTTTCATGGCTTTCACACAATATTTAAAGATGGTGGGACAAAAATACCCAGCACGTAGTATTTTCTGGGTTGTTTCCAACCCTGAAAGATGATCCCCACAGCATCCACTGTGAGCATCATCCAATACTGACTTGGCTTCATCCAGGGTCAAACAATGGCGTAATATCGAATCTACCCCCCGTCTGTATAGCGTATCAAAAATAATGAGCTAGTTCTTGGCATGATGCCTAAGATTTGGTCGTTCTTCCCTGGATAAAGTTGGTGGACAATTCAAATTCTAGAGATATATTAAAATGTCTCCATACCATGGATCGAAGGTTGCAACGAGGAAGATATGTTCATCAGGAAATGATGGATCTTCTTCATGGCATCTTACATCACTAGGAAACTCAGCTATAAGTTCCGCGAAAACACAATAATTTTTTGACTTAGTGGAATGTAAGGTAAGATCAAATTCTTGCAATATGGCAATCCATTTGTTGAATTTACCCCAGATTATGCGTCGGTTTAAGACATATTGGAAAGGATTTACCTCTTCTATGACCGTGGTAGTTTGTAATAGAATATAGTGACACAACCTATGAACGACATATACAACAACTAATGCCAATTTATCGATGTGAGAGTACTTAAGTTCAGGAGTTACAAGCGCGCTAGAAAGGTATTAAATGACATGCTCTTGGAGTTTGTCATCCTTCTAAACCAAGACTATGCCAATGGTATAAATAGATGCGTCCAAATACAGAAGAAAATATTGAGTTTAATCTGGACGGCTCAATAAGGGGGCTGACAAGAGTTCCTTTTTCAAAGCATCAAACGAGTTTTGTATAGCCTCATCCCAGAAAAAATGGGTATCATGTTTAAGCAATCCCATGAAACATTTAGTGATCTTTGCATAGTTTATAATAAAGTGTCCAATAAAATTTGACCCTTGTAAACTATGAAGTTGTCGGATAGTACTAGGGGGAGGCAATTTGAAAATGGCCTCAACTTTCAAAGGATCGAACATAATCCATCGATTAGACACAATGAAACCAAGCAATCATCTAGACTCGACGCAATACACACATTTGTTAGGGTTTAACCGAATCTTGTAGTATCTACATCACTCAAACATGATTCATAGGTGTTCAAGATGATCTCTTCTCTTCTAAGAGCGCGCAGTTAGATCATCCAAGTAAGGTTCAACCACGTGCTTGATGTCATGGAAAGTGAAGTTCATAGCTAGCTGGAAAGTAGCCCCATCCTTCTTCATTCTTAACGACATTTTTCTATAGGAAAAGGTACATCAAGGACATATGAAAGCCATTTTTTGTTGGTCTTCAGGTTTGATTTGAATTTGATTATATCTTGAAAAACCATCCATGAAATAAAATATTTCATGGCCTACACATGCATCAATGATTTGATCAATAAATGGTGTGGGATAGTTGTATTTTGGATACGATTTATTGAGATCCCTAAAATATGTGCACACACGTATGGTACCTTGCTTTTTATCAACCGAGACTGGGTTGGACGCCCACTCTATCATGTCAATAGGATAAATGAAGCCGTCATTGAGAATATTTTCAACCTCAGCCTTGATGGCCGCAAATTTCCTAAGGTTAACTGGACGGATATTTTTTCGAATTGATTTCACATTGCGATATGTCATAATGACATGTTCGATGATAGACAAGTCGATTCGTGGCATCTCCTCATATGACCAAGCGAAAAAATCATGGAATTCTTTAAATAAGTTGGTATACAAATTGATCTCTTGCGAAGAACAATTTTCTCCAATGAAAATATTTTCCATGACATTCGGTTTAATGGAAATATTGATTGGAATAGTTATTGAAATATTTTCCATATTACCTTCAGCTAAAAATCTCATGTTTCGTTAAAGGGTTAATGGACCAGACAACATTTCCACAAGGACTCATTGAAAACTCACCATGCTTGAATTTGTTCAGATCTGGAAGGAAATAGGATATGTGATTCATATGTTCCCAAGGATGATCCAGACCTACCATGGCTTCCAGAATAACCTCATCCAATGGTAAAACAATGTCTAAACAATCAATCGAATGGGTGGAGTCTATTTCCCATGCAGTTGCATAATCGATATTTGTCTCCATGGAGACCGAAGGAGTCGAGATATAATCTATCACATCATTTTGTGATGCTTGGTAAGTCACTTCTGTGATGGATAGGGGCACAATTGGTTCCTTTGAAGTAGGAAGGATCCTAGGATCAACTATTTGAACAACAGTGAAGACCACCTTGGATAACACATTACCGTTACTCGTTGAACCAATATGATTCATAGGAGCGGGTAAATCAAAGGTGCCCATCAAAGATAAGTACATACCTACCCCTAAAATCTCGCTAGGTAGACAGGCTTGATCAATCCATGGGATATTAGAATCCGATGGAGCTGTGTTGTTTTTCTGGGCATAGGACAATTGGTCAATCATGACAATATTTCCTTCATGGGGGAACATAAGTACCCAAAAATGGATGAAGAAATTCCTTGCATTGCATATGTCCAACTTCTTCCTAACAAAAAATTGTAGTCGAGAGAAGCATCTACAACTTCTACCTCTACTAAAACTACCTTACCTGCAAGATGGATCTCAAATGAGGGTAATATTCCATTGGGACGGAAGGATCTACCATCAAAAGCAACAAGTAATGAAAGTGAAGGGGCTAACTCCAGAGATCCTAGGGATTTCCAACAAGAGATAGACATTACGCATGTCGACGTGCCTTCATCTACTACCGTTCATCCAATGGTTTTTGAACCATGGACTACTTCGATTTGGAAGGCCACATGATAGGGAAACTGGGGTTTGAAATTTGACATATAAAATCTAGCTAGCATATTTCAGGAATCCATACTCCTTATTGCCGCCAGAATTGCATTCCGGTGCGATGGGAAGCTTTCTAGAACTTCTAGAGCGGACATAGCACACGACGTTTGGGCTAGGTCCTCTACCACTGAGTAGTTTTGTGTGGCCCGTGCATTAGGTTTGTGTGTTTCCCATCTGTATACACCTTTTGGTATCTTCAACATAGGATCTTTAGGTCTCTCTATATGAAGAGGAACAAATGACTCAAGGATTTCTTTGTCTTTCTGCTGCATATGCACGGTATAATTCCTCGGTCTCATTTGCAATAAAGCATGAGATTTAACCATATTGATGTAGGATTTATCATCCCATGTGGCACGAGGAGTGCTCCCAATATTAGAGCTACCAGAAGCTGGACCTTGTCCTTTGGGAAAATGATCCTTCAGGAAAAATAGTTTCTTTTGACTTAACAGCTTCTAGGCTTCATCCATTAGAGGACATTGATGGGTGAGGTGATTGTATTCACAAATTTTGCAAGGAAAGTTCACCTTCTTCTTTTATCGCTTTCCCTCCTCAGCATGTTCAGTAGTTTTGGGATTTTGTTGGTTTCCTTCCCCTTTATTTCCCTTTTTATTATTGTTGGGTTGCCGAGAACCCTTTTGATTTGATTGCACATTTTGTACAGTTTCTATTTGGGAAAAGGAGGATGCACCAGTCGTTTCTTCCACAACAAAATGCTTTCTAGAGAGTGCATGAACCTGCTTCATCAAATATTCTAATGCAGATGAGTCAATTGAACCAACAATTTTGTTAGCATGCAGTCCAAGTGTAGGTTTTCCAAGATCAATGTTTGACCTAGGTGCATCGGGAATGATTTCATAAAGGATTCCGGACTGAGCATAAATAAAGTCAAGCTGTTGGGTCTTTAGAATGGCTTCTTCCTAAAAAATAAGCCCATAAGTTGACACATCTTTAGAGATGTAAGGTAACAGTGATTTCAAGAACCAATCCAATAGGAATTCAGAGGGAATCTCAACTTTAATGAGCCATTTCCTTCTTCTCCACTCCTGAATGTGATCAGATAAATGAGTGGCTTTGTTCTGTCTGAAAGTAGATAGAAGGTCCATGCCTACATCATACCAGATGGGAAGTTGGAAATAGTTCAGGAAAAATGTCACCAAATCACAAAAATTGTTATAAGATGTCGTCGGTAACTGCATATACCATTTGGCTGCAACACTAGTCAAGTTTCATTTAAATAGACTCAAACAAATCAAATCATCATTTAGCGAGTTCGAGAAGAACCATGGATGAAATGTCGTGACATGGTCCCCTGGGTGTTCACTAGCTTTTCCTTCAAAAATTTTAATGTATGAAGGGAGTTTGGTTGGGACGGCAGGCCAAGCAGGATTATGTCGCACTGGGTCATTTATTAACTTTGAAAGATCTAGCAAATTCAAAGTTTCCATAAAAGGTAAATGAGGCCTTGCAGATGCCATTTGATTTTATGGAATCTAGTAAGAAGAAACACTAAAGCCATGACTCACATAAGGTTGGTTGGGGTTTTCCCCAGCCATCGGTTGCGGTGAAAAATTGTTTTGGAAATTGCTTCAGCCTTTCTTTAGAAAAATTGGTTCTTTTTTTCTCAAGGCCCTCTCCTTGTACTTATAGCAAGGATGAGAGGATAGACTCGAAAGGAAATTGGCTAGGGAGGTTGTGGTAGTTAGAATAACTACCATAACTGATCTCTAATAATATTTTTATATTTTTTCTTCGTGATTTAGAGATACCCACATGTATATCTCTTGACAACTAGCGATTGAGTCGCCAGTATAGTGTCCAGCAACATGCGGGTGCAACGTTTTAGGTGTTACACGCGGGTTGTCAATATAGACTGTCGCGGTTAACCCGCGACTTGCTGATATGAGAGCTGCGGTTATATCTCAAAACATGTCACAAAAAATGGTTATTTTAAGGAGAATATTGCAAAGTCTAGGCCAAAGCATCTATGACAAAATAAGCTCTTCCATCCATAAAGTCCTTTTGTGTGATCGACAAGGCAATGTAGTCACGGACCGAGAAGTGCCATTTTGACTGATAATAGATGGACCTTGATGGTAGATACTATGGAGCTATGTTTTGGATCAATGATCCTCTTCCACTTGTTTGGATCTGACTTAGATTTGGAGCCTAGATCTGAATCTAAGGATTTCTACACAACCACCAATGACTTCTTCAAGTGAGTTTCACAAATGTTGTGCCAAGTGATTTCATGGAACTCACATAACCTCTAGTGTGTTTATTCATCTTACCACTACCCTTATTTTCTTCTAACTTAGACTAGTTTTCCTAAGGTTTCCTATCCTTTAATTGTCTTTTGTTATAGTGGCTAGGGATTCCTTTTCCCTACTTCTACTGTGATGCATTCACAAATCCAAAATCCTACTTATTAGTCTTCTTCATTTTTTGCTCAATTTTGACAACATAATCATAAGTGCATCCCAATGACGAGATGTCCAAAAATTCCATTGCTATTTGGATTTACCTATGGAAAACCCCACAATATCATAGAACCAAATGCTACTTAGAGTCTCCAATACCTATATTGGAGTGCAAGGTGTGGAAATTATTTGTTAAGTCTCACATTGTTTGGTTCTTTTCCTAACATAATGTTGTGCATATCGTGTATTGATAGTCATCGTTTCCAACAGGGTAATATAATTCCTTAATGGAATTCATAAAAGAGGCCTAATTGGGATCGACCCTAAACATTTCAGGCTACTATGTGGATTTTTTCTCATAGTAAGTTTCCCACCATTGTTTGACATGGGGGACAACCTTAAGGATCAAAACAGTTATATTTTCCCTATTAGGAAAATTATGGATAGAGAAAAATACCCTTCTAGAAAATTTTCCATTTTTCTAAAGCATTCTCATCCATTTGACCTTCAAATTCAAGATTATCAAAATTAACTTGTACCTTGAAGGGGATTTTGCGTATGATGTGGCCACTTAATGAATATGCATCTTCCATTGTCTAAATATGTCAAAGGATTTGGGAAAATTTATCTATGATCTCATCGATGTGTCACATGAGGGATTCCTCCATAAACAACTTAATAGGATATATTTCTCCTTTGTATCTCTTTTATTTCATCATTGCATTCCATTAGTGAGAGAGAGGATGGTCTTTCAGAGGCTTAAGTAGTTCAAATCCAACTCCTTATACCCCGACCTCATTGGGGACATGCACATAAAAACAAATAAAGAGAAGATCGCTATGATACCACTGATCTAGGTTTATGAGGGAACAAAATAAAACACAAAAATATTCCAAAAACATAGAGATATTGTAATACTAAATTTCTATTAATGAATGAAATATGCAGGAATTGTAACAAAATGTAGAATGAAATGAAATTTCTACAATGGTGGTATCTTATATATGAGAAGAGATTTGACGGTTACGCACATTCTTAAGAAGTGAGTTACAATGAGAAAACCCTAGACATAAAAGTACATAACCCCATAAGATGAAATGAGAAACGGTTTGTGGGACTCATTGTGTTTAGTTGATATGTCATCTTCCCACGACCGTAAATTTTCCATTTGATCTTCATTTGGGGCACTTGGTAGCCTATCAGAAAGGTCTACCTGAGAAGTACACATTCTTAATGTCCTAGTACATGACAAAGGGAATCTATTGGGATATTCTATGAAAACAAATGTCATTTAGATCCTAAAAGTGGCCCTAGAAGTGCAGGACCCAAAACAATCATAAACAACTGCCAAGATGGGAAACTATGTTTTGAGCTAGTGGACTAGGTAGGTAGCCACCAATGTCCACCTAGATAAATTGGAGAGAATATAGATCCATTAAAGAGAAAATTGAATGGGTTTATTTATTAAAGAAAGAGAAAAAATTATGAGCATATCCAAGGTGATCATATAGCATGAGATTAGTTTTGTCTACTGACCGAAACAAAGAATCTGAATTGCATCGATGCTTGAGATCAATTATTCCATGAAGATAAAAGATTGTTAAGACTCACACCTGATGTGAAATAAAAAAAGAAAATTACAAAAGAGGAAACTCGAAGGGATCGTTGAAGAGAACTCCAAGCGCTTGTTACAGAAAAATCCAATAGGACATTAAAGAAAAAACTGAGAGAATGTCAGAGAAACATTTGAAAGGATATTACAGATAAGTGCTGAAAGGAAATTCAGAGAAAGTGTCAAAAGAACATGAGACAAAGTCCCAACATACACTTTGGAATAAGTCCCAAAATATGCATCGGAGGAAGTTATGATAGCGCATCAAACAAATTTCCAAAAGGGGCATCGAGGAAGTTCTGAGAGCAGATTGGAGGAATTACCAAAATATGCATTGAAGAAAGTTCTGAGAGCAGATTGGAGGAATTTCTAAAAGACACATCAGAGGATGTTCAAATAGCACATCGAAGGACGTTTGGAAAGATGCATTAGGTGAATTTTTGATAGCACATTGGAGGAAGTCCAAAAAGACACATCAGAGTAAGTTTTGATAGCACATCATAGGAAGTCTCAAAGGATAAATTAGAGGAAGTTCCAGTAGCACATCGAAGGAAGTCCCAATAGATGCATTGGAGGAAGTTCTGATAGCACATAAGAATAAGCCTTGAAATCCAATTGGAGGAAGTTTGGATCAAACATTAGAAGAAATCCCGAAAAGAGAATCAGACCTAGAGTCTGATAGAGCATTGGAAAAGGTCTTGAAAGAAGCATAAAACATAATATATGATAATACAAGGGTTGTTGGAAGCTACCCAGGGGCCATTGTTTGCAGATCTTCCAAGGACAGAGTTCTCAAAACATCCATACTAAGAGAAGGGCCAAAGCATAATTTTGAAAGAACAATGTAGATATCCCCCGAGATAATGCATTAAGGGGATTTTTGTTAACTCGAATTGTATTTGTGAATCCAAGAGGATTTGTTTAGCGTAACTAGTCTATTGCTTTAAATTTAACCAAGGCGCAGGTCATCCAATTGCTAATGCATTGTCTTCTTTTTTCCCTTCGAGTTTGAAATCGCACGAGTGCCTCCAATACTTTCTACAAGGCATATTTTCCATCGCTCTGGATTAGTTCAAATATGAGCTGGAATGCTTTTGTCAGCTCTGTGTTATGGGACAGAGTATGATTAAATCGCTTGGGAAGAGGTGAAAATATGATAGTCTGATGTTTCAAAGGTCAAACCAAAGCAACTAGATGACATCCTCATCAATTGGAACCAGCAAATTGGTGGTCTACGTTCATACTTATGGTCAACGGTTATTCCTGCAGTGTTTTGGCATTCCAGTAGGACATCCATTTTCCTGTAGCTGAGACGTGTTCCTGTGCATTCAAATCTTCCTGTAAAGGGAATGAAGGTTGAAGTTTTGACTTTCCTCAATCAATTATTAACAACAATTTTCAAATTAAAAACTCAGCAATTAAATTCATAAGTGAAATCTGAGTGGAGAAATGAAGTGCAAATTTGAGGATTGTTTGAGTATTGTGAAGCATATATACAATTGTTAAGTGTTTAATAAAAGAATAGAGTAGAGATTTACAGTTAACATTTTGCAGTCAAATTAGGAGAGGTCTGAGATTGCACAAAAGGTATAATGTACCTTCACCTGCACCATTTGTGGTGGTACGCATGCATTCATTTCGAATCCTTATGTCCCGGCAAATCAACCTTTGATTTTTCCCAAGAGCTACAGACTTTATCAACATGTGATAATATACAATTTAATAATTAATGTCATTCAATTTTGTTGAGCATAATTGCATCTTTCACTCTATCTCCTCCTCATCATGATTACTGGAAAATTGAATGCAACATAAACTTATTCTCCAATAATAACTAGAAGTAGTTTGGTTTGGTGCTACCACTTCTACTTATCATTTGGCTCTTTCTTCATCAATCCCGTGGACACTTTCAATATAATAATCAATACTGCATTGTATAGTAGAGCTCTACATGTTAATTTCATGATATTTTCTTGACAAATTCTTGTTTGTTTGACAGTTGGAAGGAGCTTCCCAAGCGGGTGGAAGAGGCCCCATCATCTGGAATACATTATGCCGCATCCAGGTTAAGCTTCAATACTCCATACATACATGAACGTTAATGCCAATTGCAATTGTTTTTAAATAGTTATTGTTATTGAATTACGTTATGGTTTAAGGCATTGTATTGATATACCATACCATCTAGGTGAAATAGGTGAAAATTATAAAAGAGCTTAGTTTAAAATAGCACAATGAAATGAAACAACACAGAAAACAAAAGAGAAGCTTTTATTCAAACATAGGAAAAGAAAACTTTGGATTATTTATCTTCCATTAAGTTTTAGACTTGCATAGCTACATACTTATATAGATTACACTGCATAGAAATTAAGGCATTATTTACATGCCATAAAATCCGCTGTAGATTGATGTATAATTCTGCAAATTATTTTATTCTTCACATGCATTAACATGCAGTGAAGTTTGTTGCTAATTATTTAATAAACACCTGCAACCTAAAATTAAAACAGACACTGTCAGTTATTCTGCACAGCATCAGTTATCAAAATACTCCCCCTTGATGCTGAGAGGGCTCACAATAAGATCTTTGAGTTTCAAAAACTGGGCCTTTGAGACTGCCTTAGTGAAGATGTCTGCTAGTTGTTTTTGAGTGTTGATGTATTTCAATTCAATTTGCTTCTTTTGCACCAAATATCGAATAAAATGATACTTCAAGTCAAAATGTTTTGTCCTGCTATGGTGTACTGAATTCTTAGCCAATTTGATGGCACTCATATTATGACAAAAAATTACTGTAGGTTGAATTTGTTTTTCTTCAATTTCTTCTAGAACTTTTCTAAGCCATAATGCTTGTGTGACTGCAACATATTCTGCTTCTGTAGAAGAAAGAGAAACTATACTTTGCTTCTTTGAGCTCCAAGTGATCAAACCAAGACCAAAAGAAAAATAGTTACCAAATGTAGACTTTCTATCATCCAAACTACCTCCCCAATCAGAGTCACTGAAGCCAACCAATTCAAAACTCTTAGAAGTATAGTAATGAATGCCAAAATTTAGAGTACCTTTCACATACCTCAAAATTCTTTTAGCTGCATTCATATGCATTTCAGATGGCATTGTCATATACCTAGAAACAAGTGAAACTGAATAAGCAATATCAAGCCTTGTGTGTGTTAGAAACATTAAACTTCCAATAATACTTATGTAAACTGTCTCATCAACCATTTCAGCACCATCATCTCTACACAACACAACTCCATGAGCATTTGGAGTAGGACATGGTTTGCAATCAACCATATCAAATTTCTTCAACATATCCTTTGCATACTTTGTCTGACAAATAAAAATTTCATCTTCACTTTGATAAACTTCCATTCCAAGAAAATATTGCATGAGGTTTAAATCTTTCATCTCAAACTCACTCATCATAGCAAATTTGAATTCATCCTTCATTTTAGAACTGCTACCCATATACAACAAATCATCAACATATAAACTGACAGTAAGAATATCATTACCTTCTTGTTTATAGTAAAGAGTAGGTTCACTCTTACTTCTATTGAAGACATTCTCTTGAAAATATCCATCAATCCTGGCATACCAGGCTCTTGGTGCTTGCTTGAGGCCATACAAATCCTTCTTCAACTTGTAGACTTGATGTTCTTTTCCTTGCATGTCAAAACCCTGTCGTTGTTCCACAAAGACTTCCTCTTCTAAGTACCCATTCAAGAAGGCACTTTTCATGTCCATGTGATGAATGCTCCATTTCTTTTATGCTGCCAGTGAAATCAACATTCTGATAGTCTCTTGCCTTGCTACAAATGCAAAGGTTTCTTCATAATCAATGCCATACTTCTGTGTGAATCCCTTAGCAACTAACCTTGCTTTGTGTCTTTCAACAGTCCCATCACTGTTATACTTTGTCTTGTAGACCCATTTAGTACCAATTTTTTTCTTGTTATGTGGAAGATTTGTAAGCTCCCAAGTATCATTCCTATGAATTGAATCTATCTCTTCTTGCATAGCTTGCACCCAAACCTCATTAGTAGAAGCTTCTTCAAAACTTGATGATTCAAAATCAACTTGTGAAAATAAAGCAAAAATTACAGTCTCACCTCTTGGATTTTCTTCATGTGCCAGACTTGTACTTCTCTGATAAATTTCATTCAAGCTTCTTACCTTCTGCAGTACTTGGACTTGAATACGGAGAACTAGATGAGGGGCTACTTGGTGGATTTGTAGCATTTGGAACAGAAACATTAGTGGGATTCTCATCATCAATAATATCACCATCCAAACCAGATTTTGATTTCTCAACATGGTCTTTTTGATGACCATAAACTCCCCCTTCATCAAAAATTACATCTCTTGACACAACAATGCGATTGGTGAGAGGATTCTACAACCTGTAAGCCTTACTTTGCTCACTATATCCAACAAAAATGCATGCTTCACTTTTTGGATCTAACTTTTGTCTCTTTTGATAAGCTACATGAACAAAGGCTAAACAACCCAAAACTTTGAAATGATTAACATTAGGCTTTTTCTCATACCAGGCTTCCTAAGGAGTCATCATGTGAAGTGCACTAGTGGGACTTCTATTGAGAATGTACACTACTGTAGCAACTGCATCACCCTAAAATGAATTGCTTAATCCTTTGGTATGTAACATACTCCTTTCCATTTCCACGACTATATGGTTTTTCCTTTCAGCTACCTCATTTTGTTGAGGTGTGTAAGTAGTGGTGAGTTGTCTTCTAATGCCATTCATATCACAAAAATTCTGAAAACTTCTTAAACAAAATTCTCCTCCACAATAAGTCCTTAAGCATTTTATTTTGTAACCACTTTCATTTTCTACAAGGGCTTTAAACCTCTTGAATGTATCAAATGCTTCACCCTTGCTCTTCAAAAAATAAACCCAACACATTCTTGAGTAATCATCAATAAAATTAATGAAATATGATGACTTACCCAAACTTTTTGTCTGCATAGGACCACAAATATTAGAATGAACTAGCTGAAGTGGATAATGGGACCTCCATGCCTTGCCTCTAGGAAATTTCTCTCTTGCATGTTTTCCTTTAGCACATCCTAAACATCTTTGACACTTTTCATACCTTGTTTTGTATGCACTGCCATATCTCCTTTTGCAGAAACCTCTAAGGTTTTTTCATCACCAAGTTTGATATTAGATTTGAAACTTTCATCGATTGTAGAGAAAAGCTTGCAATTTCCTGTCATGTGGTTAGAACAACCTGAATCTAAATACCAAACATCTTTAACTGTATTTTCAGTTTTGCCATAAGATAAAAACAAATTATTTGGAGAAGCATCATCACCCTCTTGAGCATAATTAACACTTTTGTTTTCTTTTAATCTGCAATCCCTTTCAAAATGACCATACCTTTGAGAATGATAACACTGGATGTTTCTCTTGTCAAATCTGCCTCTACCTCTTCCTCTGAAACCACCTCTTCTTCCTCTATCTCCTCTTGAAAAATTTTGATAGTGACCTTTACCTTGGGCTTGGTTTCTTCTGGAGCTAGAGCTAGCATCTGCATTCTTTGTAATCTGTAAATTTGTGGAAAAAGATTTCTCATCACTTTCTCCAAATGAATCTCTCACTTTGTCTTCATGAGAAATAAGAGAACCAACTAGGTGATCAAAGTGAAGGTTAGTCAAATCCTTGCTTTCTTCAATGACTATAGCAACATGGTTACATCTTGGTGTTAGAGACCTCAACACCTTTTTAATCACAACTTCTTTATCAATAGTTTCTCCTAGAGTAGACAATTTATTGACAACATCATTTACTCTTACACAATAATCACTCACCTTCTTACATCTTTAAATTCTCGAATTCTATCCTCAGTGTCTGCAACTTGACAACTTTAACTTGATCACTACCTTGGTAAGCTTCATGTAGAGTCTTCCAGGCATTTTGAGCTGACTTTGCTCCTGTAATTCTTGGAAATAACCTCTTATATAGAGCTATTTGAATATGAAATAAAGCTTGGGCATTCCTCTTCTTGGCTTCTCTCTTAGTTGTTCTATCGTTGGCTATAAGGGTGTTCCAATCTTTTGGCTCTTCATAACCTGATTCTACAATCTCCCACAAATCTTTTCTTGTCAAAAAGGTCATCATCTTGATGCACCAATAATCATAATCACTTCCATCAAATTCTGGAATGGGAAAAGAGTTAGAATTTGACATTATGAACTTTAAACAAAATACCTGCTCTGATACCAAATGAAGATTATAAAAGAGCCTAGTTTAAAATAGCACAATGAAATGAAACAACACAGAAAACAAGAGAGAAGCTTTTATTCAAACATAGGAAAAGAAAACCTTGGATTATTTATCTCCCATTAATTTTTAGACTCGCACAACTACATACTTATATAGATTACATTGCATAGAAATTAAGGCATTATTTACATGCCATAAAATCAGCTGTAGATTGATGTATAATTCTGCAAATTATTTTATTCTTCACATGCATTAGCATGCAGTGAAGTTTGCTGCTAATTATTTAATAAATACCTGCAACCTAAAATTAAAACAGACACTGTTAGTGATTCTGCACAGCATCAGTTATCAACAATAAGTATAATCCATTGAATTGAATTGATTGCGGTGAGAATAGATAAGTACTCTATAGTATTGGGGATATGTTGTAACTTGTAATTTTGTGTACAATTCAAGAAATTAGATTCCTCTAAGTGCTTGATAGATCCAAAGAAATTAGAGCCCTCCTAGTGATTAATAGATGGAGGTTTAAGATGAATCTATACTAGTATGCCAACCAATCCTCTTGTATATTTAATTTAAGTATTTCATAATTATTAAAATTTAGAAAGATAATCCCTTTTCTATACAAAATTCAAGCAAAAATTTGATATTAATTTGGTTTTATGAAAATCATAAAAATTAGGTTTAAATATATTTTTCTTATTTTTATCTAAATTTATTTTATAATCCATAAAATTTGTTTAAATAATAATATTAAAATCTAATATAATAAATATTTAAAATAATATCTTTCAAAACTGCACGATATTATTCCATGTTTGCTCAAAAGTGAGAACCATTCCATGTTTGCTTGAAATAACAAGCAGAACTGTAAAAATCAAATGTATGTTAGGAAAGGAGATAATTAAAGAGTATAATATTGTGTTCTTCTTAAGATACATAACAATATTCTCTTACATGTGAAATTCCAATTGAAGGTTTAAAATCCTTTTTTCCATTTTTTTATTGAGCAACGTGCGCACACAAATGCTGCAACTGCAAATGCACGAAAGAAAGTAACTGCAGATGAACTGAAGCAAGTAATGATAAACCATATAAGATCACCTTCTTTATAAATGCTTGGAGATGCTCATAGAGTTTGTAGGCTTTAATTATTTTCACTTCTAGGTTTCCTTGCATTCGAAATAAAAAAATTTATATGTGCTATTGCAGACGTATTTACCGATGTATTTGGTTATGTATGGTAGGGATAGACTTTGATTTGGATTTTGTAGAGTCTATTAAAGATCATGATTATGTACATGTGTATTTACAGTTTTTTTTTCACAAGAAAAAGTCTATACTTTATTAAAAATAGACAAAATATTAAACATCAAAAAATCTTCCAGAAACCCCTAGAGGGAGGGAGGGATCCCTCTAGGATCTCATGTATTGAATAGTTATTGCCCTTACATTCTATAGCCATGTTAGAAACAATAATTACTTTCTACTTTTGTTAATTGTATTATTAGAAGTAAAGCTAAGTTTAGTTAAAGTTTGCATAAAGCATAAAGCTTAAAGAATAAAGAACAAGGCATAAAGCATGAGCTAGATTAAGATTTTAGTATGTAGAAGTGTTTAAATATAGATTTTCAAAGTCCAATGTAATTATGAAGTTTTATGTGAATAGAAAAACAATAGCTTGTTCCATAAAATTCATCATGGTATCAGAGCTTGATTAAATCTCTTAGAGAAGGCCATTCACCAACAGTAAAGAAAGCAGCTAGATTTGTGAAAAAAAGTTTGATGTGTGAAAATTTCCCTAAAAGAGATCTAAAGTTCAACAAATCTGTGAAGAAAGACTTGGCTGAAATCAAAGAATCAATCAACGAGGAGGCCCTGCCCAGCTGTGAAGAGAGAAAGTTAGCATCTGCGAATAAAGGAAAGCAAATCCGCCAGCGAGAAAATCTTTGGTTATAAGTCCATGGAGAAAATCCTGTGAAGAACTGCCGTCCACAAAATCAAGCAGTGAAGGTATTTGAATAATTAAGTTCATTACTTGAGCTTGAAAACTTTATAGGAAAGGAACTTATAAGAAGTCCACGTTATATTTTAGGTTATGCACTTTTTAATTTAAAAGAGATGTGGATATTTGGAGTGATTTAAAAAAGGTATGATTTATATAGTCTTCCTAAAAGGTGCCAATGGAATTTATTTTCAATTTTTTTTGAGGAAGTGGTTTGAAGAATATTTAAACATTGCATAAAAGGAAAGGGCCATAACCCATGTTGAAGAGAAAGAGCTCCCGTCAAAGTTCATTTTGGTTGAAACAAGAAAAAATAAGGAAATTTTGCATGAAGGGGTGTACAGCAAATCCTATAGTTTTTTTAGGGGGCGATAAGGAAGGAAGGATGTGGACTCAAGAGAAGGAGTCCATCACAAGTTCATAGTCTTCGGTAAGCCTCGGCAGAAGGTTAAAGTCTTGAGCACAAAGAAGAAGAAAAGCATTGAAAGCTTTGAATTTTGGAGTAGAAAGTACAAGAAGAAGCTGCCTCAACACATTGCAGCAAAAAATTCAAGATGAAGATGTTTTGTAAGTCAGCTGAGACATATAGCAGCAAGCATTCTTTTTTGATGAAATCCCTTGAAGGATGGCATATTTTAGAAACAATTAGATCGTATGTTTAGCGGTCATAATTAAGGGCGAGTGTTAGAAATAGTAATTACTTACGTTAGCTTTAGCTTTTGCTTTAGTTAATAAAACATGCAACACCATGCAAAAGCTAGGCTAGATTTTTTAGGTTTTCCACAACTATTTAAATACACATTTAGAATTGGGTTGTAATTGCATTATTTGATCTTGAGCGAGGGTTTAAAGTGACAAGCCAATTAGGGCTCGATGGATCGGTTGATCACGTGTGGGTCGCGCTGCTGCAGTTGGGTTGGGGTCTACGGCCCGCTATTGTGTCTGATGCCGTTGTCGCCTCGACATATGAGGTCTGAGGGTATGGTTGTTGATGCAGAGATGGGTGAGGCAAGCGGATCAGAGAAAGGGTCCAAACGAAGGGTGGGTTCGGGAGGTTGCCCCCTGAAAACCCTAACCATTTCAGTCATTCAGATTAGATCTGATAAAATCAGAGAGAAGGTTGAACTCTGGAAGGAGAAGGCCCTAATTGGAAAATTTGTGGGGATATGGCCACGAGAGAAAGACCTAGTCCAATGGATCAAGACCAACTGGAACCCTAAAGGACATTATGATATTCACTTGGGTGCCAAGGGATTCTTTACGATCATCTTCTTTAATGTGGAAGATAGAGATAGAGTGCTAGAGGGAGGACCCTATTTTTTTTCTCGGCGGGCCTGTATCTTCGACCCTCGAAAGAAAGATTCAACCCAGAGACGGAGGACATGAAAGTAGCTCCTGTTTGGATTAGGATTTTTCCCTCCGCTGCGAATATTGGGATCTGGAAATCTTGCAGGATATTGGTAACACGTTGGGGGAATTCGTCAAAGTAGTAGAGCAGACTAAACAACATCGATATACTGCTTTTGCTCGTATATATGTCTAGATGGATCTTTCGAAAGACCTTCCAGAAGCTATTAGTCTAAACTGGGATGATGAGGAATGGGTCCAGCCGATCGATTATGAGCAGCTCCCATTCAGATGCAAATAGTGTCATGAATATGGACACTTAGGTAGGAACTGGCCACAGTCACCACACTCGTCATCATCTTCTAAACTAACCCAGGAAGGAGAGAAAGACAAGGAGGGTTTTTTTCAAGTCCATAATCAAAAAATGAATAGATCTAGGGAGCAACAAAATATTTGTTTCAGATACTGGAGGAAACTAGATAGGAAGGCGAGGTGGATAGGAATAAGAAGGATCTATGAGAGAAACAAGTAGTGGGTTCTGTAGAAGCATCAGATCAAGGAAAGTCTCTCGAGGACCAAACTGCTGCCATGGAGGAGGATGGCAAGGAAGAACTGGAATTGGGGGTATTGTATCTTAATGAGATTGAGAAAGAATGTGAAAAAAAGGGGAAGGGTTATGTTTCCAGGGGCAACTAGAACTTCTCCAATAAGCGATCATTAAGACCAAAGCCAACCAACATTTGGGGATAGCGAATGATCCTCAAAAAGGGAAATCACCTGAGGAGGATCTAAAACGTGGAAGGAAGACGAACAAACAGAGAATTGTCGAGGTTGGAGTTAAGCTCATTGAATCTGACCAGTACCCGACGATAAGGGTGTATTTTTCTGAAGTAAACAAGGTTAGCCAATGAATATTGTGTTGTAGAACATTCGGGGCTGTAATCATCGTCAGAAACTAAAGACCTTGGCAAGAAAGGTCAAGCAGGATAAACTAGATGTTCTTTTTTTGCAGGAAACAAAATGCAATTGAGAGACAATGGAGAAAGTGGGACAAAAGATTTGGAGGGGAAGCAAGGTAATTGCGATTGACACTTCTGGCATGGTAGGTGGTTTAGTCGTTCTTTGGAAGCGAAAATCCACTTGCTTATTTGACTTGAGGGCTAATAATTTATCTATCTCCTCATAATTCACTATCCTCGATTCAGGGGCTAAAGGCACTCTGGTGAATGTCTATGGCCCGAGTGCCTTCTATAAAAAATCGGCCTTTTTGCAATTCTGGTCCCAGTTGATGGAACAAGCTTGCAATGGTTCATGGATAATCGGTGGGGATTTCAACCTGATAACCTCTCTCAATGAAAAGAAGAGTGGAAGGAGGGTTATGGATAGATTCCAAGAAGCTTTCAAGGATCTTTTGGCTCATAGCCCTTTTATAGATATCGAAACCGGAAATGGGTGGTACAATTCGAATAATAGATGCGGTGGTACACACCTTCTCACTTCTAGAATTGATAGATTTATGGCCACTAAGGACATTGCCCAAGGCATGGGGGAGGTTAATGCTAGTGTTCTCTCAGTCATGGGATCTGACCATTAGCCCATAAGTCTCCAATGGGATTGGTCGCATGCTTTCTTATATAAGTCATTCATATTTGAGCAATTTTGGTTGGAACATAAAGACTTTAAATATCTTATAGGACAATGGTGGCAGGATTTGGTTCCCCCTGAGGGCACTAGAATGTACCAATTTCAACAAAAACTAAAGGCTCTTAAATCTAATATCCGTACTTGGAATAGGGAAGACTTTGGAAATATCTTTCAGGATAAGAAAAAGCTGGTGGAAGATATTGAGCATATCCATAGAAAAGGAATAGAAGATGGCTGGGATGAAAATCTATGAGAGCAGGAGCAAAACTTGTTGGAGAAGCTCGAAGCCAGGGAAAGACATGAGGATATTTATTGGAAGCAAAACTATTGAAACCAATGGCTCCAAGAAGGCGAGAAGAATACCAAATTCTTCCACAACACTGTTGTTCAAAATCCTCATAGATCGATCTTCAAACTCAGAAGTACCGATGGGGGCCAGGTGAAATCTAGAAGAGAAATTGAGGATGAGTTGGTCCACCACTTTGAAACTATCCTAAAGGAGGACAAGGCTGACCGGAGCCATGAGATCACCAAGATCACTAGCCTCATTCCATGGTCAGTCACCGGGGAACACGATGAGATGTTGAGAAAACTAGTCTCTCTGCATGAATTTGATGAAGCTATGAATCAGATGGCCTTTGGGAAAGCTCCTGGCCCTGATTGGTTTACAACTAATTTCTTCCACTTATTTTGGGATATGTTCAAGTAGGAGGTTATAGAAATCGTAGAGGAGTCTCGCAGTAGTCATGGTGTCTTAAACGCATTTAATGCTACCTTCCTATCCCTAATCCCGAAGGAGAAAGGAGCTGATACCCATGGTAATTTCAGATCCATAGCCCTTTGTAATGTCATATACAATATCATCAGTAAGGTGATTTCCAATAGGCATAAGCCTCTCCTCCCGAGTCTCATTAGCCCAGAGCAATTGGGCTTCGTCGAGGGAAGGCAAATTATGGATGCAATCATTTTGGTCCAAGAGACTATTCACTCCCTTAATCTCACTAAGAAACCTGGCATGCTGGTTAATCTGGACATAGGGAAGGCCTATGATAAACTCAGTTGGCAGTATATGCGCAGTATTATGGAATCCTTCGATTTTGATAGGGATTGGGTTGATTGGATAATGAGCCTAGTATATATCCCCTTTTTCTCTATTTTTCTTAATGGCTCGCCAACTAAACTTTTGCAGGCATCTAGGGGAATCTAGAAAGGCGACCCCCTATCCCCCTTTCTTTTTATTCTAATGGATGAAGGGATGAGTAAGCTCCTTCAGAATCGAGCTGTCGAAGGTGGGATATGGGCGATTCAACTCCACGAGGGAATGAATAAGAAAACGCATCAACAATTTGTGGATGACACGATGTTAATGGGGCACCCTTCAGTCAAGGAAGCTCGGGCCTTTAAGAAAATTTTAGTGCTTTTTGCAAAGGCATTAGGGCTTGAAGTTAATCCTGATAAATCACAGGTGTTTTTCTTCAACACTGTTGGGACTACTCAGCGAAATATTCTTAGGATCTTGGGTTTTTCAAAAGGATCTCTCCCCTCTAAGTATCTATGAGTCCTACTCACAGAAGGCACTATTCGTAAGATTTCATGGAAAGACTTGCTCGATAGAATCTGAAGAAGGATGGTTAGTTGGACTCTTCAGCCATTAAACCTCCCTAGCCATCTGATTTTGGTCAAAACTATTCTTCAAGCTATGTCAGTCTACCTTTTTTCGACGCTTTCAGCTCCAATGGAAATTTTAAAGGAAATTCCTGGTATCGAGAGAAATTTTCTCCCGGTGGTAAGGGAAACGAAAACCAAATTTGCCTTGGTTGTTTGGGATAAGCTCTGTATCCCTAAGTACAAAGGGGGTCTCAGCATTAGAGATCCTAAGGTATTAAGTGAAATATATGGCTCTAAAATTTGGTGGAGGTGGTGCAACTATAGGATGGAACCATGGGAAAAACTTTGGCATGCTAAATATGTCAAGGATAGACCATGGGGCAGCTGATCAGATATAATGAGGAAAGGGGCATATCTCATATTTGGATGAAAGCTTATTATGGCCGAAAGCTAGTACAAGACCACGGCTTCTGGGAAATCTGTGACGATGAACTAGCGAACTTTTGGGATGACTCATGGAATAAACTTCCAAAATTAGGAGAAGCCCCTAGATGGGAGAATATCAGAGTAAGAGCGATGGAAGAAGGTAAATTCAAAGTTTGCCACTATTGGGAAGATCTCCCCGCAGACGGTCATAGGCATTGGATGGATCGTCTCTGGTGGGAGGTCTTTACTAATGGTGAGGATATCCGTTCTTTCGAGACTACTCTACAGGAAAGATTCATTCAATCCAATATGGGACCTGATAAGCTGACATGGGGTTACAAGCTGAAAGGTAATTTTAGTATTAAAGAAGCATATGATATTCAGACTCACGGAGAGGAAGGAGATGATAATACCCAGAAGTGTTGATGTATATGTAACTTCGAAATATATTTCACATATCTGTATATTGTATTCCTATAGAGATGGTATTATTCCTCTATAAGGAAGTGTCGTCATTTATATTGTAAGTGTCGTAACTTATACTTGATGGGTTATTAGACCACCTTATTTGGGGTCGGCCCTGTATAAGTCATGTGGGTCAAAGGGTTATTAGACCACCCTATTGGGGGTCGGCCATGTGGGTCAAAGGGTTATTAGACCACCCTATTGGGGGTCGGCCCACTCAGCATTATGTTATGTGGTAAAGTTCGAGCCTACATGAGTTAGGTAAAAAGGCAAGTCAAGTCAAGTATAAATAGAGTGCGGGAGGCACTCTATTTGCTCACTCACTTCTCACACATGCACTCAAGGAGGAGTGGCGCACTTATGGAGGAGGAGGATCTGCTGCTAGGTTATGGCTATCTCTCTTGGTTGGTTGTATCATTGCTCTATCTATCTCTGAGGAAGTTATTGGGGTTTTTCACCTTTATGGTTTTCCCCAAGTAAATCTTTGTGTCTCTTGTGTGCATGCATTATTGTCTCCATGATTGATATGCTGTAGATATGCTGTAAATGTTGTTCTCTCAGTTAAGATCCTAGATCATATTGAAGTAAATTCAAAAAAAATTAACATGGAATCATAGCTATCCTGAAAGAAGGCATGATATGGCATGTATGACACTTGTTGCACTTACGATGCTAGGGCTTGATATAGCAAAAACCAGTCATCGTAGAACTTTCGCTATAAATCCGTTTTGGAGAAGTTTTCGGATCTGAAATTGTTACAGGACGAATATTAAATCTCCAGGTACCTTGTGTCCAAAGGACAACCTCTAATTCGTTGTACTTTGTGATTTATGATCTGTACACTATAGGGTTTCTGCCTCTTCCAGATCTGAGTTAAAATCAGGTGACCTTGGGAAAAAGGTCATATCTTGGGCTAGGAAGCTCCAAATGAAATTTCATAAATAGTGACAGGTAGTACACAGTCTGTACTATCTCAGAAAACGTTTTCAGAGGCCGAAGTTGAACCAGTGACACGTGGCACTCCATACAAGTTCGCTCTCCTGTATTATCCCATAAACAGGTCATGTTGCGACATTTGACATAACTCTCTCTCAGAGAATCCAATTGAGGTCAGACCTGTCAGGATGGAAAGATAACAGGTCAGTCTATCTCAAAAAATGTTTTCAGACCCTGTGGATTGAAAAGTTTGGAGTTACACCAGAAACAATCAGGTACATATTTCTGTCAAAACAGAATTATTTTTGAGTACCTTCATTCATGGCTTCCGGAATTTAGGGCTTTGAAGAAAGTTGGAATTTTTGTAATCAGAGACCATGGCTGAATGCTACTCATCAAAATAGAAATTTAGAGACCAAGATCAGAATTTTTGGTTGGGCAAAAGGCCGGGCTTGATCAAACCCTAGTTCAGGACTTTGATCAGAAAAGTGGAAAACTAGGGCTTCTGTAAAAATGGGAATTTTTTCAATCTGTGACCACGGCTGGAAGCTCCTCAGAAAAATAGAAGCTTAGAGCTTTGGATCAAACCTTTTGATGGGGCAAAAGAGTGGGCTTCATCAAACCCCAGTTCAGGGTCACGTCCAGTGAATCCGGAAGTTTCAAAGGCAAAATTGAGGAGTGAAACTTTGCAGTTTTCAAATTCTGAATATACCAGTTTGATCAGCTCATCAAGGCGCATATTTCTATCCTTTCGGAAGTTTGAAATTCAAAGTTTGAATTTTTGGGGTTTCTCTGACAAACCCATATCTAGCTCAAGGTCCAGTTCTTGCAAATCAAGTGGATTGGGTTAATCCTAGAAGAAGATGGATTGATCATCTGCATGAGTGAAGAAGTTTCTGTTTCAGAGGGAGATGAGGCTAAGGCCTTACATAAGAAGATTACAAGCAATCTCGTCAGGTATGACTCATCGAGGTATGTTTCGATATTTGTCCATGATTAAGTTTATGGTATGTCTTCATGTTATTATGGTTAGTACAGTTTTGATTTTAGATTTGTCGTATCACCTTAACAAAATTATGAATGCATGATAGAAGATATTCATTGGTTAGGGTGTTGACACTTATGATTGTACTAATGCATTATGGTGTTGTATGAGGTTTATGTTGTCTACTAACATGAAAGGTACACCAAGAAAGACAAATCATGTTTTGGTCCAAGAACATATGATCATGATAACATGAGGACAGAGATTTATCCATTGTCATGGATCTCATAGAAGATCCATTTACGAGGTATGTATAACTTGGTTTTGTAATAGTTAACCTATGAGATATACAGGTTACTAGCACAAGTCATTGAAGAAGAACAAGAAGACATCATGTGAGTATGTTAGACATAAATAGCTAGCATGCTAATCCAGGTATGTTTTTCCTATATGAAGATAGAATCCTACCTTGTGTTAGGATCTTATACTGTTGTTGATAATGATTATTCATGAAGTCATAGGTTTGAATAATCATGATTGTATGCATATTATGTTTCTTACCATAATTGATGATATGACTAACCAGAAGAATCATGATGGTATAGGTTTGAATAATCATAGGTTTTATGCATTTTATACTTCTTATCTTGATTGATGATTCAACTAACTTGAAGAGTCATAGGTTTGAGTAATTACAGGTTTAGACATGTTATGTTTCTTATGATTTGACTAACCATAAGAATCCTACATAAACCTTGAATGCTAATGCTTATTATTTCTGTTTGAAATGATCATGACTATACATGCTTGAGATTATTGTGTTTTAATAGTATACTAATGAATGTATGATTTTATATGAGATCACAAGGATAACACATTCATGATACTAATAAGCATGCATAGGGAGCAAGGATGAATATGAGATTCAAGAATAGGTAATCCAGGAAGCAAAGATCAAGAGGGAGTACACTCCAGTGGTTTATGCAAGGATGTAGATATTCAGAGGGAGTTGACCATCTCTCTACATCCCACAACAGAAAGATGTAGAAGAAGCTACTTCAGATTAGGACTCCAGCAGCTCCTGCAAGGAAGCGAAGACTCAGAGGGAGTCCACCCAACGAACAAACAAAGATAAGTATTTGAATTGTCATTTCTTAAATAATATTGTTCAATAATGTATATACTGATGTTCCTAGAATTAGGTTGTGTATTATGCATATTAGAATAATTGCATTGATGAACAGTATACTCCTAATATGCATGGGTAAGTGGCCTATGGCACTGTACAACATTCCATTGCTACTTATCTAGAATGAAACCTCTTTGCTGACATGTTGGGAGTTGTGCACACTCTTAACAATGTTCTGGTAGAGATTGGAAGGCATCTAGAAAGTTACGGAATATGGATAAATGTTGTATTGAAGCATTGGCTAAGATAATTGCATGACTGTATGGCATATTTCTTTATGTGTAAGAATTTGTTCTGAAAACTATGAGATGTTTTCTAATCATGCAATTTAACTTGTTGTGTAGGAAAGATCATATGCCATCTCCTACAAAAGAAGAACTACAACATTTTGTTCCAGCAACAAAAATATATATTGAAGATATTGAAGATATTGAAGTTCCCAGGATCTGGGATGGAATGCCATGATCCGTCGATCATGAAGAATGATGTTTGGGATGCGATCCCAAGAGATAAAGGGAAGTCTGTTGTAACCTCCAAATAGAACTATTAGATCAAGCATGTTGCAGATGGCAGCATTGAGAAATACAAAAGTGATGAGATAGAAGATGCACCAGATGGATTTCAAGACAGCATGGTGTAGTCATATATGTGTGCAGAACTTGATATGGTAGGATAGACAGCTTTCTATCCATCTTGGGCTTTACCAAGAATAAAGCGGATTCCAACCTTTACTACAAGGTTGAGTAAGGAAATCCAGTGATACTACTTTTGTATGCGGATAACCTGTTTGTTACAGGTGAAGACAGATTGATTGCCGACACGCAGCGGAAGCTTACTACCGAGTTCGAGATGAAGAACTTGGGGATGATGCACTATTTGTTTTTGGCATGGAGGTGTGGCAGAGTGAAGATGGAATCTTCCTTGGACAAGGGAAGTATGCAGTAGAGATCCCGAAGAGGTTCGGGATGATGGATTGCAAGGCCATGGCCACACCTATGGCATCAAATCTGAAGCTTCTATGTGATGCTTCATCTGAGCCGATTGATGTCTCTATGTATCGCCATATGATTGGGTCCTTGATGTACCTCACGAACACGAGACCAGACATTTGCTTTGTTGTGAACACATTGAGCCAGTTCCTGACGGATCCGAGGAGTGTTCACCTGGTTGCTGTAAAGCATATTCTGAGGTGCCTGAAGGGTACAGTGGATTATGGGCTCAGGTATGAGGAGAATCAAAAGTTTAACCTGCAGGGTTATGTTGATTCAGATTGGGCTGTCAGTGCTGCAGACAGGAAGAGCACATCTGGGTGTTGCTTTAGTATGGGATCAGGTGTGATCTCTTGGTTTAGCAGGAAGAAGTCCTGTGTAGCACTGAGTACAGATGGGGCAGAGTATGTTGCAGCCTGTTCAGCTAGTTGTGAGACAGTATGGCTACGGAAGCTACTGTCTGGGTTATTTGATCTCCCATTGGAGGCTACTGGTATCTTTTGTGATAACCAGAGTTGTGTGAAGCTATCCAAGAACCCAGTGTTTTATGACAGGTCGAAACACATAGAGATCAAATATCACTATATCAGGGATATGGTGCAGAGAGGACCTGTGAAGCTCCTATATGTTGCGACAGACAAGTAGATTGCAGATGTGCTGACGAAGCCGCTAGCCAGAGTGAAGTTCGAGTACTTTAGAGAGAGGCTTGGCGTTCTTCAGATTGAGGACACTTCAAGGAAGAAGTGATGGACACATTTGCTGAAGCCATTCCAAGCATGTTGGAAGGAGGATCCTTCAAACGGTTGTGGATGTAAGCACTGGATGATGAGCATCAGGATGATGTTCTGGTTTCTGCTTAGATATGATCAGTTGGATCATTATATGTATGTATGTATGCATCATGTTGGATGCTGGATATGATCAGTTGGATCATTTATGTATGTATGCATCATGTTGGATGCTGGATATGATCAGTTGGATCATGTGTATGTATTTTGTATATGCATCATGTTGGATGCTTGGACCATGTATCTGTATATGTATCAGGTAGATACATTGTATGATTAGGTGGATCATGTATGGTGATATGTATCATGTATCAGGTGGATACATTGTATGATGAGGAGGATCATGTATGATGATATGTATCAGGTAGATACTTGGTATGCATCAGGTGGATGCATTGATGATCAGGTGGATCATGCAGCAGGATGTTGCAGTGATGATCAGGATGATCATGGATGATGAGCTTCAGGATGTTGCTCCAGATGACATGCAGCAGGACGTTGCAGTGATGATGATCAGGACGATCATGAGTAGATCAGGATGATGTATGGTGAGTATCAGGTTGATACTCTGTGGTCGTGGATCAGGTTGTGCAGATGAGCATGTCTGGGAGATCCTATAGGTCGGAGTTGTGTACCCGTAACAGCCTGGGATGCTCTTTCGAGACATTACTCTGGGAGGACATGTAATTTGTGCCCTGGGAGATTTCAGGTCGGAGTTGTGTACCCGTAACATCCTCAGATGCTCTTGCGAGGTTTTGTCCTATGGCATGTAATTTGGGCCCTGGGAGATTTCAGGTCGGAGTTGTGTACCCGTAACATCCTGAGATGCTCTTTCGAGGTTTTGCCATGACCACATGTAATTTGTGCCCTGGGAGATTTCAGGTCGGAGTTGTGTACCCGTAACATCCTGAGATGCTCTTGCTAGGTTTTGTGGTGGACCACATGTAATTTGTGCCCTGGGAGATTTCAGGTCAGATTTGTGTACCCGTAACATCCTGAGATGCTCTTTCGAGGTTTTGTGGTGGGGTCACATGTAATAGCGCCCTGGGAGATCCTACAGGTCGGAGTTGTGTACCCGTAACATCCTGGGATGCTCTTTCGAGGTTTTGTGATGCACGTAATAAGTCCTGAGGATTCCACAGTATAGCCAGTGATGATGAAGACCTGCAGGTGGTGGGCCTACATCCAGTATGAAAAAGGACTGGCTCTGTAGAACTTCCTATGACGAGTAGATTCAGAGATTGATTGAGATAGCAACAGCAGTGACGATGATGATGACTCGATGACGATTATCTAGTGACGATGATCCAGAGAAGATGACTTGTGCTAGAAGAACTGTGCTGAGAAATACCTTCCTAGTTAAGAGGGAGTGTTGATGTATATGTAACTTCGGAATGTATTTCACATATATGTATATTGTATTCCTATAGAGATGGTATTATTCCTCTATAAGGAAGTGTCGTCATTTATATTGTAAGTGTCGTAACTTATACTTGATGGGTTATTAGACCACCTTATTTGGGGTCGGCCCTGTATAAGTCATGTGGGTCAAAGGGTTATTAGACCACCCTATTGGGGGTCGGCCATGTGGGTCAAAGGGTTATTAGACCACCCTATTGGGGGTCGGCCCACTCAGCATTATGTTATGTGGTAAAGTTCGAGCCTACATGAGTTAGGTAAAAAGGCAAGTCAAGTCAAGTATAAATAGAGTGCGGGAGGCACTCTATTTGCTCACTCACTTCTCACACATGCACTCAAGGAGGAGTGGCGCACTTATGGAGGAGGAGGATCTGCTGCTAGGTTATGGCTATCTCTCTTGGTTGGTTGTATCATTGCTCTATCTATCTCTGAGGAAGTTATTGGGGTTTTTCACCTTTATGGTTTTCCCCAAGTAAATCTCTGTGTCTCTTGTGTGCATGCATTATTGTCTCCATGATTGATATGCTGTAGATATGCTGTAAATGTTGTTCTCTCAGTTAAGATCCTAGATTAGATTGAAGTAAATTCTGAAAATTTAACAAGAAGAAGATATGGGAAATGAATCCCTGGAGAAAAACAACTGTCTTTTGTTGTTTGGTTACATGGAGGAGGATCCTTACAAGTGAAAATATTAGGAAGAGAGGGATCCAAGGCCCTTCTCGGTGTCCCTTATGCCATGACTGTGAAGAAACCTTGGGGCACCTTCTGGATGGTTGTCCTTATGCTTCATTGCTATGGGATCACGGAGCCATGATCTTTAGTAGAAGCGATTGTGTGAGAGGTCAACCTGACTAATCCCTCTGCGACTGGAATATTAAAGCTTTTAAGAACCCGATCATTGGGACCTTATGGAAGATGTTTCCAGGAATGGTTATTTGGAATGTATGGAAGGAAAGAAATGAATGTATTTTCAAGGACAAGAAGTACAAAGAAGACGAGGTGTGGCGAAAGTTGGTCAACAACCTACAAGAAACGATAAGAAGTAAGCAATGGGGGGATACATACAAATATTTGTCGGACGAGGAGTTTCGCATTGCTGTAGGATGGGGGTTGGGAAGGGCATATCTGGAGGGGATTTGCAGGAAAGATAAGATCTGCATACCGTCCAGTTCGAATTTCTAGTCTCCTCCTATGTAGAATGTGTTTAAAGTTAACCTCGACGTAGCTTCTTAGGGAAATCCGGGAGTTGCGGGGTTTGGAGGTGTGTGCCGAAATGCCTCTGGGGCTATCTTGAAAGTTTTTTTCGAACACCTTGGTATTGACTCTAACAACTCTGTTGAACTGGAAAGTCTCATCCAGGGAATCCATCTGGTTGTCAGAGAAGGATGGTTTCCGATGATAATGGAGGGAGACTCTCAAATTATCATCCATATGGCTACAAAACTATCTAGTGGCCAACACCTGAATAAAATTACTTCTAGATGGAGGCTCTTGACCAGGTTGGAAAATTTGAGGACCCTCGTTACCACTAATAATGCCATATCCTCCATCCATGTCAGGTGGGAGGCGAACAAATTCGTGGATCTTTTATCCAACCATGGTGTCGAGGGGGGCGTGGCTCTCATTATTGGCACTATGGAGGACTTCCAGAACGAGAACTGGTGCCCAATTGCTACCACCTCACTAACTCTGATTTCGAGAAAAGTAGAAGGATGGCTGGTGGAGGATAGACTTCCCATGATGGTGATAGGAGGTGGTTGGAGATCGTTAATTGGGTGTCAAGTCATCAAGGCCGAACATGCAGGGAATGAAACACATTTCCATCAACCTCCAATATCGGTACAAGAGAGTACGAGTTCAAGCGTGTGAAGAGAGGGAGGTTGGATTCGTATCACTTTCCATATCTGGTTATCAATTGTTTCTTAATTCTAGTTACTGGGAGGAGTAATTCCATGAATGATGGATGGTACTATTTGGAGGCTGACCGAAGCCTTACTATCACATTAATAATGGCTTCTCAGGATTTATATTCTAGTGAATTTCAGTGCAATTCCATTCGCAATTTTTGTTTCTCTTATGTTTTATCTCTTTTTGCGGCTGGCAAGTATCCTTGGGAATTGATTACAAACTAGATTTCTTTAGATCGTCCGCCGAATCGTTTTTCAGGTCGGTTTTATGGCTCCTAAACGTCATTTCTGTCTGGATGTTGATAAGGGTTTGGGTTCTTGTGGGCCGTAGGGAAAAGGAAAGATGAAGGTTGAGCAGGGTGGTCAGGGGGGTCATGTTACGAGGGCTCAATCCAGGGCCCAGGATGTGGCTCTTTTCTTCTGGGACCACATTCCTCCTTCGATTCGTGATGATATCGAAACTTTTCAGAAGAATCTATGGGATATGGTGCAGACAACCCCCGTGGAGGACATTCGAAGGGAGCTGGAGGAATGGGTGGTTGACCCAGGCACCATGGCTGGCAAAGCATCCGCTTATGACCATATGATAATGGTCTACTGGGTGGTGAAAAATCTATTGGCACACGTCACCATGAGCGGAATGTTCAAGCACCAGGGGGATGAGGAACCGGTGCAGGCTTGGAAGGTGCATAATGCCGAAAACCATCTGATGCACAACAAGATTGAGGCAATAGCATCCAAGTTCGGAATCATGTTCTATTATCTTGGAATGGAGGAGGTGGAGAACATCGGTACCAAATGAAGGCGAAAGCATAATGCCGCTCCGAAGTAGATGAAGGGCGCACAAGAGAAGTCGGCTGACAAGACGAACCAGGCGAACTTGGACGGAACCATTGGGGGAACCGGCTCCAAGAATCTTGTCTGATGTTTTTGTTGTTTCTGGGGTTAGCTACTTGTTTGTTTTCTTCTGTAATTTCCTCTGTTTAGTCAGTACAAGATCTCAGGATTATCAGCTATAATCCATAGGAGTATTCTGGGTTGGCTATATCTTATTTTTTGGGTAGTTGCAATGGTCAAGTTTTTTTTTGGTTCACTTATGTATTGCCGGGAATGGCAGTGAACTCTAAGACTTTGAAATCTCTGAAGGATCGCTATGTACTTGATTTTTAAGCAGTAATACAATTTTTATTTACAAAAAAAATGCATTAGGTTATCTTTCGTTTATCAATAAAGATTGAAGAGCCGTAGCTCATTCTACATAATCTTTGTGTTTTCTTATGCCTACAACCTTCAGTTCGGTATCTTCTTTTCTATTCACATAAAATTCATCACAACCCATTAGGGGGAGATGTGTAACTCCTTCCGTGCTTATCCTAGATTTGACATGTGTCCATTTTAAAAAATAATATAATATTATAAAAAAGAATATGTCGGCTATTTAAAACATTTACAACGACATATATATAAAACTACACAAATGAGATAAATTAAAACGCTTCCTCAACATTTGCACTCTAAAAAGGGTTTTTCACTTATAGAGATTTGATCCCCCTCGGTGCTTGATAGATCCCCTTTAAGATGGATCTATGTTAATTTACACAAGAATGATATATTTGTATTTTTGGTTTTTTCTATGTTTGAAAATGCTAATTTTATTACAAGGAGAAACCAAAGATTTACATGTTTGTCAAATACCTTACCTAAGTAGTATCCATGATGACTCCCTTGCCTTACATATGTAGCAATATCCATGATGACTCCCTTGCCTAACATATGTGATAAGAGTCTCTAACCTATCCTTAGCTCCAACTTCAATTCAGAAGAAGGGAATCTAGATAATCTTCATTATCCACCATATCAATGAACACAATCATAAAACTATCCTCATAAGCGTTAATGAATTGGTAAATAGAGTAGATGATCTCTAGAACATCACGGTTATGATAGGAATGGAACAATATCTTTCATCTTACCAAACATATTCATGGTTGTTGATTGACACAACACATGAATCCAAGAGGCTTCGATCGATGCATTTGTGAGTTTCACAGCTTGAATTCCCACTGGATCTATGAATGTATGTTTAACCATTCAAGCTCCAATGCGTGGTCTATCCTCTCCAACTTCTGGCATTTTCCATGACAAGGTATTCTCTTTTGATAGTGATATGAATTCATTCGAAGATACTCCATTAAATCTATGAATGGATGTTTAACCATTCAATCTCCAATGCGTGGTCTATCTTCTCCAACTTCTGGCGTTTTCCATGACAAGGTATTCTCTTTTGATAGTGATATGAATTAATTCGAAGATATTCCATTAAATCTAATCTCTTCATTTGTGGCCCGAACTATGAGAAATGTCTATCTCTTGTTTTTCTAGCCTTCACCTCGTTTGACTCAAAATCGATGGCTTCCAGCAACTAGTGTCACTCCATCTCCTTGCATCATATTATTTCACAAAGATCACTTTAATTCTATGAACAGGTCCTTCACATACAATTCTCGGACGAGTTTTGGCATCTTGTTGATGAGATTTGAACTACTAATAGGCTGAAGAACTGCCACAACGTTTACAGTTGTAATGGTTGCATGGGCTCATATTAGATATTCACTGGGAAATCAATCGTTGATATCCTTAAATGAGTTCCATGTATTCAATGTTATGTTTGGGATTGGGATCCACCATGTGCTTGTGACTTAAATAGGTGTTTACTGGAAATTCAACTTTCCACATTCTCAAGTACATACAAAAGAGGACTATCATTGAATGATGGATCCCTTCTAAACTATAAGCTTCACTGCCATGATGAGATGAATGCCACATTTTTTTTTTTAGAAAACTCTACCTTGATCCTTTCAAGTTTAGTTATACATTGGAAAACATGATGGGATGCTACTCCATCACGTAATTCCATATCACCATACCATTTAAATAATCATGTCGCAACAACTTTACTCGAATATTACAAGTTTTCATCATAAGAGTTAAGAGTTAAGGACCTTGAATGTGACTTTCTTGCAAATGCTTTGCTTGATTTGTCAAATCCTAGATTCATACTTTTATCTCAAACCTATATTCTTGTGTTTACTTTCACTACAACTTATAAATATTTGATTAAGTCACAACATGGTTTTGTGAGTTCATTTCATGATCACTGTCCCTTCCATATGGAAGGGGGCATTACAACAAAAGGATGGAACCTCAAGTAACTATAGATCAATAGTGTAAAGGGTCCCAGTGGTTTGAAGTTAAACACAACCTAGCAGTGAGTATAATTGCTATAATTGTGGATGACATCTACTATCAAAAATTCAAAAAAAATGCAAGTGAGCTTGCTATGTTGATGAACATTATTCCCCTACCATGTTTAGCATTCATTTTGGGTCACCTATTGCCAACAAACGTATAACTTGGGTTGACTGGTCAAGGGGAGGCTCTCATCCAGGAATGTTTGGAAAGAGGGATATCATAGAGGACTTTATTCGTATTTTTAAAGTAGTTTCATCTATTCTTGAGACCTCAAAAAAAATTGAGGCTAGTTGAGAATCAATATAAAGTAAATCTCGTGTTTCTTATGCTCTTTATGATTATATGTGAGGTTTATCATAAATTAAGGATTTATGCCATGTATTTTTTTAAACTTTTTAGGTATGTATTTTATGACAATCAATTTTTTTTGTGGACATTTTTGAATAAGACTACTCGTTTTTACAAGTATTTGTTTTCGAAGATAAAATTTCCTAGTTCGGTAGGGAAAAAGGAGGCTTTTAGCCTCTCTTGTTTTGATATGTAAGTTCCTTAGCCTCTATTTCCCCTATAAATTTGTTTGCATATATGTTTGGAAGAGAAATAGAACATAATTCAATTTTCCATTAGAACAATCATCATTTTTTAACTTGTAGTCATAATTGTGATAAGAGTTGAAATTGAATTCCTCGTAACATACTACCTTGCAATGAGATTCAAGTACACACGTGAAGATGCTATGTCAACATGGGCTTTCTACATTAATTCTTGTAACACCCACTCTCATGTTTGTAAGACCCTGTAAAACACATTATATAAATTGCATAGGTTACATAAATTGCATAGGTCAAATGAACTCAGTGGTTGGCCAAATTAAAAGAGTAAGTAAGCCGCTCCAATACAAATTCATAGCATCGTGAAAAAGTAGTGTTGCTTCCCGCCTTTAAAAAAAAAATCCTTTGTGAATAACAGTTATTGGTCTGTGAAGAATTATCATAGCTTGGGATTCAACTAATAATATAATGTGCATTATTATATTTTTTATGAGAGTTGTCAGGAGAGTGTGGCTTGGTAGCTAGTGTTCATTCATATATAGTAAGATTTTCTAGGACATTACTGCACAAGATTAAAATGGACAATCCCAATGGATAAGGGGGTGCTTGATTCTACCTTTCTTTCACGGGAAAAATATTGTTTAAGAAAGGAATTCATACTTAAGATAATTTGTGGGCCAAGGATTCGGGATATCAGTTTCCATGGAAAACTAATACACCCAAAGACTACAAGCGGCTTACAAGCAAGCCTTCATAGAACTCTATAACTACTAGCATCATTACATACACTACTTTGTATAAATTTATTTTGCATGCATAGGGACCCAATTTGAAAGATTGAAAATGTTCACATGGGAAACCTATCTTAAATTATAAAAAAAAAAGAGTTATATGGTAATTTTTGACAAATCTTCACTTACAGAAGATAGGTTGTTTAGAACAATGAAGTGTGAAGAAATTTTGTGGGACATGACTGCAATATGAAAATGGAAAATCCCATTGGATATGGGGGTGCTTGGTTTAACCTATTCTTTCACAGGAAAGAGATTGTGTAAGAAAGGAATTCATACTTGAGATGATTTGTGGGCCAAAGATTCGGGCAATTAGATACCATGGAAAACTAATACACTCAAAGACTACAAGAAACCTTCACAGCACTCTGTAACTACTAACATCATTCCATACAATAGTTTACATATAAATTGATTTTGCATGCAAAGGACCCCAATTTGAAATATTGGAAATTGTCATATGGTAATTGTGTTATGGTAATTGTCATATGGTAATTGTGAGAGTTTGTGATATATTTTTAGTGTGAACGTTGATTATATTTAAGGGTGCTAGCTCAGTGGAAGAGCATGTTCCTTTTAGGAAGGAAGTTCATGGTTCAATTCCTTCGTGCCCTATCAACATAAATCAATTACTAATTAAATAACCACTCAAGAACAATCAATGACTAAATAAATGACCAATTAACAACAATCAATGACGGAATAAATTACCAGTTAACTAGTTAACAACAATGAATGACTAAATAAATGACTAGTTAACAATAATGAATGACTAAATAAAATACTAAATGTACTACCAAACAACAATAATTAGTGCCCTAATAAATGACCAAATAGTGACAATTAATGCCTAGATAAATGACCAAATATATGACCAACTCATGAAGCAATCCAAGCAAATTATGACTATGTGATAAATAACCAATTTGGTAGGGTGATAAGTGACTCCTAATTTATGACCAGCGGTAACACAACCTATTTTAGTCATTTTTTAGTCACTTATCACCCATTTTGTACTAGTGGTTTGTGTTTGTTTCCATTACGTACACTGATTGCACCAAGAGTAGCGAGGTGATTTACAACCCAGTCTGGTAGAGATGTTGTCACATTCCTAACATCATGCTACCTAAAATAAAAAAAAATAATTAAAAAAATTAATGACGAGTCATAAAAAAAAACTAATAAAAAGTAGGCTCATAAAATAAAAATTAAAACCAAATAAAAAGTTATTAAAAAATCCATGTTGACTTATAAAATAAAAAAATTACAAAGCATAGATCAATCTTAAATATAGATTTATCAATCCATTACACCTCAAGAAATTGGATCCCTCTCTTTGCTTGATAGATATGGGTTTGAGATGGATCTATTTTTATCCACAACCAACCCACGTGGAATATGCATCAGTTGGTAACAAAGAAGGAAGTTATGCTGTGAGGTAGTCCAGTTGTGATTTGATGGGGAGACAATTCTAGCTGGGGTTGGGTAGAGTTGCAAAAGGACGTAGAGAAACCAATAGTGATTGGGGTAGTTGATAATGATGGATCAGAGGGGAGTGAATGTCCGTAGTAGAGGATAGAGATAACACAGAGGCACAGGGGTCATGATTGACTGTGAGATGTTTGAGGAATGCATTGAAACCATGAGAAGTTTGAAGAGTGAACTCACAGAAGTGAAGGAATCATAGAAGAAAGGAGTCGGGATGGAAACCCTTGACCATATTGATGAAGAGGTTGAGGAGGAGGAAAATGTTGTAGATGTTGAAGAGGAAGAAGGACTAGGTGATACAGTACTGAAATTATTGTCTGAGATGAAGGGTAGGTCCATGATGGAGGTATCTACCTATTGGGGAAGCCTTGATCCTGAAGAACTGATAGACTGGATTAGGGAAATGGATAAATATTTTGTCCTGGAGCAAATCGAGGACCCTAGAAGGGTGAAAGTTGCTTGTCTAAAGTTGAAGTATCATGCTTCATTATTGTGGGATAATGTATAGGATGATAAAGTGAAGATAGTGAAAGAGAAAGTAATGACTTGGGATAGAATGGATTCCATGTTGAAGGATAAGTTCATTCCCACAGACTACATAATTTCTCTATTTAGCAAGTTGTGAAACCGATGACAAAAGGAGCTAACTATTAAAGAATTCCCTGAGGAATTCTAGTGACTATCCATGGCAAGTTGGGAGAAATTGACGAGGGGGAAGAGGCAATTTCAAGGTACATGAATGTTGTGAAATACACCATTCAAGATTAGTTGAGCCTATCAAGGTTTAGGATGGTCAGAGAAACCTATTAGTTATCCCTGAAGGAAGAGGAAAAGTTGTCACAAAAGAGTCTGACGAGAAAAGGGAAGGTGATTGCTCAAAGCTAGAGGTTTGTCACTACAAGAGGAAAAACTAGCAGGTCATGGAAGGAAGAAGGTCACGAGGAACGACAAGAGGAAGGCAACACCGAAAACCTCGCACTTGAATACCGATGAGGAGGTGAAAAATCCAAAAGTCAAGGAACCAATGGTTGAAGGGGAGACTTAAGAGGGACATGTGCATACCAACACAAATTTGTTTGCTGCAAGTGTTGTGAATTGGGATACAAAGTGTATGCGTTCTCAGAAAACTTGAATGTGGCAAGTCCGCAAGAGGCTGCAAGTTGAGGAATTGACGATGGATCTAGTATGACCATAGTGAAAACCACAGTAGACATTTCGTTAGAGGGAGGAAGAAACCTGATGAATGTTGTTGCAACATGGTCGACAAGAAGAGAAGGAACTAGTGTAGAGGAAGTTGATCTTCTGGATGAAAGTGAAGATTGAAGATAGATGTTGTATGACCATCGTAGATGGGGGAAGCATGAAAGATATGGTCTTGACAGAAGTGATTGACAAGTTGGGGCTGAAATTCCAAACACACCCGAGTGCATACTGAGTGTCATGGTTTCAGAGGGTTCACCATGTTACGTTGACATAACAATTCCTAATCAACTTCAAGATCAGTGAGTTGTACAATAAGATGATGTGTGATGTAGTCCCAATGGATGCTTGTAACTTATTGTTGGGATGACCATGGAAATACAACTAGAACAAGGTGTATCATGAGCGTAGGAATACTTTCATAGTTAAGAAGGATGGCAGGAGCTTTCGACTGATTCCCCTGAATGAATATGGAGACCACCAAGGTAAGGAGAGTGGTTATTGGGAGAGAAGAGTGTTGATGTGTTCAACTAAGGAATTCCTGAAGGAGGAAGAGAAGCAACAATGTTGTTTGACTCTTATTCCCAAAGGTACCGATAACATCACCATGGATATTGGGGGAATATTGTCAAAATTTAAAGGCATAATGGTTGATGAGATGCTGACAGGATTACTGCCGACAAGGAGCATTTTACATTAGATCATCTTGATCCTAGGGTCGATTATGTCAAATAAAGCATTGCATAAAATGACACCGGCTGAGCATGTTGAGTTGAACGAACAAGTTCAAGAGTTGTTGGATAGGGGACTGATCAGAGAGAGTTTAGGTCCATGTGCAATGCTAGTTGTACTAGCACCCAGGAAAGGAGGAGAATGGACGATGTGCATCGATTCAAGAGCCATCAATAGGATCACTATCAAGTACAAGTTTCCATTCCCAAGGATGGATGACTTGATTGTTTGCTTGAGTGGAATGACATACTTCACCAAGATCGACATGAAGAGTGAATATCACCAGATCAGGATTAGGGAAGGTGATGAGTCGAAGAAAACTTTCAAGATGAAGGAAGGATTGTATGAGTAGCTCATTATGCCATTTAGGCTGACAAATGCACCAAGCACATTCATGCAATTGATGAACGAAGTGTTGAAACCATTTCTAGGTAAGTTCATTGTGGTATATCTAGACAACATTTTGATCTTTACTAGGTTGAAGGAAAAACACTTGTTGCATCTAAGACAGGTACTGCAAAGGATAGGTCAAAAAAAGCTATTGGTAAACTCACAAAAATGTTCCTTCATGGAAAAGGATTTGGTATATCTAAGATTCATAATTTCTAGACAAGGGATGAAGATGGATCCAAATAAGGTAAAGGAAATAGTGGAGTGTCCTGAGCCGACGAGTGCCATATAAGTGAGAAGTTTTCATGGACTTGCTAGTTTTTACTGGAATTTCATTACAAGTTTTAGCTTGATATGTGCACCATTGACGATGCGTATGAATAAAGGTGAGTTCAAGTGGATGAATATAGCCTAATGATATTTTGAGAAACTAAAGAAAAATGTAATGGAGGGACCAGTTTTAGCTCTCCTAGAATTCGAAAAGGTATCGAATGCAATGCAAGAGGAATAACAATTGGATCTCTGTTGAGCCAGGATGGCCAACCAATTGCATTATTTAGTGAGAATTTGGACAACTCAAAGCATAAATACTCAATATATGACTCAGAATTTTATGCCATTGTACATTTCCCAAAGAATTTGTGTTTTTCACCAACCACTCAGATCTAAGGCATTTGAACACTCATGAGAAATTGAATAAAAGACATATGAGGTGGGTCAAGCTCTTGTCTAGAGATACACTTTTTTATTGAAGCATAAGTCGGGAAATGCCAAGAAGGTAGCTGACACACTGAGTCAATGGGTCGTGTTTGTTAGGAACGACCAACATTAATTCAATAGGGTTAAAATCATTGAAGGATGGCTATGAAGTTGGAAAGGATTGTGTCGAAGCGTGGAAAGCATTGAAGAAACCATGGAGTGATGGTCGAACACAGTACTTGGTTTATTTTATCCAAGAAGGGTACCTATTCAAATGACACCAGTTTTGTATCCCTAGAGGATTAGTGAGGAAGAACATGATTATGGAATGATGGAGGAGCATCGGGGCCTAGGAAGATTAGTCAAAGTTAGCCGACATGGAGAAAGCTAACCAAAGGGAGTGCCGACGACCACTGGTGCAGAAGAGCATATTGGCTTGTCGAAGTCAATGAGTCAAGCAGGAGCAGTTGGTATGTGACTGACAGAACCAACAAAGGTCTAGAGTCGACCTGTTGGAGTCCACAGATGACAGGAAGAGCGGAGCGTCGATGGTCGACATGCGCCGAACTGCAACACCGATAGGTTTGGGCATGAGCCAAGCGAGGAGGAAGGGGTGGACTGGCGAAGGCTAAAGAGTGCAAAGGAATCCAACGGGTAAGTCAAAGCTGACAGACAGTATGGACGACATGACAGATTACTGTAGCCTGTCAGAAGAAGTTCGAGAATTCAAGGAAGAGTACTTGGTAGCCGTTCGGGGTTGCTAAGGAAGTTAATGGCAGTTATTGAAGGTGGTTGGGATCGTGACAGATGTCAACATAGGGAGAGATTGTGGAGCATGGCAGGGGCGCTAATAGTTGTAGGTCTGCAGGATCTGAGGAGATCGATAGATAGAGGATGCGTGTCTCAGGAGTCGGAGTGAACTCAGGAACAATAGCAGCAGAGTAGAAGGCCAGGGAGTTGGGATCAGTTGGATCATTGGCAGAGTTCGGGGAAAAGATTGGTAGATTGGAGAGAACAGTCACACGTCTTCCGAATGCAGAAAAGATTGGTAGATTGGAGAGAATAGTCACATGTCTTCCAAATGCAGAAAAGATCGAGCCATAGCTCAGCTTACCGCACTGAACTAGGAGAGGGTGAAGATTGACATATTGAGATAGCACACAATTACTTATGTATTGTAAAAGGCTGAGGACGACCGATAGTTAGTTATTTTCATTCCTTGCAGTTTGCATTGTAACCGTTTCGATAGAAGTAATCTAAGCTAGTTCATGGCATCCTATTTACGTCTTGTCTATGTGAATGCGTGTGTTGTGTGTAATTGTTAAGCAAGAACCTTTGTCATAAGGTGCCTTGCGTCAGTTGGTATCAGAGCCTGGAAGTGAGTCTGGTCGAGTTGAAGCGGGAAGAATCCTTCGAGCAGAAGAACGCCAGTGATATTGAGCCTACCAGTGCATTCAATAGCTCCAACTGAGGTTGGGTAGAGTTGTGCATGACTTGTTGAATTCTGGATACGATTGGACAGAGTGGGAGTTTCAGCCGAGGTTGAAAATGTCTCACAGAGGTGTTAGTTTCTAAGGACGAAGAGCGCGTGGCGCAACACTCACAGTTGATCGTGAGATGTTCGACGAGTGCGTTCGAACAATGTGAACTTTGAAAAATGAAGTCACATCGATCAAATAAATCCAAAGGCATGGTTGTATTCTTGATGCGTTATACCACAACGAAGAGGAAGTCGAAGGAGTGGAACCGTGGGAAGCAGCAAGAGAAGAACCAGAAGACAAACTGATCAAACTTCTAACGGATATGAGAGGTCGGACAAAGATAGATGTGTGCACCTACTTGGGAAGTCTGGATCCATAATACCTGATTGAATGGTTCAGAGAGATGGAGAAATACTTCGACATAGAGCATATTGAGGATCCTAAATGGGTTAAGACTGCATGTCTGAGGTTGAAGGGTCATGCCTCCTTCTGGTGGGACAATGTGTAGGTTGACAGAGTCAAGAAGGGCTAGTATAAAATCAAGTCTTGGGATAGGATGGTCGCCAAGCTGAAAGCAAAGTTCTTACCAAATGACTATGTGATTCCCTTGTTCCAGAAGTTGCAGAACTTTCGACAAAAAGAAATGACTGTGAAGGAGTACACGGAAGAGTTCTACAGATTGTTGATAAGGTCGAGACAAAGCGACGAAGGAGAAGAAGTTGTCACTACGTACATGAAGGGCTTGAAATACACAATTCAAGATGAATTGAGCATGTCAACATTCACAACGGTTGGTGAAGCCTACCAGTTAGCTCTGAAGGTAGAGGAGAAACTGTCGAGAAAATTTGCAGCGACCAGAGGTAGGATGGTTGGTCGAGGTGCGAAGACTATTTCCGCAAAAGGCCAAAGTAGCGTTTACAGGAGGGAATTCTTTTAAAGAAAGTTGACGGATGAAAGGGACATTGACAAGGGAGAAAACGCAAGAGAATCGACGCGATAGTCGTGAGAACCGCGGTCAAGGTGCGTATGGTCGAAGTGGTCCATCCAATGAAAAATGAGTTGACAGACCAGCCATAATCTGTTACAAGTGTCGAGGAGTGGGATATAAGGCATATGAATGCCCAGAGAACCTACATGCTACAGAGGAGTGGAAACCCAGACATTGAAGGGATGAGCAAGTCGACGAGAGGGAAGAGTCGGCATCCAACAGCAGTGGGGATGGTAAGAAGAAAAGTCGGGCCATGATAGCTAGGAAGACACTGGTTTTGGATGAAAGACACGACGAGCAAGAGCCAGCATAGCAAAAGGCCATCTTTCGAACTAAGGTGCGAATCAGCGAATGGCGTTGCAAGGCCATAGTTGATGGTGGAAGTACTGAGAATCTTGTGTCAACAGAGGTGATTGACAAAGCAAGGTTAAAGGGTTGGGAACACCCACACCCATACAAGATCTCATGGTTTCATAAAGGAAACCATGTCAAGGTGACCAAACAGTGCCTGACTAACCTCAGAGTCGAAGGATTTGAAGACAGTGGACTGTGCGACATAATCCTAGTGGACGCGTGCCATCTATTGTTACGGAGACCATGGAAATATGATCTATGATGGTCGATCCAACACAGTCATAGTGTGGAAGAATGGCGTGCAAAGGACTTTTATGCCGAAGACGGAGGAACAAACCGATTTTAAGCATGGCGAGAGCAACTTTTGGGAGAAGCGAGTGTTGATGTGTTCATCAAAGGAATTCCTCGCGGAGGAGGAAAAACAGTTGGGGTGTTTTCCTATCATTCCAAAAGGACCATGTATCGAGTGGTCGACAATGGAGAAGATTCCGGTAGAAGTCAGAAAGATGCTTGACGCGTTTCGGAGCATAGTAGTCGATGAGACACCGACGGGAGTGCCGATAAGGAGCATATCCCATCAGATCGACTTGATTCCAGGGTTGAGTCTTCTAAACAAAGAACCGCATAGGATGAGTCCGACAAAAGGTTGGAAACTCAATAGACAAGTCCAATAGTTGTTGGACAGGGGATTGATCAGAGAAAGTATGAGTCTGTGCACAGTACCAGCCGTATTAGCACTGAAGAAGGGTGGAGAATGGAGAATGTGTACAGACTCCAGAGCCATCAACAGGGTCGTGATCAAGTATCGTTTTCCATTGCCGAGAATGGATGACTTGATGGATTTCCTTAGTGGAGCGAAGTACTTCACAAAGATAGACCTAAAGAGCAGTTATCACCAGATTCGAGTTAGAGAAGGAGATGAATGGAATACAACATTCAAGATAAAGAAAGGGTTGTATGAGTGGTTAGTCATGCCATTCAGATTGACTAATGCACCTAGTACATTTGCGAGATTGATGAATGAGGTAGTGAAACCATTCTTCGGAAATTTTGTCGTAGTCTACCTAGACGACATTCTAATTTTTAGTTGAACTAAGATAGAACACTTGGAGCACATTCGACAGGTATTGCAGAAGTTGCAGGAAGAGAAGTTGACGGTGAACCTACAAAAGTGCTTCTTCATGAAGGAAGAACTAGTGTGCTTGGGATTCGTAATCTCGGGTAAAGGGTTGGTGATGGACCCAGAGAAGGTGAAGGAAATATTGGATTGGCCGGAAACGACAAGTGCGACTGGAGTAAGGAGTTTCCATGGACTTTCCAGTTTCTACAGGAATTTCATTCAGGGATTCAGTCATATTTTTGCACCTTTGACAGAGTGAATGAAGAAATGGGAGTTCAGGTGGACGGAAACTGCCCAACAAGCTTTTGACAAGTTGAAGGAAAAGGTCACTGAGAGCCCAGTTTTAGCGCTCCCATATTTCGACAAAGTTTTCCAGGTCGATTGCGACGCAAGTGGAACGACAATTGGAGTAGTGTTGAGCCAGGAGGGCCGATGAATTGCATTCTTCAGTGAGAATTTGGACGATGCGAAGCAGAAATAGTCGGTCTATGACTAGGAATTCTATGCTATTGTCCAAGCATTGAAGAAGTGGAGGCATTATTTGTTGCAAAAGGAATTTGTGTTATACACAGATCAACAAGCACTGAGGTATCTGAATACTCAGTCGAAGTTGAATCAACGGCACATGAAATGGGTCGAATTCCTAAAGGGATATACCTTCATGTTGCGATATAGGTCGGGAAAGTCGAATAAAGTTGTCAATGCGCTGAGTCAAAGAGTTGCATTGCTGAACACGACGACAGTTCAGGAAACATGAATAGAGTCGATGAAGACAGAGTATGGGACCGACGAGGATTTTGCAAAAGCATGGGAGGCTTGTCGTGAACCTTGGAGTGTCGATAGAACTCCATACTTGGATTATTTTATTCAAGAGGGATACTTGTTTAGAGAACAACAGTTGCGTATTCCCATAGGATCAGTAAGGGAGAACCTAATCCCAGGGTTGCATAGCAATGGATTAGCAATATATTTTGGCATCAACAAGACCAGGGCATTGGTCTCCAAAAAGTATTTTTGGCCAGTGACGACAGATGTCGGAAAGTGGGTACAACAGTGTCAAGTTTCTTAGTTGGAAAAAGGAAGAAGTCAGAACATGGGGTTGTATGCACCGTTACCTGTACCGAATACCCCATGGGAGTACCTGAGCATGGATTTTGTGCTAGGATTTCCAAAGACGCAGCAAGGGAGCGACTCAATCTTTGTTGTAGTCGACAGATTTTTGAAAATGGAACACTTTATTCTGTGTCGGAAGACATGTGACGCCACAAGCATTATTGTTCTATTCTTCAAGGAGGTAGTCAGATTGCATGGCTTGCTGAAGAGTATCATGTCGGACAGAGATATCAAGTTTATGGGACATTTCTGGAGAACCCTATGGAAGAAACTGGACATGAGGTTGCAGTTTAGCTCGGCATATCATCCGCAAACAGATGGACAGACTGAGGTGGTGAGCAGAAGTTTGGGAAACCTTCTGAGATGTTTGACGGTCAACAGACCCAAGCAGTGGGAGAACGTGTTGGCGCAAGAAGAGTTTGCATATAACAATTATGCGAATCGGTCGACAGGTTTGAGCCCATTCCAGATTGTTGAGGGAGGAAGCCCACATGGAGTGGTGGATTTGGTCGAGTTACTGACATAAACCAAGAAAAGTGCAGATGTAGAATCATTTGTAGAGCATATGAAAGAAGTGCATGAAGATGTGCAAAAGCGCATATAAAAGAGTAACGCGACATACAAGTTAAGAGATGACAGGAAAAAGAGGCTACAGTTGTTCAGTGAAAGAGACTTAGTCTATGCACATTTGCGGAAGCAGAGATTTACGACAGGGACATATAATAAGCTGAAGCTGAAGAAGATTGGACCATGTAAGATTCTGAAGAAGATTTCAGACAACGCTTATGTGTTGGAGCTGCCGAATGACTTGAGCATTTCACCAATGTTCAATGTCTCAGATCTGTACAAGTTTGAAGAAGGTTCCAACAGTCGAAGTGCGGAAGTGTCGACATAAAGAAGAAATCGCAGAAGTAATAGAGGAACGCGAAGTTGGGCGTATGCGTAGTTAGCGAAAGAAGGAATACGTAGTGCGATGGAAAGATGATGAGTTGTAGGAGGCAACATGGATTTCCGAAGAAGAGTTCAGGAGACTGACGGAGAAGTCGACTTCTTTTTCACCTGGGGAGTCTGACACACTAGCATCAGGGCCTAGGCATATTAGTCGAAGTTAGTTGACATGGAGAAAGACGACTAGAGGGAGTGCCAACGACCACTGGTGCAAAAGAGCAGATTGGCTTGCTGAAGTCAATTAGTCGAGCAGGAGCAGTCGGTATGTGACCAACATAAGCAACAAAGGTCGAGAGTCGACAGATGATAGGAAGAGCGGAGTGTCGATGGTCGACATGCGTCAAAGCGCGACACCAATAGGTTTGGGCATGATCCAAGCGAGGAGGAAGGGGCATATTAGAGAAGCCTGAAGAGAGTGAAGGAAGCCGATGGATAAGTCAAAGCTGATAGACTTTATGGCGGACATGACAGATTATTGTAGCCTGTAAGAAGAAGTTCGAGAAGTCAAGGAAGAGTACTTGGTAGTTGTTTGGGTTTCCTAAGGAAGTTAATGACAGTTATTGAAGGTGGTTGGGATCGTGACAGATGTCAACATAGGAAGAGATTATGAAGCACGGAAGGCGTGCTGACAGTTGCAGGTCTGTAGGATCTGAGGAGATCGACAGATAGAGGATGCGTGTCTCGAGAGTCGGAGTGAACTCGGGAACAACAACAATAGAGTAGAAGGCCAAGGAGTTGGGATTGGTTGGAGCATTGGGAGAGTTCGGGGAGAATATTGGTAGATTGGAGAGAATAGTCACACGTCTTCTGAACGCAGAAAAGATCGAGCCATAGCTCAGAGTTCCGCAGTGAACCAGGAGAGGGTGAAGATCGACACACTGATATAGTACACAATTACTTCTATATTGTAAAAGGTTGAGGATGACCGATAGTTAGTTATTTTCATTCCTTGCAGTTTGCATTGTAATCGTTTCAATAGAAGTAATCTAAGCTAGTTCATGGCATCTTGTTTACATCTTGTCTATGTGAACACCTGTGTTGTGTGTAATTGTTAAGCAAGAACCTTCGTCATAAGGCGCCTTACATCATGGAACCACACAGTGGAGGACTTGGAGGACCTTTGGTGTTGATAACACCAAGGCATTAGTCAAAGAGAAATATTACTTACTAGGATTGACATCAGATGTGAATAAATGGATCCGACAGTGCCGAATATGCCAACATGTGAAGGAAAGAAGTTAGAACACGAGACGACTGAAGATCCATAAAGGCCAAGGATGATGCCGACCGGAGGGTCAAAGGAAGTTGTGAGTCAACTAATGACGACATAAAATGTGACCGATGAAGAAGCCAAAATCCCAAGAAGAAGAGCCATTGGAGTAGTTGAAACACTTGTAGAGTAGTTATGGCGGTTGTTGTAGAAGGAAAGTCGGAAGAAGGAGCCGAGAAGGGCCACGTGAAGGATTTAAATTCATGAAAGTACCTGGGAGTAAGTGAAACTTCTAGATGACTATTGGAATAGACTTGAGTCCAAAGGAAGTCTATAAATAAGAGGTTGTGAGTTCAAGAAGGTGGCTTCCTAGGTTAGATTTGATGTTTCCTAGAGTAAGGAGTTAAATAGAGAGCTCTAGAAACTACTAAGTGATAGTGGTAGACATGCTGAGGACAAAGAATTGCCTTGCATTTGTGTTTCTAAGTGTTTAACGATTGATGCACACTCCGACTGTCATAGAATAGAATTCAATGTTGTAACTTCCTCTAGTAAAGAGATTGTTTAATTTAATTGAAAGCCATAGTTCTTGGCAATATTCATGTGTGTGTGTTTGTGTCCATTTCCGTTGTGTACACCGATCCACTGCTGACCCACATGGCATATGCATTATGATTTAACCTAAGTATAACTGATTATGAAGATTAGAAATATGTATAAATACAATTAAAAATATTTAAATATTTTCATTTTAACAAATTTTTTTTGTAAATGTTGATACATTATAACAATATTTTTAATTGTCAATTGAGTGTAGAGTGGTTGGTTAGGTGGAATGTTGTTATCCTCACCACCCGTGACACTGGCTCCTTCTAGCAAATTTTGACTATGTAATGATTGCGTGAAAAAAAGTAACAATATTTTTATTTAAGTATGGTATAATTTATATTATTTATGTTTATGCTTATATCTAGTATCTTCAATTTTAAATCTTTATTAAGTGACATTTCTTTTCTTTTAGATGTGCATATCAAATCTTTCACTTTCATTCATTCAATTATATTCTTACATATTTTATTATTATTATTATTATTTAATTGTGAATTGTATTTATTTATATAAATATTATTTTTTATCATTCATTTAAAATCATTTTTTATTTTTTATTTTAAAAGTTAATACACTAAAATTCTATAAACATAAAATTTTGAATTTATAATTTATAATCTACAACTTCTCAACTCAATTACTCATTACCAATTACTTTCTATCATATAAACTATAATTAATGTTTAATTCTATATAATTAATGTTTAATAATTAAATATGAGCATCAATATTATTAATTATCAATATTTCATAATTAAATATAAATACCAATATATCACTCGTAAAAGAAATCAATTAGATTTCCGTTAAAAAATCACATGCTCGCAAAATCATCGGAATTTTAGACTTGCCCCAATGATAAATATGGGGTCATTGAGTATTTTTGAAGCGCGCCGCACTTAACGCGTTTATCGTTCTGAGTTTTGACTGTGAAATAACTAATAAAAGTTCATAAAATGCACGATTCATTTTGAAATCATGTGTTCCACCTGATAAATATGCACCAGAAAAACATGTAAATCAGTCATTCAGTCGCAAATGTGATCTATTATGAAAATCATGATAAATGTGATATATATCATACACCTTATTAATATTAATAAGTCATTCAGTCGCAAATGTGATCTATTATGAAAATCATGATAAATGTGATATATATCATACACCTTATTAATATTAATATTATTATTTATGTTTGCAGGATAGAGTAATTGGTCAATAAATAAAGATGTGAGTTGTAAATAATGGGTGCAGTGAAAAACCTCAAAACATTACCATCATCGATGTCATGGCTAATGGAAACTTTATGAAACCCCAACCATAACAATTACATTGCATTCCAACTAAAACTCAGAAACGAGAGTGCAGAAGCATGTAATGTCGACCACATGGATTGACTGCGGTCCCCTAATTTCCTAACTTTGTTCTGAACTTGGTTTTTGCTGTCAGGATCCATTTAAGACTGTGAACTTGGGCGTTTGTGAGCAAGGGGCGTTACTAAAACTTTCAATGTCTGAGACAAGTTGGTATTCTGTCATTATTAGAGTCCTGTTTCATTGGTGCTATGTAACTTTATATATAGTAAGCAATTGCTTTGATTTTGTAAAATTATGTCCGAAAAGATCAAGTTGGTAAAGATGACATGTTTTTTAAATTTAAAATGAATACAAGACAATGTATCTGTTATATTTGGCAGGTTCATGCATCTACGATACTCGGTCCATGTGAAAGAGTAGCTTTTTTCAAATCCTTCTGTCGAATTCATTTAATGCAATGGTAGATGAATCCCTAAAAATTGTTTAGTTCGTTTTAATGGTTTACGAAGTTGTTGAAAACATGGCTCATAACTATTTTACGTAGAGAAGATCTCAAAATGACAGCAAATGATTCAGGTGGCTTGTGATCCACTCCGAGTTGGGAGGGAGTAGATCAAAACTGGCACATTGTTGTGCATTAAGCACACATACATCATAAATATGTAATTACAGAAAACAACAGAATAGGTAGCACACAGCAATCACACAAGAGACACAGAAATTTACGTGGTCCACCCACTGAGTGTGGGCTACATCCACGGGACAAGGGCAGGCATTCTTTATTCATCATCAACATAGTTTACAAACTATCCTGGAGAGGGCTTAAAGCCCCAGCTCAATATCTGCCTCAATGGGCCACATATTTAAGATCCTCCTTCTTCAGTTACACATAACCGATAACCGATTATACCGTTGGTGAAACCTCCGTGAACCAACTTGACCTCAACCGTCAATTGGTTGTCACATTCCAACAATCTCCACCTTGACAACAATTTACCTGATGCCCTGCCCTTGTCCCTTTGTGCTTCTAAATACCAAAGCACCCATTTCAATGCTTCACCTGGATTTGTCATGTATCCACTGACAACACCAACCGCATGTGAAAAAATCTCATCGCATACATCACACCAGCATACCATACACGAGACATATAACCCTTTCTTCATTACATGGACATCAACCTGAAGAAAGCTTATGATGTTTACCAGTTTCATCCCTGAGTATCATTATCATGTACTCATCCTATGATAACCAAATCTTACCATCAATCCGTCTCTTGTACATTTACACTCAAGATTGTTTTGCTGCTCCCTGATCCTTCATCATAAATGTCCAACTGAACCAACCTGTTGATCGTATCCATGCTTGTGCTTGTTTCAAGCATAACGCCAACAATCCAAAAAACGCCAAGATAGTGAATACCATAAACCCAATGGTTACACCCACTTCTTGTAAAACCTGGTTCACCATGAAGAAATCAAAACATCTTGTACCAAATGCTTGAGAGTGCTCTTCAAGCCATACAATGATTACCTTGAGCTTGCAAACAAAATCTTCCTATGCAATCCTAAGCACCTTCTATGCTCCACCTTGAACTTTACATTCGAAGCCCTTAGCCAAATCCGGCCAAGACAACCAAATGAGCTTTTACCGCTCACCTTCAAGTCTATTACATTGGAGTTAACCAAGACTTTAAAATAGGCTTCATTACATGTAATCTCATGGGCAAAATGAGCACAACAACCAATGCCCTACCCCTTTTAGCTTACCTAAATATATGTCTAGATTTTTCATAAGTAACTAAACAACCTAGGGTATGCATGCCATTCCAAGTCTTACAGTCATATGCCCAATTACATGCAAAATTTAAATTTTACAACTCCAATAATAATAATAATCTTTTCTACCATTGCTCTTTTTACACATTGCTCTTACAAAAGTTACCAACACTTTCACTCTCTCTAAACCCCATGCTTGTCTGTGCTCTTTCTCCACAACGGCTGCTCCACCTGAAGATGCTTCACACGGGTTGCTCCACCTGAAGATGCTTCACGCGGGCTCCTGACGGCTCTCTACTGAAATTCCACAGCAGGCTCTGACCCGGTTTTCCATGCAACAGGCTCTGACGGCTCTCTACTGAAATTCCACAGTAGGCTCTGAGCTGGCTTTCCATGCAACAGGCTCTGACGGCTTTCTACTTCGGCGTCCACGGACTCTCCTCCTCTCCACACGGCCTACACGACTGGCTCTTTCACGCATAGCCTTTCACACAGGGCATATTCCTCTTTTTGGCAGTGACTGGCTGCTCTCTTGATCTCCGGTCGGGTCTGAACTCGTAGTCTTCAACGGGTCTCTCTTCCAGGCTACTCTCCTGCACGCTCCTCTGCACGATCACCTTCTCCACGTACAGCCTGCACAGGCTTTACGCTTGGCTGTTCTCCTAGCGACTCCACCACCACACAGCCTCCGCTGGCTCCTCCATGAGCTCCCTCCTCTGTAGCTCTCTCTTGGACAGGCGGCTTCCTCCACCACCGCACACGGGCTCCATATCCACCCTTCACGCAGGTAAGCAAGCTGGAGCACGGGTTGGTTCCTTCATTGGTTTCGGTTGGCTCTTCTGCTTCTCCCTGGGGTCTCTGGTGAATTCGTCCACGCAGGAGGAGGAATGAGGACAGGGCTCGACTCCCTCTCCGAAAAATAATGACGACAGCAGGCTCCGGCTTCACCTTCAGCCTGGCGGCTCTCTCTTTGACTGTTGGGCGGTTTTTCTCTGCGGCTGCTTTCCTTTCAGTTCTGGATAGTCTCGGCGGCTGCTCCAGTTCTCACGGCTCCTCTTGTTCTCTGCAACTTTTTGCTCTTCACCTGAGCTCTGATACCACTTGTTGTGCATTAAGCACACATACATCATAAATATGTAATTACAGAAAACAACAGAATAGGTAGCACACAGCAATCACACAAGAGACACAGAAATTTACGTGGTCCACCCACTGAGTGTGGGCTACATCCACGGGACAAGGACAGGCATTCTTTATTCATCATCAACATAGTTTACAAACTATCCTGGAGAGGGCTTAAAGCCCCAGCTCAATATCTGCCTCAATGGGCCACATATTTAAGATCCTCCTTCTTCAGTTACACATAACCGATAACCGATTATACCGTTGGTGAAACCTCCGTGAACCAGCTTGACCTCAACCGTCAATTGGTTGTCACATTCCAACACACATGTAACATTTATGTTTAAGCTGCACAAAATTTGAATCGCTAGTGATGATCTTGCTCGTTGCTATTATGGATGCCACTTAAGTTTTGTAAATTCTCAAATATTATCAACGAATTTTAAATACGGTATAATGTCATGTAAGTTTAACAACCTAACATACTAGATTTTTTATGTCTCTTTATCAACCTCTTATGCGCATTCTAAAAGGTTGGAAGACAAATTTCAGTATGGTAAAATACTTTCGAAATTAATATTTCATTGTCATATCGATGTTAATGATAATATTAGTATTATTGCGATGTCCATATCTGAAAGACTATATGATATAACTTTCTTTATACGATGTCATATAACCCTCCTCTCTCTCCATATGAGTACATCATTAACACCAACCATAAAACAAATACGCTGCATTCCATTGAACATTCATAAAGGAGCACAGGAGCATCTAATGTCAGAGTCCAACACATGGATTGACGCAGAGAGTAGGCGCTCGGAATTTCAGTTCAGTTCTAACTTTGTTAAGGCTTTGTGGTCACGAATCCATTTAAGATGGGAGCTTGGACTTCTGGGGTCAGGGATCCATTTAAGACTTTGGCACTACTGAAGCTTTTAATGTCCGACAAAAGTTGGTGCTCTGTCATGATCATACTCTTGTTTTATTGGTTACTTCTTTATAAAAGTTATATATAAGAGGCATTTGCCTTAGGTTTTGTAAAATTATGTTAAAAGGTTGTTTTATTGGTGACTGAAATCCCTGTGGACCAACCATTAAAGCTATATGCCATTATATTCTAGTTAAAATGAATACAAGACGAATGCAACTTTTATAATTGGCAGGTTCATGCCACGGGGGGTTCACTCAGTGAACTTGTTACCTAGCACGATCGTTCGCAAGATATTAAATAATATCCCTAATTTCACTGAATATTGGAAAATGCCTCCTAAAATTGTATTGTTGAAGCCCCCTCCCAATATACCTTTCTAATTAAGAAAACCCCTAGTTTCACCAGATATTGTAGGTATCCATTTTTATCAACCCATTTTTAATACCCCCTTTATATAATATTATCAGGTTTCAGCAAACAAGATCCCTAACGCATCTTAGTATAAGCAAACATGGTGCTAAATAACATAATAGTATAATGCTCATAATGATCCCACTTAGATTGCAAGGGCAACATTGGATATGGAAAACCCAATGAAATAGTAATGGGGAAGTAGGGAAAATTTTAAGGACCCCTTCTAAATTTATGTATATAATAAATGGGCAAATCCCCATGATACATGGGAAAGTGTGAAGGCTATTTTATCAATAATATAATATGTATATATAATTTCTTAGCAAAACATTCACGAAATTATAGAATTTTGTAAAATATGGGCGAATATTTCATGGAATTATAAAATATTGTAAAATCATGGTGAATATTTTATATAATTATAAAACCTTGTAAATTCCTTGGCGAATATTTCACAAAATTATAAAATCTTATAAAGTATTGGTGAATCTTTCACTGAATTATAAAATCTTGTAAATTATTAGCAAATTGGTTGAAATTTGACAAAATAAAATTTCCTAGATGATTTTGTATTCACTTTGGATTTTCCATGTACTCTTACAATCGAACACCTTCTAAACAAAATCCAAACTAATTTGTTGACTTTACTCATCACAACTACTTATGCTAGTAAGTTCATACCTCCTTAAAGATATAATGTAGAGATAATTTCATAAATATTTGCAATATAAAATTGAGCACTTGGTCAAAGTGTGCAATTAATTTATCCCACGACATTTGGTATACAATCAATTTTCACAAAATATGTGGGACCTAATCATCCCCTTCAATTGAAATTACTACGAGAAAGAAACTAGTTTCTTGAAGCACTACTTGAAATAACAAGCTTCAATAAATGGAAATTTTGAAACACATTCTTGATGGAGATATTGGCTAAATAAATGGAAATTTTGAAACTCATTCTCGTTGGAATTGTCTCCCTTGTCTCATTGGCCTTTTTTCCTTTCTTGTGATTGTGAATGGTTTGTGTTGCTTTCTAGGGAAAAGCCTTCAACATTAGTATTATCAATTTCTAGTGAAATTGCATTTATCTCACTTTGATCAATAGGGGAACCTATCTTATCATCCATTATATGGATATTCGATCAATATTTCTTAGAATACTTGACGGCTCTCTCATTGATAGATTACTCGAAAGAGCTTCAATCATGAAGAGAATGTAGATTCTTTGATTGAGGCTTTTTAAAGTATGATAATTCCTTTGTTTTGATGCTTTCTTTCTGTGATTGTTGTTTGACATTTCACTTATCATTTTTTTAATAAATTTAAACTTTAAGAGTAAAATAGTCGGCTAGGAGGGTGCTAAGATGAAATATGAAACCATAGGAAACCTTAATGGCTAGTATAAGGAAGGCGCTAGATGTGAGTGATCCAGGTGGATATCGGTGGCAGCCCACCTCTTCCAACTGGCTCAAAACAGTCTTCTGGCAATTTTGGTAAATTACTATTTTTAGCAGTTTTTCGGGTCCTGAACTTCCGGAGCCATTTTGAGGCCCTAAACGACGTTTTTTGGCGATTTTGGGGACCAAATGGTTGCCAACGACATAAATTTGGGCCCAGTCGAAAGTTGTAAATCTCGGTTAGACCTTTCCAACGAGCTATCGAGCGCCCTAAACGGAGATCGTATGCAAAAGTTATGACCCCGGGAAGTTGACTGTTCAACTAACCACCTTGGGGTTGCAAACTTTATGACGGTTCATCTTCTAGGGTTAGGTTTTTGGATGTTTGGGATTCTTTCCCTCATGCTTATGATAAATAGGCCCTTTCGGCCTCTCTTTGTATTCATCTTGGCACGAATGAGCATAGCGGCCACATCTCTTCTCAGAGATAGCTACCACCATTCCAGCTATTGTATTTTACAGTCTGTTCTATTTCCGCTATTTAATAGAATATGTGTTTACTGTATCACTGTGTTATTTGCAATATATCTCTGTATATGATTCTGTATATGCTATCTTTTGTTTCGTTCCCACATAAATCCGGATCAGTGAGTAAGGATGACTAAATAGGCCAACCTTGGTATTAAGACTAAGTGTTTGGAGCACATAAAAGTCATATAACAAGGAAGCCTAACTATCACTCAATCATAGGGGTCATTTCCTTAATTCTTCGACTCAATCATCATGGAAGTTGTGAATTTTATTATGGGATATGATTGGCTTATGCTCCTTCACATGAAAACCAAGTTTAACCTCCATATAAGTCTTTGTGCAATTCAATCATTCTTTGGCAGCCTTGGCATTATGAATATATAGGTGAATCGATGTGATAGTATGTGTGGGATCAACCAAGCCATTCCATACAACCTAGGCCTTCACTCATTGCATCTTATTTCAATTTTAAATTAGCTCTTCTTTGGTGAAGAAGTAGAGGGGTATGTCGATGAGATTTGCTTATCTCAAAATTTTCTAACCCTTTGGTCCTCACTTATTCATATGATCTTAGGGTGATTTAAATACCCATCCCTAGCTTCTTCTTTGGAACATTAGCTCGATGAGGTAGGCACTCACAAAAATAAAATGAACATGGTGAAGATGTGTGCTTCTTGTAGCCATCACAATATGTGTTTCTACTACTACCAGGAGATGTGAAGCTCATCGTGATTACCATGAAGACAATATAGCTTCAGCATTAAGATAATGGGAGAGTTGGAAGAGCGATTGGGATGCGAATAATGACAAAAATTTAAGGTGATCAAAAGAGAACTAATTTAAATGCAAGGATAGCTAGTAGAGTATAAAAGTAAATTGGTTCTTTCAAAAATTGATATAGAATTTCAAAAAGAAATAATAGAGGAAGAAATGAAAAAGTGAAGGAATTGCATTGTATAATCCATTACTAAGCTCCCCTTAATAATCTACTATTAAGGAATAATCATACTATGGACTCCATACGACAAAGGAAAACAAGATTCATCCCTCATGGTTTCATTAGCATGTCAAAAGACAAGTAGAGATCATGGACTATAGTAATTTCATCAATTATGCCATGTTATAGTTTTGGTTTTGTGATAGCATGAATTCCACTTTGATATTAGGAGAAGCCAAATATTCAAGGAAGGATTCATGAAACATTTATGAACAATAAGTGAATCGCTATTAAAACCTATGTACGTGTGCATTGCAAATAAACTATGTTAAAATTGAGTAATTAACAATGAAGAAATGGATTTTATTGACAATATTGCTTTTACTATTTTATAAAAAAACATAACCAAGATTCATGTTTTTACCAAACTTCTGTATTTACATATTGTAAATAAGATTGTAACTATTTTATTTTTTACTAATATATTAAGTGTCAATTACTCTTTAAAAAAACTAAATTATATAATTTATTAACCATATCAAGTATCAATTACACTTTAAAAAAAATAAATTATATAATTTATTAACCAATAAAAATAGAAATGAAAATATTTTAAATTTGAAAATATAAAAAAAAATTAAAAAAATAAATAAATAAATCAAAATTAATCATATCAAACATGACAACCATTTAATAAATAATGTTGTGAGAGCAATTTAAGAAATAATGACCTTTTAGATTGAACAAAAATATGTATATCTTTTCTATAATTTAATTAATATATAAGTATCAATTATGTTTTTAAATTAAATTATATAATTTATTAATAAATAAAAAGAAAAAAATCATATTTTAAATTTAAAGATTTTAAAAATCATATAAAAAAAATTAAAAAAAATCAAATATAATCATAATAAACTTGTAAATCATTGAAAAAATAACTATTTTTAGGTTTGGAAAAATTATGTAGTATTTTCTTACCATTAATTCAACAACCCAATAAAATCTGGATTTAAACTTTATGCTTATTAACTATGGAATTTTGATATCTCTAAGCCAAATAATGTGTCAACCTGTGAATGATACAATATATATATATATATATATATTCCTATTTTCTTCACAATTAACAAACTTAACATCAGTTTCCTTCACCATTAAAAGTTTTGAAAATGGAGAGACGACGATATATTGAGAGCAATGTGAATAGTGATATAATTAAGGCTCAGGAGAGAAAATATTTGACAATGCAGTGAGGCATTTAAACGGTAACAGAGAAGGCAAGGTGCTATGGAAACCAAGTCAAAATCATGACCATTTTGCACAAGTGGACAGTGAGGGTGTTCTGCAACAACACTTGATGTCGAGTGTTATCTTTTGACTTATTACATTATAAGATCAAAGATGACCGTGAACTTGAGAGTACCTTGGATACTGTAGATATAAGCTAGTTATACAACAAGTCGAATAGAGGATAGTCAAACTGCAATGGTGGGAAACATTAATGTTGTTTTGTGGCGAACTATAATGGATTAAAGCCGGGAGGACGGGAATGTTATGAGCGGGCAAATTGCAAAGGGGAGAAATAATAATGATAGCCCTTCTCTAAATTCAGAATTCATGATAGCCATTCTCTAAATTTAAAATTGAAGATTTCACTCTTCATCTTTAACTTTTTTAATTCATTATATTTTTATTTAATTTTATAATAAATTATAAGACAAATAATAGCTAATATTAATTATTGGAATGTATATACAGTAGCTGTTACAGCATTCTCGACTCGTGCGTCTATAAATTTATCTCATTTTTCAAATACTTCCAATTATATATGTGCATAATTCTGTTTTTCATTTTATGCAAAGAAAAATGATAATTTTTTTTACCTCATGCTTGTTAAGCAAGTTCACGTGATCTATAAATGAAATAAGCATTCAATTACTTAAAAATAATGCAGCGAAATTACTTTATTTTTTAAATGTGTAACCTCTGGTTTTTTAATTTATTAACTAAATTACTTTCCAAGAAACGAGACGCTACGGGGAATTTGCATTGTTTTGATTTTTCCTGGTTTCTTTTGCTCGTTAATTTCCAATTATCTCTATCTACCTCTGCCTACTTTCGAAATAAAATAAATGGGATTTCATCTAGATCCAGGTTTGGATCTGCTAGATCATCACTTTCTTTACTCTTTAGCAGCATCATGGTTTCATGACCTTCTTTACTCTCTCTTTTCCCTCTGTCGAATTACTAGATTAAGTTAGTAATTATCAATGCATTCCGATTAAGTTAGTAATTATCATTCTATAATGTCGAATAGGAATTATAGTATTTTTCCCTCACATTTCAATAATTTTCCCTCAATATGTTTCTCTTTTCCGATTAGCCGAAGCCCTGACAGTAAAAGAAAACACCGCTAGCTTCGATCTGAGTGGGACTATTGTGGAGATATTTTTCTTGAAAATGATGTCTTTACAGTCCTGTTAAGGATAGGTTTTCTGGATTTGGAACCAACAACAAAAACACCCAGCTTACTTGTAATCATTTACCTATTGTGGGGTTTCTATTTCACCGCCTGCCTCTGATTTCTTGGTGCGATCATGCTTCGGACTTATGCTTCCTTCATTGCACCATAACGTATGGTGTCAATCTTGTGTTTTTAGCCGACAAACCATACATTTGAACAACATAAAACAGGTCAAAATATTCTTTAATATTTCTCAACATGATTCACAGGGTATTTTCAACTCAAAACTACGGCCGAAGCAACACTTAAAAGAATCTTCCATGGAATTTAATTTGGATATATTGGCGACTATTTGCTCTGATAACGAAAATAAAAAAAACACTTTTGGGGGAACTTCTCAGTGCAGTTTCAGATCTGCACAGTTTTGCATCTATATTGTCGGATAGACTCCTTATTCAACACCGCAACCTTTCTTTATTATTTTTATTCTTCATTTAATCACTCCTTCGACCTCCCTTTGATTGGATAACAAGAAGTATGATACCTCTCCTTGTTTGGTTAACTACTTCTTACCTGAAACTACTGTGAAATCCCTCCTTCCTTTGGTTATAAAATCTTATCGTAAAGACTATCCATATCGACTTTTTATCCAGCTATGTTGCATAATACAAACGGGCCAGAAGTTGTTTAAAATATGTTATTAAATCTATTACGCCTGTATCTAGCAGGAAATCAATGGAAACATCAAAGAATACAGCAACCCTAAAACCAGAGGGTATTATTAGATTTCCTGGGTGGCGTACCTGACTAATAATCGTTCAAATTTTTAGAAAGGACACTGATAGGTCATATTTTGGCTCCAAATCAACTCGCATATCTTCTTGGAAAAAATGATCTAGGACAAAATTTACAACCCTAATTCGGCAGATTACAAAACATCTCTGAGTTAAAACACAACACACAGAACATCACACAGTCGGCCATCATCTTCTACACAGAGTTTTCAAGGCAACCGTCGAGGCTTACTAGTTGGTATAGCTATTTCCAACCTTCAAAGTCCAGAATTGAGGAGCCATTGAATATTACCCTGCAAGAACAATACAAATGTGGTTAAAATGGTATCTCAGAAGGAAATATTATAGTATCGAAATTCTAATAACCATTAGCACTCATGTATGAACATTACAGCGAAAGAAATCAAACACATTACCTTTTTAAAATGATAGTCGTAGCAGCAATGAACACCAAGACAGATGCAACTGCAACAAAAACTCTACTTTGTCGAAGAATGCTGGTATAGCTGGAGCCAATACCAACCATCCCATCAACTACTTTAAAACAGTGCCGAGAGAGGTAGCAAGTTTGGCGAGGCCCCTGGCCATTCATTTCAAACCCTGTATTAAAAAAGACAAACCCTCAACAAGTCGGGGTATCGAACCACCCAAAGACAAACTCTAAGACTGCCAAACGAGACATTCACCACTGTACAAGAATCTGGAGAGAGCTCGGCTCTATAAATTACATAGGTTACGAGTTCCAGACTAGGAGCTACGCCTCCACAGGCAGTAGAACAACCAAACTACAAACCCTCAGCTTGTCGGCCAAGCAGAGCTACCACTACCAAGTAACAAAAATCACAATAAAATCATGATCGCAGCAAAGGTAGGGTTTAACCACATGCATTGAAACCCTTGCCAGATCAACGGTGGAGATCACGGTGGGATTTACGAAATCACAAACCATCTACCACATTAAATGAGCCATCACTACCACAGCCACGAAGGAACCAGCTCGGCAACGTTTAAACCTTTGTCAAGTTACAACTCAACACTTAGTTGATGCACCAAGATGCTTTCACGTGAACCAAGCTTACTAAGCCATCCACGAGAGAATCCCACTATTCTCGTTAGTTGAAAACATTCAATGCATAGGATACAATCACATCCGCCAACCTGTAAACCATATTAACATTTACAACATACAACGTGGATATAGTTATGGTAAGGTCGTATTATACACCCTTGTTACATTAAGTTAAGGGTTGGTTAGAACTTCACCGAGGTCGCATAAGTATCACCGAGGTTACATAAGTGCACACAACACGTAATAGAATATCTCCAAAGTTCACATAGTATCGTAGGATCATATAGTATTATATGTTTACAAATTATCGATCAAGTTTGTATAATATCGCATTTTGCATAGCATCATATGTTTGTATAGTTCACTAGGGTGGCATATTATCACATGGGGCCACACTATTGCACATAACACACAACATATAATATGTTATGTATATAGTTTGTAATTGTTTGATAATGTCCCAAACACCATATAAATAGATAATATAAATAATCAAAGAAGATTGTTTATACATACATGCCATTGTATAGTGAAATAGAAGACTTGTTAATAAATCAAATTATCATGACCATGGTAGAAGTATAGATCCTAGGCAAGTTAGCAAGACAGTTATACATAGGATTTCCACAAATTGCCACGGAGGAAGAAGGTAGATAATTACATACAGTTCAACATGAATGGAAACCAAAAATAATTCTAGGTACAACACTGTGAAATGATCATTATAGATCTTCTCTGAAAAACTGTTGAATACTTGTCGCAACTTTAAACTCTTACCTGTAAACTATCACAAGTACGAAATCACATGCTTTAGCACGAATGCTAAGTAAGCCTCGGGGTGTCCGTAGGACCCATTCATCAATCAATAAAAGTATATTAGTCAAAGATAACTGATTCATAAATCATAACATCAATAATAGAAGTTGCAGTAGTATTAATAACATCAAGACATAAACATAATTCTGTTAGTCGCAATTTCTTATACGATAAACTAGCATGGTATTTATTACAGCATGATAACCTTTTATGCTTTGTTCTATTCCGCACATATTAAACAAACATTAATTGTCACATAGAAAAATTTTAAATTTTTGTGATTTTTTCGGGATGTTACACATTTAACTACATCTCTTAAAGATGAAAAACAATATAACATCAATTCAAACCAAGCCTAAATAAGCTATTAAATGAGGATTGCTCAAGGACAATAATCTAAAGAGAATTCCATCAATATTATCATTGGTACACTATTATCAAATTTAAGCAAAACTTAGGATCATAAGCAATATCAAATAGAAATGGAAGGTCTTTAAGTTTTATGTGAGTATGAATCGATCTCGTGATTTGGACGTATGAATCCATCCCATGATTTGGAGGTTATTCCTCAACACTCCCAAATAAAATAACCCCCAATATTTATATTACTATGTCAAATTAAAAACCCCCCTTGACCCCTTAATACGGGGCAATATATTTTTGAGGTTTATAAGAGTATTCAACCCCCCAATATGAATGGACGTGATATGATATTGCCTCACTGTTGAACCCCCCGTGGTTCATGCATCTGTAGCTTTTTCAAATCTTGGCATTGAATTTATTTATATCAATGAGAAATAGATGCCCAACACGTGTTTACTTAGTTGTAATGATAAAGAAAGCAAATCGTCGAAAACATGACTGATTTACGTAGAAGACGATCACAACATTTAATGACAAGAAATGTACAAGAAATGTAAGGTTCACTTCGCTCGTGGAATCCTGGTAGTTGGGAGGGAGTCCATCACAACCAGCAAAGGTTTGATTTTTCTCCCTGTGCTTTGTTGGCTTGTGATCCAGTGGTGGTTGGGAGGGAATCCATCACAAGTAGAACATGTTTCTGTGTAAAGCTGTACCAAATTTGAAGGGCTGATGATGATCTTGCTGCTTGCTCTATTGGAGGTCATTTTTCTACCAATGCTTGGTGCCAGGTAGGCTTGTGATCCACTGGTGGTTGGGAGGGAATCCATTTTTAACAAGTTTCTGTGTCTAACCTGCACCATACTTGAATCGTGCTACTGATGGTCCTGCCAGTTACTCTATTGGATACCATTAAGATGACAACATTAAATATGTTAGCAATGTGATGGGAAGTTTCCAAGTATATATTTTTATATCTCTTTATCAACTTTTATGGATTCTTAAAGTTTGTGCTCCTTACACAAAGCTATATGTGCGTCTACTCATGTTTCCATTGTATTCGTTAGAGATATGTTGTAATGTTCGTTCTTAACAAACATAATTAAAAAATAGTATAAAAAATTCATGTCTGCTATAAAAAAAAAATAATGGAAAATATTTAAAAAAAATCTATATTGGCTCATAAAATAAAATATTATGGAAATTAATTAAAAAATCAATGTTAGTTTATAAAATAAAAACTTAAAACTTAACCCGGATCTATCAATCAAGAGAGATCCAATTTCATGAGTTTAATTTTTTTTTTTTTAAATACACCTCAAGAAATTGAATCTCTCTCAATGTTTGATAGATCCAGGTTTAAAATGAATCTATGCTGGTAATATATAAACTTAAAAACCTTAACTCTTATTCTTATACAAAATTCAAACATTACATTTATTGATTATAATTTTAATATTATAATTACTTTGTTGTTGTTATGTTGTGATACTACATACATAATCAATTGAAATATAAGTTCCAAACATCTTCTACAAACATTATATATACTATATACTGATTACAATTTTTCATATGTGTATTTTAACATTATAACTACTTTGTTGTAATTTTGTTTTGAAACTACATGCATTATCAATTGAAATATAATTCTCAAACATCTCATAATAGATATCTCTTATCAATTGAAATATAATTCTCAAACATCTCATAATAGATATCTCTTATCAATTGAAATATAATTCTCAAACATCTCATAATAGATATCTGCGCATAGGCTTTTTCACCTAACTAGAAGGACCTACGGTCTTAAACCATCATCAGGAAAATAATTTATTTATAATTGTTTAATAGCGAAAGAAAATTAATTAATTATAAAAAATTATAATTTAAAAAATTAAATAATTTTATAAAAAAATTCAATATGAAAATTAAAAATGAAATGTGAAATTTAATGGTCAAATTATCACATGGATGAATAAATTGATATTGAAATTCCAATCTTAAGTATTTGTATGCAAAAGAATTTGCCACTATAAATCATTACACAGTGAAAAATGCAATGCCTAAGTAAAGGCAAGTTTTAAAGATAAAATAATATGGAAATGTTGGTAATTATGTGATAGGATTGTAGAAAATGTGTCACACTTTGTATTTAAAGGGGTTAGATTTATAATGTTAATAAAAGATGTTAGTCTTAATATTAATATAAATATGTTGTAGTAAAGTAAATTAATATATTATTTTCTAATTTGTTTATTTTATATTTACATAAGTTTTTACGTGTGTTTGATTTTTCTAAATGTTTAGACTCAAGACTAAAATAAATTTATATTGATTATGTGCAATAAATATTTTGTACATATTTATTAAATATATGTTGGTTATAACAAATAAAAATATTGTGTGGATTTAATAAAAAACAAAAAACAAGATATCTCTTAATTTACATGGATATTTTGAGATATTTACATAATAAATGTTGTTATGACTAAAAAAAATGAAATGTAAGAAATTGAATATGTTTAGGATTATATAAATTTTATCCATTGAAAATATTTATAACTATTTCAAGTTTTATATTTTCTAAGAGTTACATTTTATTTTTTGGCAAATGATAAGGTATATGTCTTTGTGGGTCTCCCTTTGAGTTCCTAAATGATGGAATAAACCTTCAAAAATTGGTAGACATATAGAGAACAAATAGTACTAGTGTAGCAATATTTTCCAAAATAAAATTAGGTATTTTTTTTTAATTATCTAAGTGGCCAAACCTTGAAAATAGTACATCAAGTGTCGGTCCAACTTTTGAAGGTCTTAATGCAATGATCATGAAATGGGTTTTTTATAGCATGCAGAGGTCGATGTCTAGTAGTGCAAAATACAATTATTTTATTGGATGCTTGAGAAATGAAAAAGTTATGGAAGAAACACTAACAATGTGTTTTTTGAGGCAATGAGTAATGACACAAGAAAATAGAAAAAAATAGAAACAAATAATATTTTTAAAAAAATACATATTTGGAATCTGTAAAAAAAATGCTATCTGTGTCTAAAATTTCATCAAAAATGATTATGTGTAGCATATTGTAACGAGTGGTAAAAAAATGCATATTGAGAAAATGGATGAAATGCGCAATTAACTATGGTTTACCATATACCATAGCACATGTTTGGTTAGTCAGAAGCTAACTTTGAAGCGAACACATAGGAACAAGGATGTCATGCAAACAGGTGAGAAGGCTTGGTTTAGGTGGTAAGGAATGCAAGTGAATTCATTTTAAATTCAAATTTTTGTTCCTCACATATCTACGTGCCATGAAAACCAAAATGTGTGTGTATGTTTTGGCTCTACAAAATGCGGTTCACATTTTGTAGACTTAAAACCTACACACATTTTGTAGAGCTATAACGCGTGTGTTATGTTATAGCATTCAAATTTACCTTAGGGGTAAGGGGGAGGAGGGAAGTTAGGGGAGAGAAAGAGATAAATATAGGGACTAGGGGGCTAGGGGTTTAGGGAGGATTAATGAAGATAGAGTGAAGAGGGGGTATAGGGTGGGGGAAGAGAGAGAGATGGGGAGATGGGGGAGCGGGTTAACTTTAGGTGGAGAAATAGGGGGCACGAGAGAGAGAGAGAGAGAGGGGGGGTGGGGAATGGGGGTGTTAGGTGGATAGGGGAAAGAGAGGAGGATGAGGGTAGGTGGAGGAGTGAAGGGGTGAGTGAAATAGTGAGAGAGAGAGATGGGGGGTGTAAGTGGCATGGGAACGGGATTAGGGAGGAGAGAGAGAGAGAGAGAGAGAGAGAGAGGGAGGGAGGAGGGGGGTTTAGGGGTAGAGAGAGATGGGGGAGGGAGTTGTTATGGATAGGGAGAGTAGGAGAGGGGTTAGGGAGGGAGAGGGAGGGTGGTTATGGGTAGATAGAGAGAGAGAAGGGGTGTGTTAGGTGGTTACTGGAGAGAGGTGGAGATTATGCATAGGTGGAGGAGTAGGGGAGAGAGAGGAGGGATTAGCAAGGGTTAGGGTGAAGAGGGGAGAGAAAGAGAGAGAGGTGAGTATGAGGAGCAGGGGGCTAGAGGTAGGTTGAGGACTAGGTGAAGAGAGAGTGGGAGAGGGGGTTGGTAAGGGTGAGATAGAAAGAGAGAGGGAGAGGAGGCGAGTTAGCGGTAGGGGGCAGAGTAGGTGTGTGTGTGTGTGTGTGTTAAGATTCAATATCTTAAGATATATATTATCATTATTACGTTCCATTTCACAACAATAGCATATAGAGGATCAATGAAAGAACAACAAGAATAACATAAACACAAGAGACACAGATTTATCCTGGGAAACCCTCATGGGGTAGAAAACCCAGCAAAAATTCCTCAATATAGATGACCAACAAATACAAAGATGTAATCCCCAAACAAGAGCTCCTTCTCCTCCTATGCATATCTCTCTCTCTCCTATGTGCAATACATAAGTGAGTGAATGAGTGATAAATCAGGAACACACCTCCTCTACTTATACTCATCTTCTAACTGACTTTTCACCCTTACTGGGCCGACCTATCCTAAGAGAGTCTGATAACCCCTAAACAGCTAACTCAGGGCCGACCCCACATGGGAGATCTAATAACCCTAGTTACCACATTCTCTCAGAGGAATAAACATCTTCGGATATATAATAGGGTCTCCACGGAGGAACGAAGCATCTCCGGAATAATAAAGTACAAATATAATATTCTTAGAAGTTACAATATCTGAACACTCCCCCTTAACGAGGAGGATATTATAACAACATCTGCAGGATCAAGGAGGCATCAACTACATGATACATGATACATCTATAAATCATTGGAATATTTCTTTAACATCATCAGTAACTCAACCAGTTACTAGAACATCTTCAAATATTCAATACTAGAACATCTTCAATATTGAGTCTTCATCTTTTGCAGCATCCGAACAGCTACAACAATATCATCATCCGGATCTTCTCGATCAACAACATCATGATCTGGATCATCTCGATCAACATCAGCATCTCAATCATCTCGATCAACATCATAATCTAGATCATCTCAATCAACATCATCATCTGGATCATTTCGATCAACATCATCATCTGGATCATTTCAATCAACATCATCATCTGGGTCATCTCGATCAACAACATCATCTGGATCATCTTAATCAATAGTATCATCATCTGGATCATCTCGATCAACATCATCATCTGGATCATTTCAATCAACGTCATCATCTGGATAATCTTGATCAACAGTATCATCATATGGATCATCTCAATCAACAACATCATCTGGATCATCTCGATCAACATCATCATCTGAATCATTTCAATCAACATCATCATCTAGATCACCTCGATCAACATCATCATCCGGATCATCTCGATCAACAGTATCATCATCTGGATCATCTCGATCAACATCACCATCTGGATCATCTCGATCAACAATATCATCATCTAGATCATCTCGATCAACATCATCATCTGGATCATCTCAATCAATAGTATCATCATCTGGATCATATTGATCAAGAGTATCATCATCTGGATCATCTCGATCAACAGTATCATCACAACAGCATACTCTACAATACACATGATCTAATTATGGGATGATCAATCCCTCTCACTTTAAGACACCTCTCATTTCTATGGATGATGCAATCCAGATCTACTTACAGGATGATCATTCCTGATCCATTTAAGACACCTCTCATACCTAAGGACGATGCAGTCCTGTCACATACATTTCGAACTACTGTTCAAAGATAATGCAGTCTTGATCCATTTAAGACATCTCTCATGTCTAAGGATGATGCAGTCCTGCCACATACATTTTGAACTATTGTTCATGGACGATGCAGTCTTGATCCATTTAAAACATCTCTCATGTCTAAGGACGATGCAGTCCTGTCATGTACATTTTGAACTACTGTTCAGGGACGATGCAGTCCTGATCCATTTAAGACATCTCTCATGTCTAAGGACGATGCAGTCCTGTCACGTACATTTTGAACTACTATTCAGGGACGAGGCAGTCCTAATCCATTTAAGACATCTCTCATGTCTAAGGACGATGCAGTCCTATCACGTACATTTTTAACTACCTTTTAGGGATGATGCAGTCCTAATCCATTTAAGAAATCTCTCATGTCTAAGGATGATGCAGTCCTGTCACGTACATTTTGAACTAACTGTTCAACGACGATGCAGTCCTATCACGTACATTTTGAACTAACTATTCAGGGATGATGTAGTCCTATCACGTACATTTTCAACAAACTGTTCAGGGACGATGCAGTCCTATCACGTACATTTTGAACTAACTATTCAAGGATGATGCAGTCCTATCACGTACATTTTGAACTAACTGTTCAGGGATGATGCAGTCCTATCACGTACATTTTGAACTAATTTTTCAGGGACAATGCAGTCCTATCATGTCCACTTAGACAAAGTTAAGGACCACACATCGACCTAATCGTCGGAACAGGCAACCTCATCATTGACCTCATCGTCGGAACATGTAACCTCATACAGTATCCTCATCAATACAGGTATCCACATCATCGACCTTTCCATCGATGCAGGAAATCTCATCATCAGTGACCATGTCACTCCCCCTTTCGAGGAGGGTCCTTCTGAACTACACCAAGCTTGTCTCGGAAATACTCAAACTTTACTCGAGACAGAGGTTTGATCAAAATATAAGCAAGTTGTTCATCAGTGCTCACATACTCAAGATTGATAGAACCATATCCCATATATAAAAATATCGGATCTCTATGTGCTTTGACTTATAATGAAACATTGGATTCTCTGTCATCTTTATACAACTCTGGTTGTCACACAAGATCGTAGTGGGGTCCATCTCTACGTCAAATAATCCTGATAACAACTTCCAAAGCCATATCGCTTCACAACTAGCAAAGCAAGCAGCAATATATTCTGCTTTAACTATGCTAAGAGCCACACTAGACTGCTTCCTGAGAGCATGGCAGATCCCAGACAATAACATCCTCCTGATGTGCTCTTCCTGTCTGAGACACTTCCTGCCCAATCAACATCTATGTATCCATACAATCTGAAGTCATGATCTCCAAGATAGCATAGACCATAGTCTATCGTACCTTTTAGGTACCTCATCACATGCTTTGCAGCAATCAGGTGAACACATCTAGGTTCTACTAGATACTGACTCAAGGTGTTCACAGCAAAGCATATATCTGGCCTGGTGATTGTCAGATACATCAATGATCCAATAATCCGTCTGTACAGAGTCATATCCACTAACTCTGATGAGTCATCAGCTAACAACTTCAAGTTGGAATCCATTGGAGTGGCCATGGCTTTGCATTCCAACATATCAAATCTTTTCAAGATTTGTGTGCAGCATACTTTCCCTGGTTGAGAAAGATTCCTTCTGGGACTTGCCATACTTCTAGACCTAGGAAGTAATGCATCAATCTGAGATATTTCATCTCAAATTCTGTAGCTAACTTCTTCTTTCTTTCCATGATCTGTTTCTCATTCCCTGTTAGAAAGAGATCATCCACATACAGTAATAGTATGATAGGTTCATCATCCATAACCTTAAGGTAAAGGTTAGGATCAGCTTGTCAAGAAGCTATCAATTCTCCCTTTGTGATTGAACATCATTCACACTCTGCATTGAGTGATCTTCCGCATATCTATCTGTTCCATCTCTCGTCAGATGGGTCTACTGATATGAGCCTCAAGATCATTCGAACTCTGTGCTGAGTTCCTTCTTACATCCATCTAAGAGAAGAATGTCATCTGTATATAGACACCATCTTCAACCTTGTAGCAAAGTTTGAAATCCGCATCACCCATAATGATCATTAAGCTCATCAAATGACTATCGATCTTGGGTACCCGTACAGAGCTTTCTTCAATTGAATCCTAGGATTTTTTTCGATTCGTACTTCTTCTTCAATTACACCATTAAGAGAATGGTCTTATCTAGCCACTTGGATCAAACATGTCATCATGTCCTCTTCCTCTTTATAAGATAATCTTCTAGCCACGAGCCTTCTATATTACGTTTGATTTGTAAGTCTTCTTGTTGAACATCCATCACTTGTTCGGTGTTCATCATCCTTCTTTTGTAGATCATATCACATGATCTTTCATACAAATCAAATTTAATTACATGATTAGTAATACTTCATAATCATCAAATCATGTTGACATGATAACCTATTATGCATATAGTTATGCAACTATCTTGACCAATACTTTGGCACAACACTTTCCATATCCTGGATACAATGGTTATCTAGATGCCTTCCATCTCTACCATAACATACTATCAAGAGCGTGCACAGCTATCAGCATGTCAGCAAATATGTTTCATTCTAGATGAACAATAATGGAATGTTTGTCCAACTTACCCATCATATGCATATTAGTAGTATATTGTTCAATGATATATGAATGCTTACACTCTGCATGATATATTCGAGCAATATCATTGACTATTCAGTAATTCAAATAACAACTCTAATACTTATCTTTTATGTTTGTGTGGTTTCCTCCCGCTTGATATCTATATGTCTTTGAACTTCTATTCATTTTGTACCACTATGCATGCTTAAGTGTGCACTAGTGTCATCCTCATGATCTCATACATAATCATACATTCATTAGTATAATCTCAATACTATCAAAACATTATGATTCTAAATAATCTTAAGTATGTATGGTCATGATCATTTCATACACAGGTATACTTACCTAAGATCATAACACAAATTAGGATTCTAACTTGATATAGGAAAACATACCTGGATTATTATACCCAAACATTATCTTCTTTGTTCTCTTTAATGATTTAGAGACCTTGTGCTAGAACCTGCATATCTCATAAGTTAAGCATAGTAGAACAAAGTCATACATACCTCGTAAGTAGAGCTTCTATGTGATCAAAGACTATGGATGAGTCTTTGTCTTCATGTCATCATGGTTATAGAACTCGATTTGTCTTTCTTGATGTATCTTTCATCTTAGCAGACAACATCATCCTCATACAACACCACAGGTGCATTAGTACAATCATAAGTGTCATAACCCTAATCAATGAATGTCTTCTATCATTCACATGCATTCATACTTTTACTAAGGTGATCATACAATCTAAAACTAATCATGATTGTACGAACCTCAAAAATATGAAAACAAACATATTATAAACTTAGTCATGTAACAGATTTCAAAACATACCTGTATCTTCTCAAGTCATACTTGTCGAGTAGTCTTCTCTATAAGGGTAAAATAATAACCATCCAAGGTACATCACTTGTAAACATCTTTTATATGTTCATGGTGCTGGGATGTTAGAATATCAGTTCCATTTAAACCTTCTTCATCGCTGCCATATGAGTCTCCCAATTTTGCTAGGGCCTCTTCTTACTTGGAAACCCTAATCTTCAATCTCCTTCCTCCCACAACATTTTGATGGAGGGTCAATATATATGATGAATGTATTTAAAATTCATTATCAAAGCTTCCAATGTTGTATCAGGTGTCTCCAACATTGTATCAGGTCCTTTGAGACCTAAAAATTGAAAACCCTAAGTGAGAGCTTCTTCCTCCTCTTCTTAGATTTCCTTCATTGAGCCATTTTAGATGTGTTGTATTGTTTCTGGTGCATCTCTAAAATTTAGGATCTGCAGGGCCTGAAACTTTGTCCTATGGTATCCTGACCTGTCATATTTCCAACCCCAGAGGTCATAGCTTTAATGGATTCTTTGAGAGAGATTTATGCGAAGTGTCGCAACATGATCTATTTATGGGATGAAACAACATAGCGAACTTGTACGGAGTGACACGTGTCACGTTTTGAACTTCGGCCTCTAAAAAGAGGACCTGTCAGACTAAAGTCCGTACCCTAACTTCAAATTTTTACAGAATTTCATTTGGAGCTTCCTAGCCCTAGATATGACCTTTTTCCCTAGGTCACCTGTTTAGGACTGCATTCTAGAAGAGGCAGAAACCCTAACTTGTACAGATCGTAAATCACAAAGTAAAACAAATCTAAGGCTAAGCTTCGGACACAAGGTACAAGGGGATGTTATATTTGACCTGTAAAATTTTCAGATCTTGAACCTTCGCCAAAACGGATTTATAGCGAAAGTGCCACGATGATTGGTTTTTTCTATATAAAACCCTAACTTTCAAATTGTCGCAAGTGAAGCAAGTGTCGTAAGTGCCATACATTGCCTTCTTTCAGGATAGCTCCGATACCATGTTAATATTTAATATGCTAAGATATATAATATCAGTATTACATTCCATTTCACAACAATAGCATATACAGGATCATTGAAAGAACAACAAGCACAGTACAAACACAAGAGACACAGATTTATCTTGGGAAACCCTCATGGGGTAGAAAACCCAGCAAAGTTTCCTCAATATAGATGACCAGCAAATACAAAGATGTAATCCCCAAACAAGACCTCCTTCTCCTCCTATGGATATCTCTCTCTCTCTCATATGCGCAATACACAAGTGAGTGAATGAGTGATAAGTGAGGAACACACCTCCTCTACTTATACTCATCTTCTAACTCACTTTTCACCCTAACTGGGCCGGCCTCTCCTAAGAGAGTCTAATAACCCCTAAACAACTAACTCAGGGTCGACCCCACATGGGATATCTAATAACCCTAGTTACCACATTCTCTCGATGGAATAAACATCTCTAGATTTACAATAGGGTCTCCACGGAGGAATGAAACATCTCCAGAATAATAAAGTACAAATATAATAATCTTAGAAGTTACAATATCTCAACAGTGTGTGTGTGTGTGTGTGTGTGTGAGAGAGAGAGAGAGAGAGAGAGAGAGAGAATGGGGGGGGGGGTGCATGTTAGGTGGTTAGGGGATTGGGGGAGAGAGAAAGCGCTGGGGTTAGGGGTAGGCAAAGATGTAGACATGCCTTAGAGAGAGGGAGAGATAGGGGATGAGTGGGGGGAGGGTTTGGGTGATTAGAGATAGGGTGAGGACGGGGGTTTTGGGAGAGAAACAGATAGAGATCAGGTTCATGGGAGGGGGTAGGGGTTTAGGGATGATTAGGATAGCTAGAGCGAAGGGGGGGTATACAGTTGGGGACGAAAGGGAGAGAGAGAGGGAGATGGGGTGGGTGGTATGTGGAAGGGGAAGGGGGATAATGAGAGACAAAGAGAGGGGGATTGGGGGGGGTAATAGAAGAAGGAGGGATCAGGACTTAGGGGGTGTTTATGGGTAGGGAGAGTATTAGTGGGGTTATGGAGAGAGAGGGGGGTTAGGGGTAGTGAGAGTGCGTGTGAGGGAGAGGGCAGGTGTTAGGGGGTTTTAGGAGAGTTATAACGGTGGGGGTTAGGTATAGGTGGAGATGTAGGGTAGAGAGAGAGTCAAATAGAGGGTTGGTAAGGGATAGGGAGAAGAGGGAAGTGAGAGAGTGAGAGAGAGGAGGAGGGGGTATTAGAGGTAGGGGGAGTAGGTGGGTGAGATAGTGAGAGAGGGAGTTAGTAAGGATTAGGGGGAAGAGGTTTGTGTGTGTGTGTGTGTGTGTGTGAGAGAGAGAGAGAGGGGGGGGGGTAGAGGTTGAGGTTAGTCATAGGGATAGGAGTAGGGGTGTAAGAGAGAGAGGGAGGGGAGAGAGAACTGAAGGTGTTAGGGGTTTAGAGGAGAGAGAAAGGGGTGGAAGTGAAGGGCAGGTGGAGGAGTAGACGGGCCCATGTGTGTGTGTGTGTGTCTGTGTACACGTGCGCGTGTGTGGGTGCGCGCGCGCGCGCGCGCGCGAGAGAGAGAGAGAGAGAGAGAGAGAGAGAGAGAGGAGGGGTTTGAGGAAGAGAAGGAGATATAGATCGTGTTGGAGGGGGGTAGGGGTATAGGGAGAATTAGGGAAGTTAGATAGAAGGGGGTGTAACATCCCTCTTTGAACTTTAATAGTTTATAATTGAAAATGTAATTGGTACTTGTTTCTGGTGAGGAGCTCAAGGCCAAATGTAATTGGTACTTGAACTTTAATAGTTTATAATACTAAGGACATGTGGCAACTTAACGATGAGGGAACAAATCCACTAAGGGAGAAGGGTCGACTGGATAGGAAGCCATGATAATTAGTATTTTGATGACAGATGTCATCTTGGTGCCTGTAGGCACTTGAAAAGAAGTAATGGCTTACTTGACCTCCCTAAGGTCTTAAGTTTCATCTTAGGTTAACAGTCAGCCTTGGGTAGGATTTCCAAGGGAAAATATACTCTCCACAAGTGTCTAGGTAAGACACTATGGCTTATTTTTAGCATAAAACTAACTATTCCTAAGTTAAACTCAGAGAACAACTTAATGATATTGTTTTGAAAAGATGCGAGGAAATTATCTTTAGAGTCCTCAATAAAAAAGAAGCTAAGGCTTTAACGCCATTAAGTATCATGGGGATTATCTCTATAAGATAATTATGAGATTTAGTTCACATATATAAATATATATGTATATATATATTTATACATTAAATTTGTTATTTAAGAATGCAATGAAAAATGGTTAAACTAAGACATAGTGGGATAAACGTTGATAATGGAAAGATAATAAACAATCATAACTTTATTTCAAAGCATGAGATGCTTTCAAACATGTGTACACATAAAAACACGTACACTTCAAGAGAGAGCACCAATACTCTTAAATCGAGCCTCTTTTTAAGAGATTGTTGTCGGTCTCTCTCTCAAAGAGGAGGCCGAGCCTTAACGACGTGTCTTCTAGCTGGAGGATGGATCCTTTTTGAAGCACCATCTGTCACTGAAGTTGAGGGATCCGATGGTTACCTTTCTGAAGGTGGAGCTTCCAAAAAAAATCCCGATGTGTATATGAAGGGCGACCCTCTATGGAGGTGGGGGAAAGAAAATAAATAAAAAATAAAAAATAGCAAAATGGGAAAGATCTATGCTTTTGAAGGGCGGGTGTGGATTAATATCGCGTTAGATGGAGAATGTGGATGGAGAAATCTCAGCGTGGGATAAAGGATGTTGTTTGAACAGAGTTCAAGCTAGTGAAATTTCAACCTATGCGTTTTCCTAGTAATACCAACGAATTTTTGCATTAGACCACTGATGTCTGCCCTGGCGATTTTATTTCCGGAATGGATCGCTACCCTAACTAATTTTTAGCTTCTGTCGACTGTGTTTTACACAGTAGCTTGCCAGATTTGGAATTTTGTACTATATCGAAGTAATCAATATCTTCCCGGCTATTTATTTTTAAGATTTGGTTTCTTTATGAATTTCATATGTTGTTATAAAATTATAACCGGCTATAAATAAGTCGAACAACCAAGGTTTACTTTTAAAGAAGGGTGAAAGTCCCAACTCTGTGTGTCAATTTTTTTTAGACTATAATTTTTACCATGAGGCAGTGAACTCTTGTCATAACCAAACTTGCCTTTTTCATTAGATTGGAATTATGGGAAATTGTTGTATACTGGTTATATATATATATATATATATATATATATATCTTAAATGAAAGATTAACTATAAGATTATGGTGTTGGGAAAATTTAAGTCGTGTGTTTCAATAGTTGAAATTTAGTTAAAATGATAACTAGAAGTTCTAGGAAGGGTCTTAATGGAGAACATTATATTAACGGGAATAATGATCTGAGTTCCATTTATCTAATGAACTTATGAGTGCACCTAGTGGTAACATCAATTTAAGTTTCATTATAATAATAATCATACTTTGAACCTTGCCATGATGAAACCAAACCCTTAGTGGGAACCGAATCTATTGGTTAAGTTGAGTGGTGGCTAAGAGTTTAGTATTTCAGATTATGTGTAGAAGTCTTGTGTCATTTACCTACCTTAGTGGATTTGTTTTCCAGCTCGGGGGTGGTCTCTCGATGGAAGAATATAAACCGGACAGAGAGACAGTTGGTTGGGAGGAAATTTGTCGTCATTTTTATAGTCTAGGACAATAATGTTGTTTTTTAACAACTATCAGCATTTTCTGATAGCCTGGATGACTAGAATATGGTCTCTTGTGAAATTTGTCTATAATCAATTGTTTTAATTCTGTCTGATCCGGTATGTACAGCCTATTTTTAAACAGCATCAGTCCATCTTTGGAGATGTTGTAATCAGTTGCTTGCTGATCTAAATTTTTTGCAAGACATTCTTGTCTTAAATTCAGATATTTTTGGTCTTTTTCAACAGCTTTCCGGATCTGTGACATTAAATCAGTTTGAAAATTGTTAACTAAAGCCATAGTTAGTAGGTGCATGCGTCTACTAAGTGCGCCAACAATTTTATTTTATTTTCCTTTAATATGTTGAATTTCAAAGTCGAATTCACTTAGGAAAGCCAGCCACCTTGCTTGCCTTCCGTTCAGGTTTGGCTGTTCAAAAAGATATTTCAGCCCAATGTGACAAGTTTTCAAAACAAACCTTTTCTCAAGAAGGTAATGTCTTCACATTCTTAAAGCATGAATTATGGCAGCCAGTTCTAAATAATGCGTCCCATAGTTTACTTCATGCGTTTTCAACTTTCTAGATTCATAACCAATGATTGAACCATCTTGCGTTAGCATGCCTCCCAAACCATCCTTGCATGCATCTGTGCATACTACAAAATCACCAAATGTATCAACCACTTTTAGAATAGGGGCGGAAGTGAGAAACTGTTTCAGCTTTGAGAAACTTACTTCACACTTGGCTATCCAAAGAAACTTAACTTCTTTTCTCTGCAAAGAGGTAATGGGATGGAAACTTTGGAAAATCCTTAAATGAATTTCTGATAGTACTCGGCCATCCTAATGAAAGAGCGGACATCGCTTACATTTTGGGGTGTAGGCCAACTCATTATGGCCTTGATTTTGTCGGGATCCACCTCAATTCCTTGCGCTGAAATAATGTGACCCAAGTATTGTATTTGGTATTTGTAGAAGTCAAACTTGGATAACTTGGCATAAAGATGATTTTCCCTTAGAACTTGCAGCACCAACCTTAGGTTTTCCTCATGCTCTCTTTCATTCTTCAAAGAGATGAGTATTTCATCAATATATACTACAACAAATTTATCCAAGTACTTCCTGAAAACATTATTCATCAAGTACATAAACGTGGCTGGTGCATTCATCAAACCAAATGGCATCACCACAAATTCATAATGTCCATAGCGAGTACAGAAAGCTATTTTATGCACATCTGCTTCCTTGATTCTGATTTGATGATAGCCCGACCTTAGGTCAATTTTTGAAAAGACAGTAGCACCCCCAACCTGGTCGAACAGATCGTCTATCCTTGGCAAGGGATACTGATTCTTGATTGTTATGTTGTTCAGCTATCTATAGTCTATGCATAGTTGGAAAGTGCCATTTTCTTCCGTACAAAAATCACCAGTGATCCCCACGGGGATACACTTGGACAGATATAACCTTTTTCCAACATCTCCTACAATTGTGCTTTCAGCTCTATCAATTCAGGGGTACTCATCCGATAAGGTGCCTTAGAATTTGGTACTGTTCCCGGGGACAAGTCTATGGTAAAATCCAGCTCTCTTTTAGGAGGTAATTCAGGAATCTCCTCGAGGAACACATCTTCAAATTCATCCAAAACAGGATGTTTTGTAAAATCTAAAATTTCATTTTGCTGATTTTTTGTCATGTGGACAACATAGAGTTTGCACCCTTTTCGTCCATTTCTTTCAATTGAAGAGCAGAAATTTCCCTTAATTTCACTGCTCTCAATATACCTTGAATCTTTTCAGGCTGTCCAACATCATTAATGAAGGTGACATATTTTTTATAGCAATCAATAACAACCCTATGTTTTTCCAGCCAATCCATACCGATGAGTGAATCATATGATCCTAATGGAAAAACATTTAAATCTGCGCTAGTGTAGGATTTATTCAACTTCAAGGGACATTGATTAACTACTTCAGAAACTTTCCTTTTTGTCCCTGTTTCCATTTGCACCAGCCAAGGATGCATGTATTTGTTTTTACTTAGTTTGCATGACTCACATAGTTTTGGGTCTACATAACTTTTACATGTGCCAGAATCAATCAAGATATACACGGGTGTCCCAGAAAGCATACCTTCAACCTCGATTACAGAGGCTTGATGTTATTCTTGATGGTTGTTCAATGTAGCATAGATTTTTGGAGTCCTTGCTATATCCTGGACTATAGAAGTATCTTGAATATTTTGCACTAATCTGTTTTGATCTTTCTTATGAGGAAAGTGATGCCATCTATGATTTCCTCCGCAACCCCAGCATGTGAGTGGTGACTTAGATGGTGTATGTTTCGGTTTTATGGTACCTTCAATGTTAAAGTTCTTAATGGGTGGAACAAATTTGGATTGTGGCTTGCTGCCCTCAAACTTGTTGTTGAAAGGTGCCCTCATAACCTGGTTTTTGAATTGGTTGGGCTTGTGTCCTTTCTGCCTATTTTCAGATTTGGTTTTCTTCTTTTCGTTCCACCTTTTAGACACTTCAACTCTGTTCTTCCCCTATTCATAACACAGTCTATCTTTTCTGAAAGCATATTCCAAAGTCTTAGGATCGTCAAACCCTATCCAATCCTTGTACCCAAACGGAAAATAGTTCAGGAAATGTTGGATTCTTACTTTCTCGTCTTGAATGTAACGAACATACTTGAGCAAGTCTAGAAATTTACTAATTAATTCCTCCATGGTTTGTTGTCCTAGCTTAAGGTCGTAAAATTCTTTTACCTTTTTATCGAAGTACCTTTCAGACAAGTACTTCTGCTTGAAAAATGTTGAAATTTTTTTCCACTTTACCTTCTTCTCTTTGATCGAGCGGGTTAGGTTGAGATCATCCCACGAAGGTGAAGCCTTACCTTGCAGGTTGAAAACATCAATCCTAGCCTTTATGATGCTGGAATAATCGAACCATGGATAATTTTAAGGACCCATACTTATTTAAAAGTGTATAAACCTTGGCGAATCTTACCAATTTTTAAAAAGTCAACTATAAAATATTAAGCGATATTTTTTCTAAAATTATTTCAATTTCTAAAGATTTTATATAGTTTATATAATAATTTGGTGAATTTTAGAGTGAAAACATTTTACCCCATAAAAAATGGGAAAAATGGGTCTTCAAAAAATGCAAATTGGCGAATATTGTTTTGGAAAAAAGCATGGAAAAATAGCCCATGGGCTAAATTTCGCCCCTAAAATTATCCTTGAATCAAACATGCATAAATATTTCTCCATGTCTCACAGCCACAGTTTTGCTTCTTCTCTGGTTTTAATTTCTTCATTGAAAGTAGGAGGCTTGATTTTCCTCAATTCTGAATGTAGGTGATGTACTTTTCCTATTTTCCTTTTATTCTTAGGAATGTACTCTTCAGAATCTTTGCCCTGTGACTCTTCATCACTAACGTCCATATTATAGCTCACAGAAATTCTTGGAGGTGTAGTCTTAAATTTTGAATTTCTTTTTGTGACTAAATTTTCTGCATGTTGCTCCTCCAGTGTTGGGAGGTGATTGTTTTCTTTCTCTATCAGCTTTTACAGTAGGATAGCATTTATTTCTCGTTGTTCTTCAAAGTTTTTAATGTTATCTTCTTTAATGTTGATCAATTCAACCTTCAGACTTTTCACAGTTTCCAACATCTTGTTGGACGTTGTCACTCCCTGTGGAGAGTTCTAGTTCCTCCCCTTCCTGCTGGCCATTTCTCCTTGCTGAATGGATGTTTCTACAGCCAACCTTCCTTCCAGTTCTGCATAATTCCTTTCTTCCATTTTACTGTTCAACCACTATGCTATCGAAGTGTGGTCAACAATTGTTTGTTAGAAGTCAACATAGCAATGTAATTATATAAAAAAAATCAAAACAATATGCTATAGGAAAATTTAGTTACTTTTCTCTAATTAAGAACACAGCATTAGCGCAAAAGAACCTAAGGTCCTAGTGTAGTGACCGTGCTCTGATACCAATTTGTCACGTCTCCTCTACGTGATTTTTTTTTTGAATAAAAACTCAAATCACTTCAATATGTGGAAAACACCAGCGCTAGCTGTCGCTACAACAGGCATGACTCTAAGGAAACTTATTAGCAAGTATGGACAACTCACAGGTTAACCACTACACATGCATTGACTACTATCTACTTGCAACCAAATCAAACAATGGACAAAGTTCCATTAATAAATATATGACATACTAGCAATATGTTATCACACCAATTTCAATTTCTTTACAACATTAATGTGATTATCATTTCCACCTAACATGGTTATATGTACCAAACATATAACCTATGTGTTTGTATTAAACTAGCCCTAGCATCAATTTGTAACATACTACGCTGAGGTACAAATATTAATGGCATTCTTAATATACCAATGATTATACCAATACAATCCATTAAATACAATGGAGAATAATCATATGCTAAATGCATCATTGATATTATCCTAATATAATGATTATGCAAATATTAAATCCATCAATAAGAATAGAGCACATATAAAAAAACTATGGTTATGTTTCCCACATAACATTACTTCTCCATATTAAGGAAATGTTAGGATAGCTTAACTTTGTATTTAATATAAGTATATATATCTAACACATGAATATATTTATCATATCATCATGGCTTAATTACCAACCTAATAAAATCAAACTTCACTATATTACAATATTGAAATTTAAAACTTAACTATATTAATAATAATTGAAATCAAAACTTAACTTTTGAAACTAAATAATATATATATATATATATATATATATATATATATATATATATATATTACGTCCATATTAGGGACTAAGGCTTGACATGCCCCAACGTAGTGATACGTTTAAACTTGCGCCACTAAGCTCTTATTCGGACTAGAACAAGGGTTATCAAATGTAATATGATGACACTAATGTCAACATAATCCACGGGGTATCCAAGGTAAAGAATGAAGCTCCAAGTAAACGAAGTGGCATGAGAACCCATGTGACTACCCAGCCAACGTTGGAAGCACACGTAAGAGCCGTAAAGTATAGTGCGTTGGCACTGCTTGTCCCAATGGGTGGCCTGGGTGGTGATGTGTGTAAGCCACGTAGGTTGCGCCAAACTACTTCAATGTTTTGACCCCGATCGACGTGCCATTTGGAAGGTTGGAGAAACACTTTAGACTGAAGGGAATGCTCACCACTATGCTGTGACTCGTATCTGCATGGACAGCGACTGGTGCCCATTAAGGAGGCCCCCTCCTTCGAACACGCTCAGACGTCATGCTACCAGCTCCATTAAGCTATACTGCGTACTCTACACAGGCTCCATTAAACACATATTGATCTCGTCCTTTGATCTACATTCCACCAGGGTTCGTTGTTAAGTGTGGTGCTTGTTTCACTGTCGATCTACACACCATGATCTCCCACCCATCTATCCATGGAAGGTTCATTAACTATCCAGCAATGAGGCTCAGTGGTAACTATGACCTTCCCTTTCCGGTGGCCGCAGCAATGTAAAAGGCTTGAGAACAAAAGTGGTAAGTGTTGTTAAGATAATTTTTCTATGTAGAGGGTTGATGTCCTTCGCAGCAGGCTTGCACATCAAGAACCAGGAGGGATGGCATCGATGCCATGCCAATGCCTTGATTCACACGATGACACTGTCAGCGTTCATCACTGCTATGATTTGGTAAGTAAAATCTCAATTCTCAGTTGTTTACTGCAATGATTTAAACCTTGATACTCTTCGTCTTGACTAAGATTGTCGTTTCTAACTGTGTGCATAGGTGCAGCGTGGAAACGACTCTGCTTTCCTTCCAGGTAAGGTGTCCCATAACAAACTTCGTTGTAAGTTGGTAAAAAGTATGTATTTATAGTTTTTACTTAGTAACTGTTTAACCTCCGGTCGTTGTGTTGCAGGTTAGCATGAAGGTGGTGGAAGTCCAAGTATTCGGAGTGGCGCCAAGACTTATGCTACGTGTGGGGGGCAGATGCCTCAAATCACTAGGTAACTAACCATCTTCTTGAAGCCTCAGTGGTTTTACCCCGTCGTTCAGGGCTGAGTTACTAAAACGTTCGCAGGTGGTTTAGTGTCGGTTTGTTTGTTTCGCTGCTTTAAAAGATGGTGGCCTGTGGCCCCGAAACGAAGAAGCACTCTGCTTGATGCTAGCGAAGAATGGTCCTTGCGACCCATGTGGGTTTTACCGCCACGAATAGGGTTGACCTTTGAAAGCAAAAACATGATGGGAAGAAGAGCATTCGCTCTGGACTGTAACATTTTGTTTGTAAATAATGAATGCATTAGTAAACCATGAACGTTTAAGCCGTAGCTGGTTAATATTGCTTGTTTTGATTCTGTAACAGCATGCCCAAATTCTCTCGGCCTCTGTCTCTTTTTATTTTAATAGTGAAATAGTGTTGTGATAAATAGTATGGTGTTCAACCTTTTAAATGGTGAAATGTTCGATTCACAACAATGAATAATACTTACATCTTTTGTTTATAATGCATATGCACAATTTCGATGGGTTCGCCATACTTAGCATCATGTATTTCGCCTTCAGATTTGCTGTTGAATATATATATATGTCTTCCATTTAACTTATGAATGTATAAGCATCCAAATGAAAGATAGTTGCAACTCATTAATTCGTAGATTGTAAAGGCATATTATAGCATTCAAATGTTTTATGGTGAACTTCCTCGGCATGCATATAGGCACGTGTAGTGTTATACATTCATGTTTATTTGATTACATGTGCCTTGACCATGTGCACTCCAACACTTAGTATATTTGTATTGTCGGTTTCGCTTATCCAGCTACTCCCGGAGCATAGCCGTAGGCTTACCAAGTTAACTAGATGCATAATATAAAATCATATTTAAATAATGGTTATGTAGTATGATTCTTGTGCAACGATAATCGGCTATGAAGATATCATGGCAGACAATAACCATTAATCAGATGTTTATGCATTCGATAAAAAGAAATGGCTAAACCACCAATATAAACCTTGGTTTTGAAGAAGAGCATTTAACTCTGTAATACATTAAAATAATGTGGCTTTCCAACTATGGACCACGAATTGACTCTAAGTCGAATATCGTGTCCTTACATATCCCATATCGAGGGAATTAAAAAAATATGTGATTCGCCATATTGAAATACGCGACATCTACAAATTAAAAAGGTATTCGAACTTAGTATGCATCTCAGGAAAGTATTGACAAGTGTGAACGAAACTTTAAGAATCCCTAAATATAAATATGACTTCACTTTTGTAATATATATATACTCTTGACTTTACACAGCCCATACTAAGGGCGTTAGTATGAATACCAATTGCATCTGTCCACACAAGTCTTTCATAGACAGACTATAACATGACTGTATAAATAGATCCAGGATAAGCATTTCATTAATAACATCTAAGAAAAAGTTATGTTCATCTTGATCTATAAAAATAAAAAGAAGGGTTTGTAAATATTTTAAGGCTTGACATGTAAACCTTTAGGTTTACATGTCTCCCTGAATTACATAATAAAATATATGTAACCCTAGTTCTGTCATTCATATAGAAATGAATATACTCTGTCTAAAATGCATACATGAAAACACAGGTTAGCATTTACATCATAATCACTTATAAGGTGCATCTCTCAGGCTTACAGCCCTGATTAAAAGATTATTTCTATTCACATAAAATTCATCAGAGTTATACCCATTCATACAACACATAAACCATGAATACTTCAAGTATATCACTCAGATTATGAGACTATATCAAATGACATAGATCTAGGAATTTCATGGCATATCTATACTCAAAAAATCAGTATATAGCATACATATTAACAGATTTGAAATAATAGATCATTTTAACAGTACTTCCAGGAATTAATATAAACACATTCCAATACTGTCCACAAAATAAACATATAATTCTAGTAAGTAAACTTATCTAAGTTCAGATGACTAGTGGAACCAAGCACAAACCTCCCAGCCTTTGACCAGCAAGTACTCCTTGCTTTTAGGTCACCCCCGAGTTGAGTTCACAGTCTCCCAAGTCAAATTATAGATTTTAAATTACGCTTAACTTGTTTTCCCCAAGTTATTCAAGATATGTCATTGGCAATAGGAAACCCAACATCCAACACAGTACTCCTGAGCTCCAGGATGCTCTAGGGGATTTTAAGCCTTAGCCATTAAGATAATCAATAAAACACAACCTATTCAGGTAAATGCAGTACTCCTACAAGCTTGGGGTAGTTCTCCTACCTACACACAATTAAGTGGCCAAGCTCATACCAAGCTATATGATTCCTCTTAATATGGGCCAGTTTGGCTCTCTCAAATCTGCCCTCTTAATATAGACCAGTTTGGTTCTCCAAAATATTTCCTCAATCACTTGGCTTCAGGACCAGTTTGGTTCTCCCAAATCTGTCCTCCCTCACCAGTATTCATTTGTCTCAGGTTATGTGTTTATCCTAGCACCCATTTCTCTTGTGTGTTCAGCTCATGAGAATATGTAGAGTGGATGAATAATGAATCAATATTTTCAAAGAGTTTCACTTTTTATTCTCTTAGCTGGGAAATTCCTCATTTTATGAATTCTTTTAATCCATTAGTTGCTCAAATATCTTCTTTAGGGTTTTCCATTTCTCTCCAATAATAATTTCTTCTTCTTATTATTAAGTGGCATTTTCCCTCCAAACCTTAGGGGACTATGACTCCCATCTCATTAATGTGCTGGTCTAGATGGTCATTAGAAATCAATTTATCATATTTCTATAATCACCTAAGTAAAATGAAATAATACTTAGCAGAAATATAATAGGGGTTCAAAGTGTTCGGATATCCACATCATCTATTTCGGGATACATCATCTATTTCAGGATCTTGCATGATCTATTTCAGGATATTATCTATTTCAGGATTCCTATTTCAGGATATGATCTATTTCAGGATTCTGCATGCACAGGCATGCATCCCAGTCACCAGTTTGATGCCTCCAGCACCTTATCCACCTTCTTCTAGCACCCGGGAGCCACCTACCACAGAGTTTTAGCCCTCCTAAGCTGAAAGGCGCCCACTTCTCACCTACTGCCAGAGAAGGGCACACTTGTTCACCTACCACTGCAGTTCCACTTCAGTTACATTCAGTTAGCTCCGATTCTCCCTGATTTGAGGCTAGTTTCACTCCTGACTGACTGTATCACTTCCGTTTGACCTCCAGTTTGATTAGGTGACTTGTTCTGACTTCAGTTAGCCTCCCATGCGCCCCAACTGAGCCTCCAGATCCTATATCAGTGCTACACACTTCAGTTACATTTATTACACTCAGTTAGACTCAGTTTGACACCTGGATGACTGGTTGTTGTGATTGATGAGCACCACCGATGATTGATGAGGACTCCTAGATAGAGTAAAGCTACTCTATTCAGTGATTCGAATGGCCTACTTAGTCAATTCGAATTGCTCATTGACAGTAACAGTTTGTATTGTAATCTATTGTAATTCATTCACCCTTTCTGGGATAGAGAGCACTGCTGCATGTTTTGCACAGTTTTACACCATATTTTCTATGTTCATCTGTTGTGATTGATTTACTTGTTCATTAGATCTGCTGTGACTAATTTTACATGGTATCAGAGCCATTGCAGGGACAAGATCTCTTTTCTACAGGTGTTTATACAAGAAGATTTGACTGAATTGCTAAAAATTGCAAAAAGTTTGGCATGAGATATCTCAAGGGCATTCGCTCCTGTGCACGCAAAGCTTGAAAAATATTCCAATACCACTCCAGAAGCTTGAGTTACCACATAATTCCTGGATCTGATACATTGGACCTATTCAACATTGCTTGAAATCCAATCCCAGGTGTGATGCAACTCTCAAAGGGTGGATTGTTCGACCTTATTGTGGTTGTTTTGATGTGATTTGCAGGTTTCTTACTTCCTCCATGTGCATTCGCTAATGCAAAGATGGAGACTTCTTCTTCACAAAATATTCTTACTCCATTCAACTATGATGAATGGAAACCAAAGATGATTGCATTCTTGAAGAGACAATGTCTTTTTGATATGTGCATTGGTAATACAAGAGATTTTGATTCCGATGAAGAGGAGAATGATTGGCTCAATGATTGTGATAGAGCTTTTGGAGCAATATGTCTTGCTATGTCTCCTTGTATGCGCTACCTCATTAAGACTGCTGAAAATCCAAGTGATCTATGGGTCCAACTTGACAGAGAATTTGGAAAGCAGGAAGAAGAGGATCATGCTAGCCTTTTGGAGAACAAGCCCAGTGAGATCTCCTTATGTGTTCTCTCCGATCATGTGTTGGCCTCAACAATTGTTCAAGATGAAGAAGAAACTGTAGATTCAACACTCATTCTCTCAAAGTCTTCTATTTCGAATTCTGAGCAAGATAAACAAGCTCATACTCTAGATTCCGAAGAGGTTCTTGAATCCTCTCTTTCACATGAGTTTGTCGGCATGCAGAATAATGATCTACTTGATGTTTTGGAGGTAAAATCTGATTTTGGAGGTGAAGCATTCACCCTCCTTGATTGCATGCCTTCTATAAACTTATGTTCTATCATTTGCAAAGTTTCTCAGAGTTTTAATGAAGATAAAGAGCACTACCATTCGCTTGAGTTCAATTCTCATGCACCTTTTGCTGATTTTGGTTTTGATCTCACCCTGATTGGTTCAAAGGAGATCTCAAGAAACCATTCATCTATTTTTGGAGCTGATTTAACTTCTATTGATAAGAAGTTCAAGTTTCAAGATCTATTTGATCCGATTGGAGCTATTCCTACCTCACTTGGTTCGAATCACAGGTTCCAGGATCATCCTCATATTTTCATATTTGTTCTCACCTTTTTCGGTATGAAGAGCAAGTTCTTAAAGTCTCCACATTCGCTTGCATCCACTGATGGAGAATTCAAGCACATGTTTTTGGAGCATGATCCATTTACTCCCAAGAGTAAGATACCTCCAGACATATCTACTTGATTTTGGAGCAGTTAAATCTTTTGGTGTACTACAGTCTATTTTGAGGGGGGGTATTTTTCCCATGAGGTTTTCCCCATTTCCTCGGTTTATTGACTGTTATTAGTTTTTGGATTATTGTATTGGGGTGACCTTTGGTCTTAGTTACCAGGGCCCCACATTATTTTAGTTGGCACATCATAGTCTAGCTTGAGGGGGGGTGTTCGGATATCCACATCATCTATTTCGGGATACATCATCTATTTCAGGATCTTGCATGATCTATTTCAGGATATTATCTATTTCAGGATTCCTATTTCAGGATATGATCTATTTCAGGATTCTGCATGCACAGGCATGCATCCCAGTCACCAGTTTGATGCCTCCAGCACCTTATCCACCTTCTTCTAGCACCCGGGAGCCACCTACCACAGAGTTTTAGCCCTCCTAAGCTGAAAGGCGCCCACTTCTCACCTACTGCCAGAGAAGGGCGCACTTGTTCACCTACCACTGCAGTTCCACTTCAGTTACATTCAGTTAGCTCCGATTCTCCCTGATTTGAGGCTAGTTTCACTCCTGACTGACTGTATCACTTCCGTTTGACCTCCAGTTTGATTAGGTGACTTGTTCTGACTTCAGTTAGCCTCCCATGCGCCCCAACTGAGCCTCCAGATCCTATATCAGTGCTACACACTTCAGTTACATTTATTACACTCAGTTAGACTCAGTTTGACACCTGGATGACTGGTTGTTGTGATTGATGAGCACCACCGATGATTGATGAGGACTCCTAGATAGAGTCAAGCTACTCTATTCAGTGATTCGAATGGCCTACTTAGTCAATTCGAATTTCTCATTGACAGTAACAGTTTGTATTGTAATCTATTGTAATTCATTCACCCTTTCTGGGATAGAGAGCACTGCTGCATGTTTTGCACAGTTTTACACCATATTTTCTATGTTCATCTGTTGTGATTGATTTACTTGTTCATTAGATCTGCTGTGACTAATTTTACACAAAGTCCAAAATTGGGGTATTACACTTGGGGTAAAGTTGGTGTTGCCGCAATACCCATAACACAATCCAGAGATGTTCCTCATGTTCCTCCTTACTTTTGGAGTAAATGAGTATGTCATTGATAAAGACTAATACGAATTTATCCAAATATTTACTAAAGATGTTGTTCATCATGCACATGAAATTGGCTAATGCGTTGGTCAATCCGAAAGGCATCACCACAAACTCGTAATGGCTGTATCAGGTTTGAAAGGCAAATTTACTGATGTCTTCGTCACAAATCCTTACCTAGTGGTATTTGGATCGTAAGTCGATCTTCGAAAAGATATCTGCTCCTCCAACTTGATCAAACAAGTCATCTATCCTAGGGAGTGGATATTGGTTCTTGATGGTCATCTCGTTGATTTGTCAGTAATCGATGCACATTCGTATCATCCCCTCATTCTTATTTATGAAGAGTATCGCTGCTCCCCAAGGAGATACACTCGGTTGAATGTATCATTTTTCGATAAACTCTTGTAACTGCAGTTTGAGATCCACCAACTCTGGTCCGCTCTTGCGGTATGGGGCCTTGGAATTTGGCACTGGTCCTGGTGTTAATTCTATGGAAAATTCTAAGTCCCTCTTGGGTGGTAGTCCCGGTATTTCCTCGGTAAATACATCTTTCAAATATCCAAGAACTCGAAATTCCTCAATTTTATGTTCCCTATCAATTTTTATGTTTTGAATGTTAACTGCAAAATGTTTACAACCCTTCCTTATGCACTTCTTCGCATGTAAGGTGGATATCTGTCTGACGGAAACCTTCTTGGGTATGCCTTGGATCTTTCTTTGATTCCCTTGGCTATCTTTGCATAAGAGTGGCTTGTTCAAAAAATCAAGCATGTCATGGTACTTTTCCACCCAGTCCATGCCTATAAGTACATCATACGATCCTAGCAGTAAGAAATTTAAATCTACCTTAGTTGGAAAACCGTTCATATCTATCTCACATTCTTTTACTAGTTCTGAGACTTTCCTTTTGGTACCAGTGGCTAGTTGTACTAGCCATGGTTTCCCGTGTTTCTCTCGATTTAGTTTACAAGTGTCGACAATTTTGGGGGAAACATAGTTTCGGCAAGCACCGGGGTCGATCAAAATTGAAATAGTTGTGTTTGAATCCTTACCTTCTATCTCATCCATAGTTGCTTGATGGTTCGCTTGTCGACCATTGAGTGCTGCATAAATTCTTGGTGTCCCTACCATGTCCCCTACCGTTGGGTTTTCTTGTATGTTGTGTAACACCACATCTGTCTTGTTGGGACAATCTCAAAAGTAGTGGGGCCCTTGGCATTTCCAACAACTAACTGGTAGAGGGGCAGCCTTGGCTCCTTTATTAAAAGATGGTATGTTGGTGTTTGGTGCGGGCACATTTGGCCATGCACGAGGTCAGTTGAAGTTTATGTTCGGTGGGAAACTATTATTCTGTTTTCGGTATGGTGGTGGCCTAAACCCTGGTCTTTGGTTGTCAGAAAAGGACCCGAATCTGTGCTGACTTATGTTTATCTTTTCATTTCTAGGTTGTCCATGTTCGTAGAAGAGTCTATCCGTGTGCAATGTTACTCCTAGAGCCCTGGGCATGTCGAACTCATTTTTCTCTCAAAAATTGGGAGGAATACACCCCAAAAACTATTGTATCTTGACCTTTTCATCTTTTATGTATGGTACGTAATGTAGAAGACCCAAAAATCTGTTGATGAAGGCATCCATGCAGGTTAGGGAGCCCATCCTAGTTCGTGAAATTCTTTGATCTTTTTGTCAAAGAACCGTTCTGACATATACTTGTCTTGAAACAACTTCCTGGAAGTGCTCCATCTGATATCTCTTACTTTGTGCTTTCTAGTATGCTTTAGGTCTCTCCACCACCTTGTTTCCTTTCCGTTTAAGTTATAAATGGCTAGCCATGCCTTCATCTCACTGGAAGAAATGTCCACTTGGAAATATTTATTCATTCCTAACAAGCACTGTTTGGCCTTTTCCCCAATATTCATTTCTCGTTCATATGTTGGGGCTTTGATCTTTCAGAACTCTCCCTGCAAACTATCATCATTTTTCCATGTTTTCTTGCAAGGGGAGGGTGAACCATTACTGGAATAGCTTTTATAGTATTCTTCAATGAAATCAGGTGTGTGTTCTTCTCATCCCTCCTCTTTAGGAATGCTGGACCTTTTTGTATGACAATAATTTTCTTTGGATCTGTTTGTTGAATGGGTGGACTGTCTATGGGGTTTACCCCTGTCAAGATCTGAAGTAGAGATTCATTGATTGCTTGTTGTTATCATCTTTCATTCATGTTTTCATCTTTAAAACTCTGTAAATCTGCTTGTAAACTCTGTATTGTCTTCATCAAGTCTGAATTATGTTCCACCACGAGTTCTTCTTCTCAGGGTGGGGAATTCAAGTTCCCATGTGTACTGATGTTCTCTTCTGTGTTCATGATTAAGATTGTGTTTTATACCTGAAATGTTTAGTCAGTTAGTAAAACAAAATTCTGTTAGTTTTTGTCAAAATCATAAGTATATTCTTGAAATATATTTCTACAGCGGATGTCTTTTGTAGTGAGCCCAAAAGGTCTCTTAGTGTTGTAACTCGGCTCTGATACCACTTGTAATGTCCCTTAAATTCGAAAATAAAAAAATTTAATTGGTTGATAAAATCACTAAAATCTAACTAGGTTCATTTAAAATTAACTTCAACACTATGTAAACTTATTACGAAATATACTTATATTCTTAACCTGGATTCCTTCTGTTGATTAATACATGGTGGCTTATTTTCTTACTGTGATATTTATGTCATTTATTTATGTGATGATGTTTCTCGTGTACTATACTGATGTTTATTTTCCCACTCTGTCTAATTACTACATGCTTGTTTATAATGGATGTTTTGACTTAACACATAACCTAGTCTCTTTTAAGTTAAAAGCTGTGGCTATATTACTTTATGTTTCTAATGTGAAAGAGTGGTTGGATAACGTCTTACTAGAAAGGAATGAAGGAATCTTATGAACTTGGGCTTACTTAGTTCCTTATGAACTAAAACATGAAGAACTACCTTGTATGCACGGTTAAGAACCAACCCTATGCTAAGTATAATCTAAAGGGAATAACTTGACCAATATTATAATGGTTTAAACTTTTGAACCAAAGTGTATATGGATAAATTAATATCTAAACACCAAAAAGGAGGAAGCTAAGACTATAGGGAGTGGGTATTTGATCTAAACGTTAGTGGAGGTGGTTGGAGTATTAAGAGTTCCATGTGAAGGTCTCATGGTCACCCTCCACGCTGGCTCAAGGTATAAATGGAAACTGCAGGGTTTCAAAAACCTCTTTGCAAGCTAAATTGGAGCAGGGAATTGAGCTCCCTATTCAGTGGTCTTTGGAACTGGCGTGAGCTATGTATTGGTTGCGTTGATAGGTTTATAGCGTTGCGCAATAACCCCAAAGGTTTGTGATTCTCCTATGTGGTCTCGTATCTCTGTTTGTTTTATTTATTAAAATGTTTCTTGTATTAATCCATTGACTTGTTTTGTGACAATATGGTGTAGTGCTTGGTCAGGGTTTGGAGTTAGAAGGAAGGAATACTATCCAGCAAAACTCGGGTAATCCCAAGTTGATATGTCCCTTGCCTATGAGTGGTCATTCTGGGTTTTGAAATAGGTTTGGGGATGTGTTGTTTGTGGCTTAATGGCTTTCCATTCGGGGTTGTAAGGATTCGTGTACAACCTCTCGGCTTCACTAAATGCTAAAAGTAATGGTGATTCGAAAGATACAGTACTCAGGGTTTTTCGTAGGGTTTTAGGGTGTATGGGCCTGTAGGCATTTGAAGAAAAAATGTAAAACTTATTGGTTGTGGGTGAACAAGCTACCACGCATGTATAAATCTTAATACCTATTTATGGAATTGCAAACTTATATAGTTGTTCTATGTTTTTGCTCAGTAATGGCTTAATGTTTCTAGCTGGGTGAATAATGAAATATTTTGTGGGTTTGTAAATGTTGAATTTCCAAGATTCGGTGTATCCTGCTCTTTCCTATAGCTAGTGTTGTCAAGGTAAATCAATTTGTAGATTATTCTTGTTCTGTTTGATAAAGGGTTTTTCATTTATGATGGGTCTGTTTTGTAGCTTACGTTTTTACTTTTTAGGAATTTGTATATGGGTAGAGCTCGAATGTTGATAATGATTCTGGAGAATCTAAGATTAGTTCTTTGTTGTTCTTCAATTATAAAGTTTTCGCATCATTTTAGCTTGTGGGAAATGCTCTGTTTGTAAGATATAGTTATTAAAATGGGGATACTATGCGTTAGGTGTGCTAGTGATGGCTCTGTGGATAAAATGATGGTAATTTACTGTAGGAAGGAAATATTTACATGGAAATAATTTTATACAATGATGTGGGCAAAGGCTTTGTTCTGTTTTGCATTAATTTCTTTTTATGGATTTTAAAGTTGAAGAGCTAGGATGTGTAAACCAACGTTGTAGTGTGGTTACTCCTCCTGAATGGTGTCTGGAGTGCTACTTAAAGAATTTGATCCCGAGCCTGAGTTTTGTAGGATTGAATGTTCGATAAAAGGAAATGTCATGTGCCCTAGTTAACTATTCAGTTTGGTTCATCTATGAGCCAGTTGTTTGCATGATTACGACTACAATGAATACTTTATGGTTATACTATTCCAATGTTGATCGTAGTGTTTGTAAATTTTAACGAGCTCTTTGTCAATGCTTAATTTTTTATTAAATGTTTATTTATAAAATCACATATGTTATTTTAATTGTTTAAATGTTATACTGGTTGATTATTACGTATGGAAATGAATTGCTTCATTCCTATCAGAGCTTGTTTAGACTCAGTATGAATTCTGCTTACCGTGTTTTGTTGTTGGTAGTTGGCAATGTGTATAAATTTTGAATTAATTAATTGTGTTTAAAACCTAGGATCTAGGTTTGAAATTTAAAGAGAATCAATCTCTGAAAGAGATGACTCTACTGTAAAAAAAAACTTTAAAATAGTAGCTCGCTTTTTATAGGATTATGACCCTGCAAATCTTCCAGGGTTTGGAAGATTATAACATAATCTTGTTTTAAATGAAAGAAAACTTAACAAAGTGGTTTTAAAAGACTGATATCTAGCACAAGCTAGCTCTGCTAGATCAAAAGCTATAAAGGAAGAAAGGTTTGATGGTTAATAACAGCTATGCATATTTAAACTTTTAGCATTATGAATAAATTAATGATTAACTCAGGGATCCAATGCCTATGCCCTTGCTCCAGAATTAATAATGATGACTAGAATTCTAAGAAAGAGAATTTTATAGTATCATAAGGAAATTTACCATGCTTATACATTTCAACATGTAATACTAAAGAAAACTTGGTTATACAAATATAAATTCTTACTTGAACTATAATGTTTGGATCTCCACTAAAAACCTGCACACTCCAAACACTAATTAGTGGAAAACAAATATTCTTAGCTGACTTGTAGGATTGTAACCAAATAAATTCAGAACTGCCACGTTCCTCCCAACCTTTGACCCAGAACCGTTCTTGGTTCTAAATCAAATCACCCGCGAGCTGGTTCCAACATGCAAGAGAATCTAGAGTACTAGGGATGAGGCTGCTAGTATCTTGGAGTTAATCTTTGTTTGCTTCCGAGTGCTATGTTTTGGAATTCTCTCCAACCTCACCTTGAATAAAAATCAGATCCCTCACTCTCTTGGCACTTTCCTTTATATAGATTTTCTTTGGAAAGGGGCAGTTTAGTTAATCTTGAGTTACATCATTATTTTAATACCTTTTCTTCAAATAACTCTTAGTTTGAATCATATGTAATATATTTAGAGGCTAGTATTTTTTTATTACTAGGAACTTTTACTAGTTCCTACTTGAGTTTCGAAAAGGATTTTAATTTATTTATCTAATTATAAAATATTACATACATACATACATACATACATACATACATACATAGATATATATATATATATATATATATATATATATATATACACACATACACACTGAAAATGTTACTTAGTATCTTTTGTTATCTTTTATTTCTTTTTAATTACTTCACACACACACACATATATATTATTCTAATATATGTATGTAGACTTCACTTAGATATTTTATCTTTATTTACTCAAATAACTTTAGATATATATATATATATATATATATATGTTTTCATATATGTATAAAGACTTACTTATTTAATTTATTCATCCTTTAATACCCATGCATCATATAACATAATTGTTTATTCGATGCTTCCTTAGTTTAGCCTAATTCTTTAACAAGGCCTCATGTGGGGTTTGGTCGGTCAACTAGGATAGGTAGCCCTATATTTTCTTGCATATCGGATTACCTTGTATTCGTGGCAGTATCTTTCGGTCCGTGATGAGAGATAAATAGTGATTCAATTAATCATTTGAATAAGTATGATGACTATTGGTGTTATTCAGAGCCTTTTCAACTCAACACCTTTAATTAGAGTAACCCCTAGTGTTATTCAAAGCTTATGCTCAACACTCTCAAATGGGAGTTACACTAGTGAAATTCTAGAGCTTCTCGCTCAATACTAGTACTAGGATGCATTTGTAAGATACACCTAAGGATACAATGGCCAAAGATATGATGCTCCGGAGCTTATGCTCAACATCATGTTGGAGTGCTCCAGTGCTTATGCTCAACACTAAATCATTTATTTGTTGGGGTTACCTATGTGCTCCAGAGCTTACGCTCAACACATAGTCTTGTAATGCATGTCCTCTAGGGTTTATTCCCAACACATCATATAAGTCAACTCATGTACATACCAAAACTTCTGCACAATACGTAACAAAGGTCATCTCAGTATATTAGGGTTTGTACCCATTCACATAATAAACATCAACAAAGTACATCGGGGCTTATGCCCAATACATAAAAATAATCCGTGTCCATCCAGGTCCATGCCCAATATATATATATATATATATATATATATATATATGACAAAAGTAAATCATTTGCATTAGTGCTTGCGCCGAACATATATAACAAAAGTAAAACATATGCATTGGGGCTTACGCGTAGAGTATATATATATATATCATCAAAATAAATCATGTGCATTAAGGCTTATGCCCAATATTTAGAATAACCATAATCAACAAAATTCGGCATATTACAGGTAGGTGGAGGAGTAAAGGGGTGAGTGAGAGAGTGTGAGAGAGAGGGGGGGTGTAAGTGGGAGGGGGAAGGGGATTAGGGAGGATAGAGAGAAAGAGAGGAGGGGGGTTTAGGGGTAGAGAGAGGGAGAGAGAGAGAGTGATATAGAGTGGTTATGGGTAGGGAGAGTAGGATAGGGGTTAGAGAGTGAGAGGGAGTATGGTTATGGGTAGAAAGAGAGAGAGAGAGAGAGAGAGAGAGAGAGAGAGAGAGAGAGAGAGAAAAGGGGGGGTGTTAGGGGGTTGGTGGAGAGAGATGGAGGTGAAGGTTAAGCATAGGTGGAGGAATAGGGGAGAGAGAGAGGGAGAGTCGAGGTTGAGGTTAGTCATAGGGAGATGAGTAGGGGTGTCTGGCTATAAAACCAATTCAAACCATAAATTCGGAGCGAATTCACCTCCATCATTGATTTTAAGGAACCAGAAAGGACAAAATTGTCCCCAGCAACAACCATTCCTGGAAATCAGGGGGCGATTGCAATCTTGCAGGACTGCAATTCGATTTTATAAAGGCAATTTCCGCCCAATTTGCTTAGTAAATACGACTGAGCTAACCTCCTTTGAATGTTTTTTTGGTAAATAAATTGTGAACTAAATTTCAATAATGAAAAAAATGGGTTTAATATAAAAAAATCGCCCACTAAATTTTTAAAACCCCCCAAAATTCTCCCTTGGGCTAAAATTCGCCCCTAAAATCATCCATGCTTCATGTTAGCGAACTATCTATAATGTAAATAGACACATTACTAATTCTGAGTTAACATGTTAAAAAAACTAAACAAATTTGTAAAGAGCGTTATGGTAATGTTAACGATTAATGATTATGTTGCATCATTTAATGATAGCATAGCCACTTAACTTGTGGGTGGTGTTGTCTATGCCTCACTTATATGTTATCACTCATTTGTTTCTAGTTAAATGGGTTGTGTGCCACTTTCCTTTATTCTTTTCCATGCATTACATTCTTTTTTTTTGGTCTATGCCTCACTTATAGGTTATCACTAATTTGTTTCTAGTTAAATGGGTTGTGTGCCACTTTCCTTTATTCTTATCCATGCATTACATTCTTTTTTTTTTAATAATTGTGTATTTGGAAGATCTCGATAATACACTTGTCTCATCCTCCTCCAATCTAGCAAAAGCATTTGTATTAGAAAATATTAAGGCTACAACAACAAGTTGCATGAATGAACCATACCCTAACTTTGATTTATACTAGATTTCCTACTTAACATTTGATATAAACGAGCATAGATCCAAATCCTAGGCTCTATCAAGCGTCCAGAGAGATCAAATCTCCCTCATATTTACTTTTTACTTTGTATTATTCTTTTTTGTTTACTTTGTATTATTTTGTTACTCGACAAACACTTGGACAAAAGTTACAAGATCTCCCTCATATTTAATTTTTACGTTGCATTATTCTTTTTTGTTTATGGCCGACATAATATTTATTACTTTTTATTTTGTATTATTCTTTTTTGTTTACTTTGTATTATTTTGTTACTAGATTAACTCGACAAACACTCGACTCACAAGATCTCCCTAGTACAAATGTTATTTATTTATGGCTGACAATATCGACAAACACTCAACTTACAAGATCTCCCTCATACTACGTTGTAGAGGGCCTCTCCATGCAATGAAACCATCTTTAACATTTACACCTTGTTGTTAATATTATTATTATTATTTATGTTTGGAGAATAGAGTAATTGATAAATAAATAAATAATGATATGAGTTGTAAATAATGGGTGCAGTAAAAAAAACACAAAACATTACCATCATCGATGTCATGGCTAACGGAAATTATATGACATGAGTACATCTTTAAAACACCAACCAGAACAATTACATTGCATTCCAACCAACACTCCGAAACACAATTACATTGGATTCCAACCAACACTCAGAAACGAGAGTGGGGAAGCATGTAATGTCAACCACATGGATTGACTGCAGTCCCCTACTTTCCTAACTTTGTTAGGAACTTGGCTTTTGCTGTCAGGATCCATTTAAGACTGTGAACTTGGCTGTTTGTGCGCAAGGGGCACTACTAAAACATTCAATGTCTGAGACAAGTTAGTATTCTGTCATTTTTAGAGTCCTGTTTCGTTGGTGCTTTGTAACTTTATATATAGGAAGCAATTGCTTTGATTTTGTAAAATTATGTCTGAAAAGATCAAGTTGGTAGTGGTGGAATCCTGGAGTTCCAACCATTTAAGCCTATCGACTAATATACTGTGAAGATGACATGATTTTTAAATTTAAAATGAATACACGACAATGTATCTGTTATATTTGGCATAACTCGGTCCATGTGAAAGAGTAACTTTTTTCAAATCCTTTATGTTTATCTGCACAAAATTTGAATCGCTAGGATGATCTTGCTCGTTGTTATTATGGAGGCCACTTATGTTTTGTAAATTCTCAAATATTATCAACGAATTTTAAATACGGTATAATGTCATGAAAGTTTAACAACCTAACATACTAGATTACCACCACTTTATGTCTCTTTATCAACCTCTAATGAGCATTCCAAAAGGTTATAAGACGAATTTCAGTATGGTAAAATACTTTCGAAATTAATATTTCAATGTCATATCAAAATTTCAGTATGGTAAAATACTTTCGAAATTCATATTTCAATGTCATATCAATGTTAATGATAATATTAGTATTATTGCAATGTCAATATCTGAAACGTGTATGAGAAAGGTACAAATTTAACATCCACATTTAACTACATCTTTCTAATGTACACCTTTTTAATTAAAATCTTAAAATCTCATTTTTTTCATGATGTACACCATTCTAATACTATATGATATAATTTTCTTTATACGATGTCATATCAACCTCCTCTCTCCATATGAGTACATCATTAACACCAACCATAAAACCAATACGCCGCATTTCATTGAACATTCATAAAGGAGCACAGGAGCATCTAAACACATGGATTGACCCAGAGAGTAGTCCCCTGTTAATGCGCTCGGAATTTCACTTGGGTTCTAACTTTGTTGAGGCTTCGTGGTCAGGAATCCATTTAAGACTGGAACTTGGATTTCTGCGGTCAGGGATCCATTGAAGACTTTGGCACTACTGAAGCTTTTAATGTCCGACAAAAGTTGGTGCTCTGTCATGATCATACTCTTGTTTTATTGGTTACTTCTTTATAAAAGTTATATATAAGAGGCATTTGCCTTAGGTTTTGTAAAATTATGTTAAAGGTTGTTTTATTGGTGTGACCGAAATCTGTGGACCAACCATTAAAGCTATATGCCATTATATTGTAGTTAAAATGAATACAAGACAAATGCAACTTTTATGATTGGCAGGTTCATGCATCTGTAATGCTCGTACCATGTGAATGAATAGCTTTTTCAAATCTTGGCATTGAATCTATTTATATCAATGAGAAATAGATGCCCAACACGTGTTTACTTAGTTGTAATGATAAAGAAAGCAAATTGTTGAAAACTTGACTGATTTACGTAGAAGACAATCACATCCTGGTAGTTGGGCGGGTGATTTTTCTCCCTGTGCTTTGTTGGCTTGTGATCCAGTGGTGGTTGGGAGGGAATCCATCACAAGTAGAACATGTTTCTGTGTAAGCTGTACCAAATTTGAAGGGCTGATGATGATCCTGCTACTTGCTCTATTGGAGGTCATTTTTCTCCCAATGCTTGGTGCCAGGTAGGCTTGTCATCCAATGGTGGTTGGAAGGGAATCCATTTTTAACAAGTCAAACATGTTATGTTTCTGTGTTTAACTTGTACCAGACTTGAATGGTGCTACTGATGGTCCTGCTAGTTGATCTATTGGATACCATTAAGATGACAACAGTAAATTTGTTGCAATGTGATGGGAAGTTTCCAAGCATATCTTTTTATATCTCTTTATCAACTTTTATGGATTCTTATTGGATACCATTAAGATGACAACATTAAATATGTTGCAATGTGATGGGAAGTTTTCAAGCATATCTTTTTATATCTCTTTATCAACCTTTATGGATTTTTGAAGTTTATGGTCCTTATATAAAGCTATACGTGCATTTTCTCATGCTTCTATTGTATCGGCTAGAGATGACTATTTCATTAAAAAAATTTGTCTCGTTTCATAAAATAGAAAATTATGAAAAATATTTAAAAAAATCTATGTTGCCTCATAAAATAAAATAATTAATTAAAAATCGATCTTTGTCTATAAAATAAAAACTTGAACTTTAAGACTTTAGCTCTTATCCTTATACAAAATTCAAACATTACATTTATTGATTACAATTTTAATACATACTTTTTAATGTTATAATTAGTTTGTTGTAGTTTCATCGTGAAACTGCATACATAATCAATTGAAATATAATTTCCAAACATCTTGTACAACATTATCTATTAATTACAATTTTAATATGTGTTTTTTAACATTATAACTACTTTGTTGTAGTTTTGTTCTGAAACTACATACACTATCAATTGAAATATAATTCTCAAACATCTCAATTTTTGTATCTACGCATAGGCTTTTTCCCGTAACTAGAAGGACCTATGGTCTTAAACCATTAGCAATAAAATAATTTATTTATAATTGCTTAATAAGAAAGGAAATAAAAAATTGATTAATTAGAAAAATTTATAATTTAGAAAATTAAATAGTTTTATAATAAATTGAATATCAAAATTAAAAATGAAATGTGAAATTTAATGGTCAAATTATCACATGGATGAATAAACTGATACTGAAATTCCAATCTTAAGTATTTATATGCAAAAGAATTAGCCACGCTATAAATCATTACATGGTGAAAAATGTAATGTGTAAGTAAAGGCAAGTTTTAAAGATAAAATAATATGGAAATGTTGGTAATTATGTGATAAGGTTATCGAAAATGTGTCACATTTTGTATCTAAAGGGGTTAGATTTATAAGGTTAAAAAAAATGTCGGTCTTAATATTAATATAATATATTGTAGTAAAGTAAATTAATATGTATTTTTTCTAATTTGTTTGTTTTATATTTAAATAAGTTTTTACTTGTATTTGATTTCTCTAAGTGCTTAGATTTAAGACTAAAATAGATTTATATTGATTATGCCAAATTTACAAGAAATTAAATATATTTTGGATTATATAAATTTTATTTATTGAAAATATTTATAACTATTTTAATTGTTATATTTTCTAACAGTTATATTTTATTTTTTTGCAAATGATAAGGTAAATGTCTTTGTAGGTCTCCCTTTGAGTGCCTAAATGATGGATTAAATCTTCAAAAAATGGTAGACATATAGAGAACAAATAGTACTAGTGTGGCAATATTTTCCAAAATAAAATTAGTAATTTTTTTTTTAATTATCTAAGTGGCCAAACCTTGAAAATAGTACATCAAGTGTGGGTCCAACTTTTGAAGGTCTTAATGCAATGTTCATGAAATAGTTTTTTATAGCATGTAGAGGTCAGTGTCTAGTAGTGCAAAATACAATTATTTTATTCGATGTTTGAAAAATGAAAAAAGTTATGGAAGAAACACTAACAATGTGTTTTTTGAGGCAATGAGTAATGACACAAAAAAATATAAACAAATAATATTTAAAAAAAAAATTACATATTTGTAATCTATCAAAAAATGCTATGTGTGTCTAAAATTTCATCAAAAATGATTTTGTCTACCATACTGTAACGAGTGGTAAAAAAAGGTATATTGAGAAAATGGATGAAATGCCCAATTAACTATGGTTTACCATATACCATAGGACATGTTTGGTTAGTCCGAAGCTAACTTTGAAGCAAACATAAAGGAACAAGGATGGCATGCAAACACATGAGAAGGCTTCGTTTAGGTGGTAAGGAATGCAAGTGCATTCATTTTAAATTGAAATTTTTGTTTCTCATATATCTGGGTGCCATGAAAACCAAAATGTGTGTATTTTTTGGCTCTACAAAATGCAGTGCGCATTTTGTAGAATTAAAACGTGCACATATTTTGTAGAGTAATAACGCGTGTGTGATGTTGTAGCAATCCAATTTACCTTAGGGGTAAGGGGGAGGAGGGAAGTTGGGGGACATAAAGAGATAAATATTGGGGCTAGGGGGGGTAGGGGTTTATGGAGGATTAATGTAGTTAGAGAGAAGAGGGGGTATAGGGTGGGGGAAGAGAGAGAGACGGGGATATGGTAAGTTGTAGGGGGGAGGTATTAGGAGAGACAATGAGAGAGGGAGGGATAGGGGTAGGGGGAGTCGGAGAGACAAAGAGAGAGAGGGGTAACGGTATGGAAGTAGGGGGGAGAGAGAGAGAGAGGAATGGAGGGGGTGGTTATGGGAAGGGAGCGTAGGAGGGGGGATAGGGAGAGAGAGGAGGGGTTAGGGGTAGTGAGAGTGTGCGTGAGAGAGAGGAGGAGGTTTTAGAGGGTTGGGGGAGAGGGAGAGTGTTAGGAACCTGTGTGAACCCTTCTATTTACTTGTTAGTATATTGTTGTTGGACGCATATGCTTTTTAAGTCGTCCCATAGTATTTCTTAATCCATAGTTTATATTAGCCCATGGTATTGACCCATAGTATTGGATACATATGATTTGTAATTCGTCCCGTAGTATTATATGTCCCATGGTATTGACCCATAGTATTTGGCATAGACTTAGTATATAAGTGTGTGTTGAGGCCAATGAAGGTACCATGAAGCTATTTGTATTGAGCTTGCTCAAAGGAGGTTTCCCCCTCAAAGTGGCCTGCAATCATAAAGTGATTCCAAGTTCTGTTATTACTGCTTTCTTGTGTTTTTTCATTAATTAATTGTTACAGGTTCCTCACATCTGGTATCAGAGCACTTTCTTGGGCTCGTTGGGTGGAATTTCTGCCAAAATATTTTTTTCGCATCTGTTGCAGGTTCGGATCTGGGAATAATCCCTATTCGCTTAATTGTGGGAAGTACTTGGGCATAAGCCCTAAAACTCATTGTGAGGAATACCACAAGAACCCCAAAGTAGTTCACCCATTGAGAGGACATTCCGGCGAAAAAGGCAACGACCCCTACCCGATTGACTAGTTCCCACCCGTGAGGTAAACCAAGAGCTGTCGTTTGTGGAAAAGAGGTTATTAGTTTTACCTGAGACATGGAGTGAGGGGTACTTCCCCAATATGCAAGCCGTCAAACATCATTGGTGGCCGAGTGAAAACCCTAAAGGTTTAGGAAGCTAAGCATACCTGGGGCCCATATCTATTTTCAGCTGAAATATTGACGATCACTTCTACGCAGTTGTAGATCCATCTGTTGCCAATCACTTCCGTGTCGTTGCCAATCCATTCCGCATCATTTCAGATCCAGCCATTTTAGATCCATTCTTAAAACTATTTTAGATCCAACCATTTTTCGATCCATTCCGAGCCATTTCAGATCCATTTTGAAAGTGATTCCAGAAATCCGTTTCAGATCCATTCCGAAAGCTGTTTCAGATCCATTGTGAAAAGAAAAAAAAACTATTTTTTCGCCATATCTCCCTTGCTTTCACTCTGTTTCCCTTGAAAATTCCCTGGCACCCCTATAATCCCATTCTGCATATTTCATTCCTGAGGACCCTACCCCAAATTCCACTTCCGAGAGCCAAAAATCCCACATTTGTCTATTTTTAGGGCTTGCCATAAGTTCTTTGACTTTCACCCAATCGCCTTCAAATTTTACCATATAGTTCCTTTCATATTTTTGCTTCTTTGTCCCTTTCTACCAAAGTTTCTCAATCTTTAAACCCGCTTCTGAAATCCTCATTTTCTGCTTCCCTGTCCCTTTGAAAATGTCCAAAACCTAGTCAAACCCAAATTACCCATCAAATTTTTTCACAAATCTAGATTTTCCTTTACTGAAACAGTTTCTGTTTTTGTCTTTCTACCCACAAAAAAAAAAAAAAACTCCTGCTTATGGTTGTCACCCGAGCGGGAGAAAAAACCATGGAGGAAGCACTTGTAGCCATCCAAACCAAACTCTAGGATCTGGTTGGAAACTTTCTTGGCCTCCATATTGAGCATTCAGCCATGAAAAACAAACGATAGTCCGAGTCTTCATCACACAATGGATTATCTTCTTCCAACAATTTTCGTAGTCCGAAGCTTGATTTTCCTCGCTTCAATGGTACTGATCTGACTGAATGGATCTATCGTGCAGAACAGTATTTCAATCTGCATAATACTTTTGATGTTCGCAAAGGTCCACTTGCATCCTTTCATTTGGAACAGGAAACTCTTCAATGGTATCGTTGGTACATCAAGGCTCATGAAGAGCCAAAATGGCAAGATTTTTGCCAGCTCCTTTTGCAACAATTTGGTCCTAGTGATTTTGATGACTTCACAGGATAACTCACTAAACTTCACGAAATTGGCACTGTGAGAGAGTATTAGATAGCATTTGAGAAACTAGCCAATGACACAAAAGGATTGTGCGATGAATTCTACAAGAGTTTTTTTATCAGTGGTCTTAAGGATGAAATCCGCTCAGAGATCAAAATGTTCTCTCCCAACACAATGATGGAAGCCCTGGGGTTGGCTAAGTTGGCAGAAGACAAGATTGCAGCCCAACAATGCTCCAAACCCACTTTTGTTCCCCTCTGTAATATGGGTTCTCAACGACCTCCCATCCCGCCAGCTCCTCGACCAACTCCTATCAAGCATTTGTCTGAAACAGAGATGCAAGCATGCAACGAAAAAGGGCTTTGTTATAATTGTGATGAGAAATATACTCGGGGACATAGATGTGTTCAACAAAATCTCTATCTCTTGGATGTGGATTCTCCACCTACCTCTGAAATTGGTGAAGAAGCTCCAGATTGGATGATCAGGTCAATATTCAGCAGCCTCCTATTGACCCTCTGTCTCGGGATGACCACCCAAAGATATCTATCCATGCTTTAGCCGGTGTCACCACCCCACAAACAATGCGGGTCGGGGGTTACTTCAAGAAGATCCCTCTTACAATACTCATTGATTCTGGTAGCACTCATAATCTCATTGACCATCGGATCGCCAAACAGGCTGATTGTTTTGTCCATCCTTGCTCCAACTTTGAAGTCATGATTGCCAATGGGGGCACCTTACCTTGCAAAGGGAAGTGTCACAATGTGTGTATCTCTCTGGAAGATTATAACCTACGCTCTGACATGCTTTCCTTGTCCTTAGGCGGATTTGATGTGGTTTTGGGCGTTCGATGGTTACACACACTTAGCCCCATCTTATGGGATTTTGTTGAACTTTGGATGTAGTTTTCATTCAATTGGAACAACACAAATTTACGAGCTTACAACCAGGGTCTCTCTGCATCATCAGTTCACATCGCCTGGAAAATCTCCTTAAGAATAATTCACATGGTGTCATCACTCAGCTCCATTACATTCATATACACCCATCAACGGTCTCCACTACTTCCTTTGATAGATATGCAGGTGTCTTTGCTGAACCAATGGGATTGCCACCTTCAAGAGACCTTTCTGGTAAGAATTTAACTGCATCTACATCTGAGAAGGAAATGATGTCTTTTTTGTATGCAGTATAGACGTGGAATCCATTCCTATTAGGGAATTATTTTGGCATCCAATCTACTCACCATAGTTTGGAACATTTCCTAGAACAACAGGTCTCCTCCCCAGCACACCTGAAATGGGTTATCCAACTCATGGGTTATGCCTATGCGATCACTTACAAGAAGGGTAAGGACAATATGGTGGCATATGCTCCTTCTTGCACATTTGATGACCCAGTTTCTCTTACAACTATTTATCTACTTGTTCCAAATTGGTTACAATCTATTCCACAGGGCTATGTCTTCTATGCACTCCATGCTTCTCCATCGGCAAGGCACTCTGGGTTCCTCAAAATGTATGATTGGGAACAGTGTAACATCTTTTGGCAGGGACTGAAAATGCCAATTCAACAGATGGTGGATGACTGTGATACTTTCTAGGTCAACAAGGGTGAAACGACACTCCTTCCGGGACTGCTCGAACCCCTTCCCATCACTACCCAAATTTGGACAACTATTTCTATGGATTTCCTTGAAGCACTCCAGTGGTACAATACCACATCTAAAATGACACCATATGAAGCAATCTACAGATAGGAACTGCCAGTTCTTCTTCCATACACCCTCATTCGTTTCCTAGTTCAGGAAATTGACTCGGTTCTTCGAAATCGTGCTCAGATTCTTCTCATTTTGCAGGACAATCTTCACATGGCCAGAATTCGAATGCAACAACAAGCCGATCAACACCGTTCTGAGCACACTTTTCAAGCAGGTGATATGGTTCTTCTTCGTCTCCAGCCTTCCAAGCAATCCTACCTGATATTCAAAAGGTGTAAGCTTCTCTCTTAATATATCACAGAGGTATTAATTCAGTGGCACAGAATGCAAATTGAGGATTCTACAAGGGAACCACTCCTTCCGATTCGGCATCAATTTCCACATCTAAAGCTTTGAGGACAAATCTTTTTCTAAGGGAGAGGGGATGTGAGGAACCCGTGTGAACCCTTCTCTTTACTTTTTTAGTATATTTTTGTTGGATGCATATGCTTTGTAAGTCATCCCGTAGTATTTGTTGATCCATAGTTTGTATTATCCCATGGTATTAATCCATAGTATTGGACGCATATGCTTTGTCAGTCGTCCCATAGTATTATATGTCCCATGGTATTGACCCATAGTATTGGGCATAGACTTAGTATATAAGTGTGTGTTGAGGCCAATGAACGTACCGTGAAGTTATATGTATTGAGCTTGTTCAAAGGAGGTTTCCCCCTCGAAGTGGATTGCGATCAATAAAGTGATTCTGAGTTATGTTATTACTGCTATCTCGTGTATTTTCATTAATTAATTATTGCAGGTTCCTCACAGAGAGGGGTGGGGGTAAGGTGCATGTGTAGGATTAGGGTATAGAAATAGTGATATATGGGGTTAATAAGTGTTATGGGTAAGAGGGGACAGAGGGACAAAGATGAGGAGGGGAGATTAAAGGTACGGGGAGGAGTAGGGGGGTGAGAGATTAAGAGAGGGGGTTATTAAGGGTCAGGGAGATGAGGGGAGAAAGAAGGGGGGGTTAACTATAGGGGGAGAAATAGGGGGCATGAGAGAGTGAGAGAGAGATAGAGTGAGGAGGTGGGGGGTATGGGTGTTAGGGGGCTATGGGAAAGAGAGGAGGCTTGGGGTAGGTGGACGAGTAAAGGGGTGAGTGTGAGAGTGAGAGTGGCGGGGGGGGTGTAAGTGGAAGGGAGGAGGGGATTAGGGTAGAGAGAGAGAGAGAGAGAGAGAGAGAGAGAGAAGGGGTAGGGGGGGTTTAGGGGTAGAGAGAGAGGGAGAGGGAGAGGGAGTGGTTATGGTTAGGGAGAGTAGGAGAGGAGTTAGGGAGTGAGAGGGGGTGGGTTATGGGTAGTGAGAGAGAGAGAGAGAATGAAGGGGGTATTAGGGGGTTGGTTGATAGATATGGAGGTGGAGGAGTAGGGGAGAGAGAGAGAGGGGGGGTTAGCAAGGGTTAGGGTTAAGAGTGGAGAGAGAGAGAGAGAGGAGGAGGAGGAGGAGGAGGAGGAGGAGGAGGGGGCTAGAGGTAGTTTGATGACTCGGGGGGAGAGAGAGTGAGACAGGGGGTTATTAAGGATGAGATAGAGAGAGAGGGAGATGAGGTAGGTTAGTGTTAGGGGGAGGAATAGGTGTGTGTGTGTGTGTGTATGAGAGAGAGAAAGAGAGAGAATGGGGGGAGGGGTGCATGTTAGGTGGTTACGGGTAGGCAAAGAAGTAAACATGCATGATAGAGAGAGAGAGAGTTAGGGGGCGAGTGGGGGGAGGGTTTGGGTTATTAGGGGTAGGGTGAGGACGAGGGTTGAGGGAGAGAAAGAAGTAGAGATCCGGGTCGAGGGAAGGGGTAGGGGTTTAGGGATGGTTATGGTATTTAGAGCAAAGGGGGGGTATACGGTTAGGGACAAAAAGGATAGAGAGACAAAGAGATGGGGTGAGTGGTATGTGCAAGGGGGATGGGGGTAATGAGAGACAAAGAGGGGGGAGGGTTGGGGGGGGAATATAAGAGAGAGAGATAAGGACTTATGGGGTGTTTATGGGTAGGAAGAGTATTAGTGGGGTTAGGGAGAGAGAGAGGGGGGTTAGGAGTAGTGAGAGTGTGTGTGAGGGAGAGGGCGGGTGTTAGCAGGTTTTAGGAGAGAAAGAGGGGTGGGGGTTAGGTATAGGTGGATATGTAGGGTAGAGAGAGAGTGAAAGAGAGGGTTATTAAGGGTTAGGGGGAAAAGAGAGAGTGACATAGAGGAGGAGGGGGTGTTAGAGGTAGGATGAGTAGGTGGGTGAGAGAGTGAGAGAGAGGAGGAGGTGGTGTTAGAGGTAGGGGGAGTAGTTGGGTTAGAGAGTGAGAGAGGGGGTTAGTAATGGTTACATGGAAGAGGTTTGTGTGTGTGTGTGTGTGTGTGTGTGTGTGTGTGTGTGTGAGAGAGAGAGAGAGAGAGAGGTTGAGGTTAGTTGTAGGGGGAGGAGTAGGGGTGTGAGAGAGAGAGAGAGGGGGGAGAGAGAACTAGGGGTGTTAGGGGGTTGGAGGAGAGAGAAAGGGGTGGGGCTTAAGGGTAGGTGTAGGAGTAGATGGGTCTAGGTGTGTGTGTGTGTGTGTGTGTGTGTGTGTGAGAGAGAGAGAGAGAGAGAGAGAGAGAGAGAGAGAGAGGAAGGAGGGGGAGGGGGTTTAGGGAGAGAGGGAGATAGAGATTGAGGTGGAGGGGGTTAGGGGTATAGGGAGAATTAGGGAAGTTATAGAGAGGGGGGGTAAAGGGTGGGAGAAGAGAGAAAGAGAGGGAGAGACTGATGGGGGTTTGGTAAGTTGTAGCGAGAGGGGTATTAGGTGAGAAAGAGAGGGGGGTTTAGGGGTATGGGGAGTAGGGAAGGGAGAGAGAGGAGGGTGGAGGGGGTTTTTATGGGTAGGGAAATTATAAGGGGGGTTAACAAGAGAGATGGGGGGCTAGGGGTAGTGAGTGTGGGAGTGAAATAGAGGTGGATTTTGTTAGAGGTTTGGGGGAGAAAGAGAGGGGTGGGGTTTGGTTGTAGGTGTTTGACTAGAGAGAGAGAGAGAGAGGTTAACGATGGTTAGGGATGGAACGATATGGAAGGATGGATTGGAGGAAGAGTTAAGGAAAGATAAATAGAGGGAGGGAGGAAAGGAGAGAGGGATAGTGTTGGGGAGAGAGAGAGAGAGGGATGGGGATGTAGGGAGGGATAGAAGGAAAAGTAGGGGTTTAGAACATGTATTATAAATCATGTTTGTGTTTTCTAGCTACAAAAATCATGCACATTTTGTAAGTGCAAAGTGTGTCTGTATTTTGTGACTACAAAGTGTGTGAGTATTTTTTCCTTCCCAGATTGCGTGTCAACTAGCCTATCAAGTTTGGGCTCGTCCAACACTAGCACCAAGGAATGTGTATGTATTTTGTTTTGTGAAGTGGAAGTGTGTTTTGAAAAACAACAATTGAACCAAAACATTCCTTCAACTTCATGCGAGTGCCCAAATATTTTTTTACTATTCCATTCAAGATGTATAATAATTGTTTTGTCCCTAGCTGGGTATACTTTGATCATCCATGTCCAAAGAGAGCTGTGGTAGAAGTAGATTTTAGGATTTTGAGGAAGGTAGCAGTGATATGTGCATCATGCCGTAGATTATCTTCCTGGATTGCATTTAACAACATTGCATCCATGGCACTCATACACCATAAGAAATCATCCATTCCAACCTCTATTTAATTTCCTTCATTGCCAACATGTGAAGAACTAGTGTTACTATAGGCATTCCTATTTGGTGAATTTGGACGCTGTGGGAATTGAATAGGTGGTTGATTCAACCATCTTCCCCTATGAGTTGCACTCTTTTTGCATCCTTCTCTTGATTTGACATTTTATTTTGGTGTAGAGGAAGATCGTAGACAAGTTTCTCATCATCGGAATCCTGATTTCAAAACTATAGAACATTACATTGATGATATTAGTAAGCACAATGCAATTTATTTGTTCAACATTATACCAACAAATTATTATAGAAGCATGTGAACTTTTTTCCAATGGTAAATGTCCAAATACAAGAATTTTATAAAACAAAAGTTCAAATGGAGCAATACATTTACATTAATCCCATTGAAAATAAAAAAAATTACAATTAATCAATGACTTTTGTCTTATTCCCCAAGGGGATGTCTAAAGGTAGTCCAAATGCACGACATATTTGATGAGCCCTTGGTGGTCTATGAAATTTATAGTTTATTAAAAACTCATCACAAGAGATAAGTTATGTATTCCATTCACAACAACAAATATGGACACTTTCCTTTTCATAAAGAACTTATGATTATTGGAGTGTTCCTCAAATGAACAATCCATAGAAAATAAAGAGAACTTGGCACTATTTTTGAACTCTACAATGTTCCCATAAGTGTGTGGAGGACCATCGATATATAACGGGTTCTTCATGTTAAAGATTCCATAAGCATAACCATTCATGCACATACTACACATGGAAATGGTATGTTTGTATTTAACAATATTCAAGTAATCAAATTGACAACAAAGATGACCACAAAATCACATAAGTGCAACTTATTATTTGGGAGGAACAAGTACATGTGAAAGAATAAACAACCCAAGATTTGCAGTATCTATCGTAGACTTGGCAATCATTAAATTATTACCACAAAATCATAGTTTTGTTCCAACATTGGGCATAGTTATAGAAGACAACCAAGCACCATACAAAGCATAGTTGTAGGTATTTACTTTGCAAATCCATAGAAAGGGAGAAGTCATTACTACCATCCAACAATTGGACTGACCTTGGTGTGTATTTGGACATTTTTCCTCCCAAATCATAAAACTTATTGGATGTCCTTGTAGATATGTGTTAGGTGGTACTGATATCATACATTGGATCACTAAAACTTTCAGTTTTGGTAAATTTAGGACAAAACATAGTTGTTTTCGCTTCCAACTTTTCAAAAAAATAGCATAAGGAAGTTTTCCTTCACATATTTTCTATATCATGTATTGGATATTTTACTATAGTAGAAGGTATAAGACAATAAACATTGGGTATTCATTCATTAATACAATGGGTGAGTGTGACACACTAAGGGTTTTGCTTTAACCCTTGACATTTTGAAGAACCACATACTACTAGGGTGTCATAAAAAAGATCCAACTCATGATTAATTACCATTGATGACCCATGATTGTGATTGGAAGATGGCTTGTTACAATTGGTTGGGTAAAGAGGTTGTCCATTTTCATCTAATAATTGCTTGCGATACCTTTTTCCTGATAAGATATTGTGGTTATTTTCAACTTGTGGAATATCTTGTGCATACGAACTCGATCTTGAATCAGGATCGTGCAAAAATTGAATGCATTTTTATTCAGATTCACATCGATAAATAACATAAATTGAATTAGATATAAAAATATCAATAAAATATGCACTTTCTAGGGATGGAAAGGGAGGACTTAATAAACTTTGAACAATAAGGAATTAGATGGAATTTGAAGAATTGGCCATTTGATATTATAAATTTGTATCCCTACATTTGATCCAGATAATCAATCAATACATATCTCCATTCCTAAAATAAATTATGGGAACGCTATCAAAATCTAAGTAATTTCAATATAGTTTTGACATCATTTTTTAAGAATATGGTGAGCTTAAGCATCATATGTATACTATACATTATTTTAATTGTTTTGGTTGTATACTAAAAATGAATTTGAGATAACTAACAATTTTAAGTTAGAACATACAACAATATGTCCTTTTAACACATCTTTGGGCTTTAATAAACATAGTGCACTACTACGTCTTAAACCCATAAATGCACTAGTACATAAAAAACACATACGTATCGATGTTAAACATTCACAAAAGGTAGGCAAAAGAAAATGTCCACTATGTTTGATAGCGTATATTTATATATGCATTTTTCAATATTATCACCATCAGTGTGCTTATTATATTATAGCACACCGGTGCACTTATACCCACACCAACGATTAGAAAACACAGTAAGAAATTATTTATTTTGAGTATTTTATGTCTACCCGATGCTCTTTGTAAATTATATCTCACTGGTATTCCCATATAACATAGGTGGACTGGTATCCACATATATTATGAGTGCATTGGTAGTCACATATCACAACATGAAAATAAATTTTTACATGTTTATTTTCCTATTTTATTCCCATACAATGTGCTTTGAAACCTATAGCGCACCAAGGCAATCATTTCTTATAGGCACATTGGTTATGCAAAAAAAGTATTACAAAGTTATATGTGAATAAAGTGTTGTATATAAGGTTGCACCAGTGCACTTATGTATTAAAGCACAACGATATGTAGAAGATGTGAACAAAAAAAATGTCATCGTTTTTTTTCCATGGGATGAAAAAGGAGAGGGAATTTCTTTTTTCGAAAAGAGATTTTCATTATTTTGGCTTACTAGGGAGGACTTTGGAGCAACCATATTTTTCTGATGATTGGAATGTGTAAGGTATGGTGAATCACACAAAACTCTTCACAGTAGAAATTTCAAGTATGTAAATTATCACTATTAATCACAATGCATGATTTACTTATGTTCCTATTAAGATTTAGATTAAATTCTAAAAAAATAAAATATTTCCATAGTTACCTTCAATGCTGGAACCCTTGCTTTCGTGTTGCTTCCTTTTGTTTTATGTGTTTAACTCCCTCTATTATTTCACAATTAGGGTATTTATTTTTAGGCACTTTAGATTTAATGGGTTTGTGATTCTATATATAAGGTGTTGGGAATTTAATGCAATGGGACAATTTATTGCATCGTATCATGAACCCTGCTTATGTCAGTGTTTTTTTCTAAAAAAATGATTTTGTGATTTTTAATGTAGATAGTTCTTGATATGGTCATCGATAGAATCATTAGTCATGACATATGGGGTCTCATAAAATAATATATCATTCTACTTTAGAAACCTAGGACTATCACAAACCTTCCTTTCAAACTCCAAACTAGCTTGTTCATTTTATAAATTATATTATGCATTGAACTGATAAATTTCTGCACATAAAAAGGACATTGAAATTACCATAACAAAAATTTGTTATTTTTCAACAAAAACATAAATCAGCACATTTAATCTCAAACATTGAATTCCTAATGAAACCCCAATAGAACCCTTGGTTCAGATTTCAACATGCCCAGTCATCAGAACACTTCAAGAAGAACACGATTTTCATGACTGAGCTAGAACCAAATCTTAGTTTGAATTTTCTCAGTTTGAATTTTCCAAGTCATCAACACTACTACAAACTGAATGTTTGAGTATTTCCTAACATAAAATATTCCCAACCATCACTTTTAAACAAATATCTTACAAAATTTGTCTTCGACTTAGGTCTTTCCTAGAAAGTGAAAACATAAAAGTATATAGTATTATTCCCAAGTTTATAATTCATCCAACCAAGGATCGAAGCCGGTAAGGGATTCGTTTCTAGCATAATTTCACTATTTCCATAGCTCTGACAAGAAAAAATGATAGGAGAGGAAATTGATGGTAGGAAAAATGCCCAAATAAACCAAACCCCAAAACCATAGTATTTCTATCGAAAAATATCATACTCAGGAACAAAGTACCCACACTAAAATCTAAAACAACAAAGAGCCTACAATATGACGAGAAGACAGAGTAATACATTTCAACCAAGAACACAGTTAAACATCCAATTCCAAAAGTAGTATAGAAACACAGAACCAAATATTTATATAGACTCGGGGGAAAGAAGAGAGTCGATGCTATTATAGAATAAAAATTTTAAACACAAAAATTACCTTCACAAGCTTAAAGTTTATTTATAGTCGTAATTTAGAAAGGGCCAACAAACCTTGAGATAATAAACATTGTATTTTTATCAAGAAGAGTCCTTCCATAGAGTAAGGAAGTCTCTGTAAAAAATGCCAACATAGGCCCCCAAACCCTTGTCACTCCGTAGAAGCGAAAACCATAATCCCATCTTCCATACAACCAAACTAAAACACAGTAGAGCCACTCCTCCACTAAAGAAAAATAAACTTCAGAGAGCACAAGCTTACCATAGAACAGAGCTCTGCTTGGAACACGCAGTATAGATCCAAGCACTCAGCCTCGGTACCTACATCAAACACCAGTAAGGAAATTCATTAGATACCAACAAAATAATTTAGGGTAAAACACATACAGGAGAAATAGCACACGATCCTTCTTAAACATTACCTGAGCATTAACAATAACACATCCAACAAGAAATGTGACCTCCATCAACCAAGCAAGTGCAAAAGAGGATAGTACACGATTTTTCTCAACCATCACCTAATCTTTAAACGATGGCACTCTCAACGAGTGAAAGAGAACCCCATCAAACTAGCAAGCAAGGGTCATACCTTAACCAGGGCTCTATAAAGAAATCACATAGGGGAATCCCTTGGCTTCATGCTCCTCCAAACCAAATCATTGTGACTAGAATAACTCCACAAATGAATCCCTACCATACTGAAGTGGCCAAATAAAATGCCTAGCCTACGTGGACCCAAATAAATCGTGCCCATTACATGGAATCCATTAATGCTTCACCAACCTCCAAGACCAACGCTTCACTAAATCAAAACCTTCACTTAGCATAGCGTATAGTATACTCCATTAGCTTAGAGGTGTAGGGTTTTATCACATAGGAATATCGTGGAATATGTAGGGTTTATAACATAGGAAAGTGTAGGTTTTACCACCATGGAATTTATTTACTAGACCTCTTAGGACCCTTGTAACTTGTAACTTGTAGGAAGAACAGACCCAATCTTATCTCCCGTATCTAGTATTTAGTACTTGCATGCCCTATAGAGATTCAAGCATTAGGACCTACAAAGAATTAATAATAACAATGCATTAGCTTTTATAGCTAAGTAAGCTAGGTTAATCCGAAGAGTAGGTTTTCAATCATAGAGAAAGATATTTCACCATAAAAATAAACGTATGTGATACTAAAAAACAACCAGTCATAAAGTCATCAATTACATTAAAAATCAAAATAGGATTAGAAATTATCATAAACAACCGACAAGGAAAAAGAAAGGACCAGATTACTTCCGGCAAGGAAAACATCCATGATAGGCATATCGTAAACTAGTAGAATTCACCGCCTCACTTCTCAGTACCGAAGTTAATTTAAAAGAACCATTGTGATCGTGATAAACAAATAATCCCCATACAAAAAAAAAATTAGAGTGTATTTTTAGGGACATTACAAGTGGTATCAGAGCCCAGATTCAAACGTTCGAGACCTTTTGAGCTTACTACTTATAGTAAATCCATTGTAGAAATTTTTTTTTGCAAATTTTAGCCTTGTTTTATAAAAGTAACAAGTTCTTGTTTACTACACATTTCCTAAATCCAGGACTAAGAAAGAGAAGAATCATGAACACTGAGAGAAATAGCAGTCGGCACGGAAACTTGGATTCACCACCTCGCGAAGAAGAGCTAGTGGTAGAATTAAATGACAGTTTGGGAAAGCCAAGTCGTTTGGACTAATGAAAACAGTACAGATCCTGCAAGATGAATTTTAGAGTTTCAAAGATGACAACCTTAATGAAAGACGAGAGAAACATGCAGTAAATGAGGCACTACTATAGAATTTGACAGGAGAAAAATCCCATGGAAAGACTACTCACTCAACAAAAAAATTTAGGGTTGAATATCACCATAAAAGAAGGACCAACAGTCTGATACTTAAGAAGCCAGAAGAACAATCACCCGATACCATGGAGGAGGAGCATGGGAGATCTTCCAATGACTCTCAAAGAACACTTGGATAAAGAATGACAATATCAAGCGGAAGAAGCATCTATCATTATGAAAAACCAGTATACGGCTTTCATGGAAGCACACAGCCTACTAGCACAATAGGCCAAATAAGCTGCTATGACTACATAAGTATTGTGAAATTAGTATACACATTACGGCAATGTGTTTGTCGAAATGTAGAAAAACTAAGATCTCATTAACACTCTAAAACAACAATGACAGAATGACGATGAAGCTCTCACACAAATCCTCGATGATCAAATCAATATGGAACATATGTGAATCTAGCAAAACTGGAGAAGAGAGGACCAGTGGATTACACAAGCTCAAGTAAGCCTGTCAAAAATCGACAAGATTAGGCCACATCTCCATCAACTGCTCTCCACTGCCGACAATGCAACACTCATCCTAGGGAAATACATGATCAATATTCAAGACCAACTAGCCTGTGACAAAATTGAGAACCTGTCCAACATTACTACCCCTACTATCAACATACATAATTCACTTCATGTCTGGGAAGACTTCCAACACCAGCTTTCAGTTTCGGCCGAAGCTATTGTCGAAGTATATGTCCAACAACACCTGTCTGCCTACACCAGTCAGTCCCAATAGTAACGGATTTTTTTTCTTAGTACTCATTTAGTTACAATTTTGTCATTTAAACTCCAGTTCAGCTCCATATCCCTATTTCTTTGGGATGAAGAAATGTTTTGCTTGTGGGGGAGATGTCGGAGGAGCCTAAGTCGGCCGCCCGACTAGGTCCTCCATTCGACCACTTAGTGGAACATGTCGAACTGTTGTGTCAAGTTGGTTAGTGAACCGACATGTCATTATGTAACTATCTTTACGCCATATATATAGGCCGGAGAGCCGGATACATAGGAGGCACTAAGACATTGTAATGCACTTTTGTACTTATTCTGAGTAATAGAAAGACTTGTTGGCTCTGCCACCATTACTTATATTTTTTTCATATCTTTATATTTGCTTTATTATTCTATAACATGTATCACTGGTAACTATGCAATCCACTTGACTACAACAGATGGTTTGTGATAATTTGCAAGTGATCTAGCAACTGTAACAAACTCACAATCAAACTCTCAAGAATGTTGCTAAGAAGAAGAGAAGCATGCACTCAATAATCACTCATGAACACAGAATAATAGACAATATCAGTATCATACAATGAATAATGAATGTAAAGAATGTGTTACAATAAACTGTGAAGTAGCATCATATAGGATTTGAATTAGCCGAGTAGGGCATTCGAATCTAAGCTAAAAGTCTAGCTTGGATAACTATGGAGACATCATCCAGTCAGTAGTATGAGTCATAAATGGTAAGAGTCATTCAAGTGTGTCCAATTGATTCTAACAGAACCATCTAGGCATAAATCAGGAAATGGAGACTCCAAGGGGGGCGCATGAGGCTGTCATAGGGTAAAGTGGCACTCAAAAACTAGCTAACTAGGAGATACAGGTAGTTAGGATGAGAAATCAGTGGAACAACTACTCAATCCATGCACTAACTGAGTGATAACTCCCGGTAGGTGAGATAAGGTGCCCTAATTGAGTGATAACTGATGGTAGGTGAGCAAAGGCGTACTAACTGAGTGTGGTAGGTGAGAAAAGGTCCACTTGGCATGCAAAAAATCAAAGAAGGCACTTTAGGTAGGTGGGATCCCATCTGGGGGCTGCAGACAAGCTCTGGAGAGCTAGAAGCAAGCTCTAGGTGCCAGGGATACCACCGTGATGATGACTGGATGCATGCAGTGGCATGCAAATGCATGCAGTGGCATGCAAATGCATGCATCATGCATATTTGCATGCAGGCATGCAAAATAAAAAAAATGATGGTGTGAATATTCCAACATGGTTACCTACCCCTTACAAGTTATAAATAAAGTGATGGTAGAAGTGATCCCCTGTGGAATACAAGTCAAATGGTCACCTATCATGACCAATAATGGTTTCTCCTGAACACAATGTATTATATAAGGTGAGTCAACCCATAGGTTCTTTGTGATACTCTCAAGCATAAGCATTATTTATAGCACCTACAAGTTTCCTTTGTAGAACGTATAACCACTCTTACTATATAACTTATAACCACTCTTACTACATGACCTATATATATATATATATATATATATAAGCACTCTTATTACATGACCTATAATCAGAAACTTCCTTTGATTATATCTCTAAATATTTCTAATTTGAGTTGTATGTATTCTTGGTCACAATCATGCACACTCATTCCATCAGCTTTTATTGTTGGTCTCTAACCAGCTGAAACAAAATTTTTATGGATTTAGTGAAGACTGCAATATCACCACATCAAAGGCTATGAATTTTAATTGTGGGTCTACAACACAAACATGATTGGGAATATTCATTGTGGTGTCATGTCCCCACCCATCAAACCAACCAGCGATGGGGACATGAATGAATCACAGGGGTGCTAATTTTCTCCCCCACAGCCATAATACAAAATTCATGAACATTTGAATTGTGTGTGTAGATGCAGAACAAAAATACACAACGGAAATAAATCATCTCACACCCACCCCACACACAACATGCATATGCAAACATGTTTATCACATGCATAATAATATTAATAATTCATGCACATTTAGAAAAATAGTAAATTAACAATTATAGACTTATATTTTAATTGAAGTCATCCAAGCTACTAAATATGGAAGAGCAACATTCCACCCAGCCATAGGCACTCTGTCCATCACTTTATCTCTTTGATGAGAGGCCACCACTGAGCAGCGATATGTATCCACTAAGGAGGAACTACAAAGGCTCCCTCATAGCCATAGGAACACATTCTCATGCTAATCTAGCACAGAGCTGGGTTTATCAAGCATGCAGGGAGACAACAGAGGTGAATGCTAAGCAAGTGAACTCAACCACAGAGCTACAAGCATATCAATTTCTCTCGGCCATCCTTGGAACCCATAATACCTACCACACCCAACACAAGGAAGGTCCCCTTCTCTGCTACACAGTCCCTCAGGGGCCCCTTCCCTCTAGTGCTATTCAGGGTGGGCATAGAAAGGCATAAGATGCTAAACCTTCAGAGATATTGTCCTACACTGTGTTTATCAAGTAATTCAAACTCCTCATCTCTCTCATATTCCAATGGTCCCTTAATTTTCAACTCCTCATTACTTTTCCTTGATTCTTGTAAAGGGAACATAGTAAAAAATTACAGCCTTGAACACTTAAAAGTATGTATACTTGCACACACATGTGAAGTGTTCATATTTAATTATCCTTTGCAATATTTTCCACCCTCCTAGTGTGGGAATATTCTAACCATCATATGTTGTTTTTGCATGCATGCATGCATTCCATGCAACACTCCATGCATCCATGCATCAGCAGTGGAGTCTCCTAGCACCTAGTCCATATTTTGGGCCCCTTGGAGTTTTTTTTTGGCCATCATTATCCCTCCTAGCCACTTGGATTTCCTTTTTTCCATCACTGTAGTTACAATGCACTCTTATGCACAGATTTAAGAGATCTATCAATCAATTCCATGATTTAGGGAACCTTGTCCCCTGGATTGCTCAGTTAACTGATTATAGCTCCTACTTGACTGCTTCTGAGTGTAGGAGTGCTCTCCTTGACCACTGACAACTATTTATGTGCCCTCTTGGAGTCTCCTCGCTTATTTTGGTGCCCAAATGGTTCATTTATGCTCAGTTCTATCTCAGTTGATTGTTTATTCACAATCGGTGGCCACTGAGACTTATCGGGAGATGGTTCCAATGCAAACTAAGCCATGGCATGAGGAGAATTCGAATCATCTAGGGAATATCGAATTCATTCTATTGTATTATCGTATTTTTTCCAGCTTACAGCTCATGAATGTATCATAAATAGTTTCTCATATCTTTTGATTTTCATGATTAAATTTGATCATATTTGTTGCTTATTCTTCTTTGCAATAAACACTGTGAAATTGTGAGGTTTGTTCAAGCTTAGTGATCTACCCCTATGGAATTTCACATGGTATCATAGCTTGTGAGATCTTTTTGGGTTTCAGCAATTGTAGCAGTAGCAATAGTTGTAATAGTAGGAGCAGTTGGAGCAACTTATTGAGCAGTTGTTTTTCAGTATTGCACCAGAAGCCTCTGGATTTCTACAACAAATCCTGGTTCCATTGAATTGAATTCATTGGAGAAATCCTTTGAGGTCTAGCCAGGTGTGAAGGATATAGATAAAAGTTCCTACTGTCCTAAAGTAGTGTCCAATAAATTCTGTAAGAATCCTCCAGATAAATTTCCATTGTTTTTGCAGGTTATTCCATCATCAAAAGCGCATTCATTTAGCTACTATGGATCTCACCTTGATTCCCAAGCTCACTTCCCTCAACTTCTTTGAATGGAAGGGACACATAGAGATCTTCATGCTTAGTAGAGGTATCTACAGAGTGTTACATGGCACTGAGGTCGAACCAAATGGTGATACAGAAAAATCCAAGTATCTAAACAAACTTGATGAAGTAGTTGGATTTATATTCCTAAGCATTTCCAAAGATCTACTCTTTCATGTCACCGATTTGAAAACTCCCAAGGAGGTTTGGACAAAGCTCGAATCCTTATTTGTGAAACTGGATGATTTGAGAGGACATCAATTGGAAAATGAGTTGATCTCACTGAGCTCCAGCAGTTTCAAATCCATCACATATTTCTTCACAAGATTCAAGAACTTGGTTGTGCAGCTAAAACTATGTGGAATTGAGAAAGAAGATAGGCAGTTGATTCTTGCTATTATTTCAAAATTGGGACCAGACTATTCTGTGTTTGTTTCCACCTTTCAAACAACAAATCTTTCCATCCCAAACTGGAAAATTCCCACTCTAGATGCATTCATCCTCTCTCTCACAAAGGAGCAGGACAAATTGGTGCAGATGGGAGTAATAAAACCAAAGGGGGATCAATCTCTTGCCATAGTGGAAGGAAAGAATGCGAATGGAAAAGGGAAGCAAAAGGGTAAGTAAAAGAAACCTTACAAGCAGAAGTCAAGGGATATTCCCAAAAAGTTAGAAGGGACCTTGAATCTAAAGAGAGGAAAGAAAAGCCAGAAACAAAATACCAAATGTCCATACTGCAACTGAGGTTTTCATCCTGAAAGTGCTTGCATGAAGAAGACCATTAATCTCATGGACAAACTTCTAGAGAAAAATAACCTTCCAGTACCTGCAAATGCTAGAAGAAAAGAAGATGATCCTAAATCAGAAGACAAAGAGAGGTTTCATGCACTCATGGCTGGCACTTCGAATGACTCCTCCTTCATCATAGATTTTGGAGCATCCAGACACATGTCTACTTCCAAGGATCTATTCTATGAATTCAAACCCACTATTGGGGCCTCTAGATGATTCTGAAGTTTCCGCAGAAGAGATTGGAATGATCAATATGGAACATGGATACTTCAATGATGTGCTCTATGTGACTACTTTGGCAGCTAACCTCATTTTTGTTTACCAAATGACTCATACAGGAGTTCCCAAGAAGGTAATCTTCACTCCTAATGCGGTTCAAATCCAAGAGATCTTTTCTAGGAAGAGCATTGCACAAGGCATTGCAGATCACCATTCTAAACTCTATGAGTTTTCTCACTTCTTTCCTTACTCAAAACAATGTGCACTTCTTACTCATGCAAATGAAGTGAGCAAACTTTGGCATGAGAGGTTTGGGAACCTCAACTACAAATATTTTCAAGAACTGCACAATTTAGAAATGGTTGAACGGATTCCAAACATCAGATTTGCTAAAGGCACCTGGAAAGGTTGCTTGATTGGTAAGCATCTGGAGCACAATTTTGAGAAAGGAAAGGAAAAGATAGCCTCACATCCTCTTGAGTTGATTCAGAGTGATATGTTAGGACCTCTTTCTCACCTATATTTAAATAATGTAAGATACATCTTAACATTCATAGATGATTATTCAAGATTCAGTTGGGTGTATTTTCTAAATTTGAAGCCAAAAGTATTTGGATACTTCAAATTTTTTAAAGCTTCTGTAGAAAAGTTCACTGATAAGAAGATCAAGGTCCTTCATTCTAACAATGGAGGAGAGTATCTGAAAAATGAGTTTTAGTTATTTTGTGTAGATGAAGGTATTGATATGCAACACACTGTTCCTTACACATCACAGCAGAATGGTATAGTAGAAAGAAAGAACAAAACTTTGAAAGATATGGAAACTTGCATGCTTGAGTCTAAAGGATTGGCTCCTAAACTTTGGGCAAAGCTATCAACTGTGTTGCTTACCTCCAGAATATAGTTCCTCACAAAGGCCTACAAGGAAAAAGTCCTTTTCAAATCATGGATGGGATACAAACTAGATGTGTCTCATTTGAGAGTCTTTGGATCCAAAGCTTGGGCAAGGATTCCATCAGAGAAGAGGAGATCCTTAGAGCCACAAAGAAAAGAGTGCATACTGGTTTGTTGTGCACTAAGTGCAAAGGCCTACAAAATTCTATATATATCTACCATGTAGAAATTTCTTGAGAGAAGTGTTCAGTTTGAGGAATGTCCATTGCATGATTCCCACCATGTCGGTGAAGACAACTTGCCAACTACTCCACCAAAGCCTATTGAACGCGATAACGAAGCATCCTCTCATGCAAGTTCATATTTTGACTCTGAAAGTGAAGATGAGCGAATGCTAGATCTAGATCCACAAGAACCTGAAGATAGAGCACCTAAATATCCACCTCCTCTTCCAAGATGGGCTTCTAAGACCCTTGAATTTTTCGGTGATCTTGTTGGAGATCCATAAGATCCAAGTTTCAAAATGAAAGGTTTGCACTCTCTCATACAGATCCATTTCTTTCTCATAGATGCTTTCTTATGATTGGATCAGATCCAAAAAAATTCTTTGAGGCCTCCCAAGATCCGAGATCGATATCAGGTATGGATGAAGAGTACTAATCTCTTCAAAGGAATGAGGCTTGGGAGCTTGTTTCTCTTCGTCCTGGAAGGAAGCTTGTTCAATGTAAGTGGGTATACATAACCAGGATGGACTAATATGGAGTCACAAGAAAGTACAAGGCTTGCTTGGTTTCTAAAGGTTTCTCACAACTTCAAAGGATTGACTATTCAGAGACCTTCGCTCCTGTTTCAAAGATGGACTCCATCCATCTTGTTCTTTCTCTTGCTGCATCCAAGCACTAGGAAGTGCATAACATGGTATGTCAAGAGTTCTTTTATTCATGAATATCTAGAGGAGGAGACCTACATGAAGAAACCTGAAGGATACATTGATGATCCTTCACTAGTGTGCAGATTGAGGAAGTCCTTGTATGGGCTCAAGCAGGTTCCCCGAGCATGGAATGCGGGAATATTTTCACCAAGACTTTTTCAGTGAAGAAGTTCACTTACCTACAATCCCTTCTTGGGGTGAGTGCTACCTTGGTCAATTAGTTTTCATAGTCTATCTTGAGGGAGGGTTTTTTGCCACTGGTTTTTCCTCTTTCCTCACACTTTTTTAGATTGTTGTACAAGGTGACCTTTGGTCTCAGTAAACAAGGCCCTATTTTTTTGTTATTTTTCCTCATAGTCCGGTTTAAGGGGGGGTGTTGGAATATTCTCACCATCATATCTTGGTTTTTCATGCTTTGCATGCATGCATTCCATGTAGCACTCCATGCATCCATGCATCAGTAATGGAGTATCCTAGCACCTAGTCCCTGTTTTGGGCCCACTAGAGCTTGTTTTTTTCCATCATTAGCCCTCTTAGCCACTTAGTGCACCTTGTTTCCATCACTGGAGTTACAATGCACCCTCATGCACATATTTAGGAGATCTATCAATCAGTTCCATGATTTAGGGAACCTTGTCCCCTTGATTGCTCAGTTAACCGACTATAGCTCCTATTTTACTGCTTCCAAGTGTAGGAGCGCCCTCCTTGACCACTAACAGCTAGTTATGCGCCCCCTTGGACTCTCCTCCCCTATTTTGGTGCACACATGGTTCAGTTACGCTCAATTCCACCTCAGTTGATTGTTTATTCACCATCAATGACCATTGATCCGTATCAGGAGATGGTTCCAATTCAAACTAAGACATGACTTGAGGAGAATTCAAATACTCTAGGGAGTGTCAAATTCATTCTATTCTATTATCATATTTTTGCTAGCTTACAGCTGATGAATGTATCAACAACATTTTCTCGTATCTTTTGAGTTTCATGAGTGAATTTGATCATATTTCTTGCTAATTATTCTCTGCAATAAACACTGTGAAATTGTGAGGTTTGTTCAAGCTTAGTGATCTACCCCTCTGGAATTTCACACTTAGTTTTATATAGTTTATCTTAGATAATTTTCCTTTTTATCAAAGTGTAACTATTACATAGATTTATATAGTGTTCGTGAATATAATAATAATAATAACTTTGATACTTTGAAAAAGATTAGTTACAATATTGAAATGTTATAGGGAAAACATCGTTGACTTAGAAAAAATATGTAAAATGAAAATAAAGATTGCAAACTCAATAATCAATGTTGATAGTGTACTAGAAAACCATGGCTTGTTTCGCTTGCAAAACATTGCATATGTTGTAGGAGATTGTCTATTCAATGCACTACAAGTGCTTCTTCATTTTAGATACACATCGATATAAATTAGAGAAGGTACAATAGAATACTTTAGGGCTTGTTTGCAAAAACAAGATAAAGAAGCGATGACATCTTACCAACTTGAGCTAAATAGTTCTTCGTTAATGCAAATGCATAATGTTAATGACCTAGAAGTTTATTTGGACAAAATGTCTAGCTCAACATTGACTAGCATAGCACCAGAGCATAGAGTACTATGGGGAGAAATTTTTTGCATACATTGGACATCAAATTGGCTAAAAATACCAATAAGAATTTGGTCAAAGAATCCAGGGAAAGAATACTTGCACTTCAACTCAAACTTGTCTATAGACACATATTACATATTGTTGCATGATGAAAATGCACTTGCTGGGCATTTTGAACCATTGCTATGCAAAAGAAATATCTATGGATCTTCTAATATTTAAGAAAACAAAGTTGATGAAGTTTATATGTGTAAAGATCTAGATGGTGAAAGTTGTTTTATGACGCTTTTCCAATTGCATAATAAAAAATATAGTGTTCCTTGTTTACGACGTATTGTGGCACAAACCTTTTGCAATACGATCATGCAAAATGACTCTTTTGAAATCAAATGCATTCATGAATATATTGGTCATGATGTAATAAAAAAAGTGCCACGGATAGCAAATTGGCAAGGTTACATAATACAACTGGCATTACCATATAAAGAAGGTAATATTGAGGGTGAATTGTTTGTTTATGAATGGCTAGAGAGAACTTTAAACATTGAAATCCACTTATGGTCTTCTAGACGACTGGAAAGATGAAAACTTCAATAACTTCTTGTACAAAAGGAACAAAGGTTTTCGATGTACTCGAAATTCAAACAATAAAATAGTATATAAACCATTGAAAAATGTACAAATGTCTATTAACATAAATCCAAAACTATCTTTAGCCAGTGAAAGTAAAAAAATTCTACCACTACGTAATTTGAAATGGCTTATTAGAAACAAGGAAATTCATCAAAAATCATACAACATAATTAATGAAGACATATATAGTGATAGAAGCATGTTAGATAAGTCAAAAAATGAAAGAAACGAAATAGAATACGACATTCATCAAAAAGCATTGACAAGAATCAATGAAAGAGAAAAAAAATAGTATTGTCACACTTCGTCAATTGAAACAAATGCTATGTGCTAAAAGCAATACTAAAAACAAGCTACTGGGTAAATGTATCTATCGCACAAAAAATTACCCAAAGCAAATTTATCTGAAAGAAATTCAAGACACACCTAGAAAGAAATGTGTAATATGTGCACAATTGCAATTTGAAAAGAACGTGAAAAATATTATCCCAGACTTAGAACAGGTCTATCTATAGTTATAAGGAAAAGGAAAAATATTTTCTATTAAAAGAATATGTGTGTGTTGGAAAAGGGCACTGGAAAATGGGAAATTGCCACAATTTGCATCTCCTGAACGTATAAAACGTAACAATCCATTGTCACTACTAGGCTGTAGGTGATATGGTTATGCACATGAGGGAAGCCACGGGGGTCTCTTCTCTCAACCACGTGGAGCATGATTGATTTTAACAACATGCAAATTAAATGGATCTCTTCCTCAATGCACCTACTCATTTAATCACAAGTCATTCGAGCCTCTGCTCGACCTGGCGAAGGTACCTGGACCTCCTTTCCTCCCCCGTGCGAAATTATGGCCTCTGCAGGTGCTAGTTTAAGGCCTTCATGGGGACATTACTTCTCCATTAGATCCTATAGCAACCGGAATGATGTTAATGTATATCATTTGCTTATTGATAGCCGCTTGTTGATGGTTGGGGCTTGGTACTCTCATACCCACACTCTGTTATAAACTGGTTTTTTTATTCTTGAGCATGGATTTGAGCCCCCTTGGCTCTCCTTCGAGACCCACTGGTTGTTTAGGGATAATTATTAGCTGGATAAGTTGGCCCGAGGGCTTCGCGGTGGTCCCCGTCGAGGTGGTGGAGGTCGTGGTAACCATGGGCATGGAGGAGTAAATCTCAATGGCTATAATAATTCAATCTTGGAGGATTTGAGAACAATGCTCAATGACTGGGAAGAATAATTAGTGCTGCAACATATGGTCACACAAAGGACTCGCAACAAGTGCAGACACTTCTGGATAGTTCATAATATGTTGGCCAATATCCTTAGGGAGGCCGAGGAGCCCCAGCAGGGAATTCAACCACCACCTCCAACTCCTGCTCCTGCCCCTGTTGAACACTCCAACTCCTCTCCCATCATGTTACAGATTTGAAGGTCGGCGGACTACAAAAATACCCAGTGCGACATTTTCCAATCCGAACAAGTGGATCCCACCAACATGGCATCCACCACTGGCCACAAGTGTAAAAGGGTGGAACATGTTGGTGCCTCCATTTTGTTTGCTCCCAGAAAGACTGAACCACTTCCAGTTAAAAATTCTATTAACAGTTCCTCAAGCTATGAATCCAGGACAACTAGGGACGACTCAATAGACTCCAGCAACAAGAATTCTCGTGACATCTCTTCCAGCTCTTGAGATTATCGTTGCCCCATAGTGGAAGAGAAGATCGATGGAGCTAGTTCTAATGGCATCTCCTAGTAATCTTGTGTTTTTCTCTCTATTTTCTATAGCTCTGTTTGGACACTTTGCTTTGTTTTTTTCCAACGCTCATGCTAGAATCCATTACATGCTCTTTTGCAGCAGTTCTAGTCCTAGGTTGTCAGAAGTTTTTGTAATTATGTAAATGTCATATACATTGATGAAAGATCAAACTCTCAAGCCACTTGTGGGAAGGTCTATAAGGGCCTTACTTTGGTTTTTTATGCTCCATGAGAAGCCTCGGAAGGCTCTCAGAACTACAATATATCCTGTGCATGTAATATTTTTTGTAATTTAATATAAATTCTCTATACAGTTTACAAAAAAAACAAGCCATTGTCACTTGTAGAAACGCTTTCAAAACTTGAAGAAATAATTGTATCATTACGAATTGCCTTTGCACAAATAAGACAATGGGGACATAAGAAGTCCCAAATGGGCTTGACAGGGTCAATAATCAATGTTCTTGTTCATATCGACATTGTCCAGAAATCATTCTTGCAATACATGGATGAGACAATGACAATTACAATTGCATTGAAAAGGGGATTGGAATATAAGAATGCATATCAAACATGAAAAATATGTGTACACACTGTCATGAAAGCATTGAAACAATTATGTTCTAGGCATCTATATAAAGCTGAAAACATTCATATAAATAGGGAATGGGATCATATTCTTCAAACAAACAACAATAACAACATTGAAACTGACAACAATGATAGTCAAAGTGAAACAAATAGTGAATTAGAGAGCGAAATGCCCAATAAAACCTTGGTACATGGATTTGTAGAGTCACGATGTATTCATGATTTACAAGACAAAATTATTGAACTTGCACCAGCTGAAGGACAACGACCTCTTCGAATTTTCATAAACAAATAATCAGGAAAGGGAAATTAAGAGGAAGAAAATTATTAGCCAAAGATGTTAAGTACAAGCCAAACATGGAACAAATACTCAAAAGTGACATTGGATACATAAATTTTAAATACATACATATTTATCGTGATTACCTACATCAAATCAAGAAAAATCTATTTGTAATGATACATCAATTAGGGTCTGCAACTTTTTTATTACATTCCCAAGCACAGAGCATTGATGAAGTCTGTTAGTTACTACATTGACTAAATTGTATAATAACAGGAAGAAAAGAAACCACATTGAAACAATAAAAGAATGTGATATTGATTATCTTGTAAGAAAAGACCCAGTCACTTCTACTCGCTACTATAGGCATAGGATAAATGTTATAAAATGATTGATATGTCAAGACGAAACATTTTTTGGGAAGATATTGGACTATTATTTTGTAACATAATTTCAAAACAGAGAAAGTGAGCATGAACATGGACTGCTATGGATAGAATATGCTCCAATATATGGAAGAAATGCTAACTTGGAAGTTGAAAACTTTGTGGACAAATACATAACTTGTGACACAGATAATATTGATCCAAATCTTGCTAAATTGCATGAGCATCACCATACCAAAAGTTGTGAAAAGAGAAAGAATTCACATTGTGGAGATAATTTTCCAATGCCTCCAATGAAAAGAACAAGAGTTCTTGAACCTATTAGTGTGACAGATGACAAATTAATTAACAAAGCAAGGTTATTGTATACGTTGCTAGAGCATAAACGATATGACAAGTCAACTACCTTCGAAGATTTTTTTTGATGAATTGGACTTGACAGAAGGTGATTACATACAAGCAATACAATCTACGTTAAAACAACCAATGATCTTCTTGAAACGAAAACCTTCACACATATGGAATAATAACATGTGCACGTACCATACATAGATCACAAGGCCAAACACTAGATAGTTTCCTTCTGGACTACGAAAGCATGGATTGGTGTATGCGGATTTGTCCCGTGTAAGCAACATAATAATTGTATTTAACTTGCTTTTGAAATGCAACGTATACAAAGAGATGCAAAATCGGAATTAGAATACGATTCTCAATCCATAGACTTAGATTCATGTATTTCAATTCTTTCTCTAAACACACTCAACTTACAAGCATATTGATGATGTACTGATCTTACATTTTATGCTTGCAAGAAACATACTTGAAACATTCCAATGTGGACAAAAAAGTTCTAGGTTTCAATAGCATATCTAATTCCAGCAAACGTGGACTAAAGACATGTTCCAAGAAACACATAATGATTTCGAAATATATGCATTATGAAGAAGAAAATGTAGAAGCTACAATGGCAAAAATCATTATTCATGAAGTGCATATTTCAATTCTTAACATCTATGTTGCACCATGTCCAATATTAAGCAATATACTTAATATTCTTACAAAATCATTATGTGATATGCCCTTAAAAGAGCGAATAATCAGTGTAGGGAGATTTTAATGTAGACATGTTTCAAAGCAACAACAAAACAAAAGCATTAGAAAACTATATGTACAATCACAATCTTCATTTCCCATTGGACAAAAAGAACCACCTATCAACATCGATCATGTATGGTCAAATATAACTAATAATTCACAATTTTCAAATTAGATACATGTATTGGAGTGATCATGACACAATTTGTCTAGTATTGAACTACAAAATACAAATACAAATGAGTCATAGCACATATTAGCATGTCTCCATTTTTCTTATTCACATTGCCTTATTTTCCTAGTCAATTTATTTAATATACAAAGTATATGAAAGGTGAGTAATTGTCTTCTCCTTATTCATAATTCTTTTTACCATATACCTTTTATTTTCATCTTGCTAAAAAGTTAATGACAAATATATCTACAAAAATTAATATTTCATTTCCATCTTAAGATAAGAATGTTATTTTCATAGCTAACACATTCTTTACAGTGCCAAATATATGAAAACATGCACATGAGCAGAAGAAAGGACACAGAATATGGAAAAATAAATTGAAAGGTAAGGGTTTATAAATCTCTTCATTGTACTTACCTTGTGTATTACAAGGGTGGTTAATAGTTATTTTGGACCACATATACGAAACTCAAAAAAGAAACTATTCATATGTCCATGTCTAATAGGATAAGGTGAAAAGTTTCATATGTTTATTTATCTTTATCTTCATGAACATGTATGTTAGCACTAGATTTGTGCTAAAGGTTTAGAGAGGTTTTGGAGGATCGAAAGGTGCCCGTTCATGAAAATAGTCAAGGAAGGACCCGGCTCATAGCCCACATGCCCCAAAAATCAGAAACTTTAGGGTCTGTGCGATGGTTTTAGGTCCATAATAGAGGCAGTGGTGGGAATCCAAAGTTGTAATGGTGGGCAGAGGATTAAAAGGAGAGAGATGCACCGTCAGTGTATAATGGCACCTACAGATGGCTCGGATCAAGAGCAAGGAAGATGATGGTCGCAAGCTCCCTTCGTGGTAGAATTTGGAAGTTATGTAATCACCGGAAGAGCTGTTAACCGGTGGGCGACTCAGAGAGTGATCGACGGTAGAGGATACAGATCGACGACCAAGAATTTGTTCGCATTTTTAACTTGCGTGGAGAAATACAATCCACATATTTGCAAACTTTCAGTACAAGGATACAAGTTCGAACTGCCTAGATTTGATGAAGCTCATATCTATGGCTGTGATTTTGTTCACAGATCCAACTTGTGCAGGCGATCATTGGTTTGAAAATCTGTGAACATGAGAGGGATGCTGCGCCATCTGACGGTCGAGGTAAAGGTAAGGTTAATATCTACGATGCAGGTTTAAACATGTGGGTAAGCGGCTTGAAAGGCATCTCCAGTGCATACAAATGATTATCCCTAGGACAGATGCCACCTCGGCGCCGTCATATACCCCTCCCACCTATCCTGAGAGCCTAGCTAGGCGCGTATTCACGTCAACTCAACGCTCAGGCATCATTCCTGCTCACCGGGGGGATCTTGTCAGACCATTATGGCAAGGATGATTGCATATGGCTGCCGTCACTGTCAGGATCGTTATGAACAGGGTCCCGGCATTCGTTGATTCACAACCATTGGATGAGAAAGGTGGCAAAGCCCTGCAGCTCAAGTATCTTTCTGTTAGAGCCCGATCATGGAGAAGGATCAGGGAGCCGGGGTGGTTTTCATGCTAGAGCAGGCATGGTATGAAGTGGAGGAAGAGCATGTTCCTTCATCTCCTATAGTGTTTGACCGCGTGGAGGAGAGTTCAACAAGCAAGACCGAGGAGAGACAGCTATGCAAAAGGGTGCGACGTCGAAAGAAGAAAAAGGAAACTCGAGAAGATGAACGGGACACTCTCTAGGATGACGAGATTCTATAATATTTCATCCTCTCCACTCAGAAGCGACACCTCCTCCCCCAATAGAAGAAGCACCGATGGAGGATTCCCTGAGGATAGAAGTCTTCTTCGATCAACCAGGCTAGTTAAAGACTCAGAAGTGAGGTGGCAACCTGTTCCCTAGTTTTCTGTGGCCTGTCATATTAGTATGTTTTGAACCAGGTTTAAATGTAATATTTCTTGGTTTTTTAGGCTGTTAGAGTCTGTAAGCCTGCTGATAGCACGTGTGAAATAGATCATGGCTTACCCGTTAGCAGTCCTTTCATTTTGTAATTCGCTGTCAAAGGTGGCGAACTGGACCCTTAGGTGGCAACATAGTTTTAACTGATTTCTGATAGTCGATTCAAGGCTGAGAACCTATAAATATCTATGTAATAGGAGTAGAATAGGTTGGAAAATCAATGGGCTAGGGCCTGGGAGAACTAAGCTCTGTTTTGAAGCATAATCTTTAATAGAATTGCAGTGTCTGAGGCTGTTTTCAGCAGAGATTCATGTGTTGCTTAGTTTACAGTCTGTTTCTTTCTTCTTCTCGTGTGGATGTGCTTCCTGTTATTTACTTCCATTATGTTTTTCTTTTTCATGTCTGAAACTAGTGTATGGTAATGCAGAATTCTTTTTATAAGCTCTGGTTATTGTTTTGGACATCCATCAATTATTTCTACTAAAGTTAGTATAGGATTCATCCCTGTTAGATGCCCATGCTGATGTACTATTCATTTCTTCTTCTTTTATCACCAGACAACGGCCTTTTGACTGTAAATGCATGGTTATCTTGCCTTTGTCCTGATATTTCATGCTGCAGCATTGTTATTTGATTTATATGTTATGTTTTGACTCCATTTCCTAATGTTTCTCTCATGATTGTCTTACCAAACCCTCTAAAACCAATTTGTCCTATCAGAAATCTGACCTTCTAAATGTGCTTTGATTGAATAACTTAAGTAAGAAGGTTGTGTGTTTCTCATTGATTATTTTCAGTCTTTTAAATATTAAGAGAGATCTCTCTCTGATAGCACTAGGTCAGAAGTGCAATCTAAAGTGGTTTTGTTGTTATCCCAGCTTGGCCTTCTCCCACAACCTAGAGGGTCAATTTGGGTGCTAACATAGTGGCACCATTGCCGGGGAATGAGTGTTGTATCATCCCTGGGAGAACGACAAAGTTTCAGATATGATTGTTGATGGTAAACAACAGTCAGACATTGAGAAGGTTGTATATCATTCACCTGGCGACTCCACTCATCAAAATTGCAGTATGAAGGCGGCTGCACCAAGGAATATTGGTGACTCCATGCCAGAATTTATGATGTTGAAGATCCTATGCTAATTCCACTGGGGATGAGCTCAATTTCCTCAGACATGGAAGAATCAAGACCCGTGTATCAAAATACCAATCTCTTCAAGGAGGTCTTGTTCTTTTGCTTTGGTTGCCTTTTACCTTTATGCGTTTATATCAGAGGATTTATGCTCCGTAGAAGGGCTCTCAGTCATGAGAGAATTTCCTTTGTATATCCTTCACTAGATCTTGTAGATGTACATTCCTATTTCACTCCTAGATCTGACCCTATTCCTTCTTTCCAACCCGGCAAGGTCCCTAATCAGTCCTGCGAACCCCATGAGAGAAAGGCAGAGGAAATTCTTCCTGTGCATATTCCTCTGCCTTCTAGACCTCAACAGAGGTATAGCCCTTTGAAGCTACCCGCTGTCCTCCATGGATATCCTACCAAATACCATAAATACCTCCTTGTTTTTTGATGGAGAAGATGACAGTCTCACAGCTGAAAGACATCTTCAGGGTTTTGAGCACTTTCTGAACCTTATTGATGTAGAACATGAGGATGTTTGTATGAGGATTTTTTCCTAATCCTTCCGAGGAGATGTGAAAAAATGGTTCAAGCACTTACAGCCTAAGACCATTCATGCGTGGGAAGAATTTTCTTATGTCTTTCTAGAGTTTTTGGGTGAAAGAAGATCTCTAGACCAAGTACTTTCTGATTTTTATTCCATGATAAGGCAGGAAGGTGAAACCCTACCTAGTTTCAATAGGAGGTTAGCAAGCTTTTACTATAACATGCCAAATGAGATTCGGCCCCTAGAAAATGCTGCTAAGCTACAGTATGCCTCCATCCTTCCTCCTGAGTTATCTTTCCTTCTATTGGAAAGAAGGTCTTCCACATTGCAGCAGATGTTCATTGATTTGTTGGGGGTGGAGCATAATCTCAGGATGTTTAGAAAGGTCTCAGAGCAAGGCAGTGAAAATGGGATGGAGAAGAGATTAGAGTCCGAGGAGGAGCGTGAGCAGGAAAACCCTGTTTTATTTCCTCATGGTGAGCAAAGAGATAGGCAACCCAGCCATGTGTAGGAGGGTGTTGGTTTGTTTTATGTGGATGGCACTCGGCATGTTGAGAGTTCTGTAATGCAGAGTTTTGAAGGAGGGTTCGGTCCACCCATATATGATGAAAATAGAGATGAAGATTTCATGAGCCTTCTGAAAGTGGATGAGAAGAAGGATCCATCATGCAGTCAAACCCACTATACAGAAGAGCCAGCGATGAGAAAGAGCTCAATTACAACTCCTAGTTTCATCATTGAGAGTCATGGAGGTATTGAGCCTGGGGGTGATGAAACCCAGCTTCCCGAAACTGAATTATTCACCCAAATAAAGAGGATTCTTAAAGCCATGAATGAAGAAAGTTTAAATACCCTGCATGAGGAGCCTGACCCTCACCAAAGCGAAGAAAAAGGGACCAATGGGACTTTCCAACAGACAAAAGTTTTTCCCTTAGAGGAAAATGAGACTAAGTTTGAGACCCATGAAGAATTTCTTGAGTTTGACGCACACATCCAGCAAACTGACCAGATAGTAGATATGCTGGAGGAAGAACAGGGTGGTCGATATAGTTCTTATTCGGGTCTTTCAGGCCTAGGACTCGGGTTCCAGGAAGAAGTTCTTCTTCTAGATCCATTTGAAAGTCAAGGTGGAGTTTCTTTTGAAGAACAAGAGCAGAATCGGATTTTTAACCCAAGGATTCTAGATAGCCCAGAAAGTGATATTATGAACAGCTCATGTGTCGAAATACCCTCTCATGTTACCAGGATGCAGTCTCAGCAGAGGGATGTACTTGACTCTGATTATTTCAATCTTATTAGGATGTATAAGGGCCCAAGTAGGCACGATTTCTAGGTTCCACTTGAAGCTTGTTGTGAGTATCGAATCCCTATGCCTAATGAGAATGATAAAGAAGATGACCATGGTATTGGCAGTCCTTTTGAAGCAAAATTTGCCAGGCTGCAAGAAAATTTACAGTTTGATAAAGTGCAAGAGGAAGGGTAGGAAAAATTGGAGGATGCCATGTTTTATATGATCCAATAGCTGAGTATATGGAAAGATTCTTCAGTTGGGGTAAGAGGTTTTGTTTTTGTCAAAAATATCACACCTATCATCAATACTTTTTTCCATTATGTTCTTATCCTCTGATTTTAGTTAAGCATGATCTATAGTTTTGCCTATTTGATCAGTTGTTGGATTGGCTACATTGGCACTTTCATATCACTTGATATGATAGTCATTTCAGTAGCATAGGGTAGAGTCGTTTTGTGTATAAATACGCTTGGCACGCCAAGCACTTTTCAGCATTTCAGTTGTAGTAAGGTTTTACAGTCTTCAGTTCAGTTTCCAGTACGTACAATTCAATTCCGTTTTTCAAATTCAGTCTTAGATGGAGAGTTCTAGGAAGCTGGGTTTTATGAGGAGAAAGGCCCAATGGATAAGGCACTATTCTGTGGGGTTCTTCGCTACCTCGTAGGGAGGATAACATTCCTAATAGGATCCAGTTGTTAGCACCATATTTCTGCTAAAGGTTTAGAGAGGTTTTGGAGGATCGAAAGGTGCCCGTTCATGAAAATAGCCAAGGAAGGACCCTGCTCATAGCCCACATGGCCCAAAAATCAGAAACTCGAGGGTTTGCGTGATGGTTGTAGATCCAGAACAGAGGCAATGGTGGGAATCCAAAGTTGTAATAGCGGGTAGAGGATTAAAAGTAGAGATATGCACCCTTAGTGTATAATGTCACCCATAGATGGCTCGGATCAAGAGCAAGGAAGATCGATGGTCACAAGCTCCCTTCGCGGTAGAAGTTGGAATTTATGTAATCAAAGGAAGAGTTGTTAACCGGTGGGCAACTCAGAGAGTGATCGACGGTAGAGGATACAGATCGACAACCAAGGATTTGTTCGCATTTTTAACTCGCTTGGAGAAATAAAATCCGCATATTTGCGAAGTTTCGATACAAGGATACAAGTTTGAACAACCTAGATTTGATGAAGCTCAGATCTATGGCTGTGATTTTGTTCGCAAATCCAACTTGTGCAGGTGATCATTGGTTTGAAAATCTGCGAACATGAGAGGGATGTCGTGCCATCTGATGGTCGAGGTGAAGGTAAGGTTAAGATCTACGGTTCAAGTTTAAACGTGCGGGTAAGCAGCTTGAAAGGAATCTTCAGTGCATACAAATGATTATCCCTAGGACAGATGCCACCTCGGCGTCATCATATACCCCTCCCATCTATCCTGAGAGCCTAGCTAGGTGCGTATTCACGTCAACTCAAGCCTCAAGCATCATTCCTACTCACCTGGGAGATCCTGTCAGACCATCATGGCAAGGATGATTGCGCATGGCTGCCATCAATGTCAGGATCATTATGAATAGGGTCCCAGCATTCGTTGATTCACGACCATTGCATGAGAAAGGTGGCAAATCCATACAGCTCAGGTATCTTTCTGTTAAAGCCCGATGATGGAGAAGGATCAAGAAGCCGAGGTGGTTTTCATGCCAGAGCAGGCATGGTCTTAAGTGGGGGAAGAGTATGTTCCTTTGCCTCCTATAGTGTTTGACCCCATGGAGGAGAGTTCAGCAAGAGAGCTTGAGGAGAGACAGATGTGCAGAAGGGTGCGACATCGAAAGAAGAAAAAGGAAACCCAAGAAGATGAATGGGACACTCTCGAGGCTGACGAGATTCTAGAATATTTCATCCTCTCCAATGAAGAAGCGACACCTCCTCTCCCAACAGAAGAAGCACAGGTGGAGGATTCCCTAAGGATAGAAGAATTCTTCGATCAACAAGGCCAGTTCAAGACTCAGGAGTGAGGTGGCAGTCTGTTCCCTAGTTTTCTGTGGCCTGTCATATTAGTATGTTTTGAACTAGGTTTATATGTAATATTTCTCAGTTTTTGAGGTTGTTAGAGTCTGTAAGCCTGCTGATAGAGCGTGTGAAATATATCATGGCTTACCCGTTAGCAGTCCTTTTCATTTTATAATTCACTTTCAAAGGTGGCGAACTGGACCCTTAGGTGGCGGCATAGTTTTAACTATTTTCTGATAGTCGATTCGACGCTGAGAGCTTATAAATATATATGTAATAGGAGTAGAATAGGTTGGAAAATTAATGGGTTGGGGCCTGTGACAACCTAGCTCTGTTTTGAAGCATAATCTTTACTAGAATTGCAATGTCTGAGGCTGATTTCAGCAGAGATTCATGTGTTGTTTATTTTACAGTCTGTTTCTTTCTTCTTCTCGTGCGGATGTGCTTCCTGTTATTTACTTCCATTATGTTTTTCTTTTTCATGTCTGAAACTAGTGTATGGTAATGCAGAATTCTTTTTATAAGCTTTGGTTATTGTTTCGGACATCCATCAATTATTTCTATCAAAGTTAGCATAAGATTCATCCCTGTTAGATGCCCATGCTGATGGACTATTCATTTCTTCTTCTTTTATCACCAGACAATAACCGTTTAACTGTAAATAGATGGCTATCTTGCCTCTGTCTTGATATTTCATGCTGCAGCATTGTTATTTGATTTATATGTTATGTTTTGACTCCATTGCCCAATGTTTCTCTCATGATTGTTTTACCAAACCCTCTAAAACCAATTTGTCCTATCAAAAATCTGACCTTCTGAATGTGCTTTGATTGAATAACTTAAGTAAGAAGGCTGTGTGTTTCTCATTGATTCTTTTCAGTCTTTTAAATATTAAGAGAGATCCCCCTCTAATTGCATTGAGTCAGAAGTGCAATCTAGAGTTGTTTTGTGGTTACCCCAGCTTGGCCTTCTCCCACAACCCAAAGGGTCAATTTGGGTGCTAACAATGTAAACAAGGTTTTGATCAGATTTATGTACTCACATGACTTCATATATTAGGGAGCCATTTTCTATATGTCCGTGTCTAAAATACTTTGCAAAATGTCCATATAAATAGAAACAACAAAAATCACATGAAAGATCCAATGTAGGAAAACTATAGAAATCTATACTAGGGTCATTTATAACTGCAAGTTCTATAGAAATCTTGTTGTCAACAAGACTGTTGAATGCTTCCCTCTCTTATAATGTTTCCTTTCTTACTAACTATCATTCGATTCTAATGTGACCAATCATCCACATATTGTAAGAATGCTTTGTAATCCTCCTTAAACTATTGTGATTACTATTATTGAAACTTATACAATATCTTTGAATAGCTTTCCTAATATTCCATTCGTTATAGCCATTTGTTTTAAAACCCCCTACAACTTGGCTCGTTTCTTGCTCTATATGTTCAGCACCTAATGTTCTGGAGGCTCTAGTTGCTATCATATTCATAAAACAATTACTTTGAGAAGCAATTTCGCATTAACATATTGCTTCCTATGCATCTTCTGTTTAAAACTTGATGTTCCAATGATTTAGCGTTGTCAACAAATTTTATCCAGCAATCTATTTTTTTAGGATAGGACTCAACCATTTTCTTCAAATTTCTCCATGAAAAAGGCTATTGAGAATGGGAAACAGTAGCAAGCCCATAGCCGCTCCACTTGCTCGCTCAAAAATCTGTCCTTAAAAACGAAACAACAATCTAATGGCTAGATGCTCCTTCATTTTAATCATATTTATTCATGATTATTATGGCTAATTCCTTATCAACTTTCAATACAATGACATTCTCATAAAATCCAATTATTATGGAGCTTCAAACTCTCATTTTCTTAATCTTCTTTTAGGAAGGCTACTGTGTATTTGCACCAGGATGCAATTTGTCTAACTTCCTCTCTCATCTAATATCCCAATACTTTTATGCTTTCCTCTACACTGAAATATGTGTGTAGATAACACAATTCTGCGATCATTTATTTTCCTTATTCAATGATGATTAATTTCCACGTGCTAAGGATACCAACTAATTGTCATGAAGTAGTCACATGAGTTATCATCCAGTTTCAATCCTTAATATACGTTTAAAATATTTGCTATATTTGAGATTCTACTTGAATATATACATTTTCGTGCTAGACTCAACTGAAACACTAATGCCATATATAACTAAATTATATTCCAGCTCCAAAAAAATTACAAAAACAGAGATAAGCAATCAACCAGAAACACCACTTCCAAAAGAAGCAAAGAGGTAAATGTGTCAATCTAATTATTTAGTGAGAAAAAAAAAGCATTTTATATTTAATCACAATTGTGATATAATTTATACATTTACTTTGTCAATTGATTTTAATCTTTATACATCTTGAATCTTTGTACACAGGCTCAAAACACCATCATCTACTGCAATATCAATTGAAGAGTTAAACATTTGTAAAACTGCAAAAATGTTCATTGGAGATGTTATGGTTGCTTATACAACATACCTTGACAAAACACATAAAACAAGACCAATACTACATGCAGATTTGACAGATGCTGAAGGAATGATGACAGTCACACTGTCTGTTCCTACTAAGCTTATTGAATAACACTGGCAAAATCTTTTACTCGGAAAAGGCGTAACAATTACAAATTTCCAAATTGTGCCAAAATCAAACTATGATCATGGTGATTGTGATCGTGTTTTGATGGTCAATCGATCAACTACTATAGAGAACATACCTCCAGTCTGCAAAGAATACAAATTTGTCCCGGACACAACAGTAAAACTGCTAGGAGAGAACACAGATAACTATGCAACTGGAACAATTGCACCAATTGTAATAGCTCCTAGAAAAATTGGTGTGCAATATACACACTAATGATGACAAAGCAACGGTAATACCATGCCCATTGCATTCTTCATGAAAAGTATTTCTTTTTTAAAATTGTTTTATGTCTGCAATGACAAACATCGATTTTGTGGTTTGGTACATCACAGCTTCAATTATATGAAACATTTGAATCTCTTTTCAATCAAATGGAGCAACGGCTACAAAATGGATATTTTCCCATCATGCTATTCAAAAATATAGCAAGGAGACAAGAAATCAAAGAAAGAACATTTTGCACAACTCAATCAACATTCATCATAGAATTGAATACAGAAGTAGCTAAAGTTCCCACAAAGTTAATTGGAGCAACAATTCAGGTAAGTACCTACTAACAAATGCATTGACATTTGTGTATGTATGGTTAAGCATATTAATTGCTTTACTTTCTCAACATATACAAGAGTAGTGACAAATGCATTCACATAGTCTAGTTGTGAGTCAATTAGGGAATTGAATCTTTAGAAGGTGATGGTTCCAACTCATGAAATACATGAAATTTTTTAAAACATTGATCAATATACAATTCAAATTTTGTTTCCAACGACATGAATCTAATGATTTCTTGAATTAAAATCCAATTTTTTAAAGTAGCAATCCCCTCGGTGAAGTCTTGCAGGCTTGCTCATTCAACATTCCCAACGAGAATGCACATTTTAAAATAATTCCCTGATTATTTCAAGAACATATAGGTACAGTATTGTACAATGCATCCCCACTGGTGACTTTGCTCTATCAATATAGCCTCGTAGAATAGCATAAAAAATTCCCTGTTGTGTTTCTGAAATATAAAAGTAAACACCCGATATGAGCTGACACATTAAGAATTACAATTGAATTGTTTTCAGAGGGCAATATCCAGCTTCTTCCCTTGAAGATGTGTTCATTACCTTCCCAAAATGGTGGAACACAATTAAGTAAGATGTATAGGATGACCCTAGCTGTCCACACATCTGCCTCTGGACCTTATAAATCATATTGACTTATAATTATACTCCTCTATGTTTGAGAGTCACTAATAAAAACAGCTTCAAAGATGGCAAAAATAACTTCAAAGATAGCCTCTCAAAAAAATGTGAATAGAAAGTCTTCCTCAATACTTGCTCTAAGGCTTTTTAACTTGCTAGATGTTATTATTCAAGAATCCAAAGCGAATGTAATTTTACTCTCTTTTTGTAAATGCTTCAAGACTTTATACAGATGTTGCGCCATATATCCTCGTCTCATATAATGTTGCATGGCAATTTGTTTTCTAGGGCTTGTTCGAAAAAGGACTCTTCTTTTAATATATACATTTGAGCATATAATAGAGAATTACATGTGTGAAATATATACAATACTACAGTCTTCATTATATTGACACAGGAAGTATCGATTACTGTAAATACTTAAAAATATTTCAATTTCTTATCTTCTCTCATCTACAAGTCATTATAATGAAGCTTTGTATAATATCATAAATAAATAACCACCTAAGATGTGGTCATTGTCACATTCTATAAATTTCTGGTCACGAGGAGACATGATTGAATGTTATAATCATCTTATGATTAACAAGGAATTTATTAGCGGTTACCTCATCTGCATCAGTTTTTACAATTTTCATTCCTTCTATACTTTATCAACTCATATTATTTTTCAACCAAGATAACTGTATGCTTTTGGGACCAAACGATTAGCTATTAATTTTAAATTTAAGTTATGGGATTCTCGTTTACATGTTGATGCTAGAAATCAGGCTAAATGTATAGGCACACATATTAATTACTTTACTTTCTCAACAGATATAAGGAGCATTGATAGTGGCAAGTGCATATTATACTCCATTTGAACATGTTTGTGGCAAATGCAATTTGCCAATAGCGCCTTCTGCAATATCAGAGGATACAACGATTGATTGTCTCAAATGCAAAGAAAAATACCATTTCATCTATTCACATCGTCTAAATGGCATCATTAGGAGTGTCAACAATATTGTTTTACAATGTTGTCTCAGAAACATAGCAGTCTTGAAACAACTACTACCTCAAATAACATAAATGTCCTATGAAGATTATCTTAGAAAAAAGCCAGCAACCATTTATATGATGCGCGACTTTCGAGTGCATGGTCAGTTTACTCTCGACGAGGACAATGAAATCGTAAGGCCTAGAACAATGACAAAGAAATAAGGTATTCCTATAATCCAAGCTTAATTTTTCAGCTTTAGTGCATATAAAACCTTATATTCAAATATGAATCTTTTAGCAAGTCTAATGTATTGTGCATAGTTACTTAGAACTGTTTTCTCAATGAAGTTAAGCTTATTTTTCTTGCAACATTAGAGTTTTTAATTTAAATTTCTTGTTATTATTAATCTATGCTATTATAGATTCTTACCGTGTCTTGTCCTTTCTTTGTACAGTTAAGGAGATCAGTGTGCAGTTAAGGAGGTAAAGTTCATCAAAGTCTTGTAGCTTTTTGCAAATAGTATGCCAAAATAAACAACTTAACTCTATCAAACTTAAAATGACTATCATTATCTATACAAGCACTTAAAAGAAACTTTTTCCTGTATCTTGTTGCGAATGATATGGCTAGATGCCAAAGTTTTGTATGTAAATGTTTATGAGCACTCTAATACAAATATCATTTATATAATGTTTTGATGTTCTCTATTTCTATTCTTTGACTAGATGAAATGTTTATGAGAACTATAATACAAATAACATTTATAGGATGTTTTATGTTTTTATGTCTTCTATTTTTGTTCAATCATGAGGATTAATTATATACAAATAGCATTTATACAATGTTTTTATGTCTTCTATTTCTGTTCAATCATGGGGATTAATGATATACAAATAGCATTTATACGATGTTTTATGTTTTTATGTCGAACAAGAATTTTACAGAACCAAAATCAGGTGTATACTTGTCATGTCCCCCTCCCGTCGATCCAATGCAAAGAAGGGAACATGACACTAAAATCTGGGCTTTTACAAAAACTCATCTCATTTCATCAAATTCATGTAAAAAAAATACGTGTGCAGATGTATAATTCAAATAAACACCGCAGAAGCAATATCCACTAAATGCATCTCTATCATCCATTGATCTTCATATAATAGTTAATAATTAAATGACATTGTAGAGTTTAACACACATAAAGAATACGTATCTTCTTTGTGCAATTATCTCAAGCAACTAGATATGTCGCTGCAACGTTCCACCCAACCATAGGTCTCTGCCTAGCCTATATTCTTTCAGCACTCAGAGACCACCCCCGATATGGGCATGATTTCTACAAGGAAACGGAGCCTCTCAAGCTCAACACAGCCCAAACAAACATCACATCTAAGCCAAGCCAGTCTACAACTCGGTTTATCAGGCTAAATCTGAACCCTCTTCATTTTTGGATGGTTGCACTCAAGGTCAAGCAAAAACAATGGATACCCATAACCCATACCCCAACATACTCTATCTACACACAACAAAACACAATCATTGGGCATGAATACACATTTTTAACAATGGGGTTTACAAACAAGATGGCCATGGGTTTTCGAAATCGTGGGCACACCAAAATGAACTGTGGAAAGGGGAATTCGACCACATGGAGAAAAACCAATTTCTCCCAGAGGTTATGAGCATTCCAATGGCCAAAACGGCCTCAATGAAACCCCAAATCAAGCTCCCATCCTCCCAGCGGCTCTGCAACACGAAAATACCCTCTTCCCAGCTAGAAAACAAGGAAAACACAAGAAAAGCATGGAGGAAAAACACCCCAGCTAGCTCAGACTACGTGAGGGAGCAAGGAAATGGTGAATAATGGCTTGGGGAGCAATTTTGTGGCTCTCTTCTTGCCCAAGGAGTCAAAAACATGAATTTCCATGAAGAGTGGCTTTTCCATACCCAAATTTGGGCAGCCATACCTCTCCATTCCCCAAGGCATTAACTACTTAAACCAACTCTTGGGAGAAATGAATGATTGGGTACAAAAGTCAACATAGGCACTTGAGGGTTTTGTGGGTTCTCTTATTGACACTTTGCTTGACTTGATTGGTTCAAGGGTTTGAATATTTCCCTCCCAATTCCTTGTAAAATCATGCCCCCGTCTCTTGTTTCATTGCATAGCTAGTTGTGGGTATTTTATAAAAATGCATATTTACATGACATTTGCAATTCCATTGTGCATGGCTAGCAAGTAAATCATATGCATCACTAAATCGATAGCGGGGCCTTGGCCTTGAACTCCTCACCATGATTTTATAACAATATTACATCATTTACATTTTAATCTAATGGGGTTAAAATCGAGATATTACAATACTTGGGGAGTTCTTTTCATGCTTAATTATGAGTTATTCTCATGCTCAATTTTGTGGAAATAAAAACTAGGTGTACTCACTTTCTAGCTGGTTCAAACCATAAGAATTGGACAATTGATCTATTTAGACTGATCTATTTAGACTAGTAAGAATTGAACATTGATATTTGAGAAAATATATATTTTGCTAGACTCCTCAAATGATAGCTGGTTAAAAGCTAGATGTTGTTGAAAACAACATACAACTATCCAATTTAGACCAAAAACATGAAATTTCTAATTTTATAATAATCAAAATCGTAAATGACTCACACCAAAAAAGTACAATGTTTATATAATCATACTATCCATATTACATTGTCTATATTCTCTTGAAATGTAATTTAGCTATGCCTAAACAAATCAACATGGACTAACTACAACGTAACATTTGTTAAAATATATTCATTTTTAAGTATGAGAAATGAATTTGATATAAATATTGCACTCACTAATTCACTAACAATAACTCACTTATGACACTTCCCCTACACTAAACATTTTCTCTAAACAGCACAAATGTGACATGAGATGCTAATGTTGTAGAAGGTGGATTTGGGCATGAGATGTTTTGTTTTACATATCGCACTCTTTGGAGTTTGACTCATTTACTCACTTATGACACTTTCCCTGTACTAAACATTTCCTTCACCAAGATAATGACATGACAATAAAGTATAACCATTGTTAAAGAATCAGTACACGATCATGCTAATATTCGTTGAAGTTGAATTTGGGCATGACATGTTTTGGTTTATATATCGCACTCTTTGGAGTTTTCCAATTTTGAAACGCCAAATTTATTTTATGCATAGTACTACTCAATACAAAAGCAATGGTGGCCAACTTGTCTCTACCTTTTCTCTGCTAAGCGGTTGTCCGGTTAAATCTTTGAAAATGTTGTCATGACCATCCATTTAGTTATAGAAGGCATTGCCCTTTAAAAATGCGCAGAGATTCTAACCATAAAAGTAACTTTTCGATCAGATTTATCCCATATTGAAATGGAGACAGCTTTTACCAAATGGATGAATCCATTATGATTAGAATATCTTATGAGGTTAGTAAGATGTGGCCATATTCAAATACATTAAACAAATTCAATATTTCTATTAATAATGGTTTTTTTTCTCGAACATTATAATCACATAGAAGAGTGTTTTTTTCCTTTCTCCGTAGTTTAGTGTTTGGAAAATGCCTTTTCTTTTGAAGTTTTCAAATTTGGGTACCAATAATGGCTGTAACATGCGCTTTCCGATGGTCACATCACGTGCATAGACAAAACGATGATATTTTTAGCGATGTCACCATTGAATTTATATTTGTGTGTATTTGGTAACCCAGCAATCCCAAGACAGGAATTGTTCGAAGCTTTACAGGGTTGTTTTTTTTCTCTTTGGAATGGCATTTTAAGTATGATAACCGATGAACACAGTGCATGATGGTTAGAAAGCATGCACAAAGGTCTTTTCACTGTTTTTTTTTCAGCTTTGTGTATGGAGGGATTTGTACGAAGAAAGTTCTCTATGCAAAGACAAGTTGGTGACCCTCCATTATCTCAAAAGTATTCGAGATATAGATATCCCATGAACATTAAAAAATGCGAGCAAGACATATATAACGTCGCATAGCAGATGGCCAAAAGTAGAGCAGGACGACACTTTACCATGGTCAGAGACGCAATGTGTTAAACTATAGGCACTAGGTTTGGACGTTGATGGTGAATATATAAAGGACAAGACTTTTTCTCTTTTTCCTTAATCTTGTCAGTTTTACCTTATAAAAGAAGTAATATCAAAGTCCAAATCGTAACATGACCTAAAAAAAAGGCTAACAATATTTAGCCTATCGCAGGCCATTTAATGCAGCTGCAGCAGGCTTGTTGATTGTTGGATCTCAAGCTGCTTGAGATCCAATGGTCAACAGGCCTACTGCAGCTGCATTAAATGACCCACAGCAAGCTGAATGTTGTTAGCGCAAAAAAAATCACAACCCAACCTTAACTTTTGGGCTAAGTTAATACCAAATTACAACTCGTCAAGATAATATGTGTTCACAGTTGTAATATCATGTGTCAAGTTGGTAAATTAGTTGAGTCAATAGTCCTAAGTTAGTTGAGTTAGTTGTTGACTAAGACATTAGTTGACCCATGGTATTCACTGGCCCATAGTATTAGCCAGTTGTTTTGAGTCTTATGAGAAACTATATATATGTGTGTTTAATAATGAGAAGGCAATGAATATGCCCTTTGTGTTTCCACTCTATGTTCTGTGTCACTGCAAATTTTATCATGGTATCAGAGCTAACGGCCTGATCCTTAAATCTTGTTTTTGGGTAAGCCTTTTCAGAAACTGGAGAGCACACACACACGACTGGAAGTTGCAGCATGGGACGGAGACGACACACTCGAGCCGCATCATTTTTTTTATTACCCACAATCCGGCAAAGTCGCACCACGATCCGGCAAAGTCGCATCCCGATCCGGCGAAGGGTACCTCAAAAAACCCACTGAAAAGATGCTGGTGCACCCTACATGAAGGGAATTTGCGACAGGCGCACCCTTCCTGAAGGAAATTTGCATCGGTGGCACACCTTGCCTGAAGACAAACTGCGACGGCTGACTCACCTTGCTAGAAGGAAAATTGCGATGGTGTGCCTTTACTTATACAAATTTTGTTCGGTGCACCCCGAAAGCGCACTGTGTTTGAAGGAAATTTGCGTCGATCAACTTAACTGTTGTCATAATCCATGGCAAGCCTGAACATGAAGCCGATCTCAGGTCCAATGCTGAACGGCAAGAATTATGAATTCTGGTCTATCAAGATGCAGACCTTTTTACAGCTCAACAAGTATTGGGATATGGTCGAAAAGGAGTTCACAGAACTGACAACAGCTACTCTCGTTACGATGAGGAATGCAAATAAGAAGGCCCTCGACAAAAGCAGAGATCGAAATCTCACTGCGAAGTGGTTGATCCAAAGTTGCATTGAGGAGTCCATTTTTCCACATATCGCTGGAGCTACGACCGCACATCAGGCATGGAATCTCTTCCAATCTATATACAAAGGTACGGATCGAGTCAAAATGGTAAAACTCCAAACCCTTCGACTCCAATTTGAAAGTCTTCAGATGAAGGACACAGAGACTCTTGATCAGTTTATAACTAGGGTTTTTGGGATTGTCACGCAATTTCAAACCTATGGAAAAGCCCTAGAGCAGAAGGGTATTGTTGAAAAGGTACTTAGATGCCTCACTAAGAAATTCTCTATAGTGGTTACAGCCATAGAAGAATCTAAGGATCTTTCGACGTTTACTCTAGAAGAGTTAACAGGGTCCCTTTTGTCTCATGAAGCTAGACTCAGTCAGGAAGACGAGTCTCTATCTCATACATTTAGCACTTAGACTTCTTTCAACAGAGGTCGAGGTAGAGGAGGCAGAGGACGAGGCAGAAGAGGAAGGAGTTCTAATTCCACAAAGGATAGAACTTCCCATGAACACACAAATCACTGCGAGGACAATCATAACCCTCAGAACTAGAGAGGAAGAGGAGGCAAGAGATGAACTAATAAGTCTAATGTCCATTGTAACTCGTGCAAGAAATATGGCCATTATGAATGTGACAGAGAAAATGTCTCAAATGTTGAAGAACATTCATTAGAAGTTATGTTTTTGTCATACCAGGCGACTGAAGAAGAACATCAATTAGGCATGTGATTGCTAGACAGTGGATGTAGCAATCATATGACAGGTAACAAATCATTATTTTCTTATATAGATCCATCTGTTAATTCAAAGATCAAACTAGGTGATCACTATCTCGTTCTAGCTCAAGGAAAAGGTACAGTTCCTATACTTACCAAACAGAATGAGAAGAAGTACATAAATGATGTATTCTATGTTCCAAATCTTAAGGTCAATCTGATCAGTGTGGGTCAACTGATTCAGAATAAGTATGATGTTAGGTTCATTGATTGCTACTGTGATGTCTATGATAAAGCTCCTAGTAGAAGACTCCTAGCCAAAGTAGAAATGACCAAGAATATAATTTTCCCACTCAACCTGAGGAGTGCTATACTGTCACAGTCATATGCTCATACTATATCCAGTCAAGATGAAACCTAGTTGTGGCATTGTAGGTATGGTCATCTGCCCTTCAGAGTCTTTCTCATCTGCAAAAATAATCCATGGTCAAAGGATTACCAGTCATGAATGAACAGTCAAGTTCTTGTGAAGACTGTATTTTAGGGAAACACCAAAGGGACAACTTTCCCACTTCTACAAATAGAGCCAAAGAACACCTTGAACTTGTTCATGCAGACCTATGTGGACCAATGCAAACCCAGTCTCTAGGAGGAAGTCTGTATTTCTTAACATTTATTGATGACTATAGGAGGAAATTCTGGATTTACTTTCTCAGAAATAAGTCAAAATCTTTCTCCATATTCAAAGAGTTCAAAGCATTGACGGAATAGCAGTCAGGTAAACCACTCAAAACACTCAGATCAAACAGTTGCGATGAGTATGTCTCTCATGATTTTGCAGAGTTCTGTAAGCAGCATGGAATCCAGCATCAGTACACCACTAGATACACTCCATAGCATAATGGAGTTGCAGAACGGAAGAATCCAACCATCATGAACATGGCCCATAGTATGTTGTTATACAAGAAGTTATCCGATGATTATTGGGTAGAAGAAGCTACATGTTCAGTATATCTACTGAACAAGTCTCCCACCGTAACTGTCAAAGACAAGATACCTGAAGAAGCATGGAATGTCACTTAGATTAGTGTTTCACATCTCAGGATATTTGGATGTGTTTCTTTCGCACACATACCTGATGAGTTAAGGAAGATATTGGACAATAAGAGTGAAAGGTGTATTTTCACAGGCTATAGTGAACAACAGAAAGCCTATAAACTGTATAATCCTGTCACCAAGAAAGTAGTGGTGATCAGAGATGTCAAATTTATGGAAGATAAATGTTGGACTGATACAATAGATAGACAATCCAGTACCACCAAAACCACTCAGAATGCCCAGACTTGAAGTACATCAGCAACAACAGCAAGAAGGAACACCAGCAGATAGTCCACAATAGAACCAGAGAACCAGAAGCTTAAGGGAGTTATATGAACAAACTCATGTCATTGATGAGTAGCTACAATATGCTCTATTTTCATGTCAGCCAACATGTTTTGAAGAAGCAGCAAAATATCCATAGTGTATCCAAGCAATGAATGAAGATATTGATTCTATTGAGAGGAATTAGACTTGGGATCCAGTTGATCTCCCATCAGATAAAAGTTGCATTGGTGTAAAATGGGTCTATAAGACAAGTTGAATGAAAAACCAAAGATAGAAAAGTACAGGGCAAGGCTTGTTGCAAGAGGTTTTGCTTAGCAATATGGTGTAGACTATGATGAAACCTTTTCTCCAGTAGCAAGGATGGACACCATCAGAGCTGTACTTGCAATAGCAGCTCAAAACTAGTGGCCCGTTTACCAAATGGATGTGAGATATGCCTTTCTGAATAGCATACTTGAAGAAGAAGTCTATGTAGATCAGCCACCTGGTTATGCTGTCAAAGGTCAAGAACACAAGGTGTGTAAGTTGAAAAAGGTCTTGTATGGTCTTAAACAAGCTCCACGAGCTTGGTACAACAGAATTGACACTTATCTCATCAACAATGGGTTCAGCCGAAGCAACAATGAACCTACTATGTATGTCAAAACAGATCAGCAAGGTAACATTTTACTTGTTTGTCTTTATGTTGATGATATGATCTATATTGGAAATTTGTTGCTAGAAGAGTTTAAGACAGTCATGAAAAAGGAGTTTGAGATGATTGATCTTGGTCTTATGAAGTTTTTCCTCGGTATGGAAGTTGATCAAAGTGAAAATGGGATCTTCATCTGTCAGCATAAGTATGCTACTGACATTCTGCAAAGATTCAAAATGGATAAATGTAAACCAGTAGAAACTCCCATTGCTACAGGAACCAAGTTAAGCAAGAATGATGAAGGACCAGCAGTAAATTCTACACTTTACAAAAGATTAGTAGGCATTTTAATGTATTTGACTGCTACTAGACCTGATTTGATGTATTATGTCAGTCTTATTTCTAGATTCATGGAATCTCCCAAAGGCTCTCACTGGAAAGTTGGAAAAACAATAATGAGATATGTTGTAGGTACAATTGATTATGAACTTTGGTACACTCATTCACAGGACTGTACTCTCACAGCGTACACAGATAGTGATTTTGCAAGTAGTATTGATGATAGGAAAAGCACATCCAGTTATGCTTTCCATCTTGGTACCAGTCTTATTTATTGGGCTTCTCAGAAACAACCTATTGTGAGCATGTCTTCAGCAGAAGCATAATATATTGCAGCAACTACGGCAACCTGCCATGCAATTTGGCTCAGAAGGCTCTTAAAGGACATGGGACATACAGAGACAGAACCAGCAACCATCTATTGTGACAACAGTTCTGCTATATAGTTGTCTAAACATAATGTATTTCATAGAAAGAGTAAACACATTGACACTCGCTATCACTTCATACGCGAGTTAGTCAATAATGGAGAAATCAGTTTGATGCTTTGTGGCTCTAAGGAGCAGCTAGCGTATATGTTTACCAAACCTTTGGGTACATATACGTTTGAGTTTCAGAGGAAGCACTTTGGCATTGATAGTGCTGACCACACCATCCCACTTGAGATTAAGGGGGTGTGTTAAGAGTTGTAATCTCATGTGTCAAGTTGGTAAATTAGTTGAGTCAATGGTCCTAAGATAGTTGAGTTAGTTGTTGACTAAGACATTAGTTGACCCATGGTATTCATTGGCCCATAGTATTAGCCAGTTGTTTTGAGTCTTATGAGAAACTATATATATGTGTGTTTAATAATGAGAAGGCAATGAATATGCCCTTTGTGTTTCCGCTCTATGTTCTGTGTCACTGCAAACTATCAATATGTAGCTAGTCAAGATAATATGTATCACAATTCAACTCCCATATTAACACAATGTCATCTAATACTATATTCATAACTAAAAGAATGGCATCTATATGGAACCATGAACAATATGGAGATGATCAAGAATAATTTATGAAAAAAATTCAAAACCCAGCAATTTTTTTGTACAATGCAAGAACAAATTAGAGCCAATTAATTATGTTGATAGGGTTTTATATTTTAGAATTTGGGTTGGAGTAGAATCTATGTTTTTCTTAGATTGCACTGCCATGAGACAAGTGTACTGTAAATATTGATTCTATGGCAGTAATTCGAAATTCGAAAAAAACAATTAAAAAAAACTCATAGCTCATGAATGCATAACTTGTAGTGGATGCATGGATAACAGGGATGCATGGATAACTCATAGTTGATGAATAAATAACAATCATGGATAACTACCAGTTCATAGCAGATAACGTGAAGAAGGCATATGATAATATGTACTGGAAGTTATGCCAATCTTTACCAATTCAAAATAAACAATTATAAAAAAAGAATATAAAAAATAAATAACTAATAACTTATGCATAGATAACTAGTAGTTGATGCATGGAATCATAGCATACAATCCATTTAACTAAAAGAAGTGGGTGATAACAATTAGTTGAACCATAGATAACAAGAAGTACCCATAACTCATAGATAACAACTATCAACTAACAATTAAGTTTTACATTAGGTTTTGGGTTTATTTATAAAAAAAACTAGGTAGGCAAACCAAGAATCCACAAGCACTTCTCTATATATATTTTTGACGCTCTATCCCTAGCTGAGGGGCTTAGGTTCCTGATCGACAAGGCCTACTTGCAATGAAATGAAAGATCATTGCACAAAAATTGCTCTCAAGACCAAAGCCAGGTCCATGGAATCCATAGTGTCTCTGGTTTATGATAGCAAACAGATTAAAATCCATTTGAGGCAGTACAAGGATGGAGAATACAAGCTTAGGTAATTCCTTTCCTCCTATGTGAGTAAATAGTATAATTTATGTTTTAATTTCCCGATTTTAGTTTGTGTTTTTTTCCCAATTTGCTTTTATGCAAATTTCATTCATCAACCCGGATTATTTAGTACAAGGTCAGGCTTGGGGAGTATGTGAGAACTGTGCCCACGATAGGTTTAAATGTAGAGACTGTCAATTTTAAGAACTTGAGCTTTACAATATGGGATGTAGACTATCAAGACAAGATTCGCCATCTATGGAGGCAGTATATAGTGAATGATCAGGTACTAATACCAGTTTTACAGTACGCAATATATGGTGCATGATCAGTTACTAATATCAGTTTTAGTTTTATAATTCCTTAGATTAACAATGTTCTAATTCTTTTGAATTTAATATATATCCCTTTTCTTTGTGGCTGAAATAGCCTTAAATATGGAGAATTAGCAAAAAATTGCAATGTGCTCAATAGCTATGGTTATGTTTATTTGAGATTTAAGGAATGTTGACGTTTGATCTACCTCTAGCACTATGGTTGATTTGTCGTTTATGAAAAAATTACATTCTATTTCCCTAAAATATCCAATATTGTTTTTATCTTAGGATTATACAGAAATGTCATCACGCTTAAGTAACCAACACCATAGATAGCAATTCGAAAGGTCTATGGCACTCATAAGGGGGTTCTATCACATGATTTTTATGAAGGAACAAAATATTTGAGGCTAGGAAAAGTTTGTAAGGTCTATTAAAAAGGGCAAAGAGAGGCATCATCTATGGATTCACAATAAGGTCCCAAACAACAAGACATTTGAGTGGGTGTCTCCATAGGATAACATAGTTAAATTTTCTCTTACGTTGTATATTTTTATGGCACCTATATAATTTCTCCTTAAGTTAACATATGATAGTAATTTGAATCCATAGTTTACCAAGATATGTAATTTTTGTAACTTTTATGTCAATCAGTCTTAAGGAAACTTTGTATCTAATTGAAGCCATAGTTGCGTAATTAGACTTTATTAGCTTTCCGTGTATGGAAATTTCGAACAATTTGAAATTCCCGGAATATTTGATGTAGGTGTAATACAAATAGGGCTTCCTATAACCAAACAATAAATTTTGAAAACCTATTTTAAAAAACAAAATTTTAATTATTTAAACACTATAAAATATAAATAGCATTCAATTTCACTCATTAATTCACTCAAAATTCAATCAAGCATTCCCAACTTATTGAGATTTTATATATATATTTAAAATAGTAATTTGGTTAAATATTTAATGGCTGATATTCGATATTTTATTAAAAATATTATATATGTTTAACTTTATTATATAAGATGTAGACATTTATACATTATATTGGTGTCTATTTGATCATTTAATAAGTATATTAGTACTGGATTTTTTTATTATGTATCGAATCATATTCTGTCCATATCCATCCTCGAATTATGCTACTATGATTGAAGAAATCCTAAGAAGTTCATAATCTTTCATATTAGTTGTCTTGTGCTTGTACATTATTACTAAGTCATATATTCCTCAACATTTTAGTAATTATCGTATCCCAATATGAATGAACATAGTAAGGCCTTGGAACAAACAAACAAAGTACAAACAGTAGAACACAAACAGAAAGGAGAGCTATATCTTATTGAATAAATAAAAACTATTACAAATATATAGTTGTTCAGAATCCTACAAACCAAGATCTGATTAACAACAGAAACGAGGGAAATACGGAAACGGTTTCAACTGTTTCTAATTTAAGTAATTCTTCATTAATATCTAACACTTCCCCTTAATGAAGAAATGGATTTTCTACCACACCTCACTGTTTCCTACTTTCTTCAAAACTCATCTTTCCAAAAGACTTGGTAGAGATGCCAGTCACATTCTTAGTGGTTTTACAATAGATCAATTCTATTTCCTTCTCTTGAATATTTTCTCTTACAAAATCATGTTGAATTTCAATATGCTTGGTTCTAGCATGATAAATTGGGTTGTGTGCCAATTTAATAGAACTTTGATTGTCACATTTGTGAATAGTTGTCTTCATTTGTTTGCTGCCAATATCTTGAAGAATTCTTCTTAACTAAACAACTTCACAAGTAGCATTGCATAGAGCTTTGTATTTAGCTTATGTTGATGATAAAGAAATAGTTGTCTATTTCTTACTACTCCATGACATCACCTTTGTACCTATGTTGAATGCATATCCTAAAGTTGATTTCCTGTCATCAGGATTTCCAGCCCAATCTGAATTAGAGTAACCTATCAACTCAACATCACAATCATCAGTATACATAATACCAAAATTAACAGTTCCTTACAGATATTGAAGGACTTCTTTGCAGCTATCCAGTGTCTTTCAAGTGGTTTAGCCATGAACTGACTAAGGATACTGACAGGATATGCTATGTCTGGTCTGGTAGTGGTAAGTTAGTTTAAACTTCCCACCAACTGACGATACAGAACACCATTTTCCTCTTTAGTTTCATCAAGACAAGATAACTTAACATTCTATTCTAAAGGTGTTGACGCTGCCTTGCTTTCACTCATATTGAATATTTCCATAATATCCCTTGTGTATTTACTTCTAATGACCATTCTTTTGCTACCTTCTCTCCATATTTCCAGACCTAAACAATAATGTATTTCACCAAGATCCTTCATTTCAACTATTTGTGCTAACTGAATTTTAATATCTTCAATAAAATGAGAAGCACTGTGAGTGATAATCAAATCATCAAGATATAGGGATATCAAAGCAAAATTCCATCCTTTCTGACATACAGATTAGGATCATTTTTGCTTTTCACAAAACCTTCATGAGCAAAGAATGAATAAATCTTAATATACCAAGATCTAGGTGCTTGTGTCAAACCATATAAAGATTTCTTGAGTTTACAAACAAGATATTCTTCCCCTTTCTTTATAAATCCTTCAGGATGAACCAAATAAACTTTTTTCTTTTAAATCACCATTCAGAAATGCATATTTAACATCTAACTGATGTACTTTCCAATTGTATTGTGTAGCTAATGCTATCATGACTCTAATTGTATTTACCTTAACTACAGGTGCAAAAGTGTCTTCATAATCAATTCCTTCCTTTTGTGAATACCCTTTTGCAACTAATCTAGCCTTATATTTGTCAATACTTACATATGCATTAAATTTGGTTTTATACAACCATTTGCATCCTATTGGAACTTTGTTTTCAAGCAATTCTGTTAATTCCCAAGTCTCATTCTTCATTATTGATTCATATTCTTCATTCATTGCAGTATTCCAATTTTTATGATTTTTGGCTTGTTCATAAGAAATAATTTCTACAACATTCATTACTTGTGTCATCAATGCATAGTCTTTATACCTATAGGGTATCTTAATTGTTGTTGTTGAATTCCTCAAAGCTTCACCACTTTTTGCACTTTCATTTCTTCTTTTCTGAGGCGTAGAAGTGGTTGGAGTATCTACGTTGCTTTCAACTTGTCGTTGTACCTGTTCCTTTTCCTGTTCCTGTTCATCATCTATATCAATTTTCACATGAACATCATTGTCATAAGGAGTGTGCCAGACATCATACTTACTTATTTCTTCATCTGTAATCTCATGAAAAATGACCTCTTTGCTTACTATAAGCTTATGTGTATTAAGATAAGACAATTTGTATGCCTTATGATCGTCACAATAACCAAGAAATGTGCACTTAACAGATTTGGCATCCAGTTTTCTTCTCTCATCTTTGGGAATATGAGAAAATGCCTTGGAACCAAGTATTCTTAAATGACCAACTTCAGGTTTATAGCCATAAAGAACTTCAAAAGACGTTTTTAAATCTAGAATATTAGTTGGACTTCTATTCTTTAAATAAACAATAGTTTTAATGGCTTTTGCCCAAAAACCATTAGAGATATTTTTACCTTTTAACATGCTACGAGGACATTCCTAATATCCGGTTCTTCCTTTCAGCTACACTATTTTGTTGTGGTGTAGAATGCACTGTGAATTGTTGAATTATCCCATTGTTCTTGCAGTAGCTATCAAAAGCTCCTAAGGTATAATCTCCACCTTGATCAGATCTGAGTATTTTGATGCATTTACCTATCTGTTTTTCCACCATGGTTTTTCATTCTTTAAAATATTCAAATACATCACTATTTTTCCTTATAAACTAAACCCAAGTAAATCTTGATTTCTCATCAACAAATATAAGAAAATACCTTGTACCACCAAGTGATATGGTTTGCATGGGACCACAGACATCAGTATGAATTAATTCAATTATCTCTCTTTGTTTCTTCTCTTTATGCACTGGAAATTCTTCCCTATGTTGCTTACCTAGTGCACAAGCTTCACATTCTATATGCTCATGTTTCAAAATAGGAAGCCCTTCAACCATCAATTTCTTCTGAAGTAGCACTAAGTCATGTTGATTAAGATGTCCATACCTGCGATGCCATAGCTCTTCAGTTGTCATTGTAGTAGATGTCAATGCTTGATGATTGGACTTTGCGACATCAAGCTTATACAATCCTCCAATTCATGTCCCTGTGGCTATGAAATTATAATGATTCTGACTATCCTTCACAAGATAGCTAGACTGCATAAATTCTACATTCATGTTTTGATCATTTATTGTGGAAACATAAATCAAATTTTGTTTTATGCCTACAACATACAACACATCATGAATCTGTTTCTTTTGGCCATTAGGTAAATTCACACATATTACGCCATAACCCTGAATCTTATGAGATCTATCTCCTAAATATATGTGTTTCATCTGTGTTATCGTGATATTCATCAAACCACTCTTTGACACAAGACATATGAGCTAAGGCACCTGAATCTATGAACCATGCATTTTCATCATCAGTTTTTGCAGACAATGCTGCGTCAGAAATAAACAACTTTAAATTCTTAAAACCTTCATGTATAGAGGTGCCAGTTGTCACATAATTTCCATTATGTTTTCTGAACTTCTGTTTGGATTCATTAGCTTTCCTTTTATAACAGTCTTTAGCATAATGACCAAGTTTCACATTGTAAAAAAAACCATCATTTTTCTTATCATGTGAATCAAATTTTGAGTGAGTCATACCATTGTTTCTTGGATGAAACTTGCCTATTTTGTTTCTGTCCCATGTCTTGTCGGGTTGTATGGTTGTTTCCCTTTTTCTACTAACGCCAATTCTGAAGAATCAGAGTCCACCTCAAACAACTTCATTCTTTCTTCTTCTTGTAGAAGAATCCCTGTTAACTCATTAAATGTAGGTGGCATTGCTATACCTCCTAGACTTGAAATAAAGACATGATACTCTATGATTAAACCTTTTAATGTAATAGTTACCATGTCAGTATTTGAAACAGTATCACCAATTGCACTTAACTGATCACATAAATCTTTAATCTGGGAAACATAGCTGGTGATATTCTCATTTGCTTCCATTTTTATGAGCAATAACTTAGTCTTCAGAAACATAATCCTATTTGAGTTTGTAGTTTCATACAAATCTTTCAATATGTCCCAGGTCTCCATGGAAGTTTACAAAATCTCTAATGTGCAGGATTATGTTGTCCTTGATAGACATCTGTAGCAACACTTTTGCCTTTGTTTCTCATTTCTCCTAGTCTATAGCAGTAGCACCTGTGGGTTTGGTCTCATCTCCTTTTACTATAGTCCAGACATTCCATGCTTCAAAAATAGTCAAGATCTTAAATTTCCAGTCAATGTAATTGTCACAGTCAAGCTTGGAAGCTTCGTTTAGATAATTATCTGCAAAGGAATTTGACATTTCTGCAAAAAAATTAAACAACTCAGAAAATACCTCTTCTCAGAAGATACCTCTTTTCCGGCAACTCCGTGGCAGTGGAGTGTATTGATCTCCTTTTCAGGAGTTTCACAAATAGTCATCTCCTTTCTTGCAGTAACGTCTCCACAACTTTCTCTGCGCAGGAGGGGCAGTGCGGGTTGTGGCAGAACCTTGTAGTTGTGTCCTCTCTCGGAGCACAATCTACACTCCTTCACGTCTTCACACAGAGGTTTCTTCATGCAGCAACGTCACAGAGTTCCTCTCTATTACTGGGCAACGTTCTCACAATCAGCAGCAATCTCCCAATATGAATCGCAGCACAGGTGTATACTAATGACTGCACTCGCAGCTCTTCTTCACATTTGATGACTGCGCTCTACACAAAACACTCGCAGCTCTAGGACAACTCAACCTGAGCTCTGATACCAAAACAGAGTACACACAGTAGAACACAACAGAAAGGAGAGCTATATCTTATTGAATAAAGAGAAAACTATTACAAATATATAGCTCTTCAGAATCCTACAAACCAGGATCTGATTAACAATAGAAACTAGGGAAATACGGAAACAGTTTCAACTGTTTCTAATTTAAGTAGATCTTCTCTAATATCTAACACAAACTTCCACCCAATTAAAACCCCAGAATAAAAAGAGTTACTATCAATTAGGAAATTAAAAATTTTGATACTATTTTGGTGATTTGGATTGATTCACCACTAAGCAAACCCTCCATTGAGATTGTTTTCAAGATGCATCTGTGTAAAACCTAAATTTTTTCCAATTTCTGATAAATTTGTAAACGAAAAAGTGTCCATTTAATACAAAATTGGCTACCATATTTTAGAAGTGTGACATAATGCATGATATTATGATATACTACTCTGAGAGATCAAATCTTTGTATTTTTTTAAAGTCTTTGATATATATAAAATAAAAACAAAAACTTTTCATTAAAATATATTTATTTTCAAATATGAGAAATGAATTTGATATAAATATTGTACTCGCTAATTCCCTAACCGTAACTCACTTATGACACTTCCCTAGAGTAAACATTTTATCTTAAGCGGTTGTCAAGTTAAATCTCTGAAAATGTTGTCATGATTATCCATTAAGTCATTTTCATGATCATCTATTAAGTTTTTTTTTTTTTTAATCAGAAAAACTGCATCTGTACGAACAGAGCTAGAGCTAGAGCTAAGCTAAAGTACAACACTGAATCCAATGGTAACAGAAAACCTGGGCCAGGGATGACCATCCATTAAGTTATAAAAGACATTGCCCAGAGATTCTAATCATAAAAGTAACTTTTTCGGTTAGATTTATCCCATATTGAAACGGAGACAGCTATTACCAAATGGATCAATCCATCATGATTAAAATATCTTACAAGGTTAGTAAGATGTGGCCATATTCAAATACATTAAACAAATTCAATATTTCTATTAATAATGGTTTATTTTTGTCAAAAAAATATAATCACATACAAGAATGTTTTTTTCCTTTCTCTGTATTTTAGTGTTTGGAAAATGCCTTTTCTTCTGAATTTTCAAACTTGGGTACCAATAATGGCTGCCAACATGCGCTTTCCCATCGTCACATCACGTGCCTAGACAATACCATGATATTTTAAGGGATGCCAGCATTCAATATTTTAAGGGAATCTCCCAAAGGCTCTCACTAGAAAGTTGTAAAAACAACAATGAGATATGTTGTAGGTACAATTGATTATGAACTTTGGTACACTCATTCATAGGACTGTACTCTCACAGGGTACACAGATAGTGATTTTGCAGGTAGTATTGATGATAGGAAAAGCACATCCGGTTATGCTTTCCATCTTGGTACCAATCATATTTATTGGGCTTCTCAGAAACAACCTACTGTGAGCATGTCTTCAACAGAAGCATAATATATTGCAGCAACTACAGCAACCTGCCATGCAGTTTGGCTCAAAACGCTCTTGAAGGACATGGGACATACAGAAGCAGAACCACCAACCATCTATTGTGACAACAGTTCTGCTATACAGTTGTCTAAACATAATGTATTTCATAGAAAGAGTAAACACATTGACACTCGCTATCACTTCATACATGAGTTAGTCAATAATGGAGAAATCAGTTTGATGTTTTGTGGCTCTAAGGAGCAGCTAGCTTATATGTTTATCAAACCTTTGGGTACATCTGCGTTTGAGTTTCAGAGGAAGCACTTAGGCATTGATAGTGCTGACCACACCATCCCACTTGGGATTAAGGGGGTGTGTTAAGAGTTGTAATCTCATGTGCCAAGTTGCTAAATTAGTTGAGTCAATGGTCCTAAGATAGTTGAGTTGGCCCATAGTATTTGCCAGTTGTTTTGAGTCTTATGAGAAACTATATATGTGTGTGTTTAATAATGAGGAGGCAATGAATATGCCCTTTGTGTTTCCGCTCTATGTTCTGTGTCACTACAAACTATCAATATGTAGCTAGTCAAGATAATATGTATCACAATTCAACTCCCATACTAACACAATGTCATCTAATACTATATTCGGAACTAAAAGAATGGCATCTATATGGAACCATGAACGACATGGAGATGATCAAGAATAATTTATGAAAAAAATTCAAAACCCAACGATTTTTTTGCACAATGCAAGAACAAATTAGAGCCAATTAATTATGTTGATAGGGGTTTATATTTTAGAATTTGGGTTGGAGTACAATCTATGTTTTTCTTAGATTGCACTACCATGAGACAAGTGTACTGTAAATATTGATTCTATGACAGTAATTCGAAATTCGAAAAAAACAATTAAAAAAAACTCGTAGCTCATGAATGCATAACTTGTAGTGGATGCATGGATAATAGGGATGCATAGATAACTCATACTTGATGAATAAATAACAATCATGGATAACTACCAGTTCATAGCAGATAACGTGAAGAAGGCATATGATAATATGTACTGGAAGTTATGCCAATCTTTACCAATTCAAAATAAACAATTATAAAAAAAAAAGAATATAAAAAATAAATAACTAATAACTTATGCATAGATAACTAGTAGCTGATGCATGGAATCATAGCATACAATCCATTTAACTAAAAGAAGTGGGTGATAACAATTAGTTGAACCATAGATAACAAGAAGTACCCATAACTCATTGATAACAACTATCAACTAACAATTAAGTTTTACATTAGGTTTTGGGTTTATTTATAAAAAAAAACTAGGCAGGCAAACCAAAAATCCACAAGCACCTCTCAATATATATTTTTGACGCTCTATCCCTAGCTGAGGGGCTTAGGTTCCTGATCGACAAGGCCTATTCGCAATGAAATGGAAGATCATTGCACAAAAATTGCTCTCAAGACCAAAGCGAGGTCCATGGAATCCATAGTGTCTCTAGTTTATGATAGCAAACAGATTAAAATCCATTCGAGGCAGTACAAGGATGGAGAATACAAGCTTAGGTAATTCCTTTCCTCCTGTGTGAGTAAATAGTATAATTTATGTTTTAATTTCCCGATTTTAATTTGTGTTTTTTTACCAATTTGCCTTTATGCAAATTTCATTCATCAACCCGGATTATTTAGTACAAGGTCAGGCTTGGGGAGTATGTGAGAACTGTGCCCACGATAGGTTTAAATGTAGAGACTGTCAATTTTAAGAACTTCAGCTTTACAATATGGGATGTAGACTATCAAGACAAGATTCGCCATCTATGGAGGCAGTATATAGTGAACGATCAGGTACTAATACCAGTTTTATAGTAAGCAATATACGGTGCATGATCAGTTACTAATATTAGTTTTAGTTTTATAATTCCTTAGATTAATAATGTTCTAATTCTTTTGAATTTAATATATATCCCTTTTCTTTGTGGCTGAAATAGCCTTAAATATGGGGAATTAGCAAAAAATTGCAATGTGCTCAATAGCTATGGTTATGTTTATTTGAGATTTAAGGAATGTTGACGTTTGATCTACCTCTAGCACTATGGTTGACTTGACGTTAATGAAAAAATTACATTCTATTTACCTAAAATATCCAATATTGTTTTTATCTTAGGATTATACAGAAATGTCATCACGCTTAAGTAACCAACACCATAGATAGCAATTCGAAAGGTCTATGGACACTCATAAGGGGGTTCTATCACATGATTTTGATGAAGGAACAAAAGATTTGAGGGTAGGAAAAGTTTGTAAGGTCTATTAAAAAGGGCAAAGAGAGGCATCATCTATGGATTCACAATAAGGTCCCAAACAACAAGACATTTGAGTGGGTGTCTCCGTAGGATAACATAGTTAAATTTTCTCTTACGTTGTATATTTTTATGGCACCTATATAATTTCTCCTTAAGTTAACATATGATAGTAATTTGAATCCATAGTTTACCAAGATATGTAATTTTTGTAACTTTTATGTCAATCAGTTTTAAGGAAACTTTGTATCTAATTGAAGCCATAGTAGCGTAATTAGACTTTATTGGCTTTTTGTGTATGGAAATTTCGAACAATTTGAAATTCCTGGAATATTTGATGTAGGTGTAATACAAATAGGGCTTTCTATAACCAAACAATAAATTTTGAAAACCTATTTAAAAAAAAAATAAAAATTATTTAAACACTATAAAATATAAATAGCATTCAATTTCACTCATTAATTCACTCAAAATTCATTCAAGCATTCCCAACTTGTTGAGATTTTATATATATATCTAAAATAGTAATTTGGTTAAATATTTAATGGCTGATATTCGATATTTTATTAAAAATATTATATATGTTTAACTTTATTATATAAGATGTAGACATTTATACATTATATTGGTGTATATTTGATCATATAAGAAGTGTATTAGTACTGGATTTTTTTGTTATGTATCGAATCATATTCTATCCATATCTGTACTCGAATTATGCTACTATGATTGAAGCAATCCTAAGAAGTTCATAATCTTTCATATTAGTTGTCTTGTGCTTGTACATTATTACTAAGTCATATATTCCTCAACGTTTTAGTAATTATTGTATCCCAATATGAATGCACATAGTAAGGCCTTGGAACAAACAAACAAAGTACAAACAGTAGAACACAAATAGAAAGGAGAGATATATCTTATTGAATAAATAAAAACTATTACAAATATATAGTTGTTCAGAATCCTACAAACCAAGATCTGATTAACAACAAAAATGAGGGAAATACGGAAATGGTTTCAACTGTTTCTAATTTAAGTAACTCTTCATTAATATCTAACACTTCCCCTTAATGAAGAAATGGATTTTCTACCACACCTAACTGTTTCGTACTTTCTTCAAAACTCATCTTTCCAAGAGACTTGGTAGAGATGTCAGTCACATTCTTAGTGGTTTTACAGTAGATCAATTCTATTTCCTTCTCTTGAATCTTTTCTCTTACAAAATGATGTTGAATTTCAATATGCTTGGTTCTGGCATGATAAATTGGGTTGTGTGCCAATTTAATAGAATTTTGATTGTCACATTTGAGAATAATTGTCTTCATTTGTTTGTTGTCTATGTCTTGAAGAATTCTTCTTAACCAAACAGCTTCACAAGTAGCATTGCATAGAGCTTTGTATTTAGCTTATGTTGATGATAAAGAAACAGTTGTCTATTTCTTACTACTCCATGACATCACCTTTGTACCTATGTTGAATGCATATCCTAAAGTTGATTTCCTATCATCAGGATTTCCATCCCAATCTGAATCAGAGTAACCAACATCACAATCATCGGTATACATAATACCAAAATTAACAGTTCCTTACAGATATTGAAGGACTTCTTTGCAGTTATCCAGTGTCTTTCAAGTGGTTTAGCCATGAACTGACTAAGGATGCTGACAAGATATGCTATGTTTGGTCTGGTAGTGGTAAGATAGTTTAAACTTCCCACCAATTGGCGATACAGAAAACCATTTTCCTCTTTAGTTTCATCAAGACTAGATAACTTAACATTCTATTCTAAAGGTGTTGACGATGCCTTGCTTTCACTCATATTGAATATTTCCATAATATCCCTTGTGTATTTACTTCTAGTGACCATTGTTTTGCTACCTTCTCTCCATATTTCCAGACCTAAACAATAATGTATTTTACCAAGATCCTTCATTTCAACTATTTGTGCTAACTGAATTTTAATATCTTCAATAAAATGAGAAGCACTACGAGTTATAATCAAATCATCAAGATATAGGGATATCAAAGAAAAATTCCATCCTTTTTGACATACAGATTAGGATCATTTTTGCTTTTCACAAAACCTTTATGAGAAAAGAATGAATCAATCTTAATATACCAAGATCTAGGTGCTTGTGTCAAACCATATAATGATTTCTTGAGTTTACAGACAAGATCTTCTTCCCCTTTCTTTATAAATCCTTCAGGATGAACCAAATAAACTTTTTCTTTTAAATCACCATTCAGAAATGCAGATTTAACATCTAACTGATGTACTTAACTTAGCTACAGGTGCAAAAGTGTCTTCATAATCAATTCCTTCCTTTTGTGAATACCCTTTTGCAACTAATTTGGCCTTATATTTTTCAATACTTCCATATGCATTAAATTTGGTTTTATACAACCATTTGCATCCTATTGGAACTTTGTTTTCAGGCAGTTCTTTTAATTCCCAAGTCTCATTCTTCATTATTGATTCATATTCTTCATTCATTGCAGTATTCCAGTTCTTATGATTTTTGGCTTGTTCATAAGAAATAAGTTCTACAACATTCATTACTTGTGTCATCAATGCATAGTCTTTATACCTATAGGGTATCTTAATTGTTCTTGTTGAATTCCTTAGAGCTTCACCACTTTCTGCACTTTCATTTCTTCTTTTCTGAGGCGTAGGATTGGTTGGAGTATCTACATTGCTTTCACCTTGTTGTTGTACCTATTCCTTTTCCTGTTCCTATTCATCATCTATATCAATTTTCACATGAACATCATTGTCATAAAGAGTGTGCCAGACATCATACTGACTTATTTCTTCATCTGTAGTCTCATGAAAAATGACATCTCTGCTTACTATAAGCTTATGTGTATTAAGATCAGATAATTTGTATGCCTTATGATCATCACAATAACCAAGAAATGTACACTTAACAGATTTGGAATCTAGTTTTCTTCTCTCATCTTTGGGAATATGAGCAAATGCCTTGGAACCAAATATTCTTAAATGACCAACTTCAGGTTTATAGCCATAAAGAACTTCAAAAAGTGTTTTTAAATCTAGAATATTAGTTGGACTTCTATTCTTTAAATAAACAATAGTTTTAATGGCTTCTGCCAAAAACCATTAGAGATATTTTTACCTTTTAACATGCTGCAATAACATTCCACTAATATCCTGTTCTTCCTTTCAGCTACATTGTTTTGTTGTGGTGTAGAAGGAACTGTGAATTGTTGAATGATCCCATTGTTCTTGCAGTAGCTATCAAAAGCTCCTTAGGTATAATCTCCACCTTGATCAGATCTGAGTATTTCGATGCATTTACCTGTCTGTTTTTCCACCATAGTTTTTAATTCTTTAAAATATTCAAATACATCACTCTTTTTCCTTACAAAATAAACCCAAGTAAATCTTGATTTGTCATCAACAAATATAAGAAAATACCTTGTACCACCAAGTGATATGGTTTGCATGGGACCACAGACATCAATATGAATTAATTCAATTATCTCTCTCTGTTTCTTCTCTTTATGCACTGGAAATTCTTCCCTATGCTGCTTACCTAGTGCACAAGCTTCACATTCTATATGCTCATGTTTCAAAATAGGAAGCCCTTCAACCATCAATTTCTTCTAAAGTAGCACTAAGTCATGTTGATTAAGATGTCCATACCTGCGATGCCATAGCTCTTCAGTTGTCATTGTAGTAGAGGTCAATGCTTGATGATTGGACTTTGTGACATCAAGCTTATACAGTCCTCCAATTCATGTCCCTATGGCTATGACATTATAATGATTCTGACTATCCTTCACAAGACAGCTAGACTGCATAAATTCTACATTCATATTTTGATCAGTTATTGTGGAAACATAAATCAAATTCTATTGTATGCCTACAAAATACAGCACATCATGAATCTGTTTCTTTTGGCCATTAGGTAAATTCACACATATTACGCCATAACCCTGAATCTTATGAGATCTATCTCCTAAATATATGTTTTTCATTTGTGCTATCATGATATTCATCAAACCACTCTTTGACACAAGACATATGACCTAAGGCACTTGAATCTATGAACCATGCATTTTCATCATCATTTTTTGCAGACAATGCAGCGTCAGAAATAAAAAAATTTAAATTCTTAAAACCTTCATTGATAGAGGTGTCAGTTGTCACATAATTTCCATTATGTTTTCTGAACTTCTGTTTGGATTCATTACCTTTCCTTTTATAACAGTCTTTAGCATAATGACAAGGTTTCCCATAGTAAAATAAACCACCATTTTTCTTATCATGTGAATCAAATTTTGAGTGAGTCATACCACTGCTTCTTGGATGAAACTTGCTTGTTCTATTTCTGTCCCATGTCTTGCCGGGTTGTATGGTTGTTTCCCTTTTTCTACTAATGCCAATCCTGAAGAATGAGAGTCCACCTCAAACAACTTCATTCTTTCTTCTTCTTGTAGAAGAATCCCTGTTAACTCATTAAATGTAGGTGGCATTGCTCTACCTCCTAGACTTGAAATAAAGACATGATAATCTATGATTAAACCTTTTAATGTAATAGTTACCATGTCAGTATTTGAAACAGTATCACCAATTGCACTTAACTGATCACATAAATCTTTAATCTGGGAAACATAGCTGGTGATATTCTCATTTGCTTCCATTTTTATGAACAATAACTTAGTCTTCAGAAACATAATCCTATTTGAGTTTGTAGTTTCATACAAACCTTTCAATATGTCCTAGGTCTCCATGGAAGTTTTACAATCTCTAATGTGCGGGATTATGCTGTCCTTGATAGACATCCATAACAACACTTTTTCCTTCATTTCTCATTTCTCCCATTCTACAGCAGTAGCACCTGTGGGTTTGGTCTCATCTCCTTTTACTATAGTCTAGACATTCCATGCTTCAAAAATAGTCAAGATCTTAAAATTCCAGTCAATGTAATTGTCACCGTCAAGCTTGGAAGCTTCGTTTAGATAATTATCTGCAAAGGAATTTGACATTTCTGCAAAAAACTTAAACAACTCAGAAAATAACTCTTTTCCGGCGACTCCGTGTCAGTGGAGTGTATTGATCTCCTTTTCAGGAGTTTCACAAACAGTCAGCTCCTTTCTTGCAGCAACTTCTCCACGACTTTCTCTGCGCAGGAGGGGCAGTGCGGGTTGTGGCAGAACCTTGTAGTTGCGTCCTCTCTTGGAGCATGATCTGCACTCCTTCACGTCTTCACGCAGCAATGTCACATAGTTCCTCTCTATTACTGGGCAGCATTCTCACAATCAACAACGATCTCCCAATATGAATCGTAGCATAGGTGGTGTATACTAATGACTGCACTCGCAGCTCTTCTTCACATTTGATGACTGCGCTCTACACAAAACACTCGCAGCTCCAAGACAACTCAACCTGAGCTCTGATACCAAAACAGAGTACACACAGTAGAACACAACATAAAGGAGAGCTATATCTTATTGAATAAAGAGAAAACTACTACAAATATATAGTTGTTCAGAATCCTACAAACCAGGATCTGATTAACAACAGAAACTAGGGAAATACAGAAACGGTTTCAACTGTTTCTAATTTAAGTAGATCTTCATTAATGTCTAACACAAACTTCCACCCAATTAAAATCCGAGAATAAAAAGACTTACTATCAATTAGGAAATTAAAAATTTTGATACTATTTTGGTGATTTGGATTGACTCACCACTAAGCAAACCCTCCATTGAGATTGTTTTCAAGATGCATCTTTGTAAAACCTAAATTTTTTCCAATTTCTGATAAATTTGTAAACGAAAAAGTGTCCATTTACTACAAAATTGGCTACCATATTTTAGAGGTGTGACATAATGTATGATATTATGATATACTACTGTGAGAGATCAAATCTTTGTATTTTTTGAAAGTCTTTGATATATATAAAATAAAAACAAAAACTTTTCATTAAAATATATTTATTTTCAAATATGAGAAATGAATTTGATATAAATATTGTACTCGCTAATTCCCTAACCGTAACTCACTTATGACACTTCCCTACAGTAAACATTTTATCTTAAGCGGTTGTCAAGTTAAATCTTTGAAAATGTTGTCATGATTATCCATTAAGTCATTTTCATGATCATCTATTAAGTTTTTTTTTTTTTTAATCAGAAAAACTGCATCTCTACGAACAGAGCTAGAGCTAGAGCTAAGCTAAAGTACAACACTGAATCCAGTGGTAACAGAAAACCTGGGCCAGGGATGACCATCCATTAAGTTATAAAAGACATTGCCAAGAGATTCTAATCATAAAAGTAACTTTTTCGGTTAGATTTATCCCATATTGAAACGGAGACAGCTATTACCAAATCGATGAATCCATTATGATTAAAATATCTTACAAGGTTAGTAAGATGTGGCCATATTCAAATACATTAAACAAATTCAATATTTCTATTAATAATGGTTTATTTTTGTCAAAAAAATATAATCACATACAAGAATGCTTTTTTCCTTTCTCTGTATTTTAGTGTTTGGAAAATGCCTCTTCTTTTGAAAAAGATTCATTGCATTATTGGGTGTCATAATTTATTGTCAACCTTAACTTTTGACCTAAGTTAATACAAATTACAAATTACACGTTGATGTTGTATATTTATAGGACAAGCAGTCTCCGGAAAAAGATTCATCGCATTATTGGGTCTCATAATTTATTGTCAACCTTAACTTTTGACCTAAGTTAATACAAATTAAAGTTAATAATTTTTTTTTAAAAAAAGCACTGTCCAAATTTATAAATTTGTAAAATTTGAACCATACTCTTGGCAAACAAATAGCCTTACACATAGTTTTCATATATTTTCTTCCCATATTGACAGAAATCTTAAAAAATAAACATTATTATCCAAAAAAACAAATTCAGTTCTCAACTCTGATTCTAGAAACTGCATGTAGATAAATCTCCTAATCAAGTGTAACCAATAATTGCTACAGTTGAGCTCAGGAGGTATGTGTTCAAATTACAGCCAATCAAGATAATATGATAATATGTATAGCAATTCAACACCCATACTAAAACAATATGAACTAAAACGACGGCATCTAATACTATATATGGAAGCATATAGAGACAGGGGATATTCAAGAATATTTTATGAAAAAAATTCAAAACCTAGCGTTATTTTTGCAAAATGCAAGAACAAATTACAGCCAATTAATATAAATATGTGACAATCATTTTAAATTTTTATAAACTTATCAATTGTCACCATCATTTAAGTACGGTAATCTTATCAATTGTTAAATTGTTTTGCTTTCACTAAAGGATTGTATTAATTTTACATGATTAAAGTTGGACTTGTTTTTAAATTTGTAATCCATGGATTAAACTTCCAACTGTTTTGTGAAGGATGGTTCTTTTGGAACGATACAACCTTTCCCAATCTTTGATTTTGTCAATAAACGGTATTTGATTTTTTTTTAAGATGTGTTTTCAAAGGAATATATTCAAATAAAAATAATAATGAGTCCATGTACTATTAAAACTTTAATTTCATACTTCCAATTATGTGTTAAATTTTAACAATGCAAATCTAAGCCGATATGTACATAATTTGAAAAAATTCTTAGAAAACCCTAATACTAAACAATATCAAGAATATACATAAATCAAGAATATACATGGTTTACAAACAGTGGTTACAAAACTCTAATATGATATGATGAAGGAAAAAGAATTTGCAATATAAAAAATTAAACAATATGAAGAATATACATAGTTTAGAAAATGCTCCTACAAAACCATGATAGGATAGAAAATGAATTTGTAAAATATAAATGATAAACTATATTTTGAAAATATTTTTCTAATTTAAAAAAAAAAATTCAACAAACAATAAAAATCAAAATAATTTAATATTTAAATTTTTTATAAAAACGTCAAAATATTTTTCTTAAATTATTCAGCAAACAATAAAAAATCAAAATAGTTTCATATTTAAATTTTTTATAAAAGACCACATATTATTGATTAAAAAATTATTTAACAAACATTAAAATGCTAATTTATCAAAACTATAATAAAGCAAACAAAATATTTAGAATAATTTTAATTCAAAAATAAAATATTTTCACTTAAATGTGAAATATGTAATAAGTTTTTTTAAATAATAAAATTTCGTTAAATGACATCTCAAGTCAATTTATTTAATTTGAAGCATACCATATATTTATACCGAACTTCGATTTTATTATTCATTATCTTTCACTCTTAACTACGGGCTTTTTCTCTATTAATCGTAGTTTTTGCGGTTATAAGTCCCTTCACTGCTACCACAAATTATATTTTGCTATTTACACTTTGGCTCTGGTTCTATAGTAAATTAAAATTGATGCAATTTACCTCTATTTTTCAATTTTCCCACAACTGGCTTTTTTTAGCTTATATGCAATAGGCTACATATAAACCAGCAATAGAATCACCGAGAGCGAAATCTAGCGCATAAACATAGTGGGCAGGGGACAACATTGATGACAACTTTCTATTACAGTCATGAACAGACAATTTAAATCCTACACATATATCTCTTCTTAGACAGTGATAATCAACCTATACCCTTGAGTCCTCGAAATCAACCGCAACTAACTACACATCGATTTCTATAGGAGGGCACAGCGGACAGTCGGGGGGGAATTACCAAAACAAAAATACACACAGAAAAATAAACAAGTAGAGGACACCGTGAGAGAGTGGCGCAAGTGCCAGTCCCGACAAGGGGCCTCTTGCTTAACAATACACACAACACACACAATGATCACACAGACTGGGTACGAACTGGATGCCAGAAGCTAGCTTCTATTACTTCTACCAAATTACAATGTTACAATAAGCAATGTAAACAACTAAACTAGTCGGCCTTAGTCTATTACAATATACATAAGTAAAATGGTGTGTTCTCTCTTTGTGCGATCTTCTCCCTCTCTTGGTTCTCTGTTGAACAATGAGTAATGGATCGGATCTATTCCCCCCCCCTAACTGGAACTGTCTTCCTCTGTTCGTGCACACTGGTTTTCTACTCTAGTCTGTTGCTGCTCTTCTTGAGGTCTACTCTGTTCCTTGAGACACTCATCCTCTGTCCACCGATTCCTCCAGATCCTGCAGACCTCCAGTTGTCAGCGCCCTCTGGACGTGCTACACAACCTCTTCTTGTGGTGACATCTGTCATAATCCCAACCACCTTCATAACTGCTCATCACTTCCTTACCAACCACAAATGGCTACCAAGTACGCCCCCTTAACTTATGTACTTCTATGGCTCCGCTACAGTTGTTAGCCCATCTCCTGCGTCGATTATACTGCACTTTGTCATCCTTCGACTTCACTTGTTGGCTTTGCTTAGGTTTTACGGCTTGCCAGTCCTCCCCTTCCTCCACGCTGGGCTTCCGCCGCAACTCGTTGGTTTTGTGATTCGACAACATGTTGACCTTCGATGCTTCCGCACTGCACCTATCATCTGTCGACTTTAGACATGTCGACTCTCAACCTTCCGCTCCCGTCGACCACCTATCAACAACTTTTGCTTGACTACTTGGCTTCAATAGCCAATCTTCCTTTCACACCAGTGGTCGTCGGTGATCCCCCTAGGCGAAATCCTCTATCGATCAACTTCGACTGTTTGTCCTAGGCCCCGATGCTCTTGCATCAGACTCCCCAGGCGAAAAAGAAATCGACTACTCCGTTAGTCTCCTACATTCTTCTTCAGAAATCCATGCCGCCTACTACAAATCATCATCTCTCCATCGGACTAAGTAATCTTTCTTTTACGAACTTCGCATTCGTCCGACTTCGCATTCCTCTAACACTTCGGCGATTTCCTCTTTGTGTCGATCTGGAATCTAACTTGTGCATTTGATGTTCAACACTTCCGCACAACTGCTGGTTGAACCTTCTTCAAACTTGTGCAGATCTAAGACATTGAATGTAGGTGATATGTTCAACTCTTTCGGTAGCTCCAACAAATAAGCATTGTCCGAAATCTTCTTCAGAATCTTACACGGTCCAATCTTCTTCAACTTCAACTTGTTATAAGTTCCTGTAAAAAATATCTCTTCCTCAAGTGCGCATAGACTAAGTCTCCTTCGCTGAATGACTGTAGCCTCTTCTTCCTATCAGCTCTAAACGTGTATGTCGCATTGCTCTTTTCAATGCGCTTTCGTACATCTTCATGCACTTGTTTCATATGCTCTGCGAATGATTTTGCATCCGCACTTTTCCTGATCTTTGTCGGTATCTCAACCAAATCAACCACTCCATCTGGGATTCATCCTTGAACAATATGGAATGGGATCAAACCTAGCGACCGATTCACAAATTTGTTATACGCGAATTCTGCTTGCGCCAACACGTTCTCCCACTGCTTGGGTTTGTCTGTCGTCAAACACCTCATAAGGTTTCCCAAACATCTGTTCACCACCTCGGTCTATCCATCTGTCTGCGGATGATATGCCGAGCTAAACTACAACTCCATGTCTGGTTTCTTCCATAAGGTTCTCTAAAAATGACCCATAAACTTGGTATCTCTATCTAATGTTATACTGTTCAAAAACCCATGCAATCTGACTATCTCCTTGAAGAATAGTACAACGATTCTTTTGGCATCACTTGTCTTCCGACACAAAATAAAGTGTGCCATCTTCGAAAATATGTCAACTACAACAAAGATTGAGTCGCTTCCCTGCTGCATCTTCACAAATCCTAGCGCAAAATCCAAGCTTAGGTGCTCCCATGGGGTATTCGGCACTGGTAATGGTGTATACAACCCCGTATTTTGACCTATTCCCTTTTCCAACTGGCAAAATGGACAGTGTCGTACCCATTTTCTGACATCTGTCGTCATTCCTGGGCAATAAAACTTTTCTTTGACTAACGCCTTGGTCTTTTCGATGCCAAAATGACCTGCTAATCCGCCACTATGAAGCTCTTGGATTATGTTCTCTCTTACGGATCCTCTGGGAATACAAAACTATTGTCCCCTGAATAGGTATCCCTCTTGGATAAAATAATCCAAGTATGGTGTTCTTTTGGCACTCCATGGTTCACAACTAGCTTTCCATGCCTTTGCAAAATCCTCTTCAGTCTCATACTCTGTCTTCACCGAATCTATTCCTATCGCCTGAACTGTCATTGAGTTCAACAATGCAATTCTTCGACTCAGCGCGTTGGCAACTTTGTTCGACTTTCCCGATTTATGTCGCAATATGAAGGTATATCCTTGTAGGAATTCAACCCACTTCATGTGCCGCTGATTCAAATTCGACTGAGTGTTCAAGTACCTCAGTGCTTGGTGATCTTTGTACAACACAAATTCCTTGGGAAACAAAAAATTCCTCCACTTCTTCAATGCTTGGACAATAGCATAGAACTCTTGGTCGTAGATCGAATATTTCCGCTTCGCATCATCCAACTTCTAGCTGAAGAATGGAATTGGTTGGCGCTCCTAGCTCAATACTGCTCCAATTTCCATTCCACTCACGTCACAATCAACTTGGAAAACTTTGTCTATGGGAGCGCTAACACTGCGTTGTTCGTCACTTTCTGCTTCAATTTGTCGAAAGATATTTGGGTAGCTTCTGTCCACTTAAACTCCCCTTTCTTCATGCACTCTGTCAAAGGTGCACATATCCAACTGAATCCTTTGATGAAATTTATGTAGAAACTAGCAATTCCATCGAAACTTCACACTCCAGTCGCACTTTTCGGTTCTGGCCACTCCAATATATCCTTCACATTCTACGGTTCCATCATCAACCCCTTACCCGAGATTACAAATCCCAAGTACACCAGCTCGTTCATCATCAAGAATCATTTCTACAGGTTCACCATCAGCTTTTCTTCCTATAGCTTTCGCAACACTTGTTGAATGTGCTCCAAATGTTCAACCTTGGTTCGACTGAATATCAAAATGTCGTCGAGGTACACTACAATGAAATTTCCCAAGAATGGCTTCAGTACTTCATTCATAAACTGCATGAATGTACTGGGTGCATTAGTCAATCCGAATGGCATGACTAACCACTCATACAGTGCTTCCTTCATCTTAAAGGTTGTTTTCCATTCATCTCCTTCTCTAACCCGAATCTGGTGATAATCACTTTTCAGGTCGATCTTGGTTCAAAGTATCTCGCTACACTCAAATAATCCATCAAGTCATCCATCCTAGGAAATGGAAAGATGTACTTGATCGTGATCTTGTTGATCACTCTGGAGTCTGTACACATCCTCCATTCTTCACTCTTCCTTGGTGCTAGTACTGTTGGTACCGCACATAGGCTCAGAATCTCTCTAATCAATCCTCTGCCCAACAACTCCTGGACTTTTTGATTGAGCTCGTGACCCTCTTCCTGAGTCATTCTATGTGGTGAAGTTTTTTGGAAAACTCAATTTTGGAATCCATTCAATCTGATGGGATTTGATTCTCATCGACGGCAATCCCATTGGCACTTCATCAACTACTATGCTCCTGAACTTGTCGAGTATTTCTTTGACTTCGACCGGAATTATCTCCATTGTCGACCCCTCAACACATGGTCCTTTTGGAATGATGGTGAAACATTCCAACTTTTTCTCCTCCTCCACGAGGAATTCCTTCGCTAAGCACATCAGCACTCACTTCTCCCAATGGTTGCTCTCACCCTGCTTGCAGTCGACATGGTCCTCTTGCTTCGGCATCAGAGTCCGCCGCGTGCCATTTTTCCACACTATGACTATGTTGGCTCAACTGTCATAGATCTCTTTCGATCATATTTCCATGGTCTCCCTAACAATAGATTACATGTGTCCATTAGGTATACATTGCACAGTAATACTGTCTTCAAGTTTTCCAATCTTAAAGTTTATCAGGAACTGTCTAGTTACCTTGACATGATGTCCTTTATCCAACCACGATATCTTGTATGGGTGTGGGTTTTCCTGACATCTCAAACCCAACTTGTTTATGAATTCTGTCGACACAAGATTCTTTATACTTCCACCATCGACTATGGTCTTGCAATACCACTCACCAATCAAAACTCTGGTTCGAAAGATAACCTTTCGTTGGGCCGACTGCTTCTTGTCGCATTGGTGGTCCTGAACCAATGTTCTTCTATCCATCATGGTTCGACCTTTTCTTCCACCATCTTCACTGTTGTCGGATGTCGAATCCACCCTCTCGTCAACTTGCTCATCCTTTCGACGTCTGGGTTTCGACTCCTCTGCAGCATGTAGGTTCTCTGGGCACTCATATGCCTTGTTTCCAACCCCTCAACACTTGTAAAAGACTAGCGTTGGTTTCTATCGGTTGGATCACTTCGACCATATGCACCTCGACCACGGTTCCTTCGACCATCGCGTCGGCTTTCTTGTACTTTCTCTTTAGTCGATGTCCCTTCTGCACGTCGGTTATCCTCGATGGCTTCTCTCCTGATTCCGCTACTTTGGCCTTTTGGGAAAACAGTCTTCGCACCCCGACCAGTCATCTTGCCTCTGTTCAACGCGGCTTTCCTTGACAGTTTATCTTTTGCCTTCAGAGCTAATTGGTAGGCTTCACCGAACGCTCTGAACCTCGACAAGCACAACTCGTCCTATATGGCATACTTCAAGCCGTTCACATATCTTGCGATAGCTTCTTCTCCTTCGTCGGTTTGTCCCAGTCGAATTGATAATATATAGAACTCTTTTGTGTACTCCTTCACAGTCATCTCTTTCTGTCGAAAGTTTAGCATCTTCTAGAACAAGGAAATCACATAATCATTCGAAAAGAACTTCCCTTTCAGCTTGGCGACCATTCTATCCCGAGACTTGATATTTTTCTTTCCTTTCTTGACTTTGTCAACTTGTACATTGTCCCACCACAATGAGGCATGACTCTTCAACCTTAGACATGTTGTTTTAACCCGTTTAAGATCCTCAATTTTCTTTATGTCAAAGTATTTCTCCATTTCTTGGAACCAATCGATCAAGTCTTCTAGATCTAGACTTCTCGAGTAGGTATGTGCATTCATCTTTGTCTGACCTCTCATCTACGTCAGAAGCTTGATGATTTTGTATTCTGGTTCTTCGACTGCCTCTCCCCGTGCTTCCACTTCTTCGAATTCCTCATCGCTATGGTCTAGTGCATCAGGAATGCATCCACGCTTTTGGCTTTCTTTGATCACTATGAATTCACTAGTCAAACTTCGCATTATTCGCATGCACTCGTCAAACATTTCACGATCAACTATGACTACAGTGCCAGACGCTCTTCATGCTCGGACATAAGTGCCTCTGCGAGCCATTTTCAACCAAAGCTGAAACTCCCACTCATAAAATCGCAACCGGACTTTCACAACTCATGCAAAACTATACCCAACCACAGTTGGAGCTATCTACATACTCAACCGGATTACAACTCCAGGATCTGATACCAACTAGCGCATGTGCCAATCCCAACAAGGGACCTCTTGCTTAACAATACACATGACACGCACAATGCTCACACAGACTGGGTATGAACTCGATGCCAGAAGCTGGCTTATATTACTTTAATCAAATTACAGTGTTAGAATAAGCAATGTAAATAACTAAACTAGTCGACCTTAGTCTGTGACAATATACAGAAGTAAAATTGTGTGTACTCTCTGTGTGTAATCTTCTCCCTCTCCTAGTTCTCTACTTAACAATGAGCAATGGATCGGATCTGTCCCCCGCCCAACTAGAACTTTCTTCCTTTGTGCCTGCACACTAGTATTCTACTCTGCTCTGCTACTGCTCTTCCCGAGGTCTACTCCGTTCCCCGAGACACTCTTCCTTTGTCCGTCGAGTCCTCTAGATCCTGCAAACTTGCAGTTTTTAGTGCCCTCTGGCCGTGCTGCACAGCCTCTTCCTGTGGTGACATATATCATGATCCCAACCAGCTTCATAACTACTCATAACTTCCTTAGAAACCATGAACGGCTAATAAGTACGTCTCCTTAACTTCTGGACTTCTCTAACTTTGCTACAGTTGTCGGCCCATATCCTGCGTCAACCATACTACACTTCGTCATCCTTCGACTTCACTTATCGGCTTTTCTTAGGTTCTATGGCTTGCCAGTTTGCCCCTTCCTCCACGCTTGACATCCGTCGCAACTCGTCGGTGTCGTGATTCGAAAACATGTTGAGCTTCGATGCCTCTGCTCCATACCTGTCGCCTATCAACCTTAGACATGTCGACTCTCAACCTTCTGCTCCTGTCTACTGCTTATCGATAGCTTCTATTCGACTACTTGGCTTCAACATCCAATCTTCCTTTCGCACTAGTGGTCGTTGGAAATCCCCCTGGTCAATATCCTTTGTCAATCAACTTCAATTTTTTCTCCTAGGCCCCGATGCTCTTGTATCAGAGAGGGGCAAACTGCCTGGAACTCCTCTTTTTTTCATTAACTAAAATAAAAATATTTATACACATGAAGAGTTCACTCGAATTATCCAGATGTCTAGAAACATCCATGGATTGGATTCTTGAGAATCTTCTTAGATGTATTTTAATTCCAGCTACCAACTGTAATGTCCCTTGGTAGGAATTTTATTAAATGCCCAATTTTCCACCTTTTCCCTAATTTCGACCTTTGACTAGTTTTGATGCCCAAGTCCCAAATTTGCCCCAAATGATCCCAAATCTTCTGAGAAGGTATATGAATAATATTAGAACATAAAAATGTGTTTCAGGGATGCCTTTGGACCTTAAAAATGCTTCTACAAATCCTCTTTCAATTCTGGCTAATGTAGGTAACTTTGCTAGTGATTTCCCTTTGACTAGTATTGGTCTCTAGGTCTCAAATTGACTCAAAATGCCTTCAAATATTCAAGGAAGGTGTATGAATGATATTAGGACTTGAGTATGATTTTCAAGGATGATATATGGCCACCAAAAGACCTCTGCAAACCCTCTTAAGATTCTGGACCAAGTATGCAATTTTACTAGTAATTTGGGGTTCAAATCCCCCTGGGATAAGTATTGAAAATGGATTCCCAAATGCCTCCAAACCCACTCAAATTTCTGAAAAGAGGTAGGGAATGTATTAAGGATGTTATTAAGGTCTCATTTTCACCATTAATTGATTATTATATCTATTCCAACCCTATCCCATTCAGCTGCAAAAATCACCCATTAGACCCTTGGGGAAATGACACTATTTCTTATCCCAAAGCAATTAAACTGAGTAAAAATATTTCAAATGCTAAAGTACAATACATGAAACTTGTAAAATAAATCCACGACAGTCTTATAATCACAAATGTATCAGAGAATCATCCATTCATTCGAAATCATAAACATTACATTGGTTCACAACAAGGTAGTGGGGAAATGGCACTGTTCTTTCATTAAAAATGATATTTACACATTTCCACTTGGAATTTCGACCTGAAAATTTTTGGATATGAATAAAAGAGTATTTAATTCATATTACAAAATAAATTGGGCATTAGAAGCTCCCCCAAAGAGTACAATAGCTCACCAAAAACACCCTCCCTCGAGGATCAAGAATATGCCATCAAAACTGGAAATGGTTGAAGGAGTGAGCTGCAATAGAAGAAAACATGAGATGCCCTGTAGCTTACAACTACAAATAAATACTCCATTAAAGCTCCAAATGAAAGGTCTGAATGGCCTTTCCAATTACCAACTTTGATGGGAATCTTTCACCCTCGAAATTGGCTAAGGCAAGAAACTAGTCATCCACTAGCTCTTCCTTTTCACAAATGCAATTGCAAATTCTACAAATAATAAAAAGCTAGTTTCATTCTTTGTTATTGAAATTTATAAAGTTCTAATGTCCTCCATGGGTTGAATTGCTTCCAAGAGACTCATGCCAACTCAAGTTGGAAAGAGATTCCAAAGAACACCACTTGTACAACAATTCCTAGTCTCCCACTTCCATCAAATCGCATGTGGAAGCATATTATCTGCCCTAACACCCTTGAGCGCCCTCTTGGAGTCTATTTTTAGCCTTGACATGTCATATATGTCATATGTCAACCTCCAGGTCTGATTTGTGTCATAGGTTTCATAGCATCTCCAGCATTGTTGTCATAGAGCTAGGGAATCTAGCCCAAGTGTCTCACTTGCTCCAAATTGCCTCTTCCTCTTCCATGGGAGTTAATATTCCTCTATATTTAGACCTTGGATGAGTCATGACATGAATAATACCTTTTGAACTCCCCTAATTATGTTACCATTCACCTTGAATTCGAATTGGTGAGAGAATGATGCCAACACTAGTACAAAATGAGGAATTAATGACTAAAAAATGACTAAAATTCGACTATAAACGACTATTTTTTAGTCGGTGACTAATAGTATCTGATTCCCACTATTTTATCTCTAGTCGTATTTCACTAGTCATTAATTGGTTGACTGATTAGTCATTGATTTAGTCATTGATGGTCACTGATTAAGTCATTGATACTCACTGATTTAGTCATTGATACTCACTGATTTAGTCATTGATTGTCACAATTAATGACCAAATATATGACTAAATAAACTACTAGATGATAACATATTAATGACTAAGATAAATAGGACTAAACGTTAGTCGCGCTATAACATACTGGAAATTAGCTACTAATAGTCGTATATATGCGAATTTAGTCATTTTCTTAGTCACTAAGTTATGATAGGGTACGGAGGAATCGAACCACCAATCCCCTACCTATAATTAGGCAGGTGCTCTACCATTGAGCTAGCACCCTTTAAGAAGTTGTTATTGCTTGACAATGATGATATTCAAACAAATTTTGCATGGGAACAAAATGAATGTCAAACATATTCAAGAATAATGCTTCAAGTACTAAAATAATTCTAAGATATAGCAGTTTATGGAGACAAGACATATAAGAAATTGTTTAGGAATAACAAGTAGAGTGTGGGATGTAGTTCTTTAATGCCCCTTTTCAAATGCAATCAATGAGGTTAATCAAATTTGATGTTAAAATATCTGAGTCACTAGAATAGAGACAAGTCATACGTTAATGCCAACACAAGTAAACAAGCAAAGAATAATAGAATATAGATGAAGGTTCGATACATATGCAACAAAATATTCAAATAAATACATGATAGGCATGAGTATTTATATGCTTGCAAAATACAAACTTCTATATACAATTCACTTGGCCATAAAAATTTGCGAGTTCATCTACAGTGTTGATTTCAAACCAATGAATGGACAAGGTATATAGTTACAACACTCTATCACGACCTAAAAAAACCAGTATTTTCCCAATGTTATATCAGCTATGCCCAATACAATAGACAATAGGAACGTGTCTCAAACCAACAAGATTACCAATAGTCGTGACATGTAATTTGAATTATGTATCACCACTTAACTTTATCATAAAACAGTAGGATCATAGAAAAAGTAGAATCTCAATCATATTCATTAGGATTTGTCGACACAAGTTTACACCATTACACACAATTAAAATTAGGGATTCAAACAAACATCTAATATCACAATTGTATAATATAGGCATTTGTTAAAGGTTGGAAAACATCATAACAAAAAAGTGCACCTGTTCTTTATCTCAGCAGCCATGGTTATGAAAGCCTGCTCCACATTTGTTGCATTCTTCACACTTGTCTCCAAAAATGGAATGCCAACCTCATCAGCAAATGCCTTGAAGAACAAAATACACAAAGCATGTCAAGAAAATTGTAGACTAAAAAGTGACAAAAAAAACTAACCCTTGAGATTAATAAAAAAAAGAATCTACAAGCCAAGTCAACAAACTTAACACCACAAACTGCCATAGTGTTGCAATTAACAAAAAAAAGAGCACCAACAACTTCAAGGCACACTCATATTTAAATCCTCATCAAGTCAAAGACGATGATGCATACAGTGAAACACATAGCAGTGCACATGATGCCAAAGCTACTCAGCATTTAACATTACCTTGGTTGTATGATAATCAACAACTTTATTAGCAGTCAAATCACATTTGTTTCCAACAAGCAACTTGTTGGCATTCTCACTCGCATAGCGATCAATCTCATTCAACCATTGTTTCACATTATTGAAACTCTCTTGATCAGTAACATCATAAACAACTTGTCAACAAAAGAAAAATATGGTAATTCCGCCACAAGTAAAGAGGAAAACAATAATAGAATATGGTTGAAGGTTCAATCCATATGCAACAAAAATTTCAAATAAATAAATGATGGGCATGAGTATTTGTAATTTTATATGCTTGCAACATGCAAACTTCTGGATACAATTCACTTGGGCATGAATATCTTGAGCATATTGATAGATATGCTCAAGATGCTTGCAAGATTTTATAGCCTGGAAGCTTGGAGTCTAACCAAAATTGTTATGAAGAAGGGTTATTAATGTGAATGCATGCAACCCAAAAATTAAAATGTCCAGGTTCAGGAACTGAAAATGGCATAATCATTGCCATTGTTTCTCTATGGAGACAAGACATAAAACAACTTCAAGGCACACTCATATTTAAATCCTCATCAAGTCAATGATGATGATGCATACAGTGAAACACATAGCAGTGCACATGATGCCACAGCTACTCAACATTTAACATTACCTTGGCTGTATCATAATCAACAGCTTTATTAGCAGTCAAATCACATTTGTTTCCAACAAGCAACTTGTTGAAATTCTCACTCACATAAGGATCAATCTCATTCAACCATTGTTTCACATTATTGAAACCCATAAATTTAAATAAATAATGGAGTATACCAAGGATACCAACAATCAACAATTACTCAGCATTTAACATTACCTTGGTTGTATCACAATCAATAGCTTTATTAGCAGTCAAATCACATTTGTTTCCAACAAGCAACTTGTTGACATTCTCACTCGTATAGCGATCAATCTCATTCAACCATTGTTTCACACTATTGAAACTTTCCTGATTAGTGACATCATAAACAACCTACCAACAGAAGGAAAATGTCATTATAAAACCATAAATTTAAATAAATAATGGAGTATACCAAGGATACCAACAATCAACAGCTGCTCAGCATTTAACATTACCTTGTCTATATCATAATCAATAGCTTTATTAGAAGTCAAATCATATTTGTTTCCAACAAGCAACTTGTTGACATTCTCACTCGCATAGCGATCAATCTCATTCAACCATTGTTTCACATTATTGAAACTCTCCTGATCAGTAACATCATAAACAACCTACCAACAGAAGAAAAATGTCATTATAAAACCATAAATTTAAATAAATAATGGAGTATACCAAGGACACCAACAATCAGCAGCTACTCAACATTTAACATTACCTTGGATGTATGATAATCAACAGCTTTATTAGCAGTCAAATCACGTTTGTTTCCAACAAGCAACTTGTTGACTCACTCTCATAGCGATCAATCTCATTCAACAATTGTTTCACATTATTGAAACTCTCCTGATCAGTAACATCATAAACAACCTGCCAACAGAAGAAAAATATCATTATAAAACCATAAATTTAAATAAGTAATGGAGTATACCAAGGATACCAACAAAACATTGATAAGATCCCCACAACTAAACAAGGTCCAGGTTACCACTAGTAAATCCAAGGATTTATTCATCGACATGAATAGAAAAATTACCAATGTAGCACCAAAGTAAACATCCACTTAAGAAAAATAGGCACTTACAATGATACCATGGGCACCATGATAATAGTTGCAACTTTGATTAGTGGGAGAGGGAACATTATTTCTAGTGGAGGATACAACCCCAAGAGGGCCATGGGACTCATTTCTTCACTCTTGCTAGTTAGAGCTTTGAAACTGAGGTCAAAAGGGGAAACTCACTATACTGCTGGGCATATTCACTTTCTAAATCAGCTGATATACATTGCTATCCAACAAATTGAGTTTACAAGGAGGAATTATTCATCGCTGGGATTGATTGTTGTGGCTAGGAGTTGTCCACGTCATGTTTTTTCTACATTTTTGTGTGCCAAAGGGAGATGGTCAATTCCACACTAGCAAGTTGTCATCTATAGGGAAAAAACTCATCAATTTATGCCTTATATGTGTGGCTAAGAAGAAGAATCTATTATGTACCAGCATGCTAATAAACTACAGGCAATTTCCAAGTTTGATTCATTTTAGAAATCCAATGTAATTGTAGATGTTACAATTATTGCTAAAACAGCTGAGAATTTTAGTCATCTACATCACACATTAGTATGTTGTCCATGTTGTCATTTCTTTTGTAAATTCTTCATCCTTACTAAGGCTAGAAGCATCAAGCTCTTCGCTATCCTAACATAGAACAAATCTACTTTAAATGTAAATACAACCACATACTGAAAAAATAAGAAATATGCATGAAGCTACAATGATATTGGATTGTTATCTTCAAACATAAATAAAAGTAGGAAATCCTTGTGTTCAAAGTAGCAAAGGAAGAAGTACCAATCCACACCCAATAAACACAATATCATATTCAACTTGTTAGAACAATGTGGTGGGAGATTATTCCAAATAGGGATCATTCATACAAGATCTGAGATTTTCCCGGTTCTTCCATAGATTGCCTTAATTAATATTATGAAGAAATCAGTAACAAGGTTCATTATAAAGATGAAGGTGGAACGAGTTGAAGGCTTAGTTAGTTAGCACTTGCAGTTCACTATGGAAATAAGAGATGATGCCCAGAACAGTTGAACTTAGAAGCGCATGCATTATACATAAACAAAAATCAAGCAAAGGGTGCATTCATGAAGTAGAAGTTATGTTTATATTAGTGAAAATAATGGTGTTATTTTTTAGTGTTTTCTAAAATTACACAATCTTTGTAGAATGGAAGTTCTAAAATGTGTGCATACAAAATCTCACAGTTGTATCCACTTGGGTTTGGTGGCTATTGAAAAATAGTTAAGAGTGGTTTAGTTAATGCCCAGAACAATTGCACTCAATAGTGGATGCATCACTGGAGGTTATGTGCTTATATAGGCACACTCATCCATTTCTATCTTGAGTGCTCACATAAAAAAGGCATACAAGCTAATAGTTACTTAAACCAGATTCATGATATATCCAAACATCAAGTAGGGGGCACATATTCACAACTGTAGAATTAGTTTTAAGGACCTATCCTTAGACCAGTTTACAAAGACAAGGTTTAAACAACTATTAAGTATGACCTAATGTTTTTTTATGTGATCCAAATAGTAGTTAAAGGTCATTTTTGTATTCAGTTCTCAGTCTAACTAAAGGCATACATGTTGGTTGTTGCACAGAATTTAGTTTATGTAGTTGGAAGAATTTTGTTGCTGTTGATCTCACCATTTTCTATTCTATGTAGTTGACAAAATTTAGATCGAGTTAATGTGGCAACACGAGAAGGTAAGTATAAGAAATATGGTGGAAAAAATTACACATTTTTTAGGTCACTAGTTTAGGGTAGTAAAAATTCATTGCATTTTATAGCTACAAAACAACTCTAAAATTAGGTTACACAAGTAGCAAAAACACATATATGTTTGAGAGAAAAGTATGGGCTCACAAAATCATTAGCATTGCCAAAAAGACAAAAAAACTACTTGAACATGGGATCCAGTATCAATTATTTTAAGCAGCTAGAAAAAACATGCTGCAAGCTCCACATCAAGTATATCATGTGGATTTGAGTTGTATATTATTAGAAATCATCATGGTTGAATATCAATTCATAAAAGAAGTACCTTATGAAACTTCTAGATTTAATGCTACCTAGAACTTGTACTTGGTTTGAATTTTATGATAGATGCAATAATATGAATAAGCCAACCGAGTTTCCCTTCTATTATAGACAATGCATTGTTGTCCCCGATAATGGGAAGCCTCACTTCTTCGTACAAACAAGACAACAGCTTGCAATCCGAAATTAGATAGGCGTTATGTAACAAAAAAGAATTCTAAAATGAAGGATGCCTTTGATTTAATTCAGTTAATGCCATATACATACTGTATATATGTTTGCAGTATAAGCTCCAAAATATTTATAACATTCAAACTGCTTCTCTCATATTGTGACAGAACAACAAAAGATTAACTTAAAAAAAAACACTATAAAATACATTGGCCAAAAATATTATTAGTTGGTTTCTAAATGTCTTAAATACTTGAAGCTCAGACTAAACAATATTTGTGCACAAAAAGCTAATAGTAGAGCTATTTACGAACTAGTCTACACTCGAAATCGACAGATGTATGGAAAACTATCAAGTTGATCTTGTAGAAGTTCAACATTATCCAGAGGATCCTCTGAAAGGGCATATGGTAATATGGTCTAAAGCGCACCAAAATTTCATAACATGAAATGAGATCAATCCCATGTTCTAACGGTACAATACATCATTTAAAACCACTTAGAAGCGTAAACAAGAGAGTAGACATCCTGTCCTCGTCAAAAACTGTGAAGGAACTAGGAGGGTGTTTTGATTTTCCCACTGGTACTATGAAAATCCTTCTTCAACTACAGCACAAAATAGCTTTATTACAGTACTCGCCCAAGTTTATCTCTTGCAGATAGACTCAATAGAAGCTAGACAGTTCAGGGTTATGAAGCCATGCAGATCCAAAGATTTCAGGGTATTGGAAAGCTCGTGCATCCATCAATACCAAATTTCTTGGAGGATTGGTTTTTAATAATAGTCTAACAATTGGGGATAGGCTTCACAGATGTCATCTGTGTATTTTCTCATGGCATAAATAGTCATGCATCCTCTGTGGGGCTGCAAGGTAGCCCAAGACTTTCTGGGACTGAATAGCTTCATAATATCTTATTCTATTCATTTTCCCCTCCATTGAAAAGGGGTTATCTTTGGATACAGGTAAATGATAACACAAGTAATTCCTTCTTATGGAAGGGGCACTGACAAGCTATTTTTAATGGAGAAACTACACTACTTCACCTGAGAAAAGTTGCTAGGTCAAATCTGATTTAGGTTTCCTGCTTGTAGCTAGAAAAGGAATTTATATAAAAGATACCAATTCTCATTAAATTGGGGCCAAAGCAGATAATGCTCACTCATATTTTCCCATATAGGGAGGGGAAATGTGCATGCCTCTACTTTGGACAACAATGTAAGATTGTATGATGCAATAAGTTCTGAACATTAATAGAGGAGCTACAATGCTTCACCTGAGTGAATTTTTTGGGTTCAAATATGAAAAACAATCACTTTGTAGCTAGGCTAAGAATTTTTATAAAAGATATTGAATCTCTTGAAGTTGGATCCAAAGCAGACATGCTTACCCCCCTTTCCTATAAAGGAAGGGGCAATAAGCATGCCTCTGCCTTGACCAACAATGTGAGATTGTATAATGTATTCTGTTCTGACCATGATAGCAGATGCCTTTGTTCCCAAAGAAATATTTTATTTAGAAATGGCATGACTGATCAATGAGTATCAAGAACTGTAATCTTTCTGGATTACCTTCAGGTTGAATGTCAAGTTCATCTGAAATATCATCTGCGCCAGCATCATCGGAGTTTGCAGCCAAGTTTTCTCCAATCTGGTACGTAGTCAAGAGCGCCAAAGCCGCTTCTAGACTCTATCCTGTAATGGTTATACTCAATTCCTCACCCTTGTACAATTCTAACAATCTCTGCACTTCTTCCCTAACCTGCTCAGATGCACTCTTCATATTATTATTATGATCGTCGATATCGCTATCGCCCTTAGAAGTATAAAGACTTAAAAATCCATTCTCCACCTTCGGATTCAGATAAGAGTATTGATCAATATTATTAAGAGATTAATAGGTTTTAAATCTGTCTTGAGATTTTCAACCCATTCCAGCGGAGTCATAGTGTCTCTCTATGCAATAACTATATCTTTTGATCTCTTGCAATTTGTCACTCACAACAATGAATCCCATCCAGCTGGCCATGGGATTAAGATATTTGGTAACTCTGTAACTGTTTTTCTTTAATCCCACTCTATCAAAAAATGAATGAACATCATCACTTGAGATGCAGCAGCTACCATAGGAGGCATTAAAATGATCATAAGTTTCCTGTGCAAATTCTTCATATTTAACAATCTCTCTTCTTTAGGAGGCATTAAAAGGATCATAAGTTGCCTGTGCAAATTCTTCAGATTTAACAATCTCCCTTCTTAAGTTTTAATCAAGGGGATCTAACATGCCTCTCCAGTTATTGGTGCCATGATATTCATTCCATTTACCGACCAGACTCTGTTTTGGAGAAGGATCGGGTCTACTTAGTTTCTTCATCCAATCACCATAATAATTGCATGTATCATTGGAATTCCTCATCTCGAATGTAAAAGCAGGGAATCCAACATTGTGTTTCTTGATTCTTCTAGGGCTAGAATCCATGAATGTGGCTAATAAGGTTGTCTTGTCCCAACTAATCCTTTTCGTAATGGTCTCTTCGCCATTAGAGTGCAATGTGATATATTAAACGTTGTTGTGGGTGACATGGAATTCTCTTCGCCATTAGAGTGCAATGGTCTCTTCCCTAGCCTCCGAAGGCTTTATTTCTCCGCCAATCATACTCTCGCTTTCAAGCATATTGACATCTACAGAAACCCTAGTTTTCTCACTCTTCCACATCGACCTCTGTAATGGAACATTCTCTGCATCGACATCTATGGAAACCCTCATTTCTTCAACCTTGGGTATTGAACCCTCTGTTGCGCCCAAAACCCTAAATCGTTTATCATCATTTCCCTTTTCTTCACCGTTTTTGGATCTGGGACCCTGTAAATTGTGCCCAGTTGGGGTCTCCACCAATTTCCTCATCTGCTTACCCTCGTTCCGGAGAGAAACCATAGTGTTGGATACACTCAACTGAAACAATGACAAATTCTATGAACAACGATTCAAATTTAAAAGGATTTCGGCCCATACCTTCAAATATGATAAATGGGTTGCCAGGTCGAACGCCTAACGAAATACTTCATTACCGCATGTAGGTCCCAAAGCATTCAAATTATTTTTCCATCGGCTTTCTCCTGCTCTGGTTCAATATCATAAGAAGATCATTTGGTACTTCTTTGGGTGCTAGGATAGTTTTCCTCGATTACCGAACCAATAGGTCGTAGAAGAGATTTACGGGCCACCTCGGTCTCCAATATGTTCCACTTGACTGGTTGGTCATCCTTCCCGAGGGTTGGATAAGATTTTATGCATCTAACATAGCTAGGAGAGATTTTCCACCAATTTTGGCCTTTTTATCTCCCTCAAATATCAATTTTTGACAATGTCAATTTTTTTTTTCATTTTTTTACAGTGTGAATTTAATGTAGCAAGGTGCTATACAGTTTAATATGAGGAGATTTGTAAAGTTGGTTACTAATTATGTAACCAAAAATAAAATAAAATAGCTTATTCCTCTTTATTTGCATTTGGCACACACAAAATTCATTAATTTTTGCATAACCCTTCATAATCACAAAAACAACTAATGTAATCATCTGTATTTGGGTGGCATAGTGGGTATATATGAACCTTGTTAGACCCCATTATATTAATCATATTGATTTAGTCTTACGTGATGTCCATTAAACTTATGAATTTGTATTAATACATTGAGAGAGTTTATGTGGAAACTAGGTTTAAGAAAAGGTTTTAGTATCCACTTATAAATAAAGAACTTGGGGTTGCATTTAAACACACCACAAAAAAGTAAGGTTATGCTATTGAAATGTATTCAAAGAGAATTGAAACCATTGTTCTTGTCACTCCATCATTGAGAGTTTTGTGCAAATTCCTACTAGATATTAGAGTTAGAGCACACAAGGAGAAAAAGGACCCTCCCAAAGAGAGACTTTAGAGCATGCCTAGCTACAAAAAAAGCCATCTTACTAGGTGTTGAATTGTAAATCTCACTTTGACTTATTTGGAATCAATACAAATATGGTATTGTTACTATTATTTCTTGTTTTTGGTTGTTAGATGTTAATATTCTTATGTTTATCTTTCTTCCATGCATAAGCTAGGCTTAAGTATAATGTTTACATGTGTACCTATTGGACTACATTCTGTTTTGTTTTCATTATTGTATGTACCTAGTTACATAACCAAATAGGTTTTTTGGTGCACTTGTTGTCTGAAATACCACCAACATATTGGTTACTCCACTCGGGAGTTTGATCATGGTCTTTCGTTTGGGTTGTGTGTGTGTTTCATTTAAGCATTTGTTCATGCTCCATATTTAATATACATTAAGCGCAAAGTATACATTAACCACTATCATAAAGACAAAAGAAATGGAAGAATGTCAAATTAAATGAATGACTATCTTGGTGGTGGAGTAGATTACCCCGCATAGACAATTACAAATGTCCTTGTTGATTGATATACGGGGAAGGGAAATAAAAAGGGATCAGGTTAAATGCTGGGAATTTTTTCGTGCTAGATTGGGGATTTATTGGGAACACACTCAAATTTAGCTGAAGAATATAGAGAATCAGATTGAAAGGGTAAGAGGAATTAAGTTGTTAATACAAGACTTTGCAAAGTTAGGGGCTGCCTAGGTTGAACTTTCAAGACTGGGTTGACCATTCCTCATACATAAAATTCTACCACTCTGGCTTAAGAATGAACAACAAAAGAATACATGTGATGGTTAAATTACCTGAAAATAAATGTTATTGTTGAAAAATAGTTGAGCCAGAGGACTAGGCACACCACTTTTGCAACTTGATCGGATGGCATGGAAAAACCAACAAGAGGACCATGCTCAACGGCTGCTATCCCTTCTTTACATGAGAAACGAAAGAAAACCTTCCCAACAAAAAGAAATGTTGTATGTGTTTGCTAAAGAAAACTGTCTTAGGGGGTATGGTCCCAATTTTTTATTGGATACGGAAGCTAGATAATGGATGGTACTTGGTCCTCTTGCTTGTCTTAGCTGCAAAATCCATTATGAGCATCCAAATTTTAGCAGTTGCTTAAAATTTGAAGCGATGGGAATGCATCCAAACTCAGCGTAAAAGTGAGGCCTAATTCGATTCTTGATAAAATGACTATAGATGGCCCCAATAAGTTGTCAGGCGCTTGAATATTGAATGGAAGGGTTTATTCCCAACTATTCTACCCTCCCCAATAGTGTGGGAAAGGAAGCATATAGGTTTGATTTAGGAGTGTTAGCGACCTACAGACTTCTTATGGTTCTCCTCTCCGAATCAAATGATTGCGGCATTGGTCTGGCTCCACTTGCATGCTAGAATCCCAAAACATAGATGGAGTGAATCCCCTTTGAGAGCCTGTATAATCCTGTTGTATATGGATGGAGCAGATTCTTGGTTGCGGAAGCCTGTGGAGCTACATAATAGAGGGAGCAGATCCCCTTTGAAATGCCTCCTCCATAAACCACAATCCTTTGAATCTGCACAAAAATAAACACCACAAGATCTCCCACCATTTTTGTCGTTGAGGAACAAATGAAATCCCCAACATATTAGTTCTAGGGTCTTCCTTGTGATGGTTCCATTTGAAATTGTTTGAGAGTTCTCATTAGCAGCAAAAATCTATGACAATGGAAAATTTGCATATGAGAAATGGTCTTCTCCCTGTGCCCTTGAAAATAATTTATTTTCTCTCTTTCCTACTAACTGAGATGTCCTTTTAATTTTTTAATTAAATCAAAGTTTTGTTAAAATACAGGTGGTTACTATTTCCCTCTCCTTTTAATAAAAAATAAAACTAGGGTAGTTACTATTTATTAGTCAATTTTAAAGTAATTTTTAGTTGAGTTACTTATTTTCTCTCATGACTAACTTTTTAAGTCACATAGTCATTTATTTGTCAAATTCTACTAATGGAAATTTATGTTTTGTGTGGTTCTAAGAACTCCCATGGATATAAATATCAAATCAAAGAAAATCATACATCACGTTTGGTGAACGATGAAAAGAAAGGGTTCACATGGATCAAGGAACAAGGGAGAATTACTTAAGGATCGTGTGGTAATCTCACATGTTGCCACACCACCATGATAATGCTAGCTCCAAGTTCTAAAACATGGACTTTTCACATTAGGGCATAATGCCTTCAAGGAGGTCCTTCTATCACAAAATATAAGAACCATTTTTTCTTGGGAGCCTAATTCTAAAAGTACTTCGAAACATGATTATGTATGGGTGTTGGATTCATGTGAGGAATTATGAAATGCCATGACTAGGCCTAGAAATTCACATCCCATCCACCCATCAAATGGAAATTTAAAAATTGTGTATAATTATCAATGCTCAATAAAAGGAAATGTTGTAAGGGACATTGAAGCATCCATGAGCAGTTGATTATTAACCAAATTTTCTTATTTATCACAATTATTGATCTCTTGTGTTGATAAATAGGCTAAGAAGGAGCTATATGATTTTTTATCTTATTTTTAGCACAAGAAGGACTATATGTTTTTTATCAGTAATGAATAAAAAAATAGGCTAAGAAGGTATTTTGTTGGCTTCCATCAATGTTCTGCACTACAAACTTATGTATTTAAAAGAGGATTGGTTGCATTCATATTCTTTATGTGGTTAACATAGTTTATTGAGAAGGTGCTTATTGTGAATTCTTCAAGGCCACGCTCATAGTGAATTCATTAAGGCCACGCCAGTTTGGGTAAATCCCCCTAATAAATATGAAAGTGCCAAGTCAATTGTTAGAATTCTTGGACAATGTCAATTACAAGACCCGGGTTGAGCATACTAGAATTTTAGATCATTTTCCTGTGGTGTTAGAAACCATATCTAGTGTTCTACACTTCAAAATGAGCACCACATCCCTTTTCCAGGCTAAATATCCCCTATGGAGGGCCAATATGGTGGTTTGGGACCACACACATGGACCATGACCCTCATAGTAAGATATCTAAATCCATCTACATTGTTAAAATTTAGTAAAATATTGTACAAATTCATTATCAAATTGTAATTTTCCATTGTCAGTGTAGCACAACTAAAAATGACTAACATAAATGACTAATTCACATTAATCATTGTTAGCTAGTCATATTTATATTCCCGTGACTAAATTAGTCATTTATGTTAGTCATTTTTATTTTAGTCACTTGTTATCTAGTCATATATTTTATCCCGTGAGTAAATTAGTCGTTTTTAGTTAGCTTATTTAAAATTGCTCAATTTTAGTCATTTATCCCTTGAAAAAACAGTGGTGACTAACATTTTTAGTTTCCTAGTCACTTATCTCTCATTTTGTACTAGTGCAAGTGTAGTGGGGAAATCTAGCCATATGTGGGTCCCACTTCCTCCATGTGTCTTCATGATCAAATGCCACTTTGATTTTCACTTGTATATATTTATTTAGCTCCGTTATTAAATATTTATGCCATTCTAATGTTTAAACATCATTTATTATCCCCCTTATTCCAAATCCCAAAGCTTCCACCCCAAACCTAAGAAACCAGTAATTTTCCTCCTTGGCAATTATTTGACCCTTAACATCAATTTGACAAAATCTAATGAATATGGCCAATGTGATTAGGCCATTGTGACCCAATGCAAAATTTTGGACATGAAAAATCCTCCCTTCCCAATATTGCTTGTCCTCAAGCAATTTTAAACATGGGTGTTGAAGAACCTGCTTTCTGTATAATTCTCTGAAGTTGCCATTGAATTGCCCAACCTTGAGTCTTTGAGTTTCCATGAAGATTTTAGAGAGGAACCACCATGATTGCTGCTGCACTACTCTAATAAAAATCACATTAAGTGGGAAATCCATCTCCCATACTGCTTGTTTCCCCAAAAAATTGAAACCAATGAGACTGAGAATTAACCCAAGGTCCCATTGCTTGTATTGCACTCCAACAATTAGAAGTGCTCTCCAATTCATGGTTCCTGGATCCCATTTTCTTGTATGCATTCTTCTAAACATCATGAATACAAAATATATATCAACAAAGTACATAACAACATAATGAAAATGAACATCAAGAATATGCTTCATCAAAGAATCATGAAAGTGCTTATACCTCCACGCAAGTAGACCACAATTTTCCAAGTGCATACAAGCATCAAGTAACCAATCAAATCTGATCCAATGATATAGGTGAGGATCCCATGTCCTATCATGCTACTCCAAAAGGATGTGAAATGCATCAAAATATTCAACCATGTATTCTTTCATCCAAGAAGTGAATGAAGTTCCTCCAACATCAATTGAACTAAGCAAGGAGCAAGGAAAATCCTGAGTCTTCAAGTGACTCAAGTGAACATCATAAGTGCATCCAGGAAGATATGTATCAACGTAAAGTAAAACAATTTGCTGCTTCAAATGTCAATAATGAGGTGCTCTATTCATGTCATCATCAAAACGAGAGGTAGGAGTTTCATACCCCTCATGTGGCAACATTAGAAAAAAACCTTTCACCCAATTTTCATCCCCAATTGGTGTGGCTGAAAAAGAAGTATGGGGTGAGGAATTATGAACCAAATTTAAATCTTTACAAATCTTATCCATCGAAATATTTAATTCATCTTCTCCATAATTGGCTGGTCCAACTATTGTGAGATCATGTGCCTCCTCCAAGGCATTACAGCTCTCCCCATGAGGCACCGCATAATCTATCTGAACAGAGACAAGTGCTTGTTCTTCTTCTTGTTTGAGTGTAGCATATTCAAGCACCTATATATCAACATGTACCTCATGTTCCACCATTACATGAGGTTCCCCCTTGGCAATTATTTCATCCATTTCCTTCTTTTCCTTGAAAACAAAACCATTGCTCATTCTTTTTTCCAAGTTGCTTTCAAGTTGACTAACCAACAATTCAAACCCTTGAATTAGTTTCCTCCACTTGTCTTAAAAGGATGGTTTCAGTAATTTTATAAACTCCTCAGTCTCCTCTAAGGTTCCTTTTTTTTCCCTAGTCATAGTTTTCTCAAAATTCACTTTTTTTCCTTTCTTTTTTTTTCCCTAGTTCCTCCTCTTCAACAATATTACTTCTGATTCCAATGTATAAGATTGGTCCCTAAATTTTTTTCATCATAAATTTCAGACCAAATTAGGTGCCAAGATCATGCTCTGATACCACTATAATGTCCCTTTTTCAAAATTTTAAGAAAATGCCCAATTTTCCACTTTTTCCCCAATTTCGTTCTTTGACTAGTTTTGATGCCTAGGTCCGAAATTTGCCCCAAATGATACCAAATATTTTTAGACAGTATATGAATGATATTATAACATAAATATTTGTTTCAAGGATTCCTTTGGACCTTAAAAATGCTTCTGCAAATCCTCTTTCAATTTTGGCCAATGTAGGTAACATTGCTAGTGATTTCCCTTTGACTAGTATTGGTCTCTAGGTCTCAAATTGACTCCAAATGCCTTCAAATATTCAAGGAAGGTGTATGAATGATATTAGGACTTGAATATGATGTTCAAGGATGATACATGGCCACCAAAATACCTCTACAAACCCTCTTAAGATTCTGGACCAAGTATGCAATTTTACTAGTAATTTGGGGTTCAAATCCTCCTAGGATAAGTACTGAAAATGGCTTCCCCAATGCCTCCAAATCCACTCAAATTTCTGAAAAGAGGTAGGAAATGTATTAATTATTTTGTTAAGGTCTCATGTGCACCATTAATTTATTATTATATTTGTTCCAACCCTCTCCCATTCAGCTGCAAAAATCACCCATTCAACCCTTGGGGAAATGACACTATTTCTTCTCCCAATGCAATTAAACTGAGTAAAAATACTTCAAATGCTCAAGTATAGTACATGAAACTTGTAAAATAAATCAATGGCAGTCTATTAATCACAAATATATCATAGAATCATCCATTCATTAGAAATCATCAGCATTACATTGTTTCACAACAAGGTAATAGGGAAATGACACTATTCTTTCATTAAAACTGAGATTTACACATTTCCACTTGGAATTTCGATCTAAAATTTTTTGGAGATGAAGAACAGAGTATTTAATTTATATTAAAAAAGAAATGGGGCATTATAAGCTCCCCCAAAGAGTACAATAGCTCACCAAAAACGCCCTCCCTCAAGGATCAAGAATATGCCATCAAAACTGGAAATGGTTGAAGGAGTGAGCTGCAATAGAAGAAACCATGAGCTGCCCTGTAGCTTACACCTGCCAATAAAGACTCCATTAAAGCTCCAAATTAAAGGTCTGAATGGCCTTTCCAATTACCAACTTGGATGGGAATCGTTCACCCTCAAAATTGGCTATGGCAAGAAACTAGTCATCCACTAGCTCTCCCTCTTCACAAATGCAATTGCAAATTCTACAAATGATCAAAATCCAGTTTCATTCTTGGTTATTGACATTTATAAATTTCTAATGTCCTCTATGGGTCGAATTCCTTCTAAGAGACTCATGCCAACTCAAGTTGTGAAGAGATTCCAAAGAACGCCACTTGTACAACAATTCCTAGTCTCCCACTTCCACCAAATCACATGTGGAAGCATCTTAGCTTCCCTAACACCCTTGAGAACCCTCTTGGAGTCTATTTTTAGCTCTGACATGTCATATATGTCATATGTCAGCCTTCAGGTCTGATTTGTGTCATAGGTGTCATAGCATCTTCATCATTGTTGTCATAGAGCTAGGGAATCTAGCACAAGTGTCTCACTAGCTCCAAATTGCCTCTTCCTCTCCCATGGGAGTTAATCTTCCTCTATATTTAGACCTTGGATGAGTCATGCCATGAATAATACCTTGTGAAATCCCCCATGTATGTTACCATTAACCTTGAATTCGAATTGGTGAGAGAATGATGCCAAGTGTAGTGGGGAAATCTAGCCATATGTGGGTCCCACTTCCTCCATGTGTCTTCATGATCAAATGCCACTTTGATTTTCACTTGTATACATTTATTTAGCTCCTTTATTAAATATTTATGCCATTCTAATGTTCGAACATCATTTATTATCCCCCTTATTCCAAATCCGAAAGCTTCCACCCCAAACCTAGGAAACTAGTAATTTTCCTCCTTGGAAATTATTTGACCCTTAACATCAATTTGACAAACTCTAATGAATATGGCCAATGCGATTAGGCCATTGTGTGTTAAATTTTCAGAATTTACTTCAATCTGAACTAGGATCTTAACTGAGAGAACAACATGTACAACAAATCTACAGCATATCAATCATGGACACAATAATGAAAGCACACAAGAGACATAGAGTTTACTTGGGGAAAACCATAAAGGTGAAAAACCCCAATAACTTCCTCAAAGATAGATAGAGCAATGATACAACCAAAATACAAGAGATAGTCTTCTCCTAGCAGCAGAGCCTCCTCCTCCACAAGTGCGCCACTCTCCAAAGTGTGAGTGAGGGAATAGAATGTGTAAAATGAGAGAGACACACTCTCTATTTATACACTAACTTGACTTGACCTTTACTCAACTAGGTCGGCCTCAACTTAACCACTTAACATAATGCTGACTGGGCCGACACCTAATAGGGTGGTCTAATAACCCTTTGACCCACATGGCCGACCCCCAATAGGGTGGTCTAATAACCCTTCGACCCACATGACTTATACAGGGCCGACCCCAACAAGGTGGTCTAATAACCCATCAAGTATAAGTTATGACACTTACAATATAAATGACGACACTTCCATATAGAGTAATAATAACATCTCTATAGGAATACAATATACATATATGTGAAATACATTCTGAAGTTACATATACATCAACATTGTGACCCAATTCCAAATTTGGGACATGACACCAACACGCATGGCAACCCATATTGCAACACATCTTGCATAAATCCAAATCAGCTGGACATTCATAGAATGATTCGGTTGGATTCCAAAGTGATGGCGTGGCTGTTGGAATTAATATCCAACACTCCTCCTTAATTTCAATAGCCACATTACAACTACACAGCTTACAAAGATCATGTCCTGCTAGTCTAAAGTCTCATCTAGGCACCTTACATGTAGTCACAAAACACTTTAATTTTTTTTCTTCAATGTTGTTGTTGCTGCTTGTTAATAGTATTCATCATCAGATTGCTCTCATGTATTAGAGAGTCTTATGGAAAAATCTGCTTGTGTAGAGTCCTTTCTCAACTGCATACTGAAGGCAGAGGCTCACTCTACACTCTTCCTTCTCGGTAAGTGGTAGACTTCAGAATACAACTCATCAATGCCACAAAGATCACAAGGCTACAGCCTTCAACATCCATTCTTCAACAAAAGTGATTCTTCGACATTCAGCAACAAAAATTAGCATCTAATTCATCTAGCATCCAATAGTGGCTTCAACCAGAATCATCATTTCTGTAATGTCCCTAGAATGGCTGTGGATCTTAAGGGCACCTGTCAAGTGACCCAACTGAACAACTTCGATATAGTGGTCTCTTGAACCTTGTTATGTCTTAAATGATTGAGGAAAACCTGAAGATGTGAATGACGACAATAATTGATAAATGAATTATGGAATTAAATTATATCTATGGAGTGGGATAATTGATTGATTACATCTTGCTTAATGATTAGCCTTGATTGATCAAGTCAAAGTGCAGTGGGACAGTTATAGTCCTAGCTATGTGATTTGGGAGGACGCAACTGAGATGCATCATAGCTTTCCACATTTATTGTGAACTTCGGGACGGAGTTCTAAATAAGTAGGGGTGTATGTAGTGCCCCTAGACTACTGCAGACCTTAAGGGAACCTATTTGAGAGACCCGGCTGATTGAAACATTAATAAAACGACCCCTTGATGTTATATTGAGTATATTCATAACTATGACTGATTATGAATCAATTAAATATTGATATATGTGTATCTGGATAGTTGATATAAATGAATGATTACATGTTGTTTAACGATTAAATTTGATTATGAAAAATGTACATGTGAATGATGCTTAACGACTAGCTGTATGATTGATTATGTGATGAGAATGAAGAAAGTAAATATTGACAAGATGCACTTCTGATTAGATGAATGAGTAATGTTATGAGTAAATTATAAATGCTTAACAAAATAGAAGATTTATGAATCATATTATGATAATTGAGGGAAATACTACTAATATATGTTTGTGAGAAATGTGTGTAGTGGCAGGTGAAACGGTTCACCGACAGACACACAAGGGAATTGAAGGGCCGTAGAGTATGGATAAATCACACACAAGGAGAGAGACAACGATGTCGACTTCCGACGGAATACCACATTGAGCAGATAAGCACTGATCCGCTTGCTCAAGAGGAAAGCATGAGGGCGTACGAGGTGGGCCACGAAGGAGCTGGCCACGTACAAGTTGGGGGGCGCACAGTGAGAACGGACTCACTCCTCAGCGCCATTAGTCCCTAATAGCATGTAGACGGAGGATGGAAGGTAACGGCTCCTGAAATCCCTACATGAATTTCCCGCAAGTCAAAACGAAAGGATGATGGTAGAAGGGCATGACGGTGTGGTACCCTACCGAGAATGGAAAGAGTGGATGCAAGGACCCAAGGATGTGGTACCTTGCTGAGGAATGGAAACTATGGATGACTGGACCCAACGGAGTGGTTCCATGTCGGGGAAATGAAATTAAGGAACGGGGTGGCCCAGCGGCGCGACACCGAGATCCTAGTGAAAATGATTGTTAAACTTAACTGCATAAAAACATATAAGTTTGCACCTAGAACATTACTTAGAAATGCATTTGAGTAATTTAGGCATTTGCACATGAAATGATATTTCCGATTATTTAAAAGTATTATAAATATTTATTTAGGATCAAAATGGAATCCTAGGCATGGACACCTAGTTAACCCAACCTACACCACATATCTAGGAGTTAAGTGAAATATCTGGGGGACAAATATGAGAAAACTTAGGAATGTTGGTGCATCTCCTAGAAAAGCTGACACTTGGATGGGTGAGTTGTTTTTATTTAGAATTTAAATAAAATAAATAATTATGCATGAAGCGACATGTGTCACATGAGATTTTCCTTTATAAGGAAGCCATTGGGAATGGATAAAGGACCCAGACCCTGGATGACTATCGTAATTTGGAGTTACCTAATGACTTGCTGCTATTGAGGGTTTGGCTGAAAATCTTGGTGGGGGGGAAACCCAAGCTGGGTTTCCTTATTATTCTGTGTGAGCTCTATGACCTAAAGCTCGGGGGAGGCCATGCGACTGAAAGCACGAGCCTATGGTTGGGTGGCGAAGCTAACGGTTGCTTCGCCTATGGTTAAACGAGCTTTGCGGGAGGGATCCTACGGAAGACACGGACAATAGTGGACAAGATGGTATCAGAGACAGGTTATGGTTTGTTTTAATTTGCTAATTTATTCATTTATTTAGTTTATTTATCTAGTCATTATGCTTTCTAATCTCTTTTGTATCAAGTGGTTGAGTTTCAGGTTAAGCATGAAGGACCCTACAGGAGGGGCCCTACAATTTTTAAAAAAACATGATTTCAAGCTACTATAGCTTACAACAAATGCAAAACAACTAAAAACATACAAAAATGATTTGAACATTTTCTTCATTGAAAGCATTAGGTTATTTCCTTTTTCATTTTCCAACGGTGCATACATTTTGAACCAGTTATGTGATGGATCCTTCATGAATTTCATCTTAACTTTATTCTTCTTGTTTACGCTGCATCGAAGCTTCAATACTTCAGCTCTTGCATCCATAAGTCTGCAATCAAAACCTGCAAAAACAAATAGAGCTAAAACTTTAAATAAAGTAGGATTTTCTTCATTCATCTTCTCTTTGGAAGCTTGGTCTGCTGTACTTGCAACCAGCATGGTTGCATTCTTTTCATCTTCAAATTCCATATAGGCTTCAACCACTGCAACAATTGCATAGTTATATTTAGCATGACAGTCCACAACATCAACATTCCTTGTATTTTATATCTAGTCTGCAATTAATTTTCAATATGCCTCATATCCATGCCATTTTTCAGTATCATCATGGATGCCTACAACTTGTACCAATTCTGCTTCAACTGTTGCAACTTTTGTGCATTTTGCAATTATCTTATCAAACTCCTTCTCAATTGTTGGTTGATTTCTCTTTGTACCTGCACATTTACTAACAATAGAATTGTTATAAAAAAAAAATTCCCTATGGTCTTAGTCTTTACTAGCTATTCACCTTTGTCTTTAGTTTCTTCTTCAACCTTAAATGGATGACCTGCAACTATCTCGGTTGCATATTCATCAACTATACAAGTCTCTCCTTCAGCAGTGAGGTTTTCATCTTCTTTATCATTTTCATCCACATTTATATCTATATTGTGGGCTACACCTATTTCATCCTCAATTTCTTCATTAACACATTCATCATTCACGTGTGTATTTTCACAGTAGTATTTACCAGCTTTATGTTCATTCTCTCCTTCATACATAAAGTCCACACACCTCATAAATTCATCTATAATATCATCAACCTCATATTCAAATTTCATTTGTTGAATTCCTCATATATGTTTTTGTTGCTATAATGGAAACTTCATCTTCATCAACACCATGTCTGCATTCTGGGATTCACAATTTTTATCATACACATGTGGTCTTGCATAGTGGGCTTCACAAATGTCAATTTCTTCAAGTTAATATTCCACTTCTGTGGCACTCTGATGCATGGAATCTTCAATTCTTTCAAACTGTTATGCAACACACAGGAAGACTTCTTTATTTACCTTTTCATATTTGTCTTCTGCAAAATTTTCTTCATTATTATCCTCTTAGTCTTCATCTACATTCTTTGTATCTTCAATCTTCTCTTCTACTTCAACAAGTAGTTCATTAACCTCATCACAATTTTTAACATTTTCCATGACAGCTGCATCAACATTTTGACTTTCTACACCATGTAGCTCAGCTTGATGTTGATTGGTGTTGCACCAAATTCTCTTCTCAATATTTCATAGGCCTCTTTAGCACTAGTTGCATCAGCAACAATATGGAAATCACTATCTTCCATGGATTTTTGAATGATATATAATGTACAGGAATCACTTCCCTCATCACAAGGTTCATTACATTCATTTTCAACACAATTTAATCCATTATATTATTTTTCAACAAAATTTAATAACCCTTCTACATGAAGCATAGTTTTCATTTTAATATTCCAAAACTCAGAATTCTTACCTGAGAAAACTAGCATTGGCAGAAAAATATGACAAACTTATTCAATTTTCATCTCTAGAATGCAAGACTTGAATTTATTTTCCTTAGACAATTTGAGTCTTCTCCTCTTCCCCATATTTGTCTTGGGTTCTACTGAAAATGCACCGAGCTTCTACTCTTCTGAACTCAATTTATTTAAACACGGCCTACAATATTTTTTCTTCTACACGGCTAAACTATGCCAATGCAGAAACACATGGGATTCCTTCTGTAAACCACCAATTTCAATTCCATTCAAGATGATTTCTTCGAATCTGCTCAACCACTACACCCTAGGAGCATCAACCATTAACAAGTGATAGGCATATGAATGCACAATCTTCGTCATCAAACGTAACTACAATGAAAATACTAATGAGCTTATGCTCAACTCAAAGTTCAATTCCAGGATTCATCCTTCACAATTTTCATCCGCAAGAGTAAGCGGGATTCACGGGGTTGATCAACCACTTAACGATGGGAGCACTCTGCTTCAATTTGCTCGACCATTAAAAACATGGTAGCGGACCACTTTCAATCTACTGAAGACTCGAGACTTCAACAACTGATCCTTCACAAAACCAATGCCAAACTTCAACTCTACGTCTATGTTCGACTTGCAGCTTCGAGACAACACACACACTTTCCCGGTGCCATATTCAATTCTCTCGCTCAACTCACTTGAGCATCAAAGTGAGGCACAAGATCTTCAATCTCCCAACTATCATCAGTTCATGGTACAAATAAGCCAGCAGCATGAACAGTCTCCCAACACATTGCATTCTCCTCTTCTAGCCATCACGTCCCCTACAGTACAACAAAACCCAAAAACAAATGCTCTCAACCCACAAATCAAGTGTACATCAGCGTAGCCATCTATAGGTTTCTTTCTTTTCTAAACTCGACACACATTATTGCTGGCAGATAGGGCTAAGCATTTGGGTCTTCAATCAGATGGAGTGTCTCTTTCTTTCCAACGGAAACTTAGATATAGATCATGCGATGATACGCGGGCATCTTCACTTCCCCTCAACTTGTTTATGGCCCTCTATACTTCTCACCACAAACACGATTGCAGCCTACCACACCATAAACTTCAAGGGTATCTTCCACTATATGAGTTTCATGAAACTTTACAGCCCACATTCATACTTGAACCAATAACACAAATCTCTTTTGCTATAGATCTCTATAAAGAGAGCTTCACATGTTATTCAGGATACATCCTTCAAAAGCTTCATCCAAGACCACTCACATACGCACACGGGATAAACTACAACTCGACCAATAAATGGAGCTCAGGCCTTCCTGCTCAACCAATACACTATGGGAGCAGTAACTTTTACAATAGAAACCTAAATGAGGACCGAATAATTCTTCTTACCTTTGGTAGGGCTTGGGTTTTCAATCCACCGAAGATAGAACTTAACCAGCAGGAGGCTTGGCTTTAAGCATAACGTATCTCCATCCACAGGATGCAAGCCATTATTTCAACTTCCAATTACAACTACTACACAAAATACACCAATGGCACCTCCACTGGCTCTTCCGCACTTCTTCCCCTATTTCACCAGCTTCAGCTCTTCAAAACACCCAAGAAAGATTGCTCCTTTCTATCCATAACTTACCATTTGACTCTACAGGATGGATAAACACACTAACATTGTGCTTTAGCACCCATCTCTCTCCAACTCGTGAGTCCAACTTACATTTGTAACTCATGCATGGGCCTCTTCACCTCCAACCTTTCTTCCTATTCGTAGGTTCATGGAGACGAGCTATGGCTCTAGATTTACTATGCGAAGGGTGGGGTGAAAATGTGGGTGAAGGAAAAAGCAACCCAACCTTTTCGAAACTGGATTCCTTGCACAAGAATTCTTTAAAAAAAAGCTTTGCTACGATAGGATGAAATAAGGGGTTCAAATACCTCACCCATGATCTGATATTTGCTCAATACACAAAATCAACTCTACTATGACAACTGCCTGGCTTCTACGACAATCTTAATACACAGAACCTCTAATTCTTCTTCAAGCTAAAGCAGTTGAGATCTTCTTCTCCATGAGAGAGGCACTGTCCAAATGATGGCTCAACGCTCACTTCGAATTCACCATAGATAGCTTCCTTTTACTTGATCGAGCTAAGCTATAATACCAATGTAGGAGGGCGCAGTGGATAGTGGGGGGAAATTATCAGAAGATAATACACACAGCAAAATAAACAAGCAGAGGACAACGTGAGAGAGGGGAAAACTACCCATAACTACTCTATTTTTCATTAACTAAAAGAAACATATTTATACACATGAAGAGTTCTCTCGAATTATCCAAATGTCTAGAAACATCCATGGATTGGCTTATTGAGAAGCTTCTTAGATGGATTTTAATGCCAGCTACCAATAGGCATGGCAACCCATCTTGCAACACATCTTGCATAAATGCAAATCAGATGGACATTCACGGAATGATTCAGGTGGATTCCAAAGTGATGGCATGGCTGTTGGAATTAATATCCAACAATTTCCACCTCAAACCCTCGACCCTTCAACTCACTTACCCTATGCAACACAAGTTACTGTATAATCATGCTGATTTCTTTATATCAGTGTTGTACATACTTATTCTCTTTAATTCTTCTTTCACCAAAGAGAACAAATCCAAAATTAAAGTAAAAGAATCTTCATATGGTTAGCTCTACATATTCTCTCATTAGTATTTACTCCCAAATTTAAGTAAACTGAAAAGTAGAGGATACCTTATACCTATAATATCTCATTAGTATTTACTCCCAAATTTAAGTAAACCCAAAATGGAGGATAACTTATACATATTATATAGGTACAAGGGATTAGTTGTGATAACAATAATAGCTTCAATTATTTCTGGAGAGTAATTAACACGATCTGTTGTGTAAGAACAAACAAAGGGGATTAATTTTCATACGAATAATGAACTCAATTGTTTGTGGAGATTGATTAGCATGAAGATAGGAAATTAATCCAATAAACTTCGAAAAAAACTTAGTAAGAAAAATTAATGAAAATGATCACAAATTAAGTTCGGACAAGTGTGTTGAAAGTGAACGTCAAAGAGTTTAGCAATGTGTCTAAGTTGTGTGTTAACGATTTTATTGCATGACATTGATAAGTCGGTATCTAATGGTGAGTTGGAGAATATCAAGTGAAAACAAACATGATTTATCAGTGAGTTGGGAGCCAATGGGAAATGGTGAATCTAACTACTCAATTTGTTTAAGCTTAGTAAAGGACTAAGAATTTGATAAATGATCTAGAATTTTTTAAAATATAACATTGATTTAATCTTATAGTTAGTTATCAAGTCAAGACAAACCTGATATTAGTAAGTTATTAGTAAGTTGGAAGCCAATGGGAAATGGTGAATCTAACTACTCAATTAAACAGAGGACTAAGAGTTTGATAAATGATTTTGAATCATTTAAAATATATCATTGATTAAATCTGATGGTTAGTAGGTTAAGTGTTGTAAGAATAAATATGTGTAAGAGTTTAGATTCATAAGAAATGTTCATGAAATGTCATATAAATTAAAATGCGAATTATTATAAATTTTCTACATTTACAATTTTTAATTAATAATATTAAGGTTCTATTTGGGTAATATATATATTCTCTTTTTTTTAATAATTGATGTTTGGTATTAATTGATGAGACTCATATTCACAATAATATTTGAATTGACAAGAATATAATAAAAAATAAACCCTAATGGATGGAGTAAATGTCTATATCTGTGCACTTTCTTTTATATGAGATGCTTGACATTTATGGATAACATTCATATTCATAATATTTGAATGAATAAAACTTTTAATAAAATATCGATCCAAATAGATAGAGTAAATGACAAACTATTCATAACCACTCTTCTTATTTGGAAAATCAAACTTCTCCCATATCTCCAATTGGAGTATTACTACCATCCAATTTCCATGTGAAGGTAAGTATTGTCCATGTTTCACTTTTCCAATATCACAAATAGCTTGAATGATTCATCTTAGTTTAATCTTTTCCTTAGAGTCCATTTACCTATCAACATATTTCACACTTGGATTTTAGGAGCTAGAGAGAGTGTCTGAACAAAGTAATAGAGCACATTTATTTCTACTAACCTTGATCCATCTCAATTCTAGATTAGATACCATGTGTTAAGAGGGATGAAATCCATCGATGTGAAAACATTTTTTCATGGAGTGAAAATTTTGAGGAGAGGTTTGCATCTCAAGGGATTTGATCCCTCTCGGTACATGGTAGATCTAGAGTAAAGATGGATCTAGGATGGCTTCAGTCATGGGCAGTCAAATCAAATTCTTAGATGATCATCCTCTAAACTTCAGTTGTCATTTGTTCTGACTATTTTTCAATATGCTCTTTGTTGTTCAAGGTTTTGCAATTTTTTATCTGTCTTTTGATCAACGATCATTTTTCCAACTTATTTCTTGTTACCTAAGATATTTTCATGTTTCTCTTCTTACATCCCGAACATGTACATTGTCAATTTTATCATTATGAAAGGATATGCTCACTTTTATTAATGTAAAATGGTTGTCATTGATTCAGGGTGAAAAAAATGAAGATGGGTGTCTATTTTGGGGGGTCTCGTGAGAAAATAATTCTGGTTTTTTCATGTTTTTCAACTTTGGGCAAACAAAAGTGATATTTTTGTTTAGAATTTCACTTTGCAGTAAAAAAAAACTTTTAGAGAATTATGTTAGCTTTCTATTCATAATTTTTTCAATTTTTTTATTGAGATTTGATATGTCGATTTCGCAAATGTTTGATAGTGTGTTCTTATAAAATGAAAAGACTACAAAATAGTCATGATTTGTTGCGCCAGTAAAATCATTGTTAGACTTATTTTTTGCAAAAACAGAAAATGCTACGACAATCTACACACAATGTACTAGTGTCTGACTATAAGTTTGTAACCAATGCATCTATATACTAATTATTATATTTTTTTAAAGTCGATCAATTGGGAAACTTAGTCAATTTTCAACATCTTTTTTTTTGCGCCACTTTTCTCTCAATTGGCTCTAAAAATAAAAAATCTATGAACACCCTTTTGAAGTAAACACGCCAATTAAGATTCCCACATTTTTTTCAATTTTTTTGGTATTGTATTTTTAAAGTTATGGATTTTTCTTTTCACCATTTTTTTAAAGAGATGAATCCAAACTCAACACATGTTACGAAAATAAAACATTAAAAATATCAGTTCTTATCTATACACAACAAAATATATACCCATGTAAAGTAGATTCAATGATAAACCTAATGGTATCAAGTCCGACATTCGTTTTGTAGTGTAAGAGGTTGTTTTTCCCTTCCGAAAATCGAGAAACCAGCAAATTCTGCAGAATCGTCAAGCTTCCATGTCTCAAAGATTATTCGACCGAATAATTATTCGGCCGAATAATTTTTTTCCGTAACGTCACCATCAATTACAGCAAAGGTTATTCGGCCGAATAATAAAACGGAAAAAAAATTTCGTCGAACGAAAAAAAGAAAAAACTTAAAAAAACTTACTTAAAACTTTTCTATACTCGTATAAATAAACCTAAATTGATTCATGTTTTAACTTTGCATATTTCTTGTCAAGCTATTTTTCAAAGGGTTTTCAAAAAAGATATTTTTGTAAAAAGAGGTTTTTACAAGGTATGTTTCTTTTTATTTTTTTCCAAAGGGCACATTGAAGGAGTTTTTTTGTAAGGCATTTTTGTAAAGGATTTGTTTTTATAAGACATTTTTGTAAAGGAGTTTTTTTTCTAAGGCATATTTGCAAGGAGTTTTTTCAAAATATTTCTTTTCTTAGACATGTTTGCAAAGTGGTTTATGCAAAGAATGTTTCTTTCCAATGAGGTTCTTTCCAAGGGTTGTATTTAAAGAGTGTTTATTCCAAAGTATTTTTGCAAAAAAAATGTACTTTTCCTTCTTATTTCTTTGAAAGGGATTTTTTCAAAGAATTGTTTTGGTAAGGTAATTTACAAATGATTTTTTTCCAAGGTAATTTTGCACTTCTTATTTCTTTGAAAGGGGTTTTTTCAAATAGTTGTTTTGTTAAAGTATTTTGCAAAGGAGTTTTTTCCAAGGTAGTTGAAAGGGGTTTTTTCAAATAGTTGTTTTACTAAGGTATTTTGCAAATGGTTTTTTTCCAAGGTAGTTTTGCACTTCTTATTTCTTTGAAAGGGGTTTTTTCAAAGAATTGTTTACTCAAAGTATTTTTGCAAATGAGTTATTTCTTTACAAGGGTTTTTTCCAAAATATGTTTACAAATAAATTTTTTTCCAAAGTATTTTTTCCTATTGGCTTTTTTCCTAGATATTTTTTCAAAGAGGTTTTTTTTTCCAGTGGTTTTTACAAAGAAGATTTATTTACAAGGTGTTCTTATTATTTTCCAATGAGTTTTTTCAAAGGTGATTTATTATCAAGGAGTTCTTATTTCTTTCTAAGAAAGTGTTTTTCAAATAAGATTTTTGTTCAAAGAGTTTTTTCAAAGGAAATTTAATTCCAAAGAGATTTTCTTCAAAAGACTCTTACAAGAATTTTATAAGGTGAAGTAAATTTCAGTTCATGTTTTTATAAATTTTGTAAATGCTTTTAAATCTTAATTTATTTATGTTTACTATAAAGTGATGATTCTTTAATTTATCATCTATAGATTAAACAATCATGAGTAATAAGAGAAAACATAAAAAAAAATGTGATCATAAACATGATGATGGTAATAGAGAAAAACAAAAACTCAGATATATTGCCAAAAAATAAAGGGTCACCGAAACGGAAGAGAGAATTATTGAAGATATAAATACAGATTTACATGATAATGTTAAGAAAATGAAAATTGAAAATAGAGTATAAGAAAAACAAATTGAAGTTGAAGAGACCATTGTAGAAGATGTAAATAGTAATTTACATGCTAATGTCGATGAAGTCAATATTGAAGATCAAGTTCAAGATCCAGAAATTGGACCTGGTATGTATATATCATATATTTTTCAAATTCATTTTTTTATAATGAATTGTATTTTTGGATATATGTTAAATTAAATTTAACTTGATGTATAGGTACTTTCACCATTGATGATGAAATGTTAGAAGACATTGATTGCGACAAATATGGAGAAAAACTACCAATACATGTTGCACGACATCGTGCTACAAAATTTTATGATGAAGTTTTCAAAGATTACTCAATAGCAGGACAAGCACAAATTTTGAGATGTTTATTAGTGTCCAAGAAGTTAGAAGGTGCTACATCATTATTGGGTATTCACAAGGCGACAAAAGAGTCGAAATTGAAACAAAATGTGATAGAAAATATAGGTGATGCAATAAAAAAAATAGAAAATCCAGGAAGAAAGATATCAGTGCTGCACGTAAAGCAATTCATACAGCAATTCTTTTAGCTAGTACTAAACAAAAGCGTTTGAGAACAGAACTAGCAAAAGCAGTTGGACCATCAAGAAAGACATTATACAAACATAGCAAATTCAAAATGCAAATAGATGAAAATAATGAACTTGCTTTCTGGGCAATTATTTGTAGACAACCTTACAAAGATAGAATGGGAGCAGGTGTTAAAGATATTGTACGAGAATATTGGTTGGAACATGCTCGAGTTTCACCAAATTCAAGAGATGTGATATGTAAAAGAATATCATGAAATGTATATGAAAGCCAACCGAAACATATAATGGACATGACACAAGTACAATTGTTCAATAAATTCAAGGAAGATCATTGTGGAATTAATATATCAATCACTACATTTGTGCAACAAAAACCATGGTATGTTAGACCTATTACTATACATGACACATGTTGTTGCCGTTATCATGTGCAATTTCAGTTATATTATGACACGTTTCTTGAATTTGGTAAAATGTTTTGGACAAATTCACCACCTTCACCCACAATACGTGAATTCATATCTCAAATTCTATGTGAGAGAAATCACGATGAAGTATTTTATTCAAAGAAATGTGTCAATGGAAAACATTGTTATCGTTGCGGAAATCTGGTGTTATTCCACAATAAATATCCTATCGATAATGATCAATCGTTGTCAAATGTAAATGTTGATTGGAGGAGATACGAATACATCAATTATACTACAAGTTCCAGTGATTCACATTCCAAAAGAATTGATTTGCTAGAAGATAAGATATGCGTGACAGATTTTCTCAAAAAATTTGAAAGTGAAATTTATCAATACACCCAGCATTCACATAGAGCACGATGGCAAGATCTTCAATTCAAACAGTCTCGTGAAATTTTTCCACCCAAAACAATTTTGTCCGTGGTTGATTTTGCTGAAAACTATACATTTGCTGCACAAAAAGAGATACAGAGTGAATACTATCACTCTAACCAAGTTTCGATATTTGTCCATGTTGTATATAGACATTCTCAACAGGATGTTGATGGCATTGAAAGCACATGTGAAAATCGAGATGTGATTAAAGAATATCACTTCTATATCAGCGATGATCGTACACACGATACACATTTTGTTCAACATTGTATAGAAAATATTTTGTATGATTCACTGAAAAAATGCGAAGTTAAATTCAATGAACATTGGATATGGTCTGATGGATGTGCAGGTCAATTTAAATCTTCACGATCATTTTTTTGGTTATGTCGACTTCATAAAGCATTGAACATTAAACATCGCTGGAATTTCTTTGAAACTGGACATGGAAAATGTGAACATGATGGTGTAGGAGCATGCGTAAAAAGAACACTTCAAAGATGGCAAATGAACTATTCTTCTGCATGGTTTCATTCAGCTACAGCGGTTGTCCAATGGTATCAATTAAATCTAAGCCATTATTATAATCAACAATCAAAAGATGTGCGTAGGTATGTACACTATTTTTTTAATTTATATTATTTCTTGAAATTTAAAAAAATGTACACTAACATTTAAGTACATGTACACTAAAATTAAAAGTTGTTCTTTGCGATTTATCATTTATTGTGTAGGTTTTTTTGGCTTGTTGGGGTCCAAGATATAAATAGATCAATACCATATGACGCTAGCACCATACATGGGACTAGAGATCTTCACTCTATTCAAACAAAATCATTCCAAAACGTGTTTGCATTTGACAGTAGAAAGCAATCATGCTTTTGTCATATTTGCACTAAAAATGTTGAATCTACAGAAGTTTGTGAAAACATAACAAACAACTACGTAAAAGCTTGGAAACACACAAAGATTAATCCAAAAGGAAAAATGCAACTAGCAAGTGTAGAAGAATTAGAATCAGAAGAAATAACAATATCATCTGATGGTGATAGAATTTCAGATCTTGTTAGAGAAGGTAATGAACTTACTTGACTTTTAAGTTGATTGTTCATTCTTGTCCATCACCTTATGTGTATAGTCAATTTAATTGATTTAAAAATGCTAACACCAATTGTAATTTGCGCAGGAGATGTTTTCGCTATGATTGCACCTTTAGACAACAACGAAAATGTGAAATATTATTTGATGTGATGCATTGAAGGAAAGATGAAGTTATTGGAGGACTATAATGACAGTGGATTTACATACGAGAGAGGATCCATCATTTTAAAAGGCTATTTTTTTCAACAGACTCATATGACTAAAAATTATGTCTACTTTCAAGATTATGAGCCCGATGTTATATGTTGTCAGTATAGTCATTTAGTATGTGCATCTTGAATAATGTTGGTACAAGTTCCATAAAAAAAATAGTTAAAAACCAAAAAATGGAAACTGTCCATATGTGACCATGAACGGATAATTGAGGATGGCATTCCATTGCGATGTTTTTAACTATATATCAAAAATGAATTGATCTATGTTTTTGTCCATGTCAATTGTTGTGTACAATATATTTTTTGTCCATGTGTCACAAATGTTGTGTACAATATATATTTTTCATTGAATTTTATGACTATTATCTTGAATGAGAACTAGAATAAAAGTTTAAATGGTTGTATTTTAGCATGCTTAAAAATGAATTAAAAAATTATTTGGTAATGAAATTTTTAATAAAAATTCAAAAAAATTCAAAAATGTTGTATTTCAGCTATATGGAATGTTTGTCTTTAATTTGTAATTTCATAATATAAAGTACTTTATTCGGTTCCCCATATGTCTATTAGACCACTTAGGGATGAGATAACGGATGTGGCTATCCCCACACTCCGCTCCGAATTTTTACTTTTGATTAATCGATGCCAATGAGAAATCACCGAGAAACCTACTAGATTTTGTATTATTCTAATCCATTGAACATGTTTCTCTAATGTACTTCGCCATAAATATGATCCATGGATTTTTTAAAACAAGTTGTTCATCTATATGGTTTTTAAATAAATGATTGTTGCACAAAGATAATATATCTTTTACATGTAAGTTCACATAACTGAAATCATGGCAAATGGAGATAACGATCATTTGATTTTTAATCAGAAACAAGAATTCCTGGATTGTGAAGCTTATGCTAAATTAGAGCAATGATTATTTACAACAAACCGATAAAAATTCATCGAATTGTTGTCTAAAATTTATTGCTCTAACTTAGCATAAACTTCACAATCTAGGAATCCTCACTTGTGATTAAAAAACAAAAAATCATTTATCCCCATTTTCCATGATTTCAGCAACATCTAGAAATTCACGAACTACAAAGTACCTGAACAATGAACATATAAGAAACATTAGTTAAAATTTGAAATTTACATATGCAACATCATATCGATCAAATGACCAAAAGATTGAAACTTTTATCAAACAATTCATAGATTTCCATTCATAACATTAGAAATTGAACCTATTAAAACTTCATATTTCTATCAAAAATTCCTATCATTCCTAACATTCATTCATTCTTAAATATTCATATCAGGTGCAACATTCTTAAACTTCCTAAAACTTTGGTAACAAATTCATTTCTTAACATTTTAAACTTTGGTAACATCCATTTATTAACATTTTAAACTTTCTTGACACTTCCCATTCATTCTTATGATTCAACACTTTCTCAACATTCATTCTTTCCATAGCATTCATTCTCTCAACATAACAATGAACATTTTTAACAAATTCAACATTTCCTAACTTTAAATTGCACCTATCAAATGTTCCAAACATTCATTCTTAACATTTTAAACATTCAAGTGACTTGATTCCAATTCATTCTTAGGATTCAACATTTTCCCAATATTCATTCTTACCATAACATTCATTCTCAACATAACATTCATTTTTAACATTCAACATTTCAACTTTAGATTGCACCTATATCAAAAATTCTAAACATGTTCATTCTTAACATTTTAAACATTCTTGACACCTCCCATTCATTCTTTCCCAACATTCATTCTTACCATAACATTCATTCTCAACATTCAACATTTCCTAACTTTAGAATGCACCTATCAAAAGTTCGAAACATTCATTCTTAACATTTTAAACATTCATGCAAAACATATTCTAAACATTTTACCAAGTGACAAATATGCTAAATTATTAACATATACTCATATATAATCCAATTAAAAAGTTCATGAACATGCGAGTTCAATGTACATATATATATAATCAAAAAATAAATACCCTTGATGTCCAAAACAACTACAATATATATATATATCAACAAAAACAAGAAAGGTTGGACCACTATCTTCCACTAGGACCGTCCCTTGGACTCAACTCGGCCTGCAACATCTATAAAAACAAACTATGAATATCATAAATTATTTAAACAATTTTAAACTAAATTCAAAAAATTAAAATATTAAACTTATATATGAAAGAACAATTCAATTATTAAAAAAGTTGTACATCAAATTCTTTGAATGCATGTCCACCACTTTCTTCCACCGGAGTCTTCCCTTTGGCTCCAAAGGATCTAAGAGAGCCAAGCTGCAACATGTACAAAAGAAATTTATGAATCCAATAAAGTATTTAAACAATTTTAAAATAAATCCAAAAAATATTAAATATTAAACTTATATCAGAGATCAATTCAAGTTAAACAAAATTACCTCAGTTCCAATATCCGCATTCATCAAAGAACCTACATTTTCACCCCCAATTTCCATATGGTCTGCCCCCTAAAATTTAAATTTTGTTAATAAATAAAACATAGTAGAAGCAAAAAATAAATTAAGCAATTAACTTAACCAAAACAAAAAAATTAAAATCATTAGCTCACAAGAGATGGTAAATCATCTAAAAAGTTCGATTCTAAAGAAACCTGCATGGATAAGTCAAATTAACGATAAGATACATTGATATTTATTAAAATTCAACAATAAAGATAAAATATCAAGTTCAAGCATAAATATTATAATAAATATACCTCCCCAAGACGCTCTTCATTTTGACTAGTGGAGACTCGAAAATTATGTGCATTTAGCATTCTAGAAAACTGCAAACAAAATACATTTGCTTAATGTACTTATTACTATGTAACGAAAAATTTAATTCAAAATGAATAAAAGATCAAATAGATTGTCATAGCATAATCAACAAACCTCTCCCATACTCGATGTGTCATTGGATAACACATCTGAAGCTATGTCGCGAAAAGACTTAGCATAAGCCCTGAGATCGTCGATGCTCAATCCATCTACCTCATCATTCGTCTTGTAAACAAACTTTTGACGAATAGTAGCACGAGCCCTCTCTCGAACCAATCCCACTTCTACTCCAACAAGAGATGACGCTAAACCATCACCAACAGAATCCTTTGCAGTTGTCCCAAGTTGGGATGTGGGATCCATCTCCGATCTTAATGCCACAACCCTAGGTGGGCGAGGTATCTCAAGTGGAGGTCGAAGAGTTGTAGGGTCTCTAAAAGCACCTTTTCGATTATATATTCGACCATTTTCAACTCCATAAAAGTCAAAAGGAATATCAGTATAGTTTGGATTCATACCTAAAAAAAACTCCGCATAGAAAAATCTAGCAAAATAATTAGGAACCTCATCGTTCCATGGCAATCGACCATAAGCTGCAAGGAACCGATCATATATTAGATGTGAAATTTGAGGATGCTTGAAATATTGCACTTTCAACATTTTTCGCTTAAGGCCTTCTTTGAAATTAAACATTGAATTGGCCTGTTCTTTGGTCACTCTCTCTTTCACAACCTCCCACTTGTCTATACCCATAACTTGTTCCCTTCGCCTCTGCATCAAATGAACAAAACCATTCGTAGTTGGTCCGAGTTCCTCATATGCATCAATGAATTTTTGCAATGACCCCAAAACAATCTCTAGACTTTGTCTGCTCTCTGGAGGGAGATCCAAAGTAGAAAGATCATTGTTCAACCTGTCATAGTGGGATCTACAACTTTCAAGGATAGTTTGTTGCACAACACCTTCCCATGGAACCTCATCAGGTAAATCAGAAGGATAAGTTGATATGGGTGTACAACCCTCAGCTAGTGGAACATATGTCGTCCTATCTCTAGGAGGATCTTCAGGACCCTGCTCTGCACCCACACCTATTCCATCATCTACAATCCTATCTTGATCTTCCTCCCGCTCTGTCGAATTACACACATCTTCTGAACCTCGCTCTGCTTCAAATATAGCCTTAGTCAAGTGTTAACCTTCTCCAAAAATTCGAAACAAACAAAAATACAGATTATACATGTATTGAAACATTAATGTTCATACCGACAGAAGGTTGAGATCGACGCTCTCCCACAGAAGATAAAGGGGAATCATTTGTACCCCTATCACCTTGTTGGTAATCGGATGACTGTGACCCATACAGTAAACTCGAACCCCGAGGTGAATTCGACAACCTTTGATTACCAATTGGGACACCAATTCCCGATGAATGTGATGACCTCCTACGCTTTTGCTTCGAAGACTCCACTCTTTCCATTTGATATGATATCTAAATTTACACAAATGTCAACTCATAACATATTGAAGTTGTACATGTTAATTCTACAGACTTAAAGACATATCTGATAAAGAGCTACATACCAAATGTAGAAGTGTCTCAAGTTGTATAAGTGAATTTTTCTTTTGTAAGTCCCTCTCCTAACTCTAGCATAATTAATTAACTGAAATTCCTACTATCACTACTATTGCAACATAAAGATATATTTAATAATCATTTCATAATCAGATATAAGATATAATGCAGTTAATTGAAGTAGTATAGTAACCTTACAAATTTTTCATCCATCACATATGATTCCATTATATATCTCAATAAACAAACATCACACGAAAAAAAAAAATATATATATATATATATATATATATAGAGAGAGAGAGAGAGAGAGAGAGAGAGACTTATTTTAAGAATCGTACTTTATTTATAAGAAAGAAAAATAATGAAGGACTTGCAACACTATATGACTCTTTATATGTTTTTCAACTCTGTTGAAAACGCTAGTAGCAATGCTGTCTTTCCATGTAGAATAATAGTTGTTACATTGAGATCTTTTACGGTTTAACTGAATCTAATTTTATATGCTCTGCTATCACTTTTCTTTATCAATAGTTATCCATGTATACAGTATTTGTGATAGATCTGTCCAGAGATTCTTCTCCTCACAAGGTGTGGGCAAGAAGCATCCAAGGATCCTAAAAGCATCAGAGTCAATAACATCAGGTTTAGGACTCAGCTTGGAATCAATGATAAAGACTAGATATGAAATAGAATCCTGCAAAAAAAAGGTTGTTTTTATCTTAGCTTTTAATTGGTGTTATTGGAGGTTATCCAAAATGGTCTACATATGTTGAAGTGTTGAAACTATTCCTCCCAACTTTTGTTATATCTTAGGATATCATCTAGATAAGCAATTACAATTTTTCAAAGATGTATATGAATCCTGTCATTGATGAGTTACATGTTTGTGGTGCATTAGCCAATTCAAAAGGCACTCCCACCCACCCATAAAGGCTACGTTTTGTTTTGAAAGCATTGTTTGAAACGTCTAATGACAAATTTGGTCTCAATGATATCTTCAAGCAACATGAACATAGTTGAAAAACTCTGTGTTCATGAACAGAGTTTTTCAATTTTGTGTTCATGAACAGAGTTTAAAAACTCTATTCATGAACAGAGTTTTTTTAAACTCTGTTCATGAACACAGAGTTTTCATGAACAGAGTTTAAAAACTCTGTTCATGAACAGAGTTTAAAAACTCTGTTCATGAACAGAGTTTAAAAACTCTGTGTTCATGAACAGAGCTTTTAAAATCTATGTTCATGAACAGAGCTTTTAAACTCTGTGTTCATGAACAGAGTTTTTAAACTCTATTCATGAACAGGAACATAAAATTTAATGTAAAAAAAAATTAAACAATCTGATTTTAATTCTGAATGCAAATATATTTTTATTAATTTTTTTTAAATAAAGACCTATCATCTAAATGCTTAATCAAATATCTCAAAATATTAAACATTATTTCAATGAAAACTATATTTATTGACAATCCAAAATTTTGAGAAATGAGGCATACCTGTAAACCAAACTCACAGTCAACAGATTGTCGAACCAGACACGAACACCAACGCCGCACCGGAGACGACCACCAACCCACTGAATGAAAAAAATTTCCTACAAACATCAACAAAGTGTATTAGCAACATAAAACTATAAAAATAAGAAAACGAAAACAAAACGAAACAACTTATCATCAAAACATACCTGAGAAAATGGCAAATTATCAACTCTGTGCCGAACACAAGAACACCAACGCCGCACCAAAGACAACCACCAACTCAACAAACGAATTGACCTGCACACATTACCACATTTCCAACACACATTAAAAAACGAATCCATAAGCATACATTAAAAAAACAAATTGGAAAAAAAAAACAAAAATGTAAACGAATTCTTACCTCAACACCAAAGCCTTTAACTCCATGTGGATCCATCAGGGAGCGACTGTCCAATGGAAAATGGCGAGTTTGGGCTGGCAGGCTCATCGATTGGAAAACGGCAAGTTGGAGTTGGCAGATAGCGGGCTCGTCGACGAACAGAGGGTCCGGATGTTATGGCTTATGGCAAGGCGAGGAGTGGCGAGAAAGCAGGCGAGAAGGTGCGTAAGATCAAATGCGGGTGGCGAGAAGGAAAACATGCAGGGTGGCGAGCTCATCGACGATTGCAGCATAGCTCGACCGTGGGTCCACAAGCGGGGTCCAGAAAAATGCCAACAAAGAATGCCAAACTATGGATGAGGCTCGGATTTTATGCAGGAAACGTGTTCGGCTGAACAATTATTTGGCCGAATACTTATTCGCCGAATAATGATTCAGCCAAACAATTATTCGGCCGAATACTTGTTCGGCCGAATAAACTAACGCACCCGGAAATTTTTCCAGACCGACAGTGCCTCGCACACACTTCGAGGGTCCCCGTTAATCTAAACGGATAACTATTACTAGTTATTCGGCCGAATAACTTATGTTTTATTCGGCCAAATGATGACAGTTATTCGGCCGAATAACTTTTATTAATCGGCCGAATAACCTCTACTAACTATTTTTTACACTTGTTTCTCACGGAAGTGTTACCCACCTTCACGTTTTCACCCTATAAAACCTTGTATTAATGAAAGGAAACATTGAAATCAATGTAGAAAAATATGAAACCAATGCAGAACCATTGAAATGCATTTTAACTAAAACACTATAAAAGAGAGAAACCATGTTGAAATCAATGCAACAAACATTGAAAACTTGTATGAAAGAGAGGAAACATTGAAATCAATGCAGAAAAACTAAAACCAATGCACAACCACTAAAATGAACTATAACTAAAACCCTATATCAAAGAGAAGAATCATTGAAATTAATGAAACAAATCTAAACTGACGATCATGATAAAAATATTCCTCCCTACCCTATAAGAAAATATTTAAAATTAACATGAAATATTATATGTGAGATGGAATCATTCATATGTGTAAAATGATATATATTTTTTCACAGATACATTCTTAAACAATATATAAGAAAATTCAAAACAAAACAATTCCAGTATAACAATTTTCAAAAACATTAAATGAAAAAAATAGCAAAAAAAAATCCCCAAAAAAACTATGAGCTGTAATGTCCCCAGCTTGACCCTATTGCATTAATATTGTAAATGATGTAAATATTGTTATTTAGTCATGGTGAGGAGCTCAAGGCCAAGGCCCCGCCATTGATTTAATGTTCTATGTATCGGCAATTAGAATAGATGCATAGAGTTCTTGTGCTAGCTGTGCACAATGTAAAAATCAGACATCATGTAAATATGCCATTTCAGTAAAAACCCACAACCAGCTACGCAATGCAACAAAGAGATGGGGCATGATCTTTACAAGGAATAGGGAGGGAAAAAATAGCCAAACCCTTGAGCCATGGTATTAATCCATGTGTCAATGGGGAAACCCATAAACCACCAACTACCCATTTTGTCTCATGTACCCAATCATTTAATTCTTCCAAGAAATTGGTTAAGGCAATTAATGCCTTGGAAATGAAGAAGTATGGGCAAGCCATTTTCGTGCAGGGGCAAGCCATCAACCTGGAAATTCGTGTTTTTGCTTGTTGAGCAAGAAAACACCCACGAAATGGTGCCCAAAGCCATGGGGAAGGGGAGTCTTCACTCACTCACGCAGTTGGAGTTAGTTGGGCCTTTCCCTGCACGTCTTTCATCCAAATCCTGCATTTTTCCATGGCTGGGAGTTCGTTTTTGCATATACAGTAGCCTAGGAGAGAAGGGCCACGATTTGGGGACTGTATGGAGGTCGTTTTTGCCCCCGAATGTCCAAGGACGTTTTTCTAAAAACGGATTGGCTTCCCAGGGTTGTTCCCCATCTTCCCATGTCGTTTTGTGTGTTCCTACGTTTTTCTGAGTGAGTTGAAACCCCAATCTCAGGCATTCCACTGTGGAAAACGTTTTCCTCATGCCCAGTAATTGTGGTTTTGTTGTTAAGTGTATCCCGTTTTGGATTTGAACCTGTGAGCAGGAGCCTCAAGAGTGGAAGAGGACAAATTTGGCTTGATGAGCCCAATGAAGTATCCATAGCTCCATGATTGAGCCACTAACCTAGTAATCCACCTCTTCCCATCTCTTAGCAGCCTGAGAAACCCAACTGCTGGTTGGCTTGGCTGATTCTAGCATGTCTTTGGCTATGTGAGAGCCTGTTTTCCCTTTTTTCCTTATGGAGATCATGCCCAGCTCGGGGGTGGCAGTGATGCTGAGAGATTGAGGAGCACACTGGCCTACGGTTGGGTGGAACGTTGCAGAAGCGTAGCTGGTTGTTTGGGACTACTTCATTAAGATAAGTATTCTCTTGTGTTTGTAACTTTGCAATAGTTCCTTTGATGAATAGCTGGAATGGATTATGGATGTGCTAATGAATTTACTACCGCTGTGTATTCAACGATTATGCATTTCCATATGCCCTTTATAATTCGGCAAAGGTCTTTATTTAATGACTGTCACAGGAATTTTGAATGTATGTTAGATATCAGCATCATTCATTTAATCTCTGTTGTGTTCTATAGAATGCACATATACATGTCTCTGTATCAATGAGTTTGATTTTAATGAATATAGGGCTAACTGCCTGGATTGAGCACAATGATCCTCTCTATCACGCTGGTATGATAGAGGGGACATTACATGAGCAAATTAGAAATTTCAATTGCATTATAAATATAAATATGCAAAAACTAAAAAGTGTAAACTATTATTTATTTATGGGTTTCAACATTGCTTGTTATTTAGAATCTTCATTGCAAATATATTTTTGAAAATAAGATTAGTTCTTTGTCTTGATTTTCTCACCTATAGAAAGATGAGGTTTGAATGTATTTCTTAACTAAAGGTTTTATGTTAACCAAAAATGCTAAGAGATGAAGCCATATGCATAGTCATATTTTATTGTTTATGTTTCTCAAAGAAAAAGGATGTAAATATCTTTGTAGTTTTTTTTCCTTTCAAGATGAGGATATGGTTTCCTATATACATGCTCTCCTATTGTATTATGTTTTATTGTTTATTAATAATCAATATAAATATAAAAAGTGTTTTTACCAATAAATTAAAAAGTGTAAATTACTTTTTATTTAATATTAAATTTGTTTAAATGTGCAAATATAAATATAACTAATCGTTTTAAGCCTATTAACCCCGTGCTAACCTATTTTTGCATACCTTTAAATTTCTTCGAAGTGTTCTTATAGCACTTCTTATGCATTACTATTCGATGTTTGATGTAATGCAAAATATTCGTTTTAATTAAAAGCATTAGCGTTTCAAACCTAAATTTCCAATGTGCAAATATAAATATGAATGGGCATTTAACATGAAAATCCCAGTTGGGAAATCACCATAACTAGATATATGGGATGGGAAACTTCTAAATTTCCAATATGCAAATATAAATGTGAATGGGCATTTAACATGAAAATGCCAACTCGGAATAGCCATACCTAGCGATATGGGATGAGAAACTTTTGAGATAGTTAAAATTAGCTCAGACTTGATGGAATATAACTTGCACACCATGAGGATTTTTCTTCCCTCTAAAAATAATAGTTGGATGTTCAAATCCCTTTGGTAGAGATAGTAGACATGATTTATGAAGGTGGTGTCCCTCGCAATCTACCAAACCACATAGGTCCATTGTGGGAGCAAGAAACCTTTTCCCTATAAAAATTGAGTGAACCACATTCTTTCGAAATGTATGTGGATACCTTAATTAGTAGATACAAGCCAGCACTTTCTTTGGTTGATTTAAGAAGGATCTTCAAATCTCTGAACATTAGTTATGTGCTTGTTGGATTGTCAATAGTTCTGTTGGAGCCTAGGCCGCAGCTACGGCAAAGCTGCAAATTTTGAGGAAAAAGCACAAGTGTTGAAAGGAAAGTGCTAATTTTGAATAAGCACCAACTTTTGGGCAGAAGTAAATAAGTGCGTAGTATGGTGCCAGATGGACGAGCTTAGCGCAGATTACGGACCGGAAATCGCGGAGCTCGCGCGCACACGTCAAAGGAGAATGAATGTGGCCGAGTAGAAAGCTCAGCTACCGCAATAAATGAAGCAAAGGAGTAGAGGGATCAGCTACCCTCATTAAGGCTAAGTACAGAAGTTATGGTTGCTCTAACCAAGGAAGAGCAACGGACCAAAGCATTGAAGGCGAAGGACAAAGAGCAATGAATGACGAAGCGGCGCCTATACCCACAATCTGCGCCGAAAAACGCGGAGCCTGCAGGAAGCGGCGCCTACAGTACACCTATCCATGTACACGGTTAGGGTTTTTGGGGAATACTGCTGGGAAAGGCCCACAGTTTTGTAAAGGTGCGACCCTCAGGGCCACCTATATATATGTATAATTGATAAGGGAGAAGGGTTGGTTGTTGATTGTTTTCTATTGTGTTGTTAGAAGACAAGAGTTAGAACTGGATGGCCGTGAAGCTAATCCCTGAGTTGCAGACAGTCTGAGTCGACGTCTGAACCATTGTAATCTTTGTAAGAGAAGAGACTAGATCAAGAGAAGGGCTCCCAGCTGTGTGCGTGGAGTTTCCTGGAACGATCTAAGGCTGCAGCTATGTGCACAACATTATTGTATAAGTTCCATTCGTGATTAATCTGAGATACACTTCCCGTGGACGTGGTTTCCCATGGAGGTGAATTCCATAAGTCTTGTTGTTATGATGATGTTCCGCGTGAATGCATGTCTGTGTGTTGTTATCTGTGCTTTCATGAACATTGCGTGATCTTTATGAATATGTTTAAGTACGTTCCTGAAGCTTCCCTAGACGTTATAATTGTTAAGTATCGAAGAAATCTGTAGAACGTCGTCACTGCGGCGCTTGAGAAGTGCGTGGCTGCACTGTGGCGTAGGGCCGAAAACATTACAGTATAGGACGACAAGGGTAATCGCCTCGTGTGTCGGAGCGGAGATACCGTGCGGTTAGGCCAGTGAGCGTGAGTCCAGCGCTGTTACCCTGAGAGGTCTGCGGGAGAATAAGACACTCCGCTTCAAAGAATCCTCCCGTAAGAGAGGAGGATGATTGCAGTCTCCGCGTCGCCTAGGTTAAGGAAGCCTGATTCCTTAGCCCCCCCATAGCCACTTCGGGTGAGACTTCGAGCTGCTGCGCAGCTCGTTGCCGAGAGGGCCAGTGCGCCAAGGGGTGTTTGTTGCTGCGCTTCTTTAAAACCTGGGTCTGTCCAAAAATCAGCCAACAAATGGTTCTGTTGCCTTGAGACTTCTTATTCTGGCGACGTGCGAGATTGATGCGCAACCTAGAGAAATGGAAGCCAACAAATGGTTCCGTTGCCTTGAGACTTGTTACTTCGACAACGCGCGAGATTATTGCCTTATGGTTGGTTAAGCCAACAAATGGTTCTGTTGCCTTGAGAATTTCTCAGCCAACAAATGCTTCTGTCGTCGGCTTCAACACTGTTATTTTGAAGGCAATGTGCTATTGGAATCCTACAGCTAAAGAAATTCAAAACTGTTTTGATTCAAAGGCTAGAGAGTTCGCTGGACGAGAAAATAGAAGTTCTAGGCTTCAGACAGAAGACTGGTTGCAGAAGTATATTTATACTGACCTTCACAAAATTTTCTTTGTCACATTTGAACTTGAGTTGCATGCATGGGTAGCCAAGCTAACAGATACTAGACCCACTGTGAATGTTGCTCAACCCGTCGCTTGGACGCCTGAGCTAGTCAGCATTTTGAAGCGGGTAGATACTTCTGTGTCCCGCGCAGTAGAATTTTGGTTGAACAGTCTGCTCGAAGGTTTCATCACCGAGTTTGCAGTAGATACGAGAAAGAGCTTCAGCGAAGCTGAGAGGAGCTTCTTCCAAGCACACAGGGGTAAGTTCTTAAATTCTCTGAACTTATGGATTAAAATGCTTCTGTATGAAAAATGAAAACTATGCATAGCTTCCGATGAGTAGCATAGACAAGTAATGTCCGCAGATTCTGATAGTGATCTTGAACTTACTGGTTGCACTCATAGTGGAAAACGGTATAAAGTAGACCTCCTTGACCAACATTCTTTTGATTCTAGCCCAGAAGATAGTCAAGTTCCTAGAACAAGCCATATAGAGAGACAAGGGAGTGCTCATATCCCTTACCACCCTTTTACACCGCAAAAACCAGACGGGGCTCAGTATAACCCCACAGTAACACCTTCTAGTAGCCTGCATGGTACTTCTAGTACCTCAGCATCACCTTTATTTAACCATCCCGGAGGCAGTGCTACAGCACCTCCACATCAACCTCGCGCAAGAAGGATGGGTGATGACATGAAGCTACCAACTTTTAGGGGAACAGGGCTAGAAGACCCTGAGCAACACTGGTTCCTATGTGAAGCCATTTGGACAATTAGGCAAAGTAATGACGATGCTGTTAAGCTGGTTCAGTTAGCAACCACACTAAGAGAAAGAGCCTTAACTTGGTTTATGAAATACTCAGCAGCACAGAATAGGATGCTTGCTGAAGTAAGAAGCACTATGATTAAGGAATTCAAGAAACCTAAATCAGAATCACAGTGTATAACAGAACTCAAAGACATAAAAAAGTTACCTACAGAGTCAGTATGGGACTTTGACCAGAAGTTTAAAGCCTTGATAGAACAAGTAAGCTTTGAGTTTGCACCGCAACAGCATAGGGAATGGTTCATTGCTGCGCTGCTTCCATACATTAGACTTCCTCTTATGCAACAAAATCTCACTACTCAGGAACAAGCTCTAGAGATGGCTATGAAACTAGAAGCTTCACCAATTGCTGGAACAAGCAACGATGTTGCGCAATTGCAGAACCAGTTAGCAAACCTAACCTTGCAAGTCCATGATATTAAGAAGGGAAATGATATTAAAGAAGAAATTTGGTGTACAAAGTGTAAAGCACAAGGTCATTCAAAGGACCATTGTCCCGTTTTCATAGAGTATATTGCAATTGGAGCACCTAACCCTTTACCACAGGCCCAGGTGCCTTGGTGTGAAATCTGTAGAACTAGAGGTCATAGACCACAAGAATGTCACTTGTTACAGAAATATGTACAAACTTCAAAGAATCTATATTGCAATTTCTGTAAATCACTAGGCCACGATGAGAACAATTGCAGAGCATATGACCTTATGATGGAAAGAAAACATGATGTTTATAGAGTACAATCAGACGCACAAGGACCCACAGCAGGTCCACAGTATGACCAAACTCGCGAAGGCCGAGGAGGAAATTATAGGGGCCGTGGACGCGCAACAGGATTTGCTCGTGGAAGAGGACAGATCACTTGTTATAATTGCGGAGCTCAAGGACATTATGCAAGGGATTGCCAAAATCCTACAACCATCTGCAGATATTGTAAATCTTATAATCATGTCATTGAAGAATGCCCTCAATTGATGGCTAAGATGCAAGCAAAGACGCCACAGGTTAACCAGAATATTCAGTTGATTGTAGCAGAAAAAAGAGCACCAGATCCTACAGTTAATATAGTGACGCGTAGTGGAGCAACTACTGTTATGCCAGAATTGGGAACTCGAAAGCCAGCGACGCAATGGGTGCGCCGTGCTAATCTTAAACCATCTTCGCTCAACCTGCAGAAGCAAAAAGAAGCATTCAAGCAAGCTCAAGAGTATTTCTTAGACCCACGAACTTCAACTTCTGTCGCAATTCCGCATAATGATATCAGATCGCAAGTGCTAAGACAAGACAACCTGGTACAAGAACAGGCAACTACATCTGGAAGGCCTGATGATGAGGAGGATGCACTAGGAAATGTCCATGCTTTCCTGAGAAACTGCTTAAATTTGTTGCGCAATGAAAACGCAACCATGGAACTTCAACACCTATTGGATAAGTGTCAACAATCTGCTTCGATGAATACATCGCAGCGTGCCGTTCACCAGATTGAAAGTCATACTAGAACTGGGAAATAAATGAGACTCACAGCGCAGATTGGAGCATTTGAAATGGACGAAGTCATTTTAGATTTAGGCTCAGAAGTCAATGTTCTCACCATGCAGACATGGGAACATATGGGTAGCCCTCAGCTTACAAGATCTCCTATCCAGCTGAGACTTGCGAATCAGCAACGAGTTTCTCCATTGGGTAGACTACCCAATGTACCTATTGATATTGAGGGAGTAAGAAGTTCTGCAGACTTCGAAGTAATCAAAATTCTCGATGATAGTAGACCTTATCCAGTACTCTTAGGAATAGATTGGGCATTTGATAATTTGGCTATCATTCATTTGAAGAAAAGACAGATGACCTTTGAGGATGAGCAGATCAGGGTCATCGCACCGCTTGATCCACTTCAAGGACCACGGTATATTGACCCATTCGGGCAGAAGAAGAAGTGCGCCACATGGAAAGTTTGTATCAGATGACTGCTAGTCATAGTGACTATGTCAATCCCACAGTGGACAGCCATATCAGCTGGCGATGCGATAGTTCGTGCACATCAGATTCAGAACCAGGACTGGAAAACTGGCAGAATCGCTTACATGAGGTTTCTGCAAGGCGTTGCGCCATGATGACTAAATCTATTCGATGGATCAGCACAGAATTGAAGGACACTCCAATTTTTGATGGTTTAACTGAAGTAAGTGAATTTATACATACATATGAACAACAGATTCCAGATGAGCAGTGCATACAAGCATTGGATGTAGCACTGCGCGCTACACCCACAAGATGGTGGGGTGCGCATAAAGAGAATATTAACACATGGCAAGACTGTCGCAGATTGATACTGCGCAGATTTCAGGGAACTACAGCAGAAGTGTTGCACAAATATGATGGACAGAGTGACCCCAGGTCACATGTTGAAGCATGTATTCAACAATGGTCAGATATTCCAGAAGATGAGTGGGTTCACCTATTCATCCACACGTTGGATACAGTTCCAAGGAACTGGTACACTGAAATAGAATTGCGCAAAGGCACTATCACTTGGCCGCTTACGATAGAACGTTTTCCACTTACCTTTATCTTTGAGTCAGAACATCCAAGTATCGACCACGCTTTAAAGTGTGTTAAAAAGAAGGTATTTGAACAATGTCCAGTACCGGAATATTCTCAACCAGATTGGACTGTCCAGATGGAACATGCCCTGGAATGCTATAATTTCACCACTAGTGAAGAGGAAGATGATCCTCGCAACATCAATATTCCAGAATCAGAAGGGACACGCAATGTTGAAGGTCCTTAGCTTGATATCCCTGCCATTACAAAACACATCAAGCTCAAAAAGATTAACATTGGTACAGAAGCCGAACCCAAGTTTGCTTCTATAGGAGATTATTGGGATGATGAAACTGTTGGCCATATTTCAGATTTATTACGTGACTACCAGGATATCTTTCCTACCAAGCTTACAGAAATGAAAGGCATATTAGGGGATTTAGGAGTTATGCACATACCTCTGAAAGCAGATGCCAAGCCAGTAAAACAGCGCTCGTACAGGTTGAACCCGCAATATAAAGAAAAGGTTAGAGAAGAGATTGATAAAATGCTCGCAGCAGGTATTATTGAGCTAGTAGAGGAAAGTGATTGGATTAGTCCTATGGTGGTACAAGAGAAAAAGGCAAAAGGTGAAATAAGAATCTGTGTGGGCTTGCGCAAGCTGAATGACGCATCAGCGCATGATCCATTTCCTACTCCCTTTACAGACGAAGTGCTCGATAATGTTGGAGGACAAGAGGCTTACTCCTTCACTGATGGCTTTTCGGGTGTCATGTCCCAAATTTGGCATTGGGTCACAATGGCCTAATCACATTAGCCCTATTCATTAGAGTTTGTCAAATTGATGCTAAAGGTCAAATAATTGCCAAGGAGGAAAATTACTAGTTTCCTAGGTTTGGGGTTGAAGCTTTGGGATTTGGAATAATGGGGATAATAAAGGATGTTTGAACATTAGAATGGAATAAATATTTAATAAAGGAGCTAAATAAATATATACAAGTGAAAATCAAAGTGGCATTTCATGATGAAGACACATGGAGGAAGTGGGACCCACATATGGCTAGATTTCCCCACTACATTTGGCATCATTCTCTCACCAATTCGAATTCAAGGTGAATGGTAACATAATTGGGGGAGTCCAAAAGGTATTATTCATTGCATGACTCATCCAAGGTCGAAATATAGAGGAAGAGTAACTCCCATGGAAGAGGAAGAGGCAATTTGGAGCTAGTGAGACACTTGGGCTAGATTCCCTAGCTCTATGACAACAATGATGAAGATGCTATGACACCTATGACACAAATCAGACCTGAAGGCTGACATATGACATATATGACATGTCAGGGCTAAAAATAGACTCCAAGAGGGCGCTCAAGGGTGTTAGGGCAGCTAAGATGCTTCCACATGTGATTTGGTGGAAGTGGGAGACTAGGAATTGTTGTACAAGTGGCATTCTTTGGAATCTCTTCCCAACTTGAGTTGGCATGAGTCTCTTGGAAGGAATTCGACCCATGGAGGACATTAGAAGTTTATAAATGTCAATAACAAAGAAGGAAACCAGCTTTTGATCATTTGTAGAATTTGCAATTGCATTTGTGAAGAGGGAGAGCTAGTGGATGACTAGTTTCTTGCCTTAGCCAATTTCGAGGGTGAAAGATTCCCATCCAAGTTGGTAATTGGAAAGGCCATTCAGACCTTTCATTTGGAGCTTTAATGGAGTCTTTATTTGCAGGTGTAAGCTACAGGGCAGCTCATGGTTTCTTCTATTGCAGCTCACTCCTTCAACCATTTCCGGTTTTGATGGCATATTCTTGATCCTTGAGGGAGGGCGTTTTTGGTGAGCTATTGTACTCTTTGGGGAAGCTTTTAATGCCCCATTTCTTTTGTAATATGAATTAAATACTCTGTTCTTCATCTCCAAAAAGTTTCAGGTCGAAATTCCAAGTAGAAATGTATAAATCTCATTTTTAGTGGAAGAACAATGCCATTTCCCCACTACCTTGTTGTGAACCAATGTGTTGATGATGATTTCGAATGAATGGATGATTCTCTGATGAATTTGTGATTAATGGACTGCCATGGATGTATTTTACAAGTTTCATGTACTGTACTTGAGCATTTGAAGTATTTTTACTTAGTTTAATTGCACTGGGAGAAGAAATAGTGCCATTTCCCCAAGGGTCGAATTGGTGATTTTTGCAGTTGAATGGGAGAGGGTTGGAACAGATATAATAATCAATTAATGGTGAACATGAGACCTTAATAACATCCTTAATACATTTCCTACCTCTGTTCATAAATTTGAGTGGCTTTGGAGTCATTTGGGAAGCCATTTTCAATACTTACCCCAGGGGGATTTGAACCCCAAATTACTAGTAAAATTGCATACTTGGTCCAGAATCTTAAGAGAGTTTGCAGAGGTATTTTGGTGGCCATATATCATCCCTGAACATAATATTCAAGTCTTAATATCATTCATACACCTTCCTTGAAGATTTGAATGCATTTGGAGTCAATTCGAGACATAGAGACCAATACTAGTCAAAGGCAAATTACTAGTAAAGTTACCTACATTGACCAGAATTGAAAGAGTATTTGCAGAAGTGTTTTAAAGGTACAAAGGCATCCCTAAAACACATATTTATGTTCTAATATCATTCATATACCTTCTCAGAAGATTTGGGATCATTTGGGGCAAATTTGGGACCTAGAGATCGAAACTAGTCAAAGGTCGAACCAAGGAAAAAAGTGGAAAATTGGGCATTTTAATAAAATTTGAAAAAGGGATATTACAGTGGTATCAGAGCATGATCTTGGCACCTGATGTGGTATAATATTCATGAGTACAATAATTCAGGTACCACCATTAGATATTGAAACCAAAAGTGCTTTTGTTGAAGAAAACAAAAAAAAGGGTAGGAGAAGAAGAGCAAATTTTTTGAGGAAACTATGACTAGGGATGAAAAGGGAGCCTCATATGATGGTGAGGAGCATATAAAAATTATGAAAACAATATTTGAAGATATTACCAAGCAACTTAAGGAAGGATTCGAATTGTTTTCTATCGAACTTGTGGAAAAAATTATTGATTTTAAGGAAACCAAGGGGAAAAATGCATCAGCTTGCTTGAAGGAGCAAAAGGAAGAGACATCACAAGATCATGAAGAAGATTCTATTGAAAATATGGAAGATCATTTTGAGACACCTTCTAGCTTAGACATGAACCAAAGAGCTTCTACTGATGGATGCTTAAACTATGAAGGAGTACCTACTGATGGGTGCTCACACCTCTATGTTGGTGACATAGAGATCACCTTTGAAAGTGTTGCTGCAAGCCCAAGTTCCATTAAGCATGATAATGAATACCTTGTAGCAGTTGAAGAAGAACCAAGATCAACTTCCCCATCACCACTTGAGCTTCATGAAGTTGGTCCAAGCAAAATTGAAGAAGATGAGAAGGTTCATTTGCAAGAGCCTCATTTTCTTGAAGGGTCCTTAAAGATGAATGAAAATAAGATCCAAGAGTCCCTCATAATTCTCCATGACACTCAAGCATTGGTGTCAAATTCTTGTTGGAGAGCTACATCATTGGAGGAAACATCTTTCCTTGAAGACATGGAGAAGATTCAAAGAGCAATGTGCCATATCAAAGGTAATTTCATGTCTTTGCTTTTTGATAGAAACCATTTGTTTGAGCTTAATGAATTGTTACATGATGCATATTTGAAGAATAATGAGGATATTCATAAGCTCACAATTCAAAATGAGCAACTTCTTGAAAAGTTGCAAGATACTTGTTTTTCCTCCTATGTTTCAGATTGTCAAATGGTAGATTGTTTGGAGGATTCTCATGACATGGTGGATCATGAGAAATGTGGGAATTTGAATGTGCTTAATGTGTTTGAAGATGAACTTGAAGAGATCCAAACACTTGATGTGGTGGAAGAGGAACTTGAATTGTCTCTTGATGAAGGTTATGCAATTTTTAAAGAAAAGCATGATTCCTCTACATTGGAACCAAACTATGACAAAGAGTTCATACTTTTGAAGGAGCTGCATGATAGTACCCATATGGATCCTTCCCATGATGAAACTTCTGTACTTTTTGATCATTTGGGTGATTTGGTTCATTCTCCTACATCCTACAATTCCATGTTTTGCAACATTAGTCTCAATGAAGTATGGGTGAAAGGGTTCTTTTTGATGGTGCCACATGAGGAGTATGGAACTCCTAGATTTACTTTTTATGATGACATGGTTGGAGCACATTCTTCTTCACATTTGAAGCAACATTATTTGTCACTTTGTGATGATGCAAATCTACATGGATGCACCTATGATATGCATTTGAGTCACTTGAAGACTCATGGTTTTTCTTACTCAACACTTGATTCATTTGATGTTGGACGAACTTCATCCAACACTTGGAAGAATAGATTTATGATTGGCGAACATTTTTGTTGCAAGACACATACTTTGTTATATCTTTATGACTCTCACATTCAGGGATGTATGGGTGAGACTTCTTTGAGTCATTTGAAGTCTCCTCGTTTTTTCTGCTCACTATTTGGTTCAGATTTTAGTGGAGATTCTTCATTCACTTCTTGGATGAAAGAATACATGGTTGAATATTTTGATGCATATCACATCCTTTTGGAGCAGCATTATAGGACATGGGATCCTCACCTATGTCATTGGAGCAGATTTGATTGGTCACTTGAAGCTTGTATGCACTTGGAAAATGGTGGTCTACTTGCTTGGAGGTATAAGCACTTTCATGACTCTTTGATGAAGCATATCCTTGATGTACATTTTCATTATGTTGTTATGTACTTTGATGATATATATTTGGTACTCATGATGTTTGGAAGGATGCATACAAGAAAATGGGATCCAGGAATCCTCTTAACTAATGGTGTGGGTTGGAGAGCACTCTTAATTATTGGGGTGCAATACAAGCAATGGGACCCTGGAATAATTTTTATCTCATTGCTTTCAAATTTTTTTTTTGGGAAACAAGCAGTATGGGAGATGGATTTCCCCACTTAATAAAGTTATTTTTATCAGAGTAGTGCAGCAGCAAGCATGGTGGTTCCTCTCTAAAATCTTCATGGAAACTCAAAGACTCAAGGTTGGGCAATTCAATGGCAACTTCAAAGAATTATACAGAAAGCAGGTTCTTCAACACCCATGTTTAAAATTGCTTGAGGACAAGCAATATTGGGAAGGGAGGATTTGTCATGTCCCAAATTTGGCATTGGGTCACAATGGCCTAATCACATTAGCCCTATTCATTAGAGTTTGTCAAATTGATGCTAAAGGTCAAATAATTGCCAAGGAGGAAAATTACTAGTTTCCTAGGTTTGGGGTTGAAGCTTTGGGATTTGGAATAATGGGGATAATAAAGGATGTTTGAACATTAGAATGGAATAAATATTTAATAAAGGAGCTAAATAAATATATACAAGTGAAAATCAAAGTGGCATTTCATGATGAAGACACATGGAGGAAGTGGGACCCACATATGGCTAGATTTCCCCACTACATTTGGCATCATTCTCTCACCAATTCGAATTCAAGGTGAATGGTAACATAATTGGGGGAGTCCAAAAGGTATTATTCATTGCATGACTCATCCAAGGTCGAAATATAGAGGAAGAGTAACTCCCATGGAAGAGGAAGAGGCAATTTGGAGCTAGTGAGACACTTGGGCTAGATTCCCTAGCTCTATGACAACAATGATGAAGATGCTATGACACCTATGACACAAATCAGACCTGAAGGCTGACATATGACATATATGACATGTCAGGGCTAAAAATAGACTCCAAGAGGGCGCTCAAGGGTGTTAGGGCAGCTAAGATGCTTCCACATGTGATTTGGTGGAAGTGGGAGACTAGGAATTGTTGTACAAGTGGCATTCTTTGGAATCTCTTCCCAACTTGAGTTGGCATGAGTCTCTTGGAAGGAATTCGACCCATGGAGGACATTAGAAGTTTATAAATGTCAATAACAAAGAAGGAAACCAGCTTTTGATCATTTGTAGAATTTGCAATTGCATTTGTGAAGAGGGAGAGCTAGTGGATGACTAGTTTCTTGCCTTAGCCAATTTCGAGGGTGAAAGATTCCCATCCAAGTTGGTAATTGGAAAGGCCATTCAGACCTTTCATTTGGAGCTTTAATGGAGTCTTTATTTGCAGGTGTAAGCTACAGGGCAGCTCATGGTTTCTTCTATTGCAGCTCACTCCTTCAACCATTTCCGGTTTTGATGGCATATTCTTGATCCTTGAGGGAGGGCGTTTTTGGTGAGCTATTGTACTCTTTGGGGAAGCTTTTAATGCCCCATTTCTTTTGTAATATGAATTAAATACTCTGTTCTTCATCTCCAAAAAGTTTCAGGTCGAAATTCCAAGTAGAAATGTATAAATCTCATTTTTAGTGGAAGAACAATGCCATTTCCCCACTACCTTGTTGTGAACCAATGTGTTGATGATGATTTCGAATGAATGGATGATTCTCTGATGAATTTGTGATTAATGGACTGCCATGGATGTATTTTACAAGTTTCATGTACTGTACTTGAGCATTTGAAGTATTTTTACTTAGTTTAATTGCACTGGGAGAAGAAATAGTGCCATTTCCCCAAGGGTCGAATTGGTGATTTTTGCAGTTGAATGGGAGAGGGTTGGAACAGATATAATAATCAATTAATGGTGAACATGAGACCTTAATAACATCCTTAATACATTTCCTACCTCTGTTCATAAATTTGAGTGGCTTTGGAGTCATTTGGGAAGCCATTTTCAATACTTACCCCAGGGGGATTTGAACCCCAAATTACTAGTAAAATTGCATACTTGGTCCAGAATCTTAAGAGAGTTTGCAGAGGTATTTTGGTGGCCATATATCATCCCTGAACATAATATTCAAGTCTTAATATCATTCATACACCTTCCTTGAAGATTTGAATGCATTTGGAGTCAATTCGAGACATAGAGACCAATACTAGTCAAAGGCAAATTACTAGTAAAGTTACCTACATTGACCAGAATTGAAAGAGTATTTGCAGAAGTGTTTTAAAGGTACAAAGGCATCCCTAAAACACATATTTATGTTCTAATATCATTCATATACCTTCTCAGAAGATTTGGGATCATTTGGGGCAAATTTGGGACCTAGAGATCGAAACTAGTCAAAGGTCGAACCAAGGAAAAAAGTGGAAAATTGGGCATTTTAATAAAATTTGAAAAAGGGATATTACATCGGGATACCATCAGATCAGAATCCATCCAGAAGACCGCCATAAGACCACTTTTGCGACTGAATGGGGATCATTCCAGTATACGGTAATTCCCTTTGGTCTTAAAAACGCACCTGCTATCTTCTCTAGAGTCGTTGTTGTTGTTTTTAAAGAATTTATTCATAATTTTCTCGAAGTCTATTTTTGATGACTGGACTGTGTTTGGTTTATTAAAAGACCATATAGGAAACCTGCGCATGATGTTCAAAAAATGTAGACAGTATCAGATTCCCTTAACTTGAAAAAATGTATCTTCTGTGCTCCTTTTGGTATTTTGTTCGGCCATATTGTATGCAGACAAGGACTCCTGATGGATCCTACGAAGGTTGCCATCATTGCTAACTTACCTGCACCCAACTCAGTTAAGCAATTGCACACTACATTGGGACATACAGGGTACTACAGGAAATTTATTAAGGGTTATGCAAAGATAACTGCGCCTATGGAAAGATTGCTGAAAAAGGATTCGAAATTCCAATGGACAGAAGAATGCCAACAGAGCTTGGATACACTTAAACAAAAGATGATCACTGCGCCTATTCTAGTTTTCCCAGACTGGAGAAAACCCTTTCATGTTCATGTAGATGCTTCTTCCATAGCATTGGGGGTTGTGCTGACACAACCAGGAGAAGGAGGTATTGACCACCCCATTGCTTACTCTAGCAGAAAACTCTCTACAGCCGAAAAGAACTACACCACTACAGAACGAGAAGGACTAGCTATGGTGTATGCCTTACAGAAGTTCAGACACTACCTATTGGGCGCACATTTTAAAATGTATACTGACCATTCTACTCTAAAATACTTGGTCAATAAGCCAGTGTTAGGGGGAAGAATTTGCAGATGGCTATTGCTCTTCCAGGAATATGATTTTGAGGTTATTGTGAAGCTAGGTAGATTGAATGCAGAACCTGACCATTTATCTAGGATAGAGTCAGGAGAGGAACCTACAAATCTGGAGGACAATCTGCCTGATGTGCACCTGTTTTCTGTTCAAGCAGCCAATGAGTATTATTCCGATATTCTCGAATTTCTCACTACTGGGCAAGCGCCCGCTGAGTTTTCAATACAGCAGAAGAAGCAACTTGTTGTCAAATCCGCAGAATTCACTTTGATAGCAGGCCAGCTCTATAAGTTGGGCCCTGATGAAGTCTTGCGCAGCTGTATTTTACCGCACGAGAAGAACCCCATCATCGCAGAAGCGCACTCAGGTACTGCAGGAGGCCATTCCGCAGGAAAGCCGACTGCGCAGAAGATCTTAGCTGCAGGACTTTGGTGGCCAACATTGCACAAGGATACTAAGGAATTCTGCAAATGTTGCGATGTATGCCAGCGGACAGGAAAACCCTCAAGAAGAGATGAAATGCCGCTAAGACCCCAGATAACACTGTGTGCTTTTGATAAATGGGCCATTGATTTTGTAGGAACTATCAACCCACCAGGAAAGAGAACCGGCGCAAGATACATCATCACAGCTACTAAATACCTCACCAGATGGGCTGAGGCGAAGCCAGTTAAGAATTGCGATGCTGCCACTGTCGCGCAGTTCATTTTTGAGAACATTATCACTAGATTCGGATGTCCACTGATTCTACTGAGTGATTAGGGTACACATTTCCTGAATGAAACTATAGAGGCCCTTACCGAGGAATTCCACATTAGTCACCATAAGAGTACACCCTACCACCCTCAAGCTAATGGTATGGTGGAGGCATTCAATAAGATCCTCGAGAATGCCCTTACGAATATCTGTAATCAACAAAGAGATGATTGGGACCTTAGAGTCACAGCTGTGTTATGGGCTTACAGAACCACATGCAAGAAATTAACAGGTCACACACCTTTCAGTTTGGTGTATGGACAAGAAGCAGTTATGCCCATGGAATACATTATTCCCAGCTTCAGAATTGCTCAAATTACAGAAATGGCAGATACTGATACTATGAGTGAAAGACTTTCACAACTGCTTACCTTAGAAGAAGACAGACTTTTAGCCGGATTCCATCAAGAAGTACAGAAGGCAAGACAGAAAGCTTGGCATGACAGGCATATTAAGAATAAAGTCTTTCAACAAGGAGACTTGGTACTCCTCTATGATAGTAAATTCATCAAGTTTCCAGGCAAGTTTCGTGTACATTGGTTAGGCCCTTTCCGGGTGATAAAGATAACAGAAGGAGGAGCAGTTCAGCTTGCAAAGCTTAATGGAGAATTGCTGCCCACAATGAACAACGGGAGTCGGATCAAGCTTTATCGCGATGGCCACTCCGCCCTGGCGACTTAATTAAGTGCTAAAGACATGCAGATGTCCATTGTAGTTGAAAGAGGCATCGCATTATCACAGTCTACACGGAAGTCGTGAGACACTTTCAGTCTCTGGCTTCCCGTGCAGTTTCTTGAAACATCCGCGCATGGAAATAAAGTTTGTTTGGAGCGACCCTATTTGCGCTCTTGCAAAGTTTTTTCAGTGTTATCAAAACCGTCGCTCTTGCGGTGTTCCCTATGTCAATCTGCCGCTTGAGGAGTTCTCGTTGTGGACCCCTCTATATGCACAGTTACCTATGCTGAAATGACCCGCTGAAAATTTGAATTACAGTAGTTATGTAGCCGCGTCTAAATATTAATGAAGGATAAACTCGCCATTTAATTGTAGCTGCTCTGACAGATTGAGCTTGATCTCCCTAAGATTTGCATTTATGTCATGCGCCGAAAGCTTTAGCTTCTCCCGGAAGGCTGTCAGAGCCCGTCCATCACAATTATTGCACCGCAGAGGTGCGGGGGATAGGGGGGTTGTCAACTCATGCATAGGCACCTACGGCTATTAACCCCACTTATCCACATTTACTATCGCCTTTAGCTATAAATACCCTACACTTGTATATTTTCGGGTTACTTTTCTCAAGTTGCATAGTGTCTTGTTTAAGAATCTAAGTTATTGTTTTCAGAGCCGAGTTGTGCAGACTGCTTCCTTTGTTTCAGCGTTCGTATTCTACACTGTTCCACCATTCATCTATTCAAGTCCTTGTTGTCTATACCGGTTCACGACGGAGAACCTGTCAACTGAAGAAGTCGTTCGTCAATTTATGCGCCGAGGCTTAGATTTCGGCATGAATACTCCGGTGACGGCCTCGACTTACACGCACCCTGGTTGGATAGATCCCAGACAATCTCCGGGCACAAGGGCATCTCAGCCGCAGCAACCGGACGAACCCGTTCCAGAGCCCTTGGCCACTATGGTGAATTACATTCCGCCGCGTCGAGATGATGCACCCGAGGTTCATATTCCAAAGAATGCTAAGTACCCGATTCCGCTGCCTCCAATGGCGGAAGTCGTGCGACAAGAAGGGTCCCTGCTTGGACACCTTCCACTAGTCAAGTTTTCTGATTTCAACCTTGGAGACTACAGAACGTATCCTCAGTTTGCGCCAAATCGCTATCTGATGGTAGTCTACAATCCCACCAGAAAGGTTGATGAATTCGTCCAGAAGGAATTTGCCACAAATCTTGAGTGGCCTGGACTTTTGAACCTGTTAAAGCTACCGCACTTCGGACGTAGCAATGAAGTCAATGCAGTTGTTAAGGCACTGCTATCCTACTTTCATGGAGGTTATCTTTGGCTGGGGAGGCCAATCGATTTGAATGTCAACTTGATTCATCGTGTTACCAGCCTATGTAAGGTTGGTAAGGACCCCAATATTCATTTTGTTGGAAAAGATAAGGACAGAAAATTGGCTGCACAGCTAGTGCAGAAATATAAACTAACAAGAGGAGGTCGGGCTTATGACCTCACTATAGTCGAGGATGAAGCACTTAGATTTACAGGTAGTCTGCTTGCAGGCAGACTTCTCACGAAGTGCAGACCTAAAGAAGTTACTGGAGCTGTCGTGGAGCTCGCTATCGCAGCTGCGGAGGGAGAGAAGTACAACTGGTCTCTCTTCCTCCTCAAATCTTTCTTGGAAGACTGTCGGAACGTCCAAGACGCCACCGGTTAGTTGTTCCATTTTTCTTGGCTTTTAATTTTATGTGCTTTTGTCGGGTGGAAGGAGCCCCCAAACACTCAGTTCCTTCCGCGCCACGCAGGAGAGGCTGTCGGAATCCGCTATGTTAACCTCTGGGATTCTAACAATCCCACGAAGCGCAACATGAACCGCGCTGTGTTTTATGAATACTATTATCTCGTCAAAGATACCATTCAGGAAATTCCAAGGCTGAGTAGGGAGACAGCCCAAAGATATGAAGGGAATTTGGTTTTTTCTGCCAACTTGCATGAAATTTACCTCCACCCTTGCAGCATTCGGGAAGAATGGGCTGTAGGCCTTTATAGGATGACTGCTGAAGATGTTGAAGAAACTGTCAAGTATTGGTCGGATGAATGGAGGGAGGCCGCTGAAGTCGCATCTGCGATGCCACCCCCTTCTGCGCAAGAAAAAGATAGAGGCAAGGAAAAGGCCGCGCAAGAGACTGATGAACTTCTGGTAGGACCAGCCCCAAAGAAGCAGAAGCTGTCGCACCCCGCAGAAGCGACAGAAGACCCCTCTGAGACCCTTGTCGTGGGGATCGGCCATTACTTGAAGGAACAATTTCACGAGCTGCGGACCTCGCACGCTCACATCAGAAGTGCACTGGACCTGCAGTTCGTAGAAATAAAAGGTCTCGCAGGAGGAATTGCGCAGACCCATGCGCCAGCATCCAGTTCACAGGCGCCACAGGCACCTACAAGCACCAAGCGAGTTGAAGCGCTTGCCGAGAGACATACTATTGTGCACATCCCGCCTACAAGCATGACACTTCCGGATCCTTTGGCCGCACTGTAGGTAAGCGCAGTTGGCCCCTTTGAAATAAATTTGTCTGTGATTCCGATAGAAACCTTGCAGTTAGTGCAAGAAAAGGTCTCTATTGAGCTGAGAGCTAGAGAGCTCTCCACATTCCATGCAAACCAAAGACTGCAATCGCAGGAAATAGAGCTGAAGGTAGGCTATAAGAACATCTCTGAGAAGCTTGCACACTATGGGGCATAAGACACTGGGATAAGAAACATAGTTGATGAAATCGCCCAGGAGATTTCGGCCTGCGAAATTCAACCAGACCTTCCTCTGGTTGAGAAAGTTCAAATTATTGGAGGAAGGGTGAAAGCCCTAGAGCAGGAAATAGTTGCTATGGCTGAAGACCATAGAACGCAGATCGCTGAGTTGGAAGCTCGTGTTGTAGCGCATCCTGAAGATGATAGCCAGGAACAATATGAAGCACTGCGCAGAGCTTCCGCACAAATGAAGTCCAGAGCAGAAGAATCCAAGAGCCTGATGACGCAAGCTATGGAGGCTTGGATGGAGCTTGAGACGCTCCCTTTCAAAGTCGGCCTTTTGGAACAGGTACAAGCAGCAGAACAGTCCCTAACTGTTCTGAGCGAAGAAGCTAAGACCTTAGAAGGCTTAGCAAAGATGAGGAAATTGAGCGAAGTGCACAGAATACAACAGCAACTGCACAAGCTCATAAATGAAGATGCCAAACTCACCAATAGCATTCGGCCATTTATGGATGAGTATGCTGAACTTGCTGCGCAAGCCGAGGCAAAGATCAAATAAATTGTTGAATCTCAATAGTTGGTTGATGGCATAACTAAAGAAGAAGCCAGTTCAGACATGGTCCACACAGCTGTGGAGTGCGTGGATGAAATGGACTCCGCTATTGCGCAGTGGAAGAAAGCATTTGTTGAGACCCAGGAAAAGGCAGATGCGCAGCTGAAGCGACCACACGCTAGTGCAAGTGGCTTGGGGACGAGCCACAAGTAAGTGTTAGGGGACTATTGGAGCCTAGGCCGCAGCTACGGCAAAGCTGCAAATTTTGAGGAAAAAGCACAAGTGTTGAAAGGAAAGTGCTAATTTTGAATAAGCACTAATTTTTGCGCAGAAGTAAATAAGTGCGCAGTACGATGCCAGATGGACGAGCTTAGCGCAGATTACGGACCGAAAATCGTGGAGCTCGCGCGCACACGTCAAAGGAGAATGAATGTGGCTGAGTAGAAAGCTCAGCTACCGCAATAAATGAAGCAACGGAGTAGAGGGCTCAGCTACCCTCATTAAGGCTAAGTACAGAAGTTATGGTTGCTCTAACCAAGGAAGAGCAACAGACCAAAGCATTGAAGGCGAAGGACAAAGAGCAATGAATGATGAAGCGGCGCCTATACTCGCAATCTGCGCTGAAAATCGCGGAGCCTGTAGGAAGCGACGACGTGACTGCAAGCGGCACCTACAGTACACCTAGCCATGTACGCAGTTAGGGTTTTTGGGGAATACTGCTGGGAAAGGCCCACAGTTTTGTAAAGGTGCGACCCTCAGGGCCACCTATGTATATGTATAATTGATAAGGGAGAAGGGTTGGTTGTTGATTGTTTTCTATTGTGTTGTTAGAAGACAAGAGTTAGAACTGGATAGCCGTGAAGCTAATCCCTGAGTTGCAGACAGTCTGAGTCGACGTCTGAACCATTGTAATCTCTGTAAGAGAAGAGACTAGATCTAGAGAAGGGCTCCCAGCTATGTGCGTGGAGTTTCCTGGAACGATCTAAGGCTGCAGCTGTGTGCGCAGCATTATTGTATAAGTTCCATTCCTGATTAATCTGAGATACACTTCCCATGGACGTGGTTTCCCGTGGAGGTGAATTCCATAAGTCTTGTTGTTATGATGATGTTCCGCGTGAATGCATGTCTGTGTGTTGTTATCTGTGCTTTCATGAACATTGCGTCATCTTTATGAATATGTTTAAGTACGTTTCTGAAGCTTCCCTAGACGTTATAATTGTTAAGTATCGAAGAAATCTGTAGAACGCCGTCACTGCGGCGCTTGAGAAGTGCGTGGCTGCACCGTGGCGCAGGGCCGAAAACATTACAGTATCGGACGATGAGGGTAATCGCCTCGTGCGTCGAAGCGTAGATACCGCGCGGTTAGGCTGGTGAGCGTGAGTCCAGCGCTGTTACCCTGAGAGGTCTGCAGGAGAATAAGACACTCCACTTCAAAGAATCCTCCCGTAAGAGAGGAGGAAGATTGCAGTCTCCGCGTCGCCTAGGTTAAGGAAGCATGATTCCTTAGCCCCCCCATAGCCACTTCGGGTGAGACTTCGGGCTGCTACGCAGCTCGTTTCTGAGAGGGCCAGTGCGCCAAGGGGTGTTTGTTGTTGCGCTTCATTAAAACCCCAGTCTGTCCAAAAAACAGCCAACAAGTTCGAATAGGTATATTTTTTTTCTTTTCAATAAAGATATATTTATGTTTAATTTTTTTTTTTAAAACATGATGTTATATTATATAACGTGATAACATCTCTTCCCTATTGAACTATAGGGTAGCTTTAAACACAACATTAAATAATATACTATTTAACAAATAAAAAATGGATTATTACCCTTAACCATTTTTATTTTTAATATATTTCAAAACTGATTTGAAGAATCATAAACTATTAAATATGGTAAATAAATAGAATATGAATCTAGAGATGAAGATACTTCTTACATCATAATCTCAACTATTGTGAAATATATATATATATATGAATGTTTTCGATCCATTCATTAAGATATATCTAGTACACCTTATTCACTGTGGATCGGGTATCGAAAGGTTTTATTGTATCTAGCACACCTTATTTATTGTGAGCGAGATATCTAAAAGTTTTCAGTTTATATTTATGGATGAGACTTGAACCTTAATGAAAGGAATTTCAATACCCTACAACCCATTTGGAGAAACAACAATAATATATAATTCCCTACCTATGAAGTGAAATAAGATTACAATATGTACACTATTATAATTTTTTTTACTTATAAAATAATGAATTATTATATTTGCATAATGAATATATATATATATATATATATATATATATATATATATAAAGCTAGATGGGAAACTTTTTATTAATTAAGAAATTACATGCAAAAACATTGCAGTTGGCCCTGCACTTGGGAGACCAAAACAATCAACAATAGCTAATCAGTCTATCTTAAGAAGCTAGTATTTAATGACAAAAGTAAAATAACTCTGATCTTGCTTTTCTTTTTTCTTCTACTTTCTTTTTCTTAATCAATCTTTTTACTATGTAACTATTTTTTTTTCGTTTTTCTTTAGAACTTCTTTCTTTTCTTTTTCTTTTTCTTTAATTTTTTTAAAACTTTTATTGTCTTTCCTTTATTCATCAACACATGGTTTTATAAAATGAATACATGATTTTATCAAATCTAAACCAATACATGGTTTTATTTTCCAACGTTCTTAGCAAAATATTTCACAACCATTTATTAGGGTTTTGAATCCTAATCTCTCCCATTCAAAAGAAGAAAAAAATATAATAATAAAGTATTATTATTAATAATATTTTTTATTTTATTTTTCAAAACCAAATTCAATCCATTTAATATATATATATATATATATTATAATAGTATTATTTATTAATAAATATTATAATATATTAAATTTCAAAGCTATACTTACATAAAAGGAAAAGGTTATTAAACATTGTCAAAGGAATATATATATATATATATATATATATATATATATATATATATATATATATTACCAGCATAGATCCATCTTTACTCTCGTACTAGAGAGACATGAAATCTCTTTAGGCGCAAACCCTTTCTAGAGTCTTAAACTTGAGAAAAGGTTTGCACCTCAATGGATTTGACCCTCTTTACGCTTGATAGAGAAAGAGTTAATATGGTTTTATGTTGGTTCCAATCGCAGTGGCCGCATTAAAACGATGTTGCTTAAAAAACGAAATTACCACATTGAAATCAATTCATGCAAAATTTTAAAAAATATTAAGGTGAAGAAAATGATTAATTGTAATAAATTGATTTAATCAAGTTCTATGATAATACATGTAAAAGAATGCAATGAAATTTAATGATGAATTACATATATATTATAGAGTGATTAATCTCAATCTTTCTTCTTCTTTTCTTAACGTTACTCGTGTCCCTTTTGCCATTTTCTCATATCCATCATATGAGAAATGAGGTTGAATTCAAACACCATTCAAGCCCTTACCTCAATATATTGTTGTAAATGCGAGCCCCTTCCTCTCTTTATTTCCAATATTTATAGTTTCCTTCTCCAATCTTAATCCTTGTGACTTATGGATTGTGGTAAGCTTCTATGATTATACTTTTTCTTTCAGCATTACATTTTCTTTGGAGTAGTATTTTGTTTTAGAGTAGTATGTTGTGAATGATTCTCCCTTTGCAGTCTATGACATTCACAATTTTTTTATTTTTCATTTTTCCATTTGTTCTACTTATTCATTCTTTCTATGTTTCCTAGCTCGTTGTCACACAAACCTTCTTAGGCCTTCAACGTCGTCATAAATAGGACTTTCATTAGGAAGAGAAATAATTATATTGAAAACCATGTAATATAGAAGTAAACATTAAAATTAATGCGCCAAAAAAAATCACAGAAAACAAATGTACAAAAGAAAATCGTAGAAATCAATGCATGAAGGAAAATCACAAAAATCAATGCATAAAGAAAAATTACATAAATTAATGCATCATAGAAAAAATCAAAAAAATCTCCACTTCTCTCCTTAATAGTGTCCCAAAAAGGTTATAATTTAAAAAATAATCCTATAAGTCAATCACCTTAGTTGATTGGCTATAATTCAATCATTATTTTTCTTAGACATAAGAGTGGCTTTCAAAGGATCAACATTGACCAACTAAAAAATATTACTCGGAAAGAGCATGCAAAAATCAATTGAATGTGAATGAGCTCGTAGGTAAACTTTGTTTGGTTGGTCAAATAGATACAATTTAAAAAACAACTTCCACACAATTGATTTTAATAATTTATTTAAGAGTAAAACAAACACAAAACTGAATTGAATGTAAATGGCCTAGTAGGCAAACGCTTTTAGGTTTCAGCATACACACTTTTAAGAAGTGAATCCGAGAAAAGGGGTAACTCACCTCAATTGCAAGCAAGGTTGGAATTTGAAACATTGCACCCACGAGTTCTAACGATTTGAGCATTATAATCAAATGTCTTTTGAAAGTTTTCTTCAATGGGTAAGGTCATATTTTACAAGAATAATGTCCATTTTGGAGATCAAATTCTAACATTGATAATTGTAATGATTTTAACATTATACCCAAATTTACTGAAAGTTTTTCTCAATGGGTAAGGCCATATTTTACAACAAAAATGCCCATTTTGTAAATCAAATCCCAACATTGATTGTTGGACAACCTTTTTTCTCCTCCATTCAAAGTAGGGTCTGGTAAAATGGGAAACCTGCCTGATTGCTCTGCAAAACTATTTGCAAGGTGGTATAGATAATATATACCATTGTGCGTAACAAATTATAGTGATAAGATACCAGAATCATGGCCATGTTTAAAATTTTATTCGATGTAGTTCAGGGAGGGGATGATAGTAATATAACATATATTTCTATTCAAATAAGAGATAAGGGCTATAAATAGCGAAGCTTTCAAAAATCTTGTTCTTGGTGGATAGTAAGCTCAAAAAATAGGAAGGATGATGAAGGCATTCAAAGGATTACCTCTTAAAGGATGAATTGATAAACTCATCTCAATATGAGAAACTTTGTTTGATTGGTGAAATAGATACCATTTCAAAAACAACTTCAGCACAATTTGTTTTGAAAATTTATTTGAGAAGAAAAGGCACACAAAAATTAAATTGAATGTGAATGGATGGTAGGTAAACTTTGTTAAGTTTCAGCTAAACATAAATAAGCAGATAGGTAAACTATATTCCCTTTTCGTAAATTGTATTCTCATAAACTAGTTTTTCAAAAAGGAAGTTGCGCAGTGTAGGGCATTATTTATCCAATAATTGATTGTTTCATGAATCTGAAACATATTTAGACTGTGGTTTTATTATAATAAAATTGCGAATTTAGAAATAGTATAATTTCACTTTGGAATTCTCAATAATCAAAGAAAAATATTGTTGGAGGAAAAAAAAAAACTAACCTTAGAAATCACTAGTCCAACTTTAGAATTCACCAAGATATTCTTACAATATGTTCAGATATACCTAGAATCTGAAATTGCTCACTAAGATATTTGAAGTATGAAATTGTTTAGGTATTGAAGGTGAAATTGAAATATATATATATATATATATATATATATATATATAATTCTTTTTACAAATAATTGTTTTTGGAACCGACATGTGACAAATGTGACAAATCTCACGAACATGTGCCACTTCACCATGACAGAGCTGACACATCTCACCCACATGGGTTGTAGAAAGAGCCTCTCGGTGCAATAATATTAAGAATATTTTTTTGAAAGAAAAAAAAGGGTTTTCTAATTCGTAAGGTCACCCAAAAACAAATTCTACAAAAAATTATTTTTGTGGAAATGCCCATCCTTTTGAGAGGAGTTTAAATGGAGAATGGAGGTTAAAAATACAAATCATCCTTGCCTCATATGCAACAAAGTATTTACTTCAATAGAACATCGAGATATTCTACAATTGTAATCACATATTAAGTAACTAGAGGATGAATTAGTTAAACTACGAGAAAAATATCAAGAGTTTGAGAAAACTTTTAGAGGTGAATTATTAGAAAAAGAAGAGGAAATTACATGCCTAAAAATTCACAGCAAGAAATTATTTCCATAAATCAAGAAATTTAAGGATATGAGGGAAATCATAGTCTTGAACAAAAAAAGAGCTTTAAAATAAATTATCAAAAAAGGATGAAGAAGGTTCCATGTTGAAGGACCTTAACTAGAAATTGCTAGAACAAATCAAAAGCTTACAAGAAGAAAAATCAAAAAATTATGACTTACAAGTTAAATATCATGCTTCAAATCGTCAAGATGTCACAATTAAGTGTGATCAATAATATCAAATAAGCAGCATACGAAGAAAGATATTGAAAAAATATTGTTAGATAAAGACAAAGATATGAACCATATAAAGGATCTTGGTCAATTTTTGCTCACATAAATAAAGAAACTAAAACTTAAGGATATACAAATCTTTAAGGTCAATAAGGAAACCTTAACTGATCTAGTGGAATCATGAAATTTCTCAGAAGTTGAATTTGTAGATAAAGGAACCCCAACAGAAGAACTCAAAACTCAAAATCAAAGTGACGTTATAAAGGAAGTTTCACTAGTGAATGAGCATCTAGAAATAAGTTGAATCGCGAAGGAAGTTTCATTAGTGAATGAACACCCATAAATCAATTTAAATCCCTAATTAAGTTACATGTCAAGATCACTTGATTTATTGAAGGTTGAAGTCCCATTGCTCACTACTAATCTAGACATATTCACACTAGTCAGTACAAGAATGTCAAATTTCAATATGTTACCTCAAATTCATCATGGACAGTTTAAACCAAAGTTTAGGAAGGATAAACGTACCAAGATATCACATCGGGAGGCACACAAGAATCAACAAATTGTTCTTACATATCACAACAAACAAACATTTATATAGCTCAAAAGCAATGGCACAGAAGGTCGAATTCATATTGTTATCATCAGAAAGTTCCAGAAAGAATCAGTTTAGGATGGATTGATCATTTTTTGATGCAAAACTATTGATCTAGGCTTCGAGAACCATATATACACACATCTTCAGGAATATTACGGGGTGAAAACGCGAAGTTGGGTAACACTTTTCGCTTGTTTTTGACAAACAAAACTGCTAAATTTTATGTTTTTCAATTTTAACCTCTTCAAACCCATATCTAGCTTAGGAATTTCAACTTGAAGTAAACACAAATGTTTTAGTGAATTGAATTATCTTTCTACTCGTATTTTTTTTAATTGTTTTTATGGACATATCATGGGACAAATTTGGTGCTCACCAATGGAATATACTTCAAAATTTTAGGTATGGATAATGGGTGACCAGTGTGAGCACTAGTTTTTTGAGAGATGGTTATTCATTTTAGGTAAAACAATGTATGATCATAATCTACACACACTGCACTTGTGCATGGACTATATTTTGAGGTTTTTCGGACTTGAGAACTATTTTTTATTATTTATCAAAATAGCATATGTTCAGAAAATGGTGCTTTATCGACACATGTTGGTAAGATTCAATTTTATTTTTAGTGTGACTTTTGTTGAAAAAACTAAAAGTACACTATTGAAGAGGATGGAGCAAGGAAGATCTCTGTGAAGATTTCAAATTTTTTGCTATTGTCTTTGTTATGATATTGAACTTTCATTTTGGGTGATTTTCAGAGTAATAAAATTCTTAAGGGATAAGGTTTAGAAAAAAATTATTGATAAATATAAATTAAAATCGAACTGAAACAATTATTATATCATTGGAAACTAGAGTCAAAGATGAATCCATTGCTACCAATTCTGACAAATAATATTTAAAATTTACAGGGGTTTGGGCTTGCTGAAGTTGCAGGTTCCAGAAAGATGCCAGATATTTTCGCAGGTTTTGTTGACCATGAACTCTCGGCTGGAAAAATATCTTCCAAACTCTCGGTCGAGAGTTTAGTTCAAACTCTCATCCAAGAGTTTTTTTTTAAATACATCACGGTGATTGGTTCAAAATATCGTCCTAGAGTTTTATTAAACTCTCGATCGAGTGTTTGAACTCTCGCAAATTCTCAGCCTACAGTTTTTTAAACTCTCGGCCTAGAGTTTGAGGTTGACTTTTTTTTGCGTGATCATTCGCGCGCACTAGTTTTTTTTCACTCCGTTGTCATAAAAGTGTTTCCCAACTTCTCGTTTTCAACCTACGTAAGCGACAATTATAGAAGACGATTTGAGTACAAAGCATTTCATAAGAGGGAAGACTTGTAATATACCTAAGTACATTACTAACATAGCTCTCAAGTATTTTTATTTTCCATATTATAGTTTACAAATGGGTGTGATGTTGGAAATCCATTCCGACCAATTACAATGTCAGTAGAGTGGGCCAAAGAAAATGCAACTAAGGAAGTGCTCCAAGAAGAAAATAACAAGCTGTGCAAGGAGAATGACGAGGTTGTGATGAAGAATGAAAGACTAAAGAAGGAAGTGGAAGAAGTTTGCAGCAACCTGCAAGAAGTACCAATGGAAGTAGACATGCCAGTAGAGGAGAAGGTGACGAAGATAAGTGAGGCTATTCAAGGGTTTCATGTAAATATTATGGACTTGGAAGCAAGGACGGTTCCAAGTAATCCACCAAAGGAAAGACAACAAAGGGATAAAGAAACAAGAGTAGCAGCAAGAAACATCAAGAGTTTGGAAGAAAAGTGTGTGGAGATGTATGAGGAAGGCAAACAAATTTAGATGTGGCTCATTTGGGACTTTGAATTGAAGGATATAAAATAGAAAGTGTAGGTTGTGCAAATGAAAGCACATAACCTAAATGGCATAATGAGCACCCTGCTAGAAGCACAATGGATGGTTGTGTTGGTTGAACATAGAAAACAATGGATGGAAGTCAATAAGCTAAGATCATAGCAACATGACATTGCGCAAAGGTTAGAGCCATTAAAAGAGGAAGCATATAGAGTGTCAGAGGAACTTGATGCAGTGAAATAAATGGTTAAGTAGAAAATACAAGCCACCGAGGAAAGACTCCAGGAACCCCTCACAGCACATATAGTAGATGGTACCATAGAGAAAGAAGAAAAAGTAAAGGAATAGGTTGTGACTGCAAAGGAAACACTTTAGATGCTCATGGAAACAATGAATACAGTGCAACAAAAGGCCTAAAGTGATGCAAGATAGACAACATGTCTGTCCATCATTGAAAAAATTGACAGACGTGATTCCCACGTGATAGAAAAATTGACATCAAATCCCTGAATTCAGAATAAGCGGCTAAGGAAAATCACGATGAAGAGAGTCGAGATACTTGGCAAGTGATTATAAAAGAAGCATTAGATCAAAGAATGGAGCAGCTAAGTTTTCTTTTTGTTTTGGGGTATATGCTATGTTTTTGGGTATATACTGTAGAGATACAGAGCTGAAGAGAAAACTAGAGATGCATAGTAATGAAACAAGGAAGACACTATAGGAAGTAGAGTCTCCATAAGCCGAGAACTAAGGTAGCCATGAAACAGAGAGCCATGGAAAAACAAAAAGAAGGAGTAACAATATAGGGAGAACCCTGATGAGTAGATTTGAGTAATAGTTGGAACTATGCTCATATAAATGATCACAATGACACACCCAGAGGGCTCGACCTCTAGTTTGAAAGGTGTTATGCAGTAGTATGAAAACTACTAAGCCAAAAAATATTGAATAAAGAAGTACATGCAACAGCTAAAGTTGCTTGGGACAAGCAACAAGTGAGTGTTGGTGGCCTATTGGAGAAGGTTTTTGCATCAGTATTGGGATTCACACACTAGAAATGGACCACACAACAGCTCAACCAATGGACCTAAACGAGAAAAAGACAAATGTTACTTAGGAGTGGGTTGCCATTTGTGTCCACCTGGTAACATGCTCCACCCATGTTCTGATGTATAAATATGTAAGGAATTTATGGGTTAAGGGTTGTTGATGAATAGTTCTTGGATTATTGTGGAATTTTTGTTGATGAGAATGCATGCATGATTTTTTCACCTGACCTGATCCACATGTCAAATAGTGTTGAAATATTGTAACTTCTAAGAATATTATATTTGTACTTTATTATTCCGGAGATGTTCCATTCCTCCGTGGAGACGCTATTGTATATCCGGAGATGTTTATTCCTCCGAGAGAGTGTGGTAACTAGGGTTATTAGATCTCCCATGTGATTTCGTCCCTGAGTTAGCTGTTTAGGGGTTATTAGAGTCTCTTAGGAGAGGTCGGACCCATTAGGGTGAAAAGTCAATTATAACAGGAGTATAAATAGAGGAGGTGTGTTCCTCATTTATTTCATTCATTCACTCACTTGTGATTTTCACAAAGGAGAAAGAGAGGTTTGCATAGGAGGAGAAAGAGCTCTTGTTGAGGACTACATCTTTGTATTGGTTGATTATCTATATTGAGGAAAGCTTTGCTAGGTTTTCTACCCCATGAGGGTTTTCGAGGGTAAATCTTTGTCTATCTTATGATTGTGTTTCTTTCAGTGATATTGCTTGTGAAATTAGGCTAAACTTAACATGGTATTAGAGCTACCCTGAATAGGACATCTTTCACAAGGTGAAAATACCTCTCTCTCCTCCTCGAGTGAAAATTAGGGTTTCTGCAAAAGTTTGAATTTTTGGATTCTGATTGCATGGATGGATATACCTCCTCAAAATCGATGTTTTGAGCCCTAGATAGAACTTTTTGAGTGGGTATAACCCCGAGATTTTTCAAACCCTAGTTTGACTTCTAGACCAGAAAACTAGTAAACCAGAAAAAGTGCACACCTGTGCACCAGAAAACCAGAAAAGGTGCAAACCAAAAAGCCAAAAATTTTGTTGCAGATCTAAAAGTTGTTGATGAGATTTGAAGGGTGAAAAGTTGAAATTTCCATAAGCATATTTCACGAGTTATCTCAATCCAATCAAGCATATCTCCTGGTAAGTGTTATTCTATCTTTTGAGAAACTTCAATTTTTGTGACCCCCTGGATAAGATGTCTCCAAGCACTAAGCTTAAAGACAAGTTAGAGGGTATAGAGAATTTTTGAGCATGGAAATATAGGATTGGTCTCATTCTTGAAGAGAATGATCTTGTCCAATATATCAAAGATGAGGTTGCAGAACCTGAGGAAGATGAAGCCAAAGAGAAGTATAGGAAGGACTTGATTAGGGAAAACATAATCATTGTTGATTCTATTAAGGACCACTTGATTCCCCAAGTGGCATCAAATAAGACTCCAAAGGAGATGTATGATGCCCTGTCTAGAATGTATGAAGGAAAGAACATCAATAGGAAGATGAACCTAAGAGCTCAATTGAAGAGCACTAAGATGAATCAAGGAGAATCCATTCAAGATTAATTCTCAAGGGTTTCTCAGTTCAAGGAACAACTAGATGCCTTTGGAGATACCCTTGATGAAGATGAACTAGTCATGACTGCTCTAAATGGTCTCACTAGATCTTGGGAGTCATTCATCCAAACTATGTGTGCCAGAAAAGAAAGTATGAAGTTTGATGTTGTATGGGAGGATTGCATTCAAGAAGAAGATAGGGTTTCCAACAGAGAAGCCTTTCTCAAAGAAGATGACCAAGCCTTGGCCACCCACACCAAGAGAAGAAGGAATCAATCCTACTTCAAGAAGGATAGTCACAAGGAGTCTCACCCTCCACAAAGATTTCAAAAGAGAAGAGGAACTAATCAAAGAAGAGATTACTCCTCATTCCAATGTTTTACTTGTCACAAAATAGGACACATTGCTAAGGATTGTCCTCTAAAGAAAAAAAAAGGTTGTCACCACAAAAGACATCAAGCACATCTAGCAAGAGATGATAGTGAAGAAGAAGAGGAGGAAAGTCCTCAAAAGAAAATATCTAAAATAGAAGAAGAAGAAGATGCAAAAGAGTATGTTCTATTCTCTTCACTCTCTGGGGCAATAACACCTAGAGAAGATACATGGCTCATTGATAGTAATGCTTCAAAGCACATGACAAGAAAAAATAAGACTCTTTCAAAACTTGTAGAGAAGACCTCTCCACAGAAGGTATCCCTAGGAGATGAATATCAATATCCCATCAAGGGAGTTGGTCAAGCAAGTTATAAGATTGATTCTGGAACCCCATTGAAGATGAAGGAAATCTTATATGTACCAGGTTTGAAGAAGAACTTACTTTCTATCTCAGCTTTAGATAAGAAAGGCTATAGGGTTGCATTCATAGATGGGCAAGTACTCATGTGGCCCAAAGGAAAATCAATTGAGGATGCAATTGTTATTAGTGAAGAGGAAGGAGGTCTGTACAAACTTAAGGGCCATCCAGAAGCTTCCCTTGTTCATGAAGCCACTAGCCCAAGTGAGCTATGGCATAGGAGGCTTGCTCACATTAACTACAAAGCACTACCTCATTTGAGCAAGGTAGTTAGAGGACTACCAGACTTAAAGATTGATCATGATGGCACATGCAAAGGACGTGCAAAAGGGAAGAATATCAAGAACCCATTTCCAAGGACTGAAATAGAGACTAAGAGTACCTTGGAATTGATTCATTCAGATGTATGTGGACCAATGCCCTCCACATCCTTGAGTGGATATGAATACTACCTTACATTTATTGATGACTATTCAAGAAAGACTTGGATATACTTTCTAAAAGGAAATAATTAAGTCTTTGGAAAGTTCAAGGAGTTCAAAGCCTTGATAGAAAATCATTCAAAAAAGAAGATCAAAATACTCAGGATAGATAATGGCGGAGAATATACTTCAAAGGATTTTGAAGTCTTTTGTAAAGAAGCTAGAATCAAGAGGGAACTAACCACTCCCTACAATCCTCAACAAAATGGTGTTATGGAGAGAAAGAATAGAACCATTATGGAAGCAGTAGAGAAAATTATACATGATCAAGACCTACCTATGTATCTATGGGATGAAGCAACTAGGAAGCAGTCTATGTGCAAAATAGACTATCTCATAGTGCTCTTGAATTCAAGACCCCAGAAGAAGTTTTCACAGGAAAGAGACCTAAGGTAAGTCACCTCAAGATATTTGGATGCCCAGTATACATTCACATTCCAAAAGAAAAGAGGACCAAACTGGATCCTTCTGGGAAGAAGGGAATATTTGTTGGATATTATGAAGCATCCAAAGCATTCAGAATCTACATCCCAGGTTTCCATCATATGGAAATAAGTAGGGATGTGACATTTGATGAAGAAGTAGCTCTCAAGAGATCTAGGAATTGCCACTATGAAGAAGTATATGAATAAGATGCACCTTCCAGAATTTCAGAAGTTGTACCCACCCCTGAAGATATAACACCTGAAGACCATGACATAATAGAACCACAAGAACCCACTACCTTAAACATATCAAGAAAGAGAAAGCCACCATGGGAAAGAGACATTATACTAGGAGCAGAAAAGTATGGATCTCTTGAAGGCTCCACTAGGCTGAGTAAGAAACCAAAGTCATTCTCCAACTATATGGCTTTGATGTGTGATCTTGTAGATCAAGAACCCACTAGTTATGAAGAGGCATCTCATAAGAAAGAGTGGGTAGAGGAAATGACAGAGGAGTACCAGTCAATAATGAAGAATGATGTTTGGGATATAGTTCCCAAACAAAAGGAAAAGAGTGTGGTATCCTCCAAATGGATATACAAGATAAAGCATGCTGCAGATGGCGGTATTGAAAAGTATAAAGCAAGATTTGTGGCTAGAGGGTTCTCTCAGAAAGAGGGAATTGACTATGAAGAGACATTTGCACTAGTTGCAAGGTGCACCTCCATTAGAATCATCATGGCACTTACATCCATGATGAAGTGGGAATTACACCAGATGGATGTAAAGACAACTTTCCTGAATGGTGTGATTGAGGAGGACGTGTACATAGAACAACCACAAGGATTTGAGATGGAAGATGGAAGAAACCATGTGTGCAAACTAAATAAGGCTTTGTATGGGTTGAAGCAAGCTCCCAGAGCTTGGTATGGAAGAATTGATAGTTTCTTGACAAGCTTGGGCTTTACCAAAAGTAAAGCTAATCCTAATCTTTATCTCAAGGTTATGGATGATAAACTTGTCATACTGTTGCTATATGTGGATGATCTATTTCTTACAGGAAATGAGAAACAGATTATCGAGTGCAAGAAGAAGCTCTCTTTATAGTTTGAGATGAAAGATCTCAGATTGATGCACTACTTTCTAGGTCTAGAAGTATGGCAAGGCCTAGAAGGAATCTTTCTCAACTAGGGAAAGTATGCTGTGGAAATCTTGAAAATATTTGATATGCTGGAGTGCAAAGCCATGGCCACTCCCATGGATTCCAACTTGAAGTTGTTAGCTGATGACTCTTCAGAGTTAGTGGATATGACTCCGTAGAGACAGATTATTGGGTCATTGATGTATCTGACGAATACCAGGCCAGATATATGCTTTGTTGTGAACACCTTGAGTCAATACCTAGTGGAACCTAGGCGTGTACACCTGATAGCTACAAAGCATGTGATGAGGTACCTAAAATGTACGATAGATTTTGGTCTATACTATATTGGAGATCATGACTTCAGATTGTATGGCTACATAGATGCTGATTGGGAAGGTAGTGTATCAAACAGGAAGAGCACATTGGGTGGATGTTATTGTCTGGGATCTGCCATGATCTTGTGGTTTAGCAGGAAGCAGTCTAGTGTGGCTCTTAGCACAGTTGAAGCAGAATATATAGATGCTTGCTCTGCTAGTTGTGAAGCGATATGGCTCCGGAAGCTATTATCAGGATTGTTTGACTTCGAGATGGACCCCACTATGATCCTGTGTGAAAACTAGAGTTGTATCAATATGACAGAGAATATAGTATTCCATGATAAGTCAAAGCACATAGAGATCCGATATTTCTATACACGAGATATGGTGCAGAACGGAGCTATAAAGCTCGAGTATGTGAGCATTGATGAACAAGTTGCTAATATATTGACCAAACCTCTATCTCGAGTAAAGTTTGAGTATTTCTGAGACAAGCTTGGAGTCGTTCAGAAGTACCCTCCTTGAAAGGGGGAGTGATATGGTTGATGATGACATTTGGATACTGGTATCGATGTGCATACCTGTATCAATGATAAGATTTCCTATATCAACTGTAAGGTCGAAAATGAGGATACTTGTATTGATGAGGATACTGTATCGATGATAAGGATATTGTATCGATGATGTGGATACTTGTATTGATGATGTGGATACTTGCATCGATGATGAGGATACATGTGTCAATGATGAGGTTACCTGTTCCAACGATGAGGTTACCTATTCTGATGATGACGTCGATGAAGTGGTACTTAGACTTTGTCTAAGAGGACAATTGGGATTGCATCGTCCTTGGACTCATGTCCTAAAGTGATATGGATTGATCATCCCGGAAGTGGATCAGGATTGCATCGTCCTTGGACTCATGTCCTAAAGTGATAAGGATTAATCATCCTGTAAGTTGATTCAGGATTGCATCATCCCTAGACATGGTGAGGTGTATTAAAGTGATAAGGATTAATCATACTGTAATTTGATTTGGATTGCATCGTCCCTAGACATGGTGAGATGTCTTAAAGTGATAAGGATTGATCATCATGTAAGTTGATCTGGATTGCATCGTCCATAGACATGAGAGATGTCTTAAATTGAGAGGGATTGATCATCCCGTAAGTGGATCAGGATTGTATCATCCTTGGACCTATGTCCTAAAGTGAAAGGGATTGATCATCCCGTAATTGGATCTTGTACATTGCAGAGTATGCTTCTATGTTGATGCTGATGATCGAGAGGATGCAGATGTTGATGTTGTTGATCGAGAGGATCTAGATGTTGATGTTGTTGATCGAGAGGATCCAGATGTTGATTCTTTTGATCGAGATGTTGATGTTGATGATCGAGAGGATCCAGATGTTGATGTTGTTGATCGATATGTTGATGTTGATGATCGAGAGGATCCAGATGTTGATGCTGTTAATCGGGAGGATACAGATGTTGATCGAGAGATCCAGATGATGATGTTGCTGTAGCTGTTCGAGTGCTGCAGAAGATGAATATCTAGTATTAAATATCTTGAAGATGTTCCAGTAACTGTTTGAGTTACTGATGATGTATGAAGAAAGCTTCCAATGATTTATAGATGTATCATGTATCATGTATCATGTAGTTGATGACTCCTTGCTCCTGCAGATATTGTTATAATATCCTTCTCGTTAAGGGGGAGCGTTGAAATATTGTAACTTCTAAGAATATTATATTTGTACTTTATTACTCCGGAGATGTTCCATTCCTCAGTGGAGACCCTGTTGTATATCCGGAGATGTTTATTCCTCGGCCCTGAGTTAGCTATTTAGGGGTTATTAGACTCTCTTAGGAGAGGTCAACCCCATTAGGGTGAAATGTCAGTTAGAACATGAGTATAAATAGAGGAGGTGTGTTCCTCATTTATCTCATTCATTTACTCACTTGTGATTGGTGCATAGGAGAGAGAGAGATTTGCATAGGAGGAGAAGGAGCTCTTGTTGAGGACTACATATCTGTATTGGTTGATTATCTATATTGAGGAAAGCTTTGTTGGGTTTTCTACCCCATGAGGGTTTCTAAGGGTAAATCTTTGTCTCTCTTGTGATTGTGTTTCTTTCAGTGATCTTGCTTGTGAAATTAGTCTAAAATTAGCAAATAGGTTAGCAAGTTCTAAATTGCTTAGATCTAGTTCTTATAAACACAAGATACATATATTTTATTTCCATAATGTGAGTAGTTTTCTGGAAATCTAATCAAATCTAAAATGTCCACCAACTTCATGCAGTCACCCCTAGACATTATAACCTTCCATTAATGCTAGCATCTTAAATTTCTTTTAAGATAATAATCTATCAAATTTGACATGACTTGATCGATGAAAAACATATATATCTGCAACAAGTTTATAATAACATTTGAGTGATTTTCCCCTTAAAAATATAACACCTATTGAAAAAGTATATTGTTGTGTGGCATATATATATATATATATATATGCCACACAACAATATATATATATATATATATTTTATTTTTATTTTCAGTGAAAAAATCACCTTCCTGCTATTCCGAAGGAATCAAGGAAAGCTAACACGCATGGTAAACCTCAACAAAATTCCTCACATATCGTGGATGGTAGGCCAAGCAAACCGTTAGCCGGTTATCCAAGTGAGAAGATGTCTGAACGCAATTGAACCCGAGTGGATGGAATGAATCTATCCACACCAATGGACCACTGTGTGTGTGTGTGTGTATTTCTATATTTGTATGGAGTAAAATTTTCACAAATGTTCTTATGAACATGTTGCTATCTTTTTGCAATGATCTTCATTAAGTTTCACCTTGGTACCATTAGTTATCTTTTCGCCTTTACTATAATATCATGAAAAAATCAATATTTAATCAATACATAAAACAAAAATACACATGTAAATTCTAGTTCTTAATTCTTAATGAAAAATATTTGTTTAAATAGACACTATGATCCAACAAAATTCCTATAAATTTTGAGTACTGATATGAATGAGACCGAATGGGACCGTAAATATCCTTCAACCAATTCCACCTTATTTTAAAATATGAATTAATTTTATTCATATTCACATCTAACAAAATAACTTAACTTATCTTAATAGACATTTAGGAACAAGAGAAATCTAAATATTTGATGATTTTGTCAGTTCGGTGATTTTTGGATTGGAATCCGACAATTTTTTTAATAAATTCAAATTTTGTTTTGTTCAAATCGTACTTCTGAATGAATAAATGGATTCAACAACCTCAAATACCCCAAGGCATTCAGATTATACAAGTTGAAACACAATTCTTTGAGATTTTAAAAATTTCTTCAAATTTTTTATTGGATTTCGTCAATATCATGTCAAAAATTGGTTTCGAGAAATGGAAAAATCACCAAACGTTTAAACTACATGTTTAGGAACATATGTATTTGTAATATTTTTTGACACATATATCACTAAAGTACCATTTAGATATATTTAGTCATTATTCATTACTTCTAACACAAACATGAAAAAATTTAAAAAAATCAACTTTATACAATAATTAATATCACTAAAAAATACAAATACTCCAACATATATAATCCTAATATCAAATGTAGTTTATTTATTTTAGATTTTGGATTTTAGTTTTGGTGAGAGAATCCATCAGATATGACACCTAAATTAAGCAATTTTCATAGCTAATATATGTGATTATAAGATTTTTTTTAAATTTCCAACCAAACTCCAAATAAAATATGCTCATAAAAAAATTGAAAAAATAAAATATTTATATTACACCATATAAAATATATATAAATAAAAATCATTATAACAAATACTCCAACAAATATGGTCCCAAAGAATTGACATCTAGTCAAAGTTTTGAATCATGACAAATACTCCAATAAATATGATCCCAACATTAAATATGTACAAATAAACTTGATTGTAACAAATATGGTCCCAAAGAATACGGACTTACAAAAATGTTTTGAATCTATGATCATGAAGGAGGAGATGGTCCAAGAAAGGGACTTACAAAAAGTTTTGAATCTAACAAGGGAGGAGATGGAGATGGTCCAAGCAAGGGTATTAAATGTATATTTTGAATAAAAAATACTTAATATTATAAAAATAAATAAATATATTCAACTTTAAATTAAATTCATCGTAATAAATATGGTCCCAAGAATTGAGACTTAGCCAAAGTTTGGACTATATGAGTGAAGAGATGGTCCAAGGGAGGGTATTAAATGTACATTTTGAATAAAGAATAGTTAATACCTATTCGAAAGTGTGTTCTTAGTGTTATATTACTTATGAAACAAATATGGACCCAAAGAATTATGACTTAGCCTAAGTTATGAATCTATGATAGTGCGGACCTCAAATTCCAGAAAACCTTTCCTTCAAAATATTATCACCCTTGGAAAAAGAATAGATGAATAAGACTTCGAAACCACTTAAAATTTTAGTTATCTTTAATACTATTTTTGTGGAGTACCAAATCTACATAGAATTGTCTTATTGATACCGAACATAACACTGACTAAACAGAATTGGCAAGCAATAAGTATCCATTGGTTTGCTTATGCAACTCTTTTATGTTGGTTGGAAACAGTGGAGTGCAACTCTTTTAACTCTTTTATGTTGATTGGAGACCCCTGGAGTTTATGACAATTGTGGTTGTAAGTGTTAAAGAAATCATTTTAACTTTTTCTCCCAAACCTTTTTTATGTTTGTTCTCATTAATGGTAAGATTAGGGGATAGATAAGTATTTTCTAGCAATGCATTTATTATTATTGTCGAATAATATCTAGTTTAGACACCTGTTCTATCTCACCCCACAGTTGAATCACTGTTAAATTTCAGTCCACATAATTCCATTCATTACTGTTACTTCCATGTGCTCCACAGCTCACAGCCATATAAACAATTATATCTGATTTACAGCTCATAGCATCAACACTAAATGCACTGCTGCCAGATAATTAGAGAAATGATTATTGATAACCAAAGCAATTACTTTTACTAAAAGTAGACATAAAAGAAAGAGCTCGACAAGAAAACTATTTAACTCCTACAACCAACTACAACAAACTCGGCTGTCTCCAACCAACATAAAAGAAAAAGCTCGACAATAAAACTGTTTAACTCCTACAACCAACTACAACAAACTTGACTGTCTCCAACCAACAAAGCGTTAAACGTATTCAACGACCATCACCTAGGAAATAAAAATAAAGTCTTTTGAAGTTTTTAATGTTGGTGGGTGAAGAAACTGATAATGTTAGGCTTCATTGGCTATGGTCGAGTCGCAATAAATTAACATAATAAAAACGAAGATAAAAAACAGAGCTGAAATTGCAGTATGAAAAATAATTACGACATGATTCGGTGGTTGATGCACAGAGTTGTGTATGAATTTTAGTGCTGTCCTTTATAAAAGAACATTAGTCGTCGATTGTCATGGTTGAAAGTAATGTGCTCAGCATATAAATAAAAGTTAAATACTGAAAAGCACAACTGCAATCAGCATAAATCTCTTGGAGTATGACTGTGAACTCCACAAAGGGTTTGACCCTGGTCAAAGTTTAAATTCATGTAAATCATACAATCAACTTTGTATTTGAACTAGCTATTCATTAACAAGTATTTATACCCAAATATGAAGTCGATACCATTAAGGGGTTTGCAAATATTTTTGTGGTCAACTTTTGTCGTCGAGCTTTAAGTAAGCCAAATGTTTTGAATATAAATTTTACAGTCAATATAAGTGTTATTTGAAGTTGCAGTGGTTGGCATGATCGATATTCAACAAGGTAAAATATACATATTGATGAAATAAGCAAATTAACCCTCCCTAAATATTAATAAAGTGGTTGGCATGATCGATATTGACCAAGGTAAAATATACATATGGATGAAATAAGCAAATTGACCCTCCCTAAATATTAATAAAGTGCTATAGCTACAGTAGCAAAACCCTCATACACATTACAAGGAAATTACTTAATGGTAGCCCAAAATTTTTGAAAAAGAGCAAAGAATGAAATTACAAATAAAACACATAGATATTTACAAACGGAACTTGTAGTCTAGTATTGTATTGACAAATTTTGTATAGCCATAAAAAATTACATTGATTAAAGATGCAATGTACCCAAATCAACCGTGGACCACAATTGCTTAAGTCACCTAGAATGGTTCATGATGATGCACCTAGGTGCTGATTTAGGTTGATAATTTGTTGATCCTAAGATCCAAAAAGGGAAATAATGCCACCATAACGTATGTGGTCTAGGACAATTGCATTAAAAGGATGAGGAATCCATGACTATTCTGCTACTTATCCAACCCCTAAAGTTCTGGCCAAATCCTAACAAGTGAAGGGGTCAGATTTGATGTATTAATTACCCAATTGTTTAATATCTTGACCTAGGATTAGAAGGCTATTTTAAATTGTGAATATTTTTTATAATATTTAATTTTTGTAAATAAGTGGATGTGCTAGGTGGCCAAGGACGGCGCATGATGTCTAGTGGACCCAATGCATTGTCATCCAAATGGAAACTAGAAGAAAATCAAGAAAAATCCATAAAGCCACTTAAAAGATGGAAGGCAATGCAAAAGCACACAACTCTGAAAAGCAAAAAGCATGCAGAAAGGCCGTAAAGTACATAAAAGTAGAAAGAAGCAGAAAAGTAGGAAAAAGCATAGGAAAAGTAGGAAAAGCAGAGAAAATCTAGGAAAAGCAAGATGTTGCCAAAAGTAGAAAATCAGTCTAAAGCACAAAGGAAACAAAGCTAGCAAAAAGAAAAGTAAAAGATGAATATGCTAAAAGCAGTCAAGGAGGGAGCATGGATAATGAGGATGTCCACATTCAATGTATCTGGAACTCAATTCATCCTATAAAAGAAGGTGGTGCACCCCCTCTCACATCTTTTGGTCACTTTCATAATTGTCTTGAGAGCTGTGCATCTCAAAGGCTTGGGAGATGCGCCCCTAGCTAGCTGTGGGTGATGTGCCCCATATAAATCCTTGTTCTAGCCATTTTCACAATGTCAGTGCATCCATTCGAGTTTGAATTGCATATCCGATTGAGTGGTTGGTGTTCTTGTTGTGCGGTTCAATCCTTTCCTTAAGTGGAAACAATGTTGAAAGGCCTAAATAGAGGTTCTAGTTTCGACATTTATGAGAATTTTTGGGTTGTGATACCTACTCCATTGCATCCGTAGGGTCATTTACAGTAATAAAAACCTTTTTTCTAATCGAAAAAGGTGTCTAGATGACCAATATACAACCATTTTAACTAGAGCAAAGGTTTCAGTGTTGAGGAGCACACCTTTGCAACTTGATCTTTGTATTTATGGATTTTCGAGCTATGCAAGAGCCCCTTACTGTTCATGCATCTCTAGTGGGATATATTATGATGTTCTCTTTCCCATGATTCTGATCTAGTTGTGAAATTCCTTCCTTTGACTCTCATATTTAACATTCTTGCTTCTATATTGTAAAATCCTAAGAATTATGGACTTCCTATTGATTTCGCTTCAATAGGTCATTAATTGCTGCTCTACAACTCTGATCTGAGCTTGCTTTTGTTCAATTAAATGTATCTTAACTCATGTATCAGTCCTGAGAAGTATTTCATGAACTTCTGTAGTTGCTTGTAACTTGCAGTTTCAAGGCTTGCATTTTATGCATATGAAATTGACTAGTTTTACTGAAATTGTTATAAAATGTCATCTATGAGCTCAATGGTCATTATGTAACTTGTTGCAGGTCCAAATAATCTGACATAGCCACCCATACCTTTAATTATGAAATTCATGACCCCGTAGAGGTATTTGGAAAGGTATGGATGATAACTAGTCAGGTAGTCCTAGGTAGCGCACTTGCTTGTTTAACCTCCAAAATATGTTAGATTGCTACCAAAACTTTGTATTAATATTGTAGCAGGTTTGGGATAAACCATTTATTCTACCCCATGTTTGATTACTTTCAGTGAGCACAAGAAGCCTTGTGTTTCCACATAAGTCCTCAGGGAATGTGCCTTGATAGCCTTGGATCTGCCAAGGAAATTTTTCCAGGCGTGAAGCACCCATAAATGTGTCATTGTCAAAGTATTGTCATGTTTTTCATCTTAATTGAAGCCCTATCAGATTCTAAACTCCATCTTGGGAAGTACATTTGGGAGGTCTAATTGTGCTTAATACTAGTTTTTTCAATTCTAGTTAAATTCTAGCTACTAGTTTTGAATTTTTTTCACTTGGTCTTTGTAATTGAGTTGATATCTCGATAAATATGATTTAGGGATCAAGGAAATTACTAGATAGTTGGAAAATCCACCCAAAATTGTTGAAAAAAGAGAAAACAATGAAATTACAAATACAACACATATATGTTTACAAACATAACTTGTAGTCTAGTAGTATATTGACAAATTCTTATATCCATAACAGATTACATTGAGTAAAGATGATGATATGGTTGGAAAATAAGGATAACAAATTAGTGGCGCCTTGTACAATTCAAGTGAGAGATATGATGACAATGAGTCCTACTCAGTGTATATTACACAGTTTAAAACCATGGAAACCCTCTAACAGTTTATAAACCCCCAAAACCCTTAACTAGAAAACACATACTTGGAACTCAACGCATCCCAGGAGTTTCCTTGCAAGGTCGAATACGCCCCAAAAAGTCGTGCATCATGAATAATGTTGACACCAGTGGGTATAACCTTTTAGACTTAACCAAGTGTCAAACCAACATTATTATTGGTGCACGATGATGGGAAAGGAATCCCTTGAGCACTTGTCAAGAAGAATAACACAAAGTTAGCTAAGTCTGATTCAAAATTGTGCAAAAATAAATGAAAGAAATAATTTAATGGCAATTGGGTAGTTACCTCAATAAACTGTGAGATAGTTGTAAGAATTCATCGGGAGCTGATGCATGTACAACGAGGAAAGCATACGATCGTGGAAGGGAGAATAATGGAGGAGTTTTAACCTCTTCCCTGATATCTTGAAATATAACACCATAACCCTTCGAGCTAACCTTTAAAACTGCAAAACTACCATCTCAAAGTTCCCTACATGCATCAAAGTGAAATATTATCACCAAATACTCCATGGGGGAGTAGAGTACACTAAAACATGGCTAAGAGATGGTTCGAGGGTAACGAGATCCAAGAAACCCTACCATCCTTTGGACAAGTCACAATAAGAATGAAGTCCAACAAACACTAGATTGTATACCATCAAAAACCTTTAAAGTTTGAAAGCGATCCCTATACAACATGCCACCTGATTCATTTCCAAGTGTCATCGATCCGAGCGATACATGAATCTACTAACTATCACCACATCAAAGGAACTATAGTTTAATAACTATGATATGTTATAACATAGGGTTCACAATTGTTTGATGGGAGCATTGGTGTAATGAACGAGAGAGCACTTGTACCTAAGGAGTTCGACCACCAACACATAGTGTTATCAACCCTAGTGATGAAACAAGTTAGATATGGAAGCAACGTTAACTTTTACATAATTCACCATAACTTTGCTACAATATGCATACTTTATCAACAAGGGTGTAGGTAGACCATAATCAACATAGGGGACTCATTAAATATAACAATGTCTAAAATATAAGGTATGGACAATTAAGTCCTTGTTGATCATTACTAAGAATCCTTAATCTATCTGCTTCTCCATTTATATTAGGATATTTTGCTTCATTGAAATAAATACTAGAGTAAATCTATCTAAACCTTTAAAAAATGATGTTATAAGTAGTTTAAAAAAATAAAATTGATATATTTATATACACAATCTAATTTGACCTAAATTGATATTTTAAAAACTTAAAAGACAAATAATGCCTTTTAATAAGAAGATATCAAACACATAAACAACGTCATTCCGAGCCTTATAAATTAGTAAAATTTTAAACAAAATATCATTCTAGTGTTATCTTTAACCACATTTATACACATATGCATGAACCCTATATATATATATATATATATATATAACCTAATTTGACCTAATTTAATTTTGGAAAACTGAGAAGACAAACAATGCTCTTGAATAGAGAGATATCGGACACACGTCATTTCAAGCGTTATAAGTTATTGTATTTTTAACGGTCAACGAATGCCTATAATTCCCAAAGGCACTTTACAAGTGAAATACAACGAAAAGTTTGTAACAGATATGAAATACAACGAAAGGGAGGTTGATATTTTGATGCATTTAATGTATTCAGGATGCAATTTAACATTACCAATATATTATCATGCAATGCAAGGTCAACATACTCACAAGATTCAGTAGTGTGATGATCATGCAACGAAAAAGATATTGGCGAGTTTGAGTATTGTGACGAAATTCTGTATTTGAGATCAGAAAATCAATTATATTATAGTTGATATTTTTTTCTGATCAACTCTTTACAGAAAGAACTGTAATCAGAAACCATAGTTTGGAGATTTCATATTTTTTCCAGAAGAATGGAAATAAAATACAATGAGGCTGATCTAAGCTCACACTCATATAAGGTAGAAATTATGAATTTTATCAGCCTTTAAAAACTCGGTTTGACTTTGTTTATAAAAGGAAAGGACAAAGAGGATAATACCAAGAACAATATTGTGATTAATCAGAATGAAAATGTTTGTTTTTTTATTTTTGTACAATGATAAATGTGTGACTTATGAATAGTGTAAACAGCGTTTAATTTTCAATACAGTTTTCTTTTTTATATTTTTACTATTATATTATTCTTCATTCTTCAGAAAAATATATTATATATTTAATTAGTATTAAAATTTTGAATTATGAAAATAATTGTGGTAGTTAATTTTTTTAATTAAGATATTTTTAAACAAAGTTTTTTTTTCTATTTTTTTAATACAAAAAAGATGACAAATTCTTTCACTTTAGAGTTTTTGGAAACTATTTGAAACTCTAAATTTGAATATGCCCCATGCTATAGATTTTTAAGGGCATTTTTAAAGTATCTAAGTTTTCTTCTATACTGTGATTCTTTATCATACTACAATTTCTCATTAAGCTTTTAAATTAGATGCATTAATATTTTTATTAGTATATTTTTAGAGTCCCCTTTTATTGGAGTTCTGTAAAGTTTTATATATAGTATGCTTTGATTTTGTAAGAAAAAGATCAGGTTGGTAATCCTGGGGTACCAAGTACCAACCATTAAACCTGTCGACTAATCTACATGATATTTTAATTTAAAATGAATACAAGACAATGTATCTGTTATATATGGCAGGTTCATACATCTACAATACTCGTTCCATGTGAAAGAGTACTTTTTCTTCAAATCCTTCTGTTGAATTCATTTAATTCAATGATAGATGGATCCCTGACAAGTATTAAGTTCGTCTTAATGGTTTACGAAGTTGATGGAAACATTATTGATGCCTATTTTACGTAGAGAAGATCTCAAAATGAAAACAAATGATTCAGGTGGCTTTTGGGTTCGTTGTATTTGGAGGGAGTACAACCCAACCAGAAAAGATTCGACATTATTCTATACTTTGTTGGCTTGTGATCCACTCGTAGTAGGAAGGGAGTCGATCACAACTGGCACGTGTAACATTTGTGTTAAGCTCTAATGGACGCCATAGCTTTTGTGGATTCTCAATATTATTCAACGAATTTCAAATATGGTATAATGTGATGGAAGTTTCCCAAGCTAACATACTAGATTACCACCACTTTAAGTCTCTTTATCAACCTTATAAGATGCATTTCAAAGTATAAGTTTATAAGACGAATCTCAAAGCATAAGAATACTCTCTAAATTAAAATTCCATTGTCATATGAATGTTAAAGATACTATTTTTTTCTGTAAAGCTGCACACTATATTAAACTAGAACCAGAAAAAATTACATAGCATGAAGGGCATTGGAGGCGGTGTGAGAGGATGTAACCACCATCCTAACCTATTAAAGGGCTCATATAAAAACACTGCCCCTTAGAGAGAGGCTTGCCGAGAGCAATCTTAGCATAGTTAGAGTTGAAGACATCTAACGTGTACAAAAAAACAACATAACAATCTATAACAAAAAAGATAGAAATAACAAAGGGAACCGTCGTGGAAAGAATCATCGGTCAACTTGACACGCAAGGACGTGATTTTACGGACATCGTGGAGGTCAGGCTTTGTGGGGTTGCAGAGTTTCTTGCTTGGAGGATACCCAATGGTGGATGGAACTTGGAACGGTGCTAGAGGTGTCGGGAACGGAGCAGGAGCAGGAGGAGCCAAGGGTACATCAAAAGAAACACCTTTGTCATTGCGCTCGAAGCACTGCCACGGCCGACGTTTGCTTTGTCCATACCACGATGTCCAAAAATGAGGTGGCTCCATGAGATGGAGGCGTCCAGGAATGCTAAACAGTCGTCCACATCGATGAGATTGGCTCTGGCAGCAAGCACCGAATATTTCACAGAACTCCAGCTGAAAATCATGTCCTCCATGAGTTTTCCCATCATGTTCTTCATGAGCAAGTAGTGATTAATCTTACCACCTCCTTTACCCGAGGTGAGGTAATCCGAGACCAATTGAGCTTCGAAATCGTCAATGAGGGTGCAAACCGTGATGGAGATACCCAGGTCATAACCCTCCTACATGACATGCACAGTGGGCCTCTGGATTTTGCATGTGCCACCACTTCCCCACTGAGGAGAACCGCGCAGCAGGGACATAGTTGATGGCGCAACGTGGAGCATAACTACAATAAGTAGACCTCGACGGTGGTAGGAGTTCCGCAAAGCAGGACTTCTATAAGCCTGGCTGAACCAACACAAATGAAGACAGAACCAAGGAGAGGTGAGGATAATAGCTTCAACATTTTCCACTGACATTTAAGGGGCGATAATCCAAGCTCGCACGTGCCATATCTACAAAGAGAGAGCCAAAGTAAATGGTCATAGTACTAGAAGCACGTCCAACCAGCATGTGAAGAGACGTCCAAGTGAAGCAAGTTGAATGGGCCATCAAGCTCAAGGCATGAAGGATGCTAAGGGTGTTAATACATGCACAAAGTGGTGCCACGTTGCGGGCTCCCATGTCGAGGCTCCTCCTTTGCATGTGCTCCACTTGGTCCCAATATCACCCGCATGCAGGCAATGTTAACGATACTATTAGTATTATCACAATGTTAATATTTGAAAGGTGTATGGCGAAGGTACGACTTTAACATACACATTTAAGTACACCTTTCTAATTAAAATCTCATTATTTTTCATGATCTACACCTTTCAAATACTATATCATATGATAATAATGATAATAGTAAAATCGATGTCAAATCAACCTCCCCTCTCCGTATCACTACATTAACTCCACAAATACGCCGCATTCCATTGAACATTCATAAATGAGCACAGTCTAAACACTTGGATTCACTGCATAGAGCAGTCGCGACTCCCGACTCCCTTGTTAATGCGCTCGCAATTTGATTTGAGTTGTAACTTTGTTGGGGCTTTGTCGTCAGGAATCCATTTAACACTGGGAGCTTGGGTTTTCGTGGTCAGGGATCCATTTAATACTTTACACGACTGAGGCTTTTAATGTACGATAAAAGTTGGTGCTCTGTATTTATCAGACTCCTCTTTTATTGGCGACTTCTTTATAGAAGTTATAAATAGTAGGCATTTGCCTTGGTTTTGTAAAATTATGTGTCAACCGTGGTACTGCCTATCGTGGTATCTGTGTGGACCAACCATTGAACCTATCGACGAATCTACTTTGAAGATGACATGATATTTTATTTAAAATGAATACAAGACAAATGGATCTTTTGTAATTGGTAGGTTCATGCATGTATAAAGCTCGTACCATGTGAAAATAATAGTTTTTACAAATCCTGGCATTGAATTCAATGAGAAATTTATGCCCAACAAGTGTTTTGTTAGTTGTAATGATAAAGAAAGCAAATCGTTGAAACATGAGACGATCTCAACATTTAATGATAAGAAATGTAATTAGGTTCAGTTCGTTCGTTCTATCATGGTAGTTGGGCGGGAGTCCATCACAACCAGCAAAAGTTTGATTTTTCAGCCTTTGCTTTGTTGGCTTGTGGTGGTTGGGAGGAACTCCATCACAGGTAGAACATGTTTCTACGTAAGCTGTACCAAATTTGAAGGACTGATGATGATCTTGCTAGTTTCTCTATTGGAGGCCATTTTTCTCCCTATGCTTGGCTCCAGGTGGGCTTGTGATCTACTAGTACCAGGTGGGCTTGTGAGCCACTTTTGGTCGGGAGGTAATCCATTTTTAACAACACACATGTTTCAGTCTAAGTTGTACCAAATTTGAATGGCTGCTATGATGGTCCTGCTAGTTGCTCTAGATTGGACCACTTAAGTTTTGTAAATTCTCAAAACGAACTTTAAACATGTTACAATGTGATTGGGAGTTTTCAAGCATGTATTTTTATATCTCTTTATCAACCTTTATGGATTTTTGAAGTTTATGCCATATACATGACAGTTAAACGCGCTCATGTTCTCATTGTCTCTCACCTTGAGATGGTTTTTTTTATTATGTTCAATATTAATATCATAGTAGCATAATTGAGTATGAACACGATACAATAATATTGATAATGGAAATAGACTACTTATATATATTACTTTTAATTAAATATTCACAAATATACCATAAATTTACATAGAAATTTATATATAAAATCAAACATATATTTGAAAAACAAAAATGTAAAATCTCAATGATATGACAATGATCAAACTGAGAGATGACAAGTAGTTATTAATAATTATTTTAATTAAAAAATATGAAATTGAATGATATTTCTGTTTTTTAGTGTTTAAATAATTAATGTTTTTTTTTTTAAAATTGGTTTTTAAAATTTAATTGTCCATTAAAAATAGAATCAATATTCATATTACACTACATCAAATGTTTACCGAACTCAATTTTATTTCAAATTTCTGTACACAAACTATCAATACTACCCAATTATGCTACTATGCTTGATATATACGAGTTGAGCACTTTGTTTCTTGACCTTGTACAAATTTCAAACAAATTACATCATACCAATAATCATAATCATGTTCAAATAGAAATGTCAATGTAAATATTCATTCCAATTTTAACATACATTTTTAAAATTTTGATTACACTTTTAATATGTGCTTTTTAACATAATAACTACTTTTAATCATTTTAATGTCTAAAAATTTGTTAAAACACTAACAGTTAGCAAACTCAACTCATACTATCGTCAAATAGTACACTATGATTTCAACCCCAAGTAAAGATTCAACACTAATGCATTAAACTTAAACACATCTAATTGTACTTTATGAGTAGAAATACTAAATGAGTAGGATCTTGAAATTATAGCAGCGGAAATAAATATGAAGAGCAGAAAAATTCAACACATTTGATACTTGATATTTTGCTCAAAAGACCCTGTAAAACCTATAAGAAGAAAACGAATCACAAGAGAGATTTTATTAAGCTTCTATTTAAGAATGAGTTTACACAATGCATACACCGAACATTAACTACATCAATACTTTTTTAGAAATTTGTGCCCATATTACACCTTGATTTTGTGCCAAAGTCTCTCCATTTTCAAGGCAAGCAATAAGCATCCGGCAGCAGACTAATTAATGCTGCTGCGAGGACTCTGACATACCCTACGGAAAGAAGTTTGAGGTGTTTCCTGCCGGTAGCCCATGCCCACTATCATGTCATCACATAGCCTCCGCACATGGAGGTAAAAAGGGCGCCCCGGGGGGCGCCCTTAGCTGACATCAGCTGGGCTAAAAACGCCTCTTCGCGCACATGCAATTGGAAAGCGGAGGCGGAGGCGGGGGCGGGTAAATTTAAAACGTAAGCTAAAAACGCGGCTGGTTCAAAACGTAAGTTAAAAATGCTGTCCGAACTGGTTCAAAACGTAACCTGTAAGCTAAGAACGCTGTCCGAAACGGTTCAAAACGTAACCTCAGCTGTCAGTTTTGTACTGTAGTTGTCAAATTTCGTCAGAAAGCATCGATGCCTGAAGGCAAGCCCAGGCTATAGGTGGGTCTGCTAGAAATGCCCAAAAATTGAGCTCAGGGGCGCCCTCGAGCCCGCTCGAGGGCGTTTTTTCCCTCCATGTGCGGAGGCTAACAGACCAATGCTCAGCATCATGTCATCACAGACCTATGCATGTATGCTCCTATGATCACAATCTGGGTGAACCCCATCGGCATGTGCCCAATACGATCATCTTAATCAAACATCTTCATTTGAATTTTGAATTTACTGAAGGCGCTAAAGATCGATGGAAATTCAAATTCAAATTTTGAATTTATAAACCTGCACAATAGGATTAGGCGGCATTGTTTAGTACTGCAACTACATTCCAGGCTCCATCTCAAAATACAGCCAGCCGTGAATGGGAATCTCAGCTGTGGTGAAGCTGCTATGTTCCACAGACGCCACTACCATACATCGAGAAATGGTCTGCATTGCGAACACTCCACCATGAGGCCGGATTGAGGAACCTAATGTTTTGCATTGGCATGGGAGTGAATCAGATCAGTGGTTGTGTTTTAGTCTTTCTACCTGTGAAGAATGCTTTTGTAGTTTGCGTTAAAGAAAGAAAACTATGACAGAAAATGATGTTCGAGCAACTAGCTGATTTCTCACATGATTTTGATTGTCATATTTTGGGTTGCATGCCTTTTTGTAATCGATGAAAGGCTCTCCAAGGTATCAACGACAGCGCTGACAGTGTGGAAGAAATCTCTTGTTTTCAACGGCATTGGTTTCACAGTTTTCCATCCGAGCGGAAACCTGCTGTTCAGAGTGGACAACTATCATGCCGACCCCGAGGACGGAGAAGTCCTCATGGACGCTACAGGAATGCCTCTCTTCGCGGTGCGACGTCGCAAGGTATATTATCTCTCTCAATTGGCTCTCTACCGTTTGTGCTTCCTGTAACCAAGAAGTACGAAATTTATGCAACTTTTGGAATGACTAATGAATTGTATTGTATATGGAAAAGTGGCCGAGTCTGCAGAATGAATGGAAAGGATTCTCGGGAGAATTCCAGAACCACAAAAAAACATTATTTGTCGTGAGAAGGGCGGGTGGCCTCTCTGCTAATTACTGCAAAGAATTTAGCAGAGGTGTTCTTCTGTTCTTCGGCTAATAAAACCAAAAAGACGCAGTGTGACTACCGGGTTGAAGGATGCTATGCGAAGCGTTCCTTCACCATTCTCAATAAATTTAACGAAGTAGTTGCAAAGGTCTGTTCGCGGGTAATCCTTGCCCAGATGTGCTGTTTACCTCCTATATTCTGGGTATATTGTTGTGCTGTATTGATGCCAAGTTTTGAAAGTATTGATTATCTTATTGCAGGTGAAGCCAAAGCAAGTAAGATCTGCAGAGATGGCGTTGGGACGAGATGTATTCAGTCGAATAGTGGGGCCTGGACACGATCAAAGTTTCGTAATGGGTTTTGATAATTGTTCGCGACCAGATCATTCCCTCTCACTGATTGCGCATCGAATTCCTTGGCCGGTGTCCACCTTAGTCATTTCATCCACTCCAATATTTCTCATTGTTCAGAGAAGGAAATGGCGTGGTGATACATTTCATTTTAGCCATCCTTACTCAAGAACCCCTGTGGATTAGCACATACACACCACGGTATACTTTTACAGATTGTCTGCTTCATATCTGCTCTGCTTGTTTTAAAGTAGCGATTCTTTGTATTATAAATGGGTCCTTTGAGTCCTTTGAGTACTGTGTAATCTTTCCAGTTCATATCATTTGAGGAGTCCCCTCTTTGGGATCATCTTCTTTGTGTATTTTTAGAGTATTTTATAAATATTCTACGTTTCCTCTCTCTGCGTTTTGCTGGACATGCGTGAGCAGGTCTTGCTCTATGCGATCACCAAAATCGCCTGTCCACCACTGCTGCAACCTACTGCTCAGCCATTTTATCGCCATGGTTTTAATCTGTGAAGCAGGAGGACTTTCAATCTACACTTATGTATATTTGAAATTATATTACATATATATAGACTTAGAATTTAATTGAACTCGGAGAGAAATGTGGGAGTAGCATCTTCCTAGTTCTATCAAGTAAAAATATTCCGCACATTTCTTATCATTTAAAAAAGTTTGAGTTTGGAGTTAGCGTGAATATATGCTAAATTAAAAGAGATAAAAGATATGCTCTATTTTTTCCTTGATTAATAATACTAAAAAACATTGGCGAGTGTTAAATATCTTATGCGAACTTAGGGTTACTCTCGGTGCATGCTTGAATTTTTATGTTTCGGACTTTGGCCTCCCTGCTACTATTTACTATGCTTCCTACGATTTGATTTTGGAAATAATATTGTACTAATAACTCACTGGAGCTCGAGGTGTATTGCAATGAGAAAGAACTTTTAAGTGAGAAAGGACCTAATAACTCAGTTCTCTTTTTTATGTTTTTGAGTTTACATCAATTATGTTGTCATTGTTTTAAATTGAGAAAACAATTAAAGTGAAGATTATGTTTTTGTTTTTTGGAATTGATAAATGAAAATAAAGACTTGGTCATATTTGGTAGAAGTTTGCAAATAAAAACTTATTTACAATCTTAATATATGTGTATAAGAATTCAAATCATAACACCCATTGCATCTTTTGTCACATACACACCTATAAATAATAGTGTCATTTTCACTATTTACAAATTAAGCATCCATAAATAACGTCAAAGTCCTTTAGTTTAAAATGAGATCACCATGTTATATTAAAATATTTATAACCAATATCAAAGTGAGATGATAGATTTTATAGTAACCAACCCAAAGAGAGTTTTTAGTAAGTAGAAGATTATGTTTTGTGTTTTTTGAAATTGATAAATGAAAATAAAGACTTTTTCACATTTAGTAAAAGTTTGTAAATAATTTTTTTTTGCAAATCTCAATAGGTGTATATATAGGAATTCAAACCATAACACCTATTACAATTTTTGTCACCTTACACAACTACAAATAATATGTCATTTTCACTATTTACACATTAAGCATCCATAAATATGACAAAGTCCTTTAATTTAAAAGGAGATCACGAGGTTATATTAAAATATTTACAACCAATATTAAAGTGAGATGATAGACTTTATAGTAACCAACAAAGAGTTTTTAAGTAAGTAGTTGGAAATGGTACAAACTATAAATCTATTTTTTCTTTTTGTTTATTTTTCAAATATTTTGAACCTAATTTAATATATATATAATATGGTGGATTAGCGGTATAAAAAAATATGTTATAATTTTATTGTTTTGTTATATTTGTTGTTTTCCATATTTATAATTTTTACAAAATAAATGTTTATTAAAATTAAGTTTATGGAGATTCTAGATTATATTAGGTTTTTAATTTTGAAAAACACTCAAATATAATTAAGTTTATTTACTATAAAAAATCATATATAAACATTATGTTTAAGAAGATTTCAAAGTATACACACTTTTCTCATTTTTTAAAACATGATAATAATAATTATAACATAATATTAAACTTTCCTCAGGAAAGGTAGGAAATATATGAAAAATATAAGTTTAAAATTTGCAAACTTTTCTTATTTGAAAAACTAATATTAATAAATATCCATTATAGTATGGTTTAATTTATAATCAACAATTATAGAGTAGATAATTATGATTATTGAAAAATAATGTTAGACCACGATCTTACCAAGCGAAGTGATAATATGGTACAAGAAAGAATTAAGAATTAAGGAATATTAAATATGATTAAAAGATCATTTATCCTAATTTATAAGATTTTCTTTTAAGTTTTTTTTTTAAATTTATGATTATTATTATTATTATTTTTTTATCATAAGTAGTTTAAAGAAGAAATTAAACATTGTAAAAATTAAAAGAAATGGTAAATGGATTGATAAAAACAGATTAAGAAGATGAATGATATCACTTTCTCTTTTCAAATATTACATTTATATTAACTTTTAAAATTTCAAAATATTTATAATAAAAATTATCTTCCTAATATTTTATCTCATCAAAATTATTAAAATTTAATAAATAATTTTAGAATCTTTTTAAACATAAAAATAAATTCTAAAAATTTCTAATTAAATTATTAGCTTTATATTGGTTATTCTCTTAAAGTTATATAAATCAAACTAAACTTACATCAAACATTTATAAAGTAATATAAATCAAACTATACTTCTATCAAACATTCACAATCATCATTATTTAATAATTTAAAAAACATTTTATCTTTTTATTAAAAAATCTTAAAAAATTATTACTTATTTTAAATTAACCTCATATTTTTAGTACAATAAATTCACTTTATTTTTATTCTAGGCCTTTTTCATGGTTCAAGGTTAGTCCATCCTCTACATTTATTTCGTCTAAATATTGTTGAAATGCATGATTATTTTCTAAATAATTAATATTTTTAATATATGTTTTTGTTGGCAAGTGGTACCCTTGACTTGCAGGCTTCGCCTTTGGCTAAGAGACCGCGACCTAGGGGCATCTAAGTCGTCAAAATCACCCATGGATCTCACCCGGCCTGGATCTCACCAACCCTTAACATGGTTGGATCTTGGTATCCGCAGGGTTTCGAACCGATGACCTTTCTGCTTAGGGGTGTCTTAACCATCACCCCCCACTGAGTGTTCTATATCTCACAGATAATTTTTTTTTTTCAATATTTAAAAGAAATACAAAATATATATTTTTTTAATAAAAATTAATGAAAAAATAATTTATTATTTTGAAAAATTATATAAAATATATGATTAACACATACACATATATAGAGAGATGATGATGATGATGATGATACTTAATATTCACTTAAACCAATTTTGGTCTATTGGACCTTAAGAAAGAAAAGTAAGGAGCTATTTGGTTTGCTTTAGAGTTTTATTTCTATGATAAACAAGATTGGAAATGAGTGTTCCTAAATCACTATAATTTTTCTCCCATTACTATAGTAATCTAGCAGAATTCTCCTATGTGGACAGGTGATAACTCCCTTGGATCATTTCCGTGACCCAAGACAGACATGAGGGTAGACCAATATGACTTTTCCCACTAGATCTAATTAATCATGCACTATATCTAAGCATCCATTCACATGCAAGATATGAGAAGAGAGGAGAGAAGGGTCAACATAGCTTAACTTATGTGAGGTCATTTGGTGAAGATCAATCCTAGCTGCTGCAAATCTGACAAGATTTGCTCCAACTCCACTTGCTAGTACCTTGCACACAAAGAGACAAACAAACCTTCCTCAAATCCTTCTAACATATATAAGAATACATGGAAATGAACATAAACATATATATATATAAGAAAATATAAACTAGATCTAATATAATCTACTCAATGGAGATCATATCCACCATATTCATCGCCTAGAACATACATATCTGAAACATATTCATGCATAAACATCCATAAACATCATGATGTGGAGGGGGGGGTGGGAGAGAAAATGTTTATATATCATATGAGTAAGAACAGGTACATCAAATCATACCTTGAGTCATGATGTAGATCTCCTCCAATCTTCCCTCTCCAAACCTTCCTTTACTCAACCAGGTTGATCACAAATGTCTGTAGGATGCACTAGGGATTCCAACATCATAACAGTACTAAGCAAAGAGTCCCCCTTTCTCATGATATGGCCACAATATATAGGTGTATGGCGAATTATGGGAGGATGAATCTAGACTCTTAAGGGAAGGTAGACTCGAGTTAGTGTGTGAGTTCATATGCCAAAATGAGGTGGAGTCCAATCATACATGTGATCTCCTCGAAACCCATCCAAAATCCATGTGAAGAGCCATCATTGCCCCCCCCCTAAGGCATTCATGGAGGGATTGTGTCACCCCCCTGAAAACATGTAGAGAGGGATGAAAAGTACATAATTGCCGCCCTATAGGCATGCAGGGAGGGATAATGGTCAAAAATACACCAGGAAAAGGGTGTATGTAAGTGTTTTCAACTCGTCAAAGATATGTAGTCTCTAGGCATCCTCTAGTGTGGAAAATAAGGGTATAATTAATGGCCGAAACACTTTACAAATAGTAATATGTCAAAGGAAGGTAATGGAAGGAAGGAACCACATAGGATTTGCCATCAATCATCAACCAAGTATGCATATATCATCCCTGAGGTAGGCATACCCATGCTCGATAACAAACGTATAAAGCATGGCCACCAAGAAAGTACATCGTGGATCCTTGATTAAGTGCAATATCACGACCACAAAAAATACATAGTGGATCCATGTCATAAAAAGGATTATAGCCACCAGCAAATACAATGTGGATCTATGTTGCAATATATAATCAAGGGGATGGATAACACCACTGATAGTGCTTAGATGGTCATCATACATAATCATAACTGGTGATTTGAACTCCAACGCAGCTTGGGAGGGGAAATAAGGCTGACTGATGCAACCCCTAAATCCAAGGTCTTCGTCTCAAACCATGATGGTGTGATTCTACAACATGTGAATAGATGTGTTGAGGTTGCATGATTACCGATTCAATGATGTTTACAATTAACAGACATGATGATCAAAATAAATTATGAATTAGAATATCAACATAGTTGATTTTTTTTCATTATTATTTTTGAATTAAAATCTAGGTTGATGATTGTTTACACTAGTGTATATAATGGTGTATACACTAGGCAAGGGTTTTATATATTGCAAGTCTCGGGATGAATATTGTTAAGGTGGAGAAGCGACCCTTCTCAAGTTAATTTTCATTTTTATAACTATATCACGCTCCAAATTGGTTCTGTATGTTGGACTTGATTTTCTATCTAGTTTTATATTTATGTATTAGAACTATATCATAATTTTTATTACTTCCTCTACCTCTTGGGTGTTGGGATCATTGCGGTCTATATATTATATCATGTTGGTTTTGCTTTGTTTTTGTTGACTAGACAACTTGGTACTTTAGATCCACAATAGCATTTCATGTTGTCGTTGTTAAGTTATTTGGACTTATTCTGTTGGTTTTTGTTGGTCAACATATTCCTTCGGTCTCGTACGTTCCTTACCCACCTACATTGAATTGTGCTAGGGATTTGCATATTACTTGGTTTGATTGTCATATGGGAAGATACCTTTTTTTTTGGCTTTGTCATTGTTGTAGTATCTAGATCAGCCAATAGCTTTCAATGGGGAGGTTAGAATGATTATATACACTGGTGTATATATATTGGTATATACACCATTGTATATACAATTATATATACCAGTTTATATACACCAATGCATATAATCATTATAGCCTCCCCCTTGATACCGGTTACTATACACTGGTATATATACTGGTATATACATCAGTTTATATAGTAGTGTAGGTACAAGTATATACACCAATGTATACATTGGTATATATACCAGTATATACACTGATGTATATATTGGTATATACAATGGTGTATACACCAGTATATAGTGTGTATATATTATATACACTTGTGTATATACCAGTATATACACCAACAGTGTATATACCTTTTTTATATACAAATCAACTACATTGATAATGAAAGAGGTGCACAAACCCTCTAAATCTTGTATCTATTTTTTGAAAACTGGTGTGTATCTTGTATATAAACTAGTGTGTATATACATTTGTGTATATACAAGTATATACATTGGTGTATATACTAGTGTATATATTGATATATACACTTGCGTATATATATCTATATATATACGAGTGTGTATACCAGTATATATACACTAGTGTATATAATCATTCCAACCTCCCCCTTGATACCGATTACTATACACTGGTACACATATATTGGTATATACACCAGTGTATATACTAGTGTATATATCGATATATACACCAGTGTATATACTAGTATATACATCGGTGTACATACTGGTATATACACTAGTATATATACCGATGTACATATATGTACACCGGTGTATATATATTGGTGTATATACCACTATATGCACCGATGTATATACCAGTGTATACACCGCTGTATATACCAGTGTATACACCGCTGTATATACCATTGTATACACCGATATATACACTGGTGTATACACCAATATATACACTGGTGTGTACACCAATATAGGAAAGAACGTTTTTTAACATAACATTAAGTGACACATTAGACTATATGAAATCATATGCATAAAAAACAACTGACCATAATGAGTTACCAAGTAGGAAACTTGGTACAAAAATGAATAGAATTTAGTTCATATGTATAAGAATACAAAATGATGAGCAAATCAAGTAATTTCTAGAGATCATCAATTACTGGTGTATATACTAGAGTAGGTACTAGTATATACACAAGTGTATATACTGGTGTGTATATACCAATATATATATACTGGTGTGCAACCTATTGGATTTGCACAAGCAATTGAAGGCAAGCAATATTCATCCTATGACAAAGCCGTTATATATTGGTGTATATACCAGTATATACACTGGTGTATATACCAGTATATACACTGGTGTATATACTGGTATATACACCAGTGTATATACTGGTATATACACCAATATATAACGGCTTTGTCATAGGCTGAATATTGCTTGTGCAAATCCAGTAGGTTGCCGGTGGATCTTACTTTGGATAGATTCGGTCAACTCACTATCAGTTGCCAGTATAGACGCATTAAACATTGAATGTTGCGTGATGAAGATTTCCAGCAGAAAACAACTCGTTGCCGAAAAATGTTATGGATGCACATCCATATCCGCACCATGGTGCATCCACACTCTAGGCATGTATGCTGATGGATGACCTACGATATGGGATGATGCCAGGGGATGTGGCATATGTCAGGGGAGTTTTTCTCTGAAGCTGTTTATATACGGAAGCTTCTGTATATGCGCAACACATATACGAAAGCTTCCATATATGCCCAACGTCTTCATATGCGTTGCGCATATACGAAAGCTTCTGTATATGCAAGCTTCCATATATGCGCATATATGGAAGCTTCTGTATATGCGCATATACAGAAGATTCTGTATATGCGCATATACAGAAGCTTTCGTATATGCGCATATACGGAAGCTTCCCTATATGTGCAAGACATATACCGAAGCTTCCGTATTTTTTGATAACTAGGTTTGGGTCTTGTTGCTCTATACATAGTTGAGGACAAAAATCTAGTCCCTAGACCCTAAGAAAACATCTAGGCATCTAGGACAAGAGTACTATGTTAAAAAATTACAAAAAACATTTCTTAGGTATCCTTGTCTTCTGAGCTGGGCCATTTTCAGCACTAGGTATGGGTCTTGGGTCACTGGACAAGGTAAGGGAAAAAATCTCAAGCTTCCGTATATATGCGCATATATGGAAGCTTCTGTATATGCGCAACGCATATATGGAAGCTTCTGTATATGCGCAACGCATATACGAAAGCTTCGGAATATATGCAGCTGCTTCCATCTATGCGCAACTTCCGTATATGCGCAAGGCATATACGGAATCTGCGCATATACAGAAGCTTTCATATATGACAGCTTCTGTATATGCGTTGCGCATATACAAAAGCTTATGTATATGCGCAGCTTCCGTATATGCACTGCACATATATGGAAGCTTCTGTATATGCGCAACAACTTATGTATATGCCCAACTTCCATATATGCACTGCGCATATACGAAAACTTCTATATATGTGCAACAGCTTCCGTATGTGTGCAACAGCTTCTGTATATGTGCAACTTTTGTATATCTGCTACGCATATACGGAAGCTTCTGTATATGCGCAACAACTTCCGTATATGCCTTGCGCATATACATAAGCTGTGCATATATGGAAGCAACTGTGTATATAGAGAAGCTTCCGTATATGCATTGCGCATATACGAAAGCTTCCGTATATACGTAACTGCTTCCGTATATGTGCAGCTTCCGTATATGCGCAAAGCATATACGGAAGCTGTTGCATATATACAGAAGCTTCCGTAAATGCACAGCACATATACGACAGCATATATGGAAGTTTCCATATATGCACAACAACTTTCGTATTTACGCAACTGCACATATACGAAAGATTCAGTATATATGCTTCTGTGTATACGTAGCTTTCATATATGCACAAGGCATATACGGAAGCTGTTGCGCATATATGGAATCTTCTGTATATACACAACAGCTTCTGTATATGCACTGCACATATACAGAAGCATCTGCGTATATACAGAAGCTTCCGTATATGCGCAGTGCATATACGGAAGCATATGCGTATATACAGAAGCTTCCATATATGCGCATCACATATATGGAAGCTTCTGTATATGTGCGTATATAGAAACAGTCCATATATGGAAGCTTCTGTACATGCATATACAGAAGCTTCCATATATACGCAACGCAACGTATATATGGAAGCTTGCATATATGTGCATATACGAAAGCAGTGCATATATGGAAGCTTTCATGTATGCAAATACATAAGCTTCCATATATGCGCAAAGCATATACGGATGCTAGACATATACAGAAGCTTCCATATATGTGTTGCGCATACACAGAATCTTCCGTATATGCACAGCTTCAGAGAGAAAATCACATACATGCAGAGGTTGAGATCCAAATTTTGATTAGCTACAAGTCATTAATGATTAGTAAGTTGCATCTAGCCCATGATTAGTAAGTTGCATATACGGAAGTTGTTGCATGTATACGGAAGCTTCTGTAAATGCACAGCGCATATATGGCAGTTGCGCATATACGGAAGTTTCCATATATGTGCAACAACTTTTGTATATACGGAAGCTTTCGTATATACGCAGTTGCATATATATGAAAGCTTCTGTATATATGCTTCCGTATATACCCAGCTTCCGTATATGTGCAAGGCATATACGGAAGCCAACGCATATACGGAAGCTTCCGTATATCCGCAACAGCTTCGGTATATGACTTGGGCATATACAGAAACTGCGGATATACGGAAGCAACTGCGTATATATGGAAGCTTCCGTATATGCGCAACTTTCATATATCTGCAACAACTTCCGTATATGCCTTGCGCATATATGAAAGCTTCTGCATATGCACAACTTCCGTATATGCGATGCGCATATACGGAATAAATGCGCAACAACTTCTGTATTGCGTAACAAATTCTGTATATACGGAAGATGTTGCGCATATACAGAAGCAGATGTGTATATATGGGAATGCTTTTGTATATGCCTTGTGCATATACGGAAGTTGCACATATATGGAAGCTTCCGTATACGAAGCTGCGCATATATGGATGAGCTTTGGTATATGCTTCTGTATATGTCCATATACGGAAGTGCTTTTGTATATGCGCATCTACGAAAGTGTTTCCATATATGTGCATGCCATATATAGAAGTGCTTATGTATATGCACATATACAAAATCTCTTTTGTATATGCACCTTTCGCATATGTGCATATGCATAAATGCTTTCGTATATGCGCATATACGGAAGTGTCCATTTTCCCTAAAGATCTAGGTGTTTGACCGATAGAGGAGGTACTTGCTTCTTTATTCATTGGGAAGACGAAACCAACCATGAGATGGTGTTATCTCTAATGCTTTCCCTTAAATCTAGGAAAGTTGCACTTCCATCACAAAAACCTAAGCACCCTCTACCACTCCCTTAGTTCTCCAACCTCTGCAGCATTTTCTCAAGGAGATCACAAGCTAGCGTGTAGGATCACTTAATGCATAAGAAATAGAAAGTGTATTGGACGGAATTTTGTGCAAGTAATATCTTTCCTTAAAGTCTAAGGTTTTTATTAAAAGGTATTAACTCTAATCTAGGATAGGCTGGTCACATTTAACACATAGTCCCATGGCTTGCACATAGAATTTTGATGATTGGATCACCTCTGTTAAGTTATTCTTAATAACATAAGATTATATAAGCTCTTCAACGTTAGTCAATAGATAATTATATACAAAATTAGTATATATAAGAAAGGGAGGTCGGTAGAAATATAATTGAGACGTATCTACCATTATTTGATGTGGAAAAAATTATAAGGAAACGTTATTGACAAATGATTTTATCAAATACCATAGAGATAATTGACATTATTTGTCATTTTGTATTGCATTCCACCTTAGTGAATATTAATTTAATGAATCCAAGTAGGTCTACATTTAAAATATAATACACAAAAAGACCGGGAACTCCATTTAAAAAGATCTTGAATGTCAAAGGAATTTTTTCTTCCACGTAAATATAAAGGGTGGAGTCGATAGACAAACTAAATAACAAAATGTTTCAGACAAAAATAACAAATTATTTAGACAAAGTCTCCGTAGGCGGAGGCTAATGATTTTTTAATTGCTGCATTTTCCCTATAACTAGAGCCACTCCTTGCTGCTTCCCAGATTTCTCTCTAGAGATTTCACCATAGGCTTGGAATTTTCTCTCCATTGAAGGAGGTCAGAGTTACCAAAGTAGTATATATTGGTGTATATTATAGCAATTTAGCTTGTACGTATATACACTAGTATATATATAAGTTATTTGTATATATACCACTTGAACTAATTTAACATAATTAACTAGATAAATTAGAAGAAATACTTGCAAATATGTGAAACTTGTGGGTAGCTTCTTCTTAGACATAGAAGCAATCCCTGAAAGATCCAACTTTCCCTCTAGAGCCACCATGAAGCTGTAGGTCTTCACAACCATTTCGAGACCTTAAACATAAAAATCTAGTAGGGTCAAGAATGAAATGCATTTTGGGTGTGTTGAACAAGAAAATGAGTTGAATCTCACATTTGGTAGCCTTATCAAGTGGAGATATATTCATATAGATAAATATTTCCTTGTGTTATCGATGGGATAAATATTGTGTTAAAATAGCTATGACATGCATGCTTTCGTTTTTCATCATTGATCTATGTACATTCTAAGGTAGAGACCAATATAGCATTTCAAGTGTATCAAAATAATGAATACATTGAGTTTTGTTGGAAAGGAAAGAACATCAAGTACGATGCTTCTCCAAGAGGTGGGTATTCTAATATCACCAATTTCGAGCCCTAGAACCTCCTCTATCCCTATTCTCTTCATTTCATGCTTATTGAAACTTACTTGATTACATTCACTTTGGATGTTCCCTTTCTCAAGATGTTATTGATCCAAAGAGACCCCTTGGAATCAATCCTTTTTTTCTCCTAAATTCAAAGGGTTTCTTTGAATGGGACCTAGGTACTTTTTCTTCAAATATTGAGGATATATTTGAAATCGACTCAAATTATGTCCTTTGAAATAGACCTCATGTTATAAATCACCCTAATGGCCCTTGTTTGTTTTGTTTGAAGGAGTTGATACAAATGGTACGATGGTAATCTTCCTTGGCATTGGATGATTCTTTCAAATATACGCCATAGTTGGTTCGGACAATATTTTTAATGGGACTAATGACCTTTATTTTGACCAATGAAATGTTTCTTTTAAAATGGGTCAATTTCCTTTATTCATTTGTTCAGGATTGCTACTTCAAAAAAGGCATGGCATTATTTTAAGTAGGATTGGTGGACTTGATTCTTCCTATAAAAGTGTCTCTTCTGTAAGTTTCCCAATGAATATTGGGCCATGTCTTTGAAGGTGGCCCAATGAATATCAAGTCGTGTTTTCGAAAGTAGCCATACTTACAAAGAGGCTCAATGGAACCTAGGCATTTGAAAATAGGTTGATGGGCATGTTCATAAGAGCCCCATGGGCCATATTCTAAATTTAGAATTGATGGTCTGATATTTGAAAGGAGCCCAACTAGGTTGAAGTTCGACCAAAATGACATGATGGGTCGTATTCAAAAGATTCCTAATGGGATAGTCTTTCAAATAGGCCTAATCAGGTAATATTTTGAAGGGCCCAATGGGTAATCATCAAAATAAGTGTGATGGGATGATCTTTCGAAATCGCTTGATTGGGCCAATCTTTCGAAAGGGACTAGACAATATTCAAAAGAGGTCCAATGACTTCTTTTGAAGAGGCTCATTTATATCTTTGTAGGAGGTTTGATAGTACTTCAAAGGTAAAATGAGGTCATAGACCATCATTTGAATGGAGTTTGGGAATATATTTTAGATGATCTTAATCGAGCTTGAGGTATATTTCGAGAGGGGATCGATGGGGATACTATTTGAAATAGGTCCCATGGCCCAATGTGTGTGCGCGCGCGCGCGCGCGCGCGTGTGTGTGTGTGTGTGTGTGTGTGTGTGTGTTTGTGTGTGTGTGTGTGTGTGTGTGTGTGTTTGCGCGTGCATGTGTGTTGATAGGTATCTATTAGTTCATTGTTGTTATCTATTAGTTCACTTATATTGCATATTGCATAAATGAAACCAATGCTTCTCTGAATGTATCAAGTTGGTTTTCTTATCCCTCATACAATAGACTCTTGAGTTTAAATTAATTTTTGTAATTTTAAAATTTTGGTTGGACATCATGTTAGCTTTTAAGTTCTTAAATTCTTTAATTTGTAATGTATCCTAGAATTTGAGTCCTCCACCATAATATTTGGTCCATTACACAATTTTTTCATACTAAATTTTGATGTGATAGATTGAGCATGAAAATTTAAATCTATGGCTATTAAATTAGGTTTAGAGTTACAATAACAAACTTGGTTAATTGTTTCAATTAGCAAATTAGCTCTTATATAGGTTGCGTATTAGTCCTAATATTTGGAACAAGGTTATTGATAAATGGATAGTGAGAGCGCAAATAATGTGATAGTGAGAGCACAAGTAATGGATAGTGAGAGTGCAACAATGTCTTTGAAAGAGATGTGTTAGTGTTATATGGTCCATCTCTGTATTAGGTGCACTTGGATGAGCACTTCAAGCAAACATACTTTGATATCCAACAACTTATAAGGTGCATTTGAATGATCACTACAAGCAAACATACTTTGAGATCCAACAACTTATAACAACATGGAAAAACAACAATGCTTATTTTAAAAAATATGGTTAGAAATGGACCAATTGGATCTCTAGTTTCCTTGAACCACTAAATGATGATTATGCAAAGTCTTATATCTACAAACTCTTGCAAAAACAAATGTTCAAGCAAGTGCTTATAAGCATCAATACTATTGAAACAACTTTGCTGTTACAATTGTTTTTTCTTCTTTCTTAATTTTCTTCATCATATATTAACATCAAACTAAAGACATTTCACATTATTGCGTTACTCAAGCTAGTTGATATGATATTTTTTGGCCTCCATTCAAACTACTCTGCAATGAGTGCGAACAACTCACCATAACAATGGACTTTCCACTTGATGATATGCTATATTGCTCAAAATGTGCTAGCAAAAAAACGTATTCACATGGGCACAATATAAAATGCACAATACTAGAACTTCTTCATGTCACGTACCCAAATTTTCGTAAAATTTTAAAACTTTTCTAGGTGCTTAAAATGCCACTAAAATATGTATATGCGGAAACATAAAGTGTGGATTTACTTTCTTAAACCTTGTGGGAAACACAAACTTCATTATGTCTTAATATACATCCTTTAAGAAAACATATACTTCTTCCAATAAAACCATCTAAATGGTAACAACACATTCATAATCATAAGCGAAGCATTATATCAACAATCAACCTTGTATATGAATCGTATACATCAAATAATCATAATCATTTTTAAAGATAGAAACAAGTACTCGTACATGAAACACATTGCGAAACACCACAGAAAACATAGGAGACAAGAATATAACGTGGTTCACCCGAACTCGGGCTAGTCCACAAAGGTGTGTGTGCAGCTTTTATTATTCATCAAAAGATAATTTACAACTACAACCCATTGGTTGCTTTAATCATCTTCCAGCTTTTTCCAAGCTTCTCAAATGAATGAGTAATTTGGTTGTTGCAACCAGATTTCTTCTCCTTCCTTCAAGCCTCTATCCCATAGAGTACTTTATCAAACATTCCACTACCTCACTTTGGGGTATTACTAATACTATAACATGTCCAAAATACTGAACATACTTTAAAGAGATATTAGGTTTAATATCTTAACCAAAGAAATATCCAATGTATTCACATACTTTAATATAAATCATTTATATTATAACCCAATGTAATATATTTAAACTCATTCACTTAGTAATAGAGATAAAAGTCAAAGTTCTTTTAACCTTTAATGTAAAAGTCTTTTGTAATTTCTTATAACTTAATTGCATGCATTATGGTGATATCTCTATATTTGCACAAGACTATATATTACAATACTTAACCAAAACATGTTTCTTTTCAAATATAATTGATTATACTCTCACTTAATAGAACGAAGAAAGAGATTCTCTCAAAGTTATACATTGTTTTTTTTAAAACTTTCTTCTTTCTAAGAATCCCCAAAGTCATGTAGTCCATATCTCCTTACGTCACTCACATCCAAAATACTGTATTTTAAGATATGATTCTAAGGATAAATACACCTTTTATTATTAGAAATAAAGTATATCTTTTTCATTCACTAACTACATCCTAGATGAAATATGGAAAGTATTCATTATGTTTATCAAAATATGGAAAGTATTCATTATGTTTATCAAAAGTATCTAATTAGATAAATAAATTGGAGGTTTGAAAACCTTTTTATGGGTTATCACTTTCTATCTCCAGGCATAATATATATATAATAACAACCGAACATGTGGGTTGGAGTTTTAGCTCCATCCCTTCTCGTCCTTTTACACTCAAACAACAGATAAGAAAAATGAAATAATGCCTTAACAATGAGATCTATAACGGCCATGGTAAGATCGAAATGCCCATACTGGGGCAGCGAAAATAAAAAATGTAGAAGTCGTTCATTTACATAAGTTCTATCTAGAATTTTCAACCGAAAACTCTTCAGAATTAAAAGTGCGGAAAGCAATACAAGGATATAGATCCCACAGGAATCTATAATATGCACGGAAATAATGCAGAGATATCGCCGCAATAAGCGGATCTAGATGAAAGAGTAGGGTTCAACCTTTTACGGGAATAAAATAAGGAGAACTAACTGCTATAAGCAAATGTGAAATAATAGACTCCACATTTCAATCCAATGCACTAAAATCGTACTTCGACAGGCTAGGTGAAAATCTAAGTTAATGCGCATAGATTTAACTTCAATACTGGATGGGATCGACTCTATAACCCAAGGTATAAATCTGGATTGATTATACCCTTGGTAGCAGCAATACAAAATAAGATATATATATTTAAATGTAAAAAAAAGAACTTATGACAGAGACCACCTTACGGCTTTCCCTTCCTCGATGCCCTACCGAAATCTTGATTCCATTGGTGTTATATATATATGTCTTAATTCATAACTAAAAATAATATTCCGTATATATAAAATGATATCTAAATTATGCAGCTTGACCTACCGGCTTCAATCTCATACTTCAACGAGAAATATATCTTCCATTACCCAAAATAATCCCAAAGATAATAGTACATGAATTGAATTACCATTCAAAATATTTAAAACAATTCCTAGGCCTGGGCTTGCTTTAAGCTTGCAAAAATGTTAAGAGAAAAGGGATCCTAGTCACTTACGCAGTATTCTAAACCGAAACCATTATGATTTCAGAATGGCGCTAGATAAGCAATAATGAGGTTGCTTGTAATTTATATACAACAAGACAAGGCTTCGATCTAAAGCGATTAGAAAGACTTACCAGGGTGACACGGGATTTAAAATCTTCCTGCAATGTGACCAGCTCCCTCCTTAGATTGCTTACATTAATTTGTAACCCTGACGGATCTAAACTTTATTGCAGAGATCCTCCGCTTGCTGCGAATGCCGAGGATGAAAAACATAAAAGACTCAGAGACTTCGTTGTTTCTGTTACTATGTGTTTTCTCCCCTGCTACACCCTTACTCTACTAACAAAAATACCAAAAAGTACCATCCTCCAATAATTTGCAGAACTCCCAACTACTCTCCCCGAGATGGATTTCTCCCCTCTTTTCTCTCCAGAATTACTTAACCTACTGTGACCTCCCCCCAATACTCCAAAATAACGAATATTTATGGTAAGCGTTGCTCATGATCGAAGGTCCGTTGCTGGGTGGAAACATCCTCCAAAATTCTCGATCTTATTCTCCCTTCGAGGAGTACATCCACCTTCCATATTAAATTTTGACGACAACACTCTCTCTTGGAGAGTCCGTCCATTCCCCAGCTTTTAAGATGGCCAATGAAAATTTTCTACATAACTCATTTGGAGTGCCTCTGAGAGGGGAATCCTCTTGCAACGGTAAGCTAAGTGATAGATACTCACTCCCGTCTTTTACTCCTCCACTACGTAATAAACAGATTTTCTCAACTGATCGACAAGTGCCAGTCAATTTAGCTCAAATAAGTTTTGAACAAGATGAAAATAGTTAAAGCCAATAACTCACAGCTATCGAGGATAGCTCATAAAGATTTCAAAACAAGGCTGGAAGCATGTATATAAATAAAAAAAATATCTAGGATGAGAAACCGTCCACCTACAAATATCTCAAAAATTAATATGCTTGTATACCTAGGATAAATCTTTTAATACCTCCTTCTTGACTACGTCTAACAAAACTTCTCTTATTTCTTTTAATTATTTGATAGGTCTTTCCCACATTCTCTATATGTTAAACCTATTGCTTGTATTGGAAAATCATATGTCACTTTGTAATATAATATATATTACTCCTAGCTTATATTCTCTTAGTTGTTTTCGTTATTACAACTCTTCTTAACATGTATACTATATATGTTAAGAACTTTTTATTTCATATTGCTTTAAAAAAAATCATAATACGATTAGAATAACTTAAGCCATAATATCTTTAGTTAGATATTTAAGGTGATTAATAACCTTACTAGGATGAGTTAACACTTGTAAACATGACACTAGCTTGAGGTCCACTGATGGGGCCTTGGCCTTGAACTCCTCACCAAGGCCATTTACAAAATTCATAATTATATTTTATAAGAATTTTAATAATAGGGGTCGAATTTGAGGGATGTTACACTTCAAGTATCTTTTGCAGAATACCAACAAAACCTTTGACGAACAACTTTCCTTCTAAGGGGATTCTCCACCAATAGAACATTTACAATCACAATGAACAAATTTATTGTAGATATAAAAAACTTTGACATCGTCCATGACTAATAAGTTTATTCACATTACACAAATATCACAAATCCAGATATATGTTACAATATATTTTAGTTATTCCTCTTACAAAACCAGATTTATAATATAGTAGAATTTAATCAACCTTTTTTTTGTATTTTCAAGAACATTTGCCACTCTAAAAAAATTGAATTTGCAAAGAAAAGTATTTTAGTTATTCCTCTCACGAAACTAGATTTATAATATAATAGACTTTATTCAATCTTTTTTCTTGTATTTTCAAGAACAATTGCCACTTTAAAAAAATTGAATTTTCAAAGAGAAGTGTTGAGAAAAAATACTTAGTTCAAATTTATATGGAATGTGTTTAAGAAGTAAATACTATAATTATAATTGTATTACATAGAATATTTTTGTGGAATAGGATTGATTTATATTTTTGCTATGAATTCATTCATTTTTGCTACCATAATAATATTTACACTTTGAATTAAATTATTTTTAACACTAGTTTTATTATTGTAAATATTTAATATGCATGATATGAAATGATTTTTTTATCACAATGTCTAGTTTACTTTTATTTGAATTTTCAATATGTTGTGATCTCCAAACTTTATAATATTATCTAAATGTTCAAGTTATCAAAATCTTTTATCTCATGTAATCATATATCAATCATAAAAACAAACAAAAAATTGTAAAAGTTCTTAATAATTAATTGGTTTTAAACAAATATATTCCAAGCAAGGAAGTACTAACTGCTTTACAACTATTAAAGCTATTACTCTTATTCATATATATTTTTAATTTAAAACAATTAATAATGAAACACACAAAAAATGTAAGAATTCACAATAATTAATTGGTTATATATATATATATATATATATATTCCAAGCAGGTAGTAACTATTACCCTTATTTATATATTCTTTGATTTAAAACAATCACTACTATAAATATCTTAAAAAATAATTAACTACATAAATATTCTATAAATTTATAAAAACAAATTTTAATTATTTACAAATATAAGAAGAAAAAAACATAATTCTCAATTAAGTAATGTAATGAGTAAAATACATTGTCGGTACATATAGTGGGCTTACTTCATAAATATATATATTTTTATGGGCTTAAAACAATTACAAAGTTAAAGTTGGATTATATTCAAAGAATCATAGAAGTTAAAATCAAAATATTCAATAAATAATTAGTCATCTCCCCATCCTGTTTTCTCCAACGGTGTTCAAACATTAATCTCTAAATACAAGCAGAAAGCCCAAGAAAGAATGTCATGTAAATCATAGCAATCCATATATGAAGTGGGCATCTACAAGTTAACAGTTACCATATCATAACAAATCATAACCGGCGTGAGTTTGACAGTAAAAATAGAAAATTTTGATAAAAGCTTCCCAAAAATAAGATACCATATCATAACCGGCGTGAGTTTGACAGTAAAGATAAAAATTTTTGATAAAAGCTTCCCAAAAAACAGAGATAATCCATTCAATTTTCGAAGAAACCCAAAACAACAAAAGATTTGCATTTGAAAGTGGCAAAAAATACATTCATCAATAAGAAAATCTGTGAGTTCATAGAAACACACGAAATTCCTTTGAATGGAATTCACCAAAATTCGTCCATGTTTTCACGACATGTAGCTGCTCCGCAATTGCATGGTTCTCTAATGCCCTCCTTGGTTAATCTGTAATGGTATGTTATCTCTTCGCTAGCTTCAATGTCTCTTTTCGCAAAGAGAGCAATTCGATTCTCGACACCATCGACTGCCATTATCCTGGAAAAACAATTGGGTGCACAGGAATGATTGATAAAACATGCTACATTTCCCTTCTTAGTAGAATCAATCACAGTTTCTTTGTTGATTTTGAAAAAGTAGGTTGAATGTTTGCCCTGAGAATGTTATAGCTTTTCTCTTTCATTGGTAGTACTATCATTTATTATTTTTCCCCGATACTCTATCACCATGTCCCCTGTTGGAATGTCTTTGACACTAAAAAGACCATATCCATGGACTTTAGATTTCCCAAAGCGAAATCACTTCTTTCCAATTTTCTCAAAGTAATAAAGACAATCTTTGTATGAAAAAAACTGAGGTGGATCAGCTTCTGGTTTTCTTTTAAATTTTCCTTCTATAACTTCTCTGGAATGGTGAGAATATCCTATGGGTTGATGAAGTATGGCACTTATGCCAGAGTTCTCTTTCAAAGGATTGTACTCACTACATCTGGTTGCATAACCCAAGAGTCCAACTTCTTCTATGTTACCATCATACTGTGAAGTTGAACTCAAATCTGCTGAATGCATTGCTGTAAGGGCTTTCATTATTTGAGCTTCATCTGGATTTGGTTATGTTTGACGGACTATTAGGCCTCTATTTGGGATAGAGTCTAGAGCCTTGTGAGAGGCACAATAGGAATCGTAGCGACAGTGCCTCTATCCTCTACGTTCCCAATCTGTTCTCTCCATGTAAAACCCTTTTAATAATGCGCAACTCGTGTGGTAAAAATCGAAATTTGAATGTTTTATTGGGCTAGGTTACAAATTTAAACTGGGCAGGTTACGAATTCAAAATCGAAATTTGAATGCCTTTGCATCTATCCGCCTTCAGAAAATTCAAAATTCAAATGAGCATGGCTGCATTAATGCTGACCGTATAAGTAGTCTTCCATGCCCATGTCGTTTCGTATGTCCACATTGCGATGAGGTGGATTGTGGTCATGGGCCATAGATCCATGGGTTTGCAGAATGGTGGTGATGTGCCATAGATCCACCGGTCTGCATAATGGTGGACATGGATGGTTGAGCAACGGATAAAGGCCAAAATTTTTTGCCGTAAAATAAGATGCACGGAGGGTGAGGAAATGTCAGAGGTCCCTGCAGCAGACTTAATTAGTCTGCCACGGGGTGCATATGGCTTGCCCTCAATTTTTATGCTCGAAATATGTTGTATGGCATAGTACCTTTGTGCTATACATACCAATACTTTTCTTACAGACTTACAACCTTGATTTGCATGTAAACTACAAGTCCTTTCCTATATGATGCTATACGGATTCAGTATAGAATTAAATGCCTCGAACTATGCATTTCTCTGTTGTATGCTCTAAAATATGTTCTTTGATGGTTGTTGCTTCCTGGGGTGTGTTCCCCTCTCCTGTAAAATATGTGCTATACTAAATGTTCTTTGATGGTTGTAGCTTCCTGGGGTGTGTTTCCCTCTCCTAGAAACTATGGCCTCTTTTATGCTCATTCTCTTTCTCTTCCTTCAATTTTCCTTTCATTCTCTTTCGAAATGTGTGTCATTTGTCTCCTCAAGCTTGTCTTTTATTAGTTTTCTCTTCCTTCAATTTTTCTTTCATTCTCTTTTGGAATGTGTGTCATTTGTCTACTCAAGCTTGTCTTTTATTAGTTTATTTAGGGTAACTTTCTTAACCCTTCATTTTCCATAGTAAAGATCAAATCTTGGCTCACAAGATCAATGGATGATGTGATTTCTTCCTTCATTGAGATGACTTAAATTACTTAAGTCATTCAAATATTATAAAGTCACTTCACTTTACCTCAAAATAACAAAAGACCCCAACTTACTTTATAAAATCACTTTATAAAGTAGCTTTATAAATACACTTTATAAATTGACTTAAGTGAGACATTTGCTTGGAATTTTGCATCCTAGGCACAATAAATGCAGAAGTAGCTTTGAGCTACAAAAAGATAACATTCCCTCTTAGCGAGAGAGGTATTTTTGGAACCTCCATTTGCATCTGTCTCTAACCCCATCATTCCATTCATTGTTGAAGTTGCTCCCTTTGAACCCGAAGGCTTCTCTTCCACCTGCACTCGATCCTTTGTTGAAGACATGTGCCAATCATCTTTAACACGAGAGTTCACCTCACCCTTGTGCTCATCCTCCATTGTTATCTAGTACCAGCTTGGTTTCATGACTGAACTAGATGAAGTCTCATGCCCAACTATCTCAGTCATCATTGATGAACCTAAGATCCACTCGGACTTATCACAACATATTGTACATCCAAGCATATCAAATGCCAAGCACTTATGTTGCATCTAGGCTCTCTCCCTTTGGATAGATAATTACTTGTCCATTACAAACCATGACCACATATCCATCATCCTCTAGAGCTGACAATAAGAGTATGTTTTCCTTCAACTATGGTATTAGGTACACTCTGGCCACCTACACATATCTTCCAGACTTGAGCTGAAGTATAACACATCCACCCCCCATCACTGCATGCATGGTGTTCACCCCACTGTCCACATAGTAGTTTGGATCGAAATCTGTAATATTAAGGAACATAGCTCTTGTCCCTATCATGTGGTTCTATGGCTCACCATCCACAAACCATGCACGAGTGTCCTCACACTTTGCCACACTTCTACTTGAAAAAACTATGATTAATGAGAACTCCTTCTCAGACTTCTTAGAATACTCTTCTATCTTAGTTGATTCTATAGTTGTTGCCTCTACCTCTTTATGCTTTCCTTTATTCTTGTTTGGAAACTGCAATACTTAGTGGCCAAAGTTTTGACATGCAAAGCATTTAACTTTGCTCATGTCTTTCATGGAAGTGGATCCTCCACTCCCCTTCTTCCTATTTTTTGTCTTCGTAGAAAGAGCCACATTCTCTTTGTCAACACGACCCTCCACCTTCTCTTGATCTCTACTCTAGACTTCTCTGACATCTCCTTCTATGTAAAAGCATACCATAGTCTCTCCTAAGATGGAAAGTTATCTCTTCCCACCACACATTTCATGAACACATCCCACTCTTTGGTTAATCCTTTAGGGCTATATGCACAAACTTTGAGCCTGCAATAATATGACCAAAAGCACTCAACTCACCCTTCACCCACTTGATACTGGTGAGATAAGAGGCCACATTATCTCCCTTGCTGTGAAGCTTTTCCTTCGACGTCATCTTCATGTTCTCATTCTTTTTCTCATACAATCTCTCTAGTGTATCCCACATTTCCTTGGAGGTTTTCTTCTCAGCCAGATGTGGAATTGGGTGGTCCCTCACTTCATCTAGGAGAATCCTTTGTGCCTTCCTTTCTTCACCTCATTGATGTCCAAAGCAATTAGATTTGTTGAAGGCAGTACCATTGTGGTACTAATGAACAACCGCAACTTGTTCTCTCTCAAAAAAACCACAATCCTTGTCTTCCACCGGAGGTAGTTGGAGATCCCCACCAATCAATCCTCATACTTGATATTGGAAGTCAGGGAAAATTTTAAGAACCCTCCCTAAATTTCTATTTATAATAAATGGGCTAATCTCCATGATATATAGGAAAATATGAAGGTTATTTTATAAATTATATATATATATATATATATATTTGTGAATCTCTCATTGAATTATATAATCTTGTAAAATATTTCACTAAATTATAAACCCTTGTAAAATCTTGGTGAATCTTTCACTAAATTATAAAACCTTGTAAAGTCTTGGCGAATCTTTTACTAAATTATAAAATCTTGTGAAGTCTTGGTGATTTTATTGATAAGGTATAAAAGCATATATAGTAATAGGAAAACATATACAAAAAATAATAAATAAGAGGCAAATATTAATAAATCATCACATAACAAGCTCCTTTTTGGTGGTAGTCTGGTACCTCACTCTAACTATCACCGTACATAGAAATTCCCCATACTCTAGGAATATTCTTGGAAAACAACAACAAATTTTTTCATCACCGTTGTAAATAGAATCAATGTTAATACAATGGCCCATGAGTGTAAATCCGACTTCGATTTCCATGATTGATAGAAGGAGAAAGAGCCACTACCAACTGCCATTTCTTGAAATCCAAGGAAATTGGGAGGTGAATGGGAGATGCCTAGCGATTTTTATGGGAAAACAAAGGTTAAAATCAATTTTTAGAGGGGCTAAAGTGTTTTATCTCTGCTCCCCTTTTTAAATTCTATGGGAATAACATCATATTCATTAAAATAAATAATTAAAATGTGGGCTAATCATACCTGATGGATGTTTAATAAAAACTTATTCCTTTAAAAATATAAAACCCCTAAATTTAGCCTAAGAGTAAAGATGAGCCCCTAAAATTTTCCATGTTGAAAGTCATCCTTTCCCCTCTTCTTCTAAGCTAAAGTCCTTTTTTTCAAATCAATTGAAACCCAACTACAAAATATGAATCAAGCTATACCCATCAACAAAACACTTACTCAACAGTTGTACACACACTGTCCATTGAACCAAAAAGTCCTAGCTCTGATACAATGTTTAAAAATATGTCAAAACACCAACAATTCAACTATCAAACTTAGCTAGTAGTATTGTCAAATATTTATCCCACAATCTGATTTAAACCTCTAGTAAAGCTTCAATAGTAATGCATTAAACTCAAACACATCCAACTATACTTTATGAGCATAAATACTAAATGACTAAGATATGGAAATTATAGCAGCAGAAATAAATAAGAATAATAGACAAATTCAACACATTTGGCATTCAATATTTTGGTCAAAATACCCTAGAAAAACCTACAAGGGAAACAAGTCACAAGAGAGATATTTTATTAAGCTTCTCAGGAAAAATGAGTGTAAAACAAACATACAACCAACATTAATTACAATAGTACTTATCTAGAAATTTGTAATACCCCACATGTGAAGGCCTAGACATATATGTAATTGTAATTATTTATCATTTTGGCACTAGGTGCTGGGATTATGGTGCGTAAAGCACCTAGACATTATCTTTGTAAATTGAATTAATAAAATAGATTGTCTCAACACGGACCACCAATTAGAATGGGAGGCCATGTTTCCACAATGTGAGGGGGAATGTGGACATTCCTAGCACATTAGGACTCATTGTTGGATTGTGTTTTTTCCTTGATTACTTTAAGAGTTCTTGGTCACTCTAACCTAAGTGTTGCGACAATATTCATGAGTATGGTGGGCCCTACTTGCAATTATTCACCCTCCTTGGTGTTATGTAACTCCCCGGACCTTATCCTATTTTGTCATGAGTACCCTGGAGCTGATTTGAGTTGATTTGGCCTCTTAAAGAGCAAGGCACCCTCTTCCTATTTTCTAGTGATTTGTGAGCTACATTTTGGCCTCCATATCCTCAAGTGTAGCCCCATTCCTCTTTTCATGGGATTCCTCCCTATTTTTGTGCTTCTGGGAATTAATGACTTATATTATGCCTCCTCTATCCTCTCCCATGACAAAGTGTGCCCTCCTTTGCCTCCACACTTGGATTTTGTAACTCTGACCTCCTTATGAAACCTTTTGATTTCGGGAAGGAATCTTTTGCTTGTGTAACTCCTCCTACTCTCACTAATTCGAGTTCCTCTTCTTGAATGAAGTGTCCCCATAGGAATTAAAGTTGGATAGGGTGGTTTGGAGTCACCCTTCTTGAAGTTCAATTCACTTTGGTAGAATTCGAGTTAGCTCTTGTGGTTGAGTTCACCCCCTTCGGTTGACTCAAGTTGGCTTACCTTGGTTCCAATTGACCTCCTTGCGTTCAAATTTCATCCTTTGGTCTATAAAACAATGTTTGATCTCCTTGGGAGGGGGATGGATATTAATTAATGGAATTTGGATGTAATTCCTGCCATTCATGCTGAGAGCTTGGTAGCTTGTGATCTTGTAAAGCCATGCATGCTTTGCTATGTCTATGAACTATGTGATTGAAGGAACTGTGCATCCAAGACATTGTGTTGTGTTTGATGTAATCCTAAACAACTCTGGTATAGTTCCTCAAGTCCATTGCTTGTCTCTGTCCTGATCCTGCGCATAAATCCTAATGATTAATGACGATGTCCTGAGGGACCTGGGTCGTAAAGAGATTACCATTGCACCTAGTAGTGATGTGGATGAGAAATTTTGTGGTCAGGAATTGAGTTGTGGATTCTCATACTGATATTCTTGATATACTTTTTAGTGCACCTGTACTTGTGGATTCTTGGCCTCAACTCGGGAGTGGCATGTACAAGAGAATTTGGCTTGACAGCCTAAGGCTGGGTGGAACGTGGACCTGTTGATGCCAGTTGCACTTTGAAAAGATAAGTATCTTTTTATATGTTAAATCACATGTTTATTTTATGTAGCTACTATTACTAATGCACCCTTGATGGTTGAACTATTCACTATTGATGTATATGGTTTTTGTATCAATGGTTGGATGCAAATTTGATGGTTTAACTACTTGGAAACTCACACATTCTCCTTGAATATGAGACTTAATATTGATGGAATATTATTAGATTTTTATTTATGTGTTTATATGTTGTTATTATTGCTTCTATTACGCCCTTGGAGGATGTGTTACACTCTGTTTATAAATATGAATTTGATTTTAACATTTAGATGCAGGTTGATCAGTTTGCTGGTTGAAATCTTTTGGGAAATATTAGTAGTTTTATATATGATCATGGAGGAATTATTCACATAATATTTTGATGCTTAATTGATGTATATTTACCTACAAATGCACCCTCTATGGTTTCTCATATACGTAAATGATTCTACATAATAAATTACTCCGTTTTGATCACTAGATAATGGTTTTTTCTACTTGAAAGCTATAATGTATTGATAGTTTGTCTGTAGATCTAATTATCTGATGTTTTATGGCTGTACCTAAACATGAAAGTGCGATCCTGGTGGATGCAGAGTGTGATGCATGGCTTATATTCTTTTATTACGTGCTCACAACTGATTTTACTGGGAATCAGATGATTATCATATGATCTCGTTGTGAATCTACAAGCCAATTGTAGATCCGATTTAAACCATCAACTAGACAATCTAATTATGGTCAAATGGTTTTATAACCTCCTCAATATCACCCTCCAACTCCTTTGAACACTTATTCCACCTTTTAAGGAACCTTGGTTGTCCACATTTGGATTTTGTCCACTTTTCTTAGTGCTTGATACACTAGCTCTCCCTATTTTAAGGAAATGCTTATTTTATGGGATAAACATCTCCTTATTGTCTACTTTTCTTCCCTTGATGCCTCTTTGACTTATTCTGTCCTTTAGTGCTTGGATAAACCTCACCTATGTGCCACAATTTCCATGTTCACATCTTGGACCAACTTTGCTTTCCAAATGTGGACAAACTTTGCCTTTGATTTATTTGATCAATTTTATGCATGGAAAACCTTAGTAAAATAATTCCCAAATAAATTAGGAATTTCCACTCTACCCATGGGAATCTAATGGTCCTAGTGGTGAACCATAGTGCTACCAAAATGGGGACATTACAGTCCTCCCAGCCAAAATTTTCTTGTCCTCAAGCAAGTGGAAACATGGATGATGAAACACTTGTGCACTTTTCCGCCAATTTTTGCAAGCATGCTTCATAAACCATATGAAGCTCATCTCCGTCATATATGACCCTTTTGACAGAATTTCATTGGTCATCCTTGCCATCAAATTATGAATGAACCCACACTTGAAACACTCCATTGCAAATCGAGTTGCAAAACATGGATTAAATTTGACCAAAACATGTAGAATGGCCAACTTGTTCTTGTAAAAATTATGACAGGATGTAATATCCCAACCAAGAGTAGGCCATAATATCAACTCAAAAATCAGAATTTTAACTAGTAAATTTGTAACAATTTTTTATGCTTGCAAGGTGATAACTCCGAGTGCTGACACTCAAGTCAAGGATGGTGGGGATGACTTTTGATTCTGGTTTTTATATGAGAAATGTGAAGAATCAAGGTAATACATGGAAAAACAATAAGTCCTATGCACAAAGCACTGGAGCCATTTACTTTTCAACAATCATACAAATCTGATGTCTACTAAGAGGCTTTTTGGGCCTTCCAGCATTGGCATACTAGACTAGGGAGTTATTATGGATGGAAGGGTTATATCAATAATTAAACTTAGTAAAACATATTGGAGCAGATTTCTTATGATTTTGGGAGTTTAGAGGTGGATTTGGAGACAAACTAGTCAAGGGCGCTACTAGGGATTGCTCAACCACGAGGTTTACATATTCCTCCAAACACTGTTATATGCTTACAAAAACTCAGGGAGTGGGATGGAGTGGATTTTATACTATATTAAAATACTCATACAACTTACAGATATGAAAACTGATGCTCAGATAAAGAAGTGCAGTAAATATGGCAAAACTAGTTATTTAAAATTGCTCATTGAGCTAGTCTTGCATTCCTGATTCTCTAACTGCCTTAAACGCTTACTAAATTCTGTTATGAAGCATTAGATGATTCTGATAAATGTCTATTAATAGTAACAGGTCAAATATTGAAGTCCAAAATGCATATTTGATATCTTATTACATTAAAAATTACAAAGAGCCTCCAAGGCTAGGAAACCCTTACACACAAAGAGAGAAGGAGTGTAAGAGGAAGAGAAGAAGATGTGGATCTATTCTGAATCTGATCTCTGGATGATAGAAGTTCTGACATATGAATATGAAGGGTGCACTAGTATTCCTGAGCTACACTGGGCACATTCACTGAGCTGAAACTTCACACGTGTGCTCCTTAACACATGAAACCTTGGCTCTGGTGAGAATGGTTGTATCTTGGTCATCCGGACACCTTTTTCGATGAGGAAAAACATGTTTCCTATTGTAAATGGCCCTACGGACTCAATAGAATAGGTATCAAAACCTAGAGATGATCAGAAGTGATGAAACTGAAACCCCCATTTTGGCCCTTCAACATGTTTCCACCGAATGTACCCTGTATGATGATAACTTCTTGTAAGATTGGGTTCTTCTTAGTATTGGAGTATATGGACCTAAAAATGAACTCTCCATGTCTGCAAATGATGAGAGAATATTAGAGAAGAGAAGTAGAATATAAGGAATGGGGCTCATCTCCCATTGAGTGGCTAGGGCGCATCAATTTGCCTTGAGAAGCATATAACGCTCACAGATAAAATCAATTTGACAAAAGATGTAAATATGAGTTGCTTGGATTTTTTTATAGAATTCATGGTGACTTACTAAGCAAGTTTACCTACTTGGTGACCTGTGAGAACCCTTCCCCATGGGCCACCCATGAATGTGTATACTTGCCTTGATTGTTCCTTACAAGCTTTCTATCATTTAGAAACTGCACCCTCCTTGTCTCAAGTTGTTTCCTGCTTTGTAAAATGGGCTCCATTTTGGAAACCGTGCCCTCCTCTTTTCTGGTTGTTTCCACTTTTCTGCTTTTGGCATGTTCTTACACCTTCTCTACTTTTCCTATTTTACTAATTTTTTTCTTCTAGTTCTAATTTGGAAACCTTATCCTCATGAGGGCGCCCTCTTGGCCCACTTGCACACATATTATCAATTCTAATTACCAAAATTAATTAAAAATAATAAAATTCATTTCTCCACTTGACTTAGGATAGAATTTATTGTATTCATGCTTAATAAAATGAAATTATTTTACTTAGGGGTTATTTTGTCCCCTTTTACCCATGGTCACTGAATTAGCCAAAATTGGGGACATGGCAGTCCTCCCTCCCAAAAAATTTCTTGTCCTCAAGCAAAATATCCCAAGAGTCCATCATGATTTTGCTACACTACTCTGATCATAATCATCTCTCCAAAAACAAACAATGCGAGGATCTGATTTCTTTTATGACACTCCCATGGATCTGAATACCATCCAACAAAATCTATCAGGAAAAAGAATGCATGAATCCCACTGCTTCAACTACAAGTTTCCAGGTAGCAGTGTCATGTGTGGAAAAATGTCCTCCCATGGAAGACCAGGATCCCACTGATCATTCTGCACCTCACCAAACATTAGTAACAAGAAAAATTCATCATCATAGGAAATTCTAGGAAGGATGAAAACATCATACCACCACATTGGAAAATCATCCTTTCCAATGCAACTCTGAAACTTTGAGGTCCCCTCAATCAAGATATGCAACGCTCCATGGTAGGACCTAATCAGGGAAATACTATGCACCACCAAATATGCCTCCAAAGAGTGAGGCCAAACCTCATCCAACCCAACAAGAAAGTTCTCATGTGACCCATGCACACAAGAATAAAAAATGTCATCACTGTAGCTCAAATGACGAGGGTGGAAGTCCCTTATTCAATCATGAGAAATATAGGCATCATAAAAACACCATGTCCACCCAAAAATACTGAGAGCAAATACTGAGAGCATCATATAGAAACCATCGATGCTCATCCTTCTTACCTGAAGTGTAATGTCTGTCATAAAAATATCCATCCATGTAAGCAGTAGGGTCAAACATGTGCCTTTCCATCCAAAAAAGAAGTGAAAAGATAGTACATCCAGTCAAATTAAGTGGGAAGCAAAGTGCTTCCCCAAGTGAAATCATCCAATGGCTCAACTCTCTTCCATTCGCCAAAGGGTGCAAGCATCCATAAAAGTATGTGGATTCCCTCCACATATTCCGCATTCTGCAAGATAAATGTTTCATTAAATTCTCTTGGCAACTTGCTTGCTTAGTTGCCTTTCCCTTATCATGAGCAGACATTTTTCTACAGGGAGATTCCATGTCTGACATGTAATCTTCCACCCAATCCATATGTGGATGAATGGCATCAAATGGCAGCAATATGTGCCTCTGCTTCTGGTCACAAAACATGTTAGTGTTAGGATCATCAACAAATTTACAAAAAAAACTTTTACCTCCTAGAATCTCAAACTATGATATGCATCTATCCATGGGTGGATAGAATTTTATGTTGCTCGATCCCAATGGATTGAGATCATCATGATGGTTGTTGGTCCTCGGTGAAATGCATTCATGTATCTTCTCCATCCATGAATCTTCCTCATCTATATAAATATCATGATCTCCCAGGCATGGTACTAGTGCACAATTCCAATTGCTCAACTCTTTGCCATTGGGTTCACTCAATTGGTGCAAGTGAAAGAAAGAGGCATCAAAGAATGCAAGTGGCTTCCTTGGATGTTTTTGGGAAGCAAATGGTGCATGTACCTAGTCATTATGGAAAATTTTGGGAACCTCCTGCTCCACATGTGGCACCGACCAAAAAAATTTCTTCACCCAATGTTCATCCCCACTTGATGTGGCTGAATCTAGGATCTGACTCCTCCATGGAAGAGTGACTCTCTCCAAGGAACAACTCAGGTTCACTCTAGAAAAGATCAAGTGCTTGGTTCTCATTAGACTGCTCTGCAATACACTCCTCAAGCAAATGAAAAATAAAATGATCCTCATGATGGACCATCTCATGAGGTTCCTCCATATGATCAAGAATGCAATCAACCAAGTGAATATGATTAAATTGTGTGTAGGAGGGTAGGTGTGATCTTTGCAACTTTTCATGAAGTTGCACTATCTTCATCTTAGATTCTTGGAGTGCACATTTAGTGTTCTGCAAGGAATCTTGGGTTGTCATCACTTCTTTTGTGAGCTTGAAAATATCCTGTTCATACTTTAAGGATGCTCCATGTAACAAATACACAAGCTCCAGTAGATCGTTTTTGTCAGAAAGCATATCTAAGAAATTACCTTGGATTGTAGACATTGCTCTCTGAATCTCCTCCATGGCTTCAAGGAAAGTTGAATCTTCCAATGAAGAAGCTTTCCAACAAGATTGTGACACCGAAACATGTGTGTCATGGAGAATGTGTAAGGACTCCTCGATACTTATTTAATTAATCTTGAGTGTCATTTCAGAAGGGAAAAGTTGAGAATCAACCTCCTCCTCATTTACCAATGGATCAACCTCTTGTAGCTCAGGTGGTGATTTTGAGGTTGATACTGTGACTTCTTCCTCGACTACAAGGAATTCATCTTCTTTAGTGTTAGGGGAACTTGTAATTGCAGAAATATCATCAATTTCTATCTCTATGTCAACCACATATAGAGAAGGACATCCCTCAGAAAACATCTACTCAAAACTTAGGCATCCATCAATAGGTACCTCTTGACAACAGTCATCAATAGATGCTTCTTCAGAATTTAAGCAACTATTAGTGGATGCCTATTCTTGGCATATATTAGTAGCTACTCTCTGATCCATACTTTATTGGTCCTTATCAAAAATGGTGATGGATTCTTCATGCTTACCCCCTTTGGAATATTTTCTATTGCATCTCACTCCTTCAACCATTTCCAGTTTTGATAGTATATTCTTGATCCTTGAGGGAGGGAGTTTTTGGTGAGCTATTGTACTCTTTGGGTAAGATTTTAATGCCCAATTTCTTTTGTAATATGAATTAAATACTTTGTTCTTCATCTCCAGAAAGTTTCAAGTCGAAATTCCAAGTAGAAATGTATAAATCTCAATTTTAATGAAAGAACGGTGTCATTTCCCCACTACCTTGTTGTGAATCAATGTAATGCTGATGATTTCGAATGAATGGATGACTCTCTGATATATTTGTGATCAATATACTTCCATGGATGTATTCTACAAGTTTCATGTACTGTACTTGAGCATTTGAAGCATTTTTACTCAGTTTAGTTGTATTGGGAGGTGAAATAGTGCCATTTCCCCAAGGGTCGAATTGGTGATTTTTGCAGTTGAATGGGAGAGGGTTGTACTAGATGTAATAATCAATTAATGGTGCACATGAGACCTTAATAACATACTTAATACATTCCCTACCTCTTTTCAGAAATTTGAGTGGGTTTGGAGGCATTTGGGAAGCCATTTTCAGTACTTACCCCAGGGGGATTTGAACCCCAAATTACTAGTAAAATTGCATACTTGGTCCAGAATCTTAATAGAGTTTTCAGAGGTCTTTTGGTGGCCATATTTCATCCTTGAACATCATATTCAAGTCCTAATATCATTCATACACCTTCCTTGAATATTTGAAGGCATTTGGAGTCAATTTGAGACCTAGAGACCAATACTAATCAAAGGGAAATCACCAGTAAAGTTACCTACATTGACCATAATTGAAAGAGGATTTGCAGAAGTATTTTAAAGTTCCAAAGGCATCCCTGAAACACATATTTATGTTCTAATATCATTCATATACCTTCTCAGAAGATTTGGGATCATTTGGGGCAAATTTGGGACCTAGAGATCAAAACTAGTCAAAGGTCTAACTAGGGAAAAAAAGGTGAAAATTTGTCATTTTAAGAAAATTCCTAACAAGGGACATTACAGTCTCTAGGTTAACATAAGCCCAATCACCTTAATTCCTACCAATAGACCACGCACAAATGTTGTTAAACAACAAAAGATGCATATTTATTTCATTCGTTGCATTGATTTCAGTAATGCGTTTTTTTTGTTTTTTACATGTATGCATTGAGTTTATCAATTTAATAAATAAAAAAATCTTTCATTAATTTCAGCAATGCATTTTTTTTTTGTTATTTACATCTATACATTGAATTTATCAATTTAATAGAAAAACTATTCTGCAATGATTTCAACAAATTAGATTTTGGTGTTCTCTATTTCAGGGTATATCGTGGATCCTCATGATAATATTGCAAATAATGAAGATATTGATTATCAAAGAAGAAAAATACGACAAATGTATAGAATAGAAAGATAAAAATAATCTTTGTAGCAAGATTTATGTGGTTGTTGATTTCAGGAGGTTTTGGAGAATCCATAGTATCCATGTTCTTTAGTCAACGTTTCAAATCCATAACAGAAAAACAAGCATCAAAACATACATAAGAACAAAGAAAACATGACCGTGAACTAAAGAGATCTTGAAGAAGTGTTATTTGTGCGAAGGGATTCTCAAATGCATGAATGGGAGATAATTTCAGGGTTATATAGGAATCAACATAACTACCAATGAATATGACATACTTGGATACATGGAATGTAATAACAATTTCCTCATACTTATTACTTACATTATTATAATCCTCATAATTCTTTCTGTGTTTTCAACTTAACCTGTTCCTTACAATGTTGAAATTTTTTATTGCATATTTTGCAGTGTAGATATTATTCTGTGGACGCATTGATTTCAGTGTATGGATGCATAGATTTCAGTGTATGGATGCATTGATTTTAGTGAATGGAGGCATTGATTTAAGTGAATGGACGCATAGATTTCAGTGTATGGACGCATTGATTTTAGTGAATGGATGCATAGATTTCAATGTATGAGATTTTTATTGCATATTTTTCAGTGTAGATGTTATTTTGTGGACGCATTGATTTTAGTGTATGGACACATATATTTCAGTGTATGGACGGATTGATTTCAATGTATAGATGCATTGATTTCAGTGATAACAAAAGAATGAGAAAAAAAACTTGAAATGAAAAGCAAAAGAACAAAAAGAATTTCGAAAAAGGAAGTTGGAGGAAATGATAGTACAAGAACTAGAAGAACGAAAAAAATGAAACATTGATTGACAAAAAGAATTTCGAAAAAGAAAGTTGGAGGAAATGATAGTACAAGAACTAGAAGAATGAAGAAAACGAAACATAGATTGACAAAAAGAATATCGAAAAAGAAAGTTAGACGAATTGACAGCAGAACAATGAGAGGAACAAAGAAAATGAAATGTTGATCGACAAAGAGTGTATGGAGAGAGAAGTTGAAGTAGTTGGAAGAACAAAGAAATCAAGTTGTAGAACAACAAATAAATCAAAATGTACAAAATGGTGAAATGTCGGCAGAAGAAGGAGAAGAACGAACAAAACAAAATGCAGATCAACAAAAAGAAACTCAAAAAAAGAAGTTAGGCGAATTGACAGCAGAAGAACGAGAAGAACAAAGAAAACGTAACGTTGATCGACAAAGAGCGTATCGAGAGAGAAAGTTGAAGCAATTGGAAGAACAAAAAAATCAGTTTGTAGAACAACAAATAAATCAAAATGTACGAAATGACGATAGAAGAACAAACAAAACAAAACACAAATCAACAAAAAGAGAATCGAAAAAAAAAGTTAGGTGAATTGTCTCTATTTTCCAGTTTAACAATTTACTCAATCCTTAATACTTATTACTTACATTATGATAATCCTCATAAATGTATCTGTGTTTTCAACTTAACCTGTTCCTTACAATGCTGATCAAACTCCAGTTTTGTGTCACTGCCCACGACTGAAACCAGCCTAGATCCAAATCCTAGGCTCTATCAAGTGCCGAGAGCGATCAAATCTCCCGAGGTGAAAACCTCTTCTTAGGTATTGCACTCAAGGAGCTTTTCGAGGAGAGGTTTGCACCTCGGGAGATTTGATCCCTCTCGACGCTTGATAGATCCTAGTATTTGGATCTTATGTGTCTAAGTTTTGTGTTAATGATTTTATTGCATGACAATGATAAGTCGATATCTAATGGTGAGTTGGAGAATATCAAGTGAAAACAAACATGATTTATTAATGAGTTGGGAGCCAATGGGAAATGGTGAATCTAACTACTCAATTTGTTTAAGCTTAGTAAAGGACTAAGAATTTGTTAAATGATCTAGAATTATTTAACATATAACATTGATTAAATCTTATAGTTAGTTATCAAGTCAAGACAAACATGATATTAGTAAGTTATTAGTAAGTTGGAAACCAATGGGAAATGGTGAATCTAACTACTCAATTAAACAGAGGACTAAGAGTTTGATAAATGATTTTGAATCATTTAAAATATATCATTGATTAAATCTGATGGTTAGTGGGTTAAGTGTTGTAAGAATAAATATGTGTAAGAGTTTAGATTCATAAGAAATGTTCGTGAAATGTCGTATAAATTAAAATGCGAATTATTATAAATTTTCTATATTTACCATTTTTAATTAATAATATTAAGGTTCTTTTTGGGTAATATATATATTCTCTTTTTTTTAATAATTGATATTTGGTATTAATTGATGAGACTCATATTCACAATAATATTTGAATTGACAAGAATATAATAAAAAATAAACCCTAATGGATGGAGTAAATGTCTATAACTGTGCACTTTCTTTTATATGAGATGCTTGACATTTATGGATCACATTCATATTCATAATATTTGAATGAATAAAACTTTTAATAAAATATCGATCCAAATAGATAGAGTAAATGACAAACTATTGATAACCACTCTTCTTATTTGGAAAATCAAACTTCTCCCATATCTCCAATTGGAGTATTACTACCATCCAATTTCCATGTGAAGGTATGTATTGTCCATGTTTCACTTTTCCAATATCACAAATGGCTTGAATGATTCATCTTAGGTTAAGCTTTTCTTTAGAGTCCATTTACCTATCAACATATTTCACACTTGGACTTTAGGAGTTAGAGAGAGTGTCTGAACAAAGTGCACATTTATTTCTACTAACCTTGATCCATCTCAATTCTAGATTAGATACCATGTGTTAAGAGGGATGAAATCCATCGATGTGAAAACATTTTTTGGAGTGAAAATTTTAAAGAGAGGTTTGCATCTCAAGGGATTTGATCCCTCTCGGTACATGGTAGATCTAGAGTAAAGATGGATCTAGGATGGTTTCAGTCATGGGCAGTCAAATCAAATTCTTAGATGATCATCCTCTAAACTTCAGTTGTCATTTGTTCTGACTATTTTCAATATGCTCTTTGTTGTTCAAGGTTTTGAAATTTTTTATCTATCTTTTGATCAACGATCATTTTTCCAATTTATTTCTTTTTACCTAATATATTTTCATGTTTCTCTTCTTACATCCCGAACATGTACATTGTCAATTTTTTCATTATGAAAGGATATGCTCACTTTTATTAATGTAAAATGGTTGTCATTGAAACCTTGTATTAATGAAAGGAAACATTGAAATCAATGTAGAAAAATATGAAACCAATGCAAAACCATTGAAATGCATTGTAACTAAAACACTATAAAAGAGAGAAACCATGTTGAAATCAATGCAACAAACATTGAAAACTTGTATGAAAGAGAGGAAACATTGAAATCAATGCAGAAAAACTAAAACCAATGCACAACCACTAAAATGAACTATAACTAAAACCCTATATCAAAGAGAAGAATCATTGAAATTAATGAAACAAATCTAAAATGACGATCATGATAAAAAATATTCCTCCCTACCCTATAAGAAGATATTTAAAATTGACATGAAATATTATATGTGAGATGGAATCATTCATATATGTAAAATGATATATATTTTTTCACAGATACATTCTTAAACAATATATAAGAAAATTCAAAACAAAACAATCCCAGTATAACAATTTTCAAAAACATTAAATGCAAAAAATAGCCAAAAAAAATCCCCAAAAAAAACTATGAGCAAATTAGAAATGTCAATTGCATTATAAATATAAATATACAAAAACTAAAAAGTGTAAACTATTATTTATTTACAGGTTTCAACATTGCCTGTTATTTAGAATCTTCATTGCAAATATGTTTTTGAAAATAAGATTAGTTCTTTGTCTTGATTTTCTCACCTATAGAAAGATGAGGTTTGAATGTATTTGTTAGCTAAAGGTTTTATGTTAACCAAAGATGCTAAGAGATGAAGCCATATGCATAGTCATATTTTATTGTTGTTTATGTTTCTCTAAGAAAAAGGATGTAAATATCTTTGTAGTTTTTTTTCCTTTCACGATGAGGATATGGTTTCCTATATACATGCTCTCCTATTGTACTATGTTTTATTGTTTATTAATAATCAATATAGATATAAAAGGTGTTTTTACCAATAAATTAAAAAGTGTAAACTACTTTTTATTTAGTAATAAATTTGCTTAAATGTGCAAATATAAATATAACCAAGAGCCACGAGGTGGCAATGTCCCCGACATTGCCGACATTGCCATTTGCTCTTGCGAGAAAGAGAAATAACAATTGCTTTGGCAAGAGGTGCTAAGTAACGTGCTACTAACTCTTCAATTATCCAATAACCAAAGAGTATTTTTATGTGCTTTGGGACTCTTGCAATAAACACAGATCCATAAAAATAATTGTGCTTTTCAATTTCATTGGTAACCTTAATTGTAGCAGCTTCTTAGAAATATTAGAACATTCGCTCAAGCAACTCATTATAATATAGAAATGCACTTCTTTGCTTATCTTTTTTTCTATCTTGCCCATATTTATTCTTGACTAAATCATCTTTAGTTCATGTTAATTAAATATATTAAACTAATAATTAACAAATACCATTAAAATTTATTTCAATATGTTTTGCTAGTGAATTAAAATAAAAACACAAATAACACAAATATGTTTTGCTCTTCAATTAAAACAAAGACACAAATACATGTTGTCTAATTAGTCCACTACAATACAATAGTCTAAGACGCATTTTTTTTATAGATGTCATTGCTAAGCATTATCTTTTTTCCAAATACATTTGCAAATGCTATCTATATATCTTCTTAAATTCTTTTTTTTACAGTTGCAACAGAGGGGTAGATATCAACTTACTGAAGTTACAACTAAAAACTACAAGATTAGACTAAAGACTGTAAATATCAACTTAATGAAGTTACAACTAAAAACTACTGTATGTGAACTACAAAAATGAACTATAGAATTACAGGAAGTTTGGAAGATGTATCACCATACATAATGTAACATCTCCCAGATTTGTGAGTTAGTATTTTGGTAAAAATTTAAAAAATAATTCCCTTGAAGTTCTTCGCAATAAAATAATATAAGATAAACTGCCAACATGTAATTAATCCTTGTACATTTACTTGACATTCTTATAAAAGTTGATTTGCTTATGATATTAAATATTACCGTTGCAACTCCCTGGATCTCCTTCAGTCATATGTTTAATACTGACATCCTATCTAGGAAAGAAATATACAAAGGCTCTACCAAGTCCTTTCCAAGCGTAAAAACCCGAATTGTTCATATCACGAAAACTTATAAAGATTAATTACTTCTATATATTGAGATCATTGACAATCACTACAATGGATATTCAAATCGATAGTACTTACAAACTTCACGCAAGGTTTATCATAATATAAGGAACCAAAACAACAGCAGTAGTACAAAACCAACATTTTACAAAGAAACAATTGACACAACTCACATCATAACCATCATGATCATACAAGCGAGAGACGATATTTCACGTGGTTCGCCCAGGAGGGGCTACGTCCACCAAAGAGGGTCATATCTTATTATTATTCATCCATTCAAGGGTTACAATCTCCCACATCATTGTGGTAATCTTTCATTTCCACCTTCTCGAAGACTCTCTCCCTCTCTGAGAGCTCTCCAATTCATTCAATACAACAACAAAACTAAACTCAACCATGTAGCCTAATTGACAACATACATATATATATATTTCCACCTTCTCGAAGACTCTCTCCCTCTCTGAGAGCTCTTCCAATTCATTCAATACAACAACAAAACTAAACTCGACCATGTAGCCTAATTGACAACATACATATATATATATCCAGTATTTACAACATCTAACTAAATGAAATAAGGACAACCCTTCTTTCACTAACATCCGTTTCTAATTCGAAAGCAAAAGGCTATGTAATAAAAATATTCACACTATAAAGGTTTCTCTCAATAATGTAATGTTATTGCCTTTATAAAAGGATAACACCCTTTTAACTTTAGATCTAACCTCATCATTTATTAAACTATTAAACTTGAAATGATTATATAAAATATAATCTTCATCAAAAGTACTCAATCGGTGACATGGGTAACACAATTTCGACAGAGATCAACTCTGTATCAATCGCTGGCATGTGTTCAACTCTGTATCAAACGCTGGCATGTACACTTATTAGCGCCAAATATAAAAAGGAGCATACTAGCGACATATGTCAAACTTACATCAACCGCAAATATATAACTTGTCAGTAATAAGAGATATCACAAAAATCAAACTATATCGAACGATACTAGCATCAATACGATGGGGATCATTGCCCAATGTTAACAGATGGACATATTAGCAACCAATGACATAGATCACATCTATATCAACTGATGGTCAACACAGTTACGCTAGAGATCCATACCAAATTGCGGCAGTTGGATATATTAGCAACGTAATTAAAATACAAATAATAAACAGAGTTGCTGGCATCAATACGATGGAGATAATTGCTCAATGTTGACAGATGGACATATTAGCAACCAATGACATAGATCACTACAATTAATGGTCAACAAAATGTTAAACAACGCCAAGGGCTCGACACGAGATTTAGTATACAATGGAGGAAAGGTTAAATGAGATCTAGGTGGAGGATCACGATCACTGACCTACATCACCCATGTGAACCTATGTATCTGGATACAGCAGACAACATAAAATCAAAGATTTCAGAAGAAATACGATTTTCGTTAGAAACTATAATGATCTCAGATGTATTATTACTAAAAGAATTTGAAATCAAGTACCCTTACAAAAGATGGAGTTCTCTGTCACTTTATAAAACGCCCAAGGATCCGTATTTAACTTTTGGTTACATTCCTGGAATGATACAAAGGATAGCAGATGTCGGTCTCTGTAATTCAACATCGGATCTTGATCTAAAACAAGTCAGAGAAGTGGACGCTGAATTGGTTTCTTCGACAGAGTGGGCAGAGAAGTTTTTAAGGTCAACTAATTGGATTAATTCTGTAGTCGATTTTGGGATACGATTGTCATATCGTTCTGATAGAAGAATGAACTATAAACAATTCTAAATAAATCGTACACTTTCTGGTATTTAAACCAACACACCCAACATATTTCGAATTATCACCTGGACACATTAAAGGCAAACGAAAGCAGAGATGAAGTCTCAACAACTCCTAATCTAGAAATGTCATTTTTTTTCATTCCATGCAGAGATGCATTGTCAATACAAAATACAGATTTATCAAAACAACAGTGTTTCTGCAGATATAAAAAAAACTGTTTGAAATCCAGAATGTTTAAATATCTACAGGATCTACGGTTCCCTAGCGTAGAGATCCTACCCGACTTAAAGAAATGTATTATTAAATACACGGGTACAACAGAGACCTTATCGACAGGTGAATCTTAATGGCGCAGAGAGCTATATTTTAAAATTCTATAGATTCACCACGAAAACATGGATATCCATGATTTGCTCTCAAAGAGAAAAAGCATAATCTCTAACTCTAAAACTACGGATCACAACCTTTAAAAGGGAATACAAATAAAAAACAGAGTTTAGATTCATACCAGATCGCTGGCATGAAATATTTTCTTAGTAAAGTGCCTGATTGAGATCAAAGGTATTCCTCCCGATTTCTGTATACCCCCTTCCTCTATCTATATTAACACAATATATATAAAACAATTATAAAATCAAATAGCAAGATCCAACCATAAAATAATCTAGTTGGACTCTTCTCGCCGAATCGAGTTGTCTCCTCACAAAAGAGATTTTCACTCTGTTCCTACTCTTCATCGATATTCCGTGTACCGTTCCCCAAATTGGTGAAAGAACTCCCTTTTGTCCAGGCGCATGTGATGCAGAGCTTACCTTCCGAGCCCTGTTTTACCCTACTCGGCGCATTCCCCCGATTTCCAGTAGAATCCCCCTTTTTATCCCTTTTGAAAGAGGAGTAGTCACTACAATCGAAATGACACATGTTCATAAAAAAACGCATGCCTCTTTATCTGAAGACATGTGGCGGCAACTTGGTAGAAGGGTGCCCCAACTAAGGAGACAACTTTCCTTAAGTTTCTCCACTAACCCCTCGTGTTCTTTTATTTCCCCTAAACCACAGATCGCCGAACATATTCGACTTATACACCAAATCCGAAACTCTCTGCCACGATCTCTTGCAGAGAACACAACTGGCAACATCCCAGCGACAAATGGCATAGTTGAGGTGACACGATGATCACTTCCTACAGTGAACTGCAGCTAATTAATTTCCCGGAAACACATCCCCTCTCTTACAGCCGAGGCAAGATCCAATAGATTCCCGTATTAAGGATATCCATCGCTCACACTCTTCGGCGCTCCATCTCCATGATGGAGACAACCTAATAAATAAGTTAATGTTTAATATCTAAAAACAACCTTTTAAACACTAGTTTGTAGGCTAACGTCGAACCAGTATTTATTGACTATTTTAATAATTCTTATAAACATTCCCTTTAAAACATCACCATGTTTGTTAAAGAATTATTATTCTTCCCTATATATATACATGAAATCTATCACTTAGATCTATATATACTTATAATTTATTAATATATATATATAGGTAAAAAGGAGGGATATCACATCCTCCTCCCCTAAAATTAACACCGTCCTCGGTGTTCAGGCTTTTCAGAAATTCGTCCTTTCCTCTTGAGTATTATTTTTCTTGTATCATGAATTTGGGTTTTTGACCTCATTTGAACTTTCATGCTTTCTGGATGTCTTTATCGCAAATAAACGTGGATTCTTATGCAATAAAACCGGGATTCGAAGAAACTTTGTTCAGTGAAAACTATCATCAATTCAAAAGAAACAATGTTTAGTAATAACCTGTCATCGACTTCATAATTAAACTCACGAACATAAATCATGAGTTCTTTATTGCATATATCCCTTGCAACATATGGAATAAATCTAGTGTTCCCTGATTTTATACTGTTGACAAAATCAACAACAAACAACATTCATTTGATTCAGTAGATTCTTGCCTAACACCTTAGTGCTCACACAGCAATCCTTTTTCTCATGCCTTGCCTAACACCTTAGTGCTCACGCAGCAAACATTCCATTCATGTCTTGCCTAACACATTAGTGCTCACGCAGCAATCATTTCTTTCATGTCTTGCCTAACACCTTAGTGCTCACGCAGCAAACATTTCTTTCATGTATACTAAGCAGCGTCCTGCCTCCCACATATACATTTTCTTATAGCTTGCCTAGGTCTTACAGCCAGCCGATTCTCCGAGAATCCTAGTGGCTGTTCAATCCCTGATTTTAGGGAGTATTTCAATGCCTTTATAACACTCTTTACATAATTCCCCTCAAGCCTTCTCGCTTGAGTCCCGGAATTTATTTTCCCAAGCCGCCTTGCTTGAGTCTAGGAAAATCTCATTCAAATTCATCAATTATTTCGTCATATTACATTTTGTAACCCTATAATTTCTCGGACCAATTTGTTCTAGTTCTTTATTCAACAATATTTAACAATAATAAAAGCTGCACTGTGGATCTTTCATCCTCAATATTAAGCTTTTGTCTTTCAACAAGTTCCACCAAGTTTTTGGCCATCTGCCAAATTCAATTGTTAGTAACAATTTATATAACAAAATCAAATATTGTAAATAAGAAAATCATTCATTCTTCCAACTACCATATCCATACTTGATCATATGAAGTAAACGTTTTTCTCCTTCCAAAGCATAACTCACTTACTTAATAGGATTACATAATCCCTTGAAAAAATAATATTATTCCTATGATGACTCGTGGACATTATGATTTCTTAACCTCGAATGTTATCCTTCACCATTCAAACACACTTCCTATTTTAGTTATACAACTTCTCTTTTGTATATACTAATATCACATAGGAATAACCCATTTTCTAAAACATGCTTGCATACCTTATAACGATAACCATATACCTTTGCAAAGGCGACCGCATAGCTCACCTTCATCTGCCGAGGGTCCAGTTTACCTCGATTACTGTCTCAAAGATCACTTCTGATCTACCCTGCAAATTCCATGTCAGCAATGTTTTCCTTAACACATAATAAATAAACACAGTCATTCCTTGTGGCAACATAAGGACGTCAGAAGATTACCGCATCCTACTAACCTGTATTTATTTCATGTTGGTTCTAGTTTTCCAATAATCTATCTGTTTTAACAAAATAATAAATTTGAGAAAACATATAACTGTACATGAATAGCAAGTCGTCATAATTATTGAGCAAAAATAAAAGTATCACTATTACTCATTGTTTCCCATGTCTATCTTAGTAGAAATTACTGAAGTAAGAGGTATATATAAAAGGTACTCATGCATTCTTTAACGGATTTTCAAGTATCCATACATATAACACAAAGCTTTGACCACATGAAGGTATAATCCTTCGGTCAACCACTCCCAATATCCCAATATTCCTAGTAAGGATTCCTGAAATAGAATATACAAAAATGAAATCATAACATTTCATCATATGCATCTTTTTAACTACTTTGAATACACATGTATACTTATTGAGTAATTATAACCATCATCCTTTTGAACCTTCAAGCAAGGCTACCAGCGTGTTCCCATGTCACACATTTATACTTCATTATTAGTCACACATTTATACTTCATTATTATATACAATCATATACTGCAAAGAGACAAGGGGATTCTTAACAATTATTATCCTTTATCCCTTGAAATCTTCAGATAAGGTTATAATGACGAAGGATACTCGTTTGTGGAAGTAGAGTTAAGTCGAAAGGTCATGAAAATCATTCACAAGGATGGCAATTTCCTAGTCCTAGAAAATTTCTCACAGTAGAATGTCCATTTAAACCAAATGAAGTTAATTCCTATCCTTTCAATCTTTTACCTTGAGGATGACCCTTTGTTAATCATTCATAAAAGTTTTACAATTCTTCTAACCATCTATGGTTTGGATAGTAACATTACTTACATTAACCTTGAAGATTATATATTTATAAAATCAACTAATCATTCTTTTCTACCATGTCACATAACAATTAAGGAAGAACACAAAACTAATATTCTATATCATCACATGTAATATTCAATATAATGTACAAACATCTTCTACACCTTCTCTCAATAACATTTAGCCAATAAGGAGAATTTCAGGAGTTACTCCTTAGTACCATCTATGCATTTTTCTAACATGATAAGGATCCCTGCACCCTACAATCTCGTGCATATACTTAATACAATCGTCCCAACATAAATGCGTGAAATCAATAACTAGGTAATTCATGACCATTTTCCAATCCTTCTCATAATGACCTAACCATCATTCATTCAATCCTTATGATTCAATATGTTTGCTTCTTTTGTATAGTCACCTTGCCAAGCCTAGAACTTTTCTTATCCTCATAAATATGATTGAAGCAATCAAGTACCTATGATGAATGTCTATGACTTGACTTATATATGTACTAAAGCCCTACCAATGGCATCAATCGACCAGATATGAATGTACATCTTTCATTAAATACATAGTCCTAATTATGTTTATGAACTTTTGAACATGCAAATGCTCCCATGATTCTCATTACTATCATCGCGATCAACATATATGAAAATAGTAACAAGATCACCAAGGTAAATATAGGAACATATTCCAACTATTTTAATCATTTTTAAAGAATACTTTCTTATCCTTTAATGAAACTAATTGTAGAGCATGAGGAGATATTCATACTCTAGTATTTATAAATAGAAGATCATTCAATCTTCGGGAGGAAACATATAAATGCTCACATATAGACAATGCTTTTCCTTTAAAATGCTTCAACAAGTGAAGTATACTTACTTGCAATTTAAAGACATCTTGTCGATTACCTCTTGCTGATTCTTTGGAACATAAATCCTTTGTTTGCATCTTATCGATGGAGTTCCCTTGACCAGCTTATATTATCTCCTCAACTGAGCCCAACTATGCCCGAGTGTTTGCAACCTGTGCTCTGATACCATATGTAACATCTCCAAGATTTGTGAGTTAGTATTTTGGTAAAAATTTAAAAAATAATTCCCTTGAAGTTCTTCGCAATAAAATAATATAAGATAAACTGCCAACATGTAATTAATCCTTGTACATTTACTTGACATTCTTATAAAAGTTGATTTGCTTATGATATTAAATATTACCGTTGCAACTCCCTCGATCTCCTTCAGTCATATGTTTAATACTGACATCCTATCTAGGAAAGAAATATACAAAGGCTCTACCAAGTTCTTTCCAAGCGTAAAAACCTGAATTGTTCATATCACGAAAACTTATAAAGATTAATTACTTCTATATATTGAGATCATTGACAATCACTACAATGGATATTCAAATCGATAGTACTTACAAACTTCACGCAAGGTTTATCATAATATAAGGAACCAAAACAACAGCAGTAGTACAAAACCAACATTTTACAAAGAAACAATTGACACAACTCACATCATAACCATCATGATCATACAAGCGAGAGACGATATTTCACGTGGTTCGCCCAGGAGGGGCTACGTCCACCAAAGAGGGTCATATCTTATTATTATTCATCCATTCAAGGGTTACAATCTCCCACATCATTGTGGTAATCTTTAATTTCCACCTTCTCGAAGACTCTCTCCCTCTCTGAGAGCTCTTCCAATTCATTCAATACAACAACAAAACTAAACTCAACCATGTAGCCTAATTGACAACATACATATATATATATTTCCATCTTCTCGAAGACTCTCTCCCTCTCTGAGAGCTCTTCCAATTCATTCAATACAACAACAAAACTAAACTCGACCATGTAGCCTAATTGACAACATACATATATATATATCCAGTATTTACAACATCTAACTAAATGAAATAAGGACAACCCTTCTTTCACTAACATCCGTTTCTAATTCGAAAGCAAAAGGCTATGTAATAAAAATATTCACACTATAAAGGTTTCTCTCAATAATGTAATGTTATTGCCTTTATAAAAGGATAACACCCTTTTAACTTTAGATCTAACCTCATCATTTATTAAACTATTAAACTTGAAATGATTATATAAAATATAATCTTCATCAAAAGTACTCAATCGGTGACATGGGTAACACAATTTCGACAGAGATCAACTCTGTATCAATCGCTGGCATGTGTTCAACTCTGTATCAAACGCTGGCATGTACACTTATTAGCGCCAAATATAAAAAGGAGCATACTAGCGACATATGTCAAACTTACATCAACCGCAAATATATAACTTGTCAGTAATAAGAGATATCACAAAAATCAAACTATATCGAACGATACTGGCATCAATACGATGGGGATCATTGCCCAATGTTGACAGATGGACATATTAGCAACCAATGACATAGATCACATCTATATCAACTGATGGTCAACACAGTTACGCTAGAGATCCATACCAAATTGCGGCAGTTGGATATATTAGCAACGTAATTAAAATACAAATAATAAACAGAGTTGCTGGCATCAATACGATGGAGATAATTGCTCAATGTTGACAGATGGACATATTAGCAACCAATGACATAGATCACATCAATTAATGGTCAACAAAATGTTAAACAACGCCAAGGGCTCGACACGAGATTTAGTATACAATGGAGGAAAGGTTAAATGAGATCTAGGTGGAGGATCACGATCACTGACCTACATCACCCATGTGAACCTATGTATCTGGATACGGCAGACAACATAAAATCAAAGATTTCAGAAGAAATACGATTTTCGTTAGAAACTATAATGATCTCAGATGTATTATTACTAAAAGAATTTGAAATCAATTACCCTTACAAAAGATGGAGTTCTCTGTCACTTTATAAAACGCCCAAGGATCCGTATTTAACTTTTGGTTACATTCCTGGAATGATACAAAGGATAGCAGATGTCGGTCTCTGTAATTCAACGTCGGATCTTGATCTAAAACAAGTCAGAGAAGTGGACGCTGAATTGGTTTCTTCGACAGAGTGGGAAGAGAAGTTTTTAAGGTCAACTAATTGGATTAATTCTGTAGTCGATTTTGGGATACGATTGTCATATCGTTCTGATAGAAGAATGAACTATAAACAATTCTAAATAAATCGTACACTTTCTGGTATTTAAACCAACACACCCAACATATTTCGAATTATCACCTGGACACATTAAAGGCAAACGAAAGCAGAGATGAAGTCTCAACAACTCCTAATCTAGAAATGTCATTTTTTTTCATTCCATGCAGAGATGCATTGTCAATACAAAATACAGATTTATCAAAACAACAGTGTTTCTGCAGATATAAAAAAAACTGTTTGAAATCCAGAATGTTTAAATATCTACAGGATCTACGGTTCCCTAGCGTAGAGATCCTACCCGACTTAAAGAAATGTATTATTAAATACACGGGTACAACAGAGACCTTATCGACAGGTGAATCTCAATGGCGCAGAGAGCTATATTTTAAAATTCTATAGATTCACCACGAAAACATGGATATCCATGATTTGCTCTCAAAGAGAAAAAGCATAATCTCTAACTCTAAAACTACGGATCACAACCTTTAAAAGGGAATACAAATAAAAAACAGAGTTTATATTCATACCAGATCGCTGGCATGAAATATTTTCTTAGTAAAGTGCCTGATTGAGATCAAAGGTATTCCTCCCGATTTCTGTATACCCCCTTCCTCTATCTATATTAACACAATATATATAAAACAATTATAAAATCAAATAGCAAGATCCAACCATAAAATAATCTAGTTGGACTCTTCTCGCCGAATCGAGTTGTCTCCTCACAAAAGAGATTTTCACTCTGTTCCTACTCTTCATCGATATTCCGTGTACCGTTCCCCAAATTGGCGAAAGAACTCCCTTTTGTCCAGGCGCATGTGATGCAAAGCTTACCTTCCGAGCCCTGTTTTACCCTACTCGGCGCATTCCCCCGATTTCCAGTAGAATCCCCCTTTTTATCCCTTTTGAAAGAGGAGTAGTCACTACAATCGAAATGACACATGTTCATAAAAAAACGCATGCCTCTTTATCTGAAGACATGTGGCGGCAACTTGGTAGAAGGGTGCCCCAACTAAGGAGACAACTTTCCTTAAGTTTCTCCACTAACCCCTCGTGTTCTTTTATTTCCCCTAAACCACAGATCGCTGAACATATTCGACTTATACACCAAATCCGAAACTCTCTGCCACGATCTCTTGCAGAGAACACAACTGGCAACATCCCAGCGACAAATGGCATAGTTGAGGTGACACGATGATCACTTCCTACAGTGAACTGCAGCTAATTAATTTCCCGGAAACACATCCCCTCTCTTACAGCCGAGGCAAGATCCAATAGATTCCCGTATTAAGGATATCCATCGCTCACACTCTTCGGCGCTCCATCTCCATGATGGAGACAACCTAATAAATAAGTTAATGTTTAATATCTAAAAACAACCTTTTAAACACTAGTTTGTAGGCTAACGTCGAACCAGTATTTATTGACTATTTTAATCATTCTTATAAACATTCCCTTTAAAACATCACCATGTTTGTTAAAGAATTATTATTCTTCCCTATATATATACATGAAATCTATCACTTAGATCTATATATACTTATAATTTATTAATTAGGTAAAAAGGAGGGATATCACACATAAATTTTAGATGACTTCCTTGTTATAAGCAGATTTTCAAGCCAGATAGATGGATTAGATTAAATGCATTAACAACCAAAAACCACACAGAATTCATGTAGCTTTTATCAACTTAACTATACTGACAAACCCCGTAATACATTAAGAATTAAAAAAAAAAGAGGTCTCTGAAGAAGATAGCTGCTCCAACATCTCTGCATCAAAGACTTCAAAAGATGTGGACAATTTGAAGGGATATATGGCCGCAGTCCACATGCTGCAATGCCTACGGAAGCCTATACAAGTGAGTAGCCCGCATAAGAATTTTGGCAAGTAATCATTCCCAAATAATCATTCCAAAGCTGTAGACATTGCTCATAGGTGTTTTCGATACAGCCTTGGGATATGCTACAATGACCTATTTGATAAACCCGTGTAGAGATGTTAGAGGCAGAACATTATTTATCAACTATGTGTAATAGATCTTTTATTGATGTAATGAACCACTGTATGAAGAGGTATGTCGTTTCCACTATCTGGTAAAAAGTTATTGATTTACATAATAAAAGCTAAATAAATGCAGTACAAACATCCATAAGAAAAAAATTCAGACAAAGACGAGCTCCAAAACTAACAGCAATGGACAAAGGCTTCTTACCATACAACACACAGTCCAAATCACCTAAACGTGACTACTTTTCTTGGTAACATAAAAACAAACCGCCTGCGAATTATTACAGTAGCAAAAGACCTTTGAAGAGCACGACATAAAGCAAGAATCCACATCACCAATCTAGAGTGTGGTACGACATTGAAAAAAATATCTTTTAATCAGATAGTGAATCTTTGAGGTCAATATTACTAGAAATATACCACCCTTGTAAAGAATATCCTAAATCAAAATGGAGCAAAGCAGCAGAAGCACTATACTAGTATATCAACGATCAACCAAAACCTTGTAAAATGTTGTAAAAAGTTGTAGGAAGTAAAGAATGTAAAATCTATGAACATATATAGAAAATGAAGAAGAACGAGCTAGAGTTTCAAAGAAAATAACTTTATACTTGTAATCTTATCACCTTCCAATGTCATTGGAGTAGACCTTGAGAAACTAGAATAACACTTCCCCTCGGAACAGAAAAATGGTGAAAGCCCACTGCATGTCCCTAAAGAAGGGGCAACCCCTACTAGTATGAGTGCCATCTCATTCCATTAAAATCTACTAGATTTGTCTCAACCACTTCTTTTGTAAATATGCTTTCTTGTCAATTTATTTTACCAAGATCATTGATTCAATCATACAAGTAAACAAACATTTAACAAATAAATCTCCGTTGCAAAACATCAAATGCTTCATCCATAATTCTTTGCAAAATATCTGCCTCCATTTACAGAATTACAACATAAGCATCCACCTACAAAATTTGAACAGGTAATATTTTACTTCCACATTTGCGACTTCAAAAGCCTTAGTTACATTTGCGACTTCAAAATCCTTAGTTTGCAAGATTCTAACTGCACAAACTCCATTATTAAGATTTCAACCAAGAAAGAACTCAACTAAGTGGTTAGGGTTGTAACTCTTGCAGATTAGGTCAACGATAATCTCATGCAAAAGTTGTTGCATAACAACCATCTGGAAGCAGTCCCAGTGTAGAAGTTAGTGATGGCCGCATTCTAGTTAGTATTGTAGAATCGTAGATGTACACGTAACAAAAGGCTTGAGCAATTAAAGTTACCCACAAGCACTCTACAACAGTGAATTACTATTGCATTCAATTATCAATTATTTAGTGTAGTCTAAATGTTCTAAGATTTATCGCTCTAAAAATAATCAAACTTCCAAATTCCAATGTTACATTCATGAATGGGCACCAACAGAGAGCTCGGCTTCTTATTCTCATCTTCGCCTACATTTTTCTCAACGTCTTTCTTCGTTGGGTGCACTTAGATTATTCATCCTCCCAAATAACTTGTTTAGAGCCAGCAACAGAAATGAGGATAACCAAAAGAGATCCACGATTTTTTATTGTGAGACTATGGAGCTCTACCTCCTCTTTCATTATGCAATAATAATTTATCCACAATAAGCTCCAGTCTTTGCCATCTCCATTTAATGTCATGACTCCATAGCTTCCCGTAGTACTGGGAATGATTTTGAATCGTATGCTTGCCTATTAGCTTGGGATTATCTAAAGTTTTATATGAGGGATAAATTTGACCCACGAGACTATTCGATATTCTTTCCTAGGCATGAATTTGAACCGCAGGCTTTAAATTTGTGAATTTACAATGTAGGCTTGCCGATTTCTAAGGCATGGAATTGAACCGTATGCAGCTGATGAATGTCGGTTTGGTAATTAAACTAAAAAAAAATAACTCCGGGTATCACAACGGCATAGAAATGTTGACCTCTTTGCCACCTTATACAGGTCATGCTACTTGCCTAGAGCGTGCTATAGCAAATTCTTCTACCCGCAGATACCAATGTCTCCACACTTGGCAGCTCTTTGCTACTTGCCTAGAGCGTGCTATATCACATTCTTCTCCCCCCAGATACCAATATCTCCACACTTGGCAGCTCTTGGAACCACAGGCTTTGGAATTGAGACAAGCCAAGTTGCATTCCAACCATGCATCGAGTATTCAAAAGGTCAATGATGAATTTCAAAAACAAGGGGACGCCACCCAGAAGAGTTAATGATGGGTGTTGCGATGTGAACGCTGCAGGCCTAACAGCAACTGCAATATGACCACTGCAGAACGAATTTCGAAAACATGGAGACGCCACCGAGAAGAGTTAATGATGGCTGTTGCGATGTGAACGCTTCAGGTCTGACGGCTACTGCAATGTGACCACTGCAGAACGAGGAAGAAGCTGGCAGATAATGGAGATTGGAAATAAATCCTTTGCCAACCTCAAATTTCAAATTTCGTAGGGCTGAACTAGCCTGTGTGGACGTGACGTTAGCTCGCAGCCCCCTCAGGGGAAGGGAAAATTGAGAATGATGTCACGTCCTGCAACCAATAAGATTTTTGAAAAATTAAAATTTTAAAATTTTGAAAAAATATTATAAACTTTAAACTATAGTTTATATATAATAGTGGGAAAAATTTATAGGTTTTTAAAGCAAATAATAGGAGCTTGTCGATACATACATGATCCCCTTCGGAGACATAATAATCGTTTTAAGCCTATTAACCCGTGCTTACCTATTTTTGCATACCTTTAAATTTCTTCGAAGTGTTCTATAGCACTTCTTATGCATTACTCTTCGATGTTTGATGTAATGCAAAATATTCGTTTTAATTAAAAGCATTAGCGTTTCAAACCTAAATTTCCAATGTGCAAATATAAATATGAATGGGCATTTAACATGAAAATCCCAATTGGGAAATCACCATAACTAGATATATGGGATGGGAAACTTCTAAATTTCCAATATGCAAATATAAATGTGAATGGGCATTTAACATGAAAATGCCAACTCGGAATAGCCATACCTAGCGACATGGGATGAGAAACTTTTGAGATAGTTAAAATTAGCTCAGACTTGATGGAATATAAATTGCACACCATGAGTATTTTTCTTCTCTCTAAAAATAATAGTTGGATGTTCAAATCCCTTTGGTAGAGATAGTAGACATGATTTATGAAGGTGGTGTCCCTCGCAATCTACCAAACGCATACGTCCATTGTGGGATCAAGAAACCTTTTCCCTATAAAATTTGAGTGAACCACATTCTTTCGAAATGTATTTGGATACCTTAATTAGTAGATACAAGCCAGCACTTTCTTTGGCTGATTTAAGAAGGATCTTCAAATCTCTGAACATTAGCTATGTGCTTGTTGGATTGTCAATAGTTCGAATAGATATATATTTTTTTTTCAATAAAGGTATATTTATGTTTAATGAATTATATATATATATAAAGTTAGATGGGAAACTTTTTATTAATTAAGAAATTACATATGACACAAAAACATTGCAGTTGGCCCTACACCTCGGAGACCAAAACAATCAACAATAGCTAATCAGTCTATCTTAAGAAGCTAGTATTTAATGACAAAAGTAAAATAACTCTGATCTTGCCTTTCTTTTTTCTTCTACTTTCTTTTTCTTAATCAATCTTTTTACTATGTAACTATTTTTTTTGTTTTTCTTTAGAACTTCTTTCTTTTCTTTTTCTTTTTCTTTTTCTTTCATTTTTTTAAAACTTTTATTGACTTTCCTTTATTCATCAACACATGGTTTTATAAAATGAATACATGGTTTTATCAAATCTAAACCAATACATGGTTTTATTTTCCAACATTCTTAGCAAAATATTTCACAACCATTTATTAGGGTTTTGAATCCTAATCTCTCCCATTCAAAAGAAGAAGAAAATATAATAATAAAGTATTATTATTAATAATATTTTTATTTTATTTTTTAAAACCAAATTCAATCCATTTAATATATATATATATATATTATAATAGTATTATTTATTAATAAATATTATAATATATTAAATTTCAAAGTTATACTTACATAAAAGGAAAAGGTTATTAAACATTGTCAAAAGAATATATATATATATATTACCAGCATAGATCCATCTTTACTCTCGTACTAGAGAGACATGAAATCTCTTTAGGCGCAAACCCTTTCTAGAGTCTTAAACTTGAGAAAAGGTTTGCACCTCAATGGATTTGACCCTTTTTGCGCTTGATAGAGAAAGAGTTAAGATGGTTTTATGTTGGTTCCAATCATAGTGGCCGCATCAAAACGATGTTGCTTAAAAAAACAAAATTGCCACATTGAAATCAATTCATGCAAAATTTTAAAAAAATATTAGGGTGAAGAAAATGATTAATTGTAATAAATTGATTTAATCAAGTTCTGTGATAATACATGTGAACAAATGCAATGAAATTTAATGATGAATTACATATATATTATAGCGTGATTAATCTCAATCTTTCTTCTTCTTTTCTTAACGTTACTCGTGTCCCCTTTTCCATTTTCTCATATCCATCATATGAGAAATGAGGTTGAATTCAAACACCATTCAAGCCCTTATCTCAATATATTGTTGTAAATGTGAGCCCCTTCCTCTCTTTATTTCCAATATTTATAGTTTCCTTCTCCAATGTTAATCCTTGTGACTTATGGATTGTGGTAAGCTTCTATGATTATACTTTTTCTTTCAGCATTACATTTTCTTTGGAGTAGTATTTTGTTTTAGAGTAGTATGTTGTGAATGATTCTCCCTTTGCAGTCTATGACATTCACAATTTTTTTATTTTTCATTTTTCCATTTGTTCTACTTATTTATTCTTTCTATGTTTCCTAGCTGGTTGTCACACAAACCTTCTTAGGCCTTCAATGTCGTCATAAATAGGACTTTCATTAGGAGGAGAAATGATTATATTGAAAACCATGTAATATAGAAGTAAACATTAAAATCAATGCACCAAAAAAAATCACAAAAAACAAATGTACAAAAGAAAATCGTAGAAATCAATGCATGAAGGAAAATCACAAAAATCAATGCATAAAGAAAAATTACATAAATCAATGCATCATAGAAAAAATGAAGGAAATCTACACTTCTCTCCTTGATAGTGTCCCAAAAAGGTTATAATTTAAAAAATAATCCTATAAGTCAATCACCTTATAGACATAAGAGTGGCTTTCAAGTGGCTTTCAAAGGATCAACATTGACCAACAAAAAATATTACTGGGAAAGAGCATGCAAAAATCAATTGAATGTGAATGAGCTCGTAGGTAAACTTTGTTTGGTTGGTCAAATAGATACAATCTAAAAAACAACTTCCACACAATTGATTTTAATAATTTATTTAAGAGGAAAACAAACACAAAACTGAATTGAATGTAAATGGCCTGGTAAGCAAACTCTTTTAGGTTTCAGCATACACACTTTTAAGAAGTCAATCCGAGAAAAGGGGTAACTCACCTCAATTGCAAGCAAGGTTGGAATTTGAAACATTGCACCCACGAGTTCTAACGATTTGAGCATTATAATCAAATGTATTTTGAACGTTTTCTTCAATGGGTAAGGTCGTATTTTATAGGAATAATGTCCATTTTGGAGATCAAATTCTAACATTGATAATTGTAATGATTTTAACATTATACCCAAATTTTTTGAAAGTTTTTCTCAATGGGTAAGGCCATATTTTACAACAAAAATTCCCATTTTGGAAATCAAATCCCAACATTGATTGTTGGACAACCTTTATCTCCTCCATTCAAAGTAGGGTCTGGTAAAATGGGAAACCCACCTGATTGCTCTGCAAAACTGTTTGCAAGGTGGTATAGATAATATATACCATTCTGTGTAACAAATTATAGTGATAAGATACCAAAATCATGGCCATGTTTAAAATTTTATTCGATGTATTTCATGGAGTGGATGATAGTAATATAACATATATTGCTATTCAAATAAGAGATAAGGGCTATAAATAGCGAAGCTTTCAAAAATCTTGTTCTTGGTGGATACTGAGCTCAAAAAATAGGAAGGATGATGAAGGCATTCAAAGGATTACCTCTTAAAGGATGAATTGATAAACTCATCTCAATATGAGAAACTTTGTTTGATTGGTCAAATAGATACCATTTCAAAAACAACTTCAGCACAATTTGTTTTGAAAATTTCTTTGAGAAGAAAAGGCACACAGAAACTAAATTGAATGTGAATGGATGGTAGGTAAACTTTGTTAGGTTTCAGCTGAACATGAATAAGCAGATAGGCAAACTATATTCCATTTTCATAAATTGTATTCTCATAAACTAGTTTTTCAAAAAGGAAGTTGTGCAGTGTAGGGCATTATTTATCCAATAATTGATTGTTTCATGAATCTGAAACATATTTAGACTGTGGTTTTATTATAATAAAATTGTGAATTTAGAAATAGTATAATTTCACTTTGGAATTATCAATAATCAAAGAAAAATATTGTTGGAGGAAAAAAAAAAACTAACCTTAGAAATCACTAGTCCAACTTTAGAATTCACCGAGATATTCTTACAATATGTTTAGATATACCTAGAATCTGAAATTTATCCCTAAGATATTTGAAGTATGAAATTGTTTAGGTATTGAAGGTGAAATTGAAATATATATATATATATATATAATTCTTTTTACAAATAATTGTTTTTGGAACCGACATGTGACAAATGTGACAAATCTCACCAACATGTGCCACTTCACCATGACAGAGCTGACACATCTCACCCACATCGGCTGTAGAAAGAGCCTCTTGGTGCAATAATATTAAAAATGTTTTTTTGAAAGAAAAAAAAGGGTTTTCTAATTCGTAAGGTCACCTAAAAACAAATTCTACAAAAAATTATTTTTGTGGAAATGTCCATCCTTTTGTGAGGAGTTTAAATGGAGACTAGAGGTTAAAAATACAAATCATCCTTGCCTCATATGCAACAAAGTATTTACTTCAATAGAACATCGAGATATTTTGCAATTGTAATCACTTATTAAGTAACTAGAGGATGAATTAGTTAAACTATGAGAAAAATATCAAGTGTTTGAGAAAAATTTTAGAGGTGAATTATTAGAAAAAGAAGAGGAAATTACGTGCCTAAAAATTCACAGCAAGAAATTATTTCCATAAATCAAGAAATTTAAGGATATGAGGAGGGAAATCATAGTCTTGAACAAAAAAAGAGCTTTAAAATAAATTATCAAAAAAGGATGAAGAAGGTTCCATGTTGAAGGACCTTAACTAGAAATTGCTAGAACAAATCAAAATCTTACAAGAAGAAAAATCAAAGAATTATGACTTACAAGTTAAATATCATGCTTCAAATCGTCAAGATGTCGCAATTCAGTGTGATCAATAATATCAAATAAGCAGCATACGAAGAAATATATTGAAAAAATATTGTTAGATAAAGACAAAGATATGAACCATATAAAGAATCTCGGTCAATGTTTGCTCACATAAATAAAGAAACTAAAACTTAAGCATACAAATCTTTAAGGTCATTAAGGAAACCTTAACTGATCTAGTGGAATCATGAAATTTCTCAGAAGTTGAATTTGTAGATAAAGGAACCTCAACAGAAGAACTCAAAACTCAAAATGAAAGTGACGTTATAAAGGAAGTTTCACTAGTGAATGAGCATCTAGAAATAAGTTGAATGGTGAAGGAAGTTTCATTAGTGAATGAACACCCATAAATCAATTTAAATCCCTAATTAAGTTACATGTCAAGATCACTTGATTTATTGAAGGTTGAAGTCCCATTGCTCACTACTAATCTAAACATATTCACACCAATCAGTACTAGAATGTCAAATTTCAATATGTTACCTCAAATTCATCATGGACAGTTTAAACCAAAGTTTAGGAAGGATAAACGTACCAAGATATCACATCGGGAGGTACACAACAATCAACAAATTGTTCTTACATATCACAACAAACAAACATTTATATAGCTCAAAAGCAATGGCACAGAAGGTCAAATTCATATTTTTATCATCAGAAAGTTCCAGAAAGAATCAGTTTAGGATGGATTGATCAGTTTTTGATGCAAAACTATTGATCTAGGCACACATCTTCAGGAATATTACGGGGTGAAAACGCGAAGTTGGGTAACACTTTTGGCTTGTTTTTGACAAACAAAACTGCTAAATGTTATGTTTTTCAACTTCAACCTCTTCAAACCCATATCTCACTTAGGAATTTCAACTTGAAGTAAACACAAATATTTTAGTGAATTGAATTATCTTTCTACTCGTATTTTTTTTAATTGTTTTTATGGAAATATCATGGGACAAATTTGGTGCTCACCAATGGCATATACTTCAAAATTTTAGGTATGGATAATGGGTGACCAGCATGAGCACTAGTGTTTTGAGAGATGGTTATTCATTTTAGGTAAAACAATGTATGATCATAATCTACACACACTACACTTTTGCATGGACTATATTTTGAGGTTTTTCGGACTTGAGAACTATTTTTTATTATTGATCAAAATAGCATATGTTCAGAAAATGGTGCTTTATCGACACATGTTGGTAAGATTCAATTTTATTTTTAGTGTGACTTTTGTTGAAAAAACTAAAAGTACACTATTGAAGAGGATGGAGCAAGGAATATCTCTATGAAGATTTCAATTTTTTTGCTATTGTCTTTGTTATGATATTGAATTTTCATTTTAGGTGATTTTCAGAGTAATAAAATTCTTAAGGGATAAGGTTTAGAAAAAAATTATTGATAAATATAAATTAAAATCGAAATGAAACAATTATTATATCATTGGAAACAAGATTCAAAGATGAAACCATTACTACAAAGTCTGACAAATAATATTTAAAATTTGCAGGGGTTTGGGCTTGCTGAAGTTGTAGGTTCCAGAAAGATGCAAGATATTTTCGCAGGTTTTGTTGACCATCAACTCTCGGCCGGAAAAATCGCTTCCAAAATCTCGGCGAAGAGTTTAGTTCAAACTCTCATCCGAGAGTTTTTTTTTAAATACAGCACGGTGATTGGTTCAAAATCTCGTCCTAGAGTTTTATTAAACTCTCGATCGAGTGTTTGGAATCTCGCAAACTCTTAGCCTACAGTTTTTTAAACTCTCGGCCTAGAGTTTGAGGTTGACTTTTTTTTGCGTGATCATTCCGCACACTAGTTTTTTTTCACTCCGTTGTCATAAAAGTGTTTCGCAACTTCTCGTTTTCACCCTACGTAAGCGACAATTATAGAAGACGATTTGAGTACAAAGCATTTCGTAAGAGGGAAGACTTGTAATATACCTAAGTACATTACTAGCATAGCTCTCAAGTATTTATATTTTCCATATTATAGTTTACAAATGGGTGTGATGTTGGAAATCCATTCCGACCAGTTACAATGTCAGTAGAGTGGGCCAAAGAAAAATCAACTAAGGAAGTGCTCCAAGAAGAAAATAACAAGCTGTGCAAGGAGAATGACGAGGTTGTGATGAAGAATGAAAGACTAAAGAAGGAAGTGGAAGAATTTTGCAGCAACCTGCAAGAAGTACCAATGGAAGTAGACATGCTAGTAGAGGAGAAGGTGACGAAGATAAGTGAGGCTATTCAAGGGTTTCATGTAAATATTATGGACTTGGAAGCAAGGATGGTTCCAAGTAATCCACCAAAGGAAAGACAACAAAGGGAGAAAGAAACAAGTGTAGCAGCAAGAAACATCAAGAGTTTGTGGAGATGAATGAGGAAGGAAAACAAATTTAGATGCGGCTCATTTGGGACATTGAATTGAAGGATATAAAATAGAAAGTGTAGGTTGTGCAAATGAAAGCACATAACCTAAATGGCATAATGAGCACCATGCTAGAAGCACAACGGATGGTTGTGTTGGTTGAACATAGAAAACAATGGATGGAAGTTAATAAGCTAAGATCATAGCAACATGACATTGCGCAAAGGTTAGAGCCATTAAAAGAGGAAGCATACAGAGTGTCAGAGGAACTTGATGGAGTGCAATAAATGGTTAAGTAGAAAATACAAACCACCAAGGAAAAACTGCAGGAACCCCTCACAACACAGATAGTAGATGGTACCACAAAGAAAGAAGCAAAAGTAAAGGAATAGGTTGTGACTGCAAAGGAAACACTTTAGATGCTCATGGAAACAATGAATACAATGAAACAAAAGGCCTGAAGTGATGCAGGATAGAGAACATGTCTGTCCATCATTGAAAAAATTGATGGACATGATTCCCACGTGATAGAAAAATTGACATCAAATCCATGAATTCAGAATAAGCGGCTAAGGAAAATCACGATGAAGAGAGTCGAGATACTTGGCAAGTGATTATAAAAGAAGCATCAGATCAAAGAATGGAGTAGCTAAGTTTTCTTTTTGTTTTGGGGTATATGCTATGTTTTTGGGTATATACTGTAGAGATATAGAGCTGAAGGGAAAACTAGAGATTCATAGTAATGAAACAAGGAAGACATTATAGGAAGTAGAGTCTCCATAAGCCAAGAACTAACGTAGCCATGAAACAGAGAGCCATGGAAAAACAAAAAGGAGGAGTAACAATATAGGGAGAACCCTGATGAGTAGATTTGAGTAATAGTTGGAACTATGCTCATATCAATGATCACAATGACACACCGAGAGGGCTCGACCTCTGGTTTGAAAGTTGTTATGCAGTAGTATGAAAACTACTAAGCCAAAAAATATTGAATAAAGAAGTACGTGCAACAGCTAAAGTTGCTTGGGACGAGCAATAAGTGAGTGTTGGTGGCCTACTGGAGAAGGTTTTTGCATCAGTATTGGGATTCACACACTAGAAATGGACCACACAACAAATCAACCAATGGACCTAAACGAGAAAAAGACAAATGTTAGTTAGGAGTGGGTTGCCGTCTGTGTCCACCTGGTAACACACTCCACCCATGTTTTGATGTATAAATATGTAAGGCGTTTATGGCTTAAGGGTTGTTGATGAATAGTTGTTCTTGGATTATTGTGGAATTTTTGTTGATGAGAATGCATGCATGATTTTTTCACCTGACCTGATCCACATGTCAAATAGTGTTGAAATATTGTAACTTCTAAGAATATTATATTTGTACTTTATTATTCCGGAGATGTTCCATTCCTCCGTGGAGATGCTATTGTATATCCGGAGATGTTTATTCCTCCGAGAGAGTGTGGTAACTAGGGTTATTAGATCTCCCATGTGAGTTCAGCCCTGAGTTAGCTGTTTAGGGGTTATTAGAGTCTCTTAGGAGAGGTCGGACCCATTAGGGTGAAAAGTCATTTATAACAGGAGTATAAATAGATGAGGTGTGTTCCTCATTTATCTCATTCATTCACTCACTTGTGATTGTTGCAAAGGAGAGAGAGAGGTTTGCATAGGAGGAGAAAGAGATCTTGTTGAGGACTACATCTTTGTATTGGTTGCTTATCTATATTGAGGAAAGCTTTGTTGGGTTTTCTACCCCATGAGGGTTTTTGAGGGTAAATCTTTGTCTATCTTATGATTGTGTTTCTTTCAATGATCTTGCTTGTGAAATTAGGCTAAACTTAACATGGTATTAGAGCTAGCCTTAATAGGACATCTTTCACAAGGTGAAAATACCTCTTTCTCCTCCTTCGGTGAAAATTAGGGTTTCTACAAAAGTTGGAATTTTTGGATTCTGATTGCATGGCTGGATAGCCCTCCTCAAAATTGAAGTTTTGAGCCCTAGATCGAACTTTTTGAGTGGGTATAACCCAGGGATTTTTCAAACCCTATTTTGACTTCTGGACTAGAAAACCAGTAAACCAGAAAAAGTGCGCACCTGTGCACCAGAAAACCAGAAAAGGTGCGAACCCAAAAGCCAAAAATTTTGTTGCAGATCTAAAAGTTGCTGATCAGATTTGAAGGGTGAAAAGTTGAAGTTTCCAGAAGCATATTTCATGAGTTATCTCAATCCAATCAAGCGTATCTCCTGGTAAGTGTTATTCTATCTTTTAAGAAACTTCAATTTTTGTAACCCCCTGGATAAGATGTCTCCAAGCACTAAGCTTAAAGACAAGTTAGAGGGTATAGAGAATTTCCGAACATGGAAATATTCCGATCATGGAAATATAGGATTGGTCTCATTCTTGGGGAGAATGATCTTGTCCAATATATCAAAGATGAGGTTGCAGAACCTGAGGAAGATGAAGCCAAAGAGAAGTATAGGAAGGACTTGATTAGGGAAAACAGAATCATTGTTTATTCTATGAAGGACCACTTGATTCCCCAAGTGGCATCCAATAAGACTCCAAAGGATATGTATGATGCCCTGTCTAGAATGTATGAAGAAAAGAACATCAATAGGAAGATGAACCTAAGAGCTCAATTGAAGAGCACTAAGATGAATCAAGGAGAATCCATTCAAGATTAATTCTCAAGGGTTTCTCAGTTCAAGGAACAACTAGATGCCTTTGTAGATACCCTTGATGAAGATGAACTAGTCATTACTGCTCTAAATGGTCTCACTAGATCTTGGGAGTCATTCATCCAAACTATGTGTGCCAGAAAAGAAAGTATGAAGTTTGATGTTGTATGGGAGGATTGCATTCAAGAAGAAGCTAGGTTGCCAACAGAGAATCCTTTCTCAAAGAAGATGACCAAGCCTTGGCCACCCACACCAAGAGAAGAAGGAATCAATCCTACTTCAAGAAGGATAGTCACAAGGAGTCTCAACCTCCACAAAGATTTTAAAAGAGAAGAGGAACTAATCAAAGAAGAGATTACTCCTCATTCCAATGTTTTACTTGTCACAAAATAGGACACATTGCTAAGGATTGTCCTCTAAAGAAGAAAATGTGAAATTGCCGACATAAGATCCAAAGAGATGATGTAAACCTCACAATGAAAGAATTTAGGAATAATAGAAGAAGAGACAAGCAATAGAACTTAGATCCAAAAAAACTCTGATTGAGGCAGAATAATTACACATGTTACTATTAACAGAATAATGAACTGGTAAATATACAATGTTGAGTATGAGGATTCAAATTCACTAGGAGAAATTCGAATTGGCCTTCATGCACAGATCCATAATCAATGGAGAGTCATCAATGCCTGACTAGGAGTCCACCTTCTCATTAGTGAAGTCATCAATGCACAAGTAATGATCAACCGGGAGTCAAACTGAGTCTAACTGAATGTGGTTGATGTAACTGGCACATGGAAGAACTAATATAGTGAAGGAGGCTTAGTGGAGGGAACCATAGGAGTTAACTGGAGTCAGAATGGTCAATCTAGTCTGACTGGAGGTCCAACAGAGTGATAAACTCAGTAAAGAGTCAGTTAAGCCTTAAATCAAGGGAATAACTGAAGATAACTCAATATAACGGAATATAACTGGACTGGTAGGTGAAGAAGGCGCCCTTGTCATGCAGTGAAGCAAAGGCGGGCGCATTAGTTACTGGGAGGCCTAGAAATGATCTGAAAGAAGCTCCGGGGGCTAGTTTGCTGAGGACTAGGTGCTGGGACTGATGACCTAAAATGCATGCAAACCCTAATTTTGCATGCATGACTGAAAATGAAAATGACTGGAAAGCTAGTAGGACTAGGATGGAGTATAGGAATATCCTAACACCCCCCCTTAATCCATCCTGGGCCCTGGTAACTAGGACCAGAGGTCACCCATACAATAAATGAAATGATAATAAAATACATAACTGTCCATAAACTGAGGAAATGGGGAAAAAATCATGGGAAAAAGATCCCCCCTCAAAAAGAACATTAAATAACTCAAAGATCCATCATGCAGAAAAGAAAGAAGCTTTCATCAGTGAAAACTTTTGCAAAAGACTTGGCAAGTTGATCCCATGTAGGAAGGTCTCCCACTGTGTGGAGGATGAAGCAAGTATTTCAGGAACTTTTTCTGTATCTGGAGCGAATGGAACATGAGTAGTCTTCCCAAAAGATGGAAGAGAGAATCCCATCATCATGCTGCATCTCTTATGGAGAGATGGATGGCATAATGCAAGGTTAGCATGCTGCTGAAGTCTAGTAGTTCTGTAAGCAAATAAATCATCAACTGTGTTCTCAGTAGTAGCAGGGACTGTGTGAGAACATATTTCTCTTGAATTTGGACTAAGAATAGGTGTTGGTTCTGAATCTTCTTGAACCATGATCTCAACATCAAAATATTGATCTTCTTCTTCACTAGAATAAGAGTCACTGGAAGAGAAGTCACTATGATCTTCATCAGAATCTGAAGGAATAGTTGGAGAGAAGGGCATGAAGTGTGACAACTCATATGCCTTTGAGGCATGATTAGCAATCCCATTTTCTATAACCTTTCTAGTGGAGATTTATGTAACCTTTACTGTGTATGGACCAAAAATTACTTGTTTTCGAGATCATGTATGAGTCATTTGATATACTGACAACAGATTAGCTGAAAGAGAAGGAACAAATAAGACATTTTTTAACTTACCATGCTCCATATGAACTGTACCCAAACCTTTGGTAGAAATCTGAGAGTTGTCTCCCATGTGAATGGTAGGCCCATCTTGGAGATCCAAAGAGGAGAAGGATTCTTCTTGTGCCATCATGTGGTTGGAAGCTCTAGAATCTATGAGGAGAGCTTTTTTCTTTGAAAAACCAGCCATCAATGCATGACAATCATCATATCCACTTCCAGAATCATACATCTTTGCTTCTTTTGGAACAACAATTTGGTTTTGTTCAAGAATCTTGGTTAGAAGATCAATCTTCTTATGCATGCAGGCATGCTCAGGATGGTTTCCTCTCTTGCAGTAGGTACAATTTGGTCTCTTTTGTTTGTCATTCTTGGATCTTGAAGGTTTCTTGCCTTTGCCTTTTTGTCCCCCTTTTGCATTCACTCCACTTGATTCACCAGCTAAAAGAGCTAGATCTCTGGAGGTTTTGATGGCACCCATTTGAAACAGTTTGTTCTCTTCTTGAGTGAGAGCTTCAATGAAGTCACTTAAGGTGGGAAACTTCCATCCAGGGATGGACATTCGAACAGAATGAAAGGTAGATACAAAGACAGAAAATTGAGATCCAAGTTTGCTCAATATAGAGAGTATCAATTGCTCATCACTTTTAGTGATGCCACATTGCTTGCAATGCAAAACCAAATTCTGAAATTTGGAGAAGAAATCTTGGATGCTCTTTAAATTGCTAGGTTGAAGGGAAACCAATTCATTCTCAAGAATGTAGCCTCTCAGTTCATCTTGTTTGCCAAAAAGACTCCTCAATTTTATCCATAAATCATATGGAGACTTAAATCCATTAGCATGAAACAATAGATCATCAGATATATGAAGGCATATGAATCCAAAGGCTTCATCCATTTTGTTTAGGTGCTTGATTCTCTTTTCAGCTTGATGTGGTATGGCATCTTTTTCCTCAACCACTCTAGTAAACCCTCTTGATTGCAAGATTATTATCATCTTCCTCTTCCATTCGAAATAATTGAAAGGAGTGAGAAGTATAGAAGAAGGAGCATTCAAATTGCTCATCTTGATTGCTTGAACAAGTGCAAATAGGAAGCTACTGAATCTGCTGCTGGAACTTCAAAATACCTGCAAAAAACTCTCAAGAATGGAGGTAGAATATACTCTCAAGGATCTGATACCATGTGAAATTTCCCACATAAGATCCAAAGAGATGATGTAAACCTCACAATGAAAGAATTTAGGAATAATAGAAGAAGAGACAAGCAATAGAACTTAGATCCAAAGAAACTCTGATTGAGGCAGAATAATTACACATGTTACTATTAACAGAATAATGAACTGGTAAATATACAATGCTGAGTATGAGGATTCGAATTCACTAGGAGGAATTTGAATTGGCCTTCATGCACAGATCCACAATCAGTGGAGAGTCATCAATGCCTAACTAGGAGTCCACCTTCTCATCAGTGAAGTCATCAATGCACAAGTAATGATCAACCGGGAGTCAAATTGAGTCTAACTGAATGTGGTTGGTGTAACTGGCACATGGAAGCGCTAATATAGTGAAAAAGGCTCAGTGGAGGGTGCCATAGGAGTTAACTGGAGTAAGAATGGTCAATCTAGTCTCACTGGAGGTCCAACAGAGTGATAAACTCAGTAAAGAGTCAGTTAAGCCTTAAATGAAGGGAATAACTGAAGATAAATCAATATAACTGAATATAACTGGATTGGTAGGTGAAGAAGGCACCCTTGTCATGCAGTGAAGCAAAGGAGGGCGCATTAGTCACTGGGAGGCCTAGAAATGATATGAAAGAAGCTCCGGGGGCTAGTTTGCTGAGGACTAGGTGCTGGGACTGATGACCTAGAATGCATGCAAACCCTAATTTTGCATGCATGACTGAATATGAAAATGACTGGAAAGCTAGTAGGACTAGGATGGAGTATAGGAATATCCTAACAGAAAAAGGGTTTTCACCACAAAATACGTCAAGCACATCTAGCAAGAGATGATAGTCAAGAAGAAGAGGAGGAAAGGCCTCAAAAGAAAATATCTAAAATAGAAGAAGAAGAAGATGCAAAAGAGTATGTTCTATTCTCTGCACTCTCTGGGGCAGTAACACCTAGAGAAGATACATGGCTCATTGATAGTGATGCTTCAAAGCACATGACAAGAGAAAAAAAGACTCTTTCAAAACTTGTAGAGAAGACCTCTCCACAAAAGGTATCCCTAGGAGATAAATATCAATATCCCATCAAGGGAGTTGGTGAAGCAAGTTATAAGATTGATTCTGGAACCCCATTGAAGATGAAGGAAATCTTATATGTACCAGGTTTGAAGAAGAACTTACTTTCTATCTCAGCTTTAGATAAGAAAGGCTATAGGGTTGCATTCATAGATGGGCAAGTACTCATGTGGCCCAAAGGAAAATCAATTGAGGATGCAATTGTTATTGGTGAAGAGGAAGGAGGTTTGTACAAAATCAAGGGCCATCCAGAAGCATCCCTTGTTCATGAAGCCACTAACCCAAGTGAGCTATGGCATAGGAGGCTTGCTCACATTAACTACAAAGCACTACCTCATTTGAGCAAGGTAGTTATAGGACTACCAAACTTAAAGATTGATCATGATGGCACATGCAAAGGATGTCCAAAAGGGAAGAATATCAAGAACCCATTTCCAAAGACGAAGAGTACCTTGGAATTGATTCATTCAGATGTATGTGGACCAATGACGTCCACATCCTTGAGTGGATATGAATACTACCTTACATTTATTGATGACTATTCAAGAAAGACTTGGATATACTTTCTAAAAGGAAAGAATTAAGTCTTTGGAAAGTTCAAGGAGTTCAAAGCCTTGATAGAAAATCATTCAAAAAAGAAGATCAAAATACTCAAGACAGATAATGATGGAGAATATACTTCAAAGGATTTTGAAGTCTTTTGTAAAGAAGCTGGAATCAAGAGGGAACTAACCACTCCCTACAATCCTCAACAAAATGGTGTTGTGGAGAGAAAGAATAGAACCATTATGGAAGCAGTAGAGAAAATGATACATGATCAAGACCTACCTATGTATCTATGGGATGAAGCAGCTAGGATAGCAGTCTATGTGCAAAATAGACTATCTCATAGTGCTCTTGAATTCAAGACCCCAGAAGAAGTTTTCACAGGAAAGAGGCTTGAGATAAGTCACCTCAAGATATTTGGATGCCCAGTATACATTCACATTCCAAAAGAAAAGAGGGCCAAACTGGATCCTTCTGGGAAGAAGGGAATATTTGTTGGATATTGTGAAGCATCCAAAGCATTCAAAATCTACATCCCAGATTTCCATCATATGGAAATAAGTAGGGATGTGACATTTGATGAAGAAGCAACTCTCAAGAGATCTAGGAAGTGCCACTATGAAGAAGTATATGAAGAAGATGCACCTTCCAGAATTTCAGAAGCTTTACCCACCCCTAGAGATATAACACCTGAAGACCATGACATAATAGAACCACGAGAACCCACTACCTTAAACATATCAAGAAAGAGAAAGCCAGCATGGGAAAGAGACATTATACTAGGAGCAGAAAAGTATGGAGCTCCTAAAGGCTCCACCAGGTTGAGCAAGAAACCAAAGTCATTATCCAACTATATGGCTTTGATGTGTGATCTTGTAGATCAAGAACCCACTAGTTATGAAGAGGCATCTCATAAGAAAGAGTGGGTAGAGGAAATGATAGAGGAGTACCAGTCAATAATGAAGAATGATGTTTGGGATATAGTTCCCAAACAAAAGGACAAGAGTGTGGTATCCTCCAAATGGATTTACAAGATAAAGCATGCTGCAGATGGCGGTATTCAAAAATATAAAGCAAGATTTATGGCCAGAGGGTTCTCTCAGAAATAGGGAATTGACTATGAAGAGACATTTGCACTAGTTGCAAGGTACACCTCCATTAGAATCATCATGGCACTTGCATCCATGATGAAGTGGGAATTACACCAGATGGATGTAAAGACAACTTTCTTGAATGGTGTGATTGAGGAGGACGTGTACATAGAACAACCACAAGGATTTGATATGGAAGATGGAAGAAACCATGTGTGCAAACTAAAGAAGGATTTGTATGGGTTGAAGCAAGCTCCCAGAGCTTGGTATGGAAGAATTGACAGTTTCTTGACAAGCTTGGGCTTTACCAAAAGTAAAGCTGATCCTAATCTTTATCTCAAGGTTATGGATGATGAACCTATCATACTATTGCTATATGTGGATGATCTATTTCTGACAGGAAATGAGAAACAGATTATTGAGTGCAAGAAGAAGCTCTCTTTAGAGTTTGAGATGAAAGATCTCGGATTGATGCATTACTTTCTAGGTCTGGAAGTATGGCAAGGTCTAGAAGGAATCTTTCTCAACCAAGGAAAGTATGCTATGGAAATCTTGAAAATATTTGATATGCTGGAGTGCAAAACCATGGCCACTCCGATGGATTCCAACTTGAAGCTGTTAGCTCATGACTCTTCAGATTTAGTGGATATGACTCTGTAGAGACAGATTATTGGGTCATTGATGTATCTGACAAATACCAGGCCAGATATATGCTTTGTTGTGAACACCTTGAGTCAATACCTAGTGGAACCTAGGCATGTACACCTGATAGCTACAAAGCATGTGATGAGGTACCTAAAATGTACGATATATTTTGGTCTATACTATATTGGAGATCATGACTTCAGATTGTATGGCTACATAGATGCTGATTGGGAAGGTAGTGTATCAGACAGGAAGAGCACATTGGGTGGATGTTATTGTCTAGGATCTGCCATGATCTCGTGGTTTAGTAGGAAGCCGTCTAGTGTGGCTCTTAGCACAACTGAAGCAGAATATATAGCTGCTTGCTCTGCTAGTTGTGAAGCGATATGGCTCCGAAAGCTATTATCAGGATTGTTTGACTTCGAGATGGACCCCACTGTGATCCTGTGTGACAACCAGAGTTGTATCAAGATGACAGAGAATCCAGTATTCCATGATAATTCAAAGCACATAGAGATCCAATATTTCTATACATGAGATATGGTGCAGAACAAAGCTATAAAGCTCGAGTATGTGAGCACTGATGAACAAGTTGCTGATATATTGACCAAACCTCTGTCTCGAGTAAAGTTTGAGTATTTCTGAGACAAGCTTGGAGTCGTTCAGAAGGACCCTCCTCGAAAGGGGGAGTGATATGGTCGATGATGACATTTGGATACTGGTATCGATGTGCATACCTGTATCGATGATAAGATTTCCTATATCAACTGTAAGGTCGAAAATGAGGATACTTGTATTGATGAGGATATTGTATCGATGATAAGGATACTGTATCGATGATGTGGATACTTGCATCGATGATGTGGATACTTGCATCGATGATGAGGATTCATGTGTCGATGATAAGGTTACTTGTTCCAACGATGAGGTTACCTATTCCGACGATGACGTCGATGAAGTGGTACTTAGACTTTATCTAAGAGGAAAATTGGGATTGCATCGTCGTTGGACTCATGTCCTAAAGTGATATGGATTGATCATCCTGGAAGTGGATCAGGATTGCATAATCCTTGGACTCATGTCCTAAAGTGATAAGGATTAATCATCCTGTAAGTTGATTCAGGATTGCATCGTCCCTAGACATGCTGAGGTGTCTTACAGTGATAAGGATTAATCATAGTGTAAGTTGATTTGGATTGCATCGTCCCTAGACATGGTGAGATGTCTTAAAGTGATAAGGATTGATCATCATGTAAGTTGATCTGGATTGCATCGTCCATAGACATGAGAGATGTCTTAAATTGAGAGGAATTGATCATCCCATAAGTGGATCAGGATTGTATCATCCTTGGACCTATGTCCTAAAGTGAAAGGGATTGATCATCCCGTAATAGGATCTTGTACATTGCAGAGTATGCTGCTATGTTGATGCTGATGATCAAGAGGATCCAGATGTTGATGTTGTTGATCGAGAGGATCTAGATGTTGATGATATTGATCGATATGTTGATGTTGATGATCGAGAGGATCCAGATGTTGATGTTGTTGATCAATATGTTGATGCTGATGATCGAGAGGATACAGATGTTGATGCTGTTGATTGGGAGGATACAGATGTTGATCGAGAGATCCAGATGATGATGTTGTTGTAGCTGTTCGAGTGCTGCAGAAGATGAATATCTAGTATTAAATATCTTGAAGATGTTCCAGTAACTGTTTGAGTTACTAATGATGTATGAAGAAAGCTTCCAATGATTTATAGATGTATAATGTATCACGTAGTTGATGACTCCTTGCTCCTGCAGATATTGTTATAATATCCTTCTCGTTAAGGGGGAGCGTTGAAATATTGTAACTTCTAAGAATATTATATGTGTACTTTATTACTCTGAAGATGTTCCATTCCTCCGTGGAGACCCTATTGTATATCCGGAGATGTTTATTCCTCCGAGAGAGTGTGGTAACTAGGGTTATTAGATATCCCATGTGAGGTCGGCTCTGAGTTAGCTGTTTAGGGGTTATTAGACTCTCTTAGGAGAGGTCGACCCTATTAGGGTGAAACGTCAGTTAGAACATGAGTATAAATAGAGGAGGTGTGTTCCTCATTTATCTCATTCATTCACTCACTTGTGATTGGCACATAGGAGAGAGAGAGGTCTGCATAGGAGGAGAAGGAGATCTTGTTGACGACTACATATCTGTATTGGTTGATTATCTATATTGAGGAATGCTTTGCTGGGTTTTCTACCCCATGAGGGTTTCTGAGGGTAAATCTTTGTCTCTCTTGTGATTGTGTTTCTTTCAGTGATCTTGCTTGTGAAATTAGTCTAAAATTAGCAAATAGGTTAGCAAGTTCAAAATTGCTTAGATCTAGTTCTTATAAACACAAGATACGTATATTTTATTTCCATAATGTGAGTAGTTTTCTAGAAATCTAATCAAATCTAAAAGGTCCACCAACTTCATGTAGTCACCCCTAGACATTATAACCTTCCATTAATCTTAGCATCTTAAATTTCTTTTAAGATAATAATCTATCAAATTTGACATGACTTGATCGATGAAAAACATATATATCTACAACAAGTTTATAATAACATTTGAGTGATTTTTCCGTTAAAAATATAACACCTATTGAAAAATTATATTGTTGTGTGGCATATATATATATATATATATATATATATATATATATATATATATATATATATATATATATATATATATATTTTTTTTTTCAGCACAAAAATCACCTTGGTGCTATTCCGAAGGAATCAAGGAAAGCTAACACACATGGTAAATCTCAACAAAATTCCTCACATATCGTGGATGGTAGGTCGAGCAAACCGTTAGCCGGTTATCCAAGTGAGAATATGTCTGAACGGAATTGAACTCGAGTGGATGGAATGATTCTATCCACACAAATGCACCATAGTGTGTGTGTGTGTGTGTGTGTGTGTGTGTATTTCTATATTTGTATGGAGTAAAATTTTCACAAATGTTCTTATGAACATGTTGCTATCTTTTTGCAATGATCTTCATTAAGTTTCACCTTGGTACAATTAGTTATCCTTTCGCCTTTACTATAATATCATGAAAAAACCAATATTTAATCAATACATAAAACAAAAATACACATGTAAATTCTAGTTCTTAATTCTTAATGAAAAATATTTGTTTAAATAGACACTATGATCCAACAAAATTCCTATAAATTTTGAGTACTGATATGAATGAGACCGAATGGGGCCGTAAATATCCTTCAACCAATTCCACCTTATTTTAAAATATGAATTAATTTTATTCATATTCACATCTAACAAAATAACTTAACTTATCTTAATAGACATTTAGGAACAAGAGAAATCTAAATATTTGATGATTTTTGGATTGGAATCCGATAATTTTTTTTAATAAATTCAAATTTTGTTTTGTTCAAATCGTACTTCTGAATGAATAAATGGATTCAACAACCTCAAATACCCCAAGGCATTCAGATTATACAAGTTGAAACACAATTCTTTGAGATTTTAAAAATTTCTTCAAATTTTTTATTGGATTTCGTCAATATCATGTCAAAAATTGGTTTCGAGAAATGGAAAAATCACCAAACATTTAAACTACATGTTTAGGAACATATGTATTTGCAATATTTTTTGACACATATATCACTAAAGTACCATTTAGATTTACTTAGTCATTATTCATTACTTTTAACACAAATATGAAAAAATTAAAAAAAATCAACTTTATACAATAATTAATATCACTAAAAAATACAAATACTCCAACATATATAATCTTAATATCAAATGGAGTAGTTTATTTATTTTAGATTTTGGATTTTAGCTTTGGTGAGAGAATCCATCAGATATGACACCTAAATTAAGCAATTTTCATAGCTAATACATGTGATTCTAAGATTTTTTAAAGATTTCCAACCAAACTCCAAACAAATTAAGATTTTTTTAAAATTTCCAACCAAACTCCAAATAAAATATACTCATAAAAAAATTGAAAAAATAAAATATTTAGATTACACTATATAAAATATGTATAAATAAAAATCATTATAACAAATACTCCAACAAATATGGTCCCAAAGAATTGACTTCTAGCCAAAGTTTTGAATCATGACAAATACTCCAATAAATATGTACAAATAAACTTGATTGTAACAAATATGGTCCCAAAGAATACGGACTTACAAAAAAGTTTTGAATCTATGATAAGGAAGGAGGAGATGGTCCAAGAAAGGGACTTACAAAAAGTTTTGAATCTAACAAGGGAGGAGATGGAGATGGTCCAAGAAAGGGTATTAAATGTATATTTTGAATAAAAAATACTTAATATTATAAAAATAAATAAATATATTCAACTTTAAATTAAATTCATCATAATAAATATGGTCCCAAGAATTGAGACTTAGCCAAAGTTTGGACTATTTGAGTGAAGAGATGGTCCAAGGGAGGGTATTAAATGTACATTTTGAATAAAGAATAGTTAATACCTATTCGAAAGTGTGTTCTTAGTGTTATATTACTTATGAAACAAATATGGACCCAAAGAATTAGGACTTAGCCTAAGTTATGAATCTATGATAGTGCGGACCTCAAATTCCACAAAACCTTTCCTTCAAAATATTATCACCCTTGGAAAAAAAATAGATGAATAAGACTTCGAAACAACTTAAAATTTTAGTTATCTTTAATACTATTGTTGTGGAGTACCAAATCTACATAGAATTGTCTTATTGATACCGAACATAACACTGACTAAACAGAATTGGCAAGCAATAAGTATCCATTGGTTTGCTTATGCAACTCTTTTATGTTGGTTGGAAACAGTGGAGTGCAACTCTTTTAACTCTTTTATGTTGATTGGAGACCCCTGGGGTTTATGACAATTGTGGTTGTAAGTGTCAAAGAAATCATTTTAACTTTTTCTCCCAAACCTTTTTTATGTTTGCTCTCATTAATGGTAAGATTAGGGGATAGATAAGTATTTTCTAGCAATGCATTTATTATTATTGTCGAATAATATCTAGTTTAGACACCTGTTCTATCTCACCCCACAGTTGAATGACTGTTAAATTTCAGTCCACCTAATTCCATTCATTACTATTACTTCCATATGCTCCACAGCTCACAGCCATATAAACAATTATATCTGATTTACAACTCATAGCATCAACAATAAATGCACTGTTGTTAGATAATTAGAGAAATGATTATTGATAACCAAAGCAATTACTTTTACTAAAAGTAGACATAGAAGAAAGAGCTCGACAAGAAAACTATTTAACTCCTACAACAAACTCGGCTATCTCCAACCAACATAAAAGAAAAAGCTCGACAAGAAAACTGTTTTAACTCCTACAACAAACTTGATTGTCTCCAACCAACAAAGCGTTAAACGTATTCAACGACCATCACCTAGAAAATAAAAATAAAGTCTTTTGAGGTTTTTAATGTTGGTGGGTGAAGAAACTGATAATGTTAGGCTTCACTGGCTATGGTCGAGTCGCAATAAATTAACATAATAAAAACGAAGATAAAACACACAGCTGAAATTGCATTAAGAAAAATAATTACGACATGATTCGGTGGTTGATGCACAGAGTTGTGTATGAATTTTAGTGCTGTCCTTTATAAAAGAACATTAGTCGTCGATTGTCATGCTTGAAAGTAATGTGCTCAGCATATAAATTAAAGTTAAAGACTGAAAAGCACAACTGCAATCAGCATAAATCTCTTGGAGTATGACTGTGAACTCCACAAAGGGTTTGACCCTGGTCAAAGTTTAAATTCATGTAAATCATATAATCAACTTTGTATTTGAACTAGCTATTCATTAACGAGTATTTATACCCAAATATGAAGTCGATACCATTAAGGGGTTTGCAAATATTTTTATGGTCAACTTTTGTCGTCAAGCTTTAAGTAAGCCAAATGTTTTGAATATAAATTTTACAGTCAATATAAGTGTTATTTGAAGTTGCAGTGGTGGCATGATCGATATTGACCAAGGTAAAATATACATATTGATGAAATAAGCAAATTAACCCTCCCTAAATATTAATAAAGTGGTTGGCATGATCGATATTGACCAAGGTAAAATATACATATGGATGAAATAAGCAAATTAACCCTCCCTAAATATTAATAAAGTGCTATAGCTACAGTAGCAAAACCCTCATACACATTACAAGTAAATTACTCAATGGTAGCCCAAAATTGTTGAAAAAGAGCAAAGAATGAAATTACAAATAAAACACATAGATATTTACAAACGGAACTTGTAGTCTAGCACTGTATTGACAAATTTTTTATAGCCATAAAAAATTACATTGATTAAAGATGCAATGTCCCCAAATCAACCGTGGACCACAATTGCTTAAGTCACCTAGAATGGTTCATGATTATGCACCTAGGTGGTGATTTAGGTTGATAATTTGTTGATCCTAAGATCCAAAAGGGGAAATAATGCCACCATAACGTATGTGGTCTAGGACAATTGCATTAAAAGGATGAGGAATCCATGACTATTCTGCTACTTTGCCAACCCCTAAAGTTCTAGCCAAATCCTAACAAGTGAAGGGGTCAATTTTGATGTATTAATTACCCAATTGTTTAATATCTTGACCTAGGATTAGAAGGCTATTTTAAATTGTGAATATTTTTGTAAATAAGTGGATGTGCTAGGTGGCAAAGGAGGGCGCATGATGTCTAGTGGACCCAATGCATTGTCATCCAAATGGAAACTAGAAGAAAATCAAGAAAAATCCATAAAGCCACTTAAAAGATGGAAGGCAACGCAAAAGCACACAACTCTAAAAAGCAAAAAGCATGCAGAAAGGCCGTAAAGTACATAAAAGTAGATAGAAGCATAAAAGCGGGAAAAAGCATAGGAAAAGCAGGAAAAGCAGAGAAAATCTAGGAAAAGCAAGATGTTGCCAAAAGTAGAAAATCAGTCTAAAGCAGAAAGGAAACAAAGCTAGCAAAAAGAAAAGTAAAAGATGAAAATGCTAAAAGCAGTCAAGGAGGGAGCATGGATAATGAGGATGTCCACATTCAATGTATCTGGAACTCAATTCATCCTATAAAAGAAGGTGGTGCACCCCCTCTCACATCTTTTGGTCACTTTCATAATTGTCTTGAGAGTTGTGCATCTCAAAGGCTTGGTAGATGCGCCCCTAGCTAGCTGTGGGTGATGTGCCCCATATAAATCCTTGTTCTATCCATTTTCACAATGTCAATGCATCCATTCGAGTTTGAATTGCATATCCAATTGAGTGGTTGGTGTTCTTGTTGTGCGGTTCAATCCTTTCCTTAAGTGGAAACAATGTTGAAAGTCCTAAATAGAGGTTCTAGTTTCGACATTTATGAGAATTTTTGGGTTTTTATACCTACTTCATTGCATCTGCAGGGTCATTTACAGTAATAAAAACCTTTTTTCTCATCGAAAAAGGTGTCTGGATGACCAAGATACAACCATTTTAACCAGAGCAAAGGTTTCAGTGTTGAGGAGCACACCTTTGCAACTTGATCTTTGTATTTATGGATTTTCGAGCTGTGTAAGAGACCCTTACTGTTCATGCATCTCTAGTGGGATATATTATGATGTTCTCTTTCCCATGATTCTGATCTAGTTGTGAAATTCCTTCCTTTGACTCTCATATTTAACATTCTTGCTTCTATATTGTAAAATCCTAAGAATTATGGACTTCCTATTGATTTCGCTTCAATAGGTCATTAATTGCTTCTCTACAACTCTGATCTGAGCTTGATGTTGTTCAATTAAATGTATCTTAACTCGTGTATCAATCGTGAGAAGTATTTCGTGAACTTCTGTAGTTGCTTGTAACTTGCAGTTTCAAGGCTTGCATTTTATGCATATGAAATTGACTAGTTTTACTGAAATTGTTATAAAATGTCATCTATGAGCTCAATGGTCATTATGTAAGTTTTTGCAGGTCCAAATAATCTGACATAGCCACCCATGCCTTTAATTATGAAATTCATGACCTCGTAGAGGTGTTTGGAAAAGTCTGGATGATAACTAGTCAGGCAGTCCTAGGTAGCGCTCTTGCTTGTTTAACCTCCAAAATATGTTAGATTGCTACCAAAAATTTGTATTAATATTGTAGCAGGTTTGGGATAAACCATTTATTCTACCCCATGTTTGATTACTTTCAGTGAGCACAAGAAGCCTTGTGTTTCCACATAAGTCCTCAGGGAATGTGCCTTGATAGCCTTGGATCTGCCAAGGAAATTTTTCTAGGCGTGAAGCACCCATAAATGTGTCATTGTCAAAGTATTGTCATGTTTGTCATCTTAATTGCAGCCCTAGCAGATTCTAAACTCCATCTTGGGAAGTACATTTGGGAGGTCTAATTGTGCTTAATACTAGTTTTGTCAATTCTAGTAAAATTCTAGCTACTAGTTTTGAATTTTTTTCACTTGGTCTTTGTAATTGAGTTGATATCTCGATAAATATGATTCAGGGATCAAGGAAATTACTAGATGGTCGGAAAATCCACACAAAATTGTTGAAAAAAGAGAAAACAATGAAATTACAAATACAACACATAGATGTTTACAAACATAACTTGTAGTCTAGTAGTATATTGACAAATTCTTATATCCATAACAGATTACATTGAGTAAAGACGATGATATGGTTGGAAAATAAGGATAACAAATTAGTGGCGGCTTGCACAATTGGGTTCACAATTGTTTGATGGGAGCATTGGTGTAATGAACCGGAGAGCACTTGTACCGAAGGAGTTCGACCACCAACACATAGTGTTATCAACCCTAGTGATGAAACAAGTTACATATGGAAGCAACGTTAGCTTTTACGTAATTCACCATAACTTTGCTACAATATGCGTACTTTATCAACAAGGGTGTAGGTAGACCATAATCAACATAGGGGACTCATTAAATATAACAATGTCCAAAATATAAGGTATGGACAATTGAGTCCTTGTTGATGAGTACTAAGAATCCCTAATCTATCTCCTTCTGCATTTATATTAGGATATTTTGCTTCATTGAAATAAATACTATCAGAGTAAATCTATCTAAACCTTTAAAATCTATCTAAACCTTTAAAAAATGATGTTATAATTAGTTTAAAAAAATAAAATTGATATATTTATATACACAATCTAATTTGACCTAAATTGATTTTTAAAAACTTAAAATACAAATAATGCCTTTTAATAAGAAGATATCAAACACATAAACAACGTCATTTCGAGGCTTATAAATTAGTAAAATTTTAAACAAAATATCATTCTAGTGTTATCTTTAACCAGATTTATACACATATGCATGAACCCCATATATATATATATATATATATAACCTAATTTGACCTAGTTTAATTTTGGAAAACTGAGAAGACAAACAATGCTCTTGAATAGATATCAAACACACGTCATTTCAAGCGTTATAAGTTATTGTATTTTTAACGGTCGACGAATGCCTATAATTCCCAAAGGCACTTTAAAAGTGAAATACAACGAAAAGTTTGTAACAGATATGAAATACAACGAAAGGTTTGTCAACACATAATTCACGGTAAAGCGATGGGGTTGGTGGACTTTGACATTGATATATTGTCCTCGGAATTTTGGTGGCGTAAAGGGAGGTTGATATTTTGATGCATTTAATGTATTCGGGATGCATTTTAACATTACCAATATATTATCATGCAAGGTCAACATACTCACAAGATTCAGTAGTGTGATGATCATGCAACGAAAAAGATATTGGCGAGTTTGAGTATTGTGACGAAATTCTGTATTTGACATCAGAAAATCAATTATATTATGGTTGATATTTTTTTCTGATCAACTCTTTACAGAAAGAACTGTAATCAGAAACCATAGTTTGGAGATTTCATATTTTGTCCAGAAGAATGGAAATAAAATACGATGAGGCTGATCTAAGCTCACACTCATATAAGGTAGAAATTATGAATTTTATCAGCCTTTAAAAACTCGGTTTGACTTTGTTTATAAAAGTAAAGGACAAAGAGGATAATACCAAGAACAATATTGTGATTAATCAGAATGAAAGTGTTTGTTTCTTATTTTTGTACAATGATAAATGTGTGACTTATGAATAGTGTAAACAGCGTTTAATTTTCAATACAGTTTTCTTTTTTATATTTTTACTATTTTATTATTCTTCTGAAAAATATATTATATATTTAATTAGTATTAAAATTTTGAATTATGAAAATAATTGTGGTAGTTAATTTTTTTAATTAAGATATTTTTAAACAAAGTTTTTTTTTCTATTTTTTTAATACAAAAAAGATAACAAATTCTTTCACTTTAGAGTTTTAGGAAACTGTTTGAAACTCTAAATTTGAATATGCCCCATGCTATACATTTTTAAGGGTATTTTTAAAGTATCTAAGTTTTCTTCTATACTCTGATTCTTTATCATATTACAATTTCTCATTAAGCTTTTAAATTAGATGCATTAATATTTTTATTAGTATAAAATTATGTACATTGATATCTTCTATATAATTTACATCATAACATTATGCACAATTACCTCTTCTATTTTCTAATTATTAAATTTTAAATTTAGATAGATTAGTATTTCTATTAACATAAATATTATGTACACTGATATTCTCCTTTATAGTTTACATCATATCAATACTATGCACAATTACCTCATCTATTTTCCAATTATGTAGTCAAAGACTTAGCAAGATCAGGCCAACCAATCTTGAGTAGTAGGTGTCTTTGTCTATACTCTGAAATAATTTAGGAAACTTCTTGTCTTATCATGTTAGTTTTCTTACAAGATATGTTAGGTATCTAGTAAAATAAAAAAAAATCTTAAAGTTCAAAATAAAATGGTATAGGTATGTTAGATATTTAGTAAAATAAAAAAATTATAATATTAGCAAAATTTAAAGTTCAAAATAAAACAATGTATATTTGAATTAATTAAAACATAAAAAAATAATGTAACTTGGATAATTTTTTCCAATTTACACTTTTTTTTTAATTGTTATGGCATTCATTTTTTGTGATTTTATTTAATATATTTTTATCATCACCATAGATCCACCTTAGCTTGGGATCGATTGTGCACCCATAGGGATCAATCTATCTAACTGCAAAATTTATTCACAATTAAGATGAATCCATGATGGAAACTATATTGTCAATGGAGGAAGACCACCTTGTATGAGGAGGATATATAAGATGTATTACACTTAATTTTAAGAATATAATTTATAAAAACATTTTAATTTGTTTCATATTTTTTCATAATTTTTTAGAGATGTTATACACCTAATTTTAAGAAGTTTAATTTGTTTCATATTTTTCTATGATTTTTTTCAGAGATGTTATAACCATAAAATGCACAGGAATAAGAGAGTGTTAAAAAATAGTTTTTCCTTGCTTATTTATAATGGTTTACAAGTTTTATTTTTCATTAATACTTTTTTAATAAATCATAGTTATTTATATTTTTCATTATGATTTAGAGATATTTAATACTAATTAAAAATTTTAATAAAAGAGTTTTGAAAAAACTTATATAATATTGGTAGTTATAAGTTATTAACGTATTGATATAATTTTATATTAACAATTAATTCATTCATGTTAATTTATATTTTATTTTTATTATATGTGAAAAGTAAAATTTAGTAGTATTTACTAATTTAAAATTAATTATTACTTAATATTAAAATTTTGTTAATTTAAAATTTGATTTTTAAATGAAGTTTTAAATATTTATTATTTAAATATGATCATTGCATAACCTGACTCGGTTTAGCTATTAAAAACATGTATTTATTTCTTTTTATAAAAATATAGATTCAAATCCTTAGAGATCTAGAGTATGTACACCTTTCACAAATAAGAAAATCACATACACCAAATTAATGTATAACTTGATTATACTAAAATCCAAAAAAACATCTTCCAAATTATTTGAAAATTTTAAGGTTTTAAGTTGACTTAATAAAAATTCTTGAGTCATGAAAGAAGGAACTATATCCTTGAAACGTTGACATATAAAATTATGTTAAAATTCCTATTTAGATTTACTATTTGCTAGAATTGAAGCTATTCATATGAGTACATCTTTAAAACCAAAACCGGTTAAAAATTTTGCTAGAAATTATTATTTTGGCAATTTGTAAACTAAACTAATTGCCCAATTCTAAAACTACAGAGATATGAGCACTCCAAACTACCATTTTGGCAAGAATTGCTCTGCCTGATTGAAGCTAATTGGGAGCCTTTTAGTTAGCCCTTAGACTTCTTATATATAATACTTTTAATCAAATATATAAATCAAATTAGCATAAATGTACATTAAAAAGCATTCATTTTTATAAGAAAGTAATAAATTAAATATTATTTATATTTTATAGTTATTAAATAATTAAAATTTGGTTTTTAAAATTTACTTTTTCATTAAGAAGAATCATATCTATAGGGAATATTTGAGGAATTCAAATTGCTCCAAATTTCCATACCAAAAATGTTTGTACAACTTAATTATGCCACTAAACTTTAAAACACATAAACCAAAACAATTAGAGTGCATTCCCACCCACAGTCATAAACGAGTTTAGCAGGGTATAATGTCAACCACATGGATTGGCTGCAGTCACTTAATTTCCTGACATTGTTTGGAACTTGGTTTTTGCGGTCAGCTGTAACCTCGACCACATGGATTGAGTGCAGTCCCCTAAGTTCGTAACATTGTTTGGAACTTGGTTTTCGAGGTCAGGATCCATTTAAGAAGCATGTAATGTCGACCACATGGATTGAATGCAGTCCCCTAATTTCGTAATATTGTTTGAAACTTGGTTTTTGCGGTCAGGATCCATTTAAGACTGGGTCCTGTGGGAGCTTGGGTTTTTGTGCGCAAGTGGCACTACTAAAGCTTTTATTGTCTGATAAAAGTAGGTATTTTGCATTTTCAGAGTCCCCTTTTATTGGAGTTCTGTAAAGTTTTATATATAGTAAGCATTTGCTTTGATTTTGTAAGAAAACGATCTGGTTGGTAATCCTGGAGTACCAAGTACCAACCATTTAACCTGTCGACTAATCTACATGATATTTTAATTTAAAATGAATACAAGACAATGTATCTGTTATATATGGCAGGTTCATGCATCTACAATACTCGTTCATGTGAAAGAGTACTTTTTCTTCAAATCCTTCCATTGAATTCATTTAATTAAATGATAGATAGATCCCTGACAAGTATTAAGTTTGTCTTAATGGTTTACGAAGTTGATGAAACATTATTGATGGCTATTTTACGTAGAGAAGATCTTAAAATGAAAACAAACGATTCAGGTGGCTTTTGGGTTCGTTGTATTTGGAGGGAGTACAACCCAACCAGAAAAGATTCGACATTTCTGCCTATACTTTGTTGGCTTGTGATCCACTCGTAGTAGGAAGGGAGTCGATCACAACTGGCACATGTAACATTTGTGTTTAAGCTCTAATGGACGCCATAGGTTTTGTGGATTCTCAATATTATTCAACGAATTTCAAATATGGTATAATGTGATGGAAATTTCCCAAGCTATCATACTAGATTACCACCACTTTAAGTCTCTTTATCAACCTTATAAGATGCATTTCAAAGTATAAGTTTATAAGACGAATCTGAAAGCATAAGAATACTCTCTAAATTAAAATTCCATTGTCATATTAATGTTAAAGATACTATTTTTTTCTGTAAAGCTGCACACTATATTAAACTAGAACGAGAAAAAAATTACATAGCATGTAGGCATTTGAGGCGATGTGAGACGATGTAACCACCATCCTAACTTATTAAAGATATTACACTTATTTTTATGAGCCATATAAAAACACTGCCCTTTAGAGAGAGGCTCGGCCAGAGCAGTCTTAGCATAGTTAGAGCTGAAGACATTTAACTTGTACAAAAAAACAACATAACAATCTATAACAAAAAAGATGGAAATAACAAAGGGAATGAGAGGGCTTCAAGTTAGACATCCAGACTGACATGAGGGGTTTCCTCGAGAATGGGGCAGACGCCTTGGAAAGAATTATCGGGCAACTTGACAGGCAACGACGCGATTTTATGGACATCCTGGAGGTCAGGCTTTGCGGGGTTGCAGAGTTTCTTGCTTGGAGGATACCCAATGGTGGATCGAACTTGGAACGGTGCTGGAGGTGTCGGGAACGAAGCAGGAGCAGGAGGAGCCAAGGGTACATCAAAAGAAACACCTTTGTCATCGTGCTCGAAGCACTGCCACCGCCGACGTTTGCTTTGTCCAGACCACAATGTCCAAAAATGAGGTGGCTCCATGAGATGGAGGTGCCTAGGAATGCTAAATAGTCGTCCACATCGATGAGATTGGCTCTGGCAGCAAGCACCGAATATTTCACAGAACTCCAGCTGAAAATCATGTCCTCCATGAGTTTGCCCATCATGTTCTTCATGAGCCACTAGTGATTAATCTTACCACCTCCTTTACCCGAGGCGAGGTAATCCGAGACCAATTGAGCTTCGGAGTCGTCAATGAGGGTCCGAACAGTGATGGAGATACCCAGGTCATAACCCTCCTCCATGACATGCACAGTGGGCCTCTAGCTTTTGCATGTGCCACCACTTCCCCGCTGAGGAGAACCGCGCGGCAAGGACATAGTTGATGGCACAGCGTGGAGCATAATTGCAATAAGTAGACTTCGACGGTGGCAGGAGTTCCATAAAGGAGGACTTCTATAAGCCTGGCTGAACCAACACAAATGAAGACAGAACTGAAGAGAGGTGAGGATAATAGCTTCAACATTTTCCACTGACGCATTTAAGGGGAGATAATCCAAGCTCGCACGTGCCATATCTGCGAAGAGAGAGCCAAAGTAAATGGTCACAGTACCAGAAGTGTTAATGCATACAGAGAGAGGTGCCACATTGTGGGCTCCCATATCGAAGCTCCTCCTTTGCATGTGCTCCAGTTGGTCCCAATATCACCCGCATGCGGGCAATGTTAACGATACTATTAGTATTATCACAATGTATTTTTCATGATCTACACCTTTCAAATACTATATCATATGATAATGATAATAGTAAAATCGATGTCATATCAACCTCCCCTCTCCGTATCACTACATTAACTCCACAAATACGCCGCATTCCACAAATACGCCGCATTCCATTGAACATTCATAAATGAGCACAGGAGCATCTATTGTCACAGTCCAAACACTTGGATTCACTGCATAGAGCAGTCGCGACTCCCGACTCCCTTGTTAATGCGCTCGCAATTTGATTTGAGTTTTCGTGGTCAGGGATCCATTTAACACTGGGAGCTTGGGTTTTCGTGGTCAGGGATCCATTTAATACTTTACACTACTGAAGCTTTTAATGTACGATAAAAGTTGGTGCTCTGTATTTATCAGACTCATCTTTTATTGGCGACTTCTTTATAGAAGTTATAAATAGTAGGCATTTGCCTTGGTTTTGTAAATTATGTGTCAACCGTTGTACTGCCTATCGTGTGGACCAACCATTGAACCTATCGACGAATCTACTTTGAAGATGACATGATATTTTATTTAAAATGAATACAAGACAAATGGATCTTTTGTAATTGGTAGGTTCATGCATGTATAAAGCTCGTACCACGTGAAAATAATAGTTTTTACAAATCCTGGCATTGAATTCAATGAGAAATTTATGCCCAACAAGTGTTTTGTTAGTTGTAATGATAAAGAAAGCAAATCGTTGAAACATGAGACGATCTCAACATTTAATGATAAGAAATGTAATTAGGTTCAGTTCGTTCTATCATGGTAGTTGGGCGGGAGTCCATCACAATCAGCAAAAGTTTCATTTTTCAGCCTGTGCTTTGTTGGCTTGTGGTGGTTGGGAGGAACTCCATCACAGGTAGAACATGTTTCTATGTAATCTGTACCAAATTTGAAGGACTGATGATGATCTTGCTAGTTTCTCTATTGGAGGCCATTTTTCTCCCTATGCTTGGCTCCAGGTGGGCTTGTGATCTACTAGTACCAGGTGGGCTTGTGAGCCACTTGTGGTCGGGAGGTAATCCATTTTTAACAACACACATGTTTCAGTCTAAGTTGTAGCAAATTTGAATGGCTGCTATGACGGTCCTGCTAATTGCTCTAGATTGGACCACTTAAGTTTTGTAAATTCTCAAAACGAATTTTAAACATGTTACAATGTTATTGGGAGTTTCCAAGCATATATTTTTATATCTCTTTATCAACCTTTATGGATTATTGAAGTTTATGCTATATACATGATTGTTAAACGCTCTCATTGTTTCTCCCCTCGAGATGATTTTTTTATTATGTTCAATATTAATATCATAGTAGCATAATTGAGTATGAATACCATACAATAATACTGATAAAAGGAAGTAGACTACTTATATATATTGCTTTTAATTAAATATTCACAAATATACTATCAATTTACATAGATATTTATATATAAAATCAAACATATATTTGAAAAACAAAAATATAAAATCTCAACAATATGAGAATGGTCAAAGTGAGAGATGACAAGTGGTTATTAATAATTATTTTAATTAAAAAATATGAAATTGAATGATATTTCTGTTTTTTAGTGTTTAAATAATTAAAGTTTTTCTTTAAATTGGTTTTTAAAATTTAATTGTCCATTAAAAATAGAATCAATATTAGTATTACACTACATCAAATGTTTAAAAAACTCAATTTTATTTCAAATTTCTGTACACAAACTACCAATACTACCGAATTATGCTACTATGCTTGATATATACGAGTTGAGCACTTTATTTCTTGACCTTGTACAAGTTTCAAACAAATTACATCATACCAATAATCATAATCATGTTCAAATGGAAATGTCAATGTAAATATTCATTTCAATTTTAACATGCATTTTTTAAAATTTGATTACACTTTTAATATGTGCTTTTTAACATTATAACTACTTTTAATCATTTTAATACTTATATTGTGTCTAAAAATTTGTCAAAATACTAACAGTTAGCAAAATCAACTCGTACTATTGTCAAATAGTACACTATGATTTCAACCTCAAGTAAAGATTCAACACTAATGCATTAAACTTAAACATATCTAATTGTGCTTTATCAGTAGAAATACTAAATGAGTAGGATCTTGAAATTATAGCAGCAGAAATAAATATGAAGAGCAAAAAAATTCAACACATTTGATACTTGATATTTTGCTCAAAAGACCCTGTAAAACCAACAAGAAGAAAACCAATCACAAGAGAGAGATTTTATTAAGCTTCTATTTAAGAATGAGTTTACACGATGCATACAATGAACATTAACTACATCAATACTTTTCTAGAAATTTGTGCCCACATTACACCTTGATTTTTGTGCCAAAGTCTCTCAATTTTTATGCTCAAAATATGTTGTATGTTGTATGTTGTATGGCATAGTACCTTTGTGCTATACGTACCAATACCTTGATTTGCGTGTAAACTATAAGTCCTTTCCTATATGATGCTGCACGGATTCACTATAGAATTAAATGCCTCGAACTATGCATTTCTCTTAGCCTCCGCACATGGAGGTAAAAAGGGCGCCCCGGGGGGCACCCTTAGCTGACATCAGCTGGGCTAAAAACGCCCCTTCGGGCACATGCAATTGGAAAGCGGAGGCAGAGGCGGGGGTGGGTAAATTTAAAACGTAAGCTAAAAACGCGGCTGGTTCAAAACGTAAGTTAAAAATGCTGTCCGAACTGGTTCAAAACGTAACCTGTAAGCTAAGAACGCTGTCCTAAACGGTTCAAAACGTAACCTCAGCTGTCAGTTTTGTACTGTAGCTGTCAAATTTCATCAGAAAGCATCGATGCCTGAAAGCAAGCCCAGGCTGTAGGTGGGTCTGCTAGAAATGCCCAAAAATTGAGCTCAGGGGCGCCCTCGAGCGCGCTCGAGGGCGTTTTTTCCCTCCATGTGCGGAGGCTATCTGTTGTATGCTCTAAAATATGTGCTATACTAAATGTTCTTTGATGGTTGTAGCTTCCTGGGGTGTGTTCCCCTCTCCTCAAAACTATAGCCTCTTTTATGTTCTCTTTCTCTTCTATCAATTTTCCTTTCATTCTCTCTTGGAATGTGTGTCATTTGTTTCATCAAGCTTGTTTTTTATTAGTTTATTTAGGATAACTTTCTTAACCCTTCATTTTCCATAGTAAGGATCAAATATTGGCTCACAAGATCAATGGATGATGTGATTTCTTCCCTCATTGAGATGACTTAAGTCATTCAAATATTATAAAGTCACCTCACTTTACTCCAAAATAACAAAAGATCCCAACTTACTTGATAAGATCATTTTATAAAGTAGCTTTATAAATTCACTTAAGTGAGACATTTGCTCGGAATTTTGCATCCTAGGCACAATAAATGCAGAAGTACCTTTGAGCTACAAAAAGATAACATTCCCTCTTAGCGAGAGGTATTTTTGGAACCTCCACTTGCATCTGTCTCTAACCCCATCATTCCATTCATTGTTGAAGTTGCTTCCTTTGAACCCAAAGGATTCTCTTCCACCTGCACTCGATCCTTTGTTGAAGACATGTGCCAGTCATCTTTAACATGAGAGTTCACCTCACCCTTGTGCTCATCCTCCATTGTTATCTAGTACCAGCTTGGTTTCATGACTGAACTAGATGAAGTCTCATGCCCGACTATCTCAGTCATCATTGATGAACCTAAGATCCACTCAGACTTATCAGATTCTATAGGTTGTCACAACAACTTGTACATCCAAGCATATCAAATGCCAAGCACTTATGTTGCATCTAGGCTCTCTCCCTTTGGATAGATAATTACTTGTCCATTACAAACCATGACCACATATCCATCATCCTCCAGAGATGACAATGAGAGTATGTTTTCCTTCAGCTATGGTATTAGGTACACTCTGGCCAGCTACATATATCTTCCAGACTCGAGTTGAAATCTAATACATCCACCCCCCATCACTGCATGCATGGTGTTCACCCCACTATCCACATAGCAGTCTGGATCGAAATCTGTAATATTAAGGAACATAGGTCTTGTCCCTATCATGTGGTTTTATGGCTCACCATCCACAAACCATGCACGAGTGTCCTCACGCTTTGCCACACTTCTACTCGAAAAAAATATGATTAATGAGAACTCCTTCTCAGACTTCTTAGAATACTCTTCTATCTCAGTTGATTCTATAGTTGTTGCCTCTACCTCTTTCTGCTTTCCTTTATTCTTCTTTGGAAACTCCAGTACTTAGTGGCCAAAGTTTTGACATGCAAAGCATTTAACTTTGCTCATGTCTTTCATGGAAGTGGATCCTCCACTCCCCTTCTTCCTATTTTTTCTCTTCGTAGAAAGAGCCACATTCTCTTTGTCAACACGACCCTCCGCCTTCTCTTGATCTCTAGTCTAGACTTCTCTGACATCTCCTTCTATGTAAAAGCATACCATAGTCTCTCCGAAGATGGAAAGTTATCTCTTCCCACCACACATTTCGTGAACACATCCCACTCTTTGGTTAATCCTTTAGGGCTATATGCACAAACTTTGAGCCTGCAATAATCTAACCAAAAGCACTCAACTTATCCTTCACCCACTTGATACTAGTGAGATAAGAGGCCACATTATCTCTCTTGCTGTGAAGCTTTTCCTTCGACGTCATCTTCATGTTCTCATTCTTTTTCTCATATAATCTCTCTAGTGTATCCCACATTTCCTTGGATGTCTTCTTCTCAGCCAGATGTGGAATTGGGTGGTCCCTCACTTCATCTAGGATAATCCTTTGTGTCCTTCCTTTCTTCACCTCATTGACGTCCAAATCAATTAGATTTGTTGAAGGTAGTACCATTGTGGTACTAATGAACAACCGCAACTTGTTCTCTCTCAAAAAAACCACAATCCTTGTCTTCCACCGGAGGTAGTTGGAGATCCCCACCAATCAATTCTCATACTTGATATTGGAAGTCAGGGAAAATTTTAAGAACCCTCCCTAAATTTCTATTTATAATAAATGGGCTAATCTCCATGATATATAGGAAAATATGAAGGTTATTTTATAAATTATATATATATATTTGTGAATCTCTCATTGAATTATATAATCTTGTAAAATATTTCACTAAATTATAAACCCTTGTAAAATCTTGGTGAATCTTTCACTAAATTATAAAACCTTATAAAGGCTTGGCGAATCTTTTACTAAATTATAAAATCTTGTGAAGTTTTGGTGATTTTTTTGATAAGGTATAAAACCATATATAGTAATAGGAAAACATATACAAAAAATAATAAATAAGAGACAAATATTAATAAATCATCACCTAACAAGCTCATTTTTTGTGGTAGTTTGGTACCTCACTCTAACTATCACCGTATATAGAAATTCCCCATACTCTAGGAATATTCTTGGAAAACAACAACAAATTTTTTCATCACCGTTGTAAATAGAATCAATGTTAATACAATGGCCCATGAGTGTAACTCCGACTTCAATTTCCATGATTGATAGAAGGAGAAAGAGCCACTAACAACTGCCATTTATCGAAATCCAGGGAAATTGCGAGGTGAGTGGGAGATGCCTAGCAATTTTTATGGGCAAACAAAGGTTAAAATCAATTTTTAGAGGGGCTAAAGTGTTTTATCTCTGCTCCCCTTTTTAAATTCTATGGGAATAACATCATATTCATTAAAAATAAATAATTAAAATGTGGGCTAATCATACCTGATGGATGTTTAATAAAAAATTATTCCTTTAAAAATATAAAACCCCTAAATTTAGCCTAAGAGTAAAGATGAGCCCCTAAAATTTTCCATGTTGAAAGTCATCCTTTCCCCTCTTCTTCTAAGCTAAAGTCCTTTTCTTCAAATCAATTGAAACCCAACTGCAAAAATATGAATCAAGCTATACCCTTCAAAAAAACACTTGCTCAACAGTTGTACACACACTGTCCATTGAACCTCAAAGTCCCAGCTCTGATACAATGTTTAAAAATATGTCAAAACACTAACAATTCAGATAGCAAACTTAGCTAGTAGTATTGTCAAATATTTATCCCACAATCTGATTTAAACCTCTAGTAAAGCTTCAATAATAATGCATTAAACTCAAACACATCCAACTGTACTTTATGAGCATAAATACTAAATGACTAAGATATGGAAATTATAGTAGCAGAAATAAATATGAATAATAGCCAAATTCAACACATTTGGCATTCAATATTTTGGTCAAAATACCCTTGAAAAACCTACAAGGGAAACAAGTCACACGAGAGATATTTTATTAAGCTTCTCAGGAAAAATGAGTTTACAAAAAACATACAGCCAACATTAATTACAATAGTACTTATCTAGAAATTTGTAATACCCCACATGTGAAGGCCTAGACATATATGTAATTGTAATTATTTATCATTTTGGCACTAGGTGTTGGGATTATGGTGCTTAAAGCACCTAGACATTATCTTTGTAAATTGAATTAATAAAATAGATTGTCTCAACAGGGACCACCAATTAGAATGGGAGGCCATGTTTCCACAATGTGAGGGGGAATGTGGACATTCCTAGCACATTAGGACTCATTGTTGGATTGTGTTTTTTCCTTGATTACTTTAAGAGTTGTTGGTCACTCTAACCTAAGTGTTGCGACCATATTCATGAGTATGGTGGGCCCTACTTGCACTTATGCGCCCTCCTTGGTGTTATGTAACTCCCCGGACCTTATCCTATTTTGTCATGAGTATCCTGGAGCTGATTTGGCCTCTTAAAGAGCAAGGCACCCTCTTCCTATTTTCTAGGGATTTGTGAGCTACATTTTGGCCTCCATATCCTCAAGTGCAGACCCACTCCTCTTTTCATGGGATTCCTCCCTATTTTTGTGCTTCTGGGAATTTATGACTTCTATTATGACTCCTATATCCTCTCCCATGACAAAGTGTGCCCTCCTTTGCCTCCACACTTGGATTTTGTAACTCTGACCTCCTTATGAAACCTTTTGATTCCAGGAAGGAATCTTTTGCTTGTGTAACTCCTCTTACTCTCACTAATTCGAGTTCCTCTTCATGAATGAAGTGTCCCCACAAGAATTAAAGTTGGGTAGGGTGGTTTGGAGTCACCCTTCTTGAAGTTCAATTCACTTCGGTAGAATTCAAGTTAGCTTCTTGTGGTTGAGTTCACCCCCGTCAGTTGACTCAAGTTGGCTTACCTTGGTTCTAGTTGACCTCCTTGGGTTCAAATTTCATCCTTTGGTCTATAAAACCATGTTTGATCTCCTTGGGAGGGGGATGGATATTAATTAATGGAATTTGGATGTAATTCCTGCCATTCATGCTGAGAGCTTGGTAGCTTGTGATCTTGTAAAGCCATGCATGCTTTGCTATTTCTATGAACTATGTGATTGAAGGAACTGTGCATCCAAGACATTGTGTTGTGTTTGATGTAATCCTAAACAACTCTGGTATAGTTCCTCAAGTCCATTGCTTGTCTCTGTCCCGATCTTGCACATAAATCCTAATGATGAATGACGATGTCCTGAGGGACCTGGGTGGTAAAGAGATTACCATTGCACCTAGTGGTGATGTGGAGGAGAAATTTTGTGGTGAGGAATTGAGTTGTGGATTCTCATATTGATATTTTTGATATACTTTTTAGTGCACCTATACTTGTGGATTCTTGGCCTCAGCTCGGGGGTGGCATGTCCAAGAGAATTTGGCTTGACAGCCTAAGGCTGGGTGGAACGTGGACCTGTTGATGCCAGTTGCACTTTGAAAAGATAAGTATCTTTTTATATGTTAAATCACATGTTTATTTTATGTAGCTACTATTACTAATGCAACCTTGATGTATATGGTTTTTGTATCAATGGTTGGATGCAAATTTGATGGTTTAACTACTTGGAAACTCACACATTCTCCTTGAGTATGAGACTTAATATTGATGGAACATTATTAGATTTTTATTTATGTGTTTATATGTTGTTATTATTGCTTCTATTGCGCCCTTGGAGGATGAGTTACACTCTGTTTATAAATATGAATTTGATTTTAACATTTAGATGCAGGTTGATCAGTTTGTCGGTTGAAATATTTTGGGAAATATTAGTAGTTTTATATATGATCATGGAGGGAGTATTCACATAATATTTTGATGCTTAATTGATTTATATTTACCTACAAATGCACCCTCTATGGTTTCTCATATACGTAAATGATTCTACATAATAAATTACTGCGTTTTGATCACTAGATAATGGGTTTTTCTACTTGAAATCTATAATGTATTGATAGTTTGTCTGTAGATCTAATTATCTGATGTTGTATGGTTGTACCTAAACATGAAAGTGCACCCTTGGTGGCTACAGAGTGTGACGCATGACTTATATTCTTTTATTACGGGCTCACAACTAATTTTACTGGGAATCAAATGCTTATCATATGATCTCGTTGTGAATCTACAAGCCAATTGTAGATCCAATTTAAACCATCAACTAGACAATCTAATTATGGTCAAATTGTTTCATAACCTCCTCAATAACACCCTCCAACTCCTTTGAACACTTATTCCACCTTTTAAGGAACCTTGGTTGTCCACATTTGGATTTGTCCACTTTTCTTAGTGCTTGATACACTAGCTCTCCCTATTTTAAGGAAATGCTTATTTTATGGGACAAACATCTCCTTATTGTCCACTTTTATTCCCTTGATGCCTCTTTGACTTATTCTGTCCTTTAGTGCTTGGATAAGCCTCACCTATGTGCCACAATTTCCATGTTCACATCTTGGACCAACTTTGCTTTTCAAATGTGGACAAACTTTGCCTTTGATTTATTTGATCAATTTTATGCATGGAAAACCTTAGTAAAATAATTCCCAAATAAATTAGGAATTTCCACTCTACCCATGGGAATCTAATGGTCCTAGTGGTGAACCATAGTGCTACCAAAATGGGGACATTACAGTCCTCCTGTCCAAAATTTTCTTGTCCTCAAGCAAGTGGAAATATGGATGATGAAACACTTGTGCACTTTTCCACCAATTTTTGCAAGCATGCTTCATAAACCATATGAAGCTCATCTCCGTCATATATGACCCTTTTGACATAATTTCATTGGTCATCCTTGCCATCAAGTTATGAATGAACCCACACTTGAAACACTCCATTGCAAATTGAGTTCCAAAACATGGATTAAATTTCACCAAATCATGTAGAATGGCCAACTTATTCTTGTAAAAATTATGACAGGATGTAATATCCCAGCCAAGAGTAGGCCATAATATCAACTCAAAAATCAGAATTTTAACTAGTAAATTTGTAACAATTTTTTATGATTGCAAGGTCATAACTCTGGGTGTTGGCACTCAAGTCAAGGATGGTGGGGATGACTTTTGATTCTAGTTTTTATATGAGAAATGTTAAGAAGAAAGGTAATACATGGAAAAACACTAAGTCCTATGCACAAAGAACTGGAGCCATTTACTTTTCAACAATCATACAAATCTAATGTCTACTAAGAGGCTTTTTGGGCCTTCTAGCATTGGCATACTAGACTGGGGAGTTATTATAAATGGAAGTAAGGGTTATATCAATAATTAAACTTAGTAAAACATATTGGAGCAGATTTCTTATGATTTTGGGAGTTTAGAGGTGGATTTGGAGACAAACTAGTCAAGGGCGCTACTAGGGATTGCTCAACCAGGAGGTTTACATATTCCTCCAAACACTGCTATATGCTTACAAAAACTTAGGGAGTTGGATGGAGTGGATTTTATATTGTATTAAAATACTCATACAACTTACAAATATGAAATCTGATGCTCAGATAAAGAATTGCAGTAACTATGGCAAAACTAGTTATTTAAAATTGCTCATTGAGCTAGTCTTGCATTCCTGATTCTCTAACTACCTTAAACAATTACTAAATTTTGTTCTGAAGCATTAGATGATTCTGATAAATGTCTATTAATAGTAACAGGTCGAAAATCAAAGTCCATAATGCATATTTGATATCTTATTACATTCAGAATTACAAAGAGCCTCCAAGGCTAGGAAACTCTTACACACAGAGAGAGAAGGAGTGTAAGAGGAAGAGAAGAAGATGTGGATCTATTCTGAATCTGATATTTGGCTGATAGAAGGTCTAACATATGAATATGAAGGGTGCACTAGTATTCCTGAGCTACACTGGGCACATTCACTGAGCTGAAACTTCACACATGTGCTCTTTAACACATGAAACCTTGGCTTTGGTGAGAATGGTTGTATCTTGGTCATCCAGACACCTTTTTCGATGAGAAAAAAAGTGTTTCCTATTGTAAATGGCCCTACAGACTCAATGGAATAGGTATCACAACCTAGAGATGATCAGAAGTGATGAAACCGAAACCCCCATTTCGGCCCTTCAACGTGTTTCTGCCGAATGTACCCTGTATGATGATAACTTCTTGTAAGATTGGGTTCTTCTTACTATTGGAGTATATGGACCTAAAAATCAACTCTCCATGTATACAAATGATGAGAGAATATTAGAGAAGAGAAGTAGAATATAAGGAATTGGGCTCATCTCCCATTGAGTGGCTAGGGCGCATCACCTTGCCTTGAGAAGCATATAATGCTCACACATAAAATCAATTTGACAAAAGATGTAAATATGAGTTGATTGGATTTTTTTATAGAATTCATGGTGACCTGCTGAGAAAGTTTACCTACTTGGTGACCTGTGAGAACCCTTCTCCATGGGACACCCATGAATGAGTATACTTGCTTTGATTTTTCCTTACAAGCTTTCTATCATTTAGAAACTGCACCCTCCTTGTCTCAAGTTGTTTCTTGCTTTGTAAAATGGGCTCCATTTTGGAAACCACACCCTCATCTTTTCTGGTTGTTTCCACTTTTCTGCTTTTGGCATGTTCTTACACGTTCTCTTCTTTTCCTATTTTACTAATTTTTTTCTTCCAGTTCTAATTTGGAAACCTTATCCTCATGAGGGCACCCTCTTGGCCCACTTGCACACATATTATCAATTCTAATTACCAAAATTAATTAAAAATAATAAAATTCATTTCTCCACTTGACTTAGGGTAAAATTTATTCTATTCATGCTTAATAAAATGAAATTATTTTACTTAGGGGTTATTTTGTCCCCTTTTACCCATGGTCACTGAATTAGCCAAAATTGGGGACATGGCAGTCCTCCCTCCCAAAATATTTCTTGTCCTCAAGCAAAATATCCCAAGAGTCCATCATGATTTTGCTACACTACTCTGATCATAATCATCTCTTTAAAAACAAACAATGCGAGGATCCGATTGCTTTTATGACACTCCCATGGATCTGAATACCATCCAACAAAATCTATCAGGAAAAAGAATGCATGAATCCCACTGCTTCAACTACAAGTTTCCAGGTAGCAGTGTCATGTGTGGAAAAATGTCCTCCCATGGAATACCAGGATCCCACTGATCATTCTGCACCTCACCAAACATTAGTAACAACAAAAATTCATCATCATAGGAAATTATAGGAAGGATGAAAACATCATACCACCACATTGGAAAATCATCCTTTCCAATGCAACTCTGAAACTTTGGCAAATTGATGAACGATATTGAGAGAAGTAAAGAGAAGATGCTCAAGTTAAAATATAATTTAGTAAAGGAGTGAGGAGAAGGGATGGAATTGAAAAGGAAACATGGCGCCCTCCTATTCGAAAAGGAAATGATAATGAATGAATGCCATATTTTGGACACAGAAAAGGAAGCATTAGCTGTACAGTTAGTGATTATGGAAGGAGAGAGGAGTGACTTTGAAGCTCGAATCACTCAGCTAGAATCAGGAGAGTCGGCTGCAAACCAACAGGTTGAAGAGCTAAAAGCTCAGATATAAGAGTTGGTTAAGGAAAAGGAATCTTTGGTAGAGCAACTGGAGTTTGCAGATAAGAGGAAGCTAGACATAACTCCGTTTTGCGATCAAGGATGCAAGATCCAAGAATGAATATACCATTCCCAAGAATTTATCATAAATGAAATATTCAAGATGAAGTTGGAAATGGCAATGCTGAATGAGATAGCTGCAGAGTCACTAGCATTGAGGAAAAGGCTATATGATGTTGCAGAAAAGGTCAAGAGCCAAATGGTCTCGAGAGAAACCAACTCTGAATACCATGACAATTTTCCTCCAAAGACAGCAGCAAAATTGAAGTAAGAAATGGAGCTTCTGGAATTTTGCAGGAAGGCTGCTAGAAATCTAAATAATGACATTCCAAACACTATTTAGAAATGTCAGGATTTTTACGAGAAAATCCAGCAAGTTCATAAAAATTGTCATCTATCTCTGCTCCCGAACATGAATGAATTTCCTTCAAAATATCTACACCTAGCAGAACTGTAGACTGGGTTGCAAGGGGAATTAGAATACATCAGAAATTTGGAAGCCCTCACTTAAGAAGACATTCACCACTTTGTAGGGAAAGCATCGATACATGCATATTTCCTGAAAGATAGCTGCAAGGCCGCAGAAGAAGGGTCGGTGCACATTGAGACTCAGTTGTCATATCGTGAAGTCTCTTTACAATTATTTGAGCCTAGCAGACTTAATGTCATAATTGAAGGGGCGAATGTGTGGGGAGAATATTCTTCTAGTTTAGCTGGGCCCACATAAATCTAAATTGTAAATATCGTTTTTGTATTTTCTAATGTAAGCACTAGAAGACAAAATTTTGGGAATTCCTAGGGTTAGGGTAAACGAAGAGTGACTAGAGGACAAATTATTTTGTAAGATAAATAGAGGAGGAGAATATAGATGTAAGGACTTTTGCTAGCATAATAGAAGCTGGACCATTTTGTAAGAGAACTATTTTTCTGCTAATAAGAAGGATTTGTTTGCTGGGGAAAGCTGCACAGAGATTTTTGCCTGGAATGTGTGGAATACTTAATGTGGAACCATTTCTTCTTGCATTCATAACCCATAATGTGAGATCGTTCTAAATTTCTTGAACTAATTCATTGGTGATGAATGATTTTACTTTCTATGCAAAGGTTTATGTGTAAATGAGTAATAATTGTTTTAATTATATCAGAGCTATCTTTGGTATTCTTTCTGTGGTAAATGTGAATGTTGTGTTGAAACAACTATTTGTTAGACTTGTATTTACATTTCCAATATATTACTCTTAATTCTTAATTCAAATTTTCTCCCTGTAGGGATAGGATAGGATAGTTAGTTTAGATTAGATAATAATTGATTTGATCTGGTAGGAGTAATAAGACGAGAGGTAAGAACCTAGGCATCACTTGCGAGGCTTATACCTGTCAATTCCATTGCATTTAATTAGGGCACTTTCATTTCATACCTTAAAGATAAAATTACATAAACGTTGAACTGAGCCACAACCGGTAAAAAACTTAAACAATCACACACATGGTAGTCAGACCATTAACCAGATAGATTCCCCACACCAAACGGTGAGCGATCTACTTGGGCTTGCTTACCAAGGAGAATCCCTACTGTTGTTGCTGCGAATTTCGAGGCATCAACATGTCCCGAGTGTATCCGTCCATGTGAAAATGAGTGTTTCCCATGTAGTATGGAGAGTGTGTCACATCCAACTCCTTTCGAAGTTTATCAATCTGCATCCTTGAATCTTGAAGAACTTCTTGGGTGCTCTCCAATTATCTACTAAGTCTTTGTGATTCATCTTCTTCCCTTTTGAGTGCATGATGGTACATTTTTCTCACCATTAGGAGATTATTTCTATGTGCAAGTAGGTCTATGTAGCTCACTTTAATCTTGGCCATGGATTCTCAAAGAGATTTGAAATATCCCACGAAATATTCTCTCTCCCAATGTTTATTGGAAGTTCCCCAACAACATATTGACACTAAGGAATTAGTATCAACAAAGTTATTCAAGGCTTCCTTGAGATTCTCTTGATCCTCCTTTAGTGATCCAATCAATTGATGTGGTTCACAAGGAAGATATTCCACAAAGGTTACTCCTTCCAATGTATGACACCTCGAATAATCTTTCTTGTGGAATAGATACACATCACATACTTCATTCTCAACATAAGTATCAACAATAGAAGTTTTTGCAAACTCACTTCCATGACATGAAGTGTAAGGTAACTCAGAGTGCTACAGTGAATAGTGATCTTTGTAAAAATAAGAAATTACATCATACCTTGGTATTTCACCATCATCCTCTCCATGTGGAAGGCTTGTGTTGGAATTCTCTTCATCTTTGGAGTCCATAGGAAGATTCACATCTGCAACTTGTGGTTCCCTCTAATTCCCTTCTTCATTGGATTGGAGCGAATGTATGTGCATGGCTTCACCTTTGTCATCTAGTGCTTCTTATTCTTTGCTATCCTCTTCTAGGGGAAACTTGATACTTCTCCATCTTGAGTGGTACTAGGATCACAATGTTTGGAAACCCTTCTTGATGAAAAACCAAATGATCTCATAATGTTTGAATATGAAAATGGATTTGAAGAAGCTTCACCTTTGGTTCCTTTTTATTCTTCCTTTCTTGAAGAAGTGCAAGAAATTGGTTCCTCCCTTGATGTTTTTTTTCTCTTCAATGATTCCACATCTAAACTCTTGGGCCTATATCCAAATACGTAATAGAAAAATTCTTCGAAAGGAGCGACCTTGTGTATCTCTTCCTTCAGAGCAAGATATTTCTGATATTGTTGGGGCAAGGTTTTACATGTTGCTTTCAACTTTGCTAATTCATCCATAAGACTAGCCTTTGTAATTTTTTCCCATCGTTCTTCATTCTACATTTGGTCACAATAGTAATAATCCTCATCTCTTTGCAATTGAAAACCCCAACATAGGGCACCTCTTCTTCTTCATACTGCTCAAAATCATCATCTTCAACAACGGGTACAAGCATCATAGCTGCAACTTTCTCTTTAGAAGACAATGGAAATTGAGATTTGTAGCTCACAAGTGCAGAGGACCATGCTTTGATACCACTATAATGTACTCAATTCAAATAGGAGCCACACTAACTCAACTTCAACAAAACTGGGGCTAGATTTTTCCTACAGACTCCAAACACCCCGAAAACTTCCCAAATTGAATATTGGGGATCTATTGCAGACTTAACATATACCACCAAGTGATTTGGAAGATGTACATAGGATCTAACTCAACATATGCACATTTTCTATGTACGCCATGCCTGGGTAGACTCCATTGGTTAAACCAAGGGCTTCAAGGTAATATTACCAAGAATTCTATGGAAATCCAATGGCTTATGGTGCAAATATGAAATTAGCAGACTATGACAAACCTCCATATAGTTATAGGAATTATTAGACTAAAAAATCATAGGTTATTTGGATTTTTGGAGAAACTAAGAGAAAGTTCATTTCACTAAACAACACAACTAGTATGTTTTCAAATCGATCCAAACAACCTTTAAACCTCACAAATTTCTAAACCAATGCTGGGGATGGGCTCTATACTATCCAACCTAGCTGCATCATTTTATAGAACTCAATTTATTTCTCTAAAACTCTATATATGACCCAAAAAGTGAAAGCTAGTAAAAACATTAACACATTGATCATAGGTATAATAAATTATTGAAAATAACAATATGAACAACATATAATGGTTCATATTTTATTCATTATAGGTCTACATATATTATATGTATGTAAGAACAAGATCTATGATTACATAGATCCAACCCACACTCCAAATGACCATCAAACACTAAATATGCTACGAGTGCACCAAAACACATTTGAAACTTCACCAAATTGGAACGAGTACTAGAAATCGGCTTGCTGTACTAGTATGAACATAGAATGGACTAAATGTACGCTCCAAAATGTCCAACTAAAATGAATAGTACAAAGTTCCAATTGGTTACAAAATTTTATGGGCTCATCTCCCTAATGGATTGCAAGGTGCACATCTCCCAAGCATGAGTAGCATGAGAAACTCTATCATAATATAAATAACCAACAAGCTAACCTTCCTTGTTGTGCCTTGCATCCCCTTTTAAGCTTAGAACCTTTCATTGTCCCTAGTACAAGGTTCCAATACAAAGGGAAAACCAAAACCACACAAGCAAAACGACCAACCAATACTAGTGGCAAATACAATGGAAAATCAAAAACCATCAACTAGACAATAATTATGGTTAAATAGTTTTATAACCACCTCAATGGAACCCTCCAACTCCTTTGAACACTTCTTCCCCCTTTTAAGGAGTCTTGGTTATCCACATTTGGATTTTGTCCACTTTTCTTAGTGATTGATCCACTAGCTCACCCTATTTTAAGGAAATGCTTATTTTATGGGATAAACATATCTTTATGGTCTAATTTTCTCCCCTTGGCACCTCATTGAATTATTCTACCCATTAATGCTTGGATAATCTTCACCTAAGTTCCACAATGTCCCTATTCATACCTTGGACCAACTTTGATTGCCAAATGTGGACACAATTTTCCTTTTATTTATTTGATCAATTTTATGCATGGAAAACCTTAGGAAAATAATTCCCAAATTAATTATGAATTTCCACTCTACCCATGGTAATCTAATGGGCCTAGTGGTAAACCATAGTGGTACCAAAATGAGTACATTACATTTTTCCAGCAATTCTTCTCAACATTTCTCACCTTTGCATAATACCAATATATCTTTGTCTTTCGATCCTTATTCATTGATGAAAACTCTCAAGTCTTCCCCTTAGTAAGTTGGTTGATTCACTCTGGTCAATGCTCATGCCAACCACGTTATTTAAGATTTGGATTGACCTTGCTTTTCGGTAAGTGACTTTGTTGTTTTCTACCAAGCTTCCTTTCTTCAAGCAACTTTTGTTGGTCCTTGATCATCAAATAATAGAAAGTATAAAAGGTAAAATCCTTACAATATTTCTTGCGTGACATCCAATTGTCATGAAAGGAGGAACAGAAAACATCACATGGTGTCTTCAAATTCATTAGATCCAACTCTATGAGCTATCCATCATTCTTTGGAAAATCCTTTCCACATTCTCCAAATTTCAAATGTAGCTCCTTGATGTGATCCAAATAGTCCTCGATATTTTCAAAGGAAAGAGGTTCTAGAGAGATCAACTCTTTCTCCATCTGCATGAATTCTCCTTCATTTATCTTGTTGATCAGAGTCTTCATCTTATTCCAAACGACATGAGGATAGTTGATCCCACTTGTATGAAAGAAAATATCTCTTGAAATGTAGGTGATGATAAAACCCACAGCTTCATGCTTTTTACATCGATGGTAAAATTGGCATTGATGTCTGTCAGTTCAGCAATTACATTCTTTGGGAACTACTGCAATCCTTTTATCTTCAACAAGGTCTCTATGTCTATCACCCATATTTCATAATTGTGTCCACTGAGAAAAATAAGTTCTATCATGGAATTCATCCTTCTAATCAAATAGGCGTGATCAAAGTTCAAGAAGAGGTATTAGTAAAAAAATCATCATCCTAGAGTCAACCAACCCTTGATTCGACTCAACACATACTGTGGACAACAGGGCTAGGTAAAAAAAAAAACTTTGATACCATGTTGGGCAACCTCTTAAAATTGAACCATAGAACATAAAAGATAGAACTGAAGGGAACAATATTCCAATAAGAGAGGTGGTGTCTAAATAAAAACGTTATAGCACTTAAACATAGGGAATTATGATAAGAACATCACAATGCATGTTGAACATGAAAGGCATATCGAAATCACTTACAACACAACCAATAGGGTTGTCCTTTTATAGCTTCTAGATATAACAAACTCCCTGAAAGTGAGGAATATCTGTTCCACAAAGGGGGGTCATTGGTCCTAACTATTTCCAAAAAATATTCAATGCCCCATAGTTTAGTCGGTTGTTGTATTCACACCAACCATAGTTGTTCCAACCATCCAGTTGGTTGTTAAATTGACTCCATTCAACTGCTCTGCTAGTCATCTGTCATATAATGAATCATTTTCTCTAGATGATCTAGAGGTGTGATAAACCATCAACACCGTAGGTTCCAACATGAATAACCAAGAACAAGATCAATGTATTGTTTTACCTGGCAATGTAATGGTACTCCAGAGGGATTTTTGAACACATATTGTATTCTTCAAGTACTCTATTGACTTGTTGATGCTATCGAGAGTCATGATTGGTGGAGATTCGATTGGTTGTTGTGATATTCTTGGAGTGTTGAGGTTTGATCATCAACAAAATGAATTTCTGAGCATGGTTGATCAACTTTTTGGCTTGTTTTGTTGAAACCATCCTAACCGTTGGTGTGGGTGGATGTTTAGGAATGCCATACCACTAATTCTATATACTGACAATTAATTTCTATGGTATGGAATGATACCTTCCATGTATATGCCACAAATAAGGTCTTCCAAATAGTACATCAATGACTGAGGGAGGTGCCACATCATAGAGTGGCTCGTCCTGAAAGGGCTTGATAGAGTAGGCAATTTTGGACTATCATGTTATGTTGAGTTTTTATCCATCCTTCATCCAACCAATGTTCTAAGGTTACAGATGGGGAGTAGTAACAAAGCTAAATTTCTTCACAATGTGTTCAAATGCAGATTTATTTTGACTACCATTGTCCGCAATCAAATGCAATGGGCTATTCTGAACCCATATTTGTGTATGGAAAATTCATTCTATTTCCTCTTCATCAACAATGGTTGAGTTTGCGAGGGTCATCAAAGTCGATGCTAATAAGGTCACAGATTCTAGATCTAATTCAACAATATCTCCATTTGCAGTTCCTCAATCGGAGGTAGAGATTTACATCCAAGAATGTCTTCCAATATTTTCATTCAAATGTGTCATGCTAGGCTAGATTGTGGTAATCACACCATTTACATGGATTAGGTTGTTTACTCATTTTTCCCTTATCTTTTTTGAAAGGATTCTTATAGTGTTCCATCTTTTGGGAATTAGTGTGGGATACCATTTTGATTTTTTAGAATCAGTAGTTGACTGAGATTCTTGTTGAAAGGTTGACCAATTGATTTGGTCGAAAAAATTCCTTTTGCATTCAATTTCATATCAAGCTTAAAGGCGTAACTGAATGTTTATGCTAGAGTGTTAATAGTGAGAAGTTCCAAGTATAGTTTGATATAAGGAGCTAAAACACTGATATAGTTTAGATCAAGTAACTTTTCTTCCTCCCTAACACTAATTCAAGACATTAGTTGGTGAAATTCGTTAGTATAACTCTATACAGTTTGATCCTTCCATTATCTCAACTGTTGCCACTTCTCATACTATCATTCTATGTACTTGGTTGGATAAAATTACTTCATAACATTTTCAATGAATTTGTCCCATGTATCAATGGGGTTACCATCACCCTCTACTCTAGTTGAAATATTTTCCCACTAGCAGTACATAAAAGTCAACATACTAAAATATGTGAGGGTGAATTTCTTGGCCTCGGAAAGTTGATTCACATAGTAGTGAGATTCCAATTTCTATATCCAAATGTCTATATATTCTACATCGATATTTCCTTTAAGAATTGGTATATCCAAGTTTATTTGTACCTTGAAAGGGATAACCTTGTTGAAGACAATTCTCATCGGGTTTCTAATTGAATTCGAGCCCCAAGAACTTGCAAGGTGAGAAAGAATCTCCTTGAAATGCACAAACATATCAGTTATATATTGAGCGAGTGCTTTCTCTATGAGTTATTCAGTTTCACTGCAAGGGGTGTTGTCCTTTGTTTCACTTGTGATCTTTAGTATAAGATTGTGAGAAGATAATTACTCAAAAGTCAAAGGTAAAGGAAATATAAATAGATGAGTCTTAGAGCATGTCTAGACATGGATAAGTTGGCTTAAATACGAAGGTAGAGTTCAAGCAAGGCTAGAGAATACTAAAGTGCTTTGATACCAATGATCCATGTCACCTAGGAAGTCTATAGTAGGACAACATAGTTGACTAAATGAGTTGGGATCTGTTATGGTGGAAGCTAGTAGTGATTTAGACTGATTAAGCAAACTGGTGTAATAGTAAATGACATAAATGACTGAAACAATAGAAGAAACCAATCAAATGAAAATGAAAGCCAATAATTGATAACAGAGAAACCCGAAGGTTTAAAACTCCGATTGTATTAAGTAGTATTCATATATTTTCAATCTCTTAAGTCTATAAGCAAAACATGTAATGAGTCAGAAGACTTATTTACATGTACAGAGGTCGAATGTAGGAATAATAAGGAAGTAATCCATCCTTCTCTTTGGAACTGTCTTAGTGCAATCAACAACAAGGAACCAGGAATAAGAAACCATTATATGTTTGATCTTACAAGTATTTATACAATTTGAGGGATTCTTGGGTGTCTACTTGTTGTGTTTCAATTACAAAGAAATAGTGACAACTAACTAAAAATACCAACTGTATTCTTCACATTTTTCAGCTGGAAGAAGATGAAGAGGAACCATTGTCATGATGATGGAGTCTTCCATATGTCTTTTTATTATTTAGAATGTCTTCTAACATGTGTTGGAGTCATCTAATGCCTCTAGACATGCATGATGCACGAATATTGCATAAAAAAATTTGTTTGACTGAGTTGATGACTGAGTCGAGGGATTGAGTGAAATCCATAGGGTCGAGTAAGTTCATGGATCAACTGAGATCCTTAGGGTCAACTGATTCTATGGATGCAACCAAGGAATCTACTAGACCTAGGCACTAGTCAATGCTGCCAATCATGTCTTGGGATGGTTCAAGCTTCCTTCATTTCTCTTCTTACATTTTTGAATTCTTTACCCAAAAATTCAATGGATAAATTGATAATGGAAGATCAGAAAAATCTAGTAAAATTATGATAGAGGTCTTATATATTGTCCATACTTGTTAGAGGGAACAATTCATTTCTCAAATCATCTAGAAAAAGATCATCCTTATTTTTGTTGAAGATCAAATTATTTTTACCTCTATATTTTTCTTCCATAGGATCAATATGCTTGGTGAAATTCAGGGTTAGAATTAAAGGTTTATGATCTGAGTTAGGATCATGGTCACTTAAAATTTATAGATTTATCATTTTGGTGTATAAAGGGATATTAGATATGACATAATCTACCACACTACTACAAAGCCCATGAATACAAGTCATCTAGCTATAATTTGGCCACTTTATTTTACCATTGCAATTTATAATATCTTTAGCATGATTGAGCTTAACTAGCTCATAACTGAACAAATTTTCACCTAGATATGCATATCTTCTTTTGTACCAGCTACATAGAGCAAGGTTTTCGTCTAACCATAGAGTATTAGGGTTGGAATAATTTCTTGGAAGAATGTCTTGGTTACTCGAAGTGTGAGTGTTAAATTCACCCATTAAGACGATATTACCTTCGTTCCATACACTAGAGATATAATTCTATATGCTATTGCAAGGACAAATTTTATTTATATTACTTTTGTTATAAAAGCTAGAATTAATAGGGGCAAAATAACATATTTCTATATAGTGTTTTTTACCATTAATGTCTAAAATATCTATCCATATATATTGGTTATAAAGGTCTTTTCTTAAAATCCTATTATGGGGGGAGATATTATCCCTAAATGCAACAAGCTATACCTTTAATGCCTCATAAGGGCATTGCTTGTTCCAGATCGACCATATGACAAATCCTTGTATGTTAGGGACCTTAGATTGTTCATGCTCCTAGGTTTCAACAAGAAGTATAATATCCATTTCACTCAGGATAAAAATTAATTTGGGGACTTTTTTATGTGGGAAGCCTCAACAATTCCAAGAGAGGATCGAGAGCATGTCAATTTGCAATTTGTTATTATATTTTTGGTTGTTATCCTAAATAAAAAAATTTATATTTCTAATTAATTCCCATTTTCCTTCCTTCCTAGTTTCTTGTACCTTTTTAACTTCCTTTTTTAATTCGTCTTTGTCTTTTGGAATGAGATCATCATTTATAGATATTATTGATCCTCTTAGACTTGAGGTTTTATTGAGTATGCCATACTTATGTTCAATAGAGATGACTTTGAACCAGATCACCCTTTATTTTTTATCAATTAATTTCCCCAACTTCTTTTCTTCTGTGAGGTACATTGTTTCAATTTGTAGCTAACTATGTATCTATTCCTTAACTACGACTAGCATATACTCTTCCACCTTTTATTCTAAATAAAAAATTACAAGGTTCAAGGATTGTTTGTTATGTTGATGTTCTAATTCTAATAGGTTATTCATTTCCTCTTTAATGTGTTTGATATCTACTTTACCATGTAGACTATTTAGGGTCAAATTTCTAGTTACTTTTTCTTTTATCTCTTTAATCATGTCTTTCAGTTTAATATTTTTTTAAGTATCATCATCTCCTTTGTAACGTACCCACCCATCCATCCAAGGCAAGGGATGGAACATGATGCCATTCTATGGGGATTTTCATAAAACTCAGCCCAATTCATTAGATTCATACCATTAAAAGAGATGGGTGCAGAAGGAAAACAAGAAATTATGCACAACGGAATTGAAACATTATCCACACACATATCATATGCATACAGCATATCAAAATAGTCATCCATTTAAAACATTGCAGAGGTAAATCACATAGACAAAGAAACACTTATCTTTATGGTGAAATGGTCCCAAACAACTAGCTATGTCGCTGCAACGTTCCACCCAACCATAGGTATCTGCCTAGCCTGTATTATTTTAGCGCTCAGAGACCACCCCCGAGCTGGGCATGATTTCTACAAGGAAAAGGGGACATTCCAGCTCATTCATAGCCAATTAATCATTTCATCTAAGCCAAGCCAGTCCACGGCTGGATTTATCAGGCTACATTGGAACCCTAGGTGCCTGCACTCATGCTCAAGCCAAAGCAATGGGTACCCATAACCCATACCCCAACATATTCATTTCTAACACAGCAAGCACAACCATTGGGCATGGATACACATTTCCTGCAATGGAATTCACAACAAGATGGCCATAGATTTTCCCCAAAACGTGGGCACACCAAAAACGGATTATGGATGGGGAAATTGTCGATAGGGAATCAACTCGATTTTCCATGGGTATTTTTGGGAATCTAAATGGCCAAAACGGACCTAATGAAACCCCAAATCAAGCTCCCATACTCCCAACCACTCTGCAACACACAAAAACCCCTCTTTCCAACTAGAGAACAAAGAAAAACCATAAAAACATGGCTGGAAAATGCCCAGGTAGCTCCCAATTCGTGGGAGAGAAAAGCTGGTTGATGGGTAATGGCTTGGGGGAGAAATTCATGGCTCATTTCTTTCCCAAGAAGCAAAACACGATTTCCCATGCAGGATGGCTTGCCCATACTCGAATTTGGACAGCCATACCTCCCATTCCCCAAGGCATTAACTACCTCAGCCAACTCTTGGAAGAAATCAATGATTGGGTACAAAAGTCAACATGCGTAGTTGAGGGTTTGATGGGTTCTCTTATTGACACTTGGCTTGAATTGATTGGCTCAAGGGTTTGAATGTTTTCCCTCCCAATCTTTTGTAAAATAATGCCCCCATCTCTTGTTGCATTGCATAGCTAGTTGTGGGTATTTTATTAAAATGCATATTTACATGATATTCACAATTCCACTATGCATGGCTGGCATGTAATCCATATGCATCAATAAATCGATGGCGAGGCCTTGGCCTTGAGCTCCTCACCATGATTTCATAACAATATTACATCCTTTACAATTTTAATTCCTTGGGGTTAAGATGGGGACGTTACATACCCCTCCCCTTGGAATAACACCATCCTCGGTGTTCCAATACTTAGGAATAAATACCCACTTTATACATTTTTCAAAATTCTCAAATGGTGGCAGGTCTGTCCTACATTTCATCCCTTGCTTTGAACCTTCAGGGACAAGTACTTTGACTTCCACAACTGCTCCTGCTGGATTTGATCTGTCATCTCTACAGGTTGGCATTGCTCTATAGCGACCCCTTTCTTTTATTTACCTTCCAACTGATCTACAAGTCTGGAATTTCATGGATTCCATCTTTCTTTCTGCCTTGACAGCTGTTTGAGGAAGATTTCCAGCCAAAACAAATAGATTTTGGTCTGCTGCTATGGCCAATGTGCACAACTAGCTCTTGCTTTTCTCACTAGCAACACTTGGCTAGTACTAGCTGCACTCGATGGCTTTCAATGTCTCACCTGTGAGACTCATCATGGCAATTCCTTTTAGGACAAGCATAACACAATATTAAAATTAGTCAATTATTTGCCCAATTGACATGGAACATCCATGCTTTACTCATGAGACTTCCACACATTTCATGCTTTCCCAACATACACATGAACTCATTCATGTTCATCCTTTCACAGGAAAATAACTAATTCAGCATTCACAATTCATTTGAAGCAATAAACACAATCAACTCTATCTATGACATGCACTCAACAATATTTTGTTTCTAAGATGCATTAGTAAAAAGGAAAGAGAAGAGTAAGAGTTTCCCCCTCTTAGTCTTGTTCCAATCTGGAGCCACACCATCACTGTGGTTTCATGCTCCTGAGCGTCTTTCACTTCAATGTGAATGCTTGGCATGCCATTTCTTGGCTTTGACACTTTAGTGTCTAAGGTCTGTCTAATGCCTTTCAACTAGGGAACCCTTCCCCATTGTTGCTTACAGAACCTTTGGCTACTAGGACCCACACAGTTCCACTAGCACCATCTTTCATTACTGTTCATACTGAGCTCTTTAGGATAGTCATATGTCCACATGCATCCCTATGATGCCTTCATAGTCCTTGCTTCCAGCAATACCTACACCCAAACATTGAATCAATTCACATGCTTAGTTTATTTTCATAGGGTTTATCTCCAAGCGAGAATTTAAGAAATCATAACTGAATCATATACACATGTATATTCATATTAAATAAGCAAGAAGCTGCAAGATAACCAAATACTTATCTGCATTGGATGTTTTCACTTTATCTCATAGGATCCTTCTTTGCTTTACAAGCCTTGTATTTCCCATGGATACAATAATGAATGTTGGGACAACATGCAGGCTACTCCACAACCATTCAAATAGGAAATGCCCGTCTAGTACGCCGACTGGGTTTTATCAATTAATTAAGGAATGTTTGGCCAGCACGCCGGCTGCTCCACAACATCAAGTGGTTAGTGTTCCCACCAACTATTCTCTGAATTTACCAAGAATTTTATAGCACCCAACCAGTTACTCTCTGGCTTTACCAAGAAGTTTATAGTGCCCAACCAGTTACTCTTTGGCTTTACCAAGCATTTATAGCTCCAACCAGTTACTCTCTGGGTTTACCAAGAATTTATAGTTCTTTCAGGGTCCTTGCTTCCTGCAATGACCAAGGTTTCCAAAAAAGAAACAACAGTGTATTAGCTTGGTTGTCATAAGACTTATACCTGAAATCTTCATTATTCCAAACAAGAAATAAATGAAAATGAATACTTATATGTATTGTGCATTTTCCTTTCTGGTCCACAGGTCCCTGCTTCGCTTTGGAAGCCTTGGGATCACCTATGGACTTGGATGTTTGGCCAGCACACATGCTGATCCACAACATCATCCAAATAGGCAATGCCAAGCTAGTACGCCGACTGGGTTTATCAGGCATCCCTAAAATCAGTATGTTAAGCCAGTACGCTGACTGGGTTTATCAAGCATTTCAAAAATTAGTATGCTAAGCCAGTACGCCGACTGGGTTTATCAAGCATTTCAAAAATCATTATGCTAAGCCAATATGTCGACTGGGTTTATCAAGTATTTCAAAAATCAGTATGCTAAGCTAGTATGCCGACTGGGTTTATCAAGCATTTCAAAAATCAGTATGCTAAGCCAGTACGCCGACTAGGTTTATCAAGCATTTCAAAAATCAGTATGCTAAGCCAGTATGCCGACTGGGTTTATCAAGCATACAACAACCATTTCCAATCCAGTTCTCCAACTGGGTTTGTCAGGAAATAACACCCTTCACCAATACCTCCACAACGTTCAATTAACCAATGCCAAGCTAGTACACCGACTCGGTTTATCAGGCATACAACAACCATTGCCAAGCTAGTACATCGATTGGGTTTATCAAGCAATATGAACAACATAATATGATTACATGGATCCTTCTCTTATGCAACCAGTGGTTCCCTCCAGGAACTCCGTAGGTGACTCACTTGACTGCAGGCTAGCATGGCCCCACAATACCCACTCACACTACACAAGGATGATACCCCTTTTCTGCAACACAGCTCCTCGGGCCTATCGATATCTTCTAGTGTCCTTTAGTGTGAGCGTAGAAAGGTTACCACTGCCCATACAGTCCTCTTGTGCACCCTTTCTTCACTTTTCCTCTTACGTGCAACATCAAATTGCATCTGTGTAAGCTGATAGCACAAGAAGGATAAGTAGACTCATCAGTATTGCTGCTCTAAAATTGTAACCATATTTCATAACATTCACTATCAAGTATTGAAACACCAGGAATGCATCCATTCCCTTAGGGTGTAGTCAATATTGAAAACCCTAACATAACCCATCACCTAAAAGGTATGCATCCCTTTCCGATGTGAGCCATGTAGGCCTTAGTCCCACTCAAGCAGTCTAGAATAACAATGAAATAATAAAACATGCTCTGCATATTAAATCTAATAACCAGACATGTATATCCTCAGTTAGGGTTACCGAATACTCATTCGTTTCACATATGTATCTTTCCTTGATTGGCGAAGAATGGGGGATCCCTTCTCTGAGTCAACAGTACTTTGGTTTTCCACCCCATTATTTCCATGTTTCATAACTCACACATGCCTTCTTAGCATAATTTCACCCTCTCACTCACATGCAATGCAGCTAAGGTGTGATCAAAATTTATAATGGCGTTTCACCCGAAACCCATTTCCAAGGCATGGGATCCTTCCCATCTAGTTTGGCTTCTGCAGGCCATCACACATGGTCTTCCTGCAATGTGTCATCCTGGCACAAGAAATTGATTTGCTTAGCAATGAGGCTATCCTCATATTGTTTGGCTCTCGCAAGTGGTATCACTCTGTCCATTATGGTTTCACCCTTGCTACCATACATGAAAATACACCTACAACATGTCGTCCTGACACAATTCTATATAAGCCAAGCAATGATTAGCAATCATTAGCAAAATTTCAAATCTGAAATTTGCAAATCTGTTTTCCTACAAAAATTAGATTTGCAACCACGAGACTATTCTCATAAAATTTAATCAGACAATTTTCAGATTTGTTTCATGCATAAGTTACAACCATGAGAACCTTCTCATAACCTTTGGCTTCTGCACATGGTAGATATCGGTCTTTATTATGGACTTATCCTCATTGCCATACGTAAGAATTTTCTACCTAAAAACTGAAACTTCAATCAGCCAAACACGTTGTGAGTATCTATGCATATAATCCTTCCATTGCCACAATAGTCACTGAAGTGATCTCAGAATTATAACACTCAATAATTCAAACACCTTCAGCTATTAACATTTTAAATGCAATGAAATATATACATTTCTATATATGCATCGTTATCACAATAAAATTGCAAGACACAATCACACTATCCATGCAATTTTAAATAAACTGTAAATACTCATTACTTCATATTCCATGCAACTCTGTCCTTCCAATAGAGTGCTTTGGTAGCCCATCACATGTCTACCTTCTTCATGTAGTCTTTCTCCTGCATTCATAGTAGCTCATGAAATGGTCTTAGGATTAACAATAGTCCACCATTTCATCTATTATCTAACTGCATTGAAACATATATATGTCACACCCATGCATTCACACAATGCATCTCCACATGTGCACCCACCCATATGCATGCACATTCACAACATTTACATAATCTTTTATTGTGCATTCACTCAATGCATAACCCCTCAATACAACCTTGCATTAATCCATGAATACTGGGCATTTCAACATATTATGGCCTAACCATGCCTATCTCATATGGCATACACTACAATAGGACCATAAGTCATCACTTGCTTTGGTTGCTAAACTCACAACCAACATACACAAATGGTATGGTATAATTTCATATGAATGCAATATAGGGTGTAAGGCTCCTTGCCTTCACTTAGCCACACTTAACCATACTTGGTAGGTTGGCATTCACCTTCAAGCACTCAATACCACATGCAAACCAAATCAACATAGTTTAAACATAGTTGAAGGGATATTACCAAATCCTCTTTCAACATTCATGCAATTAAGCATAATTAACCATTACCTGCATGGTTGTTATTAACATCGCTTGATGTTACCTGATCAGTTGGCCTCTTACCAATGTTACACAGTCCTTTTTCCAACCTCATGATCATAGATTTGTTGCACCATCCTTTCCTCATAGGGTTTTTGGTCATATGCAACAACATCATCCACATCCTTAGCCATGCTTCGGTTGTCTTTGGTCCTACAACTAATGCGAACACAACTAATTATTAGCAACCCCAATAATTATCTTAAGTGGTTCATTGCATATGTAAAACCTCACTATTTTACCAATATGCAATATCATATGCACAAAAATTTTCACATGCACCGTGCAATGTTTATTTATATGCCATCTAGTGCATATTCATCTTATCTATCAAATCTCTTGTGTTTTAAATCATGCTTCTATGGTCTGATTCCCACAACCATTATCAACTACATTAATTGTCATCAACCATAGACAATACCATTAATGGGCTATTGCATGTGTAACTTCACTATTTTAACAATATGCAACATCATGCTCATGCATAAGCAATTCACATACATTATGCAATGACACTCTAATCATGCCCATTAATTCATATGCATTATTCTCTTGCTATAAACATAAATAGTTTTAGGTGAGGAATTTCCCTCTTATCAACATTGCCTTGCTGCTCCCATTGCTCTTCCGCAATGCACATTACAGCCAATTACTATTAATAGGGCTTCCCCAACCTTCTATGCAATTCATGCTTCTCCTTCCAAGCATAGAGAATGCATTTCACACTTAAACGACTGTCTCTGGGGGACGATGGGGGTCAAGGGGGCTTTCCCCCTTGTGGCTTCGCAGGGCGGGGTCAAGGGCATCGCCCTCATTTTTTTGTTGTTGTTGTAAATTCCTCAATTTTGCGCAATCTAGCGCATAAGTGACATGGCATTTTTGAACTTTCGACGCCTTAAAATATCCCTAGAAAACAACTGAAATTCTTTGCTTCGGCGGACTTAGCAATTCTCTTTCGGTCTGTTGTGGACAAACTCGCTAAGTTCCGTCGGTCGGCGGACCAACTCACCGCGTTCTTCCGCCGTTGCGGACCAACTCCCCGAGTTCTTCTGCCATTGCGGACCAACTTGCCGAATCATTCCGCAGTTGTGAACCAACTCGCCGAGTTATTCCACCGTTGCGGACCAGATCACCGAGTTCTTCCACCGAAAGACACTTAGAAAAAATTTCGGACCAACTCGCTGAGTTCTTCCACCGAAAGACACTTAGAAAAAATTTCAGACCAACTTGCCGAGTTCTTCCGCCGAAAGAAACTTAGAAAAATTTTGAAAATTTGAAATTTTTGAAATTTTTGAAAATTTTCTCAATTATCAGTGCTGAGTAGGAAGCATACTTACCTCTGCAACTGTGATAGGTATCCCATGAAGTCCCAATGCTATAACCAGTAGCTCTGATACCATCTGTAACGTACCCACCCATCCATCCAAGGAAAGGGAGGGAACATGTTGCCATTCTATGGGGCTTTTCATAAAACTCAGCCCAATTCATTAGATTCATACCATTAAAAGAGATGGGTGCAGAAGGAAAACAAGAAATTATGCATAGTGGAATTGAAACATTATCCACACACATATCATATGCATACAACTTATCAAAATAGTCATCCATTTAAAACATTGCAGAGGTAAATCACATAGACAAAGAAACACTTATCTTTATGGTGAAATTGTCCCAAACAACTAGCTATGTCATTGCAACGTTCCACCCAACCGTACGTCTCTGCCCAGCATGTATTATTCCAGCACTTAGAGACCACCCCCAAGCTGGGCATGATTTCCTCAAGGAAAAGGGGACATTCCATCTCATTCACAGCCAATTAATCATTTCATTTAAGCCAAGCCAGTCCACAGCTGGGTTTATCAGGCTACATTGGAACCTTGGGTGTCTGCACTCAAGCTCAAGCCAAAGCAATGGGTACCCATAACCCATACCCCAACATATTCATTTCTCACACAACAAGCACAACCATTGGGCATGGATACACATTTCCAGCAATGGAATTCACAACAAGATGGCCATGGATTTTCCCCAAAATGTGGGCACACCAAAAACAGATTATGGATGGGGAAATCGTCCATAGGGAATCAAACCGATTTTCCATGGGTATTTTTGGGTATCTAAATGGCCAAAACGACCCTAATGAAAACTCAAATCAAGCTCCCATACTCCCAACCACTCCGCAACACACAAAAACCCCTCTTTCCATCTAGAGAACAAAGAAAAACCATAAAAACGTGGCTGAAAAACACTCAGGTAGCTCCCAATTCGTGGGAGAGCAAAGCTGGTTGATGGGTAATAGCTTGGGGGAGAAATTCATGGCTCATTTCTTGCCCAAGAAACAAAACACGATTTCCCATGCAGGATGGCTTGCCCATACTCGAATTTAGACAGCCATACCTCCCATTCCCCAAGGCATTAACTACCTCAGCAAACTCTTGGGAGAAATCAATGATTGGGTACAAAAATCAACATGGGTAGTTGAGGGTTTGATGGGTTCTCTTATTGACACTTGGCTTGACTTGATTGGCTCAAGGGTTTGAATGTTTTCCCTCCCAATTCCTTGTAAAATCATGCCCCCATCTCTTGTTGCATTGCATAGCTAGTTGTGGGTATTTTATTAAAATGCATATATACATGATATTCACAATTCCATTGTGCCTGGCTGGCACGTAATCCATATGCATCAGTAAATCGATGGCGGGGCCTTGGCCTTGAGCTCCTCACCATGATTTCATAACAATATTACATCATTTACAATTTTAATTCCATGGGGTTAAGATGGGGACGTTACATCCTTGTTGGAGTGATTGTTTGGTTTCTTGGGTTTGTTTTCCCACTACCCGGACTCGAATATCCGTTATGTCCATCTTAATCTCCAAATATTTCATCTTATTGTCTAATTTTTTTTAATCTTTTCTTCAAAGGATACAAATTTATTATCAAGCATGCATGCAAATTCATTTTCAAGCACACCTTCAAATCTACTTGATGTTTAGAATCTCTTTCTTCTCCACTTTTCCTGAATGCGTATATATGAGTTCCAAGGCTTTGTAGGTTAGTTGCGCCACGTCTCCATTTGTTAATCTTTGGCACATGGAGAAAATTTGTCATACTTAAGAATACACACACACACACACACACATATATATGTATGTATATATATATGTATGTATATAGATATATGTATGTATATATATACATTGTATGTATGTATATATATGTATATATATACATACATATACAGATATACGTATGTATGTATATATACATATATATATATATATAAGAAGTAACTATGGGATGGAGAAAGGAGCTTGTGCACCCAATTTGGTTGTGACTAGTTGCACAAATAGATCCAAGGATGGTTCACTTCAATTTCCAAGAACATAAGTATTGAGTTCGCTTCCATTAACCCTAAATGCAGACGCGATTTATTGAGCATTGAATTATGCAAGAACTAAAGTACCGAATTATCCTCGTAGATAGATCCGAAGATGGTTCACTTCAATTGACTGGATCAAAATTGTTGATTTTGCTTAGAAATTAGCTGATGTAATTAGATTAATACAGAATGTCTGTTGTTAGTGAGGTATGGCCCATGATTTTGGTAACCCATGGTATGTGATGTGATGAATTATAGTTATTATTTTGTCAGTATGTCCCAAAATTTGAATGTTAGTACCTCCACGCAATACATGTTCACATATAAAATCTATGTAGTAATTTTTTTTTTAGCTAGAAGTAAAATAAATATTTGTGCTATAACTTTGTGATGAGAAATGATTCCCCAACAACAGTTGGGTGTAGTTGTTGCAGAGAAAAAATATAAAAAAACCCTAAACTTGCAAGTAAGAAATATTTTCCTTTTTTATCAAACTAACAATTAAGCCCTGAGGTTATTAAGATACATACCTTGTTCACAATGTTTGTAGTAGAATCCTCTAGTCTTGATCTATGCCCCTTCACTTTAACTTCTTGTTGCAATTCCTGAAATGGAAACAAAATAAAGTGAAAGAATAACAATAACCATGAAAAGTATATTAAGAAACTTGAAAAATCAACAATTTCCATTTTCAAATGAGCAATTATTCATAAACACATGAACGCATTCAATATTGGAAAGGAAAAGAGTTCATTTATATATTAATGATAACAACAAATTACATAAATCAAATGACCTTGATATGTTGCAACTCTTCTGAAACTAAGTTATGGGTTCTTCCTCCGAGATCACTTCAAACTCTCCAACTCAAAGCTTGTGCACCAAGTATCCCCAAAATATTCAAGGATATATTTAACATAATAAAGCAATGGATAACATAATGGAAAACTATGGTTCCATATATAATGATAGGGATGTTGTAGACTAGGGATAAAGGATTGTATGAACAATGAGGGTTTCTTGAAGCAAGTAAGATAATACAATGTTTTGCAACGTCTTTTTCTTTCTCCTATGCTCTTTTTATACCTTTAGGGGAGTAGTTAGGGAGTTAGAGGAAGTTATTCATAGGATTGGGGAAGTTGGGAAATGGTATCAGTTGGAAAAACGTGAAAAACTTTTATTTTAATTTTTTAGCCTCATACGGACACATACGTGAGCTACAGTGAGGAAAGTCACTTATTTGCTGGAATACATGGGTTTTATAAAGTTAGGTCGATTATTTATTGGAAAACAAGGGTTTTAAAGAGCTTTCTACTAGATAATGAGTATCCAATATGTTATAAGGGAAAAAGGATGTGTGCAACCCGGTATAAGGATAAGATAGGACACTATAATGTCTTAGGATAAACATTGGGAACATATGCTATAATAGATGCCACCTAATGTGTGAGGTCATAGGAACATACGATGGCCGAAATAAATTAGAATTTTTTTTATACTGATGCATGAACTAACCTGGAAGAAATCACACAATCATCAGCCATAAGTAGGTAAGAACAATCATCTAAGTAAGAACTTTCTTTCCTGAGGCATGCATACCCATGCTCATCAGTAAAAAAGCATGGCCGCAAATCAAGTACTAAGTGGATCCATGAAGGATAAAGAAAAGTGAACATGGCCACGTGGATACAAAGTGGAGCCAAGTCATAAGATATCTCATGAATATATCTATATCTCAATATCGCATGAAGATATCTATATGTAAGTAGTAGTGAAACATATTACTCTCCATTTGAGATCAGTGCCAAATAAATAGATGGAAATACAACACAACCTGAGTCATCATATTTAACTTAATTTGAACTATAAAATGATCCCGAGGTCTTCAAACCAACTGACAAAGGTACAAATCAAAACTACACGAATATATGTCTTTAGGTCAAATGTAGTAAGACCTCATGTGATTATCAGTCAATGATGAAAACCGTTAACACACACAAGCCAAATCACCAATAATGATAATAAATGGCAAGGTATCTAGTACAATATAACAAGTGTGAATAAAGGAGTTGACGCCGAACACTTGAAGACCCAAATGATCAGGGTACATTGATGTATTCCCATTGTCAAAAGCGAGGAGACTTTCCACTGAGGACTGTAAGTTCCAAGGTAATAGTGAATTCTAGATCACTATCCCAGAATAAATGTGTTGAATTTGATGGGAAGTAATCTACTAGAAGGAGGGAATTAATGAATCCCTCATCATCCAACACGATACTATAGCAGGAGGCCAAAGATGTAGTCGATCAATTGATGAGATGTACCTAACATGGGAATGCCGACAGAAGAAAGTCTATAAATTTATGAGGATGGCCGACACATTTTAAAAACTTCCTTTGAAAAAAATAATGACTCACATGCGATTGAGGTAGCATAGGCTCAAAAGAGAATGTAAAGATAAGTTGATGATACAAGAGACATCAAAGATAACTCCATAGTGATTGCGAGACTAACAAATCAGGGGAGTAACTGCATATATGAGTTCAACTTCTAAGGTCATACTACATACCCAACTATGGAAATAAGACTCAACAATGTGGTGTGTTCAAAAGTGACACAACTTGCTGCCATATAGGGATTAAAAGAGATTTTTCCTACTCAAATTTTTGGAATATTTGATTTTTTTGTCTTTTTCAGATTATCAAAGCCTGAAAAAGAATAAAATAAAAGAAATCTATGATACATGGGAAAAAACGAATATCAAGACAAGCCAACTAGTCAAAAAACGGATCATGATCCAGATAAAGGTACTCCTAAGTTTCAAACCAGTCACTATCACATGGATTTTCTGGGCCCAAGTCAGTTAATGCTCGTTTATGTTTTCATTTTCTGAGAGTCTAAAAACATAAAGAAAACTCAATAAGTTTTTTTTTTATAATGTTAGTCTCCCTTGCCTAAAAAATAATAAAAGCATAGAAGTAGAGAACCCTTCTGACCGTGATCAAAGTATTCATTTTTCGTACATAGTCCACATGGTCTGAAAAATTGGTAAACTAATACAAAATGGATGTTTTCTTGAATCCTTTAACGATTCTAAAAAAGATTAGATAAGACTCTAAAGGTTGCTTCTTCATAAAATTAGTCCCGTCTGCCCAAAGAAACATAGAATTGTGCACAGAAGAGCTCTTCTAGTCACAAAGTTACTAGAGTATACCTTTTTCATAAAATATTCTACTTAGTCTGGTAAAGGGGTAAACTTATACCATGTATACGCCTTTCAAGTTTTTTATCGAGCATGAAAAATGACAAGATTACTCAACAATATTTTTATATTTAAGGAGTCTAAAAAAAGATTAAAATTTACTCCATAATGGGAGTCCCCTGGGTTAAAAGTAGGAAGCAAGAAATGAGAAGAACATAAAATGTGGTTCAACTTGCAAAGTCAAGAGAAAACTATGGGGAAAATCCCATATACTAGGAAATAGTGTAGCATAAGCATTAATGACAACTAGGATCACATCTACGATGTTGATGTGGCGGGTAGGCTCTAAACATGAAAATATGATAAAATATTTTGAAAAGGAATTGTGAATCATATTTCAAAAAATATAACCTAGGGTGATGCTAAACTATAGGATAAATTCAAAAATTCATCGAATGAGGAATAAGTTACCATATATGCAAGTTTAGATGTCACATACCTGCCCGTAAAGAAAACCAACGCCAAAAAGTGAATCATTTCCCTGAAAAGATACACAAAAAGTATCCCTCCAAAAGACCCAATTAGATATAAATTTGAAAAATTAAAAATAAAATGGTAACAATAGATAATTGGGTTGTAACATACCCTTTTTGCTGAAAAATATTTTATGTTGGAAACATTATCTTAACTTTTATTGTAAAGTTTTATATTGGACAAGTGTCCAAGGATGACTGTAATTTGCACAATATTTTATTATTAAATAAATAAAATAGGAGACAAACACCTAAGGAGATTGCTGAAAGAGTGTTTACTGACCCACTATTTTATTTATTTAATAATAAAATATTGTGCAAATTACAGTCATCCTTGAACACTTGTCCAATATAAAACTTTACAATAAAAGTTAAGATAATGTTTCCAACATAAAATATTTTTCATCAAAAAAGGTATGTTACAAACACCCCCACTTAAGCTCAACATCGTCCTCGATGTTTCTTATTATTCATCAGAGCCTCCCTGGAACAGAACTGGATATGCTGCCCACATTTTACTTTCCAGTTTCCAGGTAGCTGCATCAGGGCTAAGGTGCTTCCATTGCACCTTTACCTACCCTATGGTACGATTCCAGAGCATAATTTCCCTCCTGTCGAGAATACAGTTCGGTTCCACCTGAAAATCTCCTTTTGGGTTCCACCTGTATGTCATTCCAATTCAGCACATGAGTAGCATCGTGCACATACTTCTTTAACACAGAAATGTGAAAGACATTATGGATTCTTAAGTTAGATGGCAAAGCCAACTGATATGCAACAGTTCCAATCCTTGATAGGACTTCAAATGGTCCACAGTACCTTGGTGCTAGTTTAGCACAACTCCCAAGATTTAAAGAACTTTTCTTGGGTTTTACCTTTACAAAAACATGATCTCCATCTCTTTCAGTGCGTTTCAGATCTACATAACGTTTTTGCCGATCTTGTGCAACTTTTAAGTTGCCTTGAACCTGTTTCACAGTTAACTCCATCTCTTTTAACAAATCTGGTCCTAACATTAATCTGTCAACAAGGTTATCCCAAGAAATAGGAGTACAACATTTTCTTCCGTATCAAATCTCAAATGGACTAAGTCTAGCAGATGTTTCACAATGATTATTGTATGCAAATTCAGCTAAATGCAAATAATCTTCCCACTTAGTTGGCTGATCTTTAACATACATTCGTAACATGTCTTATAAAATATGATTAACCTTTTTAGTCTGTCCGTTAGTTTGTGGATGGAAAGTAGTACTGAAATTTAATTTAGTATTTAAACCCTTAAGCAACGTTGTCAAGAAATTTCCAATAAACTTGGAGTTTTGATCAGAAATAATTACCTTTGGAATTCCGTGCAAGAGGAAGATTTTCTTCATAAACACATCTACAATGTTAGTAGCTTTGAATGTAGTCTTAACAGGGATAAAATGAGCATATTTACTAATTTTATCCACAACAACAATTATTGAATCATTCTATTTCTGATTCTAAGGTAAACCTGTAATAAAATCAATACTTATAATCTCCCACTTCCATTTCGGAATTGGCAATGGCTGCAATAGACTAGCTTGATGTTGATGTTCAGCCTTAATGGTCTGACATTCAAACCTTCTATCTATGTACTCAGCCACTTCATTCTTCATGTTGGGCCAAAAATAATCCTTCCTTAACATAGTTATCATTTTCTGATAACCAGGATGTCCTGAATAAGGACTCTTATGAACTTCATCCAAAATCAACAATTTAACTGTTGACACATTAGGTATATAAATTTTGTTCTTATATGTCATTAAACCTTTTTCGTTAATATTGTATTATGTTATTAAATTTTTCAGATAAATTTGCAGCAACCTTATCATGCAATTTTTGATAATTTTCATCTTGCTTAATTCCTTCTTCGATCTGATTTTCCAGATCTATCTTAAATGTGTTGATTGCTGCCACAAAACTTAATCTGGCATTTCTGCTCAAGGCATCAACAACTTTGTTTTCTTTACTCTTAATGTGTTGAATTTTGAAATCATACTCGCTAAGGAAAGCTAGCCACCTAGCTTGCCTTGTGTTTAGATTTGTTTGATCCAACAAGTATTTTAAACCCGTATTATCTATCATTAGTGTAAATTTTATTCCAATCAAGTGATGGTGCCACATTTTTAGTGCATGTATCATGGCTGCCAACTCAAGATTGTAAGTTATGTAATTCTTTTCGTGGATTTTTAACTTTCTAGACTCAAAAGCAATAGCATGACCTTCTTGAGTTAAGACCCAGGTCGAAGTCCTTCATTACATGCATTAGTGCATACAACGAAGTCCTTATTAGCATCAACAATTTTTAAAATGGGTGCGGTTGTTAATAATTCTTTCAACTTATTAATACTTTCTTGGCATTTTTGATCCCATACGAATTTCTTCCCCTTCTTCTGCAAAGAAGTGATGGGATTTGCAATTCATGAGAACCCTTCAATAAACTTTATTTAGTAACTTGTTATCTCCATAAATGACCAAACGTTAGTTACATCTTTAGGAACAGGCCACTCGTTAATTTCTTTTATCTTATCAAGGTCCACGAAAATTTCTTCTTTAGAGATTATGTGACCTAGGTATTGTATTTTATCTTTATAAAAGTCACACTTGCTGAACTAAGCATAAAGTTGATGTTCTCTTAACACTTGCAGAATTATTCTTAAATGTTCATCCTGCTCTTCTTTAGTTTTTGAGTAAATTAGAATATCATCAATGAACACAACTACAAAATTATCCAAGTACTTATGCAAAATGTTGTTTATTAAACACATGAAGACTGCCGGTGCGTTAGTTAGCCCAAAAGGCATGACTACAAACTCGTAGTGTCCATAACGAGTTCTGAAAGTAGTTTTGAATATGTCTTCGTCTTTTATTCTAACTTGATGATATCCGGACCTTAAATCAATTTTAGTGAATATCTCTGCTCCGCGTACTTGATCAAATAGATCGTTAATGTGGGGCAAGGGATATCGGTTTTTAATTATTATTTTATTAAGTTGTCGGTAATCTATGCACAGTCGCTTGGTTCCATCCTTCTTTTTAACAAAAATAATTGGCGCTCCCCACAGAGACACACTTGGCCTTATGTAGTTTTTATCTATTAATTCCTTCAGCTGAGATTTTAGTTCATTTAATTCCAGAATATTCATCCTGTAGGGAGCCTTTGAGTTTGGTACCGCACCTGGTACTAACTCAATGGTGAAATCAAGTTCCCTTTTCGGAGGTAATCCTGGAATTTCTTCAAGGAATATGTCAGAAAAGTCCCTAAGGATGGGTATATCCTCCAATTTTAACTTATCTTCTTGAGATGAACATTCATCATTAATAACATTAACAACAATAATTTTACAGCCCTTTCTTGCAGCTCTCTTAACTTGTAAAGCAAAAATTTGTCATACAGAAATCTTCCTATGAATTCCTTTTACTGTTTTAGTTTTTCCTTCATTATTCAAACAAGTAAAAGATTTCTCATAACAATTAAGTACTACTCTATGCTGTTCAAGCCAATCCATGCCAATTAACAAGCCATATTACCATAATGGTAAAAAATTCAGATTAACTTGTGTTTTCAACTGACTCATAAATACATCACAACTTTTGACAAAATATGTAACCTTTCTTTTAATGCCTATTGCTAGCTGAACTAACCATGAATTATCAAATTTCTCTACCTTTAACTTGCAACTTTTTCACTAATTCAGGTTAAATGTAACTCAAACTTGCACTTGGATCTATTAGAATGGAAATAGATTTGTTGTGTATCATACCTTCAATTTCGACCATAAACGTTTGATGACTTGCTTGATGATTTTCGAGCGCTGCATTTATCCTGGGCAATTCTCCTGATACATCTCCAATTGTAGGTTATGCTTGCATAGTGTGAATGTTGTTGACCACCTTTCTGTTGCATGGGCATTGAGATCTCTTATGTGGTCCACCGCAATCATAATACTTCAAAGGTGCCCCCTGTTCAATATTTCTGGTGTGGTTATTATTCTTGTTGTTATTATTATTTGGAACATTCCTTGCAGCAGTAAAATTCTTTGGTGCATTACCTCTGTAATTATTATTTGGAAAATTTCTGTTATTAAAACTTTGCTTAAAATTTCAAAAATTATGATTAAAATTCTTCTTTTTATGATCAAATTGATTTGACTTATTAATCTTCCAGCCAGATATTTTATTTTTATTTTTATCAAAACATAAATTATCTTTCCTCATAGCCTCTTCCAAAGTGGAAGGGTTATCATACTCAATCCTGTCTTTTATGTTGAAAGGTAGACAACTTAGAAACATTTGTACCTTAGGCTTCTCTTCGACCATGTAAGGTACATACCTTAGCAAGCTAAGGAACTTGATGCATAACTCCTTCATACTCATAGTACCCAGTTTTAAATCATAAAATTCCTTGGATTTATCTTCATAGTACTGTTCTGACGAAAACTTTTTCTTAACTAAATTTTTAAACATACTCCAGGTTATGTTTCTTTCTTTTATGTTCTTAATTTTTTTGAGATCCTTCCACCAAATATCTGCCTTTCCGGTCATATTATAAATAGCCATCTTGGCTTTTAACTAAGAAGAGTAATCGTAAATATGAAAGTATTTCTTCATTCCAGACAACCATGCTTCAACTGTCTCACCCTTTTCGCTTTCGCCATTAAAGGTTGGTGGCTTAATCTTTTTAAACTCTCCTGTAATTTGTTCATGATGCTTATGCTTCCTTTTCTTAGAACAACAATCACTGTCACTGTTGTCATGAACATAATTATAATTACTTTGATCAGATTTAGATGAAGAGTAATTATTATTTTTACCATTCTTTGCTTTCTTACTCTTATGTTTGTGAGACATTGTACCAGAATCATAATTTACTTCTGATTTCCTTCCTCTTTCCTCGTTATGGTATTTCTCCATTAAAATCTGATTTAACTCATACCGTGCCTTCATAATTCGTTCATTCTCTTCTTTAACAGTCCTTATTTCAGATTTTAAATCTTTTATAGTACATAGCAGTTCAGAAGATGGATTATTTATCTCTACGTAAATTCCTTCCTTACTATTATTATGTGCGTTATTATTATGTTCATTATGATGAGGAGATCTGTCCTCTGCTGATTCCTCTGGTATATCCATACCTGCAATTTAAACGTCAAACTGTACTGTACAAAAACAAAATTTAAATAAAGTCAGTAACTACGTTTTTTGTTTTGCGTGTGTGAGCCTATTTCAGGCCTAGAGTTTGAACTCGAGCTCTAATACCACATGTAACATCCTGAAAATTCACAAAAATTTAAAAATTTTTTTCAACGTAGCATTTAATGCCTAAACTAACTGTGCGGAATTATAATTAATGCTTCTATGTCGTTATGCTGGAATGAATGTTTGTAAGTGCTAAATGTTGTCTTCTTTTGATTTTAAAAGGGTCACGACGATGCCCACTTTTGTTATATTATTTTTATATAGGACCAATGCATTAAGCCTTGCATATAGTTTATATGCTATAGCAATTACGTAAAATTTGCATATAGTTTATATGGTATAGTAATTAAATAGAATTTGCATATAAGTTATATGCTATAGAAATTAAATAGAACTTGCATATAGTTATATGCTATAGGAATTTCATAGAATTTGTATATAGTTTATATGCTATAGGAAAAGCATGGAAATAGTAGATAGGCCATCTAGGATAGGAAATCTCATAGCAAATTGCACATAGTGCACAAGTTATAGGCATATAAAGGATCATGCATTTAGCCTATGTTTCATAAAAACATATTATCCTTTTTACAAATAATTGCATCGAATATTATCCTAAACAAATGCTATAATACTCTATTTCATCATTTAAATGTTAAACAAAGGAAACATATGAGTTGTATAGTGTACAAATACAAACTTAGATGAGTCACGTTATAAGTACCTCAGAAATTTATTACAGAACCTTTCACGGCTAATTGAAAGGACAATTTTAAATTATATTGTAATACTTGATCTGATGTGTCACCCTTACCTATAATCTGCGAAAGGGAAAGTCTAAATGCTTTAGCATAAATGCTAAGTAAGCCTCGGGGTACCCTTAGGACCCCTTTCATCATCAAAAGAAGACAACAGTTAGCACTTACAAACATTCATTCCAGCATAACGACATAGATGCATTAATTATAATTCCGCACAGTTAGTTTAGGCATTAAATGCTACGTTGAAAAAAAATTTAAATTTTTGTGAATTTTCGGGATGTTACATGGGTAAGTATTAAAAGTTATAAAATAAAGTAAAAACATAAAATTGCCATTTCATTGTGCAAATTGGAAATTTGGGAGATCTTGGAGAAAAATTACCTCGACCTTTAGGAGTGGATTGCAGGAGCACGTGGATTCCGTTAGAGTCAGGTAAGATCTCATGTCCTCTTTCATTTCATCCCTCTTTTTTTAATTTTTTCTTAATTTTTTTTTGGTTAGGCCCTAGGCGCACGTGGAGGCATACACGAGCTACTGTGTATTGCGTCATGTATTTACTTGAAATATGTGATAGTGACTGTAGTAGCTCGCATATGCGTGTGCAACGATTCTTTAATTTTAAATTTTAAGCTAAATTTTGAAAACATATTTGTGTAGGATGGTTCTTGAATGGAGGGAATTCCAGCATGAAGCTGTTGACAACATAGTGCTTGGAAATGATGAAGCATTGGAAGCTCTCCGCCCATGTGGACTCAAGCAATTCTTCGATGTGAGGAATATGAGGGCACAAAACACATTGTTACAATTGCTTGTTGACTACTAGGACCCAAATGAGGAGGCATTCATGATTGATGGGTACCCTCTAAAAATGGAGATTGATGATATATATTTTATCACTAGGTTGTCTCGTCGATGAGAGGTGCCAATTTTTAAGGCTCGTAGTGTTGGTGTATGGACCATTGATGACTATATAGCCATGCATTGTGTAGTTGGAACCAAACGGATTGGTACACAAATACCGGTCAAGAGTATTAAGAGTTTGAGGGTCAAAATCATTGTTTCAACCATTGTGAGGATTTCCAGCTCTTGATCTGTGCATCAAACTTCCCGAGTTCACATGTTTTATGCTAGACGTTTCCTAGAGCCTATGGTTTTTTATTGGTGTACTTGTTTGTTGGGACGTGTGAAATCCCAATTATTGGCATGCAAGAAGGAAAAAATGAAACTTTTTGGCTATGTTGGTCTTATTTGTAGCTTCTTCTTTGAAAGAGTACCTACGTCTAGTCCACAGATGTATATAGAGCCTCAAAGACTCCGAGAGCCTGCTATGACTAGATGGATAGGAATGATATTATGACTTGGGGGTGGGCGAGTTAGTAGCCCATTCAGTGATGAGTTCTTTTCTTGGTGGGAATGCCAAGTAAAGGGAATAAAAAACTATCCATATCATGGGATAGATTTTAGCAGAGATCCTGACATGGTAGTGCCCCTAGGAAGAGCACTTGGTGCGATTAGTAAGTCTCAATTTTTAAACTATTTTCAAGGTTATTTAATTTTTATTTTTTATTTTAACAAGAAATTGTTTTTGAATTAAATGCTAATCACTATCCATGCAAATGATTATGCAGATAAAGCACCTTCTTGTCTTGCAAAAATCCCTCCCTATAGGCATAGGATGCGAGAGGGGGAATCCGTTGATGCTGCAGTCACCTTGGAAAGAGTCAAGGAGAACCTGACACAATTGACCCTTGTTATTCCAAAAACCAAGGTTGAGGGGTTACCCGAGGTGGTGTAGAGACAAGTTGTAGGTGTACCCACAGGGTGGGTTAAGATATTTAGGAGGGAAGTTACTGCGTTTATGGACTACCATAGGGGATAGGGTTTAGGAGACCCTTAGGTGTACTTTAGTGGTTTGCATATATGAGGCCTATGGAGCCAACTTTTGGAGATGATGAGGATAACTATTTTGTTGTTATGTACTTTTTATGGAATTTGATATATATACATATGATCTTCTTGCCTTGGTTGATAATTATTTTTTGGACCATATTTACAATATGTTACAAATGTTGATTTTGTTTATATGTTTAATAGATGATACAAATGCCAATCTAAGACATAGTTAGCATATGCATGAGCCATGACAATTTGATTTCATGGGATATGAATGTAAGTAATGTAAATGAAATGTCTTTCAAGTAATCGAATGTGTAAATATTGACGAAGTAGGGTAGGGTCATAGATCTTGTATTCACCGTTAAGTTGAGAGACAACTAAATGTGAATCAAGGTGGACTTCCAAGTATAGGATACCATTCAAGATAGCGTCACTGAGGATTTTGATTATGACACTATACTCAACCATATTATTAGTGTTTGGCCTCAAACATGCACCTCTCGATACTACCAACTGTCTTGTGGGAGAATAAACTACCCACGTGGTTGCGGCAAGGGCTCAAGTGATGCGGCTAGTGGCATGCGCAAATTCTATGAACATCCCATTTGAAATCTAAAACAAAAACAACAACCTAATTAATAAGTAATCAACCAAGTCAAATTATACAAACTATACACTATGTACAAGAAATAGTACATGAACTAAACGTAGTACTTCTTCAAGTAGATCCCATTTCTAGGATCTGGAAACTTATTTCCCTCATAATATGTTAACTCATAATCCCCTTCCAAGACACGCGAGATAATATATGGGACAAACCACATGGAATTAAATTTACCTTCCCCCAAGGGTTCCTTGTCTTGGTCATAGAATAGCATAAGGTCACCTGTAGAAAAAACTCTAGGTCAGACAGACTTATCGTATTGGTTCTTGACTCATTTCTTGTGTGACTCATATTTTGTGGAAGCATGTCAAATTTGTTCATCGAGATGTTCCAAGTGCACTAACCGTTCCTCCATAATGGAAGTATCGGGTAAAAGCTATACACCTAACTTCAAAGAAGGAATCTTGCATTCAATTGGTGTTATGAATTCCACCATGTGAACGATTTGGAAGGGAGAAAATCATGTAGCGGTCTTAAATGTAGTACGATAATCCAATAAACTTGGATATAACATGATGTTCTATTTGGATTATTGACATTAATGGTGCGTTGGAGAATGATTTCAAGTCTTTTGTTTACTAATTCAACCCGACCATTGGCTAATGGGTAGAAAGGAGATGAATGCTCCTATTTAAATCCAAACATAGAGCATAATTCAGGCATCATGTATTTTTGAAAGTGACTTCCATGATCATTGACAATCTCCTTAGGAATATCGAATCTAGATATGACTTGATTGAACACCAAGTAAGCTGCAGTTTCTTCGTCATCCTTAAATGTAGGCATAGATTCCACCCATTTGGTAAAGTAGTCAACAACTACTATAATATATTTATTCCCCGCTGTCAAAGTTGGGTTTCAAGTCATAAAATCAACCCCCCACTTGGTGAAGGGGTCTATGCCAATAACGAGAAAAAGAGGATCAGGATGCGCTTGCATTTTCTTGGTGAATATTTGACATGGATGAAAGTGTTTAACTCCTGCCATACAATATTTAAGTATTGAAGGGAAAAAATAATAGATGCATAAAATATTATGAGTTTTTTCTAACTAAATAAAATGACCCCCACATGATCCACTATGGTCATCATTGAAAACCAACTCTACTTCTTCATGGGTTAAGCAATGACGTAAGATATAATCTACTCCTCTCTAGTACAAAGTTTCACCGATGATGAGATAGTTCTTTGCATTATGGCATAAGCATCTTCGTTCATCCCTTGAAAAATAGAAGGGAACTTCAAATTCTGAAGATAGATCAAAATATATCCATACCAGGGGTCCACTATAGAAATAAAAAATATATTCTCATAAGGGAATGGGATTTCTTGAATTTTATGACTTTCTTCACTTGGAAACTCTGAAATTAATTCTGCAAAAACTAAAGATTTTTTCGACTTTGCAAATTGAAATTCAAGGTCGAACTATTGTAATATAATAATCCATTTATTATATTTTCCACCGATTATGTCAGGTTAAAATGAATTGAAATGTATTAACATATGTAATCACAATAGTTGTTCACAATAGAATATAATGATGAAGTCTTCGGACAACATAAACAACTGCTAAGGCCAACTTCTCAACATGAGAATATAAAAGTTCAAGACCTATCAATGAACGAATACGGTAATAGATAACATGTTCTTGGAGCTAGTCATCCTCCTCAAATAATATTATACCTACCATTGAATCTAATGCAGCTAGATATAGAAGGAAATCCTTCGTGTAATCTTGTGCGCTAAGTAAAGGAGTCGTTAATAAATATTTATTGGGAGTTTCAAAAGAATTTTGGGTATCTTCATCCCAAATGAATGGGACACCATTCTTAACCAATCACATGAATCCTTTGGTAATTCTATCATAGTTTACTATAAATCGTCTGAGAAAAATAGCCTTCCCTTGAAGACTTTGAAGTTGTGGAATATTGCGAGGAGGAGGGATATTTATAATAGCCTCAACATTCAACAAATCGACCATGATCCCTTTATTGGATATTATGAAATCCAACAAACGTCCAGACTCAACGATGAAAATGCACTTATTGGGATACAAACGAATATTGTAGTGTCTACACCACTCAAACACAAGGCGTAAATGGTCAAGATGATCACATCTCTTTCGATATCTAGCAAGAAAATCATCCAAATAAGGTTCGACAATGTGTTTGATATCATGAAAGGAAAAACTCATTGCATGTTGAAAAGTAGCTTCGACATTTTTCAAGCTGAAAGGCATCTTCCTATAAGTGAAGGTACACCAAGGAAAAATAAAAGCTATCTTATGTTGGTCTTTAGGTTTTATTTGGATTGATTATATCCTGAAAATACATCCATGAAAGAAAATATTTCACTTCTAACACATTCATCAATAATTTGATCAATGAAACATGTGGGATAGTTGTCTTTGGGGTAGATTTTGTTAAGATCACGAAAATCAGTACAAGATCTGGTAGTTCCCTTCTTTTTTTCTACTGGAAAATGATTGGATACCCATTCCATCATAGCAATAAATATATGAAACTAGATTTTAGGAGTTTTCCAACTTCAACTTTAATAGTTCTTGCCTTCCTAGGGTTAACTAGATGAAGTTTCTATCAAACAGGTTTAATGTTTTGCTGTGTTTGAATTTCATGTTCAATGATAGATGGGTATACTCTCACCATCTCCTCATATGAGTAGGAAAAAATGTCACATAATTCTTTAAATAAATCAGTATAGATGATAATTTATTCCTTAGAACAATTTGCATTGATAAAAATATTTCCCACAATATTGGGCTCATTGGAAATGTTGTGGGTATAGTTTATGAAATATTTGACGTATTTCCTTCAGTATAAATTCTCTTCTTAGCTAAAGGATTGATTGGCCTATTATCATTCTAAGAAAGTCTCAAATGGAACTCCTCATTCTCTATTTTCTCTAAGGATGGAAGAAAGTAATACTTATGATGCTTATCCTCCTAAGGTTTATCAAGCCCTACCATATCTTCTAAAATAGCCTCATCTATAGGAAAGGCCGTGTCTAAACAATCTAACGAATGAGAAGAATCAACATCCCATGTAGGCTCATAACCAAGGTCCAACTCTTTTGAGACTCAAAAAGTTGGGGCAGAATCCATAGCAGTATTAATAGTAGCTTGATAAGCAATTTCTTCCATGTATAAAGGTATGGTCAGTTGACTATGTTGAGAGTCTTATGCTAACTCGAATGAAGTTAGCAGGATCCAATGATCACTTCTATTAGAATATAGATGTGAGTGATCTTCGGACATAGGGTCAAAATTTCGAACACTAGTCAAATTGATGAAATTGATAGGAGCAGGAAGGTTGAAAGTGCCCATAAGGGAACCTAAACATTTTGTGGATGGATGAGTCCGATCAATATAAGGAATGTTTGAGTCTAAAGTAGATGAAGTACTATTTGAAGTAAATTTCAATTGATCGATCATAACGATTCCTCCCTCATGGGGAAATATAAAACTCGAAACACAAAAGATGGGATATCTTGCACGACATATCTTGAACTTCTCCCTAATAGTAAATTGTAGTCAAGGGGAGCATCTATGACTTCAACTTCTACTGAAACTCTTTTCCCTCCTAGATTAATATCAAAATCTTGGAGGATTCTATGAGGTCTAAAAGACCTTCCATCAAATGTAGTGAGTGAATGTGTAGAGGGAACCAACTCTGGGGATCCTAAATATTTCCAACACGAGATAGCCATGACACATTTGGATGCACATTTTTCGACAATAGTTCATCCAATAGTTTTAGAACCATGGTAAATGTCAATCTGAAAGGAAACATGGTAAGGTAATTGGGGTTTAGCTTCCATCATATCAAATTTTTCCACTAAATTACTCGTGGAGTTAGTGTTTCCTATGGCAGCCAAAAGTGTGTTTCGTTGCAATAAGAAAATGTGCAACACTTCTAGAGTAGACATCGCCCAAGGTGTTTGATCCAAGTCTTCAACAATAGAGTAGTTGGTAGAAGCCTTAGCGTTAGGGTTATGTATATCTCTTTTGTAGACACCTTTCCGTATCTTTGGCATAGAATATATAGGTTTCTCTATGTGAAGAGGAGTTTGCAGTTCAATATTATCTTGCTTCTTAAGTGGTGGCTCATGACTAATTTTTTCCTTGCGTTTGCAATAAAGTCCTTGAACTAAGCATGTGGATATAGGACTGATTGGATGACAAATCATTTTGTGTATCTCCGTCCGAACTAGAATTACCAGAATCCATATATTTCCCTTTAGGAAAAGGTTCCTTTAATACAGTAGGTTGTTGTTGCTGCAAAAGATTCTGAGCTTACTCAATCAGGGGGAATTGGTGTGTTAGGTGATCTCATTTGCAAATTTTACAAGGGAATTTAACCCTCTTAAGTTCCTTTTTACCCCCATTAGCATTATTATTGTTTTGTTGCTTGTTCTGTTTTCCCTCCCCTTTCTTTCCCTTATTGTTGTTTTTCTTTCTGCTAGGTTGCTAAGGACCTTTTGTATTTGACTACACATTGTGTACATTAGTAGTCGAAGAAGGAGAGTTAGTAGCTACAGTTGTGCTCGCTAAAGATATTTTAATAAATAAAGATTTTATTTGCTTTGCAAGTGTTTCTATTGTAGGATTATAAATAGAACAAACAAATCCGTCAGCATGTGGTGTAGGTTTTGGTTTCACAGGATCAACATTTGGCCTAGGTGCGTCAAGAATAATGTCATACACAATTCCAAATTGTGAATAGATTAAATCTAATTGTTATTCCTTATGATAAGCAGATGATGGAAGTTCAATGTACCATTTAGTTGCCACCCTATTAAGGGTTCGTTGAAATAATCTTAATTTTATCGAATAATCATTTAACAAATTTGAAGTGCACTACAAGTGGAAAGTTTTGACATGGCTAGATCCTCACCAGTTTTTCCTTCAAATTTTGGAATATCCAAAGGAAACTTAGTAGATACAAGAGGCCATGCAGGATTGTGACACATTGGGTCATTCATAATTTTAGACAAATATTGTAGGTTCAAAGTTGCTAGAAAATTCAGTCTAGGTTGTGTTGCAAGTGAATTTATAGGTGGTCTCATATAGGGAATTTTCCCAGTTTTGGTATTTCCAAAAAATTGTGAAGGTATGCCCCCATAAATCCCTTATGAAGGGTGAAACCATTGAAAAGGATTTGATTGGATTTGAAAGGGGTTGCTTCTATACATCCCTTGCGAAGGGTGCAATCCTCGAAAAGGATTAAATTTATTTTGAATGGGGTTTCCCCCAGTTGGCATAGGTTGGAAGGGGTTCAAATGTTTCCCTTGAGTACCAAATGGTTGGGAAATACTAGTCCTTTCCGGCATACTAGAAAATGGGCAAGCATTAACTGTCACACCAGTATTGGAGGAGAAAGGATCTCCACCAAAAGGTTGAAATGTATTACTGGTTTGACTATTCTAGCACCCAAAAGGATTGGTTGTAGTTGTGGACCCAAAAAGAGGTCTGCTTCCTAAGGAAGGAATTGAGAAAGGAATATGTGTACCACCCCAAGAATAACCTTGGAAGGGTATAGATGTTCCCATAGTATAACCAGAAGATATGGGGGAAGAGGTAGGTTGAGTTTGGGGAAGGCTAACACTTGTCATCCCAGATGAAAAACTATCTAAAGGAGTAGTTGTTGAGTTAAAATTTGATTGGACATCAACATACAATGGTGTTGTTGAAGTATTTTCGATTGTATTAACAATTGAAATCATATTAAGAGTACTACTCTGATTTAAATTGGGGGTCTGGGCAGACATAATAGGAGGATAAAATCCCCCTAACACAATAGTTGAAGTGGGAGTATGAGGATCCCCACTTCCTAAAACTTCTCTAGTGTTCTCCATTGGAAATATTCCTAAGTGATTAAAAGTAGTTGAAACAAAGTCCGGTGTAACTGAAAAAACGATAGGGAGAGGATCATTAATATCTACGGAAGGTGAATTATAAGGTCTAGGAAACCTTCAATTTCAAGATCTTCAACCCGAACTTGTTCTTGTGATGAAGTGTTTCTTTCCATATGTAGAATTATTTAAGAAGAACCTATTGGTTCAAATGAACTAGATGTATTCATTCGGTGCCTCCTGTTTGGAGGTGGAGGACCACTCTTAAAGGTGATAGATTTTGTAATCCTCTAGGACGACGAATCAAAGGATTTTCCACACTAAAAGAGACAACAATCCTAAGGTTCAACTAAAACAAGAAGCAAACAACACATCTGTAAAAAATGTCTTGAGGAATTCAATTAAGCAAATAGATAGTCCTCTTGAAGTTTTAGTGTGTGTTGATTAAGTCCCACAACAAAAACAAGGAAGGATAAAACCAGTTACCAAGGACGGGCATGTTTCCCTTCTTGGTGCAAGTGTTTTACTAGATAAATCTAGAAAACACCCTTCAAGGGTACTAATACTCCGCACTCAAGGTCTACTCGAGGTGTTTGCAAAAAGTCCTTTGCTGGCACCTGTGTATGAATCCTAGGAAAAGATACTAAGGATACCAATATTTAGTCAACATCTGAGGGAACAGTCGCAGGTCGGAGCCGTATGAATGGGCAAGGTTACTAATCCAAAAACTCTACAACAACACTCTGTGATGATGAAAGTCCTTGTACACATAAAACTCTTGGTTGGTGATTGATTAAATATTGGTGGGATTTCTCTGCAACTTAACCTCAGACGAACTTGTGCTTAACTACTGTTTGAGAGGAGCTTCCCGACCACACTTCATACAATACTGGATTTCCCCTAATGATTTACCACTATGTTTAAATTTTAATCCATTTTGGACCTAGTTTATGATAATCCTATCCCAAAACACTAGCGTAATCTATTTGGTGAACATGCCTAAAAAAGGAAAAGGTTTCTCATAAATTTTTAATTAAAGCATTTTTTTTAAGTGGCTGTAATTACTGAAGGGTAATGGAAGGTCAAAATTAGATGTTCTATTGACTCAATGTGGAAATAAAATGCATTTAAGATTACAACTTTTAATACCGATAAAATAAAAAATATCTTCTTATGAATGTAATGCAGACCACTTATTTTAAATGCAAATTCAAAATATGCAATTCACTTTTCTTTCTATTTTGTAATGACAATAATGCAAACACAACCTTTCCTTTTCTTTTTAAAATGAAATGAAATGAAAAGATACTTGACTGAAATCCTACGAATAAAGTTCTTTTATTTTAGATTGTACGCAAAGAGAGGAAATTATAGAATTATATAAGCTATTCTTTCGTTTTTCAATGCACACATCAAAGAAAAAAGAAAATGAAATTCTTTATACAAACTTAAAGAAATTTTATTTGTTTTCTGAAAAGTAAAAAGAACACATATGAGTTTCTATAGTCTTGGATTTCTAATCAGTATATGACAACTGAAAAGATCAAGCAGGAGTGGATAAAAAATAACAAGCGAAATTCCACTCAAAACTCAAATAAGTTTGATAAACAGAAGGAAAGTTTGGTTTCTGGAAAACTTATGCATATTAACAACATACCTCAATAAAAAATAGATAGACATAAACATAGAAATCAATCCCTAAGAGACACAAACTTCTTAAAAAGTTGCAAGCTATTGAATACATGACTGTGAGAACAATATAGCACATATTTTACAGGATTACATGAATTTCAATGAAGTAGGCCGTGTATTCAAAGGAAAAAAGTGAAAAAATAAATGAAGAACCTTCCTACATGACTAATATGCAACTGTGTCTATGCACCAATAGCGTATAAGGTCCGGAAAAGTTACAGAATTAAAATTTCACTAAAATCTCATTTTTACAAATTTATAAGGGTTGAAAGGTCAAAGATCTCTTAGAATGAAATCTAAATTACCTTATCGAATAAAAAAGAAACCAAAAGCTTAAGAAACAAACTCATAAAGTCTCAAACAACCATAAAAAAGAAAAAAATACCCATAAAAGAATAAAAACCCAGCGGAGTCACCAATTCTGTGATGGGAAATAATTCCCCAACAATTATTGGGTGCAATTGTTGTAGAGCAAAATATAAACAAACCCTAGTCTTGCAAGTAAGAAAGAATTTCCTTTTTTTCAAACAAACATTTAATCCCTAAGGGTATTAAGATACACACCTTGTTTCCAATGTTTGTAGTAGAATCCTCTGGTCTTGAGCTTTTCCCCTTCACTTTAACTTCTTGATGCAATTCTTGAAATGGAAACAAAAAAAAGTGAAAGCATAACAATAACCATGAAAATTATATAAAGAAACTTGCAAAATAAACAATTTCCATTTTCAAATGAGCAACGATTCATAAACACATGAACACATTCAATATTGGAGAGGAAAAGAGTTCATTTATATATTAATGATAATAGCAAATTACATAAAACAAATGGACCTGATATGTTGTAGCTGGTCTGAAACTGAGTTTTGGGTTCTTCCTCCTAGGTCACTTCAAACACTCCAACTCAAGGCTTGTCCACCAAGTATGCCCAAAATATTCAAGGATATCTGTAGGATAATAAAACAATGGAGAACATAATGGAAAACTAGGGTTCCATATATAATGAGAGGGAATTTGCAGATCGGGGATAAAGGATTGTATGAACAATGAGGGTTTCTTCAAGCAACCAAGATAATACAATGGTTTGCATACTCTTTTTCTTTCTCCTATGCTCTTTTTATACCTTGAGGAGAGCGGTTAGGGAGTTAAAGGAAGTTATTCACGAGATTGGGGAAGTTGGGAAATGGGCTCACCCGAAGAAACCATGAAAAAACTTTTATTTTACTTTTTTACCATTGTACTGACAGATGCCCGAGCTACAATGAGGAAAGTTGCGTATTTGTTGGAATACATGATTTTTATAGAGGTAGGTCACATATTTCTTGGAAAACATGGTTTCTAAGGAGATTTCTTCCAAATAATGAGTGTCCAATATGTTGTAAGGAAAAAAAGGATGTCTACAACTGAGGATAAGGATAAGATCGACCACTATAACGTCTTAGGATAAATAGTGGCAAAATATGTTATAACAAACTTATATTGTTTTTCTATGTTGGCTATTGCTTGATGGCTATTTAAACCCTTGATCGAGCTATCTATTTATCTATCTATCTATCTATCTATCTATCTATCTATCTATAAGGTCTTATATATGAGCCTTATATTTCATGTGGTTACATATTTATGTATATATCGATATGAGGATGATGTTGTTTAGTGCATGGCTTTATGTGTTATTAATGATGAATGGCATGCCAATATACCATCTAATTTGTAGTAATGAAGTAATGAAGGCCGACCATAGTATGCACATAAAGTCATAAGTGATGGAATTAACTTAGAAGATGTTAATTTGTTACAGATATGTGTAGACATAATACATGTGGAGCCCTGACAATCAATGATACACTATGAATAATCGGTTTTTTTATAGTGAAGGGAACCTCACGAAAGAACACGAGCATTTTCTGTATCTAAACTGGAGGTAATCATATGAACATCAAAAAGATTAACTGCACCCAAAGTCATCAAAATGGATTTTCATTACAACAAACAAACATGTATAACATCTAAAGTAGACATGGTAATCAATGATTGAGCCAATTCATCCACAAAACTATAATTGAGAAGATATGCAACATTTAGGTCATGTGTCTTGTTAGTGTTGGATCTCTATCCTTGTTGAAAATTATAGGTTCTCATGGAATATTGTCTTTATTATGATAGGTTTAGAGATTGATATTGGTAGATGTCAATAAGATATTATGTAAATAATAGTCACCAAGCATAGAGGATTGATTGGTTTAGATATCACTAGTTGATTTGCAACTAATCCTTGCAAGGAAATGGGTTTTGTAACACCGTAGGATGGGTGGTGAGAGAATCATTAGATGAGTAGTATGTTGACCATGAGAAGTGTTGATAGACTCATGCATGTTAGCTTCATCCCATAGTTGATGTGTTTGATCAAGGTGTGAGAAATAATGGTTGTAATTCCCATAAATACCATAGAAGGAACATAGATGGTTAGTCCATAACTGAGGATTTGGTTTATTTGGATGTCAATTTGTGGGGTTTGGATTGCCTCTTGTATAAGTGGGTGCTTAGAGAGGTTTCATCCACCCTCTAAGCTATGGTTATTCCCATAGTTATTCCACTTGCTCTTTTTTTTTTATTATTCAGCTGCACATTTTGATAGTTGGATGCATGATGATGATTAGGCACATTTCACCAAGAATAATACCACTCTTGGGGAAAAACGAGAGCTTGAGGTTGGGGCATAGGGGTTTTTACTGAACGGGTTGGTCAAGGGCTAGGCCTGGATAATATGTGTTACATTTTGGTGGAGTCACATAAGTAGTAGAAGCACTACTACATGCATCTCCACTACATGAGGGACCATGAACATAGGACACATTAAGGGAATCTGAGTAGGAGGTACTCATTCCTTCATGTTAGGATGAGTTCCATTGATCATTAGAAAAGTAGGGCATATGTGTCTGTCCAAATGGGGTAAATTAGGATTAGGGTTCTCAACACCATAAGTATTTCCATGCATGTTACCACCACTGAGATGTGGCATTTGGTTTCAAGGATAAGAGGAATATGTAGCTGAACCAATTACTCTATCAAACGCCGACCTTGACTAATCTTTATATTAGGAGTTACCTCATGGATCTATGGATTAAGTCATGTTGTTGAGGCTAATCATGATGAACTCATCTTCAATATGTGATAGTTAAGAAGCAACATCTTTCACTAGAGATGGTAGGAGGGATTTTAACAACCACTCAAGAAAGAGACAATCATCCATATTGATTTTAAATATGCTACTTCTTCTATCCCACTCGTGGATATGGTTGTGATGTGGGTGGTGATAGTTTACGCATAGATAATACTCGTATGTGATGTTGATAGTGATAATCTGTGCATATATAATACTCGTAGCGTGTGAAAGAATAGCATTTTGAAATCGTGGCATTGAAATTCATTTAATTCAAGGATGAATGGACCCCAACATACATCTTTTTAGTTAGGTATTATGATAACACAAGCAAATTGTTGAAAACATGTGTGATTTACGTAGAAGACGATCTCAAAATGATAAGAAATGTAAGGTTCAGTTGGCTTATGGTATGTGGTAGTTGGGCGCGAGTCCATCACAACCAGCAAAGGTTTGATTTTTCTCCCTATGCTTTGTTGGTTTGTGATCCACTCGTGGTTGGGAGGGAATGCATCAGAATTAGGACATGTTTCTGTCTACGCTCTATCAAAGTCTGATGATCTTGCTAGTTGCTTTATTGAAGGCCATTTTTCACCCTATGCTTGGTGCCAGGTGGTGTCAAGTGGGCTTGTGATCTACTGGTAGTTGAAGCTTGAGAGGTAGTCAATGGTAGTTAGGGAGTCCATTTTTTAAAACTTGTACATGCATCTATCTAAGGTGTACCAAATTTGAGTGGCTATTATTGATAGATTGATAGTTGCTTTGTTTGAGGCAACTTTTCTAAACATAATTTAACAAATTTTAAATATTGTATATATTGTAATGGGAAGTTTCCACATATATCATTTTTTTTATCTCTTTATCAACTTATTGATTCTTGAAATTCATGCTCCTTACATGACAAAGCTAAACGTTCTCATGTTGGCATTGTCTCCACTTGATATGGTTCTTTGCTCTGGTACAAGATTCAAAAAACATGTATGTGTTTTTTTTTGTGTTTTATTTTTCTAAATGTTTAAATCTAAAATTAAAATGAATTTATTTTGATTATAGCAAATAAATATATTGTATATATTTATCATGCATTTACGATTGAGCTAGAGTTTTGTTGGTTATGTAAAATAAATTTATACTAGAGATCTATTAAATATTAAAAAACATTAAATTTTTTATGATGTAAATATTTTTATTATTTAAAATAAATCTAAATTAATTACGATTTTGTTTAACTAATATTTAAAATCTTCTCAAAATTAAAAATATTTACACATTTTTATTATTATTATTCTTTAAATATAAATATATTAATAATTTTTTATATACTATATTTATATTATTTAGATTTATGTTTAAATTGAGTATTTTTATTTTTAAGTTTTTATATAGTTGTTTTTCACTTTCATTCATCTAGTCATATTAATATATTTAAATTTCATATATATGTATATATTATGATTTATATTTTTTTTATAATTATTAATTTTGTTTTTTAAATTATTTATTATTATATTATTTTAAACATAATATTATAATTTTTTATAGATATCAAATTAATATTTTTATTTTTATTCATACTACACACTTTTACTTTTATATAATATAAGTATTTGATTATTTTAAACTAAAATTTTTGTATAAAATAATAATTAATATTTAATAATATACTCTAACAAGTGTTTACTCTAAAATTTGTGGCACAAATCTATTCTTAAAGATTCCAAGCTATTTGTTGGAGATCAACATTGATTAAATTTTCATTTTAGCTTCTTTTTAACTTTGAGAGACAATTTCTTTTGATGGGCCACAACTTCAGATGTACAATACTCATCACGAATAAGGATTTTTGTTATCTTTATTAAAACAAAATATAAAATCTACAATACTCACAACGAATAAGTATTCTGGTTATCTTTATTAAAACAAATGTTCCTTTAGAATAAAGGAGCCAAATCTTGACATGATAAAACATTCTCGAATTACGTGCAAAGAATGATTTTTTTTTCTAAGATGGCGTCAATTGCAAGCAGGATTTAGCCTATATGCGATTACGTTGATAGCTTCAAACTAGAGATGAGCAACATTAAGCATCTATTGCCAAGAGTGGCGTGCTATTGGCTTTGGTCTTTGATCTTGATTTTCAACGGGTTTGTCAGCTTCAGGTTTTGCAGTAGGTCATTTAATGTTGAAGTAGTAGTGTTGGCTGTTGGATCTCAAAGAGCTTCAAATAGCTTAAAACAACATTAAATGTTATATAACAGGCTAAATAAGGAAGACAATGAACATTCTTTACAAGTATTAAAGCTTTTATGGTTTTTGAATTCTACTGTAAAATAACTAATGATGGAAGTTCATAAAATTCATGGTTCATTTTGAAATCATGTGTTCCACTTCTACCTGGATGAATATCCACCAGAAAAAACATGATGTCGATCATTCAAGTACAGGGAGAACAAGTTTTACACAATGCTGTTGAATTAAAGTTGCATGATTTTGTAGTAAATGTACACCTTTTTAGGTTACAAATTTATAGGAATTTGGAAGAAATTTAGGTTTTACAACGATTCAATATATCTAAGAGAAGGGCCTCGAGAGTGCCATAAACCTTTGGAATTCATATCTATGGTGTTGGTTCCTTAAGCATGGTGGCATTTCTGTATAATTCATCACATAAAAACAATAGTGGAGATTTTAGGTAAAGAGAACGTAGTTCTTTTCATTAATGACAAATCAACCATAGTGGTAGAGGTAGATAATGATAACAATCAGTCTGCAGTATAAATGAAAAACATTTATTAAACTCATGTAATCCTTAAGATAATGAAGATCCTCCCCACCCACAGAGATCGTGGGGATCTAGTGGAGAAGCATTTGAGACTAGGGACCCTAGGTAGATTGAAAAGGGACCCTAGGTAGATTGAGTGCAAGATGAAAGGAAAAGGGACCCTAGGTAGATTGAGTGCAATGAATAGCTATGGTTTCACTTGTTGGATATGTTTAATGGTGGATATTCATTCACGGTATTTTCGTTTAGAAAGGTAATCGAGATACATCAAGTGTTGTGAAAGACTTTGATTAGATTAATGGTGTGGTGTTCTTAACTCTAAAACCCAGAATCAATTACAAGATATATAATGATAACTAATGCAAAATACAATAAATTATAATGCAGATTATCTTAATCAAAGGAAATAGATGAGAAATATCGGGGCATACTTAACTCTTGTATTATGAAAATCAATAGGAATCATTGTTCACTTGCCTCTTAAGGTTGGGAAACCTTTCACTTGAGCAAAGCTCCAATAGAACAATTCTTGACAAAACAATCAATAGCTCTTTAAATATGCTTTCAATACCCAAAACCCTAACTACTTAGTGGGACTCAATCAACACATAGAACCCCTTTACATTAACTATTCCATTACTAATTACTCGGTCTTATTTAAAGGAAATGATCACATACATTACTTAACTAACTCCTCTGTAGTCTAAAGTAAGGTTGGTTAGGGTATGAATCATGCATGCTCCCTCCTTTCAAGAGAACCCTTGTCCCCAAGGATAAAGGTGAGGAAATTGCTTTATAATCACCTTTTGTTCCCATGTGGCATCTTCTGATGTATATATTTCCATTGAATCAAGGATTCTTTGATTGTACATATGCACAATTGATGTTCCCTAATATCCAATACCACTTCTCACTAGACCATGGAAATTTTTAGGGGCGACATTTCACCAATTGGCTACTTTTGGGGCTTTTTAAAAAAAATAAATTCGCTATTTGGTCATTTTTAGCCTCTAATATCACCTATATTTACATAAAATATGTTTTTTTATCATAATATTTGCCAAAATTTACTAGTTTCAGTAGTAAATTGTATGTTTCATATTTAATAATCGCCTACCTATCTATATATATGTTTTTTTCAATCCAAAATAATCGCCTATAATACTACACTTAAGTATGCTATTAGAATCCTTAAAAAATACCGTGCACTAAACCCAAATGAAGCCTTCATCATTAAGTTTTTTTAGGTATACACTTTACAATTGGAACCCGACACTTTTTTTTGAAAGATACATGAAAGACCCCATGAATCTTATATTTATTCGGAAGAGCTAGCTTGTAGGCCACCTATCCAATATGTTGTATGATCTTGTAATTAGGTCCAAAGAACTGCAGGGCCAATTTTTGGGCCAACTAATTTTGAGTGAGGTATATTTATAAGGTTGAAGGCAAAGAAATACCTAATCCACTTATGCAAACACATGCACTCTTAGTGATGTCGACTGGCTTGTTGTTTCATTCTATTATGAGCCATAGCCAAATTTTCCTTAAGTGTGTGAATAACCATTTCTATGTTGCTAAGTTTTCTATCTACTTTATGGACTTTGTAGGTTCATAGTAAATATGAAACTATCATACAAGGGTTTTTGGACATACACTCCTTCATATGTGGTCATTTCGATAGCTCCATGACAAGTAGGGTTATCCACCATTAGGTAAGAGGAATCCATTGTTCCCACTAGTGGGGCCTTTATGATGTGAAGTGTCTTAAAGAGAATTCCAACAACTTATTGATCACTTTTGTTTGACTAGATTCAATTTGGGGATGATACATTGCATTGAGTTTCAATGGGTACATTAAAGTTCAAACAGGCCCTGCCAAAAGTTTCTCATGAATGTTGGGTTCTGATTGGCAACGATGGAAGTAGGCATACGATGTAACTCGAAATATTATCCATGAAAAATTGGTCTATGATGGATGGTGTAAAAGGGTGTGCTAATGCACAAAAGTGAGACAATTTGCAAAGTTGATCTACTACCACCATCAAGACTAATTTATTACCAACTTTAGGAATCCATGGTATAAAATCCATAGAGATTTTAGTCCATAAATGGGTGGCAATTGAAAGTGTTTTCAAGGATCTCGAGACTTCACCATCTCACCCTTGTGTCATTGACAAGTGTCATAGTCTAGGACAAAGTTTTTGATGTCTATGTACATGCCTTCCCAAAAGAAGGAGCAATTAATTATTTCATATGTTTTATGAAAACCCAAGTGACCTATCATGGGAATGGATGTAAGTATTCTACGATGTAACTTGCTTAAAGGACAAAATTGTTTTTAGACAAATGCACTCCTTATATCTCAATGTATCCTGGTGCCATGTATATTCTCAAGGGAAAAGGGCATGCGCAGTCAATTAAAAATTTACTGCACAATACATGAATACTTTCTTTTTCTTTTGCTAAGGACATGCGCTAGGCCTAGCAAATACTTTGCTTTAATTTTTCTCCCACTTTACTTCTCAAATTAATTGCGCAGATATTAGTTGCGCATTTCACCTTTTACCGTGTGGAGATTAACTACGCAATTCACCTTTCTACTGCGCAAAGATTGACTGCGCGATTCCACTTTCTACTGCGCAGTTGAACTTTGCGCAAATGCACAAATCTTAACTTTGCGGAATACTTGACTTTGCGTACTTTATACAAATTAATTCTTGCACACACTTTTCACTTTTACAAAGATTAACTGTGCGGTTAACTTTGTATACCTATCTAACTGCGCATAACCCAAACTTAAACAAACATTGTATAAATGAACTTCATGCAAAAACATTAGAACCGAGATATATGTAGAAGTTACTACGCGTTAAACTAGGGCATTCACCACCGTGAAATACTTGAGAATCTTGATTTGGTTTACAGACTGTAAATGTAAACAACATTCACACAGGCCAATATGAAGTAGATGCGCGGCATGCATAAACAAACATTCTTGACAATGAATACATAAAACTTGAGAACATATATATTTACCACTGTAAAACAGCGTAACTTTTCCGCAATACAGAGAGATGAGATTTACTTCAAACTTTCACTTCTTACACAGAGCTTGGGCTCTTGAAACACTTCACAGGTTTTTCACTTCTTCTCTTCTTCACTCCTCTCACTCTATCCCTTCATCTCTTATGCTATCTCTATGAATGATTTACATTTATAGAGTTTCATTTCACCAACTCAAGATGGCTTCGCTTGGAAGCTACAGGATTTCATTAAAGACTGTAATAAATTCTACCTAATAAGTTATGAGCTAGCGAACTACAAACATAGCTACTTAAATTCTAACCTGCTATGAGCTGGATTGGCTGCAAACCGACTAAGTGTCTGACATTGCAGACTGACATTATGACCGACTTGGAGTCTGACAGAGCCGACGCATATCTGATACGCTATTAGCTCATTAACTATGATATTTCGAACACTCCCCCTTAATTATGAGCGGATGGGGATCTTAATATAAAAGTAAAATATTACAAAATATTTCAGAGCTGATACATGCTCTGTTCATGAAAAAGTTCACTATGCAGAACTTGTCACTCCCAAACAACTTCGCAGAAATTGGAATGGGTCCTTTGCCAATGGTTTTGTAAATATGTCTGCAACTTGATCTTCAGACTTGCAAAATTCTAAACAGATTTCCTTGTTGTTTATCAATTCTCTGATTAAGTGATACCTTGTGTCAATGCGCTTGGTTCTCTTGTGGAACACATGATTCTTTGACAATGCAATAGCTGAATTGTTGTCGCAGTAAATGACTATGGGTTCTTGCTGGTTCTGTGATAGATCACTTAACATTCTACGCATCCAAAGTGCTTGACATGATGTGCTTGTAGCTGCGACATACTCTGCTTCTACTGAAGAAAGAGTTACTATGGGATATTTCTTTGAAGCCCATGATACAACACCTGTTCCTACATGAAATGTATTCCCAGATGTGCTTTTTCTGTCATCTATGCTGCCTCCATTATCGCTGTCAGTGTATCTAATGAGTTTGCAACTTTATGAGGTTGAATACAAAATACCAAAGTCTTTTGTTCCACTTACATACCTCAGAATTCTTTTACCTATTTGCCAGTGTGATTCTTTTGGTGACTCCATGAATCTTGAGATTAAACTCACTCCATACATGATGTCTGGCCTTGTTGCTGTAAGATACATAAGGCTGCCAATGAGCCTTTTAAACAGAGTAGGATCTACAGTGGATCCATCATCATCCTTTCTCGATGTCAAACCTGTTATCACTGGTGTTGGAGTTGTCTTGCAATTTAACATCTTGAACCTGTTCAAAACATCACTTGCATACTTCGACTGTGATATAAATATACCATTTTCAGACTACTGGACTTCAATGCCCAGAAAATACTTCATAAGCCCCAAATTAGTCATTTCAAGTTCACTTTCCATGACTGTTATGAATTCTTCTGTGCCAAAATCACCAGTAAATATTGAATCATCTACATACAGGCAGACAATTAGCTTATTACCTTCCTGATTTATTTTTGTGTACAACGTTGGCTCACATTAACTTCTGTGAAATCCATTCTGAATGAGGTATGAGTCAATGCGACTGTACCAAGCTCTAGGATCTTGCTTCAACCCATACAGTGCCTTTTTCATTCTGTACACTCTTTGTCCTTGTCCTCGAACTTCATAGCCTTGTGACTGCTCCACATATACTTCTTCCTCCAACTAACCATTTAAAAATGCAAACTTGAAATCCATTTGATAAACAAGCCATGTCTTTTGTGTTGCGATGGCCAAAATTGTTTTGATTGTGTCCATTTGCGCTATAGGTGCAAAGGTTTCATTGAAGTCTATGCCAGGCTGCTGTGTGAATCCCCTTGCTACCAATATTGCCTTGTGCTTCTGCACATTTCCATTAGCATCTTGCTTGGTCTTATAAATCCATTTCATGCTTATCACATCCTTGTCTTTAGGAACATCAACTAATTCCCAAGTTTGATTTTTCTCAATGCATTATATTTCTTCATCCATGGCTTGTGCCCAAACTTTCTCTTCAACTGCTTCTTCAAATGTTAAAGGATCATTAACTTGAGAAAATAATGCAAAACATGAAAATGAATTAGGTGTACCAGCATCATATATCTCGTGCAGACTTCTTGTACTTGGCGGAGTTGCTGGTGTCGAACTGCGCGAGCTGTGTGAACTACTTGATGGAGTTTTCTGTGCAGTTGGTGTCCTTGATGGAGTAGCTTGAGTTGCGCCTTGTGTTGGAGTTACTTGTGCTGGAGCATGCTGCGCAATACTTGGAGTAGATGGAGCTGCGCAGTTCTGATTTACTTGTAGTGTCTCAACCACATCTTTTGCGTTGTCATCATGTTCAACATGTGACACAATTTTCACATTCTTTTCTGCGATTCCATCCCATGCTTCATTTTCTACAAATTGAGCATCGCGACTGATAATGACTTTCCTTGCAATAGGATCATACAACTTGTATGCTTTTGTGTCTTCAGAATATCCAATAAAGATGCATTTCTGTCCTTTATTGTCTAATTTCCTTCTCAGCTCATCTGGAACATGTGCGTATGCTACGCAACCAAAAACTTTCAAATGCAAAACAGTATGTTTCATACTTGTCCATGCTTCCTGTGGAACTTTGTTCTTCACACTCTTTATCGGACATTGATTCATGATGTAGACAACAATTGCCACTGATTCAACCCAGTATTCATTTGATAGATGCGCAGTTGCCAACATGTTGTGCGCAATCTCCATAATAGTCCTATTCTTCCTCTCTGCAATGCCATTCTGCTGCGATGTATACCGTGCAGTGAATTGCTTCTGTATGCCATGATTCGTGCAAAATCTTAAGAAATCGTTTGAGACATACTCACCAACTCTGTTTGTTCTCAAGATCTTGATGCTACAACCACTCTGCTTCTCCACGAGTGCCTTGAATTGCTGAAAACAATCAAATGCATCAAATTTGTGTTTTAGAAAATAGAACCATGTTTTTCTTGTGAAATCATCAATAAATGTGAGAAGATAAGTGCATCCTCCCATGGACGGTGTTTGCATGAGTCCACAAATATCGGAGTGCACAATTTCAAGTGGTGCGTGAAATCTGTATGACTTTCCAACTGAAAAAGTCTCTCTGTGTTGTTTTCCAAAAATACAGCCTTCATAAATTCTTTCTGGCTTTTCAATCAATGGAAATCCTTTCACCATTTCCTTCATGTGCAGTAGATTCATCCCACCAAAATTCAGATGTCCAAATCTGAAATGCCATAACCAGGATTCATCATTCATTTCTGTTTGAAACGCAGCTTGCATTGCGCTGTCCTTTTCTTCCTTTGCGCAATGAATTTTTGCTTCTTTTCTTTCTGCTTTGAATGCAGATCCAGAATTCTCATTCTGTCTTTCATGAACAACTTGAGTTGTTTTTCCTCTTATGATGCATCTTCTCCTCAAAGGAAACAAGCGATTGCTTGTCATCTGCACCTCTACTGTCAACTGTTTGCTTGGATATCTGTCTTTGATCAGACAACGCTTTCCTATCATGTGAACTCTGTAACCTTTTTCCAATAGTTGTCCAGTTCTCATCAAATAATGCTTGAAACCCTGAACATAATAAACATCAGACATATACTTCTGCTCCCCCTGTTTGGTTAGAATATCAACAGTACCCTTTCCCAAAACAGTGACTTGAAAAATGTTTCCTAGTGTGACATTAGTTTGAACTGATTTATCTAGATTGGAAAATAAACTTAAATTACCAGTCATATGATTGCTACATCCTAGGTCTAAATACAATATGTCATTTGGACTTTATTGGACAACATTGCACTCCAGTGGAGATGCACATGCTAAGAACAGTGAGCTATTCGAAGTGCTATTGTTGCTTGACTGAGCTTCACCTTGCTTTCCTTGGTCATACTGCTTCTTCCTGCATTCATATGCGAAGTGTCCATACCTCTTACAGTAATGGAATTGAATTTTTGATTTGTCATACCTTTGTCCACTTGGCTGACTGGGGATCTGATTCTAGCCTCTACCAGTGACATGCGCAGGGCTGTTGCTGCGACCTCCTATGAAAGAACTTCGTCCTCTACCTCTAGAGTTTGATCTTCCTCTGCCTCTTCCACAACTTATGGATGACTATGTTGTGAATGCACCTTCCAGCAATGTATCTGAACCGCTGATTCTATGTTCATGATTGAATAATGAGGCTTGCAACTCATCAATAGTAAATGTGGATAGATCTTTGTTCTCCTCTAGGGTTACAACCAAAGATTCAAATTTCTTTGGTAGAACTCTAAGAACTTTTTCAACAATTATTTGGTCAGTTAGAGTTTCTCCATGAGACTTTATTTGATTAACCAAACCAATAACACGAGTATAGAATGAGTCTACTGACTCTTTATTTTTCATTGACAGAGATTCGAAATCTCTTCTAAGAATCTGAAGTTTGGCAGTCTTTACCTTGTTCAAACCTTGATAGGTAGTTTCCAATGTGTCCCACGCTTCCTTAGATGACTGTGCTGTTGCTACTCCTGGGAGTATGGACTCATGTGTTGCTTGATGTATGTGGAACAACGCCTTTCCATCTTTCTTCCTCTGTTCCCTTAAGACATCATTCTTAGCTTGTGGGAGATTGTTGTATGTTGTTGCATCTGCTGGTTCTGCATAACCATGCTGGACTATTTCCCATACATCTTGACCTCTAAACAAAGCCTTCATTGTTAGAGACCAATATTCATAAGTTTTACTAGAAAATATTGGGTTTTGCAAATTACCTGAAGTGAAAGCCATTCTTAATCACTTTTCCCTTATGTAAATACAAATTCTACTTTCCGTAAACTAGGATCTGATACCAGATCAAGGGAAAAGGGCATGCGTAGTCCATTGAAAATTTATTGCGCAATACATGAATACTTTCTTTTTCTTTTGCTAAGGACATGCGCTATACCTAGCAAATACTTTGCTTTAATTTTTCTTCCACTTTACTTGTCAAATTAATTGTGCGGATATTAGTTTCTCATTTCACCTTTTACCGCATGGAGATTAAATGCGCGATTCAACTTTCTACTGTGCAAAGATTAACTGCACGATTCCACTTTCTACTACGCAGTTGAACTTTGCGCAAATGCACAAATCTTAACTTTGCGGAATACTTGACTTTGCGCACTTTATACAAATTACTTCTTGCACACACTTTTCACTTTTACAAAGATTAACTGCGTGGTTAACTTTGTATATATCTAACTGCGCATAACCCAAACTTAAACAAACTTTGTATAAATGAACTTCATGCAAAAACATAAGAACCGAGATATATGTAGAAGTTATTGTGCATTAAACTAGGGCATTCACCACCGTGAAATACTTGAGAATCTTGATTTGACTTACAGACCGTAAATGTAAACAACATTCACACAGGTCAATATGAAGAAGATGCATGGCATGCATAAACAAACATTCTTGAGAATGACTACATAAAACTTGAGAACTTATATATTTACCACTGTAAAACAGAGTAACTTTGCTGCAATATAGAGAGATGAGATTTACTTCAAACTTTCACTTCTTACACAGAGCTTGGGCTCTTGAAACACTTCACGGGTTTTTCACTTCTTCTCTTCTTCACTCCTCTCACTCTATCCCTTCATCTCTTCTGATATCTCTGTGAATGATTTACATTTATAGAGTTTCATTTCACCGACTCAAGATGGCTTCGCTTGGAAGCTATAGGATTTCATTAAAGACTGTAATAAATTCTACCTAAGAAGTTATGATCCTACGAATTACAAACGTGGCTACTTAAATACTAACTTGCTATGAGCCGGATTGGCTGCAAACCGGCCGAGTGTCTGACATTGCATACTAACAATATGACCGACTTGGAGTCTGACAGAGCCGGCGCATATCTGATACACTATCAGCACATTAATTATGATATTTCCAACATATTCGAGTGAACAGTTTCTGTCATCCTTAAGACATAGGATGAGGGTGATCCGGATTTGTGTGGGAACGAAATAAAATAGCATTTACAAAATCAAAAATGGATATATATTGCAAATAAAACAGTGATACAGTAAACACATATTCTATTAAATAGCGAAAATAGAACAAACTGGAAAATACAATAGCTAGAATGGTGGTAGCTATCTCTAAGAAGAGATGTGGTCGCTATGCTCATTCGTTCCAAGATGAATACAAAGAGAGGCCAAAAGGGCCTATTTATCATAAGCAGGAGGGAAAGAATCCCAAACATAAAAAAAACCTAACCCTAGAAGATGAAGCTCCAAAATTCATGTGGGCCTCATTTGGGTAAGTTAGTACATCAACTCCCAGGTGTCATAACGTTTGCATATGATATCCATTTGGGGCATACAATAGCTCGTTGAAAAGATCTATTCAAGGATTACAAAAAGGGTTAGCAAATCTCGAGTCTGGAACGGGAAATGGGTAGGCGTGCTTACCCATATTTTCCTAAAATTTCAACGCCGAAAAAACGTCATTTAGGGCCTCAAAATGGCCTCGAAAGTTCAAAACCTGAAATAACTGCTAAAAATAGTAATTTGCCAAAATTGCCAGAAAACTGTTTTGAGCCAGTAGGAAGAGGTGGGCTGCCATCGATATCCACCTGGATCAGAGGGTCCTTATGGTTGCAGTCTTCATCCATTCATGACATGATTTGTTGAGCCATCCTATACCTAGTAAGGACAATGGAATGAACCACTAGGATAGGTACGAGGTTGGTAGGTGTTCTTGTAGCCTAGATTGATGTGGAATTGGAGAGGTTGAGTCTTTAATTGGGGGAGGAATGTTAGATGGTTTAATCTCAATTTTGGGACCGGGATTGGTGAACCATGTAGCTCAAGAGAATTCCTAGAGAATTAGTGGTTGCACTGGCTAAGGACCCATGTAATCCGGTAGATGGATTCCTTTTATATGGACGTCAATGACGACTTTGTATGAAGGTATAAAAGGAGACATGGAAGATGATGATCACGGAAACACGAGAGGATGTAGCAATGGATGGTGATGGTAAAGTCACCATGAGACGAGGATATTTTTTAAGGATTATAATAGTATACTTAAGTATAGTATTCTAGGTGATTATTTTGGATTGAAAAAAACATATATGGTAGGCGAATATTAAATATGAAAGATAAAATTTACTACTAAAATGGGTAAATTTTGGCCAATATTATGATAAAAAAAACCTATTTGATGTAAATATAGGAAATATTAGAGACTAAAAATGACCAAATAGCGAATTTATTTTTTGAAAAATGACCCAAAAATAGTCAATTAACAAAATTTCGTCCCTAAAAATTTCCCTACATGAGCCACATGAACAAAAAAAAAATTATTTTAATGGCGTTAAAAATTGTATGGGCATATGACTGTAAGACTTGGTAGGGCATGTGTACCCCTAATAAGTCAACGGTAAAGTCATGTAGACCTAGGTTATAAGGGGAGAATGCCGGATTCCTCGTAAAAACCTTTGAGCACAGTTGGTCATTATTCCAAGTCAAGTTTAAAGGGGGGGTTGTTAGGTTAACTTTGACTTGGTGAATGAGTCACTAAGCTAATATTGGTTTGGGTCAAAGAAAATGGAATTTGGTGGCCAATAGTATTTGGTGTCTTGGTATTTGGTGGCCAATGGTACTTGGTGTCCCATGGTATAGTAATGAATCCTATAAAGGGCTTGGAATACTCCATTGTAATGTGGCCTTGAGGTGAGCGACTAATATCACTTAACCCGGTTAGTTGCTTTTGGCCAAGGTAATGAAGATATGCATTGGCTGGTTTTTCTCCTCATGGGGTTTTCGAAGGTAAATGGTTTTTTTCAATGCTATTTTTGTTATGGTTATGATTATAGTTCTACTTTGATTATTGTGTATGCTCATTTAAATTCTAAAACAAAAGAAAACCATTATAAAAAATAATTAATTAATTTAATATTATAAAAATAATTATAGATTTCATTATACCAACTTAAGTAAGTGATTATATAATATTTTAGAAAACCATTTTACAATATAACTTTTTTTAGCTTTCCAAGATGTGCATATTTATGTATGTTGTATGCCATTAAATTAATTTAATATTATGAAAATAGTTATAGAATTCATTATACCAAGTTAAATAAGTGATTATATCATATTTTAGAAGTGTGACATAGTGTGTGGTATTATGATATACATTAACAAAGAGAGATAAATCTTTTTTTTTAATATTTGATAAATAGAAAATTTAAATCATTTTAAAAATTATTATTAAAATATTTTTATTTTTTAATATAAAAAAATAATTCGACAAAATATTACAGTCACTAATTCACTCACTCACTTACGGTTCACGTACACTAAACATTTCCTCTGATTACCAACACAATGACATTACAATAAAGTATAACCATTGTTAACGAATCAAGTACAGCATGATGCTAATATTGTAGGTGGATTTGGGCATGAGATGTTTTGTTTTATATATCGCACTCTTTGGAGTTTTCCAATATGGGAACGCATATATTTATTTTATGCATTGTACTATTAAATATAAAAAGCAATCGTGGCGAACTTCTGTCTACCTTTTCTCCTGCTAAGCAGTTCCCCCGTCAAATCTTTGAAAATGTTGTCATGACTATCCATTAAGTTTTACAAGACATTGCCCTTTAAAGATGTGACTTTTTAGGTCAGATATATTATATTAATGATATTACTATTTACTGATATCAAATTTGACCAATCCAACATTAGAAGAAAAGTCTTTCAGCTCTGTTTTAAGAATTGAAACATTCAAAAGAAAAGTCCAATGTGTTTTAGGAAATGAAACAGAGATAGTAGCTACCAAATAAATAAATCCAATATGATTAAAATATATTATAGTTATATTATTAGGTTACTAAGATGGGACAATACTCATATACATTAAACAAATTCAATATGTCAATTAATTATGGTTTTTTTTTTTATCAAAATATCATCATCATCAGAGTATATCTGCTCTGATTCCAGAGAAGAATGCTTTTTTTCCTTTCTCTGTAGTTTAGGGCTTAGCAAATGCCTTTTCCATGTTCACATCACGTGCATAGACAAAACGATGATATTTTTATGGATCCCACCATTGAATTTCTATTTATATGTTTTTGGTAACCCAGCAATCCCAAGAGAGGAATGGTTGAAAGCTTTACAGGGTTGTTTTTTTCTCTTTGGAATGGCATTTTAAGTATGATAACGATGAACTCATGGGTACAAAGCATGCACAAGGGACTTTTCTGTGCTGTTTTTTCTCAGCTTTGTGTACGGGGAGATTTGGTTGAAAGCTTTACAGGGAGGAATGGTTGAAAGCTTTACAGGGTTGGTTTTTTCTCTTTGGAGTGGCATTTTAAGTATGATAACGATGAACTCACGGGTACAAAGCATGCGCAAGGGTCTTTTCTGTGCTGTTTTTTCTCAGCTTTGTGTACGGGGAGATTTGAAGAAAGAAAGTTCTCTGTCCTAATGCAAGTTGGTGGCCCTTCATTGTCTCAAATACATACAGAAATATAGTAGATATATATCCCATAAACATTGAAAAATACGAGCAAGACATATAAAACGTCGCATGGCTGATGGCCAAAAAGACAGCAGCAGGACACTTTACCATGGTCACAGTGGCAAAGTGTTAAACTGTAACACTAGATTAGGACGTTGATGGTGTGTATATATAGGACAAGCAGTCTCCAGAAAAAGATTCATCGCATTATTGGGTGTCATAATATATTGTTTACGTCTCCACCTGATCTCCTGATCCAAGACTGTTTGGGGTCCTTCCTTGATCTTGTCAGTTTTAACTTCTAAAAAAAAGTAATATCAAAGTCCAAATTGTATCTTGACCTAAAAAAAAAACTCACAACCCAATAACTTTTGCGCTAAGTTAAATATCAAATTACAGGCAATCAAGATAATAGGCGTCGCAATTGAATTTCCCAGACTAAAACGGTGGCATCAAATAGTATATACTGAACTAAAACGATGGCATCTAATACTATATATTGAAGCATATAGAGACAGGAGATAAATCAAGAATAATTTATGAAAAATATTCAAAAACTACCGTTCAAAATTCAAAACCCAACGTTCTTTTTGCAAAATGCAATAACAAATTACAGCCAATCAAGATAACAAGTAGCGCGATTCAATTCACCAAACGTCTTTGTATTGGCTATATTTATTAATTAAAATTTCACAATCATTTAATTACTATAATCATATCAATTGTTTTGTCTCCACTGAAGAACATCTGTATTAATTTCATGTCATCAAAGTTAGCCTGATTTTTAAATTTGCAACCCATGGATTAAGTTCAACTGTTTTTGGAAGGATATAACCTTTCCGGATCTTTAAGTAATATCAAGAATGCACATAGTTTTACAAGAAGTTCTTATAAAACCATAACATTAAAATTTAACATTCTAGCTGTGAACAATATCAAGAATATACATAGTTTTACGAAAAGTTGTTACAAAGCCTTAAAGGAAAATTGATTTGTAATATAAAAAATTAGTTGTACAAAACCAAAACCATAACATTAAACACTATACCAAGGATGTAAGGTCCTCCGGAAAAAAGGAATAAAATCGGCTATAATATTGGGTAATTCCATTCTCATAATAAAAGCATGAATTACAACTCTAGCCCAAAAGATATAGACTTTCAAAGAACAATCCACATGATAAATCAAGAAACAAAGTTAATGGAAAATGTCTAATTCATACATGCATTGACAGAGGTTAACGAGGGGTTAACGAGGAAGCAGATCACACCATAAAAAATGCAACAAATCTTCGCCAACACTAAATTCAGTACAACTAGGGGCACACAAATTGGGACTCAATCCCATGATTGCAAAGGGTGGATCGAAGGGGCAAGCGTCGTCATTAATTGGGATGGCATCGTCAAGCTCAAACGAAAGAAGCACACGTCAAAGGGAGGACATTGTTGGTCACCCTATATGCTAATCAATTGCAACTAACACACACGATGCTCAATATAAATTGTCAACCTAGATAGGTATTTTTATTTCAAAAGTAGTTAGCACAATCTATGCATAACCATTCAAGTAGCTCATTGAATAAATGGAGATAAACTATCCTACCTATGTGCTTAGCCAAACTCATCTCATGGCTAAAAATAATCTAATTTATCCATCTAAGAATTCAAAGTACATTTAGCTTCCTACAAGCATCACTCCAGCAATCACTGATTTAAGAAGAATTAAGCTACACTTACTTTTGCAAGAAGTTAAATCCTAAAGATATCAGACTACAATGCATTAACCATAACCTGTCTAAATATATCTAATATGCAAATCATAAATGATAGTAAGAAATCAAACCAAGTGCAATCATAATCTCACTAATTTCAATAAACTTCAATAAAGATGAATAACAGAAATAAACCAGAGTTGAGCTTGACTGTAACAGTTAACTAGCACACTGCCATAAAAAGAACTAACCAACACAATCGACTGTCACACCACGCAATTACAGCTATTCAAAATGCAATCATTAACTACTAAAGGAAAATGCAATTATCAATTACTATTGTTGCAACTTCTCTGTAAAACGTATCTATTGTAAATCCACACCACACAACAGAAATAAACTAAAGTACCTACATAACTCGACAATCTCTGTGAGAAGGCAGGCCGTGGCCTTCTAATAGAGATGCCGTGAACTACTACAAATTAAAACACAAGGATATGAAGAACTCTGCTCCTTATATTAAAAATGGTAATTCACAGTACTCTGTTACAGCTCGTACAACTCATAATCAACCAACCTTGGGCTCTGAAAGCCTTCGCATATTTATACATGCCAAATAAAATCCCAATCCATTAAATTCATGCAGCCATGAAGATCTTTGATCTTCAGGCTACTGAGTCAGAACAGAACTGTTACAGCCATGAACAGACTTGAATGAATCCATTGGATGTGAAGGGCGTCCTTACTCTAGCTGTCAATGGATCAACGGACTAGCTGGCTAGGAAGTACTCTGTCTGTTGCAGCGATGCTCTGTTGCAGTGAAGTCTTGTTACAGCTACCACATGGAGAGATGATCACATTGTTTCTATTAATGTGTGGAATTAGAATCATGGAGTAATAGCTGGCACAAATCGTACCTTCCTTCCATATGCTCAGCGGGATGCTACACCTGTGTCTCTCAATGCTTTGAGCTTGTCTTAATAAAATCAACAAGAGTTAGCATAAATCAAAGGATAGAATTCATAACCATAACAATCTTAGGCATTAATAAAGTAGGAGATAATAAATCATACCTATCAAGATTCATGCTCAATCTTGAGGAAAGTCATATATCTGGTTTATGGGAATAAGGCAAAACAGAAAAGAAAAAAAAGAGGTAATAGGTGTGGTAAAAAAATGACAATTCCAGGACCCAACATCTCCCCCCAACTATCTGATTGCATGTCCTCATGCAATAGTTTCCACTATTCCGAATCTGAATCTGGATCTATACTCTGTCTGTGGAGATTGGTGACGTTGAAGGCAAGTTCAGGTGCTTCTCCCAGATTTACAAATCCATTAGAGGAAGTCCATTTTTTCCAACACTGTCCCTCCTCCTTCTTATTCAAAACATAACTGCTTCTGTATGGGCTCACAAGTAGCCATATGAGAGGAAATCTAAATCCCAGTCCCAACCACAATGGTCCACATGTTTCCATGCATTTAACATACCCAAACACTCTAAGAAGAGCTTCCTTAGAATTCTCCAAACAATATGGACCCTTTTTCTTTAAATTTGGGGAAGAAGCTTGCCACCTATGCTTGCTACCTTCTAGGGCATATTGTTGTTGTTTGGAAATTGTCTTGACATAGGTAGTAATGACTGTCCTTTGCAGATCCATCAAATGCTGAGTCTTCAGAGGATATTTGAGAGACCTGGCATGCTTTGCAATGAGAACTCTTGGAAGTCGAGGTTAATTTATGATCCGCAAAGTAGAATTATCGTCGTTCCTATTGATAGTCTAAGAGGCATCCCGCCATTGCATGTGATTGGTGTCAAAAGAAGTGAATGCTCTCAGCTAAACATCCCCCAAGTAGGGCACATGATTAGAATGAAATTCAGTATAGCTTGCTCTATCATGCAAATATAATTCACACAACAAATTTTGATCCACAAAATCACTTTCCATGAAAGTCTCTAAGAACTGTGGGGAAGTGATCAGCTTACATGGTCTTCCTTCTTTCAATGCTTTCAACTTAAATAAAGTTGTCTGTTCATAAAGAAATACAGGGTAAGAAGGATATGGAGCCCTACAACTCAACAATTTTTGAGAGAGAATATACATTTGATCTTTTTCTTGTTGCATGGACTTGAATTTCCTCAATTCTTCCAATTCTTCTTGAACATTGTCCCACTGAGATTTCTGGAAAACCAATTCCTCAACCAATTTCTCTCTCAATTCCCTGATAGTCTTTCTGTATTCATAGAGAGGGATCATCCCTTCTTTGCACTGATCAATATGTTTTTTCCATTTAGATAACTCAAGTTTTAACAAAGAAAGCTTATTTTCCAAACGTTGAATTCTTCTATCCTCTGCATCTTTCTCATCATCAGAGTCAATTTCAATAATCTCTTGAGCTTCCACCTCTTCTGTTTCAGGCATCATTGGAAAAGCTTGACTTGGGACCATCTGACCCTGTGTCTCAACAGGCTTGTCTTGAGTCAACGGATTGGAAACTTCTTCTTCATCAGTCACAGCAGCTTCCACTTATGTGGCTGCATCAACAAACCAAATTGGAAATGCTAGTTCTTGTGTAACAACATCCCTTGTTTCAATTACCTCAGTTTGTGTTGCAGCTTACATAACCAAGTCGAGAGGTACTGGTTCTTGTGGAACATCACCTTCTTCCTGTGTTACAATCTCGTTCTCCTCTTTTTGAGTTGTAGCCTCGACAAATAATTTTGAAGATGTTGGTTCTTGTGTAACAACATCCGAATTCTGAGAATTGCTTGGGGTGCCTATTGTTTGATTTGTTGCCTCAGTAACAAGATCTTGGAGTGTTGGTTCTTGTGTAGCAACCTCATGTTCTGAGATGACTTCAGTTCTTTTAGGTTGCTGAGATTCTCCTTGGGTTAATTCAAAATCTTCTGAAAAATGAGACTGACCCAAGAGTTGTTGAGTGTCCCCCGATGGCTAATATTGCATCTCTTCATCTTCTCCTAACTCAAGGTGAGGGATTATGTATATTTCTGGCTCATTTCCTTCCATTGGGTCCACTGTAGAGACTTTCTCCATTTCTACAGCTGCTCCAATTTCATATTCCTCTGTTGTGGCTACTAATAATGTCATCTCTACTACTTCAGCGTCCACCCTAACTACTATTTCTATCGGGTTTGTTGCTTCTTCTATAGGGTCTGCTGCTATTGCAGCTTCTAATACCATAGCCTCATTTTCCACAACTTCCATCGTGTCCTCTTCTGCAACAGGGTTTGTTGTTGTCGCAGCTTTCTCCATATCTACCTCCTCTTCATCCTCCAATTTTTCTTATGATACTCTATCGCTCCCCCCAGCTAAATCTGAGGAACTTTGGTCCTCTTCCTCTAGTTCAATACCTCCAACCTACGTTGCAGGTTCCTGAATTATCCTGGGCCCAGCAAGAAATTGTGCCCAAGTCTGATTTTGCTGTGCTAGTGACGTTGAGATTACTAGTGTAATTAAGCCATGATTGCTGATAGACGAAATTGGATGCCGGGCTGTTCTCACATAACCATCCATGTGATGTATGGCTTTTAAAAGATAAAATGGCATGTTCACTAGATTTCCATGGCGTAAATGGGACAATAAGGGAAATTCTGAGAGATAGACAATTTTGTACCTACCTTCACAGAAGATGTATTTCTTTAGGAAGATTGCAACTTGATCCCAAGGCTAAGGTAATTATTCCAACGGTATTCCACGGCCACTTGGACGAACATTCTCACCAATTGTAAGAAAATCCCTCACTGCAGTCACATTCTGCGCCTTTCGTCCAAAACACCTCCTCCCAACTTGAGGCAAACCAGTAACTTCTACCAGAATTGCTTCTATGACATCTATGCGTAATCCCCTGACCTCAAAATGAGTATCAGTCAGGTTAAGAGCAAACTGTAATGATGTCTCTGTGTCAAAACTATTTAAGCGTTGAAAATACACAGTCAAGCCAGTTGCTTCAAAGATGGCCAAAACCTCTGCGTTTGCACGCAGGGCCTCTTTGTTCTCAGGTTCATGCCAGACTGGATTACCCATGTCACCTTTCCTTCGTAATTCTGATGGCAAATATAGAGATTACCAATTTGAACTTGAAAGTTGCAGCATACTTACATTCATTGAACAACCGAAGTTGGGATTGGGTATTTTATGAAATATGGCATAGTTATCAACCCACAGAAGGATGATATAGTCATGGAAAATGGAATAATTGGCAAGTTTGGTACGGATTGGTTAAAGGTGATGGTCGTGTAATGGATACGAGTGTTAATTCTGACAGGTCCCTTGATGGTTAAGTGGGAATGGGTTGCTAACAAGGACTAAAGACAAAGCATAATCATCATTGCCACATTAAGTTTTATTCCTAATCATGTATATGGTCAGAATTCGTATCTTTGCAATATGCACTAAGCCGTAACTTTCCACAATGATCCCACTTCATCATCACTTCCATTAATAAAAACATAATTGCGCATGTGCTATGATGAGTTGGCCACCGCCAACCAAGATATCAACTACATCCATGATAACAGACACCCATGGTAGTCCAATAGTTTTTCGTTCTTGGAGGATTGGGATTGGAGCTGTGAAATAAGTGCTAAATTGGAGCTTAGTTGAGTCGTTAGCGGTGATATTGTTCAAGAAATGGACAATCTTGTGGAGTTTGTAGCTGATAAATAAGAGGAATATGACGGAATTATGTCTAGGAAATCAGAAAAATAAGCCAGGTCCAGTGGAGTCGTAGCTGGGTATAGGAAAAATATAGAGGAGTAACAACTGCGAAGATAGGAAAAATAGGTCAAGTCTAATGGAGTCGCAACTGGATATAGGACAAATATAGAGGAGTAACAACTGCAAAAATAGGAAAAATAGGCCAAGTCTAGCAGAGTCGCAGCCGATAGAAGACAAATATGGAGAAGTTGTAGCTGTGTAGATAGGGAATATGGGAAGAATTTGGCTGAGTCACAGCTGCACAACGAGGGAAAATGGGAAGAATTTAGCAGAGTCGTAGCTGCAAAAAATGGAAAAATAGACAAAATATGGCCGAGTCGTAGCTGTGCTGATAGCAAAAATAGGCCAAATTTGGCAGAGTCGCAACTACGAAAAATGGAAAAAATAGGCAAAATATGGTGGAGTCGCAGCTGCAAAAAATTACAAAATGGGAAAAATATGGTGGAGTCACGGCTGTGAAAAATGAGAAAATGGGAAAAATATGGCGGAGTCGCAGCTGTGAAAAATGGAAAGATAGGAAAATACTCGGTTGACTGGTTAATGCTGCTGAATTTTTCATTTTATTCAAGGAGTTATTCATAATACGGAAATAAGCTAGGGTGCCTACAATCATCTGGCCCAATCACGACTGCTGCTCCTCAAGTTGATTCCTGTACACAGTTCTTTAAAAAAAAAAAATCAAAGCATAAAAGAAAATAAAATAAAAAACAACAATTTATTTATGTACAAATTGATGTGTGGAAATTGCAGTTTAAAAATTCGTAGGGGGCAAAAAATATTCCTGCCCTTACGTTAACTGATAATCTAGATTAGCTACAACATGCAAAATGAATGCATTCCTCGAAATCGGCTTATGATACAATCGCAGCCGATGACCAATAGCGAATAATGGTGTCTGGTTCTGATTAATTGTGGTCAAACGGACTGTTCCATTCTCAAACACCTTGTCGATTTGGTAGGGTCCTAGCCATCTTGTATGCAGTTTTCCTTTGAAATCCCTCTTAAACCGTGAATCATACAATAAAGCCCAATCTTCTTCATAGAAAACTTTCTTCTTTATGAACCTGTCATGCCACTTAGAACACTGTTGTTGAATTAACGATGTCCGATACATAGTAGCTATGCGCTTCTTGTCAAGTTCATTTAATTGATTCAATCGATTCCTCTTTGCTTCTGTCAAATCCAGGTTTGCTTCTATAGTTGTCTTTAGAGTTTTAATTTCAAATTCAATGGTAAAGAAAATGCTCTTACTGTACACCAATTCGTATGGGGATAAACCTGTAATGTTGTGCCATGTGGTATGGTATGCCCATAATGCCTCTGGAAGTCTTTCAGCCCAATCCTTACGGTGACTGTTCACCGTTTTTGTCAAAATAGCCTCAATTACCTTATTAGTGTTTTCCACTTGACCATTGGCATGTGGATGATATGGCGAGGTTATATTATGCTGAATGTGATATTTTTGCAACAGGGCTTCTAATTTATGAGACACAAATTGTGGTCCTCCATCTGTAACGATCTCCTTCAGTACTCCAAAATGGGTGAAGATCTCTTCATACAATAAATCCATTACAGCTTGATCATTAGCCTTTACCAAAGCTACAGCCTCCACCCATTTGGTCATGTAATCTATGCAAACCAGGATATAAACTTTATGCTTCAAGGAAGGGTTGATAGACCCTACAAAATCCAGAGCCCATCTATCAAAAGGTTCAACCACAAGCTATGGTTGAAGAGGAATTCATCTAATCTATTTGGCTGGCCCATACTCTAGAAGTTGTCAGAAGCCTGAACATATTTTTTTGCATCCTTAAACACTTTTGGCCAGAAATAACCCATCCTTAATGCTTTATGACCCGTCCTTTTGTCAGTAAAATGTCCCCCACAAGGATCATCATGGAAAGCTTTCAAGATACTGTAAAATTCATCCTCCCTTACACATCTTATGATTTCCAAATCAGGATCTGTGTCGAAAAGATGCCCATCTATCTAGCAATATCTAGCACTCTTCTGTATAATATTTCTTTTCTCTCTCTTAGATAAGTGTGCTAGAAGCTTTCTTGCAGCCAAATTGTTAGCAACATCTGTGTACCATGGGGAATGAACTGAAACTGCAAACAAATGTTCATCAGGGAAGGAATCTTCGACTGGTAAATTGTCATCATTGTTAGTGAGTCGAGATAAAAAGTCAGCAACAACATTTTCCCTCCCTGGTCTGTCAATAATTGTAATGTCAAATTCTTGTAACAGTAACAACCATCTAGTTTCTCTAGCATTAGTGATAGGCTTATTCATTAAGTACTTAATGGCTTAATGATCAGTGTGCACAAAAGTGGAATATCTAGTAATGTAGTGTCTAAATTTATTGATGGCATAAACAATGGAAAGGAACTCTTTCTTTGTAACTGTGTAGTTCAGTTTGGTAGGGGCTAGGTTCTTACTGATGTAATAAATTGCATATGGAGCGTGACCTTCCTGCTGTCCCAATACTGCTCCAAAGGCAGTATCTAAAGCATCTGAGGATATATGAAAAGGTAGATCCCTATTGGGCCCTCGTAAGATAGGTGTTTTAGATAGCCTTTTCTTAAGTTCTATAAACACTGTTTGGCATGCATCATTCCAATCAAACTGTACATCCTTCATCAACAGAGTGAATAAAGGAGAACCTAGTTTGGAAAATTTTTCAATAAATCTTCTGTAATAACCAGCATGCCCTAGGAAGCTACCTACATCTTTTTGTGTTCCAGGAGTGGGTATGTTTTCAATTACCCTAATTTTGGATGGATCTACCTAGATACCATCAGCAGAGATGAAGTGCCCTAGAACTACACCCTCTCTCATTATCATATGGCACTTTTCAGTGCTTAAAGATAGCTAGGTTTGTTCATAGTGTTCTAAAATATTTTCTAAATTTTTCAATGCTTCCACAAAGCTACTACCGTATGGAGTAAAATCGTCAATAAAAATTTCCATGCAATCGTTCACTATCTTCGAAAAAATCCCAATCACAGCTCTCTGAAATGTGGTAGGTGCGTTACACAACCCAAAAGGAAGTACCCTATATGCAAAGGTGCCCTAGGGACAGGTGAAGGTGGTTTTTTCTTGGTCTTCAGGAGCAATCTAGATTTGGTTATAACCACTGAATCCATCCAGAAAGGAAAAATACTTCTTCCTAGACAAAGTGTCAAGAACCTGATCAATAAAAGTTAGGGGAAAGTGGTATTTCTGCATTGCTTTATTCAATTCTCTATAATATACGCAGACTCTCCATTTCCCATTTTTTTTTGGTACGACCATGAGTGGAGAAACCCACTCGCTGTTTGAAATTGGGAATATAAATCCTGCTTCCAAAAGGTTTTGGATTTCTTCCTTCACTATGTCCCTTAAATTCGAGTTCATCCTTCGTTGTGGTTGGCACACTGGCCTGGAGTCGCTTTTGATGCAAATGTGGTGGGTACATAGATTAGAGGGGATACCCTTCATATCTGTGTATTCCCATGTGAAAGCTCCCCTATGTTTCTTGAGCAGAGTGATCAAGCGTTCCAACTCATTGGGCGCAAGATTCAGATTAATGTTCAATGTTTTTCTTGGCTCAATTTCCACTGGAATTCTCTTCAAATTTTTAAGTACTTGAATTATATTGGCATCACTTACTAGAGTCTCTTCCATTAGATTTTCTTGTTCTGTTTCATCTAAGGTACTGTTTAGAATTTGGTAGGCATGTTTAGTGATAGATGTGGGCTCATTGATGAAACTAATAATAGTGTCATCCTCTATTTCATTCTTAAAGGTTAAGGCTCTCCCTATTGTTAATAATGGTTGAATGCCTTCTTCTTCCTCGAGATCCACCCAAAGTGGAGTTTCAGCTTCTATGCTTGGTCGGGATGGAGGGTATAAAGTCAGACTTTTAATGTCAGTCACATCTGAGATAGTCATGGACCCCGACCGACAGCTGATGCAAGCATCTGCTATTGCTGACCAAGGACTTCCCACGATTAGCGGGTGTCCCCCCAGCTGTGACTTCGGTTGTAAAACCAAGAAGTCTGTAGGGTACTCCCACAAATCGATAGAGACTACAAGGTCGTCCACAATTCCCTCGGGCTTGATTGTTGATCTGTCAGCAAGTTCTAATGTGGTAAGGTTTGGCTGAAGATTAGTGAGTTCGAGTTTTTTCACAGTTTTGATGGTCATAACATTGATAGCTGCACCTAAATCTACCAAAACATTTGGTATCTGAGTGTGTCCTATGTGTATTGTAATAGTAGGATGACTAGGATCATCGTATTTAGCCAAAGGAGTCTTACCCATTATTAATTCGTAGATTTTTCCCAATACATGGACAGTCGGAGGATCCCTAGGCTTTCGTCCTGGTTTTTATACACATAGATCTCTAATGGTCTTGGCATAAATGGGCACGTCATGGAGGGCTTGTAACAGTGGAATTTTGATGTATAAGTTCTTCAATTCCCATAAGAGATTGAAACGAGGTTGTTCCACTGCCTTTTGGAGGGCCAATCGTTCAGGATATGGTGGTTCTCTTATCAGTTGTGTAGGTTGTGTTTCATCGTGTGTCTCAACTAGTGTTTCTGTATGAATTTCAGCATCGTCAATGATGGGGATTGTTGTGTTGACTGAATTCTCGAATTGCTGATCCATTCTTGCTTCGGTCACAGAGGATGGAACATCCTCAATGATGATGGGTTCCACTAGCCTCCCTGATCGTAAATGTATGTCATTGAAGGAAATTTGGGAAATGGAATAAGCAAGCATGTTGGCAGTTTCAAATTGATGAATTGCTTTATTATTTGGGTTGGGGTTAGGTTGTGCAGGAAGCTGTGGTCGTAGTGGTGCATTCACAGGTCTGGCATTGTTTTGGATTTGAAGCTATGGCTACTGATACTATTGGTGAGGGTAATTTTGAGGAGGATAATATTGGTAAGGAGTATGTTGATGAGGAAAATTATTTCATGGGTAGGAATTTCACTAGCTAGGAGACCTAGGAGCTTGCTGGTTTGATTGTTGTTCCCATGGCATCCAGGGGTTAGGATTTTTCATTTGAGATGGATGCCATTGGTTGTTAGAATAATCTGAAGGGAATTGTGTATTCATATTATTCATATTATTCATACCATTCATATTACTCCAAAAAGGTGATGGATCTGAGTTCATACCTTGATTCCAAGGCTACCAAGGTTTCTTTTGAGGAATAAAATAAGCTTGCTCCACATCTGAAGTAGACTCCTGCAGGTTTTCTTTGACTTTGGGCAATGAAGGACATTCCTTGGTATCATGATCCAATTCACATATCCAACATACCTCCACCTTGTCAAGTGGACATTCCTTCAGTGGGTACCTCTTTCTGCATTTGGCACAGAATACACCAAGTGCCAGATCTTCTACTGCTTGCCTCTGTTTTTCTCTCAAGAAATCCAATTCTAAGGAAATGGAGCTCATCATATCTGTTTTAAAATTCTCTAGAAGGTTTCCTATTTCTGCTCGAGTGGCTTCTCCACTAGCTCACTTCTATGTCCTAGTGAAAACATCTAGATCGCGTTCCTTGTCCCAATTGTTGGTTCTAGAGGATCCCCTTGAATACCTTCGACATAATTCAATAATCTTCTCAAAAGGTTCCTTCAAGATACCCCCCTTTCCCAACAACTTCAACATATCTAGGAAATCTTCTCTAATTATCTGCAGTAAGATAATCTTGAGTACATCTTTCCCAATTTTGGTATGAACGGACCTCTGTAAATTATATAACAATCTCTCAACAAAGTCTTCCAATATCTCCTCTTCCTTCTGAACCATTTTAAACAATTCTTCCTTCCTATCTCTAGTTCTACAATATTCTTGATATTTGGAAAGGAAGGTTTGTTTCATTTGATCCCAAGTAGTAATGGTCTCACGACCCAAACTCATGAACCAACGCAGAGTGTTTCCTTTTAGGGTGGCTGGAAATAATTTCAGTTTCTGCGCACTGGAGGTATAATCGTAACCACGACAGAGGATGTCGAAGTCGAAAAGAAATTCATCTGGATCTTTATAGAACTTACCATGGAAGTTTGGGAGAATCGAGGGTGAAATATTTTTCATAGGAGCTGCCCCTGGTGTTTGGCGGATAGGGAATTCAAGTGTGACAACAATGTCACCATGTTGATTATCTTCCACCTCCTCCTCATTGTTATTGTGGTGCTCATTATTTCCTTCACATTCTCCATTATCCATGTTGCTCCAAAATCTCAATGCTTCATTCGCTCTTTCTTCCACTGCCCTTGCTTCTTCTTCTCTGCTCCTTTCTTCCTCTTGCCTTATTTCTTCTTCTTGTTCTTTGTGATGTTCCAACCACTCCTCTTTAGTAACTTTGTGCCCGTTAATATGATATATCTCCTCTCGGCTCACTGCACCTGCAACACTTCCATTGTGTTCAGAAGGTTTCTTCTCTGGAATAGGAGTTGAAGGTCTCGTTGCGTTCTCCACGGTTGATGCAGAAGTGTCAAGATTAGGGAGAACTGAGTTTCCTCTTCCTAAATATGCTCACAGTATTCTGGTAGAAGAATTAGCTCTAGCAATTATATCATCGATATATGTCTGTCTTCCCAAACCTTGATTACGGCCATGACCTCTTCCACCTGCAATGTTATTATTTTGAGGGGGTTCCTAATTTGTTCTTCTTGTATTCATGCATGCTTCAAATAATCAAACTAAAATGAAATCAATAACTCAACTACTATCTATGTCTATCAATTACCATCCCTGACAACGACGCCAAAATGTTGGTCACCTTATATGCTAATCAATTACAACTAACACATAAGATGCTCAATATAAATTGTCAACCCATGTAGGTCTTTTTATTTCAAAAGTAATTAGCACAATCTATGCATAAACATTCAAGTAGCTGATTGAATAAATGGAAATAAATTATCCTACCTATCTGCTCAGACAAACTCATCTCATGGCTAAAACTAATCTAATTTATCCATCTAAGAATTCAAATTACATTTAGCTTCCTACAAGCATCACTCCAGCAATCACTGATCTAAGAATAATTAAGCTAGACTTACTATTGCAAGAAGTTAAATCCTAAAGATATCAGACTATAATGCATTAACCATAACCTGTCTAAAATTATCTAATCTGCAAATCATAAATGACAGTAAGAAATCAAACTAAGTGCAATCATAATCTGACTAATTTCAATAAACTTCAAGAAAGATGAATAACACAAATAAACTAGAGTTGAGATCGACTCTAACAACTAAGTAGGACACTTGCATAAAAGGAACTAACCTACACAGTCGACTATCACACCATGCAGTTACAGCTATTCAGAATGCAACCATTACCTACCAAAGGAAAATGAAATTATCAATTACTACTGTTGCAGCTTCTCTATAAAACATATCTATTGTAAATCCACACCACACAATAGAAATAAACTAAAGTACCTACTTAACTCGGCAATCTCTGTGAAAAGGCAGGCCATGGCCTTCTAACAGAGATGTTGTGAACTACTACAAATTAAAACACAAGGATATGAATAACTCTACCCCTTATATTAAAAATGGTAATTCACAATACTCTGTTACAGCTCATAGAATTGATAATCAACCAACCCTAGGCTCTGAAATCCTTCCCATATTTATACATGCCAAATACAATCCTGATCCACTAAATTCGTGCAGCCATGCAGATCTCTGATCTTCAGGCTGCTGAGTCACAACAAAACTGTTACAGCCGTGAATAGACTTGAATGAAGCCGTTGGATGTGAAGGGCGTCGTTACTCTGGCTTTCAATGGATCAACGGACTAGTTAGACGAGTAGTGCTCTGTCTATTGTAGTGATGCGCTATTGCAGTGAAGTCTTGTTACAGCTACCATGTAGATAGATTATCATGCTATTTATATTAATGTGTGGAATTGGAAGCATGGAGTAACAGCTGGCACCAATTGTACCTTCCTTCCATATGCCTAGCGGGGCTGCTACACCTGTGTCTCTCAATGATTTGAGCTTGTCTTAATAAAATCACTACAAGTTATCATAAATCAAAGGATAGAATCCATAACCATAACAATATTAGGCATTAATAAAGTAGGCAATAATAAATCATACCTGTCAAGATTCATCCTCAATCTTGAGGAAAGACATATATCTGGTTTATGGGAATAAGGAAAAATAGAGTAAAAAGAGGTAATAGGTGTGGTGAAAAAGGAACAATTCCAGGACCCAACAGACATCTCAATAGGACATACATTAATATATTAATGAGGGAATTAAATGGAGGTTGGAGGACAAGTACAAAATTGCGATTCACATGGATGAGGGAATCGTTGGCACAATTGCAAGTAGATAGCCTATACATCATTGCGAGAGGATTAAATGAACGATAGTTAAATCCCGCATGAGAAAAATCATGATAGAGAATTGGGAAGGTGCGTAAAATAGATGGTATATGTGATGAACTTGCAGTAATTAATTAATAAAAATACACGAGATATCAGAAATAATAGAACAGAATCACTTTTATATTGGTCACGGGCCACTTCGAGGGGGCAACCTCCTTTGAGCAAGCTCAATACAATTAACTTCACGGTGTCTTCAATGACCTCAACACACACTTATATACTAAGTCTATGCCTAATACTATGAGTCAAAACCATGGGACATATAATACTACGGGATGACTTACAAAGCATATGCGTCCAATACTATGGATCAATACTATGGGCTAATATAAACTACGGATCAACAAATACTACGGGACGACTTACAAAGCATATGCGTCCAACAACAATATAATAACATAGTAAAGAGAAGGGTTGACATAGGTTCCTAACATCCCCTCTCCCTTAGAAAAAGCTTTGTCCTCAAAGCTTTGGTTGGAGAAATTGCTGCAGAATCTGAAGGAGTGGTTCCCCAGTAGCAGCCTCGGGTTGCATTTCAGGCCACTGACGCCTTTGGAGTGTCAAGGAGGATTGCTTGGAAGGATGTAGATGAAGAAGAACCCTGTCATCTGCGTGGAAAATGCGCTCAGAATAGTGTTGATCGGCTTGTTGTTTCAGGCGAATTCTGGCCATGTGAAGATTGTCCTGTAGAATGAGAAGAATCTGATCGCTGTTTCGAAGAATCGAGTCAATTTCCTGAACTGGGAAGCTGCTAAGGGTGTATGGAATAAGAACTGGCGGTGTTTCTCCATAGACTACTTCATATGGTGTCCTTTGAGATGTGGTATTGTACCACCAGAGCACTGCTAGGAAATCCATGGAAATAGTTGGCCAAAGCTGTGTAGGGATGGGCAAGGGTTTGAGCAATCCAGAAAGGACTGTCGTTTCACCCTTGTTGACTTGGAAAGTATCATCGTCAGCCACCATCTATTGAATTGTCATTTTTAGTCCCTGCCAAAAGAAGTTACATTGTTCCCGGTCATACATTTTGCAAAACCCAGAGTGCCCTGTTGATGAAGAAGCATGGAGTTCATAGAAGAGAGAGCCATGTTGAACATATTGCAACCAATTTGGAACAAGCAGAGAAAGAGCTGTAAGAGAAACTGGGTCATCAATTGTGCAAGAAGGAGCATCTTCCACCATATTGTCCTTACCCTTCTTGTAAGTGATCACATAGGGATAACCCATGAGTTGGATAACCCATTTCAGGTGTGTTGGGGAGGAGACCCAATGTTCCAGAAATTTTTCCAGACTCGGGAGATCAGTCTTGATGCAGAAATAATTCCCTAATAGGTATGGCTGCCACTTCTGTACTGCATGCAAAATAGCCGTCATTTCCTGCTAAGAGGTAGATGTGGCTAAATTCTTACCGGAAAGATCTCTTGAAGGAAGCAAGCGCATTGGTTCAGCAAAGATACCTGCATATCTATCCAAGGAAGTAGTGGAGACTATTGATGGGTGCATCTGAATGGAATTGAGCTGAGCGATGAAACCATGTGAATTCTTCTTAAGGATTTTTTCCAGGCGATGTGAACTGATGATGCAGATAGACCCTGATTGTAAGCCCATAAATTTGTGTTGTGCCCCGTTGACTTTAAACTGCATCCAAAGTTCAGCAAAATCCCATAAGATGGGGCCAAGTGTGTGTAACCATTGAACACCCAAAACCACATCACATCTGCCTAAGGACAAGGAAAACATGTCAGAGCGTAGGTTATAATCTTCCATAGAGATACACACATTGTGACACTTCCCCTTGCAAGGTAAGGTGCCCCCATTGGCAACCATGACTTCAAAGTTGGAGCAAGGATGGACAAAACAATCAGCCTGTTTGGAAATCCAAGGGTCAATGAAGTTATGAATGCTACCAGAATCAATGAGTATGGTAAGAGGGAGCTTCTTGAAGTATCCCCTGACCCGCATTGTTTGTGGGGTGGTGACGCTGGTTACAGCATGGAGAGAGATCTCGGGAGGGTCATCCTGAGATGGGGTGTCAACAGGCGGGTGTTGAATGTTGACTTGATCATCTACTGTATCTGTAGCTTCTTCACCAAGTTCTAAGGCAGGCGGAGAATCCACATCCAAGAGATAGAGCTTTTGTTGAACACATCTATGTCCCCGAGTGAATTTCTTATCACAATTATAGCAAAGCCCTTTTTCTCGGCGTGCCTGCATTTCTATTTCAGACAAATGCTTGATAGGAGTTGGTTGAGGAGAAGGCGTGATGGGAGGTTGTTGGGAACCCATATTTCTGAAGGGAACAAAGGTGGGTTTGGAGCATTGTTGGGCTGCGATCTTGTCCTTGGCCAGCTTAGCCAACCCTAAGACTTCCATCATTGTGTTGGGACAAAACATTTTGACCTCTAAGCGGATTTCATCCTTGAGGCCACTGATAAAACAACTACTGTAGAATTCGTCAGACAATCCTTCTATGTGATTGGCCAATTTCTCAAATTCTATCTGATACTCTCTCACTGTGCCGATTTGGTGAATTTTAATGAGTGCTCCTGTGAAATCATCAAAAGCACTAAGACCAAATCGTGGCAAAATGAGTTGGCAAAAATCTGTCCAGTTTGGCTCGGGATGAGCTTTGATGTACCAACGGTACCATTGAAGGGCTTCCTGTTCCAAATGAAAGGATGCAAGTGGAACTTTCTGTACATCAAAAGTATTATGCAGACTGAAATATTGTTCTGCTCAGTATATCCATCCAGTCGAATCAGCACCATTGAAGCGAGGAAAATCAAGCTTCGGCCCACGAAAATTGCTGGAAGAAGAGAACCCGGTGGCTGCAAAAGATTCTGGCTGTCGGGTATTGTTCATGGCTGAATGCTGAAGATGGAGGCTGAAAAAAATTTCATCCAGATCTTGGAGTTTGGTTTGGATGGCTGCAAGTGCTTCCTCCATGGTGTTTGCTCCTGCACGGGTGACAACCATAACCAGGTTTTTTTTTTTTTTTTTGGGTGGAATGGGTAGAAAAACACAAACAGAAGCTGATTTAGTAAAGGGAAATTTGGATTGGGGAAACAATCTGATGGGTAATTGGGGTTTGACTAGATTTTGGACACTGTTGAAAGGACAAGAAAGCAAAAAGGGGGATTTCAGAAGCGGGGTGATAGAATGAGAAAATTTGGCAGAGAGGGACAAAGAAGCAGAATTCAGAAAGGAATTCAGTGATAAAATTTGAAGGTGATTGGGTGAAATCTAAGGAAGTTATGGCAAACCCTAAAAATAGAAAAATGTGGGATTTCAGGCTTTGGGAAGGGAAATTAGGAATAGGGTTCTCAGGAATGAAAGATGCAGAATGGAATGACAGGGGTTCCCCAAAAATTTCAAGGGAAACGGAGTGAAAACAAGGGAGATATGGAGAAAAAATTGTTTTTTTTTTTTCATTCAGAAATCCGCAACAGATGGATCTGCAATGGCGCGGAAGGGATCGAAAACGGATGGATCTGAAATGGCAACTGGATCTGGAACGACTTTCAGAATAGACTGAAATGGCTGGATCTGGAGCGGAAGTGATCGACAACAATTCAACTGAAAATAGATATGGACCCCAAGTATGTGCGGCTTCCTAATAGTTCAGGGGTTTCACTCCGCCACCAATGCTGTCTGACGGCTTGCGTATTGGGGCAGTACACCTCACTCCACGACTCAGGTAAAACTGATAACCTCTTTGCCACAAATGATAGCTCTTGTTTTACCTCACGAGTGGGAACTAGTCAATTAGGTAGGGGTCGTTGCCCTTTTCGCTGAAAGGTCCTCTCAATGGGCCAGCTACTTCGGGGTTCTTGTGGTACTCCTCACAATGAGTTTTAGGGCTTATGCCGAAGTACTTCTCACAGTTAAGCGGATAGGGATTATTCCCAAATCCGAACCTGCAACAGATGCGAAAAAAAAATTTGGTAGAAATTTCACCCAGCGAGCCCAAGAAAGTGCTCTGATACCAGATGTGATGAACCTGCAATAATTAATTAATGCAAATACACGAGATATCAGAAATAATAGAAAAAAAATCACTTTTATATTGGTCACAGGCCACTTCGAGAGGGCAACCTCCTTTGAGCAAGCTCAATACAATTAACTTCACGGTGTCTTCAATGACCTCAACACATACTTATATACTAAGTCTGTGCCCAATACTATGAGTCAAAACCATGGGACATATAATACTACGGGACGACTTACAAAGCATATGCGTCCAATACTATGGGTCAATACTATGGGCTAATATAAACTACGGATCAACAAATACTACGGGACGACTTACAAAGCATATGCGTCCAACAACAATATACTAACATAGTAAAGAGAAGGGTTGACATAGGTACCTAATAGTATAGGTGGATAATCCCTTGGTTTTGGTAATCCTTTGTCAAGAAAAGAGTTTGGTATAGAGTTGAAACAAACAATATTTATTCATACATAAATTATCAAAAATATATGGAATATAAAGTAATCCATAACAATATATTGAGTAAATGTATACAATGAATGAGATGATCGATTACAACTATATATATATATATATATATATATATATATATATATAAAATCAGAGTGCCCTTTCTTTAATAGTCATGTATTTTCGATATGACACATCTTGTCATTGTGTGTCTTCATTAATACCATTATCATTATTATTATTATCTTATGTACATTCGTGTTATTTATGTTCATAACATTTCTTTCATCTTTAGAAATAGTGTGTCCTTAAAACATATTGTTGCAAAGGCCTTGCGTCTTTATTCTTGCTTGCGATTTCATCAAATCATTATATGTTAAATCATAGTTGATGATATGAGACAATATGAACCTATGAGTGCCAAGAAAAATTTTCAAACCGTAAAAGTATAATTGAAACATATTATAACATTCACAAAGATATCTAAATAAATTAACAATAAAATTATTATTAAATTCAAAAATAAATTTGTTAACTTCAAATCTATATAACCGGTGATCGACAAAAAGATAAATGATATGTAAACATCAATCATAAAATATTGTGAGAAAAATAACCATAAACATTAAACACTCAAAGATAAATTTATAAACTAAACACAAATGTATATATTACCATAGAAACTATAATCATCCCAACGGGTCTTTTAAAAAGCATTATGAGTGTAATACATCAACTATATTTGATCTCCCAAGTCCATCCAGTGTTTTTACGTCTATTGACCAGGTGACTACTAATCCCAATTTATATTCCAAGAGCACAACAAACAACTGAACAAAAATATGATTGAATCTTCTAAAAGATGGATCAACTAACTAATAACAGAACGATCCTTAACTATTTGAACAAGAAGAATAATGAAAATTCCATTTTTCATTATTAAATAAAAATTTCCACAATTCGTACATTCAATAAAATATGGAGGTTACAAACAAGCTGGAGGAGTATGTTGAGTCGTTGCATCTCTTACTATATGAAGACAACACATAGGAAGTTATACAATTATGGGCTCTTCAAAAGTTAACTTGATCATCCACCTAGAAAAATTATATTGCATCATCGAAATAACATTGACTATCAAATAGAGGCACCTGTTAAAGAAGTAGGATTCAAATTGTAATTTTAGTCACATCTGGGTAACAATAGAAATTCCTGTAGCTACAAGAAATCAAGAATTATAATAATAATAATAATAATTTATAAGAGTGTGTTCAAAATATATAGTTCTGAAGGTATTCTAACTAAATCTCAGAAATGTGAAGATAGAAACATAAACTAAAAATACTCGAGTCACCATCTTCGCATAATAAAATCTAAATTGAAAATCAAAATATAAAACAAAAATTGCTTCCAAAATTTATGATAATCAACATGCTACATCCTCGGTGCAGCATATGTGGATACTTGAATTGGTATAACTCTTCATGCTTCCTTTAACATGGCTCTGAGTTTGTTTATCTTTTCTTTGTTAACTGTATTCTTATCATACCACTTCTTTCCTTTTCGATCCATTAAATTTATTTGTTCTTTGTATTGATCTCTTTTCTTCATAATTTTGGCCACAAAAGACCTCAGATTTCATTCTCTGCATTGGTATAATTATTGATCATATCCAATTCTTTGAGCTCATTTTCTAACCAGGACATTCTCTGTGATTATTCCTCGTCAAGAGAAACTATGGGATTTTTTGGGGATGGGTGATTGTAATAATCATTGGTTTCCCTACTGGTTTGTTGATCTAAATTTACTTCCTCATGCATGAACTTATTCTTCCTGTTTCTAGCAATAGAGGTAGATTCATAGGTAAATTGGGGTTTCACTTGTTCAGTGGTTTCGAACTCTTGTTGATCATTGACAAGGTATTCATAAGATTCAAGGTGATCGATGAAACAAGGATAATTACGAGTTCAATAATACAATGGGATGCAAGCCGAATTGGGGGTTAAAGCTAGTTTCAGCGTAGCATTCTATCTTTACCATGTTCCTAACATACCTTATATTCATGGAAACCCAATCTATAACACGCTTACCCTTTTGATCCTTATCAAATACATATTTCTAATCAATGTAAGGGTTAGAAAAATGAGGATATGAATCTATTGAAACATCACAATTGAACCTTTGGTCATTGGATTGACTATGAACTAACTCATTTTCATCAGGCTTTTGTTGGAATGAAACTCTCTATTCTTTGTCTATGGTGTGTTTAATCTTAGGCCAGTGCTCATTTTCCCCAAAATGATTTCGTCTAGTGAGAGTTTCCCAATCATCACCCAATTCTTCAAATCAAGCCTGCACTAAGATATTAATCAAACAATAATGAAACATGCTTATTTCAATATTGGCCTTATTCTTATGAACTGTAATGGACATATTTCTAAGACTGTTTATCAAGTAAAAAGGCATATTGGTTGGGTGACCTTTCAACATAAGAATGAAGCTAACATGATAAAAATAGATACAAGAGTACCTTTCTTCACATGTCACATATCGTATGAGGTCCAGGATAGTAATGTTGAGATATTGTAACTTCTAAGAATATTATATTTGTACTTTATTATTCCAGAGATGTTTCATTCCTCTGTGAAGATCTTATTGTATATCCGGAGATGTTTATTCCTCCGTCAGATTGTGGTAACTTGGGTTATTAGACTTCCCTAGTGGGGGTCATCCCTGTATGTGTTATGTGGGTCAAAGGGTTATTAGACCACCCTAGAAGGGTCATCCCAGTCAGTTGTAGTGGGTTGTTTAACCCAATAATTAAGTTGGGGCCGACCTAGCTTCTGTAAAAGTTAGTCGAGGAACAAGTATAAGTAGAGGAGGATGTTCCTCACTTAACTCACTCATTCATTCTCTTATGAGTGGCACACTTGTGTGAGAGAGGTTTGATATGGAGGAGGAGGAGCTCATGTCTTTGGTTTACATCTTTGTATTTGTTGATCATCTATATTGAGGAAGCTTTGCTGGGTTTTCTACTCCATGAGGGTTTCCCAGGATAAATTTATGTCTCTTGTGTTTATGTTGTGCTCGTTGTTTCTTCAGTGATCCTGTATATGCTATTGTTGTGAAATGAAATGCAATGCTGATATTTTCTATCTTAGCATATTGAATCTTAATATGGTATCAGAGCTAACCTCAAGGAAGGAAATGTATGGCACTTACGACACTTGATTCACTTGCGACAATTTAAAGGTTAGGGTTTTATATAGAAAAAACAAGTCATCGTGGAACTTTCGCTATAAATCCATTTTGGAGAAGGTTCAGGAACTGAAACCTTTATGGGTCGTAGAAAACATCCCCAGGTACCTTGTGGCCAAAGGAAATCCTCAGATTCGTTGTACCTTTTGAGTTATTATCAGTACAAGTTAGGGTTTCTGCCTCTTCTAGATCTCATTCATAATCAGGTGACCTAGGAAACAAGGTCATAACTTGGGCTAGGAAGCTCCAAATGCAATTTCGTAAAATGTGACAGGTAGTACATAGATTGTAATATCTCAGAAAATTTGTTTAGAGGCCGAAGTTGAACCAGTGACACGTGGCATGCCGTACAAGTTTGCTCTCCTGTTTTATACCATAAACATGTCACGTTGCGACACTTGGAATAACTCTCTCTCAGAAAATACAATTGAGGTCAGACCTATTGAGATGGAAATATGACAAGTAAGGATACCACATAAAAAAAATTTAGACCCTATGGATTGAAAAGTTCGGAGTTACTGCAGAAACAATCAGGTACATATTTCTATCAAAACAGAATTATTTTTTGGGCACATTCATTCATGCCTTCCGGAATTTAGGGTTTCGGATAAAGTTGGAATTTTTGGAATCGGAGTCCAAGGATGAATGCTACTTAGGAAAATTTAAATTTAGAGACCAAGATCAAATTTTTTGGTTGGGTATAAGACCAGGCTTGATCAAACCCCAGTTCAGGACTTTGATCGGAAAGGTGGAAAATTAGGGCTTCAACAAAAGTTGAAATTTTTGAATTCTATAACCACAGCTAGAAGCTCCTAAGAAAAATAAGAGTTTAGAGACTTGTATCAAACCTTTTGAGTGGGTATAAGGGTGGGCTTCATCAAACCCTAGTTCGGGATCCTGTCTAGAAGATCCAAAAGTTTCGAAGGCAATTTTGAGGGGTAAAACTTTGGAGATTTCAAAATTGAAGTATGCTAGTTTGATCATCTCAGCAAGACACATCCTTCCATACATTCAAAAGTGTGAAAGTCAAAGTTTGAATTTTTAGAGTTTCTCTAACAAACCCTAATCGAGCTCCATATCCAGTTTCAGGGGGAGATGAGGCTAAGGCCTTACATAAGAAGACTACAAGAAGTCTTGACAAGTATGAATTAAGGAGATACAGGTATGTCTTGAAATCTGATTCTTGATTAAGTTCATAATATGTTTGTCTTCATATTATGTATTAGTACAATCTTGATTAATGTTAGAATTGTCTTATCACCCTAGTAAAAGTATGTGAATGATAGAAGACATTCATTGATTAGGGCTATATGATTATACTAATGCACTGTGGTGTTGTATGAGGTTGATGTTGTCTGCTAACAAGATACAGGTACATCACGAAAGGTTCCATGACCATGACAACATGAAGACAAAGACTCCTCCATAATATTTGATCACATAGAAGTTCTACTTGCGAGGTATGCATGACTTTGTTCTATTATGCTTAACCTATGAGATATGCAGGTTCTAGCACAGGATCTCTAAATCATTGAAGAGAACAGAGAAGATATTGTTTAGGTATGTTAGACATAACTAAGTAGGTATACTAATTATCCAGGTATGTTTTCCTATGTCAAGTTAGAATCCTACTTTGTGCTGGGATCTTAGTATACCCATGTATTGATCATGACTATACATATTCAAGATTATTTAGAATTATAATGTTTTGATAATATTGAGATTATACTAATGAATGTATGTTTGTGTATGAGATCATGAGGATGACACTAGTGCACACTTGAGCATGCACAGTGGTACAGAATGAATAGAAGTTCAAAAATCATATAGAAGATCAAGCAGGAGGCAACCACACAAACATAAAAGATAAGTATTTGAGTTGTTATTTGAAATAGTAAATGATATTGCTTGTAATAGTTGTATGCATATTTGTATTCCTAGAATATATCATGCTATGTGTAAACATTCATATAACATTGAACAGTATACTACTAATATGCATATGATTGGTAAGTTGGACAAACATTCCATTGTTGCTTGTCTAGAATGAAACCTCTTTGCTGACATGCTGAGAGCTATGCACACTCTCGATAGTATGATCTGGTAGAGATGGAAGGCATGTAGATAGCCACTGTATGCATACAGGATATGGAAAAGTGTTGTGCCAAAGTATTGGTCAAGATAGTAGCATAACTATGTAAATCATATATGTATGCATAATAGGTTATCATGTCAACATGATTTGATGATTATGAAGTATTACTAATCATGTACTTAATTTTGATTTGTAGGAAAGATCATGAAGATTTATGAACACCGAACAAGTGATGGATGTTCAACAAGAATATTTGTGGCTAGAAGATTCTCTTAGAAAGAGGAAGAGAATCACGACGAGATGTTTGCTCCAAGTGGCTAGATAAGACCATTCTCTTCATGGTGTAATTGAAGAAGAAGAGTGAATCAATCTTTGTATGGGTACTTAGGATCGATAGTCATTTGATGAGCTTAATGATCACCATCGGTGATGTGGATCTCAAACTTTGCTACAAGGTTGAATATGGTTTCTATACATAGATGACATGGATGCAAGAAGGAAATCACCACACAGTTCGAATGATATTGAGTCTCATATCAGTAGGCCCATCTAACGAGAGATGGCATGGATAGATATGCAGAATATCACTCAATGCAGAGTGTGAATGATGTTCAGTCACAAAGGGAGAATTGAAAGCTTCTTGACAAAGCTTGGGCTTTACCAGAAGTAAAGCTAATCCTAACCTTTATCTTAAGGTTATGGATGATGAACATGTCATACTATTATTGTATAAGGATGATCTCTTTCTGACAGGGAATGAGAAACAGATCATGGAAAGCAAGAAGAAGCTAGCTACAGAGTTCGAGATGAATGATCTCGAATTGATGCATTACTTCCTAGGACTGGAAGCATGAAAAGGCTCAGAAGGAATATTTCTCAACCAAGTAAAGTATGCTATGAAAATCTTGAGAAGAATTGATTTGTTTGAATGTACAACCATGGCCACTCTCATGGGTTCTGACTTGAATTTCTTAGCTGATAACTCCTTAGTGTTAGTTGATGTGACTCTGTACAGACATATTATTGGGTCGTTGATGTATCTGACGAATACCAGGCCAGATATATGCCTTGCTGTGAACACCTTGAGTCAGTATCTAGCGGAAACTAGACGTGTTCACCTGATAGTTGCAAAGCATGTGATGAGGTACCTAAAGGGTACGATAGACTTTGATCTATGTTATCTTGGATATCATGACTTCAGATAGCTACACAGATGTTGATTGGAAAGGAAGTGTATCAGACAGGAAGAGCACATCAAGAGGATGTTATTATCTGGGATCATCCATGATCTCTTGGTTTAGCAGGAAGCAGTCTAGTGTGACTCTCAGCACAAGCGGAATATATGGCTGCTTGCTCTGCTATTTGTAAAGCGGTATGGCTTCAGGATTGTTTAACTTAGAGATAGACCCAACTGTGATCCTATGTGACAAATAGAGTTATATCAAGATGGCAGAGAATCTAGTGTTCCATGATAAGTCAAAGCACATAAATATCTGACATTTCTATATATAAGATATGGTGCAGAAAGGAACTATAAAGTTTGAATTTGTAACAAGTTACCAATGTACTAACCAAACCTCTACCTCAAGTAAAGTTTGAGTACTTCCGAGACAAACTTGGTAGGCCCCTCATCGAAAGGGGGAGTGATGTGGTCACTTACGATGAGATTTCCTGCATCGACAGTGAGGTCGATGATGTGGATACCTATATTGGTGATGCTGACAGAGAGTTTGGTGGATGGTCCTTAGACAGGGTCTAAGTTGACGAGGGGATTGCATCATCCTTGAACACATGTTCTAAATTGATCCATAGACATATGTCTTCGAGAATGAAGTCCTTAGTGGACAGGTGGGGATTGTATTGCCCCCAGACTTTGGTCCCTTGAATTGATCCGTAGACATGTGTCTTAGAGAATGAAGTCCTTAGTGGATAGGTGGGGATTGTATCATCCCCAGACTTCGGTCCCTTGAATTGATCCGTAGACATGTGTCTTCGAGAATGAAGTACTTAGTGGATAGGTGGGGATTGTATCGTCCTTGGGCTTTGGTCCCTTGAGTTGATCCATAGACGTATGTCTCCGACAAGCGGTCCTTAGAATTTGCCTAAGTTGACGAGAGGATTGTATCATCCCTAGGCATGATGAGGTGTCTTAAATGATCCATAGGCGTATGTCTCCGAGAAGTGGTCCTTAGACTCTATCTAAGTTGATGAGAGGATTGTATCATCCCTAGGCATGATGAGGTGTCTTAAATGATCTGTAGACGTATGTATTTGAGAAGTGGTCCTTAGACTCTGTCTAAGTTGACGAGAGGATTGTATCATCCTTAGGCATGATGAGGTGTCTTAAATGATCCATAGACATATGTCTCCGAGAAGTGGTCGTTAGACTCTGTCTAAATTGACGGGAGGATTGTATCATCCCTAGGCATGCTGAGGTGTCTTAAATGATCCATAGACATATGTCTCCGAGAAGTGGTCCTTAGACTTTGTCTAAATTGATGAGAGGATTGCATTATCCCTAGGCATGATGAGGTGTCTTAAATGATCCGTACACATATGTCTTCGAGAAGTGGTCCTTAGAATTTTTCTAAGTTGACGAGTGGACTGCATCATCCCTAGACATGATGAGGTGTCTTAAATAGATCATGTGTGTTGGAGGGTATGTTGCTATTGTATATACTTGACTGATGAGGATACTTGTATTGGTGAGGATACTTGTATTGATGTATTGATACTTGTATTGATGATATGTATTGATGAGGATACTTGTATGTATACTTGTATTGATGTATTGATACTTGTATTGATGATATGTATTGATGAGGATATGTATTGATGAGAATACTTGTATTGATGATGTGTATACTTGTATTGGTATGGATACTAATACTGATGATCTAGATGACAATGTTGCTGATCGTGATGGTCTAGATGACGATGCTGCTAATCGTGATGATCTAGATGACAATGCTGTTGATCGTGATGATCTAGATGCTGTAGATCGTGATGATCCAGATGCTGTAGATCGAGATGATCCAGATGATGTAGATCGAGATGATCCAGATGTTGTAGATCGAGATGATTCAGATGTTGGTCGTATGATGACGATGTTGATGATCGTATGATGATGATGCTGATGAATGTGTGATGACGATGTTGATGATCGTGTGATGACAATGCTGATGATCATGTGATGAAAATGCTGATGATCATGAGGATCCACATGATGATGTTGATGTTGTTGTAGTTGTTCAAGTGCTACAGAATATGAAGACTCTGTACTGAAGATGTTGGTGTTCCAGTATTGAAGATGTTCCAGTAACTGGTTGAGTTACTGATGATGTTGAGAAAGCTTCCAATGATTTATAGATGTCTCATGCATGATGTTGATGACTCCTTGCTCCTGTAGATGTTGTTATAATATCCTTCTCGTTAAGGGGGAGTGTTGATATATTGTAACTTCTAAGAATATTATATTTGTACTTTATTATTCTGGAGATGTTTCATTCCTCCGTGAAGATCTTATTGTATATCCGGAGATGTTTATTCCTCCGTCGGACTATGGTAACTTGGGTTATTAGACTTCCCTAGTGGGCGTCAGCCCTGTATGTGTTATGTGGGTCAAAGGGTTATTATACCACCCTAGAGGGGTCAGCCCAGTCAGTTGTAGTGGGGTGTTTAACCAAGTAATTAAGTTGGGACTGACCTAGCTTGTGTAAAAGTCAGTCGGGGAACAAGTATAAGTAGAGGAGGATGTTCCTCACTTAACTCACTCATTCATTCATTTGGGAGCGGCGCACTTGTGTGAGAGAGGTTTGTTATGGAGGAGGATGAGATCATGTCTTTGGTTTACATCTTTTTATTTGTTGATCATCTATATTGAGGAAGCTTTGCTGGGTATTCTACCCCATGAAGGTTTCCCAGGATAAATATGTGTCTCTTGTGTTTATGTTGTGCTCGTTGTTTCTTCAGTGATCCTGTGTATGCTATTGTTGTGAAATGAAATGCAATGCTGATATTTTATGTCTTAGCATATTGAATCTTAACATGTACACCCTTATTTTTTGGAAATCTTAGCTTATATCTCGCTTCTGACATTTACAGCTTACTTGGGATTTTTCAAGAACTACTTGCATGAATCATCTTTGAGCCTATCTATTAACGCATAATTCTCACACACATGCAACATTTTTTCAATTCACGTAGTAAGGCATCATCAACATATAGCATGCAGCTCACCAAAGACATCCTCATAAGATCCAAGAAGGAATATGAACCCAAAAATGCCAAGGAATAGTGAAAATATAGGACCGCACAGTCTAATCATTCTTTATGTCCGCGACTGCGCATGTTACCAATTATGTGCATGCGTGACTCCTACATGGATTTTCGTTCAATATCTGCATGACTGTCTAAATGGCGGGACCATAACCACCCACGACACATTGAGGGCTCGTCAAAGCCCCATCACCTCCAAAAAATTGACTTTGGACTCATTATGTACTTGGGTTCATTGGATGGCCCTCCTTTGTATACTTTGGAGCCAAATCATGGATTTAATGGGTTCATACTTGGATCTAGTTGTTTCTTGTCCACCTCTTGGCCTATAAAAGGAATCCATGGTCAAGCATCTTAGAAGAGAAACCAAGAGAAAGGATATGTTGTAGAAATTGTATTGGCACTTCCTTATATGCCATCTCTTTCATAGTTTGGAATTCCCCATTACTCCATTGCCTCATTCCTCTAAGGGGCAAGTGCTTCTCTCCAGTGGTTCTATTAGCTATCTAGCATCTAGTGTGAAAAAAGTAGCCCCCCCTAAGGGATATTTTTGGCTTCCCTTTGAAGGCTCAACCTTCTAGGTGACACTACATGTATTTTCTTGACCATTGGGAAATCTAGAGTGGTTCATGCACTAGTTCTTTGTTTTGGTTTGCATCCTCTTGTCCCCTTTTATCATTTTTAGTATTTTTTTTATTTTACTCTATCCCTCTAACAACACCTTCCAGGATCTACTTTGGGATTATCATATTTGTTTTTTGTTTCTAAATAGTAGGCCTAGTCAATAACTTCAAAGGATTTCATCCTAAGTGAGACAATTTCCCACAACATTATTTATGGTGACTCCACTACATTTTTGTTCATTTGATCTTAACTAGGTTATTATTTGTTAGGTAGTGAATTTATGGTATATTTCCCTTTTTAGGTGAAGAGGTCCATACCCTTCATTCCAAAAATGCATCCTCCTCTTGGCCATTATTTCTATTATAATAGTCGCATGGATCTTGGCATATCATCCCTACAGCCTACATGCATATTCTGTCAACAGTCGCTCTACCTGTGCAAATTAAGAGACAAATACTCACGCAATTTCGCCTCTCATTGGCCACATTACCTTTTCACGTTGTACCTTTTTATTTTTCTGCACAGTTGATCATTTTATTTTAATTTTATCAGTTTTTCACAATCTTGCTCGACCAATGGTTGCTCACTAATGAGCTAGAACTAATTAACTGGAAATATTTACATGTTCCTATATTAATTAGCTCACTTAGACTAATATTATCTAGTAAACAATCCTTCTCTCTTAAAATATGCTTAGGTAACCAACCTTGGGGATTTCAAAGGGCCTAATTTTTGTCACCAATATTCAAGACATCTTATGTTCTTTGTTTACTTAGCATGTTTTTAGGATAAAGTAGTGTAGAATCCACTTTTTGCAAACAAGCAAGGACCTAAAGACTCTTATCTACCCAATTATGCTCTTCACTTTGCACTTCTTGTGAGATTGGTGAGTCATAAAGGGGTGATAAGTGTGAAATACCTCCATTGCAAAATTTTAATTCATTAGAACATTATTTTTGTAAAGCACCATTAGCATCTTTTAGAGTTAAAAGAAAAATCTCCATTTGCATTTACTTTACACTCGTCTAGTTAATTTGCAACAACAATTTTCTTACCTCACATGTGTTTTCATCAATAGCACACACTAAGGGACTTAAAATCTCTTTCATTCCAAGTATAATCTTCACCTTGCACTTCTTGTGAGCTGAGTGAATCAGAAAGAAAGGGAAGTGTGAAATACCTCCCTTACACTCATTAAATGAATGAAGACCCTTAAAATCAACTTTGTAAATTTCCAACCAACTAAAATCCCCTACATGAGGTCACAAAATAGTATTTAAGTTAGGTAGGATTGATTGGGCTAGGAATCCCTTAATGCCCACCAATATAGTTTCATGAAGTGTTTGAATCATATCATTGTTGACTTATAGAGTACTATCAAAATCCTGGTATCAGCAAGTGTTCAAATAAAATCGAGTAAGAACTGCATCATTCCTAAGAAGTTCAAAGATGAGGTATAGTCTCCCTTCCCTCTCCAAAGAGCCACTCAAATTTTTGTGGAGGTGACACTATACTTCCCAAGTAGAACCACTTATCCACACATGATGTTGTTGGAAAAACAGGATCGCAGAGCAATAACAATAAACAAGATGCAAATATAAAATACACAAACACATTGCAAGAGAGACACCAATATAACATGGTTCGCCCAAGATGGGCTACGTCCACATAGAAATCGCCAGTCCTTATTATTATACCATCCAGCAAATGAAGGGATACAACCCGCAACACATCCACCGCAACTTCCTCTTCGCTCTCTCTCAGTCTCTCTCATGATATCATAGATATTTACAATACACAATACCTAATGCATCAACCCTAGCCGTACTACAATGTATTTCTTTTAAAGGGGAAATACAATGGGAAAATACCACGAGTTACCCAAAGCCATGGGCCCGTAATCTGTTGGTGAAAACAACCCAAAAATTTCTTTCAGGGAACCCCGTGGGGGGGCGATGCCCCCCCCACACCCCCTCGTTGGGGTGACTATACATTCCACCTACATATCATATAAAACTAGGGTACAAACACGACTGAACAATAATATCTCTGAATCTAGGAGATCATGCTCCACAACCAACAAATGCAAGGTATCTTAGTGGCCAAACTTAGGACATCGCTAAGGGGAATTGTGAGTACAATTGAATCTCGACGTTAGGTATTTTTGTTGGGAAGTGTTTCCAAGTCTTCTTTATTAGATCACTGGCCCCATCGCCAGAAGAATTGTCTCTTTGTTAACTTCACTAGTCAATTGGTGTGTGGATCTCATTGTCACCATCAATTATACTTTTGGTAGGATGGGTTACCATTCAAAGGAAGGACACTAGGTCGTTTAGGGAATTTGCAGTTATTTTATTTTTAAATACAAGTTCAATAACTCATAGAAAAATAACCTACATGTGGGGACTCTTGCACTAAACCAGTCACTCACTTGTTGCGCCATATTGAATCTGTCGTGGTTGGCATATTTTTTCATTTGTTTAAATTGTGTTTAATTCCACCATCACTCTCATTTGGCACTAAAATTTAACCATTGAGGAACAAAACAACCCCCTAAAGTAGTCTTGAAGACTGCAAGGCCTATCCCCTCTCTCAAGGGGTATTTTTCCACTTTCTCCCCATGGTTCAAGTGGGAGATACTCTAGTCAGGGCTGCTCACATGCCATATTTATAGGATCATTGGGGAAAGGCCGCTCCTTTCTTGGTTTTGTTTCCCCTCTCAGGGAAGGTGTAGATCCTTCCATCTAATCCTCAACTAAAATATTTTCCCCTTCGTTTTCTCACATCGAAGAGAATCTAGATCCCTTTGCCTCCCCTCCTCTCAGAAGAGGCCCTCTATTTCCCCTCAGAGATCCTTTGGACCATTTTGACCCCTCCTCTCTTGTAGGACGTCATTCATTATTTTCAAAAGCACCCTAGTCTCCCCCTCATAGAAACCATACACAACATACAATGTTAGGACCAACTCCCAACTTACCTTTTATGGCTATCCTTAATCCCCTATATTTGTCCAAATTGATCAATGACCCTATCACGCATGTTCAAACATGGCCATTTATGTTAGATATAATCCCCTCAGATATTCCTAAATTCGAAGGGAAAAAAATGAAATGACCCTACAAACCATGTCATGTCCTTTCACTTATGGTGTTCTTTTAACAACATAGTGGAAGAATCAGTGAGGCTTCACCTCTTTCAGCACACCCTCATCGGTCCGACAATTAAATGGTATGTGAATTGACCAGGATTGACCCATGCCATCTTTGCAACATTGGACATCTCATTTCTCACATAATTCTAGTTGTTAATTAGCCACGATCTTGGCCTCAAAATTCTCACTCAATTTCGACAAAAACACTTCTACAAACATCATGGACCATATCCATGAGTGGTGTAGATGCCAAACATTGTTTAAGATCACAATCCAACCTCAAATTTCAATTCTTGTTGGATTGGTTAATTAAATCACTCCAACCATCCATTTCCAAATATGTCACTAAATCCATGGTGCAAAATGAGGAAGAGGCCATCCTAAAGCCCTAACATTTTGATCTTATCTATTCCCAGTCCAGGTATTTATACACCATCCTTTATGATTCCCCTGGGCATCAATACCTGGATCCTAATCCTGCAAGTTTGTCACACAATGGATGGGATTAGTGGTTCCATTTCCCACCAAGGAAAGTTTCCTCCCCCTAGTCTCGTGCCATTCAATTTCGACCTGTAGTACCCACCCATGCCTACCATGTCAACACCCCATGCGCTTGTACCAACACCTCCACTTGGTAAGCTACAGTGTGGAACCTATAGTCCTACTTATCCGAATGTTATCCAATTCGTAGCAGTACATCCAGCAAAAATAGCACAAGAAGCTCCTACATCTACCTTGTATGGGGTGCAACCCACATTTATCCCACAACCGAGGTATAATCCCTCCTAACAATTTCCATGTCCTATTGGTTTAGCTCCCACCCCTCATATGGGGGTAAATCTAGTTCAACCCTCATTCACCCAACAATCCCAACAATTTGAATAGTTGAATGCAACCAATCCCCAAATCCTCAAAATCAGGGGAAGAATAAGGTAAAGAACAAGTACAACTAGCAGCAAGGGAAAGGGGGAAACCCCCCTCTCCAAAAAAAATAGAACCAGGGAAACCCAAATGTCGAGGCTAATAACTCACCAAAGCAAGGGAAGGATACAAACCTAAGAACCAATTACTCTTGCTCCATTTTCAGATAATACAATCATTACACTCACCATTTCCCTCTTATCCTCAATTTCCAACAGTTGGTGGAGGCCAAGAAGAAGACAATGGTAATCCCCCTTATGTCCCTAACCCTACAAAACCCCAAATTGCTCCATTACAAAACCCTTTCCTAATCAAGTGGTCATTATTGAAAAACAAGAACCCCAACCCTCTGGTGATAGTTCCTTCAAGAAAATATATACATTAGATGTCAACCTTCATACTAGAGCCAAAGGTTATGATAGGATTGAATCCCCCCAAGTGGAAGATGTACCCATCCCATCGGGGGGCCCTTCACAGATTCTATTCCCAATTAATCAATAGATCCCTTGTATCCCCAGAGTCCCACTTAGGTGCACCCCTAATAACCCTAATATAGAAGACTCTCACAATTACAGTATTGTTGGTGACTTGGATTAGCCGCCAGCACCAATGTCCACATTAGAGGTGCTATATTCTTTACTCAATGTAAGGCATTATTTGATGCACTTGGTGCCGCTAACCCTTCCAACTCGTGCCTCATGAATTTTGATCATGAAAAAGGTGAACCAAAACTATCCTCATCAGTCGCATTCCAAGTCGCTATCACCATTAAAAACATTATGATTCATTAATGTATCATCGATGAAGGCGCATCCACTTATGTTATGTCCTCGAATGTTTGGAGCGATTGGGATCACCTGAGCTATTCCCCTCTTCTATCATTCTTCATGCATATGATGGATGGCCATCCCAACTGAGACAATTGTACCAAAATGTCCTCATCGACCTGGGGGGAATATGGTCATGATCAATATCGAGGTATTCAATGCCCAACTTGACTACAACATCCTCTTGGGACATACTTACATGTATTCCATGAAGGTGGTTTCCTCCTCTGTCTTTCGTATCATGATGTTTCCCTTAAATGGGAATATCGTCACCTTCGATCAACTCAACTACTATGATCCCAATACAGCCAGAAATCCCAACAACATCTTACCCATAGTCATTAGGACAAGGAAAACCCCTTATGTATCTATGGGATAGGGAATGTACAAGGACTCTAGCTTTCTAGGGGTTTACTCCGATCCACCACCTGAGATTCCTGCATCAACGGATAGGGTTATGTGTACAATTTTTCGCTAGTGAAAATGTACTCACCTCTACGTTAGCATCATCACCATCATGTTTGACAAACCATGCTGTTGAACAAGCGTTGATTCCATCTATACCTCCTATTTTCCAAATCCCATTATTGTACTCAACTAACTTTACCTGGTTTAACATTGGGTATACATGTGTGGTACCTTATGCAACCATTACCTGGAAATGACTTCAAAACCTATATCCCATTATGATTTTTTCCCTGTTTTGGCCATTTGTCCCTATTTTGGTTGTCCCACATTCTAGATTAGTCACACCATGTGCACCTGCCAATTGAACCTATGACATTCAAAACTAAACCACCACTGGTAGTCACTAAATCCAACACTAGGGGCATGAAAAAACCCAATCTAAAAGGCCCCCTTCTACCATATCTAGCTCTCGAATCAGCACGGGGATCAACCAACAATAGTTAAAATCCCTAGTAATGTCCAATACTCCCATACATAGTCTCCCTCCACCATGTGCTATCTGCGGGCAACAAGGCCATGCAAACCAATTTGTGCTCCACCTTTCATGAGCTCAAGAATTCACTCAACACCCCTGTTAGTGTGACCCATGCTCCATTGAAATTAGTAGGGGGAACCTCAACTTTGCCCACTTGTAAGTCCAAATCAATGTGTACCAATCACGCATGTTTGATTTTTTCCCAAATCGGGCATTACACACACCATTGTCTCGAAACTCTTCCCTCGATTTTGAGACACTTTAGTGACCATTCCACCTCACTCAACCACTGAAATAAATTCTCCCCCTCTGCCACCAGAGACAGCTTCTAATGTCATCATGATGACTAATATCCATTCATATAACAAGCTCCATTGTGGCCCCCTCAATGGGACAAGTCGTTACCCGACCAACAATTTCCGCAATATTCCTAAACACACCTATGCTACCCAACCATGTCATTCATGCAAGTTAATGTCTCATCATTCCTTCCAATATCCTACATTAGCTTCATTCTGCACCCTTCACGTGACTCAAAAGTGGTTATCAGATAATCTTAACCCCTTTTGGAACAACCTTCCCAATGGAATCAAGTAAGACAAATATTTTAATGATGACACTACATAATCCAAATTGGAATTGATTCCTCCCCTCCTAGGTAAATGATGGCCCCCCCATCACCCGTATCCTAGAAGACTTGGGACCCCCTAGTCTTCCCACAGAAGAGATCCTCCCTCCCTCCTACAAACTCACCTCGCTATCTGGTCATCCTTCATCTTGACTCAATACCCTTTCCAATAAGTGACTCTACTGCTGAGGTTGGATACACCCGACCACACAATCACAACACTAGTCAATCCCTAGAAGTCAACTCTAATGATTCCTTCTCCTCAGACGAAGACATGTAGAACAATATGTCTTCTCCACAGATGAAGAGATAATTGAAGCCATGTATTCAAATGAAACCCACATGGAATTCCCTCCATCATCAATCAACATTCATCCATACCTCAGGGACCCACAAATGATTTCGGTGGCCTAACAATATACAATTGAAATTAAAGGATTTTCTACCACCTAGTCAGATTGATTGGTTCAAAAAATCCACATTCTAGCCTTGGATGCTTTCGAAGAGGAAATATAGCAAATATTTATCCCAGCATCTATGGTAGATATCTCTGTGAAACTAGGAGTCATCGAGAACATTTCCATTCACTACTACATTTTTGGCCTTTAGGGGGGGTTGTCTTCCGCCCCCAAAAGTGACCTATGGGGAAGGTGGGGGGTTTGGCTTTGGGGGCGGTTTTGGAAAAACCACCCCTAAAGGCACCAATGTTAAAAGTTTTTCCCTTTAAGGGCGGTTTTTGACGAGATTGGAACCGCCCCCAAAAGTGACTTTTGGGGGCGGTTTTGTGACCCCCCCTTGTAGAGGTCTATGGAGGCGGTTTAAAACCCCCCTCGTAGACCCCTTCATAGAGACCTACGAGGGTGGTTTTGAACCCCCTTCATAGAGACCTACGAGAGCGGTTGTGAACCCCCCTCATAATCCCTCTCATACAAACCTACAGGAGCAGTTTGGAACCCCCCTCGTAGAGGACTATAGGGGCAGTTGCAAACCCCCCTCGTAGAGGCCAATAGGGGCAGTTGTGAACCCCCCCTTGTATAGTCCTATATGGGGCGGTTTTGGAACCCCCCCATGTAGAGGCCTATAGGGGCAGTTTAGAAACCCCCCCTAATATAGGCTTATAGGGGCGGATTTGAACCCCCCTCGTAGAGGCCTATAGAGGCAGTTTGAAACCCCCCTCATAGACACCTACAGGGGTGGTTTGAAACCCCCCTTAAAAACTTCATCTTACAAACATTTGGGGATGGTTATGAACCCCCCTCATATAAACCTACAGGGGGGGTTTTGAAACCCCCCCCTCCCCCCCCCCCCCCCCCCCCCCCGTTGTAACATACAAAGATAGTTTTGAACCTCCCTCGTAGTGAATATGAAGGCGGTTTAAAACCCCCATAGTAGCAGCATACAAAAACGGTTTGAAACCCTTCCTATAGCCATAATAAATCATAATAAAATATATTTATTAAAAATACCAATATTGCAATATCATTAGGGTATGGAGGAATCGAACACACCAACCTCCTGCTTATAAGGCATGCGCTCCTTCCATTGAGCTAGAACCCTTTAAGAATTGGGGAAAGGAGAAGTATTAACACCAAGATTGCATCATTTGTAATTTTACATAAAATACAATAAGATCTAAATACAACCATGCTTAAAACTAATTTATATTTCCAAAAACAAACCATGCTTAAAATCACTCATCAGCTACTTACATGCTCATATCCATTTTCAAGGCACCTAAAAATTTAAAAAAAAAATTGGGAAAAACACAACAAAAAATATATTCAAATGAACACTATCCATCAAGCCAAAGCAACTAATCTATAAATAAATATACCTCAAGCTCAATAAATGCATCGGGTAGCTCTCCAACTTCTCGAAGGAATTGCCCCACAATCCTGTCAACGCGTTTTTAAATTGGGAAAAACATAACAAAGATTATATTCAAATGAACACTATCCATCAATCCAAAGCACTAATCTGTAAATAAATATGCATCAAGCTCAATAAATGCATCGGGTAGCTCTCCAACTTCTCGAAGGACTTGCCCCACAATCCTATCAACAAGTGTCAGTGTGGATCTATTGTTGTACCCACACCAATAAGGCCTCCAGGAACAACAAACTATATATAAAGTTGGTATTACCAATTTACTTTATGCTTGCACACTAGAATTAGAGCTTGAAGTGGTGACAAGAGCTAGTTCCCAACCAATGGCTCCATTTTGAATATCTTCAGCATTCTTTAAAGATCAATTTCAAGAATTATCTCTTCAGCATATCTTCAGCATTGTTTAAACATCACGTTTGAATTTTAGAAGAAAATAATAACATAATATAATGTCTCTTTATTGCATTGAGTCAACCGCAAGTATATACAAACGACTAGATTTAATAGTTAGTTAAAAAGTAACAAGTCTACAATATGGTTTGATGTCTAGGACATCCATAACTTTGAGATTTATGAAAAAAGCCAATATACATTAAAATGATGTCCAATTGATCCACAAATTCTTCATCAAGTTCCAAAGCAACTCAAAATGCCCACAATAATAGTAACGAAGCACTTTCTAGAAGAAGGTACCTTCTGTAGGTTGTGGCAGTTTTCAATTTTGAGGAAATGTCATTTCTTTCTTTAACTGCTTCAAAATATCTTCCATTGTATATTCATGCCACCAATTTCCTAGCATTTAAAAGAGTATCAGTTCTACCTGTAGTGTTTATATTTTAAAAAGTGAGAGCAAGGAAATTTGACAAGCAGAAACAAAAATGAAAAAAATTGGACCAATAAAGTCTTCCCAACTGAAAATCCCAAGGAAAGATTGAACTACTTGTAAAATCTTGTTGATAGGCAACATGTATTGGTTGAGAAAGAAAGTGTGTGACAATCTGCTATATTTAATATTTCATGTCCAAGAATAAGCCAAGACACTTCCAATATCCAAAACATTAATAGAACACTCCCTCCTAAGATTTGGAACCTTCACTGGTTGGACAAGTCAAACTAGGAAAAGAGCTTGCAATAAAACTCCACTTGAACAGAAAGTCGGAATTCAAATCTTTCACATTGTTCAACATTGTCTCTATATGCAATCTATTGTAAACTGTATGTTCAAGTTTTATTGTGATTTTTTCCAAAGGAGATATGATTGATCCAGTGAGCGCTGAAGCTATCAATATGATTTATCTGCCTCATCGCAAGAAATCCATCAAGTGGGTTTGAATGACTATGATCTCTACAAACTAAGATTGCTGGCCTTACCTCTTACCCAACATGATCTCTTATGTGCCATGATTTGTTAATTATCATGGCTTTAAAAGCAAGTAGATGAGATTGCATTTTGTTGGTTTGACTTCACTCACTACATAACCAACAACATAATCAAATATTTATGTTTGATGTTTTCTTCTTCCTCTAGTCAATGATAAACATGCTTATAGTTATATAGGTGATTAGAGTCCAAGCATGAAATGCACTTTGAGATGATAAAGCAGGCTTGGTCTATTGATTAATTGTAAATTGGAATTTGGAAGAAACCTTGTTGATCTCAACTTTTGCAAAGTTATTCCTCTTAACTACAACATAAACCCTAACATTTGAGCTAATTAGCTCATTTAGAGAGGCCTTGGGCCTCTTTCACCTTTAATAGCTTGATCAAGCGATACAGTTCCATTGTTGACATTTACCATTCTTTTAAACTAGACTAGGTAACCTCTATGTAAGGAAAATGAGCTGATAATGGATCAACTTATGGAGCTGACTAGTAAATTATGTGGTTGTCTGCTAGTTGTTCATGAACAGTGCCACCTTATCGGGACTTTTACTAATGGCAATCTGCATCGAGCCCTCAAATCTATTAGGGAAGGGGTTTTCAAACTCACTATGGGTGAGATGTGCAATAGGTGAGTACTTGCGATATTTGCAAATTTGTCTCACCTTTTTCAAGTACTAAACTAAGACCAACCAATTCCAGAATATGAACTTTATCAATACTATCCATGGATGACATATATACATAATGGTATAATTTAAGCTAACATGGAAGAGAAGAGGCATTTCTAAGTACCTATGGGTGGACATTTTAGGAGTAATGATATATGCTGGTAGCAGTACAAGCCATGTCAATTACTTGACAAGATAGAGTACTTCAAGTGTATAAATGTTTGAAATTGGATTGATTTATGGCCTGCAGTGCACCCTAGGACCTATGCGACCATATGGATTACATCTCATGTACCTACAAGAATCACCCCATACAAGAATTATTTACATTTTCAACCCACCACTTCCAACAGTTGATTTAGTCATAATTAGAGACAAACAACTTTAGGCATAGTCTGAGAATTGTAATTAGAACTACAGAGAAGACACTCCATGCTTAATGTCCCCGAGGAAAAGAAAAAAATCGACAACTCAACCATATTTTTGAAGATCCAAATTATAATGGGGTTATAATAGCACCCACATTTACAAACCAAGTTGACCTCTCATAGCTATAGTATATACCCATCAAAGACAAATAAAATGAGAAAACACCTATCACAACGACATACATTCACTTTCCAAATAATTTGAAAAGGAATTATTAGAACATGAATATAACTAAGTAATTACCTCATCAATGAAAATAATTGATGGCTTCCTTGCAACTAAAACAAAAAAAAGGTTCTCTTGAGTTTCTCTAGGGCTTTAAGAGTTTCAATATGCTTGGATGTTGGTTCTTTTGTCTATGTCATCAAAGTCACCCAGGACGTGCACCTGGCCTCATCTGCACCCAGTCAAGGGGTTTTGAACCGAGGTCTTTGTTAACACTAATATTTACCCCTATTTATTTATTTATTTATTTATTTTTATTTTTTTTGTTTCTACCAAAATTGTGTCAACTCTGCCAAAACCTCCAATTTTTTTTGTAAAATTTGCAAGTTCCATGTCATCAAAATTTTATCAAGTGAGTCTTAGTTTGTTGAGAAAGTCACCTTTTGGTCATATCCTTATCTTATGAAATTATAATTTTTAATAATTATTATTATTTTAAAAAGTAATTTCTTTTAATAAAATAATAGTTTTTATTAATAAATAAATCATTATTTTTTTATGCAACTTATGCATAAAACCATTACTCTATGTCCGTGAGCTTTTTATTCTAAACCCCATTTATACATGTCTTGTTGCTATAAACAAGTATTCTTAACCCCATTTATACATGTCACGTTGCTATGAAAAAATGTTATAAAATATTATTTAGTAAATGGTTGGTTTTTTTTGTTCTTATACAGGTCACGTTGCTATGAAAAAAGGTTGTTAAATGTTGGTTTCTTGTTCCATTTCCAAGTCCAATTTACACATGTCACGTTGCTATTAGAAAAAGGTTACAAAATATTATTTAGTAATTACAGACAACTGTTATTATAAAATGGTTATTCTTTTATTATCATTCCATGTGGGATATTACCACTGCACAAAAGAGAGCGCTCGTTTCTTCAGGATCATGTATGTCTTATCCAGAATGATTGCAGTGGATAAGTGATTCGATAAGATTTGCATCACGACAATGCTGATGAATTCCAAGGTTGCCTAGATGTCAATTGTTTTCTCCAGAGGCCACCGATTTCATACAAAGCTGCCGGTTAAAGATACGTGTGCTCCAGGTGTCCAGAGGAATACCATAAGACCAACACCACAGCCAGCAATCAAATGTCAAAATGAAAGTGTCAAAAGCATCCAAGATTATGCTCATAGCGACAGGGAATTCAAAAGTCAATTGAAATTATGGTTACCAGAATCAACCGAGAACATCAGACATTTTCTCAGTTATTGAAAACCCCTCGAGATGAAGCTAATTCAATTCTTGAGGAGCAATTTTATGAACCATTTCTTTTGTTAGTTTCTTGCATGACATTTGGATACAAAGACAATTGGTGTTAGTGTCTATGAGTATAAGATGCATACTGTACCGTGCATTTGAACTTGAACGCTCAAGTTCCATTAGTCTATTACACCAAAATTCTATGAAAGGCATCCAAATGAAGTAAAATCCTTCAGTCCATAATCAAAATATCTATGCAAGGAGTGTTGAAACAACTCAACCTTAGGCAGATGTTGCTTACTGTATTCATGTTTCTACGGGGTGGTTGATTGAAATACATAACTGGATGAATATATTGAAGCCATTGATTGTTTTCCCAATGCAATGAAGGCTTAAGGGAGTTTCTACAAAGCATTAACAGCATTGTTAATGGGAACAACTAGGTTCTTAGAATCATATTCACAAGAGCACTTAAGCATGCCTCTCGAGGAATCGAGCCAAAAAAAGACTTGGAGGTCATGTTTGAAGTTATGAACTTCCTATGGATTTCTCTTAGTGCCAAAGTCTCTGAAAGGTTATGAAATGACATAGATATATTGCATTGTCTGCCTTTGTAATAAAGATACTAATTTATCAAGTCTTTTTGGATCACTTAATGCTGCATGTGAAGGAGAACTCGAAATATGAGCTAATATGAGTTAATTTCTGTTACATAAAGATGTAACTGTTCACAATAGTGTTATTTGGTTATGCAGAGGATATTGTTGCTAGACTATAATGAAGTTTGAATCCATTGAACTCATAATAGAATTGATCTATGAGCATGTCGTCCTTGTTCCCAAGGACTAATGTAGTAAAACTCTATAGTTGGGAATGCGTTTTGCAGCAGGATACATTGTTGGCGTCTTTATGCAAATGTTTATCATCCTGCAGACAACCTGTTTTCTTTTTAAGCAATGCTAAGGGTGCTAACACAGGTGAAAACACCAATGATGATATCAAGAGTAAAGACCACAAAGAAATATGTTGTTGCTGAGATATCAGCATCAGAGGCAAATCAATGGTTGCCATGAATTTTGTATGGTTCTGGGAAGTCAAGGCTATTTCAGTTTGGCAAGAAAGGTATATGATTTTATTTTAAAACTGGCATCAACGCCAGCAAAATACTCAGAGTCGTGTCTTTTCAGGTTAATTCACCAATGAAATGAGAATGACAGAGTGGCATGATCCTATTTTGTTCTTGTGGTATTTATGCAAATAATCTAGGAAACACATGTGTTCCAATTGTTGCAGGGCATTGTTTTCACACTTAGTAAAGCATGTTAAGGAGATTGTTCTTAGTGAATCTAAACTAATTAATTCAGAGCATTTTGGTGCAAGAACAACAAACAGAGGATTATTCTGGATGTGTGGCGATTTCTAGAGATTTTTCTGTTAAATTTTCGGAATTTACTTCAATCTGATCTAGGATCTTAACTGAGAGAACAACATGTACATCAAATCTACAGCATAAAAATCATGGACACAATAATGCAAGCACACAAGAGACACCGAGTTTACTTGGGGAAAACCATAAAGGTGAAAAACCCCAATAACTTCCTCGGAGATAGATAGAGCAATGATACAACCAGAATACAAGAGATAGTCTTCTCCTAGCAGCAGAGCCTCCTCCTACACAAGTGCACTACTCTCCCAAATGTGAGTGAGAGAATAGAATGTGTAAAATGAGAGAGACACACTCTCTATTTATACACTAACTTGACTTGACCTTTACTCAACTAGGTTGGCCTCAACTTAACCACTTAACATAATGCTGACTGGGCCGACCCACACTAGGGTGGTCTAATAACCCTTTGACCCACATGGTTGACCCCCAATAGGGTGGTCTAATAACCCTTTGACCCACATGACTTATACAGCGCCGACCCCAACAAGGTGGTCTAATAACCCATCAAGAATAAGTTACGACACTTACAATATAAATGACGACACTTCCCATATAGAGGAATAATAACATCTCTATAGGAATACAATATGCATATATGTGAAATACATTCCGAAGTTACATATACATCAACACTCCCTCTTAACTAGGAAGGTATTTCTCGACACAGGTCTTCTAGCACAAGTCATCTTCTCTGGATCATCGTCACTGCTGCTGCTATCTCAATCAATCTCTGAATCTACTCGTCATAGGAAGTTCTACAGAGCCAGTCCTTTTTCATACTGGATGTAGGCCCACCACCTACAGGTCTTTGTCATCACTGGCCATACTGTGGAAATCTCAGGACTTATTACGTGCGTCACAAAACCTTAAAAGAGTCTCTTGACTAGCAAGAACCCTAAAGAGCATCTGAGGCCTTTTTCATCCTGTCCAGATCTCCAGGACTTATTACATGTGACCCCACCACAAAACCTCGAAAGAGAATCCCAGGACTGATTACGAGCACAAGGCTCAACCTATCATATCTCCCAGGGCACAAATTACATGTGGTCACCACAAAACCTCGAAAGAGCATCCCAGGACTGATTACGAGCACAAGGCTCAACCTATCGGATCTCGCAGGGCACAAATTACATGTGGTCATGGAAAAACCTCGAAAGAGCATCCCAGGACTGATTACGAGCACACGGCTCAACCTATCGGATCTCCTAGGGCACAAATTACATGCCATAGGACAAAACCTCAAAAGAGCATCTGCCAGATATCCCAGGGCACAAATTACATGCCATAGGCAAAACCTCGAAAGACTATCTACGGATCTCCCAGGGCACAAATTATATTTCCTCCCAAGCAAAACCTCAAAAGAGCATTTGCCAGATATCCCAGGGTACAAATTACATGCCATAGGAAAAACCTCGCAAGACTATCTGCAAATCTCTCAGGGCACAAATTACATGCTTATCTACACAACCTGTTCCACGGCCACAGAGTATCAACCTGATACTCACCATACATCATCCTGATGTACACATGATCATCCTGATCATCATCACTACAACATCCTGAAGCTCGTCATCCATGATCATCCTGATCATACAATGCATCTACCTGATGCATACCAAGTATCTACCTGATACATATCATCATACATGATCCACCTGATCATATAGTGTATCCACCTGATACAAATACAAATACATGATACATATCACCATACATGATCCACCTGATCATACAATGCATCTACCTGATGCATACCAAGTTTCTACCTGATACATATCATCATACATGATCCACCTGATCATACAGTGTATCCACCTGATACAAATACAAATACATGATACATATCACCATACATGATCCATTTGATCATACAATGTATCCACCTGATACATATACAGATACATGGTCCAAGCATCCAACATGATGCATATACAAAATACATACAAATGATCCAACCGATCATATCCAGCATCCAACATGATGCGTACATACATAAATGATCCAACTGATCATATCCAGCATCCAACATGATGCGTATACAGAGCAGTAACTGGAGCATCGTCCTGATGCTCATCATCCAACGCTTACATTCACAGCCATGTGAAGGATCCTCCTTCCAACATGCTTGGAATGTCTTCTGCAAATGTGTCCATCACGTGTTCCTCGAAGTGTCATCAATCTGAAGAACACCAAGCCTCTCCCTGAAGTACTCGAATTTCACCCTGGCTAGTGGCTTCGTCAGCACATCTGCAATCTGCTCGTCTGTCGCAATGTACAGGAGCTTCACAGCTCCTCTCTACACTATATCCCTGATATAGTGATATTTGATCTCTATGTGTTTCGACCTGTCATGAAACACTGGGTTCTCGGACAGCTTCACACAACTCTGGTTATCACAAAAGATACCAGTAGCATCCAATGGGAGATCAAATAACTCAGACAGTATCTTCCATAGCCATACTGCCTCACAACTAGCTGAATAGGCTACAACATACTCTACCTCAGCTGTACTCAGTGCTACGCAGGACTGCTTCCTGCTGAACCAAGAGATCACACTTGATCCCATACTGAAGTAGCACCCAGATGTGCTCTTCCTATCTACAGCACTGCCTTCCCAATCTGAATCAACATAACTCTGCAGGTTAAACTTTTGATTCGCTTCATACTTGAGCCCATAATCCACTATACCTTTTAGGTACCTCAGAATATGCTTTACAACAACGAGGTGAACACTCCTCGGATCTATCAGGAACTGGCTCAATGTGTTCACCGCAAAGCAAATATCTGGTCTTATGTTCATTAGGTACATCAAGGACCCAATCATTTGACGATACATAGTGACATCAACTGGTTCAGATGAAGCATCACACAGAAGCTTCAAGTTCGATGCCATAGCCTCGCAGTCCATTATCCCGAACCTCTTCAGGATCTCTACTGCATACTTCCCTTGTCCAAGGAAGATTCCATCTGCACTCTGCCACACCTCCATACCTAAAAAGTGGTGCATCATACCCAAGTTCTACACATATATGACTCCTTGTCATGTGTCTCAGAACCAAGTGGCTACTCCACATACACTTCTTCTTCAACTACACCATTCAAGAAAGTTGTCTTGAAATCCATCTGGTGTATCTTCTATTTCATCACTTTTATATTTCTCTATGCTACCATCTGCAGCATGCTTGATCTTGATAGATCCATATGGAAGTCATAACAAACTTCCCTTCAGGTCTTGGGACTACATCCCAAACATCATTCTTCATGATCGACAGATCATGGCATTCTTCCCATATCTTGGGAACTTCAATATCTTCAATAGATAATTTTGTTGCTGAACAAATGCTGTAGTTCTTCTTTTGTAGGTGATGGCATACGATCTTTCCTACACAACAAGTTAAATTGCATGATTAGAAAACATCTCATAGTTTTCATAACAAATTCTTACACATAAAGAAATATGTCATACAGTCATGCAATTATCTTAGCCAATGCTTCAATACAACATTTATCCATATCCCGTAACTTTCTAGATGCCTTCCAATCTCTACCAGAACATTGTTAAGAGTGTGCATAACTCCCAACATGTCAGCAAAGAGGTTTCATTCTAGATAAGTAGCAATGGAATGTTGTACAGTGCAATAGGCCACTTACCCATGCATATTAGTAGTATATTGTTCATCATTACAACTATTCTAATATGCATAATACACAACCTAATTCTAGGAACATCAGTATATACATTATTGAACAGTATTATTTAAACAATAAAATATGCAAGTAATGACAATTCAAATACTTATCTTTGTTTGTTTGTTGGGTTGGCTCCCTCTTAGTCTTTGCTTCTTTTCTGCAACTCCATTCTTATGTGGATTGTGAGAAGTGGTCAACTCCCTCTGAATATCTGCATCCTTGCAGAAACTACTGAAGTGTGCTCCTTTGCTTTCTTGCAGGAACAACTAGAGTGTGCTCCCTCTTGATCTTTGCTTCTTGGATTACCTGTCCTTGAACTTACATCCATCCTTAATCACTATGCATGCTTATTAGTATCATCATTGTGTTATCCTTGAGGTATCATACATAATCACACATTTATTAGTATAATCTTAATACTATCAAAACACAAGAATCTTAAACATGTATATTCATGATCATTCACAGATAATAAACATTAGTATTCAAGGTTTCAAGGAAGCCTTCTTTTACTCATACATATTCTTATTTGATCATAGGACTCTTCTGGTTAGTTGAATCATCAATCCAGATAAGAGATATAATATGCATAAAAACCATGATTATTCAAACCTATACCTTCATGAGTCTTCTGGTTAGTCATATCATCAATTATGGTAAGAAACATAATATGCATACAACCATGATTATTCAAACCTATAACTTCATGAATAATCATTATCAACAACACAACAGTATAAGATCCTAACACAAGGTAGGATTCTAGCTTGATATAGGAAAAACATACCTGGATTAGCATGCTAGCTAGTTATGTCTAACATACCCGCATAATGTTTTCTGGTTCTCTTCAGCGACTTGTGCTAGTAACCTGCATGTCTCATAAGTTAACTATTGTAGAACCAAGTTATACATACCTCGAAAGTAGATCTTCTATGTGATCCATGACAATGGATGAATCTTTGTCTTCATGTCACCATGAGCATATGTTCTTGAAGTAGAACATGATTTGACTTTCTTGGTGTACCTTTTGTGTTAGCAAACAACATAAACCTCATACAACATCAAAATGCATTAGTACAATCATAAGTGTGAAAACCTTAATCAATGAATATCTTCTATTAAGGTGATATGACAAGTCTAGTAATTAATCAAGATTGTACTGTAATGATATGAAGACAAACATAGCATAAACTTAACCATGAACAGAATTCGAAACATACCTGTAAGCCATACCTATCAAGATTGCTTGTAATCCTCTTATGGAAGGCCTTAGCCTCATCTCCCTCTGAAACAGGAACTTCTTCACTTATGCAGGTGACCAATCCATCTTGTTCTAGGATCAACCCAATCCACTTGATTTGCAAGAACTGGACTTGGAGCTGGATTAGGGTTTGTCAAAGAAACCCCAAAAATTCAAACTTTGAATTTCAAACTTCCGAAAGGATAGAAATATGCGCCTTGATGAGCTGATCAAGTTGGTATATTCAGAATTTGAAAACTGCAAAGTTTCACCCCTCAAAATTGCCCTTTAGATTTCTAGATTCACTAGGGAGAACCCTGAATTAGGGTTTGAGTTTCCCAGAGCTTCACCCAACCAAAATATTTGATTCAAAACTCTACGCTTCGATTTTTTTGAGGAGCTTCCAGCCGTGGTCACAAATTTCCCAAATTCCAATTTTTGCAGAAGCCCTAATTTTCCCTCTTTCCGATCAAAGTCCCGAACTGGGGTTTGATCAAGCCCGACCTTCTGCCCAACCAAAAAATCTGATCTTGGTCTCTAAATTTCGATTTTGATGAGTGTCATCCAGCCATGGTCTCCGATTACAAAAATTCCAACTTTCTTTGAATCCCTAAATTCCGAAAGCCATGAATGAAGGTACTCACAAATAATTCTGTTTTGACAGAAATATGTACCTGATTGTTTCTGGTGTAACTCCGAACTTTTTTATCCACAGGGTCTGAAATTTTTTTCTGAGATAACCCGACCTATTATATTTCCATACCGACAGGTCTGACCTCAATTGGATTCTCTGCGAGAGATTTATGCCACGTGTCGCAACATGATCTGTTTATGGGATAATACAGTAGAGCGAACTTGTACGGAGTGCCACGTGCCACTGTTTCAACTTCGGCCTCTGCAAAATTTTCCTGAGATAGCCCGACCTGTTATCTTTCACTACCCATAGGTCTGACCTCAATTGGATTCTCTGAGAGAGAGTTATGCCAAGTGTCGTAACGTGACCTGTTTATGGAATAATACAAGAGATCGAACTTGTACGGTGTGCCACATGTCACTGGTTCAACTTCGGCCTCTGAAATTGTTTTCTGCGATAGCGCAGTCTGTGCACTACCAATCACGTTTTACAAAATTTCATTTGGAGCTTCCTAGCCCAAGTTATGACCTTTTTCCCAAGGTCACCTGATTTTGACTCAAATCTGGAAGAGGCAGAAACCCTATATTGTATAGATCATAAATCACAAAGTACAACGAATTAGTGGTTTTCCTTTGGACACAAGGTACATGGGGATCTTATCTTAGACCTGTAAAAGTTTCAGATGCGAAAACTTCACCAAAATGGATTTATAGCGAAAGTGCTACGATGACTTGGTTTTTCTATATCAGGCCCTAGCATTGTAAGTGCAACAAGTGTCATACATGCCATATCATGCCTTCTTTCAGGCTAGCTATGATACCATGTTAAATTTTCAGAATTTACTTCAATCTTATCTAGGATCTTAACTGAGAGAACAACATGTACAGCAAATCTACAGCATAACAATCATGGACACAATAATGCAAGCACACAACTGACACAGAGTTTACTTGGGGAAAACCATAAAGGTGAAAAACCCCAAAAACTTCCTCAAAGATAGATAGAGCAATGATACAACCAGAATACAAGAGATAATCTTCTCCTAGCAGCAGAGCCTCCTCCTCCACAAGTGCGCCACTCTCCCAAGTGCGAGTGAGAGAATAGAATGTGTAAAATGAGAGAGACACACTCTCTATTTATACACTAACTTGACTTGACATTTACTCAACTAGGTCGGCCTCAACTTAACCACTTAACATAATGCTGACTGGGCCGACCCCCACTAGGGTGGTCTAATAACCCTTTGACCCACATGGCCGACCCCCAATAGGGTGGTCTAATAACCCTTTGACCCACATGACTTATACAGGGCCAACCCTAACAAGGTGGTCTAATAACCCATCAAGTATAAGTTACGACACTTACAATATAAATGATGACACTTCCGTATAGAGGAATAATAACATCTCTATAGGAATACAATATGCATATATGTGAAATACATTCCGAAGTTACATATACATCAACAGTTTCTACACATCAAAGGTAGTTCAAATGCTAAATGAAGCATCCTAATACATCCGACAGGCTATCTAGCAGTTCTATTATAGAGCACATGATGTTTGACCTAAAATTTATCAATTGTTGCAGGCATAAATACAGGTTGCAGATTTGCACGGGAATTAATAACAAATGGTAGAATACAGTCCTGAAGACCCCACGAAGTCAGAAGGATGATGCTCATAGCACGTTTCCAGTTTACTTGTCATTGAGTTTATCTCAATTTGGAATAGTTGAAACAAATATCAATAAAATAACAACCAAATATATTATTTCCATAAGAACAGGACATCAAAATCAAGGGTAAATATTTCAAGGAAATCAATCAATAGTTGGAAACCCGATCTTATCATTTCCATATTTTCAGGAAATAAAACATCTTTGGGATGATAATTTATAAGCCATTGGCATCAAATGATGCCCCTAGATGTGGCACAGAAGAAGACAAGGATGAAATAGTAAAGGGTGATTATTTCGGTTCATTGTGGTATGGTGACATCTCTTACCTACTTGCCACAGGTCAATGTCCCCCTGGTATGAACAAGCATAATAGAAGATGTCTTAAGCTCAAGGCCTCCAAATATTGTAGAATTTAGGGGGAATATTGCAGAATTCAGGAGGATTTACACTGGAGAGATCCCGACGGACCTATGCTTAGATGCATGCTGGAGGATGAAGTAGAAGGATTGATCAAAGACATGCATAGAGGAATCTACGGGGGGCACTTCACTGCTCGCACCACCACGCACAAGATCCTATGGTTTGGATACTACTGGCCTATCATTTCCATATTTTCAGGAAATAAAACATCTTTGGGAACATATAACACTTTCTCTCTCTCAAATAGTAGAGTTAAACAGATCGCAATACCAACCAATATGTAATTTAACAATTTAATGAATTGCACAGGATTTTAACTCACCACATAATATAACACAGAAGAAATCGATGTAGGAATATGAGAGCGAACTGAGAGCTATAATAAGAATTTAATTAACTCTCTTATGCACACACATAGGTTTCTCTGCACATTTCCCCTCTCTGCATACATTCTCTATTTTTTGTTTCATGCTCACATGTTTATTTATACACAGGAAATAATTCAAACATGAACATATAGGTTCTTATCTTCCAAATTTTGGGAAAATCGAAACAAATCCTATTATGCAACATGATATCCCTTTTCCACTGGTGGTTCTAAAATCTGAATCGTAATTTATATTTCCTTAGAACTAATAAAGCTGTATGGGATATGTACCTACAAATTCTCATATGATACTGGCCCATTTGGCTTAAAAAGGATGCTCATATGATACTAACCCATTTGGCTTTAAAAGGCTCCACACGGATTTTTATCAAATTCTTATGAAAATTTCAGAGCAACATGTATAATTACCTAGATCAACGAATCTAGTGGCATTACAAAGAGGGCACTCGATTCGAACAATGAAACCCTGAGATAAATCTTGTTCCTTAACCCTTAAATCAAATTCTAAACCCTAACCTTCATTTCCCTTCACGATGCCAATGCCATGATGAACAAAGGAAATTTTCATTGATTGAAACTAATCAAGTAAACTATCTCAAGCAAATTCAACACCCAATACCCAATGAAATGGGAAGAAACCAAACAACATACCTTGGAAGGCTCGACTTGATGGAAAGATTTGAAGCTATGGAGAAAACTACTAGTAAACTCCTGCTTTTCCAGATAAGTTGCAGGGGAATAGGCCATTTGGGTCTCCTACTAGCCATATTCATCGCGTCCAACCCTGGCTGCCCTAAACTAGGGGTGCAAGTATATAAAGCAATCAACCTCCCTATGAATCAATAAAAATAAACTTGTATGAATCACTATCTAGTGATGTTTTCCTCGTTGTCGATTTTGGGTCAACTTCAACGTATTATTCATATAGAGTTTAGGGTACGGCTCTGTCTCCTTTCAAAGTATCATGGAGTTTGTGCTAGACTATATGCCCTAGCCTCTCTTCCGAAGGGAGAAGTAAGTAGTTAATGTTATAGGAGAAGCAACTCCAATTGCAGATCCTTAGTACGCACCGTTAGCATCTAAACTAGAAAGCTCCTTAGGCCCTTAGTAAGCTCAACTTGAGGGAAAGATTTGAAGCTCTGGACCTATATATGCATCATAAGGTGTAGTGCTTGTTGTTTACTTTTATTCTTTTGAATCAGCAGTTGCATTTGATCTAGTTGACTGAGAAAAAGCATCACCCGTAGGGGAATAAAAGGCATTTCCTCGCCTAGCTGATTCCACCACCGGATAAAAAAAAGCACGATGCTCACCGGGTGAGAGCTTCACGACATCCCCTTGTCACGTGTGAATGAATCTAGGTATATCAAGGCATTATCCTTCAGTTAAAGATCGAATCCCAGTAGCCTCCTGGGTTGATTCATACCCTGTTCCAGAAGCAAGGACAGTTTACCGGTGATCAGTGGTGGAGGCAGTTTGAAAGCTAGGGGTACCAGCAGTTCACCCAGAACCAGCAGCATTACCAATAGTTTACTAAGACTCATCAATGAATGATCCAATTTCCCGAGCGAGTTAGACCAGAATTTACCCCATTTATTCAGTTGAATATCCAATAGCGGATCCTCTAGTTATAGATCTCATGTTAGTTTATGACCTTGTAACTCCTACTTTTGCAGATAAGTTGCAGGGGAATAGGCCATTTGGGTCTCCTACTTGTCTAGATAAGTTGTAGGCCATTTGGGTATACTCCCTTCTTTCCAGATTAAGAAGTCTCTAGATCTCTGGTTTCTGCCGTCCAAGACGAGTAATTGGGTGGATGTTTAATGGTGCATTTCCATGTTTGTTCCCGTGGGTGGGATACCAAATCTCAAATTCCAGGCTTCACCACCTGCATTTTCCCGCTCTTTGTTCTTTGGTTCTTTGATTCGATATCTTGTGAAAAATGTGAATGTGAAGGCCCTTTCCTGCTCTTTGTTTTTTTATTCCATATCTCGTGAAGAATGTGAATGCTCAAGGCCCTTTCCCTCTCTTTGTTTTTTGATTCCATATCTCGTGAAGAATGTGAAAGCTCAAGGCCCTTTCCTGTCCTTTGTTTTTTTATTCCATATCTCGTGAAGAATGTGAATGCTCATGGCCCTTTGTGCAAGCATACAATTGGGAATGTCTATATATTTACATCAAATTACAAACATCTCCCCAAACTAGTTTTTAATTGGTCTTTTTATTAGACACGCATAAATGGAAAAGCTCTAGGTTTGGTTTCATACTATTTTTCGACAATTTATTAAAAAATCCCATACGCATGATAATGGAGAATGAATGATTTTTTTTTTCATAAGAAAAAGAGCTACACTTTATATAATAAGTATAAATGAGAGTACAAGAAAGTTCCAGACATGCCCTGAAGACAATGCAACAAAGTAACACAAAGCCCCAGCCGGGCACCAAACAAAAATGCCAACTAAAATCCACCAAGTAGAGGACAAACGATCTGACCCATGGAACCAAAGAAATGAGAGCAATAGGAGTCCTACAACAGGATATACCAATCCTCAAAAATAAAACAAAACAGACCTAGAGTCAAATAGAAACGAACTGCAGAGGTAAAAATAAATGAAGGGAACTAAAGCCACCAACAAAAAGAAGACAGGTCAGTCAGAAAGAAATCAGAAGTATGAGGACATCTCAAAAGTCAAATAAAGTCCAGTGACCAAACAATGGTTGTTCCTCAGCCTTGCAAATCTCATAGAAAATTCGACCCTCCTCAGCAACGAGACCTCTGCGAGAAAGATCATCCGCGATCACATTATGCTCCCGATATATATGGATGATAGGAGTCAAAGGATGTAGGTCCAGGAGGAGCCTATTTTGATCCAGTCAAAAAGTGAGAGCTAAAGCATTGATAGTATCAAGAGAGATCGCCCAATTGACTATCGTCAAAGCATCCCTCGCAATCTGATCCAATGAGATATTGGACTGTGAAGAAAAAAATAACACCAGCCACAAAGCCATTAAATCCCCCTTAGTGTTTGTGCCACATCCCCCATTCATTCAGAGCTTGATCTATTTGTCATGTCCCCCCCCTACTGACCTTGGTCACCACTTGGATCTTCCTATCCCTAGGGGTCTAAGTTCACTATTAATTGAGTATTTAATTCATGGGGATATTTTGAGGCAAGTACACCTTAGGAAATAATTGATTATTGAGTTATTTAATTAATTATGAAGCTGGAATTAATATTGAGAAGTATTTTGGTGTTTTTATTATTTAAATGCTAATAAATGTTTCCAAGTTGGATAATGAAGGCTAGGAGGTCGAATTGGTGATAAGAGGATAACCTTGCCTAAGTGGAGGATATTTCAGAAAGGAAAGAAAGTCAGAATGGAATTAGAAATTGGCAAAAGCTGCAAAACGTTGGCAAAAGTAGAAAAGTAGAAAGTAAATGGAATGGAAAGAATCGGGAAAATCATTCAGAAGATAATTAGCAATATCCAAAAAAGTAGATAGGGCGCATTTGCCAATTTCGACTGAAGGAGGTTGAGGAAAGAAAGTGGAGAAAGCTCAGAAGTTGCCAATCTCAGAGAGGATGCACCCTACCTCACCCACACGTGTGGTATGGCTTGCCAAGCAAGCTATCTCATCTATTTAAGCATGATTCCAACTCCATAAGAGAACTTTTGATCATTTGAGAATTTTGTATGAGAGCTCTAAGCCCTCCAGTTAAGTGATGTGCCTTAGCTACTTTTCTTGGGTGATATGCCCCAAGGCCATGAGAGTTTCTTGTGAGTGTTATTCAGATCCAGTATTCAGTATTGCAGCCATTGTTATTCAGTACAGGTCACCATTGAAGATTCAGTGCCAGTTTGGAGAGGAGATCACCAGCACAACAGTTTACTAGCTAGTTTTGGAGAAGGTCCACCAACAGATGAATATAGCTAACGAGGAGAGTGCCCAAGACCTACAGTGATATCTAGAAGGTATTATCAGCATATTTCATAGGATTCCATGTCCAAAGGTCGAATTCAGACCTGATCTCCCATTCCTCTCATTGCTCCAGTTCGTCCAACTAAATTTGGAGGCATTTCCCCTGATGGAGACATTTGTTTGAAGGAGGGCGTACCAGTGAATACCACCAGCAGAAGGAGCATCCAAATCATACCTATTATCCATATAGGTTCTTATCATTACATCAGGAACAGATCTACTGTAAAAATCCTCCTCTCTATTCATCTTCTCCACCAATGTAATGCAATTTATAGCCTGTGAGGCACCATGTTTTGAGAAAGGAGCCACTGAAATAAAAAGAAGAGTTCTGTTTTGTCTATTTCGATTCATTGCTTTTGTTAAAATTATATCATAGCTGTATAACCTTTCAGAACAGAAAAAATCAGTTAATGAAAGTCATTTGTCAAGTTAGATTCCAAGACTAGCTCTTTGAGAGGTTTTTCTAGACTAGTTTCACTGTTTTCTTTATAAAATGCAATCTGGGAATCCATTCAACCTCCTGTTTGTTTTAGTAGGTTAAAAAATCAATATATTAACCATATCAGCCCTAAAAACTAGAATCCGGAAGCTTCTGCCTTATTTTTGGGAAGCCAACAAAATTCCTAGCCTTACAATCCCCGCTAAGCAACTGTCACACAAATCTTTCCAAACTTTGTCCAATCTGCTACAGAATCCTCCTGAAAATATCCAGCCACCATTGGACTGATATATGCACTATTACCAACTCCCAAAAACCCTACCTGTCTAGTATGCATATGCGAGCTACCTAGGAAGCCTCGAAGTAGGCAATGGTTTAACTCCATTGTTGAAAAGTGAAAGGTACTGGTACATGGTGCATAGGAAATCACCGATATGCACTTTGACCTGTTGCTGCACCTAACTCCATATAAATTCTAGAGTTGAACTTTCATCCCACCATTCTCAGTCTTTAGCCCAGTACACCTCACTTACTCCTTGCATGGTTCAAAGAGTTTAGCAGAAAATTGACTAGTGGAGTTTAAAGGAATTTGAATTGACTCAATATTCTTGGTAAATTGTACTTAGGATATTACACTGTTCACCATTGTCACATTCAATGAAGGCCCCCGCACCACATCGTCCAGTAGCCAACTAATCAACCCCATCAAAATGTGAACGGTTTCCAACACGTAGAAGGAGGGGAGGCCAAGATGCCCGATCGATTGATAAAGGCCTCACCTTCTGTGAGCAACCAAGTTCCCTAGTTTGAGACAAAACCGAAACGAATACCCGGCTGGGATCAAAGAATGTTCTCAAAAATCAATAGGTTGCGAGATTTCCAGATGGCCCATGAATCTTGACAGACTAGCTCTCCAGAGAGGTTATTGAGAGCAAATAAAGTTCAAAATCTCTCATTTAAATTGACATCAGGCCCATCCTGAAGAAAGGGGCAAGGAGTGCCAATTTGTAACAAAACGTTCACCGTAAAAGGGCAGGTGAGAAAAAGGTGGTCAAATGTCTCGGTCGCCCGGAGACAGAGAGTGCATATGTTCGGACCATTGAACCCACGTTTTTGGAGATTTTCCCATATTAAGATTTTCCCCTCCAGTATAGTAACCACATGAAAATTTTGACTTTGAGAGGTAAAAACCAGTTCTAGCAACAAACGTGCCACCAATGTCGAGTCCATTTCAAATTTGAACAGATAGCCTCATAGGCCAGTTTTTCATTTATAGAGCCGTCGGTGGTATTCCAAGACTAGAGGAGGCAGTCATCACATTCCATAATTCGGATATTTGCACGATAGAGGTCCAGTGTATAAGACTTCCATTCATCTGCCAAAGAGTCATACAACCCCAACTGTGAGGCATTTAGCCAAGTGTTGAACATCGAATTCGGGCCATTTTTGTTGAGGATGTGATAAAGTGTGAAGTATCCCCGGCATCTTAGATAAAAGACCAAAGCATCCAAAATCTTGAAATTAACAGGTCCCCACACAATCGGATCTTCGCCAAGCCTTATGTGTCTGCCATTACTAGGAAACCAAGCCATCCAAGTTGCCATTACCTGGAAGGAGGAGAGTAACCCCGCGCAAATGTTTGAAATACCTTTGGTTATTTTCATGTTGTATCTGATCCATTGAATCGTTGACAGCTTACCAATATATTTTTGCTTAATTATATTACCCCAGACGCAATCAACTAAGATAGCATGCCAGTGGCTCTTGGCTAGTAAGGCAGCCATGAAATGTTATATATTCTTAACCGCCTAGCCACCTTGGAAATAGGGACAAGCCAACAAAGCCCAATCAACTAAATGTATTTTTTGTTTGCCATTCCCCAACCATATGAAATGATGGATCTTCTGATGGATACCGGAAAGAATAGACTTTGGAACGCGACACAGGGAGAACCAGTATACCCCCAAGTTTTATAGTACTGACTTGGAAAGAATAAGACATCCACCACTAGATAACCAACGCCATTGCCAATGCATAATGCGCTTATCGAATATTTTAAGGAGCCATTGCCAGTCCACAATCCTATATCCATTTGGATTTAAGAAATATCTGAGATATGTTGTCCCATCTATCTATCCGAGGTATGTTGTACCATTGGCACACTAACTAATTAATAAATTGATTGAATCTAACCACTATGACCTTGGACACATAATGACAAAGACTCCATAGAAATGGTCTTGCACCACTATCTTTTGTCAAAAACTATAGAGACAGTCACATAGCGTCATCAAAAACTCATTAGAATGATCAATGGTGACAAAAAAATTTCTACAGTCACCAAAATTTAAAAAAAAAGAGTATTGGTGAGGGCCGATAAAAAAAGTCACTGGAAATGTCACTAAAGAGAAAATTAGCAATAGGCCTTTAACAACCCTCACCAAAAGTGTCACTGAAAAGGGATTTGGTGATGGAAATTAAAGGATCATCTCAAAAGGAACTTATAATGATTATGTTTTAAGGACCATCATCATATGCGACATTGGTGAGGACCCTTAAAGGTCCGTCACAGGCATGACCCTCACCAATGACCTTTTTTCTTGTAGTGTGCCATCGTTGCTCAAAGAGAAAAATAAAAAAGACATGCAGAGCATCACCATATAAAGCTAGCAGAATGCTTCAAAATAGTACAACTACCTGTTTTCTTACAAAAACAAGGTATCCTACTAGAAATGAGTGCCAATTTCCATCATACACACCATCACTCAGTCATCATTGTATACATGAGAAGATATATACAAGAAAGCACAATAAAGGCATGCATTAGCATTTACAATCCCAACTTTGCCAAGGGAACACTAGATGAGCTAGCAACTCCTACTCATGTACTCTGCCAAAGAATATGCAAATGCATAAAATATTCTAGCATGGTGGCTTAACAAACAACACAGGGTCCTTGTGAAAAAAATTGAATAGAAATCAAACTCGAAGATGCCTCCACAATGTGGGCACTGAACTCATCAATAATACAAAGAGTGAACATGTAGGAAACATAATTATGATAACAAAAACACAATATAGATATGGGGTTTAAATATTGTTATTATGCACGCATGTCCCAACTCATGATTCGAACAATTGCCCCCTCTTTTTTGCGGTAGCACGCTATTGAATCCTAATAAAATAGAAAACCAAATTTCTAGAGTTATCTCTATTTGAAATCGTCTTCCCCGCTAGGGAAACATCATCTTTCATTTATACATTGCTCTCACATCTGAATTGAGCATTTGAATGACTTCATGTAATCTTCCCACATTGATAAGTTTTAAATTAATATAAAAAGATGGGAGGGACAATCGACATTGTTTAGTTTTGGGTTAAGATTAGGCAAAAGGAAATGGTTTAGGTGGTCTTCGCTCACAACAAAATCCAATTAAGATGCCCACGCTCTTGATTCTGATGATTCAAAATCATCAGAATCAAAACCACCAACCATGCGCTACATTGAAGAATAAGGAGAAGCAATCTTCCTTGCGATAAGAAAATACATTAGCAGTAATGGATGGCTTGCAATTTGCAAAGAGGTGGAAGATATCATAGAAGTGGAGGGCACTCCAAATCGCTTCAAGATGGACTAGGACTGGCAACAAATAATTTACCACGGGTCTGTCACTCACCAGCACTTATTATGATGTTTCATGCCAACTTTACAAGCTATCAATACATAATGCAAATTCAATGAATATCTACGACTATGGATAGCTTGTCTATGTCATGTTGGAACAACCAACAATCAATTATGAACCTACGAACAATAAATTCTAAACTTACCCGACAGGGACTACGATGCCATGCATCACTTGTTCTTGTATGGCCCTTTGGCAATGCTGACATAATATTCTATGATGATTTCTACTAGGCTCAACATATCTGTGGTGCTTGGCTAAACCTCACTGAAAACAAACTCTTCTTTGCTCAACTCAATCGTATTGTCATTGAGACCTTGCATTATCTCATGCCAATCCAAGCTCCCCCTTGATGTCTCAAGGAACACACCCACAGACTGTGAGTTCCAATCCCTTATTCACAGTCGAAGAACATCCCTTCTTCTTGGAGTCGGTCTCCTCTCTCCGGTATCATTGCTTGCCCCAGTTTTTTCTTCAGAATTCAAATCAGACTCCTCATTACCACGCTGATCACCTTGGTCTTCTCTGGCATCGCCTTCATCAATCCCTTCCCATGCATCATTCTCCTCTTCCTCTTTGTCCTCCTCATCATTGCCATCATCCTCAAACGAATCCCACGCATCCAATTCAATGTTCATATCATTGTCACCATCCACATCCTCTTCCTCTTCATCCAGAAACTCATTGGCATAAATCAAAACATTGCCGCCAGTCTCCGGTGCACCGACAACTTGTGGGTGGTCTAAACTAGACTGATCATGCTCATTCGTCGATTGTTGTTACCAGAATATGGTTGATTATCACCTGAATCGACATGTGGGTTCCTTGAATCTGACTCATCATCACCATGTGACCTGCCACTAGCACTCATCCGATCCTCATTCTCAGTCCCATCTCAGCTCCCCGCTTCCCCCAGGGGTTCATCTCTCCGAGGGTTAGCTTGGGAAGCTCATGTAAATAACCTCGAAACCCTAAGAACCTGCTGATGATAGGAGCTGTCAGCGATCCTTTCAACCCTAGCATGTCTCGAGAACCTAGACCGGCCATTGTTATTCAATTGGTCATGCTAAGCTCTCTGAGTAGTGGCCATGCTTCCAAAAATACATGTCGCCACTAGCTGTAGACCATCTGAGATTCTTCTTCATGGGGTTCCAAGGAAACCTCTTTATTGCACCAATAACACCAATATTCTATGGATTCTACATTTTTTTCATCTTCTTGGGCCTCAGGCCATGGGAATACTTTGGGTAACTAGTGTTTCAAATGCTCAATTTCAATATATGCAGAGCCAAAAATTTAAGTATACAACGAATCCTGTTGTGAGATTCAAACAAGAAAATTGAGAAATTGGGTTTTTTTTAGCTTACCTCTCACGGACAGTAAGTTTGACAAGAGGTTGATGATGCTACTGCCCACCAAATTTCATTCGGCTGCCTACAATACCGCTGGAGATCATGCACAATAAAGTCATGAAGCTTTTGCAATGGGCTTGGGGAACACGCTTTCAAACTTCACCCAAATAAACTCCACCCAGAACAGGAACATGCTTTCAATCTCAAACCACACTTAATTTGGTTATGTTATTTCCATTGACTCTTAACTACCTTTTCCCTTGCAACCTATGTCCATGCCATTATATGCCTCTCCTCTGTGTTCTCTTCTACTCCTCTCCATTCCTCCCTAATATTTTCTACTCCTCCCCCTATTCAGTGGGTCGATGATCAATCTTCCTCCTCGCGTTCTCCTCCCCTACTCAGTGGGCCTATGATCAATCCTCCTCCTCGCGTTCTTCTCCCCTGCTCAGTGGGCCGATAATTAGTCTTCCTGCTCGCGTTCTCCTCCCCTGCTCAGTGGGCCTATGATCAGTCTTTGTTCGAATCAAGCTTATTCATCAGTCAGAAACCATGAAAATCATGGAATGGAGTGATATTGGAGGGAAAATTACAACATTTCAATAATGTTTCAAATTGGCACATTGCAAGTTTGCACTCATTAGAGGCATTTTGATTGCTAACACCAAGCTATCGACTTTTGTGCCATGTTATCGACACTAAGTAACATTGCTTAAGCATCAATTTGTTTGTTGGAGAAGAAGCTAGATCTAAGAAGCCATAAGTGGAAATAACAAGTGCCCATAGGGATTTTTAGGAGGAGAAATGGACCTAAGAAGGTTCAAAAGGAGTTGTAAGAGAATATTGGCTTGAGGTTCAAAGGAATGTTGAGAAAATATAGGATCCCATGAAAGGAGTAATGAAATCTATAAATATGAAGAAGGGGAGACCTAGTGAGGCATTAGGTTTTAAAGAAACTTGTGAATTACTAGAAGATTTAGTAGCTAAGATAGAAACTATGGAGAAAGTGTTGGTGTACATGTCTACATAAGGGAAAATTTAATTTTTCTTTAACTTAGTTGCTCCTAGGGGCTAAACGCCACACTTGAATCCTACTAGGGGATATGGTACATTTGTATATTTAGGGAAATTTATCTAATTTTAAAGTTCCTACCAATCATGATTTTTTCTATATATGGGAAGTTCCTACCAATTAGAACCTTTTTATATAAATGGAAAGTTCATAACTACAATTCCAAACCTTATAACTACAATTCCAGACACACGAAAAACATCTTATGAAAATGGGTTCTCTAGTCAGGGCAGCATTAAACTAGGTGTACCTTATTACAAAATTGGTCAATCTAGATGTAGTGATCTTTGATAAGGAATCACCATGAAAATTTGAGCATTGAAAAGTTATATAAATATAAACAAGGAAACAATCAATTGGGCCTAGCCCGAGTGGTTTGAGTGAAGGAATGTTATTCTCCCCACCTAGGCTCAATTCCCACAAGTGACATGTTGATCTTTTAAATGAGCATTTTTTGTAAAGTCTGAAACTTCTTTGAAATCTGGTTTACCCTGAGTACCATCCTCAGAATGAGGGGAAGTGTCTAATGGCTTCCTGCAGGATATGTATTTCAAGAAAAAAATAGAAACAAGGAAAAAATAATGACGTATACTTAATACCATGCTAAATTATTAACATATTAAAGGAGGTTCTGAAGGATCAAAATAGGTGTCCCCCCTTACATGCTCTACCTTCAAAGCACAAGATTCCTACTCATGAGCACTTTACATACCAGTGTAGGATTAGTGGCATACTGTGTCTTCCAAATGAATCTTTGGATTGTTGGAGAGGCTCTTTTTGAACACGAAATGTTGTTATGAATCCTATGTGAACAAGTTATTTTGCATACAAGCCCATAACTTCACAATAAAGCCATAGTGCTAGGACGTTTGATATCGCACTATAGTAAAAGGCCACAAGGCCTACAACAAATTACTAGGTCTTAAATGCCACTTAGGGTGACTTCAACCTCGAGTTGATGATATTGGTTATGGGTTGCAAGTCCTCGAGTTGATGATATAATCCTCCCTCACTTCCTTGCTAACATTGTCAAAACATTTTATGCCATGTCATGTGGGTCATCTTTTCAAAAGTTATGCTTATTGAACATCTTTCATATGTGTAATTGTCTTTATATTTCCTTTGTAATGGAAATATTGTCTTCAGTGATAATCCTTACAATGAAGATCAAACAAGCAACCATGGTTGACGAGGAGGTGGATTTGTGGCATAGGCTTCTATGGCTACACTCCTTGCATAACAAATGTTGAGGATCCCTGAAGATGGGTATCAAGGGTTTTGAACTAATGGTTTGCGTGCACATATTTCAGCAAAATTATTGTTGAGGCAATGATGTTTTTGTTTAATGGCTCTATTTGAAAAGTTGTTGTTATGTTGCTTAAGTTAGGCTCACCATTTGCACATTCAATGTCATTAAAGACTCAACAACAAAGATGGATGAATAGGTGCAAATTCTCAGGGTGAGTTGTGTGACGGTGAGATATCTATGTACTTATTACATAGGGGGTTTTAGTATAGTGTAAAATAGAGCCACTATTTTAAAAAATAGTTGCATTCCTAGTTCTCCAAACCCCTCTGATGAAAAATCATAGACACTTCTTTAAAAAGAGGGGAATTTTTTATCCATGTTTCCATACTTATATCAAAAGAAGAAGATTCCCAAACCTCATAAATATGTAGACTCAACCTCCCTTCCAGCCAAACTTGCTTTGAGAATTCACATTGTACAAAGAGATGAGTTATAGACTATGCATCCTTAGTACACAAGCTAAAGAAAATATTTCTTTCCAATTGCCAATTTTCCAAGACAACCAAGAACCCATCCAGGGGAATATATTAGCAAGCCTTATCTAGAACCCATCTAGGGGAATATATTAACAAGAGATACTCTGTCTAAAACAGAGGACATGGATGTATGAATGCATTCTCTATGTTTGTTCAGACCATGGTAGCAGAGCACATAAGCAGTTATAAAAATGGAGGGAAAATTGGCTAGTTGATGTTTGAAATAAAATGCATAGATTTTGTCAAAATATAATCATGTGTGGCATGATTGTGAGGGATTTTGGTGGAATATATATGGTTAGTGAAAAGGGAACTACAGGTTAGTTAACACGTTAGATTTGGGTATTGTAAGAAAAATGGCTCTCGATATTTTTCTTGGAGTTTACTTTATCTTAATATTTGGTGAAGGGGATTATATCTATAAGTAGTTGGTGGTGGTGTTTAGGTGAGTTGCAATCAATCATGATGAAGATGAAGATGAAGGTAAGTTTAATACTTAGTTTTTTAGGGAATATTCAAGTTATTCTAAACAAAATATTAAATTGTTGTTGCAGATATGGTTGAGAGTTGGAGTTTTTTTTTCTAGTTTCTTAACGATGTTCTTAGTAGGGAAAAAGACGGATATTTCATAATGTTGGAAAAATATTCCATATGTAGTGGTCCATGGTTCATGATCCTTAATATAATTAGTTTGGTGTTAAGTTTATGGTTTTTTCCATGGATAACAATTTCTTCAATCATCAATTACTTACTTACTACCACCAACGACTAAACACTCCTAACACAACCAACGCACGTAAATGACTCATGGACCTAGCACACCCAACCGATATAATGAACTCATGCACCTTGGAAAATTCAACCTCTAACCCCATACCCTAACCCTAACGTCTAACCCTTGACAAACTAACATGTTAACTCATAAACTACTTACCCACTAGTACCCCCAAAACCTAAACCATTTAACCACTAACTGAATACCCCACTAGTGCCTTACAGTTAACCCACAAATTCCTTAATGCATAATTCATTACTAAATTGTACGCATTACCCTGTTAAGCCATTAGCCCTCGAACCCTAACCCACTACCCTTTGACTCATGCACCAACACACCTAAAACACTACCACAATGAACTTTGACCTTAGGTTCTTAAACAAGGATTCAAACTTCAAGCTCAGTAATAGGACATTAGTTTCTCAATTCAAAGCCTTTGACATTAAGGTTGAAGGATCACTACATGGCCTTTTATCAAACCAAAAATAGTTTCCTGTAGTTATGGTTTCCTTGGCTAGATTGTGGCAGTGACCTTCCAAAATATCGGGAAATTTGAATGTAGATTGATGTTTTTACAGTATTTCATGGTGCGTGGGTGAAGCATTTAACCCAACAATCTTCTTTAGGCCTTGGGGTTATGTGACTTATGGTGAGTTATGATGACATTACCCCATGCATTGGTGTGATGATTTGGCATAATGAGGGAAGGATATTGGTTGGTACATGATGGTATGAGGTCACTCGAGCTCACCGCCTCCAAAAGTTCAATTCTCATGAACTTTAAGGGGCGTTCCAAAAAAACCGCCTCCAAAAGTTCAATTCTCATGAATTTTAAGGGGGTTTTGACAAACCACCCCCACAAGTTATGAGAATTGGGCTTTTAGGGGGGCTTTTCAAACAATCGCCTCCAAAAGTTCAATTCTCATGACTTTTAAGGGGGGTTCCAAACAAACCACCCCCAAATTTCAATTCTCATGACTTTTAGGGGGGTTTTGACAAACCGCCCCCCAAAATTATGAGAAAATTAGGCTTTTAGGGGGGTTTTCAAACAACCGCCTCCAAAAGTTCAATTCTCATGACTTTTAAGGGGGGTTCCAAACAAATTGCCTCCCAAAGTTCAATTCTCGTGGCTTTTAGGGGGGGTTTGACAAATCGCCCCCAAAAGTTATGAGGATTGGGCTTATAGGGGGGGTTTTCAAACAACCGCCTCCAAAAGTTCAATTCTCATGACTTTTAAGGGGGGTTCCAAAAAAAAACGCCTCCAAAAGTTCAATTCTCATGACTTTTAGGGAGGGTTTTGACAAACCACCCCTAAAAGTTATGAGAATTGCGCTTTTAGGGGGGGGGTTTCCAAAAACCGCCCCCAAAAGTCAAATTTCAGGACATTTGGGGGCGGATTAAAAAAAAACTGCCCCCAAAAGTCCAATTCCCATGACTTTTAGGGGCAGTTTTAAAAGACCGCCTCCAAAGGTCTGAAAAAACATTTAGGGAGGGTTTTACCAAGACCCCCACAAGCCAAAACCACCCCTAAAGGGCTATTTTGTTGTAGTGATTGGTGCATGATGTTCACCACAATAAATTATTGACTTTGCTTCCTTTTTCAAGGAATTTCATGATGTCTTCATGTGGTCATACAAAGAAATTCCAGGCCTAGACCCTACAATTATAGAACACTATATTGACACTTGGCTTGATGCCATCCCACTTCAAAAAAAATAATGAAGTTTTGACCACTCTAATGCCCCGACTATCAAGGCTGAGATACAAAAACTCCTGCAAGGAAGGTTTAGTGGCATGCTAAATCCTAGGTTTAATAAATTATGGGACATGAGTCTTTACAAAAAGGCCACATGGGCAATGCTTTCCATGCAACTAAAGGCATGCATGAATGAAGAATTGAGACACAAACTCTCACACATACACATATGGACTCTCTAAATCTCTTGCTTAGATGGACGTAAGAGAAGTCCAATGTTTATGATTTTGTCAGTGAACTAACTTACTTGTTGGAGTGCAGATTCTGACTATGATTTGACCATGTTGAATTGTTAGGATTTAAATACCATGTAGAACCCATGCTTTGCGGCTATTGATTTTACGAACTGTGTATGAACCTTCCTTGGAGATAATTCTGGTGCATTGGCTGACAATGGTTTCCTAGTGTAAGGTATGCCACTATTTTGTTTCTGGAATAGATACCTAGGAAGGGACTATCTTGTATAAAACATAATTGAGGTTACCAGTGAAATGTTGAATGATGTGTGAACCTTCATTGGAGGTATTTCTAGGCATTGTTTGACAGTGAAATCCTACTGTAAGCAATTTTACTATTTTGTTCTGGAATAGATACCGAGGAAGGGACTGTACTGGTTGGTTTAGAATTGGTTGAAAATAATTCCTTGAAACTAGAGAAAAAGAACCATGCTATTGGTGTTAAATTGGGTGACTTCCAAGCTATGAGATATATGATGGTGGGGAAATACTTTTTTCACCTGTCCATTTCCTTTATCTATCAACCTTGAGTGTCCTACCAATGGGTTCATAGTCTCAGCTTGGGGGTGGTACCTTGCTGAGATATTTATGAGCAAGGTGGCTTATGGTTGGGTGTAGCATGCCTCACACATAGCCACTTGCTCAACTTTTTGTTATATAGAGAAGTACTTATGCCGTGTATTACCTTTGTTGTTATTTTGTATGCATGTGAATGAATTGTAATGAATGAATGGTTCTGGAAGGATTTGAATTTTTCTTATATCAAATGTGAAGTGGTACTTTGAATAATTATGCTAGAATTATGTATATATGTTCATTAAAATATTTATGTATGAATAACTATGTTAAATACATATGAATATTGTCATATTGGGTGATGTTGTCAATGCTATTAGTATTTCATTGTAGATGAATATAAGTATCTATCGGATTCATTCCTTGTGAATGCAATATTCTATAGAAACTCATCAATTCCTATTAGTGGATTTGTTTTCCAAAATTTTCTAAGTGTTTTGAACTCTTATTTTTTGAAACATTCATTTACCCAAAAAATTGTTTCTGATGTAATGTTGAATTGTTATTCATTTTCTCATGTAAAGAGTTTTGGATTTTTTTCTATGATCAAAATCCTTGTCCAAGATGTCTATGGAAGCTAAAATTAGGCCTATGTACCTTAAGTTCAAATATTAAATCCTGAACTCGAATGGTTGGTTGCTTAAGACACTTATTAATGGTTTTATTTAAAGTTTCCAGATTGAAGGAAACTGTCTGTATGATTTGTTTATCACTTAAATTTTCATGTCTTAACCTGCTTTCTGGAATGAATTTGGCTAATTTTCCAATTGGAGAGTTGGAAATGCGTTCAATATTTATATATAATTTAATAGTACAAGTATCTGCTACCAGCCAATGGAATTCATGGCAAGTGGAAACTATTGGGTGTGTTATAGTGTCGTAACAGGGTACCTTACACCAAATAATGGGGGTACAACATCATGTGGTATTATAGATAAAGAGTTGAAATAAACATGCTGAGGAGTTGCGGGATTGAATTAAAGAAATAAATGTGGACGTTCAATATATTACTAAATAGTTAGAGCAACATGTTATGTAAGAAAAAATCCAATCTATCGATGACCAATTGGATGCACTCCTGAGGTGGAAGTGGGAAAGAAAAGTACGTTGAGGGGTTTTCAAATTCCCATAGGCTCTACTTACATGGTGCTTCAAAAACTTTACTCATTTGTAGATTTTGAGTGGAAATCACTTGCATGGACCTAGCCCATAGAGCCAATTAGTGAGAAGTGCAAGGTATTCATTGTTGGTTCCTCCATCATTATGGGAAAGTGGACCATAGAACTAGAAAATTTCACGTGCTTCCACAACCAAGCACTCCAAATCATCCTTGAGATGGACTGTTCATTTGAATGGTAGAAGGGTAGAAGGGTGGACTCGAGAATGAATTAATAGTTTTGGTAATATTTTGTTAGGCCTTTCATTTTTGGATAAAATTTGCATAAAGATGAATGGACATATTTGCCTAATGGAATAACATAGCTCGATCAATGTTAAATATGTGCCAAATTCATGAAGGAATGTGACACAAGCTAGCTACAGATAGTAATGCATTGTACCTTGCCAACCTTGACAGCGGATGACATAGTCATCTATATCTCATTTTGTAATGGTTCGGATAAAGTCACCTTAATAACTATTTTTGTGTAAATGTCCTTTGAGACTAAAGTAAAAAGATTGATGGTTAAATTAATTAAAAAGTTGATAAATATGTAATTGTCGATGTCTATTCATATAACTTAAATATATAAAATTTATTTATAACTTAAATATATAAAATTTATTTATTTTTCTTAACCCGTTCAATTTAGTATGTGCATGGCCTTCAAAGTTATTCTAATACTTTGTTCTTTAATATAAATGTTAACATGTTAATAAGTGTACTATGGAATTAAAATAACTTATAAAGTGTATCTTTGATTTTAGTATTGAAATATACTTCAAATATCTATAGTCAAACACATAAAGATAAATCTAATCTTACAAAAAGTATAGGAAATATCTCTATTGAATATTTAAATATTTTAATGGGTATGTATAGTCACACTTAAAGATAAATTTAATCTTACAAAAAGTATAGGAAATATCTATATTGAATATTTAAATATAGTAAAGGGAAGGAAACAATTAAGTAACTTATAAAGTGTATCGTTGATTTTAGTATCGAAATATATACTTCAAATATCTATAGCCACACACATGACGATAAATCGAATCTTACAAAAAGTATAGGAAATATCTCTATTGAATATTTAAATACTTTAATGGGTATTTATAGTCACACTTAAATATATATATTGAATATTTAAATATAGTAAAGGGAAGGAAACTATTTAAGTGATCTAGTGATATGTTGATGCATCTAACCTTTATATAAAAGTAAAGTTATGTTTATTAATATTTCGTACCATTAAACTCATTTATTGTCGTAAAAATATTTTTTAAATTCATTATAATTAAATAAATATTTACTTCACATTAAAGAAGTCTTTAAGGGATCCAGTTATAGAAGAGTTTAAGGGTTCCAGCTATAGGTTGATACATCTAACCCTTTTTAAAAGTTAGTATATATACATGAAAATGAATTTAAAAAAATGTCACAACATACTTTTTCTAACCTCTTAGTATGTCTGAGATTATCAATATTATATACGATTAAAGTCATTATTGTCATGAAAATATTTATAAATTCATTTACAATTAAAATAAGTATTCACGTCACATTAATATACACCCATCTTGAAAAGCATCATATCTATCTAGATCCAAATCATTTCCTTCATACCCAAATGCTTGATCGATTAGAATTAAAACAAATCTAAGTGATTATTATTAAAGTATATTTTTATCTGTTCGTGAAGCACAAATTTACATGTGTATTGCACTCATAGCACATCGACCTATAAAGTATACCTTTCACAACAAAGTAGCATGACATCAAATTATAATTATTCTTATGTGCGCAAGGTGGATTTGCGCTTGAGACGTTTTGTTTCGTCTTATGCCAGTATTGGAAGCTGTGTTTTATGATACTAAAAAGTGAGGGAGGCGAACATTTCTCTAGCTTTTCTGCTCACTGGTTGGGTGTCCGAACGCATGGATAATTTGTACTCATGTATGGATAAGATGACACATAACCCGTTTAACTAAAGAAGGTAACAGGTACCTGAGACATAGACAATAAGTGATTACAACTAAGCATGGAGATCAAGTAACATATAACTTGTTCATGGCACTTAACTTGTGACCTATAGATGTTCACAGGCCACAAGTTAGGTGGCTGTGCTAATTTAGTATTTGGAAAATGCCTTGTCTTTCCAAGTTTTCAAAGTGGGGTGTACCCATTATGCTTGTTAATATGTGCTTTACCATGGCCACACTGTACACGGACAAAACGTTCATATATATATATATGTGTGTGTGTGTGTGTGTGTGTGTGTGTGTGTGGGGACCGGACCCAACCTTAACTTTTTGCAACAATGCTAAAACAAATTACTGCCCACCAAGATTGTATCGCAGTTTGATTGACTGAAACAATGACATCTCATACTATAAATGGAATCAAATAGAGACAGGAGATGAATTTAGAAATAAAACCAAAACCCAATCTTAACCTTTTGAGCTAATGTAATAACAAATTAAGGCGAGCACTGTCTAATTTGTTGTAGGCCATTTAATGCGGTAGCAGCAGGCCGGTTAGCAATTGGATCTCAACCTACTTGAGATCCAACCACCAACCAAGTTGCTGCCGCCACATTACATGACCTGTAAGAAACTAAATAGTGCTACTTGAGATCCAACTACCAACCAACCTGCTACCGCCACATTAAATAACCTATAAGAGACTAAATAATGCTCACCACATATTACAGGCATGAATCCAGAATAATCTTACGATTAAAAAAATCATCTCTAATTTCCGTGGCGGTAGCTACTTCAAACTCTCTTTTCTATGGATGACATGAGAGATCTCATAAATATATTTTGTTTGCAAAATCTGAATCTCCTCTTCACTTTGTAACGGCTATAGTTAATAGTTAAAGGTGACGACAATCTTATCAATTGTTTTGAGTGCATTGAGGATTTATATTAAATTCATATGTACAAAGTGAGGATTTGTATTAAATTCATATAAAAAACGTTAAGACTTATTTTTAAATTTGCAATCCATGGATTAAGTTCAAAACAAATTGGAAGGATACGACATTTTCAAATATTTGATCATATTTGACTGGGTTTGATAATGTGAAGGAATGGAAGATATAATAGTTATGGTTTTTTATTTTGAAGTAATTTAAAAAAAATTATATTTTATATATGTTTTTTTTATATTTTAAAATTCCATAACATAATTACAAGTCATACAAATTTAATATAGTTTCAAAATTGTATTTTATTAAGTAGATTAAAGAGATTCTAGCAAACCAAAAAAATCAACAACGTAATTGCAAGTTATATAAAAAGTTAATATAGTTTCACAAATATTATTTACAAAACCTTTGTAATAAGCAATATAAAGAATTAGCATGCTCTTACAAATAGTACACAATCATTGTGAAAGTCAAAATAAAATCATATATAAAAAATAGGGTAAAATGCACTGTACAAAAACTATCTCATGAGAAGAAAACTAGAGTTGATACACTTGATTTGTGTGGCATGTATGTTGCTTCTAATAATGGTAATAAATATCTCATGACTTTTATTGATAATTACACTGTAATTGTGTGGCATGTTTGTTGGGTCTATTTACTATGTTATCCATAATTTGTGCTTATTGCATTGACCTAGAAACTAACCTTTGTCGTGATCCCTGAAGCACTTAACTTGAGAAATTGATCCCACTTGCCCTATTCTATCATTCACCATTTTTGGTAGCATTGACGCACCTTGAATAAATGACAAAGGGTGTCAATTTCCATCGATGTGATCTGTTATATAAGAAAATTGTGCCATCGATGTAGTTTTCCTTCATGTCAACCTGCATCAATGAGTTTCAGCACACTTTGCTTTACTGCTAGGTTTTTGAGAGGTTTCTAGAAGTGGTTCATAGCTAGACACCGTCACCATCATGCCAGATAGACTCGCCCTCATCTTCTTTATCCTTTGGGGTCACATCTCACCATTATTTCCATCCATATCTCCCTATAAATACAAGAATTGGCCAAGGGGATGGAGTTAGTTGAAAAGAACATGCAAGCAAGAGTGTTATGCTAAAGGAAACATCCCCAGGGTGAGGAATTCTAGATCTCAGTTTGTCAAAGGAGACCATCAAAGTTGAGGAGGAACCCATCGGGAAGGAGCTGCAACGCCAAGGCAAAGGTTGCAATTTCTATCCATTCTGTTGATAATACAATGACATGTTTTTTTTCCCATATATGATTAGTTTCCATATATTATGTATTTCACTGGCCATACATTTAGCTTGATCATATTACTATTATTTCATTGCATGTTTGTCTAGTATCTTGTTTGACGGGTGATCTGTTCAAAGCGTGTGAAAGGGAGCATTGGAGTGCTAGCTCAAAAAGGGAGGAGCATTCTTCTATCAAGAGGTAAATCATCAAATCTTCTACCTGGATCAAGTTAGGGGAATTAATATTCTTTGTCCTAATTTGTTTCTAGCTTAGGAATTGGGCTAGGAAGGCCAGCTCATATCCGTATTTGCAGACTAATCCACTATAACATACTAAAACAATGGTAATAAATATCTCATTACTTTTATTGATGATTACATCATGATGTGTTGGGTCTATTTACGAAAACAAAAATATGAGGCATTTGAAACATTTAAAAATTTTCATGTATGGATTAAAAATGAAGCACAATTTCACATTACCACTCTTCTTACAGATAATGGAAAACAATATACCTCTAAAGATTTTGAAAACTATCTTCATCAACATGGGATTATGCATGTAATACCCCTAGTTAAGACCCTTGAATTGATCTTAAGTACAATGAAAATATTATTATGTAATGCGTGAAAGGAGAGACAATTGTACATTCCGACATTATAATAATAAAACGTATAACTAACTATATGGCTGAGGTAGAACATTAAAAGATCAAGGACTCATGTATTCACCAGATGCAGTAAGGGGGTTAAAATGCCTTAGGTGTGGAAACCTCTTCTATGACCCTTTTTATAATCCTAAGTCCCTAAGAATACCCAAAGTTTTGGCTAAGTCATAATTCCATATAAATGACTTAAGACTTAGGTTTAAATCTTAATAAAAGGAAGAGATTATCTGTTTTTTAATGTCTGGGAGAGCCCACATGTTTTCCAGTTTTGCATGTAGATACTTATGCATGCAAGGAAAGGTGGGTGCATGCCATTCTACGTGATGACTAGAAGAAAATTGATCTCTGGAAAAGTTACTCATGCCTAGGTGTGTTTGAGAGAACAAGGAAGCCAAACTTTGTCTGAGAATGAAAATCTGATATGAATTTCTCAACCTGCGAGCCAAATTGTTGATAATTTTATGCTAAAATGTTGTCCATTTTGTCTTTGATCATTCCAGTGAAGTGGTAAATGGTGTAAGCAGCTAGCTTGATGGATTTCTGAGTAGAGATGGTAGTGATGGGTTTCAGTGTTGTGCAGTCAAAAAGAAATCAAGCAGTTTAAGTGCATTGTTTGGCATGGAATTGGATTCAACCCAATTTTCCTAATTGCCAAATGTTAATCTTGGAAGATTCTGCAAATTGGAGAGGTGTTTCTTGATGAATGCATTAGTCTCAGCTCGGGGGTGGCATTTTATTGAGAAATAGATGAGCAAAAATGCCTATGGTTGAGTGGAGCATGCCTCACACACAACGAGTTTCTCATTCCAAGTGTTTTCATATAAGTTTTTATTTCTCAATTTAGTTTAATTGATGAATGATAAATAAAACTATATGTTTATTAAATTCTTGAGTTGTTTGTTGAATTCATGTACATGGAATTGATATTGATTTATTTCTACAATTTATTTGCTTTCTGTTGAAAATTATAGGTTTTATTTTCCATAAAGAATTAAATTGTGTAGTCCTAAAATTAGAGTTTGTGTGATAAATTATTAATTCAAGGGAAGTACATTGTTGGTATTTTTAGCTATGGTATAATTTCCATAGAATGAGTCATATATCAGCATCTGTAAAAATTGTCGATAAGTTAAAGTTTTGAGTTCCCAATGGCCATAATATTTCCGTGGACTTGTCATTGCACAAATTGATTGTTTCAATTTGAGTGTTGAAGATTACCACATATGAATTAAAGTTTAAATTCTTGTGTAGTTCAATTAATTTTCTATGCATGGAAATGGTGTGAATTTTCATTCCACCATATCCTTGTAAATAATTCTTTATTTGTAGTGCTCAAAATATTATTGTTTAATAATTAAATTGAAAGATTCATAGAGTTTAACTATTATTGTACATTAATTAGACCTTATTGCTTAATGAGTAATTGACTTAGACATGTAATGGGATACTGCGCATGTCTCAATTCATTAGGGAAAATGAAATATTTATAAGGAATGGTTTACGCATAATTCAATTCATTACGTAAATGAAATATTTATGAAGTAATTATTTTTTGGGTGATGTTACAACCATATTTAAACTAATATTATATAATAGATTCATAAGAACATAATTAAATTATAAACCACATGAAGGTAATATGTGGTAATTGCATTGAGATGCACATAGTTAACCATTTTATTTAATTAGTAAATTGAAAACAAATGCCATGAGTGAAGGATTAACTAATATGCCTTGTACTTAATGGTATCTAAAAACCACAGGGTGATTTGCTTGTTTAAGAAAGGTTAAATGTTATGTTAAGGTTTAAATTAGCCTTGTTTAGTTATTCCAAAAGAAATGGTGCCAATAATTCGGATTGGTATTTAATTTGTAAAATTTACATGAAATGGAATAGTACGGGTTGGATTTATAAGGAATTTATCATTAAATTTCATATCTTGGAAATGTTTGTTTTCCCTAACACAGTTCTTACTGCATAGTTTTACCATGCATGTAGCTTCCGCTGTGCACTTCTTATTGTGCTTTAATTTTTATTAATTTATTTTTTTTTTATTTTTAATTATTTTAAAAATTTATTATAATTTTTTTAATTAATTTTTAATTTTTTATTTTATTTTTAATAATTATTTTTAATTTATATGTCTTAATGTAAAAGTTTCTACTGCACAATTCTTATAACGTAGTTCTTAACGTAGATAGGCTAGTTCTTATGATATGTTAAAATATGCATAGTTCTTATTGTGTAGATAGTTCTTATTATGCAATTATTATTGCACTTTAATCTTAAATAATTATGTTATTTATAACTTATGTTATGAAGATTTCTATGTTATGTTTTCCTTACCATTATAATAAGGAAAATTAATAACATGAAGATTGTATTTGCTAGTCTAATAAACCAAGCTTTCTTTAGTGCGCAATTCATAAGAGTGTGCAAAGTTTACTGTGTAGTTTAAATTAACCTTCCGCTAAAAGATGATTTTAATATGTTTTTGCTATGCATTGTCCCGCATTAACTTAAATAATGGATATGAACATTATGCATGTAATACTTAGAAAAAATAAATTATTATGTGTGTTAAGTTAATGTGATATTGAGTGTGTTACAATGCATCAAACCATTGTTCCATATAAAATTCAGTAGAATGGTGTAGTATAAAAAATGATCAAAAACACTTGAATATGGTACACTCCATTCTATTTTTCAAGAATGTGGAATTGATGTTTTGGGGTGTTGCATTTTTTCTGTACTCTATGAAAGAAACAATTTATCTTATCTCATACTCTTAGAAATAAGACTTAATACAAAATGTTGTATGTCCGCATTCCTTTCGTGAAGCATTTGAGGGCATTTGGTTTCATCTACTATGCCTTAATTCCAAAGGAACAGAGAAACAGGCTCACTGAAAGGAGTTGTAAGTGCATCTTCTTGGGGTATTCAAACACTGACTGATGTAGCCAATAAACTTTGATTCATTCATGATATCTAAAAAACATGAAAATACATGAAAATGGGAAAATAACTTTCTTTTATTCCTTCTCCATCACTAACTATTACAATCAAAGTTCAACCCCTCATAACTACTATCTAATATTTTTTAAAATTGCTAAGTTTAGAAAATTCTTACATGACTCTAAAAATGACCAATAAATAAAATCTAACTAGAGCGATGCTAGTTTCCACCTCACTTTTCTTATTAGGTGGATAAACTAATAGATAACTCATAATTACAAATTTAAAAAATCCTGAAAAACACATAACCCTAATTTGAGGCATTACATTAACGAATTTGGCCCCAAAAATGTTTCGAAATTAGATCTTATGAGAAGGATCTAATCGGCCACAGCAATGAGCTCTTGGAGATGCCACTTCATGTTAAATTTTGTTGGAATATTTTATATTCATTGGAACGTAATAATGTCTTTGTATTATTTCGAAAGATATCCACAATCTTACGTAAAAGAGTAATACATTATATCCCATATTCATTATTGTAAAATATACTCTTGATATTCATTATTACATAAAGAGATGTTATTATGGAGAATTATATTATCCCATATGTAATATGTGAGAGTAATTCCTCCTCATCTCTTAGTATATAATAGAGTCAAGGGTGTCACATCACTCACACATGATCTTTACTTATTCACACAAGTATTGCTATATTGTATTGGGGTTATTGGCATTGCCCTCTTGTAAGATTGAGGGAGATATTCTGGAGATAATAGAAGACTACCTTCCCGTGGACGTAGCCCACTTAGGTGAACCACTTATATCTAGTGTACTCTTTTCTCTTCTTCTATTTTTGTACTTATTGTTGATATATTATTGTTTTGCATAAATAGGTAAGCTAGTTTAGTTAGATCCATATCTCTAACATGGTATCAGAGCTAGTTGCTATGATCTAACACCTTCTATTGCTTTCAAACAATATTTTATCATTTGGGCATTGTTTATTTTATATATTTTCTTCCTATATGGTAGCCATTTGGCTTCCCTTCAGATTTGGGCATGTTTCTGCAGTTTTCTTTCTAACCCTAACCTTGTTCTGTAGATTTTTTGCAGAAATTTTTCAAGGGTTTCCTGAATGTTTTTTTGCAGATCTATATGATTTTTTGATTCTCCTCAAGGAGATCTATCTTTTGGTTGACAGATTGGCAGTTTTCGTCCAAGTTTGATAAACTTTGTGTAGGTTTCCGTCTTCAAGAGATTCAGCACTATTTTTGGCCTCAAACTTGATGTTCGCAACTTTTTCTTTGTAGAACCCACAGTCAACGACGACTATTCCTACTGTGAACCCGCGAGTATACTACAGACCCGCGAACTTCTAGTGATTTCCAGTGAGCAGACTCGCATATTCTACGACATACTCACGACTGCTCTCAGTTCTAACTAGTGTTTACTTCAGTCTACTCGCTACCCTCCTATGCAGAGACTCGCGAGTGCTTCGGCATAGCCGCGAATTTACTGCACAGACACCCGCGAACTTTCGATCAGAACCGCAACATTCGCCTTTATAGACCAGCGAACCCGCAAATGACTCTACTGTAAACCCATGAGTAACTGTGACCTTTTCCATGCAGAACCCGTAGGTATCAGTTTTTATTCGTTGGTTTCCTGTTGGAAGACCCACGGTGGATTTTATTGGCACTTTTTTCAAAAGGGGTGTAAGTAAAAGTTTATTTTCCTTTATTGTTTTTCTAACTGTGTTTATGCAGATTCAGAATAGTACGGTAAAGTATTTCAGTTTTCTATTTTTCACTTTTTTCTCATGTTATTTCTATCTTTTGGGTTTCTTGTCAATATTTCTATCATTTGATGTTCTCAGGAGTAAGAATCTATGGAGGATTGTTAATGATGAACACATGAAACTTGTTGATGCTCAAGTTGTGGCTATATGGGAATATAAGTGTGATTAAGCAAGAGGGATCATTGGTCAAACAGTTTCATATAGTGTTCAGGTAAGTATAAAGGTAGAAGACAGTCCTGTTGAGGTATGAAAAATTCTTGTTTCTTTATTTGATAAATCTAATGATATTTCTGCTTATTACCTTGAAAAGAAGATTTTTGAGCTACATCCTACTAACTTTGAAAGAGTAGAATTATATCTTGCTGAAGTGAAAACCTTAAATGAAAAATTAAATAATTGTGGTAAATATTACAATAAAACAGACACTACTCTTATAATTCTTGTAGAAAAAAAATTGCCATCTTGTTTTGATATGTTCATTCAAACTAGGAATAGAGCTCTTGCATTTCCTTCAAAAACCACGAAACCTACTTTTGATGATTTTTGTAAAGGATTGATAAATGAGAAAGAAAGGTTAATTGTTTCAGGACAACTCTCACCTAATAAATATCTTATGGCACATAATAAGAATCCTAAGAGAAGTTTTAATAATGATAAAGGTTCTTGTTCACACACTTCAAAACCTACTAATAATTCTAGTATTGCTTCTATTGCACATCATGACTCTAGTAAAAAGAAGAAAGTGTATGATCCCTGTAAGCATTGTGGTAAAACTAATCATCCTGACAAGAATTGTTTTAAATTGAAACAGCTAATGTCTAAAGCTAAAAAGAATGGTTCTAATGAATCACAAGTACCTTTATGTGCATCTGTTGTTTCTTCTAGTACTTCTTCTTCTAATGTGGAGTGGATAATGGATTATGGTGCTTCTAAACATATGACAAGTAATGCTTCTTTATTTACATCTTATGACAATAATAAAAACACATCTCATAAAGTATCTATAGGTGATGGTAAACACCTTTTCGTAATGGGTTCTGGTAATGTTAATGTTGTTAATGGTCAATTGGAAGATGTTTTTCATGTTGCAAATATTCCCATCAACTTACTTTCTATTTATCGTGCATGCCAAAAAGAATTTCAATTTGAAGCTTGGCCTAATAAATATGTTCTTAAAGGTATCAATCAAAATCTCAAAGTAGTTTCTTCTGGTCCTGTTGATCATACTGTTGGTTTATATAAATTTGTTGGTTTTAATTCAACTAAAAGACAATCTTTTTATTCCTATGTTGCTCATGCTGATGAACTAAGTAAATTATGGCATGAAAGATTAGGTCATTTTAATTATGGTAAAATGCAAATGTTAACTAAAATGGTACATGGCTTACCTCATATTTCGTCTACTAACGGTGTTTGTGAAGGCTGTGTTCTTCGTAAACATTATAGAGAAATGTTTGATAAAGGTAAAGCTTGGCATCCTAAAGAACCTTTGCAATTAATTCATAGTGACATTTGTGGTCCTCTTGAAGTTCCTTCTATCTCTAATGTAGTTTATTTTCTTACTTTTATTGATGACTTTAGTAGAAAATAATGGGTTTATTTTTTGAAACATAAAAGTGACACTTTTTCTAAATTTCAAGTATTTAAATCCTTGGTTGAAAATGAATCCGGTAAAATAATTAAGACTTTAAGAACTGATAATCAGGGGGAATTTGTTAAGAAATAATTTGAAGTATTTTTATCTAAACATGGAATTCAACATCAAAAGACTTTTACCTACACACCTCAACAAAATGGTGTTTCTAAGAGGAAAAATAGAAGTTTAGTTGAAATGGCTAGATGTATGTTTTTTCTAAAGGATTACACAAGAAATTTTCGACCGAAGCCATAAGTTGTGCTAGCTTTATTTTAAATAGAGTTCCTACAAAAGTTGTTAAGCGTGTTACCCCTGAGGAGAAATGGAATGGTAGAAAACCAGATATTAGTAACTTTAAGGTGTTTGGTTGTGAATGTTAGGCTCATATTCCTAATGAAAAATGGAAAAAGTTAGAACCCAAGTCTCACAAGTGTATATTCATTGGTTATTCTGAAGATTCTAAGGTTTATAGGTTGTTTGATCCTTCTAATAAAAGTGTCATCGTTAGAAGAGATTCAATTTATTGAAGTCTCTCCACCACGTAAGTCTATTGAACCTCATGTTACTCTAAATATTCCCTTATCACCTATTACTCCTATCTCAATTACTCCTTCCAGTTTTGTGATTGATCTTAGCTCACCTTATTCCTCTTGTTCAAGTATTCCACATGAATGTCTCGAAGCTTTTGAAGCGAATTCTATCCCTTCTGACTTTCCTGTTTGGGCCCGAAAAACTCTTGAATCTGCAGGAAGTGATATTGGAATCCCTTCCGATAGTCATAGAACTAGATCTAACTTTGCTCTTATGACCAAAGTTTTGGCCACAGATTATCCTACTACTTATGCTCAAGCTACGAGTAAACATTATTGGGAACAAGATATGTCTATTGAGTATGATTCTCTTATGAAGAACAAGGCTTGGTCTCTTGTTCCTCTTCCATCAGGAAAGAATTTAGTTGGTTATAAATGGGTTTATAAAACCAATTTTACTGCAAAAGGATAGATTAAAAAGTATAAAGCTAGATTAGTTGCAAAAGGTTTTAATCAACGTAAAGGTATAGATTATAATGAAACTTTTTCTCTTGTTGCTAAAATGAATACAATAAGAACCATTTTATCTATTGTTGCATCTTATAAATGGGAAATACCACAAATGGATGTTAAAAGTGCTTTTTTAAATAGTGATCTTAATGAAGACATTTATATGCAACAACCTCTTGGTTTTATTAATGTTGCATCATCAAGTTTAGTATGTAAATTACACATCTTTATATGGTCTTAAACAAGCACCTAGGGCTTGGTATGATAAAATTGATGTATATTTATTGTATAATAATTTTAAGCGTTGTATATCTAATCCTAACCTATATGTTAAGCATGTTGATGATAATATCATTGTTATTTTCTTATATGTGGATGATCTTATTATCACTGGAAGCCAACTTGTTCTCATTCCAAGTATGAAAAGAGATCTTCAAAAGTAGTTTGAAATGACTGATCTCGGTATATTGCACTATTTCTTGGGTTTTCAAATTTGGCATGGAAGATGGTATTTTTCTCTCCCAACCGAAGTATGCTACAGATTTATTGGCTCGTTTCCACATGAGTGATTATAAACCTGCTCCTACGCCTTTTCAGTCCGATGTAAATTTAATGGTTGAGTGTACTACTCCTCTTGATAATGCTACTCTTTATCGTCAGCTAGTTGACAGTTTGATATATTTAACTCACAACAGACCAGATCTCTCTTTCGCCATCAGTATGGTTTCACGGTTCATGCAACAACCTCATGAAATTCATTGGCAAGCAGCAAAGAGAATTCTGAGATATTTACAGGGGACATCATACTATGGTGTTTTTTATTCGAGTAGTGCTACAGTTTCACTTTCTGGTTATACAGATTCTGACTGGGCAGGTGACAGTTCTGATCGATGGTCAAATGTTGGTTATATATTTCAACTTGGTTCAGGTCTAATTTCTTGGTCCAGCAAAAAGGTGAAGACTCTTTCTTTATGTTCATGTGAAGCAGAGTATAGAGAAGCGAAAGAAGCAGTTTCGTTACGGCATGTTCTCAATGATCTTAGTCTGGTTCCAAAATCGTCCACTATGTTGAAGTGTGACAATCAAGGTGCAATTCAACTTGCTTATAAACTGGTATATCACTCCGAGACAAAGCATCTCAATCTTGATGCTCATTACATTCGAGGTCTCGTTGCAGATGGTATTCTTTCTCTTGAGTATTGTCCTACAGAGCAGGAGGCAGCTGATATCTTCACCAAATCCTTAACAACATCGAAGTATGTGCATATTCGTTCCTTACTTGGGATGAGGGAAGTTTTCATCAAGGGGGAGCAGTAATGACTCCTTCCTTCCTCTGTTAGTGGGATTTTCTACCAACCATTATTAAGGGGGAGTGTTGGAATATTTTATATTCCTTGGAAGGTAATAATGTATTTGTATTATGTCGGAATATATCCACAATCTTATGTAAAAGAGTAATACATTATATCCCATATTCATTATGGTAAAATATACTCTTGATATTCATTATTATATAAAGAGATGTTACTATGGAGAATTATACTATCCCACATGTAATATGTGAGAGTAATTCCTCCTCCTCTCTTAGTATATAATAGAGTCAAGGGTGTCACATCACTCACACATGATCTTTACTTATTCACACAAGTATTTCTATATTGTATTAGGATTATTGGCATTGCTTTCTTCTAAGCTTGAGGGAGATATTCTAGAGATAATAGAAGACTACCTTCCCGTGGATGTAGCGCAATTGGGTGAACCACGTATATCTAGTGTACTCTTTTCTCTAGTTCTCGTTCTATACTTATTTTTGATATATTATTGTTTTTCATAAATAGGTAAGCTAGTTTAGTTAGATCCATATCTCTGACAAATTTCACCGAAATGGATAACAAACTCAAAATTTATGACCCTCAAAAATCCCTGCATCATTCTGCTCCAGTTGAAAATAACACATCTCCTACAAGTTATTGTCTTCAAACTGCTTCCACTTACAAGGATCTAGGTTCAACAAGCCCTCTTCTATAATCCATATACTCTCTATTGGTGTTAATCCTTCCCACTAGACTAGATATAGGTTGTATTGGCCTTGTCGAGTATGAAGGGTATTCTTATAAAAAATATGTGCAATATTTTCCTTTTTCTTGCTCAAAATGACCTATTATGAATCCACCTCCTCCTCATTGTCATCATCCAGATCATCCTCATGGAATACATATAGATCAGAAACGTTAAACACAGGGGAAATATCAATACGAACTAGTAAACTAACCTTATAAGCATTGTCATTAATTTTCTTGAGAATCTTGCAAGGAAATTTTTTCTTATACTTCAATTTGTGGTAGGTTCCTCTAGGAATCCACTCTTTCAATAAATAAACCATCACCAAAACACCTTCATTGAATACTTGATGTCGTCAGTCATGAGCATCTTTTATAAAAAATATCTTTGCGTAACTGGCTTTTAGCGTTTATCTCACTTGTTGTTGTAACTGTTGAATGTGTTCTGCAAATGCTTCCCAATCGTCATTGATTATATCCCTAAGAGATAGCTGCACCAAATATAGGTAAACCATAGGATTTCTACAGTAAACATCTTGAAATGGAGATTTACCTATAGATCTATTCATTAAACTATTGTAGGAAAATTATGCTTTGGGTAAATCCAAATCCCACTGTCTGGGCTTCTCACCAACAATGCTCTATAACAGGTCTCCCAAACTCATATTTCTTACCTCATTTTGACCATCTGTTTGGGGGTGATAGGCACTGCTGAATTGTAATTAAGTCCCAATTTTCTTCCATAAAGTCCTCAAAAAGTGACCATGAACCAAGTATCTCTATCAAAGGTAATATTTTTTGGAACACCATGCAATCTAACAATTTTTGGAAAAACAATTATGCCTCCCTTAATGCATTACTAGTTTTTTTGCAAGAAATGAAATGAGCCATTTTAGACAACCTATTCAACAACCAAAAAATAGAATCATTACCTCGTTGTGTCTTTGGTATCCCCAACACAAATTCCATAATTAGATCTATCCATGGTTATGTGGGCACTAGTAATGGCATGCACAACCCGATATTCTATGAGTGTCCTTTAGCAATTTGACAAATGATACACCATGCAACATTCCTAGTTATATCATTTTCATCTTCGGTCACTAATGCTTATATTCGATTAAGGATAGCATCTTATCCTTTCCAAAATGTCCTGCAAAGTCACTACTGTGATGTTCTCTGATAATATTTTCTCTCATAGAACCAATTAGAATGCATAGTTTTTTTCCTTTGAAGAGGAAACCATCTTGCATAAAATATTCACCTCGAATAAGATCAATGTTCCCAGCAACTCGATTCTTCAATTGTTCCACAATATCCCAAATTTTTTATCAAACGCATGTGCAACATGATTCTTCCTTCCTAATTTGTGCTTCAAAACAAAGGTGTAGCATTGTAAGAAAGAGACCCATTTTGCATATCTATTGTTCAATTTATTTCGGGTGTTACATATTTTAATGAAATGTGATTGTTAAATAATACAAACCCTTTTGGCACTAAATAATGTCTCCAATGTCACAATGGTTGCACATTTGCACACAATTTTACATCATAAGTGGTGTACTTCTTTCTTAAACCTCATTCAACGTTTTGCTAAAAAATGCAATTGTTCTACCTGCTTGGCTAAGTACATATCCAATGCCTACATATGAAGCATCACAATATACCTCAAACAATTTATCAAAATTTGGTAAGACTAATATAGGTTCCCCCGTTACCTTCTTCTTTAGAAACTTAAAACTTTCCTCAACTTCATTGGTCCACTTGAATGTCGTGCCTTTGGTGCAATCTACTGCTAAAAATTTGGATAAATTTTTAGTAAAAAGTGTTCATCCCATGAAAACTTCTTACCTATGTTATGCTTCTAGGACTAGGCCACTCTAAAATTGCTATGACCTTCTCTCAATCCATCATGACTCCTTCTCCTAAGATGACAAAACCCCTAAATACAAAAATTGTTTGCAAGAACCTACATTTCTTCAGGTTTGCATAAGGCTGATGTTTTCTCAATGCATCCAATATGATATTTAAATGTTGTAATTGATCTTCTGTGTTGTTACTGAAAACTCAAATGTCATCAAAATAAATGACAACAAACATACAAATATAAGGTTGAAGCACAATATTCATTAATCACATGCATGTACTATGTGCTTTGGACAACCCAAATGGAATCACCATCCATTCATATAGTCCATCCTTATTCTTGAAGGAAGTTTTCCACTCATCCCCTTCAAGAATCTGGATCAGGTGTTATCTACTTCGTGAATCAATTTTACTAAAATATTTAGCTATGGCTAGAACATCGATCATGTCATCCAGGCGTAGTATAGGAAACCGCTATTTGATCGTAAATTTATTGATTTATTTTCTATCTATGAACACCCTCCACATATTATCTTTTTTGAGTCAACAATGCATGTACAACACATGACACGTGATTTCTCTCACCACACCTTTCTTTATAAGATTTGTTACTTGATAGTTGAGCTCTGCATGTTTTGTAGAACTCATTCTATAGGCTTCCTGATTAGGTAAAGATGATCCTAGGATTAGATCAATGCCATGTTGAATATCCCTCTTTGGTGGAATACAATCAAGTAGTTCATTAGGAAATGAATAACATCAACATATTCTTCTAGTACCTTGGCCACATCAATAAGTATTGGTATGTCTTCCTTGGCTCCTTTTTTCACTATTAATGTAGAAAAGAATCATATTTCCTTCATTTCCTTAACAAGATCTCTTTTTGACAACATATTCTTAGCTTTCACTTCATCCTTAAGGGGCAATAATCCAACTTTTGATCCATCCTTCCAAAAGGTGTAGGTATTCTTTTCTCCACCATGCATGACATTTTTGTCATATTTCCAAGGCATATTCAAATACAGATGACATGCATCCATTAGAATGACATCATACAATAATTCATCTTTATAAGTCTTACCAATGGAAAACTTGATCAAACAACTTTTATTAATTGTGACTTCATTAAATTTTTTTAACCGTGCAATTTGGTAAGGATGGGGATGTGTTTCACAGCGTAATTTCAACTTATCTATCATCTCTTTGGAAATTATATTCTCACAACTACCACTACCAACAATAACTTGACATACCTTTCCCCTACAAGTTCACCTAGTTTGAAAAATATTTGTCCGAAGCCATAAATATCCAATGCCGCTACTATGTTGTTGCTCGTTTTCGAGAATCACTATTGACTTCCCTTTCATGAGATTCTTCCCCATATCAGAGAAGACTTCAGATTCAAATCCTTCTTCTTCATTCTCATCTTGGATCAAGTTTAAACTAGGTTGTTATCCTTGCGTCGGATCTTGCATGTTAGAATTTGAGCATGCAAATGCTCGACGACCCTCTACACCACACCTAAAACACACATAAGGTCTTCCTCTTCTAGCACCGTAACCTCTACCCCTATGTAATCCTCTTCCTTGTAGTTGATTCAGGTTAGCTTGTCGAGTATCTCCTGTTGTCTCAGCTCCTTGTGATGATTTTCCTCTGCCATAGTTAAAACCATCTCATGAGGTAGATGATGTATCCCTCCTTGATCCTCTATTCTTTTGAGCAAATTATCATTTTTTTTCCTTGGACTTTAAGGTTAATTGGTATGCCTCTTCCACTCTGCGAGCCCTATGCATCCTCAATTCATTTTGAGCAGAAAATTTCAAACAATTCACATACCTTGTAGCCAGCTGCTCATTAGTTTCCTAGTGATCCACATGAATGGACAACTAATAAAACTTGCGTGTGAGTTCCTCCCAGTGAACAGGTTTTTCTTCAAGATCTGAAATCTACTAAAAAGGATCTGTGCATAGTCCAAAGGAAAAAAAATTTATTGCAATTTTTTCTCCATCTTATTCAGGGTCCTAATTTTGTCTTTTCTTTTTTTGTTCTATCTTTATGCATATGATCCCACTATATCATGGTGTGACCCTTCAGATTGGTACATGGAAATTTCACATTCTTTTCCTCTGTCATAGGATTCCATTCAGAAAAATTGTCCCTGACATTCAACCAATCTATTAGCTCCTCTGTTTTAGGACTCCTGACATATTCTTAAACTTTCATTTTGATCCCATCATTTCTCCCATCTAGAGCCCTGAGCATCCTTTCTTCAAAATTCATGTTTAGTAACTGTTCTTCTTCATGTTTTGTATGTTGATATACATCTCCTTGGTCAATCTCCTCATCAGATGTTGATCGGTGCTTAGCCACAAGTTAAGTGATTGTGCTAGTTAAATAAGCATTTGTATTAGGCAATTTTTGGATGAGAAATGAAGAGTAATTTTTCTAAATTTAAGATTAGATATGTCAAATATATGATACAAATTTAATGGATGGGGTCGTTGTCCATAAAAATAATAAAACATTTGAGAAACCAGAATTCTTACTAGCAGAAAATGCATAGGTGTCGTGTTTGGAGCCATGCATTAGAGAAAAACCTATATGGCAGGTTTTGCATTAACCGTCAGGAAATAATATATCCAAATTTCCATTAGTGTTGCTAGCGGTTGAGGGTTTTCTACTAGAAATGATCCCCGTAGACGCATCCCTATTTGTGATAAGGGTCTTTTTCATCTTCGAGTATTTGTAGTGGCGCAGAGCAGTATCCCTATAATTCCTCAAGCTGTCAAAGCCACAAAATGAAAAGGTATATATTACTCAATGTCTTTGTGAATTTTACAGAGTTACTAGATTTCATAGTTATTGTTGTGTTCCTAAAAAAAAGTGTGTGATAGTGTTTAATGCTTAATTTTGTAGGCATATGCGGTTTCCAAGATGCTTGCAAAACAAAAACCGCTGCAATACTGGAATTACGAAATGCTAGACATGGAAATCATAAACCCTATTGTAATACCCCCATTTTAACCCTTAGGATATTTTGGTTATAATGTAAATATTGTATGCATGTTATGCATGGTTCCTAGCGTGGAGCTCAAGGCCAAGGCCCCGTTAGCAAATGCTCAACCTTGAAGAGGCAATTATTTGGTATTATGCTACCCATGTGATAGTGAGCCATGGAAATTGTAAATATGCATTTTAATAGAAATTCCCACAAATAGCTATGCAATGCAACAAGATATGATGGCATGATTTTTACAAGGAATTAGGGGGGGGAATATTCAAACCCTTGAGCCAATCAAGTCAAGCCAAGTGTCAATGAGAGAACCCATGAACCCTCAACTATCCATGTTGAATTTTGTGCCCAATCATTCATTTCTCCCAAGAGTTGGTTGAGGTAGTTAATGCCTTGAGGAATTGAAAGGTATGCCTGTCCAAATTCGGGTATGGGCAAGCCACCCTTCATGGGAAATTCGTTTTTGTCTTATTGGGAAAGAAAAGAGCCACGAAATTGTTCCCCAAGCCATTCTTCACCCATTAGTTTTTCTCCCTCACGTAGTCCGAGCTTCCTGGGAATTTTCCTCCATGGTTTTATTGTGTTTTCCTTCATTTTTCTAGCTGGGAAGGGCGTTTTGTTTTGGATAACAGTGGGGAAGAGAAGAAATCGATTTGGGGATTTCATAGAGGCTGTTTTGGCTATCTAAATGCTCACATACTTGTGGAAGAAGTCGGTTTCTTCCTTGGGGTTGATTTCCTCTTCCCCCATTTTTCGTTTCTAGGTGTACCACGATTTGGGGAAAACCCATGGACCCTATTTTGTAAATTCCATTGTTGAAAAAGGGTATCCATGCCCAATATTTGAGTTTGTTGTGTGTAAGACAATGTTGGGGTTGAGATGGGTATCCATTGATTTAGGCCGTGCTGAGCTTGAGAGCCCCCTTTTCCTCGTAGATATCATGCCCAGCTCGAGGGTGGTCTTTGAGTGTTGAAAGAATATAGGTTGGGCATAGACCTATGGTTGGGTTGGAATGTTGCAGCTGCATAGCTAGTTGCTTGGGACAAATTCATAATCAAGATAAGTATTCTCGTATGTGTATTTACTTCTGCAATGTTTTAATTGATGATTGTTATTGATATGCTAAATGCATATGAAACGTGTGTGGATAGTTTAATTCCATTGTGCATGTTTAATTGGGTATGCATATGCACACATTATTTTATTTATATGAATTGTCAATGCTGAATGGGGCTAAGTTTTGTAAAAGCCTGGATTTTAGTGTCTCGTTCCCTTCCTTACATTGGATCGACGGGAGGGAACATGACACTTGCGGTGGTGGGGGGCCTGTCATCACCTACAAGGTTCCCATCGTGTTTCTCTTCTGCCAACATGAGGGCTTCCCTTCTATATATATTTTTCCGGACTGATATTTGTTTTTGACTAATAATAGGCGATCGATTAAACTGATGTCAACAATTTAAGTCAGATCTTATATAAGCACAAAAATTTAGAGGTTTTCTGGGTCCTATTGTGTGATAATTTTTTACAATTTCCAAACAAAAAGGTTGAGTGATTTCCATAGGAAATCAAAATGGGTAGAAAGGAAAAGCAATTTTTTTCATAGAAATCATGAAAATTATATTTTTAAATGTTTTTTATATTTGATGAAACAAATTTTGATTTTGTAACATTTAAATATTTTAAATACTTTTATAAATTATCTATATATAAAGGTATTTAAAATATTTAAATGTTAGAAATTATTGAAATATTTTAAATACTATTATAAATTTTTGATGATGATGTTAATGGTTTTTGATGTGAGATCAAATTTTGTTTATTGCAACTTAAGATAAAAGACAAGATATAAATTATTTGATTTGTTTTAAAATATATATATATATATATTTTTTTCCCTGAAAAAAAAAGCGCAATTTCATTTCATCTTTCGAGTATGAAATTACATTGATCATCTACACTCTTGTAGATTGTCGTAAGATAGCTATAAAACATAAACAGTCTTAGAACTGATTGCCTGATGTTCCCACCACATGAGTAATAACATCTATATTACAAAAAATAGTCTCATTTTGTTGTACCAAAAAATACAAAGCTGTAAAAGTAAGCAAGAGAAAGAAATTGTGACTATACAGTATGCATGCCACAGAGAACGATACTATCAAAATAGAGTACCAAAAAACAGAGCAGAATGAGATTCTGTTCTTCACTCTATGAACGGTCGATGGAAGAGGTCCCTTCCCACCCCATCCACAAATTCTCGAACTTTCCAAAATCCTGTCCCCAGAAGCAACCCCTCTTTCGAGGCCATGTCCGCTTCTGCGTTGATTTCTCGAAATATATGCCTGCAAGTAAAAGTTTCAAAGGAGTGAGAGGCATTTTGAATATCTTCCAAAACCAATGATATCCTCCGATTTTTGCACAGTTGAGTACCAGAGACCCATTTTATCACATTTAAAGAGTCACCATAAACATAGATGTTCCTGAGACCACGTTCTAAAGCAAAAGAAAGAAGGTATCTTAGGCTGAAAACCTCCGCCCAGTTGTTGCTCCCCCTCCCAAGTCCCAACGTTATGACAAAGAAATGAGCATTTGTCAAAAACAGTAGTGCCCCTCCCCCACACAAATCATTTTGACATGCTCCATCAAAGAATCCCCAAGGCTGCGAGAAATCAATATCCACCGACTGTATAACACGAGGAGGAGAGGGAGGTTTTAAGTGTTGATAAGACATAAAGATCCCATTTGTTTTAAAATATTATTCCCATACTCAAAAAAATTAAAGATGAACGTCTCCTATAATTTAGAGGTATTAAAACCTTAAAAAATTTAGAAAGATAAGTATTAGAGAGGAGATTATGAAGGTGTAGGGCTCGCTTTTTAAGAAAAAATGATTTTAATTAGCTTTAGAAAATATTTTAGTCCACTTTTCCAAGTTAACTACTTATTTAAAGGTTATAAGCAAGATCTTTTTTATTTCATTATTACATTGAACAACTATAAATTATTTGATAAATTTTATAATAATTATAAGATTAAATTTTTAGTGTTTTATAGAAAATGTTATCATTGTATACCTCTTTATTATGTTAATTATTTATTATAATTATAATGGTTATCTATTAATGTTTATAATAATTATAATTAACTATTTTATTTAAATTTATAATGATAATTCATCTTAATATCATATATATATATTATAATTTTTAATTACTATATTAAATTATTTTGTATTTGTTATGTGCAATTTATTTTAGTTATATATATAGAATAATTATATGATTTTCTTTAAAGTACAGTAAACATATTGAAGGGTGATTAGAGACTTAAGTAGAAAAGGGAAATTAGAAAAATTGAATTTCCGATTCCACTTAAAATTATTAAATAAAATTTATAATAATTATAAGTTTAATTTTCAAATGTGTTATAGAAATTGTTATCATTGTATAAAACTTTATTATTATGATTATTTATTATAATTATAATTATCATTCTAATTGTTATAAATTTATAAGTGGTTTATGACTTATAATCTCAAAATTAAAAGCAATATGCCTTATCTTATTTTCTTCATAGAAGTGGGTCTTTCTCATATCGAAAGCATGGCTACAACTAGTTACCTAATGTACAAGCACAAGATAAATAGCATGGGAAACAAGATAATTCTTAAAATTGATTTAAATTCAAGTCAAAACCAACTACGCCTCAAGCAGAGTTGGTATAAAGATACGGTGGTTTGTTTAGGCCATTGGGACATTGATGAAAATGAAAATTTATAGAATATCAATAATGTCAAAAATATTATTAACTTTAAGTTTAAAGAGAAATTGTGGTGCCAGGAAAATTTAGCAGTTAAGAGAAAACTAAGATATTATAATGAGGTCATTAACCCTAATTTGGAAGATAAGAAATATCTCTCAATAGTAACTTGTTTAAAGAAGAAAATTAATATAGCAAATATTATAACAAACTCCCATGAGCTTCACAGTGAAATAGGGTGTTGGTCTATTCCCAAAACACCGTGGGCGGAAAGGGTTTGCCATCTTTGTGAGTCTATGAGCGTTGACGATGAAAAACACTTTCTCTTACAGTGTCGTGCTTACACCCACATTAGATATGAGTTTCGTAATATTTGTTACAATACAAACATTGCTAACCTCCTAACTTGCCAAAACTATAGTGAGTTAGGAAAGCTTCTTACCAAGTTTTTGAGCATAAAAATAAAAGCTTAAAGCAAACCAAGTAATAGACCAAAGATGGTTTGAGTGGACATTAATCATCATAAATTATCATAATTATACTTATATATTTTAATTGAATATATTTAATAATTTATTTATCTAAACATTAATTATATATATCAATTATATTTATTATAATTTTAAATTGTATATTAAAATCATTATATATATTTTATCTATCATTTTTAGTCATTATATGTTTTTTATTTACAATTTTTAGTTATTATTATATTTACTATGTTGTCGATGGAGAAGATGGGCAGAAACGGTGTGCTGCAGGGAAAAATCCAACGACACTGTACTTTTACAAATTAACTGAACCTTTCGTCTCTTTGTATTTTGATTTGAAATAAGAAGCACCTCTTCCGCCTGCATTTGTTTTTATGTTTCAAAAATTGCAAACATTACAGGCGCAGCATTGTAACGAGGTTTCCAAATTTGATTTCTGTGTTGCCAAGGCCTTCAAGTGTTTTTGCATGTTCCATCAATAATAACAGCCTAGGCATTGTATAATATCAACCCAAAATATTGTGAAAATAGTGACCTCTAAACAATTCCATGTTACAAAACTTTTTGCCATTGCATTACGTTCAGTCGCACATTGAACATTTTACTCTAAAGTTCGTTTTAATGTGCATTTCATCCCTCTCGCATGCCACTAGATTCACTGCTATAAATTAAATTTCCCTTCCCTCTTTTCTTTGTTTATTTGATTCTATTATTAATTTTTTCTTTTCCTTTTTTAATACGAGTTGTAGAAGCATGGAAAGCCATAGTAGAATGTAATAGAGATGAGTGGCAAAGACATGCCAAAGGCATGAGGAAAAATAAAATTGTGGATGTGTAATCTACATGAATGTCAAAGCATAATGGTTGTTCTTCTTTATTTTTAAAAGAATATAAAACAGATAAGTGGCAAAGATATCCCAAAGGGTATGTTGGCACATTTTAAAAATTTGTGGATGTGTATTGTACATGAATGTTAAGCATAATTGTTGTTCTTTTTTATTTTTAAAGGTGGTTCGTGGTAGTCACCACCTATTATTCTAGAGAATTAAGGTGGCATGAATTACAATCATTACAATATGGGCTCAACAAGAACAATATGTCACTTACAAGAATTGAACCTGGATGGGGAGGGTAACAATATTCCTCCCAACCACCCATGCTACAACCAATGGAATTTTAAATGAATCTTGTATATTATATATTTTATAATAAGATTTTTTTTTCATTATTTTATGTAAATTTTGGTCTTAATTAAACATCTTTTTTATTTTAGTTTAAATGAATCTTGTGTATTATATGTTTTATAATAAGAACTTTTTTCATTTTCTTATGTAAATTTTGGTCTCAATTAAACATCAACAAGATGATGATAGTTGTTCTACCTTATTTTTTCTATCAGGATATTGTGTATTATTTGTTCCATAAAATAGGATTTGTTTTACTCTTATATGTGAATTTTTGTCTCAAATAAATATGAACAATTTTTTTTCACTCTCTTATGTGAATTTTTGTCTCAAATAAACATTAATAAGATGATGAAGATCAATTTTAGTAGTAATTTTGTTAATGGAGAATTACGTTAAAATAATTGTGCTAAATGATTTTCTTAAAAATGTAATAAAATAAGATTTATGAAATTTGGAGGAAATTATGGAAAATTATTTTTTTCTAGTACTTTCAACTCAAGTGTACAACATATACCAACAATTAATCGCACTAGTATGCATATGCTAAACTTGAAATTTGACTAAAACCAAAATCGTTTACCATATATTTTACCATTATGGTTGAGATCATCATATCGAAGTAGATTGATTCGTTTAAATGCGTTATGAGAACAACTTCATAAAGTTAAAACATAGAGAAATACAATCCTTATAGGGGTTTAGGATTGGATGGGTTTGCTAAAGAGGAGAAATAAACATGTCAAAGAGTTGTGGAAGTGAATTAAACAAATAAATGTCATGTTCAATCTATTACTTAACCGTTAAAGTAGTAGGTTAAGTATGAACAAATCCAAGTAATCGATAACTAATTGGATGCATTCCACGAGGCAGTAGTGGAAAAAAAAAAGCTGTAGAGAGTTTTTCGACTTATAGTAGACTCCACTTACATTGTGCTTCAACAACTTGATCATTTGTAAATGTCAAGTAGAAATCTCTTGGAAATACCTAGCCCGTAGAGCTAATTAGTGAGAAGGCTAAGATATTCATTGTTGGTTCCCCCATTATTATTGGAAAATGGAACACACAATTAGATAAGTTCATATCCTTTTACAACCAAGAACTACAAATTATCCTTTAGTTGGCACATTAATTGAAGGGTTGACTCAAGGGTGAGTTAATAGTTGTGGTCAAATCGTGTTCTCCCTTTCATTTTTAGATAATATTTGCATAATAATGATTGGACATAAATGGATAGTGCCGAATAACATAGCTCGATCAATGTCAAATATGTGATAAAGTCATGAAGGAATGTGACACAAGTTGGCTGCAAATGATAATGCATTGTATCTTGTCGACCTTGATAATGGGTAGCATAATCCGCTATGCATAGTGTGGAATAACATAGCTTGCTCAATATCAAATATGTGACAAAGGCATGAAGGAATGTGACACAAGTTGGGTGCAAATGATAATGCATCGTACCTTCTCGACATTGATAATGGGTAGCATAGTCATTATGCGTTGTGTCAAATAACATAGCTCAATCAATGTCAAATATGTGACAAAGGCCTGAAAGAATGTGACACAAGTTGGATACAAATAATAATACAGTGTACCTTGTCGACCTTGATAATGGGTAGCACAGTCATCTATATTCCATAGACTCAACTTCGACAGGTATTTTTGTATAGATATCTTTTAAGACTGAGATAAGAAGATTGGTTATTGAATCAATTAAGAAGTTGATAAATGTGTTGTTGTTGCTCCCTATTTATGTAAATTAAATATATAAAATTGATTTATTTTTCTTAACCCCTTGAACGTGACTTTGAAAGTTATTGGAATAGCTCGTTCTTTAATATACATGTAATACCTTCTTCTTTAATATACATGCTAAAGAGTCTAATATTCGTGTAACGCACTTCTGGTTCATATTGTACTTCTAATCACTTTAGTCTTAGTCTTACACACGAAGATAAATCTAATGGGAAATATCCACATTGAATATTTAAATATTGTAAATGGATGGAAACTATTTAGTAAAGTGATCTAATGATATGCTCATACATCTAAGCTATCATATAGTTAGAAGAAAATGAATCAAAAAAAATGTGAGACATATTTACTCTAACCACGTACGAACTGTGAATTGATCAGATAAAATATTTATAATTTTTTTTAATAAAGTATTTATAAATTTTTTTATAATTAAAATGAATATTCACATCAACAATAATATACACCCATCTTAACATTAAATCTACCTAGATATAAATCATTTACTTTTTATACACATGTTTGATTGATAGAAATTAAAAAATAAATCTCACTTATTTTTATATGAAAAAAAACTTTATATTTGTGTTATATTTATAATATATTTTCTATATACTTAATTATCAATATAGATCCATTTTATACATGGATTTATTAAATATTAAAAGAAATTTAATTTTTTGAGGTATAATTTTTTTAATCTTAAATTTTTTACATGTCCAAAAAAATTTACACGTCAAAAAATTTAGATCTCCATTTAAAATAAATTTATACTTTTTTTTAATAAACTTTTACTTACTTTTTAATTAATTTATATGACAATATCTCCCCCTCCTAAAATGTAAAACAACTTGCTACTCTAAATATAATAAAATATACCTAACGAAACAAAAGTACATAATAATAAAATATAACTGCACCATCAAACTAATATTCGCACAAGACACATTTGCGAATGAGATGTTTCGTTTTGTCTTATGCCAATATTGAAAGGTGTGTTTTATATGATCCTAAAAAGTAAAAGTAATGTTATCTAGATTTTCTGCTCACGGGTTTGTCGGTCAAATCTTTGAAAATATTGTCATGAGTCATGACTATCATAAAGTTGTAGAACTCATTGGCCTTTGAAAAATGTACAGAGCTTATAACCATAAACGTGACTTTTCCTCTTAGATTTATCCCGTACTGCAACGGTGGTTACAAAAGGAAAATCCATTTTATTAAAATGCCCTCCGACTTTATGAGGTTAGTAGGATCCGGCCATATTCAAATACATATAAACAAATTGAATATGTTGATTAATTATGGTCTATTTTTATCAAAAGGTTGTATTTGCCATGATTTCAGAAAAAGAATGGATTTCCTTCTTATGTTTATGTAGTTTACTGTTTAGAAAATGTTTTTTTTCTCAGGTTTTCAAAGTCTTGATAAAATTCTTTTATTTTCTCAAAAGCGCTCTATATATATAATTAGTTATTGTTTATGTCTAAATTATTTGTTACTTTTTTTAATTAAATGAATTGTTTTTTACTAAGTGTTATCTATAGATAAGTTATTAGTTATCCATACATCAATTATCACCTGTTATTTTATATATATATATTTTTATAATTATGTTTATTTTGAATTTTGAACAAAGATCATAAAAACAATCTGAAGAGTCCACTTGTCACATCCCCTTTAATCTAGACAAAGCATAAATGGTAATCAACCTCAAATTCTAAGATATAAACATCTGTCAATACAATAAAAAATACTAACAAAACATATAAAACACCACCTTAAACATTGAATTGGTATATATATATATATTCTTAGACAAAAGATTCATTTATTGGGTATCATAATTTATTATATAAGTATCGACCTGAATTCCTGATATAAGACATTTTTGCTATGCTGAGTCATTCTCCTTTTAAGCTGCTTTTATGTTTTAAAAAGTCCAAATTGTAGCTTGACAAAAATAATTCAAAACCCAACCTTAACTTGTGCGACAATGCAAAAACAAATTACAGCCAATCATGATAATATGTATCGCAATTCAATTGACTAAAACATTGACATCTCATACTATAAATGGAACCGTATAGAGAGAAGGGATTAATTTAGAAATAAAACCAAAACCCAACCTTAACCCTCTGCGCCTATGAAATAAGAAATGATAGCCATGACTGCAGCTACTTCAAACTCTCTTTTCTATGAGTGCTAATTTGTAACGGCTATGGTTAATAATTAAAAATTAACATTCTTAATTACTTATCAATTGTAAGACTTATTTTTAAATTTGCAATCCATGGATCAAGTTTAAAACAAATTTTGAAAGATACAACCTTTTTAAATCTTTGATTGGGTTTGATAATGTGAAGGAATTGAAATGAACATAATTAAGTTTTATTTTTAAAGTTACATATATTCACAAATAGTATTTACAAAATTGTATAGTTTAAAAGTTCTATGATTTTGAATCGAAAAAATTGATTTTTTTCGCATGATTTTGAAATAATTTCACTATTTTTTTTTTCAAATCTAGGTTATAATTGTTAAACTTTGAAATTTTTGGTGCCCTAGGAGTTTTTGATGGTGCTAAATCCATTTTTACCATCAAAATCGTCATTCAAACACAATTAAATTCAGATTTTGCAAAATAAAGAACGTCAAATTCTGGTCAAAAGCACCCATCCTAGCCAAATCGTCAAATTTTTAGACAACTCATTTACAAAACCACTATAGGAAGCAATACCAAGAATTAACATAGTCTTACAAATAGTACAAAATCATTGTAAAAACCAAAATGAATTCATATATAAAAAATATGGTAAACTGCAATGTACAAAAAATATCTCATGACTTAAAGAAAACTAGAGTTGAGACGCTCTTACTTGTGTGGTCTCATGTATGTTGCTTCTTCAAATAGTAATAAATATCTAATGATTTTTATTGATAATTATACCATAATCTATTGGGTTTATTTACTAAAACAAAAACCTCTACATATAAAACATTTAAATATTTTTATGTCCAGATTGAAAATGAAGCACAATTTCACATTGACACTCTTCATAGAGAAAATGGAAAATAATATATCTCTAATGATTTTAAAAACTATTTTTATTAATGACGGATATGTCTAATATATTAGATGTATAATTTTAATATGCATCTAATGATTTTAAAACTATTATTCCGTACAATCCTTAGTATAATGGTGTAGTAGAAAGAATGAAGAAGACAATCTTGAATATGGTACACTCCATGCTATTTTTCAAGAATGTGAAATTGATGTTTTGGGGTGCTATAGTTTTTTGTGCACTCTATCAAAGAAAAGAAAACCCATATCATGATCTTAGAAACAAGGCTTCATATGAAATGCGATATGGGCTTCATTCCTTCAGTGAAGCATTTCAAGGTCTTTGGTTTCACTTGTTATGCTTTAATTCCAAAGGAACAAAGAAACAAGCTTAGTGAAGGGAGTCGAGGGTGCATCTTCTTGGGGTACTCAAACACCACTAAGGCATATCAATTTGGAACCAAATCAATTGGTTGTGAGTGGGTCTACAAGAATAAGTACGAATCAGATGGGTCACTTGACAAGCATAAGGCAAGTTTTGTGGATAAAGGTTTTGCACAGAAAGAAGGCATTGATTATGAGGAGACTTTCTCCCCTATATACAAATGGGCTACAATCCACACTATATTGTCTTTGGCTACATAGAATGGGTGGAAAGTTCATCAAATGGATGTGAAGACCACTTTCTTGAATTGAGACTTGAAAGAGCTCGTATATTCATATCTCAGCTAGAAGGTTTTGTTGTGAACAGACAAGAATTAAAGGCACACAAACTCATCAAGTCATTGTATGACGTGAAACAAGCATCTTGCACATGGTATGGATAGTTAATTGAGCGTCTTTTGAAACTAAATTTCAAACACTTGAATCTTGATGATGCACTATCATTTGTAAATAAAATTGGAAGATCCATTGCATATCTTGTAGTCTATGTAGATGATCTATTGATGACATTAACAATAAAAGCTACATTGCATACATAAAGAAAGAATTGAAGAAACGATATGAGAAGTCTTATCCACTAAATTGCACTTAGTTGGATTTTTAGTGACTTTCCAAAGTGTAAACAACTCACTTGTTCATCATTAGTGTTCAAAAGTCCATGCAGGCCATTGTTTGCCCTTTTTGCTATTTTCGCATGTTCATAACCCCTAGTGGATAATTAACATAGCATGATGACTTATTGTAAATGGCTTGGATTTACTAAGACTTAGTCATCAATACGTTATTCCATAGTGTTATTTCCTTGTTAATTATTTGTTTCTTTTTAGAGACTTATAAATTTTTAGGTTTTCACTCAAACCTCCAAAGATGGACTAATTGTCTTTGTGGTGGCCTTAGAAGGTTATTAAATCCTAGTGTATAATGTATATTACCATGATATCTACTCTCCTAGTGTTTTATGGATATGTGTTAAGTCCACCGTAGGATTTTTTAATTTATGTCTTATAATTTAAAAATCTCGTAAAATGGGTACTAGGGGGTTAAATTTGCCATGGGGGTTTCTCATTTTATAAATAAGAGCACCCAATTTACCCATGTACCCACTTTACCCATATACCCACTTTCAGAGAAAATTAGTGATTATTTATCGCTAAATATGATTTTCTCTCGAAAATGGAAAAACGAAAAAATAAAAGCCAAAAACGACAAATAAATGGGAAAATCAGGATCACATAAATTAGGGAAGTTCATCTGGGACATGCTTGTAGTTGTGGCAAGTCAATTGGAATTTAATACAGAGTTAGCTCACGCTCCAATTCTGTTGGTGGATGTCCATGTGAAGGTGGCACATTTGGTATGAAAAGGGCACATCATCAAAGAGAGGGGCACATTATTGGTTGAGATGTGTCATCATGTGAAAGGAGGGCTCACATTTTAGATCTAAGGTCGAATAAATCACCTCTGATCCCCCTCATATGACTCACCATCACTCAAGATAACTCAAGCGAGCTCCTCTTGAACTCAACTCATCCCTCCCACTCATTAATTGTGCCCTCCTTGAAGAATGTGCCCTCCCTTCTCCATTGTGGTTATTTAAGAAGGAATTCTCTCTTGTATTTCTCATTGTCACAACACTGGAAGGATGAATCTTTTCTCTTGTAATTTTTTAGTATTTGTTGGAATAAAAGGATTTGGTGGAAAACCTATGGTGCATGGCTCAATGTGTGTGGATTGGAACATTGCTTTGCTTATGAGGTAACGTGTTTTGCTACTTATTTTCTTTATGCATTTTTGGTTAGTTGTGGGCCTACAAATGGAGCTATCTCTTAGTAGGGTAAGCAATTATTCTAGTTTGATTTATTTTCTTACTTCCTTCTCGTTGTATATCTCTTAGAGATGCATTTAATTTTGGATTAATTGCATGCTTTCCAAGTTTCTATTGCCGACAAGACCTTTATTTAACCATCTCTTTCTGTAAGTATATTTGAGTAGTTGCAGGTTCCTACCTTAGAGAATGGATTGAGCAAGTAAGCATCCTCCTTATCTTCAAACAATTACGAAGAAGAATAGTCCCTTTTCTCTCCACCAACAGACTCCATGACCCAAAAGTTCCCAAGCTTTTAGTTTCTTTCTCTCCTTGTCTCCTTCTCTCCTTCATTTAAAATTGAATTCTTCTTTGGTTAAGATCTTGCATGCTTATATAATTGGTCTCTTTTTTAGAATATCTAAAGCTAGTTTGTTTAAGTATGCTTTCTATTAACTAGCTATACCTATTCAAGCCTTATCTTCAGTAGATCTAGTTCCTGTTTAAGTACTTAGTTCATAAAATTTTATATCTTTCAAGTAATTATGTAAGATCTTACACTTTTAATGATTTAAGTATCATTTTGGTGCTTTTCAGGTGGCAGGTTTAACTTTTTTGATGAATAGGTAAGACGACGTGCTATTGAAAATTCAAGGTTTTAGGCCATATGGGACCCCACGAGCACCCTCCTTTCCTTGAAGTCAAATTTATAAAACTTGTAATCCTTTGGTTCTTGATTTATTAATGATCAAATGAATCCACCCCTAAAATGTAAAAGTAATAAACCACTTGGGCTACTCAATTCCCACATCCTAGCCCCCTTGAGGGATTTGTGTCATTTTCATGGTGTGAACTTTTTTCCTTGCTTTGTTTTGCTTTGGATTTACTAACGTTAGCTTATTTTTGTTTTCATAGTTAGATTAAGTTATTTTCCTTTTTAGCTTTTCATTTCGCAAATAAAGATTAATGAACCTCGACTTTGTTCCCCAGTATGCTCTGGTGACCATCGCAGGCTTTCCTGGTCTATGGTAACCGTCATAAAGGGGATACTAGCGGCTAGTTTAATAGGAAAACCCACGGAATTTCTATTTTCAATAGTAAGTGGTTCACACTACCTAGCAAGGATAAAAGTGCAAGTGGGACAAACAAGAATAAACCCATCTTAATCCACTCATGTCATACTAAATTAAAATTGACCAGAAAGCACCACACAACATTTTCCTTCAGCAACAGTTATTTAACTTATTTTGACACTCATATACCATTACAACTAATTCTTATTAAATCAATTATGTGTAGTTATTAATTATTTTGCATGCTTCTATATTTAATTCATTTGTCGTTATTTCTTTCTTGTTCAGTATTTCAAACTCCTAGATCTTTCTTTTCTGCTTTAGCGTAATCAACCTTGGTTTTATTTTATTAGGGATTTATGCATTTCCATATGTCAAATATTATCTAATTTATTATCTGATATCACTTTAGAAAAATGCAAGTTTGGATATGTCCAATAAATTACTTTATGGATATCACAGAATTGGTCTATCTTTACCTCTTTGAAATTTACATGTATTTTTTAAAATCATGGTGGCATTTATATTTTATGATTTCTAATATAGTTTTATCATCGGCAATATCCATTACCTCTAGATCTATCATGTGTCAATAGGGATTAAATCCCTCAAGGTACTAACTTTTTCTTAAGTTTTTGCACTCTATCGATGAAGAAATCTAATGAATAAACAATTGGAGCAGTAGGTTAAGTATGAAGAAGTCCAATCTATTGATTACCAATTTGATGCATTCCATTAGACAACAGTTGAAAAAAAACGATGTCAATGGATTGTTGACTTACAATAGACTCTACTTACATTGTCCTTCAACAACTTGACTCATTTGTAGATATCGATTGGAAATACCTTGCATAGACCTAATCCATAAAGCTAATTACTAAGAAGGCCAAGTTATTCATTATTGGTTCATCGATCATTATGGGAAAATGGACCACAAAACTAGAGAAGTCCACTTCCTTCCATAACCAAGCACTACAGATCATCTTTGGGTGGGCTTGGTCATTTGAAAGATATAAATGGTAGAAGGGTTAACTCAAGCATGATTTAATAGATGTGATAATATTTTTTTGTGCCATTCATTTTTGGATAATATTTTCATAAGAATGAATGGAAATATGTGCATAATGAAATAACATAGCTCGATCAATGTCGAATATGTGCCAAAGGAAAAAGAATGTGACACAAGTTAGATACAAATGGTAATGCATTCATTGTACCTTGCCAACCTTGATAGTGGATGGCATAGTCATCTATATCTCATTTTGTAATTGTTTCTTAACAACTATTTTTTTTTGTAAATAGTTGTTAAGAAACAACTATTTTTTGTAATTGTTTCTTAACAACTATTTTTTTTGTAAATATGACATAATAATAAAATATAGCTGCACCATCAAACTAATATTCGCACAAGATACATTTGCGAATGAGATGTTTCGTTTTGTCTTATGCCAATACTGAAAGGTGTGTTTTATGATCCTAAAAAGTAAAAGTACTGTTATCTAGAATTTCTGCTCACGGGTTTGCCCGTCAAATCTTTGAAAATATTGTCATGAGTCATGACTATCATAAAGTTGTAGAACTCATTGGCCTTTGAAAAATGTACAGAGCTTATAACCATAAACGTGACTTTTCCTCTTAGATTTATCCCGTACTGCAACGGTGGTTACAAAAGGAAAATCCATTTTATTAAAATGCCCTCCGACTTTATGAGGTTAGTAGGATCCGGCCATATTCAAATACATATAAACAAATTGAATATGTTGATTAATTATGGTCCATTTTTATCAAAAGGTTGTATTTGCCATGATTTCAGAAAAAGAATGGATTTCCTTCTTATGTTTATGTAGTTTACTGTTTAGAAAATGTTTTTTTTCTCAGGTTTTCAAAGTCTTGATAAAATTCTTTTATTTTCTCAAAAGCGCTCTATATATATAATTAGTTATTGTTTATGTCTAAATTATTTGTTACTTTTTTTAATTAAATGAATTGTTTTTCACTAAGTGTTATCTATACATAAGCTATTAGTTATCCATACATCAATTACCACTTGTTATTTTTTATATATATATTTTTTATAATTATGTTTATTTTGAATTTTAAACAATGATCATAAAAACAATCTGGAGAGCCCACTTGTCACATCCCTTTTAATCTAAACAAAGCATAAATGGTAATCAACCTCAAATTCTAAGATATAAACATCTGTCGATGCAATAAAAAATACTAACAAAACATATAAAACACCACCTTAAACATTGGATTGGTATATATATATATATATATTCTTAAACAAAAGATTCATTTATTGGGTGTCAGAATTTATTATGTAAGTATCGACCTGAATTCCTGATATAAGACATTTTTGCTATGCTGAGTCATTCTCCTTTTAAGCTGCTTTTATGTTTTAAAAAGTCCAAATTGTAGCTTGACAAAAATAATTCAAAACCCAACCTTAACTTGTGCGACAGTGCAAAAACAAATTACAGCCAATCATGATAGTATGTATCGCAATTCAATTGACTAAAACATTGACATCTCATACTATAAATGGAACCGTATAGAGACAAGGAATTAATTTAGAAATAAAACCAAAACCCAACCTTAACCCTCTGCGCCTATGCACTAAGAAATGATAGCCATGAATCAAGAATACTATTTTACAATTCAGAAAATCGTCTCTATAGTTCCCATGATTGCAGCTACTTCAAACTCTCTTTTCTATGAGTGCTAATTTGTAACGGCTATAGTTAATAATTAAAAATTAACATTCATTAAGTACTTATCAATTGTAAGACTTATTTTTAAATTTGCAATCCATGGATCAAGTTTAAAACAAATTTTGAAAGATACAACCTTTTCAAATCTTTGATTGGGTTTGATAATGTGAAGGAATTGAAATGAACATAATTAAGTTTTTTTAAAGTTATATATATTCACAAATAGTGTTTACAAAAATGTGAAGGAATTGAAATGAACATAATTAAGTTTTTTTAAAGTTATATATATTCACAAATAGTGTTTACAAAATTATATAGTTTAAAAGTTCTATGATTTTGAATCGAAAAAATTGATTTTTCTCGTATGATTTTGAAATAATTTCACTATTTTTTTTTTCAAATGTAGGTTACAATTGTTAAACTTTGAAATTTTTGGTGCCTCGAGAGTTTTTGATGGTGCTAAATCCGTTTTTACCATCAAAATCGTCATTCAAACACAATTAAATTCAGATTTTGCAAAATAAAAAACGTCAAATTCTGGTCAAAAACACCCATCCTAGCCAAATCGTCAAATTTTTAGACAACTCATTTACAAAACCACTATAGGAAGCAATACCAAGAATTAACATAGTCTTACAAATAGTACAAAATCATTGTAAAAACCAAAATGAATTCATATATAAAAAATATGGTAAACTGCAATGTACAAAAAATATCTCATGACTTAAAGAAAACTAGAGTTGAGACACTCTTACTTGTGTGGTCTCATGTATGTTCCTTCTTCAAATAGTAATAAATATCTAATGATTTTTATTGATAATTATACCATGATCTAAGGGTTTATTTACTAAAACAAAAACCTCTACATATAAAACATTTAAATATTTTTATGTCGAGATTGAAAATGAAGCACAATTTCACATTGACACTCTTCATAGAGAAAATGGAAAATAATATATCTCTAACGATTTTAAAAACTATTTTTATTAATGACGGATATGTCTAATATATTAGATGTATAATTTTAATATACATCTAATGATTTTAAAACTATTATTCCGTACAATCCTCAGTATAATGGTGTAGTAGAAAGAATGAAGAAGACAATCTTGAATATGGTACACTCCATGCTATTTTTCAAGAATGTGAAATTGATGTTTTGGGGTGCTATAGTTTTTTGTGCACTCTATCAAAGAAAAGAAAACCCATATCATGATCTTAGAAACAAGGCTTCATACGAAATGCGATATGGGCTTCATTCCTTCAGTGAAGCATTTCAAGGTCTTTGGTTTCACTTGTAATGCTTTAATTCCAAAGGAACAAAGAAACAAGCTTAGCGAAGGGAGTCGAGGGTGCATCTTCTTGGGGTACTCAAACACCACTAAGGCATATCAATTTGGAACCAAATCAATTGGTTGTGAGTGGGCCTACAAGAATAAGTACGAATCAGATGGGTCACTTGACAAGCATAAGGCAAGCCTTGTGGATAAAGGTTTTGCACAAAAAGAAGGCATTGATTATGAGGAGACTTTCTCCCCTATATACAAATGGGCTACAATCCACACTATATTGTCTTTGGCTACATAGAATGGGTGGAAAGTTCATCAAATGGATGTGAAGACCGCTTTCTTGAATTGAGACTTGAAAGAGCTCGTATATTCATATCTCAGCTAGAAGGTTTTGTTGTGAACAGACAAGAATTAAAGGTACACAAACTCATCAAGTCATTGTATGACGTGAAACAAGCATCTTGCACATGGTATGAATAGTTAATTGAGCGTCTTTTGAAACTAAATTTCAAACACATGAATCTTGATGATGCACTATCATTTGTAAATAAAATTGGAAGATCCATTGAATATCTTGTAGTCTATGTAGATGATCTATTGATGACCACGGGGGGTTCACTCAGTGAACTTGTTACATAGCACGATCGTTCGCATGATATTAAATAATATCCCTAATTTCACTAAATATTGGAAAAAGCCTCCTAAAATTGTATTGTTGAACCCCCTTCTGAATATGCCTTTCCAATTATGAAAACCCCTAATTTCACCAGATATTGTAGGTATCCATTTTTATCAACCCATTTCTAATACCCCCTTTATATCATATTATCAAGTTGTAACAAATAAGAACCCTAGCACATCTTAGTATAAGAAAACAAGATGCTAAATAAAATAATATTATAATGCTAATAATGATCCCACAAGGATTGGAGGGATGATTGATCAATTTTTAGCATTAGATAGTGGAATACCCAATGAAATAGTAACAGGGAAGGAAAAAAGTTTAAAAGGAAACCTAGTCAAGCGATCAACATAACAAAGAATTTAAAACATTCATATTCCACTAATTAGTGCAATGCTTAGATAAGATGAGAATTGCAAATGTTTCACACCACCGCTTGCCAATCTACAAAATTTATATCATGTAAATACAAGTATAGCCATAGAGAGATCATGTTTTCTATAAGCTTAATAAATTAAACTCTATAAAAATGCAAAATTGAAACCCTTTCATAGATGGACTCCCCTACCTTCCTATCAAAACAAACATCTTGGTTCCAGTGAGCCAAGAGAGATTGATCTCACTATTCTTGGTTATCGTGGAGCAAGGTTTGATTGAATATCAATACCCACCTCAACCCCAACTTAATAAATGAAGAGTTAGATATTTTACTTGAATGCCTACAAAAAATACAATACAAATGTTCAACTCTGGAACTCCTGATTAGCTACATATCTTAACTTAAAGATGAAAAGAAATATAACATAAATTCAAAATAAGCCTAAATAAGATATTAAATGATGATTTCTCAAGGAGTGTAATCCAAAGAGACTTCCATCGATATTATCATTGGTACATTATTATCATATTTATGCAAAACTTAGGATCATAAGCAATATCAAATAAAAATGGAGGGTTCATAAGTTTTAGGTAGGTATGAATTGAGCCCATGATTTGGAGGCATGAATCCATCCCACGATTTGGAGGTTATTCCTCATCCCACCCAAATAAAATAACCCCCAATATTTATATTACTATGTCAAATTTAAAAAAACCCTTGACCCCTTAATACAAAGCAATATATTTTTGAGGTTTTTAAGAGTATTCAAACCACCAATATGAATGGACGTGATATGATATTGCATTGCTAGTGAATCCCCCGTGTTGATGACATTAACAATAAAAGCTACATTGCATACATAAAGAAAGAATTGAAGAAATGATCTGAGAAGTGTTATCCACTAAATTGCACTTAGTTGGATTTTTAGTGACTTTTCAAAGTGTAATCAACTGACTTGTTCCTCATCAATGTTCAGAAGTCCATGCAGGCCATTTTTTGCCCTTTTTTCAATTTTCGCATGTTCATAACCCCTAGTGGGATAATTAACATAGCATGATGACTTATTGTAAATGGCTTGGATTTACTAAGACTTAGTCATCAATACATTAATCCATAGTGTTATTTCCTTGTTAATTATTTGTTTCTTTTTAGAGACTTATAAATTTTTAGGTTTTCACTCAAACCTCCAAAGACGGACTAATTGTCTTTGTGGTGGCCTTAGAAGGTTATTAAATCCTAGTGTATAATGTATATTACCATGATATCTAGTCACCTAGAGTCTTATGGATATGTGTTAAGTCCACCCTAGGATTTTTTAATTTATGTCTTATAATTTAAAAATCTCGTAAAATGGGTACTAGGGGGTTAAATTTGCCATGGGGGTTTCTCATTTTATAAATAAGAGCATCCAATTTACCTATGTACCCACTTTACCCATATACCCACTTTTAGAAAAAATTAGTGATTATTTATCGCTAAATATGATTTTCTCTCGAAAATGGAAAAACGAAAAAATAAAAGCCAAAAATGACAAATAAATGGGAAAATCAGGATCACATAAATTAGGAAAGTTCATCTGGGACATGCTTCTAGTGGTGGCAAGTCAATTGGAATTTAATACAGAGTTAGCTCACGCTCCAATTCTGTTGGTGGATGTCCATGTGAAGATGGCACATTTGGTATGAAGAGGGCACATCATCAAAGAGAGGGGCACATTATTGGTTGATATGTGTCATCATTTGAAAGGAGGGCGCATATTTTAGGTCTAAGGTCGAATAAATCACCTCCGATCCCCCTCATATGACTCACCATCACTCAAGATCACTCAAGCGAGCTCCTCTTGAACTCAACTCATTCCTCGCACTCGTTAATTGTACCCTCCTTGAAGAATGTGCCCTCCCTTCTCCATTGTGGTTATTTAAGAAGGAATTCGCTCTTGTATTTCTCATTGTCACAACACTGGAAGGATGAATCTTTTCTCTTGTAATTTTTTAGTATTTGTTGGAATAAAAGGATTTGGTGGAAAACCTATGGTGCATGGCTCAATGTGTGTGGATTGGAACATTGCTTTGTTTATGAGGTAATGTGTTTTGCTACTTATTTTCTTTATGCATTTTTGGTTAGTTGTGGGCCTACAAAGGGAGCTATCTATTAGTAGGGTAAGAAATTATTCTAGTTTGATTTATTTTCTTACTTCCTTCTCGTTGTATATCTCTTAGAGATGCATTTAATTTTGGATTAATTGCATGCTTTCCAAGTTTCTATTGCCGACAAGACCTTTATTTAACCATCTCTTTCTGCAAGGATATTTGAGTAGTTGCAGGTTCCTACCTTAGAGAATGGATTGAGCAAGTAAGCATCCTCCTTATCTTCAAACAATTACGAAGAAGAATAGTCCCTTTTCTCTCCACCAACAGACTCCATAACCCAAAAGTTCGCAAGCTTTTAGTTTCTTTCTCTCCTTGTCTCCTTCTCTCCTTCATTTAAAATTGAATTATTCTTTGGTTAATATCTTGCATGCTTATATAATTGGTCTCTTTTTTAGAATATCTAAAGCTAGTTTGTTTAAGTATGCTTTCTATTAACTAGCTATAGTTATTCAAGCCTTATCTTCAGTAGATCTAGTTCCTGTTTAAGTACTTAGTTCATAAAATTTTATATCTTTCAAGTAATTATGTAAGATCTTATACTTTTAATGATTTAAGTATCATTTTGGTTCTTTTCAGGTGGCAGGTTTAACTTTTTTGATGAATAGGTAAGATGACATGCTATTGAAAATTCAAGTCTTTAGGCCATATGGGACCCCATGAGCACCCTCCTTTCCTTGAAGTCAAATTTATAAAACTTGTAATCCTTTGGTTCTTGATTTATTAATGATCAAATGAATCCACCCATAAAATGTAAAAGTAATAAAACCACTTGGGCTACTCAATTCCCACATCCGAGCCACCTTGAGGGATTTGTGTCATTTTCATGGTGTGAACTTTTTTCCTTTTTTCCTTTGTTTTGCTTTGGATTTACTAACGTTAGCTTATTTTTATTTTCATAGTTAGATTAAGTTATTTTCCTTTTTAGCTTTTCATTTCGCAAATAAAGATTAATGAACCTCGAATTTGTTCCCCAGTATGCTCTGGTGACCATCGCAGGCTTTCCTGGTCTATGGTAACCATCATAAAGGGTATACTAGCAGCTAGTTTAATAGGAAAACCCACGGAATTTTTATTTTCAATAGTAAGTGGTTCACACTATCTAGCAAGGATAAAAGTGCAAGTGGGACAAACAAGAATAAACCCATCTTAATCCACTCATGTCATACTAAATTAAAATTGACCAGAAAGCACCACACAACATTTTCCTTCAGCAACAGTTATTTAACTTATTTTGACACTAATATACCATTACAACTAATTCTTATTAAATCAATTATGTGTAGTTATTAATTATTTTGCATGCTTCTATATTTAATTCATTTGTCGTTATTTCTTTCTTGTTCAGTGTTTCAAACTCCTAGATCTTTCTTTTCTGCTTTAGCGTAATCAACCTTAGTTTTATTTTATTAGGGATTTATGCATTTCCATATGTCATATATTATCTAATTTATTATCTGATATCACTCTAGAAAAATGCAAGTTTGGATATGTCCAATAAATTACTTTATGGATATCACATAATTGGTCTATCTTTACCTCTTTGAAATTTACATGTATTTTTTAAAATCATGGTGGCATTTATATTTTATGATTTCTAATATAGTTTTATCATCGGCAATATCCATTACCTCTAGATCTATCATGTGTCGATAGGGATTAAATCCCTCAAGGTACTAACTTTTTCTTAAGTTTTTGCACTCTATCGATGAAGAAATCTAATGAATAAACAATTGGAGCGGTAGGTTAAGTATGATGAAGTCCAAGCTATTGATTACCAATTTGATGCACTCCATTAGACAACAGTTGAAAAAAAACGATGTCAATGGATTGTTGACTTACAATAGACTCCACTTACATTGTCCTTCAACAACTTGACTCATTTGTAGATATCGATTGGAAATACCTTGCACAGACCTAGTCCATAAAGCTAATTACTAAGAAGGCCAAGTTATTCATTATTGGTTCATCCATCATTATGGGAAAATGGACCACGAAACTAGAGAAGTCCACTTCCTTCCATAACCAAGCACTACAGATCATCCTGGGGTGGGTCTGGTCATTTGAAAGATATAAATGGTAGAAGGGTTGACTCAAGCATGATTTAATAGATGTGATAATATTTTGTTGTGCCATTCATTTTTGGATAATATTTTCATAAGAATGAATGGAAATATGTGCATAATGAAATAACATAGCTCGATCAATGTCAAATATGTGCCAAAGGAAAAAGAATTTGACACAAGTTAGCTACAAATGGTAATGCATTCATTGTACCTTGCCAACCTTGATAGTGGATGGCATAGTCATCTATATCTCATTTTGTAATTGTTTCTTAACAACTTTTTTTTTTGTGTAAATATCTTTAAAACTAGAATAGCAAGATTAATTGTTAAATTAATCAAAGAGTTGATAAATATGCACTTGTTGATTTTTATTTATATAAATTAAATGTGTAAAATTTATTTATTTTTCCCAACCCCTTAAATTTAGTATATACATGTCATTTCAAAGTTATTGCAATACATTTTTCTTTAATATACATGTTAACATGTTAATGTCCACTATTCAATTAATTACTTATTAAAAGTAACGTATTAATCTTCTTATTACGAAATTTCCTCTTGGTTTGTTATATCTTACTAATTTCTATACCATCGACTTATTTTAAATAACTTTAGTTGCATCTCTAGGATTTCACTTATAGTCTTGTTGGCACTATCATTTTGTTTTAAAAAAAAATCTCTTATCTTTTGAATGTCATCAATGGGCCATCAATGAATTTTAAAAGATCTCTTGTTACATTTTTTAAATTACATGGATGGTGCTTTCAATTTGGATCTCAAAATCCAAACCCTCTCTTTTTCATAATTATCTAAATAATATTTCAAATTAAAAGATGTAAGAGATGTAGCTAATCACGAGTTCCAAAGTTGAACAATTGTATTGTATTTTTTGTAGTCATTGTAGTAAAATATCTAACTCTTTTTTTTTTTTAAGTTGGGGTTTAGGTGGGCATTGGGATTCAATCAAACCTGGTTCCACAACAACGAAAAAAAGTGAAATCAATCTTTCTTGCCTCACTGGAACCAAGAAAAGTTAAATCAATATCTGTCGACTAATTATTTTTTCAACCTTTTGTATTCTTCTTTAACATTTTCACATTGTCAATTAGGAATAGTTGCTAGATTGAGTTATATTTGGCACATTCGTAATTGTAATTAAGGCATCCATTTTAATATTGTATTGGAACTGACATGAACATAGGTGAAAATAAAAATCATTATTTACATACCCTATGTGTTATCGTTACCATGAAATGGTATCATATATGTAAGACCCAGAACTGGGTCTCCTTTAACTTTAATATACAGTCAGAAAATTCACTTATTGTCAAAATTTCTGTTCTGTTCTGCTTGTGCTCTATTGTCTAAGTTTCTGTTCTGTTCTGCTTGCGTTTTGTTCCTTAAAGTGTTTACATTTACAAAATTAAACAATTAAAATTCTGTTTTAAATTGCATGTTTTCATTTCTAACTTTTGCTCATTTACATGCCTGTAAACGATATAAAATCTGCAATTTCATTCTTTTCAGATTTGAAAATTAATAAATCTGTTTTATCTACTTCTAACAATTTATTGTTGACTGTGCAGGTAGCAAAGATAATCACAGCATAAAAACCTTTGAAATTAATTAAACAAAATTTGCCAAGGTAGAAACAATAACATACCTGCTGAAAAATACCTGTAGATAGCTGCAGATCCTTTTTTTTTGTTGCTGTCCTCGTTGCTGCTTCTCCTTGCTTTTCCCTGCAGTCACAATCCTTCCCCCTTCCCCACAGTTCTGAAACTCAACCAACCCAAAATAGTTTTGCCACCCTGCCAACTGGCGAGGTCTCGCCGACCACCCAGCTCCAAAGGTACCCCTTTGGACCCCCGAGCCCAAACCGAGTACAAGCCAACCCGTTATATCCCTTTAGAAAACCTCCAGCAAAAAAACCCCTTTCAGCTCCTTTCAGCTCTGCTCTAAAATTTCTCTATCTGCTCTCCCAAAACTTCCTCCCCAAAATAACTGAGGTAAAAGAGGATCCCCTCTTCTTCCTTTCTTCTCCATCTTATCCCATGTTTGCTCTGCCGACTCAATGCTCCCCATTACTACCCTTATCCTCTCCATTCAATTCTAGCTAAGATGGCAGTCCCCCTTTTCTCCCTCGAGACATGTCCACATTTATTGATACCATCAATACATTAATTAATTAATTTATAAATGAATTATAAATATTATCCCTTTCTTTTATGCAAACATCGTATATAAAAGTCAACTAAATTATTAATGTGGTTCCACCGCCATTGTCTTTTCAAGTGGTCATAATTACAATTTAATTAATATTTTAATTTATTAACTAAAATACAATATAATTATAAACTTGGATATAAAATAGCATAAGGTAATGTCTTCCTTAATTAATTCATAATTAATTTAGAAGTACTTTATAATTAATTCATAATTAATTTAGAACTAATGCATAATTAATTCAAAATTAATTCGTAATTAATTCATAATTAATTCACAATTAATTTAGAACTAATTCATAAGTAATTTAAAATTAATTCGTGATTAATTCATAATTAATTCACAATTAGTTTATAAATAATTCATAATTAAATTATAATTAATTCATAATTGATTAACTTATAATTGATTTATCGTTTTCATGAACAATTCCCAAGTGTGTACCCGACACTTGTTTACCAATTTCATATTACATCTATTCGCAAATTATCCTATGTTCCAACTAGCTTCTGCATGGTCATCATAAAATTTAATAGATATAAATTAATTATTATCCATACAGTTTAATTAATTATCTAGCCGTGCAATTAATATTAACTTATCAATTTAATACTACTTTAATTAACATTACAATAATCATTTAACGTGTTAACCCTTAGTCATTACTAATCAAACTCATTAACATTTAATTAAGCGTTACTAACCAATTTCATTATTTACTATTAATTTAACCGTAACTTGTTTATTAATCATTAATGTACAGTAATTAATTATTAAGCGACACTAATTAACATTATTACTCAGCAATATTTCACGCAATTCATAAATATGTAGGCGAGTTATGTAAGCGTAGCTACTGCTTACATACCTCGCGTAAGTACACTAACAGTAATAACTCACACACGTCAATCATAATCATGAAACTTACTGTTTACTGACACATGTTTTAGCATAGTTTGCAAGGTACAATTCTTTAACTAACTGAAATCTTATTAGTTACGACAATTCATACCTTTCTAAGTTACGACACATACTCAAGCAAGGGTTTTACACACCTACAGTTAGATCTTGTTTTCACCCCTACTTCACGCTACACCTATTTACCTACATCATCACTAACTTCCACATCCTATCCTGTCCTCTGCTGGACTACCTTGGAATGTCAAGTCATGACCGGTTCCAGCTAGAACCCGTAAGCGGAAGTGTCGACTACATCGACCAGCTTCCCCAGCAGGCAACCACCAGTCATCATCACACACCTTGGGGAGCGCGCCGTAGCACAGCCCTCCCATGACTCTGGGTTTCGGGGATAAACGGTGGGTAAAGCCTCCACCCCCCCTAATGGAACAAGGGATTATGTCTACTCGACATAACAACAGCGTTGCACTTGTACTCGGTCTGTCATCGTATAACCGATCTGGGCGGTTGAGTTTCCTGAAACCCTACCCCACCCATGTCATAACATACATCATAATAAACAACATAATAACCATACAAAAGTAAATAATGCATCACTCGCATACCATTTTATCTTTCGAAGTCCATGTTCCCGAGGCCCTCCCACCTCGTAGGATCCAGCTATCACTTAGCCGTTTCAACCTGTAAGTCAGTACTCGACATACAATATAGAATATCGTGCATAAATCCTCGATATGTACACACATATATTTCATCATATCATAACGACAATAAACTCATTCATTCGCCATGCACCTGGCATAACATTCATTATCTCAACATATAACTGTAACGGTATCCACGTACCCATCATTTAGTAAATTTCCATATATTTGACATAATTAACACATGATACATATCTAAACATGACTAATGATCATTATACTATCGTCACGCACACACATATATATATATCGGCAAAATAATAGAACCATATGTCCACAGTGTCGTCAACCGACGAGGTCTCACAGTCAAATAAATACAACATATAATAGTAGTTCAGGTAGTAATGTCAAAACGGGGTGTTACAATATAAGTTTCACCATCTCTGTATCTTTATAACTATTGCATGCTTGAAACATAGCAATGGATATTTTTCCCTCAGACTCCTATAAAGATAAATAAACTAGATATAACCCAAGAAAAAGTAACTAAATGTTGTTAATTCCCTTGATTGCAAGAATAAATGTAGAGTAAGTGGAGGTAATTCATTGCATCATGTGAATGATCCAAATCCAGGCTATATATGTGATCATATGGTGTTATTGGAAAGCAAGAAGAATTTTGCTATGCTCATTTCGGTTCAAACATCAATGTTTTTCTTTAGGAAGGTAGGGAAGTCCATCCACAAAATGGTTTCAATTTTACATTTTTATGGTGTTTAATTTATTAATATTATAGAAAACATGAGCTCTCTATGGCTATACTTGTAAATTTACATGATATAAAATTGGTAGATTGGTGGGCTGTGATGTGAAACATCTACAATTCTCATATTTTCTAAGCATTGCATTGACTATTAGACTATCAATCGTTTACATTCTTTGTTACATTGATCTCTTGATTGGGTTTCCTTTTATCCATTTTTCCTTCTCCATTACAATTTTATTTGGTCTTCCACTATCCAAGACTAAAAAATGATCAGGCACCCCTCCAATCTCAATGGGATCATTATTAGCATTATACTATTATTTTATTCAACATCCTATTTGCTTATACTAAGATGCATTAAGGATCCTATTTGTTGCAACATGATACTGTTAGCTCTCCAAGAAACTACTTAGTGGTTATGGCTAAGTATGCTTGGTAACTTGAGAAATCATATTTTGTGTTTTCTGAAAAGATGGATCAATGGGATAACTGAGAAGACTAAGCAGTAAGACAACATGACATGCCTCTAAATAAGCCAGTGCTTCGAGAAATTAAATATCAGCCACAGTAAATAATCAAGGTATGAAGAATATTTCCTAGACAACCAAGTACATTAACATGCAGGGTTTATGCAACCAAGTACATACATAACGCAGGGTCACACTAAGCAATAAGAAGTTCCTCCATTCAAATCATGAGCATAAGCTAAGCTAATTCAAACAGGGTGCAGAATAATGGAAAATGTAGACAGACTGATATCTAATGACCAAAGAAAACTGTGATTCATATAGCAAGAAAGTGTCAAGTACATAGCCCCAAATGTATCCAAACTTGAACCCCCTCAACAGTCTCCTTCTTAGGCTTTTTTAAAGCCTTTACAAACAGTTTTCAGATCCTAAAAGCATGGATCTGTTTAATTAACTAAAACACTAACTGACAGTAAATGCAAAAAGATAGGGACTGATCCCTAAAATCAAGGAAATGATGATAAGTTGGTCTCCTTTCTTGTGCTCGATGGTTGGTGAAGTGCAGTTAGCCTCCCAAGGCTCGGTGGCTTTGATAAGGTACGTGTAGATTCGACCTAGCTGATGTGGCACTTGATCTCTTGAACTGTTTCTTCAAAACAATGTTAAAACTAGCCAAAACACCCACTTGACTTTAATCTTGTTCAAAACCCTTTAAGATATTGATAAAACAATTTATAATTCATTCATTTTGATCAGCCTTCTGCCATTTCAGCGAACAAATCCGAGATCTGGGCGAAATCTTAAGCGATCTGTGAAAACAGGCTTTCGGCAGCTAAGCCTTCTGCCAGTTTCACACGTTAGCTGCCGAAAGTCAGCCTTTTCGGCAGCTAATGAGCTCTTGGAGGCTCCCCTAAGCTGCCGAAACCTGTAGGATTCCTGAAAAAACTGCCTTTGGAAAAAATCGATTTTCTCAACCGTCCGATGTCCATTTTGCATGTTCGAATAGTCGATTTTGATCTACAGATCATAAGCTATCCATTGGTGCTTCCAGATCTGAATTTGGAGTTCGGGAAGGCCATCAAAATCACCTCGCAAGATCACGCGATTTCAGCGAAGAATTCCTCTGTAACAGAAGCTTTGAGAAACCTCATACTGAAATCTCGTGATTTAGGATTGAATGCTGACTCTTCCTGATTGAAACGGATAACTGCACTGATGAAAACAGAATTTGAAGGCCAAGACTCACAAAAATAAATTTTTTTACCCATTCTATCAACCAAAATGACGGTGGTCAATTTGGGAGATAACATCTGGCTCCTACTCGGGGATGGAATCCTCCCAGTGAGGTTCCGAAGAATCCCAGAACCAAGTAGTTCCAGTAGCCTTTAGCATTGGGCATGGAGTCATCAAGTCTTTAACACTGATCCCTCTGCAACATGTAGCTTCCATGCAGCCTGCTCTGCTTATTCAACAATAACTGAAAATGATCTACGTGCTCATAAAAGAGCTTATTTTCCTATTTACTCCTACACTAACTAATAGGAGCAGCATGATCAAGTAACACTGGATTTCCAATGCAGCCATGTCAGATACTTTTTTAATGCCATCATGCTAGATCCTGACCCGAAAAACAATGGAAACCATATCATGCAGAAAAGATGTTCGAACAGAGGATAAAGACAATCTCCCTTTAATAAAAATATCCTCAGATTTATGCTGCTCATGAAATCTAAATAGTCAGCAATAGGGTCATCAAAATCACAGAGCAATACCTCATTAAACTGCTGATCCAACTGTAAATTAAAAAGATGCTGAAAACTGCCTTTAATAAGCTCATTGTTGAATGCAGGCTGCTCGAGATCGGTTGGAGAAACATACAAAATAGATTGCTGATCTGAACCATTTTGCTGCCCTTCCTGCAACTGTCTGCTGAAATCTGTCTTATTCTGCAAGTCTAGAAGATGTGGGTTGTCCTCAACATATGCTGCTACAACATCAACACATCCGGGATCTTGATTCACGTGCTCTAGCTAAAGATTAGACAGCCCCTGCAAATCTAGAAATTGTAGGCTGTCTTCTTCAATCTCGGTAGATCTGAAGATGTCACTTGTAAATTTGTCAATCTATTCAACATCTTCAAGGTTTTCAGAGATAAAAACTTGATCTTCATGACAACTAACAACAGTAGATGCGTTTGATATGATGTCAAAAGCATCACTAAGATTGTCATAGTGTGAAACATTTATCTCCTGATCATGATGAATAGTATCCTGTACAGCAACATATTCTCCCTGAAGTTCTACTTTCGAAAGATTAAACTCATGACAACACTCAGGAAAAAGAAGATCAGCTGAATAAATTTTCTCGTAATATGAATTGAAAGCCACATGGAAATCCTTCAGAGAATGGACACTAACAGCAGGAAGGGATTGACACCATTCACGAGCCTTTCCTTCTAAAGAAAATTTGAACAGCTTGATCAAGACATCTTCGTGAACAAAGCCATTTTCAAGCATGCATTGATGAAAATTGAATAAGTGCTCACCGGGATGATCATACTTACTTCCTCTCAATCTAGGAAGATAATCATCCCATTCATTTATAGTTGGCACTGGATGCGGAAAACCAGCTATATCTGAAAAATCACAGAAAGCATACCTCTTAGCTAAGATCTTTTCCATTTCATACCAGTGGAATCACCAACAGAATTCTGAACAATGGAGTCGCCACTGAATTCGTCCTTCATGGAGTCGCCAGATAGATTATTATAACCAATAAATGTCTACCCTTTGTCTATCATCAAAGAGTAGATCTATGTCGTCTCCCAGGAAGATCAACTTCTCACCTCGCTCACCGGCAACGGCGCCAATTTGTTAGCTCTCCAAGAAACTACTTAGTGGTTATGGCTAAGTATGCTTGGTAACTTGAGAAATCATATTTTGTGTTTTCTGAAAAGGTGGATCAATGGGATAACTGAGAAGACTAAGCAGTAAGACAACATGACATGCCTCTAAATAAGCCAGTGCTTCGAGAAATTAAATATCAGCCACAGTAAATAATCAAGGTATGAAGAATATTGCCTAGACAACCAAGTACATTAACATGCAAGGTTTATGCAACCAAGTACATACATAACGCAGGGTCACACTAAGCAATAAGAAGTTCCTCCATTCAAATCATGAGCATAAGCTAAGCTAATTCAAACAGGGTGCAGAATAATGGAAAATGTAGACAGACTGATATCTAATGACCAAATAAAACTGTGATTCATATAGCAAGAAAGTGTCAAGTACATAGCCCCAAATGTATCCAAACTTGAACCCCCTCAACAGTCTCCTTCTTAGGCTTTTTTAAAGCCTTTACAAACAGTTTTCAGATCCTAAAAGCATGGATCTGTTTGATTAACTAAAACACTAACTGACAGTAAATGCAAAAAGATAGGGACTGATCCCTAAAATCAAGGAAATGATGATAAGTTGGTCTCCTTTCTTGTGCTCGATGGTTGGTGAAGTGCAGTTAGCCTCCCAAGGCTCGGTGGCTTTGATAAGGTACGTGTAGATTCGACCTAGCTGATGTGGCACTTGATCTCTTGAACTGTTTCTTCAAAACAATGTTAAAACTAGCCAAAACACCCACTTGACTTTAATCTTGTTCAAAACCCTTTAAGATATTGATAAAACAATTTATAATTCATTCATTTTGATCAGCCTTCTGCCATTTCAGCGAACAAATCCAAGATCTGGGCGAAATCTTAAGCGATCTATGAAAATAGGCTTTCGGCAGCTAAGCCTTCTGCCAGTTTCACACGTTAGCTGCCGAAAGTCAGCCTTTTCGGCAGCTAATGAGCTCTTGGAGGCTCCCCTAAGCTGCCGAAACCTACAGGATTCCTGAAAAAACTGCCTTTGGAAAAAATCGATTTTCTCAACCGTCCGATGTCCATTTTGCATGTTCGAATAGTCGATTTTGATCTACAGATCATAAGCTATCCATTGGTGCTTCCAGATCTGAATTTGGAGTTCGGAAAGGCCGTCAAAATTGCCTCGCAAGATCACGCGATTTCAGCGAAGAATTCCTCTGTAACAGAAGCTTTGAGAAACCTCATACTGAAATCTCGTGATTTAGGATTGAATGCTGACTCTTCCCGATTGAAACGGATAACTGCTCTGATGAAAATAGAATTTGAAGGCCAAGACTCACAAAAATAATTTTTTTTACCCATTCTATCAACCAAAATGACGGTGGTCAATTTGGGAGATAACAGATACTATGATATAAAGGGGGTATTAAAAATGAGTTGATAAAAATGGATATTTACAATATCTCGTGAAACTAGGGGTTTTAATAATTGGAAAGGTATAATGGGAGGGGGTTCAACAATACAATTTTAGGAGGCATTTTTCAATATTTAGTGAAAATAGGGATATTCTTTAATATCCCGTGAACGATCGTGCTATGTAACAAGTTTACTGAGTGACCCCCCATGGATCCAATATGAAAGCTGAAATTTTAGCTCTTTGGTTAATATGAAACATGGCAGCTTGTTTTGGAATTGGTCATCTACTCTACCTCGGAGACTCATGGGTTACCATCAAATGGGATCAGGGATTTTATAACTTAAATGTCATCTCTCTTTCACAATGCTGTAACAAATTAAGGATCCTCTTCAAGCATTTTCATAGGATTGAGTTCAGCCATATTTTCAGGGAACAAAACTATGCTACGGATTTACTCTCCAAGATGGCTCTATCGGGCAAAACTGGACACCTCTTCTCGGAAAAATACTATGATACACTTCTCCTGAACTCTGGTTCACATGCGATTTTTGAAGACTCTCATTAAACATTTGTTTGTGGATGTTCTATTTTGATGACATTTTCAAATACTTTAGAAGTTTTTTAAAGTTATATAGTTTCTTATGATAGTGAAAGAATATAGTCTTTGTAAGTTTTGAACTGAAATGTCTTTTGGTATTGATATGTACTTTTTGATTCACTATGAACAACAAAAGTACGATTTTTTCATATGAAAAAAAAATATACGTGATAGTAAATTTAAAAGTTGTTATATATATACATGACGATGAATTTAAAAAGCATAGTTAGCCGGCACTAGTGTGGCTCATTGGCGATTCGCTTGATATGAAGTCACGTGTTGTAAATAGAGGTCACGAGTTCAAATCACACTAGGGCTTACCTGTGTCTCATGCTTGCGAGCAGTTGTGGGGCACCTAGGGGTGTAGTGGTAGCGGGATTGGATCATTGGACCCTGTATCACGCGAATACCATCCCACTAGTCTCTAGTTGTCGATTCCCCTAGTTACAAAAAAAAAATTAAAAGACATAACATACTTTTTCTAACCTCGTTGAATGTGTGAGTTTATCAATATTATATACCATTAAAATCATTTATTATGATGAAAATATGAAAATATTTTTTAAAAATTCTTACCATTAAACTAAGCACTCACATCACATTAAACAAATGTGACATTAATACACACCCATCTTGAAAGCCATCAAATCTATCTAGATACAAATCATTTACTTCTTATCCACACGATCAAATCTATCTAGATACAAATCATTTACTTCTTATCCAAATGTTTGATGGATGAAAGTATACCATAAACTATTCTTATTTGCGCATGAGATGTTTTGTTTTGTCTTCTGCCAGTATTGGAAGCTGTGTTTTATGATACTAAAAAGCAATGGATACGAACATTTCTCTACCATTTCTGCTAACTGGTAGGCCGGTCAAATCTTCGAAAATATTGTCATGACCATCATTAAGTAATAGAACTCGTTGAACTTTAAAAATGCAGAGAGCTTATAATCATAAACTTGGGTTTTCGTGTCAGATTTATCCCATATTGTAACAGGGACAGCGGTTACTATACGCATGAATCCATTATTTTTAAAATACCTTTTGGGGTTAGTAGGATCCGGCCATATTTTGTACATATAAACAAATTGAATAGTTGACTAATTAGGGTTTATTTTTATCAAAAGTTATCATCAGAGTATATCTGATGTTGTGATTCCAGAGAAGATTGGATTTCCTTTCTCTGATGTTCTTTATTTTGAATGATTTTATTTTTACTAAATAATATTTGTAATATTTTTTTAACAATGGCTACAATATTCTATTGTAATTGAATTGAATAAGTAGTTTAAGTAGTTTCTATCGGGTAGGTTTATTAATTACAATGTATTTGTATAAGCTTATTTGTAAGTTATAAGCTTTCTTATATCAAAGTATTGTAATTGAATAAGTAGTTTCTATATGGTAGGTTTATGAATTATAATGTATTTGTATAAGCTTATTTGTAAGTTATAAGCTTTCTTATATCAAAGTTTTTAAATTAATGTTATGATATTTTTCACTTCATTATTAAATTATTAAAGAAAATATTTAAATTATTAAATAAAATTTATAATAATTAAAAATTTAAATTATATATAGAAATTGTTAGCATGGTATACAACTTTATTATGATGGTTATTTAAATTTATAATAATTATAAGTGTAAATTTTCAAAGTTTTATAAAAAAAATTAAATATTTTATTTGAATTTATAATAATAATTTATTTATCTAAAAAATTAATTACATCTATAAAAAAAAAAAAATTCTTAACATTACATTAAAAATTGAAGAGAGAAATATATGTTAGTAGTTGTTAACACCCAAAAAGTGCTCACTATCTCATTTCCCTATTCACATGACCCATTTGTCCACTTTTTCACCATCTGAGCCTCTGAAACCAACAAAAGGTCACCAAAAGACCTGAGTACACCCCTTTTTCCATTAAAAAAGATTATTTTTCCTAAAAAAACATTAAAAACCCTCAAAAAGGGTCCAAATTCCCAAAAATATTAAAAAGGGAATAAAAATATTAATTTTATTCAAAAAAGGAAAAATGAGGGAAAAGTACCTAAACCATGTTGGTCAATACCATTTGGTTTCCACAAAACCACAAATGATATTCCCCACCACCAAAACCTATAAAAAGGTGGTAGGGGCTCCTCATTTCACATCCATCCATTATCTCATCCTCATGCTGCAGAAATCTTCCTTGAGCATTTTGGCCATTGTAAGCAACCTTGGAGAAGGAGACCTCTTGGAGCTTGGAGCTACTCATCTTGGGAGTTGCTCAACATCAACCTTCACCATTGAAGGTATTATCGCAAGCACTTGCTTGCCCCCCATTTTTCAATACAAATTCATTCTTTAATATTTTATTGTTCTTGTTTTTTAAATGTTTACATTATTTGCTTATATTCTTGCATAGATCCATGATTAGTTTTGTTTAGATTAGTTTCTTGTTTAATTCTATTGAAACTGCTGCTACTAGTTAGCAGGTGCCCATAGCACTAAGCTTGGTTGCAAAACCGGGCCAACAGTAGTCTTTAACATAAATTTATTTTTATCCATTCTGACCAAAAACATCAACAAGAACTAATCCTATTTTTCCATTTCTCTCACAAATCACCCCAAAAAAACAAGTTCACACAAAATTTATAAATTCTAACACATAAGTTCCATAGTCTTCCAAGTGCTAAACATCTATCCAAATATTAAAATAGATTAGTATTCTAAACATAACTACAAAAATGGGGCACCAATGCAACAAAGGAATAATTGCCTTAGTTATAAGGATCTTAGTCTTATATTCTTCATACTATAGAGATCCTTTAGGAAAATCTAAAGCCTTTTTTGGAAGGCTATCTTACAAAATTCAGCTCTTAGTAAATATGTATAAAATAAATATATGAAAAGAACTAAGATAGAGAAAGAGTCATGTTGCATCACTATTCCAAGGAAATCACATGTAAGTCTGCAGTTATTTTAAGCCAGTCTGGAATACCTTTCGAATCACCAAGTACATGTAAAGCCATAATATCAATTATATTAGAAAACAATACAATTCCCATAAGGCTGTCAGTTCTACTTGTGTATTTGTTCCCGATCCACATCCCATCCAAAGATTAGTAATGTGTATGATTGATCTTTAACTACATTCCTCTAGAACAACCTTTTTTAGTTTCGATTAAAACATCCTATAGAAATATCCCCAGACAAAACAGGTTCTACTAGTAATCTAGTCTTGATAGCCTTTTTTTTTCTTTAAAGTTTTATCTCCCTAGTATTCTATTTCTAATCACTAAAGCATTTTGAATCTTACTTTCAAAGATAACAGAGTTTCTAGCTCTCCAAAGTCCCCAACAAATATGAACAAGAAATTCTTTATCTAAGATCCAAATCCTAGGCTCTATCAAGCGCCGAGAGGGATCAAATCTCCTGAGGTGCAAACCTCTTCTCAGGTATTACACTCAAGGGGCTTTTACAAGATCTCCCTCATATTATTACTTTTTACTTTTTATTATTACTGTAACATCCCTAAAATTTGACCCTAATTGTTATTACTCTTGTAAATATAATTATGAATTATGTAAACGACCCTGGTGAGGAGCTCAAGGCCAAGGCCCCACCAGTGGACCTCGAGCTAGTTTTATGTTTATAAGTCTTAGTCTAAGCTTATAAGGTTAAAGGATGGTATTACGACTAAGCAAAAAGTAACAAAACACTTTAAAGAAAGGAGAGAAGTCAATGGCTAGAAGCCATATGAGTTAAGTTATAGGGCCTTCATAAAACTAAATGTTGCTTTAGTAGAGGGAGCTAAACTACCTACGAACATACTAAGAAACTTCTATTACATATTTGTGTGCATGATAGTGGAGGAAACTAAGGTTTCGTATCTTAAACGAATACTTAGTAAGCCTTAAGAAAATTCAAATTGTTTAACTTTACATGTTTATGTTATAGGATATATTATAGAAATGCTTTTAGACAAACTTCCACAGATTAAGGAACCATGTCGGCCTCAAGCCAGGCCATATCTTCAAATATTATGAGCATTGATATTAAAAAAACAAAATCAGTTGAGAAGGCCATCTCCCACGATTTCTTTTAGAAACCGACCTTAACTTTTATTCTTCGTGTTGGCGCTTTGGAAAGGAGATTAAAGGTTTTAAGTTTCCATTTGTTGAAACAAAAACACGATCGGCGAGTGGGGGAAATGATAGCATACCGTGGCATGATAGTGGTGGCGATTTATTTCACAGCTGGGTGTGGAGAGTAAGGGGGAGACTCGTTTTCGAATGTGTTTTCTGATTTCAAATGAAAGGCGATCCCTGTGCATTGGAGGAAAGAAATTTCCTGTGTGTTTCTTTTTAGTTATGCTTGCACGGGGGAAGCTTTACCACTGTGGAGTCGTTGTTTTGTTTGAGGTATCACGGTGAGCAGTTTGGGAAAGGAAGATAGTCAGAGAACGACCCTCGCAACCAGAGGAGATACAATTCGGCGTTAAGAGTTGTAAGATACCCTTGGTTGGTAAGTACTCTCTGCATAATATCTATATTTTATGATTGATAAAGTTATTAGACAGTCTCACATCGAATTGTGATCTCTGCAGCCTTATTTTCTTCCACAAAACGTATTGTGTGGTCTTGTGTGCATCATTACCTTTTTTTTTTATGTGAAGAAACCGTTGCATTCATTTAAGGATGGCTGCTTATTGTGACAATATTGAAATCTATGGACAAAGAATTGTGATCTCTGTGCCTCCTTCCTCTTATATACTCTAAATAGTATAAGCAATTCTTTGTGATAGGTGTGTTACCAATAATCTTGGAAGCCAGACAAACAATCTCTACAATTGCTGAATCGTGAGTTCAAGCTTATTAATTTAAGTACGGATTACCTGTTTTGCTTTACAGTGGTCCATGTGTATTTATGCTGAGTAGGATCGTAATATCTTGAGAGATCTCCACCTTTTAGAGTCACAGTTTTCTAAGTCCCTTTTATCCAGATACAGGGTCAAGGGAAGATGGCGTAGATCGTGATTGCCCACAATTTCTGCATGTGGACGGGTTACTGTGTGTTTTTATTATTTTAGTTGTTCAGGAATCTCTGCGAATGCAGGTTTGGAGAGCTTTTGCTCAACCTGGCGTAAAGGATTTGCATTGTCAAATAGTTTAAACACTGTTGTTCATTTATTTCGATGTGTTCAAGTGTCGCAAGCTTTGGTTGAAGGATGGCTCTGCGAGAGCCTGATCCTTTGTTTAAGCTTTGAATGATAGAGTGATACTGCAATCCGATCGTGATGGCACCCGTGGATGTTAGCTAACGATTTCTCCTGTAAACCTTTACGGGAAGACATGACTGAGATGTTACCGTCGGCTTGACAATCCCTGTGTAGTATTGTTTGATAGGGGAGCCAAGCGATCCCTCTCAATGGAGAGGATTGTCTCTGATTAACTGGACTGTATTGTTTTTCATTTCTAAGAATGGTATTCCTTCTATAGTTCTGTAGAAAACGATCTCTGCACGACCTTTATTTTATTACTGGGATATGATAGCTCTATCAATAGAGCTCGATCCTAGGAAATTGCGTTGTTAAAAGTACTGTGATCTCTGTACATTATGATATATACTATGTATTGGAGATGCGATCTCAGTCTAGTTAGATCGCCATTATGCTTTATATGTATCCTTAGCCCGATTGTTACCAAAGGTCACTCACATCTGTGAGGGTGCGATCCCTTGACTGCCAATATATTTTTTATACTAATGAATGCATAAGCTCCGTAATGGTTTGAATCCATTGGCTGGAATAGTTTAGATGTTAGTCTTTGTCGCATCTATGCCAGAGGGTAATCATACGTTAATTAAATTTGAATGCATGTAGCTCTACGAGTGATGCTTTGACAGCAACCCGTTTGATGGTATACTTTAAAGCATTTACTTAAGCAAAAGCCTCATCATAGATGTTTAGTTTTCGTTGGACAAGTATAAGTAAGTCCCTATTTTTCCATTTATAACTTATTGGAAAGATTATAGCCACAATCTATGCATGAGTGGAACAGAGTTACAATTTTAGAACTTCGAGCCAGGGCTAACCCTCACGACCTCAATAGAATAAGAGATTGAAAGTTTTACATTCTGGGGATTACCCCCAAGAGCAGATCCGATCTTGGATCTATAGTTTTCGCCCTTACCCTCCATTGCAGCACTTGACTTGATAGCGATATTTTACTTACCTACCTCAACCTGTATTGAATCTCTGTATGATTTGGGTTCACGCCAGTAAGCTATAACCCTATGATTGGGAAGATGTTGATATATTATTTTATTTTTGTTTGAAACCCATGTGTTGCATCATGAATTGAATGCATTATCTCTATTCTGAGAGGGCCAATCCAAGTTGTGGATCCATGTACGAATTAGTTCCGATTTTTTTATCATTGAAGACATAAAACCCTGTGTGACGCGTTTTCCTAGAAGGAAAGAAATCTTTACGATAGAGATACGGACTTGTGATATAAGTTGGTTTCATGTCTTAGCATTAAAGTTTGAGTTCATGGCGCCATAGATTAGTTACTGTCAAACGAAGGATAATTTTAGTTTTAGTCAAACTGCCGTTGCAATCTGCGATCTATAATTTAATTATGGATTGGTGCTAACAAATGGAGTTTGTCCTATGTATTATGTGTTATATTTTTATGGCCAACACATTTTCCATCTAGCTTCGATGTGTTGACTCCATCTTAGACTTGTTATAAGGATGGAAAATGTTATCCTTTATTTATTAATTAAAAGTTTAAACACTACGCTTGATCAAAGCACCAAAAGTGAAAGAGGTACCATGATATGGATTTACAACCCTTTATAGTTTCTTTTGTGTTATATATAATGTGATGAACACTTTTAAGTTAACAATTCTTTGATGTACCTTGTAAAGTGAAGGTAGGGTCCTATAAAGAGTCATTTATTTATATAGGCTCTTAAGATATAAATATTCATGTACTATGATATGATGGAAGATTTATAAAGATTTCTTTATATGTGTAGGCCCTCAAAATATATATATATAATCATTTTTATTATATTTAATAATTCTTTAAAGACTAATAGCTCTCGAACTTAGGAAGTTTAGTAAGGAAAAAGTTATGGGGCAAATTATTGTCATAGTTAAATATAAGTTATCCAAGTACTCCTATGTCAAACAAAAGGTGCATAGATTATCTAGGTATTAGCTGATGTATATTTTTGTGTGAGAAAGAGATCTTCTAGCTTTTTATCTTGGACGGCTATTTGCTACCTTGAAGATAAGTAGGATTCATTTTAAGGTATTATATATGTACAGTTGATACATGAAAAAGCTCTATGTGATAGAGGCTGGACAGAAGGAGAAGAATATTGTTGTAGCAACCAGTTTGCTCATTGTAATCCTATCACTTTTTGTTTTATAATAAAAGATGCACACACTTTTGTGGACTAGCCCGTGTACGGGTGAACCACGTTACTTTTGGTCCCCTATGTTTTCTTATGGTGTTCCTCAATGTGTATTATGTATGAGTACTTGTTTCTTTCCTTAAAATGTTTATGATTACTTTGAGGTATACGATTCATATAGAAGGTTGGTTGTTGATATAATGCTTCTCTTATGCTTATGAATGTGTTGTTACCATTTAGATTGTTTATTGAAAGAAGTATATGTTTCTCAAAGTATGTATATTAAGACATAACGAAGTTTGTGTTTCCCGCAAGATTTAAGAAATGGTTGACATCTTAAGTTAAGCATTGATTTAGTTATAAGTAAAACATGTATCTATTCATGCAAAAATGACGGGAGATAGTACTTAACATACATGAATTTCATTGAGGGATCTTTTCCTTGTTTATTATAATGACATTTATAAACTGTAATAAACATTGCAAAGTTTTTAATTATTTGTAAGCAATAATTTAAGAAAATAAACCCATACTTTATATTTCCGCATATATTTTAGTGGCATTTTAGGCACTTAGAAAAGTTTTAAATTTTACGAAATTTTGGGTTCGTGGCATATGGTATCAGAGCATTAGGTTACAATACATGGGCCTAATGAGCTCAACATGCAATAAATAAGTATGAAGGTTGTTAAGTTTACTAATCGATTATTTTGTTTCATTTTGGATGCATGGAACTGGAATGGACGAGAGGCAATGTCATTCAAAAGTTCAAACTTCAAAGTTTCCCAAAGGAGTAAAGATGAGTATTTCAGTTATTAAAGCAAAGTAGTTGATGTTAAAATCTAATTTGATATGTGAGTATTGTGTATCTTCAATTTGATAAGATTTGGTTGACCCTTGTTAAATGAGATTTGGCTGACCCTTGTTAATAAGAATTGTTTTGATGTTGGATGTTAATGATAATACTTTGACCTTAACTAAAAGTGCAATATATATATTCTTATATATGTGAGGTTACATTTATGTATATTTGAAGTTACTTTATATCAATATGAAGTTATTTTTATACATCCATATGAAGTGGTAGGATATCCCAAACTATAGGCTAGATTATAAATATCGAGATATTGTAAATAAAGGCATTTCATTACAGTAGAATGCATAATATGGTCATCATTTAGGATAGTTTATACTCCTATAGATCATAATGTCTTTCAATAAAATGTGTCATGTTTAGAACTAAGCATGTTAAACAGAATATGAGGAATTAGAAAGTGAAGTTTAGAGATTACTTGAATACACTATTGATAAGTATTGTCATTTTGTTAAAGGTTCAAATGTTATTACTTAACAACATCTGTATTTCATTTCAGAATTCCCTATTGTTATTAGAATTATAACTATAAGCTTAAAGGTGTATCACTGTATGGAATTGCACGCAGTCCTCCTAGGAGCTTAAAATTATTTTATTTAAAAGTATTATGCTTCTAAGTATTTCTTCTAGGGTTGTTATAAAGATTGATGTGCATCAAATTAAAAAGGTCTTGTTAAATAGTAGGAGTTTGATTACAAGAAAAGAATCATTAGATGGTAAATCTTCAATTTGAACTGAATCTATATGCAACTAACCGTTTTAATTATGAAACTAACATGTTTGTTTGTTAGCAGACTTGACCTCAAATTCACATTAAGGATCTTGAAGAGTTTGCATCAAGATGAATTGAAGAGGATGCACAAGTTAATCCAATAAGCATGCGTGTAAATATATGGAACTAATGAGTTCAGTTGTTGAGCTTTTGAAGCAAAGAAAAAAATTTCTTATACTAACACTTCATGAGGAGATTTTGGATCACAACCAATGTCATAATCCAAGAGGAACATAGATTATACAACCACTTACATAGATAAGTTGAGCTAAATCGCTCAAGAGTAAGTAATAATTTACTTTACATTTTTATTTTGATTACAGGGCTTTATGGATCATGATTGGTGGTAAGACTTATGATTGATGATGTGTAATCATCAAAATGCATAGAATGAGATATATTCATTAATATTTGTTGGTATTATGTCGCATGTGGAATGCAAGAAATACTAAATGATTGTTACTAAGTAAAATTCTCGGACTCAAATGAGAAGGTTTGAGGGGTAAATAATATTTCCTGAACTCAAGTAGAGGATGCAACTTGCACTCACTTACTAGCTGTTGCAGGATGCAACTTCCCTAAATTGTGGTCATGTTCCCCATGGAAGTGGAACAGAGCAGGTGGGTAGCTCGTTGAATGTTATACTGACCCAAAAGTCCTAGGAAAACTTTATATCCATCGAATTGAGCAGAGGAAGGGCTCACAATTTTTCCTTGTGTTGTTAGAACCGAGCACACAAGAGGTTCTCTGAGGAGACTTAACTTTTTCCTTGTGGTGTTAGAACTGAGCCCACAAGAAGATTCAATGAAGGGAAGTTATGTAATGAGTTGCAGAGTAAGACTGTCATATTTTTGCTGTATGCAGAGGTTTTCCGGCTGAGTTACAGAAGACTCATGTTTTGTATGGCAAGTCTTCACGATTGCAGAAAATACATAAGAGTTTTGTATGCAAGTCTCCATGATTGCGGAAGTACAAAGAGGTTTGGTGATTACAAAGTTCAGTTGAAAGAATTGTTTTATGATATGAGTTAATGATAATGATTGTCTTGTAGCTAGACTATCACATGTATTTATGTGTGAATGTTATGAATGCTAAAGTAAGCAAATATTTCATCAAGGATGAGGATGAATGATAAACATTTGCTATTTTGAAATTTTGTATACTTATGTTATACTGAAAAATACTGAAAAGTCTTGTACAAGTTGTACAATGTGCAGGTTACAATTGAAGAGAACTTGTTGAAATCGCAAAGATGTAAAGACGACCAAACCTTCAGAGAAAAAGTAAGCGAAAGATGATGAATGGACACAAAAGACAAACTATTGAACACCGAGGACGGTGTTATCTTTAAGGGGTGAAGTGTGTAACATCCCTAAAATTCGACCCTAATTGTTATTACTCTTGTAAATATAATTATGAATTATGTAAACGACCCTGGTGAGGAGCTCAAGGCCAAGGCCCCACCAGTAGACCTTGATCTAGTTTTATGTTTATAAGTCTTAGTTTAAGCTTAGAAGGTTAAAGGATGGTATTACGACTAAGCAAAAAGTAACAAAACACTTTAAAGAAAGGAGAGAAGTCAATGGCTAGAAGCCATATGAGTTAAGTTATAGGGCCTTCATAAAACTAAATGTTGCTTTAGTAGAGGGAGCTAAACTACCTACGAACATACTAAGAAACTTCTATTACATATTTGTGTGCATGATAGTGGAGGAAACTAAGGTTTCGTATCTTAAATGAATACTTAGTAAGCCTTAAGAAAATTCAAATTGTTTAACTTTACATGTTTATGTTATAGGATATATTATAGAAATGCTTTTAGACAAACTTCCACAGATTAAGGAACCATGTCAGCCTCAAGCTAGGCCATATCTTCAAATATTATGAGCATTGATATTAAAAAAACAAAATCAATTGAGAAGGCCGTCTCCCACGATTTCTTTTAGAAACCGACCTCAACTTTTATTCTTCATGCTGGCGCTTTGGAAAGGAGATTAAAGGTTTTAAGTTGCCATTTGTTGAAACAAAAACACGATCGGCGAGTGGGGGAAATGATAGCATACCATGGCATGATAGTGGTGGCGATTTATTTCACAGCTGGGTGTGGAGAGTAAGGGGGAGACTCGTTTTCGAATGTGTTTTCTGATTTGAAATGAAAGGCGATCCCTGTGAATTGGAGGAAAGAAATTTCCTGTGTGTTTCTTTTTAGTTATGCTTGCACGAGGGAAGCTTTACCACTATGGAGTCATAGTTTTGTTTGAGGTATCACAGTGAGCAGTCTGGGAAAGGAATAGAGTTAGAGAACGACCCTCGCAACCAGAGGAGATACAATTCGGCGTTAAGAGTTGTAACATACCCTTGGTTGGTAAGTACTCTCTGCATAATATCTATATTTTATGATTGATAAAGTTATTAGACAGTCTCACATCGAATTGTGATCTCTGCAGCCTTATTTTCTTCGACAAAACATATTGTGCGGTCTTGTGTGCATCACTACCTTTTTTTTTATGTGAAGAAACCGCTACATTCATTTAAGGATGGCTGCTTATTGTGACAATATTGAAATCTATGGACAAAGAATTGTGATCTCTACGCTTCCTTCCTCTTATATACTCTAAATAGGATAAGCAATTCTTTGCGATAGGTGTGTTACCAGTAATCTTGGAAGCCAGACAAACAATCTCTACAATTGCTGAATCGCGAGTTCAAGCTTATTAATTTAAGTACGAATTACCTATTTTGCTTTACAGTGGTCCATGTGTATTTATGCTGAGTAGGATCATAGTATCCTGAGAGATCTCCACCTTTTAGAGTCACAGTTTTCTAAGTCCCTCTTATCCAGATACAAGGTCAAGGGAAGATGGCGTAGATCGTGATTGCCCACAATCTCTGCATGTGGACGGGTTACTGTGTGTTTTTATTATTTTAGTTGTTCAGGAATCTCTGTGAATGCAGGTTTGGAGAGCTTTTGCTCAACCTGGCGTAAGGGATTTTCCTTGTCAAATAGTTTAAACACTGTTGTTTGTTTATTTTGATGTGTTCAAGTGTCGCAAGCTTTGGTTGAAGGATGGCTCTGCGAGAGCCTGATCCTTTGTTTTAGCTTTGAATGATAGAGTGATACTGCAATCCGATCGTGATGGCCCCCGTGGATGTCAGCTAACGATTTCTCCCGTAAACCTTTACGGGAAGACATGATTGAGATGTTACAGTCGGCTTGACAATCCCTGTGTAGTATTGTTTGATTAGGGAGTCGAGCGATCCCTCTCAATGGAGAGGATTGTCTCTGATTAACTGGATTGTATTGTTTTTCATTTCTAAGAATGGTATTCCTTCTAGAGTTCTGTAGAAAACGATCTCTGCACGACCTTTATTTTATTACTAGGATATGACAGTCTATCAATAGAGCTCGATCCTAGGAAATTGCGTTGTTAAAAGTACTGTGATCTCTGTACATTATGATATATACTATGTATTGGAGATGCGATCTCATTCTAGTTAGATCGTCATTATGCTTTATATGTATCCTTAGCCCGATTGTTACCAAAGGTCACTCACATCTATGAGGGTGCGATCCCTTAACTGCCAATATATTTTTTATACTAATGAATGCATAAGCTCCGTAATGGTTTGAATCCATTGGCTGGAATAGTTTAGATGTTAGTCTTTGTCGTATCTCTGCCAGAGGGCAATCCTACGTTAATTAACTTTGAACGCATGTAGCTCTACGAGTGATGCTTTGACAGCAACCCGTTTGCTGGTATACTTTAAAGCATTTACTTAAGCAAAAGCCTCATCATAGATGTTTAGTTTTCGTTGGAGAAGTATAAGTAAGTCTCTATTTTTCCATTTATAACTTATTGGAAAGATTATAGCCATAATCTATGCATGAGTGGGACAGAGTTACTATTTTAGAACTCCGAGCCAGGGCTAACCCTCGCGACCTCAATAGAATAAGAGATTGAAGGTTTTACATTCTAGGGATTACCCCTAAGAGCAGATCCGATCTTGGATCTGTAGTTTTCACCCTTACCCTCCATTGCAGCACTCGACTTGATAGCGATATTTTACTCACCTACCTCTACCTTTATTGAATCTCTGTATGATTTCGGTTCATGCCAGTAAGCTATAACCCTGTGATTGGGAAGATGTTGATATATTATTTTATTTTTGTTTGAAACCCCTGTGTTGCATCGTGAACTGAATGCATTATCTCTATTTTGAGAGGGCCAATCCAAGTTGTGGATCCGTGTACGAATTAGTTCCGATTTTTTTTATCATTGAAGACATAAAACCCTGTGTGACGCATTTTCCCAGAAGGAAAGAAATCTTTACGATAGAGATACGGACTTGTGATATAAGTTGGTTTCATGTCTTAGCATTAAAGTTTGAGTTAATGTCGCCATAGATTAGTTACTGTCAAACGAAGGATGATTTTAGTTTTAGTTAAACTGTCGTTGCAATCTGCAATCTATAATTTAATTATGGATCGGTGCTAACAATGGAGTTTGTCCTATGTATTATGTGTTATATTTTTATGGTCAACACATTTTCCATCTAGCTTCGATGTGTTGACTCCATCTTAGACTTGTTATAAGGATGGAAAATGTTATCCTTTATTTATTAATTAAAAGTTTAAACACTACGCTTGATCAAAGCACCAAAAGTGAAAGAGGTACCATGATATGGATTTACAACCCTTTATAGTTTCTTTTGTGTTATATATAATGTGATGAACACTTTTAAGATAACAATTCTTTGATGTACCTTCTAAAGTGAAGGTAGGGTCCTATAAAGAGTCATTTATTTATATAGGCTCTTAAGATATAAATATTCATGTACTATGATATGATGGAAGATTTATAAAGATTTCTTTATATGTGTAGGCCCTCAAAATATATATATATAATCATTTTTATTATATTTAATAATTCTTTAAAGACTAATAGCTCTCGAACTTAGGAAGTTTAGTAAGGAAAAAGTTATGGGGCAAATTACTGTCATAGTTAAATATAAGTTATCCAAGTACTCCTATGTCAAACAAAAGGTGCATAGATTATCTAGGTATTAGATGATGTATATTTTTGTGTGAGAAAAAGATCATCTTCTAGCCTTTTATCTTGGACGGCTATTTGCTACCTTGAAGATAAGTAGGATTCATTTTAAGGTATTATATATGTACAGTTGATACATGAAAAAGCTCTATGTGATAGAGACTTGACAGAAGGAGAAGAATCTTGTTGTAGCAACCAGTTTGCTCGTTGTAATCCTATCACTTTTTGTTTTATATAAAAGATGCACACACTTTTGTGGACTAGCCCATGTACGGGTGAACCACGTTACTTTTGGTCCCCTATGTTTTCTTATGGTGTTCCTCAATGTGTATTATGTATGAGTACTTGTTTCTGTCCTTAAAATGTTTATGATTACTTTGAGGTATACGATTCATATAGAAGGTTGGTGTTGACACCCAAAAAGTGCCCACTAGCTCATTTCCCTATTCATATAACCCATTTGTCCACTTTTCCACCATCTAAGCCTCTGAAACCAACAAAAGGTCACCAAAAGACCTTAGTACACCCCTTTTTCCCACTGAAAAAGATTATTTTTCCTAAAAAGCATAAAAAACCCTCAAAAATTGTCCAAATTCTCAAAAATATTAAAAAGGGAATAAAAATATTAATTTTATTCAAAAAAAGAAAAAGGAGGGAAAAGTACCTAAACCATGTTGGTCAATACCATTTGGTTTCCACAAAACCACAAATGGTATTCCCCCACCACCAAAACCTATAAAAAGGTGGTAGGGGCTCCTCATTTCAGATCCATCCATTATCTCATCCTCATGCTACCGAAATCTCCCTTGAGTATTTTGGCCATTACAAGCAACCTTGGAGAAGGAGACCCCTTGGAACTTGGAGCTACTTATCTTGGGAGTTGCTCTACATCAACCTTCACCATTGGAGGTATTACTATTGCAAGCATTAGCTTGCCCCATTTTCAATACAAATTTTTTCTTTCATATTTTATTGTTCTTGTTTTTAAAATATTTCCATTGTTTGCTTATATTCTTGCATAGATCCATGATTAGTTTTGTTTAGATTAGTTTCTTGTTTAATTCTATTGAAATTGCTGCTACTAGTTAGCAGGTGCCCATAGCACTAAGCTTGGTTGCAAAACCAAGCCAAGAGTTGGTTGTTGATATAATGCTTCTCTTATGCTTATGAATGTGTTGTTACCATTTAGATTGTTTATTGAAAGAACTATATGTTTCTTAAAGGATGTATATTAAGACATAATGAAGTTTGTGTTTCCCGCAAGATTTAAGAAATGGTTGACATCTTAAGTTAAGCCGAAATCCCACGCGGTCCATTGCGACTGTGTGACAAAAACCCGAGCGGTCCATCGCGGCTGTTCTGTCAAAACCCGCAATGCTAATTTTTTTTTTTTTTTTTTTCATTCGGTCAATTCGTTTAAAAAATTAATTTCTTACTGTATTTTCTGCCCACATAGCCCATTTTTACAGTATTAAATTCTGCATATTTTACAGCCATAGAAAAAAATTTTACTATTTGAATGCACATCTAGAAAGTCTTTTTAAAAAAATTTCAAGAAAGTGAAAGAAGGACTTATTTTGCAGTTTATCTAAGTTAAAAAAATTTCCTCTTTACTTCTTTAAAATCTTGCCCTCAGCAATTTCCTTGAAAAAGAAATCCATTTATTTCTTTTAGTAGTCTATTATTTGCTTTCATGATTCAAAAGATCCTTTATTTTTTGAGTTGATTTTGCAAAGCATTTAATTTCCATTTATTGAAAAAAGTCATAAGTATTTGCTTTTTTATTTTTAAAAGATCCTTTGTTTTTTGAAAATTTTCAAATTCAGTTTACAATACCACACGTGCACCCACTCAAACACATAATTAAACTGAGCCTCAAAAAGAACCCTAATTTCAACCAACTTTTAACCCCACTTGGGGAACACTAAAATAACTTTGTAGCTGGGTAGTATTGGGGGGATAGGTGTTCCAATAACACCCCTCAGTTATTACATCTGAGACATAGAAGTTGTCCATTTAGGGAGCTAAAATCTCTTAGTATTTATTGGCGCGGTCACAACCGGTTTGTGGGAAGGCCTCTCCCCTAGGAGGGTTGAAGTCGCGAGGATGGTTCCGGAAGCATGAGTGGAATACCGAAATCCATTCAGTAACCGAAGGGCTACCATTCGCAGTTCTCGGGATATCCCTGTATGGGGGTATTGCGGTAAAGGACCAAACGGTAGATTTACCTTTTCTCGACGTGTCATGAACGGAGTATCCTAGTTGCCATTCTTTAGGATTGACTACCCGGTGTCCCTCCTGGTAGGGGGATATCTAGCCGTTGTCTCAACACTCATATTGTCTGACTTGGATTTCATCACCTTGCAGAGAATATCGTTTGTTGATTCACAATACTTTTAGTTAGGTGTTTGCATGATTCAACCCACCTTTGGTCTAGTTACACCTATTTTTCTAGGAGCTGTTTGCATGTTGGTACTCTGACCATTTTTTGCATCCCTCCACTTATTATAGCATAGCTTCTATAATAAGTGCCTTTTTGAGGTTGATTTTTTGGCCCGAGAGCCTTCTTTTTCACTCCCCTTCTTGCACCCTTGGTTGCATTAGGGTTTTGAGTTTTTTATACATTACCATTTTACACATACAGATTTTTTACACAAAAACTTATTTCTCACCATTGAGAATTTTAGACGCTCTCATCATCTACAGGGAGAACTCCCAGAGTTCAGTCTACTTAGCTCGCCACGTCACAGACGCCGAGCCTTATCCCTCGACTCGACACATCGTCGGTCGAACAGACAGTCATCCGATTCTGACACGCCTCACTTCACCTCCGATTCTGAGGCAAAATCCAAAAACCCCACAGAGTTATTCCCAACCAGCCTTATGGTTGGAACACCATTTGACCCACTTTTTACCAGCAACATAGGAGATACGTCCACAGACCCTTCTGCTGCGGTGCCATCCATGGCAACCACCACCCCCTTAGGTATGCCTAATATGGCAGACACCCCACATTTAGGAATGCCCAACACAGGGCCACCCCCTGTTATAGGAATTCCCAACACAGGGCCACCACCTGTTATGGGTGTGCCCAACATAGGGGTCATACCCTCTCTGGTTTCCACAAACCCTATCCCAGGAATCCCTACTGCTATTCCTAACCCAAGTGTAACCCATGTTGCACTTGGAGGCGCCGGCCCATACCAGACCACACCTATTGGAGGGCACATACCTTCCATACCTAACATACCTTTAGGCGCTACTGGACCCCTACATCATACCACCATGACTAGGCATGTCCCAGTCCCAGTCACTACATCTACTAGCTTACCATACATGGCAAGTCTGAACCTACCAGACTTAGCCAGACTCACCAATGATCCTATCAGACACGATCCTGCGTGGCCTCACATGCCCACCAAACTCCCCTTTGACATCCCTAAGTTTGAGGGCAAGGCAGGTGAGGACCCCCAGAACCACATCATGTCCTTCCATTTATGGTGTTCCTCCAACTCCATAGTGGACGACTCGGTCTGCCTCTGGCTTTTACAGCGCACTTTCACTGGCTCTATAGCTAAGTGGTATATCGAGCAGCCCCATGGGACGCATGCCACCTTTACCTCCCTTGCCTCGACCTTCCTGCAGTTTTTTCAGTTACATGTCCGCTATGATGCGGGAGTCGAGATCTTACTGTCTTGCAGACAGAACACGACCACCCACATCACTGACCACAGTCATGAGTGGCGTCGACGCCGAAGCCTCTGCAAAATCAAGTTAGACGATCGTATCTTCTTAGATTGGTTTCTAAAATCCCTCATCCCTCTCATTACGAAGGATGTGGCATCCGAAAGACCCCAGTCTAAAGAAGAGGCCATCCTCAAAACCCAACATTTTGATCTCATTTACGCCCAGTCGGGTTATCTATACACAATCATACCGGACGCCCCACGATGCGACTCTTCACGCGGTGACGCGCCGGGGGCATCTCATGCCGCCGATGGCATTATTGGCCAAATCACACCACAAGCTAAACCTTTCAACATGGTGAGCACCATGCCTACCCCAGACCTCTCTAGGGCTACATCCAATTTCGGAGCGACAACTTCTTACGCTCCAACAAACCAGACACATCACATTCATGGACCCTCTTGTCCACAACATTGCTATGGGCAAGCGCCATCAGCATATGTACCTCCTACATATTATAACCAACCTGCTACACAGAACCCCATTCATTCCCGCCACAACCGATGCAGTACCCACAGCAAGCTGCACCAGCTAATCCAACACATCCAATAGCTCAGGGGGTACCAACAACCCCAACAAGCAACTGGACCACCGCCAGCTCCACCTACATATTACCCACCACAACCTGCTCCCGCACCTACGGTTCCCCAGAATCCCCCCAATGCTCAAGGGCATGTGTACCAACGCAACCAGGGTGGGCAACCAAACCGTGGAAGAGGACGTAACCGTGGCAACAACCAACACCAAAACCAAGGTCCACAACCTCCACATCCTCCACAAAATAATAACGCAGCACCTGCTCATCAGAACCCTGATCGACCACCCAAGCAAGCCAAAAATACTAATTTACGAACAAAACATCCTTGTTCTATTTGCGGGGTCTATGGCCACTATACCCATGCTTGCCCACATTTGGAGTGAGCTCGGCAACTATGGACAGATGACGCCCATCGTCAAGGGCAGGTGGCTCCTCAACTGCCACCCAACCCTCCACCACCACAACCTCAACCTTTGGTGCTACAAAACCCTTTTCCAACACAAGGAGTGGTGAACACTCAGCCCTTAGCTCCCCCACAGAGCAATGCGCCACCACAACAAATCACTTACGCCGCTCCTGATAAACCAATGTTCGATTCAGGCACTCACCACTTATTGATGATGTCCACTGCTGATATCAACATCCAAACCCGTCGGAACCAGTATGGCTCTACCTCCGAAGCCCCCCCCATCGATAAAGATACTAACGCTCATCCCACTGATCAGACGTTACGTATACCCCCACTTCCACTCGATGGCGCCGCTAAAGCACCTCGCTTCCCACTTCGCCGTATCAACAACAACCCCAATGTGCGAGCTACGTCTAATTACAACATCGTCGATGACTTAGCTCAGTCTCCCGCAGCCATGTCTGCGTTATAAGTCTTAAAAAACTGTCCTACGCAGCGCAAGACTTTACTTTCCGCCATTGTGGCGATTGACCCAAATGATTCGAAATTGATGACCTTTGATTTGGACCAGTCCGAACCACGTCTTCCTTCCACCATAGCAGTCCAAGTTTCTGTTTCCATTCGGAATCTTGTCATCCATCGATGTATCATAGATGAGGGTGCCTCTACATGCGTCATGTCCACATTCGTTTGGAAGAAGTTGGGATCACCTACTCTCCAGCAATCCACCACTGTATTGCGGGCCTACGACGGCTGGTCAGCTCAACCCCAAGGTCTACTACCCAATGTCCCCATCCAATTGAGTGGTAAAACTGTGCTCATCGATATAGAGGTCATTAATGCCCAACTCGATTATAACCTCTTTCTTGGCCGCAGCTACATGTACGCCATGAAAGCAGTTGCCTCATCCGTTTTTCGTACCATGATGTTTCCCCATGAGGGACGCGTGGTCGAAATCGACCAACTCACCTACTATGATCCCAATGCCCCTACAGCACCCGAAAATGTTCTCCCCATGGTTGAACAACCCGTTTCTAGTGCAACCACTTCCTTTGTTTCTTCTGTGGGACCCGGACTTTACTCAGATACGCCAATGACCTCAACCTTTCAATCTATTCCACCCCCGCCAGCCGCAACCGTCGTATCTGACCTATGTACTCTTTCCCACAATCTACAAACATCCAACAATCAACCGCATTTGTTTCCTAAACCACCATTGGTACCTAGTCACATTGGCGTTACACCTATTCACACTATCCCCTTCCTATTCCCTCCCTCGGGTGTGGTAAGTTCCCTGATTATGGCTACCCTTAGTCTCCCCGGTTTAACCTTGGGATTACCTGTGTGGTACATTCCCCCTCCTATTCCACCTCCGACACCAAACGTCATCCTCCAACTGGTACAACCTATTGTTACCACTACTCAACCTCCTCCTGGTGTCACAATCCCTTCGTCGTCAACGAAACCTCCTCCTGGTGTCACAATCTCTTCGTCGTCAATGAATCCTCCTCCTCCCGTCAAGCCCACTGGGGGCAGAGGTCCACAACCATACACGGCTATACCACCTCCTAAGGCAGTTAAACCCCCACCCGTGTTTCGAGCCCCTCCTAAATACTCGTTGTGCGAAGGGATAGGCCATCCCACTCATCAATGCCCACAGTTACCGGCACTCCAGGAACATATGAATATGTTGGACAATGACACTAGCATCCCAGTAGTTAGACTAGAGCCACCTCCTCAGCTGTAATGTCCCCACCTGCTGACCACTGCGAAGCAAGGAACATACTACCAATCGATGGGGCTCTTAATCAAAAATTTAGCCCACTCATTTCATTACAAGAAATAAGATATGAATGTGCAGATGTCGACAATCAATCATGCACAGCGGAAACAACATCCACGCAATCATTCGAATACATTCAAGATTTCAGGCATTAATAAAAGCATTTCATAAATAAATATATAGGCAGAAACACTTATCTTCGTTTCAATTGTCCCAAGCAACTAGCTATGTCGCTGCAACGTTCCACCCAACCGTAGGCTCTTCGACAGCTTATACTGAGTCCGTCCGAAGGCCACCCCCGAGCTGGGCATGATTCTCACAAGGACAAAGGGGGCATTCCAGCTCAACCACTACCCAATAACCATTTTTATCTCAGCCAAGCAAGAATAATGGATTACCCATCACCCATACCCAACATACTCTTCCTTCTCACAACAAAACGACTATTGACAGGGTTACACATTTACAACAGAGGTGTTCACAAAACAGGGTCCACATTGGTTCCCCCAGCTCGTGGTTCACCCAATGAACTGTGGAATTTCGTTTTCAACCTCGGGGAGCAAAACTGATTTCTCTCCACTGGTTAGGATCCCTTCCAATGGCCTAAACGACCCCCAGGAAGACCCAAAACGTTCTGCTCTCTTTCCCCACGGGTAACCAACACAAAAACGCCCCTTCCCAGCTAAAAGATGAAGGGAGACACAGAAAAACGAGGGAGGAAAACGCCCAGGCAGCTTGAGCTGCGTGAGAGAGCAAGGCCATGGTGAATAATCGCTTAGGCAGCCATTTCGTGGCTCTATTCTTGCCCAAAAAGACCAACACATTTTTCCATGAAGGGGGGCTTGCCCATACCCGATTTTGGACAGCCATACCTTCCCATTCCCAAGGCAATAACTTCCCCAACCAACTCTTGGGAGAAATCAATGGTTGGGTACAAAAGTCAACATGGGTAGTTGAGGGTTTGATGGGTTTCCTCATTGACACTTGGCTTGACTCTATTGGCTCAAGGGTTTGAATGTTTTCCCTCCCAATTCCTTGTGAAATCATGCCCCCATCTCTTTGTTGCATTGCATAGCTAGTTGTGGGTATTTTTTATTAAAATGCATATTACATGCTATTTGAATTTCCACTGTGCATTGCTAGCACGCAAACCATATGCATCACGAAATCGATGGCGGGGCCTTGGCCTTGAGCTCCTCACCATGATTTCCTAACAATATTACATCATTTATAGTGTTAATGCCATGGGGCCAAACTGGAGACATTACATCAGCCTCGCGACAAATCACTGTGCACCAACCATCATTGTGCCATATGCAGTGTTTACGCCCACTACTCTCACCATTTTCATGATCTCCCTGACTATAGAGCAGCATTGTACGAGTTAAACAACGTCGATTTGGAGATATCTCCTCCCCTCATCGAGGAGATCTACCCCCCGCAATCATCCTCGTCGGAAGAAGTCAATACAATCTATATGATTTCAACAAATTTCAAACCAGAACCCCTTGATTTATGGTCTGACTACTTCAATACTGATGAGCAAATTTTGGAGACACTCACTGCACCCGACTACCCTTGGGATGATATGCATCATCGCTCGTATTTCCTCCCGGAAACATCTACATCCACCGCATCCAACCAGCTATCGGTCGAATCGAAAGATTTCATACCCTCTAAGGTCGATTGGTTAAAGGACCCCATCCCAGCACTGGATGCCTTTGAAGAAGGGAACATCTCCAACATTTCCCCCATTATACAAATAGATATTTCCACAACACCTGGGAAACCTGAGCTCATCTCGCTGGGCGCATCTTGTACTCAAGCAGAAACTCAGGCATATAAAAAGCTTTTTCAAGAATTCCGTGATGTTTTCGCCTGGTCCTATACCAAAATGCCTGGTCTTGACCCCGCCATTATAGAGCACCACATTGATACATGGCCTGAGGTACCCCATGTTCGTCAGAAACAGCGACCCATTCATCCTTCCAAACTCCCCGCTGTTAAAGCTGAGGTCGAGAAACTTCGCAAAGCAGGATTCATTTATCCTATTCCGTACACCACCTGGGTTTCAAACCCGGTTGCCGTCAACAAAAAGCAAGGCACCCTTAGAGTATGCACTGACTTCCGTGATTTAAACCGCGCTTGTCCCAAAGACAATTTCCCCACGCCATTCATTGACCAACTCATTGATGAGTGTGCGGGACATGAAGTCCTATCTTTCATGGACGGGTTTTCTGGATACAACCAGATTCACATCCGTAAGGAGGATCAGTACAAGACTGCCTTCACCACCCCATGAGGCACCTTTGCCTATCGCATCATGCCGTTCAGCCTCAAAAATTCTTGTGCCACTTTCCAGCGAGCCATGACCTATTGCTTTCACGACTTGGTCCATATCCTGCGAGTCTGTCTTGATGACCTTACAGCTTGTTCCCAAAAACTATCAGACCACATTAAAGACCTCTGGCAAGTTTTCCTGCGTTGTCGCAAATATAAAATCCGCTTGAACCCACACAAGTGTGTGTTTTGCGTTTCGGCAGGCCCGTTGTTGGGTTTCATTATTTCCCAAGACGGAATTACTGTTGATCCCCTGAAAGTCAAAGCCATCTTAGAACTTCCCCCTCCTCGCACGCTTCGGCAGCTCCAAAGTCTACAAGGGCGGTCCAATTTCCTTAGGCGCTTCGTTCCTGATTACGCCACCAAAGTCCATGGATTCTTATGCTTACTTCGTACCCACATACCCTTTGTTTGGGATGAGCAAGCAGACATGGCATTCGAAGCCCTCAAGAAATCTCTCACACAAGCCCCCTTGATATCCCCACCGGATTTCTCTCAAGATTTCACCCTTTATGTCTCGGCATCTGAATATGTTGTGTCCGGAGTCTTGGTCCAAGAAGATGCCTCTCACCAAGAGCATGTAATTTATTACGTCAGCCAAACCTTGTCTGGCCCACCCCTACGTTACCCATACGAGGAAAGATTAGCCCTAGCTGTAGTCTTTTCCGTACAAAAATTGCGACACTACATTCTACTCAGTCATACCACGGTTGTGGCCGACTCCAACCCTATGGTCTATCTCCTAACCCAGCGGCTCCTACAAGGTCGTGTTGCTAAATGGGTCATTATCCTCCAGCAATATGACCTTACTTTCAGAACTCCTAAAAGCACCAACGCCCTCGCACTTGCTCACCTCATCACCGAACTCCCATCCTCTTCGTCCTCACCCGCTATCCAAATGGATCTGATTGACGAACAAATCTTCATCATTTCGTCTGACGACCCATGGTACGGAGACATTTTGATTTACCTCCGCACACAAAAATTTCGACCACACATCGATCGTGACAGATGCCGTCGGATATGACACCATGCCCCCCGATACCTCTTGTTAGGGGATGTACTTTATCGACGCGGCGTTGATACCATCCTACGCCGATGCCTATCCCATAGTGAGGCAGAACAAGTCCTCAATGATTGTCATAGGGGTGCTTGCGGAGGCCATTTCTCCGCCATGGCCACCGCCCATAAGATCATTCGGGCAGGTTACTTTTGGCCATCATTGTTTACTGATTGCATCACCGCAGTCAAGCACTGCCAGAACTGCCAACTCTTTGCCCCCAAAGCAAGAACCCCCCCCGCCCCCCTTCATCCAGTCATCACTGTCGGACCATTCTGCAAATGGGTCATCGACTTCCTCGATTGCAACCCCACGTCAGCTGGCGGTCACAAACACATCGTTGTGGCCGTAGATTATTTCACCAAGTGGGCGAAAGCCATGCCAACTTACAATTGCAAGGCCGACACTACAACACGGTTTTTCTTCAACCATGTTATCACTCGTTTCGGAGTGCCTAAGCAACTAGTCTCTGACCACGGCTCTCACTTCGAAGATGCCGTCTGGAAAGAATTATCAACCATGTTGAAATTTGAACACCATTTCTCTTCCGCCTACTATCCCCAAGGAAACGGCCAAGTCGAAGCGATCAATAAGATTTTGAAGACCATCCTCCAACGTACTGTAGACAAACACAAATCCAATTGGCACCACATGCTTTTCCCGGCACTATGGGCCTACCGCACGTCAACCAAAACCGCCACCCGGTTTTACCCCTTTCCATTTAGTTCACGGTGTTGAATCCGTCCTCCCTATCGAGTGCCAGATCCCATCCTTACATATCGTCGTTGAACTCCTACCGGATACTTCCCCGATAGAACAACGTTTACTACTCCTAGAGCAGTCCGATGAAGATCGGCGCACAGCTATTTAAAACATGGAAGCAGCCAAACAACGATCAAAACTAAGTTACGACAAACACATCCACCCTAGAACCTTTTCTGAGGGAGACCTTGTCCTCGCTTACGATCAAGCCCATGAAAAAACCGGAAAGGAAAAGTTTGTATCTATGTGGCAAGGCCCCTACATCGTACACACTTGCCTCGGGCAGGGGGCATACATTCTGACCGACTCAGAAGGCAATCCCCTACGCAACCCACGCAACGGGTTGTACCTTAAACGATTTTACCCATAGAAAATCTGATGGACACCACCGTCCATTCTAGTATAGGCTTACTTTCTTTTTTCACAAAAAATTCAAAAAACTTAAATATTTGTTTTTCTCTGCATGACCACAGATGGATCCTCTTCCACTCTGCTATGTCGATTTCACTGATGGTGCAAGCCGTTGGTCTCCCAATCTCGCCTCCATAGCTTGGGTAATATACTCCCCTTCACATGAGTTAATTCACATTGACGGAGTATGTTTAGGTGCCGCCACCAATAACCAAGCTAAATACGATGTCGTGACTGGTCTCCTGGCTGTAGCTCTCCAAATGAGCATCCGTCACCTCAACGTTTTCTTAGACTCACAACTCCTGGTTTCCCAGCTCAACAATGATTACCAAGTACGCGATCCCTGTCTTTTCAGAAAATTCCTGCGCACTAAACAAATGGTTGGACAGTTTGAATCCATTTTGTTCACACATGTCCCAAGACACCTCAATAGTGTAGTAGACCATATGGCCAACAATGTCCTCGACTAGCACACCAATCACATCATGTCATAACGAAAATGTGCATCCACGTGTATAACATGTGCCTCCACGGGCATATCCATAAACAAAATGCATCCACGTGCATAACATGTGCCTCCACGGGCATATACAAATAACAAAATACTGCGTCCACGTGCATAACATATGCCTCCACGGGCATATACAAAAGACAAAATGTGCATCCACGTGCATACACGACAATATATCCAAATATATATACACACATATATATAACCATAATAGTCAACATGTCATAGGTGCCCTCAGCACCCGATATACAAAAAATACATCAGTTGTACAAAAATGCTTCCCCATATGCTCATCAGCATTTGGGGGCAGATACAATATCATCTACTCATCAGGATCCCTAGGCTCCTCCGGCTCCTCCTCCGGTGGCTCCGCCGGGTCATGGCGAGCCCGAACTCTTTGCTCTTCCGGCCCCGCTGGATCATCCCGTAGACATATCCTCCTCTCAACCGGCCCTGCCGGATCATCTCGTCCACCGTCCCTGTGCTCTGCCACAAACATCGCTGTCCTCAACAAGAGCGACCGCTACTCAGGCGGCGCACCAAAGCAACGCTCCACAATATCTTAGTCCAGGTCTCTCCAGCCATCCTCGGGGAGTCCAGCTAGAATCATGTCGAAGGTCTGTCTGACGCCCTCTATGGCATTGTCTCGAGGGCCAACCCCTCGCCCACGTGCCGCAAATCCTCTACCGCGTGGAGGTGGTACCGCTGCAGGTGGATGAGCGACCACCATCGCCCGCCCCTGACGAGCCACGTAGTCAGCCGGTGGTACAGGCCCAACATCTGCACAATGCAAGTAAGCCATCATATGCATATCTAACTATAATCATAGACAGATAAATCAAGCAACACATGATATAGTATAAATCAAAAAACACAAAACATACCGTCTAAACTCCAGGCCTATCCCGGGGCACGAGGCATCTCTGGGTCGCCTCGATAGTCCATGCCGGCATAGGGGTATTCCTCAATCAGCAGGGGCATCTGCTCCCACTGCTCATAAAAATCCTCCGTAAAGAAACCGCGGACACCACCGCCGCCACGAGGCATCATCTGCACCCACCGCATCATGCGAGGCTCACTCACTAGACCAGCACGAATGGGTACTCGTGGTCGCAAGGTCGGCAACCGCTCGAAGAAAAAATAGCATAGAAAGGAGGCATAACAGAACTCTCCTCCCTCTCGACTCGCCTTGTCCAGATCTCTCCGGACACCAGCCAGAAACATCTGCCCCAAGGCATAATAAGTCCCCTGAAGAACAGAGTCCACCAACATCGTTTGTCCCCCAAACAAACGATGTAGCGTAGCAGCACCCAATATCCGCAGAACACATGCCCCAACAGCCCGCATATCCCACTCACGTAGGGATCGCAGACTAATAGAGCTGTTCTGCAAAATGGCAACATCAACACAGAAGGTCTGTAACAAATCCTCCATATCTACACCCGGCGGGATCCTCGGCAGCAGATCTCCCACCTCCCCTAACCGAGGCAACCCAGTCAGAAAATAGACATCCATGAGGGTGATCTACAACCTCTCACCCTCAATAATAAATGCACCCTCCGCCGGCACCACCAACTCACCAACTTGTTCAGGAGCCGTCTCACTGAACGAATAGGTGGGATCTGAGCGAACTTCAACAGTCCGCTCACCGCTAGAGTCTGTCGAACCCTCGGATCAGTCTGAATCCGCAGCATCAAATCATCATCAATCTCCCGCTCTCACCATGAGGCCAATGGTCTCCTCAACATCCTACCAGAATACAGAAGAAATTTTTAGCCCCAGCACAAAAAATTTTGCAAAAAATCCCATCGCGGCTTTTCCATCAAAAGCCGCGATGATCATCGCGGCCTCCATCCCAAAAGCCGCGATGATCATCGCGGCCTCCATCCTAGAACCTGCGATGAACATCGCGTGTTTTGGCCCAACAGACGCGATGAACATCGCGGCTATATCCCATGAACTCGCGATGAACATCGCGGGTTCCAACCTCACAGTCGCGATGAACATCATGACTGTCAGCCTAAAACCCGCGCGGTTCATCGTGGGAGAAGACCTGAAACCCGCGATATTCCACGTTGGAGGGTCAACATGGAATTTCGTAGCCTTCAGGGTCCCCCCGCCAAACAAAAAAGACATAATTGAAAAGGCTAAGGAAAATAGAGTTACCTGAAACTCACAGAATCGAAAACCAACGGTGAAATCTCCTGGAAATCAAGAAATAGCTCTGACTACTCTGCCAAACTCGCACGTAACAATGACACGTCATTTGGGCCCCACGCCCTATTTATAGAAATTCCAGCAATTTTCAAACAACCATTGCGGTATCATACGAAGTCCATTTTTGAAACTGTTGGTACCATTGGAATCAGCACAACGAGAACTTCATGCAGGTTCCTTCCTTTTCCCGTTTTCACGGGGTCTATTTTTTGACCATTTTCTAGCCTCCCTCGTTGCCTCGGTTTGCGTGCCACATCGGTCGTTCTCCGTTTTGGACATGTCATATATCACTGGATTCGGTTTTTCGCGCTCGTGATGATGCTTGAGATCATTTCTCGCTGTCACGTCCCGATTTTTAGGGCATTTTTTCATGCCCCCACATCGCCTCGGTTTGCGTGCCACATCAACCGTTCTCCGTTTTGGACAAGTCTTATATCGCTGGATTCAGTTTTTCGTGCTCGTGATGATGCTTGAGATCATTTCTCACTTTCACGTCCCAATTTTTAGGGCATTTTCCAATACCCCCTCATCGCCTCGGTTTGCGTGCCACATCGGCCGTTCTCCGTTTTTCGACAATCTTTATGTCACCGGATCCAGTTTTCTGCACTGATGATGATGCTTGAGACCTCTTCTCGCCCTGATGAATCCCTTTTTGTTCGGTATAGTTTTACCCCTTTTTCGGGCCGACCAATCCCTTTTTACGAAAAAGGCACTTAGGGAGTTTCTGTTAAGCTCTTTTCTGACTCCTAAAACAATGAAAAGATTGTTGAGCAACCTTGCTTCCTTTCATGCTCGTTAAATGTATCTGAAAGGGCATCTACGTGGTATAAGTTTACCCCTTTTTCGGACCTTGTAGACTAATTACGAAAAAGGAATACTCTAGTCACATCGGCTAGAAGAGTTCTCCATTTGCATCATTTTATGCTTTTTCGGGCCTTGGAGACTAAAGTACGAAAAAGAACACCAATAGAGTCCACTTACCACTTTCAGACTCTCTAAACATGAAAGCAACCATGAGCACGAGCCGTCCTGGGCTCCCAAAATCCACAGGAACGTACCATTTCAAAGCACACTTCTATCCCTTCTTGGAGCTCATTAAAACTACGAAGAAGGAATCAATGGTGCCTCTTGGTGCCACAACAGATCACATCTACTCATATGGCAGCTTCCCCATTTTGGTCGTCTTTGTTCAGAGTATTCTGCAGTATGTCACCTTGAAAATCCTTCGACAGCACCTATCAGCTCGTCCTCCCCGCCAGAGCCAATATATACCATTCAGTCCCTAGAAGTCATGATCCCCACACCTACAAGTCAGTTCCCTACGCTGCCAGGTCAACCATTTCATTATACTCTGAACAAAGGAAGTTTGAGTCTACCCACTTTATGACCCATTTATTTCCCATCCCCACAAGTATGTCAGTCCTACCATCAGTACTACAACACTTCAGTTCTACACCTCGTGCTCCTATCAAGGAAACATCATTGTCTTGTTAGTTGCTGGTCTCCCTCTGTCGACGACAACCACATTTATTCCAAAGAATAGACCTAGAGGTCCCTGTGTCTTGGACTCATCACCATTCATGATGAGTGCCTACGAATCATTTCGAGAAGACTCCTCAGTGCTTCTCTAAATGGTTGTTTCTCACATGCTCGACTTCAACACCTTGATCGCATCGTTGAGACTTGCACAGGGCATTGATCCTTTCAAGTTTTTCGTCGAAGACCCCAGGTACCTCCTGACTCTTCCACATTTGAGAGTCTACCTATGGAAACAACCAGTTACATTTTTTCTATAGATATCTGGGTTGCGCATGGTGACAGTATTCAGAAGCCATCCAATTATATGCTTCCTCGAGTTTCAGTTCAGTATACCCTTGATCCAGTAGCTCATCAGTTCCTCTGAGTCCACACTCAGCAGCACTGTTGTTATTTCAGTATATCAGTTCTTCCACTCAGACATGGTCATCCCAACAGTGCATCCCAGATTTGTGTCCCCTCTGGACCCTTATGATGTCACAATGGTTCTCTATGTATCTTTCAGGTCCCCATATTTTGGACCCTATTGTTATTATTGTTCCATATCCTGATACGAGCATGGGAATGCCCGCCTCGTCCATTATCAGAGATTATACCTCGTTCATATTGAGGCCATGTAACATTTTGTTGTTTTTGCAGCTTCCAAGGGCCATGGCTCCAATCTCCAACCGGTCTCTTCTCTCCCCTAAAACCCCAGAAAAAGACAAAATAACTATGATGTCTATCGGCCATACGATGAGCTCTTGCCCTCACACATTAGGGGGCAATCTGTTGACACCCAAAAAGTGCCCACTAGCTCATTTCCCTATTCATATAACCCATTTGTCCACTTTTCCACCATTTGAGCCTCTGAAACCAACAAAAGGTCACCAAAAGACCTTAGTACACCCCTTTTTCCCACTCAAAAAGATTATTTTTCCTAAAAAGCATAAAAAACCCTCAAAAAGGGTCCAAATTCCCAAAAATATTAAAAAGGGAATAAAAATATTAATTTTATTCAAAAAAGGAAAAAAAGGGTCCAAATTCCCAAAAATATTAAAAAGGGAATAAAAATATTAATTTTATTCAAAAAAGGAAAAAGGAGGGAAAAGTACCTAAACCATGTTGGTCAATACCATTTGGTTTCCACAAAACCACAAATGGTATTCCCCCACCACCAAAACCTATAAAGAGGTGGTAGGGGCTCCTCATTTCAGATCCATCCATTATCTCATCCTCATGCTGCCGAAATCTCCCTTGAGTATTTTGGCCATTACAAGCAACCTTGGAGAAGGAGACCCCTTGGAACTTGGAGCTACTTATCTTGGGAGTTGCTCTACATCAACCTTCACCATTGGAGGTATTACTATTGCAAGCATTAGCTTGCCCCATTTTCAATACAAATTTTTTCTTTCATATTTTCTTGTTCTTGTTTTTAAAATATTTCCATTGTTTGCTTATATTATTGCATAGATCCATGATTAGTTTTGTTTAGATTAGTTTCTTGTTTAATTCTATTGAAACTGCTGCTACTAGTTAGCAGGTGCCCATAGCACTAAGCTTGGTTGCAAAACCAAACCAACAGTTGGTTGTTGATATAATGCTTCTCTTATGCTTATGAATGTGTTGTTACCATTTAGATTGTTTATTGAAAGAAGTATATGTTTCTTAAAGGATGTATATTAAGACATAATGAAGTTTGTGTTTCCCGCAAGATTTAAGAAATGGTTGACATCTTAAGTTAAGCATTGATTTAGTTATAAGTAAAACATGTATCTATTCATGCAAAAATGACGGGAGATAGTACTTAACATACATGAATTTCATTGAGGGATGTTTTCCTTGTTTATTATAATGACATTTATAAATAGTAATAAACATTGCAAAGTTTTTAATTATTTGTAAGCAATAATTTAAGAAAATAAACCCATACTTTATATTTCCGCATATATTTTAGTGGCATTTTAGGCACTTAGAAAATTTTTAAATTTTACGAAATTTTGGGTTCGTGACAATTACATTTTATTTATGGCCGACAATATCTACAAACACTCAACTCACAAGATCTCCTTCATATTATTACTTTTTACTTTTTATTATTACATTTTATTTATGGTCGGCAATATCGACAAACACTCAACTCACAAGATGTCCCTCATATTATTACTTTTTACTTTTTATTATTACATTTTATTTATGGCCCAATATCGACAAACACTCGACTCACAAGATCTCCCTCATATTATTACTTTTTACTTTTAATTATTACATTCTATTTATGGCCAACGATATCGACAAATACTCGACTCATAAGATCTCCCTCATACTGGGCTATAGAGCACCTCTCGGCGCAATGAGCTACTTTTACCCACCTTTCCATATATATATTATAGTTATCATAATTATTAATTATTATATTAAAATCATTATGTATTTTTTATTTAAATTTTTTAATATATAACACATTTATGTGATCTTCTTTAAAATATAGTAAAATTATTTAAGGATGATTAGAGACTTAAATAAAAAGGAAAAATTATAAAAATTGAATTTTCAAGTTGGAAGTTAAAGAACTTATCATTTTATATGGAATTTAAATATATAGCTAAATATTATTGATAAATATTTTATTAAAAATAAAAATTTTATTTCAAATCCATTTCAAACATGTTGAGCATGCATGTGATACATCATAAGGCTATGTGGTGTAATGGTAGAATACATCATACAAAATAGTTGGATTATAGGAGGAAAACATGTGATAACTTGGGAAAACTGTAATTTTCACGGTTATTAACATTTACCACAAGGGTGATAAAAATCAAGTTACATCAGATTTCAAGTATTATGGATATTTGGAAGACATATCAGATATATAATTTAAATCCTTCAAAGTGGTTCTCTTTAACCTAAGGTGGTACAAATTGTCACTGCATGGTAATGAAAGGACATTTATTGATCATGACAATGAAATGGATTTACCATGATTAATACTAATACGTATGAGCCAAATACATAGCCCTATGTAGTTCCAAGTCATTGTGAGAAGGTATTTTTTTCAGAGGTACAATGTAGAGTAGGTTGGTCATTTGTTTTTAGATTTGATCCAAATGGATGACTCATAAAGTATAATTTTCCCAAAGAATATGTTCATGAGAAAGAAGAAGAAGATGTAGTTGGAGAGATGGAGGACGAATCCTACTTAGAAAAAGCTGGGAATCGACTTAACTACACAATCATTGCCTCACATTTCAATCATTATGATTATATTGATGATGACTTAGCATGAGATGTTGATCCATATGGACGTACATGGTCACCCACCTATTCCACTAAATTTTGGCAGTTTTCTAGTAAATTTTCTACAATTTTTTGGGTCATGAACTTCCGAGGCTGTTTTGAGGTCCTACGACGTTTTTTTGAAATTCGGGGTTGGGGGGGGGGGTTGGCGGTGGCGGGGGAAATGGTTTCGAAGAACATACTTTGTACTCTAGTTGAAAGTTGTAAAGCTCACATAGACCTTTCCAATAGGCTGTCGAGCGCCCCAAATGGATATCGTATGCAAACGTTATGACCCCAAGAAGTTGATTGTTCAACTAACCACCTTGGGGTCGCAAACTTTATGACGATTCATCTTCTAGGGTTACGTGTTTGAATGTTTAGGGTTCTTGCCCTCATTCTTATGATAAATAGGCTCATTCGTCCTCTTCTTGTATTTAGATTGTCATGAATGAGCATAGCCGCCATATCTCTTCTTAGAATATATGGGTTTGATAATTGATGGCATGGATAAAAAAAAAACACTTTTTTCCACATTTTGTTTGTGTACCAGAGAATTTAAAGGAGGAAAATTTTATTCAGTTTCACTTGGTTGGTTGTATGGTTTTAATGGTCAAATGTCTCCAAAGGTTTACTTTACAACTAGACCAATGTTCATAATGATGCAAATATGACCATTACCATAATTCACCATGTACTGACTCATTGGTCTCGTAATCTTCCTCGAGTTCTATATCTGCAATTGGACAACACCAGTCGGGAAAACGAAAATCAGATCATGTTTGGTTATCTGAACATGCTTGTTGAATTGGGAATTTTTCAAAAGGTTAAAGTTGGTTTCCTTCTTGTTGGGCATACACATGACCATATTGATCAAATCTTTAGCTGTTTTGGAGTGACATTGGGGAGGAAGAATGTTGGGAGCCTGCCATCATTAACTGAAATTATTAGAAAAACATATAGTCTAGAGTCTGTTGTGATAACATTGGAGGAAACTATTGACATGCGAATATTTATGTTGGGATTGCATGGTGAAGAAAGGTGCATTGAGAAACTTAATGACATTAGGTTTCAACATCAATTTCGCATTAAAAAAATTGATCAGAAAACACTACTATGGGGTAAGAAGTATTCAACAAGTGCAGAATGAGGGCCTACATTAGGTTTAGCATTTATGAAATTCATCCCAGGTCATTAAATGTATTCTTCAAAGTTATCGTTGTTGCAATGAGTTGTTGAGATTCAAAATTCACGTTGACACAATAGAGATGTTGATTCTTCTCAATACTTGGAAGAAATAAAAAAGTCTATAAAAGATGCATATGACTATTTTGAGGTCGTTGATTCTCTTTGGTGGGAGTCATTTTTCATGGAGCAAAATGACATAATTACAAACTCTACAAATGGAGATATTTTTTTGAAGACTCCATTGGGTTGGCCACAAAGTATGTCAAATGAAAATGAGGAGAGAAATGTTAAGCCTGAAGGTGTTGAGCCTTCTCAACCAGAAGAAAGGGAAATGTACATTGGGTCTAGAAGATCAACTGGACGACGTGAGGTGATGGAAGACCTTTACAGAGGCTCAGTACAAGATATTAAGGAGGGTTGCATGATTGCATTTTTGGCCACAGAGGATCCATGTGGTTATCCATTCTGGATTGTAAAAGTTATGCAGATCAATAAAAAAATGAAGAAGTTATATCTATTGAAACACATTGGTATGCAATAGACACACCCCCATTTCATGGTGTGTACAAGCTATATATGGTGATAGAGAAAAGGGTTTGCAAAAAGAGAAAAAGAAAGGGTCAAAATGTAAATCATCGTCGAATAGACATTTTGAAATTAGAGGATGTTGACACACTAGTTTATGACTTCCAGTTGACTTGAGGAAAGGCACTCTTTGCTCCAAGAGTATAGATATTATCAAAAGATTGTTGGCACCAGAAATAGTTGCAACATGGGAGTCTGCTAAACCAAGGCGTAGATCTAGAAGGAATATGGCATATGAAATTTTGGGCATACATGAAAATTTAGATGGTGCACTCATTGATACTAGAGAAGAATACGGATCATCTACATCTTCATCCAGTCATTCATCTGGAGAAAATGTAGATTCTGATGGTGTGTGAGAATCCATGTGTTGATTTGAATATTCACACATGAAACATTTTGTCAACTTTTATTAATATGCCATTGTTTGTATGGCAACTCTAAAGGAGTGCTTGAATTTTGATATTAATTACTTCTACGTCTTATGGTTTATTATATGATTTTCTAATGAATTACTTAAATTTTTGTATTTTGCATGAAAAGAGTGGTTATTGAATAATTTGTGTTGGACTCAATGCAGTTTTTATACAGTGTTACTTATAGATTAAATAAGCACAATTTTCAATTTTGATAAAATCATATAAAAATGGTATTTTTTGAAAAAGTGTGCTACCGGTAGCAAGCGTTTTCAATTTAGAGCTTGATTTTAAGATTTTTGCAAACAACAATAACAAATGTTTTGGTTCAATTCTATATTTTTGACCCCAAATCAAAAAGTGGTGCTACCGGTAGCACCTTTTTTGATTCGGGGTTGTTTTTTGGTGTTTTTTATGCAAAAATATGGGTTTTTATGGCTAGAGTGCTCGTTTTGAGTAAATAGTTCTCGTCAAGTTGTATAACATGTTACTAGATCATGGTGTGACCCTTCAAATTGGTTCATGGAAATTTCACCTCATTTTCCTCTATCATAGGATTCCATTCAGAAAAATTGTATGTGTCATCCAGCCAATCTATTAGCTCCTTTGGTTTAGGACTCCCAACATATTCTGAAACTTTAATTTTGATCCCATCATTTCTCCCTTCTAGAGCCCTCATCATCCCTTCTTCAAAAGTCATGCGCACCAACTATTTTTCTTCATGTGTTTTATATGTTGATCTACATCTCCCTGGTTAGTCTCCTCATGAGATGTTGATGGGTGCTTAGCCACAAGTTAAGTGACTAAGTTTTGCTTAGCTACAAGTTAAAGGGCTGTGCTAGTTAAATAAGCATTTGTATTTGGCAATTTTTGGATGAGAAAGGAAGAGTAATTTTTCTAAATGAAATTCCCGTGGCGGCAAATACTTGTTTGAACCCATGCGTTAGAGAAAACCCTTTATGACAGGTTGTGCATTAACCGTCAGGAAATAATATATCCAAATTTCCATTAGCGTCGCTAGCGGTCGGGGGTTTTCCACTAGCAACGATCCCCGCAGACACATCCCTCTTTGTGCTGAGGGTATTTTTCATCTTCCAGTATTTGCAGTGGCACATAGCAGTATCACTGTAATTCCTCGAAATGTCGAAGCCACAAAATGAAAAGGTTTCTATTACTCAATGTCTTTGCGAATTTTACAGAGTTACAAGATTTCACAGTTATTGTTGTGTTTCTCAAAACAAAAGTGCGTGATAGTGTTTAATGCTTAATTTTGCAGGCATACGCGGTTTCAAAGATGCTTGCAAAACATTAATGTTTATGATAATTATAATTAAATATTTTATTTGAATGTATTTAATCATTTATTTATCTAAACATTAATTTTATATATCAATTATATTTATTATTAAAATCATTATCTATTTTTTATTTACAATTTTTAGTCATTATATATTTTTTATCTACAATTTTTAGTTATTATATTTACTATGTTGTCGATGGAAATGGGCAGAAACGGTGTGCTAACGGACACTGTAGGGAAAATCCGATCCGACGACACTGTAATTTTACAAATTAACTGAGCCTTTCGTCTCTTTGTATTTTGATTTGAAATAAGAAGCACCTCTTCCGCCTGCATTTGTTTTTATGTTTCAAAAATTGCAAACATATTTATTTTTTCACTTTCTTATGTGAATTTTGGTCTCAATTAAACATATATTTTTTTTTTTTTAAATGAATCTTGTGTATTATATGTTCTATAATAAGAACATTTTTTACTCTCTTATGTGAATTTTGGTGTCAATGAAACATCAACAAGAGGGTGATCGTTGTTTGTCTTTATTTTTTTAACCCAATATTGTCTATTATTTGTTCCATAATATAGGGTTTTTAAACTATTTTATGTGAATTATTTCTCAAATAAATATGAACAAATTTTTTTCACTCTTTTATGTGAATTTTTGTCTCAAATAAACCTTAATAAGATGATGAAGAACAATGTTAGTAGTAATTTTGTTAATGGAGAACTAGATAATAAAAAATTGTGCTAAATGATTTTCTTAAAAAAGTAATAAATAATAGTTAAAATAATAAAATAAGATTTATGAATTTTGGAGAAAAATATGGAAAATTATAATTTTCTAGTACTTTCAACTCAAGTGTACCACATATGGCAACAATTAAGCACACTAATATGCATATGCTAAACTTGAAATTTGACTATAACCAAAATCTTTTACCATATCTTTTACCATTATGGTTGAGATCATCATCTTAAATTAGATTGTTTCGTTTAAATGCATTATGAGAACAACTTCATAAAGGTAAAACTAAGAGAAATATAATCCTTACAGTGCTTTAGGATTGGATTGGTTTGCTGAAGAGGAGAAATAAACATGTCAAGGATTTGTGGGAGTGAATTAAACAAATAAATGTCATGCTCAGTCTATTACTTAATCGTTGAAGTAGTAGGTTAAGTATGAAGAAATCCGAGCAATCCATGACTAATGGGATGCACTCAATGAGGCAGTAGTGGAAAGGAAAAATATGAAGAGGGTTTTTCGACTTATAGTAGACTCCACTCACATCGTGCTTCAACAACTTGATCATTTGTAGATGTCAAGTAGAAATCCTTTGGAAATACCTACCCATAGAGCTAATTAGTGAGAAGGATGAGATATTCATTGTTGGTTCCCCCATTATTATTGGAAAATGGACCACATAATTAGAGAAGTTCATGTCCTTCTACAACCAAGAACTACAAATTATCCTTGAGTTGGCACATTAATTGAAGGGTTGACTCAAGGGTGAGTCAATAGTTGTGGTCAAATTTGATTCTCCCTTTCAATTTTAGATAAGATTTGCATAATGGTGTTTGGACATAAATGCATAGTGCCGAATAACATAACTCGATCAATGTCAAATATGTGATAAAGTGTAACATCCCGAAAATTCACAATATTAAAAAAAAATTCAACGTAATATTTATTGCTTATTCTAACCGTACAGAAATATAATAAATGCTTATTTGTTTATTTAATGACATGCTGCAAATGATTTTGCAAGTGAGTTGTTTTACTAACGCGATGTTGTCAATGTTCTATATAGTTACTTGCTATTTGTTTTACATGCGCTAACTGTTTGTTTTATTCTTTTGATGATGGAGGGGTCCTATGGGCACCCTGAGGCTTACTTAGCTAATTACTAAAGCATTTGATCGTTCTTGATGCAGATTACAGGTAAGAGAGTAATAATGTTTAGAAGGTGAAGGTACAGAGATCTATAATATTGTCAAATAACTTTCAAGTTTTTAAAAGAGAAATAGAATCATTTTCGAAGCATTATAGGGTGAGATCTAATTAGTTGCTTTAGCTACTTAACTATATTTAAAATGTTCTAGATGACCTTATCGTGCCACACCCTACTCTCAGCATTATCTACTCAATATTTGCACAGAATGATAATTTGAAACAAGGTTTAAGTAGTCCAATTTCTACTTGAGGATTTACGTGAAGTTTTAAATGTTGAAGTAATAGGAATTTATCCTATGTACCAAAGTAATTCTCCCTCTATGCTTAGATCTTATACTTTATACTTATACCTCATAATATAATGATTATCGTAATGCTAGGGTATGGTCATAGAAATTACAATTATATATTAGTTTTTGCGCATGCTTTCTCTATTGTTTGTACCATTAATACTACGGTGCTTGGAGCTTAATTAATATTGTAACTATACCAAAATATTGGGAAAGGTCCTTATACATTACATGAGGGTTTGATTTAATAACCTACGTAATAATCTAAATACAAGTTGGTAACTTTAAAGTTATTCATACTAATATATAACCATTATGGAAATGTCGGAGGTCTTCATAGTGGTGGTCGAGACTTTGGACTTGGTTATCATGTAAAGGTATCACGCGTGGTCATAAAGGTATGATGGTTTATTAAATGGTAGCCCCAAACTCTAATATAAAACCAAGGAATTACCCAAATGACACCCTGGTTGCAAGGTTCAATGGTATGTTCAATGTACTGGTGGTTGACAGGATCATTTAAAGTGCAATAAAGGTGGTGCTTAGTGGAAAGCTTGTTGTCATCCGATGTGGCTGTATTCATGTGATATTTCTCGGTAGAAGTGTAACCCTAACATCACTTTGACTTACCTCGTCGAGGGTAGTGAGCTTGGCATTCATTTTGCAAATGGTGGAGCGTAATGAGGCCGACGGGCCTACATTTCTTTAGGGTTTGAAATCGGGTTTTGAGAACTCCTTCCTCGGATTCGATACCCCGACCTGTAGAGGGAAGATTTGCTACTTTCAGGGTTTAAGAGCCGAGCCCATGCTGTGAAACGTATTACAGTTTTTGTTTGATATGTTGAAGAGGGACAATCATCACGCTAGTTGCAGGAGTGTTTGGTTACAATGAAGGTATGTTCTTGTTTCTAGAAAGTTATCATTGTCTGTAATATTTTGTTTCAACAATATAATGCAACTTTTAACCATCACATGCATTTTTTTGTAGGTTCCTCTGGTCTATGAGCTTATTTGGTTTTTGAAGCTTAATTGGCGATAAAGCTCAACAAGCCGGTAAGCCTCGATGGTTTTCCCCCTGTAGGTTACTTCTTGGCAATGTTGGCCGTGGTTTGGTGTTAGCCGTAACAGAGGTTTGGTGTCTGGCTAAGCATTTGGCCGTCGTCGAAAAATGTTTTGTGAGCCAAATGGCTATGATGAGTCCAAGTTATAGGTATCTGATAGCCTTTTTCTCCACAGTAAATCACAAGAAAGGGTGAAGAAATACATTTGTTTTGTGGGAGAAATGATTTACCTTGATTATTTAATGAAGTTGTTTTAAAGATTATTCTTGTATGTTTGAAAGCGTGTTAAATAACTAATTATATGAAAATCGAGTATGATTAAGCAGGTCCAGGTACACTAAGGGAAAAACACGCACATTAAGCAAAGGACTGAAGATCATACAAAGCTCAACGCCTTTTTCCATGATTTCTAGAGAGAAATTCTGTTCAAAATAGAATCAGCAATTAGACATATAGTCAGGTTAAGCATTAGAGGCATATGTATATTGGCCTCTCGGCTAGCGAGAGGATCCTGTTGCCATTTTTTAGAATCGTTGTTTTATGTTTTTATATTGTTGAGATAATTTGAGTTACATACCTTTTTAAACTATGAAGTTGCTATTTTGAATAAAGACTTGATGTTGCTTTCAATTTGGTGTCCATAAGGTTTCTCCACTCCCGAGTACGGGTTGGAGAGGGCCCCTCCAACACGTGGGTCAGGAGATTTTACTGTTCAAGTATTTTTCATTATGTGCTCTGTATTGATTTAAATCTATATCGCATGTGAAAGCATTTTTTATAGCATTTAAACAGCATGATTTATTTTATGTAGTAAAGGGACGATTCTAGTTCTGTAGTTCGTTAACGTTGTTTCCGTGTCCTGTAGAAGCATTCCGTCATGACATATTTCAACAGTTTATTTTCCTGTGTGTTTGCATTACTTATGAAACAGTGATCCAGATCTTAAAGCTTATGCATTCTCCCATTATTATGGTTGCTCATAAAGATTGCTTACTTTCAATACTATGATTAATTAATGATATTCACTTATTAATGTTTTGATTAATTCATAGCATTAGATAATGGCATTCTGAACTTGGTTTTGGAAATCGAATAGGTTAGACCAAACTTCTAGTTTTATGCATTCGATTTACAGTAATTGCTTCTTAGATTAAAAATCGAGCTTTCCTTATTTTAGAATAGATCTGCTACATTTTTAGCATTCAATTTCATAGTGTAAATTCACTTTTTTCAGCAAGTCAATTCTTACAGACATATTTACTATTTCAGCATTTAAATTCCTTACTATAGATTTATTGTTTTCAGCATTTGAACTTCTTAGCATAGGTATTTTTCATCCATAGATTAGGCAGACCTTTCCTAGCTTATTCAATTTCTTTTAGGCAAGCCCTTAAACATTGATACCAACACCCAACTTCAACAAAGACTATCCTATAAGAGCACACATAGTGCCTGCACCTCTAAAGTTTGTACGTTCCCGGGGTTGATAATTAAAGTAGGCTCCTAATCTAGCTTCCCCCATTAGGCATCCATTCTGAGAGCTTGCCACTTTTTGGCGTCATTTCTGGGGAGGTGCTAAATCTTTTAGGAGACATCTTCAAAACTAAAACAAAAAGAAAAGAAAAATCACATAAAAAACTAAAGATTTTACCAATGAATACCTCGTCAGCAAAGGGATAGGTTTGCACACTTTCTGCCTAAGTGTCCCATGAGCAACAATGGTAACAACAGTTCTGACCACTTTCAATTTGAATTCCTAACTCTGAAAATGAAACTGATTCCACATATGATCCAAACAGAGACAACTTCTCAGCTAGTTCCAGCTCAAACACCACTATGGCAGACGAAGAAGAGAAACCTAGGGAGTTGTTTACCTTCCCCATTAGCATACCTCTTGGAGATGCCAGGATGAAGAATATCAACCCTAACAATCTTCCAAACTTCCATGGGTTGACTTCAGAAGATCTTGACACATTCCTCTTTGAGTTTGAGGTGGTTTGCAAATCCTTTGATTACACTACGGATGCACAAAAGATGAGGATTTTTCCCTCCACATTGAAAGATTTATCACTTAGGTGGTTCATGAGTTTAGAAGGAAATAGTATTTTCAGCTGGGACCAAATGAAACAAGCATTCCTAGAAAAATATAGGGACTACTACAAAGCAAAGGATACAAGGGATGAAATATTTAGGATGCAGTAGGGAGACCGTGAATCCTTAGAAGACTGTGCCCAACGTTTTCAGCTCAGCTACAAACGAGCTAACCATTGCACCCTAGACCCTGAATCGCTGAAACTTGCCCTTCTTAGAGGGATCAAAGAAGAGAATTTTGAGATCTTAAACCTCTTGGGAGATGGAGACATATTTCATAAAACTTATGACCATATACTGCAGATCTTCAAAAACCATTCTAGGTATAGGAAAAGGAAAAATGGGACAAGAGATACACATCTATCCATAGGATCATCATCATCTGTAGGAACAAATATTACAAAATCCAATTTAGGAAACCTATTAGATGACATGAAGACTGACATCCTACAATCCTCAGCCATGCAACTTGATGCACTCCAAATAAAGAAGAAGCGGGATGAAATTAACCAAGCATTGGTAGTATTCTGTCCTCATTGTAGAAAGAAACATGAGAAGGGGTAGTGCACATTAAACGCCATAGAAATATGTGGTCTCTGCACTGACGATCACTCCACTAACAAATGCCCCCTCTTACCCTCATGCAAGGCTGCTATTCAAGATCTCGCAGCTGAAGGAGCAATAGAACAGCTCCATTTTATAAATCAAAGGAGAAGTAATTTTGTCAGACCATACCAACCTAGCAATCAAGCCTACTACAATCAGGGCCATCAAAATTGGAACTCTGCACCAAATCCATGGCAAGCACAGCCAAATCCAAACCAATGGCAGCAAAATCATCAAACTTATCAGCAGAATCAACAAACTTATCAATCACCCTATCAACAATCTTATTACCAACCGTCTTACCCTCCATACCCCCCACCTTTTCCTCCATCAACCACGAATTATGCAATTCAATAACCCCATCCATCAACTTGGAGAGCCCCATTACAACAACCACTAATTATGCCACCCCCAAAGACTCAACCACCCCCCAGACCCCCACCAATTCCTACCCAACCCATCCCAAACCCTAATAATAACATACCTGCACAACAACAATAGACTTATAACGCTGAAATCACACAATTCCCTACCTATGTAGTAGATACCATGGAATTAAATGAAATAAACGTTAGGTATGGGAAAACGTTACAAAATACAACCACACAGAATATCCAAGAACCTGAAGCTCAAGAACAAACAACACAACCCTATATTCAGCATCCGGATGAACCAAACCCTCAGCAGGAAGAAACTCAACCACTCCCATGGAACAGAAACCCTTCATTTCCAAAGAAACTTATACAAAGTACGAAAGAGGAAGAAGAAAATGTGATTTTAAACGAATTGAAGCACTTAAACATCCAGATTTTGATTTTGCAAGACATAAGGGATGTGCCCATCTGTAACAAATTTATTAGAGAAACTTGTCTGAAGAAACCTAGGAGAAGGAAGCGTGACCCTTCAACCATAAACGTAGTGGGACAATTGGCTGATTTAATGTTGGATATTATTATTAACCCTAAATATCTTGATCCTGGCAGTCCTGTAGTAAACATCACCATCAATAATAGACAAATAAATAGAAGCTTAATCAATTTGGGAGCTGCTATCAATGTGATGACTAAGGAAACCATGATATACCTAGGACTCCAATCAATGGTCAGACCAACAACGACAGTACTCCAGCTAGATGACACATCCACTGTGAAACCCGAAAGGATGCTCGAGGACATTATGATCAATATTGAACCCTGGGAATACCCAGCTGATTTCATAGTCATTGAAGTAAAAAGTAAACTTAGTGGTTATCCAATCATACCAGGTAGACCTTGGTTGGCAACTGCAGATGCTTACATAGGTTGCAGATCAGGAAACATGACTATCACTAGTGGACATGCCAGAAAGAAAATCACGTTTACCCACGAGCAATGAAATATTCATACTTAGAATATCAAAATTGGACTGATGATTAAAACGACACACCAAATCAAAACCTGCGACCTGTCCTAACAATTGATGCTGCACAATCATTAAAAGCAATAGATGAAGATGGTCATATAGATAGGTTCATACAAAATGCATATTCTAACAATGATGGCCTTGAAATATTTTTTGACACAGACCAATAACAAGAAGGCGAAAGTTCAAACCAAAACTTAAATAAAATGTGGACAGAAGTGCTATCTCTGGAAGAACAATCAGAAAAAGCAAAGACAATGGAAACTATGCCTAGAAAGATAGTCAACATTAATTCCAATCTCAATCCAGAGCAAGAAACGCAGTTAATGAAAGTGCTATCAGAACAAAATAAATCTTTTGCGTGGACATATGCAGACATGAAAGGCATACATCCTGATATCTGCAAACATTACATTTATGTCAAAGAAGGGTCTATCCCTATCAGGAAACCACAAAGAAGGATGAACCCAGCCTTAAAGGACGTTGTCAAAGTGGAACTATAGAACTTATTAGATAATGGGTTCATATATCCCATCTCTGATGGCGAATGGGTCTCACCACTGGTTATAATCCCTAAAAAAGGAGGCAAATGGAGAATTTGTGTGGACTATAGAGAGCTAAATAAAGAAACCAAGAAAGATCACTTTCCACTGCCATTTATAGATCGGGTGCTGGACACATTAGCTGGGAACAAGTATTTTTCATTTTTTGATGGCTTTAGTGGGTACAACCAAATTTTAATACACCCAACTGATTAAGATAAGACAAGATTTACATGCCCCTGGGGTACTTATGCATACAGAGTACTACCCTTTGGGTTATGTAATGCTCCAACAACATTCCAAAGGGCCATACTAAGTATATTCTCTGATTTCATAAATGATCAAATGGAAGTCTTCATGGATGACTTCACACCCTATGGACAAAAATTTGATCAAGCATTGAACCATCTTGAATTGGTATTAAAAAAATATATTGAGATGAGCTTATGTCTGAGCAATGACAAATGCAGAATGTTAATGGAAGAAGGCATCTTTCTAGGGCATCATATATCACAGAGGGGGATAGAGGTTGATCAAGCAAAAGTTTCAGTAATAAAAATGCTGCCACCACCTGTTAAGCAAAGGGATGTGAGAAGTTTCCTTGGACAAATAGGGTACTACAGGAGATTTATTGAAAATTATAGCAGGATTGTTGCACCAATGTTTTCTCTTCTCACAAAAGACATTGAGTTCATATGGAAAAACTATTGCATGACATCATTCGATAACCTTAAGGAGAAAATAATTACAGCTCCAGTATTCCAAGGACCATACTGGGCATTTCCATTCCACATCCACTCAGATGCATTAGATAAGGCAATCGGGTTTGTCCTTGGACAAGAAAAAGAGAAGAAGCCCTATGCAATATATTATATCAATAAAAATTTGGCAAGGGCAGAATTAAATTATACTGTTACAGAGAAGGAATTTTTGGCTGTCATCCATGCCATTAACACGTTCAGGCACTACATAACAGGTTACTAAGTCTTTGTTCATACATACCATTCAGCAATAAGGTATCTCATGAGCAAACCCAACATAAGTGCTCGAGTCATTAGATGGATACTACTCCTCCAAGAGTTTGACATCACAATTTTAGACAAGCCAGGTAAGCACAATGTGGTGGCTGACTTTCTATCTAAGCTCACACATGGACAAGACAATGAAGTGATCAATGACAGTTTTCCAGATGAGCACATTTTTTCCATATCCACAAGAAGCCCATGGTTTGCTAACATAGCAAACTATTTAGTGTCTGGGAAGTTTCTAGAGCATTATAGTTATAAAGAAAAGACTAAAGTAATAAGGCAAAGTGCCACATACACATGGATAGAGGGAATGCTCTTCAAACAAGGACTAGATCAAATACTCAAAAGGTGCATTAGAGAAGATGAAGTGCATGACATAATGCATGCCACTCACAATGAACCATGTGGAGGACACTATGCTACAAAGAGGACAGCCTATAAAATTTTGAAAACAGGATACTATTGGCCAACACTCCACAAGGATGCTTATGAATATGTTTCACACTGTGATGACTGCCAAATGATGGGGAAACCAACACAAAAAGAAGAAATGCCACTCCATCCACAAATATCCTTGGAGGCATTCGAAAAATGGGGATTTGACTTCGTTTGTCCAATCAACCCACAGTCAAATCAAAAGAGCTACATCCTTGTATGCAATGATTACCTCACAAAGTGGAATGAGGTAGTAGCACTTGCTACAACCAATGAAACCAACGTGGAAAAATTCTTCACTGAGCAGATATTTCATAGGTTTGGAGTACCAAGAGAACTAGTTTTTGATCAAGGGCCACAATTTACATGAAATTTAATAGAAGACTTGCTTAAAAGAAACAATGTCAAGCATAGATAATCCTCCTCCTACCACCCTCAAACAAATGGTCAAGATGAGGTAACCAATAGAGAATTAGAGAGGATTTTGACAAAGACTATCCAACTCCACAAAAAATATTGGGATGATAGACTGAGTGAGGTAGTTTGGGCCTATAATACCACATGGAAGACAACAACAGGATTCACACCTTATGAACTAGTATATGGAAGGAAAGTCATGCTGCCAATTGAATTTGAAATAAAGACATTAAAAATTGCAGCTGAGTTAAATATGGAACTAACAGAGATACAACAAGAACACATGCTACAATTGAATCAACTGGATGAGAAATGCCAGCAATCACTTTCCCATACTGAAATCATCCAACAACAAAGGAAGAAGTGGCATGAAAAACACTTAAAGGATAAAAAGTTCAAAGAAGGTGATTGGGCACTACTCTATGACTCCAGGTTTAACACATTCAAGGGAAAGCTAACAACCAAATGGCTGGGACCTTACATAATTCACAAGATCTACGAAAATGGAGCTGTAAGGATAATTACAATTGATGAAGAGGAGTTTCGTATGATAGTAAATGAACATCGACTCAAATTTTACAAGAAGCTACAATCAAAGGAGGAGTTTACATAGGTACTCTACTAGCAACAACTGATGGTGATAGAGAGCATCGAAAATCACTGAAATTCAGTTCATAAATATAAAAAATATATAAAAGAGAAAAGAGATAAAAAGAAGAGAAAAAAGAAGAGAAAAAATTACTAAAAAAAAAGTGGAAGCAAAATGAAAAAAAGAATGAAAAAAAACAAGAAAAATGATAAGATAAAAACACGAAAAGGGGGATGAGTAAAATGCCAAATAACAAACTACATAAATGATAAGGTAAAATTGCAGGGCATCATACATCCCCAAGAAGAAATGACATGCAAACTACAGACAAGCAATAATCAAGCGAGCTAGTCATATGTTCAATTCAATAGCAAAGATATCACACTACAGAATTCAATCAAGTGAGCCTGCTATTATTCAAAACTTGCTACTATTCAAGCGAGCCTGTCATCACAATACAAGCGAGCCAGCAATATAATCAAGTGAGCCCAATTATTATCAACCATTAAAGCAACCAAGCGATCCAGCCACGTATACCAAGGAAGACAACAAAGGAATCAACTACTACAGAATTCATTTCTAGCAAACAAGCTATTCTATCACATCTACACTATCTTCACGCGAGCCTTCCATCTATTCAAGAGAGCCAGCATAGATTAGAAAAATACAATAAAGAATCTGAAAACCAATGCAAAACCATCATCACAAAGTCGAATCAAAAGATGGCACAAAATTCAAAAGTAACCAATACAGCAAATTCAAATGAATGCAAGGGAAAAAAGCAGCAAGCGCACGTAACTACTGACATGCCAAAATTTACTACAGACATTGCCAAATATACTATAGAATCCGCCACGCATAAAAATTGAGCCATATCATGAACTCAGGTACGCTAAAACATAACTAGTTAATCTCTAAATATCTTTGTTTTATTTTTAAGGCCAAATCATTATCTCGCAAGACATTTGTTTTCTGAAGCTGAGGACAGCTTACATATTCATTTGGCAGCATGGTTCAGTTCAGAATGACCTCAATAAATCATGATTGCTACCTAAGTCATATCAACCTCAATGAATCATGATTACTAATTTTGTCATGTCAGCAAATGATAAAACCGCATCTAGCCGCCATACTTCCAAATAATCAAAGCAAATGGGGCAAGATACAATCATGAAACGAAAAGCAGGGCTCGATCAAGCAGCAGGTACAACAAGCGTTAATGAGGATAAGTATGGAAAGGCAGTTAAGTAAGGATGCATAATCTTCCAAAAATCCAGTTTTGCATATATGAAACCTCTCAGGACTCTCCACAATCAAGGAACTGGAAGTTAGTGTCGTCAAGCAGTTAGCAATCCAGCCCTCGAACTTGTAATCAACCTCGACCATTTGAGGTAAGATACCCACGCTCCAAGTGTTGTTTTATTGTTATAGTAAAGGATTTCAGGATGACAAAAGGTTTCAAGAAAAATGAACCAGAGGAACACAACGCTATATATCATAACTCACGAATCCTAGCAATCATCTATAACACGGGTTGGATGCCTTTCATCTTAGAATTGAGAGGATACAATGCAGGGGTAGCTTTGGATTTTGCAAGAAATTTAAAACATATCAAGGATGAACAGTTAGTCACACGAGTGAACGGGTTATGTATAAGGTTAGATGATGAAGTGATTTCCAAATTCACTGGTCTACCAATGGGCCTGCATTGGAGCAGGGATGACCGGGAGGCAAACCATGAAGCAAAGGCATCATTTTCTGAGCAAGGAGAGGTCTATGACGAAGATAAAAATGGAGTCAAAAGACTCTCTATGCCGGAACCATGGGATGAAATGGATGCAGTCATCCAGAAATACATTATATGCACTGGTAGGTTAAGTTATGTCCCCATTTTTCATTTTCGAATTCTAGAACTGTTGAAGCATAGGGCCCATATTCCACCGAACAACAACATTAGTATTCCATACTACCTGCTCCTATCTCTAGCAGAAATGAGCAAGAAAATGCTTAAAGGAAATGAGGATGCCTTAGCCCATCATGGGATGATCAAATTAATCATTTCTGAGGAATTAAAAGTGTAGATCCCAGAGCTTTCTTGGGAAGAAGTCGTGTTGGTATCTACTGAGGATGTTCAAAGAATGAAGGGTACACTTATAGTTGGAATACCCCTACCTCCTGGATCAAAGAGCAAAACCGCCTCTACATCAGGGACTCAGAATAAAATTCAACCTAGACAGTGTGGCTGATACCCTGGTGAAGATAAAACATTCATGAGATTACTCCCCCAAAATGAAACCAGAGATTTCCACCAATAATCAAGGGCCAAAGAGACGAAGTAAAAGATTCACACAAGCATCCCGAATCCGAATTACTAAGGAAGAGAAAAGGGAACCCAACCCCCTAGTTCAAAATGTGTCTGATGAGGACGATGACCTTTGCATAGATCAGGAAGATCCCACTACACCAAAAGAGCTGTATGAACAAGAAGAGTAGGATGCAGAAGAGGAGCAGGATGAACAAGAAGAACATGATGTAGAAGAAGAGCAGGATGAACAAGAAGAACGGGATGCAAAAGAAGAGCAAGACAACTTCCAGGGGAACCCTCCTGAGCACAATGAAAACTTTGGGATCGTCAACCAACTCGATGAGGCACGGAAAGAACTAGAAAAGCTCATAAAGGAGTTGGAAACAATTACAATTGAGTCAGGAAGCCATCCCACATCTCCCCCGTTTTCACCTGAAAAGACACAAATTCTGAAAATGCATCATGCAGGGGAGCTAAAAATGGATGAGCAAAAAAATTCAGCACGTAAAGAGAAATTAGCTGAGGCACAAGAGGAGTTAGCCAAAAAGGACCAGGAGATTTTTCAATTGAGGGACGTTTTGGCTACTACCACTAAAATATATGATAAACTACTAGACCTTAGGCCGCCCTCAACAATTTATCCAGTTTATCTACAAGAGAAGTGGGGCAAATTCCAGCTCCAAAGGTTAAAACAGGGACTCCCAATAGAGATAAACTCCCCCAAAGAATATATGGATACATCTCTAAACTCCATAGAGTTGGAGAAGGACCTACTAAGTGAATTTTTCTTGCACAATTTTGTAATTCCTAGCTTGCCCAACTGGTCGCCAGACCCTTACATGGGCGATTTCCAGTTGAGGGCACTGTGTTCATGGATGAATCACGAAATTGAACGAGCTCAGGACTACCACATTTACATTGCAGCAAAATGGAAAACTACATTAATGGAGAGGCGACTCACCCTGAAAGAATAATTTACAACAATAGGATCCTCAACCAGGATGAGGAGCTGATCCCCATTCTCCTTGCAAAGCAATAGGAGGTTGTGGCTCACTTTGATGTTACTCTCCAAATCATGCACAAAGAGGTTCATGAGTCTATTAAGGAAAGATGGCGTAGAGTAGCAAATGATCTAAAAAGAAGAGAGCTCCACTCCCCTCTCAGACTTGAAGATGCTCTTTTCAAAGCTAAACTCTACAGGGAATCCTTGATAAGGAATAAAATCAGATGGATTGGAATGAGGCTAAATCCCCAATTCTTCCTTCCCTTGGTTATTAAGGAACAAATTAATGAAGAAGAAGAGAGGAGAGCATGGGTTAAGGAGGATCAGACCATGGGCTACCACAGGCAGGCAGGGACCCCCAAGGGTAGTAGCATGGGACATCAGAGAAGTCGTCGAAGAGATGAATATGTCACCCAAGGATGGGTGAATCCTTCAAGTATGGGGGAGAATGATGAGTCCAAGTTATAGGTATCTGATAACCTCTTTCTCCACAGTAAATCACAAGAAAGGGTGAAAAAATACACTTGTTTTGTGGGAGAAATGATTTACCTTGATTATTTAATGAAGTTGTTTTAAACATTATTCTTGTGTGTTTGAAAACGTGTTCAATAACTAATTATATGAAAATCAAGTATGATTGAGCAGATCCAGGTACACTAAGGGACAAACACACACATCAAGCAAAGGACTGAAGATCATACAAAGCTCAATGCCTTTTTCCCTGATATCTAGAGAGAACTCCTGTTCAAAATAGAATCGGCAATTAGACATATAGTTAGGTTAAGCATTAGAGGCATACATATATGGGCCTCTCGGCTAGCTAGAGGATTCTGTTGCCATTTTTTAGAACCATTGTTTTACGATTTTATACTGTTGAGATAATTTGAGTTACAGACCTTTTTAAACTATGAAGTTGCTATTTTGAATAAAGACTTGATGTTGCTTTCAATTTGGCGTCTATAAGTTTTCTCCACTCCTGAGTATGGGTTGGAGAGGGCCCCTCCAACACGTGGGTCAGGATATTTTACTGTTCAAGTATTTTTCGTTATGTGCTCTGTATTGATTTAAATCTATATCGCATGTGAAAGCATTTTTGATAGCATTTAAACAACACGATTTAATTTCAGTAGTAAAGCGACCATTCTGGTTCTGTAGTTAGTAATAGCGCATTTTGTAGTTCGTTAACGTTGTTTCTGTAGTCTTGTAGCAGCATTCCGTCACGACATATTTCAACAGTTTATTTTCCTGTGTGTTTGCATTACTTATGAAATAGTGATCCAGATCTTAAAGCTTATGCATTCTCCCATTATTATGGCTGCTCATAAATATTTCTTACTTTCAATACTATGATTAATTAATGATATTCACTTATTAAAGTTTTGATTAATTCATAGCATTAGATAATGGCATCCTGAACTTGGTTTTGGCAATTGAATAGGTTAGACCAGACTTCTAGTTTTATGCATTCGATTTACAGTAATTGCTTCTTAGATTAAAAATCGAGCTTTCCTTATTTTAGAATAGATCTACTACGTTTTTAGCATTCAATTGCATAGTATAAATTCAATGTTTTCAGCAAGTCAATTCTTACGGACATATTTATTGTTTCAGCATTTAAATTCCTTAATATAGATTTATTGTTTTCAGCATTTGAACTTCTTAGCGTAGGTATTTTTCATCCATAGATTAGGTAAACCTTTCCCAGCTTATTCAATTTCTTTTAGGCAAGCCCTTAAACATTGCTACCAACACCCAACTTCGACAAAGACTATCATATAAGAGCACACATAGTGCCTGCACCTTTGAAGTTTGTACGTCCCCCAGGTTGATAATTAAAGTAGGCTCCTAGTCTAGTTGCCCTCATTAGGCATCCATTATGAAAGCTCACCAGGCTGTGTAGGGAGGATGGGATCCTCAACCTACTTTAATGTTAGCTACAACACTTCTATGTGTTTTTATTTGTTGTTAATGTAACAAGGGTTTTATCCCTCAGTTGTTTTGATGGAAAATAAAAGAAAACATTAATGTTGTTGTCTTCCAACTCAGTGTTGTTTGTAGGATTATTGTTGGGGTTTGACCTTGTATCGATACTGTAAAATTAAATGTTCATTGTGTTTAGTATGATGGTCAGTTATGGTTTAGTTGCGTAATGTATAAAAGAAATGGTAACTGTTATAAGAACTCGACCTTTGTCTATTGTGGTAAAAATAAGGGTTATGGTTGTTGTTGTTGCAATAAGGTTTAAATACGACGACTATGTGAGTTGTGCTCTAGGAACCTGTGCTAATTTTATTGTTTTGATTACGAAATGTTTTTTGTTATTGATGGCCAAGAGCCAAAGGTTAATGCCTTGTTTTGTGCATTCAAAACCCTGAACCTGTTTGGTTTAGAAGGTAACTTTGAAAGTTTTGAGAGGTCGATCTTGAAAACCGAGACCTAGTCTCGTGTATCTATTTGGTTTCATGACAGATAATAGTTACAATAGAAATGTAATACTACTGTTTGATGTTGATGTCGAAATGTTACTTTGTCTTTGGTTAAGCTTGGTACAAGTTATTCGAAATCGTGATTGTGCTCGTCAATGTTGAACCTGGCAAATGAAATTAGTGTCTTTAAGAAAAAATGATGGGTTTTCTAAAGAGACTTGTGGAAATAAGAAGGGATCTTAATTTGATTGAGTTCTATCCTGTAATTTCTATGTAGTACATTTGTTGAATGTTTTATGAAATGAAATGCTAGGGTTCTACAAGTGGGCATTCGTCCCTAAGCATAGTTATTTGTTTGTATAAGTGTTTTAATTCAACAATGTTGGTAAAATTTGATATTACAGAACTATACTACCCAAGTATATAGAAATCTTTATAGAAGTTTCGAATGGATATTTAGTAAGAGGCTATAATAAAAGAAATATTTTACAGAGTTTAGAAAACGTGGAAATATTAAACCCTATATTAATTAGTTACTACAAAGGCAAAGATACTATTGTATCTAGTTAATACGGGTATCTCTATGATTGGTTTATAGCTATTTAAATTTCATAAGAAAAATGATAAATGCCTAAAATAGAGTTTGCATACTATGATTTTGAAAAGAAAGGAAAAGAGTTTGTAGTGTTATCTACTTGCAAGGTACGGTTGATTTTAAATGAAAACCGTAGGTTTTGTGCAGAAAGTAAGATGTTTGCTTCTAATGCTATAAAAACATTATAATCTCTATATGATAAGAATGTCGTTACATTTTCCAAGACTTGACATGAAATAATTAAATTTGCAGAATATAACAGATAGGAATTTTTTTTAAAGAAAAAAATAACAGAAAAGGAAATCTTTAAGGGAAGTAAACGGAGTTAGTTCTATCATTCATCATGCTCATTCATATCATTTATCTAATTTTAATTCCCCTTCCCTGTACTAAGGTACGGTACAGAAAACAATACATGGAAAAATACAGGGAATGCATTGAATCTATCAATTCATATACTCATTCAGCAGTCTACAAATCCTAAACAGATTAGAAAATCACACTTATACTTCTGTATTATCATTAGTTAGCTAAAGAGTACCAAATCAACAATTACAGAAAGTAAATTAACTACTTAGAGATGAAATATCCAGTAGAACCTGTAACTATAGATAGGGTGGACAAACACCCAAGGAGGCCTGTTCCTCCCAACCTTCTCTAGAAGAAGCAACCAAACTAATTGCCTCCTTTGGACCCCCGAGTCTGTTTACTAAACCACTAGGTAGAAAACTCTGTGTAGAAGCAAGGCACTCAAATTGTATAACCAGCAACCAATAGTGACTTGCCAAAAACCTCAATCTCTGCAACTCAGCAGTAACAAGGAAGACTTACACCATGATAAAAAAACTAGACTTCCCCTCATCGAATCTCTTGTGTGCATACAACAAAACAATAAGGTAAATTTCCTCGTTAGGAAAAGTGATGAACCTTAGTCCAAAATTCGATGGCTCTTAAAAAGATGCCTAGGTCTTTTTGGTGGTCAATTTTCAATAAATGAGCCTCAAGCTCCAGTCCCATCTTTCAGGGCACTATGACCACAATTTAAGGGAGTTGTCCCATACCAACAGCTAGTTACTTGCCTCATGATGCTGCCACTTTTCCATTGCCTTATACCCCAAATTCCATTCCACCTAGTGGGTCAGTAAACACTCTTTCAACAGCTCTCCTTGGGTGAGTGTCTCCTATTTTATTTATTTAAATAATAATATTGTGCAATTACAGTCATCCTTGGACACTTATCCAAATATAAAACTTTACAATAAAAGTTAAGATAATGTCTTCTTCAAACATAAAATATTTTTTTCAGCAAAGGGGTATGTTACAAACACCCCCACTTAAGCTCAACATCGTCCTTGATGTTGCTTATTCTTTGTCAGAGCCTCCCTAAAACAAAACTGGAAATGCTGCCCGCATGTCACTTTCCAGTTCCCAAGTAGCTTCATCAGGGCTAAGGTGCTTCCATTGCACCTTTACCTGCTCTATGGTACGATTCCGAAGCATAATTTCCCTCATGTTGAGAATATAGTCTAGTTCCACCTGAAAATCTCCTTCGGGTTCCACCTGTATATCATTCCAATTCAGCACATGAGTAGCATCGTGCACATACTTCTTTAAAACATAAATGTGAAAAACATTATGGATTCTTAAATTAGATGGAAAAGCCAACTGATATGCAACAGGTCCAATCCTTGATAGGACTTCAAAATGGTCCATAGTACCTTGGTGCTAGTTTATCACAACTCCCAATCTTAAAATAACTTTTCTTGGGTTTTACCTTTACAAAGACATGATCTCCAACCTGAAATTCTTTTTCAGTGCGTTTTAGATGTGCATAACTTTTTTTCCTATCTTGTGCAATTTTTAAGTTGCATTGTACCTATTTCACAGTTAGCTCAATCTCTTTTAACGAATCTGGTCCTAACATTAATCTATCAATAGGGTTATCCCAAGAAATAGGAGTGTAGCATTTTCTTCCATATAAAATATCAAATGGACTAAGTCTAGCAGATGCTTGATAATGATTATTATATGCAAATTCAGCGAAATGCAAATAGTCTTCCCACTTAGTTGGTTGATCTTTAACATACATTCGTAACATGTCTTCTAAAATCTGATTAACCCTTTTAGTCTGTCCGTCAATTTGTGGATGAAAAACAGTACTGAAATTTAATGTAGTATTTCAACCCTTAAATAATGTTGTCCAGACATTTCCAGTGAACTTGGAGTCTCGGTCAGAAATAATTACCTTTGGAATCCCATGTAAGCGAAAGATTTGCTTCATAAACATATCTGCAATGTTAGCAACTTTGAAAGTAGTCTTAAAGGAATATAATGAGCAGATTTACTAAGTTTATCCATAACCACCATTATTGAGTCATTATCTTTCTGATTCTTAGATAAACCTATAATAAAATCAATATTTATAATTTCTCATTTCCATTCCGGAATTAGCAATGGCTGCAATAGGTCAGTTGGGTGTTGATGTTCAGCCTTAATGGTCTGACATTCAAAACACCTAGCTATGTACTCAACCACTTCATTCTTCATGTTGGGCCAAAAATAATCCTTCCTTAACATAGTTATCATTTTCTGATAACCAGGATGTCTCAAATAAGGACTTTTATGCACTTCATCCAAAAACAACAATTTAATTGTTGACACATTAGGCACATAAATTCTGTTTTTATATGTCATTAAGCCCTTTTCAAGAATGTGACACAAGTTGGCAGCAAATGATAATGCATTGTACCTTGTCAATCTAAGACCTTTTTGCTATGCCGAGTCGTTCTCCTTTTAAGATGCTTTTATGTTCTAAAAAGTCCAAATTGTAGCTTGACAAAAATTATTCAAAACCCAACCTTAACTTGTGCGACAATGCAAAAACAAATTACAGCCCATCATGATGGTATGTATCGCAATTCAATTGACTAAAACATTGACATCTCATACTATAAATGGAACCGTATAGAGAGAAGGGATTAATTTAGAAATAAAACCAAAACCCAACCTTAACCCTTTGCGCCTATGCAATAACAAATGATAGCCATGAATAAGAATATTGTTTTATAATTAAGAAAATCGTCTCTATAGTTTCCGTGACTGTAGCTACTTCAAAATCTCTTTTCTATGAGTGCTAATTTGTAACGGCTATAGTTAATAATTAAAAATTAACATTCATTAAGTATTTATCAATTGTTTGATGCAAAATTTGAAGATGTGAGGAACAAGTATGATGCAAAGAATTATTGAAAATAGAAGAGAGGCTGTGAAAACCTGCAACTTTCTTGTCTGGTTTCTTCCATTTGGGAATGGAGGTAGCATGTGGTTACTGTATCGATCTGGGAGATTCTTGAGGACGATAATCGATTTAAACTTTCCTGTGGGCCGAGCCCTAGCCTCGATCGACTAGGAACATGATGGATATTGGCTTTATATTGCCGATCTGCAGAGAGATCGGTTCTTTTATTAATCTTTCCTTCATTGATGAAACACATGGATTGTCACGGGCTCAGTAGTGTGGTCCCAATCGGTCATGGCATTGTCATGGGGTCGTCTGTGGGTCGCTCTCCGTGGAAACCGAGCTTTCTAGATTGCATTGGCAGGAACGATGCATGGTGCAGCAGCGATCTCGATGTCTGATCTGTCAGGGGTTCTGGAGCTTTTGTCGGTGATTTGTGACTACTGTTAGGTTTTGCTGGTGGGCTCGGGGCTGATGGCTTCAGTGGTGGTAGGGGACATGGCAGATTTCATTGGTGACCAGATGGAGGCACTTGGTGATAAGGGGATGCCAGATGGAGGGCAGTTGGTGGGCCTGGAAGAAAACCCACTGCTGGGGCCTGGTGATACTGTTACTACCGGATTGGGGCAGGTGAGGCAGGTTATGGGACTCCCAACCACGCACTTTACGTCATCCTCCCCACATTGTTGGCTGCCGGAAAACCTGGATAAAGTGGATTTTCTGGGTAGTTCGAGTTGGAGGGAGGCAGGTATTTTTTTTGCTCGGAACCTAGGGTTCCCGGCGTCTGATTTGCGGGTAGGTTTTGACGAGGCGGTTGGTTTTGACCAGATTGCGGATGAGGGTGTGGCACGACAAGTACGGCAACTCGTTGGGACGATTGATAGTGGAACTGAAGTGGAAGCGAGAGTGCCACTGAAGATTTCTGAACATCGTGGATGTGGTAGCCCTACTGTTTTTGCTGAGTCTCAGCGGGATAAGGTGGGGGAGGTCTCCGGGGTCGGGACTGCACGTAAGGGACCTCGCCGGCGTCGCAGGAGGAATTGGATTAAAACCCGTATTGTGGGTAGTTATGCTGTTGGTGAGGATATAGCCTGGGAACGCATCCTTGAGATGTCTCGGTTGACACTGGTGGGTAGGGTTATGGGCAGAAATTTCGCCCGTTCAACTGTAATGGAATGGGTGGATTCACAGTGGCGCGGGGTGTTAGGCTACACACCAGAGGTGGATATGTTGCTTAGGGGGTGGTTTGCGGTGGTACTACGGGCGGAGGTAGACGTGAATAAAATTCTTCACAGGAACTGGCACTTGAATCATTCGCCGGTTTTGTTAAAACCATGGCATCCACTCTTTGATGCTGGTCGGGAGCGAGTTGATTTGACTCCGGTGTGGGTTAGATTGCCGGGTCTTCCGCTGCATTTCTGGGATATCTGCCATTTTCGTAAGATTGGGGATATTTTGGGAAATTTCCTGGAAGCTCATCTCTCCTTTAAGGAGACGCATTACAAGCAGGTTGCAAGGATTCAGGTAAATTTAAATATTCGCGATGGACTACCGGAGCTCATAAACCTGGAATGGGGGACTGTCAGGATACCTCAGATGCTGGATTATGAAAATGTACCCTTCAGATGTCGACGTTGTCATGTCTATGGACATCCGGCGATTGATTGTCACCTAGCGGCTCGCACTCTAAGTGGGGGGCTGGATGATCCATCTGGGGGGACTGTTCTGAAATTTCCACTGGACATATTGCAAATGGATTCGAATGTGTTGACAGACTCGGGGGGGGACCGGATTGAGGAGGGACTGGAACCTTCTCAGCTATCAGATCGATCTCTTTCTGGGGGGAAGGAAAACCCTTCTGTTATGGTAGATAGGGAAGAACCACTGGACCTGAAACACTTAACATCGAAGGTGGATACTGATTCGGGGGGGGATCGGGATGATGAGGGTTTGGAACCTTCTGGGCAGGTTTCAACAGTGGCTCGTGACATACTTGGTGGTTACAACTTTTCTTCTACGGATGACATAATTGATCCCTTTTCAGCAGCGGTGGATGGAGTGCCGAGTTCTTCTACATTTTCGAGTATTGCTTCTCTCTCTCTTACACCCTCTTTACATTTTTATATCAATCGGTGTACTGTGGTTGGGCTTGATTGGGTTGAGGGACTTAAAAATCTTACTATATCGGGACTTTCTGAGATTACTCCCATTACACTTATTCCGCCACCTTGTGGGAGATCCTCATGCTCGGGGGGTGAATCCTTTGCTCTCAACCATGCTTTGCCTACACTTCTTTTGGAGGACTTGAAGACTCCTATTGATCCGGATCCTGGGAAGGCGGATGAGTTCTCTGAGCCCTCTTCACCTGAATCATCTGCTTCAGGATATAACCTTCGTTCATGCACTAAGCTTTCTGGAGGGGGTTTGGGAAAAGTGAAGGTGCCGGTCCGGAGAGGCAGAGGACGGAGGTCTCTTTTATCTATGGCACAGAACAGAGCCAGAATGGATCTTCGGAATGGAAAACAGGTCTCGATTGAGAGGGCACTTAGAGCAGCGAATGCCCGGACAAATGTTCGGTTATGAAGATCATGTCCTTTAATTGTCGGGGTCTGGCTGGGCCTAAAAAGAAATCAGCTTTCATGAGGGTGCTTACTCTTGAACACCCTGATGTGATTCTGCTACAAGAGACTTTAGGGTTAGGTGATATCATCAAGGAGAAATTGGAACTGTGGCTGGCTGGTTGGTCCTTTGTGACTCTGGATGTTAGGGGTCGCTCTGGGGGGTTGGCTGTGGGATGGAAGAAGTGTTCGATTAATCTTATTAATGCATGGGGGTTGGCTGTGGGATGGAAGAAGTGTTCGATTAATCTTATTAATGCATGGGGGATGGCTTCTGTGTTGGGAGCTGAATTTCTCTCTGTTGACTTGGGTACATGCTTCACGGTGGTGAATGTCTACGGGCCCTATGTAAATAGAGCTCCATTATGGGATTCTCTACTGCAGGATCAGCTTATGGATGGTGATTCGGTTGTACTGGGGGGTGATTTAAATTTCACATTGGGGCAATCCGAAATCTGGGGCCCTCAAGCTCATGTGGATCCATTGGCAGGTTACTTTCAACAGAAGTTGGTACGTATGAACCTGCTGGATATTGAACCCATCAAGCTGAAACCCACTTGGAGGAATAACAGATGTGGAGAGGCTCGGGTGGCTAAGAGACTGGACCGGTTTTTGGTGGCTGAACAGCTGGTGGACAGGTTTTTACAGATAAGGCAGTGGGTAGGGAGCGGTGGGGATTCTGACCACTTCCCTATCTTTCTTGAGATCAGAAATGGACCAAACAATCCTCCTAGCTCTCTTAAGTTTAATAAAATTTGGCTCAGAGATGTTTCCTTTAAAAATCTTTTTCTGGATCTATGGAGGCCGTATGATGCTGAACATGAACGAACTGGGGCATTTCAGTTCGCTGAGAACATCCAACGTTTAAAAGGAGCTGTCAAAACTTGGGCTGTTGCAAAGAAAAATAGGGAGGATATTTCATTGAAACAGACAGAGGAAGAATTATTACGGATCTATGATGGGGATGGTGGGGGTCTTATGACTCTGGAATCCAAGGTTGAAATGGCCAGATTGGAAGGCATTAGAAATAAACTTTTGTTGGAAAAGGAGGAAACCTGGAGACTCAAGAGTAGGGCGGTCTGGCTGGAATGTGGGGATGAGAATACTAAATTTTTCCATGCATACGCTAGGGGGAGGAAGGCGGTCAATACTATCTGGAGCTTGAAAGATGAAGCAGGCATAGAACACTTTGATTTTGAAGGCAAAGCTCGTTGCGGGGTGGGACATTTCCAGAACTTATTTAGGGCTCCGGCTCAGGCCTCTATTGCAGAAGTTATAAGAATCGCCCAATTATTTCCTCGTTTTGCTGAGGAGGAGGATAATAGGAGACTGATGCGGGCTGTGACTGAGGAGGAGCTGAAGGAGGTCCTTGGTAGTCTGCAGAAAGACAAGAGCCCCGGTCCGGATGGATGGACAGTTGAATTCTTCATGGAACTATATGAGATTGTGGGGAGGGATCTCTTACATGTGGTCGAAGATACTCGAATGAATGGGAAGTTACCTGCATGCTTCAATACTACTTTTATTGCTCTCATACCAAAAACTGATAATCCGGTCACTCTCTCTGAGTTCAGACCAATTTCTCTGTGCAATTGTATCTACAAGATTGTTTCGAAGGTCATCGCTCGGAGACTTAAGGTATCACTATCTGAGCATATTTCAGCTGAACAATTTGGTTTTCTTGAAGGTCGGCAGATCCATGAGGCTATTGGGGTGGCACAGGAAGGACTACACAGCATGAAGACTCGGCAAATAAAAGGAGCTATCCTTAAAATTGATTTGTCCAAAGCATTCGACAAGGTGAGTTGGATTTACATCCGGCTTCTACTAACTCATTTGGGCTATGGTATCAGTTTTATTAGATGGATCATGTCTTGTATAACTACGGTATCATTCTCTGTGCTGTTGAATGGAGCGGCCACTCCTTTTTTTCATGCGGAAAGAGGCCTTAGGCAAGGATGTCCACTTTCCCCACTCCTTTTTCTGCTGGTGGCAGAAGGATTGAGAAGGGCTATTCTTGATGCTAAATTACAGGGTCGTTTCAATGGAATTAGCATTGGGGAGCAATTATCTCTCACTCATCTATTATTTGTGGACGACATTATCATTTTCTGCTCTGGAGAACGAAGGGATACTCGGGCATTGAAGGAAATCTTGGACCTGTTCTCTAAAGCTACAGGGATGGATATCAATGCTGATAAGTCCACTCTATCCACCCATCTGCTCCGGCCGGATGAGGAACTGGCACTTGCTGAGAATTTCCCATTCAAATTATCTAACCTTGACGAGGGAATGAAATATCTGGGATTCTCCCTTAAAGCTAATGTTTATTTAAAGAAGGATTGGAGATGGCTTGTTGGTAAGGTGGAGAAAAGAATAAATGTATGGAGCCACAAGTGGATGTCGAGAGCTGGCAAGCTGGTTCTGGTTAAGGCAGTCTTAGAAGCCATTCCAGTATATTGGATGGCTCTGTCGTGGATACCTAAAGGAATCCTTGAACAAATCGGGCGGTTGTGCTTTAGATTCCTTTGGAGTGGTATGAAGGATGGGCAGGTAACCCCTTGGGTCAACTGGAAGCGGATTGCAGTACCTAAAGGGCTTGGGGGCTGGGGATTAAAAAACATTTTTCTGTTTGCTCAGGCGTTGGCAGCTAAGGGAGGTTGGCGACTGATCAAGACTCACAGTTTATGGACCAGGGTTATGAAAGGGAAATATATATCTGACATGACTCTGGATGAATGGATACGAAGCCCACAGAAATCACATGTTGGGGGATCCGTTATCTGGAAGGCAGTGATAAAATCATTTTCTTTGGTGGAGAATAACCTGGCTTGGCATGTGGGTAATGGCGAAATGGTGCGAGTTGGCAGAGATCCATGGATCGGGAGTGAACAATTACACCTGCTGCCTGAAATTGTTATTGATATTCTGGCATTTAGGGGCATTAACACACTAAATCAATTGGCTGAACATCGACCTGATGACCCGTGGATACAACACTGGAAATCTGCGGAGGTGCTGGGCTTAGGGGACCATGAGGCGGCATATCTGAATAACTATATCCGTGGATTGAACAGAGCGGGTATTCACCTTTCGCACCGGGAGGATGAACTGATCTGGGAGCTTGATCCGGCAGGGAACTATTCCCCAAAGATGGGATATCTTATGCTTAGCGCTGGAGCAGCTTTACGGGAGGAGGTCTGGTGGTGGAGACCACTGTGGAAACTGAAGTGCCCTTCAAAAAACAGATTATTTATGTGGTGTGCCATAGAAAATCGGGGTCCCGACCTGGGATATATTGCAGAAGAGAAATTTCCAGGGCCCGGGATGGTGTGTTCTGTGTAAGAGGGATTTGGAAACATCAACACACCTCTTCATCTCGTGTTCATTCACCATTGCGGTCTGGAAGGAATGCACTAACTTGGTGGGTTATGACTGTAGCTGGGAAGGAATCTCTGTGGCAGATGCACTGGAGAACTGGTGGAGACGGGATTATAATAAAAAACAACAGACCCTACCTTTGCTGATCACATGGGGGATCTGGTTGGCAAGGAATGGGGCCATATTTAAGGATAAACCCTGTACACCGGAGATTATTAGTGCACAGGCGGTGGGCATTTATCAAGCATGCCCCGAATATGTACGGGCTGCTGAACAGAGACGTATCTTGGAGGTGGAGATTGATAGATCATATCCTTGGGGTTTTTTTGATGGAGCTGCAAGTAATGAAAATTGTGGCGGGGGAGCTATCTTATATATTTCCGATTCACATTACTTTACACTCACTATGGGTCTTGGAATGGGATCCAATAACTTTGCAGAAGTAATGAGTTTAAAGTTACTACTTATCTTTGCTGCTGAGAAGGGTATATCTAGACTGGCGGTTTATGGAGATTCTATGAATGCTATAAATTGGACCAATCAAACCCAAGCTTGCAGAGTACTTAGACTGGCAAATGTTCTTAATAGTATTCAGCTGATCAAACAATCCTATGACATTTTCACATGCCGGCACGTTTACAGGGAAAACAACCACATAGCAGACCGGGCATCCAAAGAAGGGCTGCACATGGATTTTGGCACTTGGAAAATCAATGAAGAGAATGAAGGACAGCGAACTGAGTTCTATCATAGACCTTTCATCGAATAAATGAAGAGGTTTTATATATATCTTTGAAAACATGCAAAAGTGTTGCACTCTTTAGACATAGATGGTTATTGTATAAAACTTATGATGTTGCAAATCAAAATAGTCCGGTGGGACAGAACTGAATTATTTTGGGATAAAATAGGGAATTAACAAAATACATTTTGACAGAAGACGTAATAGTCTCATCAAGTGAGCCATACTCATGGTTTTGGATAATTCACTGATACAGTGAATACTGAATGTAATTCTGATCTCTTGTGGATGAATGGAATTATGCTTTTTTTCTTTTGAAAAAAAAAAGTATTTATCAATTGTTGAGTAAAGTGAGGATGCGTATTAATTCTATATGAACGAATTTAAGACTTATTTTTAAATTTGCAATCCATGGATAAGTTCAAAACAATTTTCAAAGACACAACCTTTTCAAATCATTGATTGGGTTTGATATGTGAAGGAATTGAAATGACAATAGTTAAGTTTATATATATAGATATAGTTTCACAAATATGACTTCGAACCGAATAAATTGATTTTTCCAGCATGATTTTAAAACATTTTGAAAGATACAATCTTTCCAATCCATAGATCAAATTCAAAACAATTTTGAAAGATACTAACAACCTTTTCAAATCATTGATTGGGTTTGATATGTGAAGGAATTGAAATGACAATAGTTAAGTTTTTTTAAAGCGCTCTCTCTCTCTATATATAGTTTCACAAATGGTATATACAAAATTGTATAGTTTAAAATTTCTATGACTTCGAATCGAATAAATTGATTTTTTCGGCACGATTTTGAAACATTTTATTTTTTTTAAATTCAAGTTACAATTGTCAAACTCTGAAATTTTGGGTGCCCCGGGAGTTTTTGATGGTGTTAAATCCGTTTCTACGATCAAAATCGTCATTAAAACACAATTAAATTCAGAGTTTGCAAAATAAAAATGTAAGATTCTAGTCAAAAGCACCCATCTAGGTCAAATCATCGAATTTATAGACAACTCCTTTACAAAACCACTATAGGAAGCAATACCAAGAATTAACATAGTACCAAGAATTAACATAGTCTTACAAATAGTACAAAATCATTGTAAAAACCAAAATGATTTCATATATAAAAAATAGGGCAAACTGCACATTAAAATATCTCATGACTTAAAGAAAACTAGAGTTGAGACACTCTTACTTGTGTGGTCTCGTGTATGTTGCTTCTTCAGATGGTGATATCTAATCATTTTTATTGATAATTATGCCATGACGTATTGGGTTTATTTACTAAAACAAAAATCTATGCATCTGCAACATTTAAATATTTTGATGTACAGGTTGAAAATGATGCACAATTTCACATTGGCACTTTTCATAGAGAAAATAGAAAATAATATATCTCTAAAGATTTTAAAAACTATTTTCATTAATGAGAGATACGTCTAATATATTAGATGTATACTTTTAATATACATCTAATGATTTTAAAACTATTATTCTATACAATCCTAAGTAGAATGGTGTAGTAGAAAGAATGAAGAAGACACTCTTGAATATGGTATACTCCATGCTATTTTAAAAGAATGTGAAATTGATGTTTTGGGGTGTTGTAGTTTTTTATGCACTCTATCGAAGAAACAGAAACCCATCTCATGCTCTTAGAAACATGGCTTCATACGAAATGCGATATGGGCTCCATTCTTTCAGTGAAGCATTTCAAGGTCTTTGGTAAATCATTTGTTATGCTTTAATTCCAAAGGAGCAAAGAAATAAGCTTAGTGAAGGGAGTCAAGGGTGCATCTTCTTGGGGTATTCAAACGCCACTAAGGCATATCAATTTGGAACCAAATCAGTTGGTTGTGAGTGGGTCTACAAGAATAAGTACGAATCAGATGGCTCACTTGAAAAGCATAAGGCAAGCCTTGTGGATAAAGGTTTTGCACAGAAAGAAGGCATTGATTATGAGGAGAAATTCTTCCCTATAGAAAAATGGGCTTAATGGGCTACCATCCACACTATTTTGTCTTTGGCTACATAGAATGGGTGGAAAGTTCATCAAATGGATGTGAATATCACTTTCTTGAATTGAGAATTGAAAGAGAATGTATTCATGTCTTAGCTAGAAGGTTTTGTTGTGAACGAACAAGAATTGAAGGTACACAAACTAGTCAAGTCATTGTATGACCTGAAACAAGCATCTTACACATGGTATGAAAATTTAATTAAGCATATTTTGAAACTAAAATTCAAACACTTGAATATTGATGATGCACTATCATTTGTAAATAAAATTGGAAGATCCATTGCATATTTTGTAGTGTATGTAGATGATCTATTAATGACATGGAACAATAAAAGCTACATTACATACATAAAGAAATAATTGAAGAAATGATTTGATATGTGTTATCCACTAAATTGCACTTAGTTGGATTTTTAGTGAGCTTCCAAAGTGTGAACAATTCACTTGTTCATCATTAGTGTTTAGAAGTCCATGCAAGCCAATTTTGGCCCTTTTTTCAATTTTTGCATGTTCATACCCCCTAGTGGGAATTGTAATAATTGACATAGCATGATGAATTATTGTCAAAGGATTAGATTTTCTAAGACTTAGTCATCAATACGTTATTCCATATTGTTATTTCCTTGCTAATTATTTGTTGCTTTTTAGCGACTTATAATTTTTTAGTTTTTCACTCAAACTTCCAAAGATGGAGTAATTGTCTTTGTGGTAGCCTTAGAAGGTTATTAAATCCTAGTGTATAATGTATATTACCATGATATCTAGTCTCCTAGAGTCTTATGGATATGTGTTAAGTCCACCCTAGGATTTTTTAATTTTCTGTCTTATAATAAAAATCTCATAAAATGGGATATTTTAATTGTAAAATTTTAAAAAGACATAAAAGTTGCACTAGGGGGTTAAATTTGTCATGGGGATTGCTCATTTTCTAACTCAGAGCACCCACTTTACCCATGTACCCACTTTTAGAGAAAGAATAGTGATTATTTATCACTAAATATGATTTTCTCTCAAAAATGGAAAAACAAAAAAAATAAAATCCAAAAAAGACAAATTAATGGGAAAATCAAGATCCCATAAATTAGGGAAGTCCATCTAGGACATGCTTCTATTGGTGGAAAGTCAATTGGAAGTTAATACAGAGTTATTTCACGCTCCAATTCAGTTAGTGGATGTCCATGTGAAGGTGGCACATTTGGTATGAAGAGGGCACATCATCAAAGAGAGGGGCACAATATTGGTTGAGATGTGCCATCATTTGAAAGGAGGGCGCATATTTTAGGTCTAAGGTGAAATCAATCACCTCTGATCCCCCTCATATCACTCGCCATCACTCAAGATCACTCAAGCGAGCTCCTCTTGAACTCAATTGATGCTTGGCACTTGTTAAGTGTGCCCTCCTTGGAGAATGTGCCCTCATTCTCCATTGTGTCTATTTAAGAAGGAATTCTCTCTTGTATTTCTCATGGTTAGAGCAATGGAAGGATGAATCTTTTCTCTTGTAATTTGTTAGTATTTGTTGGAATAAAAGGATTTGGTGGCAAACCTATGGTGTATGGCTCAATGTGTGTGGGTGAACATTGCTTTGCTTATGAAGTAACATGTTTCACTGCTTATCTTCTTTGTGTAATTTTGGTTAGTTGTGGGCCTGCAAAGGGAGCTATCTCTTAGTAGGGTAAGCAATTATTCTAGTTTGATTTATTTAGGCTTACTTCCTACTCATTTTACATCTCTTAGAGATGCATTTATTTTTGGATTAATTGCATGCTTTCCAAGTTTCTATTGCCGACAACACCTTTATTTAACCATCTCTTTGTGCAAGGATATTTGAGTAGTTGTAGGTGCCTACCTTGGAAAATGGATTGAGAAAGTAAGAATCCTCCTTATCTTCAAACAATTATGAAGAAGCATAGTCCCTTTGCTCTCCAGCAACAGACTCCATGACCCAAAAGTTCCCAAGCTTTCAGTTTCTTTCTCTCCTTCTCTCCTTCATTTAAAATTGAATTCTTATTTGGTTAAGATCTTGCATGCTTATCTAATTGGTCTCTTTTTAAGAATATATAAATCTAGTTTGTTTAAGTATGCTTTCTATTAACTAGCTATAGTTATTTAGGCCTTATCTTCAGTAGATCTAGTTCTTGTTTAAGTACTTAGTTCATAAAATTTTATATATTTCAAGTAATTATGTAAGATATTATACTTTTAATGATTTATGTATCATTTTGGTGCTTTTCAAGTGGCAGCTTTAACATTTTTTTATGAACAGGTAAGAGGACGTGCTATTGAAAATTCAATGTTTTAGGCCATCTAGGACCCCAGGAGCACCCTCCTTTCCTTGAAGTCAAATTTAAAAAACTTGTAATCCTTTGGTTCTTGATTTATAAGGATCAAAGGAATCCACTGGCATAAAATTGTAAAAGTAATAATAAAAGCACTTGGGCTACTCAATGCCCACATCCCATCCCCCTTGGGGGATTTGTGTCATTTTCATGGTGTGGACCTTTTTCCTTTTTTTGCTTTGTTTTGCTTTGGATTTACTAACGTTAGCTTATTTTTATTTTCTTAGCTATATTAAGTTAGCTTCCTTTTTAGTTTTTCACTTCTCAAATAAAGAGTAATGAGCCTCGAATTTGTTCCCCAATATGCTCTGGTGACCATCGTAGGATTTCCTGATCTATGTTTAACCATTCAAAAAGGGGATACTAGCTGCTAGTTTAATAGGAAAACCCACCGAAGTTTTATTGTCAAAAGTAAGTGGTTCGCACTAAACAAACTACAGAGTGAGGGGGCTACTCTAAGCAAACTTTATGTTTCGCGTCATTGGACACCTGGTGCTATTGCTATGCACTTACTAGCGAGGATAAAAGTGCAAGTGGGAGAAACACGAATAAACCCATCTAAATCCACTCATGTCATAATAAATTAAAACCAACCAGGAAGCACCGCACAACATTTTCCTTTAGGAGCAGTTATTTAACTTATTTTGACATTGATATACCATTATAACTAATTTTTGTTAAATCAATTATGTGTAGTTATTAATTATTTTGCATACTACTATATTTAATTCATTTTCCGTTGTTGCTTTCTTGTTCAGTATTTCAAACTCCTAGATCTTTCTTTTTTGCTTTAGCGTAATCAACCTTAGTTTTATTTTATTAGGGACCACCGTCCTTAGCTTCACTAGGAGTTGCCCTAGACGGAGGAGTCTTGAGTGTTAAGTGGAAACAAGCTCGACTTGTGACTTTCCCCAAAGGACACACCTAGTCGCTTGAATATTTATGTCACGTTACCTGAGGTGCGTATTAGGGGGAAACAATATGACAAATTTCGAACATCTTCACTACTACTTAGTAGTTGAAATGACCTTGGATCCAAAGTACATATTCATCTCCCAAAAGAAGTATAATGGAGAATTGTTGAATAAGTTTGGCATGTGAGAAAGTGTATCCCTCTCTCTACTCTAATGGAACGAAGCCTAAAGATCACATAAAAATAAGGTAATGAGTTTTAAGATGCAAACAAGTATAAACAACTTGTGGGGATATTATCTACCTTACCATAACTAAACCGGATATTTCATTTGATGTTGGAATCGTTTCAAGTTTCATGCAAAAATCCTATGAAGGAAATTAGCCTGCTATAAAAAGAGTTATAAAATACTTGAAGGGAACTCAATACTTTGGATTCAAGTATTATAAGGTGGATGATTTCAAAATAATTACATATTCTTACTTGGATTTGTATGGCGAAAAATAGAATGGAGTGTCTAATTCAACATACCCAATGATGCTTGAATTAGTAGTTGTTCCCTAGAAATCACACAAGCATAATATTATAGTGGCTTTCACAACAGAGACATAATATGTGGCTATGACAAAAGTAAAAAAAGGAGATTGTGTGGCTTAGGAAAATACTTTAATATTTGCAAGAGAAACATGGGATTTCTACTCCACTACTAATTGGTGATACATCTGTAATCAAGTTGTCCAATAATCATAGATTCCATAATTGAACCAAGCACCTCAACACAAAGTACCATCATATTCGATATCTTGTAGAGGCCATGGAAATTCATTTAAGAAATTATTCCACAAATGAGCAAATTGAATACATCTTCACCAATTCCCAAGCTTGAAAAGTTTAGAAAGATGTTTGTACTCGCGAACACCTCCTCGGACTAAGGGGTGTAATTTCAAATACTTACTCATATTGAATAAAGGTATATTGTACATATTGTAAAACTTGTTAATTTCTAAACAATCATTTGAAATAAAGATTAAGATACCTTTGGAACCAAAATTCCAAAGGTCACCTCACTTATGTACAAATAAACCTTTCTCATTCAATGGAAATTATACTTGGAGTTTATTCCAGCGAATGATCCTTAAAGAACTAGGGTTTTATACATTTCCATATGTCATATATTATCTAATTTATTATCTAATATCACTTTCGACAAATGCAAGTTTGAATATGTCCAATAAATTACTTTATGGATATCATGGAATTGGTCTATCTTTACCTCTTTGAAATTTACATGTTTTTTTTCAAATCATGGTGGCATTTATCTTTTATGATTTATAATATAGTTTTATCATGAGCAAGATCCATTACCTCTAGATCTGTCATGTGTCGATAGGGATTAAATCTATCGAGGTGCAAACTTTTTTCTTAAGTGTTTGCACTCTATCGATGAAGAAATCTAATGAATAAACAGTTGGAGCACTAGGTTAAGTATGAAGAAGTCCAAGCTATCGATGGCCAATTTGATGCACTCCATTAGACAACAATGGAAAAAAATGATTTCGATGGATTGTCGACTTACAATAGACTCCACTTACATTGTCCTTCAACAACTTGACTCATTTGTAGATATCGATTGGAAATACCTTGCACAAACCTAGCCCATAAAGCTAATTAATAAGAAGGCCATGTTATTCATTATTGGTTCCTCCATCATTATTGGAAAATGGACCACGGAACTAGAGAATTCCACTTCCTTCCACAACCAAGCACTATAGATAATCGTTGAGTTGGCATGGCCATTTGAAGGGTAGAAATGGTAGAAAGGTTGACTCGAGCATGATTTAATAGATGTGATAAGATTTTGTTGTGCCTTTCATTTTTGGATAATATTTTCATAAGGATGAATGGACATATATGCATAATGAAATAACATAGCTCGATCAATGTCAAATATGTGCCAAAGGCGTGAAAGAATGTGACACAAATTAGCTACAAATGATAATGCATTGTACCTTGTCAACCTTGATAGTGAATGGCATAGTCATCTATATCTCATTTTTTAATTGTTTCGATAGGATCAACCATAACAACTATTTTTTGTGTAAAAATCCTTTAAAACTAGAATAAAAAGATTGATGGTTAAATTAATTAAAAAAAAGTTGATAAATATGCACTTGTTAATTTTTATTTATATAAATTAAATATGTAAAATTTATTTATTTTTCTCAACCCCTTAAATTTAGTATATGCATGTTATTCAAAGTTATTGTAATACGTGTTTAAGTGATCTAGTGATATGTTTATACATCTAACCCTTGTACAAAAGTTATTATTATTATATATATACGTGTGACAATGAATTTCCAAGTTACTATATATATATATATATATACATGACGATGAATTCAACAGGTCCATAACGATGAATTTAACAGACATAGCATACTTTTTCTAACCTCGTTGAATGTGTGAGTTTATCAATATTGTATACCGTTAAACTCATTTATTACGATGAAAATATTTAAAAAAATTATTACCTAAGCATTCACATCACATTAAATAAGCGTGACATTAATACACACCCATCTTGAAAGCCATCAAATCTATCTAGATACAAATCATTTACTTCTTATCCAAATGATCAAATCTATCTAGATACAAATCCTTTACTTCTTATCCAAATGTTTAATGGATGAAAATTAAAATAAATCTCATTCATTATTGTTAAATTATATATTTATCTACGCGTGAAAAACAACTTTACATGTGTGTTGCGCTCGTAACACCTCTCCCATACACTTTTAGCTATAAACATAGCTCTCACAACAAAGTAGCATGACAATAAAGTATAACTATTCTTATTTGGGCATGAGATGTTTTGTTTTGTCTTCAGCCAGTATTGGAAGCTGTGTTTTATGATACTAAAAGCAATGGAGACGAACATTTCTCTACCTTTTCTGCTAACTGGTAGGCCGGTCAAATCTTCGAAAATATTGACCTTTAAAAATGCAGAGAGCTTATAATCATAAACTTGGCTTTTCGTGTCAGATTTATCCCTATTGTAACAGGGACAGCGGTTACTAGATGCATGAATCCATTATTATTAAAATACCTTTTGGGGTTAGCAGGATCCGGCCATATTTGTACATATAAACAAATTGAATATGTTGACTAATTAGGGTTTATTTTTATCAAAAGTTATTATCAGAGTATATCTCATGTGATTCCTGAGAAGAATGGATTTCCTTTCTTTGTAGTTTAGTGTTTGGCAAATTCCTTTCCTTTCCCAGTTTTCAGTGTACCAATAATGTGTTGGTGGTCAACTTTTTATAATGTATTGGTTGTCAACTTTCCAGTGGTTTATAGATAAAAAGTTCATATTTTTATAAATTTGTCTTATTTTTCGTCCATCTAAAAAAAGTATAGATGATAATCCACCTCACATTCTAAGATATAAACTCTTATCTATATAAAAATCAAACCCAATCTTAACTTTAACTTTTTATACCAATACAATACCAAATTACAGCTTTAACTTAAAAATATAGTCTTTCTAATTTCCATAACAGTAACTACTTCATACTCTCTTTTCTTTTCTTTTCGATTGAATGACATCAGATAATACAATGTAACAACCCCATTGAATGGATATCATAATTATATTCTCTCACGAAATCTTAAACTCCACTCTAGGTGCTACTTTCTCACGGCTATATTTAATAATTAAATTCACAATCATTCACGGAGTACAATCTTATCAATTGTTTTGAGTGCAGACATGATTTGTATTAAACTCATATAAACAAACTTAAACTTATGTTTTAATTTGCAATCCATGGAATTTTTTATGTTTCGGAAGGATGGTTCAACTGTTTTTGGAAAGATACAGCCTTTTCGAATCTTGGATAATGTGAAGGAATTGAAATAATAAGAGTTAAGGTTCAAGTAGTTAAAAGAAACATTTGATATATATTACTCATATTTATATAAGCATATACATTTTACAATTTGGAGATGGGATACCAAGACTACTTTTTTCTAAATTTAAGGTGAGATATGGTAAGTGTATGATACAGATATAATGGATGGAGTAATTGTCCATCCATTCTATTACTATTTGATACCTCCCCAAATGTTTTAGCGATCTTTTTAATGTAACAATTTAAGTTTGATCTTATATAATAACAAGTTTTCTGGTCCCTATATTGTGATAATTTTTTACAATTTCAAAACAAGATGGTTGAGTGATTTCAATAACCAAAATGGGTAGAAAGGAAAACATTTTAACAATAAATGATAAAAAATTGATTTTTATATTTTTTTATATTTGATGAAAGAAAATCAAAGACAATTTCGTATATTTGAAAAATTACTTATATATTTTAACCAACTTTAGAAAAAAAATTAGCCCGGTTTTCCTGGTTGATTGAATTAACAAACAAACGCGTTAGAACAAAATAAAAATAACAATACGAATGATATTTGTTATGTTCTGTGAGAGGTTGGATAACGTATACTTAGATCAGTAGGATCGTTTTCAAAAAGCGAATTTAAATGGACGTGTGTTGAAGGAGTATTAAGGTAAAATGTAATTCAAAAATATTCAAAAATTAAAACCAGCCTATTTAATCTGATCGATCTAGTTGTATGCTTCGTAATTCAATTCCTAGTATTTATTATCGTCCTTATTTTAAAATGCAAAAAAAAAAACTATTCATTAGTGTCCTTTAAACATAAAAAACGATAGTCTTAAATACTTAATAATATTTTTAATCATTAGTAATTTACAATATTATTGATTATATTTTATACTAAATATAATCAATGTTACTCATGGTAAGATTATTTCAACTATTTGATTTTTAATGAATATCAATAAAATGCTTTTTTTTTCGCTGAAAAGAAATTTCATTATTAATTCTAACCCTTCTTTATTTTGAATGATTTTATTTTTACTAAATAATATTATAATAATTTTTTAACCATGGTTACAATACTCTATTGTAATTGAATAAGTAGTTTAAATAGTTTCTCAATGGTAGGTTTATGAATTATAATGTATTTGTATAAGCTTATTTGTAAGTTATGAGCTTTCCTATATTTAATAGGATCAAAGTTTTTAAATCAATATTAAGATATTTTTTATTTCATTGTTAAATTAAATAAGTCTAGTAAGTTTTTCACAGGTAGATATATTGAAAGCAACTTGGAAACTTGTGTAGGAGTTTTGAATTTCGACGTTTCGGCTAGCCCATCCAAATTGCTTTCAATAAATAAATCTAATTTATAATAATTATAAATTTATATTTTTCGGTGTAATTTATAATAATTATAGATATAATTTTTTTGGTATTTTTATAGAAATTGTTATTATGAAAATTATTTAAATTTATAATTTATAATAATTATAAATTTAAATTTTCAAATTTACAATAATTATAAGTTTAAATTTTCAAATTTATGATAATTATAAGTTTAAATTTTCAATATTTTATAGAAATTTGTATCATCGTATATAACTTTATTATGATGGTTATTTATTATAATTGTAGTTGTTATCTTTTATAATAATTATAATTAAATATTTTATTTGAATTTATAATAACAATAATTTATTTATTTAAAAAGTTAATTACATTTTTTTCAAAAAAAATGCCTTCTTGATATTTTATTAAAAATGAAAGAGAATAATATATTTGCTAGTCTTTAACATAATTTTGTTTTTGTTCAATCTATCCAATGAAAACTAATCCCATTTTTCCACTTTTCTCACAAAATCACCAAAAAAATAGGTTCACACAAAATTTATTAACTCTAACACATAATTGTCATAGTCTTCCAACTTCAAAACATCTATCCAAATACTAGAATATTAGTATTCTAAAACATCACTACAAAAATGGGACACCAATGGAACAAAGGAATAACTCCCTTAGTTATAAGGATCTTAGTCTTATATTGATCATAATATAGAGATCCTTTAGGAAAATCTAATGCCTTTTTTGGAAGGTTGTCTTACAGAATTCAACTCTGGGTAAACATGTATAAAATAAATATCTGAAAAGAACTAAGATAGAGAAAGAGTCTTCTTACAACACTGTTCCAAGGAAATCACATAATTTGCAATTCCTTTAAGTCAATCCAGAATACCTTTCGAATCACAAGTACATGTAAAGCCATAGTATCAATTATATTAACAAATAAGAAAAGTCTCCATAAAGTTGTCAATTATGCTCATGTATATTTGTTTTGGGGCCACATCCCAACCAACCAACAATTAGAAATGTGTATTATTGATCTTTAGCTACATTCCTTCTCCACAACATCCTCTTTGAGTTCCCCCATTAAAACATCCTATTGAAATATCCTTAGACAAAACAGGTTCTACATAGCAATCTAGTCTTACTAGTCTTTTTTTCTTTAAAGTTTTCTCTCCCTAGTATTCTATTGCTAATCACTAAAGCATTTTGAATCTTACTTTCAAAGATAAAAAATTTCTAGCTCTCCAAAGTCTTGAACGGGAAATTCTTTATGTCTATGAGCTACTTTTACCCACCTTTCCATATATCTATTATATTTATCATCATTTTTAATTATTATATTAAAATCATTATGTATTTTTTATTTATTTATTTTTAATATATAAAACATTTATATATGATTTTCTTTAAAATATAGTAGTAAAATTATTGAAGGGTAATTAGAGATTTAAATAGAACGGCAAATTATAAAAAATGAATTTTAAAGTTGGAAGTTAAAGAACTTATCATTCTATATGGAATTTAAATATATAGCTAAATATTATTGATAATTTTTTATTAAAATTAAAGTGTTTATTTCAAATCCATTTCAAACCTGTTGAGCATTAAGGTGATATATCAAAAGGATATGTGGTGTAATGGTAGAAAAATCATACGAAACATTTGGATGATAGGAGGAAAACATGTGATAACTTGGGAAAACTGTAATTTTCATTGTTACTAACATTTACCACAGGGGTGATAGACATCTAGTTACATCATATTTCATGTATTATTAATATTTGGAAGAAATATTAGATATAGAATTTAAATCCTTCAAAGTGGATCTCTTTAACCTAAGGTGGTACAAATTGTTACTACAAGTTAATGAAAGGACATTTATTGATCATGACAATGGATTTACCATGATTAATACTAATACGCATGAGCCAAATACATAGCCCTATGTAGTTCCAAGTCAATGTGAGAAGGTATTTTTTTCAGAGGTACCCCGTAGAGCAGTTTGGTCATTTGTTTTTATATTTCATCCAAATGGACGACTCATAAAGTATACTTTTCCCAAAGAATATGTTCATGAGAAAGAAGAAGAAGATGTAGTTGGAGAGATGGAGGAAGAATCCTACTTAGACAAAGGGGGGAATCAACTTGAATACACAATCATTGCCTCACATCTCAATGATGATGATTATATTGATGATGACTAAGAATGAGATGTTGAAGATGTTGTTTAGGACAATCCTTGCAGTGATTCCAAAGGGTTGGATACAAACTCTGATTTTCATTACTCAAATGTTGACTTGGATGAAGTTCAAGATCAATATGATATGACATTGTAACATATATTATCGAATGGATCTCCCCATAAAAATTATTAATGGAATAATTATATTGAATGTAAATCTCAATTATTGTATATGAAAATGGGATCTCATGGAGTATTATTCTCTATTATGTGTTGTTAATACTATTTCGTATATTTATTCTTTAATTCATCAATTTTGTAAAATAATTTAGTTACGATTTTTTATGCATATGCATGCTTATGAATTTATATGGGCTTCTCTTATTATTGATTATCATGCAATGCCAATTTCTATTTTTTGTATATGAAATCTAAGAGTTGTTGTTATGGATCAACTTGTGGTTCAAACTAGCTTATCCAATTGGAAAATGAAGAGAATTTTTTTATTGGGGTTCCTTGATGGCTAAGGGTGGTGTTCAACATGTTGCAACTAATTTCACCAAAGGCTAAAGTTTCTTGTCATAGGTAGGATTTCATGTCATTTACCCAAAATCATCAACAAGTAGCTAAGATATAGCATCTTGAAGGTGATCTGTATTATACTTATAATTGGTCAAATTTGACCCTCGAGTTGAGCTACATCAGTTGGATTCCCTCATCTCAAGGATTGTATATCCTTTTGACAGATTTCTCAATCCATTTGAATTGTTCTTACATATTTCGAAAGTGAAGCTTGGGAGCACTAGTAGCCTATTGGTTAGAAACATGTGAGCATCCTCAAAATGGAAAAATAAAATAAAATAAAGGCATAATGCATGGGCCTCAACAAGATAGTACAAATCCCATACACATGTATGCTCGATTCTCCCCCCAACAACTAGAATCACGTTTCACTCATATAAATTGATGGTTCATGGTTGGGGAGGGACACCTCACCTTTATATTGGAGAAATAATTTGAGTTCTGTTATCGTTCAACCATAGTATTGTCTTCTTGAATGGAACTCTTTTGGTTCTGCAATTCCATATGATCTAAAGTAGGGTTTGATTCATCCTTTGATTATTTTTCCATACTAAGATTATGGTAGTTGGTCCAAAAAAGTGTGATATATAATCGAGGTTGGAGGAACCCAAGATCAAGTTTGATGGCCATTGGGAATCAATTAAAATTAACTCTTATGGTTTGTTATAAATAATAAAATGGAATGGTGAAGTACAAGGTATAGTTGAAGCTTAACTTGTGGTGAGCTCATAATTGTTACTATGGTTAATTTATTATCATAACATGGTTTCCATTTGTGTAATGGATCCATCACTATAACTTCATTAGACAAGAACCACTATCAATTATGTAGTCACCATGGCTTGGGATAATTACTACGTAAATAAGGATTAATTAATACGTAAATAAGGATTAATTACCATAATAAGTTCAACCTAATTGATTCTACATCAATTCCCTAAAAATAATACTAGCCTTTTTTATTATCTTACAAATTTTTGCAAGCATGCCAAATATGAACAAGAACACCACCTCGTTAGTTGTAGTAGTCATGCATAAAAATAAAATACATAAACTACCTCATGTGTTGAGTTCTAGTTTAAAAGAAAAATTGGAATGAAAAGAGAGGTCAAGGATAGAGAAGTGTCTTTCGAATAAAGTCCTACCACCCTTCCATATTAAATAAAGATTGACAAAAAGCCTTATTTGGGTGACATTGATTCCCCTAAGCTAAATCAATGGTTGCAAGCAAAAAATAGAAGTATTTTTGAGTGGGCATGAAATTGGTGGAGATTAGAGAGTATAGTTTTCTCGTCTAGAATTAGAAGGTCACGCATTGACATGTGTTGATGTATATGTAACTTCGGAATGTATTTCACATATATGTATATTGTATTCCTATAGAGATTTTATTATTCCTCTATATGGAAGTGTCATATTTATATTGTAAGTGTCGTAACTTATAGTTAAAGGGTTATTAGACCACCTTGTTGGGGTCGGCCCTATATAAGTCATGTGGGTCAAAGGGTTATTAGACCACCCTATTGGGGGTCGGCCATGTGGGTCAAAGGGTTATTAGACCACCCTAGTGGGGGTCGGCCCAGTCAACATTATGTTAAGTGGTTAAGTTGAGGCCGACCTAGTTGAGTAAAGGTCAAGTCAAGTTAGTGTATAAATAGAGAGTGTGTCTCTCTCATTTTACACATTCTATTCTCTCACTCACACTTGGGAGAGTGGTGCACTTGTGGATGAAGAGGCTCTACTGCTAGGAGAAGACTATCTCTTGTATTCTGGTTGTATCATTGGTCTATCTATCTCTAAGGAAGTTATTGGGGTTTTTCACCTTTATGGTTTTCTCCAAGTAAAATCTGTGTCTCTTGTGTGCTTGCATTATTGTGTCCATGATTGATATGCTGTAGATTTGCTTTGCATGTTGTTCTCTCAGTTAAGATCGTAGATCAGATTGAAGTAAATTCTGAAAATTTAACATGGTATCAGAGCTAGCATGAAAGAAGGCATGATATGGCATGTATGACACTTGTTGCACTTACGATGCTAGGGCTTGATATAGCAAAAACCAATCATCGTAGCACTTTCGCTATAAATTCGTTTTGGCAAAGTTTTCGGATCTGAAACTTTTACAGGTCGAAGAACAGATCCCCATGTACCTTGTGTCCAAAGGAAAACCTCTAATTCGTTTTACTTTGTCATTTAGGATCTATACAATATAGGGTTTCTGCCTCTTCCAGATCTAAGTCAAAATCAGGTGACCTTGGGAAAAGGTCATAACTTGGGCTAGGAAGCTCCAAATGACATTTCGTAAAAAGTGACAGGTAGTGGATAGACTGTATTGTCTCAGGAAAAAATTTCAGAGGCTGTAGTTGAACCAGTGACACGTGGCACTCCGTACAAGTTCGCTCTACTATATTATCCTAGAAACAGGTCACGTTGCGACACTTGGCATAACTTTCTCTCAGAGAATCCAATTGAGGTTAGACCTGTCGGGATGGAAAGATAACAGGTTGGTCTATCTTAGGAAAATGTTTCAGACCCTTTGGATCGAAAAGTTTGGAGTTACACAAGAAAAAATCAGGTACAGATTTCTATCAAAATAGAATTATTTTTTAGTACCTTCATTCATGGCTTCCGGAATTTAGGGCTTCGGAGAAAGTTGTAATTTTTGTAATCGGAGACCACAGTTGAATGCTACTCATAAAAATCAAAATTTAGAGACCAAGATCAGAATTTTTGGTTGGGTAGAAGGCTAGGCTTGATCAGACCCTAGTTCGAGACTTTGATCAGAAAAGTGGACAATTAGGGCTTCTGCAAAAATGGGAATTTTTTAAATCTGTGACCATGGCTGGAAGCTCGTCATAAAAATAGAAGCTTAGAGCTTTGGATAAAACCTTTTGATTGGGCAGAAGAGTGGGCTTCATAAAACCCTAGTTCGGGGTCACGTCCAGTGAATCTGAAAGTTTCAAAGGCAATTTCGAGGGGTGAAACTTTGCAGTTTTCAAATTCTGAATATACCAACTTGATCATCTCATCAAGGGGCATATTTCTATCCTTTCGGAAGCTTGAAATTCAAAGTTTGAATTTTTGGGGTTTCTTTGACAAACCCTAATCCAACTCTAGGTCCAGTTCTTGCAAATCAATTGGATTGGGTTAATCCTAGGAAAAGATGGATTGGTCACCTGCATAAGTGAAGAAGTTCCTGTCTCAAAGGGAGATGAGGCTAAGGCCTTCCATAAGAAGATTACAAGCAATCTTGACAGGTATGGCTTACAGGTATGTTTCATGGTTAAGTTTATCATATGTTTGTCTTCATATCATTACAATACAATCTTGATTAATTACTGGACTTGTCGTATCACCTTAACAGAAGATATTCATTGATTAAGGTTTTGACACTTATGATTGTACTAATGCATTGTGATGTTGTATGAGGTTTATGTTGTTCGCTAACATAAAAGGTACACCAAGAAAGACAAATCATGTTCTACTTCAAGAACATATGATCATGGTGACATGAAGACAAAGATTCATCCATTGTCATGGATCACATAGAAGATCTACTTTCGAGGTATTTATAACTTGGTTCTACAATGGTTAACTTATGAGACATGCAGGTTACTAGCACAAGTCACTGAAGAGAACCAGAAGACATTATGCGGGTATGTTAGACATAACTAGCTAGCATGCTAATCCAGGTATTTTTTTCCTATATCAAGCTAGAATCCTACCTTGTGTTAGGATCTTATACTGTTGTGTTGTTGATAATGATTATTCATGAAGGAATAGGTTTGAATAATCATGGTTGTATGCATATTATGTTTCTTACCATCATTGATGATATGACTAACCAAAAGAATCATGAAGGTATAGGTTTGAATAATCACGGGTTTTATGCATATTATATCTCTTATCTTGATTGATGATTCAACTAACCAAAAGAGTCCTATGATCAATAAGAATATGTATGAGTAAAAGAAGACTTCCCTGAAACCTTGAATACTAATGTTTATTATCTGTGAATGATCATGAATATACATGTTTAAGATTATTGTGTTTTGATAGTATTAAGATTATACTAATAAATGTGTGATTATGTATGAGACCTCAAGGATAATACAATGATGATACTAATAAGCATGCATAGTGATTAAGGATGGATGTAAGTTCAAGTACAGGTAATCCAGGAACCAAAGATCAAGAGGGAGCACACTCCAGTTGTTCCTGCAAGAAAGCAAAGGAGCACACTTCAGTAGTTTCTGCAAGGATGCAGATATTCAGAGGGAGTTGACCACTTCTCACAATCCACATAAGAATGGAGTTGCAGAAAAGAAGCAAATACTGAGAGGGAGTCAACCCAACAAACAAACAAAGATAAGTATTTGAATTGTCATTACTTGCATATTTTATTGTTTAAATAATACTATTCAATAATGTATATACTGATGTTCCTAGAATTAGGTTGTGTATTATGCATATTAGAATAGTTGCATTGATGAACAGTATACTACTAATATGCATGGGTAAGTGGCCTATGGAACTGTACAACATTCCATTGCTACTTATCTAGAATGAAACCTCTTTGTTGACATGTTGGGAGTTGTGCACACTCTTAACAATGTTCTGGTAGAGATTGGAAGGAATCTAGAAAGTTACGGGATATGGATAAATGTTGTATTGAAGCATTGGCTAAGATAATTGCATGACTGTATGACATATTTCTTTATATGTAAGAATTTGTTTTGAAAACTATGAGATGTTTTCTAATCATGCAATTTAACTTGTTGTGTATGAAAGATCGTATGCCATCACCTACAAAAGAAGAACTACAACATTTGTTCAGCAACAAAATTATCTATTGAAGATATTGAAGTTCCCAGGATATGGGAAGAATGTCATGATCCGCCGATCATGAAGAATGATGTTTGGGATGTAGTCCCAAGACCTGAAGGGAAGTTTGTTATGACTTCCATATGGATCTATCAAGATCAAGCATGCTACAGATGGCAGCATAGAGAAATATAAAAGTGATGAAATAGAAGATACACCAGATGGATTTCAAGACACCTTTCTTGAATGGTGTAGTTGAAGAAGAAGTGTATGTGGAGCAGCCACTTGGTTCTGAGACACATGATAGGAAATCATATATGTGCAGAACTTGGTATGGTAGGATAGGCAGCTTTCTATCCAGTTTATTTTTTATCAAGAGTAAAGTGGGTTCCAACCTTTACTACAAGGTTGAGGTAGGAAATCCAAGGATACTCTTATTGTATGTGGATAACCTGTTTGTAACAAGAGATGATAGATTGATTGCTGACACGCAGCGGAAGCTTGCAACTGAGTTCGAGATGGAGGACTTGGGGATGATGCACTATTTTCTTGGTATGGAGGTGTGGCAGAGTACAGATGGAATCTTCCTTGGACAAAGGGAAGTATGCAATAGAGATTCTGAAGAGGTTCGGGATGATGGACTGCAAGGCTATGGCCACACCTATGGCATCAAACTTGAAGCTTCTGTGTGATGCTTCATCTAATCCAGTCGATGTCACGATGTATCATCAGATGATTGGGTCCTCTATGTACCTGACGAACACGAGACCAAATATTTTCTTTGCGGTGAACACATTGAGCCAGTTCCTGACGGATCCGAGAGATGTTCACCTGGTTGTTGTAAAGCATATTCTGAGATTGGGCAGGCAATGCTGCAGATAGGAATAGCACTTCTGGGTGCTGCTTCAGTATGGAATCAGGTGTGATCTCTTGGTTTAGCAGGAAGCAGTCCTGCGTAGCACTGAGTACAGCCAAAGCAGAGTATGTTGCGACGGATGAGCAAGTTGCAGATGTATTGACCAAGCCGTTGGCCAGAGTGGAGTTTGAGTACTTCAGAGAGAGGCTTGGTGCACTTTAGATCGAGGTTCCTTCCAAAGGGAAGTGATGAGTCCGGAAGATGCAGATGCACATGAGCTTTTCTGACATGGTTGATGTGTTCTCCCTTGGTCATGATATAATTGCTGAGCCATTTTTCACATGGTGGTAGATGTGTTCTCCCATGGTGAAAAAGTAAGGGCTGGAGCCTTCCCCGAATGGTGGTAGATGTGTTCTCCCATGTTGGTGTAAGTACTGGATGATGTGCATCTGGGCTGTGCTTTGTGGACAATGAGATGATCTGAAGAGGACGATGCTATGATGATCAGGAGGATCATGGATGATGAGCATCAGGATGATGCTCCAGTTACTACTCTGTATATGCATCAGGATGATGCTGGATATGATCAGTTGGATCATTTATATGTATATCTATGTATGCATCATGTTGGATGCTGGATATGATCAGTTGGATCATTTGTATGTATTTTGTATATGCATCATGTTGGATGCTTTGACCATGTATCTGTATATGTATCAGGTGGATACATTGTATGATAAAGTAGATCATGTATGTTGATATGTATCATGTATTTGTATTTGTATCAGGTGGATACACTGTATGATCAGGTGGATCATGTATGATGATATGTATCAGGTAGATACTTGGTATGCATCAGGTAGATGCATTGTATGACCAGGATGATCATGGATGACGAGCTTTAGGATGTTGCTCCAGATGACATGCATCAGGATGTTGCAGTGATGATGATCAGGATGATCATGGGCATCAGGATGATGCCTCATGCAATGATGATCCATTGGATCATGAGTATCAGGTTGATACTTGGAGGTCAGAGATGATATGTGGCAGGTTGTGCAAATAGCATGTAATCAGTCCTGGGAGATCTTGTCGGTCGTGCTACGGCACATAAATGTTCCTGGGGTACTCTTTCCGGTATTGCTATGTAGTATGTAATCAGTCCTCAAATATCCGATAGGTTGAGTTGTGTGCTCGTAATCAGTCCTGGGATGAGGTATTACTACGGATACATGTAATCAGTCTTGGGATGAGGTATTACTATGGAGACATGTAATCAGTCCTGGAGATCCGAGAGGTTGAGCTTTGTGATCGTAATTAGTCCTGGGATGCTCTTTAGAGATCTTGCTGGTTGTGCTGCAGCACATAAATGTTCCTGGGATGCTCTTTAAATGTTTTGTCTATCCACATGTAATCAGTCCTGGAGATCCGAGAGGTTGAGCTGTGTGCTCGTAATAAGTCCTGGGATGCTCTTTAGAGATCTTGCCGGTCGTGCTGCAGCACATAAATGTTCCTGGGATTCTCTTTAAAGGTATTGTGGAGGAGATGCATGTAGTCAGTCCTGGGAGATCTTGTCGATCGTGCTTAGGCACATAAATGTTCCTGGGATACTCTTTTCGGTATTGCATCCGCACATAAAATTAGTCCTAAGAGGCCACCTCTATCAGACCATTCGCACAGATGATGAAGACCTGCAGGTGGTGGGCCTACATCAAGTATGAAAAAGGACTGGCTCTGTAGAACTTCCTATGACGAGTAGATTCAGAGATTGATTGAGATAGCAGCAGCAGTGACGATGATGATGACTCAATGACGATTAGCCAGTGACGATGATCCAGAGAAGATGACTTGTGCTAAGAGACTTGTGTCGAGAAATACCTTCCTAGTTAAGAGGGAGTGTTGATGTATATGTAACTTCGGAATGTATTTCACATATATGTATATTGTATTCCTATAGAGATGTTATTATTCCTCTATACGGAAGTGTCGTCATTTATATTGTAAGTGTCATAACTTATACTTAAAGGGTTATTAGACCACCTTGTTGGGGTCGGCCCTATATAAGTCATGTGGGTCAAAGGGTTATTAGACCACCATATTGGGGGTCGGCCATGTGGGTCAAAGGGTTATTAGACCACCCTAGTGGGGGTCGACCCAGTCAGCATTATGTTAAGTGGTTAAGTTGAGGTCGACCTAGTTGAGTAAAGGTCAAGTCAAGTTAGTGTATAAATAGAGAGTGTGTCTCTCTCATTTTACACATTCTATTCTCTCACTCACACTTGGGAGAGTGGCGCACTTGTGGAGGTAGAGGCTCTGCTGCTAGGAGAAGACTATCTCTTGTATTCTAGTTGTATCATTGCTCTATCTATCTCTGAGGAAGTTATTGGGGGTTTTCACCTTTATGGTTTTCCCCAAGTAAACTCTGTGTCTCTTATGTGCTTGCATTATTGTGTCCATGATTGATATGCTGTAGATTTGCTGTGCATGTTGTTCTCTCAGTTAATATCCTAGATCAGATTGAAGTAAATTCTTAAAATTTAACAACATGGTCTGAATGTTATGTGATTTTTCATATGTTGTAGCAAGAACCAACAATGAGTGAATGTGAAACCTTTAAGAATATCTCAAGTCAGAGTTCTTTCTAATTGAATATGGGGAAAAATAAAATATACAATGGAACTTATTCCAATTAAGACATGGAGTAAATGTTTAACAATATCCCACTATGTTTCAAACTTAAGTATTGAGTTGGGTATATCTCCCATCTATTGTATTCTTATGTTGTAATTAAACACAATGGAGACTTATTTTCCCATATTTTTCAGCACGTGATATTTTTCAAGCCAACATCTATTTACAAATATTGTGTGTAAACAAACAGATTTACAAAGGAAAAAATAAAGGTTAGTTCTTTAGATAAAAGAATGTGCAAGCTAGAGAAGTTTGCAATTGAATGATTTACCTACACCTTTACTAAAAGAGTTGTGTTATGGTGAAGAAAACCCCTATAACGTCTATTAATGCATATTAGAGTCAACATTCCAAGATACATATATTAATGCACATTATAGTCATTGAAAACCTTCCAATATGAAATGTGTTTCCCAAAGTACCCCAATGAACCATTATAGTCATTGAAAACCTTCTAATATCAAATGTGTTTCCCAAGGTTACCCAATGAACCATCACTTGTACAAACCCTAAGAAGTTTGAAATTTAGTGTCTCCCTCTTAAATTTGAATTCTATATAGAGTTGTTGTTTCCCAAAGGTGAATCTCATCCTTCCATTTAATTTGAATCAACAATGAATCAACTTTGAAGACTCCTTATTTTCCTTGAATTAACAGTTGATTTTCGAGAGCTAGACAAGCACCTTCATTAGTTAAAAGCAAAGGCTATGCCACATGTATGGATAGATTTTGGAGGATTAGACTAATTTGAATATAGATCAATTACATGTCACTTAAGCAATGTGACTTCAATGCTAATGTTATGGTATCGATGTTTAATACAGCATCGATACCACATCATTACTGTTGGAGTCATGTCACTTAAGCGATGTTATATATATATATATATATATATGCCTTTTAACTCTAAATAAGTTATTAATCCATGACATATATATATATATATATATATATATATATATATATATGCCTTTTAACTCTAAATAAGTTATTAATCCATGACATAGGACTAAGCAATTGTTAAGGGAGAAATCCAAGGAATTAGACCTTGAATGAATATTTTTTACCATTGAAAAGACCCTCTAAAGGGGATATTAAGTCTCCAAGTGGGATATGGGAAGAATTATGAAGTTATACACTTCAAAGATGGTATTGGGGTCATGAAAATGGTCCAAGGAAGATAAAAATCCATTGGTCCATAAATGTATATTTAGGGATAACAAGACATGAAGATGATTTCAAACATAACACATGCCCTATGGAGATGATGTTTGATCTTTAAGTTGAATATGAGTGCTATTACAAATTTTATGCACTACAAATGGACTTGAACACCATGAACATGACTGGGGGATAAATATAGACACTTAATCTCTAGATGAAGCTTCGAGGGATTAAGGGTCATGAACAAAGATAAAATAAAGGTCAAGAATTCCGTTTATAGGGGATCATTATCCTTCAATTGGGATATTGTTATCAGATGAATCCGTCGGTGCGAACACCAACTGATCTACCTATTCTAAATGGTTTAGATCTAGAACAAATCAAGACCGAGTACAAAGGTCTTTCCTAGATTAATTCAATCACAAAGGATGCACATGATTGCTTACCTTAAATCCGTGGTTTTTCCTCTTCGTTTGATGTAGATCTTGGTCTCTGAGCTGCAAACAACACAAGACAAACAAAAGGAAACTAACATGAAAGAAATATGTGATATAAATGAGTCCAAACAAGTAGTCAAGGAAGTGATTTCTAAAGATGTAAAATGGACAAATATTTATGGAAAGAACATGTATATTAATGCATTAGTGAAAATAACAGAGAGGATATTACAACATCACCTTGACGTCGCAATTTATTCCAAATGATCTTTGCCTCAAAAATCAAATTTAGCCTCCAATGCATGAAAGAGTTTCAACTCTAGTTGAATTTCTCCAGCATTTTGGTGCTCTAATCCTTCCTCCCCTAACCATGAAGAGGAGGCTTGAATATATAGGCCAAAAGGGATAGAATGGGTTGAGTATTTGATGGAGAAGACTAAGGGATCATTCCAAGAAGGTAGGGGATCGAATGCCATCTTAGTTGATTTCTTGGGATAAGCCTCCATGAAGATATTTGTTCTAGAAGGCGCTCAAAGATTCTCTTTTTCCCTTCTAACTGGAATTGATGCACTTTGTCAACATGAAACATGCGCCATTGAAGGGTGATGCACTCTGTCCAAAGGCAGGTAATGTTAGTGATGCACTCTGTCAATGTGCAGAGCACATCGTCAAGAACCTGACGCACTGATGCATTCTGTCCAAACGCAGGTAATGTTAGTGATGCACTCTGTCAATGTGCAGAGCACGTCGTCAAGAACCTGATGCATTATGTCAATGTGCAAGGCACGTCAGTATGACAACATAAGAGAAAAAAACATGTCATATTCCTTCCTTCAATCAATTTGGGATTAATGATTTAGGAATTAGGACAAGTGAAGGATACATACTCATGATGACGAGATTTTGGTGTAACAGAATACCCCTCAAAGCATGAAGCTATAGGAATAGGATAGGTGAAGTGCTTTGATGTATGGAAGTTTAAGGCAAAGATCATCGGTTGAAATGCTGAAAAACGACTTCTGCAGTACCACTAACTCTAAGATATGTGTCTCAAATGAATCATAGCATGGATTCTGACCAATACACTGCAAATCCATGAAATACCGAATAAAATTATGGCCACTAAGAATACAAACATGCATCCATACATCCATGACAAGACCATATCGTAGCCACAAAATAATACACAGTGGATCTACGAGATGAACTGAACATAGCCATGTACCAATACAATGTGGATCTATGTGACATAATAATGGTTCCATCATGATGTCTATGTGGAACCTACTCAAAAAAATTCTCCATCGCAACCTTGGAAAGATACATAAAAAAATATCCTAGGGTCTTCACCTTGAACATGGGATGATACGAATCTAACCATGTGATTACAATGTGTTGAAGTCGAAAATGGTAGAAACCACTTGATTACCATCCAATAATGGAAACTGTTAACAAGCACGAGGGAAATCATCATTGATGCCAATGATCCCCAAGGTATCATAGTACATACTGCCAAATGTGAATCAATGAGTTGAGGTTGAACATTTTGTGTAATATTGCAATCAGAATTCAATGATGTAAACTTACCGTTGAAAGCAAGGTAACCTTCCATTAAGACATGCACGATGAAGGTACTCGACTGGTTTCTAAGTTTAATCCTTGGATGATGTGTTGAAGTCGACAAGGATAAACCTGTCGAAGGTGGGTCATGATTTTTCCCCCATCATCAACACAAAACAAGATCAAAGATATTTTGGAGCAGATCAGACTGTAGAGTAACTTTTGAGATTGACTCAAAGATGACCAACACAAAGGAAGGTATAACGATTGCAGAGGTTTGACTTGAAAACAAACTTCCCTTGGACATGGAATGGCATGAATTCGTAGCATTGACCCGATGAGATAGACACCAAGACCTACTACAACAAATGATTGATACACTCTTCGTATGATGCAAAGGAGTATAATGACTCATGGAAGAGGTATGACTCAAAGATAGCAAAATTATCCAAGTTATTTGAATGAGATGCAAACAAGTGCCATGTTCAAGAGCGACTATAACCTGCCACTAACATGAGTAAATACACATTCTTTCCTAATTTCCCCGTAATGATTGAAGAGTAACTCTTTATTTGTTAATGATCTTGAGGAGGATAGAAGATGCTTGATATAGCTCGTCCTTAGGACGAGTCCAATATCACATGTTTTACAAACCTGAGATAGGAGGGGTTCATCCGTACAATGGCCCTTCAATGTTGAATTTTAACGAGTCCATGGAAGGAAAACGCGGTGTCATTTCATGTTTAGAGAGTCTGAAAAGACTAAAGAAGACTCCAGAATGTACTTTTTCATGAATTTAGTCTCAAATGTCCGAAAAAGGTTAAAACCATACCTAAGAGAACCTTCTAGTCAAAAGAGACTAGATTAGACATTTTTCGTAAATAGTCCACAGGGTCCGAAAAATGGGTAAATTATCACCGTGTAGATGACCTTTCACATCCTTTTACAAGCGTGAAAGAGACAAGTTTGCTGGGCGATTTTTCATATTTTGGGAGTCTGAATAGGGCTTAAAGAGAACTATGAGGGGGTTCCTTTTTCGTAATAGTTTTACGATCCCGAAAAAGAGATAAAAGAAAACTCGGTGACTTATTCTCATGTATTTACAAGCACGAGAAGGAGCAAAGAGTAAGCTCGATGTCGTTTTACTAGGTTTTTAACGAGTACGATCGTGGTGTAAAAAGTTGTCGAAAGTTTTTTCATAGTTAACAAGGAGCATGAAAATGTCAAAAATAATCTCCATCATAGCCAAAAGTCATTAATTTCAACCTATAAAATCCACGACAAGTGTTAGAATGATTATCGTACTCAAAACATAAAATATAATTGACTTGGTAAAAATAACTTAGGATAAAATGAAAAAAAAACATTAAAATATTCCATTTCAAATGCATAAAAGGGGTAAAAGTGAAAATTATTTAACATTTGTGTTTTTTCCAAGTTGTGGGTGAGTAAAAAGCCCTTTTTAGCTCAAATTTGTGGTGAATATTGTGGGAGCATCAGTCAACCATTCAACATTTCTTCAGGTCCATGTAATTCTACTCCTTCATCCCTTAAATTTCATGGTTAAAATTCTTGTTTTGACGAAAAGTTTAGTGGTTTTGGGGGTCATTCTATGGGGGAAAGTGCACTCCCTGGGTGACACACTTATCCCTTTCAGGAAGTGCATCACTCAGTGGTGATGTGCCTCTCGTAAAGGGTAAGTGTGTCGCTGACGCCCTGTCATCAAAGGCAGGGTGCGTTGGTGGCGAAGTGACCCAAAAAATCAAAATTGCAAGCAAACATTTGATTTTTGTTTCCATGAGATGGACCTAATGCCTCTTAAATTGATGTCTATGCAGGGTTTATCCATCAATATGGTTCAATTGAAGGAACGAGAGCACAAATTAGAATATTTTCAAGTAGCAAATGACCCTCATTCGGTCAATGCTTTGAGAGAATGTGAGTTGTTGAAGTTCTTCCAAGTGCAAGGGATGAGGGCCCAACTACAATAATTGGATTACTTGATATGAATGTAGGACCTGGATCAACAACATTTTCAAGTTTGGACACATGTTCTCACATTGTATATGGAGGATATCTATTTCTTGATGGGATTGTCAAGGTGGGGGGGTCTAGTATAATTATTCGGTCCTAGGGGAGGAGATAAGACCACCGAGGACTTGATCACATAGTTTTGTACTCAAGGAACCCAAATGTTAGGTGGGAAGATTCCCATTAAAAATGTGTGATCGTTCTTTGAGGACCACATTGTTCACTATTGAGAGGGTAGCGGGTAGTAGGGCCCTGCATTAGGATACTAGGTCCCATATGCTTTAATCCATTGAGTGCATTGCACCCACGGTTTTCAACTGGTGTGAGAGGCTCCTCGTGAACCTCAAGGAAAAGATGACCGAATGAAGGAGGGGAGAGCTCAAACAATTTTGCTATGGTTCAATCATAGTCTCTTTCTTCTTGCAAAGGGTCCCCCTACTTCGTCCATAGGTAGAGATCAGTGAACTTGACCCACGAGACCCACTATGCAGATATGGATTGAGGTGATGGGGCATCATGGTGGTGGTGGGACCATGATCACCTATGGTCTTACCTTCTTATTCTAGTTGCATAGCCATATATTGATGGTAGAGGACTATGCATATAACAAAGTGGATTTTCGTGGAGATCCAGACCTAGTTCTTCCCGGGGGAGAGCTTAGGGGTGACCTAGGTAAGAAGAAGACTATATTGTTTTTCATTTTTTAATGTGCTTTATGATTTCTTATTTTTTTGTAGTACTGATACTTCATACTTTTCTACATAGATGTTGGGGATTCGAGACCTGTTGGATCATCGCCTATCGAAAGGCTAGGAGTAGTCAGGGAGATGATAGCAGCCAACCGTGAGGATCTGAAGGAGCTGAATGAGATTGAGGAGAACCTCCAACGACTGAACATAGGTATTCCCAACATCTCCATTGATGATGTTCCATGGCACTATGAGCGCCAAACAACTGGGGTTTCTGGTCATTTTGGTCGGCTACTCCGCTGAGTGGAAAGGGCCATCATATGTTACCACGAGCACCACTAGTGATAGCATGTGTTTGGGATGATGTAATGAAAGCTACGATCTTTATATTTTTGTAGATATGATATACTAAAAGCCACAGGATTCATATTTTTGACCCAGTACCTTTTTGTAAAACATTTTACCAGACTTAATATAATTTACAATGTGTCCTTATGATGAATACAGGTCTTATGTATGTTTTCTTATATACTAATGAATAATTTACATGTCGTTCCAATTATACATCCTTAATAAAAATGTTTTAAAATGTGCAATATGCCAATCTAATATGAATTTAGCCAATAAATCTGCCACTGTGTTCATACACCTTAGGATATGTTGGTATTGAATGAAATCAAAAGACCTTTCCAAGAGACGTACCCACCGAAACAAGCGAAGCAGTGCAGGTTCACATATGACATAGACTCGGTTTAGATGGGAGACCACAAGTTGGGAATCCAAATAGATGACAATGTGATCCACGCCAAGGGAATATACATCAATTAATAACCCAATCACCACATGATACTCGACGATGTTATTGGTTGCGGGACCTAGGAAAGTTCCTCCTGATTTTATTTGTTCACCAGCAGGGGAATAGAGTACCCAATCTCTCAAGGAGAGGTTCCGGGTATGCCAAATAGCACTGTCCACAAATCCGTAACAGGTTTCCATATGCACATTTAGGAAGAACATGGTATAAGCAATAGTCAGAATAAGAGCCTAACACACTAACTAAAAAGTGTCACACCAAATCAAACACACGTTATAGAAAATATATACAGAGTACTAAAGTAGGGTGACCTAAGCATAGTATTGTTTTAGGTAGAGCCCATTTCGAGGCTCCGCTAGGGATATTCCATCATAATCGACCAACTCGTAAGATCCTTTTTCCAAAACACATTTTACGATGTATGGGCCATGCCACATGGATTCAAGTTTACCTGCCCCTAGTTTATCATGTTTTTGGTCATATGTCAAGACCAAATCACCTTCATTAAAGATACAGGGCTTTACATATTGGGCCGTGATGTGTTTCTTATACGCTTCACTGTCCAGGGCTGCATCATGGCAAGTTTCATCAAGTATGGCTAAGTATAAGAACATGTCTTCCTCAGCAGTAGTGTTTGGAAAGAGTTCAAAGGCTAGTTTCAAAGATGGAATTTCACACTCAATAGGAAATACTGCCTCTAGTCCATAAACCAAGTGAAAAAGGTGTGAAACCAGTGGCGGTTTTGAAAAATTCCTATATGCCGACAGGGTTGAAGAAAGCATCACCTGCCAATTTGACTTGTGATTACCTACCATACGTTGAATCATGGTTTTCAAGACCTTATTAATGGCCTCTAATTGTCTGTTTGACTGAGGATAGCAGGGAGTTGAGTTTTCATGATGAAATCCCAACTTGGTGCTTAATTCAGTTACCATTCGATTTTGGAAATGCGATCTATGGTCTATGATGATGGCTTGCGAGATTACAAATCTAGCGCTGATATGATTTAACATAAACAGTGCAGTAGTTTCGACTTATTCCTTATATGTAGGCATAGCCTCAGCCCATTTTGTGAAGTAATCCACGACGACAATAATATAACCATGCCCCTTGACCGAGGTAGGTTTTCAGTGCATTAAGTCAATGCCCCATTTTGCAAAGCGGACGACAATGATAACTGGATGGAGCAGGGCGGGGTGTGTGCACTTTTTTATGGTGAAAACGATGGCAAGGAGGACACTTCTTGACTGATTCCATACAATCTTAGAAGATTGATGGCCAGTAGTATCCAACGCATAAAATCTTCTGGGTTGTATCCATCGCAGAGAGATGACTACCACATTTCCCCGAGTGGTAATGATTCAAGACATGCTCGACCTCTTCGTGAGTTAAAAATATTCATAAGATGAAATCAATGCCATGACGATATAGGTTATCACAGATGATTAGATAATATTTGGCATGATGACATATACAGCAGCATTCATCGCGGGATAATTGAGGTCCAAAGCGTTGTGTTTGGAGATACAAGGTGATATATCCGTACCTGTGAGCATTCTAGCTATGTCACGTCTAAAGCATTCTGATGTTAGTGATGAATTGGATAGACTAACCATACCGGCTTGAATTGATGCCATAATCTCAGGTCCTGAAGGGAGATTAGGGAAGGATAAGTTGAACGGTACATTACTAGAACTGCATGTTTCATAACAATGTGTGATTAATGATGTAGTGATGACAGGTGGAGTTTCCAGCTGTGCAGTAGGATATTCAAAATCAAAAAAAGATAAATGAAACGGTGTAGGAGGTATGAGTTTAGTTTCTTCAATGATTTCAACGCACCCACCAGGGACTTCAATCAATGTTGTCATTTCTGGTATAGTGCTAGTTTCCAGGAGGATAGGCCCTTCTGACGTAAGATTAGGAGAAGTATTGACTTCAGAATATAACATAGTGTCCACTACGGTGTGAGTTTCTTGTATAACAGTGGATGGTGGTACTGTATGAATCTCAGGTGCACAACTAGTTTCAATGATTGTAAGAGGCTCTGAGACGATGTTAGGGTTTGGGGGTACAGGGGAAACTGAAGATGTTGTATTGGTAGATGGTGGAACAGTCCCTCGACCAGCTCCTCGGCTAGAAAGGGCACGGATACGTGAAGCAGGAAGACTAGAAGTTCGTGGTGGTGGCTCGAGGCTTCTCCCCTGTTGTCTCTGTCATCTCCTTTGATCAGCCATGTGATAGGATTAAAAGTTATGGGGACAGTCTCGTGAAAAAAGAACTCAAAAACCCTAGAGAAACCGAGTGTGCAAAAGGGGAGCTAGGAAAAGGCAAGGCCTGCAGGCCAAAAAAACAATCTCAAACAACTATACTGGGACTGGCATCACAGTGAGCGAGCTGAAACAAAAGTGGCCAAAATGCCAACAAGAAGCACTAAAAAAGAAAAAGACCCTCTACAAATATGAAATAGCAAGCAAACTTTCTAACTAGGAGCTGGAGACCTCGACAAATCGTATCCTTCGCAAGGTGGTGAAATCCAAGTCGAACAATACAAAATGAGAGACCAAAGTTGAAGGATATCCCTCTACTGAAAGGTATCCTGGGTAAAAGTGCCATAGAAGAAGGAGTCACTAGGCTACCTCGTTCATGACATGTCGGAGAAAGTGAACTGGCACTTTTGTCTTTGAGCCCAAGTATCACCTATATGCTAAATACAAGGAAGACAATGGATAGATGTCCTTAGGCGCTAAGTGGAGTGCAACATTCCACAAAGTCCATCTGGAACCTATCCTCGCAGGTTACCCCCGTGGAACGGGAGGCCCTCTCCACAAACTGGTCAATGACCGTATCAATAAGTATAAGAGGATTTTAGTACCTTAGAGGACAACAACTATGTCTCAGATGAAAATGACAAGGCAGAATTATTTGGATGCCTATCCCCGGTGTCCTACCTAACTACCAAATTCTTTTTATCCTCTAGCGAGGTTAAAGTGTGTTGAGTTAGGGAGATGAATTTTAATTGTTGTTGTTTACTTAGTCGGGTAAATGAAAGTGAAACTCGTGGTGTGATGACTGACTCAAACCATGCAAATGAGTGTGAATCAAATAATCCTTTCCTTTCAATGAATGCTAGCTAAGGTAAGGAGAGAGTTCTTCGATCAATGGAAGCACGAAATTTTTCAAAAAGATGAAAAAACCAATCAATTTTTTTTTTTTGAATATGCCAAACTAATGTTACTTCTTTCAAGATGGATCTGATCTATCACTGATTCTACTTCTAATGAGTATAACTATGTGACAAATAACAATGAAAATATGCTTCCAAAATACAAAATATGACTTTGATCTTTTCAAAACAAGGGGAAGAGTGTTTCAAAAAGGACTTTCAATATCAAATTTGATGAAATAGATATAAAGATGTGATTTCAAAACAATATACTCTCTCAATAATGCAATCAAGGAATTCAAATATATATGCTCATAAGACCTTGACTATTCAGAAATGAACAAATCTTTTGCAGACTATGGTAAGGAGGCAAATAAACTAGTTATGATGTCACATGACTCATAAAATCCAAGTTCAAACAACAAATGAAACAAACCAAACCAAACTGAAATGAAAGCAATGTACTGCAACCACATGTCACAGAGGTCTGACAAATGTCAGCAAACCAATCAGGAGCAGAGAACCAAAAATGAAGTAAAATCAATGACTCAGGATTTAAAAAATGAATTTCTCAGGGAATTTTCGCAGGTCATCTAGCAGCCCAGGGGCAAAAATAATGGATTTTCGCGTTCCACAGAGTGTAAGGGGCGCGAAAATATACATATTTTCGATCTGGTAGGAATGTTCAATCCGCGAAAATAAACAAAGAGAAAAATGAAGGGAAATTTTTTTAGAAAAAGAAATGATTTTTCTAGGGTTTTCCAACCCAGGGAACGAGATGTTGATGTGAAACTGAAAAACAGTAATCCAATGCAGAGGACAGGGCTGTGAATGAGGGTATAAAGACCCAATTCCACAATCTATTGAATGAAAGTAAAAGCAAACTTCACAATCAAAATGAAAAATGGATTCAAACCAATAAAAACTAGTGGAGTCGCCAGTTTTTGTTGTAGAAATTTCTCCCTACGGATAAGAAGAAACTCTCTTAGGCTAGACTAGGATGCAACTAGTTCTAATCTAAGACAATTGGGAAACAAGTGCTACCTTGAATCTTAAACTACTTGCTTTACAACTAGATTAAATGCATTCAGAAGTGATGGAAGGATATAACTCACCTTCAATCAGATGTTTGTCATGCTTCCATCTATGATCCCGAAGATCCCAAGTAGAACCTGTCAAGGATCAAACAAAGAACAAGCATACAATCTTCCAAATACCTTGAAGTAAAGGTTATGTTCAAATCTAAACTAGATACATTTCATGCTAAATATTTACACACAATACACATAGAATGGGAAACTAGACAAGTTATATTTATTAAGAAGCTTGAAAAACACTTACACGTGATGTCCAAGCCAACTCCAACTCCAAGACTTCTTTCCTCTAGCTATCTCTGCAAATATCCTAAGATCATAGGTTGGGTTCCCCAAGTAGTTCCCCCCATGGCTCACGGATGGCCACTCCTTTATAACACTTGAGGGGTTAACCATAAGACAGGAAGGTGGATCTCATGAGAGTTTAGTTGATCAGCTAAGCTAAACAGAGAGAGGGGGTTGGGATCGAATCAGAGATGCCAATCCCAAGGAAATATCTCAGAAGGTAGAGATCCAAGTTCCAAGGCCAAGGGATAAATAAGGATTTTTGTAGCCCAGGCACAAAACATAATGCAGAAATTTGGATATTTTTGCAGGGTAAGGGTTGTGCAAAGCACGAAAAAGTGAGTTTTTCGCTAGCTGGTAGAAGTGCAGAACACAAAAATCAATGTAATCAAGGTCAACCTAGAATGACACTTTGTTAAGTAGGTTATGTCTCGACCAACAAAGGATGAATTTGTCTCCAAGGTGTCCATATGAGACCAAGGAAGGTACCGACAACACATCACGTTCATTAGGGAGAAATGTCGCTAGGTCACATGCTACAAAGATGTGACACTAGAGATCGAAGTGTAACTTTGAGGTATAAAAAAATTAGAGGATTTTGTTGCAACTTGGATCTATACACATGGAAACGATACTCGAGCATGAAAGTGTGTTTGGAACTTAAACCGAGTATAGAGGCGACATGTGACCTCCGAAGTGGTCAAGATCACATGTGTGCATATGTGAGTAAGTAAGATTAAGGGCCTTGACTATGGGTCCCATATTGTTTGGAATGAGTTATGGGCTCATTCAAATACATGTGTGCATATGATGTGGTAGGGTCAAAATGATTGAGCATCGCTCCTATAATAGGGTGGAGATAATAGGTCATTCTCCTAGCCCAGATGTGTCGATGCAGTGAAAATTCTCTTTGGCAGAGGTACTAATAGGACATCAACTGATAAATAGAGGGTGGGGCACCATGAAGCGGATATCCATGCTGGCACAAAATGTATATGAGATGATGTGTGAATTCCCTCTGCATGGGAAAGGTTCCTGGTAGGGGGAGTGCCCCCAATATCATCTTCCCAAAAAAGGATGACGATGATGAGTAGGTAGGCTTAGGGGTCTTCCCTGATGTTCTGGACATGATATTTCCTCATTGGTTCATATAGGTTGAACATATATATTAGAGGGATATGTTTTTAGCGACTTGAGTGCCATATTATGAGATGATGACAAAGGCTCATTGGTGGACGAAATGTAATACATGTTGGCGATCTATTTTGAAGAGGAGATGGTGCACTTCTTCAATGGTGGTGACTTGGGACTCTAGGAAAAGTTGATGCAAATCATCCTATGTAGATCAATATTGGGGAAGACCAGTACAATGATGCAAATAATTACCATAAAGGCCACACAACACACATGGATCGTTGGTGCACAAGGATTTGTTGTGCAATTTGGGAGTGTAAGGAAGGTTGCAGACTTAAATGTTCTCATTTTTATTCTCTTCTTTCATCTCTATATGAATGCAAAAGATGGAAAATTACGAACATTGCTAGGTACTGTTTTCCAAGACATCACACACAACAAAAGAAAAAACTACGTGAGTTGTGGAAATAGGAGGGGGATTCACAGCTTGGTTTGGAGTAGGTAGCGTTGCAAGATTCTTGGATTACCAACCAACCTTCTTCTTGGGATGATGTTGGGTAGAGGGTGGAGCTTCCTTATGACTCCAGGACAAGGGTTGTTGGAAGTACCAATTGGTTGCACACGATTCAAGACAACCTATAGTGTGTGGGGGGGATTTGGTGGGGTAAGGTACCAAAAAGGAAGGCCTAACGCCAAACTCAAAAGGTTGAGTGCAGCCATGCCACGATAACTCACTATTCAAGGAGGTGGAAATAGAAATAGGATTTGATTAATAGGTGGATCTCCCCACATATCCCGCATTGGTCTGGGTTGGGAAGTAGATTTTACAGCAGAGATAGTGCACAACTCTAATATCTCCACCTTTGGAGGTGGGGGAGGTAAGGCCTGAAAATACCTTTTCATGGAAGCATCTCGAAATATGTTCAAACTAACTATCGTGAATGAAGGGCTAGATGGGTTTCCAACCATAGATACGATGTGATCTAGGAAATCCGAGCCCTTGGGATCATAATAATTCAACTGATCAAGTTTTAAAATATTTCCTTCGTTAGGAAACACCATAAGCTTCAACACCGTAAAGGAAACTACCTGCATAGCATACATGTATCTATACCCAAGAGGGAGGTCGTAATCTAACTTAGTGTTCAAAACATTAATGTCAATCTAGACATTAGTTTAATGTCTTAAAATTATTTATAAAATTGTAAATCAACAAACCTGGTCATGTGGGATATAAAAAAGTTCATATTTGAAACTATTGTTATACATGTTATCTTATACTGTTGTAAAGTATGGGGGTGTAGCATTTCTAAAGAGTATTGGATCAAGATTGAGCAAATACAGAAGCGGTTTATAACTTATAACCTCAAAATTAAAAGCAATACGCCTTATCCTATTCTCCTCATAGAAGTGGGTCTTTCCCCCATCGAGAGCATGGCTATGACTAGGTACCTGATGTACAAGCACAAGATAAATAACATAGGAAATGAGAGACTTCCTAAAATTGCTTTAAATTCAAGTCAAAAGCAACTGCGCTTCAAGTGGAGTTAGAGTAAAGATACGTTGGCTTGGTTAGACCATTGGGGCATTGATGAAAATGACACTTTACAAAATATCGCTATTGTCAAAAATATTATTACCTTTAAGTTTAAAGAGAAATTGTGGTGCGAGGAAAATTTAGTGATTAAGAGAAAACTAAGATACTATAAGGAGGTCATTAACCCTAATTTGGAAGATCAGAAATATCTCTCGATAGTAACTAGTTCAAAGAAGAAAATTAATATGGCGAAGATTAGAACGAACTCTCATTAGCTTCATAGCGAAACAAGGCGTTGGTATATTTCCAAAACTCCGTTGGCGGAAAGGGTTTGTCATCTTTGTGATTCTATGAACGTTGAAGATGAAAATCACTTTCTCCTAGATATGAATTTCATAGTATTTGCTACAATACAAACCTTGCTAACCTCCTAACTCAAACTATAGTGAGCTTGGAGAGCTTCTTACCAACCTTTTTGAGCATAGGAACAAAAGTTTAAAGCAAACCAAGTAATAATCTTCTTAAAATCCGATAGACCAAAGTTGGTCTCAGTGGACGTTAATCATCATCATCATATACCCACCTTTGATGCCATCAAATATGTGCAGATACAAATCCTTTACTTCTTATCCCTATGTTTGACTAATGAATATTAAAATAAATCTCACTTATTGTTATTAAAATATATTTTTATCTCTAAGTGAAAAAACAACTTTACATGTATTTTACACTCATAACACATCTCCTATGGACTTAGCTATAAAGCATACCTATCACAACAAAGTGGTATGACAATAAAATATAACCATTCTTAAAGAAGCAGGTGCACCATAACGCTACTCTTTGCACAAGGTGGATTTGTGCATGAGATGTTTTGTTTTGTCTTATGCCAATAATGGAAGGTATGTTTTTTTATCCTTAAAAGTAATGTTCTCTAGCTTTTCTGCTCACCCTTTGGCCGGTCAAATCTTTGAAAATATTGTCATGACTATCATTAAGATATAGAACTCGTTGGCCTTTAAAAAAATGCACTTATAATCATAAACGTGACTTTTCCTGTCAAATTTATCTCATATTGCAAAGTGGTTACTAAATGGATGAAACCATTATTATTAAAATGCCTTTTGGGGTTGGTAGGATCCGGCCATATTCAAACCCATATAAACCAAATTGAATATGTCGATTGATTAACAAAAGTTATTATCAGAGTATATGTGCTGTGATTCGAGAGAAGAGTGGTTTTCCTTTTCCTGTAGTTTAGTGTTTGGCAAATACCTTTTCTTTCCAAGTTTTCCCGTGGCCACATCACGTGCATGGACAAAACGGTGATATTTTTATGGATGCCACCATTATAAATGTACATATATGTGGTGGGTTGACGCAGCAATCCCGAAGGGTTAAATTGTATTTTCTCTTTGGAATGGCATTTTAAATGTGATAACGAAGGCCATCCATTGTTTCAAAACCATACAAAATATACGATATATATTTCCCATAAAACAATGCGAGAAAAACATAAAAAAACATCGCATGGCATCTGGCCAAATAGACAGCACTAGGTCACGCAAAGCGCTAAAAGTGTGGGCACTGGATTTGGACGTTGATGGTGTGTATATATATAGGACAAGCAGTCTGGGGCAAAAGATTCATCGCATTATTGGGTGTCATAATTTATTGTTTACTTCTCGACCTGAATTCCTTATGCAATACTTTTTCGCTTTATTGGGTTATTCTGAGTTTTACATCATTAAAATAATTCAAAACCCTACCTTTGGCACAAAGCAATAACAAATTACAGCCAATCAAGGAATCAAGATAGTATGTATTGTAATTCATTTGATTAAAACTGATACGAACCCTTACACCAAAACCCCGAGGTGTTAGTGAAGGCTGTCTACTAGGATCTTAACATCCCACCACGTTCCATAGTCCAGACTCTGGGCTGGATGTGCGTCCATACAGTGGTGTCTCCTTTGAGCCGTACGAGCCCCAGACGAACACTGCAATGCCGACGTTTCCATCCGCTCTGTGACTTGAACCTCGGTGGAGGCTCTGATACAACTGTTATACCAAAACCCCGAGGTGTTAGTGAAGGTCGCCCACAAAGATCTTAACAAAAACGATGACATTTCATATTATATATGGAATCATATAGAGAGAGCAGATGAATTTAGATAAAAAATCAAAAGCCAACCTTAATTTATTGTGACTATAAAATAACAAATTATAGTTGTGAATCAAGAATACTCTTTGACAATTAAAACTAGCACATCTGTCAATGATTTGCAGATGATAAACGTAGATAGGATCCCCTTATAAGGGCATGGTAAGAGTTGATACAGGTGGCAAAATGGCTTAGTGGTGGATTCTATAGAGGGGATATGCCAAGTTGGAGCTAAATGGTTACATTGGATGAAATTAAGTGTAAACTGTCATCTTATTAATTAGTTAAGGATATGATTATTTAATTAGTAACGCTTACTTGTTTCTTAATACTTGTAAACAAGTTAACAGATTTATTTGCTACCCTCTGATCACTAAAGACTATGATGAATATTCTCCACCGTCAAATCTTGTCCATAGAATACATAATCTTAATTAAAAACATACAATGCAGAGCTTTGTATCAAAATAAATACACCTAGTATGGGTGTAAAAATCATCTTCCTAATTTCCATGAGGGTAGCTACTTCAAAATTATCTTTTCTATTGAATGACATCAGAGAATACAATGCAACAACCCCATTGAATGGATATCGTAATTATATTATGTCATCGAAATCTGAAACTCCACTCTACTTGCTACTTTGTAACGGCTATAGTTAATAACTAAAAATTCACAATCATTTAAGTCCTTCAAATCTTATGAATTGTTTCAAATGCACTGAGGATTTGTATTAATTTCATATGAACAAAGTTCAATTGTTTCGAAGTATACAACATTTTCATATTTGATTTTGTCTAAAAGATATCCTGGCTTTGATAATGTGCTATGGTATTTTATGCATTATATGTATATAATGCATAAGTACGTGGTGGTGGTTCGGTGCTTCTCCCCTGTTGTCTCTGTGATCTCCTTCGATCAACCATGTGATAGGATAACAAGTTCTGGGGACAGTCTCATGAAAAAAGAACTCAAAAACCCTAGATCAACCAAGTGTGAAAAAAGGGAGCTAGGAAAAGACAAGGCTTGCAGGCGAAAAAAACAATCCCAAAAAACTATACTCGGATTGGCATCACAATGAGTGAGCTGAAACAAAAGTGGCCAGAATGCCAACAAGAAGCACTAAAAAACAAAAAGACCCTCTACAAAGATGAAATAGCAAGCAAACTTTCTAACTAGGAGCTTGACACCTCGACAAATCGTATCCTTCGTAAGGTGGTGAAATCCAAGTCGAACAATACAAAATGAGAGACCAAAGTGGAAGGATATCCCTCTACTGAAAGGGATCCTGGGTAAAAGTGCCATAGAAGAAGAGTCACTAGGCTACCTCGTTCATGACACGTCGGAGAAAGTGAACTAACACTTCTGTCTTTGAGCCGAAGTATCACCTATAAACTAAATACAAGGAAGACAATGGATAGATGTACTTAGGTGCTAAGTGGAGTGCAGTATTCCACAAAGTCCATCCGGAACCTGTCCTCGCGGCTTACCCTCGTGGAATGGGAGGCCCTCTCCACAAACTGGTCGATGACCATGTCAATAAGTATAAGAGGATTTTAGTACCCTAGAGGACAACTACTATGTCTCAGATGAAAATGACAAGGCAGAATTATTTGGATGTCTATCCCCGGTGTCCTACCTAACTACCAAATTCTTTTTATCCTCAAGCAAGGTTAAAGTGTGTTGAGTTAGGGAGATGAATTTTAATTGTTGTTGTATTACTCAGTCAGGTAAATGGAAGTGAAACTCGTGGTGTGATGACTGACTCAAACCATGCAAATGAATGTGAATCAAATAATCCTTTCCTTTCAATGACTGCTAGCTAAGGTAAGGAGAGAGTTCTTCGATCAATGGAAGCACGAACTTTTTCAAAAAGATGAAAAAACCAATCAATTTTTTTTGTTTTGAATATGCCAAACTAATGTTACTTCTTTCAAGATGGATCTGATCTATCACTGATTCTACTTCTAATGAGGATAACTATGTGACAAATAACAATGAAAATATGCTTCTGAAATACAAAATATGACTTTGATCTTTTCAGAAAAAGGGGAAGAGTGTTTCAAAAAGGACTTTCAATATCAAATTTGATGAAATAGATAGAAAGATGTGATTTCAAAACAATATACTCTCAAAATCAATAATGTAATCAAGGAATTCAAATATATATGCTCATAAGACCTTGACTATTCATAAATGAACAAATCGTTTGCAGACTATGGTAAGGAGGCAAATAAACTAGTTATGATGTCACAAGACTCATAAAATCCAAGTTCAAACAACAAATGAAACAAACCAAACCAAAATGAAATGCAAGTAGTGTACTGCAACCATAGGTCACAGAGGTCTAACAAATGTCAGCAAACCAATCAGGAGCAGAGAACCAAAACTGAAGTAAAATCAACGACTCAGGATTTAAAAAATGAATTTCTCAGGGAATTTTTGCGGGTCGTCCAGTAGCCCAAGGGAAAAAATGATGGATTTTTGCGTTCCACGGAGTGTAAGGGGCATGAAAATATACATATTTTCGAGCTAGTAGGAATGTTTAGTCCGCGAAAATAAACAAAGAACAAAATGAAGGGAAAAATTTTAAGAAAAAGAAATGATTTTTCTAGGGTTTTCTAACCCAGGGATCTAGATGTTGAGGTGAAACTGAAAAATAGTAATCCAATGCAGAGAATAGGGGTGTGAATGAGGGTAGAAAGACCCCATTCCACAATCTATTGAATGAAAGTAAAAGCAAACTTCACAACAAAAATGGATTCAAACCAGCAAAGACCAATGGAGTCGCCAGCTTTTGTTGTAGAAATTTCTCCCTACGGATAAGAAGAATCTCTCTTAGGCTAGACTAGGATGCAACTAGTTCTAATCTAAGACAATTGGGAAACAAGTGCTACCTTGAATCCTAAACTACTTGCTTTACAACTAGATTAAATGCGTTCAGAAGTGATGGAAGGATATAACTCACCTTCAATCAGATGTTTGTCCTGCTTCCATCTATGATCCCAAAGCTCCCAAGTAGAACCTGTCAACGATCAAACAAAGAACAAGCATACAATCTTCCAAATACCTTGAAGTAAAGGTTAGATTCAAATCTAAACTAGACACATTTCATGCTAAATATTTACACACAATACACATAAAATGGGAAACAAAACAAGTTATATTTATTAAGAAGCTTGAAAAACACTTACATAGGTTGCTTGATGTCCAAGCAAACTCCAGCTCCAAGACTTCTTTCCTCTACATATCTCTGCAAATATCCTAATATCATAGGTTGGGTGCCCCAAGTAGTTCCCCCCATGGCTCATGGATGGCCTCTCCTTTATATCACTTGAGGGGTTAACCATAAGGAGAGGAAGGTGGATCTCATGAGAGTTTAGTTGATCAGCCAAGCTAAACAGAGAGAGGGGGTTGGGATTGAATCAGAGATGTCAATCCCAAGGAAATATCTCGGAAGGTAAAGATCCAAGTTCCAAGGCCAAGGGCTAAATCATGATTTTCGCGGCCCAGGCACAAAGCATAATGCGGAAATTTGGATATTTTCGCAGGGCAAGGGTTGTGCAGAGCGCGAAAAGTGAGTTTTTCACTCGCTGGTAGAAGTGCAGAATGCGAAAATCAATGTAATCAAGGTCAACTTGGAATGACACTTGGTTAAGTAGGTTGTGTCTCGACCAAAAAAGGATGAATTTGTCTCCAAGGTGTCCAGATGAGACCAAGGAGGGTATCGACAACACATCATGTTCATTAGGGAGAAATGTGGCTAGGTCACATGCTACAAAGATGCGACACAAGAGATCGAAGTGTAACTTTAAGGTATAAAAAAATTAGAGGATTTTGTTGCAACTTGGATCTGTACACATGGAAACGATACTCTAGCATGAAAGTGTGTTTGGAAATTAAACCGAGTATAGAGGTGACATGTGACCTCCGAAGTGGTCAAGATCTGTGTGCATATGTGAGTAAGTAAGGTTAAGGGCCTTGACTATGGGTCCCATATGGTTTGGAATGAGTTATGGGATCATTGAAATACATGTGTACATATGATGCGGTACGGTCAAAATGATTGAGAATTGCTCCTATCCTATGGTGGAGATAATCGGTCATTCTCCTAGCCCAGATGTGTCGATGAAGTGAAAATTTTCTTTGGGAGAGGTACTGATAGGACATCAACTGATAATTAGAGGGTGGGGGTACCATGAAGTGGATGTCCATGCTGGCAAAAAATGTATATGAGATGATGTGTGAATTCCCCCTGCATGGGGAAGGTTCCTGGTAGGGGGAGTGCCCCCAATATCATCTTCCCAGAAAAGGATGATGATGATGAGTAGGTAGGCTTAGGGGTCTTCCTTGATGTTCTGGACATGATATTTCCTCATTGGTTCATATAGGTTGAACATATATATTAGAGGGATATGTTTTTAGCAACCTGAGTGCCATATTATGAGATGATGACGAAGGCTCATTGGTGGATGAAATGTAATACATGTTGGCGATCTATTTTGAAGAGGAGATGGTGCACTTCTTCAATGGTGGTGACTTGGGACTCTAGGAAAATTTGATGCAAATCATCCTATGTAGATCAATATTGGGGAAGACCAGTACAATGATGCAAATAATGACCATAAAGACCACAAAACACACATGGATGGTTGGTGCATAAGGATTTGTTGTGTAGTTTGGGAGTGTCAGGAAGGTTGCAGACTTAAATGTTCTCATTTTTATTCTCTTCTTTCATCTCTATATGAATGCAAAAGATGGAAAATTACGAACATTGCTAGGTACTATTTTCCAAGACATTGCACACAACACAAGACAAAGTTACATGAGTTGTGGAAATAGGAGGGGGATTCACAGCATGGTTTGGAGTAGGTAGCGTTGCAACATTCTTGGATTACCAAACAACCTTCTTCTTGGGATGATGTTAGGTAGAGGGTGGAGTTTCCTTTATGACTCTAGGACAAGGGTTGTTGGAAGTACCAATTGGTTGCATAGGATTCAAGACAACCTATAGTGTGTGAGGGTCTTTGGTGGGGTAAGGTACCAAAAATGAAGGCCTAACACCAAACTCAAAAGGTTGAGTGCAGCCATGCCACGATAACTCACTATTCAAGAAGGTGTAAATAGAAATAGGATTTGATGAATAGGTGCATCTCCCCACATATCCCGCATTGGTCGGGGTTGGGAAGTAGATTTTACAACGGAGATAGTGCAGAACTCTAATATCTCCACCTTTGGAGGTGGGGGAGGTAAGACTTGTAAATACCTTGTCATGGAAGCATCTCGAAATATGTCCAAACTAACTATTGTGAATGAAGGGCTAGATGGGTTTCCAACCATAGATAGGATGTGATCTGGGAAATCCAACCCCTTGGGATAATAATAATTCAATTGATCAAGTTTTAAAATATTTCCTTCGTGAGGAAACACCATAAGCTTCAACATCGTAAAGGAAACTACTTGCATAACATACATGTATCTATACCCAAGAGGGAGGTTGTAATCTAACTTAGTGTTCAAAACATTAATGTCAATCTAGACATTAGTTTAATGTCTTAAAATTATTTATAAAATTGTAAATCAACAAACCTCGTCATGTGGGATATAAAAAAGTTCCTCTTTGAAACTATTGTTATACATGTTATCTTATACGGTTGTGAAGTATGGGGGTGCAGCATTTCTAGAGAGTCTTGGATCAATATTGAGCAAATACAGAAGCGGTTTATAACTTATAACCTCAAAATTAAAAGCAATACACCTTATCCTATTCTCCTCATAGAAGTGGGTCTTTCCCCCATCGAGAGCATGGCTATGACTCAGTATTTGATGTCCAAGCACAAGATAAATAACATAGGAAATGAGAGACTTCGTAAAATTGCTTTAAATTCAAGTCAAAACCAACTACTCCTCAAGCGGAGTTAGTGTAAATATACGCTGGCTTGGTTAGACCATTGGGGTATTGATGAAAATGACACTTTACAGAATATCGATAATGCCAAAAATATTATTACCTTTAAGTTTAAAGAGAAATTGTTGTGCGAGAAAAATTTAGCCATTAAGAGAAAACTAAGATACTATAAGGAGGTCATTAACCCTAATTTGGAAGATCAGAAATATCTCTTGATAGTAACTAATTCAAAGAAGAAAATAATATAACCAAGATTAGAACGAACTCCCATGAGGTTCATAGCGAAAGAGGGTGTTGGTATATTCTCAAAACTCCATGGGTGGAAAGGGTTTGCCATCTTTGTGAGTCTATGAGCGTTGAGGACGAAAATCACTTTCTCTTAGAGTACCCTACTTACACCCACATTAGATATGAATTTCATAGTATTTGGTACAATACAAATCTTGCTAACCTCCTAACTCGTCCAAACTATAGTGAGCTTGGAAAGCTTTTTACCAAGCTTTTTAAGCATTGGAACAAAAATTTAAAGCAAACCAAGTAATAACCTTCTTAATGGCCGATAAGCCAAAATTGATCTCAGTGGGCATTAATCATCATTATCATCATCATATACCCACCTTTAAAAACATCAAATATGTGTAGATACAAATCCTTTACTTTTTATCCCTATATTTGACTCATGAATATTAAAATAAATCTCACTTATTATTATTAAAGTATATTTTTATATCTAAGTGAAAAAACAACTTTACATGTGTTTTGCACTCATAACACATCTCCTATAGACTTAGCTATAAAGCATACCTATCGCAACAAAGTGGTATGACAATAAGATATAACCATTCTTAGAGAAGCAGGTGCAGCATAACGCTACGCTTTGCACAAGGTGGATTTGTGGATGAGATGTTTTGTTTGTCTTATGCCAATAATGGAAGGTATGTTTTTTATCCTTAAAAGTAATGTTCTCTAGCTTTTCTGCTCACCCTTTAACCGGTCAAATCTTTGAAAATATTGTCATGACTCTCATTAAGATATAGAACTCATTGGTCTTTAAAAAATGCAGTTATAATCTTAAACGTGACTTTTCCTGTCAAATTTATCTCAAACTTATCCCATATTGCAACAGTGGTTACTAAATGGATGAAACCATTATTAATAAAATGCCTTTTGGGGTTGGTAGGATCCGGCCATATTCAAATCCATATAAACCAAATTGAATATGTCGATTGATTATGGTTTATTCTTATCAAAAGCTATTATCAGAGTATATCTGCTGTGATTCGAGAGAAGAGTGGTTTTCCTTTCTCTGTAGTTTAGTGTTTGGCAAATGCCTTTTCTTTCCAAGTTTTCCCGTGGCCACATCACGTGCATGGACAAAACGGTGATATTTTATGGATGCCACCATTATATATATGTGGTGGGTTGATGCTGCAATCCCGAAGGGTTAAATTGTTTTTTCTCTTTGGAATGGCATTTTAAATGTGATAACGAAGGCCATCCATTGTCTTAAAACCATACCAAATATACGATATATATTTCCCATAAAAGCATGTGAACAAAACATAAAAAAAACATCGCATGGCATCCGGCCAAGTAGACAGCACTAGGTCTCGCAAAGTGCTAAAAGTGTGGGCACTGGATTTGGACGTTGATGGTGTGTATATATATAGGACAAGCAGTCGGCAAAAGATTCATCGCATTATTGGGTGTCATAATTTATTGTTTACTTCTCGACCCGAATTCCTGATGCAAGACTTTTTTCGCTGTACTGGGTCATTCTGAGTTTAACATCATTAAAATAATTCAAAACCCTACCTTGGGCACAATGCAATAACAAATTACAGCCAATCAAGATAGTATGTATCGCGAACCATTTGACTAAAACTGATACAAATCTTTACACCAAAACCTCGAGGTGTTAGTGAAGGCCGTCCACTACGATCTTAACATCCCACCTTGTTCAGCAGTCCAGACTCTGGGGTGGATGTGCGTCCATACGGTGGTGTCCCCTTTGAGCCGTACGAGCCCCGGACGAACACTGCAATGCCAACGTTTCCACTCGCTCTGTGACTTGAACCTGGGTGGAGGCTCTGATACAACCGTTAGAAGGCCGCCCACTAGGATCTTAACAAAAACGATGACCTTTCATACTATATATGGAATCATATAGAGACAGAAGATGAATTTAGATAAAAAATGAAAAGCCAACCTTAATTTATTGCACCTATAAAATAACAAATTATAGTTGTGAATCAAGAATACTCTTTGACAATTAAAACTAGCACATTTGTCAATGATTTGCAGATGATAAAAGTGGATAGGATCACCTTATAAGGGCATGGTAAGAGTAGATACAGGTGGCAAAATGGCGTAGTGGTGGATTCTATAGAGGGAATATGCCAGGTTGGAGCTAAATGGTTACATTGGATGAAATTAAATGTAAACTCATCTTATTAATTAGTTAAGGATATGATTATTTAATTAGTAACGCTTACTTGTTTCTTAATACTTGCAAACAAGTTAATAGATTTATTTGCTGCCCTTTGATCACTGAAAACTATGATGAATATTCTTCACCATCAAATCTTGTCCATAAAATACATAATCTTAATTAAAAACATACAATGCAAAGCTTTGTATCAAAATAAATACACCTAGTATGGATGTAAAAATCATCTTCCTCATTTCCATGAGGGTAACTACTTCAAAATTATCTTTTCTATTGAATGACATCAGAGAATAGAATGTAACAACCCCATTGAATGGATATCGTAATTATATTCTGTCATCGAAATCTGAAATTCCACTCTACTTGCTACTTTGTAACGGCTATAGTTAATAATTAAAAATTCACAATCATTTAAGTCCTTCAAATCTTATGAATGGTTTTAAATGCACTGAGGATTTGTATTAAATTCATATGAACAAAGTTCAATTGTTTCGAACTATACAACATTTTCATATTTGATTTTGTCTAAAAGATATCGTGGCTTTGATAATGTGCTATGGTATTTTATGCATTATATGTATATATATAGATTTCAAAATTCTTATATATTATATATTTTTTAGATTTCAAAATTCAACCACGTAGCTGCAATTTACAAACAGTATTTACAATACCAGTGTGTAGGAAGCAATATGAAGAATTAACGTAGTATTTATTTAGTAGAAAATCATTATATATAAAAAAACAAAATGAATTTATATAAATAAATAAAAAATGGTAAACTGCAATATAGAATAAAATATTTCTTCTAATCTTCATGAGAAATGACTTAGCAAACATAACAAATCCAAATAATGCAATATTAAAAAAACAAAACAGTTTACTTGAAATTCTAGAATCACATATTTTAAAAACTGTAAAATTGACTTCACGAGATTGAGAGCGGATGTCAAATCATTCACAATATACAATTGATTAAATTTTATACTTTGTGGGCTCACGTGTTGTTCATATGAAATGTTCTTACGATGTCATACAACTAAAAGTGTTTTTTTTCTTAAATTTAGTTCATTTACAATTTTGTAAGTTGACAATGTTATTTTTTTTCAATATTCGAGTTATATATATGAAAGATATCATATATATATATATATATATAATTTTCTTTATTTACTAGTTTTTAAGTTTTCAATATTTGAGTTTTATATATACATATGAAATGTTCTTACGATGTCATACAACTAAAAGTGTTTTTTTTCTTAAATTTAGTTCATTTACAATTTTGTAAGTTGACAATGGTATTTTTTTTCAATATTCGAGTTATATATATGAAAGATATCATATATATATATAATTTTTTTCATTTACAAGTTTTTAAGTTTTCAACATTTGAGTTTTATATATACATGAGAGTTTCCCTTCTTATATGGTATTTTTCATTTATTGATATAATAATTAATGAATAAAAACATTAACTATTGTTATGCTTGGAATTGAAATCATAACTAGAATGATTAGTTTATTTAAGTCTAGGTTATTATAGAAGAACTTGCAATTATAAACATAAGTGAATTATATAAACAATGTTGATTATTTGTAGCATTACAAATGGGTTCTTGAGTCCTAAAATTCTCAAGTTGTGTGAAATAAGATAAATTAGACCTTTGCCATGTTTCTATTAAGGGTTAGGTGTTAGAATTAAAATAAATCTAACACGTCATATTTTGATATAATAACATATGTTTAATGTTTAATTCAAGATGAAATGTCAAATCCCCACTAAAGTGACTACTTTGATTTTGAACTTAATAAGAAGCTCAACCCCAATGGATGGTGGGAATGGCTAACTATTCATAATCACTCTTATTTCAAACAAAATTTTATGTAATATCCTCATTCAATAGTTACACCATACAATATCTTCTTAGAAGTCAATGTCATCCCATGTTTCACTTTTTCAATTCCGCATATGGTTTTGATGGTTCATCGTACTTCATGTTTTTCTCTTATTTTGCATCTATCTATCAACATATTTCAAGCTCTAATTTTAGGAGCACTAGAGTGTGAATGAACAAAGTAATAGAGCATGCTTATTTTTGTAGTAATGACTAGCATACTATTTAACAAGGATTAGATGGTGTTTTTGTCTTTAACCATCCCTCTTCTTGGTGTTAACTTGAATCGTAAGAATTATTCCATTTAAAAATTCAAAGTTCGAAATGTTTTGATGAAGGAAAAACTATTGAATATTGTTAAGGGAAATGAAAATTTCCATAATAACCTTGTAGATGAAGTAGAGTATGAATCTAGAGATGAAGATGGTCATTCAATCTTAATATCGATTATTGTTGGTCATATTAATTTAATATCTTTTGTGATTGCATTGATATGACCCAAGAGAGGTGTATGAGGTGTATATGGGAGTAAACTTATATGATATTACAAATAGGGGGATTATATGGTAGTAAATCTATATGTAATAGGGTCATGTTAATAAATGGGTCAGATGTGCGATGAGTTGGAATATGTATATATAGAAATCATTTAGTCATTATTGAGATAAAATGTAATTTGGATATATGAATGTACTAGGGTATTTGGAGGAAGTTGTCCTATTCTTTGATTTTTTATGTAAATAATCTCTTTTATGTATTGTGGAATTATATTATATGTTTATATTTCTTGATATCTTAAGCATTTGTTACATAACATTTCGTTTTAAGACAAAAAAATTGAATTACGATACTATGATATGATCCAAGTGGGGCATTTATGGGAGTGCATGTATATGATGTGACCCCAAGGGGGTCATATATGAAGGTAAATCTATGTAAATGCATATGTAATAGGGCCAGACTAATAAAGGGGGGATTTAGAAATTTCCATGGATATTCCACTAGAATAGTTAGTCATAACATATCTTACAAATTTCTTCAAGCTCTTAGTTATGTAGTGTTTACTAGATATTTAAGAATCATTATTGTTAGTTTAATGGAAATAAACAAAAACTGGAAATAAAATAGATAGATAAAAGCAACACATCCACACATCCACACAAACAATTAAAGATATAGCCTAGGAAAACCCACTATGGTGAAAAACCGAACCAAAAGTGAGGACTATGCCATGTTCTTTTCTTCTCCAATATGCAATGCAAATGCAAATAAAGTGGTACTCTCTATGGAGTTACCTATGACACTATGGAATGTATGGATAATATAGGATCTCTTACTTCCTCTATTATGCTCTAATGTCAACCTTGTGGTGCTTTCTTAACTATGGAACAATAAAACAATATCAAAATAATGGAGCCCATTCTTCTAATGGAATAGTATTTAGAAATATCCTAATAACCATGTAGGGTTAGCTTTAGGTAAATTTGCATGCCTCAACTCTGAATTAGGGTTATGGCTTTGTACCCTATTGAATATTCTAGAGAGTCCACATATGACTAGCTCCACATGTGTGGTTAGTGAGAGATGACATTGAATCCACTTGGCACCATGGTGGTTAATATTTTAGGTCTACTTTTGGGAGACATAACTTCCTAATGAGACGATATTTGAGCTACGAGAAAGATCCAAGAGTGTAGAACAATGTAGAGGAGGTGGGAATTATGTTCACAAACGTTTGGCCCAAAAGAACATCATTTAATACCTCTGATGAACCTTGTTATGTTCTTGAACCTAAATATGCAAAGGAAGACCTACCCCTAGAATTATCCCTACATGTCAATTTATCAAATCTTTTCACCCAAAAAGCACCAAAATTGATGAGAAATTCTATATTAATCCATTTCATTTCAAGGGATCACATGTACAATGAGTGGGTGTGTGTGTGTTTGTGTATAGTCACTATTGGGGTAATATGTGATATGGATATATATGAATGTAATTGAGTATTTAGAAGAGACTCTCTTGTTCTTTAAGGATTTATTGTGTAAAATATCTCTAACATGTCTTGGAGTTGTACTCCAAATTTAGATTGGTTATACATTGTAAGTAATCTAATTTATTGTAATATTTTAAAGATTCATCACATAAGATACAAACATTAAATTATACTAATTATAGTATGCAATATATTTCATTATAATATTTTAAAAATTATTACATAACATACAAACAATTTACTAAAATGTATCTAAAAGATGTACCTAACACACCTTATTAGTCCCTGCCTTTCTGCCAAAGGAGCAGGGAATATAGGAATCGGCTTTCCGTAATATGTAATAATCCTCACAAAAACAAATGTAATTTAAAGTAAGTTGTTTTTGTATGATTTTGTGTTCGAGCCAATCAATAGAAATATAATTATGAAATATATCAACGAGGAAGGGTAAAGATCTCATAACCAGAATTGATCTATGCATGTTTATTAGTCATTTATCTTTGACTTTAAAACAAAGATCATCCAGGAAGGGTAAAGATCTCATAACCGGAATTGATCTATGCATGTTTATTAGTCATTTAGATTTGAATTTAAAACACAGATCAACGAGGAAGGCTAAAGATATCATAACCGGAATTGATCTATGCATGTTTATTAGCCATTCATCACTTGTATCTCAACAATGAGTTTTTTTACTGCTGTGGTGACGCTAGCTACCGAGTTCATCCAAAAGAGTCTTGTTTCTATGCAATTTACACAAGATTACCGAGTTGTTTTTCAACCATAAAAAAATGCAAACTACATAGATTTTACAAGAACATAATCTCGATTCTAGTTGTTTGCAACCGAAATACAATGTTTATTCTCAGAAACTATGATTATTTTACGATCTTATATTGATCACTAAGATCGAAGATTGATCTGGAGGTTTTGTGTTATCCTACTATGAATTTAAAACCCAACATCTTATTTCCTTATACTGAGATAAATTATGGTTAACGTATTCTCTGTGTAAAACTCTCTACAATTATATTATGAAATAATCCTACAGGGAATCTCTTCGCCAGATTCCGATGCTCTAAGTGTTAGGTCTATATACCATATACAGACATAATAAATTTGTTTACCATGAAAAAAATTAATCCAAATGACCCTATTGCACTTACTTGTAAAGGTAAAAAAAAAATCCATGGAGAATCAACTCCTCCCAAACATAGGAGAGATCAACTCAATTGTTTTCTCGGATCCCCCCAGAGCTGGATCACCACCATGCACCAAAACGTCAAGCAATCACTTCCACACGGCACTCTCTCTCTCAGAGTCTGTAACAAGCAATGATGGACTTATGAAAAGAGAGAACACTCAAATCGTTCCTTTATGCACAACACGACGTCCCATGCTATCTCAGTACATTCTTATCTATAGTTTTTTCCAGGTCTTATGCCATCCCAATCAAATCTCCAATCAATAGTTAAATCCCTATGATTTAGTATGTTGTTGAGCTTCAGATTGGTAAAGATCTCTCTAGCTTGCTTACACATATTCTCTTGTGCCATGGTGGTGTCCCCTCATTTAGATGAACTCTTCAAGTGCCCTTTCCTTTTATTAAAATAAAAAAAAATAGCTTGTTGTGCAAAGTGTCACTTTGAGTTTTTGAGTTTTAAATAACTCTTACATAGAAATAATTGTCAAAATATTAAATCAAAACAATAATGTTTTTAGGGGTATCACAATTCTCCCCTCCTTATTTTTAACACCGTCCTTGGTGTTATTTATTCTGAACTCTCTTGCTTATTTTGGAACATGGAGGGATATGCTGCTCGCATTTTATCCTCAATTTCCCAAGTTGCCTCTTTAGGGCTGAAGTGCTTCCATTCCACTTTTATTTGAACGATGGCTTGATTCCGTAGCATACGTTCGTTCCTGTCTAGAATGTTTAAAGGTTTGGTCTAAAACTCACCCTCGGGTTCTACCTGAATCACATTCCATTCAATTACATGAGTAGCATCATGTATATATTTTTTTAATAATGAAACAAGAAATACATCGTGCATGTTTATATTAGGGGGAAGTGCAAGTTGATAGGCTATAGAACCTATCTTAGCTAACACTTCAAAAGGTCCACAATACCTGGGTGCCATCTTGGAACATATTCCCAAACTCAAAGCACTCTTTTTCGACTTTACCTTCAAATATACATGATCACCAATGTTGAACTCTCTTGGATTTATTTTTAAATCTGTGTAACTCTTCTTTCGATCCTGGAAAATTTTTAAGTTTTGTTGCACCTCTTTCACCATTTGTTCCATCTCCTTTAACATGTCAGGTCCTAGAACAATCATGTCAACATGGTTATCCCAAGACACAGGAGTGTGGCATTTTCAACCATACAAGAGTTCAAATGGACTAATTTTTACTGAAGCTTGATACCCATTATTATAAGAAAATTCTACTAAATGAAAATACTCATCCCATTTTCCTGGTTGATCCATTACATAAATTTGCAAAATACCTTCTAACACTTGATTATTTCTTTCAGTTTTCCCATCCATTTGTGGATGATAAGCAATACTGAAATTCAGCTGAGTATCTAGACCTTTAAACAAGGATTTCCAAAAGTTACTTGTAAATTTTGCATCTCTATCAGAAATCACAACCTTTGGAATACCATGCAAATGAAATATTTCTTTCATAAGAATATCAGCTATGTTAATGGCTTTAAAATTAGATTTTATGGGTATGAAGTGTGCATCTTTACTTAACTTATCAATAAATACCATTATTGAGTCATGTTGTTTATTTGTTTTAGGTAATCCTATTATAAAATGCATACTTATTAACTCCCTCTTCCATTCTGGAATGGGTAAGGGTTGAAGTAATCCGGCTAGATGTTGATGTTCTGTCTTTACTTGTTGACATTCAATGCATCTAGCTAGGTAATTTGCAGCATCGTTCTTGATGTTAGGCCAATAATAACTTTTTCTTAGTTTTGTTATCATCTTTTGGTATCTCGGGTGTCCGGAATATGGTTTCTTATGTAATGCATTCATGATTAATTGTTTAATTTCTTTTGAGTTAGGTATGTATAATCGATTCTTATAGACTAATAAGTCTTATGAGCTTATGGAGTAAGATGAGGACTCGTTTCCATTAACATCATTTTCTAACTGCTCTTTATTGTTTTCATATTCTTCATCATTTTTAGTTGATTCCTTTATCAAATATTCAAGATTTGTTTTATAACTACTAAAGGAAGCCGAAAAATGTGGAATAGCACTCCGACTCAGGGCATCTACCACTTTGTTTTCTTTCCCTTTAATGTGTTTAATTTCAAAATCATACTCACTCAAGAAATCTAACCACCTTGCTTGACGAGCATTTAAAATTTGTTGATCAAATAAGTATTTTAAGCTTATATTATCGGACATTAAAGTAAATTTTATACCTATTAAGTAATGTCTCCACATCCTTAATGCATGTATTATGGCCGCTAGTTCTAAGTCAGGTGTCACATAGTTACATTCATGTTGTTTAAGTTTTCTTGACTCATAACTTATTATATATTTCTCTTGCGATAACACGCCGCCTAACCCTTCTAAGCAGGCATCCGTACATACAACGAATTCCTTGTACGGATCTGCTATTCTTAGAATAGGTGTGGTGGTAAGTAATTGTTTAATTTTTTCGAAGATTTCTTGACATTTATTAGACCACATGAATCTAGTTCCTTTATTTTGAAGTGAATTTATCGGGCAAGCAATCCTAGATAACCCCTTAATGAACCTATGGTAGTAACCTGTGATCCCCATAAATGATCAAATTTCAGTTACATCCTTAGGAACTGGTCAATCATTGATTGCCTTGATTTTATCAAAATCTATAGAAATGTCTTAGATATTACATGGCCTAGGCATTGGATTTTATCTTGAAAGAAGTCGCATTTACTAAACTTCGCATAAAGTTTATGTTCTCTTAGGGTTTGTAAGACTAACTTTAGGTGTTCTTTATGCTCCTCTTCATTTTTGGAATATATTAAAATGTCATCAATAAACACTATTACAAACTTATATAAGTATTTATGGAGGACATTGTTCATCAAACACATGAATGTGGACGGAGCATTGATCAAGCCAAATGGTACAACCAAGAACTCGTAATGCCCGTACCGTGTTCTAAATGTCGTTTGATGGACATCCTCGTCCTTAATTCTTACCTGATGGTACCCGGACCTTAAGTCAATTTTAGAGAATACTGATGCCCCTGTACCTGATCAAACATGTCATCGATGTGGCAGAGAGGGTATCTATTCTTAATTTTCATTTTATTTAATTTTTTGTAATCAATGCAAAGCCTTAGTGTGCCATCTTTCTTTTTAACAAACAAGACTGGTGCTCCCCATGGAGAAACACTCAGTCTTATATATTCTTTATCTATTAATTCTTGAAATTGTAATTTTAATTCTACTAACTCAGGTGTGTTCATTCCATAAGGATCCTTCGAGGAAGGTACCGCCCCTGGTACCAACTCGATGGTAATGTCAATATCCCTTTTCGGAGGTAGAGAAGGTATCTCTTTTGGAAAAACATCTTTAAATTCATTTAAAAGAGGTGAATCCTCTAAACTAGGTTTTGGAGTATCATCATTAGTCTTGGTAATGTGTACAACAAACAACCTACATCTTTTCCTAGCAAACTTTTTTAATTTCAAAGAAGATATTTTTCTAGTAAGAACTTTTCTTGGAATCCCTCTAACCATTTTACTTTCGCCATTTTCATAAATACAATTAAAGGTTTTTCAAGGAAATTTAGCACAACTCTATGTTTTTCTAGCCAATCCAAACCAATTAATACATCATAATATCATAATGGAAAAATATTCAAATCTACTTTTGTAATCAAATTTTGCATCTGAACTTCACAACTAGAAATAAAGCTAGTTACTTTTCTTTTCATCCCTGTGGCTAATTGCACTAACCATGACTTTTCAAAATCACATCTTTCTATTTTACATAAATATACCATCTTAGGAGAAATATAACTTAAAGTAAATCCATAATCAATTAATATAGAAAGAATTTTTTCAAATATCTTACCATCTACCTCGATCATGGAAGGTTGATAATCCGCATGATGATTGTCCAAAGTGGCGCTAATCTGTGGTATGTTCCGAGCAACCTCTCCAACTGTGGTTGTTTCTCAGACTGTGTGAATATTTCGATTATCCTTCTTATTGGGATAATCTCGATAGAAATGAATCTCCCCACATACCCAACACTTCAAAGGTTCTCTTTTTATTTCTTCTTTTTTTTATTAAAAAGATTATCTTTATACTCATCAATTCTGATTGATTGTTTATAATCAGTTTTTATTGTTTGTTGTTTGTCCTTAAAGGTATTTCTCCATAAACTCTTATGTTTATGAAAAGGTTTGAATTCTCTTCTCTTGTAGTTATAAGGATTTTCATTCTTACTCTTCGATTGATCGTATGTTAATTTGGCCTTCCTCATTGCTTCATAAAAAAAATTTGGTTCATCAAACTCCAATTTGCCTTTATAAAAGTTAGATAAGCAACCTAGAAATCTCTGAATTTTAGGTTTTTCTTCATTTAGGTAATGCACATATCTTAACAGGGATAGTAATTTAGTACAGAAGTCATGCATAGACATGGATCCCAGTCTTAGCTCATAAAAATCCTTAGATTTCCCTTCATAGTAATATTCGGAGAGGTATTCCTTTTTAAATCCCTTTTTAAACCAGTTCCAGCTTACTTTTCTATCATTAATTATTTTTGCTCTTTTTAAGACTTCCCACCAAATCTAACCATTTCCGACTAGATTTAAGATGGCCATTTTTACCTTCATAGAGTTGGACTAACTGTATATAGTAAAGTACTTCTTCATCCTAGAGAGCCAAGCCTCAACTTCTTCTCCATTTTTCACTTCGCCAACAAAGGTAGGAGGCTTTTTTTTTCTAAATTCTCTTGTTAGCTCATCTTTATATTTTCTTTTCTTCCTATGTTTTCCCTCGGAGCTATCACTAGAATATTTTGATTCACTAGATAGAGGGATTTCGTCAGAAGAGGGACAGTCAGAGGATGAGCTTCCTCTTTTTTCATTTCTCTTTATTCTTATCATTAGCTATCTCATTCAGTTTATATAGCAGGGCTTCATTTAAGTCTTCTTGGGTTTTCAGTACCCTCTCATGTTTAGTATTAAAATTTGTTAATTCGGTTTGTAAATCATTTACTGTTCGCAAAATCTCATTATTCACATTTTAATTCTCATCATTAAGTCCACCCAGACAGGTGGGGTAGGGGATCGTCTTCCAGCCATATCTTCTTGTAGTTTAGTAACACAACTTTCTTTTATGCACGAAAGAAGAAAAGCATATAAAATAAATTAGTTTTCTCATAACAATTAGTGGACACCATAAGGCCAAGTGTCATAATATAGGCTCTGATACCGCAATGTAACAACCCTTGAAGTTACAAAAAATAAATTAAAACTTTTGCTAAACTTCCTACACTTTGGGAACTATAAAATCTCGAAATATTTTTTTTGTTTTTAAAAACTAACAACTTTGGATGCATAGTGATTTCTAAATGAACATGTAAATGGTATTATTGTAAACATTGAGAATTCTATTTTTAATGCAACCAATTTGTATGTAACAATTTAACCTTTTCTTATAATCACATGAACATGAAAATATATATATATATAGATAGATATAATGTTTACCACACGAAAAAAATAATAATAATATACTTCCAATGCATATATAAATATGACAATTAAACAATTATTTTCTTCTCATAATATAACATTCTTAACCAAATAACTACTAGCCACTTGTTCTATATGACCACTAAATTGAAAAAGTCCACACTTGCATCTAAAAATCAACTAATTTCATAAATAATCACTTCTTTCCAGAATACCACTTGATGTTTTACTCATTGGAACAATTCAATTCAGCAAATACAACTTCAGTTCTCAGATAAATATTATCTTTAGTCATAAATAAATAAAAGTGAGGAAGATGCAGATTATGCAACATAATAATACTTTCTATAAAAGAATGGAATATGTGCATGTAATCACGATACCATTACTAGAATTGCAAATGAAAATCGTCGACTCAAATAACACAATATACAATGAGCTAAAATCACTATTTATTCTATCCTATTGCATAGATACACACTTACATGAACTGTCAAGCAGAGTGGGCCCTACCTCCTAAACACGGTATTGTGGTAGCTTACAGTAGCATAAAAATAAACTTAAACACACATATCACCCAGCAGAATGAATCTCCACACATTGACTAAAATAGAAATATGTGATACAATAGTGAATACAATTTATCTAACTATTCTGGTTGATCTCGACTAACCTTTCACATACAACAAATCTTATGATATAGTGATCACTTGGATTTCTAAAATTAGGGTATTATTTTAAACATACTAAAAAATAAAGTATTTTTGAGTTGTCCCTCATAACCATAAAATAATAATCTCATATAATTAAGAATCCTAAAACTGTATTTGCAAATGTCTTTATTACAAAGTATAAATCATTGTTTAAAATGTCTTCTTAAAATACATGCCAAGTGTCATGAGGTCAGATCCGGTTTAGATTACATCCAGTCTTGTTGTGTATCCATGTGGTGACTCAAGCACAAGATATGGGATGTGATCGTGTCCACTCTTAAGCTGGATTTGAATTATTCTTTTAGCTTTCATAAAACTGCGTTAAAAATACCCATACGGTCACCTGTAGGATTTCTTGTAGTATTGAAATTATAGTTCCTGTAGTAGTTCAAATACCGTATTCACTATATAAATTCCATAGTAGTGCTTGTAGAGTATCCATAGTATAAATTCCATAGTGTATCCTATAAATCTATGTAGTATTACTTCCATAGTACCACTTGCAGGTATCTACAATAATGCTTATGAAGTATTGTTTGTTGAGCATATGTCATAGGAGAGAATTCGTAGTACTGGTTCTCTTTGTTGTCCTTTTGCACTCCAATAGGTGAAAATGGGAGATATATTGGCTTGAGGAAGCTGAGGTAGAGAGCACGAAAGAGAATGTCTCTTGCGGCTTTGTGTGTAGGAGAAGTGGGGTAAAACCAAGTAAAGACTAGTAAAACTAGAAATAAACTATGCAACAAAAAATATAAACCAAAGTCTGAGGCTTATGAGCCATGAATAACTAAGAAACTTGAAATGTGAAAACCTACTCTTAAATTCACACAGTAACAATAAACAATAACTAGTAAGTGGAAATGGTAAATAAAACATAGTAAACACTTCACACCTATTTACGCAACCTTCATGAAATGATAAATGGAACTTTCTTTTGTTATTAAAAAGGGTGGGGATTTACATTTGGTTTTGAGTTTACCTCGAAGAATAATGGCCCTTGCAGTTGTGCAATGGAAGGTGCTTCTGGTCTTCGACCGTCACTAGTTCTCCACCTCAAAACTCACTAGGTGCCACTCTCAACAGGGGTTTCAAGCTAAGGATGGTAGCTTAGGGTTTCTGGGGTAAAATGGGTAGAGTTTCGGTAAGGAGAAGATGATATATATGAAATGGGGGCCTACACCCTTCTTTTATAAGATTTTCAACCGGTGGTAACTTTTCCCTTGGTTTTGGGCATACCATGGTATTGGAGTTAGGTTTCATGACTTTCCCGCTCTTGCTTGGTTTTTGAAATTTGTCCCATTTTTTTTTCATTTTGGGAATTATTTGTGTGGAAAAATAAATAATTTTCCAATATGGTCATGTAGATAATACTTTTAGGTTGGTGGAGGCCTAACTTTGGCAAAATGGATGTATGAATGATGTGGCTAAAGGGTAGTGAGCTAGGCGGTCATGTTTTTTGTGTTAATAGATTGTCCCCTGATGTGTGAGGGAAGGAGATCATTGTATGGCAGATAGAGATCATAGGACATTTAATGTTCTGTGGTGATGAGTAGAAAGGTGGTGGAGAACTGGAGCTGTGTCTGAGGGTGGAGCATGCATTTCGCACAATATGAAAGGGACATAACTAGAAGTACACCTCCTCAATGGTGGTTTAGGTATATGTAATGCCAAATAGAAAAAAATGAGGAGGGAATTCCCATGCTCGTAAAAATGTCTCAAGATACACAAATAGAGAGGCCCATAGGGGGACCTGAATAATACATGGATCATTGTTGTGTACATCATAATGGTCCAGAGGGGACTCAAATCTTAAACATGATCATGGTCAAACCATGGCTGATTTGAAGAACTGATAGATGGAAACAATGCCATCCATCCTTAATGCAGTATCACAACAGTTGATGCCCTGTTGGATCTGAAGGTGTCCAACAACTAGGGGGACTCAATAACTGAGAGTCAAAATCTCAAAGGTACATGGACTGCATCTGAACTAGATACTCAGGGAAGCATGTGGCTGAAGGGCTTCTAAAAAATGTCGTCAACACAGCCTAGATATCCACGAGAACATACAACTCGTGGGTTCCAAATAGAATCACCAATGGGATAGATTCAGGGGAGATCTAGGGTCTTCGACCAAGAACTGAAGGGAAAAATACAGTGTACGAATCTCAATGGTGAGATGAAGGAGCTGGAGTCGAGAACATGAGAACCAACCAACCAAAGAGGCATTGTTGACTCCTCTTGGATGATCCGTAGGAACTCACCACTGATGGCAGTGAGGCCAATATATAGGGACCTCTGGGTCTATCCTCTAGAATAGATGGGTTGGCATCGACAGAGGGAGAACTGCAACTACCAAGGAAATGATGTTTCCTTGATATGAGCGTGAGGTATATGACCAAGATGCAATAGTACAGGACCTGAGACTAAGACATTGTGGAGGGATATGAGGGTCATGGAGTGATGGGACTCAAACTTCCTTTGTTCACAGTATGATGGAAGGGCTGACTTGGCAGCGTGTGAAACCAATCTCGGGGGAGAGGACCATATCTTAGGGTATCATGAGTTGTGACTGCAACGAGGGAGACTCTGGTGGGGGGAAGGAACTGATTAGTGACATCAAGAGACTCCAGGGATGACTCATCGCAGTATACTTTGAACAGAGGAGTTCGTACTTAGAAATGATGTCATAAAATGGGGCTGTACGTAATCTGTAGGGGCGTCGAAAGGCACCGTTTGGGAATTCTTCATGGTTTAACGAGCTCAAAGAAGGTATAGAAGTGCGGTCAATATGGTACCATCATGTGGATTTTGAAAATCCCAGGACGGTAAATGCTCATTGGTGCATTCAATTTTAGAGAGTCTCAAAGCATAAAGAAGACTTCAAGAGTGATATTTTTCATGGATTAGTCCCCAAATCCCGAAAAGCATAAAAGTATGAAATGGAGAACTCTTCTAGCTAGAGACACTAGAGTATTTTTTTTTTCGTAATTAGTCCATCCAGTCTGAAAAAGGGGTAAACGTATACAGAATAGACACCCTTTCAAATACTTTAATGAGCATGAAAGGAAGCAAGATTGCTCGATGATGTTTTCATTATTTAAGGAGTCATAAAGAGCTTAACAGAAACTCCATGATGGGAGCCCATGGAATGACCAATGATAAACAATATGAGGAACTGCATGTGGCTTCAACTCGATATGTCAAAATATAGGGGCTCCCAATCCTAAAAGGGAATTGAATGACATCGGTAGTAAATGAGAGGTGTTCTAAACAATTGTCACCCATGCGGAGGAAGGCTCTACTGCCGAGCAAGAGCAAATGCAAGGGTGGCTAGGTGGGTCCACCTACTCGGGCAGAGGGGAGTCCTACAAGAGAAAGGGAGAATATCAAGGAAATGCATTAACTTTTCAGAGGGAAAGGATGTCCTATATGCCAGACAAGGGGTCATACCTATGGAAGCGGTCAATACCATAAGGGGGGGCGCAACCGTAACATGCATCTATACAAAAAGTAATGATACCCAAGCATAAATGTGCATTTGGAATATTAAAATTGTATAAAAATCACATGTGATCTCGAAAATGGTTGAGATCACGCATGTGAAAAAGTGAGTAGGCTTAAGGTCCTGCCCCTATTCTATGGGAATGGGGTTTTTGATTATGGATCACATATGTGTTGGGTTGAGCAATGGGCTCACTGAAATACCGATATAGATGTGATGGGGCAGGGTCAAAGGATTGAGCATTCCCCCTATCCTAGAGTCAAGGTATTCGATTATGCCCCCTAGCCTAGAGGTGTCAATATGGTGTGGATGGTATCTTAGAGATAGATCAACAGGGCATCGACCAACTTCTAGAAGTGGGGTGTGTCGTGAGGCTATTGCCCATGGTGGCATACTGAAGTGATTATATGATGATGGGGGATTCCCCTTACGAGGTGGATTCCCCCTTTATCGTCGATGATAATGATGATCATAATGAGTAGGAAAGATTTTGGGATTTCCCCCATGCTATGGATATGTGATTTCCTCATTGATTTGAGAAGGTTGAATAGATAGGTTGGAGGTATTAGTTGAAGTTGACGACATGACTATGGGTTTGATGATTGAAATAGTATAAATGGTGTTTCCCTCAACTGACGAGGATTTCAGGGGATGGATCTCCTCAATAACAGTAATCAAGGACTCTAAGGATGGTTGTCGCAACTCATGGAGCGCCAAATGGTACTCTGGTAAGTCAGGGAAGTGGTGGGAATAATGGCCATAGATGCCACAAACTACGCATGATTGATTGGTGCGCAATGATTTGTTGTGTGCCTGTGCAAGGGTTGACAATTAAACAAAGAGGATGTTCTCGTTATCATCTAATGACTCCATGTGGGTGCAAAGGTCAGGTAAGTGCATATAGTTATGGGTGGCGTGACCCAAGGTATTGCATAAAGCACATTTCATAGGTGTGCGTGCTTGAGAAGGGGGGTTCACGACTTTGTTCGCAATTGCTGGGGTGTCAGTTTTCATGGCTTTTCCCACATCTCTTTTGGAAGAATGGGGAGCGGGTTTATGGGAAGTTGTTTCTGACACACCAGGAGGTGGGTGATTGGCGGTGTTGATTGGTTGGACCGGTTAAAGAATGACCTAGGGGGTTGTTATGGGATTAGGTGCAGGTAGGTACCAGACAAGAACCCATAATGTCAATCTTGTAACGTCTAGCATTTCCACGAAAAGCATGCTTACGACTCCTAGTGGCGAAAACAAGAAAGGGACTGTGTTCATTGGGGTGGCTCCCACGTGGGTGGGTACCGATGGCAGTTGGCGTGGCCACTAAGGTTGCAGTAGAGGTGTCGATTGAGCATCGACCTGTGATTCAAGGACCGATTTGCTGGATGAAATGGTGCATAGGTTTGATATTTTGATAGCCGAAGGAGGCGGGGGGTAAGGCTATAAACATAGAGGTCATTGGGGCATCAACATAAAGACTCAATCCCACTGTGTAAATAAAAGGGTTAGATGCACCCAGTGCAAGTTTGTGGACCATGGGGAGGACATTCTCTGAAGTAGCGGGTGCGTCGGGGTTATATTAAGTGAGTTGGTCAAGTCTGATGACCCATCCCTCATGGGGGAGCATCATGAGCCGAAACAAGGATGAGGTGACGTCCTTCATTGCATACATGTAGCTGCATCCTAAAGAAAGTTGTATTCAAGCTAAGAATTTACGACTTCGATGTCAATCAAGACATTTTTTCTACCTAGTTGGACGAGGACATTGGAAATCAAGCCTTGTGGTTGGGCTACGCAACCATCATAAGCTCTAAGGGACATATTTGATGCTTGCAAAGGAGGGCATCCTACTTTTTGCCATACGAACGTGGACATGACGCATGTAGAGGCGCCCTCATAGACTATGCATAGGTGTATAACCCGTTTTCAGATCGAAACTGACATCTGAAATGCAATGGACGATGGCATGAGGGGTTCTGACTGATCTAATTCGAATTCCATCAATCGTGATTCCGAAGGGTCGATCGCACCTAACGCGGATAGCAATGATTTTCATTGTCCTCGACATTTTTTTAGAACTTCCAAGGCTAAGATGGAAGTCGGGGACTTGGCCAAGTCATTCATAATGTTATAATTAGGGGTGGAGCGAGTGTTGGTGTTACTAGTAATGTGACACAGGGAAAAATTCAGGACGTTGGGGGCTCCTTTGTTCGTTGGTGGTGGAAAACATAATGAATCGTCAATGGCGGTTGATGTGGTCTCCTTATTCGTGGGTATAGTTTCTGTAACCGAATTGTATTGGTTACGACGAGTCTAGAGATTTCCATCAGATGATCACATCATTAGGAGGTGGTTAAATCCTGACTTAGAGACTTGAATTGAGGATGCTCCATAGGTTGCAGGTGGTTGTGTGGTGAGGACCCCTTGCATGGGTAGGGGGTTTTGCAATGTTATAGGTTGCACCGCAATGACCCCTTGCATGGGTAAGGGGTTTTGCAACACCATAGGAGGTTGTGTCATTTGGGGTGGTTGGGGTTGTGCCTGAGGCACAGTGGTAGTGTTACAACGATTATCCTCATCCCAAAGCTGGCGGGCTCTAGCTAAATGGGGACAATGGTGAGTGTAGTGGCCATAAACATTGCAAGAGGAATAGGGATGATTGGTTCACAACTTTGGGTTCTTAACCTGTTGGGTAGGTTGATTGGGGTCTTGATTCGTGCGATTGGGGCCATTATTAACTGGGGGGGTAGGAGGAGGTCCGCCCCCCATGGCATTGATTGTTTCCACGATTTTGTCCGTGTATTTTTTTTTATTGGACTTGTTGGTTGTTGGGGGTGGTTGGTTTGGTTGTTGTTTTTGTTGAGCATAAACCTATTGTTGAGGTGCAAGGGAGCCTCAGGTTGGGTAGGTGTGGGGGCTACTTGCGGTGGATAATAGTAGGGGCAAATTGAGGTTTGGGTGGGAGCGGGGGAGGTCATCGGATGGTAGCAATCCGGTGGGGCCACAGAAGGGGGGTATGCTTGCTAGTTATGACCATAGTTAGGTGTCACGTATGTGGGCCCCTGTGTTTGAGTATTATGGGATGGTGGCACATACGAAGGTGTTTCTCCATAATGAGTTGTTGTGCATGAAAATTTGGGACCGCAACTCATAGTAGGTTGTGCGGATGCTAGAGGTATATGCACGAGGGGTCGGCCAGTGGATGCATTGTGGCCAATGATGCCATCTATAGCATGGGATGCCCCGGTATGTCCTTCTAAGAAGTATCGCCACGCAGGGCATCAGGTAATATGGTGTATTGGTAGCCAGAATAGGCATAAATAAGGTCAAATTGTTGGGATTTTAGTATGGCCTCTTCGTCTAATCTGGATCGTTCAAATGTCATATCCTTGGCGATGGCTGGTATGAGAGATTTCAAGAACCAATCTAGAAATATGTGGTCATCTAATTTAATCTTACACCAGCTACGGCATTTACGCCCTTCATGGATATGGTCTGTGATATGGGTAGCCTTATTTTGTCTACAAGGAAGGAGAATCCCAACACCAGCATCGTAACAAACTGGCAGTTGGATGCAAGAAATTCGAAGCGAGGGACGTAAAGGTGGAATCAGTCCCATAGGGCTAGTTGATGTAGCACTTGGGTGCAGCATTGGTGAAGGTTTGTTGTAATAGGTGTAAGCGAATCGATCCATCCACTATGGATTTAGAGGAACACCATAAGTGGAAGGACATGATATGATCATAGGGGTCCTCACCACCCGTTCCCTCAAACTTGGATATATCCAAAGGGATCTTGGTGGGCATAGGAGGCCATGTGGGATCATGTCGGATTGGTTCATTGGTCAATCTGGCCAAGTAAGGGAGGCTGAAACTGGCCATGAATGGAAAACTTGTAGGAGGATGTGACATTACTTGTAGGAGGGTGTGACGTGGATGGCGCAACCTGCGTGCTAGCCATGGCGGCTATCGTGGGGCCACCTCCGTCAAATATGGGTACTTGGGAGTTATTCATAATGGGAATAGAGGAACTACATATAAGGGGGGAGGGATTTGAAATGAACGGGTAGTTCCCCCAAGAGTAGTGCTAGTAACTGAAGGGGCTGTGGTTTTTAGGAAAGGACCGCTACCTGTAGGTATGGATGCATTGGTTGGGTGCACAATGGTACTAGGGGTAGGTCCTATGGCAGCAGGGATAAAGGGTCCCGTGGATCCAACGGACATGATAAATGTAGAAGTGGTGACAGGGCCACTAGCGTGTCCACCGCACACGATCTCTCCATAAAAATGGTTGGGGTTCATGTTAGCCATGAGGCTAGATGGTGTTGTAGGTATGTGTGGCTATGAATCAGAATCAGATGTGAAATAAAGGGTGTCGGGATGAAGATTCAGCGACGAAAATGTGCATCTCAAGGGAGCGTGACGAGTGGGGTCTAATGGACCATGTTGTGGGGACTCCCCACGTAGTCTACGGGAGTATCTCGGGGGATAAATTATGACTGATGTCGTGAGTGTAGAGGAGGAAAAATAAAATGCTCAAAAATCCAATTGCCACTGTGTGTGCAGAAGGAGAGTTCTCAACAAAGTGGCACTTAGGCCAACAAAAAACTCTAAAACTCTACTGCGAGCGCACGTCATAGCAAGCGAGTAGCAAGTAGCGTCCAGAACACCAACAAGTAGCACTACCTAAAAATGAAAAAGACTCACTAACCTAAGGGGTATCAGAGCATGCAAACACCTAACTAAAAGATATGGAGGCTCATGCAAATCATATCCTCTACAGGGTGATGAAATCCGCAGTCAAAGAATAGAAAATGGAGAACCAATATGGGTAAGGGATATACCTCTACCAAGAGGGTTCCTGGGTAAAATTTCCCTGGAAGAATGGAAAATAGGCTATCCCATTCATGACACGTCCAGAAAGTCAATCCTTCATTTCATCCCTTTGGTCGCTACACCCCTATTATGGAGGCCCAATAATGCAGCGATGACTACGAGCAGGTATCCTTCAGAACTAAGTGGATAGCATAATTCCACCTAGCCTTCTGGAAGTAGTCTCACAACTTTCCCTCCTAAAGAAGAGGCCTTTCTGACAAATCGAATTTAATCATGCCAAAAAGTACTAGGGAATTTTTGGTTCCCTAAGATACAACTGCAAATTTTCAGGTGTAAAGTGGCAAAGTGGGGTTATTTGGATGCCTACCCCCAGTGCCCTACCTAGCTATAAAATTATTTTTTGGTCCCCAATTGGGGCTAGATGTTTGTTTGGTTAAAAACATTTTTGGTCTCACGTTGATCTTTAGGGTGTGAGTGGGTGCACGAGTGGCATGTAGGACTATGCTAAATGAGCAAAAAATGGACAATACTAATTACTTGAAAGAAACTGAACTGAAACTCTTTATTTCAAACTAAAAGATACTGCTGGAAATCAATAAGAGAGACTAATCATGCTAAAATCAACAAGCAGAGATAGTAAAAAAGGGTGTTGCAACCAATGGAATTTGGAACTAAACAGTCAATCTAAATCAGGAAAGGGGATAAATAGAGGGATCAGAGAGTTATAAGTCAGTCTCAGGGCACTTCTGTCTGAGGGATAGAAGCATTCTGGGGCGCACATATTGTGAATAACACACATGTAATATGCCGTAGTTAAGAAATGGAGGTACTTTCAAATTCTTGACATTAGATTCAGTCATCAAAAGAGTGGAGTGTTCAAATGGATTCTTATAATAGGTGTTTCAAATAGATTCTAGAATAAGATGAATTAATTGCAATGTTATTCTTGGGTAGTTATTCCCGATGCTAATGGACAATTTATTCATGGCACGTTCTTTTATAGGTATTTGTATTTATGTATACAACCATAAGTATTTGTATTTATATATACAACCACGTATTTATATACAATCAAGGGAAATGCCATCCATGATAAAACCAAATTGTGGCACTTGATTTCCCTACCCTTAGTTTTCCCACACCTTTCCACTACCATGCCCACATTGCTCGATTATTATTTTGTTTTTCATTTAGAAGAAGTAGCTTATTTAGTGGATGAAAATGTGTATTATTATATAGTGATTATATGTACGTTGCACATGCATGAACTTACAAGTAACTTGGCATATGGATGGAATTGTGTATATAACTACACAGTGATAGGTAATAACGTAGATTTCTATTAACTTTTGACCTTTGCAAAAAATTCCGCCTTGAGCTTATGGTTGGAACTTATCAATGTTAAATAAATTATTTAGTTTAAAAAATGTAAACAATAACTGTTAAGTAACAAATATTAATGGAATTTAATTAAAAACAAACACCCATCATGGCCATTACCTATAGGCTCGATTTGAATGGAAAAAAATCATAGTGTTATTATTTTCATTAGGGTTTTTGGATTTTGTCGCGGGAAGACAAATGCACGACCAATGCTTCCAACACATTTGTAATCCTTATCCTATTCTCCTCATAGAACTGGGTCTTCCCCCCATCAAGAGCATGGCTATGACTAGGTACCTGATGTACTATCACAAGATAAATAGTAACATGGTGTTGTTTGAGAATTCTACCCTATAGCGAGGAGAGGGACACTACCAACATCTGGGGTGACAGGTAAATACATTGATCATATCACATAGGCTTCTTTAAAGGGAAAGAAATCAAGGTTCTTGAAGGCATACCTTATTCACGAAGTTCGATCCTAGCTTTCGCTTGCTCCTTCGATCAATCCTCCACTTGATCTTCCGTTTGATGAACCTGCAATACAATAGATACCTTCCTTAACGTATCTTGACTGATATAACAATGATGAAATTGAAATACGATTTAGACATCAAATACAATCAAGCATTAAATCCAAACAAATATGCAATCCATTAGACATTTGATTGGGATGGGAAGGGCATTTCAACCTTTATTGTCAAAAGCAAATAATCAGTACAAGTATACTTGACCATTAAGAGTGCTTGTGCAACCGGATCCTGGGATCCTGCTCTTCACACTAACTTTGGAATTCCTCCAACGTAACAACCGTTAATGCATAGTTTTTCCTCCCCTCTCTCATCTATCCCCCTTGTATTTATGGGACAAGGTAGGCAGTTTGGATTGAGAGGTAGTTTGTTTGGGAAGTTGAGGAAGTTGCAAAACCAACTTCAACTAATCCCAATTCATCAAATTAATATATTTTTATTACTTTTTAAGATGTACACGAGTATTTCACAGTAGAGTAGCACACAATATGCAACTTCACTGCTTTACAACCAATGTTTGCATGATTTTTTAAGGTGTGCGCTAGTTTGCTTAAGAAAAGTAGGGCATACTAGCAGGTGTGTGCTATTGTTATGCTTGTAGAGTAGGGCACACTCCAAAAAATGCGCTACTATCATGCCTATAGGGTAGCGCACATGTCAAAAGGTAGGGTAAAACAAGGTTTTGTCAGCTGCTGAGGGGTAAACCAAGTCCATGCATCATCCAGGGCAATCTTGCTCTTTAATCCATGTTGTCCTTTTGTGTGATCGAAAGTTTAATGTGATCACGGACTAAGAAGTGTAGATTTGACCTATAACAGATGCCCCCTAATGTGTGAGGTCAGAGGGAAACGATGGCCAAAATACATTATAACTCCAAGTCAGCAGAGGAGCAAGAAACCACAAAACCAAGTCACAAAAGTACCTGAAATAATGATCAAGGTCAGTGAGAAATTACAATATTGACATCATATATATGTGTAGCATGATACAACATGATCTCCAATGCATAACTAGGAGATGTATATATAGCATGGTCATTGAAATACTAGCATGGATCCATGTCAGAATGAGAGATCATAGCCATAACAACAAACTGGATCTATGTCTCATGGAGAGCCAAAATGAGTGAGGCTCAGTCTTGCACAGCTTGGGTGATAACATAATGAGGTAATGCTATCAAAATCCCAAGGTATTCATCCAAACAACCCAAGGTACAAACCCTAACCATGTGAATAAATGAGCTGAAAGTTGAACATGGGGGGAAGCGTTTGATTACCGGTTATTGATGTATACCGTTAACAAACGTGAGGGCTTCCACCGATAATGATAATGGGGCCCAAGGTACCTAGTACGATCCAACAAGTGTAAATAAGAGGACTTGAAGTCAAACACCTAAGGAACCTGTCAAATAAGAGACATTGATGTATTCTCATAATTCGACAGCGAGGGAAATTGCCACTGGTGACTGCAATCCCCAAGGTAGTAACCAAAACTCTAAACTTCATTCCCAGAGCAAAATGAGTTGATGTCGATGGGAAGAAGTCCATTGGAAGGGAGGCCTTAAGGCACCCTCCATCATCCAACACGAGGAACACTCAAATGGTATGAGTTGATGTGGATTAGGACATGTAACAAGACTGACACTAGGATGGCCGACACATGAGGTCAAGGTAAACTGCAGAATGGTCGACACGGGGTATATCTTTGAATAGTGAGCACGACACAAAGTGACTTAGGCATTTTTCAACATGATGGGGAAGTGATATAAGCCTGCAATGTAGGAGACATTAGCAGACCCTCCATATGGTTGGAAGAATAACCAACCAGGGGAGTAAACAATTCGGAGATCAGGTTCACCCTAAGGTCAAAAACTAAACCCAACTGAAATGATAGCCTCAAATAGGTGTTGTGTTCAAGGATAGGACTGACTGAAACTGCCTTTGAAACTGCAAGATGTGATATACACTTCTTATCCCTTATTCTTTTTAGATAAAAGAATACCTTTCTTGTTGTTTTAATGAGTCCAAGAAAGAATGAAAACTCAGTAGATCCAACCATGTAAAGAGTTTAATGAGCCCATGGGAGGAAGACTCAGGACCTTCTTCATTGTTTACAGAGTTCAGAGAAGAGATAGAAGAAGACTCTATAATACTGATCTCTAGATTTTAATATCGAGCCGAGATATGTTCTTGCTCGCTGATGTTTTCAATTTTAAGGAATCTGAAAAAATTAAACAATAACTCCATACACCTACTCGTGGATTTTAATATCGATCCCAAGTAGGTTAATGCTCGCCAGTGTTTTCCTATTTATAGAGTCCGAAAAACTTAAACAATCCTCTATTTACCCTCTCGTGGATTTCACATCGAGCCCGAGTAGGTGAGTGCTCGCTTGGTGTTTTCATGTTTCGAGAACCTGAAAACCCTAAAGAAGGCTCCAAAAGGTCCTTTTTCATAAATTTAGTCTCCTCCCCTGAAAAAGTGTAAAACAATGGAAAAAGAACTCTTCTAGCCACGGATAACTAGAGTATTCCTTTTTCATAAGTAATCCGCAAAAGTCCGGAAAAGGGTTAAACTTATACTTAAGTGGATGGGCCTTCAGTTCCTTTAATGAGCTTGAAGAGGACAAATTTGCTTGGCAATCTTGTTTAGGTTTCAATAGTCCAAACAAGAGCTTAAAATGACTTTAAAGATAGCTTCTAGGATCACGATTCATTACCTACTAAAAACTAGGATCTCAACAACCAAGTTAGTATTAATGACAAAAAATCTTCAATGACATAGAATTTCAACTATAAAGTACTGAAAATGATCTGTCGGTAAAGAAATTAAGTCATAATAGATTGATGCTAGGAAAATCTAGTGAAAATTTGAGAGGTATAGGTTGAAACCATTCTACCAACATTTGTAGGTATTTAATGATTAAATAGATCATTTTTTATGCAATTTGAAACTATAGACTTTTCACAAAAGTGGGTAAAAAATCAAATTCAAATTCATATATGTAATTTCAACTTAAAAAACTCAAATATCATATTTGGAATTTGTAGGGCAAGTTTTTGGAGCAAACCCTTGATCTTCATCCATTCGTGGAGATCAAATCAAGCAACCAATCGACCTCTTTCCTCCACCAAGTAAGTTCTTTTCATCCCAACTTGCATTTTGATTGTTTATTTATCAATTTTTATGCTTAAAAGTCAATTTGGATCCATGCTCAACTCGTGAAGTGCGTGTGCGCTGCTGTCTAAGAGGGAAAGTAGGGCATACTGGAGGTGTGCACTACTCTTCCTCAAGGACAGTAGCGCCCAAATGTGACTGTCTACCTTAAGGAGTAGCGCAGATCCCTGAACATGGAGAAAAACATGTCGAGAACTAAAATTTTGACTTTCTTTTGGCAGGATGGTGCTTGTTTGGAAGGAGAGGGAGCATGAAGAGATGGATAGGATGGCTATGCAAGACCTGACAACTCTACATGCACTCCGAAGGTGTGGTTTGTTGAAATTTTATAGAATCGTGAACATGAGGGCGCTTAACCGCTTGCTTCAGAGGCTCATTCAATATTGGGATGCAGATGCCAATGTGTTTAATGTCTGGGGAGAGACCCTAGACCTCACCATTGATGACATATACTTCATTACAGGACCCTCTAGGAGGGGAGATCTTGTAAACTTGAAAGGGTCCTCATGCAATGTGGGTGCCATGTCCGTACAAGAATATGTGAATGCATACTGTGTGGTGGGGACGAAAAAATCAGGAAGTCAGATCCTTATTTCCACTATTGATAGCCTCCCTTTAAACGTTATTGTAAGTATGTTAAACCGCATGGGAGGGAGTGCCACACAACACTTAGCCTCAAGGCACTATATGCATATTGGTATCCAATGCTTGCAAGGTCATGTGTATGACTGGTGCACTAGTCTGTTAGCAAACATGAAGCTTCAAATCTCGGGGTGTAAGACCGGGGCAATGAAGAACTTTGGATATGGAAACATCATTTGTACCTTCTTCTTCGAGAGGGTACATGCTCTTAGTTTGGGCATGCCTTTGCCCGCTGTCATTCCTCGTGAGCCAAGATTAGGCCGTTGGGGTGACATTTTTCTCCGCCAAGATGGTGGTGAAAGCCACTTTGGCTATCACAGTAATGATTTCTAGGGATGGTGGGAGAGACAGGTGCCATCATTTGAGCAGTTTCCGTATGCTGGTTTAGACTTCCGTCATGATCCATAGCTGGTACTTCCTCCAGTTGGTGCCTGGGGAGAGATAGGTATGTTTATATTTTGAAAATTATTTAATTTTTTAAATTTAAATTATATTATTTTTATGATGATTTTGAAATACTAAAACAAAGTGTCATATGAAGACGTTGGACCAATTCGCCCAGATGGACATCCTAATATTTTCGTGAGGCCCATTGATGTGGGTGCAGCTGATGCTACGCTAGGGTCTATAGAGAGGAAGATGAGTCGGTTGACTCATGATATTCCCACATATCGCATTGAGCGGATGCCTATTGATATGCAGGAGGATGTAGTCGGTGTGCCCCCATCTTGGATTAGATTTCTAGGCAGAAAGTAGCCAAGTTGGTCATATGTTACCAAGAGGCAGTGGATGTTGATGAGGCCCCACCTTCTCCATAGGAGAAGGATATTTTATGTATATTTTTTATGCCATCGAGCCCAATTTTGTGTCTTATGACCTGACTTTGCGATAAACTTATGTTCCAAACTCATGTTATTTTTTGATACAATATCGGATATATATACAGTATCGGCTTATATTTACATGTGTGTGTTTAAATTTATGTGCAATGCTTTTCTATAAAAGTGTATGATACAAATTCCAATCTAAAACATAATTTTCCAATGAATCAACTAATGCATTCAAATTCCTTGGAATATGTTGATATTTGATGGAATCAAACTGTCTTTCCAATAATTTAACTAGCAAAAACTGTCATCACAAAACAGGATCTCTGATCTAATAAACACCCGTCAACTGAAATACAACTAGTTGTGAATCAAGTCTTACCTCCAAATGTGAAATGCCCTGGATAAGAGCATCCCGGAGAAGTTCTATGAATGCATTGTACTCAGCTATGTTGTTTGTTGTGGGACCCAAACAAACCCCCCCGAAGAAACCAGTTGGCCAGTCGGTGAGTAAATGACCCAAGCTGCTGAAGCCAACTATCGGGTGTGGAAACTGGTGCCATTAGCAAATCCTAAAAAGTGTTTAGTCGACATTTGGAACACGAAGCGAGAAAACACACATAAGGTCAACTAACAATCACAAGCAAAAACTAGTTCTACAAAAGGTACAACTATAATACATGAAAAAGCACAAATGCCTAAGTGTAGTACTTCTTCAGGTAGAGCCCATTTCTAGGCTCGGGCAGCTTATTACCCTCGCAATCCATTAGCTCATAAGCTCCTTTCTTCAGTACCTTCGATATATGTAAGGACTGAGCCACATGGACTTGAACTTGCTAGCCCCTAAAGGTTCCTTGTCCTGATCCCAAAGCAGAACAAGGTCTCCTTCGAGAAAAACCCTAGGTCTGACAGACTTATCATACTGTCCTTTGGCTCGTTTCTTATGGACTTCGTTTGCTATGAGCGCATCGCATCGTTGCTCATCTAGATTCTCTAAATGTAGCAAACGTTCTTCGAGTATTGAAGTTTCTGGTAATAGTTGGATAGCCAACTTTAATGAGGGAATTTCACATTTAATCGGAACGACTGCTTCTATCCCATGCACAAGTTGGAAGGGAGAGAACCCTGTAGCAGTATTTACGTTTGCTTGGTAAGCCCAAAGAGCAGGATACAACATGATGTGCCAGTTATTTCTACTGACATTAACGGTTCTTTGTAGAATAGTCTTCAAAGTTTTGTTAACTGCTTCGACTTGACCATTTTCCTATGGATAAAGTGAAGATGAATGCTCCTGACGAAAACCTAACATGGTGTAAAGCTCGGTCATCATGCTGTTCTGAAAATGGTGACCGTGGTTTGTCACGATCACTTTGGGTATGCCGAACCTTGTGTTAGTCTGATTGAATACGAAATAATCGGCGGTTTCTCCATCCTCTTTAACAGTAGGCATTGCCTCGGCCCACTTGGTGAAGTAGTCGATGGCAACGATAATATAACGATGGCCTCTAACCGAAACTAGATTACAAGTCATATAATCAACCCCCCATTTGGTGAAGGGACCTGCTGTGATCACAGGATGAAGAGGAGCTGGACGTGCTCTCATTTTTTCGGTGAAAAACTGACATGGATGGCAGCGTTTCACAGCTTCCACACAATATTTAAATATTGTAGGCCAAAAATACCCGACACGCAATATTTTCTAAGCTGTTGCCAACCCAGAAAGATGACCCCCACAAGCTCCACTATGAGCATCATTCAATACTAACTCTGCTTCTTCTAAAGTCAAACAACGTCATAAGATGGAGTCTATCCCACGTCTATACAAAGTGTCAGAGATAATGAGATAGTTTTTCGCATGACTTTTCAGTTTGCGTTGTTCCTCTCTAGAAAAAGTGGTGGGACACCTCAAAGTCTGGAGATATACTAAAATATCCCCGTACCATGGGTCAGAGGAGGCAATAAGGAACCGAGAATGATGACTCTTCCTCAATATGCACTAAGTCACTAGGAAATTCTGAAATTAACTCAGCGAACACTAGTGATTTCTTCGACTTGGCAGACTGAAAAACCAAATCAAACTCTTGCATAATTACAATCCATTTATTATATTTCCCACCGATGATACGTCGAGTGAGAACATATTGGAAAGGATTGACCTCCGCAATCATAGTAGTGGTTCGTAAAAGCATATAGTGACGAAATCTCTGCACCGCATAGACCGCAGCTAGTGCTAACTTCTCAACGTGCGAATACTTAATCTCGGGAGCTATCAATGCGCACGAGAGATAATAAACGACATGCTCTTGGAGTGTGTCATCCTCCTGAACTAGTACTATGCCAATTGTGTATATGAAAAACGCCAGATATAAGAGGAAATCCTTTGTATAATCAGGAGGGCTTAACAAAGGGGCTAATAGTAATGCCTTTTTCAAGGCCTCAAACGATGCTTGAGCAGCCTCATCCCACAAGAAGTAGGTATCTTGTTTAAGCAGTCTCATGAAACCCTTTTTGATTTTAGCATAGTTTATGATGAAGCGTCGCAAGAAGTTAGACATGCCTTGCAGACTTTGAAGTTGTCGCAAGGTGCGAGGAGGAGGCAGATTTACAATCGCCTCAACTTTTAATGGTTCGACTATTATGCCACAACTGGATACAATGAACCCCAGTAATCGTCCAAACTCGATGCAGAATACACACTTATTAGGATTCAATTGAATCTTGTATTGTCTGCACCGTTCAAACACAAGTCTCAAATGAGCTAGATGATTTCGTCTCTTGCAAGATCGCGCTGGGAGGTCATCCAAGTAGGGTTCAACTATGTGCTTGATATCATGTAAAGCGAAATTCATTGCTTACTGGAATGTAGCTCCAGCGTTCTTTAAGCCAAACAGCATCTTCCGGTAAGGAAAAGTTCCCCATGGGAAAATAAAAGTTTTTTTTGTGTTGATCTTCGAGTATGATTTGAATTTGATTATATCCTGAAAATCCATCCATGAAAGAAAACATCTCATGTCTCGTGCATGCATCTATGATCTGGTCAATAAATGGTGTGGGCTAGTTATCTTTTGGACAAGCTTTGTTTAGATCCTGAAAGTCAGTACAGAATCGGATGTTACCTTGTTTTTTATCAACCGGAACAGGATTCGAAACCCATTCCGTCATGTCGATCGGATAGATAAATCCGGCTTTAAGCAATTTTTCAACCTCTGCATTTATGGTGGCCGCTTTTCAAGGATTCACTGGACGGAGCTTTTGTCTCATAGTTTTTGTGTTAGGATACGTTGTGATGACATGCTCAACAATGGAAGGATCGATTCCTGGCATCTCCTCATAAGAGCAAGCAAAAATATCGCGAAACTCTTTAAAAATTTTGGTATACAGAGCGATCTCTTCCGGGGAACAATCTGCACCAATAAAAATGTTTTCCACAACCCCGGGTTTCGTGGAAATGTTAATCGGTATGGTTCTCGATATATTAGCCATATTTCCTTCAGTGTAAACAGTACTTGAAGTGGAAGAGGACAAATCAACATTCCCACCAAGTCTCATAGAAAACTCTCCTCTCTATCCTATCTAAATTTGGAAGTAGGTAAGATTTGTGATGCATGTGTTCCCAAGGCTGGTCCAGGCCCATCATGGCTTCCAAAATGGCTTTGTCAGATGGAAAAACTGTGTCTAAATAGTCAAAAGAGTGGGTCGAGTTTACTGACCATGCCGGAGCATAGTCCATATCCAACTCAGCAGAGACTAGTGGAGTTATGATATGTTTCGTTGCAGCATGTTGTGCTTCCATGTATGCTACTTCTGCAACGGATAAAGGCACTGATGGTTTTGAAATAGTAGGAAGGATCCACGGATCAGTCCTTAAACTGACCGTGAAAGTTTCAGTAGATGTACCTTCATCAGAATGCATGAAAAGAACAGGAGAGGGTAGGTCAAAAGTTCCTATTAATGACCCGTAAATCCCTACTCCTAAACTCTCGATTACTGGGGCAGATTGATCAACTAAGGGAACTATAGATTCCGATGAAGTCTGGTTGTTTCGTCGAGAGAACGAAAGCTGATCAACCGTGACGATATTTCCTTCATGGGGGAACATTACAGCTTGGAAAACTGCCGATGCAATAGCTCGCATGGCATATGTCCAGCTCTTTCCTAACAACGTATTGTAATCAAGTGAAGCATCCAGAACTTCGATCTCTACAACAACTGTCTTACCGAAAAGTGTGACATCAAATGATGGCAAGACTCCGTGTGGATGGAAGGTTCTTCCATCAAATGCAATAAGCAGTGTATTAGAGGGGGCTAACTCGGGAGAACCCAAGGATTTCCAACAAGAAAATGGTATTACGCACGTAGACGTGCCCTCATCTACGATAGCTCGTCCAATGGTCATAGGACCATGAACTACCTCTATCTGAAGGGAAACATGGTACGGTAACTAGTATTTGATATCAGACATATCAAAACGCATAGTCATGTTGGATGATTCCATACTTCCAATCACTGCCAAAAGTGCATTTCGTTGTAATGGACAACTTTGCAAAACTTCTAAGGTGGACATAGCACAAGGGGTCTGGGCTAGATCTTCAACCACATTGTAGTTGGAAGCAGCCTGTGCGTTGGGATTGTGCGAAGCCCGTTTCAAGATACCTTTTGGGATCTTGGGTACTAAATCCACAGGCATGTGGAGAGAAGTGGAAGATTCAGGAACCTCTTTATCCTTATTCTGCGAATCCGGGGTATAATTTCTTGCCCACGTTTGTAAAAGAGCGTCGGAGTTAACCATATTAATAAAAGTTTGATCAACTAAAGCGTGGGTGGTGCCCCTGGTATTGGAGGTGCTAGAAGCTGATCCCTACCCTTTTGGAAATGGATCTTTAAGGACGGCAGGTTTCTTTTCTTGAAGCAGCTTTTGGGCTTCTTCGATTAGAGGGCATTGGTGAGTGAGGTGGTCCTGCTTGCAAAGCTTGCAAGGGAACTTGACCTTCTTCTTTTCTCTGTTACCCTCCTCCGCATTTTCTTTGTTTTTGGGCTTCTGTTGGTTCCCCTCTCCTTTCTTTCCCTTATTTTTATTGTTGGGATACCGAGGGCCCTTTTGATTAGTCTGAACCTGTTGTACAGATTCAGTAGTAGAAGGAGAGGTTGTGACGGGAGTCACTTATGTAGTCGATTGTTTGACCGATAAGGCATGAACCTGTTTAGTCAATGCTTCGAAGGCTACAAAATCAACTGAACCTACTATGCCGTCAGCATGTGGTCCAGGTTTTGGTCTACCTAGATCAATGTTTAATCGCGGTGCATCAGCTATAATCTCGTAAAGGAGCCCATACTGAGCATAAACCAAGTCTAGTTGTTGGGTCCTTAAAATGGCTTATTCTTTTGATGACACCCCAGAAGTAGCTACTTCCTTAGAAACATAAGGAAGGAGTGATTTCAGATACCACTCTAATAATAATTCTGGGGGGATATTATCCTTAATGAGCCTCTTCCATCTTCGCCACTCCTGAATATGATCAGATAAATGGGTGGCTTTGTTTTGTCTAAAGGTAGAAAAAAGATCTATCCCGGCATCGTACCGAACAGGAAGCTGGAAGTGGTTAAGAAAGACTATGGCGAGATCCAGGAAGTTAAAAAAGGTGGCTGTAGGTAACTCAATGTACCATTTGGCTGCAACACCAGTCAAGGTTCTTTGAAAAAGTCTCAACCTAACGGAATGTTCATTCAACGAGTTCGAAGAACACCATAGATGAAAAGTGGTAACATGATCACCAGGATCTTCACCAGTTTTACCTTCGAATTTTGGAATGTCCATAGGTAGCTTAGTGCGAACTGGTGGCCATGTAACATTATGGCACACTGGATCGTTTGTTAACTTGGAAAGATCTAGCAAATTCAGGGCTGCCAAAAATGGTAAACGAGGTCTACAAGATGGCATTTGATGAGCTAGAGTAATGAAGGGGGAACCTCCCATAGTTTGACCCATAAACTGCTAGTTAGGGTTGCCCCTAGCCATATGCTGGTAGGGGTTGCCCCCAGCCATCAGTTGGTAGGGGTTGCCCCCATCCATCTGTTGTTTTGTGAAAGTGTTGTTGAAATTCCCCCACCCAAATGAAAGTGGGTTGGTCCATGTGCATTTGTCCAATGTGGCTGGGTGTTAGCCCCACCATATTGTTGGTTAAAAATATTACCCCCTCCTCCAGAAAACAAAGAAAATGGGATATTTCCTGTAGGTATATTACTTTGATTCATATTGTAACTTGCAAAGGTTTTAAAACCATAGGTAGTCGAGGTGGACAGCGTAGTCATGATACTCATGATAGGCATAGTTGCAGAGAGATTCGGCCCAACATTGGGTGTGGAAATCCAAGTACTAGGTATATGGTATGATTGTTGAGTTGCAGGAGGTGGAATGACATTCACTGTATTACTGGGTCCAAAAGTAGGGGTAGTGACTGAGGTAGATGTAAAAGCTGTTGAGTTTGGCATGCCTAACATACCAGCGTTAAAATTGAAGGACGAAGTTGAAACAGAAATTGTCTGCGTCGAACTCGGTGTAACAGTGGAAGAAGGATTCACAATACTTGTATTCATACCCATTGTGGGAGTCTGTGGGACTCCCTGTTCATCTCCTGGGTTAGTCATAATATGCCCAGGTGTGAAAAAATATGCACTATACTCGGGTTGCTGGAAACCTACAGGGACCAGAAGCGGATCGTTGGATCTGGTAAGAGGAGGGTTAAATGGAGTATTAAACTCACTAGAAGTAATATCCTCAACCTCGACAGTATTAAGAACTTGTCGATCCAGAGTTCTGGGTTGTGGTTCGCCAGGAACCTCTATTTCACCAATAAGTTCAAAAAGACCACTGGAGTTAGTCCTCCGTCGTGGTGGTGGCAGTAGTGGCTCCACACTGGGTGGGGGAAGGTTTTGCAACCTCCGAGACCTACGAAGTTGTTTGTCTTCCACAATTATATAAAAATAACACTAAGTAAAAAACCTAGTGGCCATTAAGACTAAGGGGCAAACAACATACCACTAAAAAAATCCTAAGTAATCAAACCAATCAAACAGATAGCAAATACTCTCGGAAGTAAGTCTGGGATGATTAGGGCCCAGAACAGACTAACAGAGTACCGATGGTCAGTTTCCTGGCATTCACCAGAGGTCCACTAGGTGCAAGCGCTTGAATCACCAAACCGCTTTACTAGGAGTACTGCCAGAGGGTTACCTTCCACGCCTGTCCGAGGTGAAGTGGGAATAACCGCCCACTCTACCTATGTAGGATCCTAAAGGTCTGATACTAAGGCTACCATACATACGAAATATCCTGGGGGGACAGTCATCAGCCTAGTCAAAATGCATGGGAAGGGTAACAAAGCTCGAAGTCCGAAAGGACCCCCGTACGAATCAACTTTGGTTTATGGTCAAAAGGAAAGTGAGGGGATATCCTCAACAATTCCAGTCTCCCACGGCCTTGTGCTTAACTCTAGTTTGAGTAGAGAATCCTAGGGTTATTTGATATATATGGGTTTACCTAAATGAAATTTGTACTACGATTGTTGCGTAATGAATCCAGTTGCGAGCAGTTTAAGGTGATTTAAGCTCATAACTCTAGCCTAAGCTAGTTGATGTCGTGTATACCTAAAAGGAAAATGTTTCTAATTGATTTTATTAAAATTTCTTTTTTAAGTTAACTTTTTACTCAACGGGGTAGTGCATTGTGTAGAAATGGTTTGAGAAAGTAAAGTGCAAAAGAAATAACTTTCAAAGCAACAAAAGACTCTTTTTCTTTTTCCGTTTATGCTCTTTCCAAAATGAAAACAAAGCAAAACCAAAAACAAATCTCTTTTTTCTTTTCTTTTCAAATTCAAGACAAAGTAAAATATGCTACTTCGAAATGATTATAAGCCTTACTACTTTAAACTACCAAACTCATTTTTTGCTTTTTCTGATATATGTAAAAGAAAAAGAACTCGAAAATGGAAGCAAGTAAGACCTAAAAGAGCAATGTAAGTAAGGAAAAACAACTCTAAGGCTCACAACAAACAAATCGATGATTTGACGAAGACTTGTCCTACAAATTTTTTCAAAGGAAAAGGCTTTGGGCTTGGAAAACAAAGTGGAAAGAAAAGAAGGATAAGAGACGCTTCAAATGGAAAGGTAAACCTCAAAGGTTACTCCAAAGCATCAAGAACCCTAAAGAGCACTAATCCAAGCAAACGGTAGGCAAATGAACCCAAGATGGCCTTACAATCACAAAGACTCAAATGGAAGCAAACTGAAAGACTTCAACTTACATGGACTGAAAACTGACAAAGCAATCAGGAGGTATCTAGACTCAAAAAGCTTTTGAAAACACCCTAAGAAATCTAACTTGGGATCAAACCTTAAATTAAGGGCCAAGACACCGTCAAAGTGTGCTTAGTGTTGCTAAAAACAACAAATGCTACCAAACAAAGGTTTGTATACCTGCCACAAGCATCTAGGGTACAGAAGTGCAGCTATGTCCAACTAGGAACAAAGCACGGTCTTCAAAAAGAGTCACAAACAACAAGACACCTCAAAAGTACACAAGCAAGCAAAAGATGACCTAATGGACTCAACAAGGGCATAAAGACCTCAAGGATCAGTTAAGAAAGCAAGACAAGAGACTGGACATCAAACCAAACAAGTGCAAATCAAAACCCTACAACAAACAGAGAGTTATAGGGGTATGCGCTACTGTGTAGTGCATAAACCAACACACACTAGGAGATGTGCCCTACTGTACAATAGGTAAAGTAGCGCTCATCATCAGGTATGCGCTACTGTATATAAGGCAGACTAGCGCACATGTCAAAGGAGGTTTGAAATAGGCTCTAAAACTTCCAATTGGGATGAGTCAGGCAAGGGAAAGCAAGTACAAGTGACCTATAGGGCCTCTCAGAGGATAAAAAGATGAAAAAGTACTAGAAGGAAAGTTAAATGAGTCTCCTAGAACAGAAAACAACCGGTCCCCAGTGGAGTCGCCAGTCTGTTGTTCGATAATTCTACCCTATAGCGAGAAGAGGGACACTACCAACTTCTGGGGTGACATGTAAATACATTGATCATATCACATAGGATTCTACAAAAGGAAAGAGATCAAGGTTCTTGAAGGCATACCTTATTCACAAAGTTTGATCCTAGCTTTCACTTGCTCCTTTGATCGATCCTCCACTTGATCTTCCGTTTGATGAACCTGTAATACAATAGATACCTTCCTCAGCGTATCTTGACTGATATAACAATGATGAAATTGAAATACCATTTAGACATCAAATACAATCAAGCATTAAATCCAAACAAATATGCAATCCATTAGACATTTGATTGGGACGGGAAGGGTATTTCAACCTTTATTGTCAAAAGCAAATAATCAGTACAAGTATACCCAACCATTCAGAGTGATTGTGCAACCGGATCTTGGGCTCCTGCTCTTCACACTAACTTTGGAATTCCTCCAACGTAACAACCCTTAATGCATAGTTTTCCCTCCCCTCTCTCATCTATTCCCCTTGTATTTATGGGACAAGGTAGGCAGTTTGGATCGAGAGGTAGTTTGATTGGGAAGTTGGGGAAGTTGCAAAACCAACTTCAACTAATCCCAATTCGTCAAATTAATATATTTTTTATTACTTTTTAAGATGTGCGCGAGTGTTTCACAGTAGAGTAGCGCACAATATGCAACTTCACTACTTTACAACCAGCGTTTGCATGATTTTTTAAGGTGTGCACTAGTTTGCTTAAGCAAAGTAGGGCATACTAGCAGGTGTGCACTACTGTTATGCTTGTAGAGTAGGGCACACTCCAAAAAATGCGCTACTATCATGCCTGCAGGGTAGCGCACATGTCAAAAGGTAGGGTAAAACAGGGTTTGTCAGCTGTTGAGGGGTAAACCAAGTCCATGCATCATCTAGGACAATGTTGTTCCTCAATCCATGTTGTCCTTTTGTGTGATCGACAGCTTAATGTGATCACGAACGGAGAAGTGTAGAATTGACCTATAACACATGGGAAACGAGAGACTTCCTAAAATTGCATTAAATTCAAGTCAAAACCAACTACACCTCAAGCGGAGTTGGTGTAAATATACGTTGGCTTGGTTAGACCATTGGGGCATTGATGAAAATGACACTTTATAGAATATCGATAATGTAAAAAATATTATTACCTTTAAGTTTAAAGAGAATTTGTGGTAAGAGGAAAATTTAACGGTTAGGAGAAAACTAAGATACTATAAGGAGGTCATTAACCCTAGTTTGGAAGATCAAAAATATCTCTCGATAGTAACTAGTTCAAAGAAGAAAATTAATATAGCCAAGATTAGAATGAACTCCCATGAGCTTCATAGCGAAACATGGCATTGGTCTATTCCCAAAACTCCGTGGGCGGAAAGGGTTTGCCATCTTTGTGAGTCTATGAGCGTTGAGGATGAAAATCACTTTCTCTTAGAGTGCCCTGCTTACACCCACATTAGCTATGAGTTTCATAGTATTTGCTACAATACAAACCTTGCTAACCTCCTAACTTGCCAAAACTATAGTGAGCTTGGAAAGCTTGTTACCAAACTTTTTGAGCATAGGAACAAAAGTTTAAAGCAAACCAAGTAATAACCTTCATAAGGTCCAATAGACCAAAGTTGGTCATAATGTGCGTTAATCATCATCAATTGTTTGCAATCCAATTTATAACTTAATTCAATTTACAAACTCAACAAAGTTGACCATCTAATTTACAAACTCAACAAACTTAATCCAATTTACAAACTTTACAATCTCAATAGAAATCAATTTACAAACTCAATGGCAGGGAATATTCATTACCTTTCGATTTGAAAGATAGAATATGCGATAGAAGATGTAATAGATTGGTATACGGAAATCAAGTGTCACAATTAAATTCAAGTCAAAACCATGGGAAATGAGAGACTTCCTAAAATTGCATTAAATTCAAGTCAAAACCAACTACACCTCAAGCGGAGTTGGTGTAAATATACGTTGGCTTGGTTAGACCATTGGGGCATTGATGAAAATGACACTTTATAGAACATCGATAATGTAAAAAATATTATTACCTTCAAGTTTAAAGAGAATTTGTGGTAAGAGGAAAATTTAACGGTTAGGAGAAAACTAAGATACTATAAGGAGGTCATTAATCCTAGTTTGGAAGATCAGAAATATCTCTCGATAGTAACTAGTTCAAAGAAGAAAATTAATATAGCTAAGATTAGATCGAACTCCCATGAGCTTCATAGCGAAACATGGCATTGGTCTATTCCCAAAACTCCGTGGGCGGAAAGGGTTTGCCATCTTTGTGAGTTTATGAGCGTTGAGGATGAAAATCACTTTCTCTTAGAGTGCCCTGCTTACACCCACATTAGCTATGAGTTTCATAGTATTTGCTACAATACAAACCTTGCTAACCTCCTAACTTGCCAAAACTATAGTGAGCTTGGAAAGCTTGTTACCAAACTTTTTGAGCATAGGAACAAAAGTTTAAAGCAAACCAAGTAATAACCTTCTTAAGATCCGATAGACCAAAGTTGATCATAATGTGCGTTAATCATCATCAATTATTTGCAATCCAATTTATAACTTAATTCAATTTACAAACTCAACAAACTTGACTATTTAAGTTACAAACTCAACAAACTTGACCATCTAATTTACAAACTCAACAAACTTAATCCAATTTACAAACTTTACAATCTCACTAGAAAGCAATTTACAAACTCAATGGCAGGGAATATTCATTACCTTTAGATTTGAAAGATAGAAGATGCAATAGATTGGTATATGGAAATCAAGTGTCACAATTAAATATTAAATATTAAAAAATTAAATGAGATGTAAAAAATAAAAAAATAAATGAAATGTAATAAATAAAGAATTGGTATAAGTATAAATGTAAAATTAAAAAATATTTTAAAAAATGACTTTTATTAATATTGATATTTCATAATCAATTAAAAGCAATCATTTTTTTAAGGAAATTGTGAAAAAATATGGTATAAATATAAATGTAAATTGAATAATATTAAAATTTTTGATTTTTTAATAATATTAATATTCTATAATTAATTTAATTTTAATATTTAGTTAATTAAAATATTTTTAAAAAATAATTTAAATAAAATATAATTAAAATCTACATTGAAGAAATTTTATAATTTATACGTTTTACAATTTGAAAATGAGACGCTCAATATTATTTTCCTTCTAAGTATGTTGGTTCTATGTGAACCATGATGATATTTTATTTTATTTTTATAGATATTGTAAAAACTGTCTTATTATTATTTTAAACATATATTATCCAATTGTGTTGTAAATGATGATTATAAATACGATGATATTAATTTGATTTATTAATAATAATATTTTGAAGAAATTTTAATATAATTTTGTATTAAAATTATGATATAGGAGTGGGTGGAGGATTCTATCGCTCCCAATGGTTGGATGTTGTTTTTTTTGAGATTTTTTAATTCTTTAGTATGAAGTGAAGAGTAGTTTTGTTTTTGTTGTAATGGGTTGGATAACTTTTATTTTGAGTATTTTTTGTAATTATGTCTTTCGTTATGTAAGGAAGTATGAACTGATAGTTGAATATGATTGTACTTTTTGATTTCAAATGAAATAACAAAAATAAGGTTTTTTCCCTCTTAAAACAATTTTGATGTTAATTGTATATTTACCATTTAAATTTTAATTTATTATAAAGTTTATATTTATATTAAAATGGATGTAAGTTGATTTTATTTTTTTATTTATAAATATAAATTTATTTTTATTTTGTAACTTATTAATTAAAATGAATGTTTTAAATTATTTTTTTAATTTTTTATAATCTGTTTCTAATTTCTTAAAATACATCACTTAATTTTAACTAAAAACTCAAAAAAATTAAAAAGTCATTTTTTTACTTCATTTAAATGAATACATAAATATGTAAATAAAAATAAAATTCCTTAATACATTTCCATAATAAAAAATTAAATTTTAAATAATTTTTCAACGCATTCCATCACTAATCATTAAAAAAATCAAAATCGTCTAATTTTTCCTTATGACATTTAGTGTTTCTTTCGAAAGAGGAGAGGATAAGGTTGAGTCTTTAAAAATATTGCACCTGAGGTGGCGTCATTTCCGGGCTGGATTTCACCTTTTAGCGATGGCGACGATGACAGACGCGCGGCAGTCGGCATTAAATGCCAAAAGTAGTTTCGGAGAAGCCTGTCCATCCATGCTCAGCTACGTGTTCGCTACGAAACTCTGGCAGGCCCATTGATGAAATAAATGTAATCATGCCGATAATGCTTATTTCCAATTTGTTAGTTATATTATATCTTATAGTTAAGTATTTTTTAGTACCTCATTCTATTTGTATCATATGTATTTATACTTGAATCTTGCTACTAAATCTACGATGTAAATTTACGATGAAATAGAATACTATAGTCATCTATTATTAATAAAGAGATTCCTCCTAAGTAGGTGGAGCGTACCATTTCTCTCTTAGTATATAAGAAAATGAAACACTTTACAAAAGTTGAATTTTAAAGAAATTTTAAAAACAATATTTTTATTAAGATTGTGTTTAAATGAAAATATAATATTTAATAACATTTATATATTTTAATGAAAAAATGAATTTAATACCAAAAAATCCCTATTGCAGTGAGATTATGCAATTTTAACATAAAATAAAAATATTTACCTAAATGTACAAGTGAGGTTACTATGGTAACCACACGCTTTCCCAATTGATGTATCATATAATGAGTTTTATTAAGTATATTCATAATAAATTGATGGAGTTAATTATACTGAAGTGACTTCAACACCTTTGTAGTTGTAAGGAAAAGTATTTCATATGTAGATAAAGTTCTAGAAGACGCCAAAACTACTCATGGTTTTCCAGCCTAGGTTACTATGGTAGTGATCTGATGCATGAAGTAATGTTTTTAAGTAAAAGCTAAAAAAATCTTGCACGAAGTAAGTTATATATATATATATTAATTAAAAGCCAAAATCATGTAAAATTTAATTGTTTCAATAAAAACAAGAAATTGATACTCTGGTGTGGAATTAGTAAACCAGAAATGATTCATATTTTGGTTATGTATATATATATGAAGGTTGGAACCTTGAATGTTGTTGATCACTTTTTTTAGTTATGTTTATGAAAGTTGGAACTTTGAATGTTGTTGATCACTCTTTAAAAAAGGAACTCATGTTGATCAATCTTGTAAAAATAGGAATCTATGAAAGAATATTTTAGTCTTTATTAGTGGTTGAATAATACATTGTGTTGCTTTAGAGAGTGGTTTTTTGTATTGAAAGGGTTTAATTCAGGAAATCATTTTGTAATAGTTGCATGTTTCTATCTTATCTATTTTCTACCATTGTTTTTTAATTTTATGAAAATTCTTTTCTGATTCCTATATTTAGTGGATCAATTAAGAGTAATGGAGGAAACAATATTGATAGCTCCGTGGCTATCACTAGTACATATTGGAAAACATTGGACGAAAGGCTTTCAACATTATAGATTAAATTGGCCGTACTGTCAACAAATTCAAGATAAATGTTAAAATTTTCAATTTTTTTCTATCCCATCTAATATTGTTGGTCTTCTAATGATGACTCTCTTTTAGTTGTAATTGCGACAACATGTCACATATAATCACAAGCGTAATGATAGATGACATTGTGTCGCAATTTGGACGTTATGGGACAGTTGGTCGTAATCGCGATGAACCAAATAGTAGTCATTTCCCTTTCCAAATGGTCACCGAATGTTTGACAAAGTCAACTTTGACTTGGTCAATGTTCGTCAGAAGTCCAAATGCACACAAATTATAAATATGTTCTATTTTAAAGATGTTGCGACAATTTTTCTATAACAATGACGATTCGAAAAGGGTGTAAGGTCCTTTTTTTTGTAAGATATCATATTAACATAATATACAAAAAAGGTTACAAAAACAACCATCGTGATAGCTTTTCATGGTAGTTTGAAATAGTCTTCTGCAAGAGTCTAATAACCCATATAACAAACATTCCTATGGCCCCTTCCCCGAAGGAGAAAATAAAGCCTACATGTTGAAACCTGATCATTGTTTCCCTTCCTGATGACAGCATACATATCCCACAAACAAAAACTCGGCAGCCTCGATGCTTGCTAAGACCCCGATACCAGTTCCCAGACTGATACTAACATACCCAAACAACAAAACAAAAGATTAACCATTACCATTAAACAAATAGTAGAAGCCAAAACAGAGAAGCCAAACTTCCACCCTTAGGGTGCGGTATTACCCCGTTCTAGAGGAAATGAACCGCCGCTACGTAGACCTCCATACTGCTGCACGCTCGTCGCTTGCTCCCCCTCCCCCGCTCAGTCGACATACCCCATTTTTAGGAGGAAAGGGATCCACAACTTATTCCCAACCGCACTTGTATTCATGTATAACAACCATGTGTTCACACAGAGATCCTTCTAAAACGCCATTGGGGCATCATCCACATGCTCCTTCTCCTCAGGTTCCAGTAGGACCCTGTTGAGCATGCTTTTTAGCACCTCATACAAGGTGATGCTTTTTTCATATAGTCCCTAATGACCATGTGAGGACCCAGGGTCTTGAATCCATGGTTCCAACGCTACCTCCTCCATTGACGGTCCCGCATCTTTCATTTCCCTCGACACTCCCTGCTTCAACATTTCCATATCCTCCTAGATAGATGTAGGGATCGAGGAACGGTAATTCCAAGCAACTTGAGTTTCCCTAAGTTGCTTGCGGCTCACCTTGTGCTACCCCATAGCTTCCACCGCTCCCCTATTCACCTTAGCCTCCAAACCACTCTTGGCAAACAAACCTAGAACATCCCCCCCACCATCCTTGCTACGAGGACCCACTCTGCCACCCTGCATGATGCCCAAAAGCACCACCCCGTGGCAGAAACAAAAGAAGCAACAAGGACTAAAGGCAGCAAGCACACCATCGTATGAGAAATCCTCAAAAACAGTAATGCCCGACCTCCGATCTCCAAATTTATCAGCAATTACCCAACCAAAATCCATAATGGATACTATACATTCCCACCTGCAGCTTGTACAATCCCTCACCTCAGGCTCCCACCAACTAACTCCTTGGATGAGCCCACCTCATATGAAGATCTCCTTCATCATACCACCACATACTTCATAAATAAGACCACTTGCCTTCATGAACCTGGCATGTTCCACGCATTGGGTTGGGCTCGCCACTTGTGCCCAACATAGCATCCCTCCTCCGCACGTCACTACCTGCATCCTGGAGAAAGGGTATAAGGTCTTCATTTCAAGAAAAAAGAAGATTTATTTTTATAATCATCACTGTATTTTTGTGGGAAGAATGTTAGAAAATATTAGAGGTGGGGAAAAATGAAGAGGGAGAAAAGGGTGACGGTAAATGTTTTTTATCTTGCAATATTTTTTTAATGAGGTATCCTGATAAAATTTTAATAGCATCAGCTAGAAAACATTGTAGGAAATATGGGCACACGGACAGGGGATTGAATGAATGTCGTCCCATGGTAATTATCTCTCTCTATATTCATTATCTGTCTTAATATTGATTGTATTTGTAAAATTTTATATTGTTTTAGTATTTATTATACATGCACTAATTTTGCATGATTGTTTGTAATTATAAAGTTAGAGTTTCTCCCTAACTTTTTGCAGAATGCCCCAAGTAGTAGTAGAAATGATGTTGTACAAGCTGAGGAACATGAAGCGAATAATGAAGATCAAGTTAATGATCCCATGGAAATAGATGATGACCATAACATAGTTCAAGATGATGGGACCGTATTGCGGGGATTTCTCCCGTAGGAGACAAGAGTGTCTTGGTAAATAAATGGTGACAATTGTAAAAGTGCTGAGGTACTATGGTGGATAAAACACTCTAAAATCCTAGTGAAACCGTGCATGTAAAAGGAGAGCTTGTAAAAAGACAACACTTAGGCCAACAACAGGCTCAACAAGATGTGATGAAACTGCATGCTACAATAGGTGAAGCAACAATAAAAAGGTCAGAATACCAACAAGCAACACTCCTAAAAAGAAAAAAATACTCATTAACCAAGGGGGGTATAGGAGCATGCAAATGCCTATCTAAAATATATGGAAGCTCACATAGATCGTATCCCCTACAGGGTGATGAAATCTGCAGTAAGGAAATACGAAATGTAGAACCAAATGGCTAAAGGATATCCCTCTACCGAGAGGGACTCAGAGTAAAAGAGGCCTAGAAGAATGGCAACTAAGCTACCTCTTTCATGGAACATCCGGAAAGGTGTCCTGCAGCTTCATTTATTTGGTCGCCGCACACTTGGTATGGGTGCTAGCATGCACGGCGAGAAAAACAAGTATGTGTTCTCCAGTACAAAATGGAGAGTGGTATTCCACTCAGACTTCCAGAACCAATTTTGCCACTTGCCCCCCTAAGTAAGAGCCCTCTGACAAATCAATGTCAACCGTACCAATAAATAATAGGGGATTTTGGTTCCCTAAAGGACAACAACTATGTCTCAAATGTGTATGACAAAGGGGGTGTTATTTGGATGCCTAACCCCAATGTCCTACCTAGCTAGAAAGTTGTTTTGGGTCCCCAAGTGGGGTTAATGTGTGTTTGCATTAAGTCAATTTTAGTCTCACTTGAATTATAGGGAGTGTGTGGGTGCACAAGTGGTGTAAAACCAATATCATTGGTAATAAATGTTGAAATAAACAACTGACTCAACTGAAATAAAAAGTACTAACTACTATGTGTAAAATAAATGAGCTCGCTGAAATATAATGCAAGAGATAGAAACACACTAAGGATGCATGCAAAGTGAAATGTCTCAAATGCTATAGCAAGCAAATAGCAGAAAAGAACCAATGGAAAATGGGTGCAAGAAAACAGGAGGCTATTTGGGAAAGAAAAGAGTAAAAAATAGCTACAGAGTGCGTATGTGAAGGAAAAAGTCTCACTCTGGGCATTGTAGGCTGCAGGAAAAGTCACACTGAAGTAGAAAAACAGAAACAAGAAAAAGGTGTCATGTCCCCAATTTTGGCTCATTTAGTTCCTAGGGGGAAAGGGGACAAAATAATCCCTAGGGAGATAAATTTATTTCATTTTATGTATGCTTAGAATAAAAATTATCCTAAGTCTAGTATAAATAATAATTTTATTAATTTTAATTATTTTTATAAATAATTATTCCTAAATCTTGAGTAAGTGGGCCAAGAGGGAGCCCTCATGAGGATAAGGTTGCTAAAATGGAACTGGAGGTAAGAAAAATAGCAAAAGATGAAAAGCATGGAAGGTGTAAGAAGTTTCCAAAAGCAAGAAATTAGAAATATGTAGGAAAAGCTAAGGAGGACGCAGTTTCTAAAAGGGAGCTCAATTTACAAAGAGGGAAACTCTAACAAAGCAGGAAACATATTGATACAAAGGGGGGCACAGTATCTAGAGGAAATAAAAGCTTGTAATGCAAACGCAAGGCAAGTAGATTCACTCATGGGTGGCCCATGTGGAAAGGTTCTCACAGGTCACCAAGCTATTCAACTTGCTCAGCAGGTCACCCTAAAATTCTATAAAATAATGATTCCAACTCCAATTCACATCTTTTGACCATTTTGTAATTGAATGTGAGACCTATAACTCCTCTTGTTGAGTGATGTGCCTCAACCTTGCTTTGGGTGATGCTCCCGTTAGCCATTTTTGTTCTAGTTTCTACTCCATCCTCTATGGAAATTATTGAAGACTAATTTGCAGCCATTGAAGACTAATATGCAGCCATTAAATACTAATCTCAAGTTGGGGTCGAATTTCTCCAAGCATCCAATTCTAAATCTCTACTCATTCCCTTCATTCAGTGGGAACAATGTGGAAGGGCCGAAATGGAGATTTTGGGTTCAACACTTCTAAGCACTTATGGGTTGTGAGACTTGTTCCATTGTGTCCGGAGGGTCATTTCCAATAAGAAACTCCTTTTGTTTTGTTGAAAAAGGTGTCTGGATGACCAAGATACATCCATTCTCACCAGAGCCAAGGTTTGAATGTTAAGGAGCGCACGTGTGAAGTTTTAGTGGATGAATGCACCCCTGAGCAGCTCAGAATGTCCAGTGGGAACCTCATCTACAGTGAATAAGCTGATCTACAGATCCATATCATTCTATCATTAAATATTTTCAATCTTCCGTAAATTGATCAGTTAGAGTGTCCTTAGAGAGAGTATTGGAAGATTTCATCAAAAGGAGGTGCCCCATTTCAATGAAGAAGTTCAGTGCAGCTCAAAATGTCCAGTGTGCACCCCATATATAGTTAATATCTCTAATATCATCCTAATATCAGTTCTAGTGCATAATTCCATATATTCCTCCTCTTCTCATGCCCATTTTCTCAATAATGTAATAATTTCTAGCATTGGAGATGCATTGAAGGTGTGAATGTTAAAATATCTTTATTCTTTGTTCAAGACCACTTATTTCAACCCACTTCTGTTCAATATATTTTATCAGAACCCTCCTTTATTCCATAACTGATATTTGTGAGCCTCTGAGTCTATTTGGAACAATTAAATGGAAGACTAGCTCTTTATGCATCAATTAATGACTAGTTTTGCCATTTTGGCCAGTAAATTTTATATACAAATCTATTTTCTGATTTGGTGGATGTATGAGATTACTGAAATAATGTTAAATCAGCACAAACCCTATTTCTAAGAATTTGGACACACCTTAGTCAGTTTGAGAGAGTTTGGAAAACTTCTAGCAGAGCAATCCTTCCTAGCGCAATTGACCCTTTTGCTCCCAAACTTCATCCAGAGACTCCCAATTTTCCCTGATCTATAATCCATAATTTATTACAGAGTTTAAATCCTGGCATACATTTTTGTTTTCATTCAGGAATTACATGTAAGTCTAGTTTGCATATGTTGGAAGGCCCAAGAAGCATCAAAGTAGACATCAGCTCTGGTTGACTGTTTAAAAGTAAATGGCTCCAGTGATTTGTGCATAGGACTTGGAAGTTGGCCCTGTTCTACCTTGCTACTACACATTTCCCATATAAAAACTAGAACCTAAAGTTATTCCCATCATCCTTGAGCTGGGAGTCAGTATCCAAAGTTATCACCTTGCATAATCCAAAAAATTGATAAAATTTACTACTGAAAATTCTACTTAAAAATTGTGTTTTGAGTTGAGATTCTAACCTATTCTTGGCTGGCATCTTACAAAATGGAATGGGTCTGGGCAAAAAACGTGTGATGAGGGTGCGATTTCAAGCTCATAGGTGCACTAAGGGCATGGGCACGGGGGGTTCACTCAGTGAACTTGTTACATAGCACGATCGTTCGCAGGATATTAAAGAATATCCCTAATTTCACTAAATATTGGAAACTGCCTCCTAAAATTGTATTGTTGAACCCCCCTCCCAATATACCTTTCCTATTAAGAAAACCCCTATTTTCACCAAATATTGTAGGTATCCATTTTTATCAACCCATTTTTAATATCCCCTTTATATCATATTATCAAGGTGTAACAAATAGGATCCTTAATGCATCTTAGTATAATGCTAAAGAAAATAGTAGTATAATGCTAACAATGATCCCACTGTGATTGCAGGGGCGACTGATGAATTTGTAGCATTGGATAGTGGATGACCCAATGAAATAGTAATGGGGAAGGTAAAATGAGTAAAAGGAAACCCGTCAAGAGATCAATGCAACAAAGAATGTAAAAGACAGATAGTCCAATAGTTAGTTCACTGCTTAGAAAATATGAGAATTACAGATGTTTCAAACCACAACCTACCAATCTACCAACACGGTTGACTCTTGGGAACACCTTCTACAACAACTGGACATCAATAGTACTAGGTGGTGAAGACCAGGACAATTAGATGACTAAAGTGAGAAGAAAAGGGATTCTAGGGATTTGAAGGCTTGAATGGAATGAAAAAACGCAAAGAAAAAATGAAAAGAGATGCCATTTTCTTACATCCCATCCATCTCAAAGGCAAGCCACCTTCCAACCTCAAAGAACTAGTGGTTTCTCTAAGAACTAAGAACTGAATTGTAGCTCATAACTTCTAAGAATTACCATCCTTCTTCTAAATAAATCCTTCTAGAAACAAATTTCATAAACTCAAAGCCAAATGGAAATTATATGTCTTTACAAAAATCCTTGTTCAGTTCTTTTAAGGAGAACCAACTATTAATTATTATTTTCCCATAGTTTTTCTTTTATTCAAAGAAGCTTATTGTATTAAAATAATAAATACAAAGTATAATAATGTACAAAGGGACTATTAGACATTGTTTATTTACTAAGGGTAACAATATAAAGTCATATTATAATGTTATGAAGTTAAGATATAATATTAGAATATAAAGTGCAGTTATATGTTGTAAATAATGTAGTATTAAGACATGACATGTAATAAAGAGATTAGTTGAGTGGTTCCTAAGTAGAATAATGAAACTTGCTACATACATGTAAAGCACTTTTGTATGTAATTTTTAAAACATTAAAGTAATTCAATCTTTCAATTTCTCATTTCAGTCTCTTCGTATATTCTGTATCTTATACCGATATTTCATTAACATGGTATCACATCCATGTCAATGAGTGTGGCATTGGGTCGTATCATAAATTTTGTTTGGTGCACACTGCACAGAGAGCAACATCAATAGTACATCAAAATTGGAAAGAGAGAAAATGAGGGCAAACATGTTCCTAAGGAAAATGTTTAGGAACGAATTGTCTAATTTATTGGCAAAGTATTTCACAGTTAATATTTGAATGTAAGAAGCTCAAACTTAAATATGAAAAAAAATATAACATCAATTCAAACGAAGCCTAAATTAGCTATTAAATGAGGATTGCTCAAGGCCAGTAATCTGAAGAGACTTCCATCGATATTAGCATTGGTACACTGTTATCAGATTTATGAAAAACTTAGGATCATACGAAATATCAAATAAAATGGAGGGTCCTTATGTTTTAGGTGGGTATGAATTGAGCCCATGATTTGGAGGTATGAATCTTTCCCACGATTTGGAGGTTATTCCTCATCTCAGCCAAATAAAATAACCCCCAATATCTATATTACTATGTCAAATTAAAAAACCCCCTTGACCCCTTAATACGAGGCAATATATTTTTAAGTTTTTCATGAGTATTCAAACCCACAATATGAATGGACGTGATATGATATTTCCTTGCTAGTGAAGCCCCCGTGGGCATGGGTAGCAATCCAGAAGGGGTGCAGAGTGCGTGGCTTGCAGGCCTAAAGGCGCACGGTGTGCATGACTTACCGGCTGGAAGACACAAGTTAGACGCATAAAGGTGCGTGGAGGGCCACAGGTTAATGGAAGAAAGTTGTGCTCGGCGACGTGGAAAGGTGCACCTGCATTCGTGGGCCAAGATGTAAAAACAGAATTGATGAAGGGTACTGTGAAGGTAAGGGCTAGATCTACAAGTATTAGGTCCAAGCCTAGGCTAGAAAAGCAAAATGCAAGAAAAATAACAAGTACAAAACTAAAATGATTACTGATCATACCAAACCATAGATCAACGGGAATGGACCCAGTGGAGTCACCAAAACTGTAGCTATTGTTTTCACACCAGCTCGTGCTAAAGAGAATCTACTAAGGATTATGGAACCCTTAGTAGCAATTTCAAGTATAGATAATGCGTGAATGTGAATAACAATAAAAATAAATCTAACTAATTATTGCAGTAAAAACAACAAATTGATCGAAACACATGAAGTATATTTTTGTATTATGTTACAAACAAGGGTTTACAATAAGAGTTACCTCAGAAGGTAAGTAGATGTGGGCTCTCACAGCTGTTTCGAAGAGTAGCGCATCGTGTCTCTAGAGTTCCTTGCCCTTCTCCAAATGCTTAAGAGGTGGCTAAGACTCAACTGAATGTAGAACATAAGTTCAAAGAGATAGGCTAAAGTTCAACAGGAATTTTGGCAGCATAAGGGTAGGAAGAGTTGATCATGGATGTGAAATGGGGGGCCTCCATCACCTTTTTATATCAATTTTGGGTGGTGAAGTATTGACCCATGGTATTGGGAAACCAATAGTACTGGCTAGTGGTATTTTGAGGTTTCCCTCTTTTTGGATTTTATTTTGACTATTTCCCCTTTTTATTTTTCTTTTTTGGGGATTTTGACCATTTTTTGTGGAATTTTGACATTTTTGAAGGATTCTCATTAATTGATGAGGGAAATAATGATTTTTTCCCCATTTGGTTACCAATTTAGGGATTTTTGGGTTTTTGGAGGCCAAAAATATAGGAAAATCTGGTGAATGGGTTATGTGACTAGGGGGATGAGCTAGGTGAACAATTTTTGGGTGTTGACAACAATATAATTTGAAGAAAGGTGACCGTACTTAGAAATGATGCCATAACATGGAGCTGTACGTGATCTGTAGGGGCACCGAAAGGCACCGTTTGGGCCTTCTTCATGGTTTAAGGATCTCAAAGAAGGGATAGAAGTGCGATCGATATGGTACCGATGTAATATCCCAAGAAAAGACTACTTTATTTTTATTATTAATTGTTGTTATGAACTTAAGTATTGTTGGACAGGTGTTGAGTTAAAAAGAACTCTAGAAACACCCATGTGGTTATTTTTTAGTGTTGAGCAAGTGAGCTCTGAATAGCACCATATTATTAAATGATGTGAACAAGTGAGCTCCAGAACATCTGAATTATTGTGGATAATGTTTAGCCAAGTGGGATCTGAAAGCACTATTAGCTAAGTAAGTGTTGATCTGAGATGCTCTGGAACACTTAAACTTATATTGATTAACTGATGTTGAGAAGGGAGCTTTGGAGCATCAGTAATACATTGATTAGTTACTTTAAAATTCAAAAACTATTATTATTTGATTATTTCTAACTAACTGGGACTGCCACTCAAAGAGGGACTAAGCATGCAAGAGTTTAGAACGGTCAATAGTTGATAACTAAATATCCAACTAGTTGTTAGGTGAGTAAAAGTCTGTTTTTATTAAATAAAAATTTAAAATAAATTGTGAGGATTAAAATAAATTAAATTTCTAATTAAAGATAAAAACATAACTGCCAGTGTGTCACTTAGATAACTGAGTGAGCAAAAACCTAATTTCCTAGCAGCCTTGTTCTCATAAAAATTATAAATAACAGAGAAAGGAACTTTGCAGGGGGCAAGTGTTTCCAAGTTCACTGGAGGGTTCAGTCGTGAATTTGAGTGCTCAAACATCAGATTTATGATATATGGTGTTTCCTAATAAAGAAGACTGTGAAGATCATTAGGGGAAAGTTATTCAGAAATATTCACACAAAGGGCTGGTAAACGGATGTTGTGACTACTCTGCTGTAGTAAGGAAGATAGAAAACCACACCTATGCCTTCTAGATTCTTGTCATGCTCAGTTCAGCTTGGGGGTGACCGGTGGAACAATCCAGGAACGGGTTGCAGTCTATGGTTGGTAAACGGATGTTGTGACTACTCTGCTGTAGTAAGGAAGATAGAAAACCACACCTACGCCTTCTAGATTCTTGTCATGCTCAGTTCAGCTTGGGGGTGACTGGTGGAACAATCCAGGAACGGGTGGTAGTTCCTAAGTCATTTTGTCTGCACTAAAATACTGGTAAGTATCTATTTGTTGTTTCAGTTATCATATTTCAGTAAATTATGTTATGATCAGGATTTCTTGGCTTATATTATCCGTTTCTAAGGTTCTGTGTTAAGTTTCATTAATGCATGAAAGCACTCTGAAAGGTTGTTGAATTTATAAATTATTCTGTTATAAGTTTATAATTTATTATGCTTTTTATAAATTTTGAATAAGTACTTAAATAGGACTGTATGTTTCTCTTGAAGTAAAATCATCCGCAGAACTACTTAGCCATGATTTTTGGGTTTCAGATTCATACATAGAAAACTCCTTTATCATCCTTATACAGAGAGAGAATTCCTAAACATCGGATTTCCGGGAAAATCCCTAAAATATGCCTAGATCATATAATAAATTATGTAATAACTGCCTACATATAATATTTACTTATAAATGGTAAATATTAACTAAACGTAAGTAGTTTAAATAAAGTATGCTTTTAAAACCGAAACAAAACTCATTTATAAATTAGATCAGCATGATATTATATTATGCTTCCATTCTAAATCCATGTAAAGATAACCTAAAATCATATAATCATAACCTAAGAATCGACCTAGCACAAGCTTTAAGTATCCACACGATTTTTCCATAGGATAATATGCACATATTATATTAGCACCTAAGAGTAAGACATAACATAAATTACAGTCAAATAGTAGTATAAATACATTAATTAGTTTACACATAAGGCTTGCCCTATATAGCTATAAGTATGATCAAACCCTAACATCATAACATCCATATTAAAGAAACAGAGAGATTATACAAATCGAGAGTTATAACCAATAGATTGTGCATAAGGGCCCACCGAATTCTACAACCCAAATGATCCTTAACTATAGGGCTATACCATCTCTATCCTGTAACTAAAGAGATAATTATATTTATACAAACAGACCATCTTAAATACAGAGATAGGGTTAAAGACTTCCCACACAGATCTACGCATAGCATAGGATCTCTTTGTCAACCAAAATAAGAACTAGTCATCATTCTAACATTTCAACCAGATACTTAGTATTCAAACATAATATTGAACCAAAGCCACATAAGCGCCTAACGGGAGTCATGGCCAATTTGTAGAGCCTTCACGATTTCTACAGGATAAACTGAATACCAACTAAAATTACACCACAGATTAGAACACATACAATTTCCAGAAACACTACAAACAACTGAACGATTTCATAAATCTTCCTATCACTTAAACGACACCATTTAGAATGATCCTTTTCGCTATTTCTTCTCAGAGGGAATTTTAGGGCTTGTTGTAGCAAACTTAGATTTAATAATTAAATACTAATTTATCAAATTAAAAATCAAATACATAGAACAGAATTTATAAGACAGAAAGTAGAGATTAAATGCATTGGATAAATCGTAGTCAGATTAGTAGTAAAAAAGCTAGGATTAAAGGAAAACATTTTTCATAGAATACATAAATATAATGTACATAAAATCATCAAAACGGATAGGGCCTGAGAGCCAGCCAGTATGCAAAGGTTACACAAAGTATTACAAACACCTAAACATGCTTACAAAACCAAAACACCTAGTATTTCATTCTCCAAAACAGAGTTCAATTATTTACATGTAGAGATCTATTAGCTATGCCCTGAGGCCTGATAATGGCACTCTAAATTCCAGAGACCAATGCTGGTGAAAATACAAACAACCTAAGAAAGCAAATAAACAGGGTTGGCAGAAAACTCCTTGTATCTCCCAAGCACAACCATTAAAAACTGCGTAGCATCAAATCTACACATCTCATGGACAAGGCATTCCAAAGAGATAGGTCTTACCAAGACCGGTCGAATCCTGGAGTCTCCACCTTTCTAACGTCCCAGTGCCCCAACCTAAGTCGCCCAACAACTATACGGTGGTCCCTGACATCAAATGAACAACGTTGGATTTAGTTAAGGGATTACAAGATACTGTAAAATGAAAAATGTAAAAGAAAACCTGAGTGAAGTAGAGCTTACCTTCCCACGTCATAGCTTCCCACTCTATTTTCATTTGTGTAGGGCATGCACTGACCAAAGAGCCACGCTCTGGTTAGGTGCATACACTTTCCACCATGACCAAGCATAGGATCTCTTCGCTCTCCACCAGACCAAGCACAGGAGCTCTTCGCTCTCCACCAGAGCACCCATAACAAAAAGAGGAATGAAAACCACGATAACTAAGGGTAGGGTAATTCGCCTTCTTGGCCATGCTGCTAGCGTGGACTTCTACCATGAGACTTCACATGGCCTGCAATAAATTCTTCAACAACCATCCATGACCACTTAAATATTTACCCACACTCTATAGTGTATACATCCTCATTAAAAGACTCAAGCGCTTATACATAGGGTTTAGGGTTTAGGCATAGTTTAAACCCATTCCCTTTTCCTTGTTAAGTAACATTATTTTAAATGGAAAGTGCTAGCTGATAGTCCTAGAGATGTCCTAAAGTTGTTTTTTAGAACCGTGCCTAGGCATCAATAATCACTTCTGAAAACTTTACTGAATCACAACACAGCAGACACAAACAATGTAGAATTCCGATCTTGAAATATTAATGGGTAGTATTTCAATGTGCCAAGAAATCAGACTTTTGAGTAGCAAATGGAAATGGAATGGTGCAAGATAAAGGTACTGTGAAAGTAAATCTTTATTTTACATTTATAGAATGTCGCACTGAGCATGGGAGAGGAATTCAACAATCCTAACAAAATGAAACACAAAACACTACTGAACAATATGAGGATATAACTTCAAGATAAATCAACAAGAATACTTCAAGTACTAATCACCATAGAAGAAATACATTTAAGCATCAACACTCATATAAACTCAGAATAGTTCTGCAGATCATACATAAAACGGAAGAGATGAAAAACAATAGAAGGTACTAACTGTGCACATCAAAACTTTGAATCCATCAAGCTCCAAGATAGGGAAAAATTATGTTTCTCTTTATATTTGATCAACCATCTAACTTAGAAGTAATACTTCTTACATAAGAGAGACAACCATTGGTCTATGCCTCCTTTGGATTTATATAGTCTTTCCATTCTATAACAAAATACTTCTTCAACATTGTTTGTGTGCCTCAACGGATTTTAAAAATCAAAATATTACAAAAAGTTGTTTCTGCCCAATGGCTTAATAAAGTCAATTCATGGTTCTCAACCAAAATCTATTACATAAACAAAAACCTTACAAAACTACAACTAATTAGAGAGTATGGGACCTACTCGCTTGCTGTGGAGGTATGCCGTGATGACTAGAAGATGTTTTGGCCATGGGCTATTTAGTTGAAGCTGTAGCTTTCGCTTGATCTTTAGTAAGCTGTTCCGACTTCTTGACTGTGATAAACTTGGAGATGGCCTTCCAATGTTTAGCCACCGGGAAGGTGTAGTACTTGAGTTCCCTTAAGGCTAAATCAAAATCAGTGCAGCTTTCAAAGGAATCCTTAGGTAATCCTTTGAAAATAACATAAAGGTGATTCAGTACTTTGAAATTAAAGTGTAGCTTATCAATCACTTCCTTCCCATTGAGTTCCTGAAGGGTCTCTGTCAGACGGATTTTGGAATTTCTTGCTTCTACCATCTGGGACAGGTAGTCCTTTTATGGGTACAGATCACCATTTCCATTCCAGAAAGATGGGAGGCCCAACGCGAAAACTGTTTGGAATTGCTCCTTAAAAATGCGCACATCATGCTTCAGCTGAGCAACCATGTCTGCCACGTTCTAAGGCAATGATGCCTTAGTAATTACCCGATTAGCATCCATTACTATATTAGTTCGATCCTTAATGGAATAAGCCTGAATCTCGGCAAATGTTTTCTCATTAAGGAACTCAATTAATTCCAAGGCAACTTCATCCTTTCTAGCTATGCTACTTTCCACGGACCGAGCATCCTGCGTGGCGATCCTAGAAACCTCATATTCCTCTTGAACTATACTGAAATGGATCCACCATGAACATATCAACCATGCCATTTCATCCCATATCGCAGTCTTGGCCTCTCTTATTAATGGTTTGCTAATGAGTCTCCTAGTTAAATCCTGGATCTTGGTGCGAAGCTCATCCCTGGCCTATTGTATTTCTGAGATGAGTTGATCCCTCTTGTCCAGTTTCTAATTAGCAGCAAAAAGCTTGTCAGAGTTGGATTTTAACTGATATTGCACCTGGTTGAGCTTGGTGTCTTTGAGATTCATTTCAGTTATTGCTTGAACTAATTTGTCAGCGGGGTCTGAGACTGCGGAGACCTAGAGGGACGCTACTTTCTACTGGAGAATCTCTGGATTTTTCCTTCTGGCAATTTCCAAGTCGCCTTCTAATGAGACAATCCTTTCTCTGAGTTGTTGACTATCAGGCACTGATTTATTTAGCTCTGTCTATATCGCAACCACTTCTGTGGTCTGCGAGTGCTCGGTAGCGGGAATATTTAGCCTCTTTCTTAGAGTTGCAATCTCTTTATCCTTCTCTTTTAACACAACCTCCAAGGGAGTCTGGTCACTGGGGTCTTGCACCGCTTTCATGACCTGCTTCTCCAGTTCAACTATTTTCAACTGCTTGTCTTTATTCGAGGTTTTCTCATTCTTAAATTGTTTGTCAAGCTTATACACCGTAGCTTGCAACCTGTGGGCGCTCATAGTAAATTTGCGTAGTTCTCTGTATACTGCTTCCCCTGTTTGTCGATGGAGTTCCATGGTATCCCTAGAGGGAATATCATCCAAATTTATGGTTATCTCGGTGGTTTTAAAATTAGAGGGGATTTTCTTCACCCCTGGCACAATTTCTTCTAAGATAGCCATCTTCAAGGCTCCTTCCTTAAGATCAAGAGTGGAAAACATCCTAGACTGTCTTCCCACGTCTAACTCCTTCTTCGAGAAGAGGGGCTTCTCCAGTCTTGCACTATCGTCCTTAATTTGAGCATAATGCCAGAACAAGCCACCTTTAAAAGGTGAAGTGGTGACCAAAGCTCCTTCCATAGGTTGGTTCATCTAACCCTGTGGCCACGTAGCTGAGGGAAAAATTTCCAAAATGACAGGTGTTACATGAGTAGATGTTGGCATACCTTTTGAGTTCGAGATGGATATACCCTGTAGCTTTAACTTTTTGTACCAATCTCTTTGCTTCATGATTTCTCACTTCGATTGGAGAATGAAGGTTCTGACCTTTCTCGCTTCCTGGATGTCTCAAGCTTGAGGGGTGTCAAAATAGATTCCTGCATCTGTTGTCTTACTAGGGTTTAGCGCAGCCAGGCATTCTTCCCAACTATTCAAATTGGCCATCTTGTCCAAAAAGGGATGTGGTATGCGGGGATAAGTAGTGCAACGGGATGACTGCCTCCTATGACAAATGATACCTTTGGGGTCGTAATTATGCTTCAAGCTTTCTGGAAAGTTGTAATCATGGGATGTGGTATGCGGGGATAAGCAGTGGAATAGGATGACTGCCTCCTATGACAAATGATACCTTTGGGGTCGTAATTATTCTTCGACTGTCTTTTGGGCGGCTCGACCCTTTACTTTAAATGGTCCTGCTTCGCTAGGGACCTTGAAGGTCTTGGAACTGTTTCATCTCATGAATTGCACATCGTCACAGTTGAACCTCTGAGGAATATAATCTAGTGCAAAAAGTCGACGGGTTAGAAACATGGGTAACTTGTATGGAGCCAGCTCTGCCCCATATACGTGAATCTCTATATGCTTCTCAAAACAAAACCAATCACCCATCGACTCATTTGGATTTAGCTAAAGTAATTGCTTACTTTCTGGAAAGACTCGAGGCAGAGGTGCATCAAATAGTAGAGTATAGATAACATCCATTATCGTATCCACGAACAGGGCAAAGTCTTCTTGCAGGGTGGCTGTCAATATCACCCTATCTAGATCGTCCTTGCTAAAAAGAGTGTTATTGCTGAAGATGATCATGTATAAAAGAAAAGAGTAGAAACGAAACAACTTCTTCGATGAGAAAACCTTTAGTTGGAGATGGATGGACTGAGCCAAGAAGCTAGCCCAATATATCTTTAGAGGGTTCTCCTACTGTGACAGGTTCATCATGAATAGTAGACTGAACACTGCATCGTCTATTACCCTGTCATTTTTGTATCCGAGGAGGACGCAGATCATTGACAAAATAGGCTTAGCTTAGTCCGAAAATAGCTGCAGGCTGCACAGGGAGCTATTGTCTGGAAAGCTCTCTCCAGGTGGTAATAGTAATCGGATGAAGGCATATCTTCCTTATGCAAGGAGCTCCTGCATCCTATTGCTCAGCACCTCTTCATCAAACTGAAATCCCGACTCTTCGCGGGTGCTTGTTAGCTCCGTAATGAGTTGTTTGCTTATGGAACAAACTACATTTTCCCTTCTAGAAATGATGGTTCTCTTCTCTGCCACGTAACAAGATGCACACCACTGTATTATATCAGGAAACGTTTTGGTCATCGGGAGGATCATTTTAGCTAATCTGGAGGTTGACACATTAAACAGGTCATTTTTGTTCCTCTCTTGCTCTTGGGCCTCTAGAGATAATCAGTGTAGTTTGTGGAAGGAGGATACAGGGTCGTGGACGTCAAAGAATTCGTCACCAATATGGTCGTCTGGACTACTGTTAGAGGGTGTAGAGGAACCCTCAGGGATGAGTTTAGAGGTCATGCTGGTGTGGGGGATGTGCAGGCTACAGACTTTGAGATGCTTTGAAGAAAATGGATGAAGACTTGAGAGCCTTGTGGTCAGGGAAACAGTTAATCAAATGTCTACTCAAGGCAATTATTTATAAGGAAGACCTCGGGAGAGACAATCATAAATGCAGGTAATGCGTGGAGTGTTTGGATTGGCTTCAAGACTGAGGGGTAGATGGCGTCTTTAAATGCTGAAGCGCCAACTTATGTAGATGATGGCAGGAATGATTGTTTATGCCTGCTTGAAATTAATGCGAGGGGACAAGAGTGTGGAGCCTTGAAAAAAGGTAAGCGTTGGGTAGAAGTAGTTTCACGGTCCCCCTAGAGTGGTTTGAGGAAACCTATTTCAAGGTCCTAAAATTAGGAATGAGAGCCATGTGGAACCAATGGTTTTTAATCAGGAGCGGCTTTGTAGGGCTAAAGATCGAACAACTTGGATTCCCTGAAATACTTCCTGCCATTGATCTTTAGAGTTAATCTCCCCAGGATGAGTGCTAACTAGTATACGTTTCCCCTGTGTGGCCCACCTCCATTGTCGTCTAATTTCCAGGTGGATCCCACCTATGGAAACCGCCCTGACTGCCCCAAGTGGTTTTAGGGGATCGAAGAAATGGTTTGGGAAAACCATCCTTCTCCCCCTGAATGAATAGGGAGGTGACACCAGTCTCTTGTGGTAATTAATCAGGGATGTTCTCGAGGATTTAAAACTCGGGCTCCTTCCGCCCTCTGACTAGATCTCGTCCATTAATGAGCTACTCCTAGAACCCTTGAAACCTCTATCGGCTTTTCTAAACTTTACGTGGCAAGCGTGCCCCTCAATATTCCCGTCTTGGAATGGTGATTCACTCTTCGATGCAAGTAAGCCATTTGCAGATAATATTACTAACATCGGCCTCAACGGGGATAGCCTTTTCCTCCGGGAAAGGATGATAACAATAGACCAATGCCTTCCAATTCTATTAGGTTATGGATTCATGCCTCCCCCCCCTTTTTGCTTTCCTTCTGACGAGTGACTGCTACTGCGTTAGGACTAGTGATAATAATGGAATATTAGTGCCATGGCCATGGTGTAGAATATTTATGCTATATATACGGTGTAGAGGTCTTCCTGCTCACGATGGATGAAGACCTCTAGCATTTCTTTGGGATTACCCTTTAAAGGATTTCCCATGGATTGTAGAATTTTCTATGATTGGCTTTCTTTTCCGAACATTCTTTTCGAAAACATCCCTATAGCAATCTCCAACTGACTGTTACTTTAACCTTGTTTTGGTACCGACTACTAGGTTTTTTATGTTCTTGAGACCATTAGGAGGCTGACCTTCGTTCGGACTTCCTGGGGTGGGTTTCTGAGATTTCCCTTATGCATTAAAACTAGGTAGTGAAATTTTCTGAAAAACAGACCTAATTAGGGCCTGGAAATACTTCCATGCCAACCCAGCTCTTCCTGGGGTAGTACCTTTGGCGACCTTTGCAAAATTTGAAAGCTAAGGATCAGGATGCATAGCTTCACATGTTTCAACATTGTTTGCTTTGGTTAATCTTGATTTGCTAAACCAACTGCTTTTGTCCTGGTCGAGTGGAACACGTGTTTTTCTTTCCCCAAATTTCACCTCAGCTATGGATCTTTCAAAACGTGTCTTTTCCGCTCCAAATACGTTTCCTCTGTCAGTGTACCTTCGTTCCTTTGATAATGCTACTTCTCCTACATACTGGTTTTCCATTGGCAACATGTAAAAGTTCACCTCTTTGGTCTTTGAATCTACAGGATAGTTCTCAGGGCTATCAAACTTGCTTATGGTATATGCCATCATGGTCCCATGATACAACCTTCCAGGTTTTCCTACAATTGTCGGTATCGTGGTATACTTCATATCCATTCATAAAGTTTCCCCCAACTTTCTTGCCCAGTCTCTTGATAACAACATGCCGTACTTTGCAGGAACATCTGCTACTACATCATCCATTTTCACGCTCTTGTCTAGCAGCTGAGCAAGGGTGATTGTCAATCATGCTATCGTTCCTATACATTTTAATTTTCTTGAATCACAACTATAGAGGTCGTGGCATGGTTAGGTAACTTTCAGTCCTAGCTGTTCCATGACTATTTTGGGCATCAAATTATGAGATGCTCCAGAGTCCAGCATGCAATTGTGAAGCAACTTTTTGTGCACTCTCAGGGTGATAAAATAGGGGGCAGTGGATGTTTCTTGATCAATATGGGGATTATACTGCCAAACTGGGATCTAATCACTTAGCATTATAGAATAATGTTCCCCACTCTTCCCAGCCTTGAACAGTAGACTTCTGATACTTTTTCGATATAATGGACTCTTCATTAATTCAGTGAGGGGAATAACTACTTTTAGCTTACTAAATTCATGTTCCAGATCAGAAGCGATAGAGGTTCCTTGACAGGTGTTAACCTGAGCCGATCTCCAAGGAAACTTCTTGGGAGGAGCAATATTTGACTCATGTGTTAAATTGGGTGTGGAGCTCTCGTCACATCTCTATCGTAGGTCTCCCGACAGATCATTGTGAAAATATCTATATCCCAGGACTTCATTTATTCCCTGGGAGTTCACCATCTCTGAGGAATTCTATTTATATGCGTATGAAGACTCATAATCTTCTTTAGTGAGGTGCATAAGAGAGGGGTTTTATTCCATCCAGTTCATGTGTTGATTGAACTCCTCCTGAAGTACTTCTGCTAGAATTTTGGCTAGGCCATTCCTTTTCTTGATAATAGGTGGTTTCAATGGTTGTTCTTCATTTTCTCTGTTTTTGTATACCATTCAAGGATCAGGGGACCGCCCACAACACATAAGACGTCGAGTTGGTGTTTGGTTGTTAAGACTACTCTTACCTAATTCCATTTTAGAAATTTTATTTTCCATACTCTTGATAATGTGGGCCATCTCGTCAATCTTTGCACCCCGAGAGTTTCTTATTTCTGAGGCAGAGTAATTTGCTTTGGGCTCTTTCTTATATTTAATCTCTGACTTGTTGATCATTCCAATTTCGCCTCCCTCTCTCCAACTTCCTTTGATGTCCATGGAATCTTCTTGCATATCACTGAACGAGAGCGGTGTTCTCTTTCTCAATGCTATAGGGAAATCGAAGGGAAGAGCAACTGCATAAGCCACTTGAGCTACCACTTCGGTAGGGCATATGTCCTCAGGAATATGGGAGCAGAACTTATTAAACCTTGTTGTGAAATCAACTATGTCTTCCACACTGTTCTTCCTCAGGCTGAAGAAATCTGTTAAGTGATAGAGATCGTTGTGTTTATTCTCTCACTTCTTGGTGAAAGTGTTTTCAAAGACCTCCATTGCGTGAATGGAGCTATCATTCAGGGGAGCAAGCAATTTCGGAGGCCCATGTTGGCTTGCTACCCATCTTGAGGTTCTTGGTGGCAATGTTGGCTCTTTGCCTCTTTCTCCCATCATGAGCTGGCTGATATATGGGATTAATGCTTGTGAGGTAACGAGGAGATTTGGGTGGATTGGTATGAGATTTGGGTGGATTTGGTGAAAGTGTTTTCAAAGACCTCCATTGCGTGAATGGAGCTATCATTCAGGGGAGCAAGCAATTTCGGAGGCCCATGTTGGCTTGCTACCCATCTTGAGGTTCTTGGTGGCAATGTTGGCTCTTTGCCTCTTTCTCCCATCATGAGCTGGCTGATATATGGGATTAATGCTTGTGAGGTAACGAGGAGATTTGGGTGGATTGGTATGAGCTGAATCTTCTTGGTTTGCAGCAGGGATCTTTTGGAAACTAGGAAAATCACAAGGAGTGCGAGGATCTAGGGGAAGAGGTTTGCTTGCCGGGGTTGAGACAATGATTTGGGATTGAGGGAATTGGAGGCCGAACAAAGGGGAGGTGAAGCTTTGTTGATAATTTTTGTGACGTAGATTGGTATATCCCACATCTATGTTTCCAAGAAACTGAGTATTTAGGTGCCACAAATTCTTCGTGGCTTGGGTTCTGGCAAGTGTGTCTTCATCCATATGACAGGTTTGTTTATTGTGGAGTCTCCAGGTGGATAACAGCCTGCAACTCAATTTCATCCACCATGAAAATGAGTGTATAATCTTGTCGTGATACCTAGGGAAGATATATCTTCTTGATTGCATCCCTAGCAAAGACGCCAAAAAAGATGGTCAGTATTTCAATGTGCAAAGAAATCAGACTTTTCAATAGCAAATGGAAATGGAATGGTGCAAGTTAAAGGTACTGTGAAAGTAAATCTTTATTTTACATTTATAGAATGACGTGTTGAGCCTGGGAGAGGAATTCAACAATCCTAACAAAATGAAACATAGAACATTACTGAACAATATGAGGATATAACTTCAACATAAATCATCATGAATACTTCAAGTACTAATCACCATAGAAGAAATACATTTAAGCATCAACACTCATATAAACTCAGAAGAGCTCTGCAGATCATACATAAAACAGAAGAGATGAAAAACAATAGAAGGTACTAACTGTGCACATCAAAAATTTGAATCCATCAAGCTCCGAGATAGGGAAAAAATTTGTTTCTCTTTATATTTGAGCAACCATCTAACATAGAAGTAATACTTCTTACATAAGAGAGCTGACCATTGGCCTATGCCCACTTTGGCTTTATATAGTCTTTCCATTCTATAACAAAATACTTCTTCGACATTGTTTGTGTGCCTCAACGGATTTTGAAAATCAAATATTACCAAAAGTTGTTGCTGTCCAATGACTTAATAAAGTCAATTCATGGTTCTCAACCAAAATCTATTACATAAACAAAAACCTTAAAAAACTACAACTGATTAGAGAGTCTGGGACCCGCTTGCTTGCTGTGGAGGTATGTCGTGTTGATTAGAAGATGTTTCGGCCATGGGATGTTTAGTTGAAGCTGCAGCTTTCGCTTGATCTTTAATAAACTATTCCGGATTCTTGATTGTGATAAACCTGGAGATGGCCTTCCAATTCTTACCCAATGGGAAGGTGTAGTACTTGATTTCCCTTAAGGATGAATCTAAATCAGTGCAGTTTTCAAAGGAAGCCTTAGGTAACCCTTTGAAAATAACATAAAGGCGATTCAGTACTTCGAAATTAGAGTGTAGCTTATCAACCACTTCCATCCCACTAAGTTCCTAAAGGGTATTTGTCAGACGGATTTCATAATTTCTTGCTTCTGCCATTTGGGACAGGTAGTCCTTTTCTGGGTACAGATCACCATTTCCATCCCAGAAATATGGGAGGCCCAATGCAAAAAATGTTTGGAAATGCTCGTTAAAAATGCGCAAATCATGCTTCAGATGAGCAACAATGTCTGCCACGTTTTGAGCCAATGATGCCTTAATAATTACCCAATTAGCATCCATTACTATATTAGTGTGATCCTTAATGGAATAAGTCTGAAGCTTGGCAAATTTTTTCTCATTAAGGAACTCAATTACTTCCCAAGCAACTTCATCCTTTTTAGCTATGCTGCTTTCCATGACCCGAGCATCCTATGCGGTGATCCTAGAAACCTCATATTCCTCTTGCACTATACTGAAATGGATCTACCATGAACGTATCAACCATGCCATTTCATCCCATATCATAGTCTTGGCCTCTCTGATTAATGGTTTGTCGGTGAGTCTCCTAGTTAAATCCTGGATCTCGGCGCGAAACTCATCCTCGGCCTATTGTATTTCCGAGATGAGATGATCCCTCTTGGACAGTTTCTCATAATAGCGAAAAGCTCGTCAGACTTGGCTTTAACTGATCTTGCACCTAGTTGAGTTTGGCGTCTTTGAGACTCATTTAGGCTACTACTTGAACTAATTTTTCAGCAGGGTTTGAGACTGCAGAGACCTGGAGGGACGCTGCTTTTTGCTGAAGAATTTCCTGATTTTTCCTTCTGGCAATTTCCAAGTCGCCCTCTAATGAGACGATCCTTTCCTTGATTGCTTGATTGTCAGCCACTGATTTATCCAGCTCTGTTTGTATCGTAACCACTTCTGTAGTTTGCGAGTGCTCGGTAGCGGGAATATTTAGCCGCTTTCTTAGAGTTGAAATCTCTTTATCCTTCTCTTTTAACATAGCCTCCAAGGGAGTCTAATCGCTGGGGTCTTACACTGCTTTCACGACCTACTGCTCCAGTTCAACTATTTTCAACTGCTTGGCTTTATTTGAGGTTTTCTCGTTCTTCAATTGTTTGTCAAGCTTATACACCGTAGCTTGCAACCTTTGAGCACTCATAGTGAATTTGTACAGGTCTCCGTATACTGCATCCGCTGTTTGTTGATGGAGTTCCATGGTATCCCTAGAGGGAATCTCATCAAAATTTATGGTTATTTGGGTGGCCTTAAAATTAGAGGGGCTTTTCTTCCCCCCTGGCGCAATTTGTTCTAAGAAAACTATCTTCAAGTATCCTTCCTTAAGATTAAGAGCGGACAACATCCTAGACTGTCTTCCTGCTTCTAACTCCTGCTTCGGGAAGAGGGACTTCTCCAGGCCTACACTATCTTCCTTAATTTGATCGTAATGCCCAAACAAGCAGCCTTTAAAAGGAAAAGTGGTGACCAAAGCTCCTTCCATAGGCTGGTTCATCTGACCTTGTGGCCACGTAGCTGAGGGAAGACTTTCCAAAATGACAGGTGTTACATGAGTAGATGTTGGCATACCTTTTGAGCTCGGGTTGGATATACCCTATAGCGTTAACTTCTTTGTACCAATCTCTTTGCTTCTTGATTTCTCACTTTGAGTGGAGAATGAAGGTTCTGAGCTTTCTCACTTCCCGGATGTCTCAATACCGAGGGGTGTCGGAATAACTTCTATGTCCGTGGTCTTATCAGGGTTTGACACAGCCAGGCATTCTTCCCAACTATTCAAATTGGCCATCTTGTCCAACAAGGGATGTGGTATGTGGGGATAAGCAACGGAACGGGTTGACTACCTCCTCGGAAAAATGATACCTTTGGTATCATAATTAGTCTTCAAACTTTCCAGAAAGTTGTAATCAACCAGCAATTCTTCGACTGTCTTTTGAGCGGCTCAGCCCTTTACTTTAAATGGTCCTGGCACTATTTCCTCTCATGAAGTGTATATCGTCACAGTTGAACCTCTAATGAATATACTCTAGTGCAAAAATCCGAGGGGTCAAAAACATGGGTAACTTGTATAGAGCCAGCTCTGCCCCATATACTCGAATCTCTGTATGCTTCTCAAAACAAAACCAATCGCCCATCGGCTCGTTTAGATTTAGCTGAAGTAATTTCTTACTTTCTGGAAAGACTCATGGCAGAGGTGCATCAAAGAGTAGAGTATAGATAGCAGCCAATACTATATCCACGAACAGGGCAAAGTCTTCTCGAGGGGTGGCTATCAATATCACCCTATCCAAATCAACATTTCTAAAAAGGGTGTTATTGTTGAAGATGATCGTGTATAAAATAAAAGAGCAGAAACATAACAACTCCTTAGATGAGGAAACCTTTAACTAGAGATGGATGGATTGAGCCAAGAAGATATCCCAATCTAGCCTTACAGGGTTCTCTTGCAATGACAAGTTCATCATGAATAGTAGACCGAACACCGCATCGTCTATTACCCTTTCATTTTCGTATCTGAGGAGGACGCAGATCATTGACAAAATAGGCTTAGCTGAGTCTGAAAACAGCTCCAGGATGCATAGGGATCTATTGTCTGGCAATCTCTCTCTGGGTGGTAATAGCAATCAGATGAAGGCATCTCTTCCTTCTGCAGGGAGCTCTTGCATCTCATTGCTCAGCACCTCATCATCAAATTGAAATCCTAACTTTTCGCGGGTGCTTGTTAGCTCCATAATGAGTTATTTGCTTATGGAACAAACTACATTTCCCCTTCTAGAAATGATGGCTCTCTTCTCTAGCACGTAACAAGATGCAAACCACTGTATTATTTCAGGAAAAGGTTTTGGTCATCAGGAGGATCATTTTAGCCAATCTAGAGGTTGATGCATTAAATAGGTCATATCCGTTCCTCGCTTTCTCTTGGGCCTCCAGAGCTAATGAGTGCAAGTTTTGGAAGGAGGATACAGGGTCGTGGATGTCAAAGTATTCGTCACCAATATGGTCATCTAGACTGGTGGTAGAGGGCATAGAGTCACCCTCAGGGATGAGATAAGAGGTCATGCTGGTGCGGGGGATGTGTAGGCTGTAGACTCTGGGATGCTTTGAAGAAAACCGATGTAGATTTGAAAGCCTCGGAGTCAGAGAAACAGTTAATCAAATGGCTACTCAAGGAGAGTATTTATAAGGAAGACCTTGGGAGAGACAATCATAAATGCAGTTAATGCATGGAGTGTTTGGATTGGCTTCAGGACTGAGGGGTAGATGGCATCTTTAAATGCTCAAGCACCAACTTATGTAGATGAAAGTAGAAATGACCGTCTATGCATGCTTGAAATTAATGCGAGGGGACAGGAGTGCGGAGCCTCGGGAAAAGGTAAGTGTTGGGTAGAATTAGTTTTAGGGTCCCCCTAGAGTGGTTTGAGGAAACCGCTTTCAAGGTCCTGAAATTAGGAAGGAGTGCCACATGGAACCAGTGGTTTTTATTCAGGAGCGGCTTTGTAGGGCTAAAGATCAAACAGCTCGGACACCCTGAAATACTTGTTGCCGTCAATCTTTCGAGTTAATCTCCCTGAGATGAGCACTCACCAGTATACCTTTCTCATGTGTAGCCCACCTTCATTGTCGTCTAATTGCCAAGTGGCTCCCACCTATGGAAACCGCCTTGACTGCCCCAAGTGGTTTCAGGGGCTTGAAGAAATGGTTTGGGAAAACCATATTTTTCCCCCTGAATGACTGGGGAGGCGACACTTGTCTCTGGTGGAAATTAATCAGGGATGTTCTCGAGGATTTAAAACTTGGGTTCCTTCCACCCCCTGATTAGATCTTGTCCGTTAATGAGATACCCCTAGAACCCTTGAAACCTCTGCCAGCTTTTCTAAACTTTCTGTGACGAGCGTGCCCCTCGATATTCCCGTCTTGTTACAGTGATTCACTCTTCGATGCAACTAAGCTATTTGTGGATAATATTACTAACATCGGCTTCAACCACTGGGAAAGGATGAGAACAGTAGACCGGTGCCTTCCAAGTCTATTGGGTTATGGAGTCATGCCTCCCCCCTCCTTTTTTTTTCCTTTCGACGAGTGAATTCTACTGCTTGAGGACTAGTGATAATACTGGAATATTAGTTCCATGGCCATGGTATATAATCTTTATGCTATATATATGGTGTAGAAGTCTCCCTGCATGAAGAGCTCTAGCATTTCTCTAGGATTACCCTTTAAAGGATTTTCCATGGATTATAGAATTTTCTATGATTGGCTTTCTTTTCCAAACATTCTTTTTTAAAATAGCCCTTTCGCAATCTCCAACTGACTATTACTTTAACCTTGTTTTGGTGCCTGCTGCCAGGTTTTTTTATGTTCTTGATACGACCAGGGGTGGGTTTGTGAGATTTCCCTTTTGCATTAAAACTAGGCAGCAAACGTTTCTGAAAAGCGGACATACTTAGGGCCTAGAAATACTTCCCTACCAACCTAGCTCTTCCTGGGGTAGTCCCTTTGGTGACCTTTGCAAAATTTGAAAGCCGAGGATCAGGACGCGTAGCTTCACATGTTTCAACATTGTTTGCTTTGGTTAATCTTGATTTGGTAAGCCAACTGCTTTCATCCTGGTCGAGTGGAACAAGTGTTTTTCTGTAATGTCCCCACCCTTGGACCCAATGCAAGGAAGGGAACCTGATGCTATTCTATGGGAGTTTTCATAAAAAATAAGCCAATTCATTAGATTTTAAAGCAAATAAATACATATGTGTAGATGTAAATCAATTTAACATGCACAGTGGAATGAAAACCTCATCCACACACATATTACATGAATGTTATTCAATTTAACACAATCAACAAATTAACACATTTGCAGAAGTAAATACCCAATAAAATACTCATCTTGATGCAATGCTGTCCCGAACAACAAGCTATGTCATTGCAACGTTCCTCCTAGCCATAGGTCTCTGCTCAGCCTATATTCTTTTAGCACTCAGAGACCACCCCTGAGCTGTGCAGGATATCTACAAGGAAAACGGAACCGTCAAGCTCAACTCATCCCAAAGCAATGGATAACCAACTCAACCCCAGCATTCTCTTGCACACCAAACTTAGATATGGGCTTGGAAACACACTTTCAGCAGTGGGACATAGAAGCTAGATGGACATGGGTTTTCCCAAAAATGTAGGCACACCAAAAATGGATTTGTGGGAAGAGGGAATCAATCCCAGGGAAGAAAACCGATTTCTCCCATAGATGTATGAGCATTCAATGGGCCAAACGGCCTCAATAAAACACCAAATCGTTTTTCCTTCTTCCCCACTGTTAACCACAACAAAAACACCCTTCCAAGCTAGGAAAATGAAGGTAAACATAGCAAAACCAATGAGGAAAATGCCCAGGTAGCTCCAAACTCGTGAGAGGGAAAAAGTGGGTTGATGGGTAATGGCTTGGGGAGCAATTCATGGCTCTTTTCTTTCCCAAGTAGCCAAAAACGAATTTCCATGCAGGGTGGCTTGCCCATACTCGAATTTGGATAGCCATACCTCCCATTCCCCAAGGCATTAACTACCTCAACCAACTCTTGGGAGAAATCAATGATTGGGTACAAAAGTCAACTTGGGTAGTTGAGGGTTCATGGGTTCTCTCATTGACACTTGGCTTGACCTGATTGGATCAAGGGTTTGAATATTTCCCTCCCAATTTCCTTGTAACATCATGCCCCCATCTCTTGTTGCATTGCATAGCTAGTTGTGGGCTTTTATATTAAAATGCATATTTACAATTCCCATGGTTTACTAGCACATGGATAGCATAATTTCAAATACTTGCCTCTTCTAGATCGAGCGTTCACTAGCGGGGCCTTGGCCTTGATCTCCACGCTAGGAATTATACATAATATGCATACATTATTTACATTATAGCCCAAAATATTACAAGGGTCAAAATGGGGGACATTACATTTTCTTTCCCCAAATTTCACCTTAGCTACGACTCTTTCAAAATGTGTCTTCTCCACTCAATCCACGCTGCCTCTGTCAGTGTACCTTCGTTCCTCTAATAATGTTGCTTCTCCTACATACTGGTTTTCCATTGACAACATGTAGAAGTTCGCCTCTTTGGTCTTTGAATCTGCAGGATAGTTCTCAGGGCTATCAAACTTGCTTATGGTATATGCCATCATGGTCTCAAGATACAACCTTCCAGGTTTTCCTGCAATCATCTGTATTGTGGCATACTTCATATCCATTCGTAAAGCTCCCCCCAACTTTCTTGTGTAGTCTCTTGATAACAACATGTCATACTTTGTAGGAACATCTGCTACTACAAAATATTTTTTCATGCTCTTGTTTGGCAGCTGAGCAAGGGTGACTATCAATCCCGTTATCGTGCCTATACATTTTACTTTTCTTGAATCACAACTATAGAGGTCGTGGCATGGTTAGGTAACTTTCAGTCCTAGTTGTTCCATGACTATTTTGGGCATCAAATTATGAGATGCTCTAGAGTCCAGCATGCAATTGTGAAGCAACTTTTTGTGCACTCTCAGGGTGATAAAAAAGGGGGCAGTGGATGTTTCATGATCAATGTGGGGATTATACTACCAAACTAGGATCTGATCACTTAGCATTATAGAATCATGTTCCCCACTCTTCCCGGCCTTGAGTAGCAAACTTCTGATACTTTTTCGATATAATGGACTCTTCATTAATTCAGTGAGGGGAATAGCTACTTTTAGCTTACTAAATTCATGTTCCAGATCAAAAGCGACAGAGGTTCCTTGACAGGTGTTAACCTTAGCCAATCTCCGAGGTGAATTCTTGGGAGGAACAATATTTGACTCATGTGTTAAATTGGGTGTGGAGCTCTCGTCACATCTCTTTTGTAGGTCTCCCGACAGATCATTGTGCAAAGTTCTATATCCCAGGACTTCATTTATTCCCTGGGAGTTCACCATCTCTGAGGCATTATGTTTATATGTGTATGAAGACTCATAATCCTCTTTAGTGAGGTGCATAAGGGAGGGTTTTTCTTCCATCCATTTCATGTGTTGATTGAACTCCTCCTGAAGTACTTCTGCTGGAATTTTGGCTAGGCCATTCCTTTTCTTGATAATAGGTGGTTTCAATGGTTGTTCTTCATTTTCTTTGTTTTTTTATACCATTTGAGGATCAGGACCCTGCCCACAACACACAAGAGGTCAGGTTGGTGTCTTCTTGTTAAGACTGCTCTTACCTAATTCCATTTTAGAAATTTTATTTTCCAGACTCTTGATAACGCAGGCCATCTCGTCGATATTTGCACCCTGAGAGTTTCTTATTTTTGAAGCAGAGTAATCTTCTTTGGGCTCTTTCTTATATTTTAGCTCAGACTTGTTGATCATTCTGATTCCGCCTCCCACTCTCCAACTTCCTTCGATGTCCATGGCATATTATTGCATATCATTGAGCGAGAACGGTCTTCTCTTTCTCAATGCTATAGAGAAATCGAAGGGAAGAGCAGTTGCGTAAGCCACTTGAGCTATCGCTTTGGTAGGGCATATGTCCTCAGGAATCTTGGAGCATAACTTATTAAACCTTGTCGTGAAATCAACTATGTCTTCCACACTATTCTTTCTCAGGGTGAAGAACTCTGTTAGGTGACATAGATCGTCTCGTTTATTCTCCCACTTCTTGGTAAAAGTGTTTTCAAAGACCTCCATTGCATGAAAGGAGTTATCATTTAGGGGAGCGAGCAATTTCGGAGGCCCATGTTGGCTTGCTACCCATCTTGAGGTTCTGGGTGGCAATCTTGGCTCTTCGCCTCTTTCTCCCATCATGAGTTGGATGATACTTGGGATTAATGCTTGCGAGGTAACGAGGAGATTTGGGTGGATTGGTATGAGCTGAATCTTCTTGGTTTGCAGCAGGGATCGTTTGGAAACTAGGAAAATCACAAGGAGTGAGAGGATCTATGGGAAGAGGTTTGCTTGCTGGGGTTCGGACAACGAATTCATATTGAGGGAATTGTAGGCCGAACAAAGGGGAGGAGAAGATTTGTTGATAATTTTTGTGATGTAGACTGGTATATCCCACGTCTATGTCTGCAAGAATTTGAGTATTCAGGTGCCACAAATTCTTCGTGGCTTGGGTTATGGCGAGTGTGTCTTTGTCTAGATGCTAGGTTTGTTTATTGTGGAGTTTCCAGGTGGATAATAGCTTGCAACTCAATTTCATCCACCATGAAAATGAGAGCGTATAATCTTGTCTTTATACCCAGGGAAGATATATCTTCTTGATTGCGTCCCCATCAATGATGCCAAAAAAGATGTTAGTCCCAGAGACGTTCTAAAGCTATTTTTTAGAACTGTTCCTGGGCATCAATAATCAATTTTGAAAACTTTATTGAATCACGACATAGCAGACATAAAAAATGTAGAATTCTGATCTTGAAATATTAATGGGCAGTATTTCAATGTGCTAAGAAATCATACTTTTGAGTAGCAAATGGAAATGGAATGGTGCAAGATAAAGGTACTATGAAAGTAAATATTCATTTTACATTTATAGAGTGACATGTTGATCCATGGAGAGGAATTCAACAATCCTAACAAAATGAAACACAGAACACTACTGAACAATATGAGGATATAACTTCAAGATAAAATAGCATGAATACTTCAAGTACTAATCACCATAGAAGAAATACATTTAAGCATCAACACTCATATAAACTCAGAATAGCTTTGCATATCATACATAAAATTGAAGAGATGAAAAACAATAGAAGGTACTAACTGTGCACATCAAAACTTTGAATCCATCAAGCTCCAAGATAGGGCAAAATTATGTTTCTCTTTATATTTGATCAACCATCTAACATAGAAGTAATACTTCTTACATAAGAGAGCCGAACATTGGCCTACGCCTCCTTTGGCTTTATATAGTCTTTCCATTCTATAACAAAATACTTCTTCAACATTGTTTGTGTGCCTCAATGGATTTTGAAAATCAAAATACTACCAAAAGTTGTTGCTGCCCAATGGCTTAATAAAGTCAATTCATGGTTCTCAACCAAAATCTATTACATAAACAAAAACATTAAAAAAATACAATTGATTAGAGAGTCTGGGACCCGCTCACTTGCTGTGGAGATATGTCGTGGTTACTAGAAGATGTTTTGGCCATGGGTTGTTTAGTTGAAGCTGCAGCTTTCGCATGATCTTTTGTAAACAGTTTCGACTTCTTGACTGTGATAAACCTAGAGATGGCCTTCCAATGTTTACCCATTGGGAAGGTGTAGTACTTGAGTTCCCTTAAGGTTGAATCTAAATCAGTGCAGCATTCAAAGGAAGCCTTAGGTAATCCTTTGAAAATAACATAAAGGTGATTCAGTACTTCAAAATTAGAGTGTAGCTTATCAACCACTTCCTTCCCACTGAGTTCCTGAAGGGTCTCTGTCAGACGGATTTCAAAATTTCTTGCTTCTGCAATTTTGGACAGGTTGTCATTTTCTGGTTACAGATCACCATTTCCATCCCAGAAAGATGGGAGGCCCAATGTGAAAACTATTTGGAACTGCTCCTTAAAAATGTGCACATCATGCTTCAGCTGAGCAGCCATGTCTGCCACGTTCTGAGCCAATGATGCCTTAGTAATTACCCAATTAGCATCCATTACTATATTAGTGTGATCCTTAATGGAATAATCATGAAGCTTGGAAAATGTTTTCTCATTAAGGAACTCAATTACTTCCCAGGCAACTTCATCCTTTTTAGCTATGCTACTTTCCACGGCCTGAGCATCCTGTGTAGTGATCCTAGAAACGTCATATTCCTCTTGAACTATACTAAAATGGATCCATCGTGAATGTATCAACCATGCCATTTCATCCCATCTTGTAGTCTTGGCCTCTCTAATTAATGGTTTTTTGGTGAGTCTCCTAGTTAAATCCTGGATCATGGCACGAAGCTCATCCCTGGCTTGTTGTATTTTCGAGATGAGCTAATCCCTCTTGGCCAGTTTCTCATTAGCAACGAAAAGCTCGTTAGACTTGGATTTTAACTAATCTCGCACCCGGTTGAGCTTGGCGTCTTTGAGACTCATTTCAACTACTGCTTGAACTAATTTTTCAGCGCGGTATGAGACTATTGAGACCTAGAGGGACACTGCTTTCTTCTCAATAATCTCCTGATTTTTCCTTCTGGCAATGCCCAAGTCACCTTCTAATGAGACGATCCTTTCTCTGAGTGCTTGACTATCAGCCATTGATTTATCCATCTCTATCTGTATCGCAACCACTTTTGTGGTTTGCGAGTGATCGATAGCGGGAATATTTAGCCTCTTTCTTAGAGTTGCAATCTCTTTATCCTTATCTTTTATTACAACCTCCAAGGGAGTTCGGTCACTGGGGTCTTGGACTGCCTTCACGACCTACTGCTCCAGTTCAACTATTTTCAACTGCTTGGCTTTTTTCGAGGTTTTGTCGTTCTTCAATTGTTTATCAAGAGTATACACCGTAGCTTGCAACCTATGAGCACTCATAGTGAATTTGCATAGGTCTATACTACTTCCCCTATTTGTTGATGGAGTTCCATGGTGTCCCTGCAGGGAATCTCATCCAACTTTATGGTTATCTGGGTGGCCTTAAAATTAGAGGGGCTTTTCTTCCCCCTGGCACAATTTGTTCTAAGACAACCATCTTCAAGGCTCCTTCCTTAAGATCAAGAGCGAACAACATCTTGGATTGTCTTCCTACATCTAACTCCCACTTCGAGAAGAGGGACTTCTCTAGGCCTGCGCTATCTTTCTTAATTTGAGCGTAATGCCCAAAAAAGCCAACTTTAAAAGGAGAAGTGGCGACCAAAGCTCCTTCCATAGGCTAGTTCATCTGACCCTGTGACCATGTAGCCGAGGGAAAACTTTCCAAAATGACAGGTGTAGCATGAGCATATGTTGGCATACCTTTTGAGTTCAGGCTGGATATACCCTCTAGCTTTAACTTCTTTGTACCAATCTCTTTGCTTCTTGATTTCTCACTTTGAATGGAGAATGAAGGTTTTGACCTTTCTTGCTTCTCGGATGTCTCAAGCTTGAGGGGTGTCGGAATAACTTCTGCGTCCATGGTCTTAGCAGGGTTTAGCGTAGCCAGGCATTCTTCCCAACTGTTCAAATTGGCCATCTTGTCCAAGAAGGGATGTGGTATGTGGGGATAAGCGACGAAACGGGCTAACTGCCTCCTCTAAAAAATGAAACCTTTGTGGTCATAATTATGCTTCAAGCTTTCCAGAAAGTTGTAATCAACCAAGAATTCTTCGACTGTCTTTTGAGCGGCTCGACCCTTTACTTTAAATGGTCCTGCTTCACTAGGGACCTTGAAGGTCCTGGCACTGTTTCCTCTCATGAAGTGCACAATGTCACAGTTGAACCTCTGACGAATATACTCTATTGCAAAAAGCCGAGGGGTCAGAAACATGGGTAACTTGTATAGATCCAACTCTGCCCCTTATACTTGAATATCTGTATGCTTCTCAAAACAAAACCAATTGCCCACCGACTCGTTCGGATTTAGCTGAAGTAATTGCTTATGTTCTGGAAAGACTCATGGTGGAGGTGCATCAAAGAGTAGAGTATAGAAAGCAGCCACTATTGTATCCATGAATAGGAAAAAGTCTTCTTCCGGGGTGGCTGTCAATATCACCCTATCCATATCGTCCTTGCTAAAAAGGGTGTTATTGTTGAAGATGATCATGTATAAGAGAAAAGAGTAGAAATGGAATAGCTTCTTAGATGAGAAAACCTTTAACTGGAGATGGATGTATTAAGCCAAGAAGCTAGCCCAATCTAGCTTTACAGGGTTCTCCTGCTGTGACAGGTTCATCATGAATAGTAGACTGAACAACATGTCGTGTATTACCTTGTCATTTTTTGTATCTGAGGAGGATGCAGATCATTGAAAAAATAGGCTTAGTTGAGTTCGAAAACAGTTCAAGGCTGCATAGGGAGATATTGTCTGGAAAGCTCTTTCCAAGAGGTAATAGTAATCGGATGATGATGTCTCTTCCTTTTGCAAGGAGCTCCTGCATCTTATTGCTCAGTAACTCTGCATCAAATTGAAATCCCGACTCTTTGAGGGTGCTTGTTAATTCCATAATGAGTTCTTTGCTTATGGAACAAACTACATTTCCCCTTCTATAAATAATGGCTCTCTTCTCTGGAACGCAACAAGATGCACACCATTGTATTATTTTAGGAAAAGGTTTGGTCGTCGGGAGGATCATTTTAGATAATCCATAGGTTGACGCATTAAACAGGTCATTTTCGTTCCTCACTTTCTCTCAGACCTCCATAGCTAATGAGTGCAGGTTGTGGAAGGAGGATACGGGGTTGTGGATGCCAAAGAATTCGTCACCGATATGGTTGTCTGGACTGCTGGTAGAGGGCGTAGAGGCACCCTCATGGATGAGTTCAAAGGGCATGCTGGTGTGGGGGATGTGCAGGCTATAGACTATGGGATGCTTTGAAGAAAACAGATGAAGATTTGAGAGCCTCAGAGTTAGGGAAATAGTTAATCAAATGGTTGCTCAAGGCGAGTATTTATAAGGACGACCTCGGGACATATAGTCATAAATGCAGGTAATGCATGGAGTGTTTGGTTTGGCTTTAGGACTGAGGGGTAGATGGTGTCTTTAAATGCTCAAGTGCCAACTTATGTAGATTACGGAAGGAATGACCATTTATCCATGCTTGAAATTAATGAGAGGGGACAGGAGTGCAGAGCCTCAAGAAAAGGTAAGTGGTGGGTAGAAGTAGTTTCAGGGTCCCCCTAGAGTGGTTTAAGGAAACCACTTTCAAGGTCCTGAAATTAGGAATGAGCACCACGTGGAACCAATAGTTTTTATTTTGGAGTGTTGACTCAGACCCAGTCGATAAGGGTTTGCATCACTGTCGACAGCAACCCACCAAGATCTCCCTGAGCACCGACCCAGACAGGTTTTGGCCTGCCTGGAAACACCTGTAGAGCAGATGAGGTATCACTCGAGGTGATCAAGGGAGAGTGGACAGAACCATGTTTCCGCCGAATGAAGGAGGATGATTGCGGCAAAAATTACTCAACTTATCACAGCATCCAAAACATATTTATGCCTTCAAGATTAACATCATTTGTATTCATAGCATTATTTAACAGAGTCATTCATCGCAACGAAACAAATATAACATTAAAAGGTGAACTTGTAGCAAGAAATCGTCACAATAGGCATTAACGCAAAAGGTACGTAGAGAATTTCACCAAATAGTTTCGTCATGTCATATTACTTCAGAAAAACCCTGATACAACATCTCTATAACAACCAGATCTTAGCGATATCTTTTGATCTCAGAACATATGCCAAAACCACACCTCTAACCTCTCATATCTCACGACCTATAACTTTCTATCTATATATAGGCTTCTTCCTTTACAATACTTGTCCACTTACCAACAACTTCCCAACCGACTCTTGGACAAATGACCCAAAATCTAACTGAGATGGTCCAAATGACCCAAAAACCCGCCTACTACAGTACAATTAGCTCAAAATTACATCTCATATGGTCCAATGACCCCAAAACCCACATTTTGCGGTACAAACGACTCAAAACATACATAAAATAGTGCAGCCTTCTTCCTTCTGCAACCTCTTCTGACGTGTCACAGCATTGGCGGTGCTGCGATTCTTCCTTACCAAACTATCTGCCAATAGGCCCCCAACACAATCTTGTGGCTCGCCTTCGAGCCACGTCAACTAGACATGGTGTATTTTGTGGTATTAACTCTACTATGGCTGCAAGTGTAGTTCTTCAACTGTTCTTACTATCTGGATCGTGCAGTGTTTGTAATGTCCCTTGTTAGGAATTTTATTAAAATGACAATTTTCCACTTTTTTTCCTTGGTTCGACCTTTGACTAGTTTTGATCTCTAGGTCCCAAATTTACCCCAAATGATCCCAAATATCCTGAGAAGGTGTATGAATGATATTAGAACATAAATATGTGTTTCAGGGATGCCTTTGTACCTTTAAAATACTTCTGCAAATACTCTTTCAATTCTGGTCAATGTAGGTAACTTTACTAGTGATTTCCCTTTGACTAGTATTGGTCTCTAGGTCTCAAATTGACTCCAATTGCCTTCAAATATTAAAGGAAGGTGTATGAATGATATTAGGACTTGAATATGATGTTCAGGGATGACATATGGCTACCAAAAGACCTTTGCAAACTCTCTTAAGATTTTGGACCAAGTATGCAATTTTACTAGTAATTTGGGGTTCAAATCCCCCTGGGGTAAGTACTGAAAATGGCTTCCCAATTGCCTCCAAACCCACTCAAATTTCTGAAAAGAGTTAGGGAATGTATTAAGGATTTTATTAAGGTCTCATGTGCACCATTAATTTATTATTACATCTGTTCCAACCCTGTCCCATTCAACTGCAAAAATCACCAATTCGACCCTTGGGGAAATGGCACTATTTCTTCTCCCAATGCAATTAAACTGAGTAAAAATACTTCAAATGCTCAAGTACAGTACATGAAACTTGTAAAATACATCCATGGCAGTCCATTAATCACAAATTCATCATAGAATAATCCATTCATTTGAAATCATCATCAATACATTGGTTCACAACAAGGTAGTGGGGAAATGGCATTGTTCTTCCATTAAAAATGAGATTTATACATTTCTACTTGGAATTTCGACCTGAAAATTTCTGGAGATGAAGAGAAGAGTATTTAATTCATATTAAAAAATAAATGGGGCATTGTAAGCTCCCCCAAAGAGTGCAATAGCTCACCAAAAAATCCCTCCCTCAAGGATCAAGAATATACCATCAAAACTGGAAATGGTTGAAGGAGTGAGCTGCAATAGAAGAAACCATGAGCTTCCCTGTAGCTTACACCTGCAAATAAAGACTCCATTAAAGCTCCAAATGAAAGTTCTGAATGGCCTTTCCAATTTCCAACTTGGATGGGAATCTTTCACCCCCGAAATTGCCTAAGGCAAGAAACTAGTCATCCAGTAGCTCTCCCTCTTCACAAATGCAATTGCAAATTCTACAAATGATCAAAATATGGTTTCATTATTTGTTATTGACATTTATAAAGTTCTAATTTCCTCCACGGGTTGAATTCATTCCAAGAGACTCATGCCAACTCAAGATGGGAAGAGATTCCAAAGAACGCCACTTGTACAATAATTCCTAGTCTCCCACTTCCACCAAATCCCATGTGAAAGCATCTTAGCTGCCCTAACACCCTTGAGCGCCCTCTTGGAGTCTATTTTTAGCCATGACATGTCATATATGTCATATGTCAGCCTTCAGGTCTGATTTGTGTCATAGGTGTCATAGCATCTTTATCATTGTTGTCATAGAGCTAGGGAATCTAGCCCAAGTGTCTCACTAGCTCCAAATTGCCTCTTCCTCTTCCATGGGAGTTACTCTTCCTCTATATTTTGACCTTGGATGAGTCATGCAATGAATAATACCTTTTGGACTCCCCCAAGTATGTTATCATTCACCTTGAATTCAAATTGGTGAGATAATGATGCCAAGTGTATTGGGGAAATCTAGCCATATGTGGGTCCCACTTCCTCCATGTGTATACATGATCAAATGACACTTTGATTTTCACTTGTATATATTTATTTAGGTCCTTTATTAAATATTTATTCCATTCTAATGTTCAAACATCATTTATTATCTCCATTATTCCAAATCCCAAAGCTTCCACCCCAAACCTAGGAAACTAGTAATTTTCCTCCTTGGCAATTATTTGAACTTTAACATCAATTTGACAAACTCTACTGAATAGGGACAATGTGATTAGGCCATTGTGACCCAATGCCAAATTTGGGACATTACAGTGTTGTCCTGATCCTTCTGCTACACTGATCATCTGCTCGTTGTCATGTGCTTCTTGCCAAAAAGTGGACTTTTCCTGGCTTACTGTCACGAACCTTGCAAACTCATCCTCTAGTCTTGAGAGACCGATTGTAGATGGAGAGGAATTTTGCGAGCAATGCCAGGGTGTAAAACAGGCCAGTGGTTTTGGCACATCTGTTTCGCACCAGTAAGCACATGTTACAGGAACCCAGGGGTGACAAACCCCCCTTTTTGTGTGGTCGTAGGGACTACGAGACTTCGAACCATCACCAAATGCCTAGACATCTTGGGCGAGACTTCATGCTTGTAACCCCTGAGTGTTCGAGGCGTAGCTTGCTCCAAATTCTCATGTACACTCGTTGTTCGGGCCCTTAGCACACCTGGTGTGCTACCACATGAAATGAAATGGATCATTTCCACAACCTTCTTGGAATTCCTAACTTAGCTAGATGCCTGACCCTCTCATAACATAACCCTCTTAATTGGAACAACCTCTATGCTCTTAATATCCTCGGGTCTTATATTTATACATCGCATTCAGCTATTCGTCTGCCTTGACAATCCTTTGCACCACCTTCTCATGCTCCAAGGTAATCATAATATTTCGCTAGTCTGTGTGAGTATTAGCTAGACTTCTGAGGTGGGCGGAACAATCGTACTTTCTCCTGTTGCCCTGCATGCAAAAATGTGCGAAGCATCATCCCCCGGATCCTTTGGCCATACTACCGTGGTGGATGCCTCCTGCCAGCCATGCAAACCATCAATCTAGGTGTCGTTGGCTATGCTGCCTCGATGTATTCCTTATTCCAAATGTGCGTTGTTCTGTCACCATCTGAATCAAGTAATGATCCTATCTTCCCAAAAGGAAAAAGTCCCATCTGCATAATGATTTCTGATGTGACCTAGTTGCAATGCTGCCACTTGTCGCGGATTGCCCCTAGCTTGTGGCAAAAGCCTCCCTGCCTCCGCCTTCCATTCTTGTTGGTGCGCCACCCTGCCACCAATCAATCTATACTTTTTTTTTTTCGATGCGACTCAGGCATCGCATGGTTCCAAGCCCGATCGATAGGGCCTCAATCTACTACCATTAATCAACTTGGGGAGCATCACTCCATCCAACTACTGCAACTGTATCGCTCTTCCTGAGGTGATGCTACTAATGCGATACGGACCAAGCCAATGCATTTGCAATTTTCTGGGATGTTTCATAAACTTGCTATCATACAACAACACCAAATCACCTTGTTGAAACTGTTTGTTCTTGATGTGGCGATCATGCCAAGCCTTCTGACGATCCTTCTCCACACCCTGATTGAAACCGGCGATAAAGCAATCTTCCTCCAGGAGGACTAACTGCACTAGACGTTCCTCTAATGTTGTCGCAGAATCCATGCCTGTCATTGCTGCGATGCGCAGACTTGGAATAATGTAATCCATGGGAATGATTGCTTCTTGTCCATATACCATCTTAAATGGTGTCTGACCCATCAACCTTTTACATGTGGTGTGATAGGCCCACAATATTGCTGGGATTTTGAGATCCCAGTCATCGCGGTTCGCATTACACACCTTCGTCAGTGCATGTTCCAATATCTTATTGAAAGCTTCCACTATGCCATTTGTCTGCGGATGATATGGCATGCTCTTCTTATGCTGAATCTGCAGCTTCTCTACCAGTGCACTGATGTTGCGATTGAGAAAATGGCTTCCTTAGTCACTCAACAATATCTTGGGGAAGTCGAAACAAGTGATAATGTTATCAAACAAAAACTATGTAGCCATGGTTGTGGAGCAATCAACAGCTGGTGCAGCTTCCGCCCATCTGGTCAAATAGTCTGTCGTAGTGATGATGTATCTAGAACCAATGCGCTTACTTGGTGGATTGATTGGTCGCACAAAATCCACTACCCATTTGTCAAATGGCTGTAATGTTAACTGAGGCATCAGCGACATCTCGTCCCTCCTGGATGGCTTCCCAGTTCTCTAATGTACATCACAGGACCACGCATAGTCGGTCGCATCATTATGGAGCGTGGGCCACCAGAGTCCTGCACGAAGGACCTTTTTGGCAATTGCCCGACCGCCATAGTGTCCTCTAGCCACTCCTCCATGTGCTTCTGCCAATATCTGTGCTTGCTCGTGTGGCAAGATGCACTGTTTCAATATCTCATCTACACCCATCTTGTATAACTCTCCTGTGATGAGCTAGATGTCTACAGCTTTAACCACCAACTTCTTCTTCTGACTAGTGGTGAGCTCATCTGGTGTAGTACTTGTTTCCAGAAATAGAATGACTTCTTCAAAATAGCCATTGGTGACTTCAACCCTAAATAGTTGCGCATCAGGAAACTCGTCGTCGATATTAGTCGGCTCCTCGCCTGTGTCAATCTGTGATAAGTGATCCGGCCTGGACTTCAGCCTCCCTAGCTTCACAATTACTTCAAAGTCGAACTCCTGAAAGAGAAGTAACCAGCGGCATATCTCCCCCCCCAACACAAGCTTATTGACCAGGTACTTCAAGGCAGAATGGTCTGTGAACATTTTGAAATGTCCACCCAATAAGTAGTGTCAAAACTTTTGTAGCGCATAGACCATCGCCAACCCTTCCTGCTCGGTAGTGGTGTAGTTCCTTTCTGTGGATGATAGCTTCTGACTAGAGAAATCAATAGGGTGATCAAGATCCCCTTCTCCTGGTTGTGTGAGCACCACACCGAGTGCAATGGATGATGCATCAACATGGACATGGAATTCTTTACTCTAGTCCAGGAATACTAGTATTGGTGCCAAAGCCATCTTAGCCTTTAGTTGATCAAAACTATCTTGACATTCAGTGATCCATTGAAATACTGCATCCTTCTTTAATAGCTTCTCCATAGGGGAGGTGATCGCTGCATATCCCTTGATGAACTTGCAGTAATACCTAGTATGTCCTAAAGTCGCCCTCAGCCGCTTCACAGTGGTCGATGGTGTCAAACTCAAAATAAGCGTAATATTTGTTGGATCGACCAGTAACCCTTGTTTGCATACGATGTGGCCTAGTAATATCCCAAATGGGGCAAAACAAATGCACTTCTTCAAATTCAGTGATATCAAGTGTTGGCAATAGCATTCCAGCATCAACCGCAGATTGGCCAGATGATTGCAGATCAAACCATAAACTTTCCAATCATCCATGTATACTTGCAAGAACTTCTAGATGAAATCCTTGAATGCAGTAACAACAACCCATGAAAATATCATAGGTGCATTCTTCAATCCAAACGGCATCAGGGTATACTGAAAACATCCCCATTTGGTCACGAAAGTCGTCTTGTGGCGGTCTTCTTTGGTGATACGGATCTGATGATAGCCTGAGAACCCATCCGTGAAAGAATACATCTCCTAGCCACCTACTCCCTCAAGTACTGCATCAGTAAATGGGGTTGGAAAGGGGTCATGCAAGCATGCATCATTCAACTTCCGCAGATCGACACAGATGTGTACCTCGCCAGTCTTCTTGTCCTGCACCACCATCGGACTAATCCATTTCGATTCTTCAACTGGTTCAATGATACCAGCATCCAACATGCGATCAAGTTCTGCCTTGACCTTCTCCTTATGTCGCGGATTGAGTCGATACGGTCTCTTCCTGATCGGTTTCGCATCTAGTTTCAAGGGAATCTTCATTTCTTCTAGATCGCCCAAGATACCTTTCATTTTGGAGAACTTCATAGGGAAAAGGTCTTAGAACTCATGTAACAACTTAGTGACTTTTCCCATCATCTCTTCATCCTAATAATCTCCAACATTCGCAAACTTGGGAGTGGCCTCCATCCCAATATTTATCTTGCGAAGCTTCAAGGGCCGACTGAACAGATCACTTGGTGCATCGGGCGGTACCACGTCGCAACTTCCTTCAAACTTAGGAATATTTACATTCCGTGGATCATCACCATCTTCAGGCCCACCAGTGATATTGTAACTTTCCATAATTGATTGCATCTGGTCGTGCATATGTGGATCTGTCGGGTACGCTGCTGGAACAACCTTTAGCACCACATCGTGAATAATCTACAGACCATTATGGACATCCCGATTGGAATAAGAAAAATTGAACGTATGACTAAAATAGATGGCCAGCTCCAACAAAGTAGTGATTTCTCCCTGTAATTCAGTGGCCGTATACCATGACCATGGCATTTCATCCAACGTATGGATAAATGCATGGACCCACTCATCTCTTGGTCGCGAGCCCCATAATGTTTGACACTCCATCAAATGGTTTCCAGGATCGTTCTGACCATCATACTTCCCGGCATGGTAGACCTCGGTATAGCCGAAGTGTACCGTCATCAATATTCTACATTTCGACCATCCCTCAATTGCTGCCTTGTGTGTCGCCCACCAACATGCTGGAGTAGCCTTCCGTTCTTTGTCCAATGCTAGAAACTGTTGTGGTTCTGAAACTCTTTCCTCAAATTCCGTCAGAAATTCAGATAAGTCAGTTAGTCCTTCATATGTTGGGAGTGTGAACGTTTCACTCATGACATGGCAGAGCGACTGCGTGATCAATCCACACTTATGGAATGACACCTCTTGCAAGCAGTTCTGCCAGTGTTCTAGCGTGTCATCAGAGTCGGAAGACGCAGAGCTATCACTGCGCCATCCAAGCTCACTTTTGTTAGTTGGATGAATGTAATCTTCTGAAATATTGAATGCATGGTCCCATCCACTGGGATCTTCATCATTCACTGGTTCAAGGTATCTGCATCCTTCAGTCAGATCCGATGGGGGGATAACTCTGAGATCATGATTTTTGAAAGTCATCATTCGGCACTTGAAGTTGATTACCACTTCGCTTTCATTAGCCCATCCGATCCCTAGAAACGCGGGGTAAGAGATCCCTCCTTCAACCACTTCGATGACATCAAAGTTAATGTAGGTCTTCATGCCTTCAAGGTCCACCACTAACTGGGGGACTCTCCCAATCAGTGTCACTTTAGCATGATTAGCTAACCAGAGTTGGACAGGGGACCAACTCAATGGGGGGCTCCCCATTTTCTACCATGCCTACTTGGTTAAGATGTTGACATTCAAACCAAGATCCAAAATAATCGAATCGACATCATAGTCTCCAATTTGAATATTCATCCGGATCTCCTTGCCAGTCTTCCTCCATTGTAAGGAATTCACTGCGGATTCCTAGCATCCCCTTGGCAATCTCTGCAACAAACCCTCAATCTTGGCAAGCGTAGTAGGATCCCTTGCTAACAACAAATAGGTTTCCAGGAATTTCTGAAAAGTTCTAGACTGCGCTGATGGACCAGCGTCTGATGTGTCATCAAAGATAGGGGGCATGTCATAAACGATATCCTTGCCTTTGTCCAATGCCCGTCATGCCTGCTGGAACGTATCACGCTCTGATCTAATGTCAAATGACACCTTCTTCGGCCTAGCCAACCGGATCAGTGGATGTGAAGTGTCTTCTCCCATTTTTACACCTCCTCGAGTGATCACCGCAACAGCTGCATCATGTTACCTGGGCTCTGCTGAGATTGTTGAAACATTCGCACCCTGATTCTAGTTCAGCGGTGGATTCCCCAGCTGGTTCACATTTTGATTAGCATTTTAAATTGGTCGTTGGTTCTAGTTCTAGACGGGTTGCTATACCGGTTGCTGCACTTGATTCTGCACGGGCTATTGAGCCAGTTTCTGTAATTGTGGAATATTCCCTACCTGCCATCGTGTAATCAATTATGGGTAGTTTTCTACTGTATGGTCCGTAATGAAGCAAAATGTACACTACGTCTACAATAGTGGGAAATCTCGTTGATAGTGTCCCCATTCCACATAGTGATAGCACTGCATAGGTCCATGACCTCCTTGTCCTCCTCCACAACCAAATCCTCCACCTCGTCCACCCCTAAATCCTCCACGGAATCCACCCTATTGTTGGTATTGTTGTTGGTTGTATTGTTGCTGCATCATGCCTTGCCCTTGTTGTGTGTACTGCGGTTGCCGAATGTACTGTGGATGCTATGGAGCCATTTGCATCAGAGTATATTGCAACACAAATTGATGTTATTGTTGCTGCAATACAAATTGTACCTGTGATTGAGGTAGCAGTTGAGCTACCTGCTGCTGTAGTGGTGGTTGTTGTATGGCACGCTGGTCATCCTTTACATAGAAAGTGTCGTATGTTCTCTCATGAAGCAACCCATATGCCTGGAAATCCTTATCATCATGTCCCACCGATTTGTAGAAAGTGCAATATAGATTCATCGGTTTAGTGACCATCTTCTGCATATATGGACATTCTTCATGGCGGTGCCCAAATACCTGAGAAATGCGATAATATGGCATGCCAACACCATTTAATGGGTTTGGCGCTCCTGAAACCAAATAGTTGCGGAAGTTTGGGCAATTGTCCTTCGTATGTCTTTCTCCTCGACATCGCGTACACCATACTTCTGCGCACTACTCCTTGCCCTTCTTCAAATCTTGCAGCTGTATGGTCAAGTTAGCGAGTTGTGTCTACATCTGCGACATCCCGGCTGCATTTTATCCAATCGGCGACGCCTCCAATTGCATTGCAATCTCTGGAGCTTCACTGGGTGTCGAGATGTTTTATTGCATCAATGGTAGCTGAATATGTGGTAGCAATGTCGCGATGAACCACTCTTTATGTTGGACAATGCTCATATCGAAACTTACCCTTTCCATCAACGTCTTGAACCGCTGGTCGAAATGCCACACCGTCTCATTGGGATACTACTTAATTTCTTTCAATTCCGTAATATATTAAGCCTTCGACTTGGGCTTTCTGAATTCTGCAATCAACCCATCCTGGATCTCATCTAGTGAATTTTCTATGGCTCCTACAAGGACTAGAACAAACTTCATAAACCAATCTAATGCACGACCTCGCAGAGTTGTCGCTAACTGTCCTTTCTTAGTGGCATCATCAGTGATCTGCTTTACAGTCCAGAGTGCTTCACATAAAAACCAATACTGTTCTGGGTTTCCTTTCCACTTTTGTGAAACAATGGTAACTTAGCATCATTGCCCACCATCCTGGGCTTCCTTCCTTCAGGTACTGAACTAATAGCGATCAAGTTTTGTCGACTTGGTGGGGTCAAAGCGATGTTTCTCACTGGTTGACAAATACTGAGCGGAGGTGTGGGTACGTTGCTACTGGGGTTAGGTATTGCCACTATCCTGGGCATAGCCTGTGCATCCTTGTCTAGACTGTGAGGTCGCTTCGTCCCATGTGGTCTTCCTTCATGAACTTGCAGTTTGACCGTAGCAGGACCTTCTCTTATCCTCTACCTCTTTTCCTGTCGAAACCTTGCTCCTCCCCTTGTAAGACCACTCTCTTCCTCAGCTTCACTCACAGTGTCATCATGACCTACACCCATATACCCCTGATCATTCCATGCATCTTCCCCCCCTCGTTGTCGCGACACCCACTTCCTCTGCCCACCATGTTGATTACTGATCTATATGCATCTTCAATATACCCTTTTCGCAAATAAGCATCTTAATGGATAGTTGAAGCGATAACAGAAACCTTCCCTGGGGTTCATGGAAGAAATATCTTTTAGCTTCACTATAAGATTTATGTGTATCAACCATGAATTCAGTGAGATACCCTTCCAAGATGCTATCGAGCCACACTTCGACAGCCCACGATGCTTTATTGTCGACTTCCTGCAGTTCTTGGATCAGCTCCCGGGTCTAGGTCATCAGCTCACCACCCTAGTGATTCCTTTTCTGATAGGTCAAATTTGCCAACCATTCGAACAAAAGGACCGGAAATTCCCTGAAAAACCATTCATGTAGACCGTCTTGAATATACCTATCCACCCATTGATCTACTGTTAGTCGAGTGTTCCAGATTTCTTCTTTAGCAAATTCCTACAACGTCTGATCAAACTAGCTCTGTATCTCCATTGCGTCGGATTCCACAACATATCCTCCTTTCACTTCGCACACGGTCCCGACAATGGAAGCATTTGTTCACTCAGACCCAATCGACAGGGGTTCCCATCACTGTTGAAAGCAACCCACCATGATCTCCTTGAGCACCGGCCCAGACAGGTTTTGGCCTGCCCAGCAACACCTGCAGAGCAGATGAGGTCTCACCTGAGGCGATCAAGGGAGAGTGGACAGAACCATGTTTCCGCCAAATGAAGGAGGATGATTACAGAAATAGTTACTCAACTTATCACAGCATCCAAAACAAATCTATGCATTCAAGATTAACATCATTTGTATTCATAGCATTATTTAACAGAGTCATTCATCTCAACAAAACAAATATAACATTAAAAGGTTAACTTGCAGCAAGAAATTGTCACAACAGGCATTAATGCAAAAGGTACACAGAGAATTTCACCAAATAGTTTCGTCATGTCATATTACTTCAAAAAAACCCTGATACAACATCTCTGTAACAACCAGATCTCAGCGATATCTCTTGATCTCAGAACATATGCCAAAACCACACCTCTAACCTCTCATATCTCATGACCTACAACTTTCTATCTATGTATAAGCTTCCGCCTTTACAATACTTGTCCACTTACTAACAACTTCCTAACCGACTCCTAGACAAATGACCCAAAATCTAACTGACACGATCCAAATGACCCAAAAGCCTACCTACTACGGTACAATTAGCTCAAAATTACATCTCATATGGTCCAATGACCCAAAAACCCGCATTCTGCGGTACAAATGACTCAAAAAGTACATAAAATAATGCATCCTTCTTCCTTCTGCGACCTCTTCTGACATGTCACAGCATCGACGGTGTTGCGATTCTTCCTTACCAAACCGCCTACCAACAAGGAGTGGCTTTGTAGGGCTAAAGATCGAACAACTTGGATGCCTTGAAATACTTGTTGCCGTCGATCTTTCGAGTTAATCTCCCTGAGATGAGTGCTCACTAGTATACCTTTCCCATGTGTGGCCCACCTCCATTGTCATCTAATTTCTAGGTGTCTCCCACCTATGGAAACTGCCCTGACTGCTCCAAGTGGTTTCAAGGGCTCGAAGAAATGGTTTGGGAAAGCCATATTTCACCCCCTAACTGATTGGGGAGGTGACACCTATCTCTGGCAGTAATTAATCAGGGATGTTCTTGAGCATTTAAAACTCGGGCTCCTTCTACCCCCCTGACTAGATCTTGTCCTTTAATGAGCTACCCCTATAACCCTTGAAACCTCTATTGGCTTTTCTAAACTTTACCTGACAAGCATGCCCCTCAATATTCCCATCCTGGAATGGTGGTTCACTCTTCGATGCAACTAAGCCATTTGCGGATAATATTAGTAAACACTAGCTGAAGTGTTTCATCACCTGCACAAGGGTAATACAAAGGCATTAGCTTGTGAGAGCTAAGTAAGACCAATCAAGAAAGACAAGCCTAACATTAACATAAGTCATCACAATGCACAAACCTATCATAGGATTGAAGCATAAAACAAGATCACCAAAAAAAGCATAGAACCTGCATGAAGTAAACAAGCCTAACATTGTACAAGCAACCAACTAAAACATTACACATAGCTGCAAATTTCATATTACTTCTAGTATTTAATGCAATGTTGAAGGTCTTGTCTAATCAATTCCTAAGTCTTGTTTAATTAATAGACTTATACACAAAATTTTAATTTTTCAGTATTTGAGGGACATTACAACCATCATGTGGATTTTGACGAGCCCAAGATGGTAAATGCTCATTGGTGCTTTCAATTTTAGAGAGTCTCAAAGCATAAATAAGACTCTGAGAGTGATCTTTTTCATGGATTAGTCCCCAAATCCTAAAAAAAACATAAAAGTATGCAATGGAGAACTCTTCTAGCCGGAGAGAATAAAGTATTCATTTTTTCATAATTAGTCCATCCAGTCCGAAAAAGGGGTAAACGTATACTGAATAGACACACTTTCTGATACTTTAATGAGCATGAAAGGAAGCAAGTTTGCTCGACGATCGTTTCATTATTTAAGGAGTTTGGAAAGAGCTTAACAAAAAATCTATGATGGGAGCCCAGGGAATGGCCAATAATGGACGATATGAGGAACTACATGCCGATTCAACTCGATATGTCAAACTACATGGGATCCCAATCCTAAAAGGGAATTGAATGGCATGGGTGGTAAATGCGAGGGGTTCTAAAAAATTGTCACCAATGTGGAGGAAGGCTCTACTGCTGAGCATGGGATAATGCAAGGGTGGCTGGGTGGGGCCACCTGCTCGGGAAGAGGGGGGTCCTACAAAAGTAAGGGAGAAGACCGAGGAAATGCATAAACTTTTCAGAGGGAAAGGATGTCCTATATGCTAGACAAGGGGTCATACCTATGGAATCAGTCAGTACCCTAAGGGGGCACGCAACCGTTACCTACATTTGTACACAAAGTAAGGATACCCGAGAATAAATGTGCATCTAGAATATAAAAATTGTATACAACTGGCATGTGACCTAAAAAATGGTCGATATCATGCATGTGAAAAAGTGAGCAAGGTTAAGGTCCTATCCCCATGCTATGGGAATGGGATTTGTGATTATGGATCACATATGTGTTGGGTTGAGCAATGGGCTCACTGAAATACCAAGATAGATGTTGGGGTACGGTCAAAATGATTGAGCATGCCCCCTATCCTAGAGTCGAGGTAGTCAATTATGCCGCCCAGCCTAGAGATGTCAATGCAGTGTGGATGTAGTCTTAGAGAGAGATCAACAAGGCATCGACCAACTGCTGGAAGGGGGGCGTACCATGAGGCTGTTGGCCATGGTGGCATACTAAAGTGATGATATGATGATGGGGGATTCCCCTTATGAGGTGGATTCCCCCAGTATCGCTGATGATAATGATGAAGATGATGAGTAGGAAAACTTTTGGGCTTGCCCCCATGCTATGGACATGTGATTTCCTCATCGGTTTGAGAAGATCGAATAGATAGGTCGGAGGGATCAGTTAAAGTTGATGACGTTGTTGATGTATATGTAACTTCAGAATGTATTTCACCTATGTATATTGTACTCCTATAGAGATGTTATTATTCCTCTATATGGAAGTGTCGTCATTTGTATTAACAAGTGTCGCAACTTGCATGTGATGGGTTATTAGACCACCAAGTGTGGGGTCGGCCCTGATTAGTATTACCATGGGTTATTTGACTGAGTTAGACAAGTCGAACCTGCTAGTTTATTAGGCAGGTCAGGTCAAGTATAATTAGAGTGTGGGAGCACTCTATTTGATCACTTCATTATTCACTTCTACACTCTCCTAAAAGTGGCGCACAAGTGAGGAAGGAGGAGTAGCTGCTAGAGAAGACTATCTCTTGTACTTGGGTTGTATCATTGCTCTTTCTATCTCTAAGGAAGTTGTGGGGTTTTTCACCTTTATGGTTTTCCCCAGTGAAACTCTATGTGTCTATTGTCTTATGTGATTGCTTGTTGTGCTTGATATGATTGATATAATGTACATGTTATTCTCTTAGTAAAGATCCTAGAGTATGTTGATTTAATGCTAAAAAATTAACATGGTATCATAGCTAACCTGAGAAGAAGACACTGTGTAGTTGCAGACACTAGGGTTTCTTGTTTATTGGGTTTATCTCCATAGATTTTGGAAAAGCAGTAAGGTAGATTGACTCTACTCATCAAGGTGAATCTTTCTGTCCAATCAGAATTCAATTCTGGGCACTTTCATTTTTGGCCCTAAACATTAGGGTTTCCACAAAAATAGGAATTTCTAAAGTCTGAGACCATAGCTGGAAGCTCCTTGAAAAATCAAATTCTATAGATTTGGATCGAAATTTTTGGTTGGGTGAAGCTCCAAGAATCTCAAACCCTAATTCAGGGTCCTCCCTAGTGAATTCGAGAAGACTAAAATGCATTTCTAAAGGGTGAAACTTTGCAGTTTTCAATTTCTGAGTATACCAGACTGATCCACTCATCAAGGCACATCTTTCTATCCTTTCAGAAATTTGAAATTCACATTTTTAATTTTTAGGGTTTCTCTGACAAATCCTAATCCAGCACCAGATCCAGATTTCTGCAAATCAAGTGGTAAGACCTAAATCTTTTCTATTTCCATTTGAAGTACTCTTTAAAGATGTCTCACCACACCAAGCTTGAGGATGAACTTAAAGGGGATGATGACTTCCGAGCATGGAAGTATGCGATTGGGTTAATCCTGGAAGAAAATGAATTGGATACTTACCTAAGCTCTGAGATCCCTGTCCCAGAGGAAGAAGAGGCTAAAACCTTACATAAGAAGAACTTGGTCAAGGAAAATAGAATCATTGCTAATTCTATCAAAGACCATCTCATACCACATGTGTCATCTCTAAAGACACCCAAGGAGATGTTTGATTCCCTTACCAAGCTGTTTGAAGGGAAGAACATAAATTGGAAGATGGCTCTATGGAACCAATTGAAAGGGGTAAAACTTCAGAATGGAGAGACCATTCAATCCTATTTTTCTAAGGTCTCTCAGATCAAGGAACAACTTGAAGCTGTGGATGAAGTAGTGGATAATGGTGAAGTTGTTATGACCACATTGAATGGCCTACCTAGGTCATGGGATTCCTTTATCCAAGGAATCTGTGCAAGAAAGAAGTTGGTCTCCTTTAGTAGACTATGGGAGGAATGTTCACAAGAAGAGGCTAGGCTCATAGCCCAAGAAGAAAAGATGGGAAATGAAGATCAAGCTCTCACAACTCACACCAAGAAAGGCAAGTTCAAGAGGGAGCCATCTCATCACAAGAAGAAATCTTCCCACCCATACCACAGAGAAAAGAAAGATCTAAGGTGCTTCATTTGTAATGAGAAAGGATACTTTGCCTCAAAATGTCCGAAGAGGAGAAAATAAGGTACTAACAACTTCAAGAAGAAGAACAACAACAAAAGGATATTTCATGCTCATGCTGCTGAGGATGATGAACCTGCCAAGAAGAAGGATAGAGCAGAAAGTGATGATTCATCAAGTGAAGATGAATATGTTCTAATATCTGCTCTCACAGGTACTATCTCTCATGGATGTAATGATTGTCTTATTGACAAAGTGGCTTCCAAACACATGACTGGGTTTAAAGAATCCTTTGTAGATCTATATGAACATGAGTCACCCCATAAAGTGAAATTTGGGGATGACTATCAATATCCTATCAAAGGAAGTGGTGAAGCCTCCTACAATCTAGACTCAGGGAAGTCTTTGAAGATGAAAGATGTTCAGTATGTACCTGGGATCAAGAAGAACCTAATCTCCATATCTGCATTGGATGCAAAAGGCATGAGGGTTGCATTTGTAGATGGCTAAGTCCTAATGTGGCCAAAGGGTAAAACTATAGATGATGCAGTGGTGATTGGAGAGCAAGAGGGAGGATTGTACAAATTGAAGGGACAACTTGAACATGCCATGGTACATGAATCCATGGATCCAAGTGAACATTGGCATAGAAGGCTTGCACATGTGCACTACAGAGCACTACCAATTGCAAGCAAAGCTGTAGAAGGTCTTCCTAAAATCAAGTCAAAGCATGAAGGTGTTTGCAAAGGATGTGCAAAAGGAAAGAACACTAAGAAGGCATTTCCAAGCAATGAAAGCAAAGCAAAAGGAATCTTGGAGATTATCCACTCTGATGTATGCGGACCAATGTCATCCAGTTCTCTGAGTGGGTATGTATACTATGTATCTTTAATTGATGATTTCTCTAGGAAGACTTGGGTCTACTTCTTGAAGAACAAAGATGAAGTGTTTGATAAGTTCAAGGAATTCAAAGCCTTGATGGAAAATCAAACTCACAAGAAGATCAAGACATTCAGATCCGACAATGGTGAATAATTCACTTCAGGTGATTTCAAGAAACTATTTAGTGATTCAGGGATTAAGAGGGAGTTAACTGCTCCCTACAATCCACAACAAAATGGAGTTGCAGAAAGAAAGAATAGAACAATCATGGAAGCAGTATGGGCAATGCTACATGACCAGGATCTGCCTATGCATCTATGGGCAGAAGCAACTAGGACAACTGTATATGTGCAGAATAGAACACCTCACAAGATATTGGACAACAAGACACCTGAAGAGGTCTTCTCTGGTAAGAAACCTGAAGTCAGCCATCTCAGAATATTTGGTTGTCTAGTATATACACATGTTCCAAAGAAAAAAAGGACAAAGCCAGATCCTTCAGGAAAGAAGGGCATCTTTGTGGGGTACAATGAAAGCTTGAAGACTTATGTAATATACTTTCCAGGGTTCAAGAAGATTGATGTCAGTAGGGATGTAACATTTGATGAAGACTCAGCTTATCTCAAATCAAGGAAGACAGCTGTTGAAGATCATGAAGAACCAAAGGAAATAAGATTCCAAGACACCACCATGATTGAAGCAATTCGAGAAGCAAATCGTGAAGCTGAAGATCCACAAGAACCTATAGATCTATCCCATGAGAAGAACACTCACAAGAGGAAACCTTCATGGGCTAGAGAGCTCATTCAAGATGCAGAAAGATATGGCATTCTAGAAGAAGAAAACATAGCAAGGAAGAGAACTAGATCTCATACCAGCTATGCTGCCTTACTCTGTGATATTATGAATAAAGAACCTTCAAGTTATGAAGAAGCAATGGAAAAGAAAGAATGGATGGATGTCATGGTTGAGGAATACCAACCGATCATGAAGAATGATGTTTGGGATGTAGTCTCAAGACCTGAAGGGGAGTCAGTTGTGACTTCCAAGTGGATCTACAAGATCAAGCATGCTGCAGATGGAAGCATAGAGAAATACAAAGCAAGATTTGTAGCTCGTGGATTCTTTGAGAAAGAGGGATAGACTATGAAGAAACTTTTTCTCCTGTAGCCAGGTACACTTCCATCAGATCAGTACTTGCTCTGGCTGCAGTGATGAAATGGAAGATACACCAGATGGATGTCAAGACAGCTTAGCTGAATGGTGTAGTCAAAGCGGAAGTATATGTGGAGCAGCCAATTGGTTCTAAAACACATGACAAAGAGTCACATGTGTGCAGACTGAAGAAAGCCTTGTATGGCTTGAAGCAAGCTCCTAGGACTTGGTACGGTAGGATAAACAACTTTCTATCCAGTTTGGACTTTACCAACAGTAAAGCGGATTCTAACCTTTACTACAAGGTTGAGGAAGGAAATCCTGTGATTCTACTCTTGTATGTGGATGACCTGTTTGTTACAAGTGAGGATAGATTGATTGCTGACCTGAAGAGGAAGCTTGCTACCGAGTTCGAGATGAAGGACTTGGGGATGATGCACTACTTTCTAGGCATGGAGGTGTGGCAGAGTGCAGATGGAATCTTCCTTGGACAAGGGAAGTATGTAGTAGAGATCCTGAAGAGGTTCGGGATGATGGACTCCAAGGCCATGGTGTAGCAACAAAATAATAATAAATTAACATTAAATATTAATATTAATTTATTAATTAAACAAATATCAATAGTCATGACCTTTTGTCGAAAAGGTACATGACGGGCCTATAAAAGCCCAAACCTATGTAACTATTAATCATCTACCATACATTACATTTTCACATTACTACTTAGCTATTTATGTACCACTTACGTTACTTACATCGGGTTTTCCCATAAGAACAGTATTTTACTGTTTCAGTGGTATCAGAGCTTGTTGATTCCGGCTTGTGGCCAAATTGTCAAAGTTTCTTTGAGATTTAGGTTTTTAACCTTACATTAGGCTTTTAGCCATCCTTATTGAAGAAAAACAAATTATTGAAAGAGAGAAAAAAAAAGAGAAGGGAATTAAAAGGAAGTTAAAAAAAAAAAACAAGAAAGAAGACTCCATAAAAGAGGAGAAGAATAAAACCACACATTGCCTTGGTTTTATAAACTAGCCTTGGTTTTATAAAGAAACTATTATTTATAATAACTCATACCTTAATTAGGATGAGTTTAGTTATTATATGACTAAAAATTAGTTTGCTGGAAAAAAAAAAACTATATATATAGTTTATAAAAATTTAATATAATAATATTATTAATTAATAATAATAATTATTATAAATAAAAAATAAAAATAAAAATAAAAATTATTTTACAATAATTAATTTTGGAAAAAAAAAAGGTTATTTGACCTGATATTTATCGTCGAAAAAGAAGTCAAGGAAGACTAGTCAAAGAGTTCAAAGACCTTCTATCATCGAAAAAGTTGAAGACAACTTATCGCTAAAGAAGCCAGAGACTATCTATCGCTAAAGGAATCAAATTCAAAAGAAGACCATGGAAGCTAGTTTGCGACTACATATAGAAAAATTAGAAGCCAAGTTAAAGCACTATCAAAGAGGCTATGAAGATTTACACGATAGGATTACAAAATTTGAAGCAGTAATTGAAATACGTAAGCTACAAAGAAAGTTTGATGAACAAAAAACCTCCAACCAGGAAAGTTATATAAAAAAATTGTATGTACAAATTGATGAATTGAGAGCCGAAAATGAACTCAATCAGAGGCTAGAAGATCAAGATATAAAGAATGAAATAATTAAATACGAAGCAGAAATAAAATGCTTGAACAAGATCCTTAATGACAAGGATGAAGATTTGAAGAAGATATGGCATAAATTGGGAGATCAAGAATCAAAGGTCGACCAATGTCGACAACAGATACAAGATATTCAAACACAAAACGATGACTCTAAAAAGGCACACAAATCGGAGATCACAAAGAATAATAAAGCATTATCCAACAATGCTAAAGAAATTTTCAGACTAAGAAATCATAACAAGATACTAGTCATAAAAATTAAGAAACTGAAAAATAGCCGAAAGATAGAACAATCTACGGAAGACATTGAAGGGAAACTTCTAGACAAGCAGGAAGAAAATAGTTGCATCAGAAGTCATAACGAGGATCTTAAAGAACAACTTAAGAAGTCAGAAGAAGTTAGGAAATCACAAGTAGAAGTGACTAAGAAGTTTCAAAAGGATAAGATACAGTTAGAGAACAAGTTGGAAGAAATACAAGATGAAACCTTAAAACCTAAAGGGACAAAAATACAACTTCCAACTTAGAGCAGTGATCAAGAGACGACTTTCGTAAAAGAAATTTACAGTGTGAAAATTCCCTATCGACACCCCAACCATAAAAAACGATACCCTAAAAAGGCAAAAATGTCGGAAGATAAAGGTACTAAGGTGATCAAAACTCCCGATGACATATCAGTACAGAATCCTGACAATCATCAAAAAATCAACTTGGGATGGATTGATCCCTCCACATATCAGAAGTTATGCTCAATGCTTAAAAGTTCGTATCGACATGTGTCATCAAATACGACACCACAAAAAGCAATACACAAAAATTATAAGGCTTTGAGGACAAAGCCTTTCTAAGAGAGTGGCAATGTAACAACAAAATAATAATAAATTGATATTAAATATTAATATTAATTTATTAATTAAAAAAATATCAATAGTCATAACCTTTTGTCGAAAAGGTACATGATGGGCCTATAAAATCCCAAACCTATGTAACTATTAATCATCAACCATACATTACATTTTCACATTACTACTTAGCCATTTATGGACCACTTACGTTACTTACATTGGGTTTTCCCGTAAGAATAGTATTTTACTGTTTCACATGGCCACCCTTATGGCATCGAACCTAAATCTTCTGTGCGATGCTTCATCTGATCCGATTGATGTCACTGTGTATCATCAGATGATTGGGTCCTTGATGTACTTGACGAACACGAGACCATATATTTGCTTTGTGGTGAACACATTGAGCCAGTTCCTGATGGATCCTAGAGGTGTTCACCTGGTTGTTCTAAAGCATATTCTGAGGTACTTGAAGGGTACAATTGATTATGGGCTCAAGTATGATGCGAATCAAAAGTTTAACCTGCAGGGTTATGTTGATTCGGATTGGGCAGGCAGTGTTGCAGATAGGAAGAGCACTTATGGGTGCTACTTTAGTATGGGATCAGGTGTGATCTCTTGGTTTAGTAGGAAGCAGTCCTGCATAGCACTGAGTACAGCCGAAGCAGAGTATGTTGCAGCTTGTTCAGCTAGTTGTGAGGAAGTATGGCTGAGGAAGCTACTTTCTGAGTTATTTGATCTCCCATTGGATGCTACTGGTATCTTTTGTGACAACCAAAGTTGTGTGAAGCTGTCTGAGAACCTGGTGTTTCACAACAGGTCGAAGCACATTGAGATCAAATATCACTATATCAGGGATATGGTGCAGAGAGGAGCAGTGAAGCTCCTGTATGTTGTGACATATGAGCATGTTGCAGATGTGTTGATGAAATGACTAGCCAAAGTGAAGTTTGAATACTTCAGAGAGAGGCTTGGTGTTCTTCAGATTGATGACACTTTGAGGAACAAGTGATGGACACATTTGTAGGAGCCATTCTGAGCATGGTGAGAGGAGGTTCCTTCCCATGGCTGTGGATGTAAGTGCTGGATGATGAGCATCAGGACGAAGCTCCAGTTACTGCTCTGTATATGCATCATGTTGGATGCTGGATATGATCAGTTGGATCATGTATATGTATATGCATCATGTTGGATGTTGTATATGATCAATTGGATCATGTATATGTATATGCATCATCTTGGATTCTCAATATGATCAGTTGGATCATGTATATGTATATGCGTCATGTTGGATGCTGGATATGATCAGTTGGATCATGTATATGTATATGCATCATGTTGGATGCTGGATATGATCAGTTGGATCATGTATTTGTATTTGCATCATGTTGCATGCTTGATATGTATCAGGTGGATACATTGGATGATCAGGTAGATCATGTACTTGTTTATGTATCGGGTGGATGCATTATATGATCAGAATGATCATGGATGATGAGCTTCAGGATGTCGCTGCAGATGACATGCATCGGGATGATGTTATGATCATGATCAGGATGATCATGTGTGATGAGTATCAGGATGCTATTCTGGATGATGTACATTAGGATGATGTATGAGCATCAGGATGATGCTCCGTGGGATGATGATCAGCTGTATCATGGGTATCATGTTGATACTTCAAGGTCATGGATGATATGTGGCAGGTTATACAAGTAGCATGTAATCAGTCCTCTGAGATCTGATAGGTTGAGCTGTGTGCTCGTAATCAGTCCTGGGATGAGGTATTTCTATGGAGACATGTAATCAGTCTTGAAGATACGATAGGTTGAGCTGTGTGCTCATAATAAGTCCTGGGATGCTCTTTAGAGATCTTGTCGGTTGTGCTGCAACACATAAATGTTCCTAGAATACTCTTAAAGGTATTGTCTATTCACATGTAATCAGTCCTGGAGATCCGATAGGTTGAGCTGTGTGCTCGTAATAAGTCCTCGGATGCTCTTTAGAGATCTTGTCGATCGTGCTGCGGCACATAAATGTTCTTGGGATGCTCTTTAAAGGTATTGTGAAAGGGATACATGTAATCAGTCCTGAGAGATCTTGTTGGTCATGCTTAGGTACATAAATGTTCTTGGGATGCTCTAGTCAGGTATTTCATCAGCACATAATTAGTCTTGAGAGTCCACCTCTATTAGACCGTTTGCACAGATGATGAAGACCTACCGGTGGTGGGTCTACATCCAGTATGAAAAAGGACTGGCTCTGTAGAACTTCCTATGACAAGTAGATCAGATATTGATTGAGATAGCAGCAGCGGTGACGATGGAGATGATCTAGTGACGATGATCCAGAGAAGAAGACTTGTGCTAGCAGATCTGTGTCAAGAAATAACTTCCTGGTTAAGAGGGAGTGTTGATGTATATGTAACTTCAGAATGTATTTCACCTATGTATATTGTACTCCTATAGAGATGTTATTATTCCTCTATATGGAAGTGTCGTCATTTGTATTAACAAGTGTCGCAACTTGCATGTGGTGGGTTATTAGACCACCAAGTGTGGGGCCGCCCCTGTTTAGTATTACCATGGGTTATTAGACTGAGTCAGACAATTAAACCCTGTTAGTTCATTAGGTTGGTCAGGTCAATTATAAATAGAGTTCGGGAGCACTCTATTTGATCACTTCATTATTCAATTCTACACTCTCCAGAAAGTGGCACACAAGTGAGGAAGGAGGAGTAGCTGCTAGAGAAGACTATCTCTTGTACTTGGTTGTATCATTGCTCTTTCTATCTCTGAGGAAGTTGTGGGGTTTTTCACCTCTATGGTTTTCCTAGTGAAACTCTGTGTGTCTATTGTATTATGTGATTGCTTGTTGTTCTTGATATGATTGATATACTGTACATGTTATTCTCTCAGTAAAGATCCTAGAGTATGTTGAATTAATGCTCAAAAATTAACAGACGTGAATGTGGTGTTGATGGTTGAAATAGTATAAATGGTGTTTCCCTTAACTGACAAGGATTCCATGGGGTGTATTTCCTCAATAACAGTAATCGAGGAATCTAAGGATGGTTTTCACAACTCATGGAGCACCAACTAGTACTATGATAAGTCGGGGAAGTGGTGGGAATAATGGAAATAGATGCCACAAATTGTGCATGATTGATTGGTGTACAACCAGAATGTTCTTGTTATCATCCAACGACTCCATGTGGGAACGAAGGTAGGGTAAGTGTGGATTGTTATGGGTGGTGTGATCCAAGGTATTGCATAAAGCACATTTCATAGGTTTGTGTGCTTGAGGAGGGGGGTTCACGGATTTGTTTGCAGTTGTCGAGGTGTTAGTTTTCATGGCTTTTCCCCCATCTCTTTCAGAAGAATGGGAAGGGGGGTTCTTCGAAGTTGTTTCCGACACACCAGGAGGTGGGTGATTGGTGGTGTTCATTGCTTGGACTAGTTGAAGAATGACCTAGGGGGTTGGTATGGAATTAGGTGCAGGTAGGTACCAGACAAGAACCCATAATGTCAATCTTGGAAGGTTCATTGCTTCCATGACATGCATGCTTACGACTCTTGATGGTGGAAAAAAGAAATGGATTGTGTTCATTGGGGTGGCGCCCATGTGGGTGGGTACCGATGGTGGTTGGTGTGGCCACTGAGGATGCAGTAGAGGTGTCGATTGAGCGTCGAGATGTGATTCGAGGACTAATTTGTGGGATGAAATGGGGCATAGGTTTGATATATTGACAGTCGAAGGAGGCAGGGGTAAGGATATAAACGTAGAGGTCATTGGGGCCTCAACATAAAGACTCGGTCCCACTGTGTAAATCAAAGGGGTAGATGCACCCAGTTCATTTTTGTCGACTATGGGGAGGAAATTCTCTGGATTAGTGGGTGCATTGGGGTCATAGTAGGTGAGTTGGTCAAGTTTGATGACCCATCCCTTATGGGAGAATATCATGATCCAGAACACGGATGAGGTGACAACCTTCATTATGTACATGTAGTTGTGTGCTGAAAGAAGGTTGTAGTTGAGGTAAGCATTTACAACTTCGATGTCAATTGTCACATTCCTTGACCTCCCTGATGGCCTTCAGAGGCCATGGGAGGCCTCTGTTACATTTTTTTTCTTCAATTTCATCCAATTTCACACACAGTCGCAATGGGCTCAGATCTGCAATCTGCCTTTCCATGTTCCGCAGTCCACATGCGGAACTCAAAAGTCGGATTACCAAAACGAACTCTATATTGAAATCGCACTTCTAACTTCTATAATCTGCAATGCGGAAGTCAGAATTCAGAAGCCAAATTCGACCTCGAAAATCTGTCCATCCGACTTCCATAGTTCCTCATTGCAAACTCAGAAATGTGGAATTCCATACACGACCAATGTTTGGTCCCCGACCTCTACAATCTGTGATCCGCATTGCCGATGCGGAAGGGTCAGGACCAAAGACCCTTGCTCTAGTAAGATTCAAAGGAAAACCTCCAAGGGTCATAACTCCCTCATCCTTAGTCCAAATTAGACAAGGCCAATACCATTGGAAAGCTCTTGGAGAGATCTATCTAATGGTGTAATATATTCCACAACTGAGGTCTATAACCTTGTTATTTTTCCAACTGAATTTTTTTTCCATAACCTCCTCTAGTTGTCATTAACCTTCTTCAAGAACTCAGCCTGCCCTCTATCATGAATTCATCCCTCTCCATGACTAACAAAGGGATCATGGAGCACCATAGGGGCTTCCAACACCCTTCCCCATGTACTATTAAAGGCATACAATCCATCTACAAGGGTAAGCAAAGCATAACAATACATAGGGTGCATGAAACTAAGTCTAACCAATACATAGACCACCTACAAGATTTGTAATGCATTAAAATCATGCAATTGAATGAAGTATTCACCATGAAATTAGCCTTCTACTCAGGATTATACATAGTCTATCTATTGATAAAATTCATACAACATTCATTCAACAACTTGAGCATCAACACATAAGCATAATACATGAAACATCATAGTTTACACCACAAAAACACTTATATTTGAATCTTGAAGCTGCCCAAGCAACTGGCTAAGTAAGAGAAATGTTCCACCCAACCTTAGGTCTATGTCCAACCTTTACTCTTTCAGCTAAGAAGCCACCCCCTAACTGGGATGTGTATCCACTAAGGAGGGCTAACTAGGCTCTCTAATGGTTAAGTTCCACTCCAATGCTAAGCCAACCTACAGTTGGGTTTATCAAGCATACAAGGGAAATAGGGAGGATGGTGTTAAGCCAATGAGATCAACCATAGAGCTACAAGCATCTCAAAACTCAACAGACATGGCACCCACATTACCTACCTCACCCAACATAAGGAAGTTCATCTTCTCTACTGCATAGTCCCTCAAGGCCCCTTCCCTTCCAATGTTATTCAGGGTGGGCATAGAAAGGTCCAATTACTAGTTCTATGAGATTTTAGCCTTCACTAGGTTTATCAAGCAATCCAACCTCGAATCTGACCTTCTATGTATGTTTAACAATTTGGGCTCTTCATAGGGTTGCGGACTATGCTGTGTCCCACAACTTGACTCTCTGCACATCGATCCTAGTATTCCACGACTTCCTCAAGCTGTTATTGCTCTGTAACTTATTTTAGGGTTTACTTTCAAGGATTTTATCAATAGGTAACGCATCCACACAAAGTTTCTATGGGCGTTCGGCTCTGTAATTTTGGTTTACACAGAGTTGTGTTTTCCTTCTCTGTTTCATGGCTCAAATCTGCAACTTGTGATCAAAGAAATTTTGGGTTAATAGTTGCATAGAAAAACAGGATCCCCCTGGATTCCTAGGTGATGGAATGGCTCCCCGAGCGAGTCAAACAAAATCCTGAATCTCAGGGTGGTTCCCCCTTCATCGACCTACCCTATTGACCTTTCCTCCCCACCTTCTGTAACCGAATTCCATGTTAGTATGGGGAATCAAATAGTTTCCTCCTGTAAAAGTGACAGCATGGGTTCCCATCCGATAACCCCCTCACATCTCACTAGAGGATACCATATCCCCTTCTCATTAACTATCTCCTTAGCCAGTTTTCTTGGTATTTCATTGCAATATTAAGTATTTACATCAATTAAAATATATCATGGCTTAGTAGCACATGAATAGTTCAAATGTCAAATACTTTCCTATGCAAACAAACCTTAAGCATCCACTAGTGGGGCCTTGGCCTTGAGCTCCAAACTAGGGAAAACACACATTGCATATACACAATATTTACATTGAAGCCAATAAATACTAAGGCAAGGTAGGTGTTACAACTTAATTTTCCACCTTGTGAGCATCAGCACTCTTTGGCCCGCAGGATCCATTTCATTGACTCAGATCCACTTTATATCCTTCAGACACTATTTTTCCCTATTTTTTTCCTTGTATGCTAGCTACATCATTATAGTGGGTGTACCCACGAGTTGCATCACTATAGCTCGCGGGTAGCATGTAAAATGGTAAAAATCACTAGTTTATTACTTTTTACTCCCAAAAAGAGGTCATAGGGTGATCTTAGCCCTCCATTTGTCCCGAAACATCTCGATGTGTCCTTTAACTTACCTTTGGGAGGACTATATATTGAGCACATATGGCTTATGTACGAGAAGAGAAAGAAGAGCAAGAGAACTATAGTGGATTTTTTCCCTATCTTGAGTCTACACTCATTGATCCTTGTAGTTGTGAACCTTTTATGTTCACCTTCCAAATTCCTATCATAGTTTGATTTTTCCATTCCATGGAGGATTGAAGTGGTGGAGGCGTAAGTGGATTGACCTAGATCTTGGTTCAGATTGGTTGCCGGCAAGAGGTCGTATCACATTGTACTTCTTGTTGTTTATTAATAGAAATACTCATATTCTTGTCCATTAATGTTGTGAATGTTGTTTCTACTACATTGGGTTGCATTTACTTATAATATCGTGGATCATTGCTATTGATGATGTTAGTGTCATTTATATATTATATATACTTGTTATGTATTGGTTGTCAAGATTAATTTGCATATTCAAGTGCATGGATTGAAAGCTCCAACGGGGATCTGCATCAAACGTTTGGATCGAGGTTGGTTACATTCTTCATGATCTTAGCATTGTCATTTATATAGCATAGTACTGAGAATTGAGTTAATTTCTGGTAGTCATCTTTCTGTTGTGGTCTACCCCAAGCCATAGTGAGTTTTCTCCAAAATAGAAATGGTGACTCCGCTGGGGAGAACATCCATTTTTAGAGATTTTTTAGCATTAGTCCTTAATAAGAGTTGTTGTTTATCGAAGCTCTGTGTCACTGATTGGCCGTTGAGATACACTATAGAAAACTGGTTTTTCTAAGCCATTGGACTCTTTGTTTGCCCATTTTCCTTTCCTCTTTGTTTGCCGATTTTCCTTTCCTTACCCGCAGGTGAGCTTAGCTCTTTCCGCGTACACCCACCTCTGTTTACTCTACTACTTCGAGGTACCCGTAGGTATTCCTTCGATAGTAGCATACAACTCAGGCTTTGGTTGATTTATGACTTTTGGTTGTTGTTGGGTTGGCTTTGGATGATCTTGAGTCTTTGTTGGCTTGTTTCTTGACTATTCCATGCCTTGGTTGTGACCAAAGCTCTTCTTTTCTCTTGGTTGAGCCTTGTTGGTTTTTTACCCATCTTTGGATTTAGCCTTGTTGGTTTTTTCCTTTTGATCTCATTCCGTTGGCTGAGTCTTACTGTTTGGTATCTGCTGGGTTGTCTTAGTGATCTCCTTGGCATATCAGTGACTAGATAGTAGGATTTTGATTGCATTTTTCATTTCCTTGTATTGAAAAATACAAAAAATATACATATAGTTTTTCTTTTTCCTTTTGTTTATAAGAGAAAATACAAAATTTTTTGCTTTTATGTCCTGCATCTTGCATTGAGTGCTTGTTTCCTTCATTTAGGTTCTGTTTGTGCATCGAAAATATAAAAGGATTGTATTTTTATTTCGAAACCATTGGATTGATTTTGCATGTTAGCAACATTGTTTTATTGGATAGATAAGTCTAGGATTTGATGATTTTGTATATTATTAAGTCATACACATCACTAGTTTCACGACCATATCCCTTGAGTAACCACAGCCATTAAAATTAATGCTTAATCTTAAAATCGATTAGACCGATTTTATTTATAGGGTACACCAACTAGCATAGGTTTAGAGTCTTCGAATAGATCATTGTGAGTTAACAATCCAAGACTACTAGACGAAACATTAGGTGTCTGACCAGGGAGTGGAGGAATCCATGGTATACATCGGTGTTCTTAGGAAGCTCTACTCATACCAGATTTAAGCACGAGGTCACAGGAGGTTGGTTGAGGAGATATCCCTCTGATACTGGATGAACATGGGACATATTTCGAAGCTCACGAATGATCTAGTGTGTCACGACCCTAATTGGCCTCCGGTCCCTACCAAGCTCCCTTTGGACATTCCTAAGTTTGAATGGAAAGGTGGTGAGGATCCGGGTGATCATGTCACAAAGTTTCACCTTTGGTGCTCCTCCAACTCATTGAATCACAATTCCGTTAGATTACGACTATTTCAACGCACCCTCACGTGGGCAGCTGCGAAATGGTATGTTGAGTTGCTTGGGAAAACTTATAAGGGATTCAATGAGATCGCTTTGGTTTTCTTGGATCATTTCTAGTTGCCAGTTCGCTATGATACTGGTAGTGAAATTTTGTCTACCTTCCATCAGAATAAGGCCACACATATTTCTGACCACATTCAAGAGTGGCGTTGGCGGAAGAGATTAGTGAAAGCCAACATTCCTCCAGAGTTTCTGTTGGAATGGTTCCTCAAGTATTTACTCCCATATATTTCCAAGGATGTTTCGATGTCAGGTATTATGACTGAGGAACACGCCATTGTAAAAGTCTAGCAGTTGGATTTACTATATTCTCATTTTGGAATTTTGTATGACATCATTCTTGAAGCACCGCGAACATGACACGAGCCCAAGTCAGTTCTTGGACCACATGTCGATGGCATTGTGGGATCCGCAAGTACTCACCCTATAGATTTGGTGGCTAATCAAATGCAAAATTTGTTGCTAAACCAGTCTACTCCCAGACAGGTTCACACCTTGTCCACTTCCACCCCGTTGTCTGATGTACACAATGTGCAATCAACGAAACCGTCAGGTAACCAGCAACCTGGTGGTACGAAGAAGGGGAGAAACAACTGTAGGGGTGGAAACAATGGGAATAACAATAATAGCAATCGCAATACCCCTTGTAAGGAGAATTCCAACCCTCCTTAGGAAGGCATAAATGCTGGTGAGGACCGTAAACCTAGGCATAAGGTGAAATTTCCTTGCAAGCTCTATGGGGAAGATCATCTTACTCATTTATGTCCTCGAATTGAAGAAGCATCGAAGCATTTGGCATAGAGCTCAGCTATGTTATGTTGATGTATATGTAACTTCAGAATGTATTTCATCTGTATATTATATATATATTTATTGTACCCTTATAAGAGATGTGTTATTCCTCTATAAGGAAGTGTCGTCATGTGGATTGACAAGTGTCGCAAGTGTGTGTACTTGCCGATGGGTTATTAGACCACCTTATGGGGTCGGCCCTGATTAATATATAATATAATGTGGGTGTATCAAAGTAGACAAGTCGGCCCCAGTAGGTCACTGGGAAAAAAGGTGAGTATAAATAGAGATAGGAGATCTCTATTTTACTCACTCGGAAAAAAAAAACTATCTCTCTCTCTGAAAAGTGGTGCACTAGTGAGGAGGAGGAGGATCATCTGCTAGGAGACTATCTCAGTGTTATTTGGTTGTATTTTGGTTGAGCCATTGATCTCTCTATCTCTGAGGAAGTTGTGGGGTTTTTCACCTTAGGGTTTTCCCCACGAAAACTCTGTGTCTCTTGTCTCTATGCTTTTGATTCTTGTGATGCTTGTGATGCTTGTCATATTATGATTGTCATGCATTGATATACTGTAGATGTTATTCTCTCAGCAAAGATCCTATAGTATTGTGATTTAATACTAAAAACTTAACATGGTATCAGAGCTTAACTGAGAAGAAGACATTTTGCAGTGACGGAAGCTTGTATTCCTTGTTTATTGGGTTTCTCTCCACAGATTTTTGAAATTCAGTATAGTAGATTGGATCTACTCATCAAGGTGCATCTATTTGTCCAATCAGAATTCAGTTCCGAGCATTTTCAGATTTTGCCATAAAAATTAGGGTTTCCACAAAAATAGGAATTTCTGGAAACTGAAGGCACAGCTGGAAGCTCCTTGCAAAACTCGAAGGTTTGAGCTTTGGATCGATATTTTTGGCTGGGTAGATCTTCGGGAAACTCAAACCCTAATTCAGGGCTCTCCCTAGTGAACCCGGGAGGACAAAAAGGCAATTTTGAAGGGCAAGACCTTGCTGATCTCAAATTCTGAATGTACTAGGCTGATCAGCTCTCCAAGGTGCATCTTTCTATCCTTTCGGAATTTTGAAATTCACATTTTGAATTTTTAGGGTTTCTCTGACAAACCCTAATCCGGGACCAGATCCAGTTTTCAGCACTTCAAGTGGTAAGTCCTAAATCTTTTCTATTTCCATTTGAAGTACTCTTAAAGATGTCTCTCCACACTAAGCTTGAGGATAAGCTTGAAGGGGCTGATAACTTCCGAGCCTGGAAGTATAGGATTGGGTTAATCCTGGAAGAGAATGAGTTGGACTCATACGTGAAAGAAGACATCCCTATCCCAGAGGATGAAGAAGCCAAGGCATTGCACAAGAAGAACTTGGTCAAGGCAAAGAGAATCATTGCTGATTCTATCAAAGACCATCTCATTCTTCCTCATTCCTCATGTGTCTTCTCTTAAGACACCCAAAGAGATGTTTGAATCTTTGACCAAGCTATTTGAAGGAAAGAACATAAATCGGAAGATGACCCTGCGGAACCAATTGAAAGCAGTGAAGTTTCAGAATGGAGAAACCATTCAATCTTACTTTTCAAGGGTCTCCCAGATCAAGGAACAATTAGAAGCAGTAGATGAAATGGTGGAGAATGGTGAAGTGGTGATGACCACTCTAAATGGCCTACCCAGGTCATGGGATTCCTTTATTCAAGGAATTTGTGCAAGGAAGAAGTTGGTCTCATTCAGTAGACTTCGGGAAGAATGCTCTCAAGAAGAAGCTAGACTTATAGCTCGTGAAGAAAAGATGGGAGGTGAAGATCAAGCTCTTGCAACTCACACCAAAAGAAGCAAAGCCAAGAAGGAACACTCTCGCCACAATAGGTCCTATAAAAAGAAGAAGAAAGACCTAAGATGCTTCACATGCAATGAGAAGGGTCACTTTGCTTCAGATTGTCCCAAGAACAAAAGGGATAATAACAACAACTCCAGTAAGAAGAAGAAGGGCAGCAAAAGAAGGTTTCATGCTCATGCTGCCGAAGATGATGAACCTCCAAAGAAGAAGGCTAGGGCAGAAAGTGATAGTGATGATGACTCATCAAGTGAAGAAGAGTATGTTCTGATCTCTGCTCTCACAGGTACTATTTCTCATGGTTGTAATGATTGGTTGATTGATAGTGGGGCCTCCAAACACATGACTGGGTTCAAGGAATCTTTTGTGAACCTTTCTGAACATGAATCACCCCATAAGGTGAAACTTGGGGATGATTATCAATATCCAATCAAAGGAAGTGGTGAAGCCTCCTACAACCTAGATTATGGAAAATCATTGAAGATGAAAGAAGTACTGTATGTACCTGGACTCAAGAAGAACTTACTCTCCATCTCTGCATTGGATGCAAAAGGTATGAGGGTTGCATTTGTGGATGGCCAAGTCCTAATGTGGCCAAAGGGAAAGAACATAGATGATGCAGTAGTGATTGGAGAGCAAGAGGGAGGCTTGTATAAATTGAAGGGACAACCTGAACATGCCATGGTACATGAATCCATGGAGCCAAGTGAACTTTGGCATAGAAGACTTGCTCATATGCACTATAGGGCACTTCCAATTGCAAGCAAGGCAGTAGAGGGTCTTCCTGAAATCAAGACCAAACATGAAGGTGTTTGCAAAGGATGTGCAAAAGGAAAGAACACTAAGAAGGCTTTCCCAAGCAGTGAAAGCAAGGCAAAAGACATTCTGGAAATCATCCACTCAGATGTATGTGGCCCCATGTCATCCAGTTCCCTAAGTGGGTATGTTTACTATGTATCATTTATTGATGACTTCTCCAGGAAGACTTGGGTATACTTCTTGAAAGGCAAAGATTAGGTGCTTGACAAATTCAAGGAATTCAAAAACTTGATGGAGAATCAAACTGACAAGAAGATCAAAACATTCAGATCCGACAATGGTGGAGAATTCACCTCAAATGACTTCAAGAAACTTTGCAGTGATTCAGGGATTAAGAGGGAGTTGACTGCTCCTTATAATCCGCAACAGAATGGAGTTGCAGAAAGGAAGAACAGAACTATCATGGAAGCAGCAAGGGCAATGTTGCATGATCAAGATCTTCCTATGCATCTATGGGCAGAAGTAGCCAGAACAGCTGTATACATGCAGAACAGAACACCCCACAAGATATTGGACAACAAGACACCAGAAGAGGTCTTTTCTGGTAAGAGACCTGAAGTCAGCCATCTCAGAATATTTGGTTGTCCAGTATATACTCATGTCCCAAAAGAGAAGAGGACTAAACTAGATCCTTCAGGAAAGAAGGGCATCTTTGTGGGTTATAGTGAAAGCTCGAAGGCTTACAGAATATACTTTCCAGGATTCAAGAAGATTGATGTCAGCAGGGATGTAACATTTGATGAAAACTCAGCATTCATCAAATCAAGGAAGGCACCTACCGAAGTTTATGAAGAACCTAAGGAAACAAGATTTCAGGACACTACCATGACTGAAGCAGTTCCAGAAGTTGTTCATGAGTTTGAAGATCCACAAGAACCTGTAGATCCACCCCGTGAGGATAACTCTCACAAGAGGAAACCTGTATGGGCTAGAGAGCTCATTCATGATGCAGAAAGATTTGGCATTCCAGAAGAAGAACACAGAGCAAAGAAGAGAACCAGATCTCACACCAGTTATGTTGCCTTACTCTGTGACATTATGAACAAAGAGCCTTCCAGTTATGAAGAGGCAGCAGAAAAGAAAGAATGGAAGGATGCTATGGTTGAGGAATACCAATCAATAATGAAGAATGACGTTTGGGATGTTGTCCCAAGACCTAAAGAGAAGTCTGTTGTGACTTCCAAGTGGATCTACAAAATCAAGCATGTTGCAGATGGCAGTGTGGAAAAATACAAAGCAAGATTCGTAGCTCGTGGTTTCTCTCAAAAAGAAGGAATAGATTATGAAGAAACCTTTGCACCTGTAGCCAGGTATACTTCCATCAGAACAGTGCTTGCCCTGGCTGCAGCAATGAAATGGAAAATACACCAGATGGATGTCAAGACTGCTTTCCTGAATGGTGTAGTAGAAGAGGAATTATATGTGGAACAACCACTCGGTTTTGAAATACATGACAGGGAATCATATGTATGCAGATTGAAGAAAGCCTTATATGGCTTGAAGCAAGCTCCCAGAACCTGGTATGGTAGGATGGATAGTTTCCTATCTAGTTTGGGCTTTACCAAGAGTAAAGCGGATTCCAACCTTTACTACAAGGTTGAGGAAGGGAATCCTGTGATTCTACTACTGTATGTGGATGACCTATTTGTGACAGGAGATGACAGACTGATTGCAGATACTAAAAGGAAGCTTGCAGCTGAATTCGACATGAAAGATTTGGGAATGATGCACTATTTCCTAGGTATGGAGGTGTGGCAGAGTGCAGGTGGGATCTTCCTTGGTCAAGGGAAGTACACAGTAGATATCCTGAAGAGATTTGGGATGATGGATTGCAAGGCCATGGCCACACCTATGGCATCGAATCTGAAGCTTCTATGTGATGCTTCATCTGAGCCGGTTGATATCACTATGTATCGTCAAATGATTGGGTCCTTGATGTACCTGACGAACACGAGACCGGACATTTGCTTTGCTGTGAACACATTGAGCCAGTTCCTGACAGAGCCGAGGAGTGTTCACCTGGTTGCTGTAAAGCATGTTCTGAGGTACCTGAAGGGTACAGTGGATTATGGGCTCAAGTATGAAGCAAATCAAAAGTTTAACCTACAGGGTTATGTTGATTCAGATTGGGCTGGCAGTGCTGCAGATAGGAAGAGCACATCTGGGTGCTGCTTCAGTATGGGATCAGGTGTGATCTCTTGGTTTAGCAGGAAGCAATACTGTGTAGCACTGAGTACAGCTGAGGCAGAATATGTTGCAGCCTGCTCAGCTAGTTGCGAGGCAGTATGGCTATGGAAGCTACTGTCTGAGTTATTTGATCTCCCGTTGGAGGCTACTGGTATCTTCTGTGATAACCAGAGTTGTGTGAAGCTGTCCGAGAAACCAGTGTTTCATGACAGGTCGAAACACATAGAGATCAAATATCACTATATCAGGGATATGGTGCAGAGAGGAGCTGTGAAGCTCCTGTATGTTGCGACGGACGAGCAGATTGTAGATGTGCTGACGAAGCCACTAGCCAGAGTGAAGTTCGAGTACTTCAGAGAGAGGCTTGGCGTTCTTCAGATCGAGGACACTTCGAGGAAGAAGTGATGGACACATTTGCTGAAGCCATTCCAAGCATGTTGGAAGGAGGATCCTTCACATGGCTGTGGATGTAAGCACTGGATGATGAGCATCAGGATGATGTTCTGGTTTCTGCTTGATATGATCAGTTGGATCATTTTTATGTATGTATGAACGCATCATGTTGGATGCTGGATATGATCAGTTGGATCATGTGTACGTATTTTGTATATGCATCATGTTGGATGCTTGGACCATGTATCTGCATATGTATCAGGTGGATACATTGTATGATCAGGTGGATCATGTATGGTGATATGTATCATGTAGTTGTATTTGTATCAAGTGGATACATTGATGATCAGGAGGATCATGTATGATGATATGTATCAGGTAGATACTTGGTATGCATCAGGTAGATGCATTGATGATCAGGAGGATCATGTATGATGATATGTATCATGTATTTGTATCAGGTGGATACATTGATGATCAGGAGGATCATGTATGATGATATGTATCAGGTAGATACTTGGTATGCATCAGGTAGATGCATTGATGATCAGGAGGATCATGTATGATGATATGTATCATGTATTTGTATCAGGTGGATACATTGATGATCAGGAGGATCATGTATGATGATATGTATCAGGTAGATACTTGGTATGCATCAGGTAGATGCATTGATGATCAGGAGGATCATGTATGATGATATGTATCATGTATTTGTATCAGGTGGATACATTGATGATCAGGAGGATCATGTATGATGATATGTATCAGGTAGATACTTGGTATGCATCAGGTAGATGCATTGATGATCAGGTGGATCATGCAGCAGGATGTTGCAGTGATGATCAGGATGATCATAGATGACGAGCTTCAAGATGTTGCTCCAGATGACATGCAGCAGGATGTTGCAGTGATGATCAGGACGATCATAGATGACGAGCTTCAGGATGTTGCTCCAGATGACTTGCAGCAGGACGTTGCAGTGATGATGATCAGGATGATCATGGATACATCAGGATGATGTATGGTGAGTATCAGGTTGATACTCTGTGGCCGTGGATCAGGTTGTGCAGATGAGCATGTAATCCGGTGCCCTGGGAGATTTGCAGATGGTCTTTCGAGGTTTTGCCTATGGCATGTAATTCGGTGCCCTGGGACATCTGGCAAATGCTCTTTCGAGGTTTTGCTCTGGGAGGACATGTAATTCGGTGCCCTGGGAGATCTGCAGATAGTCTTTCGAGGTTTTTCCTATGGCATGTAATTCGGTTCCCTGGGATATCTGGAAGATGCTCTTTCGAGGTTTTGTCCTATGGCATGTAATTCGTTTCCCTGGGAGATCCGATAGGTTGGGCTGTGTGCCCGTAATCAGTCCTGGGATGCTCTTGCAAGGTTTTTCCATGACCACATGTAATTTGTTGCCCTGGGAGATCCTATAGGTAGAGCTGTGTGCTCGTAACAGCCTGGGATGCTCTTGCGAGGTTTTGTGGTGAGGTCACATGTAATTCGGTGCCCTGGGAGATCCTATAGGTAGAGCTGTGTGCTCGTAACAGCCTGGGATGCTCTTTCGAGGTTTTGTGACACACGTAATAAGTCCTGAGGATTCCACAGTATGGCCAGTGATGATGAAGACCTGCAGGTGGTGGGCCTACATCCAGTATGAAAAAGGACTGGCTCTGTAGAAATTCCTATGACGAGTAGAGTCAGAGATTGGTTGAGATAGTAGCAGCAGTGACGATGATGATGACGATGCATCGATGACGATGATCCAGAGAAGAAGACTTGTCTAGCAGATCTGTGTCGAGAAATAGTTTCCTAGTTAAGAGGGAGTGTTGATGTATATGTAACTTCGGAATGTATTTCATCTGTATATTATATATATATTTATTGTACCCTTATAAGAGATGTGTTATTCCTCTATAAGGAAGTGTCGTCATGTGGATTGACAAGTGTCGCAAGTGTGTGTACTTGCCGATGGGTTATTAGACCACCTTATGGGGTCGGCCCTGATTAATATATAATATAATGTGGGTGTATCAAAGTAGACAAGTCGGCCCCAGTAGGTCACTGGGAAAAAAGGTGAGTATAAATAGAGATAGGAGATCTCTACATTAGAGAAATTTTGAGGTCAAAAAAGGGCCTCAAAACAAAGAAAATGTACTATAAAATACAACCAATCACATTCTAGTAGATGACATCATCCCCCTTGGTGAGGTGGCATTGCATGAGTTAAGAATGCTTATTTGTCAAATTTTATATGGTGGATGAAAACACATAGTTAACCAAGGTAGTGGTGTAAGTACTTTTAAGTCATAAAGTAAAGTACTCATAATGATAGTCTTTTCATAAAATAATATTATTTTCATTTTCAAGTAAAGTACTCATAATGAATGTCTTTTCACACTTTCACATAAAATAATATTATTGTCATTTTCAAGTGAAGTACTCTTAATTGATAAAGAAAGTCCTTTCACATTTTTTTATAAAATAATATATTATCATTTTTATGTTTTTAATTTTAAATTATATATTCACTCCATTCTATTTAATAACATAATGTTAAACTAATAAAGAATAAAAATAGATTTAATAAATAATAATAATAATAATAATAATAATGCAATGTGAATTATAATAATATTATTGACATTTTACATTTAAATAAATTCTCAATTAAATTACATTATTAAATTCATGAGAAAAGTACTAAATATAAAAAGTCAACATAAAATTTAAAAAAAAACTCTTAAAAATGTTTTTTATTATTTAATTTCATTTGCAAGTTCAAGACAAATAAATGTTAAAGGACAATACATTTTTGGGAATTTACAATGAATCTTAGTCACATCAATGTAGACTTATTTTATTAATTTTATTTCTAGTGAATTTTGAAAAGTAACTCAACCATGGTTATTTATATTGTGCATAGAAAATAGTGTGGGAGGTGACTTGTCATATATACCTACCCCATAAAACCCCTAATTCATAATAGTTTAATATATCTCATATTTTTGTAGTACATCTCTTAGGAGGCCCTTTTTTGACCTCAAAATCTCTCTAATGATTTTACTCACTCGAAAAAATAACTATCTCTCTCTCTGAAAAGTGGCGCACTAGTGAGGAGGAGGAGGATCATCTGCTAGGAGACTATCTCAGTGTTATTTGGTTGTATTTTGGTTGAGCCATTGCTCTCTCTATCTCTGAGGAAGTTGTGGGGTTTTTCACCTTAGGGTTTTCCCCACGAAAACTCTGTGTCTCTTGTCTCTATGCTTTTGATTCTTGTGATGCTTGTGATGCTTGTCATATTATGATTGTCATGCATTGATATACTGTAGATGTTATTCTCTCAGCAAAGATCCTATAGTATTGTGATTTAATACTAAAAACTTAACATGTTAAAGGATCCCCTTCCTCATCATCAAAACATGGCTTCGCATGCTCCCACCACTGGTTATGGACCTACTGAAACGGAAACATCTTCTTCCAATACTAGTGGTTATGGATGTGTGAATATGGTTCAATTGGAGGTTAGTGTTGCCACTCGTCAATGCGATTATGGTGCACCACAACCTAATATGGGGAGTGAGCCTCCCCCTCCTCCTGACAATTCCTTGAATATCAAGAAGCCCTCTAATATGTTGCGGATAATGAAAGGTGTTCTTAAGTGCTCTACACATAATCCTAATGCTCGAGCTACCCATAACTACTCCATTGTTGAAGATTTGGGCCAAACTGCGTGTGCCATGTCAGCTCTTGAAGTTTTGCATGCCTGTCCTTCTCAAAAGCATGCTCTTTTGAGTGTGTTAGGAGTTCAGGATGGGGGAAGTCCCAGTGTTATCAAGTTCAACACTATTGATGTTCAACCTCGCTTAACTTACCACGTGGCTTTTCAAATTCGGGTGGCATGCCTTCAGAATTTTGTCAAATGTATGATGGTTAGCGAAGGTGCTTCCACGTCAGTAATGTCATTAACTTGTTGGAAAGCCCTCGATTCTCCTCCTCTACTTGCGTCTAGAACTACGCTCACTACATTCAACGGTTGGTCATTTAAGTCGCATGGAATTATCCCTTCCTTTGTTGTCTACTTGGGAGGTAAATCTATGCCTATTGAAGTCGAGGTGGTTGATGCGCCCATCGATTACAACCTTTTACTAGGTTGGAATTGGATGTACGCTATGAAGGCTGTCGCGTCTATTGTATTCAGAGTTATCTACTTTCCTCATGAAGCCAAGATTGTGACCATTGATCAGCTGGATCTCGTTAATCCCCCTTCCATAGCATCCACGGGATCCATTGTCCCGCAGGTTACTGATTCTCAGCCGACAACTAAGAACATGGGTGTTGGTATGCACCCTTCATTGATGGGAACTTATGATTTTCCTTCACCTGTGAATTTTTTTGGAACCATTTTCGACGATGCATCTCCTCCTTTGCATAATATGTCGTTCCGAACTTCCTATTTTAATTATTCATGGACTTTACCGTCCATGAGTTCCATGTCTGGAGACATTACGCACGTCCAGATGTCTATGCCGCTGTCTGTAGTTGAGATTGCTTACCAGCATATTCAACAAGCCACTGTAGAGCCAGATCTCTTTTCTTCTCAGACAGTCGAGGAAGATCCCGTTACATTGCCAATTTGGGCAGCCAACTCGTCTTGTTCACACGACTGCCTTGATGATGCTTTACCTTCAGATGAAGCTATTATGTTGGCCATGTGTGGTAGTGAGAGGCCTTGGGAGGATATGCATCATCGCTCTTATTTCCTTCCCAACCTCGAGCTCACCGAATAGGAAGAGTTTAGGATGACTCTAGCAGAGATGGTTGGTCACCCTATAGCTCTTTTAGGGTCGCATGATATTTTTTCAAAGGGGAATATGGCTAATATTTCTCCAACTACGTCGATCAACATCTCTCGTATCTTGAAAAGGTCAAGAATGTTTACATTTGTGATTTCACTCCTGAGGAGGTTGCTATTTACAATGAATTGTTTACAGAACTCCGAGAAGCTTTCGCCTAGTCATATGAGGAGATCCAAGAATAGACCCACGCATTGTTGAACATGAGATTAGAACGTATCCCAATGCTAAACTAGTTTGACAACGCTTACATGCTGTGAACCCTAGGAAATTAGCTTCTATCGAGGCAGAGGTGGAGAAACTGCTCAAAGCTGGTTTTATCTACCCCATTCCCCTTACCGAATGGGTGTCAAACCCCGTTCCTTTGGATAAGAAGCAGGGAATGATCCGAGCATGCACTGATTTTAGAGATTTGAACCATGCATGTCTGAAAGACAAATTCCCCATGCCATTCGTCGATAAGATCTTGGATGCTTGTGTGGGAAGTGATATTTTTTCATTCATGGACGGCTTTTCAGGGTATAACCAGATTCATATCAAACCCGAGGACCAACATAAGACAACTTTCATTTGTCCTTGGGGAACATTTGCATATCGGAAAATTCCTTTCGGACTTAAAAACGCCAGAGCTACGTTTCAGCGTTCCATGACCTACGCCTTTCACGATCTTAAAAAGATTATGGAGGTTTTCTTGGATGATCTTGCCGGTCATTCTCACAAGAGAGTGGACCACCCCAAGCACCTCTGCATGATTCTTGAACGATGTATATGCTACAATATTCAATTGAATCCCAATAAATGCATCTTTGTTGTAAGGATTGGTCTCCTTCTGGGCTTCATAGTTTCGAAAGAGGGTATTAGAGTCGATCCTCTTAAAGTTGAGGTAATACTTCGATTTCCTCCTCCATGCAACTTGTTACAACTTTAGAGCCTCCAAGGGAGGGCCACTTTTCTACTCTATTTCATAGTCAATTATGCTAATCTAACCAAAGGTTTCGCGCGCTTATTGAAGAAAGACACACCCTTTATCTGGGATGAGCAAGCCCAACAGTCTTTCAACGCCCTTAAGAAAGCTTTGGTATCGGCCCCTATGCTTAGTCCACCAAACTTCACATGAGATTTTATCCTTTATGTGGCCACGTCTCAAGAGATGATTGGCATGGTCTTGGTTTAGGTTGATGATGCACTGATCGAGCATGTTATCTACCACCTTAGTCTAAATCTAGTGGACGTTGAGCTAAGATATACTCATGTGGAAAAGTTGGCACTTGCAACTGTTCATTCAGTCTAGTGGTTATTACATTACATTTTGCTTAGAACAACCACAGTTGTAGTGCCTATCAATCTATTTCAGTTCGTGCTATCATGATGCCTTATAGGGGGGAAGTACAATAAATGGATTGTGATCCTTGAGGAGTTCAATCTCGATTTTGCTTCGACAAAATTGGTGAAATCATTGGTGTTTGCTAAGCTTATGTTGGACCTTCTGAGACTTGATGAGGATGTAATTCATGAAGATTACTTTGTGGATGAGCACTTATTTCTTATCTCGTCCAAAGACCCTTGGTATGGGGATTTCATTGTATATATCCAAACTTTGAAGTTTCCTCTACATTATTGATGAGACGAGCGATGGCATGTGAAACATCACGCTAAATATTATACTATCGTCGGTGACACTTTGTATCGTCGAGGAAAGGATTCTATTCTCCATCGTTGCTTAACTCATAAAGAAGCGGAGTGGGTGGTTAATGACTGCCATGCAGGGGCATGTGGCGGTCACTTATCCAGGCTTGCTACAGCCCAACGTATTATGTGAGCTGGTTACTTTTGGCCTTCAATATTTAAAGACTGTATTAATGCTATGAAGAGTTGCCACCCTTGCTAGGTGTTTTCTCGGAATATATGCTTGCATCCAGTTCCCCTTCATCCGGTCGTCACTGTCGGTCCCTTCACCAAGTGGAGGTGGATTTCATGGATTGCAAGCTAGCTTCGGCTGGGGGGAATCACCATATTATAGTGGCCGTGGAATACTTTTCCAAATGGGCTAAGGCCATGCCTACTGTAAAATCCGATGGTGCTACAGCAGCCCATTTTGTGTTCAATCAGATTATTACTTGGTCCAGTATTCCGAAAGTGATTATCACTAACCACGGCAGTCACTTTCAGAACAAAATGATGGAAGATTTTTCACTCAAGCTTGGGTTTCGTCAAGAACACTCATCTTCTTACTATCCCCAAGGGAATGGTCAGGTTGAAGCAGTCAATAAGTCTTTAAAGACTATTCTCCAACGTACCATCCAACAAAGCAAGAATAACTAGCACATCATGTTATATCCTACTTTGTGGGTGTATCGAACTGCAGTCGAGACTGCCATCGGGTTCTCACCATTTCAGTTAGTACACGGTGTGGAGTCGATTTTACCAATTGAATGCGAAATCCCTTTGCTTAAAATGGCCATAGAGCTCCTCCCTGATACAATAGGTATTGAGCAATGTTTAATCCACCTTGAGCAGCTTGACAAGCAATGTCGAGATGTCACTATGGCTATAGATGCCAACAAATGTCGTATCAAGGTTCAGTACGATAGGTCTGTCCGTCCCTAGCAGTATGCTAAAGGTGACTTGGTCCTCTTATATGACCAAGCTAAAGAACCCGTGGGGGTAGGCAAGTTTAACCCCATGTGGCATGGTCCTTACATTGTGAGGCGTGTCCTAGAAAAAGGATCCTATGAATTAGAGGATTATGAGGGGAATGTCTTGAAGGAGCCTAGGAATGGGCTCTACCTCAAGCAGTATTACGCTTGAACCTTTAACTCGATCTAGTGCCCTTTGTATACTATTGTATAGTTATTTATGTACATAGTTTAGCTTGCTTTTGGTTTTCGGGTCTGTTGATTCGCTTCCATTTGATTGACATATGTCAGCAGAATCTCCTATGTTCTTAGGTTTTGCAGATGGTGCTAGCTGTCATACGTAGCAGCTTGCTTCTGCTTCCTGGGTTATTTTTTCGCCTGACCATCTAGTTGTGTCTTCAAGAGGTGCTTGTCTTGGTCCTACATCTAATAATGTGACTGAGTATAGTGCCGTGATTGAGCTACTTCGGGATGCTATTTCATATGGCATCAAGTCTTTAGAAGTTTTCCTAGATTCACAACTTGTTGTGTCTCAGTTGAATGGGCAGTACCATGTGCAAGATCCTACACTACTATGGAAATTCCTAAGCGTAAGATTCTTGGAACGACATTTTGTTTCAATTACGTACATTCATGTTCCAAGAAGTGTTAATCATATATATGATGCATACGCTAACTATGTATTAGATTGGAATTTGTCACATTCACAATGAAGCACAAAAATAAAAGAAGACATTCACACGTTTGTACATACACACATGTAGTAGAATCGGAGAACCAATGTTTTTTATAAATAATATGTACAAAAATGGCAGTGTCATGATACAAAACTGGAGCCCGTAGCCCTCAAAAATATACACATCGATACAAAAATGAGAGCCTGAGATATCTACTCCCTATGAGGAGGCCTAGCTTCCGCCCCGACAGGATGTGTCTGATAAAAATAATGCACTGCATTCGTGACATGCTGCAGTAGTCGCACCTAGTTGCTTGGCACCCCCCACTACCTGGCGCTGCATATCCTCTGGTAGCTGCGCCACCTCTACATATGGTACCTTGGCAATCATCCATGATATGTTGGAGCGCAGAGTCTGTAGTGTCCTCTCTACTGTAGCACCTACCATCTCATCACCCCTGCCCTGGCGACGATGTCTCGGGAAGCCATTGGGTCTCACTGGGCCCTTGTCTGCGAGCAAACAATCAAACATTAATACCTGATACTACCCCAAAAATATTTTTGCATTTACATCTATAATAAAAAATCCATAAAAATTTAATACACAAAAACCTAAAAAGAGTACTCACCGATGTTTCCAAATCCTGCATCTAATGGGAGCGGCATCTCTCGATCCTACTGGAAGTCTATCCCTACATAGGGGTAGTCATCTATCACTATGACCTGTCGATCCCACCAGTGAAAGAACTCCTCTGTATATGGTTATGCCTGATGGCCACCACCCTGTCACGTCAATACCTCGGCCCACCGGTTCATGGCTGGGTTGCAAAGACTATGAGGAGGGACCTCAGCCCTTGGACTAAGCCCCAGAACCCGCTCGAAGAAGAAGCTACACAAAATACTGCCATATCTGAAGTTTTTCGTATCCCCCTACTTGCACTCTGTTAGCTAGGTCTTCATGGACCCCAGTAGCGTAGTACACCAGTCAAATATCATAGGCTGCATACACTGTGATGCATAGAACATAACAATCCTGGATGCCTGGTGAAGAGCTTTTGAACCAGTAATCCGCACTAAAGTTTCCACGACAATCTTCATACTCAGGTTGACTATGGCGCGGATGGGAACCTGAGTCCCCACTGCCTGAGTATTCGGAACACAATACCTCTCTATATAGTCAGGGATGGTGATCCCACCACCCACAGTTCGAGACTGAAGGCTTGCCACCTCACCTCAATGGGACAACCCTGTAATGAAGTAGATATCTTCCACTTCCATTGAAAGTATTTTCTCATCTAGGTTGAAGTTCTGTGCATCAACATCCCAATAGTCTATCAAACGATGGAGCAGTAGGTTTTGGGCCCTCAAACACCCTATGCTCCAAAATTTGTATAAACTACATGCTTGTAGTGCTTGTTGTGCACGCACATCATTACAAATGACCTCATCCACTAGGTCATGTTCTCTCTCTCTCCACTCTAGAACCATCCTGGAAAGAGAAAAACCCAAGGATTTAGTCAGTTTTGCTTAAAAAACTAGCTTCACGGCTGTACCCGCAGGTAGATGTGCTCACAGAAGCGGGTACCTGTGGTCAATGTGTGCATTGACTGCGCGTACCCAACCCTACTCGTGACCCGCATAGTTATAGCCCACGGGTAGCACCGTGACCATGTAGGGCATGGCCAAACAAAAATTTTAACCAATGAAAACTGAAATAAAAACATTGAAATGGAAGGTGGGGATGAGATTACCAACCTGCTCCTGACGGTTCAATGATCGGATGCCTGTAGCTCTCAGAATCAGCAGCTGAACTTTGAGGTGAAAACTAACCACAAAACTCCAAATGGTTGAATAGTAAAAATGAATTGTAAATTGTAAATTTTTGTTACTATTTATAATTTTCAAGACCCACCTGTCTATAGTTTTCACCATTATACGTTGTTTTGGACTAATATAACGTCTTGGAGTAGCATTTTTTAATAGATCTCTTCGGTGGAAGTTGTTTCTAAGCATTTCACACCTACGACAGGTACGTTTCACACCTGGCATATTGGTTAGATGCCATTTTCACATGCATTATGCATTTGACCTTTTGACCACTTTCATAAACCCTAGGTGCAACCCCATTTCTTAACTGACACGGAACCTTCACACTGTTATAGAAGTGTCATTATGTGGCAATAGGGCCTTTCCGAACATGGGTACCCTAGTTAGGACCCCTTTTTGCATTCTGGTGCCCATGCCATTGTTTGTCATTAGGATTGGGAGTCCTTTGTAGTTATGCCATGACGTTGCGATAAAGAATCAGACTCTACTTTGTCTTATGCTGGCCATCTCCCATAAGGACTCCCCTCAGTTATATCATGTTGTGATTGCATTGCATCATCTTGCTTGTCGCTTGAGCCTTGTGACGGCTCCTGCTCATTCAGTTGATTAGCTTGGTGCCTGAGCACTTTTCCCTGTCGATCCTAGCAGAGATTCCATTTGTCCTTCACAACTTGATGACCCTGAGGGAACACATCCCTCGAGTGTCCACATCCCACATGCACTTCCTTGCATTGATCATAGGTATGTTCCACTGGATGGGACTAGTTTGCTTGCTATTTGACACTCGTTCCCTCACTTGTTGTACTATAAGAAATTTTATTCTTTTTCAAGCTTTCCCCAAATATGAAAAAGACCAAAAAAAATCAAATATTCCAAAAAAGTCGGACATGATTATCGTTACTACTTCTAGTTGGAAGCTATTGTGTCGGCTTTAAATAGAGCATTCATTCCACTCCATACATTATGATTCGAGACTATAGTTGGACCTTAGGAGCTGTACTTGTTTTTCAGTTTACTCCACCAATTGGTTAAGCTTCCAGTCATTATGGAGCCCTTTGTGGTGCCTCCTAGATCACACAGTGTATATCAAGTCTATGTTTCCTGAGTCTATCCATCTACTCATGCTCTTGTTCAAAGGAAGTCTTGAAACAAGAGTCGACCACTCCTCAGATGTCTTGACTATTACATGTCGGCCATCCTTATTGAGTCAGTCCATTTCACCTGAGATCTTCCAAATCTTTCAACATAGTTGGTACCTCGTGCTGGATGATGGGGGATGCCTTAATGCCCTCCTTCCAGCAAGTCTCATTCCGTTGACTTCAACTCATTTATTCCAAAACTTGAGGCTTAGATTTCGGTTGAGTAGCTTGAGGATTGCAGTCATTAGTGGCAAGTTCTCTCACCATCAACAGTTTTGTGAATACATCAATGTCCCCTGATCGATGGATTCATCCTAGTGTTTGACCTCAACTCATCTATTCACACTCCGATGATTGTGCTCTATTCCTTGATGCCCATTTTCATTATTGGTGGGTTATCTCACGTCTGTTAACGGTATACATCATTGATCGGTAATCAGATGATGTCACATCAGGTTCGACCTCAACCCCTTTATTCAGTTGATGGGACTTGCACCATCGAAGACTTGTGTAGAATACCCCAGGCGATAGTGGCATTCAGTAGGCTACTTATGACTATGACTTTACATCTGAGATATCACCTCTCAGATATTAGTAGTTTGTACCTCTAGTTTGCACCAGTTGTTTCCTTTTCAGCAGGAGACCATATCTTACTGTAGAGGGATCATGGCTATGATCACTTATGACATGTATTCATTATGTACTTCCTATTCATGGCCATTGTATCAGATTGTTGTACTAGTGACATGTATTCAGGGATACTATTGTCTTATGACGAGTGAGCTGCTCCTTCCACTTGTGTCTCCATCACTCCACTTCTGAGATCTTTTATAATGTATTTCGACCATCGTAGCATCAGTCTCTGACCTCACACATTAGAGGGCATCTGTTATAACGTAATTTTCCAACTTGTGAGCATCAGGACTCTTTGGCCTGCAGGATCCATTTCATTGACTCAGATCCACTTTATATCCTTCATACACTATTTTTCCCTATTTTTTCCCTTGTACACTAGCTGCATCATTATAGTGGGCCTACCCGCGAGTTGCATCACTATAGCCCGTGGGTAGCATGTAAAATGGTAAAAATCACTAGTTTATTACTTTTTACTCCCAAAAAGCGGTCATAGGGTAACCTTTGGCCCTCCATTTTCCCCGAAATGTCTCGATGTGTCCTTTCACTTACCTTTGGGAGGACTATATATTGAGCACATATGGATTATGGACGGGAGGAGAAAGAAGAGCAAGAGAACTCTAGTGGATATTTTCCCTATCTTGAGTCTACACTCATTGATTCTTGTAGGTGTGAACTTTTTATGTTCACCTTCCAAACTCCTATCATAGTTTGAGTCTGCCATTCCATGGAGGATTGAAGTGGTGGAGACGCAAGTGAATTGACCTAGATCTTGGTTCAAATTGGTTGCCGGCAAGAGGTCATATCACATTGTACTTCTTGTTGTTTATTAATAGAAATACTCATATTCTTGTCTATTAATGTTGTGAATGTTGTTTATACTACATTGGGTTGCATTTACTTATAATATCGTGGATCATTGCTATTGATGATTTTAATGTCGTTTATATATTATATATACTTGTTATACTAATCTGCAGATTCAAGTGCATGGATTGAAAGCTCCAACGGGGATCTACATCAAACATTTGGATCAAGGTTGGTTACATTCTTCATGATCTTAGCATTGTCATTTATATAGCATAGTTCTGAGAATTGAGTTAATTTCTGGTAGTCAACTGTCTGTTGTGGTCTACCCGAAGCCATAGTGAGTTTTGTCCAAAATAGTAGGGGTATTACAACTCCCTCCCCCTTAAAACAACATCGTCCTAGGTGTTCTCAAAACTAAACAAAAATGGGAATGCCTCTCTCATGGAATCCTCCATCTCCCATGTAGCCTCCTATGGACTAAGGTGCTTCCATTGCACCTTTACTTGTCTGATGGCTCACTTCTAGAGCAATGTAACCTTCCTGTCAAGAACAAGCATAGGATCCACTTGGAACTCTCCCTCGGGTTCCACCTGTATCACATGCCAATCAATGATGTGATTAGGATCATGTACATATTTATTAAGTAAAGAGACATGGAAAACATTATGAGCTCTCATGTTAGTAGGAAATGCAATCCTATATGCAACTGGTCCTATCCTATCAATTAATTCAAATGGCCCAATTCCTAAAACAATCCTTTCCAAAATTTGGAAGTGAATTTTGTATCCCGGTCTGAAATTATTGCCCTGGGAAATCCATGCAACCTAAATATCTCTTTCATGAAGATATTTGCAATATCATTTGTCTTGTGAGTAGACTTAACTGGGATAAAGTGAGCTACTTTTGATATATTTTCCACCACAACCATAATGGAATCATGCTTCCTTAAATTCATGGGTAGACCTATTATAAAATCCATAGAGATCACTTCCCACTTCCACTCAGGAATGGGAAATCGCTGCAACAATCCTACTGGATGTTGATGCTCTGCCTTGAACTGCTAGAACTTTTGACACCTAGAAATATACTCTGCTATGTCCTTCGTCATTCCATGCCAAAAGTACTGCTTCCTTGCTGCTATTATAATTTTTTGATATCTTAGGTGGCCAGAATATGGCTTTTGGTGTATCTCATCCAACACAAGCTCCTTCAATTCTGCACAATTTGGAATGTACAGTATGGTATCTTGATACATAAGAACATCATCTTCTCCAATATGATATCCTGCACACTTGTCATCCACATTAACTTGTTGCAACTTCTCTTTTATTTGGAGGTAAGCTTCATCATTAGCTTGAGCTTCAAGGATCCTTGCCTTCAAATCTGATTTACAAACACTCACAGCTGCAAATGAAACCTCCTGTTGAGTGCATTTGCAACCTTATTCTCCTTACCTTTGACATGCTTAATTTCTAAGTCGAATTCACAAAGGAAATCCATCCACCTTGTTTTCCTAGCATTCATATTTGGATGGTCAAACAAGTATTTTAGGCTCATGTGGTCTATCTTGAGTTCAAATCTTCTCAACAAAAGGTATTGCCTCCATCTCTTGAGAGCATGCACTATGGCTGCTAGCTCTAATTCATGTGTGGCATAGTTCATTTCATGCTCTTTCAACTTCCTTGAGTCATATACAATTACAAACCATTCTTGCATGAGTAATCCACCTAGCCCTTCAATGCTAGCATTTGTGCACACCACAAAGTCTTTATTTGGATATGCAATCTTTAAAACAGGAGCATTGTTAAGTAATTCTTTTAACTCTTGAAAGATTCTTTCACATTTTTCAGACCATATAAATTTGACTTCCTTCCTCTTCATTGATGTAATTGGGTGAGCTATCTTGGAGAAGCCTTCAATGAACCTTTTGTACTAACCTGCAAGACCCATAAAATATATAACATCTGCAACATTCTTTGGAGTAGGCCAATCCATTATGGCCTCAATCTTCTCTGGATCTACTGCAATACCTTCTTTTGAAATGACATGAACCAAATATTGCACCTTCTTTTGATAAAAGTCACACTTGTTTAACTTTGCATACAACTAGTGTTCTCTAAGGACTTACAACACCATCCTTAGATGCTCCTCATGCTCTTCTTCATTCCTTGAATAGACAAGAATGTCATCCAAGAACACAATTACAAACGTATCTAGATATTTGCTAAAGACACTATTCATGAGGAACATGAATGTGGCAGGTGCATTGGTAAGACCAAATGGCACCACAATGAACTCATAATGGCCATATATAGTTCTGAAAGCTGTCTTGTGAATGTATTCTTCCTTTATCATCACTTTATGGTAGCCAGACCTCAAGTCAATCTTGGAAAATACCTTAGATTCCTTCATATGATCAAACAAGTCATCAATTCTTGGCAATGGATACTTGTTCTTGATTGTTACCTTTTTTAGTTCCCTGTAGTCTATACATAGTCTCAAAGTTCCATCCTTCTTCTTAACAAATAACATAGGTGCACCCCAAGGAGATACACTCGGTCTGATATATTCTTTGTCCATTAATTCTTGTAGCTGCATATTCAATTCTATCAGCTCGGGTGTGCTCATTCTATAAGGAGCTTTAAAAATCGGTGCTGCCCCTGGAACAAGATTAATGGAGAAATCAATATCTCTCCTAGGTGGCAGTCCTGGTACTTCATCCGAGAAGACATATTGGAACTCCTGCAATAGATGAAAGTATTCTATCCTTGGTCCCTTATCCTCCTAATAATCTAATATATGTACTACATATAATTGACAATCTTTTTTATAAAACTTTCTCAACTGCAGGGCTGAAATATGCCTCACTAGAACTTGCTTGGGAATTCCTCTTGTTAACCTTGGACTTCCCTCATCATCAATGCACTCAAGTACCTTCTTATAGCAGTCAATATTGGTACTGTGTCTTTCCAACCAATCCATACCTATCAGAGAATCATAATATCCTAATGGTAGGACATTTAAGTTCACCTTGGTGAGAATTCCATTCAGCTCTATGGGGCACTCCACCACTACTTCACTCACCTTTCTCTTAGTTCCAGTGGCTAATTAAACTAACCAATACTTACTATGCTTCACTTTACTAAGAGAACAACCTTAAACAACCTTAGGAGACACATAACTATGAGTAGATCCCAAGTCAATTAAAACAGAAATAGATTACTTAGCAATCTTACCTTCAACTTCTACCATTGTTGATTGGTGCTCTGCTTGGTGATCATCTAGTGTTGCATATATTCGAGGAGTTGCTCTGGCCATATCTTCTATTGTGGTTTCTTCTCCTAGTTTGTGCAAGCTTTGGGGATTCTCGCTTCGATTTGGACAATCTCTAAGCATGTGGTTGTCTCCAGATCCCCAACACTTAAGTGGCCCCTTTGATGCTTCCTCTACTGCTACAGCTAGTTTGAATCCACTTCTTGCTTTTTGTCCCTGTGAAAAGGTTCTGGGATGATTTTTGAGTGGTGAGTTGAAGCCAGTTTTCCTTGGTTTAAACTTTCCTTTCCATGCTAGCTGAGTTTCTGACTTTCCTTTATTCTTCTCATAACAATGCATGGCCATTCTAATGGCTTCATCCAAACTTGGTGGATTGACAAACTCAATCCTATCTCTAAAATTATGTGGTAGGATTCCAAGGAAACATTGAATCTTCACTCTTTCATCCTTCATGTAGTCTACATACCTCAACAATTCCAAGAACTTATGAACATGCTCCTCCATGGAATTCTTCCCCAACCTGAGTTCGTTGAATTCCTTTCTCCTGATGTCATAATACCTAGTTGATAGGTAATTTTTCTTGAAGTATCTTTTAAACCTCTCCCAACTAATCCTTTTTTCACTGGTTCTCTTCACTTGAATGAGATGTTCTCACCAAATGGAAGATCTTCCATTCAAATTGTAAATGGAAACCCTGGCTTTCTCCTTTTCTGAATATTCATGAATTTTGAAGTACTACTTCACTCCAAGTAGCCATGCCTCTGCCTCTTGACCTTCCTTGCTTTCTCCATCAAAGGTAGTAGGTCTTGCCTTCCTAAATTATCCTTGTGGGACCCCTCCAAACTTCCTTCTTCTCTCAGTCCTATTTTAAGTGTTCCTTCGACTCCTTTGAGAGTCTCTGGAGTGTCCTGACATACTAGAAAGAGATCCTGAAGAGGGTGTTATGTGCCTTCTCCTCACAAAACCCCTTCTAGGACTTGGAGTCCTCTTCCTAGAACGACCTCTAGAGTGACTAATTGCATTTATTTCTTATCTGCCCATATTACTTGGGTTGGACCCCAGATTTACCCTCCGATGCATATCAGTAAGGCTTTGCAGAATGGATTCATTCAGTTGGTGCTGCTCTTCCTGAGCCTTCATCAACCTCTCATTAAAACTTACCATTGTCTCAGCCAAGTTCTGGGGAATCACTTGCTCCCTTATTCCATTGGACGTTGTCTCAGCCTGCTCTTCCTGCACATTTTCCCCTAACTCATCTTATTCGGGATCGTAAGGATCCTGTGCATCGTTGACAGTCACCATTTTCCACTTTACTTGTACATTGTCTCTGTTGTACGATTTATCTTACCAACTGCTGCAATCACTGTGCATGCTATCTCTGTTGTGTGATTTATCTTACCAACTATTGCAATCACTATTCATCACAAAGACCATTATCAGATATCATAAAAATGCATAAAGAAAACATAAATATCCATATAATTCTGGAAACGACAGTAACAATTATTTGATTATCAAACCCGTGCCATGGGAACTTCTCTATCTATAGATTCCTTCACGGTTCGGCCCAAGCATCCCCAGTGCTGTAACTGAAGCTTTGATACCACTTTGTCACATTCCCTAACCTCCATGATGGCCTTCAGAGGCCATGGGAGACCTCTGTTACATTTTTTTTTCTTCAATTTCTTCCAATTTCACACATAGCCACAATGGGCTTGGATCCACAATCCACCATTGTGATCCGCAATCTACCTTTCCACATTCTCTAGTCTGCATGCAAAACTCAGAAATCGAATTTCCAAAACCAACTCTATATCAAAATCACACTTTCGACTTCCGTAATCTACAATGCGGAAGTCAGAAGTCGGAAGCCAAATTCGGCCTCAAAAATCTATCCATTCGACTTTCGCAATTCCACAATTTGCATGTTGAACTCGGAAGTTGGATTCCTCGATTTTCTATCCAGATGAAAGTTACCTCCCACAATATGCTATCTAAAACCCGCTTGTGGATGCAGAATTGTGGAAATCCATATTTCGATTCGGCGGAAATTTTACCTCCCGCAATTCGCATTCTGCATTCCGCATTATGGATGCGGAAATGCAGAATTCCATATTCCAATTCCGGGGAGAATTACCTCATGCAATACACATCCTGCACTCCACATTTCAGATGCGGAAATGTAGAATTCCATATGCCACCAATCGTTGGTCCCCAAGCTCTACAATCTGCGATCCACATTGCGGATGCGGAAAGGTCCTTGCAGATGCGGAAGGGTCAGGACCAAAGACCCTACTCCAACAAGCTTCTAAGGAAAAATTCCAAGGGTCATAATGCCCTCATCCTTAGTCCAAATTAGACAAGGCTGGTACTGTGAAAATCCTCATAGCAGATCTAAGAGATGATGTGTACCTCACAAGAGTAATTATGATTAAGCAGGAAAATAGAAGAAGAGTGAACAATACAGTATAATGAGCAACAAAATAATATGGTACAATAGAACTCAGATAGAAGCAATAATACTTCACACACACTAGTTAATTAATCACAATATGGACAAATAAATAGTACAATGGTAGAAAGGATTCGAATGCCCAAGGTGGCAATTTGAATTAGCCTCTCAGAGTGATCATAAGATCAATAGAGTGTCATCGGAGCACAACTAGGTGTCCTCATGATCATCAGAGCACAACTAGAAGTATTCATCATCATCAGTGGAGTCATCAATGCTCAAGTAACTGTCAACCATCACTCAAACTAACTCTGGTAGGTGTAACTGAGTGTAACTCAATGTAACTAAGTGTAACTGAGTGTAACTGAGTGTGACTGAGTAACAACTGGAATAGTAGGTGAAGAAGGGCAAGTTGCTCCCTAAAATCAAGGAAGAAGGGCGCATTAAGCAACTGGAGGGCTAAAACTGAATAGTGAGAAGCTCCCGTGGGCTAGCTATTTGAGGGATAGGTGTTGGACTGATGACTGGGATGCATGCAAACCCTAGAATGCATGCAAACCCTACAAGTGCATGCATGACTGAAAATGTAAATGATCAAAAATACTGGTGGGACTAGGATGGAGTATAGGAATATCCTAACACCCCCCCTTAATCCATCCTGGGCCCTGGTAACTAAGACCAAAGGTCACCCAATACAATGAATAATAACAATCAATAAGCCAAGGAAGTGGGAAAATTTCATGGGAAACATACCCCCTCCTCAAAAAATAGACTGTAAGGCACACATAAAAATAAATGCTCCAAACTCAAGCATGTGTGATGCTTGGTCATATGTCTATAGGTATCTTCTTCTTGGGAAGAAGTGGATCATGCTCAAAAAGCATGTGCTTGTACTTGCTCTTCAGATCGAATGTGATGAGAACAAATCCAACATTATGAGAATGATCCTTGAACCTGTGATTCAAATCAGCTGAGGTAGGATCAAATCTGTGAAAGTGCATATAGTCTTTTGTCTTCTCCTTCGAACGACCATGGGTTAGATTATGCCAAAAATAACTATTACATGTTTGCTTGAAATAAAAATTAGATTTAAGACTTAAAAAACAGTTTCTTGAGATCTTCTTTGAACCAGCAGGGGTCAGATCAAAACTATCATATGCATGAGAAATTATCCCAAGCAGTAATTGCTTAGAATCCAAATTAGATCCAAGACTTGAATCATGGTTTCTTGAGATCTCCTTTGAACCATGAGAGGTGAGATCAAAACCAATAGATGCATGAGAAATTATCCCAATCGAATGGCAATGGCCATATTCTTCAATGACCTTCTGAAAGCATGGAATTATGATCATATAGTAGTATAAAAGAGGAGTTAGTTGGAGAGGAGCGAATGCATTACCTTCAAAAGTTGTTTTGACCTCTAAAATAATCATGTGATCTTGATGCAAACCAACATACTCTGGTGCAAGAGAGGATTTAGGACCTTCTGCAATATCTAGAGTGTGAGCTGGCACAGAAAGAGAAGAAAGTTTGAGCATGAGTGGAGAATCTGCAAGTTCTTTGTCAACGACTTCAATATGAGATGATACTGGTTCATGATCTGAGAGACCATCAAGAGGAGTGAATGCATGACTTTGCTTGCTTTTGAAGGGGTTTGGACCAAATCCTTCATTCTTTCTGCCAAATTTTTCATCCAGGTGAGCCTATAGCTCTTTTGGAGTTTCAATATCAATAATGATTGGGAGCAATATGTAATCCAGCATAGTAAGCTTCATTCTTCCAATGTGCATGTCACCTTTATTCAACCAGTCAATCGTCTCATCAGAGGATTCGAACTCTCTTTCAAAATAACAATCAAAGAGATCATGGCTCTTCAAATATGCTATTATTTTTGGTTTCCATTCATCATAGTTGAATAGAGAAAGAGGATTGATTTCTTCCAATTCTGGATACATTGAAGCTGTAGAAGACCTGCAAAAGCAATAGAGAATACTACTGCAAAGATGCAGAAACTGTTGCAACTGCTGAACTCGAAATCTTGATAATAACCGGCAAAAAACTCTCAAGAATGGAGATAAACAATACTCTCAACTCGCTCTAATACCATGTGAAAATCCTCACAGCAGATCTAAGAGATGATGTGTACCTCACAAGAGTAATTATGATTAAGCAGGAAAATAGAAGAAGAGTGAACAATACAGTATAATGAGCAACATAATAATATGGTACAGTAGAACTCAGATAGAAGCAATAATACTTCACACACACTAGTTAATTAATCACAATATGGAAAAATAAATAGTACAATGGTAGAGAGGATTCGAATGCCCAAGGTGGCAATTCGAATTAGCCTCTCAGAGTGATCATAAGATCAATAGAGTGTCATCGAAGCACAACTAGGTGTCCTCATGATCATCGGAGCACAACTAGAAGTCTTCATCATCATTAGTGGAGTCATCAATGCTCAAGTAACTGTCAACCATCAGTCAAACTAACTCTGGTAGATGTAACTGAGTGTAACTGAGTGTAACTAAGTGTAACTGAGTGTAAGTAAGTGTAACTGAGTGTAACTGAGTGTGACTGAGTGACAACTGAACTGGTAGGTGAAGAAGGGTGAGTTGCTCCCTAAAATCAAGGAAGAAGGGTGCATTAAGCAAATGGAGGGCTAAAACTGAATAGTGAGAAGCTCCTGGGGGCTGGCTAATTGAGGGCTAGGTGCTAGACTGATGACTAGGATGCATGCAAACCCTAAAAGTGCATGCATGACTGAAAATGTAAATGATCAAAAATACTGGTGGGACTAGGATGGAGTATAGGAATATCCTAACAGGTACCGTTGGAAAGCTCTTGGAAATATATTTACAATGGTGTAATATCTACCACAATTGAGGTTTCTAACCGTGTTATTTTTTCCAACTAATTTTTTTTATCATAACCTCCTTTAGGTGGCTTTAACCTTCTTCAAGAAGTCAACCTACCCTCTATCATGACTTCAACCATTTCTATGACCAATACAGGGATCATGGAGCACCACAGGGGCTTACAACACCCTTCCCCATGTACTAGTGAAGTCACACAATCCATCCACAAGGGTAAACAAAGCATAACAATACACAGGGTGCATGAAACTAGGTCTAACCAATACAGCTACCACCTGCAATATTTGTAATGCATTAAACTCTTGCAAATGAATGAAGTATTCAACATGGAATCATCCTTCTACTCAGGATTATACATAGCCTATATATTGATCAAATTCACACAACATTCATTCAACAACTTGAGCATCAACACATAAGCATAATACATGAAACATCACAGTTTACACCACAAAACCACTTATCTTTGAATCTTGAATCTGCCCAAGCAACTAGCTAAGTGAGAGCAACGTTCCACCCAACCTTAGGTCTATGTCTAGCCTATGCTCTTTCAGCTGAGAGACCACCCCTGAGATCGGTTGTGCATCCACTAAGGAGGGATAACTAGGATATCTAATAGTCAAGGTCCACTCCAATGCTAATCCAACCTACAGTTGTGTTTATCAAGCATACAAGGGCAACAGGGAGGATGGTTCTAATCCAGTGAGCTCAACCACAGAGATACATGCATCTCAAAACTCAGTAGACATGGAACACACATTAACTACCTCACCCAACACAAGGAAGGTCCTCTTCTCCATTGCACAGTCCCTCAAGTCCCCTTCCCTTCTAGTGCTATTCAAGGTGGTCATAGAAAGCTCCAATTACTAGTTCTATGAGATTTCAGCCTTCACTAGGTTTATCAAGCAATCCAATCCCAAATCTGACCTCCTATATTTGTTAAACAATTTGGTATCTTCACAAGGTTGTGGACTAAGCTCTATCTCTCAACTTAACTCTCTCCACACCGATCCAAGTCTTCCCACAGCTTCCTCAAGTTGCTAACACTCTGTAACTCATTTTAGGGTTTACTTTCATGGATTTTATCAACATGTAACACATCCACATAGGGTTTCTATGGGAGTTCGGCTCTGTAATTTCAGTTTACACAGAGTCATGTTTGCCTTCTCTATTTCATGGTTGGGATCTGCAACTTGTGATCAATGAAATTTTGGGTCAACTGTCGCATAGAAAAATAGGATATCCTTAGATTCCCAAGTGATGGAATGGATCCCCAGGCGAGTCGAACAGATCCTCGAATATTAGGGAGGTTCCCCCTTCATTGACCTCCCCAAATGACCTTTCCTCCACACCTTCTATAACTAAATTCAATGTTAGTATGGGGAATCAAATCTATTCCTCCTATACAAGTGCCAACATGGGTTCCCATCCCATAACCCCCTCACCTCTCCCTAGTGGATACCATAACCCCTTCTCATTAGCTGTCTCCTTAGCCAGTTTTCTTGGTATTTCATTGCAATATTAAGTATTTACATCAATTACAATATCTTATGGCTTAGTAGCACATGAGTAGTTCAAATGTCAAATACTTAACTATGTAAACAAACATTAAGCATCCACTGGTGGGGCCTTGGCCTTTATCTCCACACTAGGGAAAACACACATTGCATATACACAATAGTTACATTGAAGCCAATAAATACTAAGGCAAGGTAGGGGTATTAAATCAATCAAGGCATTTTTTCTGGCTAGTTGGACGGGGACATTGGAAAGAAGGCGTTGTGGTTGGGTTACGCGGCCATCATAATCCCTAAGGGCCATCTTTGATGCTTGCAAAGGAGGGGATCCTAGTTTTTTTCCATATGAACGTGGACATTACGCATGTAGAGGCACCCTCATTGTCTATGCATCAGTATATAACTAGGTTCTAGATCGAAACTAAGATCTTAAATGCAATGGACGAAAGCATGCCGGGTAATGACCGATCTAAGTCAAATGCCATCAATCGTGATTCTGAAGGGTCAATCGCACCTAACGTGGATAGCAATGCTTTTCGTTGTCCTAGGCAGCTTTTTAGAACTTCCAAGGCTAGTAGGGAAGCTGGGGACTAGGCCAAGTCATCCACAATGTTATAGTTAGGGGTTGAATGAGTGTTGGGGTTATTAGTAATGTGGGGTAGTGGAAATTTGGGGACTTTGGGGGATCCTTCGTTCGGCAGTGGTGGCAGGCATAATGACTGGTCAATGGGGGTTGACATGGTTGCCTTATCTGCAGGTATGGTTTTTGTAGCCAAACTGTACTGGTTAAGAAAAGTCTGGAGATTGACATCAGATGATGACATCATTAGAGGTGGTGAAATCCTAACTCAGAGACCTGACTTGACGATGTGCCATAGGTGGCGCGTGGTTGTGTGGTGAGGACCCCTTGCGTGGATAGGGGGTTTTTCAATGTTATAGGTTGCGCCGCGACGACCCCTTGCATGGGTAAGGAGTTTTGCAATACCATAGGAGGTTGTGTCGTTTGGGTGGTTTGGGTTTTCCATGAGGGGCGGTGGTAGTATTACGGTAGTTAGCCTCATCCCAAAGCTAGCAGTCTCTAGATAAATGAGGAAAATGGTGAGTGTAGTGGCCATAAACATTGCAAAAGGAACATGGATGATTGGTTCACAACTTTGGGTTCTTACCCTGTTGGGGAGGTTGATTGGGGTCTTGATTTGTGGGATTGGGGCCATTATTAACTAGGGGGTTAGGAGGAGGTCCTCCCCCCTGGCATTGACTGTTTCCATGATTCCGTTCGCGCCTTCTGTTTTGTTGGACTTGCTGGTTGTTGGGGGCAAGTTTGTTTGGTTGTTGGTTTTGTTGAGAATAAACCTGTTGCTCACGTGTAGGGGGAGCCTGAGGTTGGGAAGGTGTGGGGGCTGCTTACAGTGGATAATGGGTTGGGAGAGCTTAAGGTTCAGGGGGAGTGGGAGCAGTCAGCGGATGGTAGTAATATCGTGGGGCCGTAGGAGGGGGGTTATGCTTGTTGGTTATGACCATAGCTAAGTGTCACGTATGTGGGCCCCTTTGTTTGATGATTGTGGGCTGGTGGCACATACGAAGGTGTTCCTCTAGAATGAGTTGTTGTACGTGAAAATTCAGGACCTTAGCTGTTGGGCCTGGCCCAAGTGGGACATTTTGAGCAAGATAGATTCTGGAACTGCAGATCTAGGCGTAGTTCAGTGAAAGGAGTTTCGGTATAAGTTTTTGGGATGCTGCGAAGTTGTGCGCAGCATAATGTCGGAAGAGCTATGAGCAAACAACATTGAGATGTGTCCAGTCTACAGGGATCTGGAAAAGCAGAGTGTTGGATAGAAGACGGCACGTATTCCAGTAGACCATCAGTGGTCTATTTTTGGTGAAGATGCTGCAGGAGTACCAAGTGGTGGGTAGGAGAAAAGTGGAAAGAAAGCGACTGGTTGCACATGTGGAAGAACCACTACCTGAACCAGTCGCATGAGATCGTTAGAGGAAGAAGGCCTCAGTGAAAGCAACCTGTTGGTGTGCGCACGATAAGAAGGCCAATAGCGACATGATGCATGCATGTAAGACAACCACGATGGAATATTCGCTACCAGAAGCCAGTAAGTCTGGTTAAGCTGAAAACCGTGATAGTTGTGTAAAACCTAAGGGTTTTTTCTTACAAATTATAAAGACATGATCTACGAGCATGATCTATAAATAAGGCATATTTTGTATGGGAAAGGGTTACTCTTCATTTTTTGTTGGTCTCATTGTTGATTGAATAGATCTCTGTGAAGAGACATTTTTGTAAAGGCTCTACAAGTTGTGTACATAGAGGCCTATTGAGAGAGAAGAGAGTTTGTAGCTGAGTGCCCAGACAAAGAATTGTTGTACCCTTCCCAAAGACTAATACAACAACAGTTCTTCTGGATGTAGCTCCCATCATGGGGGTGAACCATGTTAAATCCTGTGTAGTGTGATTTTTCATGTCTTACACTTGTTTGTTTGCTTACAAATGAATGCTTGTATTCTAATTTATTAGTTGTTATGTTAATGCTTTTATATGTATTCGCCATAGGAGAAAGATGGGAATAATATGTCAAGTATTGCATGTATGGGTGAATGATGAATACACAGTAGTCTAAGTCTGTGGAAATATCATTTTATTGAATAATCACATGTGTAAGTAGAGTGGGTTGTATAAATCTTCCGATGCGCAGCGCCGGAAGTGCGCAGTCTTGTATGTTTCGCCTGTTTACAGTGGGTACAAGGTTAATCATCTAAGGCAGTAGATGAATGAATAAATGTTAAGTGAAGTCCCCATAAGTGGTTAAGTCCATGGAGGAAGTGTATAAGTCAGTTACACTGTCCTTTTATTTGCAACCTGTCCGAACCGCGTAGTCCTTGGATGCGCTGGTTGCACAAGTACCTTAACTTGTAGACACGAGGACTACGACACAGTCTATCATCATGCAGGCTTCAGCTCGCAGTGCGAGCCCCAAAACTTGTTTCACAGTAGATATGCCCGAGCAACTCATCACATCACTGTGGAAACCTGATTCTATAGTAGCCCCATAGCTACACCTCGGGTGAGACCTCAGCCTGCTCGTAGACTATTGCCGAAAGGGCTGGTGAGAAGGGGTTTTGTTGGTTCCTTGAAATTGCGAGAACCTGGGTCTACATTGGAAACCTATAGATCAGTATTTAAGCCAACAAATGGTTCCTCTGTCAGGCTAAGAATCTGTGATAAGTTGAAGCTGTGATGTGCAAAGTAGAAGAAATTGAGTTGGGTGTCGACTTTTGGTATCTAGACAGGAAAGAAATTTGGGCTTGGTGTGACAAGACAAAAAGAGACTTCGCAAGAAAGGAAAACAAACACCCACATCTCTCTTACATTCAGTGGTTGAATAAGTACCTGTGGAAAGATGTTCACGAGATATTTTGGGCATCTTTTGGAAACGAGCTACATGAGTGGTTGTCAAGGCTTGGAGAACACAGAAACTATACACCACGAGACGTACCAATTGAGTGGACTCCAGAGCTTATTGAAAGGCTCAAAGCACTAGACATCCCATTCATGAGAGCAGTTGACTTCTGGGTTGACAGTACACTACAAAGCTTTGTGACGGAGTTCGCTGTGGACATGCTAAAGTCCTATAGCACAGCTGAAAGAGAGTTTTTCAAAGGATTTAGAGGTAAGTACTTGAACAACCTCAGTTTATACATTAAAATTATTTTGGAAGAGAAAGTTGCTTTTAGAATGCAGTGAAGTTTTGTTTGTATCTGTCATGGTAGATAGTACATATAGTGGGTCTTACAAAGAAACCCATAACCTGAGAAGTGGAAAGAGATACAAGTTTTTGCTAAGAAAAATCCTAGCCCACATGGACTTTGCGTAGATACCCAGATACCTTGTGAGATTTATAATCAAACCACACCTCTGTCAGCCACGTATCAGCCTATTACGCCATAGAACCCGCCAGTTGTAGAAACCATGCCTCCCCTGTATTAGAATCCGTCAGTTCAGAACCCGTTGGTTGTGAGCACCACGCAACCCGCACCGCAGAACATCAGTATTGGTAACACCGCAGGAGCGGGTGCCCAACCTATTCAAACTCAACCTAGTCCATCTCAGGCTGTACCACTTCAGAACATTCCTTAGAGTATTATCCCTAGCACCACTCAGAGAACTGTGCCACCTAGAAGGAGGATGGCTAATGATATAAAACTTCCAATATTCAAAGGAACGGGTCTTGAAGACCCTGATCGGCATCGGTTTCTATGTGAATCCATATGGAGTGTAAAGCAAGTGCAGGACGATGCTGTGAAGCAAGCGCAACTGATTACCACTTTCAGAGATAGAGTCTTGCAATGGTTCATGAAATACTCGCAAGGACATAATAGAACTCTGATAGAAATCAAGGTTGCACTCTTAGCAGAATTTAAGAAGCTGAAGTTAGAGTCGTGGTGTATAACAAAATTGAAAGAGATCAAGCAGAAACCTAATGAAACAGTTTGGGAGTTTGGTCAGAAATTTAAGACTCTATTCGACCAAGTAAGCTTCGTTATAGCACCACAATAGCACAAGGAATGGTTTATAGCTACGTTGTTTCACCATATTAGACAGCCTTTGATGCAACAGAAAGTGGCTTCCCAGGAAGAAGCCTTGGAGATCGCGATTAACTTAGGAGTTTCACCGATTGGATAAAGTAGCACTGGGATGTCTTAGATTTAGAACCAGTTGGCTACCTTGACACTACAACTACAAGATATCATGAAAGAAAAGCAAGAAAGACAAGAAATTTGGTGTACAGGTTGTAAGGGAGAAGAACACACTAAGGATCACTATCCTTTATTCCAAGATTTCCTTAACATGGGTGGACCAAACCCATTAAATCCGAACCCAGGGCCATGGTGTGAAATTTGCAAAACCAGAGGGCTAGGACACTGTCACATCATACAGAAATACGTAAGAACACCTAAAAACCTATATTTTAATTTCTGTAAGTTAATTGGGCATGATGAATCCAATTTCCGTGCATATGAGCTCATGCTAGAAAGAAAGAAACATATTGAGCATATGTATGGAGGAATGTACAGAGTCCAAGAAGAGACTCTACAGAAACAAAATAATGTACAGAATGACCAGGGAGCATACAGAGGCCGTGGAGGATACCGCGGGAGAGGAAGTATAATGGCCCAGAGCAAGGACGAGGCTAAGGTCAAGTAATTTGTTATAATTGTGGACAAGCAGGTCATGTATCTAGAGATTGTACCAATGCATGCACTACATGTAGTTATTGTAAATCATTTGATCATGTTATTGAAGACTGCATAGTGTTAGAGGTAGAAATGCAAAAAAGAAAATGGCCAGGGGCACCGAACCCAAATATTCAGTTGGTCGTAGCAGAGAAGAGACCTACGGATCCAAGTATCAACGTAGTGATGGGAAGTGGCGCTACGACTGGGAGAGATAGAGGAGTAGAAGTTTTGACTTCTGGAGAATTTAATATGAAGCTAACTCCTCTTGAAACGATATGGATAAGAAAAGCTGTTGGGAAAGCACCTACTTTCAACCTGGAGAAAAACAGAGAAGTCTTTGAAGAAGCATGATATATCTTCAAAGAATAAACACTTGAGTCACCAAGAATCTCGTTGCATAGCGAAATACTGCATATGGAAGATCTGCTCGTTGCTTATGAAAGAACGAGCATTGTAACAAAGACAGGCACCTCTGTTGTGCAGTTCCTCAAGAGCTACATGAAATTGTTGAAGAGTCCAAATGATATAGAAGAATTGCAAAAGTTGTTAGATCAGTATGAACCGCACAACGAAAGTGAAACTACTGATAGTGCAGTTCACCACATCAAGAAACACAAGAGAACAGGGAGAGAAATGATACTCACTGCATAGATAGGAGATTATGAAATGGATGAGATAATTCTTGATCTGGGATCATAAGTAAATGTCTTAACCAAACAGACATGGCAGCAAATGGGGAGACCAATACTGTTATGGTCACCTATCCAGTTGAGGATGTCCAATAAAGAGAAATTCATTCCTTTCGGGATATTAGCCAATGTGATTCTTGACATTGATGGAGTGCAAACTCATGCATATTTCAATGTTATAGAAATTGTGGATGATAGTCAGCCTTTTCCTGCACTGTTAGGGATTGAATGGGCTATCAATAACCTCGCTATCATAAACTTGAAGATGAAGAAGATGATCTTTGAAGGAAAGCATCTCAGGGTCATCACACCACTAGACCCTTCAGACAGAGATAGATATAGCCCACTGATTCAAGAGGAATCCAGGGCTCAAGATTTGGACCAATTGTACAAGATGACTATGAACCAAGAAGATTATATTAATCCTACTGCAGATGGAACACTTAGCTGGAGATGTGACAATTCTTGCATCTCAGACTCTAACACAGGATTGGAAAATTGGCAAAGTCGTATGCATGAAGTATCAGCAAGGAGATGTAGGCAAGTTACAAAATCACTGCGTGAGACACCTGCCAGATGGTGGGCTATGCATAAGCAAACATTGACCACATGGGATCAGTGCAGAATTAAGATGCAGATCAGGTTTGCTGATAAGGTTACACTGAACTTTGAAAAAATAGAATGGACAGATAGATCCAAGGGATCATATTAAAAAATGTGCAAGAGCATGGGAAGAGAGACCACATACAGAATGGGTGCATCTCTTCATGCATACACTGGAGGAAGATATTCCAAATAAATGGTACCTAGATATGTAGTTGCGCAGGGAGAGTACAGATTGGGCTACCCTGACTGTGAACTTTTAGAAGAGCTTTAGTTTTGAAGACGAGAGTCCTACCATAAATGATGCGCTGCAGATTATTAAGGAAAGAATATTCAGACTAGAATGTCCACATAATAACATGACATTAGAGGAATTCTTTGGAGCTGACAAAGCACCTGCAAGCCTACCGACAGAATGGAAGGAATAGGTAGAGCCATGGAATTTTATAACCTAGCTGAAGAAACTGAAGAAAAAGAAGGAAATGATGAGGAGGACCCACACAACATAAGTATACCTGATTCGGAAGATGCGTGCGAGGTAGAAGGACCTGCACTTGAAATCCCAGACATGAGTGGACCAGTGAAAACAAGAAAAGTGAACATTGACACCAACAAAGAACCAAAGTTCGCGACTATTGGAGACTACTGGGATGATCAGACCGTTGCGAAGATCGTAGACCTATTACATGAGTATCAGGAGTTGTTCCCAACAAAATTTACATAGATGAAGGGAATTTTGGGAGAATTAGGGGTTATGAAGATACCTCTTAAGCCAGGTGCGAATCCTGTTAAGAAAAGGCTCTATAGACTGAATCCGCAATACAAAGAATGAGTTAAGGCAGAACTGGATAAAATTTTCGATGCCAGGATCATCGAGCTAGTCAAAGAGTCAGAATGGATAAGCCCTATGGTTGTCCAAGATAAGAAGACAAAAGGTGAAATTAGGATTTGTGTGGATCTTATATAACTGAACGATGCTTCAATGCATGACCCATTTCCTACTCCTTTCACCGATGAGGTGCTTGATAATGTTGGAGGAAATGAGACCTATTCCTTTACTGATGGTTTTTCGGGATATCATTAGATAAGAATTGATCTCGTAGATAGACACAAGACCACTTTTGCCACAGAATGGGGGTCATTCCAATACACAGTCATGCCATTTGGTTTGAAGAACATGCTTTCCACCTTTTCCAGAGTTGTGGTCACAACATTCAAAGATTTCATGCATAAGTTTTTAGAAGCTTATTTCGATGATTGGGCAGTATTCGGGTTGTTGAAGGACCATTGCGCAAATATGAGACTGATGCTAGAGAAGTGCAGACATCATCAAATGTCGCTCAACCTAAAGAAGTGTATCTTTTGTGTACCTTATGGAATTCTGTTAGGACATATTGTGTGCAAACAGGGCTTGAGGGTTGATCCTACGAAGATAGCAGTTATTGTAAACTTGCTGACACCAAATTCAGTCAAGCAGTTGCACACTACATTGGGGCATACCGGTTACTACATGAAATTTATAAAGGGGTATACGCAGATAACCGCAGCAATGGAGAAGCTGCTGAAGAAAGATCTGGAATTCATTTGGAATGCAGAATGGGAACAAGGCTTTGGTACATTAAAGAAGAAAATGGTCACGACATTGATCCTAGTTTTTCCAGACTGGGAGGAGCCATTTCATGTCCATGTTGATGCATCATGTATAGCATTGGGGGTTGTCTTAGCACAACCTAGAGAGGGAGGTATTGACCATCCCATCACATTTTTTAGTAGGAAAATCTCATCTGCAGAGAAGAATTATACCACCACCGAGAGAGAAGGCCTAGCTATGGTCTATGCACTGCAGAAGTTCAAACACTATTTGCTTGGTGCGTACTTCTCTATGTTCACCGACCATTCTACTTTGAAACACTTGGTCAACAAGCCAGTGTTAGCGAGGTGAATCTGCAGATGCTTGTTACTCTTCCAAGAGTATGATTTTGAAATAGTAGTTAAACCCAACAGATTGAACTTAGGACCTGACCATATATCAAGAATCGAGTCAGGAGAAGAGCCTACGAATCTTGAAGACAATTTGCCTGACATGCAGTTGTTTGCTATCCAGATAGTTGATGATTATTATAAAGACATCATAGACTTTTGATTAGTGGGTTAGCACCCATAGAGTTCACTACGCAACAAAGGAAGCAGCTGGTAGTGTGAGCAGCAGACTTCACCATTATCGCAGGTCAGTTATACAAATTGGGACTGGATGAAGTACTGTGCAGGTGTGTGTTAGAGCACGAGAAGCCATTTATACTGGCAGATGTACATTTAGGAGTAGCAGGAGGTCACTACGCAGGAAGAGCCATCGTGCAGCAGGTATTGTGGGCAGGGCTATGGTGGCCTACAATTCATAAAGATACAAAGGAGCATTGTTAGAGCTATGATGTCTATCATAGGATAGGAAGGCCATCATGAAGAGACGAAATGCCATTAAATCCACAGTTGACATTACATGCATTTGAAAAATGGGAAATTGATTTTGTGGGACCTATAAACCCACCAAGAAAAAGAACTAGTGCGAGGTACATTATTACTGTAACTGATTACCTCACCAGATGGGCAGAAGCGAAGCCAGTAAAGGACTATACCACAGGTATTGCCGTGCAGTTCATATTTGAATAAATCCTTACAAGGTTTGGATGCCCAAAGATTTTGATGAGTGATCAAGGCACTTACTTTTTGAACAAAACCATTGAGGCATGGATAGAAGAGTTTCGCATTCATTATCAACGAAGTACGCCATACCATCCACAAGCGAACGAACTTGTTGAAGCGTTCAATAAGGTACTGGAGAATGCGCTAACTAAGGTGTGCAATGTGAATTAGGATGACTGGAACCTACTCATTCTAGCTGTGTTATGGGAATACAGGACCACATGCAAGAAGTTGACTGGCGACACACCTTTTAGGCTAGATTATGGATAGGAAGCAATAATGCCAATGGAGTACATTTTTCCCAGCTTGAGAATAGCTGCTTTTACAGGCATGGTAGATCACGACTCGCTAGAAGAAAGGATTCTACACTTGGTTGGTCTGGAGGAGGATCGCTTCATCGCAGGATTTCACCAACAAGTGCAGAAGGAAAGAGAAAAAGCATGGCATGACCGCCACATCAAAAACAAGAGCTTTCAGGTAGGTGATCTAGTCCTCCTCTATGATAGCAAGTTTATGAAGTTTTGTGGAAAGTTTAAAATGCATTGGCTTGGTCCATATACTATTGTACATGTTACTAACGATGGCGTAGCTCAGTTAGCCACATTAGCCGGAGATAACTTGCCAGGTCTAGTTAATGGAAGCAGACTAAAACCTTATCGGGATAGTCCTGCTTTGTTGAACCGGTGATGATCAGAAAGAAGGAAATTTCTAAGTTCCAGGTACAGTTGAAAGTGGGCACTGGAAATGGGAAAGAGTCTATACGCAATGTATGACCAGGAACATGTATATATCACGCAACACTGCTAAGATGTGTCGCTACGTCAAAAAAATAAATTTACCACGCAGTTGTGAAGTTCAATGTACAAATGCGAAGATCAAGTTGAACGGGGAAAGCTGCTAAGTTTAGAGGAAAGAAGTTAGGCACCACGAAGTTACTAAGTAGGAGTAATGATGACCTGTCGCACAGTTACACACAACACTCTAGAAAAATAGTCGTTATAATGTCGGTCGAAAATATAGCCGTTATACAGTACTTCGCTAGAGACTGCTTGGGCAGTTAACGCACAGATAACCATTCTGAACAAGTTTATGAAGGAAAGGACCGAAGAATCTACCGGATTTGGACAACGGATGCCGCATTTAATGCTTATCTAGCAGTTGAGGGGTGCAGAGGGGGTGAGCTGCACTTATAATAATGCTGCATTCAGATTCATGGGCGTTACTGAACACTTAGAATTTTCTGCTAACCCTTACTTTGTGAGTTATTCTCAGCAAGCTATTTGAAAGCCTGTTGAAATTTTTCCAGTGAATGTCTGAGAGGTCTTCCATTGAAGAAGAGTTCACACTCCAAGAGGCTATGAAGGTATTCAAACATGGAGGGATTGAGGGGTTGATGAGAACCCCAGCCAAGAACGTCATCATAGAAAAGGGTCAAGCGTCCAAAATATCACCAAGACATAGTCCAACAATGAAAGACAAAGGCAAAGATCCAGTGGGGCCAAGAACGAAGCAACCAAAGATGAGTTTGACAGCGCTGAAGCTGCCGATAGCTGATAAGGAAATACCATTGATAATGACCGCAGAACATATCTCACCGCATGCATTGGACACACTAGTTTACAAGCTAATGAATAATGCCAAATACGACATTCCGCTATCGCCAATATCAAAGCATGTCGAGGTGGAAAAAAATTTATTGGGTAAAATTATAGAGTGTAAATGGGAAGACTATGATCTGCTTCAAAAGCAGAAGGAGCCCAATGAACCTAGGTTCCCATAGTTCCAACCTGACCAGTACATGTGCTAGAATAAGGATGTGAAGGGCGACCTCTCCTTGGTTGTGGAAAGGTGGTTATCCAAAGTATTCAAGTCGGGACTGCTCAATCTACTCAGACTTCCGCATTTTGACAGATCATCGGATTTGAATGTGGTGGTGCGAACACTAATGGCATGCATTCACGAAGGATATTTGTGGCTTGACCGCAATGTCGACCTGACTATTGACATTATCCACTGCATCACTGAGTTGAGCAAAATAGGTAAATATTTGAAGCATTTTTTCCAAGGGAAAAAGAAGGACAAAGAAGTGGCTGCGAAGATGAAGAAAATACAAATTATCGTCAAAGGGAAGTGAGGGTTTCAGATGGATGACATAGATGATAAAGAAACAAGGTTTGTCACGCAACTATTAGCCGGTAAGATTCTCATAAAATGCAGGCCTTTGGAGGTACATGCGGGCACAGTACTGCTTGGCGCCGCAGCCGTGGAGGGTGAGCAATTCAACTAGTGTCAATACCTATTGAATGAGTTCCCGGAGGAACTAAATGACACACAGCTCAATGGCGAAAATTTCCATTTTACATGGTTAATAGTGTTGATCTCCTTCGTAGGGTGGAAGGAGCCAAAGGATTACGTTGGCATAATCACCAATACCAATGAATGCAGAGGGGCTTGTTACTAAAATCTCTGGGCAAATTTGAACTCACAGAGACAGCACGCGACAACTGAGGTCTTCTATGCCTATTGTGACCAGCTGTGTGCAGCCATCATGCTAATGCCACAGATAACAAAGCAGGTAACGAATAAATATATTTGCACTGTTTATTTTTATGCTGACATGCATTGCATTCACATTTCAACCAAAGCACAGAAGAAGAACATTGAATGGTACCCAGGAAGGTACCACATGTATGAAGAAGATATTGATAATATCATAAAGGAATGGCCTACCGAATTTCGAGTCGAAATTGTAGATGTCCAAAGCGACTCCGGCGAGGACAACTTCATTCCATGTCCCATTGTTGAAGAAAAAGAAACAACAAAAAGGAAGGAAGTCGAGAGCCCAACACCGAAAAAGGGGGCACGGAAGAAGCAGAGAGCCATTAAAGACGTATTAGAAACAGTACTCCATGATGATGATTACGAAATGATCGCGGAAAGGGTCATGGAGCAAATGGGAGATATGATGACCGAGAAGGAGAAAAAGGACAAAGAAAAAGGAAAGTCTGTAGAAGAATTTGACCATGCAGCAGGGGATTACAAAGGAAATTGAAGAAGTACACAAAAGATTACCCTTTCTGCGGGATTTAGAGTCTGAAGGAAAGTCAAGAGGAACTTTGCAGCAGAAGACGCCGCAGCTAACCATGACCATGCCTATGAAGTCCCCTGTTATCCATCTGGATCCCTTAACAATAACGCTGCCACTGCCAATACAACTAGTGTTGGACACGAAGGATGTAGAGCTTGTGGAGCTTGATATTGTGAAGATACCACTCCCTTGTCTACACTACTTGCATCTGTAGGTTGTCGAAGAAATGCATGAGAGAACTATCGATGCACTGAAAGGAAAGCTAAGCTGCAAGCAACTAATAAGCAGTTTGAGGAATCTAATCATGGAGAGATATGGAACTGCAAGATGATCATGATCATCGAAAAATACTAGAGTCCATGATCACTACGGTCACAGATGATATATCTAAATTTGAAGTACAGATGGACCCCGCGGATACTGTCGTGAAGATCGACGAACTGGTTAACAATCTAAAGGAGGAGATGCGAGACATGGAGATCATCCACGAAGATAAGGTTGCTTCCTTGGAGGCACAGATTCATCCGTAGACTCCACCAAATCAACAATAGGTAAGAGTGAAAGAAGTGAAGGCCACAGCAGATAATATAGCTGCTGAGGTGGATAAGTTCTAAAGTCTGTTAGATGAGATGTCAAAGGCATTCACTGCCCTTGAAGAGGATCCAGGGCTGCTCGAAGTAAAGAATGCTGTGAAAGATAAGTAGACATCATTAGAATAGTTGGATGTAGAAGTTAAAGCCCTGCTACCAAGAGAAAGATGTCACAGGTACAAGGAAGTCAATGCACTGAAGAAGGAAGTTCAAGCCTTAAGAGAAAAAGAGGCTGAAATGGGTAATAAATTGCACCACTTGTTGGAGGCAGCCCACACGATCTCGTAGGAGATCGAGGAGAAGTTACAGGAGTTGCGCAAGGGCCCAAGTAGAAGGACAAGTAGGTGATGAAATAACACTTGAGATGCTTGAAACAGTGAATCAAGTTGAGCAAGACACGAAGGAACCAGTCGAAAAGCTGATTGTCACATACAACAAGTTTGCTGCGAAGCTCGCTCCACAGTCGGATAAGCAGGTAGGGGAAGTTGAAGTTGAAGGTGGCTCGGGAACAAACCACATGTAAGTGTTAGGGGCCTGTTGGGCCTCGCCCAAGTGGGACATTTTGAGCAAGACATATTCTGGAACTATGGAGCTAGGCGCAGTTCAACGAAAGGAGTTTTGGTATACGTTTTTGGGATGTTGTCAAGTTGCACACATTTCAGCATCAGAAGAGCTGTGAAGTTCAGTGCTGCGAGCAAACAACACTGCGATGTGTCCAGTCTATAGGGGTCCAGAAAAGTAGAGTGTTGGACAGAAGATGACACGTATTCTGGTTAGACCATCAGTGGTCTATTTTTGGTAAAGATGCTCTAGGAGTACCAAGCGGCGGGTAGCAGCAAAGCGGAAAGAAAGCGACTAGTCGCACATGTGGAAGAACCACTATTTGGACTAGTTGCACGAGACCGTTAAAGGAAGAACGGCTTGGTGAAAGTGACATGTTGGCGTGTGCGCGGTAGGAAGGCTGATAGCAACGTGAAGCATGTGTGGAAGATGGCCACGATGGAATATTCGCTACCAAAAGCCAGCAAGTCTAGTTAAGCTGAAGACAGTGACATTTTTGTAAAACCTAAGGGTTTTTTCCTATGAGTTGTAAGACATGACCTACGGGCATGATCTATAAATAAGGCATATTTAGTATGGGAAAGGGTTACTCGTCATTTTGTGTTGTTCTCATTGTTGATTGAATAGATCTCTGTTAAGAGACATTTTTGTAAAGGCTCTGCAAGCTGTGTATGCAGAGGCCTATTGAAAGAGAAGAGAGTCTGCAGCTGAGTGCGCAGACAAAGAACTGTTTTACCCTTCCCAAAGACTAATACAACAACAGTTCTTCTAGATGTAGCTCCCATCCTGGGGGGGAACCACATTAAATCCTGTGTAGTGTGATTGTTCATGTCTGACACTTGTTTATTTTCTTACAAATGAATGCTTGTATTCTCATTTATCATTTGTTATGTTAATGCTTTTATATGTATTCGCCATAGGAGAAAGATGGGAATAATATGTCAAGTATTGCATGTATTGGTGAATGATGAATACACAGTAATCTAAGTCTGTGGAAATATCCGTTTATTGAATAATCACATGTGTAGGTAGAGTGGGTTGTATAACTCTTCCGACGCGCAGCACCAAAAGTGTGCAGTATTGTATGTTTCACCTATTTACAGTGGGTACAAGGTTAATCATCTAAGGCAGTAGATGAATGAATAAGTGTTAAGTGAAGTCCCCATAAGTGGTTAAGTTCGAGGAGGAAGTGTATAAGTTAGTTGCATTGTCCTTTTATTTGCAACCTGTCTGACCCATGTAGTCCTTGGATGTGTTGGTTGCGCAAGTACCTTAACTTGTAGACATGAGGATTGTGGCGGAGTCTATCGTCCTGCAGTCTTCAGCTTGTAGCGTGAGCCCCGCAACGTGTTGCACAGTAGATCTATCCGAGCAACTCATCAGATCACTATGGAAACCTGATTCCGTAGTACCCCCATAGCTACACCTCGAGTGAGACCTTAGCTTACTCACAGGCTGTTGCCGAAAGGGCCTGTGAGAAGGGGTTTTGTTGGTTCCTTGAAATTGTGAGAACCTGGGTCTACATTGGAAACCTCTAGATCAGTATTTAAGCCAACAACAACTCATAGTAGGTTGTGCGGATGCTGGAGGCATATGCATGAGGGGTCGACCAATGGACGCATTGTGGATGATGATGCCATCTGAAACATGGGATGCCACCGGTGCATCCTTCCAAGAAGTATCTATTTGCAAGGCATCGGGTAATATGGTGTATAGGTAACCAGATTGGGAATAAATAAGGTTGAATTATTGGGATTTTAGTATGGCCTCCTCTTCTGATTGGGGTCATTCGGATGCCATATCCTTTGCGATGGCTGGTCTGAAAGATTTCAAGAACCAATCTAGAAAGATGCATCCATCTAATTTAATCTTAAAAAATTACGATGCTTACACCATTCATGGATGTGGTCTATGATATGGGTAGCCGTGTTTTGTCTGCAAGATAGGAGAATCTCAACACCAGCATCATAACCAACTGGTATCTGGAAGAACTACAGGAAATTCAAAGTGAGGGATGTAAAGGTGGAATGAGTCCCATGGGGCTGGTTGATGTAGCACTTAGCTGCGACATTGGTGAAGGTTTGTTGTAGTAGGTGTAAGCGAATCGAGTCATCCACTATGGAGTTAGAGGAACACCATAAGTGGAAGTACATTATATGATTATGCGGGTCTTCACCACCCTTCCCCTTGAACTTGGGTATGCCCCCGAAGGGAGATTGGTGGGCATAGGAGGCCATGTGGGATCATGTCGAATTGGGTTGTTGGTCAATCTGGACAAGTCAGGGAGGTTGACACTGGCCATGAATAAAAAACTTGTAGGATGATGTGACGTTACTTGTAGGAGGGTGTGACGTGGATGGACTGACCTGCGTGCTAGCCATGGTGACTATAGTGGGGCCACCTTTTCCAAATGTGGGTAAAAGGGAGTTAGTCATAATGGGAATAGAGTAATTACCTATAAGGAGGGAAGGGATGTGAAAGGAAGGGTTGGTTCCCCCAAGGGTAGTGCCAGTAACCGAAGGGATTGTGGTTGTCGAGATGAGACCGCTACCTGTAGGTATGGATGCATTGGTTATTTGCACAGTGGTAATAGGGGTAGGTCCTGTGGTAGCAGGGATAAAGGGTCCCTTGGATCGTAGAGACATGATAAATGCAAAAGTGGTGACAGGGCTCATAACGTGTCCACCGCACACAATCGCTCCATAAAACTGGTTCGGGTTCATGACGACCATGGGGCTAGATGGTGTTGTAGGTATGTTTGGCTATGAATTAAAATCATGTGTGAAACAAGGGGTTTTAGGATGAAGATACAGTGATGAAAATGTGCGTCTCAAGGGAGCATGACGAGTGGGGTCTAATGGACCGTGTCATGGTGACTTCCCTCGTATTCTATGGGAGTATCTCGGGGGATAAATGACGACTGATGTCGTGAGTGCATAGGAGGTAAAATAAAACACTCAGAAATCCAACTGTCATTGTGTGTGTAGAAGAATATCTCTCAACAAAGTGGCACGCAGGCCAACAACAAACTCTAAAACTCTACTGCGATTGCATGTCACAATAGGCGAGTAGCAAGTAGCGGCCATAACGCCAACAAGCATCACTACCTAAAAATGAAAAATACTCACTAACCTAAGTGGTATCAGAGCATGCAAAAAACTAACTAAAAGATATGGAGGCTCACACAAATCATATCCTTTGTAGGGTGATGAAATCCACAGTCAGAGAATACAAAATGGAGAACCCATATGGGTAAGGGATATCCCTCTACCGAGGGGGATCCCGGGTAAAATTTCCCTAGAAGAATGGAAACTGGGATATCTCATTTAGGACATGTCCATAAAGGAAATTCCACATTTCATCCCTTTGGCCACTACACCCCTAGTATGGAGGCCCAGTAATGCATCGAGGACTACAAGCAAGTTTCCTTCATAACTAAGTGGGTAGCATAATTCGACCTAGCCTTCTGGAACTAGTCTCACGACTTTCCCTCCTAAAGGAGAGGCCCTTCCGAAAAATCAGATTTAACCATGCCAAAATGTACTGGGGAATGTTTGGTTCCATAAGAGACAGCTGTTAATTTCCAGGTGTAAAGTGGCAAAGGGGGGTTATTTGGATGCCTACCCCTAGTGTCGTACCTAGCTATAAGATTATTTTTTGCTCCCCAAGTGGGGATAGATGTTTGTTTGGTTAAAAACATTTATGGTCTCACTTTGATCTTTAGGGTGTGAGTGGGTGCACGAGTGGCGTGTACAACTATGCCAAATGAGCAAAAAATGAATAGTACTAATCACTTGAAAGAAACTGAACTGAAACTATTTATTTCAAACTGAAAGACACTGCTAGAAATCAATAAGAGAGACTAATCATGCTAAAATCAACAACCATAGATAGTAAAAAAGGGAGTTGCAATCAATGGAATATGCAACTAAACAGACAATCTAAATCAGGAAAGGGGATAAACAAAGGGCTCAGAGAGTTATAATTCAGTATCAGGGTGCTTTTGTATGAGGGACAGAAGCATTCTGGGGCGCACATATTGTGAATAACATACATGTAATATGGTGTAGTTTAAAATTAGAGGTACTTTCAAATTATTTACATTAGATTCAGTCATTAAAAGAGTGGAGTGTTCAAATGGATTCTTATAATAGGTGTGTCAAATGGATTCTAGAATAAGATGAATTAATTGCAATGTTATTCTTGGGTAGCTATTCCCAATGCTAATGGACAATTTATTCATGGCACGTTCTTTTGCATGTATTTGTATTTACGTATACAACCATAAGTATTTGTATTTATATATACAATCACATATTTATATACAATCAAGGAAAATGCCATCCATGATAAAAACAAATTGTGGCACTTGATTTCCCTGCCCTCAGTCTGCTCACACCTTTCCACTGTCATGCCCACATTGCTCTATTATTATTTTGTTTCGCATTTGGAATGTTAGTTTTCCTACATTTAATTCAATACATCTAGGATCTTAACTAAAAGAACAACATGTACAACATATGAAGCATAAGAGACAAGAGACAAGAGACACAAAACATTTCATCGAGGAAAACCAAGAAGGTGAAAAACCCCGCAACTTCCTCAAAGATAAAATAAGCACCAATACAAGGATCACAAAGATCAAACCCAAAAGATAGATGTCTCCAACAGCATACTCATCCTCCACTTGTTCACACTCCTCCTCTCTCTCACTAATGTGAAGTGAGTGAATGAGAGAATGTGTCAAATGAGAGAGTCAAACTCTCTATTTATATGCTTACTTTGACTTGACCTTTACTCAACTAGGTCGGCCCCAACTTAACCACTTAACATAATGCTGACTCGGTCGACCCCACTAGGGTGGTCTAATAACCCTTTGACCCACATGACTCATATAGGGACGACCCCATCAAGGTGGTCTAATAACCCATCAAGTATAAGTTACGACACTTACAATATAACTTGTGACACTTGCAAGTACAAATGACGACACTTCCAAGTAGAGGAATAATACATCTTCGTTGGGGATGCAATAAAGTACAAATGTAATACATACAATATATAAGTGAATATCTTCCGAAGTTACAAATACATCAACACTCCCTCTTAACTAGGAAGGTATTCTCTTAACACAAGTCATCAATACATATAGGCTCAAGTCTTCAATTCTGAAGCTGGATCATCATCACTGGATCATGGAGCATCATCGTCACTATTGTTGTACTTGTCATATCGATCACTGGTGCTATCTCTCAATTCTTCTCGTCATAGGAAGTTCTACAGAGCCAGCCCTTTTTCATGCTGGATGTAGGCCTAGCCTCCTGTAGGTCTTCATCATCTCTGGCCATCCCGTGGAATCCTCAAGACTGATTACATGCGTCAACAAAACCTCGAAAGAGCATCCCAAGACTTTTACGAGCTCACTGTTGAACCTATCGGATCTCCTAGGATATTTTACATGTGACCTTCACAACCTGTCCAAGGCCATTGAGTATCATCCTGATACTCATGATCATACTAATCATAACATCTCATTATCCACGAAGCACAGCCTAGATGTACATCATACAGCACTTGCACCACCAACATGGGATAACACATCTACACCATTCGGGGAAGGCTCCATCCCTTACTTTTTCACCATGGGAGAACACATCTACACCTTTGTGAAAAATGGCTTCAACCCTTACATCTACACCATGGGAGAACACATCTTCACCATGTGAGAATGGGCTCCAGCCCTTACATCTGCACCATGGGAGAACACATCTACACCATGTGAGAATGGCTTAGCAATTACATCACGAACTTGGGAGAACACATCTACACCTTTGTAATAAAATCTTTAGCGATTACATCACGACCTTGGGAGAACACATATACACCTTTGTTGGAAAAGCTCGGCAATTACATCACGACCATGGGAGAAAACATCTACAACCATGTTGGAAAATCCCATGTGCATCTGCATCTTTGGGACTCATCACACATGATCCAACTAATCATGCCAAGCATCTACTTGATGTATATCATCACATATGATCATCCTGATAATCGTCATAGCATCGTCCTGATGCATATCATCCTCGCAAGATCATCCTGATCATCGTCACAACATTGTCCTGATGCATATCATCATCCCCCGATCATCCTGATCATATACACAACATCATCCTAATCCATATCATCACACAATGCTTACATCCACAACCATGGGAAGGATCCTCCTACCACCATGCTTGGAATGGCTCCTGCAAATGTGTCCCATCACTTCTTCCTCGAAGTATCTTCTATTTGAAGGACACCAATCCTCTCCCTGAAGTACTTGAACTTCAGTCTGGCTAGTGGTTTGGTTAACACATCTGCAATCTTCTCATCCTTCGCAACATACAGGAGCTTCACTACTCCTCTCTACACCATATCCCTGATATATTGATATTTGATCTTGATGTGCTTCGACCTGTCATGGAACACCAGGTTCTCAGACAACTTCATGTAACTTTGGTTGTCACAAAAGATACAGGTAGCATCCAATAGGAGATCAAATAACTCAGACAATAGCTTCCTAAGCCATACTTCCTCAGAACTGGTCGAACAAGCTACGACATGCTCTGCTTCGGCTGTACTTAGTTCTATGTAGGACTGCTTCCTGCTAAACGAAGAGACCACACCTGATCCCATACTGAAGCAGCACTCTAAAGTGCTCTTCCTATCTGCAGCACTGCCTTCCCAATCTGAATCAACATAACCCTCTATGTTAAACTTTTGATTTGCATCATACCTGATCCCATAATCAACTTTACCCTTTAGGTACCTCAAAATATGCTTTACAGCAATCAGGTGAAGATGTTCAAGATCTGTCAGAAACTGGCTCAAGGTGTTCACCGCAAAGCAAATATCTGGTCTCATGTTCGTCAGGTACATCAAGGACCCAATCATATGACGACACACCATGACATCAACCATCTCTAATGAAGCATCACACAATAGCTTCATGTTCGATGTTGTTATTTATAACTGACGCAGAGGTTTTCTATAAGACCCAGGTTCTTCGCAATTTCCCTTTGACTAACAAAACCCCTTCGACGATGTAGTCCTCCGACTCCTTCCATCCAATAAATGCGATGAGAACAATCAACCATGTGAAATGGAAGTTGCCTCCATTCAACTGTATGTCATTGAGCTCTTCCATGAACTCGTTCAATAGATATTGGCACAAGTTGAACTCGACGCCTTCAGCTACTGCGGCACCAAGCAGCACTACACCCGTAGGAACCTCTAGGGGTCTTGTCGTCCGTAATACCTTTGCTGTGAGAAACTAGGTGAGAAACCTAGTTGTTCTATCTTCAATTTCGTCAGTAGGAAAACCCCGTGTTCCTTTTACTAGTGCATGAGTTTTCTTCATCTTGGCAACTGCATCCTTTTCTATTCTTTTCCCCTGGAAGAACAACTCTGGGTCTTTTCCCCGCTTACTTAATCCCATAATGCGATGGATTAAGTCAATGCCTATGTAGACTAGCCAATCCATCCATAGATATCCTTGGTGGATTCGTGCCATCAAGGTATGAACCACTACATTTAGCTCAACCGATCGTTCAAAGTGGGGTAGTCGCAGCAGGTTCAGCAGTCCTGACTACACTACCAGTGTCAACTAGCTTTCGGCAACTAGATTGAGGGTTCCTTTGGCATCTTTTTTCCAGCACATTTACTAGTCTGGCTAAAAGTCTGGGTACTTGGGATCATGTGGCTCGTCTCTCTGCACTCCCAAGAGGTCATAATCCTCCCATTTATAGTCCGATATTTTGCACAATAGGTTGGTTGTAATTTTGACATGCTTCAAAATTGGAGACAATGGGATGTCATATTTTGCATTCTTGTCTAGCTTATAGATAGGGGCATTCAGTGCCCGGGGTGAGATGTACTCAGGGGTCATATTCAAAGGGTTTTCTTTCATAAAAGTGGGTTGCTTTAGCATAGTCGAACCCGACCTTGGCTTATTGGTTCGAGGTGCAGTGATTGTCTCCTTGCCCTTGTCTTGCATGGCTGGATTGGTTCTCGATGATCTACAGGATCCTTGGCCTTCTTCTGTTACAACCTTTTTGGCAGGGGTTCTCATTAACTCTTGAATTCCTCCATGCCAAAAGACTCTAATTGTTTCTTCAATGGTAAGCTCTTCTTCTCGATAGAAAGGTTCAGACATTCATTGATTAGATGGGGGGTATTGTAGCCAGACGACAGATGGATATTAGTGCAAGGGGTGGTCGCAAGAAAATTCTAAGTGCTCAGTAACGCCCGCGAGTCCTCCAGCGGTGTTATTTATAGGCGCGGTTGACCTTCTCCCATGCCCTTCAATGGCTAAATATGCATTAAATGTGCCCTCTGGCGGTCGAATCTATCAAATTTTCCAGTCCTTTCCTTCGTCAGTCTATCCAGAACGGCTATCTTCCCTTTAAATGCTGAAGCGGTCGCTGCAACGGTCATATAACGGCTATTTTCTCAAAAGTTGTATAACGGCTATTTTTCTATCGGTGCTGCGCAGAACTGCGTGGCAAGCCACTTACACTCATGCGCAGTTAATTTGCAGCGCAATTTTTTTTTTTTTCCGACGCAGCTTCAACACTGTTGTGCAGTACATACATCATCTTTCTTATCATACATGCACAGGCTCCTTTACACTTCTAGTGCCCAATTTCAACTATACTCGACACTTAGAAATTTCCTCCTCCACTTATTATCCAAGGTTCTGCGAAGCAGTGCTATCATGGTATAGCTTTATCCTGCTTCCATTTATCAAAGTTGGCAAGGTATCACCAGCTAAATTGGCTAACTGGACTGCACCAGTGTTAGTAACATGTATCACAGTATATGGGCCAAGCCAATGCATCTTAAATTTGCCAGGAAACTTCATGAATTTTCTATCATACAGGAGAACTAGGTCACCTACCTGAAAGCACTTGTTCTTTATATGGTGATCATGCTAGGCTTTCTCACGGTCTTTCTGAGCTTGCTGGTGGAAGCCGGTAATGAAACGATCTTCCTCCAACCCAACTGTTAAATTTTCAGTATTAAATCACAATACTATAGGATCTTTGCTGAGAGAACAACATCTACAGTATATCAATGCATGACAATCATAATATGACAAGCATCACAAGAATCAAAAGCATAGAGACAAGAGACACAGAGTTTCCGTGGGGAAAACCCTAAGGTGAAAAACCCCACAACTTCCTCAGAGATAGAGAGAGCAATGGCTCAACCAAAATACAACCAAATAATACAGAGATAGTCTCCTAGCATATGATCCTCCTCCTCCTCACTAGTGCGCCACTTTTCAGAGAGAGAGATAGATACTTTTCCGAGTGAGTAAAATAGAGATCTCCTATCTCTATTTATACTCACCTTTTTGCCCAGTGACCTACTGGGGTCGACTTGTCTATTTGAGTACCTCCACATTATATTATATATTAATTAGGGATGACCCCATAAGGTGGTCTAATAACCCATCGGCAAGTACACACACTTGCGACACTTGTCAATCCACATGACGACACTTCCTTATAGAGGAATAACACATCTCTTATAAGGGTACAATAAATATATATATAATACACAGATGAAATACATTCCGAAGTTACATATACATCAACACTCCCTCTTAACTAGGAAGGTATTTCTCGACACAGATCTGCTAGACAAGTCTTCTTCTCTGGATCATCGTCATCGATGCATCGTCATCATCATCGTCACTGCTGCTGCTATCTCATTCAATCTCTGTCTCTACTCGTCATAGGAAGTTCTACAGAGCCAGTCCTTTTTCATACTGGATGTAGGCCCACCACCTGCAGGTCTTCGTCATCACTGGCCATACTGTGGAATCCTCAGGACTTTTACGTGCGTCACAAAACCTCGAAAGAGCATCCCAGGCTGTTACGAGCACACAGCTCTACCTATAGGATCTCCCAGGGCGCTATTACATATGACCCCACCACAAAACCTCGCAAGAGCATCTCAGGATGTTACGGGTACACAACTCCGACCTGAAATCTCCCAGGGCGCTATTACATGTGGTCCACCACAAAACCTCGTAAGAGCATCTGCCAGATATCCCAGGGCGCTATTACATGCCATAGGCAAAACCTCGTAAGACTATCTGCAGATCTCCCAGGGCGTTATTACATGTGGTCATGGCAAAACCTCGCAAGAGCATCCCAGGACTGATTACGGGCACACAGCCCAACCTATCGGATCTCCCAGGGCGCTATTATATGCCATAGGACAAAACCTCGTAAGAGCATCTGCCAGATATCCCAGGGCGCGATTACATGCCATAGGCAAAACCTTGTAAGACTATCTGCAGATCTCCCAGGGCGCTATTATATGTCCTCCCAGAGCAAAACCTCGAAAGAGCATTTGCCAGATGTCCCAGGGCACCGATATTACATGCCATAGGCAAAACCTCGAAAGACCATCTGCAAATCTCCCAGGGCGCTATTACATGCTCATCTGCACAACCTGATCCACGGCCATAGAGTATCAACCTGATACTCACCATACATCATCCTGATGTATCCATGATCATCCTGATCATCAACACTGCAACGTCCTGCTGCATGTCATCTGGAGCAACATCCTGAAGCTCGTCATCCATGATCATCCTGATCATCGCTGCAACATCCTGCTGCATGCCAAGTATCTATCTGATACATATTATCATACATGATCCTCCTGATCATCAATGCATCTACCTGATGCATACCAAGTATCTACCTGATACATATCATCATACATGATCCTCCTAATCATCAATGCATCTACCTGATGCATACCAAGTATCTACCTGATACATATCATCATACATGATCCTCCTGATCATCAATGTATCCACCTGATACAAATACAAATACATGATACATATCACCATACATGATCCACCTGATCATACAATGTACCCACCTGATACATATACAGATACATGGTCCAAGCATCCAACATGATGCATATATACATACAAAAATGATCCAATTGATCATATCCAGCATCTACATGATGCATACATACATACAAAAATGATCCAACTGATCATATCCAGCATCTACATGATGCATACATACATACAAAAATGATCCAACTGATCATATCCAGCATCCAACATGATGCGTACATACATACAAAAATGATCCAACTGATCATATCCAGCAGAAACCAGAACATCATCCTGATGCTCATCATCCAACGCTTACATCCACAGCCATGTGAAGGATCCTCCTTCCAACATTCTTGGAATGGCTTCAGCAAATGTGTCCATCACTTCTTCCTCGAAGTTTCCTCGATCTGAAGAACGCCAAGCCTCTCTCTGAAGTACTCGAACTTCACCCTGGCTAGTGGCTTCGTCAACACATCTGCAATCTGCTCGTCCGTCGCAACATACAGGAGCTTCACAGCTCCTCTCTGCACCATATCCCTGATATAGTGATATTTGATCTCTATGTGTTTCGACCTGTCATGAAACACTGGGTTCTCAGACAGCTTCACACAACTCTGGTTATCACAGAAGATACCAGTAGCCTCCAACGGGAGATCAAATAACTTAGACAGTAGCTTCCGTAGCCATACTGCCTCACAACTAGCTGAACAGGCTGCAACATACTCTGCCTCAGCTGTACTCAGTGCTACGCAGGATTGCTTCCTGCTAAACCAAGAGATCACACTTGATCCCATACTGAAGCAACACCCAGATGTGCTCTTCCTATCTGCAGCACTGCCAGCCCAATCTGAATCAACATAACCCTGCAGGTTAAACTTTTGATTTGCCTCATATATGAGCCCATAATCCACTGTACCCTTTAGGTACCTCAGAACATGCTTTACAGCAACCAGGTGAACACTCCTCGGATCTGTCAGGAACTGGCTCAATGTGTTCACAGCAAAGCAAATATCCGGTCTCGTGTTCGTCAGGTACATCAAGGACCCAATAATCTGACGATACATAGAAACATCAACTGGCTCAGATGAAGCATCACAAAGAAGCTTCAGATTCGATGCCATAGGTGTGGCCATGGCTTTGCAATCCATCATCCCAAATCTCTTCAGGATATCTACTGTGTACTTCCCTTGACCAAGGAAGATCCCACCTGCATTCTGCCACACCTCCATACCTAGGAAATAGTGCATCATTCCCAAATCTTTCATATCGAATTCAGCTGCAAGCTTCCTCTTGGTATCTGCAATCATTCTGTCATCTCCTGTCACAAATAGGTCATCCACATATAGTAGTAGAATCACAGGATTCCCTTTCTCAACCTTGTAGTAAAGGTTGGAATCCGCTTTACTCTTGGTAAAGCCCAAACTAGATAGGAAACTGTCCATCCTACCATACCAGGTTCTGGGATCTTGCTTCAAGCCATACAAGGCTTTCTTCAATCTGCATACATAAGATTCCCTGTCATGTATTTCAAAGCCGAGTGGCTGTTCCACATATACTTCCTCTTCTACTACACCGTTCAGGAAAGCTGTTTTGACATCCATCTGGTGTATCTTCCATTTCATTGCTGCAGCCAGGGCAAGTACTGTTCTGATGGAAGTATATCTGGCTACAGGTGCAAAGGTTTCTTCATAGTCTATTCCTTCCTTCTGAGAGAAACCACGAGCTACGAATCTTGCTTTATATTTTTCCACACTGCCATCTGCAGCATGCTTGATTTTGTAGATCCACTTGGAAGTCACAACAGACTTCCCTTTAGGTCTTGGGACAACATCCCAAACATCATTCTTCATAATTGATTGGTATTCCTCAACCATAGCATCCTTCCATTCTTTCTTTTCTGCTGCCTCTTCATAACTGGAAGGCTCTTTGTTCATGATGTCACAGAGTAAAGCAACATAACTGGTGTGTGATCTGGTTCTCTTCTTTGCTCTGTGTTCTTCTTCTGGAATGCCAAATCTTTCTGCATCATGAATGATCTCTCTAGCCCATACAGGTTTCCTCTTGTGAGAGTTATCCTCACGGGGTGGATCTACAGGTTCTTGTGGATCTTCAAACTCACGAGCAGTTTCTGGAACTGCTTCAGTCATGGTAGTGTCCTGAAATCTTGTTTCCTTAGGTTCTTCATAAACTTCGGTAGGTGCCTTTCTTGATTTGATGAATGCTGAATTCTCATCAAATGTTACATCCCTGCTGACATCAATCTTATTGAACCCTGGAAAATATATTCTGTAAGCCTTCGAGCTTTCACTATAACCCACAAAGATACCCTTCTTTCCTGAAGGATCTAGTTTAGTCCTCTTCTCCTTTGGGACATGAGTGTATACTGGACAACCAAATATTCTGAGATGGCTGACTTCAGGTTTCTTACCAGAAAAGACTTCTTCTGGTGTCTTGTTGTCCAATATCTTGTGGGGTGTTCTGTTCTGCACATATACAGCTGTTCTAGCTGCTTCTGCCCATAGATGCATAGGAAGATCTTGGTCATGCAACATTGCCCTTGCTGCTTCCATGATAGTTCTGTTCTTCCTTTCTGCAACTCCATTCTGTTGAGGATTATAAGGAGCAGTCAACTCCCTCTTAATCCCTGAATCACTGCAAAGCTTCTTGAAGTCATTTGAGGTGAATTCTCCACCATTGTCAGATCTGAATGTTTTGATTTTCTTGTCAGTTTGATTCTCCATCAAGTTTTTGAATTCCTTGAATTTATCAAACACCTCATCTTTGCCTTTCAAGAAGTATACCCAAGTCTTCCTGGAGAAGTCATCAATAAATGATACATAGTAAACATACCCACTCAGGGAGCTCGATGACATAGGGCCACATACATCTGAGTGGATGATCTCCAGAATGTCTTTTGCCTTGCTTTCACTGCTTGGGAAAGCCTTCTTAGTGTTCTTTCCTTTTTCACATCCTTTGCAAACACCTTCATGTTTGGTCTTGATTTCAGGAAGACCTTCTACTGCCTTGCTTGCAATTGGAAGTGCCCTATAGTGCATCTGAGCAAGTCTTCTGTGCCAAAGTTCACTTGGCTCCATGGATTCATGTACCATGGCATGTTCAGGTTGTCCCTTCAATTTATACAGTCCTCCCTCTTGCTCTCCAATCACTACTGCATCATCTATGGTCTTTCCATTTGGCCACATTAGTACTTGGCCATCAACAAATGCAACCCTCATACCTTTTGCATCTAAAGCAGAGATGGAGAGTAAGTTCTTCTTGAGCCCAGGTACATAGAGGACTTCCTTCATCTTCAGAGATTTTCCAGAATCTAGGTTGTAAGAGGCTTCACCACTTCCTTTGATTGGGTATTGATAATCATCCCCAAGTTTCACCTTATGGGGTGACTCATGTTCAGATAGGTTCACAAAGGATTCTTTAAACCCAGTCATGTGTTTGGAAGCCCCACTATCAATCAACCAATCATTACATCCATGAGAGATGGTACCTGTAAGAGCAGAGATCAGAACATATTCTTCTTCACTTGATGAGACATCATCACTATCACTTTCTGCCCTTGCCTTCTTCTTTGGGGGTTCATCATCTTCGGTAGCATGAGCATGAAATCTTCTTTTGCTGCCCTTCTTCTTCTTACTGAAGTTTTTGTTATTATCCCTTTTGTTCTTGGGACAATCTGAAGCATAGTGACCCTTCTCATTGCATGTAAAGCATCTTAGGTCCTTCTTATGAGTTCTTTTGTGGTGAGAGTGATCCTTCTTGGTTTTGCTTCTTTTGGTGTGAGCTGCAAGGGCTTGATCTTCTCCTCCCATCTTTTCCTCACGAGCTATAAGTCTAGCTTCTTCTTGAGAACATTCTTCCCGAAGTCTACTGAAGGAGATCAACTTCTTCCTTGCACAAATTCCTTGAATAAAGGAATCCCATGACCTGGGAAGGCCATTTAGAGTAGTCATCACCACCTCACCATTCTCCACCATTTCATCCACTGCTTCTAATTGTTCCTTGATCTGAGAGACCCTTGAAAAGTAAGATTGAATGGTTTCTCCATTCTGAAACTTTACTGCTTTTAATTGGTTCCGCAGGGTCATCTTCCGATTTATGTTCTTTCCTTCAAATAGCTTGGTCAAGGATTCAAACATCTCCTTGGGTGTCTTGAGAGAAGACACATGGGGTATGAGATGGTCTTTGATAGAATCAACAATGATTCTCTTTGCCTTGACCAAGTTCTTCTTGTGTAATGCCTTGGCCTCTTCATCCTCTGGGATAGGGATGTCTTCTTTCACATATGAGTCCAACTCATTCTCTTCTAGGATTAGCCCAATCCTATACTTCCAAGCTCGGAAGTTATCAGCCCCTTCAAGCTTATCCTCAAGCTTGGTGTGAAGAGACATCTTTAAGAGTACTTCAAATGGAAATAGAAAAGATTTAGAACTTACCACTTGAAGTGCTGAAAACTGGATCTGGTCCCCGATTAGGGTTTGTCAGTGAAACCCTAAAAATTCAAAATGTGAATTTCAAAATTCCGGAGGGATAGTAAGATGCGCCTTGGAGAGATGATCAGCTTAGTATATTCAGAAATTGAGATCAGCAAAGTCTTGCCCTTCAAAATTGCCTTTTTGTCCTCCCGGGTTCACTCGGGAGAGCCCTGAATTAGGGTTTGAGTTTCCCGGAGATCTACCCAGCCAAAAATCTCGATCCAAATCTCAAACCTTCGATTTTTGCAAGGAGCTTCCAGCTGTACCTTCAGTTTCCAAAAATTCCTATTTTTGTGGAAACCCTAATTTTTAGGGCCAAAACTGAAAATGCTCGGAACTGAAATCTGATTGGACAGAAAGATGCGCCTTGATGAGTAGATCCAATCTACTATACTGAATTTCAAAAATCTATGGAGAGAAACCCAATAAACAAGCTTCCGTCACTGCAAAATGTCTTCTTCTCAGTTAAGCTCTGATACCATGTTAAATTTTCAGTATTAAATCACAATACTATAGGATCTTTGCTGAGAGAACAACATCTACAGTATATCAATGCATGACAATCATAATATGACAAGCATCACAAGAATCAAAAGCATAGAGACAAGAGACACAGAGTTTCCGTGGGGAAAACCCTAAGGTGAAAAACCCCACAACTTCCTCAGAGATAGAGAGAGCAATGGCTCAACCAAAATACAACCAAATAATACAGAGATAGTCTCCTAGCAGATGATCCTCCTCCTCCTCACTAGTGCGCCACTTTTCAGAGAGAGAGATAGATACTTTTCCGAGTGAGTAAAATAGAGATCTCCTATCTCTATTTATACTCACCTTTTTGCCCAGTGACCTACTGGGGCCGACTTGTCTATTTGAGTACCTCCACATTATATTATATATTAATTAGGGCCGACCCCATAAGGTGGTCTAATAACCCATCGGCAAGTACACACACTTGCGACACTTGTCAATCCACATGACGACACTTCCTTATAGAGGAATAACACATCTCTTATAAGGGTACAATAAATATATATATAATACACAGATGAAATACATTCCGAAGTTACATATACATCAACACCAACAAGGTGTAATAATATTTCTTCTAATGCTGCGTGGTCTGCCAACCCTATGAATGTAGCGATCCTTAAACTAGGGACAGTATATTCCATTGACATTATAGCTTCTTGCCCATAAGCCAACTGAAAAGGTGTATGTCTTGTCAATTTCTTGCATGCAGTCCTGTATGCCCATAACATACTGGAGACACAAAGATCCCAATCATCTCTATTTACATTGCAGACCTTAGTCAGTGCGTTCTCTACTATTTTATTGAAAGCCTCAACAGTGCCATTTGCCTATGGATGATAGGGGGTACTGCGCTAATGACGAATGTGGAATTCCTTAGTAAGTGCCTCAATGGTCTTGTTCAAAAAGTGAGTACCTTGGTCACTCATCAAAATCTTCAGACAACCAAATCTTGACAATATTTCTTAAAAAAGGAACTGCGCAGCAGTACTGGCACTGCAGTCCTTTACTGGATTTGCTTCTGCCCATCTGGTGAGGTAATCAGTAGTAGTAATAATACACCGCGCACTAGTTCTTTTCCCTGGTGGGTTTATAGGACCCACAAAATCAATTGCCCATTTCTCAAACGCCTGCAAGGTCAACTGTGGGTTTAATGGCATCTCATCTCTTCATGAAGGTTTCCTTGTCCTTTTACAGACATCACAGTTCATGCAGTGTTCTTTGGAATCTTTGTGGATTGTGGGCCACCATAGCCTTGTGCGCAATATCTTCTGCACAGTGGCCCTTCCTACATAGTGACCTATCACGACCCCTGAATGTGCGTCTGCCAGAATAAATGGTTTCTCATGATCTAGTACGCATCTGCATAGGACTTCATCTGATCCTAGTTTGTATATCTGTCATGTAATTATAGTGAAGTCTGCGGTGTGCACCACTAGCTACTTCTTCTGCTGAACAGATAATTCCTGTGGTGCCAGCCCTGTTGTTAGAAAATTAATGATATCCTTATAATAGTCATCAGCAACCTGTATAGCAAATAACTGGGCATCAGGAAAACTGTCTTCAATGTTCGTAGGCTCTTCTCCTGACTCAATCCTTGACAGATGATCAGGTCCCAAGTTCAATCTACCTGGCTTAACAACAATCTCAAAATCATACTCCTGGAACAGCAACATCCATCTACATATGCGCCCCCCTAACATTGGCTTATCAACCAAATATTTTAATGCAGAATGGTCAATGAACATAAGGAACTGTGCACCAAGCAAGTAATGCCTGAATTTCTGTAGGGCATATACCATTGCAAGGCCTTCCCTCTCGGTAGTAGTATAGTTTTTCTCTACTGTTGAGAGCTTCCTGCTAAAAAATGCAATAGGGTGGTCAATACCTCCTTCCCTTGGCTGAGCTAATACGATTCCCAAGGCAATGCATGATGCGTCAACATGGACGTGAAATGGCTTCGTCCAATCTAGAAATACTAAGATCGATGCAGTCACCATCTTATCTTTTAATGTATCAAAACCCTGTTTGCATTCCGTGTTCCAAATGAACGGTGCGTCTTTATTTAACAACTTCTCCATTGCTGCAGTTATCTGCGCATAACCCTTTATAAATTTTCTATAGTATCTAGTATGGCCTAAGGTAGAGCGCAACATCTTGACTGAATTTGGTGTTGGCAAATTCACAATAATGGCAATCTTCGCAGGGTCCACCATCAGTCCTTGCTTACAAACAATGTGCCCAAGTAGAATTCCATAGGGAACACAAAAAATACACTTCTTTAGATTTAAAGAGAACTGATGCTGTTGACACTTTTCAAGCATCATTCTTAGGTTCGCACAATGGTTCTTCAATAGACCAAACACAGTCTAATCATCAAAATAGGCTTCGAGAAACTTATGCATAAACTTTTTGAATGCTGCGACGACCACTCTGGAAAATATGGCAAGTGCATTCTTCAGGCCAAATGGAATTACGATGTATTCGAACGACCCCCATTCTATAGCTAAAGTCGTTTTATGCCTGTCTGCAGGATCAATCTTGATCTGATGATACCCCAAAAAACCATCAGTAAAAGAATAGGCCTCATTCCCTCCAACATTATCAAGCACTTCATCTATGAAAGGAGTAGGGAATGGGTCGTGCATGGAAGCATCATTCAGTTTTCTGAGATCAACACAAATCCTGATCTCACTCTTTGCTTTCTTGTCTTGAACGAACATGGGACTAATCCATTTTGATTCTTCAACAGGTTCAATGATTCCTGCTTCCAGCATCTTATCCAGCTCTGTGCATACTCTTTATTTGTAGCACGGATTTAGTCTATACGGTCTCTGCTTCATAGGCTTTGCACCTGGCTTTAGAGTTAATTTCATAACTCCTAGGTCTCCCAGAATTCCTTTCATTTCTGTAAATTTTGTTGGAAATAGCTCCTGATATTCATGCAAGGTGTCTGCGATCTCTACAACAATCTGATCGTCCCAATAATCTTCGATTGTTGCGAACTTCGGTTCTTCTTTTGTGCCAATATTCACTTTCTGTGTTTTTACTGGTCCGCTCATATCTGGGATTTCTAATGGAGGTCCTTCTACGTCGAGTGCACCCTCCAATTCTAGTATGTTTATGTTGTGCGGATCATTGTCATCATCATCTTCATTTCTATCATCGATGTCTTCAGCTAGGTTGTAACACTCAATAAAGTGTTCTTCATGTTCCTTCAATTCTGACTATAGGTGCGCAGGAACGTGATCTGTTCCAAAGAATGCCTCCAATGTCATATTTCTGTGAGGACAGTATTCCCTAAATATGCATTCCTTAATTATCTGCAATGCCTCATGGATCAATGGAGTATCGTCTTCAAAGCTGAAGTCCTTCTGGAAGTTGGCAGTCAACGTTTCCCAATCAGTGGTTTCTCTGTGCAACTCTAGGTCTAGGTAGCATTTATTTGGAATGTCATCCACCAGTGTATGTACAAATAAATGCACTCATTCTGTGTGTGGCCTTTCCTCCCATGCTTGTGAACAGACTTCAATGTGTTGACTAGGATCTATCTATCCATTAAACTTTTCAAAGGGTAAAGTAACATTTTTAGCAAATCGGATCTGCATCTTAATTCTGCATTGATCCCAAGTGGTCAATGTCTGCTTATGCGCGTTCCACCATCTGGCGGGTGTGTCACGCAGTGCCATATCCAATGTTGGTAATCTGTGCTCATCTGCAATAGTTGCAGTGTATTCTTGGATGAAAGTACAAACATTAGTAGAACCATCATATGTGGGAATAGGACTTACCTCCTTCCCGATCTAGCATAGTGATTTCGTAACCTACACGCACCTTCTTGCTGATACTTCATGCATCCGAATTTGCCAATTTTCCAGCCCTGCCTCTGAATCAAAGACACAGGAGCTGTCACATCTCCAGCTAAGTGTGCCATCTGTGATAGGATTGATGTAATCTTCCTGGTTCGCTGTGAGCTGGTATATTATGTCCAAGTCTTGAGCCTTGGATTCGTCCTGAATCGGCTCGTTGTATCTGTCACCATCTGCAGGATCCAATGGTGTGATGACCCTAAGATGCTTTCCTTCAAATATCATCTTCTTTGTTTTTAAGTTGATAATAGCCAAGTTATCCATAGCCCAGTCAATTCCTAGCAATGCAGGAAAAGGCTGACTATCATCCACAATCTCAATAACTTCAAAGTTTGTATGACTTTGGACTCCATCAATGTCGACTATTACGTCAGCTAACCAGCCAAAAGGTATGACTTTCTCTTGGTTAGCCATTCTCAACTGGATAGGTGACCAGGCCAACTTTCGTCAACCCATCTGCTTCCATGTATGCTTAGTTAAGACATTTACTTGGATCCCAGATCAAGGATGAATTCATCCATTTCAAAATCTCCTATCTGCATTGTAAGCCTCATTTCTTGCAATGTTCTCTTATGCTTCCTTATGTGATGTACTGCACTATCAGACGTCTCTGTTTCGGTGTGCAGCTCATACTGGTTTATGAGCTTCTGTAGCTCTACTATGGCATTTTCACTTTTGAGTAGCTTCATGCAGCTTCGCAGGAACTACGCAACGGAGGTACTAACATCTATCGCAGTGCTTGTTTTGTCATAGGCCACCGGCATGTCTTCAGCATGTGGTGCTTGACTGCGCAATGAGATCCTCTGTGTTTCTGTTGCTGGCTCTCTGAAGGTATCCCGCGCGTCAATAAAGACTTCCTTGTTCTTTTGTAGGTCGAGAGCAGGTATTTTTCCCGGAGCTTTCCTTATCCATTTTGTCTCAAGAGGAGACCGCTTTGTGTGAGCCTCCCCTAATGTGGAAGCTTCTGCTCCCCTATCACGGCCTATCTGAGTGCCATTGCACGTGACCACATTGATGCTCACATTTGCTTGTCTTTTCTCTACTGCGATCCACTGGACGTTCGTGTTTGGTGCATCCGTCCATCTTCTTTTTTGCATTTCCACCTCTAGCACTGGGAAATCTTCAATAACATGCTCAAATGATTTACAATAATTGCACATAGTGCATGGGTTAACACAATCTCTAGATACGTGACCTAGCTGGCCACAATTATAACAAATGACCTGGCTACGGGCTCTTCCCTGTGTCAAGCTAGCATTTCTTCCTCTGCTGCGGTATCCAACACCACAACCTCTGTATCCTCCTTGGTCATATTGTGCATTCTCTTGTTTCAGCTGGTTATCTTCTTGTACGTGGTACAAGCCAGCGCCTCTCATTGAGTCCATATCCCGTTTTCTCTCATTCATCAATTCATATGCGCGGCAGTTGGATTCATCATGTCCAACTGATTTACAGAAATTCCAGTATAAATTTTTAGGTGTTTTCACATATTTCTATATAAGATAGTAGTCTTCAGGTCTGTGTTCTGTGGTTCTACAAATTTCACAGCATGGGGCTTGATTCTGATTTAATGGGTTGGGTGCACCACTATTAAGATAGTCGCAGAATAAAGGGCAATGCTCCTGGTCATGGCCTTCTCCTTTACAACCTGTACACCGGACCTCATGTCTAGGTTCATACCTTTGTTCTTTTCCATTCTTCATGCTTTGTAGCTCTAGTGTCAGGGTGGTCAGCTGGTTCTAGATCTGAGACATCCTAGAACTAGTCTCACCAATTAGCGAAGCCTCTAGCTTCATTGCGATCTCCAAGACCTCTGTTTGTGAAGTAACCTTCTGCTGCATCAATGGTAATCTAATATGGGGCAACAACACAGCAATGAACCATTCCTTGTGCTATTTTGGAGCTATAACAAAGCTTACTTGGTCCAGTAGGGTCTTGAACTTCTGATCAAACTCCCAAACCATTTCAGTCGGTTGCTGCTTTATTTCTTTCAACTCGGTTATACAATAAGATTCATATTTGGGTTTCTTAAACTTAGCCACGAGTGCAGCTTTAATTTCTGTGAGGGTTCGCGGCTATGTGGTAGAGTACTTCATGAACCAATGTAAAGCTCTGTCCCTGAAAGTGGTGATGAGCTATTCTCTCTTCACTACATCATCCTGGATTTGTCTTACACTCCATATGGCTTCACAAAGAAACCAATGCTGATCAGGGTCTTCTAGGTCAATTCCTTTGAATATTGGGAGCTTCATATTTGTGTTTTCCATTGTGGTACTAGGTGGTGGGGTGCCCGAATTAGTGCATGGCTGCTGTGAAGGGCTCTGTGCAGTGAATACAAATTAACTTACTATAATAGATGTACTGAGATGAGTATTCTATGGGGTGGGTTGCGTAGCGGGTTGGTTTTGAGATAACGGTGGTGCAGTTTCTACAGCCGGTGGGTTCTTAGGTGCAAATGGTGGTGTAGCTTCATTGTCAAGGTTACACGAGATCTCCATATTAATTTGGAGTCCAGGGCCTCCACAATTCTTATTAAATTTATACGTCTTTCCACTTCTAAGATTATGGGTATCTTCGTCAGAATCACTATATATACTGTTTACCATGACAAACTTAAGAATATTACTGCATTCTTAAAACACCTTTCTCTGCTAATAGCATCTTAATGCATAGACTGAGATTGTTAAGCAACTTACCTTGGAACCCTCCGAAACAGTATGCTTCTGCTTGGTTGTAGGATTTGAGTGTGTCTACAGCAAATTCTATTACGAATCCTTCTAACATACGATCGACCCAAAAATCAATTGCGCGTGTCAATGGGCTGTCTATTGCTTTGAGCTACGCTGTGAGCTCAGGAGTCCACTCTGTAGGAACTCCTCCTTGAAAACAAGTTTTCTTCTCTGCAAGCCGCGAGATCCACGTGTGCAGCTCATTGAGAAATGATGCCCAGAAAATCTCGTGAATATCATTCAACAGATATCTATCCAACCACTGTGTGTCACTTATTCACAGATGTCTATTCTCTTGCCTTTTAAAGTCTCTTATGGTCTTATCCCACTAAGCTTGGATTTTTGTCTTTTCAAGATGCCAGTTGTCAGAGCCTTTTGGGAACTAGTAGTCTTCGTCACACATCACGATTGCAACTCATCACGGATTCTAGCATGGAAACGGAACCATTTTTTATTTATAACTGACCTAGAGGCTTTCTATAAGACCCAGGTTCTTCGCGGTTTCCCTTTGACCAACAAAACCCCTTCGCACCGACCCTTTCGGAAAAAACCTACGAGCAGGTTGAGGTCTCACCCGAGGTGTATCTATGGAGTACTGCAGAATCAGATTTCCATAGTAAGTGATATGTTTCTTGGACAGACATACTGCGCAGCACAACAGAGGGTATGTAATGCAAGGTGAGACTGCACAGCGATAGGAAATGCTGCGGTCCGCACCACTATGTTCTTCTACCACGGAACTTCTGCTGAAGCCACGAGCAATACAGCTTTATTCTATACTTGGATTATCTTGAAAACACTTCAAGCACTGAGATGAATATCACTCATCCATTCATTCAGGCACTTAACCGACTATTCTTCTAACATTCATTCGTTAACTCAAGATGTTATGGTTTGAACATAGACGACTAATCTAATCCAATTGTTATACGTTCCTTTACTGCATATAAGAAAATACTTAACCAAATGACTGATTCACTGCCTTCATACACAAGACTAAAGGTTCACCATTCACTACTCATATGGAACTTAACATATCATTCCATACTTCTCTAATGGAAAATGCATATAAAAGCTCTCCCATAATAGTATGCAAGGAAACATCTAGGCATTCATTGACAGAAAACATAAGTAATCATTCTTTCATAAACACAATCGCACAATGCGGGATTTAACGTGGTTCACTCCCCCGGGTGGGAAGCTACATCCACAATAATGGTTGGTAATATATATATGGTTGGTAAGTGATATGTTGCTTGGACGGACATACTGCGCAGCACAACAGAGGGTATGTGTTGCAAGGTGAGACTGCACAGCGATAGGAAATGCTGCGGTCCGCACCACTATGTTCTTCTACCGCGGAACTTCTGCTGAAGCCACGAGCAATACAGCTTTATTCTATACTTGGATTATCTTGAAAACACTTCAAGCACTGAGATGAATATCACTCATCCATTCATTCAGGCACTTAACCGACTATTCTTCTAACATTCATTCATTAACTCAAGATGTTATGGTTTGAACATATACGACTAATCTAATCCAACTGTTATACGTTCCTTTACTGCATATAAGAAAATACTTAACCAAATGACTGATTCACTGCCTTCATACACAAGACTAAAGGTTCACCATTCACTACTCATATGGAACTTAACATATCATTTCCATACTTCTCTAATGGCAAATGCATATAAAAGCTCTCCCATAATAGTATGCAAGGAAACATCTAGGCATTCATTGACAGAAAACATAAGTAATCATTCATTCATAAACACAATCGCACAATGCGGGATTTAACATGGTTCACTCCCCCGGGTGGGAAGCTACATCCACAAGAATGGTTGGTAATATATTTCTTTAAAAGGGATGAGGACAACCGTTCTTATTCTACGCACTCAGCTGCAGACTCTCTTTCCTCTCAGATAGGTCTCTGCGCACACGGTTGCAGAGCCTTTACAATCTTCTTAGCTCAAAGAGATTTTACAATACAACAATCCAAAATTGTAACAACAAAAGTAAAGAGTAACCCCAAAATGTAACCCCATCCCATACAAAATTGTCTTCTTGAATAGATCATGCCCAAAGGTCATGTCTTTACAATGTTGAAGACTTAAACCCAAAACCCTTAGGGTTTACAAAACTGCGTTGGTTTCCCTAAACCAGCTTGCTGGATCCTGGTATCATCTGCTTCATCATGGCAGTTCTCCATGTCTTCATTCTGTCACTATTGGCCTCCATGTCGCATGCGTGCCAACATGATGCTTCCATTGAACTGTTCATCTCTAATGGTCTCGCCCACTAGTCATGCCACGATGTCACTTTCCTTAACAAACTTGCACGTCGGTCTCCTTCCTAATTTACTCCTGCTCACTTCTCGACACTCCTGGAGCATCTTTCCCAAAAATAGGCTCCTATCGGTCTGACCGGTACCTGTACCTGTCCTTCATCCAGCATTCCGATTTGTTGGCTCCACGTGGCCTCCTATCTCTGCAGCACTGCTTCTACGCAGTACTAATCTTCGCAGCCTCACTCAAAACATGGCTGCTGCGCACCTCTTCACAACATCCCCAGTACTTAGCCAAAATTCAATATGTTTCAGAGCTGCGCTCAGCTCTGGTTCTTCTGCCTTCAAAAATGTCACCAAAACTAGACTAGTTGGGCCAGGCCCAACAGATGCCATAGGTGTGGCCATGGCCTTGCATTCCATCATCCCGAACCACTTTAGGATCTCTACTGCATACTTCCCATGTCCTAGAAAGATTCCATCTGCACTCTTCCACACCTCCATACCCAGAAGGTAATGCATCATATCCAAGTCCTTCATCTCAAACTCGGCAGCAAGCTTTGTCTTCATGTTGGTAATCAACCTATCCTCACCTATAACAAACAGGTCATCCACATATAATAGTAGTATCACTGGATTTCCTTTCTCAACCTTGTAGTAAAGGTTGGAATCCTCTTTACTCTCAGTAAATCCCAAAGTGGATAGGAAGTTGTCTATCATGTCGTACCAAGTCCTAGGTGCTTGCTTCAATCCATACAAGGCTTTCTTCAATTTGCACACATCTGAATCTCTATCATGTGTCTCAAAACCGAGTGGCTTCTCCACATACACTTCCTCTTCAACTACACCACTCAAGAAAGATGTCTTGACATCCATCGGGTGTATCTTCCATTTCATCACTGCAGCTAGGGAAAGTATTGTTCTAATGGAAGTGTATCTGGTTACAGGAACAAAAGTTTCTTCATAATCTATCCCTTCCTTCTGGGAGAATCCATGAGCTACAAACCTTGCTTTATATTTCTCTATGCTACCATCTGCAACATGCTTGAACTTATAAATCCACTTGGAAGTCACCACAGACTTATCTTCTAGTCTAGGACCACATCCCAAACATCATTCTTCATGATCGACTGGTACTCCTTGATCATGGCATCCTTTGTTACAACTTAATTTTCCACTTTGTGAGTATCAACATTCTTTGGCCTATAGGATTCATTTCACTGACTCAGATCCACTTTATATCCTTAAGACATACTATTTCCTCATTTTTCTTCTTACCCGCTTGCTGCATCTGTTAGAAAAACAGGATCGCAGAGCAATAATAATAAATAAAAATGCAAATATAATCACACACATATTACAAGAGAGACATCAATATATCATGGTTCACCCCAACTTGGGCTACGTCCACACTGCATTTTCCAGTCCTTATTATTATTACCATCCAGCAAGGTGAAGGGATACAACCTGCAGCACAGCCATTGTACTTCATGTTCACTGTCTCATAGTCTCTCTCCTGATCTTAGAAATCTTTACAATGCATAAAACCTAATACATCAACTCTAGCCGTATTACAATGTCTTTCTTTTATAGGGAAAATACAATGGGAAAAATACCATGGGATACCCAAAAACATGGGCCCATAAAACAGAATGGGTGTACAATCCTCCGGGGTGCACGGCTAAGACAATATCATCTATCAGACTAGAAGATCTGTCTCCACAACCAACAATCTCCCACTTGGAGACTGATCACAGCAACTCCACCACTGCTGCACTTGCTGGACTTGGACTCAGCAAATTTCTCCTCTTCACCTTCATGCTAGAAGGCCAACTGAAACCGAGCAAGAACTCAGTTTCTCTCTGGTCACTACCTTTGTGAACATGTCTGCAAGTTTCTAGCTAGTATGTATCTTTTCCAGCTTCAATAGTTCATCTTCCAGAACATAGCGTATGAAATGGTACTTGAGCTATATATGTTTAGTCCTCGAATGGAATGTTGAGTTCTTTGTAAGATGAATGGCACTCTGGCTATCACTATACAACCTGCTATCCTTCTGCTTCCTACTCACTTCCTCCATAAACCTCTGCAACCAAATCATCTCTTTACTAGCCTCTGTAATAGCAACATACTCTGCTTCTGTTGTTGAAAGTGCAACAACCTTCTGTAGTTTCGAAATCCAGCTTACTGCTGTTCCAAATATAGTAAACACATACGCTGTGGTGCTCCTCTTGCTATCCTTATCACCTGCCATATCTGCATCAACATATCCCTCTAGAGCAGTGTTTGAACCTCCAAAACATAATGTCTGAGTGGTGGTACCTCTCAAATACCTGAGAATCCACTGTACTGCCCTCCAATGTTCTTTACCTAGATTGTTCATTTATATGCTCACAACTCCCACTGCATGTGCAATATCTGGTCTTGTGCACACCATAGCATACATCAAGCTGCCAACTGTTGATTGATAGGGAATCTTGGACATGTAATAAGTCTCTTCCTGTGTCTTGGGACACATTTATTTACTTAGACTGAAATGGCTGACCAAAGGTGTACTAACTGGTTTTGCATTCTGCATTCTGAACCTCTCCAACACCTTTTGTATGTAATCACCCTGAGACAATGTCAATTTGCGATTTTTCCTATCTCTTGGTATTCTCATACCAAGGATTTGCTTTGCATCACCCAAATCCTTCATCGCAAATGAATTAGCTAGCTTCCTTTTGAGTACATTTATATCATGCATGTTAGACCCTACAACAAGCATGTCATCCACATACAATAACAAGATAATATATCTTTCATTGTCTAGCTTCTTGAAATAAACACAGTGGTCAAAATGGCATCTACTATAACCTTGTTCTATCATAAACCTATCAAATTTTAAATACCACTGCCTTGGAGCTTGCTTCAAGCCACACAAACTCTTTTTCAACCTGCATACCAAATCCTCCTTCCCTTTGACCTCATACCCTTGTGGTTGCTGCATATATATCTCTTCCTCCAAATCCCCATGGAGAAAGGCTGTTTTTACATCTAACTGTTCAAGATGCAAATATTCTACCGCCACTAGACTTAAAATAGTCCTAATTGAAGTTATCTTAACAACAGGAGAAAATATTTCATCAAAATCTATACCTTTCTTCTGTGCAAACCCCTTTACAACAAGTCTGGCCTTGTACCGCTTCTTGCCTCCTTCTTCTTCCTTCAACCTGTAAATCCATTTGTTCTACAATGCTCTTTTACCAGTAGGCAACTGACCCAGATCCCAAGTCTGGTTTCCTACCAATGAGTCCATCTCCTCATTCATGCCTTGCTCCCACTTCTTTCTAGTTTCCACCTGCATTGCTTCTTCATGACATTCTGGTTCACCAGCATCAGTCATCAACAAATAATACATTGAAGGAGAGTATCGTTCAGAGAGTCTACTTAACCTAGTAGATCTTCTTTTGGTTGCAGGAGTTTTAGGTACTTGTTGTTGTTATTGATTTTCTGGCACCTTTGGAACTTAATTTTATTGAATTTCATCAAGTACTATGTACTATATGGTTTCCTTTTCCCGTTTCTTTCCCTGCAACTGATCTTTATACATGACCTTTTCATTGAATATCACATCTCTAGTCCAGATGATTTTGTTATTTTCATAATCCCATAAGCGATAACCAAATTGATCAACCCCATATCCGATAAAGGTACATTTCTTGGATTTAGCTTAAAGCTTTGTTCTATTTTCTTTATCAATATGGACAAATGCTTCACAACCAAACGTTCTAATAAATGAGTAGTTTACATTTTTATCTATCCATGCCTCCTCTAGAATACCACCATCCAAAGCACTTGAAGGTCCTCTGTTTATGAAATAAACAGCAGTATTTATAGCGTCCGCCCAAAACTGAAAGGGAAACCCTGCATGCAGTCTCATACACCTTGCACGCTCCATGATCATTATGTTCATCCTTTTTGACACACCATTTTCTTGTAGTGTTCCTGGGACTGTGTTCTCTCTACGAATCCCATGGTATGAACAGTAACTATCAAACTCCTTGCTGCAATACTCACCTCCATTATCAGATCTGAGACACTTCAACCTTTTCCCTGTCTCATTCTCAACCAAAGCTTTCCACTTCCTAAAAGTAGCAAACACATCAGATTTCTGTCTAATGCAATAAACCCAAGTTTTCCTATTTGCATCATCAATAAATGTAACATAATAATGAGAGCCACCAAGAGATTGTACCTAAGCCGATCCCCATACATCTATATGCACTAGCTCTAACTTTTCATTCTTCTTCTGTTTCCCAACCCTAATAAATCTGACTCTCTTCTGTTTTCCATAAACACAGTTTTCACATAATTCCAAACTTACCTGCTTCAAATCTGGTAGCAACTTCCTTGAGTGGAGAATCTGCATCCCCTTCTCACTCATGTGGCCAAGCCTGTGATGCCACAATGCTGTATTTGTTCCTGTGGAAGCTAAAGAGATAGAATGGTCAGTATTATGAGGACATAAATACAACATACCTATCCTGTCTCCTTTTGCTATCACCATTGATCCTTTAGTGATCTTCCACCACTTTTATCCAAATGTAGATAGATAGCTGCCATCTCCCAACTGCCCTGTTGAGATCAGATTTCTTTTCATAACAGGAATATGCCTAACATCTTTCAACATCCAGTCAGTTCCATTTTTAACTTTTATCCATACCTTACCCATTCCAACAATTTTACATGGCTCATCATCACCCAATAAAACATGTCTAAAATCGCCAGGAACATACTGATTAAAGTATTTCCTATGGGGTGTAGCATGACATGAAGCTCCTGAATCTACTACCCAATAATCACTAGTATTATCTAATGCAAGAATCAAAACATCTTGTAACACATCACCTGCTACATTTGCTTCCTAGGTAGTTTCCTTATGTGCATCTCCTTTCTTCTTTAGAGATCTGTAGTCTTTCTTCAGATGTCATTTCTTTCCACAGTTCCAGCACTCTATTTTTTCCAGTTTGGACTTGGATCTGCACGTTTTAGACTTGCCAAAATTACCTTGGCTCTTTCCTCTCTCCTTTTGTCTTCCCCCGCTCTCCATGGTCAACGCATTACCTAATGTCTCATCTATCCTTTCTCTTTGCATTTCCTCACTAAGAATAACACCAATAACATCATCAAATTTCAAGGTGTTTGAACCAGAGACAGAGTTACTTACAACCATGACCAAGCTATTCCAGCTTTCTGGAAATGAACACAAGATTAGAAGAGCCCTAACCTCATCATCAAAGTTCACACTTACAGAACTTAGCTGATTTGTAACCGTATTAAACTCATTTAAATGATTAGTAACAGATCCACCTTCAAACATCTTCATATTAAATAAATGCTTCATTAGAAATACCTTGTTGGAGGCCGAGGGTTTTTCATACAGCTTACCCAGTGTGCTCATCAAACCCTCCATTGTTGTTTCTTTTGAGATATTGAAAGCCACCAATGAAGACAGGCTCAGCCGTATTGTTCCCAAAGCCTTTCTGTCAAGAACCTTCCATTCTTCGTCCTTCATGGCCACCCACTGCTTTGCTCTTCCTCCCAATGGTAGGAATAGATCCTTCTGGTACAGATATTCCTCCATTTGCATCTTCTCTAACTGGAAGTTTTGGCCATTAAACTTCTCGAACTTGAACTTTCCTTCTTCCACCATTGCTCCCACTCGAACCAGAAACCCTAGCTTCCTGTGGGTTTATCTGCCAAATAGACCTTTCGCTTTGATACCAATTGTTAGAAAAACAGGATCACTGAGCAATAACAATAAACAAAAATGCAAATATAATCACACACATATTACAAGAGAGACACATATATATTGTGGTTCACCCCAACTTGGGCTACATCCACACTGAATTTGTCAATCCTTATTATTATTACCGTTCAGTAAGGTGAAGGGATACAACCTACAGCACATCCGCTGCACTTCCTCTTCACTGTCTCACAGTCTCTCTCCTGATCTTAGATATCTTTACAATGCATAAAACCTAATACATCAACCCTAGCCATATTACAATGTCTTTCTTTTATAGGGAAAATATAATGGGAAAAATACCACGGGATACCCAAAAACATGGGCCTGCAAAACAGAATGGGTGTACAGTCCTCCTAGGTGCACGGCTAAGACAATATCATCTATGAGATTGGAAGATCTGGCTCCACAACCAACATCATCATTATATCAGGTGTACCTGCGAGTTGCATCAATATAGCCCACGAGTATCATGTAAAATGGTAAAAATCACTAGTTTATTACTTTTTACTCCCAAACAACGATTATTGGATGACCTTTGACCCTCCATCTTCCCAAGAAACGCCTCAAAGCGTCCTTTCACTTGACTTTGGGAGGACTATAGATTGAGCACATATGGCTTATGGACGGGAGGAGGAGAAGGAAGAGCAAGAGAACTCTAGTGGATTTTTTCCCTATCTTGAGTCTACACTCATTGATCCTTGTAGTTGTGAACCCCTTATGTTCACCTTCCAAATTCCTACCATAGTTTGAGTTTTCCATTCATGGAGGATTGAAGTGGTGGAGGCACAAGTGGATTGATCCAGATCTTGGTTCAGATTGGTTGCCGGCAAGAGGTCGTATCACATTGTACTTCTTCTTGTTTATTAATAGAAATACTCATATTCTCGTCCATTAATGTCATGAATGTTATTTATTCTACATTCGGTTGCATTTACTTATAATATCATGTACCATTGCCATTGATGATTTTAATGTCGTTTATATATATTATGTACTTGTTGTATATTGTCTGTCAAGACTAATTTGCAGATTCAAGTGCACAAATTGATAGCTCCAACGGGGATCTACATCAAACATTTGGATCGAGGTTGGTTACATTCTCCATTATCTTAGCATTGTCATTTATAATAGCATAGTTCTAAGAATTGAGTTAATTTCAGGTAGTCAGCTGTCTGTAGTGGTCCCCCAAGCCAAAGTGAGTTTTTTCCAATACAAAAACGGTGACTCCACTAGGGAAAACATCCATGTTTGGGGATTTTTGAGCATTAACTTTAATCAGAGTTGCTATTTGTCGAAGCTCTGTGTCACTGATTGGACGTTAAGATACACTATAGAAAACTTGCTTTTTTTGAGCCATTGGACTCTTTATTTGCCCATTTTCCTTTCCTCACCCGTGGGTTAGCTTAGCTCTGATCGCATACACCCGCCTCTGTTTACTCTACTGCTCGTGGGTACCCACAGGTATTCCTTCGACATTAGCGTACAACTCCGGCTTTTGTTGATTTGTGACTTTTGGTCGTTGCTGGGTTGTCTTTGGATGATCCTGAGTCTTTGTTGGCCTGTTTCTTAACTGTTTCATGCCTTGGTTGTGACCAAAAGTCTTCTTTTCTCTTGGTTGAGCCTTATTTGTTTTTTCCTTTTGAGCTCATTCCTATGGCTGGGTCTTACTGTTTGGTATCTGCTGGGTTGTCTTAGTGATCTTCTCGGCACTTCAGTGACTGAATAGTAGGATTTTGCTTGCATTTTTCATTTCTTTATATTGAAAAATACAAAAAAATACATATAGTTTTGCATATTCCTTTTGCTTATAAGAGAAAATACAAAAAAAAATTACTTTCATGTACTATATCTTGCATTGAGTGCTTGCTGCTTTCATTTAGGTTTTGCTTGTGCATCGAAAATATAAAAGGATTGCATTTTTATTTCGAAATCGTTGGGTTGATTTTGCATGTTAGTGCCATTGTTTTATTGGATAGATGAGTCTAGGATTGGACGATTTTGCATACTATTGAGTCATACACATCACTAGTTTCACGACCATATCCTTTTAGTAACCACAGCCATTAAAATTAATGCTTAATCTTAAAATTGATTAGACCAATTTTATTTATAGGGTACACCAACTAGCATAAGTTTAGAATCTTAGAATAGATCATTGTGAGTTAACAATCCAAGACTACTAGATGAAACATTAGGTGTCTGAACAGGGAGTGGAGGAATCCATGGTATATATCGGTGTTCTCAGGAAGCTCTACTCAAACCAGAGTTAAGCACGAGGTCACGAGAGGTTGGTTGAAGGGATATCCCTTTGATACCAGCCGAATGTAGGAGATATTTGCGGGGTTTGTTCGTATCTAGGGGAACCGGAGGTTCGTCCTCTTATGCTTGGGCTTAGCTACCCTTCCCATACATCGGATCCCACTTGCGACTGTCCCCCTGAGCATTGGTTATATTGCGGTGACCATAGTTGCCTTACCTAGGTATCGCATATGGTACTTGCAGTGGTTATGTTGTTTGTGTCCTGAGTTAGATAGGGATTGGGTAGCACAGTTGTGTTTGTACAATGGACTTGACCCTATGCACGTAGTGAAGCCTGTGTGTCTCTATAACTAATTCTGTTACCTTCAGCTATAGTTTGGGAGTCTCAAGCCACTCCTAGGAGAGACATACCGGCTCTAGTGTCGGGAGCTCATTTAGCCATTTTGTTTGTCTACTCTTGGCTGTAGTTTCTCTAGGTGTGTGCTTTTGATTTACTATTTTTGATCGATAGTTGGCCGTAGGAGACAATGTGATTTGATATTCTCTCTGGAGATATCGTGGCCCAGAGTCCTACTCTCCGTTGACCCCGTTGGTTGGCTGGTTTGAAGCCTGCCAAATTTTCACGTCGTGTTGCTCAGGGACACCGGCGGGTTCCTTCTGAGTATTTGAATTCTTACGAGACATACGTAGCCGATGTTATGACTGTTGCACATTCCGACACAGAGGAATCCCCATGATTCCATTGGGTGGAGTCGAACACACTTCAGACACCCCCACACCTCGAGAGGCCTCAGGGGGTGATCCACCTAAGACTCAACCTGGTTTGATTTGGATGAATCCACTCGAGAACGATCCATTCGATCCTTCGAATCCAGATAATTATCTTTATGGGATGCCAACCTTACCTGAAGAGGAAGATATTGTGATCAACGTTAACCCGTTCTCATATAGTATGCCCAGTTTCAGCACACTTGATCCTCCCACTGCTTTTGGTAGTCATGTTGGAACTAGTCATGGTGTTAGCAACACTGCACCCAATGGGGGAAATACCCTCACCGGGGGCACCATGTTGTCCACTCATGCACATAATATGGGGACTGGTCATAATCCTCCTAACCATGCTAATGTTGGAAGAAGACCACCTCCTAGGACTTCCCAACCTAATAGGAACACTATTCGAAACACGACTCACCATCCACCACCTAACACACATATCGCTACCCGTCAACCCAGGCTCACTTTCATAAATGATAATGCTTCTCCTAACCATGGGGGTGGACATATACCACACACTTTTGCATCCACCACCACTACTAGTAATACTAATGTAGGAGGTGGGAATATATCTTATCCATATGGTCATAATGCCACCATTCCTGCTACTAGTACCACCAAAGTTGGGGTTGGGAATACTTCTCATGCTTTGGGTCACCACATGACAACTCATGCTAATCCTAATGCTGGGGGTGGGAACATACCTCACCATTATGGTCATTACAACTCGGTTCCCGCTACGAATAATAAGTATATGCCCCATACTTATGATGGCCACTAGTTCAACCCACCTCAATATGGTGCCCAAAACACACATATTCCTGCTTACTCTCATATGGGTCAGGTTGGGGGAGGTTATCCACCTTATGGCCATGGTCAAGGTTATGGTCCGTCAAGTCCTCATTATTAGCCATTTAATGCTCATGGTCAAGCTTTTGGTCCACCTTATAATTCGGTTCCGTTCAACCAACCTTTTATGGGAGCTTATAATCAAGCTTTCCAGCAGCAGCTCCCATTCCTTGCACGTTTGAATCTTCCAGATCTTTCGAAGCTCACGAATGATCTGGTGTGTCATGACCCTAATTGGCCCCTGGTCCCTACCAAGCTCCCTTTAGACATTCCTAAGTTTGAGGGAAAAGGTGGTGAGGATCCAGATGATCATGTCACAATGTTTCACCTTTGGTGCTCCTCCAACTCATTGAATCAAGATTCTGTTAGATTACAACTACTTCAATGCACCTTCACGGGGGCAGCTACGTAGTGGTATGTGGAGTTGCCTGGGAAAACCTATAGGGGATTCAACGAGACTACTTTGGTTTTCTTGGACCATTTCCAGTTACTGGTTCATTATGATACCGGTACTGAACTGTTGTCTACCTTCTGTCATAATAAGGCCACACATATTTCTGACCACGTTCAAGAGTGGCGCCGATGGAAGAGATTAGTGAAAGCCAACATTCCTCCAGAATTTATGTTGGAATGGTTCCTCAAGTCTCTACTCCCATACATTTCTAAGGATGTTTCGATGTCCAGCATTGTGACTGAGGAACAAGCCATCTTGAAAGTCTAGCAGTTAGATCTACTATACTATCAGTCTGGCATTTTATGTGACATTATTCTTGACGCACCGAGAACACGACATGAGCCCATGTCAGTTCCTGGACCACATGTCGATGGCATCGTGGGATGCGCAAGCACTCACCCTATAGACTTGGTATCTGATCGAATGCAAAATTTGTTGCTAAACCAGTCTACTGTTGGACAAGTTCACACCTTGTCCACTTCCACCCCGTTGTCTGATGTACACAATGTGCAATCAATGAAGCTGTTAGGTAACCAGCAACCTGGTCGTAATAAAAAAGGGAGAAACAACCGCAAGGATGGAAACAATGGAAGTAACAATAATAGCAATCGCAATACCCCTCGTAAAGAGAATGCCAACCCTCCTCGGGAAGACGGAAATGCTGGTGAGGATCGTAAACCTAGGCATAAGGTGAAATTCCCTTGTAAGCTCTATGGGGAAGACCATCTTACTCACTTATGTCCTTGAATCAAAGAAGCATCGAAGCATTTGGCAAAGATCCTAGCTGTGTCAAAGGATCCCCTTCCTCATCATCAAAACATGGCTTCACATGCTCCCACCACTGGTTATGGACCTACTGAAACAGCAACGGCTTCTTCCAATACTAGTGGTTATGGATGTGTGAATATGGTTCAATCGGAGGTCAGTGTTGCTACTCGTCAATGCGATTATGGTGCACCACAACCTAATATGGGGAGTGAGCCTCCCCCTCCTCCTGATAATTCCTTGCATATCAAGAAGCCCTCTAATATGCCATGGATACCGAAAGGTGTTCTCAAGCGCTCTACGCATAATCCTAATGCTCGAGTTGCCCAGAACTACTCCATCGTAGAATATTTGGGCCAAACTCCGTGTGCCATGTCGGCTCTTGAATTTTTGTAGGCCTATCCTTCTCAGAAGCATGCCCTTTTGAGTGCGTTAGGAGTTTAGGATGGGGGAAATCCCAGTGTTATCAAGTTTGATACTACTGATGTTCAACCTCGCTTACCTTACCACTTGGCTTTTCAAATCCAGGTTGTGTGCCTTAAGAGTTTTGTCAAACATACTATGGTTGATGAAGGTGCTTCCACGTCAGTAATGTCGTTAACTTGTTGGAAAGCTCTTGGCTCTCCTCCTCTACTCACGTCTAGAACTACACTCACTGCATTTGACGGTCAGTCATTTAAGCCGCATGGAATTATCCCGTCCCTTGTTGTCTGCTTGGGAGGTAAGTCTATGCCTATTGAAGTCGAGGTGGTTGATGCGTCCATTGACTACATCCTGTTACTGGGTCAGAATTGGATGTATGCTATGAAGGCTGTCGCATCCACTGTATTCAGAGTTATCTGCTTTCCCCATGAAGGAAAGATTGTGACCATCGATCAGCTAGATTTCATTAACACTCATTCCACAGCATCCATGGGATCCATAGTCCCACAAGTTACTGATTCTCAACCAGCAACTGGGAATATAGGCATTGGTATGTACCCTTCATTGATGGGAACTTATAGTTTTCCTACACCTGTGAACTTCAGCGGAACCATTTCTGACGATGTGTCTCCTCCTTTGCATAGTATGCCATTCTGGACTTCCTATTGTATGGACCCATGGATTTTACCATCCACGAGTTCTACATCTGGAGACATTACGCACGTTGGGATGTCTGTGCCATTATCTGTAGCTGAGCTTGCTTACGAGCATATTCAACAAGCCACTTCAGAGCCGGATCTTTCTTCTTCACGGACAGGGGAAGACGATCCTGTTATGCTGCCCATGTGTGCAGTCAACCCATCTTGTTCACATGATTTCCTCGATGGTATTCTACCTTTAGATGAAATTTTTATCGAGGCCATGAATGGTAATGACAAGCCTTGGGAGGATTCTCATCATCAATTTTATTTCCTTCCTACCCTTGATCTTATTGAAGGAGATGAGCCTTGAGTACAACCTGCCATGCATTTGGATTTTGATCTAGGCATAGTTTTGTCTAGCCCTGGTTTGACATTAAAGTATGATCTCCCTAGTGATGAGTCTATAGACTCTCCTATAGATCCGCAAATCGGTGATCCTGATGAGTTCGATTCTACTTCTAGAATTTCCAACTCCCGTGATGATGAATTTACCACTGCAGATTCCTCCACGTCCTTCAGCTTTTCTCTTCATTCTGAAGATGATCATTTTGGTCCCTTGGGTGTTGGTACTATGGCACCTTCAGTGGTTAGCTCTCCCTACATTATGTCTGAGGTTGATAATAGTGAAGTTGAAATTTTTTCCACCACAGTGACCTGTATTAGATTTCTCTTTATGTACGTTTTAGAGATGATCTTGGTACTTATGTTTCTTGGAGACAGGATTCTTAGCTGGACTTATACTTGTTTATAGGTCCTTTTTGACATTTGCTTCGGTCATGGCAGGAATATTTGGAACCTTACATATAGGTTTAGGCCTCCCCATTGTTATGATGCACTTGAACCTATTACTATCTGAATTTGTAGACACACCCTGAATGTCCTTATCTTGCTCATGTTCCTTGCATTATGCACAGCTTTTTCCCATGCGCTTGGAACTAGTCTCGCATGTCCCTAACACTCGTCTACTCTCATTATGAGCATTCTTCCATCTCTCCTTTGAGCTCGTTAAAAATAGTAAGGAGGTCACGAGTTTAATTTTTTGAGCTCGTTAAACCTTTACGAAAAAGATTTTTATAAAGTCTTTTTTAAGCCCTTATTAGACTTTTTCAAATCAAACAAGATTGCCAAGTATACTTGTCTTTTCATACTTGTTAAAGGATTTGAAGCGACATTCACTTAGGTATAAGTTTACCCATTCTCCGGACCTTTGTGGATTAATTACGAAAAAGGTATACTTTAGTCATACGTGACTAGAAGAGTTCTTCTCTCATTGTTTTACACTTTTTCGGGTGAGGAGACTAACTTTACGAAAAAGGACTCCCCTTAGTTATGTCGAGTTGTGATTGCATTGAATTATCCTGCTTGCTGCTTGAGCCTTGTGTCAGCTCCCGCTTACTCACTTATTAGCCATGTGCCTGAGCACTTTACCTTCTGAGCCAAGCAGAGCCTTAATTTATCTTTCGCAGCTTGATGACCCTTTACCCTAAGGGAACATTCCCTCGAATGTCCACATGCTGCACATGCTTCCTTGCATTGATCATAGGTATGTTCCGCTGCTTGGGACTAGTATGCTCGCTATTTGACACTCGTTCCCTCACTTTTTGTACTATAAGCAATTTTATTATTTTTCAAGCTTTCCCCAAATATGAAAAAGACCATGTAGGACCCCTCCTTTAGGGTCCCCTTGAATTGAACCTGAAACTTTAAAAACTTCATACAAACAAATTAGCCATTATAGTTATTGGAAAAATAAAATAAAAGAGTGAATAACTTAACAAAAATAAGCAAACCTTAACCTGTCAACCCGATCCAGCTCATCCATTGTTGTCTGCGTCTTCCGTAGGATCCCTCCAACAAAGCTCGTTTAACCATAGGCGAAGCAACCGTTAGCTTCGCCACCCAACCATAGGCTCATGCTTTCAGTCGCATGGCCTCCCCCGAGCTTTGGGTCGTAGAGCTCACACAAGTATTTCAGAAATTCAGCTTGGGCTTCCCTTCCCACCAGGATTTCTAAGCCAAACCCTTAGATAGCAGCAAGTCTTTGAGGCATTCGAAAATTACGACCATCGTCCAAATTATGGGCCCCTTACCCATTCCTTAAGCCTTCCTTATAAAGGGAAATCTCCTGCGACACATGTCGCTTCATGCATAATTAAATATTTTTAATTATTTATTTAATTAAAACACTCACCCATCCAAGTGTCAGTTTCTCTGGGAAGTGCACCTACATCCCTAAGTTTGCTCTAGTTTGTCCCCCAGATATTTTAATCAACTCCTAGCTTTTAGTTGACTAGGTGTCTAATCTATTTTGCTCCTAAATAATAATTTCTATTAATTTAAATGCTCAACAAAATAACTATTCATGTGCAAATGTCTAAGCTATTGTTATGCATTTGCTAAGTAATAATCTAGAGTTATTCTCCTAAGTTTTTATGCAGTTTAATTTAACAATCAAACTCACTAGGATCACGGTGCCACGTCGTTGGGCTCCTGGTTCCTTAATTTTTTAATCCCCTGACATGGCACCACTCCGTCAGGTCCAATCATCCATGGTTTCCATTCCTTGGCATGGTACCACCTCGTTGGGTCTTTGCGTCCATTCTTTCCATTCTTGACAGGGTACCGCATCGTTGGGCCCTTCTGCCACCATCTTTCCGTTTTGACTTGCGGGAACTCTTGTAGGGATTTTAGGAATCGTTACCATCCATCCTCCGTCTACATGCTATCTAGGGACTAATGGCACTGAGGAGTGAGTCCGTTCTCACCGCGCGCCCCTCAACTCGTACGTGACCAGCTCCGTCGTGGCCCACCTCGTACGTCCTCACGCATTCCTCTTGAGCAAGCGGATCAATTCTTATCTGCTCATGCGTGGTATTCTTGTCGGAAGTTGACATCGTCGTCGCTTCCCCTGTGTGTGATTTACCCGTACTCTACGACCCTCCATGTTCCTTTGTGTGTCCGTTGGTGAACCGTCTCACTTGTTTCTACACACACTTCTCGCAACAAATTATTAGTAGCACTGTTCTCAACAATCATCATCTGGTTTCTAACTCTAGCATTGTTAAACATTTATGATTTATTCAAACTGCTCATTCATCTTATCAAATATACATTTCGTCGCCAAATACATAATCACCATACAGCTAGTCGTTAAGCATTATCCATCAACATAATTTTCCATAGTCATAGCTAATCGTTTAACATATGCAATTATTCATTTACCTCAACAGTTCAAATACACATACTCAAAAAAAATAAGGTCAAAAGGTTATTTAATTAATGTTTCAATCAGCCGAGTCACTCAGCAGGTGCCCTCAATGTCTACACAAGTCTAGGGGCACTACATACACCCCTACTTAATTAGAACTTCGTCCCGAAGTTCAGAAGAAAAAAAAAATGGAAAGCTACAACGCATCTCAGTTGCGTCCTCCCAAGTCGCAGAGCTAGGACTGTAATTGTCCTACTGCACTTTGACTTGATCAATCAGGGCTAATCATTAATCAAGATGTAATCAATCAATCATCCCTTTCCACACATAGAATTTAATTCCTTAATTCATTTATCAATTATTGTCGTCATTTACATCTTCAGGTTGTCCTCAATCATTTAAGGCATAAGAAGGCTCAAGAGACCATTATATCGAAGTTGTTCAGTCGGGTCACTCGAAAGGTTCCCTTAAGGTCCACAGTCATTCTAGGGGCATTACATACACCCCCTCTTAAATAGAACTTCGTCCCGAAGTTAATTTGTGTTCTTGTACTTGCCTTATCTTAATTTCTACTCTCATCTTCTGTCATTCTATTCTATTTTTCTCCAACAATCAAGGCTAGAAGCACTGGTGGGTCTGATCGTAAGTTTCTTTTCCATCCAACATGGTTCCAATACATCCTCATGAACTCAATCGTAACTTGCGTATTGTAAATCCAATAATGCCTTCATAATTTTCAATACCTTCCTAGATTTGCGAAGGTCTATGATATCCAAAATTAATTACAAGCTATACAACATCAATAGCCACCCATTAGTTAGAAAATCACCATCAAGCAAGACTCCAAATCTAATTGGTTGTCCTTCCCTCCAAGACAAGAAGGTAAACATCATAACATATTCTGTCAATCGAAAATGGGTAAAATATGGTCATGTATTTAACAAATCAAGAGAGACCTTCAAATATTCCAAAACCAATTCCATAATACTACTTTAACAACCCCTAAATGTTTTAACAATGTTGGTTCTCAATTTGATAGGATTCGAGGCATCAAAACTTAGTGACTTAGCCGAATGCATTAAAATTGATCTCTTAGTCATTTCATCAGTATCATCATGTCCACGTTAATGAGATTATCACATCCTTACCTCATTTCATCTTTTTTTTTTTTTTGCTCTCACAGGATTACTTCGACAGACCCATCGAGTCGTACCATGTGTGTTTTCTCAACCTCATTGAGTTCCATCGAGGTTTGACCATGTCAATTGGTTAGCATCATTGTATTCTACTTTTCATGTCTATCATCTCCATACTTCGTTTTTCTAACTAGTCTTTCTTTGACTCTTTCGGTGGATTTCCTTAGTTAAGAGTTCTCCAATACCATGTGATGGTCAAGTCGACTTTTCTGCTTCCAATTTCATTAACAACGTCGCCATTATGCAAAATCAGTGTCCAGTGTCCTTGTGTTCAGCTCATCCTATTGATCACATTGATGTCCTTTTAATATTTTGTTTCCCACCTACTTTTAAAAGTGTCAATGCCCACTAAAGTAATGGAAAAATTAACAATGATTTTCAGGATAATTATCAAATACAATTACCCCAACGTTTAGGGTTTATTTTGTTTGTCCATATATTAATCCATAAAATAGGTCAAGAATTTATTTAGCTGTCATTCTAACAAACTTAAATACAAGCTACCTTAATATGTACTGACAAAGTTCTTAATATACCTACCCATGTCTTGTTTCACAACCTAAACATTGAAAATCCCTTATTATGATATTTCATGTCCATTATCTAAATATTAATCTCATATGCAACTAATTACTTGAATGTTACAACCATAATTTACTATAAATAAATGAATATAATAACATTTATAACTCTGTATCAAATGCCATTTATTTATCTAATTTCAACTTTATTGCATATATATAGATATCCACATTATATTAATACAAATATAATTATAATAACATGCTTAAACTATAAGCCAAGTGCCTCTTAATTATAACATGTGTGTTATCTCCTTCCAATATAATATCTATATCAAATTTGCATTTCACCCTTTTGGTGTATATATATATAACTTGTTAATCGATTGCCTAAAAGTGAAATATAAAATATTAGGAAGAATTATCGTTCCAGCTTTTATATGAAATTTCAATAACTTCACTTGATGATGGTACACTTACGAAGGAAGTTAATTTCACCTAAAGATGCTCCACTTATCAAGGGATTTATTGAACCATTTGGAGTTTTAACAACTCTACCCATTGAGCGAACTACTTAAAATTACAAAGGTAATTTAGATTTCCTTTTAGTAATTAACTATTGCGAACAAAAATTAGTTTTACCATCTAATTTTGTTTTGTTCAAGTTAACTCTAAAGGCATATAAATTACATATATTTTATACCTGAGTAGATGCAGTAATTTTTTTTTGTTAAACAATAAATTACATCTTACATTTATTCCCAACCGAGAATAAAATCTTCAATAATCAAATTTCCCATTTCGACCATATAAGTAAAATTTAAAACATTAACTACGTTTCTTTTAAATAGAAATTAAAATAACATAACAATTCCATTTTCTCCTAATCAATATATATATATATATATATATATATATATATATATATATATATATATATATATATATAACTTTTATATATATACCAAATCGTTAACTACATTTTTAAGTAAGGAATAGCATATCGATTTCCCATTCAACTAATATATATAACAATCGAACTCCATTTCACTTCTTTTTTTACTTTTTGTTTGTTTGTTTTGTTTTGTGAACATACACCATTTCGTATATCAATACACCATTTCTCTTTCATTAAATATTCAACGATAAACACCCAAACAATACCGCATTTCTCTTTCATTAAATATTCAACGATAAACAACCAAACAATACCGCATATCATTAATTACATTTTGAATACAATAGTAACTACATTTCATAACATATAAACAATCACTAACCAATTAGAAGATTGTGTTACATTATACCTAAGCATGTTATATACTAATTAAGTCAACAAACTATTCTAACGCCAACCCATGCCATTTTATGAATGTAGAAGTGTGAGTTATAAACAATATCGCATCCTTTCATCTACACTTGTTAAAATGAAGTGTGAATTATAAACCAAATAGAATCTATTCGTCTATGCATCCAGATGAGCATGCACTTTAGTCATATCTTGGCTATGTTTAAAATTTACTTTTTTTTATTATCATGTAAATGCATTGACTGCCATTCCACAAGTTCTGTGTGTCGGTATGACTAGTAAATTTGTCATCGAAAAGGGATATGGTCTGCGTATAAAATTTTACTCCATTCACTAATGGAAACAATTAAGTAAATTTCAATTCAATTAACGCCATGTCGATATATCCTTATCTTTTGCTAACATTCAATCATACCTAAGATATGCGTTTTACCTTATATTTTCTATGGCAATCAAAGATGAGTTTAAAAGCATTTCGATAAAGTATTTTGTAGCAACGAAAAGGCTTAACAATCAGGATGTAATTTAATCGGAGTGAAAACAAAACATAACTACAGCCACAAGTATGTTCACCGCATAACCTTAGTTACACGCCATCGTCCACCACCTGGACGCACTTGTAGGTGTGGTTTATATGGTCATTACAAAACATTTAAACAAATATAAGGGAAACATAACAGGTGGCATAATTTCTGGAAGTGCTATTCGACCCTCGAAATAGATACGCAGGGTTTATAAGAATCGGAGTTACATTCATTTAATGGACTCTGGGAAAACGTTCAGTGGCTTGAGATGGGAACACAGAGTTGTTATAATGAGCATTTTGTAAATCGGATTAAAAGATCTGGAAATATCATATGACTGGATCATTACGGTTTATAATTCAAGATCTGGGAGACGCCATTTAAGCTGCAGGAGACGCAGAGGAATTGAATTAAATACTATGCCATTAATTGATAGATCTGGAAACGTCCATTCAGATCTAAAAATTCAACATAGGAAATCCCCTTTAACGCCTTCCCACTTTGAAAGTAGGAAATGCAGAGAAATTAAAGGATCAATATGCCATTCGCTTTCGAATGGATACACAGGATTTTTAAAAGGATTAGCATACATTTTGGCACGAATTCTGGAGTTGCCATTCGAATTCAATACGCAGAGATATTTAGTAAGCAAACTTCAATTCTAATCAAGAATTCCAGGTTACAAATAAATTCCTGAAGTAAAACTCAGAGAACCTTAAAGATCTAGGTTGCAATTATATTTAGGGATTCTTGAAACGTTCTTTTCAATCTGAAATTTAGATTACAGAGATTTTCAAAATAAATGATACACACACAGTAATTCAAGCACAAAAATGAGAAAGAGCAAATTTAATTTGTTTCTACAAATTTTGAAAACGTTGATCAAGAGATCGACACACAGAGTATAAATGGAAAACTCATTCGATATTTATGAATCCTGGGAACGCTTAAGTAAGAAATTGATACCCAGGGAATGGAGAGGCGAATCGAGAATTCGGGATATGCCAAATGAGAAATCGGTGCACAGAGAATTGCAGTGGTAGTTGTAATTCATAATACGAAAACTGGAAACGCCTAACAGTCTTTGAGGTGAGAATCGGGTCACGTTTCACATTCACTTATCAGAAAACTGGAACTGGATCCATACAGTCTTTAAGGAGAAGATCACAATCAAACTGGAAATCGGAAAATGCATCTGGGACTGGATCCATACGGTCTTTAAAATAAAGATCACAATCAAACTTGAAATCGAAAAATGCCCCTGGATATGCCATGGTTATGGGATTAACATAACTTCAAAAGTGAATTACAAATTATTCTACGGGACTTGGGAACCCACAAGATTTTAAAATAACTTAACCCAGTTCGTCTGCTAATCGAGCGAAGCTAGTATACTATTGTATACTATTGAGAACAGAGTTGAAAATTTCGGGAACCCAAATCGATCTCTGATAAAGGAATATGGAGACGGCAGATAGATTGTAAACCCAAAATAAATCTGAAACCCCAAACGAGAAATAAATATGGAATGCAATTAGAAACCATAGGGTTTAAATAGTTTTATCTCGATCGAATTCTGATAAAGTAATCTGAGAACACCGATGGATCGTAAACCAAAGTTTCAATAAATTTAAACTCCAACAAGAACAAATCTGGAGTGCGAACGGAAAACCACAGGGTTTAAAAATAGTTTTTGATAAGGAAAAAGAAAATAAAATAAGGAAACGTCAAATATTGGGATCAAGGCAGTCCTTTAAGGAGCCGAAGTAACTCAAATACTTAGATTTGGAAACATCAAAATATTGGGATCAACGCAGTCCCTTTAAGATCAGAAGTAAAACCAATTATTAGATCAGAGATGCCAAGAAATCGATATGCAGGGTATTTGATCCACAACGAATAAGGGAAAATCTAATTTAAAAGAATTCAGGAAATGAAATCATGATACAAACAGAGTTTTAAATCTCAGAAGGTAGATCGACTGCAACAATGGATTCTGGAAACGAAATCGGATTACAAGCAGAGTTTTAGATAATTCTTTCACCCTTCAAACTGATTTCTGATAAGATTTAGAAAACGCCAACTGGGAATATGATAAATCTTTTAAATAAATCTGAGAATTCATTCGACTGCAAACAATAAATTCTGGAAACCATACAAACAGAGTTTTAAATAATTCTTCACCCTTCAAACTGATTTCTGATAAGATTTAGAAAACGCCAACTGGGAATATGATAAATCTTTTAAATAAATCTGAGAATTCATTCGACTGCAAACAATAAATTCTGGAAACCATACAAACAGAGTTTTAAATAATTCTTCACCCTTCAAAGTGATTTCTGATAAGATTTAGAAAATGCCAACTGGGAATATGATAAATCTTTTAAATAAATCTGAGAATTCATTCGACTGCAAACAATAAATTCTGGAAACCATACAAACAGAGTTTTAAATAATTCTTCACCCTTCAAACTGATTTCTGATAAGATTTAGAAAACGCCAACTGGGAATATGATAAATCTTTTAAATAAATCTGAGAATTCATTCGACTGCAAACAATAAATTCTGGAAACCATACAAACAGAGTTTTAAATAATTCTTCACCCTTCAAACTGATTTCTGATAAGATTTAGAAAACGCCAACTGGGAATATGATAAATCTTTTAAATAAATCTGAGAATTCATTCGACTACAAACAATAAATTCTGGAAATGAAATCAGAATACAAACAGAGTTTATAAAAATCTCAGAAAAATAGATCGATTCACCCACAGTTTTTTTTTGAACTAAAACTAAAACATCAATCTCACTTACAAAAGAAAATAAATAAAACAATTTACTGAACCTGACTGACATGATGGTCGTTGTGGTTGCGGTTGATTCGGCAGTCCAGTCCGATTGAATTCGATGAAGTTATCGACAACCCTTGAATAATATCAGTCCGGTGCTCTCAAGGCTCGACCAGCTCTGATACCAAATGTAGGACCCCTCCTTTAGGGTCCCCTTGAACTGAACCTGAAACTTTAAAAACTTCATACAAACAAATTAGCCATTATAGTTATTGGAAAAATAAAATAAAAGAGTGAATAACTTAACAAAAATAAGCAAACCTTAACCTGTCAACCCGATCCAGCTCGTCCATTGTTGTCTGCGTCTTCCGTAGGATCCCTCCAACAAAGCTCGTTTAACCATAGGCGAAGCAACCGTTAGCTTCGCCACCCAACCATAGGCTCATGCTTTCAGTCGCATGGCCTCCCCCGAGCTTTGGGTCGTAGAGCTCACACAAGTATTTCAGAAATTCATCTTGGGCTTCCCTTCCCACCAGGATTTCTAAGCCAAACCCTTAGATAGCAACAAGTCTTTGAGGCATTCGAAAATTACGACCATCGTCCAAATTATGGGCCCCTTACCCATTCCTTAAGCCTTCCTTATAAAGCGAAATCTCCTGCGACACATGTCGCTTCATGCATAATTAAATATTTTTAATTATTTATTTAATTAAAACACTCACCCATCCAAGTGTCAGTTTCTCTGGGAAGTGCACCTACATCCCTAAGTTTGCTCTAGTTTGTCCCCCAGATATTTTAATCAACTCCTAGCTTTTAGTTGACTAGGTGTCTAATCTATTTTGCTCCTAAATAATAATTTATATTAATTTAAATGCTCAACAAAATAACTATTCATGTGCAAATGTCTAAGCTATTGTTATGCATTTGCTAAGTAATAATCTAGAGTTATTCTCCTAAGTTTTTATGCAGTTTAATTTAACAATCAAACTCACTAGGATCACGGTGCCACGTCGTTGGGCTCCTGGTTCCTTAATTTTTTAATCCCCTGACATGGCACCACTCCGTCAGGTCCAATCATCCATGGTTTCCATTCCTTGGCATGGTACCACCTCGTTGGGTCCTTGCGTCCATTCTTTCCATTCTTGACAGGGTACCGCATCGTTGGGCCCTTCTGCCACCATCTTTCTGTTTTGACTTGCGGGAACTCTTGTAGGGATTTTAGGAATCGTTACCATCCATCCTCCGTCTACATGCTATCTAGGGACTAATGGCGCTGAGGAGTGAGTCCGTTCTCACTGCGCGCCCCTCAACTCGTACGTGACCAGCTCCGTCGTGGCCCACCTCGTACGTCCTCACGCATTCCTCTTGAGCAAGCGGATCAATGCTTATCTGCTCATGCGTGGTATTCTTGTCGGAAGTTGACATCGTCGTCGCTTCCCCTGTGTGTGATTTACCCGTACTCTACGACCCTCCATGTTCCTTTGTGTGTCCGTTGGTGAACCGTCTCACTTGTTTCTACACACACTTCTCGCAACAAATTATTAGTAGCACTGTTCTCAACAATCATCATCTGGTTTCTAACTCTAGCATTGTTAAACATTTATGATTTATTCAAACTGCTCATTCATCTTATCAAATATACATTTCGTCGCCAAATACATAATCACCATACAGCTAGTCGTTAAGCATTATCCATCAACATAATTTTCCATAGTCATAGCTAATCGTTTAACATATGCAATTATTCATTTAGCTCAACAGTTAAGATACACATACTCAAAAAAAAATAAGGTCAAAAGGTTATTTAATTAATGTTTCAATCAGCCGGGTCACTCAGCAGGTGCCCTCAATGTCTACACAAGTCTAGGGGCACTACAGACCAAAAAAATCAAATATTCCAAAAATCCGGACGGGATTATGGTTACTACTTCTTGTTCGCAGTTGTTGTGTCACCTTTGAACAGAGCATTCATTCCACTCCATACACTATGATTCAGGACTATAGTTGGACCCTAGGAGTTGTACTTGTTTCTCAGTTTCTCCACCGATTGGTTAAGCTTCCAGTCATTATGGAGCCCTTTGTGATGCCTCCTGCATTGCATAGTTTATATTGAGTCTATGCTTCCTATGTCTATCCATCTACTCATGCTCTTGTTCAAAGGAAGTCCTGAAACCAGTGTCGGCCACTCCTCAGATCTCTTGACTATTGCATGTTGGTCATCCTTATTGAGTCAATCCATTTCACCTGAGCTCTTCCAAATCTTTCAGCATAGTTGGTACCTCGTGCTAGTTGATTGGGGATGCATTAATGCCCTCCTTCCAATGAGTCTCATTTCGTCGACTTCAACCCATTTATTCTAGGACTTGAGGCTTAGAGTTCGGTTGAGTACCTTGAGGCTTGCAGTCATTAGTGGAAGGTTCTCTCGCCATCGACAATTTTGGGAATACATCAATGTCCCCTGATCGATGGATTCATCCTAGTGTTCGACTTCAACTCATTTATTCACACTCCGATGATTGTGATATGTGCCTTGATGCCCATTTTCATTATTGGTGGGTCTTCCCGCGTCAGTTAACGATAGACATCATTGATCGGTAATCAGACAATGTCACATCAGGTTCAACCCCAACTCCTTTATTCACTTGATGGGACTTGCACCGTCGAAGACTTGTGTAGAAGACCCCAATCGATAGTGGCATTCAGTATGCTACCTATGACTTTGACTTTATATCTGAGATATCACCTCTCAGACATCAGCAGTTTGTACCTCCAGTTTGCACCAGTTGTTTCCTTTTCAGCAGGAGACCATATCTTACTCTAGAGGGATCATGGCTATGATCACTTAGGACATATATCCATTATGTACTGCCTATTCATGGCCATTGTGTCAGATTGTTATACTATACCAACATGTATTCAGAGATACTATTGTACTATGATGAGTGAGCTACTCTTTCCACTTGTGTTTCCATCACTCCACTTCTGATTTTTATAATGTATTTCGGACATCATAGCATCAGTCTCTGACCTCACACATTAGGGGGCATCTGTTACAACGTAATTTTTCACCTTGTGAGTATCAGCATTCTTTAGCCTGTAGGATCCATTTCACTGACTCAGATCCACATTATATCCTTCATACATACTATTTCCTCATTTTTCTTCTTACCCGCTTGCTGCATCATTATACCAGACGTACCCACGAGTTGCATCATTATCGGGTATCATGTAAAATGATAAAAATCACTAGTTTATTAATTTCTACTCCCAAAAAGCGGTTATTGGGTGACCTTTGACCCTCCATCTGCCCAAGAAACATCTCAATGTGTCCTTTCACTTACCTTTGGGAGGACTATATTTTGAGCACATATGGCTTATGGATGGGAGGAGGAGAAGGAAGAGCTAGAGAACTCTAGTGGATTTTTTCCCTATCTTGAGTCTACACTCATTGATCCTTGTAGTTGTGAACCCCTTATATTCATCTTCCAAACACCTACCATAGTTTGAGTTTTCCATTCATAGAGGATTGAAGTGGTGGAGGCACAAGTGGATTGATCCAGATCTTGGTTCAGATTGGTTGCCAGCAAGAGGTCGTATCACATTGTACTTCTTCTTGTTTATTAATAGAAATACTCATATTCTCGTCCATTAATGTTGTGAATGTTATTTATTCTACATTGGGTTGCATTTACTTATAATATCATGGACCATTGCTATTGATGATGTTAATGTCGTTTATATATATTATGTACTTGTTGTATATTGGTTGTCAAGACTAATTTGCAGATTCAAGTGCACGGATTGAAAGCTCCAATGGGGATTTATATCAAATGTTTGGATTGAGGTTGGTTACATTCTCCATTATCTTAGCATTGTCATTTATAATAGCATAGTTCTGAGAATTGAGTTAATTTTTGGTAGTCAACTGCCTGTAGTGGTCCCCCAAGCCATAGTGATTTTTTTCCAATACATCCTTCCATTACTACATCTCGGATCCTGGGAACTTTAGATTCTTCAATATCTTGAATAGATAGTTTTCTTGAACTTCATTGTTGGAACAAATGTTGTTGTCCTTCTTTTGTAGGTGATTGTATATGATATTTCCTACAAGTCAAATTCAATTGCATGATTAGAAACTTCTCATAGTTTTTCAAAAACAAATTCTTATGCATAAAGACATATGTCATACAATCATGCAATTATCTTTAGCCAATGCTTCAATAGAACATTTATCCATATCATGTATTCACACGGTAACTTTCTAGATGCCTTCCATCTCTACCAGAACATTTGTTAAGAGTGTGCACAACTCCCAACATGTCAGCAAAGAGGTTTCATTCTAGATAAGTAGCAATGGAGTGTTGTACAATACCATAGGCCACTTACCCATTATATATTTAGTAGTATCTTGTTCATTAATGCAACTTTTCTAAAATGCATAATATACATCCTAAATCTAGGATCATAAGTAGTACATGACTAGACAACATCATTTAAGTAATCATATATACAAGAAATGACAATCCAAATACTTATCTTTGTTTGGTTGTAGGGTGGACTCCCTCTCAATCTCTGCTTCCTGGATTATCTGTCCTTGAACTTATATCCATCCTAGACCACTACGCATGCTTAAGTGTGCACTAGTGTCATCATTGTGTCATCCTCAAGATCTCATACATAATCATACATTCATTAGTATAATCTCAATACCGTCAAAACATTATGATTCTAAATAATCTTAAATATGTATGGTCATGATCATTTCATACATAGGTAGTAAGCGTTAGTATTCAAGGTTTCATGGAAGGCTTCTTTTACTCATGCATTTTCTCATTTGACCATAGGACTCTTCTCATTATTCATATCATCAATCAAAGTAAGAAACATAATATGCATAAACCCTCGATTACTTAAAATTCTAACTTGAAGAATAATCATTATTATTCATACAAAAGTATAATATCCTAACACAAGGTAGGATTCTAAGTTGATATAGGAAAAACATACCTGGTTATCATGTTTGCTAATTGTGTCTAGCAATGTCTTCTTGTTCTCTTCAATGACCTATGCTAGTAACCTACATAACTCATAAGTTAACCATTGTAGAACAAAAATATACATACCTCGTAAGTAGAGCTTCTATAGTGGCTATGGATGAGTCTTTGTCTTCATGTCACCATGGTCATATGTTCTTGATCTAGAACTTGATTTGTCTTTCTTGATGTACCTTTAATGTTATCGGACAACATCAACCTCATACAACATCATAGTGCATTAGTACAATCATAAGTGTCATAAACCTAATCAATCAATGAATTCTATCATTCACATGGATTCATACTTTTACTAGGGTGATAAGACAAGTCTAACATTAATCAAGATTGTACTAACCTCAATAATATGAAGACAAACATATCATAAACTTAATCATGAACAGATTTCAAAACATAGCTATATCTCCTCAAGTCATACCTGTCGAGATTGCTTGTAGTCTTCTTATGTAAGGCCTTAGCCTCATCTCCCTCTGGAACTGAAATTTCTTTACTTATGCTGGTGTCCAATTCATTCTCTTCTAGGATTCACCCAATCCACTTTGATTTGTTGAAACTAGATCTGGAGCTGGATTAGGGTTTGTTAGAGAAACCATAAAAATTCAAACTTTTAATTTCAAACTTTTGATTGAATGAAAAGATGCACCCTGCTAAGCTGATCAAGCTGGTACACTTCAATTTTGAAAACTACAAAATTTGACCTCAAAATTTCCTTTGAAACTTCCAGATCTTCTAGAAATGATGGTTTGATAAAGCTCGGTCTTCTCCCCAACCAAAAGGTTCTATCTTGTACTCTAAACTTTGATTTTTCTGAGGCGCTTCCAATCGTGGTCTCAGAGTCCAAAAATTTCAACTTTTTCAGAAACCCTAATTTTCCACCTTTCTCATCAAAATCCCGAACTAGGGTTTGATGATGTCCGGGGTTCTTCCCAACCAAAAATTTTGATCTTCGTGTCTAAATTTCGATTTTACTGAGGGGAGAAATCCTATGCTGAGATCACTCCAAAATTCCACTTCTGTCAAAAGCCCTAATTTCCCGCAGTAGTGATAAGCCAAAAATGAGAATGCTCAGAATTCAATTCTATTTCACAGAATTATGTGCCTGATTGTTTCTAGTGCACCTCTGAAATTACGAATCCACGGGGTCTGAAACTTCAGCCTGTGGTAGCCTGGCCGGTCATCTTTCCAACCCCATAGGTCTGGCCTCAAATTGATTCTCTGCGAGAGAGATATGCCAATGTCGCAACGTGACCTGTTTATGGGATAAAACAGTACAATGAAGTTGTACAGTCTGCCACATGTCACTGTTTCAACTTTGGCCTCTAAAAACTGGACATGTGAAAGTACGGTCCATGCCCTAACTGTCACTTTTTACAGAATTCCATTTGGAGCTTCCTAGCCCAAGTTGTGACCTTTTTTCCTAGGTCACCTATTTATGACTGAGATCTAGAAGAGGCAGAAACCCTAGATTGTATGGATCATAAAACATAAAGTACAACAAATTTGATGTTTTGCTTTGGACACAAGGTACATGGGGATGTGATATTCGACCTATAGAAGTTTTAGAACCTGAAACATTTCCAAAATGGATTTATAGCAAAAGTACAACAATGACTGACTTTTTCTATATCAAGCCCTAACTTCCAATTTGTCGCAAGTGCAACAAGTTTCATAAATGCAATACCATGCCTTCCTTCAGGCTATCTCTGATACCGTGTTAGTTTTTCTACATTTAATTCAATAGATCTAGGATCTTAACTGAAAGAACAACATGTACAACATATCAAGCATAAGAGACAAGAGACAAGAGACACAAAACATTTCACTGGGGAAAGCGAAGAAGGAGAAAAACCCCGTAACTTCCTCAAAGATAGAATAAGCACCAATACAAGGATCACAAAGATCAAACCCAAAAGATAGATGTCTCTAGCAGCATACTCCTCCACTTGTGCGCACTCCTCCTCTCTCTCACTATTGCAAAGTGAGTGAATGAAAATGTGTCAAATGAGAGAGTCACACTCTCTATTTATACTTTTACTTTCACTTGACCTTTACTCAACCAGGTTGGCCCCAACTTAACCACTTAACATAATGCTGACTGGGACAACCCCACTAGGGTGGTCTAATAACCCTTTGACCCACATGACTCATACAGGGCTAACCCCATCAAGGTGGTCTAATAACCCATCAAGTATAAGTTATGACACTTACAATATAACTTGCAACACTTGCAAGTACAAATGATGACACTTCCAATTGGAGGAATAATACATCTCCGTTGGGGATACAATAAAGTACAAATGTAATACATAAAATATACAAGTGAATATCTTCCGAAGTTACAAATACATCAACATAGAAGAAGTAGCTTATTTAGTGGATGAAAATGTGTAGTATTATATAGTGATTATCTATACGTTGCACATGCATGAACTTACAAGTAACTTGGCACATGGATGGAATTGTGTATATAACTACAGAGTGATAGGTAATAACATAGATTTCTATTAACTTTTTACCTTTACAAAAAAGTCCGCCTTGAGCTTATTGTTTGAACTTATCAATGCTAAATAAATTATTTAGTTTAAAAAATGTAAACAATAACTATTAAGTAACAAATATTAATGGAATTTAATTAAAGACAAACACCCATCATGGCCATTACCTATATGCTCCATTTGAATGGAAAAACCTCATAGTGTTATTATTTTCATTAAAGTTGTTGGAGTTTGTCACAGGAAGACAAATGCACGACCAATGCTTCCAACACATTTGTAATCCTTATCCCATTCTCCTCATAGAAGTGGGTCTTTCCCCCATCGAGAGCATGGCTATGACTAGGTACCTGATGGAACAATAAAATACTGTTCTTACGGGAAAACCGAATGTAAGTAACGTAAGTGTTCCATAAATGGATCAATAGTAATGTAAAAATGTAATGTATGGTAGATCATTAATAGTTACATAGGTTTGGGCTTTATGTAAGCTTGTCATGCACCTTTTCCTAAAAGGGCATGACTATTGATTTAAGATAATCTTTAATTATAATAAATTAATATTAGTATTATTTTATTATTTTATTGTTACATTGCCTCTCTCTTAGAAAGGCTTTTTATTATTAGATGATATTAATTTGATTTATAAATAATAATGTTGTAAATGATGATTATAAATAAGATGATTAGTTTGATTTATAAATAATAATATTTTGAAGAAATTTTAATATAATTTTGTATTAAAATTAAGATATTAGTTGAATTATAATTTATTATAAAATATATATTTATATTAAAATGAATGTAAGTTGATTTTAATTTGTATGTACAAGTATATATTAATTTTTATTTTGTAATTTATTAATTAAAATAAATATTTTGAATTATTCTTTTAATTTTTTATAATTTTTTTCTATTTTCTTAAAAAAACATCGCTTAATTTGAACTAAAAACTCAAAAAAAATCAAAAAATCATTTTTTAGACTTCATTTAAATTAATTTAAATTAATACATAAATATGTAAATAAAAATAAAATCCCTTAATACATTTCCATAATAAAAAATAAATTTTAGGTGGAATACCTAAAATTTCTGCTGAGATTGAAGCAGAGGTGGAATACCTGATGAATAGAAGGGTTGATAATGAGCTAACTATGGGAGAGCTTAAAAAACTATCAACGTTGGAGAGCCAGAAAATGAAAATTCTTTTGATGCATGAAGAATCCTGGAGATTGAAGAGCAGAGCAACCTGGCTAAAATCTGGAGACATGAATACAAATTTTTTTCATCAATTTGCTGACTCCCGACGGATACAAAACACAATCTGGGACTTAAATGATCATTCGGGTAGGCGGATTCGGGGGGAGGAGAACTTGATGAAGAGGCTGTTTATCATTTCCAGGAATATTACAGGGACCCAAAAAACACTACTCTGGCTGAACAATTCAAACTTATAAAGGAATATCCACGTATGTTCAATGAAGAGGAAGGTGACAGTATATTTTTGGAAGTCACTCTGGATGAAGTGGAAAAAACTCTGCGGGGGATTGCAAAGGACAAATCCCCGGGGCCGGATGGATGGACGGTTGAGATTTTCTTACAGAATTTTGATATCATGGGGGAAGAAATAAGGTTGGTTGTGGAGGAATCGCGGAAGCTGGGGTTTGTCTCAGGGGCTATAAACTCTACATATTTGGCCCTCATACCAAAGACTTCCCATCCAAATAGCTATGATGAATTTAGACCAATTGCGCTATGCAACCTGGTCTATAAGATTATTGCTAAAATTATTGCTGTAAGAATCAAACCGGTGCTATCTCGGCACATCTCCTAGGAACAATATGGTTTCCTAAGTGTGAGACAAATCCATGATGCCGTGGGGGTGACACAGGAAGTCTTTCATACTATTAAACAGAAAAAGATGGATGCTCTGATCCTTCAATTAGACTTGGTGAAAGCTTATGACAAGGTAGATTGGAATTTCCTGAGATTAATACTTATCCAGATTGGCCTGCCATGGACAGTTATGAAATGGATTATGGGCTGTATTAATTCTGTCAATTATGCAATACTCATCAATGGTCTTCCTACTGATTTCTTCAAGGCTACTCGGGGACTTCGACAGGGATGTCCACTTTCTCCTTTACTGTTTCTTCTGGTGATAGAAGGGCTTAGTTTGTCCATTCATAAAGCTCGTCAAGAAGGAAGAATTGTTGGCATCAAAGTAACACGCAATATATCTGTTTCTCATTCATTATTCGTGGATGATGTCATGCTTTTTGGAATGGGCATACTTGCCGAATGGATGGCATATAAACACATACTAGATCTTTTCTGCAGGGTTTCTGGCATGGTAATCAGTTATATGAAATCCTTTTTCTTAAAACACTCTCTGGCCGAGGATGTCCAGCAGTCAATATACAACCTCTTGCCGCTAAACTTCAATGAAATTGAAACGGGTACAAAATATCTGGGTTTTTATATTAAACCTTCAAATTATTTGATTAGTGATTGGTCCTGGCTAATCAGAAGATTTGAAATGAGACTAGGACACTGGAGCTATCGGCATCTTTCATTGGGCGGTAGGCTCACTCTGGTAAAAGCCGTTCTGCAAAATTTAGGTGTATATTGGTTTTCTCTTTGCAAGATTCCACGAACCATTCTGAAACTGATAAGAAGGAAGATTTTCAGTTTTCTCTGGACTGGAGGTGGAAACTTGGAGAAATTTCATCTGATAAAATGGCAGGTTTTGGCTCGGCCATGGCATATGGGTGGCTGCAATATTAAGGATATAGAAATGTTTGTAACGGCCCTCCATGCTAAAAGCCTTTGGCGTGCACTCTTTGACCTTTCGATCTGGGGTGAGATCATACGAGCCAAATATCTGCGTAACATTCCGATCCCTAGTTGGTTCCGTCTAAACCGCCCTGGAACTATGGGCATATCAAACATTTGGAACGGTCTGCTGGGTGCATACAGGATCATTGCACAATGGATTGCATGGCTGCCAGGCAATGGACGAGATATACGACTGGGCCTTGATCCTTTCATTGGTGGTCCACCGCGATACACAATTTCGATTGAACTGAGATCACATCTCAATGCAAATGGATATTTCTCCTTAGCACATGCTGCTGGTTGGTGTGGGGAAGATCGTCCCCGGTGGATCTCGGCTGAACAGATGGGTCTCATGGGCTCCCTGAGGCAGGAATGGGAGGATTATATCAGGCCTCTGCATCATTCAAACATGAGACTCTCTGATGGCGCTGACAGGATTGTATGGTCGTGGGACGTAGCTGTAGGGCAGGTCACTGCTGCAATGGCATATGATGCACTATTCTCAGAAACGCAGGTAATGGCTCGATGGTGGGATAAATCACTCTGGATACTCGTTTTACCGCTCAAGATTAAATGTTTCATTTGGTTGGCCCTGCATAACCGGATTCTAATGTGGGACAACCTTTGTCGTCGCGGTTTTTGTGGCCCGGGTTGGTGTACTTTATGCTGTTCTGAGGGGGAAACGGTCGATCACCTCTTCACCACTTGCTCATTCAGCAAAAACCTTTGGTCTTTTATTGCGGCCAGAGCAGGTATTACTTTTCTTTGGAACTTTATCTCACTTAATGATTGCCTTGTAGCTTGGGAGCATCTTGATCATGGGGTCAGAGAACTCCCATATTTCATGATATGGGAGGTTTGGAAGACTCGTAATATGCACATATTTGAGAATAAGATTCCTTTCCTGGCTGGGATAGGCTACAAAACACTTGCTGCACATCATGAGTATCTCACCATTCACGGTTTGGCCAGAGCTAGAGACATTCCGGTAAGGCACCATCGTTTTGCCCCCCCGGTGCTGACCTTCCCATGTGGTTTCTTTGATGGAGCTGCTGTTTACAATCCTGGGGGGGGTGGTGCTGGAGCTGTTCTACACCTTACAAATGAAATCTCCATCCATCTTTGGCTTAATTTGGGAGGTGGCTCAAATACCAGGAGCGAGCTATGTGCTCTTTGGTTATTACTTTATTGGGCTAAAGTACGAAATCTCTCCGACCTTGTGGTCTTTGGTGACTCACTTTCTATCATCTCCTGGGTGAGTGGCAAAACCACTCTACACAACATGTTGCTTCTGCACTGGATGAAAGCGGCCATGCTATTAATTAAAGACTTTCAACACATACATTTTGCCCATGTATATCGTGAAGTGAACTTGGAGGCGGACATGCTATCCAAAAGGGCCCTTAGCGCTGCACCCGGGACCATCATGTGGCAGGAATGGCGGGCGGACATATTGTTTACACATGGCACACTACCACTGTCTTGGGTTTGATATTGCTCTACTACTTTTTTGTTATATATTCTGCTTTATGGTTATCATTAGCACTCAGTTTTTCTTACATATACTGTTAGTTCTATGTGCAGATATCTCATAGAGGATGTGGCCAACCTCTCGTTGGACATTTTGTATGCTTCCTCTATTTTGCGGCAATATATTCGGCATTATGGTTTGTGTAGGCTAGTCACTGTTGGTTATTTTTTGGATTTTGACAGCCTGTACTGATATTTTCATGTCAAACTTTATATTTGGTGGGATTCTCAGATGTATTATTGTATTTGTGGAACCTGTTTCTCCTCCGGGAGGGGTCCACGATTGTTTGTTGTGAACATATTGCTCCATTATGTTTTTCCACGTTGGATTGATGGCATTATGGCCATCGTTTTTAGACATGATACATCTGCCTGGCAGGGCAGCGATGTGATGTATGTTTCATCTGACAGCCGGCACTATTTACTATTTCATATATTAATAGTAAGTTATATTTTTCTGTGAAAAATAAAAAATAAATTTTAAATAATGAAAAGTTCATCAAAGAAATAAACGCATTCCACCAATAATCATTAAAAAAATCAAAATCGTTTAATTTCCCTTATTATGGTAGACGAACCAAGATTATATTGAGTGTTTCTTTTGAAAGAGAAGATAAGATTCAGTCTTTAAAAATAGTGCACCTGAGGTGGCGTCATTTCCGGGCTGGATTTCGCCTTTTAGCGATGGCGACGATGACAGACGCGCGGCAGTCGGCATTAAATGCCAAAAGTAGTTTCGGAGAAGCCTGTCCATCCATGCTCAGCTATGTGTTAGCTACGGAACTCTGGCAGGCCCATTGATGAAATAAATGTAATCACGCCGATAATGGCAGAAGCCTTTATATATATGTTTGAAGGCTTTATTCTTGAATGAAAAGCAGGACATGTGCTCTGTATGTGGACAAAGTCTGAAGAGTTATACTGTATCTATGTATATCTAGATGTATGAGTATTATATTGTTAATGTAATAGTATGATTGATATTAGTATATGTTATAATAATTTATTTATATAAATTTTTAAATTTTATAAATATTTATAGATTTAAAATTTTAAAGATTGATGAAATGTTATTTTTATATATTGAAATATATTTAAATGTTATTTATTAAATTTTTAGGGTTCTTTTTTATTGAAAATATAGCTATAATTAGATATATAATGTATAAGCACAAATTAAACTATCTGTGGAAAAAAAGCACAAATTAAACGAGCAAAATTAGTAGCATATTAATGCCTCTTAAAAATAAGGAAAAATAGTAATAAAACTTATCTACAAATAAATAAAAAACATTTGAAAACATAATAGTTTTTAAAATTATCAATACAAAAGTGAAATAGCAAAAAATACATAAAATCTTTGTATGTAAAAATATAATTTTTTACCAGATGTGAGTGTTTCCCGAAACTAAGGGTGTGCTGTGAATATTGGATGTGGAGGTGGTAGTGCTACCCGAGTTTGGAGTAGGAGTATCATGCATGAGACCGCCATTATAACCACATTGTGCCATGGATTGCGAATTGTAATTTCTATACGGGGGTTGGGATGACTATTAATGTTGTCTCTCGAGCCAATCCGGACTGGCAGTACAATACTCAGGGACATGATATAAATAAATAATTTAATTTAATTATAAGATCTAATTTGTAATAGATATAAGTCAAATTTGAACCATTTATAAAATTAAACAAATAAAAGGAATTAAATAGAACACATGATATTTAATGTCATTTTCCAGCGAATGATATTTAATGTCATTAATGAAACATGATGTATGAAAGCCAAATGGCAAGCAAATGTTTTTTTTTTTTTAATTTTGTAATTTGAAATTGTTTTTGATTTTCCAAAATTTCACATCCTAGGCAGGGGTAATTAGTCAATTCATAGTCAATTCATGGTTTTAGCCAATCATAAAATAAGAAATTTAATTTTAAAATATTTAATAAAATAATTTTCATTTTCAAAATATTAAATTTAATATACAATTATTAAAAAACATTTGAAAACATAATAGTTTTTAAAATTATCAAAACAAAAGTGAAATAGCAACCCATTGCTATATTATCTACCTTCGGTAGTAATAATAATATAGGGGATCATTGGCTTTCTAAAATTGCTCTTAACTCCAACCAAAATTGGCTATGCCTCAAGTGGGGTTGCCTTAAAGATGCCACAACCTGTTAAACTATTGGGGGATTAGCTAATCTGTCACTTTGCAAAATGTCGATAATATAAAAAAATACTATTACTTCTACATTCAAATAGAAAATGTAGTGCAAATAAGATTTAGAAGTTAAAATAAAATTACGGTATTATAAAGAAATCACTAACCCTAACCTTTAGGACCAAAATTATCTTTCTATCCTAACGATCTCAAAGAAAAAGACTAATATTGACAAGATCAGAACAAACTCTCATGAACTTCATAGTGAAATTGGGCATTGGACAACCCCTAAAACATAGTGGGTTGAGAGGACTTTCCATGTGTGCGAGAATATGAGTGTTGAAGGTGAAAATTACTTTCTTCTAGAATGCCCTGCTTACACCCATATTAGAACTTAGTTCCATGATCTATTCTCCACCTCTAACATTTCTAACCTTCTAGCTTCTCAAAGCTACAACAAGCTAAGGGCACTCCTCTTTAAGCTCTTTGAGCATAGGAATAATATTTTAAAACAAATCAATTAAATTATGTCATGTCTTTTCTCTTAAGGTCCAATAAACTAAATATGATCTCAAAAAACATTAAAAATTATGATTATAATGGTCATCAATAATTATTAATGAAAGATAATGATTACTTGTGAATCTTTATTTCATAAGTTTTTTCATTTAATAAAATTTAAATTCAAATCATATATAAGCAAAATCTCTTTTCCATAAAAAAAAAAAAGTAAAGAATGGAGAGACAAAACACTAGAATCGCTTTAAACAAATTTGTACTATTTGTTCTGTTGAATGAACCTTAAAAAATTCGATTCAAGGAAGCTTTGATCCAAAAATTTGAATATATGATTTAGAATTTGTCTAAGAATTTGAACATATGATTTAAATATTTGAACATATGATTTAGAATTTAACTATATCATGTTTCATTTATACTTTTGTATTAAAACTCTATTTTCTGATATTAGTAATTTTTATGGGATTTGTATTATTTTTGATACTAGTGAGGATTTCAAGATGATCACTTAACGTATATATAAATATGTCATCTTGTTATATCATATGCTTTTGAACGGCTTATTTCCAAATTTTTAGTTAAATTAGATTATAGTTTAGTATTTTTGAGTACCTAATCCTATCATATGTATCTATACTTGAAGCTTGCTACTAGATCTACGATAAAATAGAACATTGTAGCCCTTTATTATTAATAAAGAGATTCCTCCAAAGTAGGTGGAGCATACCATTCCTCTCTCACCTAAGAACATGCTATTAAATAGTATGTAAGACAATGAAACATTTTACAAAAGTTGAACTTTAAAGAAATTTTAAAACAATATTTTTATTAATATTGTATTTGAATGAAGGTAGAATATTTGACAATATATATATTTTTAATATAAAACTAAATTTAATACCCAAAAATCCCTATGGCCATGGGATTATGCAATTTTAACATAAAATAAAAATATTTACCTAAATGTACAAGTGAGGTTACTATGGTAACCACACGCTCTCCCCATTGATGTATCATATAAGGAGTTTTATTAAGTATATTCATACTAAATTGATGGTTATTATATTGAAGTGACTTCAACACCTTTGTAGTTGTAAGGAAAAGTATTTCATATGTAGATAACAGTTCTAGAAGATGCCAAAACTACTCATGGTTTTCAAGCCTAGGTACTAGGGTAGTGATCTTATGCATGAAATAATGTTTTTAGCAAAAGCTAAAAATATTGCATAAAGTAACGTTTATATATATCTATATATATATTAAAAGTTGAAAGGTAAGATTTAATTGTTTTAATAGAAACAATTTAGTGTGGAATTAGTATCCATAAATGAATCATATTTTGGTTATGTTCATATATATATATGAAGGTTGTAACTTTGAATGTTGTTGATCACTCTTTAAAAAATTAAGAAAATAAGAAACTTATGTTGTTGATCAATTTTGTAAAAAGGAATCTTTAAAAAAATTATTTTAATCTTTATTAGTTGTTGAATAATACATTGTGTTGTTGTAGAGTGTGGTTTTTTTATTGAAAGGGTTTAACTCAGGAAATTATTGTGTAATAGTTGTATGTTTCTATCTTATTTATTTTTTTTAATTTATTTTTTTAATTTTAATAGGGTGAATCCATGAAGATGGGTGTCTATTTTGGGAGGTCTTATGAGAAATAAAATCTGATTTTTTCAAGTTTTTCAACTTTAGGTGAACATAAGTGATATTTTTGTTTAGAATTTCACTTTTCAGTAAAAAGAAAACTTTTAGAGAATTATGTTAGCTTTCTACTTATTATTTTTTCAATTTTTTTTATTGAGATTTGATATGTCAATTTGGCAGATGTTCGACAGAATGTTCTTATAAAATGAAGGGACTAAAAAATAGTCATGTTTTTTGGGAAGGCTGAAATCATTGTTAAACTTGTGTTTTGTAAAAACAAAATATGTTACGACAATCTACACAAAATGTACTACTGCATGACTATAATTTTGTAACCAATGGATCTATATACTAATTATTATATTTTTTTGAATTCAATCAATGGAGAAAGCTTGTCGATTTTCAACATGTTTTTTTGGACGTGACATTTCTCTCAATTTACACTAAAACTAAAACATCTAAGAATACCCTTTTGAAGTAGACACTCTAATTAACTACACCATATTTTTTACAATTTTTTTATGGTGTATTTTTAAAGTTATGGATTGTTCATTTCACCTCATTTTGAAATTAATGAAACAAAATTGGACACATGTTAACAAAAAAATAATTACAATAATCAGATCCCACCTAAACACAACAAAATCTATACCAACAGAGAGTATATTCAATAAATAAACTAATGGTATCAAGTCAGACTGTCGATTTGCACTGTAACAGATGGTTTTTCCCTTCTGAAACTAGAGAAACCTGAAAACAACATTATTTTCATGTCTCAGATATTATTCGGTCGAATAATTATTCGTCCGAATAAATATTTTCCGTTAGTAAACCGTTAAAATTAACAACGTTGTTTTCAGGTCTCAGATATTATTCGACCGAATAATATTTTCCGTTAGTAAACCATTAAAATTAACAATGATTGTTTGGCCAAAAAACAAAACGCAAAAAAAATTCGTCGCCCGAAAAAATAAAGAAATTAAATTATTTAAAATTGTATAAATAAAACTAAAGGAGTCATTATTTCGCATCTTTTTTTTTCGTAGAGGTTTGTATAAAATATTTTTGAAGGGGTTTTTTCAAAGGAGATTTCTTTCCAAGGAGTTCTTATTTCTTTCCAAGGGGTTTTTTCAAAAGAGATTTCTTTCCAAGGAGTTTTTATTTCTTTTTCCAAGGAGTTTTTATTTCTTTCCAATGGGTTTTTTCGAAGGAGATTTATTGCCAATGAGTTCTTATTTCTTTCCAAAGAGTTTTTCTTCAAAGGAGATTTCTTTCCAAGGAGTTTTTTATTCTTTCCAAGGAGATTTCTTATTTCTTTTCAAGGGGTTTTTTCAAAGGAAATTTCTTTCCAAAGAGTATTTCTTCAAAGGGCTCTTACAAGATTTTTATAGCATGAAGTAAATTTCAGTTCATGTTTTTATAAATGGTTGAAAGACCCAAAAAAACAAATTTAGTAATTTTTTTTAAATCTTAAATTTTTATTTTTTTACTATAAAGTGATGATTCTTTAATTTAACCTCTACAGATTAAAAAATCATGGGTAGTAAGAGAAACCGTCAAAGAAAAAGTGATCGTAAACGTGATGATGATGCTTATAGGGAAACATAAAGACTCAGATATCATGCCCAAAAAACAAGGGTTGCACAAACAGAAGAGACAATTATTGAAGATACAAATATAGATTTACATGATAATGTTGATGAAATGGATATTGAAAATAGAGTACAAGAAGAACAAATTGAAGCTAAAGAGACCATTGTTGAAGATGTAAATAGGGATTTATATGCTAATGTTGATGAAGTCAATATTGACGATCAAGTTCAAGAACAAGAAATTGGACCTGGTATGTATATATCATGTATTTTTCAAATTCAGTTTTTATAATGAATTGTATTTTTTCATATATGTTAAATTAAATTTAAGTTAATGTATAGGTGCTTTCACCACTGATGATGAAATGTTAGAAGACATTGATTGCGACAAATATGGAGAAAAAATAGCCACACACGTTGCGCGATATCGTGCTATGCAAATATATGATGATTTTCTCAAACAATATTCAATAGTAGGACAAGCACAAATTTTGAGATGTTTATTAGTGTCCAAGAGGTTAAGAGGTGCTACGTCATTATTGGGTATTCACAAGGCAAAAAAAGAGTCGAAATTGAAACATAATGTGATATAAAATATAAGTGATGCAATAATTTTTTTTGGAAAATCCAGGAAGAAAGATACCAAAGCTACATGTAGAGTAATTCAGACAACAATTATTTCAGTTAGTACTAGAAAAAATCATTTGACAACACAACTAGCAAAAAAAATAGGAACCTCAAGAAAGACATTATACAAACATAACAAATTCAGAATGCAAATAGATGAAAATGTTGAACTTGCTTGTTGGGCAATTATTTGTAGACATCCTTACAAGGATAGAATGAGAGAAGGTGTTAAAGATATTGTTCATAAATATTGGTTGGCACATGCTCGAGTTTCACCAAATTCAAGGGATGCGATATGACAAAGAGTGTCACAAAATGAATACGAAATCCATGCAAAACTTATAATGGAAATGACACAAGTACAATTGTTCAAGAAATTCAAAGAGGATCATCATGAAATTAATATGTCAATCAATACATTTGCGCAACAAAAACCATGGTATGTTAGACCTATTACTATACGTGACACATGTTGTTGTCGTTATCATGTGCAATTTGAGTTATATTACGACACTTTTCTTGAATTTGGTAAATTGGTTTGGACAAATTCACCACCTCCACCCACAATACGTGAATTCATATCTCAAATTCTATGTGAGAGAGATCATGATGAATTATTTTACAATAAGAAATGTATCAATGGAAAACATTGCCATCATTGTGGAAATCTAGTTTGATCCCGCAATAAATATCCTATTGATAATGATCAGTTAAATGTAACCGTTGATTAGAGAAGATATGAATACATCAATTCTGCTAAAAGTTTTAGTGATGCACATTCCAAGTGAATTGATTTGCGAGAAGATAAAATATGTCTGACAGATTTTATGAAGAAATTTGAAAGTGAAATTTATAAATACACCAACCATTCACATAGAGCACGATGGCAAGACCTTCAATTCAAACAGTCTCATAAAAATTTTCCACCTGGAACAATTTTGTTTGTGGTTGATTTTGCAGAAAAGTACACATTTGCTGCATTTAATGAGATACAAAGTGAATACTATCATTCTAACCAAGTTTCAATATTTTTCCATGTTCTAGATAGACATTCTCAACATGATGTTGATGGCATTGAAATCAAAGGGGACAATCAAGATGTGATTAAAGAATATCATTTTTATATTAGTGATGATCATACACATGATACACATTTTGTTCAGCATTATATTGAAAATATTTTCTATGAATCATTAAAAAGACGTGAATTTAAATTCAATGAACATTGGATATGGTCGGATGGATGTGCAAGACAATTTAAATCTTCATGATCATTTTTTTGGTTATGTTGACTTCATAAAGCAACGGACATTAAACATCGTTGGAATTTCTTTGAAACTGGACATGGAAAAGGTGAATATGATGGTACAAGAGCATGTGTAAAAAGAGCACTTCGAAGATGGAAAATGAACCATTATTCCGCGTGATTTCGTTCAGCTGCAGAGGTTGTCCAATGGTGTCAATTACATCTAAGCCATGATTATAATCAACAATCAAAAGATGTGCACAGCTATGTACATGGTTTTTTTAATTTATATTAATTGTCAATTTAAAAAAAAATATTTGCAAACTTCTATCATTTAAGTATAGGTACACTAACATTAAAAGTTGTCCTTTTTGATTTGTCATATATTGTGTAGGTTCTTTTGTCTTATTGGAATCCAAGATATAGATAGATAAATCCCATACGAGGCTGGCACCATACATGGGACTAGAGATTTACACTCTATTCAAACAAAATCCTTCCAAAATCTGTTTGCATTTGAAAGTAGAAAGCAATCATGCTTTTGTCATATTTGCACTGAAAATGTTGAATCTACAGAAGTTTTTGAAAACATAATGAACAACTACGTAAAAAATTGGAAACACATAGAGATTAATCCAAAGCGGAAAATGCCACTAGCAAGTTTAGAAGAATTAGAATCAGAAGAAATAGCAATATCATCTGATGGCGATAGAATTTCAGATCTTGTTAGAGAAGGTAATGAAATAAACTATAAACAATGATTGTTCATTTAATATAAATTATGTATATATATAGAACTTACAAATTCTTTGTTGATTGTTGATTGTTATGTATCCATTGCCTTATGTGTATAGTCAATTTAATTGATTTAAAAACCCCGACGTCAATTATAATTTGCACAGGAGATGTTTTCGCCGTGATTGCACATTTAGACAACAAAGAAAAGGCGAAATATTATTTGATGCGATGCACAGAAGAAAAGATGAAGTTATTGGAGGACTATGATGACAAAGGATTTACATATGAGAGAGGATCCATCATTTTAAAAGGTTATTTTTTTTCAGCAAACCCATATGACTTAAAATTATGTCTAATTTCATGATTATGAACCTGATGTTATATGTTGTCAATATAGTCATTTAGTATGTGCATCTCGAATAGAATTAGTACAAGTTCCATCGAAAAAAAAATAAAAAACTAGAAAATGGAAAATGTCCAAATATGACCATGAACGAATAATTGAGGGTCCGACATTCCATTGTGATGTTTTTAACTATATCGGAAATGAATTAGAATAAGAGAACTATAGGAGACCCATGGCATCATTTTAGCCTCTATGTGGAAGATGATTGTGTAAGATTAATGATGATGAACAGTAGTGTAAAAAACAACTTCGAATTCAAATTATAAAGTACACATTTTACTTGTTTTGTGTATGTCAAATGTTGTGTACAATATATTTTTATATTGAGAACTATGACTATGACATTGAGGTGTCATATTTTTATTTGTGTTTTATAAGATTGTGTTTATGATTGTGTATTCTTGAATATGGATGATGGCATGATGACTTTGTGTGTTATTTACTAATGTGTAAGAAGATGGCATCGAGGTTGAGATGCCATTAATAAAATGATTGTATTTTAGCATGTTGAAATCGGTTCGATAACTATTTGGTAATGAGAACTTTAATACAAGTTGGGAAAAGTTGAAAAATGTTATCTTTCAACTATGGAATGTTGATTGCAAATGTAATTTTACAAGTAATGTATGGGAACTAGAATAAGAGTTTAAATGATTGTATTTTAGCATATTGAAATTGATTCGATAATTATTTGGTAATGAGAACTTTAATAAAAGTTGGGAAAAGTTGAAAAATGTTATCTTTCAACTATGGAATGTTGATTGCAAATGTAATTTTACAAGTAATGTATGGGAACTACAATAAGAGTTTAAACATAATCGTAAAAACTTTGTTAATTGTTAAGAATGATTGCTTAAATATTCTTGGACATAATTGAGTAATTATGTTATGTCATGTTGAAATATGGACATGTGGTGTATGACTTATTGATGTAAGATTAAAGTATTTAAGAAATGTTTGAAAATGATCGAGAATTCTCTATAACAAGTTGATTGTCTATTGTTACCTCTATTAGATTAAGCTAATTGAGTCCATTATATTGGGGGAGATGGTTTTTAAGCATGTGAAAGAAATCCTACGTTGGAATCCTTATCAATTTTGATATGTGGTTGTATAGTTGAAACCATTTGACTTTGATTCAATTTGAAGGATTTTAGGGTAATATGTGTGGTCTTTAATGTGTAATTTCATGAAAATATTTGAATTGTGATGAATCCATTTAATGTTTCTCTAATTATTTAGATAAATTATCGTGTACAATTAATAGTTGTGATTCAAGCATGTACAATTAATAGTTGTTTATATGATCATATGTAATTGAACACAATTATTTAAGTTCTGTAGGACCCCGGTCCAAATTTTCTGAGTTTTCAATAACAAAACCATGTTTACTATGTTTTACACTGTTTCACATTTCTATTTGTTTCTATTTTCATTTCTATTTTCTGGATGTAAAATTATAGCATTTACATTTACAGTTTTGAACAATATAATTACTGTTTTTTTGTTTTACTTATAACCATTTCTATTTATGCAGGTGTAACATCATATCATATTTCTTAACTGGAAGTAAAAATTTAAACAGAGTTAAAAATGGATTATATACCTGACTGAAAATTACCTGTAGATAGCTAGTAGATCCACCCTTGTTGCTGTCCCCATTTGTTGTTTCCCTTTTGCTTTTCCCTGCAACCAAAACCTTCCCCCAAAGCTCTGAAACTCAACTAGCCCAAAATAGTTTTGCCACCCTACCAACTGGTGAGGTCTCACTGACCACCCAGCTCCAAAGGTACCCCTTTGGACCCCCGATCCCAAACTGAGTACAAGACAACCTGTTATCTCCCTTCAGAAATCTTCAACAAGAACCCCCTTCTCCTCTTCTCTGTAATTTCTATTTATGCTCTCAAATTTTCCCCCAAATTATCCTAAGGTGAAGATCCCCATTTTCCTACTCTTCTTCCCCTTTATCCCTTTGTTCCTGCCGACTCTATCATCCTCATTAATACCCCTATCCCTTCATTAATGGGGTCCCAACCCATTCATGCCTACTCATTCAGGCTCCCTCGAACCAATCGATGGAAATATTATTAATTTAAAATTAACTAAGATTTAATCGACTCATTTACCTTGTTCCATTTTAATTACACCTTAGTTTGTAATTAAACTAATTAACAATCATTACTAAAGATAAGCATAGTCTCATTAAAATTAATTAGCATCATTAACACATAATTAATTTAAGGGATCAAGTTACTATTAATTTATTTAACATTATAATTACATTTTAACATTTCAACCCTTAGTCCTGGCTAATTAAACCCGTTAACAATCAATCAAGCATTCTAATCAATTACATTAGTCACTACCTAGGTTAACCATAGCTTTGTTTATTAATCAACAATAAGTAATTATTAATGGACAATAATTAACCATTAATCAACATTATTAACCCTAATCATCATTATTAACTTTAATTGACATTATTAACATTGATCAACAATAATTAAATATTGATCGACAATAATTAACAATATATTGAATAGTATTTCACGCAATCATCAATATGTAGGCGAGTTATGTAAGCGTATCTACTGCTTACATACCTCGTGTAAGTACACTACAGTAATAACTCACACACGTCAATCATAATCATGAAACTTACTGTTTACTGACACATGTTTTAACATAGTTTGCAAGATGTCTCGTTTTACCTAACTGCATTTTATTAAGTTATGACAATTCATACATTATAGAGTTACGACACATAATCAATCAAGGTCTTACACACATACAGTTAGATCTTGTTTTTATCACAACTTCAAGTTACAAATATCTACCTACATCATCACTAACTTCCACATCCTATCCTGTCCTCTGCTGGACTACCCTGAAATGTCAAGTCATGACCGGTTCTAGCTAGAACCCATAAGCGGAAGTGTCAACTACATCGACCAAGATTCCCCAGTAGGAAACCACCAGTCATCATCACACACCTTGGGGAGCGCGCCGCATCATAGCCCTCCCATGACTCTGGGTTTCAGGGATAAATGGTGGGTAAAACCTCCACCCCCCTAATGGAACAAGGGAATATGTCTATCTAACATAACAATAGCATTGCACTTGTACTTGGTCTATCATCGTATAACCAATCTGGGTGGTTGAGTTTCTTGAAACCCTACCCCACCCATGTCATAATATACATCATAATAAACAACATAATAACCACACGAAAGTAAATAATGCATCACTCGCATACCATTTTATCTTTCGAAGTCCATGTCCCCAAGGCCCTCCCACCTCGTAGGATCTAGCTATCACTTAGCCGTTTCAACCTGTAAGTCAGTCCTCGACATACAATATAGAATATCGTGCATAAATCCTCGACATGTACACATTTATTTCATCATAACATAACAACAATAAACTCATTTATTCGCCATGCACCTGGCATAACATTCATTATTTCAACATATAACTGTAACGGTATCCATGTACCCATCATTCAGTAATTTCCATATATGAGACATAATTAACACATGATACATATCTAAACATGACTACTGATCATAATACTAACATCACACACACACACATATATATATCGGCAAAATAATAGAACCATATGTCCATAGTGTCGTCAAACCGACGAAGTCTCACAATCAAACAAATACGACATATAATAGTAATTCAGGTAGTAATGTCAAATGGGGCGTTACAAGTTCACATAACTGAAAATCATGACAAATGGAGATAACGATCATTTAATTTTTAATCACAAACAAGGACAGCATTATTTTGAAGCTCATGCTAAATTAGAGTAATGGTTATTTATAACAAACAGATGAAAATTCATCAAATTGTTGTCTAAAATCATTTCTCTAATTTAGCATAAGTTTCACAATCCTGAAATCTTTGCTTATGTTTAAAAAACAAAAAATCATTAAATCCCCATTTGCCATGATTTCAGCAGCATCTATAGTTCACCTACAAAAGTGTTGTCCCTGAACATTGAACATATGAATCATTAGTTAAAAATTGAAAGTATGAATCAAAGGAAGAACTAGAAAGGAAATATAGAGAAATAAAAGGTTGCATAATGATAATCTATCCCTTCTTAGCAAAGTGAAGAGTGCAAAAATGATGCCTATAGGAGGAAAAATAAAATATCATATATTAAAAGACAACCAAGAGGGTTGAAACCTGCACTCAAATTTGTTTACATCTACACTCAAATTTTTTTACATCTGCTCTCAAATGTTTTTAGATCTGCACTAAAAAATTGTCAATACTTCAAATCTGCACTCAAGGATTAAATCTCCGGGTCTTAAAACTTGTAACTTTAAAACTACAGGTCTTAAATCTGCAGGTCTTAAAACTTAAGACTAGCATATAACTTGTAACTCGGGATTAAACCCTTCAGGTCTTAAAACTTGTAACTTTAGATTGAACCTATCAAAACTTAATGCTAGCATATACTGAAATTCTGTAAAGAAAGATTCAAGAGTGCAAATTGCAAACACTATATTATATGAACTAATTTAAAACAACAATTAGTTAATGTCCACTTTACATAAAATTTGCAATCTGGAAATTACGAAAACAAGGTACATCAACTAAATAGTGTTGTTCTACATCACATTGATCTAAAATATTCTGGTTTGTGAGGACAAGCTCCAACAACAATCACATGGACTTTATATTATTCATAAAATAAAGTACTTTAAACATTAAAACATGTGCACTAATATCCTTTAAAACCATTTCGAGATTGAACATTAAACTGAAAATTGTAACTTGTACGTACAAATTTAATAATACATACATTTATGAATATCATGCAAAATCATATTCTAAGCATTTGCCACACAAAGTATGCTATGCAATTAGTCCAAAAAAAAATTTAGACCATTCAAAGCAAATACAGAATATGTAGGTTCAATGTATATGTGTACAATCCAAAAAAAAAATCTTGAACATGTGAGTTCAATGTACATATATAATCCAAAAATAAAGTTCCTGGATGTCCAAAAAAACTACAATATATGTATCAACATGCAGATATATGCAATATGGTAGTATGGGAAAACTAAAAAAGACCAATAAAAATCATTCTTTAAATCAAAGTCCACCACTATCCTCCGATAGGGTCTTCCCTTTTCCTCGAAGAGACCCAACCTGCAACATGTATAAAAGAAAATTATGAATCTCATAAATTATTTAAACAATTTTAAACTAAATTCAAAAAATTAAAATATTAAACTTAAAAAAAATTTGAAAATAATAGTTCAATTATTAACAAAATTACCTCAGTGCCAATGTCCATGTCCATCAAAGCACCCCAAAAATTTTCCCATGAGTAGAATATCAAGACCCCTCCTTTTGAATTTCCTTGCATTGAATCATACTTGATTTCCCCCAAAAGCTGGGCTAAGTAATTTTTTAAGTCAGACTTTTCTTATGGAGAAGAATGCCAAAGTTTTTTTCAGGAAGAAACTCTTTTCATCTAAGTCTAACATTGTGGCGAGTTTTATTGAGTACATCACAATAACATCCAAATTATTTGAGTTATGCTGCAATGATGACTTTGTTCACTGATTCATGCAACAAAAGCCCAAGTTGTCAAATATCAACTGCAACAATGGCTAAGTTGTCTCAACAACATCACAATGACGGAAAGCCCCACTCCAACTGCACTGCAACGATGCTCCAAATTACCCAAAATGCCATTGTTGCGACTAGACTCCTGAAGTTTCACCACAACCACGATGGAAAACTTTCAAGGTTATATTGCAACAATAGCTAGCTTGGGGAAGAAATTCCAATGTATGATTTGTTTGAGTATCTAATCAATTATGTTTGATGCCAAATTACCTAGCTTGCAACATTTCTTTTACAGTATCATCATCTTGTGATTGTTGAAAATTACCTAGCTTACAACATCTCTTTTCCATTATCATCATCTTGTGATTGTTGACATGGATGAGGCTATAAAAATGGAACTTCATTAGGTGAAACGTAATCCATCATATTTAGTAAATGGAATAGGACATTCAATGATTTGAATTTTTTTCTACATTTGGTTAATCAATTCTTCAATAATTTGATTCTTACGTACTGAATGTGACATAAATTGGTCATTGGGGGCTCATCCATATTGTGCTTAGGAAATCCCAATCTACATGCACATTGATAATTGGGGGCTCATCCATATTATGCTTTACTCCAGGGAGTCCCAAGGGCTTCTTCGAGTGTAACCAAAAATATTTTTGTCTTTGGGGACTTGTCAATAATTATCCATCGCATGAATAACAACTCCAATCCCAAATACATCATTATAACTATAATTATAAATAGGTTTTGAAATAGAAATCAAGGTTTTGAAGGAAATCATTTATTTCAAATCCTTTGATTGCTAAATCTCTCAGCAAATGGACTAGCCAATGAAGCCACAAGGATAGTGGAAGGGAATCTAAGGAATAACAAGGTTATTGTTCCATGCCAAATCCCCTAGGTTCAAGTCAGTTTGATTGTATGTCAACAACATCAATGCTAAATCCATGTCACATTGAAATAACCTGTATTAATGGAGGATAGGATGATTCCTTAATAGGCACCTTGTCCCCAAACATACCATGGTCTGTCTACCTACAATATAATGAAGGCTTGGAGCTCATACAATCAAATGAATTTTGGGTATGGGTTGTTTCTAGGTTTAGGTTCCTTTTTCGCACTAGGGGCAGGGTCTTCCAGGAACTATCACTCTGGGATTTGGATTGTCGGAAATGATAATGTTCAGGTTAGTTTCGTATGCTACCTTATCAGAGTGATTATTTATTGCTCATTTGATTTAGAAGCGTGGCTTCTTGTCCACCCCTTCCCTTTGTTCTGACCCATGAAAAGGAGCACACTGGGGTACATTCTAGTGTATTTTTATTGTATCATACCATTTCTCTTCACCTCTCTCTAGATCTAGACCTCTGTCTTACATAGTTAGGTCTCTGAAGCAGAATATCCAGTCCTTTTGCATGGTCTTTAGTGGTCTCATCTTTTGGAATTCTCTTGTAAGCTTTTATTTCCCTATTTGGTTTTTCAAGGCTAAAGACCCTTCCAAGATGGATACAACGGTAAAAAGAGCTCATGTACTGCTCTCTTTTGAGTGGGACCTCTATGCTATCATCTCCATACCTACCATTTCAATATCCACGGACAATTTCCATTATGTTAGCTACATGTCAAAGTGACATACACGAAATGCATAGGTTTCTCCATAGGCTAGAAGATAAAATTAAGTGGAAACGAGCCTCAATACTCTCAGTATCCTCTAAGGAACATGAATTTGAGAATTAGTAGGTATCACAAAATATCATTATAATGAACCTCCTGTTCCAACAGAAGCAACAAATTCAGGTCTTAGAATAAGAATGTGCAAATTTGCAGTTTAAAACACTTTCCAATGAAAATGGGCCTCTAGTTCCAGAAAAGGAAAAAATAAACAACCGAACACAAGTGAGCCGAATTACTCCTTGAAAAATGGCTTCCTGCAGCATTGGTGTTATCAAGAAAAATGCACTACCTAGTTGACTAAATGATTTATGTCAAATCCATTTGGAGGAATACATACAACAGCTAGTGCACTACATCCTGATCTAGCCTTATGGATGCAAAGGCAAGCTCATGGGTTTTTATCATTTAACCTCTGCCACCCTACGCAACTTTGTTGGATCCTTTTATGTTGGGTAAGTTGGATAATTCCCCGGGACATTGGAATCACTTGGACTGTATGAGAAAAATTACAAATGGTCATACTATGTTTATAAAATCACAGACCAGTTCAAATATTACAAGCTATGGTTAGAATGTGTGTTCATATTAGGCATTGATTTTCATTTGAGGCCCTAAGATTCGACACCTCAAAAGAAAAAAACTCAAATAGAAAAATTGAAATCAAGGTGACAAGGGAGACCACATTTTTTACTACTTATTTTTGTATGATTCTAGCCAATAATGTCCAAAATGAGAATATTTTTTCTCATTCTACACAAAACTCTTGTGGGATTGTCACAAAATTTGAAATCATGTAGAACATTTTTATTAAATTTATGCAATAGGAATTTTAATGGAGGGTGATCACGAGTTTAGATACCGCAAAGTTACCTCATCACCAACTAAAATGCACCAAATCCCTAAACCATAAAATCCAAGCTAAACCATTTTTCTCTCATTGAACAGAGTCTCATAAGCAGATAACATTTTTCAATAAAATTTTAATAAATAATCCAATAAGGATACTGAGCAACCAATTTTTTTTCCAACCCTGGAAAATTAAAATAGAATAATAAATATTGAGAATCAAACATGGGCATGAAAAGAAATAATGCATACTCATTTTTGGTATTTATAGAAAAGTTAACCACTCTCACCGAGAACAATAATCTTGAACAGGGAATGCTTTGGAAACAACATATTTATTTTTAAACAATTGGGTTCGCAAAGAAAAATGAATTTGAGTAACTGGGGCTTCTCTGTTCATAGCTGAATCACCATCGCTTCTTCTATGATTCTCATCAATTCCCACATCCGTTACTTAAGAGGCAGGGTCAAGTTTTCTGTGGGAATGTTTTAGAAACCGAAAAGCGCAGTGACGAGACAACTTGGTAATCATTTCTTCTGGTTCCGTCATTTTGTGGGTTGTTGATTTGAGACCCTAACAGAGAGATTATTAAATAGCGAAATCCCATTATTTTCCATCTGTTGATGGAAACCGGACTACAACTATTGATGCCCCACGGCCTTCAACTTTCAGTTAAAGGTAAAGACTTGCAGTCAATTTTTTAATCAATAAGTTTAAGTTTTTTCCGTGAAATAAAGTTATGTTTCGATTAGTTTTGTAAATTTTAACGTTCGAAATTGTTTTGAAATGGTTGAAAAATTGAATGTAAATTTTCATAACTTATTATTTCAAAACAAATTGATCATTTAATTAAAAAAATATGGGTTTTTTTATGAGTTAAAAAAATAAACTGACAATTTTTTTTTGGTATAATATGTTTTTTAGGATAGAAGTAGTTTACTTTTAAAATGACTTAATTTTTCTAAAAATATATATGAAATATTTAGAAATCTTTTTTCTAAGAAAATATATTGAATCAATACTTAGTAAAATTCACTTAATATTAAGGTTTCTACACTTAATATAAGTATGGATTTTTTAAAAATTTCATATATATAATATACTTGTTATATAAAATAGTGAAGTTATTATCTTTAATTAAATTCCTTAAATGTGGTAGTTACCATAAAATGTTAAATAACATTCCATGAAGACAATATTGCACTTATAGAAGAGGATTGAGGTTAGTGAACACATACACCAACATCTGGAGCTGTAGGGACTTCACTATATATCTTGAAATAAGCAAATGTTGTCGGGAGATACAGGGTGTCTCTCATGAATCCATCCACAGTGTTACAATTTACTGAAATTTAACACTGCAGATGGATTCAAAGACCACATTAAAAAGGGGTCTTTGAATCGATCTACGGTGTTAAAATTTAGTAAATCGTAACAAATCATTGTCAAAATCACAAATGTTCATTGCCGAGTGACAAAATTCAATTCACTCAAGTCTCTAAATCCATTTAGAATGTTACAATTTACTAAATTTTAAAACTGCAGATGGATTAAGGGGTCTCTAAATACATCTGCAGTGTTAAAATTTAGTAAATTGTACAAATTCATTGTCAAAATTGTAATTTTTCATTGTCGGGTGACACAACTAAAAATGACTAACATAAACGACTAGTTCATATTCTTAGTCATTGTTAGCTAGTCATATTTGTATTCCCGTGACAAAATTAGTCATTTACATTTGTCATTTTTATTTTAGTCACTTATTATTTAGTTGTATATTTTATCCCGTGACTATATTAGTCATTTATCTTAGTCATTTTTAGTTGGATCACTTAAAGTTACTCAATTTTGGTCATTTATCCCTTGAAAAAATTGGGGTGACGTCACCTGCTCACTTATATCTCATTTTGTACAATTGTTTCCTCACATATAAAAAAATGCTGCTTTGGATCATCTGTCCCTGCCTCATGGAAGATAGGCATACTCAACATAGGGTCTAACCCTACCATTGTGTTATGCACAGTATTCCTATTAGGTGTCACAGACTATGTTTGAGCAGTAGATTTACTTCCACTACTTTGACTACCTTTAATACTATTACTAATTGCAAGTGATAAACTTTGAGTTCTTACCTCAGAATTTTGGGATGCGCACGAGGTCGTGGGTTCAACACAGTTATTGACCTAAGTAGGACTACCTTCCTCAATTGGACTGAGCTAACAGTCTTTTCCCTTCTATGGGTTCAATATTCCTTTGATATGGGGTCTATGCATATGTCTCTTTCTTCAAACTCGTTGCACTACTCCTTTATCTCAGCCGCAATCCTCTTCTTGTTATCTTTTTTAAATATTTTACCACTGCACAGTAATCCAGTCTCTTCTACCATCTCATCTCCTTATTTTCTGAGCATTCTTAGCTCATCCACTCTTTATTCTTTCTTTCCTTCCTTTATTAAGATTGTTCTCTGGTCAGCCCCTAGTTCCCTTATGTGTGCATATGTGCTTAAGTGATAGATTGATATGCTTACAATATCATAGTTCCTTTATTGCACAAAAACATATTGATCCAAGTATATAAGGACTTCAGGTATCTTCCACGTGTTCCCTTAAAGAAGTCTCTCTCAACAGCATTATATGATTGGGTACAGTCTATAGAAAACTCTATGTCATAACCTTTCAATACACTATCCAACTAGAAGTCTATTGTGAATGAAATCGGGTTACTTATAGTATTCACTTGCTGTATCAGTTCAGGGTTCCAACTCCTTTCCTTCACAATGTGGAATGTTGGGTTCTTCCTATTTATCCTTAACAACCACTCAGCCAAGATGGTAGGGAACTCACAAAAGAAGATTTCGTGGAGATCTGTGTAGATGTACTTATGTAACCAATGTTCTTTGTTTATCTGAGGGTTCTTATTTTGTTCTTTGGAAAATTCATAGTCCTTCTCTTTCAACCTTTCTTCTATCTCTTCCTTGTTTGATATCCACAAAACCATCAGTTATCCCTTTGGTCGCAGATCCTAGTCCTGGAAATGGAACCATTTGTTGGTGCACAACAACAAGCCTCAGGGTTCAATATCACTTGCAATTAGGTGAAGTCTCACTCGAAGGTATCTAGGGGGACTCCATGAACAGAGCTTATGTAGTGCTGAAGGGATATGAGCAATCATACTATAGATCTAACATTCTTTCATCTATTATGCATAAACATATAAATTTTCTCTATGAACTGATAATCCATTCAAAACAGTAACATAAGAAGAACATCCATGTGCACAACAAACATAATATTCACCAAATTAAACATAGATACATTATGCTTTAGAACACATTCACTCCATTATTATTAGCTTCAGGAACAATTTACATAACTTGTGCATTGCACATCAAATCTCATTCACAATCCCCAAAAGAATCTCAACATAAACTCAGTTATGACAATAGCCACAACCTCTATTGAAAAGTGAATGAACAACAACAAGACAATAAGACAACTAACAAAAAAAGCAACACTTAACCCCAAAACCCTTTAAGTATTTATGCATCGCACCAAGGACTAATCATGCTACAAAGTGGACACAAGTGACCAACGAACTCCTAACTAGCTTCCATATTTTCCTTGCTTTGGTTCATATGTTGGATTGTCCCACGTTCCATTTATGGTGCGCGAATTCCAAGATAGGTCCAAAAACCCGCTGCAACGACGACATTGGTGTGTACTTGGACATTTTTTCTCTCAACTCATGCAACATTTTGGATATCCTAGTAGATATGTTTTGGGTGGCATTGATATCATACTTCGGATCACTAAAAATTTTAGTTGATTGAATAGAAGTAGAGGTATTAGTCAATTTAGGTTGAAACATAGTTTCTTTGGCTTCGGAATTTTCCAAAAATGAGCATAGGGAAGTGTTCCTACATTGATTTTCTATATCACCTATTGGATATTTTACTACAGTAGGGGGTATTAGACCATGAATTGGGTAGTCAATCATTAATATAATGGGTGAGTGTGGTACACTGAGGGTTCTCCTTCAACCTTTGATATTTTGAACAACCACATACTATTGGGGTGTCATAAAAGAGATCAAACTCATGACAAATTACCATCGATGACCCAAGATTGTGGCTAGAAGATGGCATGTTACAATTGGCAGGGTAAAGCAACTTCCCATTTTCATCTACCGGCTGCTTGTAGTATCTTTCTCTTGATAATAGATTAGGACATTTTGCAATTGATGGAATATCTTGTGCATCTAAACTTGATCCTGAATCAAGATCCTGAAAAACAGAATACATTTTTATTCATATTCACATCAATAAGTAAACTAAATTCAATTAGATAATCAAAATATAAATAAAATCTGAACTTATTAGAGATGGAAGGGGAGAACTCACTGAACTTTGAACAATATGCAATGAGCTAGAATTTGAAAAATTGGCCATTTGATATTATAACCTTTTCTCCCTGCATTTGACTCAAATCGAAAAATCAATACATGTCTATAGTGCGGAAAATAACTTTTGAGTACCACTATGATCTTACTTCCAAAATAGTTTTGAAACCATTTTTTAAGAATAAGCTGAGTTTAAGCATCATATGTCTACTATGAAATATTGTAATTGTTGCGGTTGATTCCTAAAAGAACATTTGATATGAACATATCATTTTAACTTGAAACATAAATCCATAAGGATTTTTAATTAAAATGGTGTTCCATAATAATACAAATACACCAATAGATCATAACTAAGAAGTTGCACCGGTGCTGCCAATCCATGTATTCACCATGTCAGAACATCCACAAAATAAATTATCCACTATATTGGATAGCGGGTAGTTATTGATGCAATTTTCAATATTGTCGATGGGGGTGCAATTAGTATGCCAAGGAACACCGGTGCATCCATATTTTTAATACACACTACAATACGATATATATTTTTAAATTTTCTATTGTATGTCAGCATGGTGTGTCGTGAAAATAGAAGCACACCGGTGCATGCATATCTATCTCGTGCACCACTATTCTGAAAAAAAAAATAAAAAAAAATAAAATAAAATCTTTACAGTGTGTTTCCTGCTCGGAAGCATTGTTTCAAAAAAACTTTACAGTGTGTTTCCTGCTCGGAAGCACTGTTTCTCCCATGTAACACGTGCACCGTAATCCTAAGAATAAAAAATAAAAAATCACACGAATTATATTTCCATAAAATAAAAAAGGAGTAGGAAATTCATTTTCAAAACCTAACTCTATAGAGTGTTTAAAAAGCATACCAAATCATTATTTCATTATTTTTCTAAAATTTCAAAGGGAGAGTTTTGGAAGAGAGACTTACTAGGGAGGAGTTTGGATAAACCAGATTATTTCGAAGATCGAAATTTGTAAGGTATTATGAATCAAACAAACCCTGCATAGTATAAATTTGAATTATATAAATTTTTACTATTGATCACAATGTATGATTTATTTATTTTCCTATTTAGATTTTAAATAGATTCAGAAGAAAAAAAATTCATAGTTACCTTGAAAGTTGGAACCCTGGTTTTCTTGTTGATTCCTTTTGTTTTATGTGGCTGCAAAATTTTACACTAGGATTTAAATCCCTCTATTGTTTCACAATTAGGATTTTTCTTTTTATGGATTCTAGATTTAATGGGTTTTTGGTTTTATATACAAAGCGCTGGGTTCCTTGCGATGACTTCTTGCGTTGAATCCGAAACCCTGCTGGCCCTTTAAGGTTTTTTTAATTAAAAAAAAAATGCTTATGCACTTTTGAGTTCATTCAAGTTGCTATGCCTATAATGCACCCGTTTGTTTTTAGTAAAAGCACACCGATAAAGTCAGTCGGGTCATTCTTTTCATATTTTAATTTTTAAAGGAAACACTTATGCATTTTTTGGTGTAGTCGGGTTGTATTAATGCATTGGTGCATTAATTGTACAAGTGCATCATTTTGATTATTGGATCTTACTAATAAATAAATCTCATCGATAAACGCGTATATGAATATTTTATTGTTTTCTAGTTAATGGTGCATTTAGGTATGGTGCACCAATGCGTTTTGGACACTGAAACACACTGAAATGACAAAATATTTTTAATTTTGAAGATATGTAATTTATTTGTTTAATACACTTAATAGCTTCTTGATTTAATGGTTCAAGTTGTTTATTGATAGAAAATGCATGATAAGAGTTCAATGAACAAAAATTCTAGTTGGCATGATGGGAGCACATCCAAAATTGCGAAGAAGGAAAGTTCTTTGTAATTTGTGTGGCAAATTAATATGTTTGAATTAGTTATAAATTTAACCAATATGTATTGGTTAATGTGTGGCATGCATATCCAAAAAATGAGGAAGATGTATAAGTTTTTTTGTAATCTAAGTGTAGAGCAACATGAAACCTTGATGGAAAAGTTGAAAAGGGATGAATAAGGTAAATAAAAAAGATATAAATATAAATTTTTTCTTGAATTTTGAGTAATAATGTACTAAAGAATATACGCTAATATGTTTCGAATAATCTAATTCACAATAGTGTTGAATGTTATGCAGGGATTGACAACAACATAAGGGGATGTTATCATAAGAAAAAACAAATATGGAAGATGTAAATGATGATGAATTAGTCCTTATCTCATACGAAGTAGTGCTAGAAGTTAATGAAAGGGGATTTTTTTTATAAAACTATCAGGGATATAGTGGAAAGAACGTATAGTACTTTACACTTAAAGTACATAAATCAATCCAATGAGTGCAACAATCAGGTTACATCTAAACCATAGGAGGAGTTTCCAGAGCCATGGTCAATGAGATATGTCACACTTGAAACAACAAAAACTTACAACAACAAAAAAGAATCATTCAAAAAGTGATATTCCTAGACATGTTTTTATAGGATATGTATCTAGTGCTTGAAATAATTCTTTTATTAATATTAATTATGTTAATTCTTTTATTATTAATATTAACATTTTTATGTTAATATTAATATTAATATTAACATTTTTATGTTAATATTAATATTAATATTAATTCTTTTATTAATATTAATAATTCTTTTATTAATATTAATTTCCGTATCAACATAAAAATGTTTTAATGTCATTTTACATTTTCATGAATATTATGAAAATCCCAAAGGATGAACGATATCTAAAATATGCAAGCAGGGATGTCCAAAAAAGTGTACGAAGAGATGGTAAAGGAAATTGACATAATTGCATCACTAGAGGAGCCATCTCACGAGCAACATGCTTCAAATGTATGAAATCATTGAAATTTTCTATTATGTACATCTAATTAATTACTTTAGCATTAAAAATTAATTTTCAATTGTTTTGTTACAAAAAAAAACAGAATGGAACACATTCAAAACATAAGACATGAGGACAAGGAAAAAAGAGGCTAATAGCTAGGTTTGTGATAGTTGTGATTTCTTTATAACAACTTAACATTTCATATTGGTTGTGATTTATATTTTATTTTACTTTTTACACTGACCATCCCTGGCTATCTTCCAAAAGGTGTTAACATACAAAGAAGAGCCATAAGAAGAATTGATTGACATTGGGTTAAGTAATGGTTGCGAGTATATGTTCGTGTATCTGTTAGGAACCCGTGTCAACCCTTCTCTTTACTATGTTAGTATATTGTGTTGGACGCATATGTTTTGTAAGTCATCCCGTAGTATTTGTTGATCCATAGTTTATATTAGCCCATAGTATTGACCCATAGTATTGGACGCATATGCTTTGTAAGTCGTCCCGTAGTATTATATGTCCCATGGTTTTGACTCATAGTATTGGGCATAGACTTAGTATATAAGTGTGTGTTGAGGTCATTGAAGGCACCGTGAAGTTAATTGTATTGAGCTTGCTCAAAGGAGGTTGCCCCCTCGAAATGGCCCGTGATCAATATAAAAGTGATTCTGAGTTCTATTATTTTTGATATCTCATGTATTTGCATTAATTAATTATTGCAGGTTATTCACATCTGGTATCAGAGCACTTTCTTGGGCTCGTTGGGTGGAATTTCTGTCAATTTTTTTTTTGCATCTGTTGCAAGTTCGGATATGGGAATAACCCCTATCCACTTAACTGTGGGAAGTACTTGGGCATAATCCCTAAAACTCATTGTGAGGAGTACCACAGGAACCCCGAAGTAGCTGGCCCATTGAGAGGACCTCCTAGGGAAAAGGGCAACGACCCCTACTTGATTGACTAGTTCCCACCCGTGAGGTAAACCAAGAGCTGTCGTTTGTGGCAAAGCGGTTATCAGTTTTACCTGAGCCGTGGAGTGAGGGGTATTGCCCCAATACACAAGTCGTTAGACAACATTGGTGGGCGAGTGGATCCCTTGAACTGATAGGAAGCCGCACATACATGGGGTCCATATCTATTTTCAGCTAAACTGTTGCCGATCACTTCTACTCCAGATTCAGCCGTTTTAGGTCTAGTCTGAAATTCGTTCCAGATCCAATCGCCGTTGTAGATCCATCTGTTGCGGATCCCTTCCGCGCCGCTGTTGCCAATCCATTTCTGAAAATAAATAAATAAATAAATTTTCTGTTTTTCGGCCATATCTCCCTTGTTTCAACTCTGTTTTCCCTAAAACTTCACTAACATCCCTGCAATCCCATTCTGCATATTTCATTCATGAAGACCCTATCCCAAATTCCACTTTCCACGACCAAAAATCCCACATTTGTCTATTTTTAGGGTTTTCCATAACTCCTTCAATTTTCACCCAAACGCCTTCAAATTTTGCCACCGTGTTCCTTTCCTTATTCTGCTTCTTTGTCCTTCTCTACCAAATTTTCTCATTCTTTCACCCCGCTTCTGAAATCCCCATTTTTTGCCTCCCTGTCCATCAGAAAGCGTCTAAAACCTACTCAAACCCCAATTACCACTCCAAGATTTCCCCAAATCCAAATTTTCCTTTACTAAAGCAGCTTTTGTTTGTGTTTTTCTATCCATTCCCCAAAAAAAATCTCCTGGTTATGGTTGTCACCTACGCAGGAGTAAAAACCATGGAGGAAGCACTTGCAGCCATCCAAACCAAACTCCAAGATCTGGATGAAAAATTTCTTAGCCTCCATCTTCAGCATTCAACCATGAACAATAATCGACAGCAAGAATCTTCTACAGCCAATGGGTTCTCCTCTTCCAACAATTTTCATGGTCTGAAGCTTGAATTTCCTCGCTTCAACGGTACTGATCCGACTGGATGGATCTATCATGCAGATCAGTATTTCAGTTTGCATAATACTTTTGATGTCCAAAAAGTTTCACTTGCATCCTTTCATTTGGAACTGGAAGCCCTTCAATGGTACCGTGGGTACATCAAGGCTCATGATGAGCCAAAATGGACAGATTTCTAGCCAATCACACAGAAGGATTGTCTAATGAATTCTACAGGAGTTGTTTTATCAGTGGTCTTAAGGATGAAATCCGGTCAGAGGTTAAAATGTTCTGTCCCAACACAATGATGGAAGTCCTAGGGTTGGCTAAGTTGGCAGAAGACAAGCTTGCAGCCCAACAATGCTCTAAACCCTCTTTTGTTCCCTTCCAAAATATGGGTTCTCAACGACCTCCCATCCCGCCAGCTCCTCAACCAACTCCTATCAAGCATTTGTCCGAAACAGAGATGCATGCACGTAGAGAAAAATGACTCTGTTATAATTGTGATGAGAAATTCACTCAGGGACATAAATGTGTTCAACAAAAGCTCTATCTCTTGGATATGGATTCTCCGCCAGCCTCTAAAATTGGTGAAGAAGCTCCAGATACAATGGATGATTAGGTCAACATTCAAGATTTTCCTATTGACCCCCCATCTCAGGAAGACCAACCAGAGATATCTCTCAATGCTTTATCCGGCGTCACCACCCCCCAAACAATGCGGGTCAAGGGATACTTCAAGAAGTTCCCTCTTACAATACTCATTGATTCTGGCAGCACACATAACTTCATTGACCCTCGGATCGCCAAACAGGATGATTGTTTTATCCACGCTTACTCCAACTTTGAAGTCATCGTTTCCAATGGGGGCACCTTACCTTGCAAGGGGAAGTGTCACAATGTGTGTATATCTCTGGAAGATTATAACCTGCGCTCTGACATGTTGCCTTGTCCTTAGGCGGATGTGATGTGGTTTTGGGCGTTCAATGGTTACACACACTTGGCCCCATCTTATGGCATTTTGTTGAACTTTGGATGCAGTTTTCAGTCAATGGGGCACAACACAAATTAATGGGTTTACAACCAGGGTCTCTCTGCATCATCAGTTCACATCGCCTGGAAAAAATCCTTAAGAAGAATTCACATGGTGTCATCGCTCAGATCCATTCCATTTAGATGCACCCATCAACAGTCTCCACCACTTCCTTGGATAGATATGTAGGTGTCTTTGCTGAACCAATGAGCTTGCTGCCTTCAAGAGACCTTTTCGGTAAGAATTTAGCCGCATCTACCTCTCAGCAGGAAATGATGGCTATTTTGCATGAAGTACAGAAGTGGCATCCATACCTATTAGGGAATTATTTCGGCATCAAGACTAATCTCCAGGGTCTGGAAAATTTCCTGGAACAATGGGTCTCCCCCCCAACACACCTGAAATGGGTTATCCAGCTCATGGGTTATCCCTATGTGACCACTTACAAGAAGGGTAAGGACAATATGGTGGCAGATGCTCCTTCTCGCACAATTGATGACCCAGTTTCTCTTACAACTCTTTCTCTGCTTGTTCCAAATTGGTTGCAATATGTTCAACAGGGCTATCTCTTCTATGAACTCCATTCTTCTTCATCAGCAGGGCACTCTGGGTTCTTCAAAATGTATGACCGGGAACAATGCAACTTCTTTTGGCAGGGACTGAACATGACAATTCAATAGATGGTGGCTGACTGTGATACTTTCCAGGTCAACAAGGGTGAAACGACACTCCTTTCGGGACTGCTCAAACCCTTGCCCATCCCTACATAGATTTGGCCAACTATTTCTATGGATTTCTTAGAAGCGCTCTAGTGGTACAATACCACATCTACAAGGACACCATATGAAGCAGTCTATGGACAGACACCACCAGTTCTTCTTCCATACACCCTTAGCAACTCCCCAGTTCAGGCAATTGACTCGGTTCTTTGAAACTGCGATCAGATTCTTCTCATTCTGTAGGACAATCTTCACATGGCCATAATTCGATTGCAACAACAATCCAATCAACACCATTCTGAGCGCACTTTTCACACAGCTAATAGGGTTCTTCTTCGTCTACAACCTTCCAAGCAATCCTCCCTGACACTCCAAAGGCGTGAGTGGCCCGAAATGCAACCCGAGGATGCTACCGGGGAACCACTCCTTCAGATTCTGCAGCATTTTCCCCAACCAAAGCTTTGAGGACAAATTATTTTCTAAGGGAGAGGGGATGTTAGGAACCCGTGTCAACCCTTCTCTTTACTATGTTAGTATATTGTGTTGGACGCATATGCTTTGTAAGTCGTCCCGTAGTATTTGTTGATCCATAGTTTATATTAGCCCATAGTATTGACCCATAGTATTGGATGCATATGCTTTTTCAGTCGTCCCGTAGTATTATATGTCCCATGGTTTTGACTCATAGTATTGGGCATAGACTTAGTATATAAGTGTGTGTTGATGTCATTGAAGGCACCGTGGAATTAATTATATTGAGCTTGCTCAAAGGAGGTTGCCCCCTTGAAGTGGCCCGTGATCAATATAAAAGTGATTTTGAGTTCTATTATTTATGATATCTCATGTATTTGCATTAATTAATTATTGCAGGTTCTTCACAGTATCAAACAATAATTGTGGAATTTGCAAGTATCTATGTTGTTTTACTTCTATGATTTTATAATTAATAGAACAACACAAATCCTTTATATTCAATTTATGATTTTTATGGGGTTTTAAACTTGTAGGAAACAAAGTATGGAGTGGAGCCAACATAAGACTTGTTGAAATAAGGCATGAGATTTGGTTTTGAAAGAATGCATATCATTCATGACTCAATTCTTTCTATGCTACATTGCTTTTCAATTTATATTTATGTATATTATGTATTTTAATTTTCATTATTCCAAGCAATGTAGATACACTCATTACAATTTATTTTAATGTTTGTATAAGGAAGTTGAAGAAGAGGAAAGCAATCGGGGAAATCAACAAAACATTCATCCAAATAACCCAAGTCATGCAAGTGGCTCGAGCATTGACCATAGTTCCAAGAAAGAATGATGATCCATATATTTTGGATGTTAATGCAAGATGTTATATATTTTGAAATAGTTATCTGTGAAAATCATACATTTTGTATAATTTACTTGACATAGTGTCCCAATTGAAAGACAATGGGTTACCAATAACTGTAACAATTATGTGCATGTTGACATTTGGATTATTGTGGAATTTATGTTGTCCCATATTGTATGAGAAAGGGCCTATTATTGATATATAATAAAATGAAGTTTTTTATTCTATTGCATCCTCCAATTTCGTGAAATGCGAAAATTTATGATATATAACAACTTATTCCAAGCATCATATCTAAATACAATAATAAAAATTCAAATGACTACTACTATAAAAAATATTTCAATTTTTTATGAATAATAGAATTAAACAAAATAAAAATAAAATATAGGTATTCCAGTGTGATGTCAGTGGTGACCGTTCACCAAACAAAAAAAATCATCGGTTCTGTTGGTTGTTTTAATCGCACTGGACCATTTCTGAATAAGTCGCACTGATGCGTTTGTAATAGAGTCACATCGGTGTGCTTAAATCATCATAGCTTTAGTGCAACAGACTACTTGTTGCATGCCCAGGTATTTTTCTATTATTATGCCCCAGTGCGCTACAGTATCTTAACCACACAATTAAATTTTAAAAATATAGCAATAGACAATATCCCAATCAACTTTACTTGTGTGTTTTCCTTCAGTTGTTGTACCGATACCTTTTTTATAGTTGGTAAGCACCAGTGCTTTTTAGTAGTTCGTAAACATTGGTGCTGCATTTAATATACAACAAAGGTACATATATTGGTATAACACACCTGTGCATATATTTGTATAAATTGCCAATGGGTTTTAATACTTTGTAAGAATTGGTGATACATTTAATATAAATCATCAGTGCATATCAATTGTTACAAAGCATCGATTCCGATTAAAATTTTGGTGCACATCGGTGCTCAAATTTTTATGTGCATTGGTGCATTTATTAATTTCAAACGCATTGGTGCATTCAATGTTTGTTAGCACCAGTGCGTTTCGTTTAATAAAGTGCATCAACAAATAAATCTCTGCAATACCCTCTGGCCACCGAGTTTTTTTATTTATTTATAATACATTTTTGTAAAAACCTCTGCTAAAACATCTGTTACCATTTGCGGAGGTTGTAGCAGAGTTTTTTTGTGAATTTTGACAAATCTTATAACACTAAAAACCTCCACTATAACCTCTGCCACATGGCATTTTCATTGTAGTGGAAGTAAGAATAATATGAGATTATGAATTTTTATTGAGAATGACTTGTCCATGTTCTAGGAAAGTACACATTAATCAAAACATGTGCATGCTTTTTTAATGTGTGAACATTCCTAAAATAAATATTTTCTCGTGAGGATTTAGAATTCCAAATTACATGTTTGAAACTTGGTTTCTTAGAGTATATGTTCAATATGGCGATCTTTGTGGTTCATATTACAAATATATACATTTTTATGTTATTTTTAAATAGGATACATATATCCATCATTGATGAAACTTTCACATATATATCCCACTATACATTTTCAAAATATACGATTTAAGAAAAAAGGAAAATATTTTGTTGTTCATTTTTCATTATTTATTGTTTCACATATATCTAAATCCTAAAATAAAGATACTTTGTTTCATGGCATAACTTTTTAGTGCCTTACCCATTTAAAAAAAATTATACATTGCACTAGTATATACAAATGCCTACAATCTAAAAAGATGATTATGTTAAGACCTTCAAACCCTATCATAATTTTTGACCTCAAAAACTTCGTGGTATGATGACTTATATATATTTTTATTTTCTTTTAAAAAAACTAACATTAAACAATATGAAAAATATCTATACACAAGAATCAAAACATTCTCTAATTGTACAATTATTTTAGGAAAATCCAATCATCTAGGTAGTCAACACTTGCATTAATAAACACATATACCATTTTTTTTAGGAAAAGTAACATTTCATTATTACAAAAACTCCAAATTCAATATTCATATAGTCATAAAAACTTTCATAAATAAAAACTATATATTTAAAAAGATAATTGAATTTCTTACATTTCATCTTATTATACCATATTTAAATTAATTATAATAATAACCTTGAATCATCCCTCCAATCAAAAGAATGTTATTTTTTGTATTTCCATTACCTCTAATGCATCACCAGACACCATAATTACCTTTCATTAGCCTTAACTATTATTCTAGAGTTCTTCTAGTAATTCATAATTGCACCTACTTCATGGTCAGGTGAACAATGTGTAACTCTCATGTAAGTGAACATATACACATTGTCACATCATATGTACATAACCATATCAAAATATGTTTTAATATCATATTATGCTAGGTTTAATATCCTTAGGTGAACAATGTGTAACTCTCATGTAAGTGAACATATACACATTATCACATCATATGTACATAACCATATCAAAATATGTTTTAATATCATATTATGCTAGGTTTAATATCCTTCCAAAAATATGCATGGATATCAAGAGTTTTCAAGTATCATGACCTACAACTATGTCATTCTCATCATGCCATCTGCTACTAGGAGTCTAATAGAAGCATTGACAATACTGTACTACAAAATTATTGTACGAATTGGCCAATTTATAGTGAATCACCAAACATAGATCATATATAATGGTTATATGATGTGTAATGTTATTATATATAATGGATTGATAACGATGTGTAATTTTATGTTTTTTTTGGTATATATAGGTTAGAATATAATGGCCTCATTGAAATGTTCAATGTAAACAAGTTACAAGTATACCAATATGCTATAGAATTAACAATTAGTACAAATCCTTTTTAAAACTTTAAATGTTGAGTGAAAACTCAAGCTCAATTGTCAAGAGGATATTTAAGCTATGATAGAATAAGATTACAGTGAATATAAATAATAAGATGAAATAGAGATTACTAACTCATTTCTATTTTACTAAATTAATAAATTAAAAATCCAACATTTTCATGATTACAAAAATCTTTAAAGAATGAGTAAGCACACTATGTTTAATATCCTTTCAAAAATATGCATGACTATCAAGAGTTTTCAAGTATCATGACCTATACCTATGTCATTCTCATCATGTCATCTCCCACTAAGAGTATTATAAGTATAGCTAACCTATCGCACATATCATTGTACATTTATCATCATGATCATAAATCATTCACATCGTATAAGACATCCACAAACTAACCATTCACATACAGTGTAACCTATATATATATAAAAAACATAAAATTACACATCATGATCAAGAGGAAGCTGTAGCGTCACACACAAGAGGAAGACGGAGTCGAAGTAGCGCTGGGACGTGATCATAATGGAAAGGCCCAACGTAGAAGAGCCACCGGTAGGAGGAGACGGTCAGTAGCAAGGACATGGGGAGCGATAGCTGATGACGAAATTTCTGGAAAAAGGTGTTGGTTGGTGGAGTCACAATGGCCGCAGAGAATAAAGTAGCCACTAAACAGCCCGCCAGCAGAGGGGCCGGCTAGAGCAGCCACCGGTGTAGTGGAACGTGGCCATTGCACGAAGGAAACAGAGCCGGAGGTGTAGGATACTATGAGAAGAAGCCAGCAATGGAAGATCTAGACAGCTAACAAGGCCTTGGGCAGGTTACTAGGGTAGCTGCCACATCTGAGTAAGCTGAGAGAAAATTTTGGACAATCGCACAACCCAAGGGCAGCCATAGGGCAGCTTCGAGGAAAACTAGGCAGGTCTGAAATTTTGGGCAGGGACAGAAAATCGCTAAGGACAGCCCATCAAATGCCCAAGAAAGTCCAGGTAGGTGCTGGGAGGGAGAAGTAAACTTTTGGTAGTTGCTATAGACGTGTATACTGGAGCTAAACGTAGTATCGGCGTTAACAAGTACAACATCCTTGGGAGCGTGCTCGGAGTGCGCTACCCAGGAAAAAAAATTTTCCCTACCAAAACAAGAAGCGTCGCTCCCTCAACGCTCTCTCAACACTCCCAAGTCGCTCCCTCAATGTTCCTAGGAGACAAAAAAATGCTCCATCAGTGCTCTCCTATAGCTCCCACTAGTTAGAGGCACTTTGTTTTTCTCTCTTGCTTGTGGGAACCAAGAGAGGGTTCCAATCATTGGTCTAGGCATGGCAAGGGTTCCTTTTATGGATTAAAACACTCACTCACTCCATTTTTACTTATTCTATTTCTCTTCACTCATTTCATTCCTCTTTTCTAGGGTTTTGAGTGTGTTGTTTGTTAGCGTTACTCAGCAAATTTGTGAGATATTTGAAAGTATATTAAAAGTTGTTGTTTGTGAGAGCTTGGAAAGGAGATTGAAGGATTCCGTAGTTACATTTAATCACCATTAAAGAGCTCAAGAGGTAATGTCTAAAACCCACTCTTTGTTTTATTTTTTAATTTCAGTATGTTGAATCTTGGATGTTCTCTTCTCCTACTCTTTCCCATTTTCCCTTCTCCATCATTCTATTGCAAGTAGAAAGTTATTTTCATCTTTAATCAAGAAGCATGATGACTATGTGGTTTTTCCTTTTGATTCCATTTCTAATTATAATGGTGGTGCTGGGAAGTTGAAATACTAGTGGTGAGGACTCAAGAGGAAGAAGTAAGCGGTGGCACATACTGTGAATATGACGAAGAAGTAAGTGGTGGAACATATTGTGGAGAGGAGGAAGAAATGGAAGGGGATGATGATATTGAAGCTAACATTGATGATGGACAAAAAACCGAAGAGACTTCAACCCACTTGTGGAAGTATGTGACAAGGCTTTGTAGAGGGAAAGAGGGTGGAACCACAAATTTTATATGCCCCCATTTTAATAAAACTTACACAAGTTCATATACCAGTGTGAGAAAGTATCTACGTGGAATTATGCCATAGGATGAAGGTAAGACTGTAGGAGTCAAAACATGTGACCCAATGTCGCTGAAAGAAACAAATACAAGAGGGAAGAGGAGGTCGTGCAAAACAAATCCAAAAAATCAAGGGTTGAATTTGAATTTTAGACCTCAGGTTAACATAGAATGTATGGTGGTCGATCCCCATTCCCCCATGGTATTGGATTCTTGCTTATGCTTAAAATAACATCATATTTCCTTAAAAAAAGTTGTAAGGATGACGCGGATGCAAAAATTTCATGTTTATCTATGCATGTGGTGTAGTATTCAATGCTCTTCACTCACCCTATTGGCATGAAATGGTACAATCCATAAATGGTGCCCTTACATAATACATGAGCCCCATTTATTAGAAAGCCAAAACCATGAGACTTAATAGGGAAAGAGCCAAAATCCATAATCCTCTAGGACATTTTACAAATGATTGGACTAAATGTACTGGGATCCATCCCATTATATCTAGTGATTGGATAAATGTTAAAGACAGACCAATGATAAATATTCTTGGTGTCTGCTAATGGTACAGTCTTCCTTTCATCCCATGACAACTGTTATGCCTCAAATTGTCTGAATTCCTTGTAGATGTACCAGAGTGAGGGGTTTCTTTTTCTTTTGTAAAGGCCAAGTTTTGGGGGCTATATTGTGTAGAGTGTTAATTTTTGGGCTAAATACCCCTTGTGTCTCTGCTGACTTCCCTTTGGGTGGGTGTTCGATGCTCTTAAGGAAAATCATTGGGACGCATGGCCAAACTCATATTTTTCTTTGTAGAGGTGATTGTGTGTGTAAAGGTTGTCCTATCCATTTTAGCACACCTCATTTTTCCGACTTGGACCTATTGTTTTAATATAAAACCCCTCCTCCTGGTCTCCAAACCCATGACATCATTCCTAAAAGAAGAAACCTACATTGCTAAAAAGGAGGGCATTGAGGGAAAAGCATTTGTTGGGATTAGTTGAGGCATGACGCCCTCCTTATAGCTCACCTTGCACTTGGTGGAGCCTAATTTCACATTTTTATTATTATTGCATGTCATTGTGTGGTTTAGTCTCTAGTTTGTGGGTGCACTAACCTTAAATTTTATAATATGTCATTAACTTATAGGCTTGAATTTGTAAAAGGTTGAGGGTTGTCTCATATAAATAAGACAAGCTCACCTCATTTGTAAAACATGGACAAGAGTTCAAACATAAAACTTTTTCTTTTTTCTCTTGGTATATTGGAGCACTTGAAGCTATGCACACCTCTCTCTTGGATGTTTTTTTTGCTTGAAGGATGAGTGGATGATGTTCTATGATTTGATTTTGTAAATGCTAAGTTGATGCTAAGACTAGTTGTAATAACTCATGCTCAAGGATGAGCTAAGGTTCATTTCCTTGCTCATTCTTGATTAATGTTGGTAAGTTTACCCCCTAACCCTATTTTAACGATCCTCTTCAAGTGCTTTGGACTGAGGTAGCGTTTTTTTGCTAGCATTTTGTCAACTTGCTTGAGGAGACCATCCTTCCAAGGAGCTCTCTATAATTTTATTGGGCCTTGGTATTAACACCCAAAAAGTTCTCATTACCTCATCTCCCTCACCACATGAATCATTTATCTATTTTTCCCACCATCCTTGCCTCCAAAATCTCAAAAAACCATTAGAAAGCCACCAAAAGGCCAAAAAACCCCCTTTTCCCCCAAAAATAATTTAAATTTCCTCATAAGATAGCAAAAACCTTCTAAAAGGGCCCTAATTTCCCAAAAATCAAATAAAAGGGAATAAAAAATATAAAAAAGAGGAAAACGAGGGAAAAAGGAAGCAAAAACCCTAAAACAATTGACCTAAACCATATGGTGCCAAAAACCATGGGTCAACACTCCACCACTAAAAAACCTATAAATAGGTGATGGAGACTCCCCATTTCACATCCACAATCTATCCTATCCTCACTCTGCCAAAATCACTCTTGAAACCCTAGCTCGCCAGTGGAGCTAGTTTTCCCATTTGAGTGCCCCTTTTGGCCCACCATCCAAGCACCTTGGAGAAGGAGAAGGAACCCATTAGAGCATGGAATAAGCCCTCCTGGGCTACTGCAAGAACTCCACCAACCTCCATATCCGAGGTAAATGTAACTTTGGTTATGTCTTAATACAAAAGAAAAATTTCCGTTATATTGTCATTGTCTTTTTATTTCTATTGATGCACATGTTAGCTTAGATTTTACCTTGTTTTACTATCAAGTTTTACTGTTTTATTCAACTGCTACTAAGGAAGCCATTCTCCTTAGTAGGTGCTCATTCGCACAAGCTAGGGTGAAAACCCTAGCTACAGTTTTGGCGACTCCACTATTGGCCTTTGAATTTCTGGTTAAAAATTTAAATTTTTTTATTTTCTGCAAGTATTTTTCTGTTTTCTCTGTTCTACTGTGGCTTTGGCTAGTTAGGTTTTCTGCCACCGATCGCATTTCTATTCCTCGCAGCCGTGACCCAGACCGCAAATTCCTGGTGTTTTTCTGCGACCAAACCGTAGCTTTTTGCCCTTTTGTCACGCCCAAGACCGCTCATTTTGGCCCAAGACCCACGATCTGACCGCAGCTTTCTACCCTTTTGCCGCGCCCCATACCGCGCATTTTGGCCACAGACCCGCGATCCGACCATAGGTTTCACCCTTACAGCCGCGCTCCAGAACACGCATTTTAGCCACAGACCCGCGATCTATTTTCTCCATTTTTACCCTTTTTTGAACCCAAAATTTTTCTGTAATATTTTCTGCACCTGCACAACCACTTGTTCTGTCTGCAACCATAGTTACCTACAGCCTTTTTTTGCAGTTTGCTTTCTGTTCCATTTACATAATTTTTAAGTTTAGGCATTTACATTGAAAAAAGAAAATTTTGCATTGCAAGTTTAATTTCTGCATTATTATTGGTTAAAAAGTTGCCCACGCATGGCACTTTCGATTGGGTTCATTACCTCACACGCACACACTCTGTCACCTAATTCAAGTGAACCTTAAAACACTACTTAACTCAACCAACATTCTAACCCCACTTGGGGAACACATAAAAATATTGTAGTTTTGTAGGATAGGGGGGATAGGCATCCAAATAACACCCCTTGGTCACTTACACTTGAGACATAGTTGTTGTCCTTCAGGGTACCAAAATCCCCTAGTATTTTTTGACACGGTCACAACCAGTTTATCAGAGGGCCTCTCCCTTAGGAGGGTTGAAGTAGCCAGACTGGTTCAGGAGGCCTGAGTGGAATGTTGCAATCCACCCAGTAACCGAAGGCTACCTACTCGTTGGTCAGTGTGTGGTGTTCTCTTTAGACCCATACGGTGATAGGACTGGAGCTGTAGATTCACCTTTTTGGACGTGTCATGAACGGGGTATCTTAGTTTCCTTTTTCTAGGATTGTTTTACCTGGTGTCCCTCTCGGTATGGGGATATCTTTAGCCACTTGGTTCTACTATCCATATTTTCTGACTTGGATTTCATCACCTTGCAGAGGATATGTTTGGTTGAGTCAGAATACTATTTAGCTAGGTGTTTGCATGATCCCTTACCTCCCTTTGGTCTAGCTAGTCCACTATTTTTATTTTTTAGGAAGCCTGCTGCTTGTTGGTATTCTGACCATTGTTGTTGATGCTCCGCTTATTGTAGCACAGCTATTACAGTGAGTGTTTTGAGTTGGTTGTTGGCTTGAGTGCCGTACTTTTTGCGCCCTCCTTTTGCACACTCGAATGCATTAGGGTTTTTGAGCTGTTTTTCACTCAACACAACCCCGAGATACTTGACACCATATGTCACCATTGAGTCCCTGAGACACTCTCGGCGCCCCCGGGGCGAGCCCCCGTAGCACGGTTCACTTGACATCACCCGTCATAGACGTAGATTTGCATCACTTGATACCACTCGTCACAGAACTCGAGCTTCGTCACTTGACTCTACTCGTCGACGACATAGAGCTCCGTCCCTCGGCTCTGACACCCCTTATTTCACATCTGATTCTGAGGAAGAGTCCGAAAACCCCACTTACACTGCACCAACCAGCCCCATGGCTGGCATGACTTCCAACCCCTTCTTTGTAGGGACCCTTGGTGGAGCATCCACAACCACCCCAACCACCACACCTTCTTTGGGTATGCCCTCGATGGGGCCCACACCCACCATTCCGGTCACTGTGCCAATTCCAGTGGCTAGCATACCCAACCCAACCCCATCAGCAACTCACATTACACTTGGCGGCGTAGGACCCTCCCATACCACCTTCGTTCCTTTGTTTGGAGGTAACATCCCCAACATGAACCCAATTCTCAGACTTGGGGGCAATGGTCCCACCATGGCTGCCCCCACTAGTATGTCACATCCTACTACTCATTTGCCATTCATTACCAGTCTCAACCTTCTTGACCTAGCCAGATTAACCAACGATCCCATCAGACACGATCCCACGTGGCCTTACATGCCTACCAAACTCCCATCATACATCCCCAAGTTCAAGGGAAAGGCAGGTGAAGACCCACAAAATCACATTATGTCCTTCTATCTATGGTGTTCCTCCAACTCCATAGTGGACGACTCTATCTGACTCTGTTTGTTACAACGAATTCTCACTGGCTTTGCAGCCAAGTGGTACATCGAGCAGCCCCATGGGACCCATTCCACCTTTACTTCCCTCGCCTCGACCTTCCTGCATTTCTTTCAGTTACCTATCTGCTATGATGTGGGAGTTGAGATCCTACTGTCTTGCAGACAGAATACGGCCACCCACAGCATTGACCACATTCATGAGTGGCGTCGACACCAAAGCCTGTGCAAAATCAAGTTAGATGATGATATCTTCCTAGATTGGTTTCTTAAATCTCTCATTCCTGTCATTGCTAAGGATGTGCCATCCGAACAGCCCCAGTCTGAAGAAGAAGCCATCTTAAAATCCTAGCAGTTTGACCTTATCTACACCCAGTCTGGTTACTTATATACCATTATACCCGACGCCCCCCGTGGTGATTCCTCCCAAAGAGATGCGCCGGGAGCATCCCATGCCGCCAATGGCATCATTGGCCATGTTGCATTGCATAACCAACCCTTTTCCATGACACATACTAGTAATGGCCCTGACCTTTCGTGGGATACATCCCACTCTAGAGCAACCAATTCGTATGCTCCCATGGCGAATAACCGCCATTCTCATGGACCCTCATGCCCACCTCAGTGCTTCGGCCACGCATCCCCCGCTTACGTTCCTCTGGTTGCACCTCAACCATATTACCACTTGCAGGTTGTGCACGCTCCTGTATCCTCTCAATCCCCTCCTGCTTATTACCCACCATAGGCAGCACCTGCGGCAAATCAACCACCCGTCACACAGACGTATCAATAACCCTCACCAAGTCCCACACCTGCACTGCCTCCACCCCCACCTACTTATTATCCACCGCAGCCTGCTCCCGCACCTGCACAACCCCAACACCTACCTGCTGCCCAAGGGAAATTGTACGCGCAACAAAATCCGCAGCATAACCAAAATACCCAATGCCAACAAGGACAGCGAAACCGCGGAAAAGGAAGTAACCACAGGAACAACGCCCCTCCAGACCAAGGCGGCTAGCCACCTAATCCCCCAAACAATAATAATGCGGCACCTGCCAACCAAAACCCCGACAGGCTGCCAAACCAAGCTAAAAACCCTAACTTACGAATGAACCACCCTTGTTCTATTTGCGGGGTCCATGGCCATTACACACACGCTTGCCCACATTTGTAGTGAGCACGACAACTTTGGACTGATGTTGCCCACCGCAAAGGGCATGCGGCACCTCAGGCGCCACCTAAATCCCCACCACCTCAAGCTCAACCCTTGGTGTTACAGAACCCTTTACCTACCCAAGGAGTGGTGAACACTCAACCGTTAGCTCCCCCTCAAGAAACCACGCCACCACAATAGCAAGTCACATACGCTGCGCCTTCCCACCCCACTTTAGACTTAGGTACCCATCACTTGTTAATGATGTCATCCGCTTATGTCAACGTTCAAACTCGCCAAAACCAATATGGATCCTCCCCTGAAGCCCCTCCCACCGACAAAACCACCAACGCTCTTCCCACCGATCAGCCACTACGCATACCTCCGGCCCCATTAGACGGAGTCCCGAAAGCCCCTCGCTTCCCACTTTGCCGCATCAATCATAACTTCAATGCTCGCACTGCGTCTAAGTACAACATTGTGGACGACTTAGCTCAGTCCCCCATAGCCATGTCTGCATTAGAGGTCTTAAAAAACTATTCTACACAACGCAAGACTCTATTATCAGCCATTGGTGCTATCGACTCGATTGATCACGAATGATGGCCTTTGATTTGGACCAATCTGAACCACACCTGCCTTCCACATTAGCATTCCAAGTTTCTGTATCCATTCGGAATCTTGTAATCCATCGGTTCATCATTGATGAGGGTGCCTCTACATGCATTATGTCCACATTCGTTTGGCAGAAGTTGGGATCCTCTACTCTCCAGCCATTCATCACTGCGCTGCGAGCCTACGATGGTCGTTCGGCTCAACCCCAAGGTCTCTTAGCTAATGTCCCCGTCCAGTTGGTTGGTAAAACAGTGCTTATTGACATAGAGGTCATCAACGCCCAACTTGATTATAACCTCTTACTTAGTTGCAGTTACATGTACGCCATACGGGAGGTTGCCTCATCCGTTTTTCATACCATGGTGTTCCCCCATGAAGGACGAGTGGTCAAGATTGGTCAACTCACCTATTACGATCCCAATGCCCCCGCTGCACCCGAAAATGTTCTTCCCATGGTTGAACAACCTGATTGCGGTGCATCTACCTTGTTGGTTTCCTCAGTTGGACCCAGAGTCTACTCAGATATGCCGATGACTTCCACATTCCAATCCATTCCACCCCCATCACCAACGACCGAAATATCTGACTTATGTACCCTCTCCTATAATACACAAACACCCAACCATCAACCGCCCTTGCTACCCCAACCACCAATGGTACCCAGTCATTTCGGAACCACACCTATCCATACCATCCCCTTCCTATTTCCCCCTTCGGGAGTAGTAAGCGCTCCAGTGATGGCCACACTAAACCTCCCGGGGTTAACTTTAGGACTACCTGTATGGTACATCACACCTCCCATTTCCCCTCCGATGCCCATTGTCATCTTACAACCAGTGCAACCTAACACCACTACTAGTCGGCCACCTCCCGGTGTCACCACTCCTTCTTCCTCTACCAACCCACCCCCTCTTGCCAAATACACTGGGGGAAGATGCCCACAACCTTACACTGCTCTGCCCGCTCCTAAATCTACCAAGAATCCTCCACCATTTTTCGCTCCTCCCAAATTCTCTTTGTGTGTTGGGCCATGCTACCCATCAATGTCCACAATTAACCGCATTACAAGAGCACGTGCAAATGCTTGACGATGACCCCAACATCCCGGTTGTCCAACTTGACCTTACCCCTAAGCCTCGCGATAAATCACTGCATACCAATCACCCTTGTGCAATATGCGGTATTTACGGCCATTACTCACATCACTGCCCTGATCTCCCAAATTATAGAGCCACTCTCTACAAGATGAATGACTTGGACCTCGAGACATCTCCTCTCACCATTGAAGAGATCCAACCCCCAGAATCTTCGCCAACAGGAGAGATCAATACCATTTATATGATCTCTACTACTAGTGTTCCCTCGCCAACCAATTTGATGACAAAAATTTTCCACAATGATGAGGAGATTCTCGAGTCTCTCACCACCCCTAATTACCCCTAGGAGGATATGCACCATCGTTCCTATTTCCTCCCGGAGGAGTCCTCCCCCACCACAACCACCCAATTTTTGGCTAAGTCCAAAGATTTCCTCCCCACCAAGGTATACTGGTTTAAAGAGCCCATTCCTGCTCCCGATGCCTTTGAAGATGGTAACATGGCCAATATCTCACCCATGATCCACATCGATATCTCTGCCCCAGGCGGCGCCCCTGAACTCATTACTTTAGGAGCCTCCTGCACTGAGTACGAGATTGGAGAGTACAATTTTTTTTTTTAGGAATTATGAGATGTCTTTGCCTAGTCCTATACTGAAATTCCTAGTCTTGACCCCACTATCAGAGAGCACCACATTGACACATGGCCAGATGTGCCCCATGTTCGCCAAAAACAGTGCCCCATTCACCCGTCAAAGCTCCCCGCCGTTAAAGCAGAGATTGAGAAACTTCATGTAGCAGGTTTCATTTACCCCATCGCATACACCACTTGGGTTTCTAATCCCGTCCCTATTAACAAAAAACAAGGCACCATGAGGGTATGTACTGACTTCCGCGATTTAAACCAAGCATGTCCCAAAGACAACTTCCCGATGCCATTTATTGACCAACTCATCCATGCATGCGCAGGGAATGAAGTCCTATCCTTCATGGACGGGTTCTCTGGGTACAACCGGATTCAGATCCACAAAGAAGATCAATACAAGACTGCCTTCACCACCCCATGGGGCACCTTTTCCTATCAGGTCATGCCGTTCAACCTTAAAAATGCTAGGGACACCTTCCAACGAGCCATGACCTATTGTTTTCACGACTTGGTTCATATCCTATTAGTCTATCTTGACGATCTCACCGCACGTTCCAAGAAACGATCCGACCACCTTAATGACCTCTAGCAAGTTTTTCTCTGTTGTCGCAAGTATCAGATCTGCTTGAACCCACTCAAGTGTGTCTTTTGCATTCCAGGAGGCTAGTTGCTAGGTTTCATTGTTTCCCACAAAGGAATCGTTGTCGACCCCCTCAAAGTTCAAGCCATAATAGACCTTCCCGCACCACGCATGCTCCGGCAGCTATAGAGCTTAGAGGGGAAATCTAATTTCCTCTACCACTTCATTCTTGATTATGCCACCATAGTTCATGGTTTCTTACGTCTGCTTCGTACTCACGTACCCTTTGTTTTGGACGACCAGGCGCAAGACGCATTCAAGGCCCTTAAAAAATCTCTCACGCAAGCCCCTTTGATCTCCCCTCCGGATTTCTCTCAGGACTTCATCCGTTACGTCTTGGAATCTAACCACGCCATGTTAGGGGTCCTTGTTCAAGAAGACGCTGCTCGCCAGGAGCATGTCATTTATTAAGTCATCCAAACCTTGTCTGGACCACCCCTACGTTACCCATATGAGGAAAGACTAGCCCTTGCCGTCGTCTTTTCCGTACAAAAATTGTGACATTACATTTTACTCAGTCATACTACAGTTGTTTCCAACTCCAACCCCATGGTCTACCTCTTGAATTGGTGACTTCTGTAAGGTCGTGTCGCTAAATGGGTAACTATCCTCCAAGAATATGACCTGACTTTCAAAACCCCTAAGAGTACTAAAGCCCTCGCGCTTGCCTAGCTCATAACCGACCTACCATCTCTTTCGCCGCCACCGCCAATTACCACTGAATTACCTGATGACCATTTTTTTATCATCTCATCAGACAACCTGTGGTATGATGATATTCTGCTATACCTTCGCACGCAGAATTTTCGACTAGACATAGACCGCGATGGACGCCGCCGTATCCGTCACCATGCCTCTCAGTATCTCCTCTTGGGCGATGTCCTTTACTGGCGAGGGGTTGATACTATCCTCCATTGTTGCCTCACACGAGAGGAAGCCAAAGAAGTCCTCAACGACTGTCATAGCGGTGCATGCGGTGGACATTTCTCAAGGATGGCCACCGCCTAGAAGGTCATCCGCACCAGATACTTCTGGCCCACACTGTTTACCGAGTGCATCACAGCAGTCAAGCATTACCTTAATTTCCAACTCTTTGCCCCTAAGGCCCGGATACCACCCGCCCCACTCCACCCAGTCGTCACCGTTGGCCCTTTTTGCAAATGGGCCATCGAATTCATGGAATGTAAACCCTCATCCGCAAACAGTCATAAGTACATCATTGTTGCCGTCGACTACTTCACCAAATGGGCTGAAGCCATGCCTACCTTCAACTGTAAAGGTGACACTACTGCCCGTTTCTTTTTTAACCATGCCATTACACGATTCGGGGTCCCAAAATAGCTTGTCTCGAACCATGGTTCACATTTTGAAGATGTCATTTGGCGCGAGTTGTCAACTCTACTTAAGTTCAAACATCAGTATGCCTCTGCTTACTACCCCCAAGGGAATGGCCAAGTTGAGGCCATTAACAAAATTTTGAAAACAATCCTCCAATGCACTGTTGACCGACATAAGTCCAATTGGAATCACATGCTTTTCCCCGCATTATGGACTTACCATACATCAAGTAAGACCTCCACCAGTTTCACCCCTTTTCACTTAGTTCACGGTGTTGAATTTGTCCTCCCCATCAAGTGTCAGATACCTGCCTTACACATCGCCATTGAGCTTCTCCCAGACACCTCCCCACTTAAGCAACATCTGCTGTTATTAGAATAAGCCGATGAAGACTGTCGCGCAACCCTCCAAACCATTGAGGCTTCCAAGAGCCGCTCCAAAGCTGGTTATGACAAGCATGTCCACCCACGAGCCTTCCATGAAGGAGATCTAGTCCTCATTTATGACCAAGCCCACGAAAAGATAGGTAAAGGGAAGTTCGAATCCATGTGGCAAGGCCCTTACATAGTGTATACCTGCCTTGGACATGGGGCATATATTCTAACTGACTCAGAAGGCCACCCCTTGTGCAACCCCCATAATGGGTTGTATCTTAAACACTTTTATCCTTAACAATCTGGCGGACCCGCTAGTCCGTAGTGTACAGTTTAATTTCTTTTTGTTTTCCACTTTTTTCCCGCAACCTTACATTCGTCATTTTCCTGCATGATCATAGATGGACCATCTTCCACCTTATTACGTTGGGTTCGCCAATGGAGCAAGCCGCTGGTCTCCAAAATTGGCCTCTGCAGCTTGGGTCTTATATTCCCCTTCACATTAGTTGATTCACCTTGACGAAATGTGCATAGGCACTGTTACCAATAACCAGGCTAAGTACGATGCTGTGACCGGTCTCCTGACTATTGCCCTTTAGATGGGTATATGTCACCTTCATGTGTTCCTTGACTCCTAGCTGCTTGTCTCCCAGCTCAACAACTGCTACCAAGTGCGTGATCCTTGCCTCTTTAGAAAGTTCCTATGCACAAAACAGCTAAGCCGACAGTTTGAATCCATAACATTCACTCATGTCCCAAGAGCTCAAAATAGTGTCGCAGATCAAATGGCTAACAACATCTTCGACTGGCATATCAATCACACCATGTAAATCATCCATCATGCATAATCATCACATATCAACACATCAAAAACATAAAAAAATACCCAAAATCCTACATCTACAACAAAGGGCATCCACATTCCTATTATAGCAAATCATTTGCATCCACGTGCAATAAACCACACAAAACAATACAGGTGCATCCACGTGCGTACAAAACTAATCACCGCAAAAATGCATCCATGTGCATATCTATATAAATAGATCATCGTCATATAAATGTCATGAGTGTCCCATCACTCAGATATACAAAAAATATACATCAAGGAGCCCCAACAGAATCCCTGTCATGAAATACATGCCATATATACAAAAATCCTGAATGCCCATACGCATTGGGGGGAATCCCCAACACTCCCTAATGAGAGTCAAATCCCCCATCCGAACCATCCTCACTCTCCGTCACAACCTCCTCTGCTGCGGACTCCTCCTCTCCTCTCTCCTCCTATGGATCCTCCTCTAGATCTCCTCATACCCCTGTCAATCCTGAGGCCTCCTCTCCTCGGCCAATACTGCCACCCGAATCAGAATCGACCGCCAATCCCATGGAGCCTCGTGACAAGCCTCAACCACCTCTTGATCAAGCTCCCGCCACCCCTCGTCAGAGAACCCAACCAATAGTCAGTCGAAGGTAACCCACAAGGACTCCAAAGTCCCCTCTGCATCCCGTCGTTGTACCTCCCCCCGGTCTGGCAAGGCTGGAAATGTTATGTGCCCCCTACGCTCCCTATGCCCCGGCAGTGGCTGCGGTCCCACATCTGCATCAAACCACATCACCAATAGTCAGGATCATCATATTTATCTCTAGCAACCAATCTAACATAAAACCAACAATCACGAAGCTGGATACATACCATCTGAGCCCCAAGATTGCCCTGGAGGTTGTAGCACCTTTAAATCTCCCCGATAGTCCATCTCGTGATACGGGTAGTCATAAAAAACCACCGGCATCTACAACCCCTGCAAATAGAGCTCCCACGTAAAATACTGCCCCACCTCCCCACCACCCTGTTGATGCATCATCTGACCCCACTACACCATCTGCGGCTCCCTCAACACCCCAGCCCGGATTGGCACTCGCGACCGCAGCATCGGAACCCACTCCATGAAGAAAGCACACAAAAATGACCCATAACAAAACCCCTTGCCAGATACCTTCACCGAGCTTAGCTGTCGCCGAACACAGGTGAGGAATATTTGGCCCCAAGCAAAGAAGGTTCCATGTAATACCCTCTCTACCAAGTGCATCTGTCCCCCCGACACTCGGTTGGGCCCTTGTGACCCCAACACTCAGACCACACATGCTGCAATCGCCTGAACTAATGGCTCCTCTAATTCACAAATCAGAAGTGCATTCTTATGCAGTTCTGCCGCGGGAAGGCAGTACCGATCTAGGTCCACATCCGCAGACCTTCATGGCTGGGTATCCGCCACCCTACCCAAACAAGGCAGTCCCGTCAAAAAGTACACATCTACTAGGGTGAGCTCCAGTCTCTCCCCCTACACCATGAAGGCATGTATATCGAGCTCCCAGAAGGCCACCAACCTGTTCAGTAGCAGTATTGTTGAACGCATCATCGGCACCTGTGCAAACTTTAATATCCCACACAACCCCAAAGTCCCCTGGACATGTCGATCATCCTATATGTACTCCATGAGATCGTTAGGTATCTCGCACTCTCGCCATAGTACTCTCAGCATACTATCAATCCCACAACGAAAACTTATCAGAACATCATCAAACAAACCATCATCCCCCCTGGTATGACTCCACAATCCCGATCCAGATTGCGGCTGTGGGGCCCAATGTCGTGATCCCAAATTGCGGCTATTAGGACTACAGCCGCAATCGCAGATCGCGGATGTCTAGGCCACAGCCGTGGTCACAGATCGCGGCTGTCCAGGCCACAACCACGATCGAAGATCGTAGCTTTCTAGGCCATAGTTGCGATCTCGGATCACGGATGTGGAGGCCCCAACTGCGATCCATGATCGCTGCCATCACCTTGAAACCCGCGATCCACACCCCTTGTGGCCCATACCACCCTCCCTGAGGACCCACTACCCACCTGAATCGAGAAAACATTAAAGGTAGAAGTTCAGTGAAATACCTGCAACTAGCGGAAATAAAATCGACCGGTCGGATCGCCCAGAAATGCCAAATCCGCTCTGTCCCACCACACTCTCCTATCAAATTCAACCGCACAAATGACCCTTGGCATTATGGGTCCACTTACTATTTATAGACAGTTGACCTTTTCTTGATTCAGCGATTTTGGATCCATAGGGAGTCAATTTTTCAAACCGTTTCCACCAATGGAATCAGACGACGAGACCTTCAGAATGGTCGACTAGATTTCTCGTTTTCTCTGAACCCTTTTTAAAAAAAAAAAATTCCATGCACCTCGCCATCTCGATTTGCGTGCCACCTCGACCGTTATCCATTTTAATGCTTTTAATACCATCAGATTCAGTTTTTCGAGCCCAGGATGATGCTTGAGATCATTTCTCGCTCTTACCCCCAGATTTTTCGGGCATTTTTTACTAGCCCCTAGTCATCTCGGTTTGCGCACCACCTCGGTCGTTATCCATTTTTAACGCTTTTTATATCACCGGATTAAGTTTTTCGTGCTTGTGATGATGCTTGAGATCATTTCTCGCTCTCACCAAAAACAACTTCAACATTATGTCTCGACACCTTGCTACCTCGGTTTGCGCACCACATCGGCTGCCATCGAATTGTTACACATTTATAAATGAGCCATTCACTCCATTCATACTACAATTATTTCATTATTTTGCCACCATTCATCATCCCGCAAGGAGGCCCACCAGTGTTCCCCCCCAACACTCGTTCTTGGTTCTCATCGATGTCTCTTGATTGAACACTCTCTCCTTGCTTGGCCATTCGTTTTGTTCGGTATAATTTTATCCCTTTTTCGAGCCGGACAAATCCTTTACGAAAAAGGCACTTAAGGAGTTTCTGTTAAGCTCTTTTATGACTCCTAAAAGAATGAAAAGATCACCGATAAATCTTGATTCCTTTCATGCTCATTAAAGTACCTAAAAGGGCATCTATCTGGTATAAGTTTAACCCTTTTCCAGACCTGGTAGACTAACTACGAAAAAGGAATACTCTTGTCACACCGGCTAGAAGAGTTCTTCATTGCATCCTTTTATGCTTTTTCGGGGCTTGGAGACTAACACACGAAAAAGAACCCCCCTGGAGTCTTCTTATTGCTTTTAGACTCTCTAAAATTGAAAGCAACCATGAGCATTCACCGTCTTGGGCTCGTACAAATCCACACGACGGTACCATTCCATTATTTCAGAGTCTTCTTACCACTTTCAAACTCCTTACAATTGAAAGCAATCATGAGCATAAACTGTCCTAGGCTCGTATAAATCCACATGACAGTACCATTTTGAGCACACTTCTTCCAGCTCCTTAAACCATGAAGAAGTCCCCACCAGCGCCTCTCGGCACTATGATCAATCATCTCTGCAGCACCCCCAATAAGGTCGCCTTTATTCAGAGTATTCTATGATATATCACCCTCAGAGTCTCCTGCCATCCTACACCAACTTGAGTATTCCTCATTCCAGTCACCATCCCTGGTCCCTTCAAGCTATGATCCCCTTCCCACCAGTCAGTTTCATATGCTTCCAGATCATCCCCGCCATCATACTCTAAACAAAGGAAGTTTGAGTCCCCCCTCCCACCAAGCCATGTTCCCTACCCTCACAGTATGTCAATTACACGTCTAGTCCTGTCACCTCTTAGCTACCCACCTCGTGCTCCTATCAAGGAAACATCATTGCCTTGCTAATTACAGGTCTCCCTCTGTCGATGAGAACCCATCTATTCTAGAGCATAGACCCAGAGGTCCCTGTGCCATGGATTCATCACCATCAATGGTGAGTTCCTACGGATCATTTCGAAAGGAGTCCTCAGTGCCTCTCTAAATGGTTGTTTCTCACATGCTCAATGCCAACACCTTGATCGCATCGTTGAGATTCACACAGGGTATTGGTCCTTTTAGTTATTTGTAGAAGACACTGGACTTCCCTCGACTATAGCACATTGGTGAGTCACTTTGGAACACCTAAGTATATGTTCCCAGGGATATCCGGGTTGCGTTGGCGATAGTATTCGGAGGTGACCCACTCAGCTACTTCCTTGAGTACCCAGTATAGCTACAGTCCAATGTACCATTGAGAGTATGACTCCCCATCATTATGATCCATCATCTCATCATTTCCTCTGGTACCACACTCAGCAACACTATTATTATTCCAGTGTATCAGTTCTTCAGCTCAGACATGGTTAGACTGGCACTATGTCCCAGATTTGCATCCCCTCTGGACCCTTATGATGTACATAGTTGTTCTCCATGTATCTTTTAGGTCCCCTTTTTGGGCCTCATTTTTATTTTATATATCTTGATACGAGCATGGGTATTCCCACCTCGTCCATATATTGAGATTATGCCTCATTCATTGTTGAGGTCATGTATTTTCAGTTTTTGCAGTTGCTTCGAGACCATTGTTTTGATCTCCAGTCCATTTCTTCTTTTCTCCACACCCTAGGAAAACCATAAAAGACCTATGATGTCTATCGGCCATACGATGAGCTCCTTCCCTCACACATTAGGGGGCAATCTGTTAACACCCAAAAAGTACTCATTACCTCATCTCCCTCACCACATGACTCATTTGTCTATTTTTCCCACCATCCTTGCCTCCAAAATATCAAAAAACCATTAGAAAGCCACCAAAAGGCCAAAAAACCCCTTTTCCCCCAAAAAATAATTTAAATTTCCTCAAAAGATAGCAAAAACCCTCTAAAAGGGCCCTAATTTCCCAAAAATCAAATAAAAGGGAATAAAAAATATAAAAAAGAGGAAAAAGAGGAAAAAAGGAAGCAAAAACCCTAAAACAATTGACCTAAACCATATGGTGCCAAAAACCATGGGTCAACACTCCACCACTAAAAAACCTATAAATAGGTGATGGAGGCTCCCCATTTCACATCCACAATCTATCCTATCCTCACTCTGCCAAAATCACTCTTGAAACCCTAGCTCACCATTGGAGCTAGTTTTCCCATTTGAGTGCCCCTTTTGGCCCACCATCCAAGCACCTTGGAAAAGGAGAAGGAACCCATTAGAGCATGGAAGCAACCCTCCTAGACTACTAAAAGAACTCCACCAACCTCCATATCTGAGGTAAATGTAACTTTGGTTATATCTTAATACAAAAGAAAATTTTCCATTATATTGTCATTATCTTTTTATTTCTGTTGATGCAAATGTTAGCTTAGATTTTACCTTGTTTTACTGTCAAGTTTTACTGTTTTACTGAACTGCTACTAAGGAGGCCCTTCTCCTTAGTAGGTGCTCATTCGCACAAGCTAGGGTGAAAACCCTAGCTACACTTGGGCTTCTCTATTTTCCCTAATAAGGGTTTTGCTACCTAACCCTTGAGGTTGCTAGCTTAGCTCTAGTTGCAAGTACTGCATACCATCTTAAGAGGAGGGACGTTAGCCTTAATCTCTCATAGACCTAGGGTTTGAGACAAGAATCTAATACCCTATCCTTCTACACCCTCTCTCTTTTTATAAAAGTTTTACATGTTTTTATTTTATGCCCAAAAAATACAAAAAATGTAATATTGTTGGAAAACCCTAGTTTTTCATAGAAAATTAGAAAAGTGATGTTCTAGCCATAAATTTGCTTTTATGGTCCATCCTAAAAAAATTTCCCTATGGTTTTATCCACAAACCCTTGAGGGCGTCCTTTTATGAGGAAGTGCATTGGGATACATGAAACCCTTGTAATAGGGGAATTAGAGGGTGTTTGGTATTTATGGATTGACCTACAATTGCACCGTAGTCCAATAGTCCTCTTTTACTTAAGGGAACATTTTTTGGGGTGATTTTCTTGGGAAGTGTGACATTGTCTTGGGAAGTGTGAAATTTCCTTGAGAGGCATGATATTTTTGTGATAAAGTGAATAAATATGTTATTGCATGATTATTGTGTATTGTTTAATATTGTTTGACTCCTATAAAACATTTATCATAGAAATGAAGGTTTTGTGGAAGGTGTGTGTTGTTTGTTGGTGGTTGCAGGTATCTTTCATTGATTAGGGTCTCCCCCTAGGTTTGGAGTTACCCAAAGTGTTGAGAGGTTAGACTGTGGTGACATTGGGTCTTCTCTCTCGCGAGTTTACTAACACTATCGTTTGTCCACACAACCTAGTTGTGTTGGGATGCTAGTCTAAGCGATAAAAAATACTATGTTACAAGACCGGTATTAATATTGAAGAACCGTTAATTGAAACAATTCAAGACATTGGGTTGTACAATTTCATTCAAGTCATCTCTAATTATGTTGTTAATTGTAAGGTAGTAGTAGAAATTATTGAGGATATGTACCCTATCATATTTTCAGAAGGGTGTTTGGTTCACACATTGAACCTTTTGATTCATGATATTATTAAGATGAAGGATTCTAGTTATAAATAGAATGGTGCATTGTACAAGAGAAGGAAGAAAATGATCAAATTTATTACCAATCATAGCATGGCCCTCCACTTTTTTTTGCAATCACTCTAGGTTGAAGCTACTTAAGATTGCAAAGACTAGATTTGCTTGCTACTACTGCAAATTCAGGCACCTTTTGAAGTAAAAGTGGCATTGGATAGTATGGTCTGAAGTGATTCATAGCAAGGTTTGAAAAACAAGGTTTCATTTGCATTTGATAGACATGCATTTCAAGAGGTGGAGGACACTATTCTTGATGGTCAATTCTGGGCACAAGTTAGGTATGTTCTTAATGATTCATTTCAAACTTTGACGTTTGGACCTGTCATGTTCCCATTTTGTTAGCACCATGAAGCTGATCAAACCCCATGGATCCTAGTGACAGATTGAATTAATTAATTAATGAGGGGTTAAAGTTTGTATTCCATGCAATTAATTAATTAGGAGTGTGCATTTAATTCTATCCATAGTTTTCTATCCACTTGGAATAAATAATTATGGTGCATTTAATATTATTGGTGCAATTAATATTTTTATTTTTATGCTGAATAAATGGAGAAATTGGCCCACCAAGTCGAATTTGTGGATAAGGTTGGATCAGTTACTTTCATTAAAAGTAGTTGAAAAGCTTCAAGAAAGGAGATGAACAGGACCTCAAGGGTTTCTTTGACTGGATGCACATAAAACCAAGTCCTCTTTCATTCCTTATGGGTTTAGTGAAGATGAAGTGCAGAATAGAGCACATGTGCATAAGGAACAAAGTCCTTAACAAGGAGAGAATTCAGAAAGCAAAGACTACAACCCAAGGTAAATTTTCACATATGCTTTCTGACAGATATTACTTGCATGATCTTCTTCATATGTTGCAAGAAGCATACTTGAAGGATGATGAAGATATTTGCAGGTCCAATGATAAGTGAATGACCACCCAAGATTCTTTAAGCACTCAAAGTGCCCTCTCAGAATCCAAGATGGAGGTAGAACAATTTCACTAAGAATTGCAGAAATCACATGCTTCCTCCTACATCTAAATCAGCCATCCTCTTTCGGTTGATGAAATTCAAAGTTCTATGGAGGAACCCCATGATATGGTGGTTGATGAGATTCATTATAACATGTATGTGCATGGGGAGTTTAGAGTTACAAATGATCAGCTACAAGCACATACTATCTTCCAGAGCCAAACTGAGTTTCTTCTTGGAGTGAGTGATTCCTCCAATGAGGCGTCAAAGGAGCTCATGGTTGATGGACCATCCTTTGATGGATTTGATGCATCCACATATTTGGTGGATATTTGTTGCAGAAATTTGGTTCATCTTTGGACCAATGGCAGAGAGTTGAGCCATTGGAAGCACTCACATAGGGAAGCATCTTGCTTTCTAGTTGGGGCATTGGGTTGGAGTGTCTCTTCTTTTCCTATTTTGGAGAAAGGACACATGAGGGATATTCTTGCTTGCATCTATGGAGACTTATTGGATACATTTTACACCTTTTGTGAGCAGCAAGGGCCTCCATGGAATTGTGATGATACCTATATTCTTTGTGGTTGGACATGGGACTTTCACCCTTGTCATTGGAACAACAATGTTTTAATGTTTGGTACTTGTGTGCTTTGGGCATATGAAGTACAATCTGATTTGCATGTGCTTGGGGAGTTTGATGTCAAGAAGGCACATGATCTCTTTTCAATTGATCCAACCATGATGGATGACTATTATAGAGAGTTGATTCACCACCATCCATCAAGATCACTAAGTTGGAGTATGCGCTCATCCACTGATTGGATGGGTAGTTACATGAGGGAGTTGAGTACCCCAAGAGGTAAGTTTGTTGATTGCATTAGTGGAAATTTTATGGACACATCATCCATATTTTGTGATCAGCTGTATAGGAATTTATGGCTGCTATATGTTGTCTTTATTATTCTTGGTTGGATATGGGATTGCCATCTATGTCTTAGGAATGGGGATTGCAGTTCTAGTTTGCAAATGGATTATGAGGAGATTTAATATTCCTTTGGGAGTGATAAAATTCTAGTTTGGTGCAGTCTTTTAGACATCCCCCATGAGGAGATATTTTTTTTCTTGATACTAATGTTTGTGAGGATGTAGTTAAGACAATGGGACCCTGGAATTAGTTGGGATGATAGTTTTCCACAAGCAACAGTGCTATTGGGAGGCATGCAACAATGGCAGTGGAATCCAGGAATTGATGAGTCATTTCAATTTTCCTTGATATCTAGAGGTATGCAACATAAGCACTGGGACCCTAGGATCAATCTTGAAGATTTAGATATAGTCAAAGTGGTGCAGCAGAAACATGATGGACTTTTGGTATTTTTCTTGGAATTGAGGATTTTGATTCCAGACAGCCAACAACATACTTTGAGGAGTGAGGTCACCGGTTGGCTTCATAGATGGTTGGAGTTGGTTTATTTCTTGAGGACAAGAAATCTTAGTTGGGGAGGACTGTCATGTTCCCATTTTGTTAGAACCATGAAGCTGATCAAACCCCATGGATCCTAGTGATAGATTGAATTAATTAACTAATGAGGGGTTAAGTTTGTATTCCAGGCAGTTAATTAATTAGGAGTGTGCATTTAATTTTATCCATAGTTTTCTATCCACTTGGAATAAATAATTATGGTGCATTTAATATTATTGGTGCAATTAATATTTTTATTGTTATGCTAAATAAATGGATAAATTGGCCCACCAAGTTGAATTTATGGTAAGGTTGCAGGAGTTACTTGGGGTAGAAGTCAAGTAAAGCACTAGAGTCCAAAAATGATGCCAAAAATGAGAAAAGAGGAATATTTCAGGAAAAGTAGAATAAATCCAGAAAGTAGGATAAAATAGGAAAAGCAAGAAAGTTTGAAACGCAGGAAAGTTCAAAGAAGAAGGAAATTCCGAAAAAGAGGAAAAAGAAGGAAAGCCAAAGCAAAACAAAGCAAGGAAGGAAAGCAAGCTTTCCTCATCCACTCATGTGTGGCCCATGTGGAAGGGTTCTCATAGGTCACCAATCTATTCAAATTGATCAACATGTCACCCAAATATCTATAAAATAATACAAACAACTCCTTTTCACATCTTTGGTTAGTATGCAAAATTTTATGAATGCATTTTGGCATCCGAAACTTGGGAGATGTGCCCCTAGTCAAGCATGGGAGATGTGCCACAGAATTCTGTGAGATGATGATGGTATTCATACATTATAACTAAGTGTATTTGTAGATATTGAATCTTATCATATCGAGTTGGAATTTCAAAATCATCATCACCAAGTTCAAAGATCGAATCCTCCCTCCTTCTTGAGTTCTACAACTAGTTTCTTATGTACACGAAGATAGATCCTTCTATCACTTTCTAAGAGGAATATTGGCCTATTATCTGATTTAATAATAGATTATATAATGTTCTGATATTAGTCTATTCAATACAAATTAAAAAAATCTGATTTCTTCTCCAATTTACGGACCCCTTCTAGATTTATCTAGAATTTGACTAGCTTTTAGTGTTTGATTCATAATTCAATGAGAATAAATCCAAATGAAGTCATTCTTGTTCATGGAGTTAGATAAAATGTCATATGTCGTGATCCAACCCATTTTCGGAAATTTGATTGTCTTTTAGAACTGTTTGGGAATCCAGAAGTCGAACTAGTTGAGTTGTCCTGAATTTCCATTTTACTAATTTTGTTATAATACTTGTCCAGATCTGCATAAAAATTAATGAGATGATATTTAATGATGAAATGGATTTAAATGAATGTTGATTAAACTCTATGATTTCTGAAACAACCTTCTTCAACTCTCAGTCAAGTTTCCTACCCATACTAGTCTACATATGCTGAGAACCCCAAGAGCATTGGAGTAGAGTTCAGCCTGGATGTTCTTGAAACATAAATGGTCTCAGTACATTTTGATTAGGTATAAACTCATATCAGAGCCTTCCATCCATTCAAATCCTTTTTTCTTTCCCATCTCCAACAATTCTAGCCTCCACAATCACTGTTTTAGTCAATTTTGAGAAGGCTTGAGTTTTTGTGCCACAATCCTAAGTTGGTACATTACAGGACCTACCTTTGACGTTTGAATTGTTTATTGCATCTTACAACTATTTAGTAATGAATATAATGCTCATTGTGTGGTTAGTATTATTTGTTAGAGTTTGTTGATGGCAAATGATAACAATGTTATAAGTTATAGTTGTGTTGCACTTGCAACTAAGAACCCAAATTTTTTTCCCATGAGTAGAATATCGACACCCCTTGTTGGGTGTGGCCCAAGTTGGCACAATTTTGGTGATACGAAGTAAATTTAAATCGCAATTCAGAATGCGAAGTCCAAGTGGTACAATTGGGAATACGAATTCTAAGCATGATGCAATTTTGATGATGTGAAGCGCCAGTGCAACAACTATTTTTGGTAGTGAAGTACAAGCGCAGCCAGGCCCAACAGTGACCTATTTTGGGTAAGTGACTCCATGATTCCCGAGATTTGGGTAAGGAACAACATGGAAGTCGATGAAAGCGACCTATCAGCCGTAATGGCAGAAACCGTTAGAAGCAAAGCCACGGGTTGACAGCGACAGGAAAGCTAGAGTGGCGGAAAGGAACACGCCACTATGCAGTTAGAGCCATTCCATGAGGACTACGGATATTAGATCCAGTTGTGGCATAGAAAGGCAGCCAAAGGCAAGTGTAGTAGTTGTCGATTACGACAGGCCGGGTTAGCAGGGTAACCACACCAATTTTGGTAACTCTAGGGTTTTTGGCCCATTTTCATTGTAAAGACACGACCTATGGGTACGATCTATAAAAGTGGAAATTTTGCAATGGAAGGGTTGGATTATTGTTGATCTCTGATAGGAATTTTGAAATACTAAGCATTGTAAAGAGGCTCTGCATCTATGTGCGCAAAGACCCACTGAAGAGAGAAAGAGGCTCTGTAGTTGTGTGCGTAGAGACCTATTGTAGAGAGAAGAGTCTACAGTTAAGTGTGCAGACTGTAATTGTTGAACCCTTCCCATTAATATACTCAATAGTTCCAGTAGACGTAGCTCCCATCCGGGGGGTGAACCACATAAATACCGTGTTGTGAGATTCAATCTGTGTGTTTGATTTTTCTTATGGTTAAGTTCATGTTTATAGTTATATGTATCTTCGCTTTTATATGTATTTTCCACATGAATGAGTGCTGAGAATAATATGTTAAGTGTCGAACATATATGCTTGAATGTTGAATATGGAAGTAATTATGAATATGTTGAATGCATGAGTCACTTGGCTAAACACTAAGTCAACGAAGTCTGTGTTAAGTGCAATTCCCTAGAAGAGCAATACTGAAAGTGCATTGTTGCATTGTACTTCACCATACTGTATGATTTTGCAAAGTGCCCAGTCCTGTATATTTTGCGAAGTGTAAAGTTGCGCGATCATATTGTTAATGGCCATTTTGAAGTGCACAGTTCCAGTGTGTGCTACAGTATAGGTGATAGACGCGAAGCAGGTCCAACTTCACGCAGTTCCCTAGTTTGTTAACTGAGCATCATCTCATTACATAAACCTGCTTCTATAATCCCCCATCAAGTTCTCCTCGGGTGAGACCTCAGCTTGTTCGCAGGATGTTGCCGAAAGGGCCGGTGAAGAAGGGTTTTGTTGGACCACAACTGCACCGAACTTGGGTCAGTAAGAGAAAGTTAAGGAATGAGGTTCATACCCAACAAATGGTTCCATTGCCGTGCTTGAACTGGTGATGTTTTCTGAATATTGGAATCCCAAGGGAATAGAAATATAGAACTAGGTGGATAATACAGAAAAAGAGTTTTCAAGGAAAGAGAACAGACATCCTTGTTTCTCTGACGAAGAATGGTTGCAAAGATACTTATGGGAGAACATTTTTAAATTTTTGTTCGCATTCTTCATCAACGACCTATATGAGTGGCTATCAAGACTAGCAGAATGGAAAAATTGTAATGAGGGAGGAGAACCTACAGTATGGACTCCATAAGAGATTCAGAGACTTAAAGCAGTGGATATCCCAATCTCAAGAGCAATAGAATTATGGCTAGAAAGCATACTAGAAGGCTACATTACATAATTTTTTGTGGACACTTTGAAGTCTTACGACGCAGCCAAGGTAGATTCCTTCAAAGGATTCAGAGGTAAGTACCTGAACAATCTCAGTGTGTACATTAAAATGTAGTTAGCAGAGAAAGTTGTCTTAAGAATGCAATAAGATCCCTAGAAATTTGAATCTATAATGTTTAGTAATATAGACAATGACACTGAGGAAAACATTCACACATTACAAAGTGGTAAAATATACAAGTATAATACCGAGAAGAGGCCTAATGAACATGAACTTCACATCTCTCTAGAAACTGAGTTATAAGTTGATACTGATAGTGAAACAGAACCTTGAGTGACTACCTATCATCCCATCACTCCGTAGAACCCTCCAGTTGACGATAGAAATACTGCTAACCCAAAGAACAACAGTAGTAGTAACACCGAAGGAGAAAGTAGTCAGAACATTCCGACAAGTAGTATACCTAACACATATCATAACACTACGCCTTCTAGAAGAAGAAGGACAGACGACATCAAGCTTCTGATATTCAAAGGAATAGGTCTAGAATACCCTAAGCAACATTGGTTTCTTTGTGAAGCCGTGTGGAATGTTAAACAAGTACATGATGATGTTATCAAACAAGCGCAGCTAGTAACCACATTTAGGGATAGATCCTTAACATGGTTTATGAAGTACTCTATTGGACAGAATAGGGACCTAGTGGATATCAAAACTGTGCTCATCATAGAGTTTAAAAAACCTAAGTCAGGATCACAGTGTATCACAAAGCTCAAAGAAATTAAACAGAAACCGAGTGAGTTAGTGTGGGAATTTGATCAGAAGTTCAAAGCACTATTAGATCAAGTGAGATTTGACATAGCACCACAACAACACCAAGAATGGTTCATAGCCGCGTTGTTGCCACACACTAGATTACCATTGATGCAACAGAATGTTACTTTACAGACAGAGGCCCTAGAGAGTGCAATGAAACTAGAGGCTTCACCTATAGGAGAGACTAATGCGGGTATGATTCAGATACAGACCCAGCTAGAAAATATGAAATTACAACTCTAGGAAATGAATAAAGGAAAATAAACTCGAGAATATTTTTGGTGTACAAAGTGTAAGGGATAAGTTCAATCCAAAGAACATTGTCCGGTATTTAAATATTACATCCCTAGTGGATATCCAAACCATTGAATCAACAACCAGGACCATGGCGTGAGATTTGTCGACGTCGAGGACATCGCCCATAAGATTGTTATTTAATTCAAAAGTATGTGCAAACACCTAAGAACCTTTAATGTACATTCTGTAAATCAGTTGGTCATGATGATTCCAACTGTAGAGCCTATGAACTCATGATGGAAAGAAATCATGATATCTACGGAGTTCAAGAAGAAACAAAGCATAACAATGAAAATGCGCAGTATGATCAAGGCGCATATAGGGGACGTGGTGGATTCAGAGGCAGAGGAAGAAACACTGGACAAGGAAGAGGCAGAGGTCAAATAGTATGTTATAACTGCACTCAACTGGGACATCTATCGAGAGATTGCACGAATTCTTGGACTACATGCAAATATTATAAGTATTTTGATCATGTCATTGAGGCATGCCCTATTTTGTAAGCAAAAATGCAAGAGAGAAGACTAGAAGCACAAAACCAGAACATACAGATGATCACAGTTGAAAAATGGAATACAGATTGATGTGACATGTAGTGGATCTATGATAGGTGCCGATCAAAGAGTGAAAGGTTCGACTTCTGAGAATCACCATGCTAAGAAAAATCCTATTGAAGGAACTTGGATAAGGAAAGAAACAGGAAAAACACCCGCTTTCGAGATCAACAAAGAAAAAAAAGTCTTCATGGAAACCAGAGAAACCTTCAAAGAGCCAGAACCTGTCACTCCACGAATCAAGTTGCGAACTGAGACTTCTCCTGTAAAGGATATGTGAGCTTCGTATGATCACTCACATACTGCAACAGACACAATGAGTCCTATTGCGTAGCTGTTATAGAGCTACCTAAATTTATTAAATCATGATAATGCTTTGGAAGAGTTATAGAGCTTGCTAAGTAATTATGAGCAACCCAATAAAGTGAATGAAGCACACAGAATGGTTCATCATATCAAGAGCCTTAAAAGTGCTGGAAGGGAAATGAGACTAAATGCACAGATCAGATATTTTGAAATGGATGAAATTATCCTTGACTTAGGCTCAGAAGAAAATGTCTCGACAAAGTAGACATGGGAACAAATAGGGAAGCTAAATTTATCCTGGTCACCAATACAGTTGAGGCTAGTCAATCAACAAAAGGTTATACCCTTTGGGAGTTTAGCAAGTGTCCTTGTTGATATTGATGGAGTGTGAAGTAGAGTAGACTCCAAAGTGATTATGATCGTAGATGATAGTCAACCCTATCCTACACTGTTGGGGATAGATTGGGCCATGGATAACCTTGCAATTATCAATTTCAAAAAGAAGCAGATGATATTTGAAGGAGTATATATCAGGGTCATCGCATCGCTTGTTATAGGTCAAATATGCACTTCTCCATCCGTGATCACCATGAGCTGTCGATCACACAAAAGGACAATTTGGATTGAAGAGCATGATAACCTTAGATGAGACTTTGACCTGACTCACCTTCCTTCAATCTGACAAAACCTTAAAAAATATCATATTTTGGCATGGGCGCTACTCTTCTTAAGCAAACCAGTGCATATGCCCTACTCTCTAAGCTATAGAGTAGCACACACCTCCTAATATGCGCTACTCTACTTTAGTAAACTAGCGCACAGCATAAAAAAATTAGCAAACGCTAGTTGTTAAACACTGTAGTCACGCACTGTGCGCTACTCAACTGTAAAATAGTCGCGCACATCTTAAAATATGATCAAAAAATATTAATTTGACAAATAGGGATTAGTTGCATTTGGTTTCCAAACTTCCCCAACTTCCCCTTCAACCACCTCTCAACCTGAACTGCCTACCTTGTCCTATAAATACAAGGAGGTTTGAAGAGAGGGGTTAGAGAGACAAGACAAGACATTAGACAAGAGAGCCATAGAGAGACTCTCCTTATATGAGAAGCTTGTATTGAAGGTGGTTATGTTGGAGAAACTTTGAAGTCAGAGAGGAGCAGGAGCCTAGGATCAAGTTGCATGAGCATGCTGCAAAGTCAGGTATACTTTGTATCATTCATATGTGTTTGACAATAAAAAGTTGAAACATCTTTCTCATCCCAAATCAAATGCTTAATGGACTATGTATTTGTTTGGATCAATGTTGGTTAATGCTTGATGTTTGAATTACTTTTCAATTCCATCATTATTATATTGGCCAAGATACGGTGAGAAAGGTCTTTGTGTTGCAGGTTTATTGGATGGGAGATCGAGTGGAGGATCGAGCGCAAGGTTGGACAAAAGCTAAGATCAAACTTCGTTCATAAGGTATGTCCTCAAGGTCTCTGATCTATTTCCCTTTATAAACACTTCTGTAATGCAATCAGTATGTTTACCTGTCACCCCCTTAAGTTGATAGTGTCTATTTCCTCATTATAGGGTAGTATTTCCCGCCAACAGACTGGCAACTCCACTGGGGAAGGTTATTTTTTCTGCTCTAGGAAACCCTTCTTGTTGTCTTTCCAGTACTTCTTAACCCTTTTAATCTTCTGAGAAGCCCTGTAGGTTGCCCCTACCTGCTTCCCTTTGTTTGACTCAGTCTTTTTACACCTCTGCAAAGTTAGTTTTTTACTTTTTAAGACCTGTGTGCTACTCTACTGTACCTACAGTAGCGCATATGTGCCAGTTTACCTATTCCCAGTAGCGTACACATCCCCAAATGCACTAGTTTTCCTACTGCACAGTAGGGCACATTCCTGTAGCTCTCTGTTTGAAGTAGGGTTGAGTTTTTTGCCTATTTGGGTGGGTTTCTAATTTTGTTTTTGGTCTTCTTGACTGGTCTTTGAGGTTTGTAATCCTTCGTTGAGCCTCATTAGCCTCTTTTGAGTCCTTTAGGTCATCTTTTGGTCACTTGTTTACTTTTGAAGTATTTGGTTCATTTGTGACTCTTTTTGGAGACTGTGCATTGTTCCTTAGTGAACACAGTTGCTCATCCATACCCTAGTAGTGTGTTGCTGACCTACAAACCTTTGTGCTTAGCATTTTCTGTTTGTTGCAACACTTGTACGTTATTTAGGTGTTAATCCCTTGATTTAGGGTGTTGACCCATTTTTGGAGCCTTTGGGGTGTCTTCCAAAGTTTTGAGTCTCGACATTTCTTGACTTCACTGCCATTTCCAGTATTAAGTGAGTTTGAAGTACTTTAGTTTGCTTCACCCTTGAACCTTTGTGCTAGTAAGGTTGTATTTAGTTTTCTTTCCTACCTACTACTTGGCTTAGTGTTCTTGTTTAGGGTTTGGGGTTTGTCCTTTGAAAAAACTCGTAGTACAAGTCTTTGTCGGATCATTGATTCGATTGTTGTGAACTTTAGTGTCATTTTACCGTACTTGCACATCTTTTGTAGGTCTTACTTGCTTCCACTTTCAAGTTCTTTTTCGTTCATATATAACAGAAAAAGAAAAATAAGTTTGGTAGCTCATAATAGTGAGGCTTATAATCTTTGCAGAGTAGCATAGTTTACTTTGTTCAAAATTTGAAAAGAAAACAAAAAAAAAGAAAGCTTTATTTAGGTTTGCTTACTCTTCAGTTTGGAAAGGATATAAAACAAAAAAAAAAGTCTTTTTGTTGTTGAAAGTTGTTTCATTTTATGCACTTTACTTTCTGTTGCAACCACATCACACAATGCACTACCCCATTGAGCATCATCTTAATAAAATCAATTAGAAACAAGTTTCTTTCTAGGGATACACGACACCAACTAGTACAGGCTAGGGTTTCGAGCTTAAAACACCTTAAACTGCTCGAAGCTTATTTCATTACTCAAAAATCGTAGTGCGACTGTCATATAGGTAAACCCATTTGTATCAAATATTCCTGGGAAACTCTACTAAAACCAGAGCTAAGCACGAGGCCGCGGAAGACCGGATTCGTTGAGGATATCCCCTTGCTTTTACCTTCAACCATAAACCAGGGTCGATTCGTGTACAGGGGTCCATCTGGACTTCGGGCTTTGTTACCCTTCCCAGGCGTTTTGATCAGGCTGACGACTGTCCCACCAGGATATTTCATACTTATGGTAGCCTTAGTATCATACCTATAGGATCATACATAGGTGACAACAGGGGATTACAGCTGTTGTACCTAGGACAGACGTGGGAGGAAATCCCTTGCATGTCTTTGGGAGGGTGGTTGGGTGATTCCAACACTTGCACCCTTAGTCATTGTATTGTGGACCCTGGGTAATTGTTCTTCATCCTTCGTTGATCTATTCTGGGCCCTCATTATCCCCAACTCTTCTCCGGAAGGCATCTTGTTTGACTGGTTTGAATACTTAGGATTTTTTAGTGGTGTGTTGTTTTCCCCCTAGTCTTAGTGGCCACTAGGTTTTTGCTTAGTTTTATTTTTATATATAATCGTGGAAGACCAACAACTTCATAGGTCTAGAAGGTTGAAAAACCTTCTCCCACTTAGAGTGGAACCACTACTGCCACCCAAACAATAGAGGACAGAATCCAGTGTTCCTTTGGAAACTACTGGTGAAATAGAGGTTCCTGAGGAACCACAACCTAGGACTCAAGATCAACAAGCTTTTAATACCGTTGAGATTGAGGATCTCACTTCTGGTGAGTTCAGTACTCCTTTTAATCCTCCTCTGACTAATCTTAACAATCCGCTTCTATTACCCACTGGTTTCCAACAACCTGATTATAGTGCATATTTGTTCACACCTGGGCATATTATGACTAATACAGGAGGTGAACAAGGAGTCCCACAGACTCCCACATTAGGTATGAACACAAAGACTATAAATCCTCCTCCCACTGCTACACCAAGTTCGACACATCCAACTTATGTTTCGACTCTATCCTTCAGCTTTAATGCCGGTACCTTAGGCATGTCGAGTTCAACAGCTGCGGCATCGGCCTCTACACCCACTTTTGGACCCAGTAGTATAGTGAATCTTGTTCCACCTCCTACAACTCAAAAACCATATCCTATACCTAGTACTTGGATTTCCACACCAAATGTAGGGCCAAATTCCTATGCAACTATGGCCGTCATGAGTATCATGACCGTGCCGTCCACCTTGATTACCCCTAGTTTTAATGCCTTTGCAGGTTACAATATGAATCAAGGTAATGTACCTACAGGAAATACCCTTTTTTCTTTGTTTTCTGGAGGAGGGGGTAACATCCTTAATCAACAATATGGCGGGGCTAACACCCAGCCTCAGTGGACAAATGTTTAGAGTACTAAACCACTTTCATTTGGATGGGGGAATTTTAACAACACTTTCACCCAATAGTAAGTGGCTGGGGGAAACCCCTACCAACAAGTGGCTGGGGGAAACCCATACCAGCAGATGGTCGGGGGAAACCCCTACCAGCAGATGGCCAGGGGAAACCCCTACCAGCAAGTGGCTGGGGGCAACCCCTACCAGCAAGTGGTTGGGGGCAACCCCTGCCAGCAGTTTACGGGTCAAACTATGGGTGGTTCCCCCTTTATGACCCCATCTTATCAAATGCCATATTGTAGACCTCATTTTCCATTTCTGGCAACTCTAAATTTGCTAGACCTTTCCAAGTTAACAAATGATCCGGTATGCCATAACGTGACTTGGGTACCAGTTCCTACTAAATTACCTTCGGACATTCCAAAATTTGAAGGAAAAACTGGTGAAGACCGTGGTGATCATGTCACCACTTTCCATTTATGGTGTTCTTCGAACTCATTGAACGAAGATTCCATTAGGTTGAGACTTTTTCAAAGAACCTTAACCAGCGCTGCGGCTAAATGGTACATTGAGCTACCTGTAGCTACATTTTTTAATTTTCAGGATCTCCCGACTGTTTTTCTGAACCACTTCTAGCTTCCTGTTCGGTACGATGCTGGAATAGATATTTTGTCTACATTTAGACAGAATAAGGCCACTCACTTATTTGATCACATTCAGGAGTGGCGAAGATGGAAGATGCTCATTAAAGCCAATATAACTCTAGAATTTCTTCTTGAGTGGTATTTGAAATCACTCCTTCCTTACATTTCTAAGGAAGTAGCTACTTCTGGAGTGTCTACAGAGGAAGAATCCATTTTACGGACCCAGTAGATAGACCTTGTTTATGCACAGTCTGGGCTACTTTATGAGATTATACCGGACACACCATGATCAAACACTGATCTTGGCAGACCTAAACCTGGACCACATGCTGACGACATAGTGGGTTCAGCAGATTCTGCCGCTTTCGAAGCATTGACCAAGCAGGTTCATGCCTTATCCGTCAAACAATCGACTGCATAAGTAACCTCTGTCACAACCTCTCCTTCTACGTCTGAATCTATGAACCATGTTCAGAACAATAAAAAGGGCCCTCGGCAGCCCAACAACAAAAAGAAGGGCAAGAAAGGAGAGGGGAACCAACAAAATCCCAAGAACAAAGAGAATGCCAAGGAGGGTAACAAAGAAAAGAAGAAGGTTAAGTTCCCTTGTAAGCTTTGCAAGCAGGATCACCTCACTCACCAATTCCCTCTACTTGAAGAAGCCTAGAAGCTTCTTCAAGAAAAGAAACATGCCATACTTAAACATCCATTTCCTAAGGGGTAGGGTTCAGCTTCTAGCACCTCCAAAGATGGGGGCACTACTCATGCTTCAGTTGATCAAACTTTCAATAATATGGTTAGCGCGGATGCACTTTTGCAAACGCGAGAAAGAAATTATACCTCAGATGCGCAGAACAAGGATAAAGAGATTCTTGAATCTTCCATTCCTCTCCACATCCCAGTGGATCCGCCGCCCAAGATCCCGAAAGGTGTCTTGAAACGGGCCTCACACAATCCCAATGCTCGGGCTGCTTCCAACTACAATGTGGTTGAAGATCTACCCTAGAACCCTTGTGCTATGTCCACCTTAGAAGTTTTACAAAGTTGTCCATTACAACGAAAGGCACTTCTGGCAGTGATTGGAAGTATGGAATCATCCAACATGACTACGCGCTTTGATATGTCTGATATCAAATATCGTTTTCCGTACCACGTTGCCCTACAGATAGAAGTGGTCCATGGTCCTATGACCATTAGACGGGCTGTCATAGATGAGGGCGCGTCAATGTGCATGATGTCCATTTCTTGCTGGAAAGCTTTAGGCTCTCCTGAGCTATCCCCCTCTAACATGTTGCTTACTGCCTTTGATGGTAGGACTTTCCGTCCACATGGAGTTCTACCATCATTTGAAATTACACTTGCCGGTAAGACAGTTGCTATAGAGATCGATGTTCTGGATGCTCCGCTTGATTACAATATGTTATTAGGTAGGAGCTGGACATATTCTATGCGAGCCATTGCATCGGTAGTTTTTCGAGTTGTTATGTTCCCTCACGAAGGCAAGATCGTCACGGTCGATCAACTTTTGTTCTCTCAGCAAAACAACCATACTTCATCAGATACCAGTATTCCTTTAGTTGATCAATCTACCCCAGTAAGAGTGAGAGTTTAGGAGTAGGGATTTACGGGTCATTAATAAACACTTTTGACCTACCCTCCCCTATTCTTTTCATGCATTCTGATGTAGGTGCTTCTACTGAAACTTTCACAGTTGGTCTTAGGACTGATCCATGGATCCTTCCTACTGTATCAGAACCTTCAGTTCCTTTAACTATTGCAGAGATAGCATACATGGAATCACAACATGTTGCAATGGAACATATTGTGACTCCACCAGTATTTGCTGAGTCGGATATGGACTATGCTCCTGCATGGTCATTGAATTCTACCCACTCTTTCGACTGTTTAGATACGGTCTTACCGTCTGATGAAGCCATTTTGGAAGCCATGATGGGCCTGGAACAGCCATGGAAACATATGCATCACAGGTCTTACCTGCTTCCAAACCTAGATAGAATAGAGAGAGGACAATTCTCTATGAGACCTGATGGGTTTGTTGATTTTTCATCTTTTCCTTCTACTTCAAGAGCTGTTTACGCTGAAGGGAATATGGCTAATATATTGAGAACAATCCCGATTAACATTTCCACCAAACCTGGGGTCGTGGAAAACATTTTTATTGGTGTAGACTGTTCTCCAGAAGAGATCGCTCTGTATACCAAGCTTTTTAAAGAATTCCGTGACATATTTTCCTGGTCTTATGAGGAGATGCCAAGCAAGGATAATTTTAGGGGCGAAATTTAGCCCATGGGCTATTTTTGCATGTTTTTTTTCAAAAAAAAGATTTGCCAATTTGCATTTTTTGAAGCCCCATTTTGCCCAATTTTGATGGGGTAAACATTTTTCACTCTAAAAATCGCCAAATTATTATATAAACTATATAAAATCCTTAGAAATTGAAATAATTTTAGAAAAATATCGCCAGATATTTTATAGTTGACATTCTAAGAATTGGTAAGATTCACCAAGGTTTATACACTTTTAAATAAGCATGGGTCCTTACAATTATCCCTGATGCCAAGTATCGATCCAACCATCGTTGAGCATGTCATCACTACATACCCTAATGCAAAACTTGTGAGACAGAAGCTCCGTCCTGTGAATCCTCGAAAAGCGGCTGCCATTAAGGTGGAAGTTGAAAAATTGCTTAGAGCCGGATTTATCTACCCGATTGACATGATGGAATGGGTTTCAAACCCCGTTCCGGTTGATAAAAAGCAAGGTACCATCCGAGTTTGTACTAACTTATGGGACTTGAATAAAGCTTTTCCAAAAGATAACTATCCCACACCATTTATCGACCAAATCATAGATGCATGTGCGGGACACGAGATGTTTTCTTTCATGGATGGATTTTCGGGATATAATCAAATCCAAATCAAACCTGAAGATCAACACAAAATAGCTTTCATTTTCCCGTGGGGAACCTTTGCATATCACAAGATGTCGTTTGGCTTAAAGAATGCTAGAGCTACATTCCAGCGAGCTATGAATTTTGCTTTTCACGATATCAAAGACATAGTTGAACCTTACTTGGATGACCTCCCGGCGCGATCTCGAAAGAGACGGGATCATCCAGCTCATTTGAGACTTGTGTTTGAAAGATGTAGACAATATAAGATTCGTTTGAATCCTAATAAGTGCGTATTTTGCGTCGAATCAGGACGTTTACTGGGTTTTATTGTATCCAGTCGTTGTATAATGGTCAACCCGTTAAAAGTTGAGGCGATTGTAAATCTACCTCCTCCTTGCACCTTGCGACAACTCCAAAGTCTGCAAGGCATGTCTAACTTTTTGTGGTGCTTTACCATAAACTATGCTAAGATCACAAAAGGTTTTATGAGACTGCTTAAACAAGATACCTACTTCTTGTGGGATGAAGCTACTCAAGCATCATTTGAGGCCTTGGGAAAGGCACTACTTTCAGCCCCCTTGTTGAGCCCGCCAGACTATGCAAAAAGATTTTCTTTTATATCTGGCGGCGTCTCTTAATACAATTGGCATAGTACTAGTTCAGGAGGACGACATGCTCCAAGAGCATGTTGTTTACTATCTTTCTCGCGCATTGATAGCTCCTAATTTTAAATATTCGCATGTTGAGAAGTTAGCACTTGCTACGGTCTATGCGGTATAGAGGTTTCGTCATTCCATACTTTTACAAACAACTACTATGATAGCAGAAGTCAATCCTTTTCAGTATGTTCTCACTAGACGAATCATCGGTGGGAAGTATAATAAATGGATTGTAATCTTACAAGAGTTCGATTTGGTCTTTCAATCGGCCAAGTCAAAGAAATCACTAGTGTTCACTGAGTTAATCTCAGAGTTTTAGAGTGAATTAGGGCATTTTGAGGAAGAATCATCATTCCCGGATGAACATATCTTCCTTATTGCCTCCTCTGACCCATGGTACGGGGATATCTTAGTATATCTCCAGACTTTGAGGTGTCCTACCACTTTTTCTAGAGAAGAATGACGTAAACTGAAAAGTCATGTGAAAAACTATCTCATCATCTCTGATACTTTGTATAGATGCGGGATAGATTCCATCTTACGACGTTGTTTAACTTTAGAAGAAGCAGAATCAGTATTGAATGATGCCCAGAGTGGAGCTTGTGGGGGTCATCTTTCTGGGTTGGAAACAACCCATAAAATATTGTGTGACGGGTATTTTTGGCCCACGATCTTTAAAGATTGTGTGGAAGCTATGAAACGCTACCATCCGTGTCAGTTTTTCACCAGGAAAATGAGAGCAAATCTAGCTCCTCTTCATCCTGTGATTACAGCATGTCCCTTCACAAAATGGGGGGTTGATTATATGACTTGCAATCCATTTTCGGTTGGAGGACATCATTATATCATCATTGCTGTCGACTACTTCACCAAGTGGGCCGAGGCAATGCCTACTGTCAAGGAAGATGGAGAAACTGCCACTTATTTTGTATTTAATAAGATTATTGCAAGGTTCGACATACCCAAAGAAATTGTGACTGATCACGGCAGTCATTTTTAGAATAGCATGATGACCGATCTATACACAATGTTAGGTTTTTGGAAAGAACATTCATCTTCATATTATCCACAGGTGAATGGACAAGTCGAGGTAGTTAACAAAACTTTAAAGGTAATTCTGGAAAGAACTGTTAATGCCAGTCGAAATAATTGGCACATCATGCTATACCCTACTCTTTGGGCTTACCGAGCGAATGTAAATAGTGCTACTACGTTCTCTCCCTTCCAGCTTGTGCATGGGATAGAAGCAGTCGTTCCGATTGAATGCGAGATTCCTTCGTTAAAACTGGCTATTCAATTACTACCAAATACTTCAGCACTGGAAGAACATTTGTTTCATTTATAGCATCTAGATGAATAGCACCGTGACGCGCTCATAGCAAAAGAAGTTCATAAGAAACGAGTCAAAGGACAATATGACAAGTCTGTCAAACCTAGGGTGTTCCTTGAAGGAGATCTTGTTCTACTTTGGGATCAGAACAAAAAACCTCTAGGACCTGGAAAGTTCAAGTCCATGTGGCTCGAGACTTACATCATCTATAAAGTACTGAAGAAGGGTGCTTACGAGCTAGTAGACTATGAGGGTAATAAGCTTCCTGAGCCTAGAAATGGGCTCTACCTGAAGAAGTACTACGCCTAGGCAGTTGTGCTTTTTCTTGTAACATAGCTGTATATTTTGTAGAGCTAGTTTTTGCTTGTGTTCGCTTAGTTAACCTTATGTGTGTCTTCTATTTGTGTATCATATGTCAACTGAACATTTCTTAGGATTTGTTGATGGTGCCAGTCACCACACTCGATAGTTGGCTTCAACAGCGTGGGTCATTTACTCACCAGCTGGCCAACTAGTCTCTTCCGGGGGGGGGGGGGGTTGTTTGGGTTCCACTACGGACAATATGGCTGAATACAGTGTGGTTATAGAACTTCTCTGAGATGCTCTTATTCATGGAATTTCACATTTGGAGGTAAGACTTGACTCGCAACTAGTTGTATTTTAGTAAACGGGTGTTTACCAGATTAGAGATCCTGTTTTGCTACGACAGTTTTTTCGAGTTAGATTATTGGAAAGACAGTTTGATTTTATTATATATCAACACATTCCAAGAAATTTAAATGCATTAGCTAATTCATTTGCAAATCATGTTTTAGATTGGCATTTGTATCATACACTTCCATAAACAACATTTCACACATAAAGTTTAAACACATACACATGTAAATAATCGATACTGTATATATATCCGGTAATGTATCAAAAAAATATATATTTGTTTTGGATCACAAGTCTATCACAAATCATGTCATAAAGTACAAAACTAGGCTCGGTGGTCTCAAAAATAGACATAAAGTATTTGTCCCCTATGGAGAAGGAGGGGCCTCATCATTATCTACTGCATCCCGATAACATATGACCAACCTAGCTATCTTCTGCAGCACCCTAAGCCATGTTGGGGGCACCCCAACTACATCTTCCTGCATATCAATAGGTATCTGCTCCATGCGGCATGCAGGAACATCATGAGTCAACCGACTCACTTTCTGCTCTATGGTCCCTAACATAACATCAGCTGCACCAACATCTGCTGGCCTCATGAAGATAGTAGGATGTCCCTCGGGACGAACAGGTCCAATATCTGCATATGACACTTGTTCAGTACTTCAAAATTCATTCATAAAAATCATATAACTAAAAATTTGAAAAAATTAAATAATTCTCAAAGTAAAAACATACCAATATCTCCCCAGGTGTTGGCTGCTTTTTGGACAGACCCAGGTTTTAATGAGGCGTAGCAACAAACACCCCTTGGCGCACTGGCCCTCTCGGCAACGAGCTGCGCAGCAACCCGAAGTCTCACCCGAAGTGGCTATGGGGGGGCTAAGGAATCAGGCTTCCTTAACCTAGGCGATGCAGAGACTGCAATCTTCTCCCTCTCTCTCTTCTAAGAGGATTCCTCAAAGCGGGACGTCTTACTCTTCTGCAAACCTCCTAGTGCAACGGCGCTGAAACTCTCGCTTACCAGCCTAGCTGCGCGGTATCTTCGCTTCTGCGCACGGGCAATTACCCACTCCGTCCGATACACTGTGTATCGTCTCTGCTTACGCGCCCAGCGCAGTAACGCATTCCTTGGTGCTGCGGCGATAGTGCTCTTATCGACTCCTTCGATAGTGCACGAAAATTCCTTCTAAGGGAGCTTCAAGGACTTGATTTCTATACTCATTCATAAAGACAACAAAACATTCATGTAAACACAGATAGTAAACCAAAACATGCATTCACACAACACAACATCATAACAACGAGAATTATGTAGTTCACCTCCACGGGGAAATCACATTCACTGGAACTGTTATCTTATATCATCTCAAAATGGGAATTACACAGTCCTGCTGCGCACACAGCTGCAACCTTAGATCTTTCCAGGAAACTCCACGCACAGAGCTGGGAGCCCTTCTCTTAGATCTACTCTCTTCTTCTACAGAGATTACAATGACTCAGACTTCAACTGAGACTGTCTGCAACTTAGTGACTAGCTCTACAGCTATCACCTTTCCAGCTTATCTAAAATCTAATATCTCCCTATCGTCTAAAACATCTAATGGATAACGTCTAACGTCTAACGTCTAACCTTTACAATTACACATATATATAGGCGGCCTTGACGATCGCACCTTTACAAAACTGTGGGCCTTTCCCAGCAGTATTCCCCAAAAACCCTAACCGCGGATATGGCTAGGTGTACTGTAGGCGCCGCTTGTAGTCACATTGCCGCTTCCTGCAGGCTCCGCGATTTCCAGCGCAGATTGCGGGTATGGGCACCACTTCATCATTCAATGCTCCTTGTCCTCCGCCTTCAATGCTTTGGTCCGTTGCTCTTCCTTGGTCAGAGAAACCATAACTTCTGTACTTAGCCTTAATGAGGGTAGCTGAGCCCTCTATTCCGTCGCTTCATTTATTGTGGTAGCTGAGCTTTCTACTTGTCCAAATTCATTCTCCTTTGACGTGTGCGCGCGAGCTCCACAATTTTCGGCCCGTAATCTGCGCTGAGCTCGTCCATCTGGCACTGTACTGCGCACTGTTCGCTTCTGCCCAAAATTGGTGCTTATTCAAAATTAGCACTTTCCCTTCAACACTTGTGCTTTTTCCTCAAAATTTGTAGCTTTACTATAGCTGCGGCCTATGCTCCAACACCAGGCACCACATGGAGGAAGCACCAGCTCTGGATCATGGCGGAAGTCCAATCCAGCATACGGAAACTGCTCGAATGCCGACACCTGTCTCTCCCACCACCCCCAGAAATCATCAGTATGATAACAAAAATGACTTTCACCACCACCCTGGCGGAGAATTATGTCACCCCAACGGCCCAATCTTGGCTCACGAGGGTTAGTTGGAGGTAGAGGCATCCCCAAGCTAAGAGCAGGTACCCTCTCGAAGAAGAAGGTACATAGAATGCTGCCATATCCAAAGTTCTTCGTTCTCCCAGATTTGCAACCCATGAGTTGAAGATTCATATTTGCCAATAAACTAGTGCACCAATCGTACACATGTCCCTACAAGCATCTAACACCAATATGCATGGAATGCCTTGAAGCTAGGTGTTGTGTGGCACTCCCCGCCATGCGGTTCAACATACTCACGATAACCTTTAGAGGGAGGCTTTCAATAGTAGAAATTAGGATTTGACTTCCTGATTTCTCCGATCCCGCCACACAGTATGCATTCAAATATTCTTGCACCGATGTAGCACCCACATTGTGAGAAGATCCTTTCAAATTTACTACATCTCCCCTCCTAGAGAGTCTAGTAATGAAGTATATGTCATCGACAGTAAGGTCCAAGGTTTGTCCTCGGATAACAAACGCATTGGCATCTACATCCCAGTATTGAAGAGTCTTCGAAGCAATCTATTGAGTGCCCTCATGTTCATGGTTCGGTAAAACTTTAACAAACCACATCTTCGGAGTGCATCGAGAGTGGATGGGTCTTGCATTGCCACCCTATCCATCTCCTCATGTTCTCTCTCCCTCCAAATAAGTTCCATGTTGCCACAAAAATGTCAAATTTTAGCATCTCGACACTTTTTTCTTCATGTTCAGGAGTGTGTTCTACTGTATAAGCCACACAGTCATGCATGGGCGCTACTGTGTAGAAGTAGAGTAGCGCATACCTCCAGTATGCACTACTTTTCCTACTGCAGAGTAGCGCACACGCTTCTCACAATGTGAACATGGCCTCAAAATTGATTTTTAGCTCAAAATTTGACAAATGAATAATGGAAATGCAAGTTAGGATGAATTCAACTTACTTGGTGGAGGAAAAATGTTGATTGGTTGCTTGAGTTGATCGCCACGGAGGACTGAAATCCAAGGGTTTGCTCCCAATTTTCTTTCCCTACAAAACCAAAATGAAATTTGAGTTTTAATTTTGAAATTACATATATGAGTTTGTTTTAAATTTTTACCCACTTTGGTAAAATCTCTATAGTTGCAAATTCTACCAATTTGTTCTATTTAATAAATTAATAGCTACATATGGTACTATGGTAATTTCACCCAATGGTTCTCATTTTTTCATTAAAATTTTGCAGGATCAATCCTTTAAGACTAATTTTCTTGATGATAGACCTTTTCAACTAGCTCATAGTTAAAATTTACATATCATTTAAGATTTTTTGTCGCGATTACTAACATATTTGTTGAAGTCCTAGTTTTGGCAGATCATGAGTTGTGATCCTAGAAGCTGTCATTTAAGTCATTTTAAGCTCTTGTTTGGACTATTTAAACCTAAACAAGATTGCCGAGCAAACTTGTCCTCTTCAAGCGCGTTAAAGTAATTGAAGGCTCATCCACTCAGGTATAGAATTACGCCTTTTTCGGGCCTTGGTGGATAAATTACGGAAAAGGTATACTCTAGGTATACTTTTGTATGCGCTAAAAGAGTTATTCTTCCTTTGTTTTATATTTTTTCAGGGGAGGAGACTAACTTTAAAAAAAAGGACCTTTCGGAGCCTTTCTTTAGGGTTTTCAGGCTCTCTAAACATGAAAACACCAAGCGAGCATACACCTACTCGGGCTCGATGTGAAATCAACGAGATGGTAAATAGAGTACTGTTTAAGTTTTTCAACTCTATAAACAAGAAAACACCGCCGAGCACAAACCAATCCAGGCTCGATATAAAATCCACGGATAGGTGTAAAGAGGATTGTTTAAGTTTTTCAAATTCTATAAATAGGAAAACACCGGCGAGCATTAACCTACTTGGGATCGATATTAAAATCCACGAGTAAGTGTATGGAGTTATTGTTTAATTTTTTCAGACTCCTTAAAATTGAAAACACTGGTGAGCAGGAACAGATCTCGGCTTGATATTAAAATTGAGAGATTAGTAATATAGAGTAATATTCTATCTCTTCTTCGAACTCTGTAAACAATGAAGAAGGTCCTGCATCTATTAAGATCCTAGTGGGTGGCCTTCACTAACATCTTGAGGTTTTGGTGTAACGGTTCGTATCATTTGGTATCAGAGCCTCCACCAAGGTTCAAGTCATAGAGCAGGTGGAAACGTCGGCATTGTAGTGTTCACTCGGGGCTCGTACGGTGCAAAGGGGACACCACCGTACGGGCGCACATCCAGCCCAGAGTCTGGACTGCAGAGCGTGGTGGGATGTTAAGATCCTACTGGGCGGCCTTCACTAACATCTCGAGGTTTTGGTGTAACGATTCGTATCAGCATCTTCCTCCCATGGGCTCGTTAAAATTTTTACATGGTTGGATCGATTGAGTTTTCATTCTTTCTTGGACTCATTAAAATAACAAGAAAGGTATTCTTTTATCTAAAAATAATAAGGGATGAGAAAGATGTATCATATCTTCAGTGGCAAAGGCAGTTCAGTCAGTTCTATCCTTGAACACAACACCTACTTGAGCCTATCATGTCGGGTTGGTTTAGTTTTTGACTTTAGGGTGAACCTGATCTCCAATTTGTTTACTCCCTCGGTTGGTTATTCTTCCAACCATATGGAAGGTCTGCTAATGTCTCCTACATTACAGGCTTATATCATTTTCCCCATTATGTTGAAAATTGCCTAAGTCACTTTGTGTCGTTCTCATTGTTCAAGGATATAGCCTGTGTTGGCCATTCTACAGTTTACCTTGACCTCATGTGTCGGCCATCCTAGTGTCAGTCTTGTTACATATATTATTCCATATCAGCTCATATTAGTTGAGTGTTCCTCACATTGGATGATGGAGGATTCCTTAAGGCCTCCCTTCCAACAGACTTCTTCCCATTGACATCAACTCATTTTGCTCTGGGAATGAATTTTAGAGTTTTGGTTAGTACCTTGGAGATTACAGTCACTAGTGGCAATTTTCCTCATTGTTGAATAATGAGAATACATCAATGTCTCTTATTCGACAGGATCCTCAAGTGTTCGACTCCAAGTCCACTTATTCACACTTGTTGTATTGTACTAGGTACCTTGGGCCCCATCATCATTATCGATGGAAGTCCTCGCGTTTGTTAACGATATACATCAATGATCGGTAATCAAACGATACCCCCCATGTTCGACTATCAGCTCATCTATTCACATGGTTAGGGTTTGTACCTTGGGTTGTTTTGGATGAAGACCTTGGGATGTTGATGACATTACATCATTATGTTATCACCCAAGTTGTGCAATACTGAGCCTCACTTATATTCGGCTCTGCATGAGACATAGATCCAGTTTGTTGTTATGGCTATGATCTCTTAGTTTGATATGGATCCACGCTTGTATTTCAAGTGGCCATGCTATATATACATCTCTTCGTTATGTATCAGAGATCATGTTGTATCACACTACACATCTATATGATGTCAAGAATGTAATTGCTCCTGCGGTTTCTTGCTCCTCCTTTGGCTTTGGATTATAATGTATTTCGGCCATCGTTTCCCTCTGATCTCACACATTAGGGGGCATCTGTTATAGGTCAAATCTACACTTTTCCGTTCGTGATCACCTTGAGCTGTTGATCACACAAAAGGACAACTTGGATTGAAGAGCATGATAACCTCAGATGAGACTTTGACCTAACTCACCTTCCTACAAGCTGACAAAACCATAAAAAATATCATATTTTGGCATGGGCGCTACTCTTCTTAAGCAAACCAACGCATATGCCCTACTCTGTAAGCTATATAGTAGCGCACACCTCCTAATATGTGCTACTCTACTTCAGTAAACTAGTGCACAACATAAAAAAAAGTGGCAAACGCTAGTTATTAAACACTGTAGTCATGCACTGTGCGCTACTCCACTATAAAATAGTCATGCACATCTTAAAATATGATAAAAAAATATATTAATTTGACGAATAGGGATTAGATGCAGTTGGTTTCCCAACTTCCCCAACTTCCACTTCAACCACCTCTCGACCTGAACTACCTACCTTGTCCTATAAATACAAGGAGGTTTGAAGAGAGGGGTTAGAGAGACAAGACAAGACATTAGACAAGAGAGCCATAGAGAGACTCTTCTTATATGAGAAGCTTGTATTGAAGGTGGTTATGCTGGAGAAACTTTGAAGTCAGAGAGGAGCAGGAGCCTAGGATCAGGTTGCATGAGCATGCTGCAAAGTCAGGTATACTTTGTATCATTCATATGTTTTTGACAATAAAAGGTTGAAACATCTTTCTCGTCCTAAATCAAATGCTTAATGGACTATGTATTTGTTTGGATCAATGTTGGTTAATGCTTGATGTTTGAATTAATTTTCAATTCCATCATTATTATATTGGCCAAGATACGCTGAGAAAGGTCTTTGTGTTGCAGGTTTATCGGACGAGAGATTGAGTGGAGGATCGAGCGCAAGGTTGGACAAAAGCTAGGATCAAGCTTCGTTCATAAGGTATGTCCTCAAGGTCTCTGATCTATTTCCCTCTATAAACGCTTCTGTAATGCAATCAGTATGTTTACCTATCACCCCCTTAAGTTGATAGTGTCTATTTCCTCACTATAGGGTAGTATTTCCCGCCAACACTTCTGGATCCTTCCCAAGGACCTAGATATACCGAACCACTAAGAGAAGAATGAAAAGCACAAGATCTAGATCGTATCTACAAAATGACAGCGAATAAGGCAGACTACGTCAACCCAATTGATGAAGGAACACTGAGTTGGTGATGTGACATTTCTTGCATATCAGACTCAGATGCAGGATTGTAGAACTAGAAAAGAAGAATGCATGAAGTATCAACAAGAAGATGCACGCAACTCACGATATCACTGCGCTTGATTGGAATAGAGGTGATTCCAATCGCTACTTATGATGGCTTGACTAACATCCATACATTTTTTCAAGAATATATTATATCAGTTTCAGATGAACATAAGATAGCAACACTAGATACAACACTGCACTCTACACCGACTAGATGGTGGGCTGCGCATAAGTAGAATGTCACCACATGGGAGGAATGTAAGCATATGATGGAAATCATATTTCTGGAAGAAAATGAGTTGGTACAAGTGAAATATAATGGACACACTGATCCTAGGGATCACGTAGACCACTGTCTAAAAGCATTGACACATAGACTGCAAACAAAATGGGTTCATCTGTTTGTACACACACTAGAGAAGATTCTGAAGAACTGGTACACAAACATAGAACTTCTGTAGAGGAACAGTGGAATGTTCTGTCATGATTAAGAATTTTCAAGCAACGTTCAACTTTGAGGATGAATGTCCAAGTATCAATGAGGCACTACAGGTCATCAAAAGGAAGGTATTCAATGACACATCATAACCTGTGTATCAACAACTAAATTGGGCAAGACAAATAGAACATGCCCTGGAATGTTACAACTTCGCATTAGACGATGATGAAGAGGGAAGTGAAGAATATGACGACCCGCACAATGTTAACATACCTGAGTTGGAAGGAAAACGCGAAGTAGAAGGACCACCATTGGAAATCCCAAATTTGAATAATACTGTGAAAACTCGGAAAGTGAACATCGACACTATTGAAGTACCGAAGTTCACTTCGATAGGTGATTACTGGGATGAGGAAACGGTTGTGCCGATAGCAGATTTACTTCGTAAATACGAAGACTTCTTTCCTACAATTTTTTCTGAAATGAAAGGAATTTTGGGTGACTTGGGGGTCAAGAAAATACCTCTCAATATGTATGCGAAACCCATTAAGCAGAGACCTTATCGACTCAATCCAATATACAAAGAAAGGGTAAAATCAAAGCTTGATAAGATGTTCAAAGCAGGAACCATTGAACCTGTAGAAGTGTAAGAATGGATAAGTCCCATGGTTATCTAGGAAAAGAAAACTAAAGGCGAAATTAGGATCTACGTAGATCTCAGGAAGCTGAATGACGCATCACTGCATGATCCTTTCCCTACTCCATTCATAGATGAAGTGCTAGACAATGTTGGGGGAAATGATACAACAAATAGGAACAAAACCACATTTGCTACAGAATGGGGCTCATTTCAGTACAGAATTATGCCCTTTGGTATGAAAAATGCACCTATTATTTTTTCATGTCCCAAATTTTGCATCGGGTCACAATGACCTAAGCCCATTTTCCATATTCATAAGAGTTTGTCAAATTGATGCTAAGGGTCAAATAATTGCCAAGGAGGAAAATTACTAGTTTCCTAGGTTGGGGGTGGAAGCTTTGGGATTTGGAATAAGGGGGATAATAAATGATGTGTGTACATTAGAATAGCATAAATATTTAATAAAGGAGCTAAATAAATATATACAAGTGAAAATAAAAGTGGCATTTGATGATGAAGACACATGGAGGAAGTGGGACCCACACAAGCTAGATTTTCTGTGCCGCATGGAATCCTCCTCTTGTTAATTCGAATCCATGAGAAGTCCAATGTTATTGGGATGATTTGGAAGTGAATAATACTTGGCATGAGTCAATGAGGTATAAATGTAGAGGAAGCATAACTCCCATGGAAGAGAAAGAGGCAATTTGGAGCTAATGGGACAATTGGGCTAGATTTCCTAGCTCTATGACAACAATGATGAAGATGCTATGACACCTATGACACAAATCAGACCTGAAGGATGACATATGACATATATGACATGTCAGGGCTAAAAATAGCCTCCAAGAGGGTGCTCAAGTGAGTTAGGGCAGCCAAAGAGACACCAAGTCGAATTTGGAGAAGGAGGGAGCTAGAATTGGAAGGACAAGTGGCATACTTGGGAATCTCTTCCCAGCTTGAGTTGGGATGAAGATCTTGGAAGGAATTCGATCCATGGAGGAGATTAGAAGTTTATAAAATTCATGAACAAAGAATAATAGTATCTTTTGATCATTTTTAGAATTTGCAATTGCATTTGTGAGAGAAGAGCTAGTGGATGACTAGTTTCTTGCCTTCACCAATTTCGAGGGTGAAAGATTCCCATCCAAGTCGGTGTTTGGAGAGTCCATTTAGGTCTTTCATGGAGATATAAAGGAGTCTTTATTTGAATGTTTAAGATACAGGGAAGCTTTTGGTTTCTTCTAGTACAACTCACTCACTCAACCATTTCCAGTTTTCATTGCATGTTCTTGCTCCTTGAGGGAGGGTGCTTTTGGTGAGATATTGTACTCTTTGTGGGAGCTTATGATGCCCAATTTATGTTGTAATTATATTCATATACTCTTTTATTCATCTTCATAAATTTATCAGGTCGAAAATGCAGTTGGAATGATGTAAATCTAATGTTTAATGAAGAAACAATGTCATTTCCCCACTACCTTGTTGTGAACGAATTTAATGTTGATGGATTCGAATGGATAAGTACACTAATGATGGTTTATTGATGAATGGATTTTTATTTATGTATTATACTAGTTTAGTGTTCATTACACAAGCATTTGGACTCATTTTGTTAGGTTTCATAGCATTTGGAGAAGATTTCCTGCCATTTCCCCCAAGGTTGAAACTAGTCTTTTTGCATCTAATTTAAAACGGTTATAGAAGCCATTAAAAGTTGAATGGTGATGAATATGAGTTCATGTTGATGTAATTTATATTTCCCCCGATTCCATTCAGAAATTCAAGTTGGATTGAGTGCATTTGGAAAGTCATTTTCATCATCTACCCCTAGGGGATTTGAACCACAATTTACTAGTAAAATTCCTATCTTGACCAGATTTGAAAGAGGAGTTGGAGAAGTCATATAAAAAATATAGATCATCCATAAAAATTATAAATATGTCTTAATATCATCCAAGTACCTTCTGTAGCAATTTGGGGGAATTTGGAGACCAAGGGACCAATACTAGTCAAAGAGAAATTGCTAGTCAAACTCCCTACTTTGGTCATAATCTTAAAGGGGATTGCAGAAGTATTTTGTTGGTCCTATATAATCCATGAACATCATAATAAATTCCTAATATCATTAATATACCTTCTCTTAATATTTGGGAGCATTTGGAGCAAATTGATGACCTAGACATCAAAACTAGTCAAAGGTCGAACTAGGGAAAAAAGTGAAAAATTGCCATTTTAATAAATTCATAAAAATGGACATTATAGTGGTATCAGAGCATGGTCGTTGCACATGTGGATTAATACATACATTGAATAATATTTTTCAGCCATGTCTTACTATTATGATGAATCCGATGAGTACAATTCTTATGAGGAATATGCAGATGATTGTGAACAATATGAAGGAGAATGTGAATGGTATGAGGAAGATGTGCCATCATGCAATACTTCTTACAATTTTAGGAGGAATGATGATTATTATTATTACCCTAGGTATGATAAATATGAGTATGTCAAACCACCAAAGTATAATTCTATGAATGAGTTACAAAGATGGAGAGCAACATATAAAACCTTCCCCCAATAATATCAAAAATATCAAGAATATCTTGCTTCGAGGGAAGATACACAAAATGCCATGTCTTTTGAATACTATGTGGATTGTGTGTTTGCAAATAGACCCAAAACTGAATATGTGGAGTTAGTAAATAAAGGATTATGCGCTTGTAAAAGGCCTTGGAGAGAAAATCATGTGTGTGTGAGTGAAAAGAGCAGTGAAATATCTGAACCTTCAAAGAATACATCTCTTTCCTACTAGATGAGAGTTTTTGAATTTTCTTCAAAAAGAGATTCCAAAGATATTGATCCTAAGGAAAACAAGGGGAAAAGTACATCATATTGCTTGAAGGAGAAATATGAAGATAGATCCCATGAACTTGAAGAAGATCCTATTGAAAATATTGAAGATCATTTCGAAAGACATTCTACCTTGGACATGAATCAAGGAGTACCTACTGATGGGTGCTCACACCTTTATGTTGGTAACATAGAGATCAATTTTGATAGTATTGATGCAATACAAAATTCCCCTAAGCATGAAAATGAATACCTTGTAGAATTTGAAGAAGAAACAAGATCAACTTCCCCATCACCACTTGAGCTTCATGAAGTTGGTCCAATCAAGAAGGAAGAAGATGAGGAGGTTCATTTGCAAGAGCCTCATTTTATTGAAGGGTCATTAAATATGAATGAAAAGAATATCCAAGAGTCCCTTAGCATTCTCCATGACAGTCAAGCATTGGTGTCAAATTCTTGTTGGAGAGCTACTTCATTGGAGGAAACATCCTTCCTTGAAGACATGGAGAATATTCAAAGAGCAATGTGCCACATCAAAGGTAATGTCATGTCTTTGCTTTTTGATAGAAACCATTTGTTTGAGATTAATGAATTGTTACATGATGCATACTTGAAGAATAATGAGGATAATCATAACCTCACAATTCAAAATGAGCAACTTCTTGAAAAGTTGCAAGATACTTGTTTTTCCTCCTATGTTTTAGATTGTCAAATGGTAAATTGTTTGGAGGATTATCATGACATGGTAGATCATGAGCACTTTGGAAGTTTGAATATGATTGATGTGTTTGAAGATGAACTTGAAGAGATACAAACACTTTATGTGGCAGAATAGGAACTTGAATTGTCTCATGATGAAGGTTATGCAATTTTAAAAAAGAGCATGATTCCTCTACATTGGAACCAATCTATGAAAAAAGTTTCACACTTTTGAAGGAGCTGGATGATACTACCCATATGGATCCATTCCATGATGAAAATTCTTCACTTTTTTATCATTTGGGTGACTTAGTTCATTCTCCTACATCCTACAATTCCATGTTTTGCAGCATTAGTCTCAATGAAGTATGGGTGAAAGGGTTCTTTTTGATGGTGCCACAAGAGGAATATGGAACTCCTAGATTTACCTTTTATGATGACATGGTTGGAGCAAATTCTTATTCACATTTGCAACAGCATCCTTTGTTACTTTATGATGATGCACATCTACATGGATGCACCTATGATATGAATTTGAGTCACTTGAAGACTCATGGTTTTTCTTGCTCAACACTTGGTTCATTTGATGTTGGAGGAACTTCATCCAACACTTGGGTGAATAGATTTATTATTGGAGAAAATTTTTGTTGGAAGCCACATACTTTGTTTATATCTTTATGATTTTGACATTCATGGATGTATGGGTGAGATTTATTTGATTCATTTGAAGTTTCCTTGTTTTTCTTGCTCATTATTCAGTTCAGATTTTAGTGGAGATTCTTCATTCACTTATTGGATGAAAGAATACATGGTTGGATATTTTGATGCATATCACATCCTTTTGGAGCAGCATGATAGGACATGGGATCCTCACCTATGTCATTGGAGCATATTTAATTGGTTACTTGATGCTTGTATGTACTTGGAAAATGGTGGTCTACTTGCTTGGAGGTATAAGCACTTTCATGATTCTTTGATTAAGCATCTTCTTGATGTTCATTTTCATTATGTGGTTATGTACTTTGATGATATAAATTTTGTACTCATGATGTTGGGAATAATGCATACAAGAAAATGGGATCCAGGAACTATGAATTGGAGAGCATTTCTAATTGTTGGAGTGCAATAAAAGCAATGGGACACTGGGATAATTCTTAGTCTCATTGGTTTAAATTTTTTGGGGAAACAAGTAGTACGGGGAATGGATTCCCCACTAATAAAGTGAGTTTAATCAGAGTAGTGAAGCAACAAGCATGGTGTTTTCTCTCTAAAATATTCATGGAATCTCGAAGACTCAAAGCTGGGCAACTCACGGGAAACTTCAAAGAATTATACAGAAAGCAGGTTCTTCAACACCCATGTTTGAAATTGCTTGAGGATAAACAATATTGGGTAGGGAGGATGTTATATAGAAATATTCCACCCTATGAGCATCATCATTCTTTGGCTTGTAGGATCCATTTCAGTGACTCAGATCCATTTTCATCCTTTAGTGATACTAGTTTATCCTATTTTTGTTCCTACCCGCATGTTACATTACTATAGCATGCATACCCATGAGTTGCATCCCTATAGCTTGTGGGTATCAAGTAAATGGTAAAAACCACTACTTTATTACTTTTTACTCCCAAAAAGCGGTCATTGGGTGACCTTTGGCTCTGCATCTGCTCGAGTAACATCTCAATGACTCCTTTCACCTACCTTTGAGAGGACTATATATTGAGCACATATGGCTTATGGATGGGAGGAAGAAGAGAATAGTAAAGGCACTCTAGTGGATTTTTTCCCTATCTTGAGTCTGCACTCATTGATCCTTGTAGTTGTGAACCAGTTATGTTCACCTTCCAAACTCCTTTCTAGTTTGAGTTTGCCATTCATGGAGGATTGAAGTGGTGGAGGCACAAGTGGATTGATCTAGATCTTGGTTCATATTGGTTTCCGACAAGAGGTCGTATCACTTTGTACTTCTTCTTGTTCATTAATAGAAATACTCATGTTCTCGTCCATTCATGGTGTGAATGTCATTTATTATACATTGGGTTGCATTTGATTATGATATTATGGACAATTGTTATTGATGATGTTAATGTTATTTATATGTCACATGTACATATTAGATATTTGTTGTCAAGACTAATTTGCAGATTACAAGTGCTTGGACGTGCGTGGATTGAAAGCTCCAATGGGGATCTACATCAAACGTTGGATCGAGGTTGGTTACATTTCTCCATTGTTTTAAAATTGTCGTTTATAATAGCATTGTTATGAGAATTGAGTAGATTTCTGGTAGACATCTGTCTGTTGTGGTATTCCCAAGCCATAGTGAGTTCTCTCCAACACAGAAATGGTGACTCCGCTGGGGAAAACATCCATGTTTGGGAAATTGTTTGAGCATTAGTCCATATTTAGAGTTGCTGTTTATCGAAGCTCTGTGTCACTGATTGGCCGTTAAGATACATTGTAGAAAACTTGTTTTTTCTGAGCCTCTGGACTCTCTGTTTGACCATTTACTGTTTCTCACCCGCGGGCTAGCTTAGTCCTGCCCGCGTACACCCACCTCTGTTTACACTACTGCTCGCGGGTACCCATAGGTATTCCTTCGACAGTAGCGTGTAACTCTGGCTTTTGTTGGTTTATGGCTATTGGTTGTTGCTGGGTGAGTTTGGTTGATTCCCGAGTCTTTATTGGCCTCCTTCTTGACTGTTTCATGCCTTGGTTGTGACCACATCTCTTCGTTTCTCTTGGTTGAGCCTTCTTGGTTTTTTACCAATATTTGGTTTTAACATGTTGGTTTCTTCCTTTTGAGCTCTTCCTTTTGGCTGAGTCTTGCTGTTTAGGATCTGCTAGGTTGTCTTAGTGATCTTCTCGGCACTTCAGTGACTGAATAGTAGGAATTGCCTTGCATTTTTTCATTCCATATATATTGAAAAAATACAAAAAATATTCATTTAGTTTTTGCATTTTCTTTCTGTTTATAAGAGAAAATACAAAAATATTTTATTTCCATGTACTGCATTTTGCATTGAGTGCTTGTTGCCTTCATTTTAGGTTCTGCTTGTGCATTGAAAAGATAAAAGTTTGCATATTTATTTCAGAATTGTTGGTTGATTTTGCATATTAGTGACATTGTTTTATTGGATAGTTGAGTCTAGGATTTGACGATGGTGCATATTATTGAGTCTACACATCACTAGTTTCACGACCATATCCCTTGAGTAATCACAGCCACTAAAATTAATGCTTAATCATAAAATTGATTAGACTTATTTTATTTATAGGGTGCATCAACTATCATAGGTTTAGAGTCTTGGAATAGATCATTGTGAGTTAACAATCCAAGACTACTGAACGAAACATCAGGTGTCTGACCAGGGAGTGGAGGAATCCATGGTATAGATTGGTGTTCTCAGGAAAGCTCTACTCAAACCAGAGTTAAGCAAGAGGTCACGGGAGGTTGGTTGAGGAGATATCCCTCTGATACCGGCTAAACGTGGGAGATATATCCAGGATTTGTTCGTATCTGGGGGTACCAAAGGTTCGTCCTCTTGTGCTTCAGGCTTAGCTACCCTGCCCATATGACGCGTCCCACCTGCGACTGTTCCCCTGAGCATTCGTTATATTGCAATAGACATAGTTTCCTTAACTAGGTACTGCACAGGGTACTTGCAGTGGTTATACTGTTTGTGTCCTGAGTCAGATAGGGATTGGACAACACAGTTGTGTTCGTGCAGTGGACTTGACCCTATCGACGCAGTGAAGCCCAGGTGTCTCTATAACTGATTCTGTTACCTCCGGCTATAGTTTGGGAGTCTCAAGTCTCTCCTAGGTGAGACATACCGGCTCTAGTGTCGAGAGCTCATTTAGCCACCCTGTTTGTCTGCTCTTGGCTATAGATTCTCTAGGTGTGTGCTTTTGATTTACTATTTTGTGATCGATAGTTGGCCTTTAGGAGACGTTGTGTCTCTCTCCGGAGAGAACGTGGTGCGGAGCCCTACACTCTGTCGGTCCCGTCATTTGGCTGGTTTAAATCTAGCTTTGGTTACACAACACATTACTAGAGGACGCCGGAGGGCTCCCTCTGAGTCTTTAGATTCTTACACGACTTACGTTGAGGATTACATGGCTACACATCCCGATATCGGGCAAGAAATTTCTACTCCTTCGGGTAGAGTTGAACACATTTTCGATCCCCAGGCTCCTCGTGAGGATTGGGGAGGTGATCCACCTGTGACTTAACCTGGTTGTATTTGGCCTAATCCAATTGACCGGGATCCGTTTGATCCTTTAAATCAGGATAATTATCTTTACGGGATGCCCGACTTACCCGAGGAGGAAGAACAGGACGATCCTTTCGTTCCTTCATTTCCACGTGATTCTAGATATAGGAGGCCTGAGACTCATGATGATTTTGACCCTATGGTCAACCCCACTACACTCTCTTTTGGTATGCCTAGTCACAATACTATCAAACCTTCCACTATGGTTGGTACTCACGCTGGCACTAGTCAAAGTGTTAGCCATACTATACCCACTGGGGGCACTACATTATCCACCCACTCACATAGTATGGGGAATGGTCCGATTCCTAACCATGCTAATGTTGGAACGTGACCACCTCCTAGGAATACTCAACCTAGTCGGAATGCTGTCCGAAACACGACTCGCCATCCACCACCTAGTACACATGTCGCTACTTGTCAACCTAGGACCACTTTTGCACATGATACCGTTCCTCCCAACCACGGGAGTGGACACTTACCGCATACTTTTGCATCCACTACCGTCGCTAGTAATAGTAATGTAGGGGGTGGGAATATTTCCTATCCACATGGACATCACACCACCAACCCTGCTACTGGTAACGCCCATATTAGACCTAGGAATACTTCTCATGCTTATGGTCATCACACGACTGCTCAAGCTAATCCGAATATTGAGGGTGGAAACATACCATACCATTACGGTCAATACAACACAGTTCCCACTATGAATAGTACATACATGCCCCATACCCATGGTGGCAACCCTTACTACAACACAGTCGGTGCTGGCCACCAGTATCATCCAACACCCCAATATGGTGCTCAAAACGCACATATACCTGCTTACTCTCAAATGGGTCAGGCAGGGGGAGGTTATCCATGTTATGGCCATGGGCAAGCTTATGGGCCGTTAGGTCCTCAGTATCAGCAGTTTAACCCTCATGGTCAAGCTTTTGGTCAATCGCACAACACAGTTCCATTCAATCAACCTTTTATGGGAGCTTATAATCAAGCTTTCCAGCCACAGCTCCCATTCCTTGCACGCTTGAATCTCCCAGATCTTTCGAAGCTCACGAATGATCCAGTGTGTCACGACCCTACTTGGCCCCCGCTCCCTACTAAGCTCCCTTCGGACATTCCAAAGTTCGAGGGGAAAGGTGGTGAGGACCTCAGAGATCATGTCACGACATTTCACGTTTGGTTCTCCTCCAACTCTTTGAATCATGATTCCATTCGGTTACGCTTATTTCAATGCACCCTCATGGGGGCAGTCGCGAAATGGTATGTGGAGTTTCCTGGAAACACCTATAGTGGTTTCAACGAGATTGCTTTGGTTTTCTTAGACCATTTCCAGTTTCCGGTTCGTTATGATACTAGTACTGAATTGTTGTCCATCTTCCGTCAGAATAAGGCCACACATATTTCTGACCACGTTCAAGAGTGGCGTTGACGGAAGAGATTAGTGAAAGCAAACTTTCCTCCAGAGTTCCTGTTGGAATGGTTCCTCAAGTTCTTACTTCCATATATTACTAAGGATGTTTCGATGTCCGACATTATGACTGAGGAGTAAGCTATCTTGAAAGTCTAGCAATTAGATCTTCTTTATTCTCAATCTAGCATTTTGTATGACATTATTCCTGACACACCGAGAGCAAGACATGAGCCCACGTCAGTTCCTGGACCACATGCCGATGGCATCATGGGGTCCGCATGCACTCACCCTGTAGACTTGGTAGGTAATCAAATGCAAAATTTGTCGCTAAACCAGTCTGCACTCGGATAGGTTCACACCTTGTCCAATTCCACTCCGTCGTCTGATGTACACAATGTGCAATTAATGAAACCATCGGTTAACCAGCAACCTGGTGGTAAGAAAAAGGGGAGAAATAATCGTAGGGGTGGAAACGATGGAAGTAACAATAATAGCAATGGTAATACTCCTCGTAAAGAGAATGAAAACCCTCCTTGAGAAGGCAGTAATGTTGGAGAGGATCGTAAACCTAGGCGTAAGGTGAAATTCCCTTGCAAGCTATGTGGGGAGGATCATCTTACTCACTTATGTCCTCGTATTGAAGAAGCATCGAAGCATTTGGCATAGAGCCCAGCTGTGTTGAAGGATCCCCTACCTCATCACCAAAACATGGCTTTGCATGCTCCCGCCACTGGTTATGGTGCTAATGAAATGACAACGTATTCTTCCAATACTAGTGGTTATGGATGCATGAATATGGTTCAGTCAGAGGTTTGTGTTGCTACTCGTCAATGTGATTATGGTGCACCACAACCGAATTTGGGGAATGAGCCTCCCCCTCCTCCTGATAATTCCTTGCATATCGAGAATCCTTCTATTATGTCACAGATACCAAAAGGTGTTCTCATGTGCTCTATGCATAATCCTAATGCTCGAGCTGCCCAGAACTACTCCATCGTAGAAGATTTGGGCCAAACTCCGTGTGCCATGTTGGCTCTTGAAGTTTTGCAAGCCTGTCCTTCTTAGAAGAATTCCCTTTTGAGTGCGTTAGGAGTTCAGGATGGGGGAAGTCCTAGTGTTATCAAGTTCGATACTATTGATGTCCAGCCTCGCTTGCCTTACCACGTGGTTTTTCAAATCCGGGTGGTTTTCCTTAAGAGCTTCGTCAAACGTACTATGGTTGATGAAGGTGCTTCCGCGTCAGTAATGTCATCAACTTGTTGGAAAGCTTTTGGCTCTCCTCTCCTACTCGCATCTAGAACGACACTCACTGCATTCGATGGTAGATCTTTTACGTTGCATGGAATTATCCCTTCCCTTGTTGTCTCCTTGGGAGGTAAGTCCGTTCCTATTGAAGTCGAAGTGGTTGACGCGCCCATCGACTACAACCTTTTACTGGGTCGAAACCGGATGTACGCTATGAAGGTTGTTGTGTCTATTGTATTTTGAGTTTTTTGCTTTCCCCATGAAGGCAAGATTGTGACGATCGATCAGCTAGATTATGTTGGCACTCCTTCCACAGCATCTATGGGATCAGTAGTCCCGCAAGCTTCTGATTCTCAGTCAGCAACTGGGAACATAGGTGTTGGAATGTACCCCTCGTTGATGGGAAATTTTAACCATTCTGCACCTATGAATTTTATTGGAACCATTTCCGACAGTGCGCCTCCTCCTTCAAATAGTATGCCATTCTGGACTTGCTATTGTGGTGATCCATGGATTTTGACATTCACGGATTCTATGTCTAGAGACATTGCACAAGTTGGGATTTCTATGCCTTTATCTATAGCAGAGCTCACTTACGATCATATCCAACAAACCACTGCAGATCCGGATCTCTCTTCTTCCCAGACAGTTGAAGAAGATCCCGTTACGTTGCCAATTTTAGCAGCCAACCTATCTTGTTCACATGATTGCCTCAATGGCATCCTACTTTCAGATGGAGTTCTTTTTGAGGCCATGAGTGGTGATGAAAAGCCGTGGGGGGATCTTTATCACAGATTTCATTCCCCTCCTCCCCTTGATCTTATTGAACAAGATGGGCCTATAATACAACCTACCATCCATTTGAATTTGGATCCATTCACCGTCTCGTCCAGCCCTGATTTGACGTTTGAGTCTAAGGAGTCTTTGAACTCTCCTATAGATCCACAAATCGGTGATCCTGATGAGTTCAATTCTACTTCTAGAATTTCCAACTCCTGTGATGATGAATTTTCCATTGTAGATTCCTTCACATCCTTCAGCTTTGCTCTTCATTTTGAAGATGATCATTTTGATCCCTCGGGTATTGGTACTATGGCACCTTCAGTGGTTAGCTCTACCTGTGTTATGTTTGAGGTTAACAATAGTGAAGTTGAAAATGTTTCTACCGCAGTGACTTGTATCAGATTTTTCTTTATGTACGTTTTAGAAATGATCTTGGTACTTATGTTTCTTGGAGACAGGATTCTTAGCTGGACTTATACTTGTTTGCTGGTCCTTTTCGACATTTGCTTCGGCCATGGTAGGAATATTCGGAACCTTGCATATAGGTTTAGGCCTCCCCATTGTTATGATGCATTTGAACCTATTACTATTCGAATTCGCAGACACCCCCTGAGTGTCCTTATCTTGCTCATGTTCCTTGCATTATGTATAGCTTTGTCCCATGCGCTTGGAACTAGTCTCGCATATCCCTGACACTCGTCTTCTCTCATTACGAGCATTCTTCCATATCTCCTTTGAGCTCATTAAAAACAATAAGGAGGTCACGAGTTTACTTTTTCGGGCTCATTAAAACTTTACGGAAAAGATTTTTATAAAGTCTTTTTAAGTCCTTGTTAGACTTTTTCAAAATCAAACAAAATTGCCGAGTATACTTGTCATTTCAGACTCGTTAAAGGATTTGAAGCTACATTCACTTAGGTATAAGTTTACCCCTTTTCCGGACCTTTGTGGATTAATTACGAAAAAGGTATACTCTAGTCGTATGTGACTAGAAGAGTTCTTCTCTCATTGTTTTACACTTTTTCAGGTGAGGAGAATAACTTTACGAAAAAGGACTTCTCAGTTATATCATGTTGTGATTGCATTGCATCATCCTGCTTGCCGCTTGAGCCTTGTGCCGGCTCCTGCTTACTCAGTTGATAGCCTGGTGCTTGAGCACTTTTCCCTGTCAAGCCCTGCAGAGCTTATATATTTGCCCTTCACAATTTGATGACCCTTTGACCCTAAGGGAACACACCCCCGAGTGTCCACATCCTGCACGCACTTCCTTGCATTGAGCATAGGTATGTTCCACTGCTTGGGACTAGTCTGCTAGCTATTTGACACTCGTTCCCTCACTTGTTGTACTATAAACAATTTTATTCTTTTTCAAGCTTTTCCCAAAAATGAAAAAGACAAAAAAATCAAATATTCCAAAAAGCTGGACGGGATTATGGTCATTATTTCTTATTGGCAGCTGTTGTGTCGCCTTTGAACAGAGCATTCATTCCACTCCACACATTATGAGTCGGGACTATAGTTAGGCCTTAGGAGCTGTACTTGTTTCTCAGTTTTCTCCACCGATTGGTTAAGCTTCTAGTCATTATGGAGCCCTTTGTAATTCCTCCTTCATTGCACAGTTTATGTCGAGTCTATGCTACCTGAGTCTATCCATATGCTCATGCTCTTGTTCAAAGGAAGTCCTGAAACCAGTGTTGGCCACTCCTCAGATATCTTGACTATTGCATGTCGGCCATCCTTATTGAGTTAGTCCGTTTCACCAGAGATCTTCCAAATCTTTCAGCATTGCTGGTACCTCGTTCTAGTTGATGGGGGATGCCTTAATGCCCCCCTTCTAGTGAGTCTAATTCCATCGACCTCAACTCATTTATTCCGGGACTTGAGGCTTAGAGTTTGATTGAGTACCTTGAGGTTTGTAGTCATTAGTGGCAGGTTCTCTCGCCATCGATAGTTTTGGGAGTACATCAATGTCCCCTGATCAATGGATTCATCCTAGTGTTCGACTTCAACCCATTTATTCACACTCTGATGATTGTGCTCTGTGCCTTGATGCCTATTTTCATTATCGGTGGGTCATCTCACGTTTGTTAACGGTATACATCAATGACTAGTAATCAGACGATGTCTCATCAGGTTCGACCCCAACTCTTTTATTCACTTGATGGGACTTGCACCGTCGAAGACTTGTGTAGAAGTCCCCAGGCGATTATGGCATTCAGTATGCTACATATGACTTTGACTTTACATATGAGATATCACCTCTTAGATTTCACCAGTTTGTACCTTCAGTTTACACCAGTTGTCTTCTTTTCAGCAGAAGACCATATCTTACTGTAGAGGGATCATGGCTATGATTACTTATGACATGTATCTACTTATGTACCACCTATTCATGGCCATTATATCATATTTTTGTACTATATCGACATGTATTCAGAGATTCTATTGTATTATGACGAGTGATCCATTCTTTCAACCTGTGTCTCCATCAATCCACTTCTGAGTTTTATAATGTATTTCGGCCATCGTAGCACATTTCAGTCTCTGACCTCACACATTAGGGGGCATCTGCTATACAGAAATCTTCCACCTTGTGAGCATCATCATTCTTTGGCCTATAGGATCCATTTTAGTGACTCAGATCCATTGTCATCCTTCAGTGATACTAGTTTATCCTATTTTTGTTCCTACCCACATGTTGCATCACTATAGCATGCGTACCCGCGAGTTGCATCCTTATAGCCCACGGGTATCAAGTAAATGGTAAAAACCACTATTTTATTACTTCTTACTCCCAAAAAGCGATCATTGGGTGACCTTTGGCTCTCCATCTGCCCGAGTAACGTCTCAATGAGTCCTTTCACCTACCTTTGAGAGGACTATATATTGAGCACATATGGCTTATGGACGGGAGGAAGAAGAGAATAGTATAGGCACTCTAGTGGATTTTTTCCCTATCTTGAGTCTGCACTCATTGATCCTTGTAGTTGTGAACCAGTTATGTTCACCTTCCAAACTCCTTTCTAGTTTGAGTTTGCCATTCATGGAGGATTGAAGTGGTGGAGGCACAAGTGGATTGATCTAGATCTTGGCTCAGATTGGTTGTTGGCAAGAGGTCGTATCACTTTGTGCTTCTTCTTGTTCATTAATATAAATACTCATGTTCTCGTCCATTCATGGTGTGAATGTCATTTATTACACATTGGGTTGGATTTTCTTATGAAATTATGGACCATTGTTATTGATGATGTTAATTTTATTTATATGTCACATGTACTTGTTAGATATTTGTTGTCAAGACTAATTTGCAGATTACAAGTGCTTGGATGTGCATGAATTGAAAGCTCCAATGGGGATCTACATCAAATGTTGGATCGAGGTTGGTTACATTTCTCCATTGTTTTAACATTGTCATTTATAATAGCATTGTTATGAGAATTGAGTAGATTTCTGGTAGTCATTTGTCTGTTGTGGTATTCCCAAGCCATAGTGAGTTCTCTCCAACACAGAGGATTTGTCATGTCAATTTTTCATTGGGTCAGAATGGCTTAGGCCCATTGGCCATATTCATGAGAGTTTGTCAAATTGATGCTTAGGGTCAAATAATTGCCAAGGAGGAAAATTACTAGTTTGCTAGGTTGGGGGTGGAAGCTTTAGGATTTGGAATAAGGGGGATAATAAATGATGTGTGGACATTAGAATAGAATAAATATTTAATAAACAAGAGAAATAAATATATACAAGTTAAAATCAAAGTGGCATTTGATCATGAAGACACATGGAGGAAGTGGGACCCACACAAGCTAGATTTTCTATGCCACATGGCATCCTCCTCTTGTCAATTCGAATCCATGATAAGTCCAATGTTATTGGGATGATTTGGAAGTGAATAATACTTGGCATGAGTCAATGAGGTCGAAATGTAGAGGAAGAGTAACTCCCATGGCAAAGGAAGAGGCAATTTGGAGCTAGTGGGACACTTGGGCTAGATTCCCTAGCTCTATGACAACAATGATGAAGATGCTATGACACCTATGACACAAACCAGACCTGAAGGATGAAATATGACATATATGACATGTCAGGGATAAAAATAGCCTCCAATAGGGTGCTCAAGTGAGTTAGGGCAGCCAAAGAGACACCAAGTCGAATTTGGAGAAGGAGGGAGCTAGAATTGGAAGGACAAGTGGCATACTTGCGAATCTCTTCCCAACTTGAGTTGGCATGAATCTCTTGGAAGGAATTCGACCCATGAAGGAAATTATGTGTTTATAAAAGTCATGAACAAAGAATAATAGCATATTTTGATCATTTTTAGAATTTTCAATTGCATTTGTGAGAGAAGAGCTAGTGGATGACTAGTTTCTTGCCTTAGCAAATTTCGAGGGTGAAAGATTCCCATCCAAGTTGGTGTTTGGAAAGTCCATTCAAGTCTTTCATGGAGCTTTAATGGAGTATTTATTTGCATGTGTAAGCTATAGGGAAGCTCTTGGTTTCTTCTAGTACAACTCACTCACTCAACCATTTCCAGTTTTCATTGCATGTTCTTGCTCCTTGAGGGAGGGCGCTTTTGGTGAGCTATTGTACTCTTTGGGGAAGCTTCTCATGCCATATTTATGTTTTAATAAGAATAATATACTCTTTTATTCATATTCAAAATTTTCTCAGGTCTAAAATGCATTTGGAATGATGTAAATATAATGTTTAATGAAGAAACAATGCCATTTCACCACTACCTTGTTGTGAACCAATGTAATGTTGATGGATTCGAATGGATAAGTAAAATACTGATGGTTTATTGATTAATGGAATTTTATTGATGTATTATATGAGTTTAGTGTTCAGTACATAAGCATTTGGAGTCATTTTGTTGAGTTTCATAGCATTTGGAGAAGATTGCCTATCATTTCCCCCAAGGTTGAAACTAGTCTTTTTGCATCTGATTTAAGGGAGTTATAGTAGACATTAAAAGTTGAATGGTGATGCATATGAGTTCATTTTTATTTCCTTTATATGACCCCTGATTCCATTCATAAATTCGAGTTGGATTGAGTGCATTTGGGAAGACATTTTCATCATCTACCCCTAGGGGATTTGAACCACAATTTACGAGTAAAATCCCTATCTTGACCAGATTTGAAAGAGGAGTTTCAGAAGTCATATGAAGAATCCAAAGAATCCATAAAAATTATAAATATGTCTTATTATCATCCAAGTACCTTCTGTATCAATTTGGGAGAATTTGGAGTCATTTGGAGACCAAGGGACCAATACTAGTCAAAGAGAAATTGCTAGTCAAACTCCCTACTTTGGTCAGAATATTAAAGGGGTTTGCAGAAGTATTTTATTGATCCTATATCATCCCTGAACATCATAATAAATTCCTAATATCATTCATATACCTTCTCAAAATATTTGGGAGCATTTGGAGAAAATTGGAGACCTAGACATCAAAACTAGTCAAAGGTCGAACTAGGGAAAAAAGTGAAAACATTTGCCATTTTGAATAAATTCATAAAAAGGAACATTACATATTTTCTCAAGAGTAGTTTTTGCTGCATTCAAATATTTTATCCATAAATTTTTATAAGTATATTTTGATTATTGGACAATATTTGAGTCACTGAAGAACCATTATGCCAGCCTAATACTGATGTTAGCGAAGTGTAGACAACATCAAATCTACCTCAATTTGAAGAAAAACATCTTCTGTGTTTCCAATAGAATTCTGCTGGGACACATTGTTTGTAAATAGGGGATGATAATTGATCCAGCTAAAATCGTAGTTATTGTGAACTTGCCAGCACCTAATTCAGCAAAACAACTACGCACTACATTGGGACACACAAGATATTACAGGAAGTTCATCAAAGGATATGCACAGATAACTGCACCCATGGAAAAATTGTTGCAAAAACAAGAAAAGTTCATATGGACTGAAGATTTCCATAAAGTAATGGACACAATGAAGGAAAGGATGGTAATTGCACATATCTTAGTTTTTCCTGATTGGAGCAAGCCATTCCATGTACATGTACATGTAGATGCCTCATCCATTACAGTTGACATTGTTCTAGCGTAGCCAGGTGAGAGAGGTATTGACCATCCTATTGCATTCTCAAGTAGGAAGCTGTCCTCAGCAGAAAATAATTACACTAAAACAGGGAGAGAAGGCTTAGATATGGTATACGCACTGCAGAAGTTCAGGAACTATCTGCTAGGTGCACACTTCTGTATGTGTACTGACCATTCAACTTTGAAATACCTGGTCAATAAACCAGTGTTAGGGGGGAGAATATGTAGATGGTTGTTACTCTTTCAAGAGTATGATTTTGAAATCGTTGTTAAGCCAGGAAGGATGAACTCAGGACCTGACTATCTTTATAGAATTGAGTCAGGCGAAGAACCTACAAACATGGAAGACAGTCTAACAGATGCGTATTTATTTGCTATCCAGATAGCATATGAGTATTACAAGGACATCATAGAATTCTTGACCACAGGGTTGGCACTTACAGAATTTACTATGTAGCAAAAGAAACAATTGGTAGTTAAAGCAGCAAACTTCACCATAATTGCAGGACAATTATACAAGATAGGGCTAGATGAAGTACTGCGTAGATGTGTGCTAGAACATGAGAAACCATTGATACTTTCTGAAGCACATTCACAGGTGTTTGGAGGCCATTGTGCAGGAAGAGACACTTGGAATATCTTAAGAGTAGGGCTATGGTGGCCTACACTCCACAAGGATTCAAAGGAGCATTGTTGAAGTTGCGATGTTTCCCAAAGAATAGGGAATCCATCTCACAGAGATTAGATTCCATTGAGGCCATAGTTGACATTGCAAGCCTTTGATAAATGGGCTATTTATTTTGTGGGACCTATCAACCCACCAAGAAAGTGAACTAGTTCAAGATACATTATTACAGCTACAGACTATCTAACCAGATGGGTAGAGGAAAAACTAGTTAATGACTGTAGTGCAGTTACTGCCGCGCAGTTCATTTTTGAAAACATCTTCACAAGGTTTGTATGTCCAAAGATCCTAATGAGCGATTAGGGAACACACTTCTTGAATAAAACTATTGAATCCATGATTGAGGAATTTCAGATTCACCATCAGAAGAGCATACCATATCATCCACAAGGTAATGCCACTATTGAGTATTTCAACAAGGTGTTGGAAAATGCATTGACTAAGATATGTAATACAAATAGGGATGATTGGGATCTCCGAATACCAGCTACATTATGGGCATATAGGACAACTTGCAAGCAGTTGAAAGGCCATACACCTTTCAGGTTAACATATGGAAAGGAAGCTGTGATGCCATGGAATACATAGTACCAAGTTTGAGAATTGTAGCATTCACAAGCATGGTAGATGTTGACCAATGCGACCTCGGTCGACAGGGGTTCGCCTCACTATCGACACATACCGCAGTCTCCATGGGCACTGGCTCGGGCAGGTTTGAGCCCACCTAGCAACACCCAAAGAGCGGATGAGGTCTCACCCGAGGCATCTAGGAAGAGCAGACGGAACCATGTTTCCGCCGAGGGAGGAGGAGAGTTGTGGATATACAGACTAACTCTATTGCAACAATTAAACATAAACTTTAAACATTCGATATGGAGTTATCACATATTACTTAATCGCAGCATTTATCATCTCAGCAATAGTAAGCAGGCAATGCATCAAGAAAATATAACAACATTCATATATCGCAACATTGCACAAAGATCATACCAAAACATCATCATTGTATTACTGTCACAATCATATACCAAAAGCAAAACATAGATCTTCGTATACACCCACCTTCTTATCGCTCGCCTGCTATTGTCCCCCTAACACTTACAACTCTCATCTATTTATAGGCCTTTGCCATTACAATGTTTGTCCACTTACAAACGACTTCCTAACCGACACTATGGAAAAATGACCCAATATCTAAGTGACTTGGTCCAAATGACCTAAAAACCCGCCAACTGTGGTATACTTTAACACAAACTACTCCTTCCGCACCCTCATCCGAAGTGTCGCAGCGTCGACAATATTGCGACATTTCCTCATCCCACCGCCTGCCAATAGGTCCCCAACACAATCTTGTGGCTCACCCTCGAGCCACGTCAACTGCTGGACATTGTGCATTCGAACTGAAATATGTTCCTGTAACTGTTCTTGCTGCTTGGATCATGCGGTGTTGTCCTCCTCCTTCTGCTACACTGATCGTCGACTCATTGTCATGTACTTCTAACCCAAAAGTGGTCATCGCCCAACTTGCGGTCATGTACTTCTCAAACTCATCCTCCAGTCCCTGGCGGGAAGGAAAAGAGGAAGAACAATACCAAGGTGCGAAATTAGCAGATGACTCTGGCACATCTGTTTCGCACCGGAAAATAGTTCCTATTATGGTCGAGGAGCTACCGTCCCAACCATCGCATTGGACAAGAATAGCACAATCCTTCGAACAACTACTGCGTACTTAAACATGTTGGACCGACCCTTGGATTTGTCATACCACAATGTAAATGCACCCTCCGTATCAAGCTGCTCAGGGACATTTGTCGTTTGGGCTCGCAGGGCCCCTGGGGTGCTGCCACGGGAAACGAAGTGAAGCATTTCCACAGCCTCCTTGGAGTTCCTCACAACTCAACTCACAAACTGATGATTTAACAGCATAACCATGCTATTTTGGAAAGACTTCTTTGGAACGAACTACCGTTGGCCTCTGCTACTTATAGCCAGATCATTCCTGGGTCACGACGCTGGGAATGATGCCCCACTACCTCGCATCTGTGTGCATGAACCCATCGGCTGACATAGCGGGTGGAGAACATGCTGCCACCGAAGATCCCACGTGCCGACGTGTGAGCAAACTCCTCACATCCTGCTGATCGTATTGGCCCAGTGTGCCCTATGAAAAACATACCGTCGTCAAGTGGTAACCAGGCTAAATCTAGCAGGCGCAATCATATATAGGGATGATGGCACAGGGTCGCAATATGTTAGTGGGAGAGGAGTCACAACATTGCCCCGTACCCCCAAATCCTCCATAATCATTATTAACTCAACCAAATCTTGTATTAATGACGCAAATCCGTCGTCGATCCTATCCACCGATCGGTCGGATCCACCATTAATGCCCATCACTCGAACAACGTCGTTAATTAACTGTCTAAACTTTTTGGCATTTATTACTGATTTGACCTGGTCGCAAAACTGCCATGTGTCTTCGACTGCTCCAAGCTTGCGGCACAAGCCTCTCTGCATGTGCATTCCGTCTTCTGTTGGTGCACAATCTGCCACCAAGCAACTTGCAACACACATATGTTTTTTTCCCGATGCGACTCAGGCATTGCACTGTTCCAAGCCCGACTGATAGGGATTCAACCTGTGACCATTTACCAACTTGGGGAGCATCGCCCCATCCAACTGCTGCAACTGAACCGCTCCTCCTGAAGTAATACTATTGATGCGATATGGACCCAGCCAATGCATCTGCAATTTTCCTGGATGTTTCATAAAATTGATGTCGTACAATAGCACCAAGTCGCCTTGCTGAAACTGTTTACTTTTGATGTGGCGATCATGCCATGCCTTCTGGCGATCCTTCTCCACCCCTTGGTTAAAGCTAGCAATAAATTGATCCTCTTCCAGCTGCACCAATTACGCTAGACATTCATCTAATGCTGCGACATCATCCATGCCCATAACAACTGCAATTTGAAGACTCGTAACAATGTACTCCATTGGCATAATCGCTTCCTTCCCATATACCAGCTTAAAAGGTGTCTGACTAGTCAACCTTTTACATGTGGTGCGATAGGCCCACAAGACTGCTGGGATTTTAAGATCCCAGTCATCGCAGTTCGCATTGCACACCTTTGTCAGTGCATGCTCCAATACCCTGTTAAATGCCTCCACTGTTCCATTCACCTGTGGGTGATAGGGTGTACTCTTCTTATGCTGCATTTGCAACTCCTTCTTCAATGCCCCGATGGTGTGATTAAGAAAGTGGCTACCTTGATCACTCAGCAATATCTTGGGGTAGCCGAAGCGAGTGATAATGTTATCAAACAAAAATCACGTTGCCGTAGCCGCAGAACAATCAACTATAGGTACCACCTCGGCCCATCAAGTCAAATATTCTGTCGTCGTGACAATATACTGCACACCCGTGCATTTCCTGGGTGGATTGATCGGTCCTACAAAATCCACAACCCATTTGTCGAACAGTTGTCATGTTATTTGAGGCATCAGCGGCATCTCATCGCGGCGGATGGTTTGCCAGTTTGCTGACAAACATCACAGGACCGCGTGTAGTGTGTCGCATCATTATGTAATGTGGGAAACCAAAGCCCTGCCCGCAGTACCTTCTAGACAGTCACCTGACCACCATAGTGTCCTCCCGCTACTCCACCATGTGCCTCAACCAATATCTGTGCTTGATCATGTAGAAAGACACATCTTTGCAATATTTCATCAGCGCCCAATTTATACAACTCTCCTGCAATGAGTTGGAAGTCTACAGCCTTGACTACCAATTGCTTCTTTTGAATAGTGGTGAACTCATCTGGTGCAGTTCCAGTTGTAAGAAACTGGATGACATCATCAAAATAGTTATCAGCAATGTCAACCTTAAATAGTTGGGCGTCCGGCAACCCATCTTCGATATTAGTCGGTTCCTCCCTTGTGTCAATTCATGATAAATGATCTGGTCCAGCATTCAACCGCCCCGATTTCACAACGACTTCAAAATCAAACTCCTGAAACAAAAGTAGCCAATGGCATATCTTCCCCCCCAATATAGGCTTATTAACCAAGTATTTCAAGGAAGGATGATCAGTGAACATTTTAAAGTGTCCACCCAATAAATAATGCCTAAATTTCTACAGCACATAAACCATGGCCAAACCGTCTCGCTCCGTGGTAGTGTAATTTCATTCTGCAGAGGACAGCTTTCAACTAGCAAAAGCAATAGGATGATCAAGGTCGCCTTCTCCAGGTTGAGCCAACACAACACCCAATGCAATCGATGAAGCATCAACATGGATATGGAATTCCTTATTCCAGTCCGGGAAGACCAAGATCAGTGCCGACGCCATCTTCGCCTTGAGCGTTTCGAAGCTATCCTAGCATTCTGGGCTCCATTGGAATGCAACATCCTTCTTCAACAACTTTTCCATAGGGGCATTAATCGCAGCATAACCCCTGATAAACTTGCAATAATATCCTATATGACCCAAAGTCGCTCGCAACTGCTTAACAGTGGTTGGCAGTTGCAACCCCAAAATGAGCGCAATTTTGGCTGGATAAACTAGCAATCCCTGTTTACACATGATATGACCCAACAATATCCCAAATGGTGCACAAAAAATACATTTCTTGAAGTTCAACGATATCTGGTGTTGTCGGCATCGCTCAAGCATTAACCGCAGATTGGCCAGATGATCACGAATCAACCCATAAACTGTCCAATCATCCATATATACCTGCAAAAATTTATGAATAAAATCTTTGAATGCGGCAACAACAACCTGGGAGAATATCGCAGGTGCATTCTTAAAACCAAACGGCATTACCGTGTACTGAAAGCAACCCCATTCAGGAAGGATAGTTGTCTTATGGTGATCTTCCTTGGCAATGCAAATTTGATGGTAGCCAGACAATCCATCAGTAAATAAGTACATCTCCTGGCTTCCCACCCCTTCAAGTAGTTCATCAGTAAACGGGGTCGGAAAAGGTTCATGCAAGCATGCATCGTTCAACTTCCGCAAGTCGATGCAAATGCGCACTTCACCTGTTTTCTTGTCCTGCACCACCATAGGACTAATCCATTTGGACTCTTCCATAGGTTCAATAATACCAGCATCCAACATGCGATCAAGTTCTTCCTTGACCTTTTCCTTATGTCACGGATTTAGCCGATAAGGTTGATGTCAGACTGGCTTAGCATCTGGTTTTAATGGAATCTTCATCTCTCCTAAATCACACAGGATTCCCTTCAGTTTGGAAAACTTCGTGGGAAACACATCTTGAAACTCATGAAGTAACTCAGTAACCTTACTCATCATCTCATCATCCCAATAATCCCCAACATTAGAAAACTTGGGAGTAGTCTCTGTGCCGATATTGAGCTTACGAATCTTCAATGGTTGACTGAATGGATTACTTGGCACAACAGGTGGGACCACATCATGACTTCCTTCAGATTCGGGAATGTTAACGTTCCGGGGATCGTCATCATCCTTTGGCCCACTGCTGATGTTGAAGCATTCCATGAGAGACTGCATCTGACAGTATGTGTGCGGGTCGACAAGGTAGGCCACCGAAACAACTTGAAGTACGACATCACAGATGAGCTGTAACGCATTATTGACATCAGGGTTGGTATCCGCAAAAGTGAACGTATGAATGAAACAGACCGTCAGCTCCCCCCATGTTGTAATTTCTCTGCACAATTCGGCTGCAATATACCATGAGCATGGCATCTCATCCAAAGTATGGAGAAAAGCATGGACCCACTCATCTCTGGGTCACGCTACCCATAATCATTGACATTCCATCACATGATCACCAGGATTATTTCGGCCATCATACTTTCCAGTGTGATAAACCTCAGTATCGCCAAACCAAACCATCATCAACCTCCGACACTGTGACCAATCATCAATGGATTTCTTATGTGTCGCCCACCAGCGTGCTAGTGCAGCGTTCAGTGCTTCCTCTGATGCCAGCAATCGTTGAGGTTCTGAGACCTATTCTTCAAATTCTGTCAAAAAGTTGGTTAGGCCAAGAAACCCTTCATAGACAAGCAATGTGACCGTTTCTGTCGCAACATGACATAAAGACTGCGTAACTAAGCCACATTTTTGGAGCGGTACTTCATGCAACTAGTTCTGCCAAAGTTCGAAGGCATCATCAGAGTCAAAAGACGCAGAGCTCTCGCTGCGCCATCCCAGCTCACTGTTGGCAGTGGTATGAATGTAGTCCTAAGAAATATTGAATGCATGGTCCCATCCAGCAGGATCATCATCTTTTACAGGCTCAACATATCGGGGTCCTTCAGCCGGATCCAATGGAGCTATGACCCTGAAATCACGATTCTCAAAACTCATCATGCGCTTCTTGAAGTTGATTACAACTCCACTATTGTTAGCCCATCCAATCCCCAAGAGCGCCGGATAAGAGCTTCCTCCCTCAACCACTTCAATGACATCGAAGTCAGCATAAGTCTTCATACCCTCAATATCAACCATTACCCTCGGAACCCATCCAATGGGGGTTACTTTCACATGGTTAGCCAACCGGAGCGGCACAAGAGACCAGCTCAATGGGGGTGTTGACACCATATTTGAAACGCCCAAAGAGACCCTAAAAGTTTGTCCAAAATACGCAAAAGAAGTAAATTTACAAAGGATGTGTTAAATGAAGGGTTATAATTAAAAATCAACAAAGCAAAAACCCACAAGCGCAATAGTCCGAAGGAAATTATTGAAAAGGTTAAATTTTGGCAAAGTTCCTATGACAGAGATGACGAAGGAAAAGATCAACGGATACAGTGGATCCCCACACCGCCAAAAAGGTCATTTGCAAACAATGGTGAGTGGTTGCGGACATAATACCACTAGAATACGTGTCGCATTTTTATTGCTCTGCATCGACATGATAGTGGTATCACAAACCACTAAAGCACCATGCGGAACCGCCAAAGGGTAATACGGAGAAAACATGGGCCATAGTACATGGCAGATGCAGAAGTGCATAGGGAATAAGCCATATGTTGACGTTAATCAGATGGACAATATGCATTGGGAGAAAATCTAGGGATGAGATTCATCCGCATCATGGGAACTGCGCACTCGATAAAGGAAAGGGTGGTTGCGGTAAATAAACCACTTTAACAGGTGTCAGAAGATGGTTGATCCACACACAGTTGAAACCAGAAAGGAAACCCATTATTGGGATCGCGGATACCGCCATGGGGAAGAAAGAGGCACAAGATCTAATGGCTCAAATCACAAAAGCATGCGATCAACAGTTGGAAACAAGGTACGTTAAGAAAGCTGCAAGAAAGTTAATAAAAAGAGCCTATAAAAAATAAAAAGGTTTTCAAAAAATGACATTTTGTCTATGTGTTGCTATTCTTGGGAGCTTTGAAGACCGATGGAGATTGGCAGTTACGATAGAAGGATAAAGGACATGTTTCCATAGGTAGGGTCTGGTGACCTAGCTCGCATATTTTAAAGGAAATTTGTTTTTAGAAACAATTTAAATGGAAACTGTGCATGATATAGACGTTTTTAAAGCCAAAGAAGCTCTAGAAGATAGAGATGGGGACATTTACGATACCCTAATCAGGTTACCGGTCGCTGAGATCAAGCTTCAATTGTCTAGGTTATTGGAAGAAGGTATAGACATACACAGAGTCCACCAGTCATCCTTGTTAGCTATATGCCAGACCAAATCCCGTCTTTTCCAGAATTAGTGTCGTGGTGTGTCGATAATTATTCCAGAGAAGAAAGGACTGTTTTAGACGGTCTAAAAACCAGAGTCGTCTGTAAAATAGAGCCTTCCGTCATAATCAAAGCCCTAGAAATGAATTTTTCCCAAACCCTCGAGTCTGAAAGTTTTTCCGAAACCTCTGCTATTGAGTTTTATCGTCAAACCCTTCAAGATAGTAGAGAAAAGTTCCTGTCTACGTGTCTTAAACCAGAAACAAACATTTCAAATATCCCTTACCCTATAGATGTCACTTTATTTGATGAAAATACCCAGCTGATTTTGACATTGTTAGCTTTAATCCTAGGGTTTGACACAGACATGTATGTAACTAAGTTCCAGTTAAGTCTTTTGTATAGAATGAGTATAGTTCAACCAGAGATTGATGAAAATCAAATTCCTCGACTTAACTTTGAAGAATTCCTGGCTGAAAAGATCCATTACCAGATGGTCAATTTTCCTACTCTCAAACATTTCAGATTTCAGTCATTTTTGATGAAAATGATCATGATGGACAACCACGAAGAATTACAATTCCCTAAGATAATTTTCACAAAGTTATTGGAAAATAATATGTTTAATTACATAAATTATATGCTCTCAGAAATTTACAGAATGATTTTTGGAGAAAGATTGCCTAGAGTATTACCAGAGATGCAAGCATGTATGCAATTAAGTGCAGAATACGTTGTAGGAGATTGGTTCTTGTCAAATGACAGTACAGTGATCAGGTTATGTGGTTTCAAACATAAACCCTATGTTTTATCGACATTTCTTACCTTAAGGGTTTTCGCCTTGGAGTTCCTTAGGCAGAAACTAATTGTTGAAGATAATAATTTCTTGCTTTTCAAACAAGCAACAGATATCAAGTGTCTGTTCACACTTGGCCCATTCACACTGAAGAACAAAAACGCTGCTATTTATATAGAAAAATGATTGAAAGATATGGAATTTGAGACAGACGTGGCTATCGAATATGATCCGTTAAACATAATATCAAAACCGAGAACGGATCATTGCATCAAAGCGTTGAATCATCAGGTGATTGAGGGATGTCCGATAGAGCAAATTTGTTTGATTATAAGGAAGAAATCATTCCAGATTCTCAATATAAAGAAATGATATTGATAAGTACGACAGCAGAGGCAGAAAGAACAATGAATACTGCAATGGTGGGGTTTAAAAGGCCCATACAAGACATAGTCAACATTGAAAGTGAAGAAGCAGAAAAAGGGAAAAAGTTAAAAATGGATGAGCAACAAGAGCTAATGGTAGTTTCAGAAGAGGAAGAAAAAATTGAAGTCAAAATACCAGAGGTCATGGTAAATGAGTACAGTATTCAAGAAGCCCTGGTAGAAGAAGATGTAAATAAACCACACAATCTAATGGATGTTTTTAATGAGCACAGTCAAAATAAACAGGAATCCTCTCGGAAAACCAGTCAGTTATTTCCAAAGGTTAGGAATATTTTCAACACAGAAGTCAGTTTATTTACTAGTAGAGATGTTAAAGAAAACTCTCTAAAATTTTTAGTTGTTACCAAAGATAAGATCTCAGAGCTGAAAGTTGATTTGACAAAAATCAATGCCCCATATAAAATCTTATTACATAGACAAACAGGAGAAGTTATATACTCAGATTATTTGGGAGGGATCTTAAAGGTGGACAAGTTGAAAATTTTGATAGACAAATTAAATAACCAGTTGAGACAAGAAAAAATAGAAAATAAGTCTCGACAGCAGCAAATAAAAATATTGCAAACAAATTTGATAAACAAAGATGGAGATGCAGCAACAAATTTACTCAAAGAAAAGGATGACACAATTCAAACGTTAATTCAGAAGTTGAAAATCCCAAACACTCTGCTTATCCAAGGAGACGAGCTAGCCGTACTAGAAAAAGAAAAAGAAGAGCTGTCAAATGAAGTAAAAGATATTACTGCAAAAATGTTGAAGCTCGCCAAAGAGAAAGTTCATTGGGAAAAAGAGAAGATTTGTTTGGAAGAGCAATTGGAAGAAATAATGAAAAAGTTAGCCGAATTAGGTCAGCAATAGGCACATGCAAGTACAGGTGAAGATAAATATGGATTGGATAGTCTCTTACAAGCCATGTCCCAATTAAGTCTGAAAGATGTCGAGATTAAAGAATTGAAAATTGGAACACAGAAGCTAAAAGAAGAGAATGAGACAAAGGATAAGGAAATTAAAACCTTGCAAGCAAAGAATCAGGAATGGTCCGATAATAATAAAGGTTTGGCATCTCATGTAATAGGACAAGCTGCAATGCAGGGTTGCAAGCATATGGTATGGGATCAAATTATAAAGTAAGTTGAAAAATTGAGACCTTATCTTGATTATATGAAAATCAAAGAAAAAATGGCCAAAGATGCTTTTGAAAGTTGCAGAGCAGTCAGAGAGAATCTGAACAGAAAGCCAAAGGAAATAGCACAAAGGGAAATAACTTTCCTAAATAGTTTAACTGAAGCAGATTTGACAGGAATGAATATAATGAATAGAATTTCAGTCATTACATGGGCTAGAAGAATTTTGGGGAAGTATTCACATGTTGAAAATATTGAAGTTAAAGCTGGAGATATACGAGAGGAAGTAATAATGTTTAAGAAGCAATTTGAAAAATTAATAAACAAAGGATTCCCTGCTTTTTGGGATGCAAAGCATGAATTGATTCCTCCAAATGAATATAAGAGGTTAATGTTTGACATAAGAATGGATCACAAAAAGTTTCAGCATTTGGATCATATGCTTACTGGAAATATTGTAATGGAGAAAATTGCGAAGAACTTTGAAATTTTAAATATGTTGATGTCAATCTGTGAGAATCTTCCTCTTGTTTCTTATGCAGGTCACCTTGAAATGCAAGTCTTGGTGAAGGAAATGACCAGTTATGATCTACCCACGGTCGACCAATGGAACTATGTGGATAAATATGGAAGGACAAGATATTCTGTTCATTCATGAAGATGCATTCAGAACTCTTGCCAAGTGGCAAAAATGATGTTTTCATTTTAAAAAATTGTAATATTATTTAAAGATAGTTATCTTTTGAGTTAAGACATTTTCAGTTACTAGTTAAAAGAAGCGGTTATGTCAAGCTTCTTTCGAATTTTGTATAAAAGACAATGAGAATAATTTTTGAAGGGGTTGAAAATTCTTTGAGAGACGATAAGTTTTGAAGTCAAATTTTGATAAATAAAAGGCCATACAGTGGAAATACCTATCTTTTGAGACCAGAGATTCATGTGTTGATCATTTTTACAGTCTGTCTTTTCCCTTATCTCTATATGTGAATGTCTACTTTCTTTGTTATGTCTTCCATTATGTTCTTCTTCTATGCTTAAATGAACGTTTGAAATAAATTGGGATTCATATTGGTTATGCCCCGTTTTATCGCATTTAAGTATCCATTTATTTCTCTAAAGTTGACAATGGATTCATCCTAGTTTGATGCCTGTTGTTGATGGACTATCATTATTTCTTTCTATACCACCTACAAAATCAAATTGACTGTGACATGGTTGCTATCTTGCTTCTGTGAAAATATATTTGGTATAAATCTCTTGCTAGCACGTTAAATATTTGGAAAGTTGACTCCATGCCCAATGTTTCTTGTTTCCTTTTCAACCAAGTAAATAATTTTTGAGAAATTTGAGCATATTTCTATATATTTTTAGCCTTTACATATATCTTGTGAGAGAGCCCTCTCTGGTGGAAAAAAATGGCTAAGTATTCTACCTAAAGTCTGGTTTGAAATAAGTTACCTTAGGTGTTATTCTTTTACAACCGGGATAAAATCTAAGTGCTAACATTTTGGCGCCGTTGTCAGGGAACGAAAGTGAAATTTTCCTTGGGAGAAATGAAAAAGAAAGGTCTAATTTATTGGGCAAGGAAGTTTGAAGATTTAAAAGTTGGTTGTAGATATTTCCCTGGCGAATTCACATGTGAAAAAGTTTCAAGGTTTTTTTAAGGTATTCAGAAATAGACATTGTGGCTACAAGAAGAAATCTAAGTTCACAGTTCTTCTCAGGCGTGGATAATCCAGAAAAGCTCCTCAAGACGGATAAAGGCAAAGGCAATACAAAAGAAGGTATTTCTCAGATTTCGAATATATTCCCTTCTTTTCAAGAAAATCTGTTTGAGGAAGAAAATATTGGTTCAAGTGAAAAAGTTTTGTTTAGAACTAAATCAGATTTGGATTTGAAAGAAACAAGGGTTGATCCAAAAAGTTTGTGGGAATATTCTTTAAAATCTGTTTGGGAAAATTTGCAAAAATATGAAAGGGCTGGTTCCAAAATATCCAAGGCCCAAAGAATACCCGTGCAAAGTCATAAATTTATAAAACAACAGGCAGTGATTGTTCCACCTCATAATCCACCACCCATGGCTACCCGATTTGCCCCATTGGTTTTGCTCGCTGCTTTACACGATTTGCCTCAAAATTATGGACAGAAAATCATTACTTTTGATGGTGATGGTAATTATACAGCACAACAACATGTTGATAACTTCATTGATTTCATTGATTTAGAAGAAGTGGATCATGACGATGCAAAAATGAGGTTGTTTTCTCAAAGCCTACGAGGTGAAGTCAAAAAATGGTTCAAAGCTTTAGCTGTAGGATCAATTGCTAATTATGATGCTTTCACAACTCTTTTCATTGAGAGATGGGAAGACCAGAAGAATCCTTCACAGATGTTGACACAGTATAACAATCTGAAGAAAGGAGGTTTTGAGTCGGTTCAAGAATTCTCTACCAGATTTATGAAAGTTTATAACTCTATCTTTGCAGACATAAAACCTCCAGTAGGAGCAACCAAGTTACATTATGCAGATGCTTTTGAAGGTGATTTTTCATGCACATTAAAAGAAAGAAGATCTACCACTTTGGCAATAATGATGAAAGATGCAGTGGAAGTTGAAGCTAATATGATGGCTTCTGGAAAGATGCGGCATAGAGATACTGACTGAAAGAAAAGTAAAGAAGATAATCAAAATACAGCTTCTTCCTCTTCCACGGATGTAAAATTTGAAGCGATGATGAAAACCATGGAGAAGTTGTTAGACAGGTTAGTGGTGGATAACAAAGCTCTGAATAGAGAGCAAGCAGAACCTCAAATCAGAAACCCTAATTTTAGGAGACCCTTTGTCCCACCCATAAGGCCAAGAGATCAAAGGAATCCAAGGAATCCAGAAGAAGATCCAGTTAGACCCCCTTTTCCTGAAAATTATATTGCTGGGGTAGCTGAGATGGCTGAGAGTGACATTCACCATTATGGAAGTTTGCATTCAGAAGTCTATCTGACTAAAATTGAACATGATATGTTCCTTACAGAGGGAGAATGTTGTAATCTAGAAACAGAAACTGATCGATACCAGATTGGTTACCAAAGTGCTATAAATGATCGTCAAAGAAAGATAAATCTGAGAAATAGAGACATTATAATAGACAAAGGAAAAAGGTCAATGGATAAACCAAAAGGGTCTACAGATAAACGAAGATGTGCCAAAAGGGATTTCAAATAACAAGAAAGATCCAATAAAAGAAGTTGATAAAAATTTAACTCCTTTCAATATACAAAGTGAAATGTCTAAAGTCAAGAATTTTGTACCTTTCAATGAGATATTAAAGAACAAAGAATACAAGAAACAAATTTTTAAGATGATGCAAGTAGAAAATCCAGTGGAATTATATACTTTGGAATTGGATAATGATGCTCCTAATATTTGTCTGGGTTCAAGAATGGAAGATAATATTTTTGGGGAGATTTCTCCTTTCTATGTAGATTTGAACATTCATGATAAAGTTGTGGATAATTGTATGTTGTACTCGGGAGCTTCTCATAACCTGATGTCGAAACTTGTAGTTGAATCTTTGGGGTTGGAGATCACAAGACCATATGATGACCTATTCTCTTTTGATTCAAGGAAAGTTAAATGCCTACGGTTTGACAGTTAGTCTCAATAAAATACCAGTCAAGGGTATCCTCATGGATTTGATGGTCGCTGATATTTTAGCAAAATTTGTTATGCTACTGTCTAGATCATGGGCTTCAAAGTTGAAAGGAACTTTGCAGATGGATATGTCTTTTGCTACTATTCCGGTGTTGGGGGTACACAGAAGATTATATGCTGAAAAAAGGGTTGCTTATTTGGTAAGTGACTTAAATGAACCTGAAAAGCATGCTATATATGCAGTAGACACAGATTTGGGGTCATGTATTATGTACAATGATGTTGAATCCAAAGAAAATATTGATTTGATCGAACCTAAAGAAAATGAAAAAGAAATACTATTAAGAGAAAAAATTAGAAAAGAAGGAACTTGGACAATGCATTTTGATGGAGCCAGGAGCAGAGAAGGAGCTAGCGCGGGAGTATGGATAATCACACCTGATCGAGAATTCTTGATGTTTTCTTATCAATTGAATTTTGAATGTACAAACAATGTTGCAGAATATGATGCTTTGATTCTAGGGTTGATTGTATTGAGAGATTTAAAAGCAAAAAGAATTGAAGTATTTGGAGATTCTGAATTAGTAATAAATCAGGTACAAGCTATTTATCAGACCAAACATCCTAAAATGAGGACATACAGGAATGAAGTGTGGGATTTATTGGAAAAATTTTTAGATGAACATGATGTTGTTGCAATTCCCAGAGTTAATAACACCGTAGCAGATACTTTGGCCACTGCTGGAGCTGCATTCAAAACCCCCATCTTTTCTAAAAAGAAATATGATATTCAGGATATACACATGTTGGTTGTGGAGACAGATCTTCTAGTCTCATAGATGATATTGTATCTGCCGTGTTTGTACCCCAGTTCTATATGATATGTAGGTGGACTGTACACTCACCCTAGCGGGGGGGGTGTGGGGGGGCATCGCCCCCCCACGGGGTTCCAGGGGGGACCATCCCCCCTGGCTGGGGGGTCTGGGGGCCAGCGGTCCCTCGGTGGGGGTTCGGGGGCAATTCCCTCGAAGAAATTTTTGGGGCTGTTTTCGCCAGCTGTTTTGCGGGCCCATGGTTTTGGGTATCCCGTGGTATTTTCCCATTGTATTTCCCTTATAAAATAAAGACATTGTAATACGGCTAGGGTTGTTGATGTAGTAGGTTTTATGAATTGTAAAGATCTTTGAGATCAGGAGAGAGACTGTGAAACAGAGAAGAGGAAGTGCAATGGTTGTGCTGCAGGTTGTATCCCTTCGACTTGCTGGACGGTAATAATAATAAGGACTAGCAAATTCAGTGTGGACGTAGCCCAAGTTGGGTGAACCACGATATATTTGTGTCTCTCTTGTAATGTGTATGTGTGATTATATTTGCATTTCTTTTTATTGTTATTGCTCTGTGATCCTGTTTTTCTAACAACACAGACCATCTATCCGAGACAATATCAAACACTGGCAGGTTTTTGAAGATGATTAACAGATTAAAGGCTTTTTAGAAATCACTGACGAATTCAATTACAAGTCTATTGACGCAGAAGTTGCTGAAGCTGGCCCAGATGAAAAAGATTCCCCTGAAGAAACAGAAAAGTTCAAGCAAAGGATTGGAGGTAAGGATATAATTCAGCTAAAGAATAACGTTATCCCCATAGGTTTGATTCCTTTAGAGAAATTGTTTGATAAAAATGACATGGTGAAAAATCCAAAAGTAGAACCTAAACCTAAGGATGTCAAAGATTGCAATTTAGGTTCCGAAAAAGATCCCAAATTAGTAAAGCTTTCAAAGAAACTACCAAGAAAGGAAGAGAATAAAAGTGTGGAAGTGATGAAAAGATTCTCAGATGTTTTCACATGGAGTTATGAAGACCTGAAAGAATATGATGTTTCTATTATACAACATACAATTCCTATCAAACCTGATGAAAATCCTTTTAAGCAGAAGTTGAGAAGAATAAATCCCAAGTTGCTTCCAATAATAGAAAAAGAAGTGAGAAAGCTTTTTGATGCTAAGATAATCGTATCCTTGATATTTTCTAAGTGGTTGGATAACCTCGTACCAGTAAGGAAAAAGAATGGCGAAATAAGGTTGTGCATAGACTTTAGAAATTTGAACAAAGTCTCTTTGAAAGATAATTACCCACTCCCGAAGATGGATCATATTTTGCAGAAAGTTGTAGGAGCTGAAAGAATTTCTATGTTAGATGGTTTCTCAAGCTACAATCAAATGAAAGTTCATCCAGAAGATCAGGAGAAAACTGCTTTTACTACTCCATGGGGAACGTTTATGTATGCCAAAATGCCATTTGGTTTGATGAACGCAGGGGCAACCTTTCAGAGAGACATGGACATTGCATTTGCAGATGAAAGAGATAAATTCATAGTAGTATACATGGATGATATCACTGTATATTCAAAGAATGCTGCTGATCACTGGAAACATCTGGAAAGAGTTTTCTTGAAATGTAGAAGGTTTGGGATCTCTTTAAATCCAAAGAAATCTCATTTTTGCATGGAGGAAGGAAGATTGTTGGGACACATTATATCAAAAGAAGGCATCAATATTGACCCAGAGAGAGTATCTTCCATTCAGAAAGTTGGAATCCCTAGAAGGAAGAAGGAAATTTAGTCGTTTATTGGAAGGGTAAATTGGTTAAGAAGGTTCATCCCTAGTTTTGCTGAGATTTTGAGAAACATATCTGAAATGCTGAGAAAAGACAAGGAGATCAAATGGACTGATAAAGCAAGACAATCTTTTGATGATATTAAAAAGGCATTGACTGAAGCACCAGTGTTGATTAGTCCAGATTATTCAAAATATTTCATTATGTTTACTTATGCATCAGAGCACACAGTAGCTGGAGTATTGTTACAAAAGAACCAAGAAGGTGTGGAACAACCAATTGCATTTTTCAGTAAAATTCTGAGGGATGCATAATTAAAATATAACATTATGGAGAAACAAGCTTATGCTTTAGTGAAATCATTGAAGGATTTCAGGATATATATATTGCACTCTCATATAATAGCACATGTTCCATCAGCAGCAGTAAAAGATATTCTTACCCAGCCAGATCCTGAAGGAAAAAGAGCAAAGTGGATAGCATTACTATTGGAATATGATCTCGACATTAAGCCTACAAAGCTGATAAAAGGCCAAGGTCTGGCCAAAATGATGACGGAGACAAATTGGGATTCTCAAAGTATGAATTTAATTTCCAAAATTTCAAAAGAAACCATTCCAAATTTCCAAGTAATCGAAGATTTCTCTTTATCTCCCTGGTACGCGGACATTGTATATGTTCTACAAAATATTCAAGCACCTGCAGATATGGAAAAAATAAGAGTAAGATCAGTGAAGTTGAAAGCAGCCAAGTTCTGCATATTAGATGGGACTTTATTTTGGAAAGATCTAGGAGGTATTCTGTTGAATTGTCTATTGGAGAATGAAGCGCAACATATTATGGTGGAATTTCATAAAGGCATGTGTGGAGGACATCATTCATGGAAGGCTACGGTGAACAAGATTCTTAGAGCTGGTTTTTATTGGCCTAGCATGTATTCAGATGTATATAAAGAAGTGACCAAATGTCATGAGTGTCAAAATTTTAATGGGAAAAGAGAACTATTGCCATTTCCTTTGAAACCTATTTCAGTTGAGGCACCTTTTCAACAGTGGGGGTTAGATTTCATTGGCGAAATTAACCTAAATTCCTCAGGGAAACATAAGTGGATTCTGACTGCTACAGATTATTTCACGAAATGGATTAAGGCCATTCCAACAAGAAATGCCACAGAAACAGTGATAATGAAAATTTTAGAAGAAAACATCTTATCCAGGTTTGGTTGTCCTAAAAGGATAGTGACAGATAATGCTTCGGTGTTCAAATCTAAAAAGATGATAAATTTTTGTCACAAATATCACATACATTTAAATCATTCCACTGCTTACTATCCACAAGGAAATGGTTTAGTTGAATCTTCAAATAAAAGTCTGGTGAGGATCATAAAGAAATTGCTAGAGGATAACAAGAGGGATTGGCACACTAAATTAAAATGTGCTTTGTGGGCAGACAAAATCAGTACAAAAAGAGCAATTGGCAGTTCACCTTTCCAATTGGTGTATGGCACAGAGGTAATTTTTCCTGTTTCTTTGGGTTTGCCAGTTATGAAATTGTTACAAGAAGTCAAAGAAGAACCAAATCATATGCAGAGGAGGATAAATCAGATGATAGAATTACATGAAGTTAGAGAAAAATCATACAATAAAACCCAAATGCATCAGGAGAAAATGAAGAAAACTTTTGACAGAAAGTTTAAAGAAAGGAATTTTCATATAGATGATTTAGTTTTGAAGTGGGACTCTAGAAATGAATATCACCATGGGAAATTTGAGCGTTTGTGGAAATATCCATATATTGTTGCAGGATACCAAGGAGAAAATGCATTCACCCTTAAAAATTGCAATGGAGAATTCTGTCTCGGGGGACCAGTAAATGGTAGACATCTCATACATTATATCTCTTAAAAACAGAGGTGAAAGAGAATCTTGTATAGTGTATATATTTTTCTTTATTGTGTAGTATTATACCAAAAAATAAAAACAAAAATAAAAATGATGATATGAATGTAGATTTGCAGAAAATTTGAATGCAGCCCAATGGATCAAGCACATGGTTTACGATGTTCTTTGCTACCTCACGGGGAGGATAGCATCCCCAGTTGGAGCCAGTTGTTGACACCATATTTGAAACACCCAAAGAGACCCTAAAAGTCTGTCCAAAATACCCAAAAGAAGTAAATTTACAACGGATGTGTTAAATGAAGGGTTATAGTTAAAAGTCAACAAAGCAAACAACCACAAGCGCAATAGTCTGAAGGAAATTATTGAAAAGGTTAAATTTTGGCGAAGTTCCAATGGCGAAGATGACGAAGGAAAAGATCAATGGCTATCATGGATCCCCACACCGCCAAAAATCTCATTTCCAAACAATGGTGAGAGGTTGCGGACATAATACCACTAGAATACGTGTCACATTGTTATTGCTCCGCATCGATGTGATAGTGGTATCACAAACCACTAAAGCACCATGCGGAACCACCAAAGGGTAATACGGAGAAAATGTGGGCCATAATACGTGGCAGATGCAGAAGTGCACAGGGAATGCACCATATGCTGACATTAATCGGATGGACGATATGCATTGGGAGAAAATCTAGGGATGAGATTCATCCGCATCATGGGAAGTGCACACTCGATAAAGGAAAGGGTGGTTGCAGTAAATAAACCACTTTAACAGGTGTCAGAAGCTGGTTGATCCGCACACAGTTGAAACCAAAAAGGAAAACCATTATTGGGATCGTGGATACCGCCATGGGGAATAAAGAGGCACAAGATCTAATGGCTCAAATCACAAAAGCATGCGATCAATGGTTGGAAATAAGGTACACTCAGAAAGCTGCAAGAAAGTTAATAAAAAGAGCCTATATAAAATAAAAGGGTTTTCAAAAAATGGCATTTTGTCTATGTGTCACTGTTCTTGGGAGCTCTGAAGACCGGTGGATATTGGTAGTTACGACAGAAGGATAAAGGACGTGTCTACACAGGTAGGGTCTGGTGACCTGGCTCGCATATTTTAAAGGAAATTTGTTTTTAGAAACAATTTAAATGGAAACTATGCATGATATAGATGTTTTTAAAGCCAAAGAAGCCCTAGAAGACAGAGACAGGGACATTTACGATACCCTAATCAGGTTACCAGTCGCTGAGATCAAGCTTAAATTGTCTAGGTTATTGGAAGAAGGTATAGACATAAACAGAGTCCACCAGTCATCCTTGTTAGCCATCTGCCCGGACCAAATCCCATCTTTTCCAGAATTAGTGTCATGGTGTGTCGATAATTACTCCAGAGAAGAAAGGATTGTTTTAGACGGTCTAAAAACCAAAGTCGTCTATAAAATAGAGCCTTCCATCATAATCAAAGCCCTAGAAATAAATTTTTCCCAAACCCTCTAGTCTGAAAGTTTTTTCGAAACCTTTGCTATTGAGTTTTATCGTCAAACCCTTCAAGATAGTAGAGAAAAGTTCCTGTCTACGTGTATTAAACTAGAAACAAACATTTCAGATATCCCTTACCCTATAGATGTCACTTTATTTGATGAAAATACCCAGCTGGTTTGGACATTGTTAGCTTTAATCCTAGGCTTTGACACAGACATGTATGTAACTGAGTTTCAATTCAGCCTTTTGTATAGAATGAGTACAGTTCTTCCAGGGATTGATGAAAATCAAATTCCTCGACTTAACTTTGAAGAATTCCTGGATGAAAAGATCCAATACTAGATGGTCAATTTCCCTACTCTCAGACATTTAAGATTTAAGTCATTTTTTAGGAAAATGATCGTGATGGCCAGTCACGAAGAATTACAATTCCCTGAGATAATTTTCACAAAGTTATTGGAAAATAATATGTTTAATTACATAAATTATATGCTCTCAGAAATTTACAGAATGATTTTTGGAGAAAGATTGCCTAGAGTATTACCAAAGATGCAAGCATGTATGTAATTAAGTGTAGAATACGTTGTAGGAGATTGGTTCTTGTCAAAGGACAGTACAATGATCAGGTTATATGGTTTCAAACATAAACCCTATGTTTTATCGACGTTTCTTACCTTAAGGGTTTTCTCCTTCAAGTTCCTTAGGCAGAAAATAATTGTTGAAGATAATAATGTCTTGCTTTTCAAACAAGCAACAAATATCAAGTATCCATTCACACTTGGCCCATTCACAGTGGAGGACAAAAACACTGCTATTTATATAGAAAAATTATTGAAAGATATGGAATTTGAGACAAACGTGGCTATCGAATATGATCCATTAAACATAATATCAAAACGGAGAACGGATCATCGCATCAAAGCATTGAATCATCAGGTGATTGAGGGAATGTGTGATAGATCAAATTGGTTTGATTATAAGGAAGAAATCATTCTAGATTCTAAAGATAAATAAATGATATTGACAGGTACGACAGCAGAGGCAGAAAGCATGATGAATACTGCAATGGTGGGGTTTAAAAGGCCCATACAAGACATAGTCAACATTGAAAGTGAAGAAGCAGAAAAAGGAAAAAAGTTAAAAATGGATGAGAAACAAGAGCTAATGGCTGTTTCAGAAGAGGAAGAAAAAACCGAAGTCAAAATACTAGAGGTCATGGTAAATGAGTACAGTATTCAAGAACCCCCAGTAGAAGAAGATGTAAATAAACCACACAATCTAATGGATTTCTTTAATGAGCACAGTCAAAATAAACAGGAATCCTCTCGGAAAAACAATTAGTTATTTCCAAAGGTTAGGAATATATCCAACACAGAAGTCAGTTTATTTACTAGCAGAAATGTTAAAGAAAACTCTCTAAAATTTTCAATTGTTACCAAAGATAAGATCTCAGAGATGAAAGTTGATCTGACAAAAATCAATGCGCCATATAAAATCTTATTACATAGAGAAACCGGAGAAGTTATATACTCAGATTATTTGGGAGGGATCTTAAAGGTGGACAAGTTGAAAATTTTGGTAGACAAATTAAATAACTAGTTGAGACAAGAAAAAACAGAAAATAAGTCTCGACAGCAACAAATAAAAAGATTGCAAACAAATTTGATAAACAAAGAGGGAGATGCAAAAACAAATTTACTCAAAGAAAAGGATGACACAATTCAAACATTAAGGCAGAAGCTGAAAATCCCAGATACTCTGCTTATCCAAGGAGCCGAACTGACCATACTAGAAAAAGAAAAAGAAGAGCTGTCAAATGAAGTAAAAGATATTATTTCAAAAATGTTGAAGCTCGCCGAAGAGAAAGTTCATTGGGAAAAGAGAAGATTTGTTTGGAAGAGCAATTGGAAGAAATAAAGAAAAAGTTAGTAGAATTAGGTCAGCAATAGGAACATGCAAGTACAGGTGAAGATAAATATGGATTGGATAGTTTCTTACAAGCCATGTCCCAAATAAGTCTGAAAGTTGTCGAGATTAAAGAATTGAAAATTGGAACACAAAAGTTAAAAGAAGAGAATGAGACAAAGGATAAGGAAATTAAAACCTCGCAAGCAAAGAATCAGGAATTGTCCAATAATAATAAAGGTTTGGCAGCTCATGTAACAGGACAAGCTGCAATGTAGGGTTGCAAGAATATGGTATGGGATCAAATTATAAAGGAAGTTGAAAAATTGAGACCTTATCTTGATTATATGAAAATCAAAGAAAAAATGGCCAAAGATGCTTTTGAAAGTTTCAAAGCAGTCAGAGAGAATCTGAATAGAAAGCCAAAGGAAATAGCACAAAGGGAAATAACTTTCCTAAATAGTTTAACTGAAGCAGATTTGACAGCGATGAATAGAATGAATAGAATTTCAGTCATTACATGGGCTAGAAGAATTTTGGGGAAGTATTCACATTTTGAAAATATTGAAGTTAAAGCTCGAGATATACAAGAGGAAGTAATAAGGTTTAAGAAGCAATTTGAAAAATTAATAAACAAAGGATTCCCTGCTTTTTGGGATGAAAAGCATGAATTGATTCCTCCAAATGAATATAAGAGGTTATTGTTTGACATAAGAATGGATCACAAAAAGTTTCAGCATTTGGATCATATGCTTACTGGAAAGATTTTAATGGAGAAAATTGTGGAGGACTTTGAAATTTTAAATATGTTGATCTCAATCTGTGAGAATATTCCTCTTGTTTCTTATGCAAGTCACCTTGAAATGCAAGTCTTGGTGAAGGAAATGATCAGTTATGATATACCCATGGCCGACCAATGGAACTATGTGAATAAATATGGAAGGACAAGATATTATGTTCATTCATGAAGATGCATTCAGAACTCTTGCCAAGTGGAAAAAATGATGTTTTTATTTTAAAAATTTGTAATATTGTTTAAAGATAGTTATCTTTTGAGTTAAGACATTTTCAGTTACTAGTTAAAAGAAGCGGTTATGTCAAGCTTCTTTCGAAATTTGTATAAAAGACAATGAGAATAATTTTTGAAGGGGTTGGAAACTCTTTGAGAGACGATAAGTTTTGAAGTGAAATTTTGATAAATAAAAGGCCATACAGTGGAAATACCTATCTTTTGAGACCAGAGATTCATGTGTTGATCATTTTTACAGTCTGTCTTTTCCCTTATCTCTATATGTGAATGTCTACTTTCTTTGTTATGTCTTCCATTATGTTCTTCTTCTATGCTTAAATGAACGTTTGAAATAAATTGGGATTCATACTGGTTATGCCTCGTTTTATCGCATTTAAGTATCCATTTATTTCTCTAAAGTTGACAATGGATTCATCCTAGTTTGATGCCTGTTGTTGATGGACTATCATTGTTTCTTTCTATACCACCTGCAAAATCAAATTGACTATGACATGGTTGCTATCTTGCTTCTGTGAAAATATATTTGGTATAAATCTCTTGCTGGCACGTTAAATATTTGGAAAGTTGACTCCATGCCCAATGTTTCTTGTTTCCTTTTCAACCAAGTAAATCATTTTTGAGAAATTTGAGCGTGTTTCTATATATTTTTAGCCTTTACATATATCTTGTGAGAGAGCCCTCTCTGGTGGAAAAAATGGCTAAGTTTTCTACCTAAAGTCTGGTTTGAAATAAGTTACCTTAGGTGTTATTCTTTTACAACCGGGATAAAATCTAAGTGCTAACAGGGGGACTCCCCATTTTCTGCCACACCTGCTTGGTTAATATGTTAACATCCGAACCAAGGTCAAGAATAACAGAGTCAACATCATATTCACCAATCTGAAGATTCATTCTCATCTGCTTGCCAGTCTTCCATCGCTGTAAAGAGTTTACTGCAGACTCCTGCCGTCCTTTCGAAGATTGCTGCAACCATCCCTCAATCTCAACCAGGGCAGCTGGGTCTCGGGCCAATAACAGACAACTTTCAAGAAACTTTTGCAAGTTCCGTGGTGGTGGCGGTCGATCGTCATCAGATGTAGTATCAAAGGCAGGTGGCATATCGCAAACAACAGCCTTACCGCGATCTTTCTCCAATGTGAGACGTGCCTCCAGAAATGTCTCCCACTCTATGTCAATGTCGAAATGTACCGTCTTCTGACCAGCCAACCGAATCAGTGGTCGCGAACTATCTTCCCTAGTCGTCTTACCTCCAGGAGTGACAACAGCCACCGAAGCATCTTGTGGTCGCGGTTCTGCAGAAATGGTCGCAATATTTGCACCCTGCGTCTGGTTCTGTTGCAAATTCCCTAGTTGATTGATATTTTGATTGGCATTCGGCGGTGGTCGCGGGGGCTGGTTCTGTACTGGTTGTTGTACCTGATTCTATACTGGTCGCTATGGCTGGGCCTAATTCTGTACCTGCAAAGTATTCCCAGCCTACCATCGTGCAATCAACTGTGGACAATTCTCAACTGTATGATCATTACCAAAACAGAATGTACACTGATTCTGTAGTAGTGGGCAGTCACGCTGATAATGCCCCCATACCGCACAGTGGTAACATTGAACAGGTCCACGACCACCTCGGCCTCCTCCTCCATGACCAAATCCACCACCGCATCCTCCCCTGTATCCTCCTTGGTAGCCGTCGTGCTGTTGGTACTAAGTTTGGTTAAACTGTTGCTACATTGGTGCTGGTGGTATCCCTTGCCCTTATGGTGGATACTGTGGTTACTGTACATATTGTGGCTATGGGGGAGTCATCTGCACTAGAGTATATTACGGCATGAACTGCTGCGGTTGCTGTTGCTGTGGTGCAAACTGCATCTGCAGTTGCGGTAGCGGCTGAGCTACCTGTGGTTGCAGTTGTGGTTGCTGCATGGCGTGCTGATCATCCTTGACGTAGAATGCATCGCACATTCTCTCCTATAGCAACGCATATGATTGCAATGCTTGTCATCATGACCCACCGACTTGAAAAATGTGTAATAAAGATTTCACGGAGTTGTGACCTTTTTCTGCATATACGGGCAATTATCATGACTATGCCCAAACACTTGGAAAACATGACACGACGGCATACTTCCACCATTCAACGGGTTTGGCGCACCTGACAAAAAATAATTATGGAAATTCGGGCAATTTTCCTTCGTATGCCTTTCTCCTCGGCATCCCATACATCATACTTCATCGCGTTGTTCTTTGTTCTTCTTCAAATCTTGCAACTGTATAGTCAGGTTAGCGAGCTGTGTCTGTATCTGCGACATCCTGACTACATTATCCCCAATCGGTTATGCCTCCAATCGCATTGGAATCTCTAGAGTTTTGCTGGGTGTCGAAATGTTTTGTTGCATCAGCGGCAGTCGAATGTGGGGTAGCAATGCCGCAATGAACCATTATTTATGTTGGACAGTGCTCATATCGAAACTAACCTTTTCCATTAGCATCTTGAATCGCTATTCGAAATCCCATACCTCTCATTGGGATACTGCTTAATTTCCTTTAATTCAGTAAAGCCTTCTAAATTCGGCAATGAGCCCATCCCGAATCTCATCTAGTGACTTCTCTGGGGCTCTCGTAGGGACTAGAATAAACTTCATGAATCAATCTAATGCACGACCTCACAGAGTCATGGCTAACTGTCCTTTCTTAGCATTAGCATCAGTGATCTGTTTCATGGTCCAGACCTCTTCACACAAAAACCAATACTGTTCTGGGTTGTCTGTCACACTCCCATGGAACAACGATAACTTAGCATCATCGCCCGCCATTCTGGGCTTCCTTCCTCCTATCACTGTGCTACTACCAATTAACTTCTGCGGAATTGACGAACTTGGTGGTGTCGAAGTGGTATTCCTTGTTGTTTGTGAGTCAGTGATCATAGGTGTGGGTACGTTGGTGTTGAGGTTTGGTCCTGCCTCTATCCTGGGCGTAGCCTGGTCATCCCTGTAAGGACTATGAGGTCGCTTCGGCCCGTGTGGTCTTCCTTCGTGGTTTTGCGGTTTGATTGCACCAGGACCTTCTCCTGTCCTCTGCCTCTTCTCCTGTCGAAACCTCGCTCCTCCTCTCATAAGACCACTTTCTTCCTCGGCTTCGCTCACAGTCTCCGCATGGTCTGCACCCATCTACCCCTTACCATTGCATGTACCGTTCCCTAGCTGTCGTGGTACCCACGACCTCCACCCACCAGGCTATCTACTGATCAAGATGCATTTTTAATATACCCTTTTCGCATATTATCATCTTAATCGATAGTTGGAGTGACTGCAGAAACCTTCCCCTTGGTGCTTGGAAGAAGTATCTTTTAGCTTCACTATAGGATTTCTTCATGTCGACCACAAATTCAGTGATATATCCCTTCAATATGCTATCAATCCAAACTTCGATAGCCCGCGATGCCTTATTATCGACTTCCTGCAGCTCCTGAATCAACTTCGGGGTCCAAGCCGTCATCTCACCACCCTGGAAGTTCCTCTTTTGGAAGGTCAGCTTTGACAACCATTCGTACAAAATTATCGGGAATTCACAGAAAAACCATTCATGCGGACCATCGTGAATATACCTTCCCAACCAGTGATCTACTATCAATCGCATGTTCCAGCTTTCTTCTTCATCAAACTCCCGCAATTTCTGATCAAACCAGCTCTGTATCTCCGGCTTCGTCAGGTGCCACAACATGGCCTTCTTTCACTCTGCACATGGTCCCAGCAATAGAACCATTTGTTGACCAACACGACCTCGGTTGACAGGGGTTCGCCTCACTATCGACACATACCACAGTCTCCCTGGGCAGGTTTGAGCTCACCCAACAACACCCGCAGAGTGGATGAGGTTGTTGATGTATATGTAACTTCAGAATGTATTTCACATATATGTATATTGTATTCCTATAGAGATGGTATTATTCCTCTATAAGGAAGTGTCGTCATTTATATTGTAAGTGTCGTAACTTATACTTGATGGGTTATTAGACCACCTTGTTTGGGGTCGGCCCTGTATAAGTCATGTGGGTCAAAGGGTTATTAGACCACCCTATTGGGGGTCGGCCATGTGGGTCAAAGGGTTATTAGACCACCCTATTGGGGGTCGGCCCACTCAGCATTATGTTATGTGGTTAAGTTCGAGCCGACATGAGTTAGGTAAAAAGGCAAGTCAAGTCAAGTATAAATAGAGTGCGGGAGGCACTCTATTTACTCACTCACTTCACACACATGCTCTCAAGGAGGAGAGGCACACTTATGGAGGAGGAGGATTGCTGCTAGGTTATGGCTATCTCTATTGGTTGGTTGTATCATTTCTCTATCTATCTCTGAGGAAGTTATTGGGGTTTTTCACCTTTATGGTTTTCCCCAAGTAAATCTTTGTGTCTCTTGTGTGTGCTTGCATTATTGTCTCCATGATTGATATGCTGTAGATATGCTGTACATGTTGTTCTCTCAGTTAAGATCCTAGATCAGATTGAAGTAAATTCAGAAAATTCAACATGGTATCAGAGCTAGCCTGAAAGAAGGCATGATATGGCATGTATGACACTTGTTGCACTTACGATGCTAGGGCTTGATATAGCAAAAACCAGTCATCGTAGCACTTTCGCTATAAATCCGTTTTGGCGAAGTTTTCGGATCTGAAATTGTTACAGGCCGAAGCTAAGATCTCCAGGTATCTTGTGTCCAAAGGAAAACCTCTAATTCGTTGTACTTTGTGATTTATGATCTGTACAATATAGGGTTTCTGCCTCTTCCAGATCTGAGTCAAAATCAGGTGACCTTGGGAAAAAGGTCATATCTTGGGCTAGGAAGCTCCAAATGAAATTTCGTAAAAAGTGACAGGTAGTACACAGTCTGCACTATCTCAGAAAACGTTTTCAAAGGCCGAAGTCGAACCAGTGACACGTGGCATGCCGTACAAGTTCGCTCTCCTGTATTATCCCATAAACAGGTCACGTTGCGACATTTGGCATAACTCTCTCTCAGAGAGTCCAATTGATGTCAGACCTGTCAGGATGGAAAGGTAACAGGCCGAGCTATCTCAGAAAACTTTTTCAGAGGCTGAAGTTAAAACAGTGACACGTGGCACGCCGTACAAGTTCTCTCTCCTGTTTTATCCCAAAACAGGTCATGTTGCGACATTTGGCATATCTCTCTCTCAGAGAATCCAATTGAGGTCAGACCTGTCAGGATGGAAAGCTAACAGGTCAGGCTATCTCAGGAAACTTTTTCCGACCCTGTGGATCAAAACTTTCGGAGTTACACCAGAAACAATCAGGTACATATTTCTGTCAAAACAGAATTATTTTTTGGTACCTTCATTCATGGCTTCCGGAATTTAGGGCTTTGGAGAAAGTTGGAATTTTTTTGTAATCGGAGACCACGGCTGGATGCTACTCATCAAAATAGAAATTTAGAGACCAAGATCAGAATTTTTGGTTGGGAAGAAGGCCGGGCTTGATTAGACCCTAGTTCGGGACTTTGATCAGAAAAGTGGAAAATTAGGGCTTCTGTAAAAATGGGAATTTTTGAAATCTGTGACCACGGCTGGAAGCTCCTCAGAAAAATAGAAGCTTAGAGCTTTGGATCAAACATTTTGATGGGCAAAAGAGTGGGCTTCATCAAATCCCAGTTCAGGGTCACGTCCAGTGAATCTAGAAGTTTCAAAGGCAAAATTGAGGAGTGAAACTTTGCAGTTTTCAAATTCTGAATATACCAACTTGATCAGCTCATCAAGGCACATATTTCTATCCTATCAGAAGTTTGAAATTCAAAGTTTGAATTTTTGGGGTTTCTCTGACAAACCCATATCCAGCTCAAGGTCCAGTTCTTGCAAATCAAGTGGATTGGGTTAATCACTTGCATAAGTGAAGAAGTTCCTGTTTCAGAGGGAGATGAGGCTAAGGCCTTACATAAGAAGATTACAAGTGATCTCGATAGGTATGACTCATCGAGGTATGTTTTGAGATTTGTTCATAATTAAGTTTATGGTATGCTTGTCTTCATATTATCACGGTTAGTACAATCTTGATTTTAGACTTGTCATATCACCTTAATAAAATTATGAATGCATGATAGAAGTCATTCATTTATTAGGAGTATGAAACTTATGTTTGTACTAACACATTGTGATGTTGTATGAGTTTTATGTTGTCTACTAACATGAAAGGTACACCAAGAAGACAAATCATGTTCTAGTTCAAGAACATATGATCATGAGGACAAAGATTCATCCATTGCCATGGATCTCATAGAAGATCCATTCTCGAGGTATGTATAACTTAGTTTTATAATGGTTAACTTATGAGACATGCAGGTTACTAGCACAAGTCACTAAAGAGAACCAGAAGACATTATGCGGGTATGTTAGACATAAATAGCTAGCATGCTAATCCAGGTATGTTTTTCCTATATCAAGCTAAAATCCTACCTTGTGTTAGGATCTTATACTGTTGTTGATAATAATTATTCATGAAGTCATAGGTTTGAATAATCATGGTTGGATGTATATTATTATAATTGATGATATGACTAACCAGAAGAATCATGAAAGTATAGGCTTGAATAATCACAGGTTTTATGCATTTTATATCTCTTATCTTGATTGATGATTCAACTAACCTGAAGAGTCATAGGCTTGAGTAATTACAGGTTTAGACATGTTATGTTTCTTATGATTTGACTAACCATAAGAATCCTTGAATGCTCATGCTTATTATTTCTGTTTGAAATGATCATGACTATACATGCTTGAGATTATTGTGTTTTAATAGTATACTAATGAATGTATGATTTTATATGAGATCACAAGGATAACACAATCATGATACTAATAAGCATGCATAGGGACCAAGGATGAATATGAGTTCAAGAACAGGTAATTCAGGAAGCAAAGATCAAGAGGGAGCACACTCCAGTTGCTCCTACCAGAAAGCAAAGGAGCACACTCTAGTTGTTCCTGCAAGAAAGCAAAGGAGCACACTTCAGTAGTTTCTGCAAGGATACAGATATTCAGAGGGAGTTGATCATCTCTCTACATTTCACAACAGAAAGTTGTAGAAGAAGCTACCTCAGATTAGGACTCCAGCAGCTCCTGCAAGGAAGCAAAGACTCAGAGGGAGTCCACCCAACGAACAAACAAAGATAAGTATTTGAATTGTCATTTCTTAAATAATACTGTTCAATAATGTATATACTGATGTTCCTAGAATTAGGTTGTGTATTATGCATATTAGAATAATTGCATTGATGAACAGTATACTACTAATATGCATGGGTAAGTAGCCTATGGCACTGTACAACATTCCATTGCTACTTATCTAGAATGAAACCTCTTTGCTGACATGTTGGGAGTTGTGCACACTCTTAACAAAGTTCTGGTAGAGATTGGAAGGCATCTAGAAAGTTACGGGATATGGATAAATGTTGTATTGAAGCATTGGCTAAGATAATTGCATGACTGTATGGCATATTTCTTTATGTGTAAGAATTTGTTCTGAAAACTATAAGATGTTTTCTAATCATGCAATTTAACTTGTTGTGTAGGAAAGATCATATGCCATCTCCTACAAAAGGACTACAACATTTGTTCCAGCAAGAAAGATATCTATTGAAGATATTGAAGTTCCCAGGATCTGGGATGAAGAAATGGAATGCCATGATCCGTAGATCATGAAGAAGATGTTTGGGATGCAGTCCCAAGACCTGACAGGGAGTCATATGTATGCAGATTGAAGAAAGCCTTGTATGGCTTGAAGCAAGCTCCCAGAACTTGGTATGGTGAAGATAGATTGATTGCCGACACGCAGCGGAAGCTTACTACCGAGTTCGAGATGAAGAACTTGGGGATGATGCACTATTTGTTTTTGGCATGGAGGTGTGGCAAAGTGCAGATAGAATCTTCCTTGGACAAGGGAAGTATGCAGTAGAGATCCCAAAGAGGTTCGGGATGATGGATTGCAAGGCCATGGCCACACCTATGGCATCGAATCTGAAGCTTCTATGTGATGCTTCATCTGATTCAGTTGATGTCTCTATGTATCGTCATATGATTGGGTCCTTGATGTACCTAACGAACACGAGACCAGACATTTGCTTTGCTGTGAACACATTGAGCCAGTTCCTGACGGATCCGAGAAGTGTTCACCTGGTTACTGTAAAGCATGTTCTGAGGTACCTGAAGGGTACAGTGGATTATGGGCTCAGGTATGAGGCGAATCAAAAGTTTAACCTGGAAGGTTATGTTGATTCAGATTGGGCTGGCAGTGCTGCAGACAGGAAGAGCACATCTGGGTGCTGCTTCAGTATGGGATCAGGTGTGATCTCTTGGTTTAGCAGGAAGCAGTCCTGCGTAGCACTGAGTACAGCTGAGGCAGAGTATGTTGCAGCCTGTTCAGCTAGTTGTGAGGTAGTATGGCTACGGAAGCTACTGTCTGAGTTATTTGATCTCCCGTTGGAGGCTACTGGTATCTTCTGTGATAACCAGAGTTGTGTGAAGCTGTCCGAGAACCTAGTGTTTCATGACAGGTCGAAACACATAGAGATCAAATATCACTATATCAGGGATATGGTGCAGAGAGGAGCTGTGAAGCTCCTGTATGTTGCGATGGACGAGCAGATTGTAGATGTGCTGATGAAGCCACTAGCCAGGGTGAAGTTCGAGTACTTCAGAGAGAGGCTTGGCGTGCTTCAGATCAAGGATACTTCGAGGAAGAAGTGATGGACACAGTTGCTGAAGCCATTCCAAGCATGTTGAAAGGAGGATCCTTCACATGGCTGTGGATGTAAGCGCTGGATGATGAGCATCAGGATGATGTTCTGGTTTCTGCTTGGATATGATCAGTTGGATCATTTTATGTATGTATGTATGCATCATGTTGGATGCTTGGACCATGTATCTGTATATGTATCAGGTGGATACATTGTATGATCAGGTGGATCATGTATGGTGATATGTATCATGTATTTGTATTTGTATCAGGTGGATACATTGATGATCAGGAGGATCATGTATGATGATATGTATCAGGTAGATACTTGGTATGCATCAGGTAGATGCATTGATGATCAGGAGGATCATGTATGATGATATGTATCATGTATTTGTATCAGGTGGATACATTGATGATCAGGAGGATCATGTATGATACTTGGTATGCATCAGGTAGATGCATTGATGATCAGGAGGATCATGTATGATGATATGTATCATGTATTTGTATCAGGTGGATACATTGATGATCAGGAGGATCATGTATGATACTTGGTATGCATCAGGTAGATGCATTGATGATCAGGTGGATCATGCAGCAGGATGTTGCAGTGATGATCAGGATGATCATAGATGACGAGCTTCAGGATGTTGCTCCAGATGACATGCAGCAGGACGTTGCAGTGATGATGATCAGGATGATCATGGATACATCAGGATGATGTATGGTGAGTATCAGGTTGATACTCTATGGCCGTGGATCAGGTTGTGCAGATGAGCATGTAATTCGTTGCCCTGGGAGATTTGCAGATGGTCTTTCGAGGTTTTGCCTATGGCATGTAATTCGGTGCCCTGGGACATCTGGCAAATGCTCTTTCGAGGTTTTGCTCTGGGAGGACATGTAATTCGTTGCCCTGGGAGATCTGCAGATAGTCTTTCGAGGTTTTGCCTATGGCATATAATAGCGCCCTGGGATATCTGGCAGATGCTCTTGCGAGGTTTTGTCCTATGGCATGTAATTCATTTCCCTGGGAGATCCGATAGGTTGGGCTGTGTGCCCGTAATCAGTCCTGGGATGCTCTTGCGAGGTTTTGCCATGACCACATGTAATTCGTTGCCCTGGGAGATTTCAGGTCGGAGTTGTGTACCCGTAACATCCTGAGATGCTCTTGCGAGGTTTTGTGGTGGACCACATGTAATTTGTGCCCTGGGAGATTTCAGGTCGGAGTTGTGTACCCGTAATATCCTGAGATGCTCTTGCGAGGTTTTGTGGTGGGGTCACATGTAATAGCGCCCTGGGAGATCCTACAGGTTGGAGTTGTGTACCCATAACATCCTGGGATGCTCTTTCGAGGTTTTGTGACGCACGTAATAAGTCCTGAGGATTCCACAGTATGGCCAGTGATGACGAAGACCTGCAGGTGGTGGGCCTACATCCAGTATGAAAAAGGACTGGCTCTGTAGAACTTCCTATGACGAGTAGATTCAGAGATTGATTGATATAGCAACAGCAGTGACGATGATGATGACTCGATGATGATTATCCAGTGACGATGATCCAGAGAAGATGACTTGTGCTAGAAGAACTGTGCTGAGAAATACCTTCCTAGTTAAGAGGGAGTGTTGATGTATATGTAACTTCAGAATGTATTTCACATATATGTATATTGTATTCCTATAGAGATGGTATTATTCCTCTATAAGGAAGTGTCGTCATTTATATTGTAAGTGTCGTAACTTATACTTGATGGGTTATTAGACCACCTTGTTTGGGGTCGGCCCTGTATAAGTCATGTGGGTCAAAGGGTTATTAGACCACCCTATTGGGGTTCGGCCATGTGGGTCAAAGGGTTATTAGACCACCCTATTGGGGGTCGGCCCACTCAGCATTATGTTATGTGGTTAAGTTCGAGCCGACATGAGTTAGGTAAAAAGGCAAGTCAAGTCAAGTATAAATAGAGTGCGGGAGGCACTCTATTTACTCACTCACTTCACACACATGCTCTCAAGGAGGAGAGGCGCACTTATGGAGGAGGAGGATTGCTGCTAGGTTATGGCTATCTCTATTGGTTGGTTGTATCATTTCTCTATCTATCTCTGAGGAAGTTATTGGGGTTTTTCACCTTTATGGTTTTCCCCAAGTAAATCTTTGTGTCTCTTGTGTGTGCTTGCATTATTGTCTCCATGATTGATATGCTGTAGATATGCTGTACATGTTGTTCTCTCAGTTAAGATCCTAGATCAGATTGAAGTAAATTCAGAAAATTCAACAGAGGTCTCACTCGAGGCGTCCAGGAAGAGCAGACAGAACAATGTTTCCACCGAGGGAGGAGGAGAGTTGTGGCTACACAGACTAACTCTATTGCAGTACTTAAACATAAAATTTAAACATTCGACATGGAGTTATCACATATTACTTAATCACAACATTTATCATCTCAGCAACAGTAAGCAGACAATGCATCAAGAAAATATAACAACATTCATATATCGCAACATTGCACAAAGATCATACCAAAACATCATCATTGTATTACTGTCACAGTCATATACCAAAATCAAAACATAGATCTCCGTATACATCCACCTTCTTATTGCCCACCTGCTATTGTCCCCCTAACACTTACAACTCTCATCTATTTAGAGGCCTCTGCCATTACAATGTGTGTCCACTTACAAATGACTTCCTAACCGACACTATGGACAAATGACCCAATATCTAACTGACTCGGTCCAAATGACCCAAAAAACTGCATACCACAGTACAATTGACTCAACATTACATAACATGTGGTCCAAGTGACCCAAAACCTGCCAACTGTGGTATACTTTAACACAAACTACTCCTTCCGCGCCCTCATCCGATGTGTCACAACATCGACAGTATTGCCACATTTCCTCATCGCACCGCCTGCCAATAGTAGATGATGAGACAATGGAAGAAAGGCTACTACACTTGGTTGGGTTGGAGGAAGATTGCTTCATTGTAGGATTTCACGAGCAAGTGTAGAAAGACAGAGAAAAAGCATGGCATGATCGCCACATCAAGCACAAATTATTTCAGCTAGCCACATTAGCATGAGAAAACCTACCAGGTCTTATTAATGGAAACTAAGAAGTACAAACCTTAGTTGATCAGCAATGAAGAAAATTCTAAGTGTCAATTGTAGTTGAAATTTGACACTAAGAAGTACAGAATAAGGAGTCTGCACACAATTTTGGCGAAATACGAAGTTCCATGAAATATTAGATGCGCAGTGCATGAAGGAATTTGGATGCGAAGTGCACATGGGAAGCTGAGATGCGAAGTTCAAAGAAGAAGTGCAACTGTGAAGTTAAAAATGAAGGAGCACAAGTGCACAGAGGAATCATTCATAAATATTTTTTCCAATCCATGAGCATAGTTCGAAGAAACTAGACGTTAAAATGTCGGTCGGAAAACTAGCCATTATACAGTGTTTTTACCAATGGTTGCTTGTGGATTTAATGCAAATTTAGCCGTTCTGATGCATTCAATGAAGGAAAGGACCAAGATACTCAGTGGATTTATCCAACGGTCATGAAATTTAATGTTCATATAGCCGTTTATTGGCATGGCTCAAGCCTAACTGTGCCTATAAATACCGCTAAGACCAGACTCATGGGTTTTACCGTATGTTTTAAATTTCTTCCTCAAGAACAGTTTTAGTGTTTATCGGTGAGTGCCAAGCAATCTCAAGAGCATACAGACCGACTTCCAGGTGAATATCTGAGTAATATACATTTGAGAAGGTTTTGAAGGACTTTAAACGTTCTGAGGTTGATGAAAACTCCCGTTAAGAAATCTGTTTTAGAAAGAGGCTCTGTGTCAAGAAGCTCACCCTGCAACACAACCAATATGTAGCGAAAGGATAAGGGACCCCTTAAAGAACCTAAGAAGTTGAAGGCACCAGGAAATACAAATCTTGGACTGCCATTTCCATTAGGGGATAGCCCCATATACCTTACACATGAATATATCCCACCAAGAAGGATCGATGTACCAATAGTTATCCTATACAAGAATGCGCAGTATGACATTTCGGTACCGCCGATTTCCAGCGATGTGGAAATCGAGGGGAACCTACTCGGAAAAGTAGAAGGATGCAAGTTCGTAGACCATAATATCCTGTAAGTGAAAGACCCAAAAGATCCAAAATATCCTCAATTTCAAGCTGACCAATACATGTGCTGAAGGGAGGATGCAAAATCAGGAAAACCTATCATCATTCTGCAGGATTGGCTTAAGCAGTTGGCACCCTCTGGCTTGCTGCATCTCCTATGTATACCCCACTTTGAGCGAAGTCCCGAATGTACCACGGTGGTGCGCAATTTGATATCATGCATGCACGAGGGATTCCTATGGCTTGACCCCAAAATTGACATCAATGTCGAGCTCATCTACAACATCACTTATCTCAGTAAGCGAGGCGATGATGTTGCAGGGGATTTTGTGGGAAAAACAAAGGATAAAGAGCTCGCAAAGCAAATGAAAGAAGAATATAAAATAGTAAAGGGGAAACGAAGCTTTATCATAGACAAAATTGAAGACAGAGCCACAAAGTTCACCGTCCAGTTGCTCGTAGGAAGGATTTTGCGAAAGTCTATACCGGCAGAAGTGCCGGTCACAACAGTTCTTGTCGTTGCGAAGGCCAAATATGGGCACCCATACAATTGGGATAGTTACTTGGTGAATGAATTCTTGGAGGATGTCCGTGAAACCTAGGAGACGGGAAGCACATTCCACTATAAGTGGCTCATGATATTGATTGCTTTTATAGGATGGAAGGAGCCACTGTATCAGCACAACCTTCCAATCATAACAGGAGATTGACAGTTGCGAAGTATGCCAATATGTGGGAAAATGCATGACCATAACGATAACGTGTAAATAATGAGTCGTTCCACACTTACTATGGCCAATTGTGCGATGTAATACTACGCACTTTGCGCATTTCAAAAGATACAACAACAATGTTTCTTTAGAAAATGTTATTTAAGGCTGATTTGCACTCTATTTACATTCATCCAAGGGCTGAAAAGTAGAACCCAATAGGGTTCCATATGGTTTACCAGTTGGATGCACCAAGGATTGAGCTAGCCATAAAAGAATGGCCACTAGAGTGGAAGGTAGATGTGCCACTGAAATCCATTCTACATCATATGAAAGCAACATTAAGGTTCCAATCACTGAAGAGGAAACAAGCCAAGACACTACTGAAGTGCCAAAAGGAGAAAAGTTAAAGGATCTTGAAAGTTCAGTACCAGAAAAAGGACCAAGGAAGAAAAGTAAGGCAATCGAGATCAACCCAGAAGTGTAGTTGCATGAAGACGAATACGACTGCATCACTCTGTGCGTAGGCGAGCATCTAGAGGAGGCGCTCACTAAAAGATAGTAATAACAAAGAGGCGCAAGCGCAGTTGACCCAGAACCTTGCAGAGCTCAAGCTTATGGTTGCGAAGATAGAACAAGTCCAGCAGGACTTGGTTCGAGAATCTGATTCGGAAGGTAAGATAGGTGAATCTAGTTGACAAAGGAGAAGGCCAACGGCTGAGACAATGAAACCCCACCTATTCAGAATGTAGCCACTCAACATCATTTTATCGAATGAGGAGATGCTTGAAGGTGTGGAGTAGGTAGAGCACCTTGAAATTAACATTGGCATGCTACCTCTTGAGGGGTTACATGATTTGAATATGCAGGTTGTTGAGGAGATAAGAGATAGAGACATCATCTCTTACAACCAGAATGTCCACCTAGAGGAGAGCTACAAATAAATAGCAGAGGAATGTGCACAGAAAACCAGAGAACTAACCAAGGCATGGGGAAAGAGAAGAAGTCTAGAAGAGATAGTTGCTACTGTCTGCGTACAGATACCTGAATGTGAAGCGTAGCAAGAGTTAGAAGATACAATAGTAGATATTGGCAAGGTGATAAGCAATCTGAAAGAAGAGATGGCGGACATGGAGACTTCCCACAGGGAAGAGGTTTCTAACCTCGCAACCTAGCATCCACCTACTACACCACCAGATATGGGAGAAGGAAGAGTCACATCACTAAAATCTTTAGCAAAGACTATTATGAAATTCAAGCACAACCGATCTATGGAACAAGAGATGCATGTAGAATAATATGTGAAAACTATGCAAAATACTTGCAACAGTGCTCTATTGAACTTAGAAGTAGAATACAATACAATACAATAACAATGAATGAATAATTTGAATTAACCAAGGAGGTCATTCGCATAGCCTGCATGGTGTAGTTGGTCTGCACTAGGATTCCTCAACATTAATCAGTGATAGTGTCATCAATGCATAAGTAATGATCAACCATGTGTCAAACTGAGTCTAACTGAATGTAGGTACGTGTAATTGATGCATGGAGCACTAATGTAGTGAAGGAGAATCCAAGGAGGGCGCATGAGGAGATGTCTGGAGTCAGAATAGTCAAACTAGTCTCTCTGATTGTCCATTGGAGTGTTTCAGTTAGTTAAGTAGTCAATCTATCCTCAAATCAAGGAACAGATCCACAAATCAAGCAACTAACTGAGTGTGTCACTGGTGGTAGGTAAGAGAGGGCACACTTGGTCATAGGAGATGAAAACAAGGCGCATGATGGACTGGGAGGGTGTTGAGGCCTCAGGTGTGTAGGTTGCTGGAATGGGTTCCAAGGCTCACAACAGAGGGGGGAAATCCAGACTGAAAGGCTTCAAAAGGTCCTACGCATGGGCAGTTCTATCCCCATCCTATTTGGAATAGTAATCTCCCACATATACAAAGGCCTCCACTGGCACTTATAGTTTTGATCCAGAATGGATCTGTCTTCCTGTGAAGGAAAACAAAGTGTCTTAAGTCTAGAGAATCTACCTATAAGGAAACCTAATCTAAGTTAATCCTATTCTTAAGAAGGTATCTTGTTTATGTGTAGATTAACTTGTTGTGAAAATAGATAAGCATGCTTACCACTTCAACATAAATGTAAAAGGGATTAATTACTTATCTTCTCAAGCTACTACCAACTAATTAAAATTGACTGATGGAAAATTGAGGGTTTAGGTGCATTCAAGATTAACCTGTAACTGATATGTCAATTGAAAAATTAAAATGAATTATGAGTTTCTGTGAACCATTTGCAGAAATAGATAAACATTTTAATTGAACAAATTCTCTTAAAACATTAAAGATACACAAATCATAAGCAGAGATAAATCATAACTGTAGATCAATGTATTTGTAGTTCGCAAAGAATAAATAATATTGATAAGCAACCTGAAGGGAAAAATCAATATTTACCAAAGAAATTTGATTGACAGACAAAAGATGATCCAAGAGAATAACATCACTGTATTAGTGAAAGTTTGCAAGAAATTACAAGATCTGCATTAACCAGAGTATCTCCAGTATCATTTGGTGATTTTCTCCTCCAAATTCCATGCTCCTTAGCCTACGATAGATCTATCCTTTAAATAGTAATTACAAAATGATACAAAAGAGTAAATTCCCATAAAACAGGGATTACAAAATTCGAACTAGACTAATGGCCAAGAAAATCTTGCCACTTGGCCCAAATTTCTAACAATTCATCTATATTTGGATAATTTGCTGACTCAAGCCCTAGCTGGGCATCACACATAAAACTTTCAATCTCGTTTTTAGCCAACTTATGACAAATATGGATCAAAATGTGGATCTTTCCCTCCATGGCACCAGCTTGCCTGATTAACTGATCCACATCTTCAATTTTGATATGCTCGAGGTGCTGAATCTTCTCTTTGGCCTCCTCGCATCAGCGTTCAACCTGTTCAATCACCAATTTAGGTGGACAAGTGATTTCAATAAGATCCATGGTAGGGAATGCAATGTTTCGATAATGTTGTCAACAACATACAACCTCCTTCTGCAAATAGCTTGTGCTTTCTGAATAATATCTTCAACCATAGTATTGAGATCGTGCCAAGCACGCAACAGAGTCCTGATTTTCTTGAGCTGAAAAGTACTAAGGACAGGAATGTCCTCTGGTCTGTACTTTATATACCTCTGCCATTCTACAATATCGTCATTAGCCTTAGAGGCTTGCTATCTTTTAGCTATCTTCCCATCAAGAATAACATACATATTTACAAAAGCAATGTGAGTCTCCATAATATCATCCAGAGTGTTGAACAATTCGGTTAGCAGTTTATAGTGTTCCCTAATGACCTGAATGGCCAAGTCTTTAAACTCCAGCTGGGAAAACCTAGAGAATGCAGAGGAGGCTGCACTTGTAGTTGCATCTTCACATTGTTTTTCAAGCAGAGCTATCTTCTTTGTATTGGTAGCATTCACAACTTGTGCATCATGTAATTTATCTTGGAGAGGGGTATTCTTCAGCTGCAAATATTCAAACCTATCTCCAAACACATTTCTAAGATTACTAACATAAGCTTCATGATCCTTATTGGTTTTGGTCAATTTCTCTTCAAGCTTATTCAATTCTTTTTTTTTTCAAATCAATCTCCCAGTTCAGTGTCTTCACTGAATCAAAGTTTGCACCTGCAAATGCACCCAAAGCTGCAGTTGTATCCACTGCTTCTGATTGGACATCATCATATTGCTTAGCCCATCTTATTTGATCAGGAGTGGGTTCCTCCAATCCACCTTGATCCTTGCTCCTCTTCTTACCTTTTATTACCACTGCCTTGGATGCTTTACTGTAGAAATAATTCCCAAGAGGGATTACAATATCTTCTTCAAACTCAGGTACCAACTCAGTAAATGATGTAGTCACATTTACTGTTGAAACCAATGGGGATGTATGAGTAATAGTGGAACTCGGTATAGACATAGTGACTTGGGAAGTAGTTGGGGAGGAAGGGATATTTTGAACAATTGCTAGTACAGAGGTTGGGGAAGGGATTGAAGTGAAAGCTTTAGAAAGTGGAACATGGATGTCAGTAGCTAGTGATGAATAAGGAGGAACTGGAGTTTGCTCATCAATGGATGATGTTGATAAAATAGATGGGGGTTATTGCAAGGGAATAGTTGAAGACTGGACCTCTGCAACAATAGATGGAGGAATAGGAAGTGGAATAGACCAGGATGGAATTGTAGTGATAGAAGTTAGTGTATGGAAAAGCTGGGATATGGTGAGTGGTGGTGTTACCCCTGCAGATAAAGTCGAGAGAGTTTGAATAGATGATTGCAAAAGTGTTGAAGTTATGGTATCAACAGCAGGGGTGGTTTCAAGAAACTATTGGTCTGGGACAGAGTCATCCACTTCAATAGAATTCAATAAATCTGTAATTGTTTGTGAAGCTTCAATTGCCTCTTCAATCACATGCACGTAAGAGTGTAACTCATCTTCAGCATCACTATCAATAATGTTTAAGGTAGGGATTTGAGATGTAGGAGTCTGAGTGTTCTACCTTTTAGCTGGCTTAGTCACAGCTATCACTTGATCATCCCAAATATGGGAAACTGCAGGAGTCACTTGAGTATCAGCAATAGGCTTAGCAGCTGCAACTACTTGGGTGTCCAACATTGAAGTCATCTGTGCTAACCACTCCTTTGATTGTTGATATGCTTGCATCAATTCTTTAAATTCAACAGCAATTTCCAGCTTAGGAGGTTCTTCCATAAGGTATTTTCCTTTGTTATTGTCATTGTAGGTCAACATTAATGGAACATAGTTTTTCCCAGCTTCATGTTCTTCTCTATCTTTTCTCACTTGCTCAATGAGCTTAAGTTCCATTTCTCTGTAGCTTAAAACCTTAGTTTTAAGCTCCTGCTGATATTGCATTATTTGGTTCCGTTCATCTCTACTCTTAGCCCTATCCAGGACATCAGAAAAGGTATTTACTCCGTAATATATGGTTTCATCGAGAAGATATTCATGATCATAACCACCCTTCACATGATTTTTCTTGAAATGAGCATCAAGAAATCCCTTAGGATCATGTCTTCTCTTGGCAGCATAGCCCAATTTTAAAGAAGCCATTTTGTCACCCAAAGATATATCCCAAGTTGAAGTTGGGATGGCGAATGGCCCAAGGTTCAGAGGGAACTTAGGCCAACCCCTCCTTTTGGGACCAGTGAGCTTTAAGGATACACCATATGTACAAGTCTAATAGGAAACTTCTTCAATGACCAACCTGTCTGGAACTATCCTGCATAGCAGGTGAACAAAGACACTACCACCAAAATCCAATATATGAGAAGGATTCATGCACATACCAGCCACAAATTGTGGTAATGAAGGTTCTGGCATCAACTAAGAAAGCATGAGCCTGTTCTTTGAATATTTTAAGATAAATACTTCCAAGGAAGTGGTCACAAATGTCATATATCAAAGGTATGTAATTGCTCTCCCACAATGCAGAATGATAACTATGGACAGGAGGGTTTGATGGAGTCCAAATCCATCCCATGTTGGGATATTGAAATTCTTTGCGAAATACATCAATGAAAAAAGATGAAAAGAAGAAATGTGGCTTCCTTAGAGTCGGTGCTTTCTGATATGCTTGAATGGTTGTTTTAAGTTCAAATGAGAGGATAGAGGCCCAAGGGAAAGACTCACTAGTTGTTAAGACATGATGGGCTAGTGGATCCCATTTAGCCTTAAATACCGAACAATTTGGGATACCATAGAGTCTGCATAGAATGGCTGCTAGTAAGGAATAACGTTAGTAAATGAATGGAAATCTACAAAAGATTTTTTTAAAAATCTTCCGCAGATTTCCATTCATTTACTAGCTACAAAACTGTGGAGTAATGAACAACCAAAGGAATAACGTTCTCTAAACTAGGAAACCAGGTACAAGTTATCAGCCCTATGCATGAAACTATTAGGCTTATTCATCCATGACATTAGCATTTCGTTAAAATTAAACCTGGTCTTAGAAGACTCTATGAACTCAACATTAAGGGGTTGGATGGTCGGTTTAAGAGCATAGGATCTGATGAAAACCTCAAGGCAGAAAGTCGCCAATTGTGACCTTGCGCTGCCATTGAAAGACCGGTCTTTAGGGTTAGCATGGTCCACAATCCACTTAAACGCATCAATATAAGGAATGATAAGGGGTCTGGTAGCAATGGCATGGATCTGGGAATCCCTAATTCTCTCATATGCAAGCTGGTCATTCTAGATGTCCGATAGGTCATCGTTACCAAAAATTGAGTAAATTTTGTACCAATCGATTTGGTAGGTTTCAGTAATCTTGTCACTGGTGTCCGAGAAGATACCAAAGTTTGGGTATTTGGTCAGCAGGTGTTTGTGAGCAGTCTTGGATCGATTATTTTGTGACATTTTTCAAGATTGAACAACTCTGATAAATAGAAAAACGCAAAATCAAAAGAATTCACAAACAACAACACCGTAAATAGTGAAATGCGAAAAAGACTGAAAAACCAACCTGAATTAACTGAAAACTGTGAAAAATGACTGCTGCTAAAAAATCACAGTGAAAATCCACACATCAAGATAATTGTTCAATAATGAAAATGATAAAGAAAAATAGAAAAACTCGTATATTTATCAATTTTTTATGAATAAAATCTAGGTCGTAGGATTAAGACGAATCAACGGTTGAGACCAAATCTTGCGGGATGTGGGGTCAAGTTGCGGGGGTTTATTTTTCAACTATATAAATTCTTCCCGCAATCCGCAATTGCAGGTTGCGGGTTGCGGGATCGTAACTTAGAAAACCAACGGCCAAAAGAGTTTCCGCAATCCGCAATTGCAGGTTGCGGTTCGCGGAAACACACAATGCAATTTTATTATTCAATCCACTTTTCCGCAATCCACAATCCGCAATTGAGGGTTGCGGGTTGTGGAACAAAAATGTTCAAAAACTATCTACAAGGCCTTCCCACAATCTACAATTTACAGGTTGTGGATTGCGGGATGCCAATATCCCAAAAATGGAAAAACAATCTCCCACAATCCGCAATTACGGGATTGCAACATTGCGGGTTTGCGGGATGAAAATGACTTTCTGTGAAAAATCAAAGCTTCCTGCAACTTCAGAAAAACAATAAAAAACTAGAATTTTTCAAAAGGGACAAATCCTAATTACATCAATCCAAATTTAAAGGCATGAAATCATAATAAACATGATGGAAAACCCCATAATGATAAAGGAACTTTAAACCATTACCTTTGCAATTAAGAATCTTGGGGATCCCATGTTCTAATGGAACATGGGATCTGTTGTACCTACAACAAATGGCAACTGGATGGGAAGAACTAGTTATCTCTGTAAATAAAAACCTCAGTTAAAATAAAACATGTCAGTAAACTAATATATCAACCTGAAATTTAGGAAAAGTTCATACAAAAGCACAAGCAACGAGCAGAGTTAACACATGATTGATATACTCCCATCCATAATCAATTTAAAACTGATGCAAATATGATAAGGAGATATAAGAAATACCAAGAGTTCATTACCATTATGCAATCGTAGGAATACAACTTAATTTGAATGTAATGTCCCTTTTTAAATTTTTTATTAAAATGCCCAATTTTTCACTTTTTCTCCAATTTCGACCTTTGACTAGTTTTGATGCCTAGGTCTCCAATTTGCCCCAAATGCTCCCAAATATTCCAAGAAGGTATATGACTGATAAAAGTACTTTATTATGATGTTCGGGGATGATATGTGGCCACCAAAAGACCTCTGCAAACTCCCTTAAGATTCTGGACCAAGTATGTAATTTTACTAGCAATTGGAGGTTCAAATCCCCCCAGGGTAATGACTGAAATTGGCTTTCCAAATGACTCCAAACCCACTCGATTTTATGAAAAGAGGTAGGGGATGTCTTATTGATGTTATTAATGTCTCATATGCACCATTAATCAGTTATTAAGTCTGTTCTAACCTTCCCACAAATAGTTGCAAAAATCACTAATTCGACCCTTGGGGAAATGGCACCAAATCTTCTCCAAATGTAAATAAAATGAGTAAAATGAATTCAAATGCTTAAGTGTTGAACATGAAACTTGTAACACTCATCAATGGAATTCCATTCATCATAAATCTATCAGATAAACATTCTTTTATTCGAAATATTCAACATTACAATGGCATCCATCAATATAGTGGGGAAATGGTCATTGTTTACTCATTAATAATCATTTTTACATACAACCACTTGGTATTTCGACCTGATACCTTTTGAATATGAAGAACATAGTATATTAAGCTTATTAAAATCAGAAATACATCATGATAATCTCTCCCAAGGAGTACAAGAGCTCACCCAAAGCACAATCCCTCAAGGAGCATGAATATGCCTTCAAAACTGGAAATGGTTGAGAGGATGTGATGCATTAGATGAAACAAAGATATTCCCTATAGCTGATACCTGAAAACAAAAAATCCATTAAAGCTCCATTAAATACCTTAATGGCCTCTCCAAACACAAACTTGGATGGGAATCTTTCACCCTCGAAATTGGCTAAGGCAAGAAACTAGTCATCCACTAGCTCTCTCTTCACAAATGCAATTTTTTCTCAAATGATAAAAATACCTTCTCTTGGTTTCTCCCTGTATTTTATAAACATCCTTATCCTTATAAGGTTCCCAATCCATCCATAGACTCAATCAAATTTGAATTAGGGTAAGGGCTCAATATTTGCCATGTGTCCTACCTTTCCTAGCCTTCCACGTTCCACCAATTCGAGTAGGAGTCTCTTTGGATTCTCCAAATCCCATGAGTGCCCTCTTGGAGCCTATGTTTGGGGATGACATGTCATAATGATCAGATTTCAGAGGTCAGATCTGAAATTTGTCATATATGTCATAGATGCTCCATCATCGTTGTCATAGGGGCTAGGGAATCTAGCCCAAGTGTCCACAAGCTTCGAATTTGACTCTTCCTCTTCCATGGAGGTTACCATTCCATCCCAATTCAACACAAGATGCTCAATTCCATGTGTATGAACTTACCAACTCACCCAATAATTCTGGCCTTCCCATGGATTCGAAATGGCAAGAGAGATATGCCATGTGGCAGTGAGAAATCAAGCTAGAGTGGGTCCCACATCCTCCATATGTCTTCAAAACCATTTCCCACCTAGAATTTCCCTTGAATTTATTTATTCAATCTATTTATTAAATATTTAAACTATTATAATGTATAAACATTATTCATGTGCTCTCTTATTACAATTCCAAATGTACCCATTCAACCTAGGGAACTAGTAGAATTGATGGGATTGTCCTGCTATGCAATTATTTGAATGGGGACATTATAGTCCTCCCCACCCAAGATTTCTTTTCCTCAATCAATTTCAGAGTTGGATGCTGCAAAATATCCTCCTCTTCCCATGTGGCATCTTCATTTGGTAAGTCCTTCCATTGTACTAAATATTCTTTGATAATTCTACTCCTCAACCTCATTTCTCGTATCTTCAAAATCTTGTCCAGAACAAGTGTGAACTGACCTTCATCATCCAAAGGAGGAAGTATTTATGAAGTGATAATTTGCTGAACAAGAGCATTCTTGAGACAAGAAACATGAAATACATTATTGATTTTAATCCCTTCCAGAAGTTCTAATTCATACGCTACTTCTCCAACCTTCCGCACTACCTTGTATGGCCCATAGTACCTTGGTTTTAGCTTTTCTACTCCATTCTTTTTGAGAGATTTTTTTTATATGGCTGCAACCTCAAATATACTAAATCATTAACTTGAAAGGTCCTTTCTTCTCTATGTATATCCGCATATTGTTTTTGCTGATTTTGAGCAACCTGCAAATTGTCTTTCAAAAGCTTTAAAATTTCTTAGCTCTCTTCCACCCAATATTTATCCTTTGGGGCTCTACTATCACCAAAGATAATTTCAGCAAATGTAACTATATCATAACCATATAATTCTTTGAAATTAGACATCCCTATTGACATATGATAAGTGGTGTTGTAGCAAAACTCACCCAAGTGTAGCCATTTTGCCCATGCTTTTTGCTGCTCTCCCACATAGTTTCTTAGGTACCCTTCCAACCATTCATTCACCCTCTCTATTTTTCCATCAGTTTTTGGATGATAGCTAGTACTTGGGGTCAATTGAGTGCCCACCAATCTAAAAATTTCTTTCCAAAAAGAACCCATGAATCTACTATCTCTATCACTAACAATGCTCTTGGGGAGCCCATGCAATTTGAAGATTTCTTTGAAAAAAATATCAACCACTTTTGCGGCACTAAAAGATGATGTAACAACAAAGAAATGAGAAAATTTTGTCAACCTATCCACTACCACATATATGCAATCCTTACCCAAATATTTGGGCAAACCGGTGATGAAGTCCATTGAGATACTGTCGCATTTTTGCTCTGGAATAGGCAATGGCTGCAATAGGCCAGCTGGGCATGCAAGTTCTGATTTGTTTTGCTGACATAATTTACATTCATTCACATATTTCTGAACATCTTCCTTCATCCCCTTCCAAAAAAATCTTTTCCTTAATTTCCTATAAGTTTTGAAGATCCCCGGATGGCCAGCTAGTGGGGAATCATGTGCTTCTTCCAAAATTTTGTACTTCAGTTTTGAATCCTGAAACAAATAAATTTTGCACTTATAATATATCAGCCCATTCAAAATCCTATAGTTATCATCCCCTTTGATTCCATCCAACACATCACAAGCAAATTTTTCTTTGGCATATTCAACTAATAGCATGTTTTTCCAATCCTTGGCAATGTCCATGAGAGAAAAAGAAGGTCTTCTAGATAAAGAATCTGCTACTATGTTATTCTTTCCTTTGACATATTCAATATCAAAATCATAAGCTTGAATCTTTCTTACCCACTTTTGTTTCCTTTCATTTAGATCTTTTTGGGTGAGAAAGTGTCATAGACTATTGTGGTCAATTTTCACCACAAACTTGCTTCCCACCAAGTATTGTCTAAATTTGGCCAATGCATGCATAATGGCCAGCATTTCTATGTCATAGATGGAGTAAATTTTTTCATGAGGCTGCAACTTTCTACTCTCAAAGACTATGGGGTGTTGTCCTTGCTTTAGGACAGCCCCTATTCGTCCACTCGAAGCATCGCATTCTACAACAAAAGGTTTAGTAAAATCATGAAGTGCAAGTATGGGACAACTACTCATTACCTCTTTCATTTTTTGGAAGGCCTTTTCAGCCTCTTCATCCCACTTGAAAGCATCCTTATTAGTTAAATCAATGAGTGGAGAAGTCAACTTGGAGAACCCTTTCACAAATTTTCTATAATAGGTGCATATCCCAATGAAGCCTCTTAGTTCTGTAATATTTTTTGGTGATGGCCATTCTAAGATAGCCCTAATTTTTTCTATGTGTACCTTCACTCCTTCTTTCCCAATAATGTCCCCAAGATACAGTAGTTCTTTCATCCCAAATTCACATTTTTATAACTTAGCAAATAAAGACTCTTCTTGCAAAATTTTTAACGTGATCTCTAATTGCTGCAACTGCTCTTCCCATGTTTTACTGTAAATGAGAATGTCGTTAAAGAAAACAAAAAAAAACCTTCCTAGTTTCTTGCAAAAGATCATATTCATGAATGCTTGAAATGTGGTTGGAGCATTAGTTAACCCAAAAGGAATGACAAGAAATTCAAAGTGGCCATAATGACATCGAAAAGCGGTCTTTTGCACATATTCATCTTTCATTCAAATTTGATGGTATCTTGATCTAAGGTCAATTTTGGAAAAGTATTTTTCCCCATGTGTCTCATCCATGAGCTCATCAATCCTAGGAATAGGATACCTATTCTTTATAGTCTTTTTGTTCAAGGCTCTAAATTCTATGCACATTCTCAATGTTCCATCTTTTTTCTTCACTAGCACTACTAAAGAAGCATAAGGGCTAGATCTTGGTCCAATGAGTCACAACTCTAGGAGTTCTTGGATGGATTTTTCAATCTAATCTTTGACATTTTTAGGATGTCTATAAGGTGGTATCTGAATGGGTGAAGTACCCTCCTCCAAAACAATATTGTGCTCAACCCCCCTATTTGGTGGTGTACCATGTGGAAGATCTCTAAATTTTTTTCACATTTTTGTAAGAGTCTCTCTATCTCCTTTGGGTGTTCAAAAACCTTTATTTTTGGTTTGGGAGATGTAATATGACATTCAACAACCCATTCTATGTCCCCATTCCTCAATATAGATCTCATACTATTGCAAGTCACTACTTGATTTGGATAAGTGTGATGCCCTCTCACAACCATGTTAGTTTTCAACATTTAATTCAATATATCTAGGATCTTAACTGAAAGAACAACATGTACAGCATATCAAGCATAAGAGACAATAGACAAGAGACACAAAACATTTCACCGGGGAAAAACAAGAAGGTGAAAAACCCTGAAACTTCCTCAGAGATAGAATAAGCATCAATACAAGGATCACAATGATCAAACCTAAGAGATAGATATCTTCAACAACATGCTCCTCCTCCACTTGTGTGCACTCCTCCTCTCTCTCACTAATGTGAAGTGAGTGGATGAGACAATATGTAAAATGAGAGAGACACACTCTCTATTTATACACTACTTCACTTGTCTTTTAACTTTAACTAGGTCGGCCCCAATTTAACCACTTAACATAATGTTGACTGGGCCGACCCCCACTAGGGTGGTCTAATAACCCTTTAACCCACATGACTCATACCGGGCTGACCCCATCAAGGTGGTCTAATAACCCATCAAGTATAAGTTACGACACTTATAATATAACTTGTGACACATGCAAGTACAACTAACGACACTTCCAATTGGAAGAATAATACATCTCTGTTGGGGATACAATAAAGTACAAGTACAATATACAAGTGAATATCTTCCAAGTTACAAATACATCAACACTCCCTCTTAACTAGGAAGGTATTCTCTTGACACAAGTCATCAATACATATAGGCACAAATCTTCAACTCTGGAGCTGGATCATCATCACTGGATCACGGAGCATCATCATCATCACTGATGCTGTACCCGACCTCTCGATTACTGGGCTATCTCTAAAATATTCTTGTCATAGGAAGTTCTACAGAACCAGCCCCTTTTCATGCTAGATGTAGACCTATCCTCTTGTATGTCTTCATCATATCTAGCCATACTGTGGATCCCAGGACTAATTACATGCATTAACAAAACCTCGAAAAAGCATCCCAGACTGTTATGAGCACACAACTCTACTTGTCCGGATCTCCCAGGATCTTTTACATGTGACCTTCACAAAACCTTTAAAGAGCATCTTGCAACCTACAAGATATCTATAGATCATCCCAAGCTGTTACGAGCACACAAATCTACCTGTCCGGATCTCCAAGATCTTTTCTATGTGAACTTTCGCAAAACCTTTAAATAGCATCTTGTAACCTACAAGATCTCTATAGAGCATCCCAAGTTATTATGAGCACACAGCTCTACCTGTACAGATCTCTAGGATCTATTATATTCGATACTTTCGCAAAACCTTTAACGAGAATCTTGAAACTTGCAAGATCTCTATAGAGCATCCCAGGCCATTACGAGCACATAGCTCTACCTATCCGGATCTCCAGGATCTTTTCTATGCAAAACTATAGCAAAACCTCGAAAGAGCATCCAAGGTTGTTACTAGGACACAACTCTACCTGTCTGTATCTCCCAGGATCTTTTCTATGCTACCTACACAACCTGTCCACAGCCATGAAGTATGAACCTGATACTCATGATCATACTGATCATCATATAGTGCATCATCCTGATGCGCATTATCTGGAGCATCGACCTGATGCTCATCACACATGATCGTCCTGATCATCATACAGTACATCATCCTGATGTACATCATTTGGAGCATCGACCTGATGCTCATCACACATGATCGTCCTAACCATCATATAGTACATCATCCTGACGTACATCATCTAGAGCATCAACCTAATGCTCATCACACATGATCAAAATGATCATACAAGGCATCCACCTGATACATATCATCATACATGATCCAACTGATCATACAAAGCATCCAGCTGATGCATATCATCATACATGATCCAACTGATCATCGTCAGACAAAACATCATCCAGAGCATCATCCTGATGTTCATCACACAGCGCTTACATCCAAAGCCATGGGAAGGAACTTCCTACCATCATGCTTGGAATGGCTCCTACACATGTGTCCCATCACTTCTTCCTCGAAGTATCTTCTATATGAAGAACACTAAGCCTCTCTTTGAAGTACTCAAACTTCACTCTGGCTAGTGGTTTCGTCAACACATCTGCAACCTTCTCATCCATCGCAACATATAGGAGCTTCAATGCTCCTCTTTGCACCATATCCCTGATATAGTGATATTTGATCTCAATGTGCTTCGAACTGTCATGGAACACCGGGTTCTCAGACAACTTCACACAACTCTGGTTGTCACAAAAGATACTAGTAGCATCCAACGGGAGATAAAATAACTCAGACAATAGCTTCCTAATCCATACTACCTCACAACTAGCCAAACAAGCTGCGACATACTCTACTTCGGCTATACTTAGTGCTACGCATGATTGCTTCTTGCTAAACCAAGAGATCACACCTAATCCCATATTGAAGCAACACCCATAAGTGCTCTTCCTATCTACAGCACTTCCTGCCCAATATGAATCAACATAACCCTCCAGGTTAAACTTTTGATTCACATCATACTTGAGCCCATAATCAATTGTACCCTTCAGGTACCTTAGAATATGCTTTACAGCAACCAGGTGAACACCTCTCGGATCCATCAGGAACTGGCTCAATGTGTACATCAAGGACCCAATCATTTGACGATACACCAAGACATCAACTGGATCAGATGAAGCATCACTCAGTAGCTTTAGGTTCGATGCCATAGGTGTGGCCATGGCCTTGCAGTCCATCATCCCGAACCACTTCAGGATCGCTATTGCATACTTCCCCTATCCAAGGAAGATTCCATCTGTGTTCTCTACCACACCTCCATGCCTAGAAAGTAATGCATGATCCCCAAGTCTTTCATCTCAAACTCGGCAGCAAGCTTCCTCTTCATATCATAAATCAACCCATCCTCACCTGTAACAAACAGGTCATCCACATACAATAGTAGGATCACTGGATTGCCTTCCTCAACCTTGTAGTAAAGGTTGGAATCTGCTTTACTCTTGGTAAATCCCAAACTAGATAAAAAGTTGTCTATCCTCCCATACCAAGTCCTAGGAGCTTGCTTCAATCCATACAAGGCTTTCTTAAACCTGCACACATATGACTCCCTGTCATGTGTCTCAACACTGAGTGGGTGCTCCACATACACTTCCTCTTTGACTACACCATTCAAGAAATCTATCTTAACATTCATCTGGTGTATCTTCCACTTCATCACTACAACCAAGGAAAGTACCGTTCTGATGGAAGTGTATCTGGATACAGGTGCAGAAGTCTCTACATAATCTATCCCTTCTTTCTGGGAGAAGCCATGAGCTACAAACCTCACTTTGTATTTCTCTATGCTACCATCTACAGCATGCTTGATCTTATAGATCCACTTGGAAGTCACAACAGACTTCCCTTTAGGTCTTGGGACCACATCCCAAACATCATTCTTCATGATCGAATGGTATTCCTTGATCATGGCATTCTTCCATTACTGCATCCTGGATCCTAGGAACTTCAGATTCTTCAACATCTTCAAGAGATAGTTTTCATTGAATTTTGTTTGCTGGAACAAATGTTGTAGTCCTTCTTTTGTAGGTGATTGTACACGATCTTTCCTACAAGTCAAATTCAATTGCATGATTAGAAACTTCTCATAGTTTTTCAAAACACACATTTATATGCATAAAGACATATGCCATACAGTCATGCAACCATCTTAGCCAATGCTTCAATACAACATTTATCCATATCCCGTAACTTTCTAGATGCCTTCCATCTCTACCAAAACATTATTAAGAGTGTGCAGAACTCCCAACATGTCAGCAAAGAGGTTTCATTCTAGATAAGTAGCAATGGAGTGTTGTACATTACCATAGGCCACTTACCCATTACTATATAAGTAGTATCTTGTTCATTAATGCAAATTTTCTAATATGCATAATATACATTCTAAATCTAGGAACATAAGTATGTACACTACTGGACAACATCATTTAAGTAATCATATAATAAATGACAATTCAAATACTTATCTTTGTTTAGTTGTAGGGTGGACTCCCTCTCAATCTTTGCTTCCTTGCAAGAACTACTGGAGTGTGCTCCCTCTTGATCATTGCTTCATTGATTACCTGCCCTTGAACTTATATTCATCCTGGGCCACTATGCATGCTTAAGTGTGCACTAATGTCATCCTCAAGATCTCATACATGATCATACATCCATTAGTATAATCTCAATACTATCAAAACATTATGATCCTAAATAAACTTAACATGTATGGTAATGATTTATTTCACACACAGGTAATTTATCACAAGCATTAGTATTCAAGGTTTCCGGGAAGACTTCTTTTATTCATGCATAATCTTATTTGACCATAGGACTCTTCTGGTTAGTCATATCATCAATCAAAGTAAGAAACATAATATGCATAAACCCTTGATTGCTTCTAACTTTCATTATCATTCATACAAAAGTATAATATCCTAACGCAAGGTAGGATTCTAACTTGATATAGGAATAACATACCTGGAATATCATGTTAGCTAGTTATGTCTAACATACCCAAACAATGTCTTCTTGTTTTCTTCAATGACTTGTGCTTAGTAACCTACATAACTCATAATTTAATCATTGTAGAACAAAAATTATACATACCTTGTAAGTAGAGCTTCTATGTGATCCATGACTATGGATGAGTCTTTGTCTTCATGTCACCATGGTCATATGTTCTTGATCTAGAACTTGATTTGTACCTTTCCATGTTAGCGGACAACATCATCCTCGTACAATACCACAGTGCATTAGTATAATCATAAGTCTCATAAACCTAATCAATGAATGTATTCTATCATTCACATGCATTCATAATTTTACTAGGGTGATAAGAAAAGTCTAAAATTAATCAATATTGTACTAACCTCAATAATATGAAGACAAACATATAATAACCTTAATGATGAACAGATTTCAAAAACATACTTGTATCTCCTCAAGTCATACCTATCGAGATTGCTTGTAGTCTTCTTATGTAAGGCCTTAGCCTCATCTCCCTCTGGAATTGGAACTTATTCACTTATGTTGGTGACCAATTTATCCTCTTCTAGGATTAACCCAATCCACTTTGATTTTCAAAGACTAGATCTGGAGTTGGATTAGGGTTTGTCAGAGAAACCCTAAAAATTCAAATTTTGAATTTCAAACTTCTGAATGGATGGAAAGATGTGTCTTGTTGAGCTGATCAAGCTGGTATACTTTAATTTTTAAAACTGCAAAATTTGACCCCTCAAAATTTCCTTTGAAACTTCCAGATCTTCTAGACAGGATCTCAAACTAGGGTTTGATAAAGCTCGGTCTTCTGCCCATCCAAAAGGTTCGATCTTGTGTTCTAAACTTCAATTTTTTTGAGGATCTTCCAGCCATGGTCACATATTTCAAAAATTCCAACTTTTGCAAAAGCCCTAATTTTCCACCTTTCAGATCAAAATCCCAAACTAGGGTTTGATCAAGCTCGGCCTTCTGCCCAACCAGAAAATTTGATTTTGGTCTCTAAATTTTGATTTTGATGAGGAGCATTCAGTTGTGGTCTCCGATTCAAAAAATTCCAACTTTCTCCGAACCCCTAAATTCTCACAATAGTGACAAGCCAAGAATGAAGCTGCTCAGAATCCAATTCTGTTTTGATTCTTCTTTTTTATTCTTCTCAAATGAATCTCTTTTCCAAGGTTTTATATCATATGCATATCTTTTCCATGGTTTCTTTTCGAATTTGAAGTTAGGCTTGGGAGGAAATATTGTTCTAGGAAGCACATTTTGGAGATCCCTAGTCAAGCTCATTGAATCTTTTAATGTAGTTGGCTTGTGTGCTTTGACCAAACCTTTTAAGGGTTCAACCAAATATTCAGTGAACAGTAATACCAAAATTCCCATAGACACATCAGCCACCTTTACTGATAATTTTTGAAAGTCCATCATATAATTAGTAGGGGTCCCAGTTTGCTTCAATTGAGTTAGTTCCTTGAAAGGAAATTCTGGATCTTTTTGTTCAAATCTCTCTAGTACCCTGTCAACAAATTCCCCATATGTTTTAACCTGAAGATGAACCAAGGTTTTTAGGCCATGAAACCACCATTCAAACACCTTTATGAGATCACTAACATAAGCTTCATGCTCCTTCTTGGTTTTGTCCAATTGCTCTTCAAGCTTCTTCAATTCTTCTTTTTTCAAATCAATGTCCCTGTTCAATGTCTTCACTGAATCAAATTATGCACCTGCAATTGCACCCAAAGCTGCAGTTGTATCCACTGCTTCTGACTGGACATCATTAGATTTCTTATCCAAGATTATTTGATCAGGAGTGGGTGCCTCCAATCCACCTTGATCCCTGCTCCTCTTCTTACCTTTTCTTACCACTACCTTGGATGCTTTACTATAGAAATAATTCCCAAGAGGGACTACAATATCTTCTTCAAACTCAGGTACCAACTCAGTAAATGATGTAGTCACATTTACCGTTGAAACCAATGGAAATATCTGAGTAACAGTGGAACTGGGTATAGACCTAGTGAGTTGGGAAGTAGTTGGGGAGGAAGGGATATTTTGAACAACTGTTGGTACAGAGCTTGGGGAAGGGATTGAAGTGAAAGATTCAAGAAGTGGAACATGGATGTCATCAACTAGTGATGATGAAGGAGTAATTGAATTTTTCTCATCAGTGGCTGATGGTGATAAAATAGATGGGGGTGATTATAGTCGAAGACTGGACCTATGCAACAATAGATGGAGGAATAGGACATGGAATGCACCACGATGGAAGTGGAGCAATGATGGAAGTTAGTGTATGGAAAAGATGGGATATGGTGAGTGGTGGTGTTACCCCCGTAGATAAAGTTGAGAGAGTTTGAATAGATGAGAGAAAAAGTGAAGTTGTGGTATCAACAGCAGGGGTGGTTTCAAGAAACTATTGGTCTAGGACACAGTCATCCACTTCAATAGCATTCAATAAATCTGTAACTGTTTGTGAAGCTTCAGTTTCCTTTTCAATCATAGGCACAGAAGAGTGTACCTCATATTCAACATCACTGTCAATAATGTCTAAGGTAGGGATTTGAGATGTAGGAGTCTGAGTTTTCTGCCTTTTAGCTGGCTTAGTCATAGCTATCACTTGATCATCACAAGTATGGGCAACTACAGGATTCACTTGAGTATCAACAATAGGCTTAGCAGCTGCAACTACTTGGGTGTCCAACACTGAAGTCATATGTGCTAACCACTGCTTTCATTACTGAGATGCTTGCATCAATTCTTTAATCTCAACAACAATTTCCAGCTTAGGAGGATCTTCCAGAAGGCCTTTACCTTTGTTACCATCATTGTAGGTCAACATTAATGGAACAACTTTTTTCTGATCTTCATGTTCTTCTCTATCTTTTCTTACTTCCTCAATGAGCTTAAGTTCCATTGCTCTGTAGCTTAAAACATTAGTTTTAAGCTCCTACTAATATTGCATGATTTGGTTCTGTTCATTTATGCTCTTAGCCCTAGATAGGACTTCAGAAAATGTATTTACTCCCTGATATATGGAGTCATCAGGAAGATCTTGATGATCATAACCACCCTTCACATGATTTTGCTTGAAATGAGCATCAAGAAATCCCTTAGGATCATGTCTTCTCTTGGCAGCATAGCCCAATTTTAAAGAATCCATTTTGTCACCCAACACTATAGCCCAAGTTGAAGTTGGGATGGCGAATGGCCCAAGGTTCAGAGGGAGCTTAGGCCAACCCCTCCTCTTGGGACCAGTGAGCTCTAAGTATACACCATTTATACAAGTCTGATAGGAAACTTATTCAATGACCAACCTGTCTGGAACTATCCTAGGTAGCAGGTGAATAGATCCCCTTCCCCAAAAGCTGATATATGAGAAGGATTCACCCACATACCAATTGCGAATTGTGGTAATGAAGGTTCTGGCATCAACTGAGAAAGCAAGAGCATGTTCTTTGAATATTTTAAGATAAATACTTCCAAGGAAGTGGTCACAAATGTCATATATCAAAGGTATGTAATTGCTCTCCCACAATGCAGAATGATAAATATGGATAGGAGGGTCTGATGGAGTCCAAAGCCATCCCATGTTGCGATATTGAAATTTTGTGCAAAATACATCAATGACAAAAGCTGAAAAGAAGAAATGTGGATTCCTTAGAGCCGATGCTTTCTGATATGCTTGAATGGTTGTTTTTGAGTTCAAATGAGAGGATAGAGGACCAAGGGAAAGACTCACCAGTTGTTAATACATGATGGGCTAGTGGATTCCATTCAACCTTAAATACCGAACAATTTGGGAGACCATACAGTCTGCATAGCATGGCTTCCAGTAAGGCATAAGGTTCTCATCCCTTAGGCATGAAACTATTAGGCTTATTCAACCAGGAAACCGGGTACAAGTTATCATCCCTAGGCATGAAACTATTAGGCTTATTCATCCATGAATTTAGCATTTCTTTAAAATTAAACCTGGTCTTAGAAGAGTCTACGAACTCTGCATTAAGGGGTTGGATGGCCGGTTTAAGAGCATAGGCTCTGATGAAAACCTCAGGGTGGAAAGTCACCAATTGTGACCCTGCATTGTCATTGAAAGACCGATCCTTAGGGTTAGCATGGTCCAAAATCGACATAACCGCATCAATATAAGGAAGGATAGTGGGTATGGCAGCAATGGCATAGAGCTGGGAATCCCTAATTCTCTCATATGCAAGTTGGTCATTCTGGATATCCGATAGGTCATCGTTATAAAAAATTGAGTAAATTTTGTACCAGTCGATTTGGTAGGTTTCAGTAATCTTGTCACTAGTGTCCAAGAAGATACCAAAGTTTGGGTCTTTGGTCAACAGGTCTTGGTGAGCAGTCTTGGACCGAGTATTCCGTGACATTTTTCAAGACTAAACAACTCTAATAAACATAAAAACACAAAATCAAAAGAATTCACAAACAACAACACCGTAAATAGTAAAATGCGGAAAAGACATAAAAACCAACATGAATAAACCGAAAACTGTGAAAAATGACCCCTGGTAAAAACTCGCAGTGAAATCCACAGAGCAAGATAATTGTTCGAAAATGAAAATGATAAAGAAAAATAGAAAAACTCGTATATTTATCAATTTTTGACGAATAAAATCTAGGACATAGGATTAAGATGAATCAATGGCTGAGATCAAATATTGCGGGATGTGGGGTCAATTTGTGGGGGTTTATTTTGCAACTATATACATTCTCCCCGCAATCCGCAATCCTCAATTCCGGGTTGTGAGTTGCGGGATCAAAACTTAGAAAACCAACGGACAAAAGAGTTTCCGCAATCCGCAATCCACAATTGCGGGTTGCAGGTTGCAGGAACGCAAACAACTCTTTTTTAAAATAAAATAATCTTTCTGCAATCCGCAATCTACAATTGCAGGTTGCGGCAACACACAACACAATTTTATTATTCAATCCACTTTTCCACAATCCGCAATTGCGGGTTGCAGGTTGCGGAATGAAAAGTTCAAAAACTATCTACAAGGCCTTCCTGCAATCCGAAATTTGTGGGTTACGGGTTGCGGGATGCCAACATCCCAAAAAGGTAAAAACAAGCTCCCGCAATCCGCAATTCTGGGATTGCAGGATTGCGGGTTTGTGGGATGAAAATGACTTTCTGAGAAAAATCAAAGCTTCCCACAACTTCAGAACAACAATAAAATACTAGAAATTTTCAAAAGGGGCAAATCCTAATTACATCAATCGAAATGTAAAGGCATGAAATCATAATAAACATGATGGAAAACCGCATAATGATAAAGGAATTTTAAACCATTAGATTTTTATTTAAGAATCCTGGGGCTCCCATGTTCTAATGGAATATGAGATCTTTTGTACCTACAACAGAGGGCTGGAATTGAATGGAAATAAGCTCCTGAGGCTAGTAAACTAGGGAGGTGCTGGGGGACACCATACTCATGACTGGGATGGATGAAAATGCATGCATGCATGCAGAATTCCTGCAAACATGAAGATGATGGTGAGAATATCCTAACACCCCCCCACAAGCTATACTATGAGGTAAAATATAAAATATAGGGCCCTGGTAACTGAGACCGAAGGTCACCCCAATACATAAAATAATCCAAGAATGCTAGAAAATATTGAAGTGAGGAAAGAGGGAAAAACTAGTGGGAAGAAATCCCCCCCTAAAGCTGAACACTGAAGGATCTAATCTGTCTCCACCATAGTAGAACTCACCCCCAACAGTGAATGGAGGTAAGAGAACTTCTTCTCAGTGAAGCTCTTGGTGAAGATGTCTGCAATTTGCTCTTCTGTAGGGCAATATTGCAATACAATGGTTTGGTCATGCACAAGCTCTTGGATGTAATGCATGTGGATCTTGATATGATTGATCCTTTGTCTCTGAACTGGATCCGTCAAGATCTTGATAGCTGTGATTTCCACAAAAAATGACAATAGAAGTGGTGTTTCCAATATCAAACTCTGCTAGAATACCATGCAACCAAACTGCATGAATGCAGGCATTGACCGCTCCTCAGTACTCTGCCTCTACTGAAGATAAGGCAATGGAAGCCTAATTTTTCCTTGAACAACAAATAGGCCCTGTGCCAATCATGAAAACATATCCGGAAGTGGACTTCCGATCAATGCTATCACCCGCCCAATATGAATAAGTGAATCCCACTAAATATAGCTCAGAATCTGTAGCATAGTGTATGCCAAAGTGTCTAGTATCCTGCACATACTGCAAGATTCTCTTTGCTTCCCTCCAATGAAGCTCATGGGGCTGCTGCATATATCTTGACACAGCACTCATGGCATAAGAAGTATCAGGCCAAGAATGTGTCAAGTATAGAATAACTCCAATCAACTGTTGATAAAGTGTCGAATCCACCAATTGTGTGGAATCACCATCCTCAAGTCTTATTCCCGAGAGGAATGGGAATGGTGCTGCCTTACAATCTGACATATTAAATTTGTTTAGCAGGTATGAAACATATTTTTGCTGATATATGGTGATCCCATCAAAATTTTGAGCAATCTCTAACCCAAGGAGTTGCTTCAATAAGCCCAAATCACTCATGTCAAAAGCTAGATTTAAAGAAGTTTTTGTGTTTCCGATTGAAGCAAGATTGCTTCCAGTTATTAAAAGTTCATCAAAATAAAGGACAATGATCATAAAATTACCTTCATGCTGCTGTAGGTACACATTTGGATCTGATTTGCATCTTGCAAAATTCTGTGACAGAAGGAAGGAATCCATCTTTACATACCAAGCTCTTGGGGCCTGTTTTAAACCATACAATGATTTCTTTAGTCTGGACACTAATTTTGGATCTGATATGTATCCTTTAGGCTCCTTCATGTAAATATATTCTTTCATATCTCCATGAATAAATGCACTCTTCACATCCATATGGTGCACTTCCCAGTGCTTAGATGCAGAAATTGCCAAACTAGGCGGATAGAATCCATCTTTGCAACCAGTGCAAAGGTCTCGGAGTAGTCCACTCCTTAACCTTGGGAGAAGTATTTTGAAACCAACCTAGATTTGTATTTGCAGGTTGAGCCATCTGCAGCAAACTTTGTGCGCTAGAACCATTTTCATTGGACTAATTTCCTCCTAAGTGGAAGGGAAACTAGCTCCCATGTAGCATTTTTTTGAAGAGAACTGTACCCTTCATCCATGGCGGTTTGCCATCTCGGATATCAGTGGGCATGATAGTATGATTTAGGATCTGAACCTATCATCAAAAAACATATTTCATATAGTAAAGGATCAGAATATGAAAGAGCCATACTTGCTCTTTGAAAGTCTGCTCGAGTTCTTCTTAGATCGACAGGATTTCCAATGTTAGAACCAACAGGTTGGACAGTATTTTGGGCCCACTTTGGAAACTGTTGGGGCTCATTTGGATTTGCATTTGAACCTGATATTTCATGTTCATCTAAATCTGATAAAATATCAGAAATATCAGAACACAAACTATCATCATCTTCTTCTAAATCTTCTTGTTGTGGGCAATTCAACAGTTTCTTCCTCGACTAGTTTTAGATCTTGAAGCGGTTCTTGAAATCTTACACTTCCCTCGATGAATATATTTTTGGATCTGATATCCATGAGTTTGTAGCCTTTATATTATTCGGCATATCCAATGATGATGCACTCAGTACTTTGCGGATCCAAATATTTTCTCTTCTCAGTTGGAATTCTAGCCCATGTAGTTGAGCCAAAAACCCTGACATTGGACACATTAGGCTTGTGACCAGTATAGGATTTGAAAGGAGTAGTACCTTTCATGGATGAGTGTGGAACTCTATTTTGAATGTATTCAGAAACATTCATGGCCTCATCCCAAATATTTGCAGCCAAACCCTTTGACTCAAGCATACACGTTGCCATTTCTTTCAGTTATTGGTTCTTCCTTTCCTCTACACTGTTCTGCTGAGGTGTGTAGGGAACAGTGTGTTGGATTTAAATTCCATTTTATGAACAAATTTGCAGCAGATATGATTTGATATATTCACCTCCATTATCAGATCTAAGAGCTTTGATCTTGCTCTCAGTGGCAGTCTCAATAGAAGCATTGAAAATATTGAATATTTCTAGCACTTCTGACTTGATTTTGAGAAAGAAGACCCATGTGAATCTAGAGAATCCATCAATAAATGTCAGAACATACCTTGAGCCATTCATGGAGGTATGTGGCAGTGGACCGTTGATATCAGAATGAATCATCCCCAAAATACAAGAAGCTCTGCTAGCTTTTCCTTCGTCAAACTTGTGCTCGGGGTGCTTTCCAATGATGCAACCCTTGCATATTCCTTTCGAGGATTTGATCTTCAGAAGGCCATCAAACATGGATTTATTTTACAGAAGATGCAAATATTTATAATTTAGCTGTCCAAACCTCTTATTCCATAACCTCCTAAACTCATTTCCATGAGTTAGAAGAGCACTAGGCTTTGAATGTGGTAAAAAGTGAGAAAACTCATATGCTTTTGCAGCATGATTTTCCCTTCCTACTGCAAGGAGCTTTCCGGTGGAAATATCAGAAATTTCAACATCATTGGGGATGAATACATCCTTCTTTGGTAAACCAGTGCGTGTCATTTGATACACAGAAAGCAGGTTCGTAGATAGAGAAAGAACATAAAGAACATTTTTTAAATTGCCATGTTCTAGATGAATAGTACCTTTTTCCTTTCAAAGAAATTTGTGAGTCATCTCCCATGTGGATGGAGATGGTGCTGTCGAAATCCAATGAACAAAAAGAATCTTTGTTTTCAACCATGTGATTCGAATCTCCTGAATCTATTAGAAGAGTGGTTGACTTTGAAACACTAGCCATGAGTGCATGACCTCTTTCGGTATTATCATTGTTGTCCTTCTTCCTTGTTCCATCAGGAAGAGCAATGTTGTTTTTCTCTAGGAGAAGGGACATCTGATCTATGGTATTCTTCATGCATGATCTTTTAGGATGAAAGCCCTTGCTGCAATAAGAACATTTAGTCTTCTCTTCGCCCTTTTGTTTGTCTTTTCTTGAACCAAATGGCTCATGTGACTGATTTATCTTCTCCTCTTGCTTTGGATGATCAAGCTTTGGATTCTCTTTCTTTTGATTCCCTTTTCCATTCGTAGCTTTGAACCCTCCAGCAAAAAGGTATTGATCTTTTTAGGTTTTGATGGTCCCCATTTGAACAAGCGTATCATGCTCTTTTGTCAAGGATTCAATGAAGGCATTCAGGGTAGGCATCTTCCAATTAGGAATTGTGAGCTTTCCCATATTGAAAGTGGAAACAAAAACTAAATAATGTTTTCCTAGCTTCGTAAGGATGGATATAATCAATTGCTTATCTTCCTTTTCCACTCCACATTGCTTCAAAAGAATTACCAAGTGCTTAAACTTAGTGATGAGGTCATTGATGATCTCGAGATTCTTAGGATTGAGTGCAATCAAATCATTTTCTAGCTGATAGGATCTCATTTCATCCTACTTGCCAAAGAGAATGGAAAGTTGATCCCACACCTCTTTCAGAGTAGTCAATCCACTAAGATGGAAAAGAATATCCTTAGAAATGTTGAGACAAAGGAAACCATAAGCTTCATCAAGCTTATTGAAGTATTTTTCCTTCTCTACTATAGATGTAGCTTCAACTTCTAGGCCCATTGTGATTATGTAGAATCCCTTAGAGTGCAATATTACCTCCATATCAGTTCCATTGATAATACTTGAAAGGAGTGAGAATATTTGATGAAGAAGTGTCCATTTTCAAGAAGAGCGAATGCAATAGGAGGAGGAGAGAACCTGCAAATCACAAAACAAACAAGAACCTTTAGGTCGATAACCTACACTTTTCAAGTTGCATCACACCCGACATAGGAGATCAAGAAATATTGAAGATCCAATGATCAATATCGAGGAACTATGTGGGAACTCTGGGCTTCTGGTGCAGAATTGGAAAAAATAGTTGCAAGTGCAGAATCACTAGTGCAAAATCACCAGTGCAGAATATGCATGTAGTGAAGAATAGTTGGCTTATCCCTTCCATGGCTCTGATACCATGTGAAATTCAAGCACAATAAATCTATGGAACAAGAGAAACATTACAAGACATGCATGCAAAATAATATGTGAAAACTGTGCAAAAGACTTGCAGCAGTGCTCTATTGAACTGAAAAGTAGAATACAATACAATACAGTAACAATGACTGAATAATTCGAATTAACCAAGGAGTTCATTCGAATAGTTTGCATGGTGTAGTCGGTCTGCACTAGGATTCCTCATCATCAATCAGTGATAGTGTCATCAATGCACAAGTAATGGTCAACTAGGTGTCAAACTGAGTCTAATTGAATGTAGGTAGGTGTAACTGATTCATGGAGCACTAATGTAGTGTAGGATAATCCAAGGAGGGTGCATTAGGAGTTGTCTGGAGTCATAATAGTCAAACTAGTCTCTATGGATGTCCATCGGAGTGTTTCAGTTAGTTAACTAGTCAATCTGTCCTCAAATCAAGGAACAAGTCCACAAATCAAGCAACTAACTGAGTGTGTCACTGGTGGTAGGTAAGAGAGGGCGCACTTGGTCATAGGAGATGAAAACAAGGTGCATGATGGACTAGGAGGGATGGAACTGAACATAAATAATCTCTCGGGGCTAGTAAACTAGGGACTAGGTCCTGGGAGACACCATACTGATGACTGGGATGCATGCATGCATGCAGAATGCATGTAAACATAAAGACGATGGTGAGAATATCCTAACAACTATCTCTGCCAAAATAGAAAAATGTCAAGATTTGTTGGAAGAGGTTACAAAGGTATGGGCCACGCTGCAGGAGGATCCTACCCTACAACATATTCAAGATGACTTACTTCAACAGCAGACAGAGTTAGACACTGTGAATGAGGCCATGAAGACCTTGACGCCTAGAGAGAAAATCCAAAAGTTTGCGCAAGTCAAGGACTTGACAAGAGAACTGAAACTTTTCAAGGACAAGAAGACTGAGACATCGGCGAGACTACAACCAGTGCAGGAAGAGGTGCTTTCCCTCACTGATGAAATCAAAGAAAAACTGCAGGAACTTCGCACCATGGAGAAGACAATCTAGGAGTATGCTCAAGAATACATCTCCGAGGATATGTTGGAAACTATTAAGCACTTCGAGCAAGAAACAGAGGAAGCAGTTGCGAAGCTGAGCGCAACTCTTTAGTGCTTCACTAAAAATTTGAGGCCTCCAGAGGACGAGGAGCAAGAGAAAAGTGGATTAGAGACGATCCATGAGTAAGTGTTAGGGGCCTGTTGGGCATGGCCCAAGTTGGAACAATTTTGGTGATGCGAAGTAAACATAAAGTGCAGTTGGAAATGTGAAATCCAAGTAAGCGCAGTTGGCGATGCGAAGTATAAAGCATGGCGCAGTTTTGATTGTGTCAAGCGCCACCCTAGCAGCTATTTTTGGTAGCGAAGTACAAGCGCAGGGAGGTCCAGTAGTGACCTATTTTGGCTAAGTGACTCCATGATTCCCAAGAGTTGGGTAAGGAGGAGTGTGGAAGTGGATGAAACTGACCTGTCATCTAGAGTGGTAGAAACCGTTAGAAGCAAAGCCACAGGTCGACAATGATAGGAAATCTAGAGTGGCGGAAAGGGACATGCCACTATGTAGTTAGAGCTATTCTGTGAGGACCGCGGCTGTCAGAAGGGATTCAGAGCCAGGAGTGGCATAGAAAGGCATCCATAGGCGAGTGGAGTAGCTGTCGACTATGACAATCTCGGTTAGCTAGGTAACCGCACCAATTTTGGTAACTCTAGGGTTTTTGGCCCATGTTCATCGTAAAGACATGACCTGCAGGCACGATCTATGAAAGGGAAATTTTATAAGGGAAGGGTTGGATTTTTGTTGATATCTGATAGGAATTCTGAAATATTAAGTATTGTAAAGAGGCTCTACAACTGTGTACGCAGAGACCCACTGAAGAGAGAAAGAGGCTCTGCAGCTCTGTGCGCAAAGATCTATTGTAGAGAGAAGAGTCTGCAGCTGAGTGTACAGATTGGAACTGTTGAACCGTTCCCATTAATATAGTCAATAGTTCTCGTGGCCGTAGCTCCCATCCAGTGGGTGAACCACTTAAATACCGTGTTGTGTGATTGAATCTGTGTGTTTTCTTTTGCTTATGGTTAATTTCATGTTTATAGTTATATGTATCTTCGCTTTTATATGTATTTTCCACATGAATGAGTGCTGATAATAATATGTTAAGTGTCGAACATATATGCTTGAATGTTGAATGTGCAAGTAATTCTGAATATGTTAAATGCATGAGTCGTTTGGGTAAACACTAAGTCAACGAAGTTTGTGTTAAGTGCGATTACTTGGAAGCGCAGTACCGAAAGTGCGTTGTTGCATTGTATTTCACCATACTGTATGAGTTTGCGAAGTTTCCACTCCCATATATTTTGCAAAGTATAGAGTTGCACTATCATATTGTTAATGTCTGTTTTGAAGTGCGCAATCCTAGTGTGCGCTACAATATAAGTGATAGACACGAAGTAGGTGTAACTTCATGCAGTTCCCTAGTATGTTAACCGGGCATCACCTAATTACAGAAAACTACTTCTGTAATCCCCCATAAACTTCGCCTTGGGCTAGACCTTCGCTTGTTCGCAGGCTGCTGCCGAAAGGGCCAGTGAAGAAGGGTTTTGTTGGACCACAACTGCACCGAACCTGGTTTAGTAAGAGAAAGTTAAGGAACGGGTTTCATACCCAACACCCCTCCTTTTGAATTTCCTTGGATTGAGTCATACTTGATCCCCCCAAGAGGATGGGCTAAGTATTTTTTTAAGTCTGATTTTTCTTACGGAGAAGAATGCCTAATTGTTTTTCAGGAAGAAACTCTTTTATCTAAGTCTAGCATCACGGCGAGTTTTATTGAGTACATCACAATAATAGAAAAATTAATTGAGTTATGCCACAATGATGACTTTGTTCAATGATTCATGCCACAAAATCCTGAGTTGTCGAAGATCAGCTACAAAAATGGCTAAGTTGTCTCAACAACGCCACAACGATGACAAGCCGCACTCCAATTCCACTGCAACGATGCTCCAAATTACCCAAAATGACATTGTTGTGGCTAGACTGCTAAAGTTTCACCACAATGACGATGGACAACTTTCAAGGTTATACTGCAATAATAGCTAGCTTGGGGGAGAAGTTCCAATGGATGATTTGTTGGTGTATCTGATCATTTATGTTTGATTCCAAATTACCTAGCTTGCAACATCTCTTTTACATTATCATCATCTTGTGATTGTTGAAGATTACCTAGCTTGCAACATCTCTTTTACATTAGCATCATCTTGTGATTGTTGACATGGATGAGGCTATAAACATGGAACTTCATTGAGTGAAATGTAATCCATCATATTTAGTAAATGGGACAAGACCATTTAGTGATTTAATTTTTTTTCTACATTTGGTTAATCAATTCTTCAATAATTTGATTTTTAGGTACTGAGTGTGACATAAATTGGTCATCAAGGGCTCATCCATATTATGTTTAGGAAACCCAATCTTAGTTGCGCGTTGATCATTGGGGGATCTTCCATATTCTTCTTTACGCCAGGGAGTCCCGAGGGATTCTTCAAGCGTAACCAAAAATATTTTCGTCTTTGGGGACTTGTTAATAATCATCCAACGCATGAATAACAACTCCAATCCCAAATACATCATTCTCACTATAATTATAAATAGGTTTTGAAATATAAATCAAGGTTTTGAAGGAAATTAGTTCTTTTGGATCCTTTGATTGCTAAATCTCTCAGCAGACGGACTAGCCAATCAAGCCACAAGGATAGTGGAAGGGAATCTAAGGAATAACAAGGTTATTGTTCCATGCCAAATCCCCTAGGTTCAAATCAGTTTCATTGCATGTCAACAACATCAATGGTAAAGCCATGTCACATTGAAATAACCTGTATTAATGGAGGATAGGACGATGCCTTAATAGGAACCATGTCCCCGAACATACCATGGTATGTCTAACTACAATCTAATGAAGGCTTGGAGCTCATACAATCAAATGAATTTGGGGTATGGGTTGTTTCTAGGTTTAGGTTCCTTTTCCACACTAGGGGCAGGATCTTCCAGGAACGATCACTCTGGGATTTGGATGGTCAAATGATAATTTTCAGGTTAGCTTGATATGCTACCTTATCAGAGTGAGTATTTATCGCTCATTTGATTTAGAAGCGCAGATTCTTGTCCACCCCTTCCCCTTGTTCAGACCCATGAAAAGGAGCACACTGGGGTACATTCTAATGTATTTTTATTGTATCATACAATTGCTCTTCACCTCTCTCTAGATCTAGACCTTTGTCTTACATAGTCAGGTCTCTAAAGCAGAATATCCAGTCCTTTTGCATTGTCTTTAGTGGTCTCATTTTTGGGAATTCTCTTGTAAGATTTTTGTTAGCACTCAAATTTTGCCCATTGGTTGTGGAAAACCTAAGGTAACTCTTTCAAACCAATCTTTAGGAGGGAAATTAGCCTTTTCCCTACTAGAGAGGACTCTCTCAAAAATATGTAAATGGCTAAGGATATATGAAAAATGACTAAGTTTTTAAAATGAATACTTTGTTGAAATGTAAACAAGAAACATTGGGCATGGATTCAAACTTAGGAGTTATTGCACCAACAGATAAACAACAATAAATATTTACATAGAGGCAAGTTAGTTGTCATATTATGATCAAATCTTTTTGCAGGTGATTTAGAAAGAAAGAATAATAGTCCATCAATAATGGGCACCAGATTTTAGATGAATCCAATATAAACTTTAGAGAAAGAAATGGATACACGGATACGATAAATCAAGGCATAAACATATGAATCTCAATTTATTTCAATGTTCATCTGAGCATATAAGACATAACATAATGGAAGTATAATGAAGAAAATGAACATGCACATATTAGAAAAGAGAAATACAGACTGTAATAATGATCAACACATGAATCTCTAATTCTGTAAAAAGTGTTATTTCCTGTGTGGCTTTTTATATCAAAAAATATCAACTCGATAAAGGAGTTCTCGTCTCTGAAAAAGCTTCCAAACCTTTCAACAATAACTTTCATTATTTTTAATACCAAACTTCTTCGATGCAATATCTAACTGTTTCTTTTAACTAAGACTAAATAATCTTAACTAATTTTTCCAAATGTCACTTAGATCAAAATTTATACAAAATTATTACAAATTTTAATTTTCAAAAGTCTTCACATTTCTTAATAAATTGCTCAACGAACATCTTCAAGGACGTAGGGTATATTTCATCTTTCCGTACTTTTCCACATAATTCCACTGGTCGACCGTGACGGTTTCGTACAATATCATTTCTTTTTCCAAGACTTTCAGCTCTACACTTTCTTCATTTGACATAGTAGGGATTTCCTCGCTTAGGTTCTTCAACAAATTCATGATCTCAAAATCTTCTGCAAGTTTCTCTAATAAGATTTTACCTGTAAGAAGATGAGTTAGTTTATGAAATTTTTCATGATTCATCCTTATTGCGAATAACAAATTTTTGTATTCATTCTAGGAAATTAATTCATCACTTTCATTCCAAAAAGAAGGTAATCCTTTTTGGAAGACATTTTCAAACTTTATGTTGAAGTCAGTAACTTATCTATTCATCCTTGCACAACGAGCTTCGATGCTTTCCACATCAGTGTATTTTCCCAGTGTCCTTCTTTCCCAAGCGATCACTGAAATTATATTCCTGATATCCGTTGTATTTAAATCATCTTTGGATAAAACTCTTAAAAAATCCATGGCATTCCGAGCTATCTCCTTTGGTCTTTTGTTTAGATTTTCTCTTACTGAGCTATACAATTTTTCAAAGCTTCTTTTATTGTTTTCTCTTTGGCTTTTATGAAATTTAAATAAGGTCTGAGATTGGTAGTTTTCTCAATTATAATATCCCATATCATATGTTTGCAACCCTGCATTGGGACTTTCCCAATCACCTAGGAAATGAACCTTTTATTTGTATCAATTAATTCCTTATTTTTGTTCTGTAGTCCCTTTATTTCTTCATCTTTTTTCCGGTTCTGTTCTTCTAGCTTCTGCTTATCTTCTTTCAACTCTTTAATTTCTACATCTTTAAGACTGATTTGGGACATAGATTGCACTAAGTCGGCTATGTTATTCTCTTCATTCATCTGATTGGTATTTGGCTTTTGTTTACCTAAAACCATCAGCTTCCCTTTCAAATCTTCAATTTGACTTTTCAAACTCATTTTATCCTTCTCTCATTCTGCCTCCTTTTCAGTCAATTTTAATAACTCTTCTTTACTATCACTGACTTCTTTGGACAAAGCTTCTTTTTCCTGTTCTAGCTTTGTTTCTTCAGGAGCTTGAATTAATTGGGTATTTGGAATCTTCATTTTCTTCTGTAATGTCTGAATCAAATTATCTTTTTCTATCAACAATTGTTTGCTCGCCTTGCCTCCACCATCACTTGAAATTAAGTCAAATTGTAATTTTTTGACTTGTTGTTGGTGAGCTTTATTCTCCAGTCTTTCTTGTTTTAATTGACTTCCCATTTTGCTTATAATACCTTCCAATTTAGCAACTCTCAAAGTCGTTAGTACAAAATCTTCATATATCACTTCTCCTATCTGTTTGTGTAATTGAATTTTATCTGGCATCGTTATTTTTTTCAAATTAACCTTCATCTCAGTCAATTTATCATTAGATTATGCTGCTAGGTTTAAAGTATTCTCTTTGATGTCCCTGCTGGTCACTAAAGTAACATCTGAATTTGACAAGTCTCTAACTTTTGGTAACAAACTAAGAGGAAGCTTGTTTATTTAGTCCATATTGTTTATACAGTTCAACTCTGGACTGAAATCTACTTGTGTCTCCACAATCTTCAGCTTCTTGAAAATTATATTCTCATACCTATACTTCTGGGACCGATATCTCTTCTTTTTCACCAATTTCATCATTTGTCAAAACAATCATTCTTCCTGTGTCTCAACCAATTCCCGAGTCTCAACCTTAAGCCTCTTTTCTCCCTCTTTTTCTTCATCATGCTCATCTATTATTTCTTGCAAACTTCTCTTTTCTCCAATTCCTGTAGCAATTGGTATAATATTAGCCTCTATTGCCGATTCTATCAAAATGAGATCTTCCACCTATGAACTTGACATTGTTTCCTCTTCTGGTTCATATTGTAACAGATTTCTTGCTTTTAATGATCCTTCTATTTCTTTGTGTTCGAAATATTTAGTGTTATTTGTCTTCCTCCCCTTAGAAATAATATGAAGAGGATCATATTCCATCGTTATATCTTTCCTGAAATTTATGACTTCCAACAATACTTTTGCATATGGAAGAGAATACTTGCTTTTTACAATAAACGGGCCTATTTTCCATGGATATTTCAAATCAAATCCCTTTTTGAACTTCAAAAAATGTTCATCTTCTAAAATCAACTTTTTTCTAACAAATTCCAAAGTGAAAATTCTCATAGTTAAAAAGGCAGGTAGTACATATGGTTCATACACAAAACCGTACAATCTAATTACTGTAGAATCTTTCAATAGAAACCAGTTTCCTACTGCTACCTCCTTTTTTAGCTGCATCAAGGATTTCATTTCAGGTAAAACTCTTGGTAATTCATCTCCAAAAATCATTATGTACAACTCAGACATAATATAATTCATGTAATTGAACATGTTATCGTCTAAAGTACCTTCATAGACTTCTAGTGAAAAATGTAATTCTTCTTGACTACTGAACACAACCATTTTCATCAATTGTGACTAAAATCTGAAATATCTTGTATTGGAGAAACCTGTTAACTGTGAGTGAATATTTTATGCTAACAATTCCTCAAACTTGAGATTCAGCACTGATTCATACTCGCCTCCGGATGAACCAACACTTATTATGAATAATAAAATCAGTTGTAGTTCAGTCACCAACATATCATTATCAAGAACTAAAAATTGAGCTATCAATGAAAGGAATAACTGGGTATTGTCACTGAAAAAACCAATATCTAGAGGGTATGGAGTACTTTCAATTTCCAAATTGGGTTTGAGACATGTGGTTAAAAAAGCCTGTCGACTTTCAAGAGAAAGTTGAAAATATAGGGTGATGATCTATTCCTTAGAAAAACTCTCAGATTCAGAATCTTGGGACGCAAGGATTCCAAAGGAACTACTCACAACATACAACTTTATGGAACAAATAATTCCATTTTTTTGCGCATTCATGATAACTTGTTGGGGTTTGGAATAATTGGACACGCACTAGGATACAAATTCAGGGAAAGGCATAATTTGGTCGGGGAAAAACAAAATAAAAGATGACTGAAACATTCTATGCATATCTATGGATTTTGTATCTAAATTTTTCAATATTCTTTTAATTTTGGGAACAGGAAGCCGAATTTATGTGTCAAATATATTAAAATCCCTATCTTCCAAAGCACTCTTAACCCTAATCGTGTTTAAACTTGAATCTTCTTCCATTTTCTTATAGTAAACAAGTTTATATCATTGATGGAACTAGTTGAAAAAGCCTACATGTCAGTAGCAACCTCTGAGAATACCCTGTCAACTTCTTCATCTTCCACATGTCTAGAAGATTTTGACTCCGACAGCTCCCAGGAACAAATGTCAACTTTACATGCTGACTGTTATATATATAACCTTTTCCCCTTATAGTGTTGATGTATTGTAACTTTGGAATGTATTTCATATATGTATATTGTACTCCTATATAGATGGTATTATTCCTCTATACGGAAGTCTTTGTATTCCTATAGAGATGTTATTATTCCTTTATACGGAAGTGTCGTCATTTATATTGTAAGTGTCATAACTTATACTTGATGGGTTATTAGACCACCTTGTTGGCGTCGGCCCTGTATAAGTCATGTGGGTCGAAGGGTTATTAGACCACCCTATTGGGGGTCGGCCATGTGGGTCAAAGGGTTATTAGACCACCCTATTGGGTGTCGGCCCAGTTAGCATTATGTTATGTGGTTAAGTTAAGGTCGACCTACTAAAGGTTATTAGGCAAGTCAAGTCAAGTATAAATAGAGTGCGGGAGGCACTCTATTTGATCATTCTATTCTCACACACACTTTTTGGAGAGTTGTGCACTTGTGGAGGAGGAGAAGATGCTGCTAGGAGATGTCTATCTCTTATGCTTGGGTTGTATCATTGCTCTATCTATCTCTGAGGAAGTTATTGGGGTTTTTCACCTTTATGGTTTTCCCCAAGTAAACTCTGTGTCTCTTGTGTGCTTGCATTATTGTGTCCATGATTGATATGCTGTACATGTTGTTCTCTCAGTCAAGATCCTAGATTAGATTGAAGTAAATTCTGAAAAATTAACATGGTATCAGAGCTAGCCTGAAAGAAGGCATGGTATGGCATGTATGACACTTTGTTGCACTTGCGATGCTAGAGCTTGATATAGCAAAAACCATTCATCGTAGCACTTTCGCTATAAATCCATTTTGGCAAATTTTTCGGATCTGAAAATTTTATAGGTCAGAGATCATATCCCCATGTACCTTGTATCCAAAGGAAAACTTCTAATTCATTGTACTTTGTGTTTTATGATCTGTACAATATAGGGTTTATTCCTCTTCCAGATCTAAGTCATAAACAGGTGACCTAGGAAAAAAGGTCATAACCTTGGCTAGGAAGCTCCAAATGAAATTTAGTAAAATGTGACAGGTAGTGCATGGATTTTATTTTCTCAGGTAACTTTTTTAGAGGCCAAAACTGAACCAGTGACACATGGCACGCCGCACAAGTTCACTATCCTGTTTTATCCCATAAATAAGTCACGTTGCGACACTTGGCATAACTCTCTATCAGAGAATCCAGTTGAGGTCAGACCTATGGGGTTGGAAAGACGACAAGTCGGGATACCACAAGTAGAAGTTTCAGACCCTGCGGATCAGAAAGTTCGGAGTTACACCAGAAAAAATCAGGTACATATTTCTGTCAAAACAGAATTATTTTTGAGCACCTTCATTCATGGCTTCGAGAATTTAGGGTTTCGGAGAAAGTTGGAATTTTTGTAATCAGAGAAATTGGCTGAATGCTACTCATCAAAATCAAATTTAGAGACCAAGATCAGAATTTTTGGTTGGGAAGAAGGCTAGGCTTGATCAGACCCTAGTTCGGGACTTTGATCGAAAAAGTGGAAAATTAGGGCTTCTGCAAAAATGAGAATTTTTGAAATCTGTGACCACGGCTGGAAGCTCCTCATAAAAATAGAAGCTTAGAGCTTTGGATCAAACCTTTTGATTAGGAAGAATGGTGGGCTTTATCAAACCCTAGTTCGGGGTCATGTCCAGTGAATCCAGAAGTTTCAAAGGCAAATTTGAGGGGTGAAACTTTGCAGTTTTCAAATTCTGAATATACAGGCTTGATCAGCTCATCAAGACGCATCTTTCTATCCTTTCAGATGTCTGAAATTCAAAGTTTGAATTTTTAGGGTTTCACTGACAAACCCTAATCGAGCTCCAGATCCAGTTCTTGCAAATCAATTGGATTGGGTTAATCCTAGATGAGAATGGATTGGTCACCTGCATAAGTGAAGAAGTTCCTGTTTCAGAGGGAGATGAGGCTAAGGCCTTACACAAGAAGATTACAAGCAATCTCGATAGGTATGACTTACAGGTATGTTTTGAATTCTGTTCATGGTTAAGTTTATGATATGTTTGTCTTCATATCATTACGGTTAGTACAATCTTGATTAATTACTAAACTTGTCGTATCACCTTAATAAAATTATGAATGCATTCATTGATTAAGGTTTTGACACTTATGATTGTACTAATGCATTGTGATGTTGTATGAGGTTTATGTTATTTTCTAGCATGAAAGGTACACCAAGAAAGACAAATCATGTTCTACTTCAAGAAAATATGATCATAGTGACATGAAGACAAAGATTCATCCATTGTCATGGATCACATAGAAGATCTACTTATGAGGTATATATAACTTGGTTCTACAATGGTTAACTTATGAGACATGCAGGTTACTAGCACAAGTCATTGAAGAGAACCAGAAGACATCATGTGGGTATGTTAGACATAACTAGCTAACATAGTAATCCAGGTATGTTTTTCCTATATCAAGTTAGAATCTTACCTTGTGTTGGGATCCCTTATATAAGTATACTTGGTATGATTGGTTATGTTTATTCATAAAGTTAGAAATGTAAGTAATCAAGGGTTTATGCATATTATGTCTCTTAACTTGATTGATGATTTGACTAACCAGAAGAGTCCTATGATCAAATAAGAATGTGCATGAGTAAAATAAGTCTTCCCTGAAACCTTGAATACTAATTTTTATTATATGTGTTTGAAATGATCATGACTATACATGTTTAAGATTATTGTGTTTTGATAGTATTAAGATTATGTTAAATTTTCAGAATTTATTTCAATCTGATCTAGGATCTTAACTGAGAGAACAACATGTACATCATATCAATCATGGACACAATAATGCAAGCACACAAGAGACACAGAGTTTACTTGGGGAAAACCATAAAGGTGAAAAACCCCAATAACTTCCTTAGAGATAGATAGAGCAATGATACAACCAGAATACAAGAGAAAGTCTTCTCCTAGCAGCAGAGCCTCCTCCTCCACAAGTGCGCCACTCTCCCAAGTGTGAGTGAGAGAATAGAATGTGTAAAATGAGAGAGACACACTCTCTATTTATACACTAACTTGACTTGACCTTTACTCAACTAGGTCGGCCTCAACTTAACCACTTAAAATAATGTTGGCTGGGCCAACCCCCACTAGGGTGGTCTAATAACCCTTTGACCCACATGGACGACCCCCAATAGGGTGGTTTAATAACCCTTTGACCCACATGAATTATACAGGGACAACCCCAACAAGGTGGTCTAATAACCCATCAAGTATAAGTTACGACACTTTCAATATAAATGACGACACTTCCGTATAGAGGAATAATAACATCTCTATAAGAATACAATATACATATATGTGAAATACATTCCAAAATTACATATACATCAACACTCCCTCTTAACTAGGAAGGTATTTCTCGACACAGGTCTTCTAGCACAAGTCTTCTTCTCTGGATCATCGTCACTAGATAATCGTCATAGAGTCATCATCATCGTCACTGATGTTGCTATCTCAATCAATCTATGAATCTACTCGTCATAGGAAGTTCTACAGATCCAGTCCTTTTTCATACTGGATGTAGGCCCACCACCTACAGGTCTTCGTCATCACTGGCCACACTGTGGAAATCTCAGGACTTATTACGTGCGTCACAAAACCTTAAAAGAGTCTCTTGACTATCAAGAACTCTAAAGAGCATCTAAGGCCTCTTTCATCCTGTCCAGATCTCCAGGACTTATTACATGTGACCCCACCACAAAACCTCGAAAGAGAATCCCAGGACTGATTACGAGCACAAGGCTCAACCTATCGGATCTCCCAGGGCACAAATTACATGTGGTCACCACAAAACCTCGAAAGAGCATCCCAGGACTGATTATGAGCACAAGGCTCAACCTATCAGATCTCCCAAGGCACAAATTACATGTGGTCATGGAAAAACATTGAAAGAGCATCCCAGGATTGATTACGAGCACACGGCTCAACCTATCGGATCTCCTAGGGCACAAATTACATGCCATAGGACAAAACCTCAAAAGAGCATCTACCAGATATCCCAGGGCACAAATTACATGCCATAGGAAAAACCTCAAGAGACTATCTACAGATCTCCCAGGGCACAAATTATATGTCCTCCCAAGCAAAACCGCGAAAGAGCATTTGCCAGATATCCCAGGGTACAAATTACATGCCATAGACAAAACCTCAAAATACTATCTGCAAATATCCTAGGGCAAAAATTATATGCCTATTTGCATAGCCTGTTCCACGGCCATAGAGTATCAACCTGATACTCACCATACATCATCCTGATGTACACATGATCATCCTGATCATCATCACTGCAACACCCTGCTGCATGTCATCTGGAGCAACATCCTGAAGCTCATCATCCATGATCATCCTGATCATACAATGCATCTACCTAATGCATACCAAGTATCTACCTGATACATATCATCATACATGATCCACCTGATCATACAATGTATCCACCTGATACAAATACAGATACATGGTCCAAGCATCCAACATGATGCATATACAAAATACATACAAATGATCCAACCGATCATATCTAGCATCCAACATAATGCGTACATACATATACATATAAATGATCCAGCTGATCATATCCAGCATCCAGCATGATGCATACACAGACCAATAACTGGAGCATCATCCTGATGCTCATCATCCAGCGCTTACATCCACAACCATGTGAAGGATCCTCCTTCCAACATGCTTGGAATGGCTTCTGCAAATGTGTCCATCACTTTTTCCTCGAAGAGCCATCAATCTGAAGAACACTAAGCCTCTCCCTGAAGTACTTGAACTTCACCCTAGCTAGTGGCTTCGTCAGCACATCTACAATCTACTCGTTTGTCGCAATATACAAGAGCATCACGGCTCCTCTCTGCACCATATCCCTGATATAGTGATATTTGATCTCTATGTGTTTCGACCTGTCATGAAACACTGGGTTCTTGGACAGCTTCACACAACTTTGGTTATCACAAAAGATACCAGTAGCATCCAATGGGAGATCAAATAACTCAGACAGTAGCTTCCGTAGCCATACTACCTCACAACTAGCTGAACAGGATGCAACATACTCTGCCTCAGATGTACTCAGTGCTACACAAGACTGCTTCCTGCTAAACCAAGAGATCACACCTGATCCCATACTAAAGTAGCATCTAGATGTGCTCTTCCTATCTGCAGCACTGCCAGCCCAATCTGAATCAACATAACCCTGCAGGTTAAACTTTTGATTCGCTTCATACTTGAGCCCATAATCCACTATGCCCTTCAGGTACCTCAGAACATCTTTACAACAACCAGGTGAACACTCCTCGGATCCGTTAGGAACTGGCTCAATGTGTTCACCGCAAAGCAAATATCTGGTCTCGTGTTCATCAGGTACATCAAGGACCCAATCATTTGACGATACATAGAGACATCAACCGGCTCAGATGAAGCATCACAAAGAAGCTTCAGATTCGATGCCATAGGTGTGGCCATGGCCTTGCAATCCATCATCCTGAACCTCTTCAGGATCTCTACTGCATACTTCCCTTGTCCAAGGAAGATTCCATCTGCACTCTGCCACACCTCCATGCCAAAAGAAAATAAATAGTGCATCATCCCCAAGTTCTTCATCTCGAACTCGGCAGCAAGCTTCCTCTGTGTGTCGGCAATCAATCTGTCATCTCCTGTTACAAATAGGTCATCCACATACAGTAGTAGAATCATAGGATTCCCTTCCTTAACCTTGTAGTAAAGGTTGGAATCCGCTTCACTCTTGGTAAAGCCCAAACTAGATAGAAAGTTGTCTATCCTACCAAGTTCTGCACACATATATGACTACACTATTCAAGAAGGTTGTCTTGAAATCCATCTGGTGTATCTTCTATTTCATCACTTTTATATTTCTCTATGCTGCCATCTGCAGCATGCTTGATCTGATAGTTCCATTTGGAAGTCACAACAGACTTCCCTTCAGTTCTTGGGACCGCATCCCAAACATCATTCTTCATGATCGATGGATCATGGCATTCTTCCCGTATCCTGGGAACTTCAATATCTTCAATAGATAATTTTGTTGCTTGAACAAATATTGTAGTCATTCTTTTGTAGGTGATGGTATACGATCTTTCCTACACAACAAGTTAAATTGCATGATTAGAAAACATCTTATAGTTTTCAGAACAAATTCTTACACAGAAATAAATATGTCATACAGTCATGCAATTATTTTAGCCAATTCTTCAATACAACATTTATCCATATCCCGTAACTTTCTAGATGCCTTCCAATCTCTAATAGAACATTGTTAAGAGTGTGCACAACTCCCAACATGTCAGCAAAGAGGTTTCATTCTAGATAAGTAGCAATGGAATGTTGTACAGTGCCATAGGCCACTTAGCCATCAAATGCATATTAGTAGTATACTGTTCATTAATGCAATCATTCTAATATGCACAATACATATCCTAAGTCTAGGAACATAAGCCTATACATCATTGAACAATTTTATTTAAACAAACAAATATGTAAGAAATGGTAATTAAAATACTTATCTTTGTTTGTTTGTTGGGTGGACTCCCTCTGAGTCTTTGCTTCCTTGCAGGAGTTGTTGAAGTAGATTCTTCTACGATTTTCTGTTGTGGAATGTAGAAGGATGGTCAACTCCCTCTAGATATCTGCATCCTTGCAAAAACTACTCGAGTGAGCTCCCTCTTGATCTTTGCTTCCTAGATTACCTGTCCTTGAACCTATATTCATCCTAGGTCCCTATGCATGCTTATTAGTATCATGATTGTGTTATCCTTGTAATCTCATACATTCATTAGTATATTCTTAATACTATCAAAACACAATAATCTTAAGCATGTATAGTCATGATCATTTCAAACAGAAATAATAAGCATTAGTATTCAAGGTTTCAGGGAAGTCTTCTTTTACTCATGCATATTCTTATTTCATCCTAGGACTCTTCTGATTAGTTAAATCATCAATGCATAAACCCGTGATTACTCAAACCTATACCTTCATGATTCTTCTGGTTAGTCATATCATCAATTATGTTAAGAAACATAATATGCATACATCCATGACTAATCAAACCTATGACTTCATGAATAATCATTATCAACAACGCAATAGTAGAAGATCCTAACACAAGGTAGGATTCTAGCTTGATATAGGAAAAACATACCTGGATTAGCATGCTAGCTAGTTATGTCTAACATACCCGCATAATGTCTTCTGGTTCTCTTCAGTGACTTGTGCTAGTAACCTGCATGTCTCATAGGTTAGCCATTGTAGGACCAAGTTATACATACCTCGAAAGAAGATCTTCTATGTGATCCATGACAATGGATGAATCTTTGTCTTCATGTCACCATGATCATATGTTCTTGAAGTAGAACATGATTTGTCTTTCTTGGTGTACCTTTTATGTTAGCGAACAACATAAACCTCATACAACATCACAATGCATTAGTACATTCATAAGTGTCAAAAACTTAATCAATGAATATCTTCTATTAAGGTGATACGACAAGTCTAGTAATTAATCAAGATTGTACTATAATGATATGAAGACAAACATATGATAAACTTAACCATGAAACATATCTGTAAGCCATACCTGTCAAGATTGCTTGTAATCTTCTTATGGAAGGCCTTAGCCTCATTTCCCTTTGAGATAGGAACTTCTTCACTTATGCAGGTGACCAATCCATCTTCTTCTAGGATTAACCCAATCCACTTGATTTGCAAGAACTGGACCTGGAGCTGGATTAGGGTTTGTCAAAGAAACCCCAGAAATTCAAACTTTGAATTTCAAACTTCTGAAAGGATAGAAATATGCGTCTTGATGAGCTGATCAAGTTGGTATATTCAAAATTTGAAAATTGCAAAGTTTCACCCCTCGAAATTGCCTTTTAGATTTTCGGATTCACTAGGGAGGACCTTGAATTAGGGTTTCAGTTTCCCGGAGCTTCACCGAACCAAAATATTTGATTCAAAGCTCTGGGATTCGATTTTTCTAAGGAGCTTCCAGCCGTGGTCACAGATTTCCAAAATTCCAATTTTTGCAGAAGCCCTAATTTTCCATCTTTCCGATCAAAGTCCCGAACTGGGGTTTGATCAAGCTCGACCTTTTTCCCAACCAAAAAATATGTTCTTGGTCTCTAAATTTCAATTTTGATGAGTAGCATCCAGTCGTGGTCTCCAATTACAAAAATTCCAACTTTCTCCAAATCACTAAATTCCGGAAGCCATGAATGAAGGTGCTCAAAAATAATTCTGTTTTGACAGAAATATGTACCTGATTGTTTCTGGTGTAACTACGAACGTTTTGATCCACAGGGTCTAAAATTTTTTCTTGAGATATCCCAACCTGTTAAATTTCCATCCCGACATGTCTGATCTCAATTGGATTCTCTGAGAGAGAGTTCTTCCAAGTGTCGCAACGTGACCTGTTTATGGGGTAATACAGAAGAGCAAACTTGTACGATGTGCCACGTGTCACTAGTTAAACATCATCCTTTGAACACTTTTCCTGAGATAGCCCGACTTGTTATCTTTCCATCCTGATAGCTCTGACCTCAATTGGATTCACTGAGAGAGAGTTATGCCAAGTGTCGCGACGTGACCTGTTTATGGGATAGTACAGCAGAGCGAACATGTACGGCATGCCACGTGTCATTGGTTAAACGTCGACCTCTAAAAATGTTTCTTGAGATAGTACAGTCTGTGTACTACCTGTCACTTTTGACGAAATTGCATTTGGAGCTTCCTAGCCCAAGTTATGACCTTTTTCCCAAGGTCACCTGATTTTGACTCAGATCTGGAAGAGGTAGAAACCCTATATTGTACAGATCATAAGTCACAGAGTACAACGAATTAGAAGTTTTCCTTTTTCCACAAGGTACATGGGGATATGATCTTCGACCTGTAAAATTTTCAGATCCAAACACTTGGCCAAAATGGATTTATAGCGAATGTTCTACAATGACAGGTTTTTTCTATATCAAGCCCTAGCATCGTAAGTGCAACAAGTGTCATACATACCATATCATGCCTTCTTTCAGGCTAGCTCTGATACCATGTTAAATTTTCAGAATTTACTTCAATATGATCTAGGATCTTAACTGAGAGAAGAACATGTACAGCATATCAATCATGCACACAATAATGCAAGCACACAAGAGACACAGAGTTTACTTGGGGAAAACCATAAAGGTGAAAAACCCCAATAACTTCCTCAGAGATAGATAGAGCAATGATACAACCAGAATACAAGAGATAGTCTTTTCCTAGTGGCAGAGCCTCCTCCTCCACAAGTGCGCCACTCTCCCAAGTGTGAGTGAGAGAATAGAATGTGTAAAATGAGAGAGACACACTCTCTATTTATACACTAACTTGACTTGACCTTTACTCAACTAGGTTGGCCTCAACTTAACCACTTAACATAATGCTGACTGAGCCGACCCCCACTAGGGTGGTCTAATAACCCTTTGAACCACATGGCTGACCCCCAATAGGGTGGTCTAATAACCCTTTGACCCACATGACTTATACAGGGCCAACCCGAACAAGGTGGTCTAATAACCCATCAAGTATAAGTTACGACACTTACAATATAAATGACGACACTTCCGTATAGAGGAATAATAACATCTCTATAGGAATACAATATACATATATGTGAAATACATTCCGAAGTTACATATACATCAACAGATTAAACTAATTCATGTATGATTGTGTATGAGACCTCGAGGATAACACAATGGTGATACTAGTAAGTATGCATAAGTAATCCAGGAAGCATAGATGAAGAGGGAGCACACTTCAGTAGTTTCTGCAAGGAAGTAGATATTCAGAGGGAGTTGACCACTTCTCACAATCCACATCAGAATGGAGTTACAGAAAGGAAGCAAAGAATGAGAGGGAGTCAACCCTACAACCAAACAAAGATAAGTATTTTAATATTTATTTGTTTAAATAATATTGTTCAATAATGTATATGCTTATGTTCCTAGACTTAGGGTGTGTATTATGCATATTAGAATAATTGCATTACTGAACAATATACTACTAATATGCATGTGATGGGTAAGTGGCCTATGGCACTGTACAACATTCCATTGCTACTTATCTAGAATGCAACCTCTTTGCTAACATGTTGGGAGTAGTACAAACTCTTAACAATGTTCTGGTAGAGATTGGAAGGCATCTAGAAAGTTACAGGATATGGATGAATGTTGTATTGAAGCATTGGCTAAAATAATTCCATGACCGTATGACATATTTCTTTATGTGTAAGAATTTTTTCTAAAAACTATGAGATGTTGCTAATCATGCAATTTAACTTGTTTTGTAGTAAAGATCATATACCTTCACCTACAAAAGAAGGACTACAACATTTGTTCCAGCAACAAAGATATCTATTGAATATATTGAAGTTCCCAAGATCTGGAATGAAGTAATGGAAGAATGCCATGATCGAGGAGTACCAGTTGATCATGAAGAATGATGTTTGGGATGTAGTCCCAAGACCTGAAGGGAAGTCTGCTGTGACTTCCAAATGGATCTATAAGATCAAGCATGATGTAGATGGTAGCATGGAGAAATACAAAGTGGGGTTGTAGCTCGTGGCTTCTCCTAGAAAGAGGAATTGATTATAAAGAGAATTTTGCTCCTATAGCCAGATACACTTTCATTAGTACTTTCTCTAGCTGCAGTGATGAAATGGAAGATACACCAGATGGATGTCAAGACAGCTTTCTTGAATGGTGTAGTCGAAGAGGAAGTGTATATGGAGTATCCACTTGGTTTTGAGACACATAACGGGAAGTCATATATGTGCAGAACTTGGTATGGTAGGATAGACAAATTTCTATCCAGTTTGGGCTTTACCAAGAGTAAAGCGGATTCCAACCTTTACTGCAAGGTTGAGGAAGGCAATCCTGTGATACTCTTATTGTATGTGGATGAACTTTTTGTAACAGGAGAGGATAGATTGATTGCCGACACGCAGCTGAAGCTTGCTGCCGAGTTCGAGATAAAGGACTTGGGGATGATGCACTACTTTCTAGGCATGGAGGTGTGGCAGAGTGCAGATGGAATATTCCTTGGACAAGGGAAGTATGCAGTAGAGATCCTGAAGAGGTTTGGGATAATGAATTTCAAGGCCATGGCCACACCTATGGCATCGAACCTGAAGCTTCTGTGTGATGCTTGATCTGATCTGGTTGATGTCACTGTGTATCATCAGATGATTGGGTCCTTGATGTACCTGAAGAACACGAGGCCAGATATTTGCTTTGCGGTGAACACATTGAGCCTATTCCTGACGGATCCTAGAGGTGTTAACTTGGTTGCTGTAAAGCATATTCTAAGGTACCTGAAGGTTATGGTTGATTATGGGCTCAAGTATGATGCGAATCAAAAGTTTAACCTACAGGGTTATGTTGATTCAGATTGGGTAGGCATTGCCGCAGATAAGAAGAGCACTTCTGGGTGCTGCTTCAGTATGGGATCAGGTGTGATCTCTTGGTTTAGTAGGAAGCAGTCCTGCGTAGGACTAAGTACAGCCGAAGCAGAGTATGTTGCGACAGATGAGCATGTTGCAGATGTATTGACCAAGACGTTGGCCAGAGTGCAGTTTGAGTACTTCAGAGAGAGGCTTGGTGCACTTTAGATCGAGGTTCCTTCCAAAGGGAAGTGATGAGTCCGGAAGATGCACATGCACATGAGCTTTTCTGACATGGTTGATGTGTTCTCCCATGGTCGTGATGTGATTGCTGAGCCATTCTCACATGGTGGTAGATGTGTTCTCCCATGGTATAGATGTAAGGGCTGAAGTCATTTTTCACATGGTGGTAGATGTGTTCTCCCATGGTGAAAAAGTAAGGGCTGGAGCCTTCCCTGAATGGTGGTAGATGTGTTCTCCCTGTCGGTGGTGTAAGTGCTGGATGATGTGCATCTGGGCTGTGCTTCATGGATGATGAGATGATCTGAAGAGGACGATGCTATGATGATCAGGATGATCATGGATGATGAGCATCAAGATGATGCTCCAGTTACTACTCTATATATGTATATGCATCATGTTGGATGCTTGTTATGATCAGTTGGATCATTTATGTATGTATGCATCATGTTAGATGCTGGATATGATCAGTTGGATCATTTATGTATATATGTATCATGTTGGATGCTTGGACCATGTATATGTATATGTATCAGGTGGATACGATTGTATGATCAGGTAGATCATGTATGTTGATATATATCAGGTGGATACATTGTATGATCAGGTAGATCATGTATGTTGATATATATCAGGTGGATACATTGTATGATCATGTGGATCATGTATCTATGTATGTATCAGGTAGATACATTATATGATCAGGTGGATCATGTATGATGATATGTATTAGGTAGATACTTGGTATGCATCAAGTGGATGCATTATATGATCAGGATGATCATGGATGACGAGCTTCAAGATGTTGCTCCAGATGACATGCATCAGGACAATGTAGTGATGATGATCAAGATGATCATATGTGATGACATGTATCAGGTGGATACATTACATAATCAGTTGGATTATGTGTGATGAGTTCCAAAGACACAGATGCACATGAGCTTTTTGGACATGGTTGTAGATGTGTTCTCCCATGGTCGCGATGTAATTGTTGGGATTTTTCGACATGGTGGCAAATGTGTTCTCCCATGGTCGTGATGTAATTGCCAGGGCCATTCGAGCATGGTTGTAGATGTGTTCTCCCATGGCTGCGATATAAGTGTTGGGGCCATTCGAACATGGTTGTAGATGTGTTCTCCCATGGCTGCGATATAAGTGCTGGGCCATTTGAGCATGGTTGTAGATTTGTTCTCCCATGGCTGCAATATAAGTGCTGTGCCATTCCGGCATGGTGGTAGATTGGTCCTCCCATGGTCGTTGATGTAAGTGTTGTGATCCTTTCACAGATGGTGGTAGGTTGGTCCTCCCATGCAAGTGAGTGTAAGTGTTGTGTGTGTGCATCTAGGTTGTGCTTTGTGATACTTTGTAGATGTGGATAGGTTGTGCAGTAGCATGTAAAAGGTACTAGGAGATCCGATAGGCTGAGTTGTGTGCTCGTAATCAGTCATGGGATGCTCTTTCAAAGTTTTGTGACACACGTAATAAGTCCTGAGGATTCCATAGTATGGCCACTAATAATGAAGACCTAGAGGTGGTGGGCCTACATCCAGTATGAAAAAGTACTGGCTCTGTAGAAATTCCTATGATGAGTAGATTCAGAGATTGATTGAGATAACAACAGCAGTGATGATGACGATTATTCGAGGACGATGATTCACTGATGATTATCTAGAGAAGAAGACTTGTCCTAGCATATCTGTGTCGAGGAATACCTTCCTAGTTAAGAGGGAGTATTGATGTATATGTAACTTCGGAATGTATTTCATATATGTATATTGTACTCCTATAGAGATGGTATTATTCCTCTATACAGAAGTGTTTGTATTCCTATAGAGATGTTATACTTCCTCTATATGGAAGTGTCATCATTTATATTATAAGTGTTGTAACTTATACTTGATGGGTTATTAGACAACCTTGTCGGGGTCGGCCCTGTATAAGTCATGTGGGTCGAAGGGTTATTAAACCACCCTATTGGGGGTCGGCCATGTGGGTCAAAGGGTTATTAGACCACCCTATTGGGTGTCGGCCTAGTCAGCATTATGTTATGTGGTTAAGTTAAGGCCGACCTAGTAAAGGTTATTAGGCAAGTCAAGTCAAGTATAAATAGAGTGCAGGAGTCACTCTATTTGATCATTCTATTCTCACACACACTCTTTGGAGAGTGGCTCACTTGTGGAGGAGGAGAAGCTGCTGCTAGGAGATGTCTATCTTTTATTCTTAGGTTGCATCATTGCTCTATCTATCTATGAGGAAGTTATTGGGGTTTTTCACCTTTATGGTTTTCCCCAAGTAAACTCTGTGTCTCTTGTGTGCTTGCATTATTGTGTCCATGATTAATATGCTCTAGATATGCTATACATGTTGTTCTCTCAATCAAGATCCTAGATCAGATTGAAGTAAATTCTAAAAAATTAACATATATTTTGGTATTCCTTTCCAGTGGTCAATTTTTTCATCCGTTGATCTTTCGTGCAACATTCTTAGCCATTGGATCTGATACTTTTCACCATCAGGATAGTGTATCTCCATCAACCATTCGATGATCTTTCTTGATTTAATATCCGCCATTTATTATTAATAGCATCTGTCCACCAGGTGGTGTCACGAATCTCTAAAGTGGTTTCCATTACCTCTTTTCCTTCTTGCAACAAAATATGGTGCTGACACATATCAGGTGGTATAGTTTTCCACGACCACCTACATCTTCTATCTTTCGTGCATCTCTCTTGTGCGTCAATCATCCAGGACCGTCGATTTTCTCTTGTTGTGAATCCACGGTGGAGACTTGCAAAATATTTACTCTTTCAACCATTTCCCATTGATGGGGTCCACATCACTATCCTTCGTGCACCTTTGTGATGCACTGATCATTTGGCAGTGTCAATCAACCGTAAGAAATCCAGACCATTCTTTATTTGCGCCTTTTTGAAAACTTTAACTTCTTAACAGCTGGATCTCTTTCCGCCTATCACAATTTTCCACGTGGTTAACATGTTATCCCTCTCATTCTGGCAGTATCGCATCTTTCCCAAGTGGTTTTGCATACCACTTTTCCCATTCGCGAAGCGCTGTGGTGTTGCCATCTGCTCCCCAATTCCTCCTTTCACAACCACTCACATCATTCTTCCCCACGCACTTTGGCCATGCGACAACCAATGATAACCATTGATCTCCCTCACGCGCACAATCAATGGTGTATTCTTGTGCAAGAGTTAATGTTTACAAATTTTTATTTTGGACTATAGACTTTTGGCCTTTTGATCATTTTGATTTAAATTTTCCACATTATTCTTCGAAATTTCTCTCTAGTGTTCCCCTTCACAACCTTTTGTCACCTTTGGTCATCTTCTAGCTCCATAAACCATGAAAACAATCATATTTTAGTTCTTCTCAAGGGGTTTTCAAAGTATTTCTTTACTAATACATCATTTTCCACTGTTGAAAACTAGGTGTTAACAATTGGCTCCAACTGGGGATGCTATCCTCCCTGTGAGGTAGTAAAGAACCTCATAGACCAAGTGCCTGATCCATTGGGTTGTTCCCAAATTCTCTTGAATCCATATACATCTTATTACCTGTGACCTATTGCTCACTCATCTACTGAAAACTGTAAGTAAACTTCTAAATTACTTAAAACAAGCCATTGATTCAGAAGCAAAACTGTATATTCCTAGAAAATTTCTCAATCAATCAATTGTATTTTTTTTTTGAAACCTGAAAATACTTTAAAACAAATTGTATTTACACTGTACAGAATTTTTTCTTTTTGAACTTTTAAGATAGCTAATAGTTGAGATGTCTCCCATTCACCGGTCCTCCTAGAAGAAACTCTCCATTTTGGTCTTGAAGAATAAATGCATTTTCTACTTGAAATCCTGCTATTATATAAGGACCTTTCCACAAATGTTCAAATTTGCCATGTTTGTCTTCTCCCCTGGCATCCCATTTCAAAACCAGGTCATCCATCTAAAAATACCTCTCTTTAATTTTTATGTCAAAACTTTTCTTCATTTTTTCATGATGCACTTGAGTTCTGTTATAGGATTTTTCTCTCAGTTCATGCACTTCTATCATCTAGTTAATCCTTCTTTGGATGTGATTAGGCTCTTCTTCAACTTCCTACAACAATCTCATAACTGGTACCCCCAAGGAGACTCGAAATATCACTTCTATGCCATAGACCAACTGAAAAGGAGAAGTACCAATAGATCTCTTTGTACTAATTCTATCTTCCCACAAAGCATACTTGAGCTTGGTGTGCCACACTCTTTTATTCTCCTCCAACAACTTCTTGATAATTCTTACCAGACTCTTATTCGAGGACTCTGCCAGTCCGTTTCCCTGAGGATAGTATGTAGTGGAATGATTTAAATGAATATGGTACTTATGACAAAAATTTATCATCTTTTTCGACTTAAAGGCCGGAGCATTTTCTGTAACTATTCTTTTGGGACAACCAGATCTTGATAAAATGTTTTCTTCCAAAAAATTCATAATAACTGTTTCATTTGCATTTCAGGTTGGGATGGCTTCGATCCATTTTGTGAAATATTCTGTTGCAGTGAGGATCCATCTATGTTGTCCTGAAGAATTTGGATTGATTTCACGAATGAAATCCAACCCCCATTGTTGAAACGGTGCTTCCACTGAAATTGGCTTTAAGGGTAGAGGTAAAAGCTCTCTTTTTCCATCAAATATATGGCATTCATGACACTTGGATATCTCCTTGTATGTATATGAAAAAATGGTAGGCCAATAGAAACCAACTCTGAGAATTTTGTTTGTTGTAACTTTCCATGAATGGTTCCCTCCACACATTCCCTTGTGAAATTCTATCATGATATGATGTGCTTCATTTTCTAACAAACAATTCAGTAGAACTCCGCCTAGATCTTTCCAATATAGATACTCATTCAATATACAAAACTTTGATGCCTTCATACTCATCGATATTGATCTTCTTTTGTCCATCCCAGAAGGTGCTTGTAGATTTTGCAAAACATATATAATGTTTGCATACCATGGAGACAAAGAAAAAATTTCAACTACTTGACATTCAGGAGCAGCTTTTGTTGAAAGTTCAGAAATGAAATTCATATCCAAGGAGTCATAATTTGTTTCAGTCATCATCTTAGCTAAACCTTGACCTTTTATCAACTTTGTGGGCTTTATATCCAAATCATATTATAATAAAACTGCAATCCACTTTGCTCTTTTCCCTTCAGGATCTGGTTCAATGAGAATATACTTTACTGTTGTAGATGGAACGTATGCAACAGTGTGGGAATGCATAATATAAACTCTAAAATCCTTCATTGCCTTTACCAAAGCATAAGCTTGGTTTTCCATAATATTGTATTTCTTCTCCCCATCTCTCAAAATCTTACTGAAAAAAGAAATTGGTTGTTCCACACCTTCTTAGTTTTTTTGTAACAAGACTCCAGCAAAGGTATGTTGTGATGCATAAGAAAAGATAATAAAATCTTTAGAAAAATCAGGCCTGATTAGAACTAGGGCTTCAGTCAAGGATTTCTTAATATCCTCAAAATATTGTCTAGCTTTAGTTGTTTACTTAATTTCACTGTTTTTTCTTAACATTTCAGAAATAATTCTCAGAATTTCCGCAAAGCTGGGGACAAATCTTCTAAAAAATTTTACTCTACCAATAAAATACTGTACCTCTTTTTTGCTTCTGGGTATTCCAATATTCTGAATAGCTGACACTCTTTCTGGATCAATCTTGATGCCATCTTTTGATATGATATGTCCCAACAATTTTCCTTCCTCCATAGCAAAGTGAGAGTTCTTCAAATTCAATGATATGCCAAATTTTCTACAATTCAGGAAAAATTTCTCCGAATGTTTTATATGATCTGCAACAAATTTTGAGTATATAGTTATATCATCCATATAAACTACCACAAACTTGTCATTTTCTTCTACAAAAGCAATGTCCATAGCCCTTTGAAAAGTTGCCCCTACATTCATTAATCCAAATGGAATTTTGGCGTACATAAACGTTCCCCATGGAGTAGTAAAGGTTGTTTTCTCCTGATCTTTTGGATATACTTTGATTTGATTGTAACCTGAAAATCCATCCAACATGGAAATTCTTTCAGCTCCAACAACTTTATGTAAAATATGATCCATTTTGGGAAGTGGATAGCTATCTTTCAAAGATACTTTATTTAAGTTTCATAAATCCACACATAGTCTTATTTCTCCATTTTTCTTCCATACAGGAACCAAATTTGCTACCCACCTGAAAAATCTCAAAGAAACAATGATCTTGGCATCAAATAACTTCTTAACCTCTTTTTCAATTACTGGAAGCAGTTTGGGATTTATTCTTCTCAGCTTTTGTTTGAAAGGTTTCTCATTCGGCTTGATAGGAATAGTGTGTTGAATTATGGAAGTATCATATTCTTTTAGATCCTCATAACTCCATGCGAACACGTCTAAGAATTGCTTCATTTTCTTAACATATCTCCTTTCTTCCTCCTCCAGAAGTTTATTTGAAATATTCACTATCATGGGTTTCTCTGCAGTACCAATATTACAATCTTTAACATCTTCAGCTTTGGGTTCTATCTTTGGATTTTTAGCTACACCATTCCTGTCAAATAACTTCTCTAATGGAACAAACCCCTTGGGATGACATTATTTTTCAATTGAATTTTATCTTTACCCCCAATTGTTTCTTTAAAACTTTCCAGTTCTTCAGAAAATTCATTTATATCAGGCAAATCTCAAGCATCTTCAGTATCAATAGTCCTATAATTAAATTCATCTGTCATCTCCAGAAATCTCTTAATCTGCTGATCATCTTCAAAGACTTGCCAATGCTTTATGTTATTAGGAATAGAGGGTCTATTCACAACCTCAATTTCATACTTCTTCTTAGAAAACTTGGGAACTTTGAAAGCTGCAGCAGTAGTAGCCAAAGAATCTGCTATTGAATTATCAACCGTAGGTATTGAAACCTTATCATGTTAATCAAAGAAGTTTTCTAATAGGTCCCAAACCTCATTTCTGTAAGATCTCAACCTTGGATGTTTTGCTTGATATATAGCTTTTACTTGATTTATCACTAACTCGGAATCCCCAAACACTTTAATCTTCTTTCCTTTCATATCCTTTAACAAATTCAGCCCCAAAATTAAAGCTTCATATTCTACAACATTATTTGTACATTAGAATACCAGGTTGAAAGAAAACATCAAGAGTTCTAGATCCGGAGAAGTTATCCATATGCCTACGCCAGCACTCTCTTTACGCATTGCTCCATCGAAATGAATAATCCAAGTCCCTTCTCTTCTTACTTTTTCTTTTAACAGATTTTCCTCTTCGCTTGGTATATTTTCTTCCTTGTTCACCAAACTATCTTCTTTTGGTTTCATCACATCTATTTTTTCTTCAGATTGAACATCATTGTAAAAAATTGAAGCTCCCACATCTGTGTCTACCGAATATATAGCATGGCTATCAGGTTCACCTTGATCACTCATCATATATTGAAGCCTTTTTTTCAAAATACAATCTCATATGATTCCCAAGAACTGGAATGGTAGCAAATGACATATTGATCTGCAAAGTTCCTTTTAGATTTGAAATCCAAGATCTAGATAACAACATACCAAAATTTGGTGGAACATCAGCAACAACCACATCCATGAAAACATCTTTGATTGGCATTTGAGTAAGATTCACCACCAAATACTTGATCAATCCCAAACATTTTACTTTCTTTGAATCTAAAGAAAATAAATCTTTGTATGGTCTGGTTATTTCTAAACCCAAACTTTCCACTGCAACCTTCGGCATCAGATTATGCAAAACACCTGAATCAAGCATACAATTGTGCACAACTTTGTCATGAACATTTAGATTTATATAAAAATGTGGTACATAATTCGTACTATTATATTCCATTCTCGAACCCAAATGAATGGTTGGGGCATCATCATTCAATTCTAATGTATCTGGTTCTACTTTTTTTCCATCTCCAATCATCTTGGAAATCTGTTCTTTGTACTCGGTGTTTTTCAGAATCTCATTAAATGGTATAGAAATTTTGATTTTTGATATCTTACTTTGCAGATTGAATGGAACTAAATTTCTATCACCTTCCTTAATTAATTCTCTTGTGTTTTCTGGAACCTTTTGCATTGCATCTTGTGTTTCTTTATTTTTCTTACTCTGGCTAGTTGAGGGTTTATCTATTTGGCCTTTACCTTTATCTATCGTTACATCCCTGTTCCTGAGACTAATCTTCCTTTGGATATCATTCACTACATTTTGATATCCAATCTGGTACTGTTGAGTTTCTGATTCCAAAGTATTACATTCTCCTTTTGTAGAAAACATGTCATGCTCCATTTTTGTTAAGTAAACTTCTGAATCTAAATCTCCAAATAAATGGATTTCACTTTCTACTAATTCTGTTTCATCAGATTCCTCAACATAATTCTCAGGAAAAGGATGTCTCACTGGGTTTTCCTCTAGATTTCTTGGGTTCCTTTGATCTCTTTGATCTCTCTGTCTAATTTGTGTGGGTATTAGTCTTCTGAAGTTAGGGTTTCTAATAGGCGGTTCTGCTTGTTCTCTGTTTGGAGGTCTGTTGTCTAAAGTCAATTTATCTATTAATATCTCCATATTCCTTATCATGACTTCGAATTTTACATCGGTAGAAGAAGAGTTTGGAGGTTGATTGTCTTCTTTAATCTTTGTTCTATCCATGTCAGCTTTTTGTTTTATTTTTCCAGAGGCCATCAGATTTGCTTCCACTTCCACTGCATCTCTCATGATATCTGACAAGGTAGATGACCTTCTTTCCCTTAATGTACAATATAAACCACCCTCAAATGCATCCGCATAATGCAACTTAGCAGCTCCTACCAATGGTTTAAAATCAACAATAATACAATTATAAACCCTCATGAATCTAGCAGAAAATTCTTCAACTGTTTCAAAACCTCTTTCTTTTTTTTTTTTTCAGATTATTGTACTGTGTCAATATTTGCCAAGGGTTCTTCTTATCTTCCCACCGTTCAATGAAAAGTGTTACAAAGTCATTATATGTAGCAATAGATCCTGCACCTAAGGTTCTGAACCATTTTTTGACATCTCCTGCAAGACTTTGAGCTAATAACTACATTTTTGCATCATCATGGTCTACTTCTTCAAGATCAAGAAAATCATTAAACTTATCAACATGTTGTTGTGCAGTAACATATCCCTCCCCATCAAAATGTATAATCCTCTGTGAATATTTCTCAGGAAGGTCATGCAAAGTAGCTGTAAGACAAGAGGAGCAAACCTAGCGGCCATTGGTCTTCGAGGTGGTACTAATGGAGGATTTTGAGTATTTGAAAGATTTTGAACAACATTCTGATTCTTGAAGGGTACTCTATGAGCCTTAATATTTTTAGATTCTTTTCTTTTAGACCTTTGTAAACCCTACCAAACTGACTATAAAGAATACTTCCAAAAATATCTTGATCAACCTCAGTTTCTTTTAAATCTGATTCTGACTTAGTTCTAGATAAAGGTTTTTCACTTATATCAACATTTTCATCATCAAACAATATTTCTTGAAAATTAGCAAAAGAGTCTATTGTTTGAGAAGTGCATGCTTTATATTTTACTTTGTTCTTTTTCAGGAGTCTTTCTGGACTTTCTACACCAGAGAACAACTATGAACCTGGATTTCCCCTCTTAGGGATTCTTCTAGAAGCCACAATGTCTTTCTTGGAGTTGCCTTTGTAAAACTGAAAAATTTGAATGTGAAGTTGCCAGGGAAAAATACAACCAACTGTGAATATCAAACTTCTTTTCCCACTGAAATTTGAATACAGTGTCATTCTTCCCAAGGATAATGAAACTTTTGCTCCCCGACAACGGTGCCAAAATGTTAGCACTCAGATTTTACCCTTTGGTTGTGGAAGGATAAACCTAAGGTAACTCTTTCAAACCAATCTTTACGAGGGAAATTAGCCTTTTCCCTACCGGAGAGGGCTCTCTCGGAAATATGTAAATGGCTACGGATATATGAAAAATGACTGAGTTTTTAAAATGAATACTTGGTTGAAATGTAAACAAGAAACATTGGGCATGGAGTCAAACTTAGGAGTTATTGCATCAGTAGATAAGCAACAATAAAGATTTTCACAGAGACAAGGTAGCTGTCATATTACGGTCAAAGCTTTTTGCAGGTGATTTAGAAAGAAAGAAAGATAGTCCATCAATAATGGGCTTCATATTTTAGATGAATCCACTATCAACTTTAGAAAAAGAAATGGATACACAGTATCGATAAATCAAGGCATAAACATATGAATATCAATTTATTTCAACGTTCATCTGAGCATAGAAGACATAACACAATGGAAGTATAACGAAGAAAATGAACATGCACATATAAGAAGAGAGAAATACAGACTGTAATAATTATCAACACATGAATCTCTGATTCTGTAAAAAGTGTTACTTCCTGTGTGGCTTTTTATATCAAAAAATATCAACTTGATATAAGAGTTCTCGTCTCTCAAAAAGCTTCAAACCCTTTCAACAATAAATTTCATTGTTTTTTATACAGAACTTCTTCGAAGCAATACCTAACTGCTTCTTTTAACTAAGACTAAATAATCTTAAGTATTTTTTTCCAAATGTCACTTAGATCAAAATTTATACAAAATTATTACAAATTTTAATTTTCAAAAGTCTTCACATTTCTTAATAAATTGCTCAATGAACATCTTCAAGGACGTAGGGTATATTTCATCTTCCCGTACTTTTCCACATAATTCCACTGGTCGGCCGTGATGGTTTCGTACAATATCATTTCTTTTGCCAAGACTTTCAGCTCTACACTTTCTTCATTTGACATAGTAGGGATTTCCTTGCTTAGGTTCTTCAACAAATTCTTGATCTCGAAATCTTCTACAAGTTTCTCTAATAAGATTTTACCTATAAGAAGATGAGTTAGTTTCCGAAATTTTTCATGATTCATCATTATTGTGAATAACAAATTTTTGTATTCATTCTGGGAAATTAATTCATCACTTTCATTCCAAAAGAAGGTAGTCCTTTTTGGAAGACCTTTTCAAACTTTCTCTTGAAGTCAGTAACTTGTCTACTCATCATTGCTGTCCACGTGGTTAAAATGTTATCCCTTTCATTCTGGAGGTATCGCATCTTTCCCAAGTGGTTTTGCATACCACTTTTCTTGTTCACGGAGCACTGTGGTGTTGCCATCTGTTCCCCGATTCTGCCTTTCGCAACCACTCACATCACCCTTCCCTGTGCACTTTGGCCATGTGACAACCAATGATAACCGTTCATCTCCCTCGCGCGCACAATCAATGGTGTATTCTTGTGCAAGAGTTAATGTTTACAAATTTTTATTTCGGACTATAGACTTATGGCCTTTCGATCATTTTGATTTAAATTTTTCACATTGTTCTTCGAAATTTCTCTCTAGTGTCCCCCTTCACAACCTTTTGTCACCTTTGGTAATCTTCTAGCTCCATAAACCATGAAAACAATCATATTTTAGTTCTTCTCAAGGGGTTTTCAAAGTATTTCTTTACTAATACATCATTTTCCACTGTTGAAAACTAGGTGTTAACACTTTTATTTCCCTATTTGGTTTTCAAGGCTAAAGACCCTTCCAAGATGGACACATCGGTAAAAAGAGCTCATGTCTTGCTCTCTAATGAGTGGGACCTCTATGCTATCATCTCCATACGTACCATTTCAATATCCACGAACAATTTCCATTTTGTTATCTACATGTCAAAGTGACATACAAGAAATGCATAGGTTTCTCCATAGGCTAGAAGACAAAATTAAGTGGAAACGAGCCTCAATACTCTCAGTATCTTCCAAGGAACATGAGTTTGAGAATTATTAGGTATCACAAAATTTCATTATCATGAACCTTGTGGTCCAACAGAAGCAACAAATTCAGGTCTTAGAATAAGAATGTGCAAATTTAGAGTTTTAAACCCTTTCCAGTGAAAATGGGCTTCTAGTTCTAGAAAAGGAAAAAATAAACAACCAACCACAAGTGAGCCGACTGCCTCCTTTACAAATGGCTTCCTGCAGCATTAGTGTTATCAAGCAAAATGCACTAGCTAGATGACTAAATGATTTATGTCAAAGCCATTTGGAGGAATACATACAATAGTTAGTGCACTACAGCCTGATCTAGCCTTATGGATGCAAAGGCATGCTCATGGGTTTTTATCATACAACCTCCCCCACCCTACGCAAATTTTTTGGATCCTTTTAGGTCGGGTAAGTTGGACAATGGCCCATTGACTGAATTGATCTGTATAAGCAAAATTACAAATGGTCATACTACGTTTATAAAATCATAGACCAGTTCATATCTTCCAAGCTATGGTTAGAACGTGTGTTCGCATTAGGCATTGATTTTCATTTGAGGACTTAAGATTCGACACCTGAAAAGAAAAAACTCAAATAGAAAAATTGCAATCAAGCTGACGAGGGAGAACAAATTTTTCACTGCTTATTTTTGTAATATTCTTTCCAATAATGTCCAAAATGAGAATACTTTTTCTCATTCTACACAAAACTCTTGTGGGATTTGCCACAGCGTTTGAAATGACGTAGAACATTTTTATTCAATTTATGCAATATTACTTTTAATGGAGGGTGATCGCTAGTTTAGATACCACAGAGTTATCCCATCACCCACTAAAATGCACAAAATCCCTAAACCATAAAATCCACGCTAAACCATTTTTCTCTCACTGAACATAGTTTCAGAAGCAGATAACATTTTTCAATAAAATTTTAATAAATAATCTAATAAGGATACTTAGCAACCAACGAATTTTTTACAACCAATAAGGATACTAAGCAACCAACGAATTTTTTACAACCATGGAAAATTAAAAACGAATAATAAATATTGAGAATCAGACATGGGCGTGAAAAGAAATAATGCTGAATCAGACATGGGCGTGAAAAGAAATAATGCTTACTCATTTTTGGTATTTACAGAGAACTTAACCACTCTCACCGAGAACAATAATCTTGAATGGGGCATGCTTTGGAAACAACATTTTTATTTTTAAACAATTGGGTTTGCAAAGAAGAAGGAATTTGAGTAACTGGGGCCTCTCTGTTCATAGTTGAATCACCATCGCTTCTTCTATGATTCTCATCAATTCCCACATCCGTTACTTAAGAGACATGGTCAAGTTAAAGGTAAAGACTTGCAGTCAATTTTTTAATCAATAAATTTATGTTTTTCCTGTGAAATAAAGTTATGTTTTGATTAATTTTGTAAATTTTAACGTTCGAAATTGTTTTGAAATGGTTGAAAAAATTGAAGGTAAATTTTATAACTTATTATTTCAAAACAAATTGATCATTTAATTAAAAAGAGATGGTTTTTTTTATGAGTTAAAAAAATAAAATGACAAATTTTTCTTATAATATGGTTTTTTTTTAGGATAGAAGTAGTTTACTTGTAAAATGGCTTAAATTTTCTAAAAATATATATGAAATATTTAGAAATCTTTTTTTAAAGAAAATATATTGAATCAATACTTAGTAAAATTCACTTAATATTAATATTAAGGTTTCTACACTTAATATAAGCATGGATTTTTTAAAAATTTCATATATATAATATACTTGTTATATAAAATAGTGAAGTTATTATCTTTAATTAAATTCCTTAAATGTGGTAGTTACCATAAAATGTTAAATAACATTCCATGTTTTGATAACATTCCATGAAGACAATATTGCACTTACAGAAGATGATTGAGGTCTATGAACACATACACCAACATCTGGAGCTGTAGGGACCTCACTTGATATCTTGAAAGAAGCAAATGTTGTCGGGAGACACAGGGGTCTCTCATGAATCCATCCACAGTGTTACAATTTACTGAAATTTAACATTTGCAGATGGATTCAAGACCACATTAAAAAAGGAGTATTTGAATCCATCTACGGTGTTATAATTTAGTAAATCGTAACAAATCATTGTCAAAATCGCAATTTTTCATTGTCGAGTGACATAATTAAAGTCACTCGGGTCTCTAAATCCATTTAGAATGTTACAATTTACTAAATTTTAAAACTGTAGATGGATTAAGGGGTCTCTCAATACATCTGCAGTGTTAAAATTTAGTAAATTGTACAAATTCATTGTCAAAATTGTACTTTTTCATTGTTGGGTGACCCAACTAAACATGACTAACATAAACGACTAGTTCATATTCTTAGTCATTGTTAGCTAGTAATATTTGTATTCCGGTGACCAAATTAGTCATTTTTATTTTAGTCACTTATTATCTAGTTGTATATTTTATCCCATGACTATATTAGTCATTTATGTTAGTTGTTTTTAGTTGGATCACTTAAAATTACTCAATTTTGGTGATTTATACCTTGAAAAAATTGTGGTGCCTTCGCGTGGTCACTTATCTCTCATTTTTGTACTAGTTTTTCCTCACATATAAACAAATGCTACTCTGGATCATCTATCCCGACCTCATGGAAGATAGGCATACTCAGCATAGGGTCTAACCCCACCATTGCATTCTGCACAGTATTGCTACTAGGTGTCACAAACTATGTTTGAGTAGTAGAGTTACTTCCACTACTTTGACTACCTTTACTACGATTACTAATTACAAGTGATAAAGTTTGAGTTCTTACCTTAGAATTTGGGGATGCGCATGGGGTCATGGGTTCGACACATGTATTGGCCTGAGTAGGGATACCTTCCTCAATTGAATTGAGCTAACAGTATTTTCCCTTCTCTGGGTTCAATATTATTTTGATCTAGGGTCTTGCGCATATGTCTCTTTCTTCAAATGCATTGCACTACTCCTTTATCCCAGCCGCAATCCTATTCTTGTTATATTTTTGAAATAATTACCTTCGCATAGTAATCTAGTCTCTTCTGCCATCTCATCTCCTTATTTTCTGAGCATTCTTAGTTCATTCACTCTTTATTCTTTCTTTCCTTCCTTTACTAAGATAGTTCTCTGGTCATCCCCTAGTTCCCTTATGTGTGCGTAGGCGCTTAATTGATAGAGTGATATGCTTACAATATCATAGTTCCTTTATTGCACAACAACATCTTGATCCAAGTATATACGGACTTTAGGTATCTTCCACGTGTTCCCTTAAAGAAGTATCTCTCAGCAGCATTATATGATTGGGTACAGACTATAGAAAACTCTGTGTCATAACCTTTCAATACACTATCCAACTAGAATTCTATTGTTAACGAAAGCAGGTTACTTATAGTATTCACTTGCTGGATCAGTTCATTCATGGTTCCATCTCCTTGCCTTCACAATGTGGAATGTTGGGTTCTTCCTAGTTATCCTTAACAATCACTCAGCCAAGATGGTAGGGAACTCACAAAAGAAGATTTCGTGTAGTTTTGTGTAGATGTACTTATGTAACCAATGTTATTTGTTGATATGAGGGTTCTTATTATGTTTTTTGTAAAATTCGTAGTCCTTCTCTTTCAACCTCTCTTCTATCTCTTCCTTGGTTGATCTCCAAAGAACCATCAATTATCCCTTCAGTCGCAGATCCTATTCCTTGAAATGGAACCATTTATTGGTGCGCAATAGCAAGACTCAGGGTTCAATATAATTTCACCTACAAAAACCCAAGACACTGACCCTTTTAATATAGCTTGCAAGTAGGTGAAGTCTCACCCAAAGGTATCTAGGGGGACTGCATGAACCAAGCTTCTGTAGTGTTGAAGGGATATGAGCAGTCATTCTATAGATCTAATATTCTTTCATCTATTACGCATAAACATATAAATTTACTCATGTGAACTGATAATCCATTCAAAACAGTAACATAAGAAGAACATCCATGTGCACAACAAACATAATATTCACCAAATTAAACATAGATACATTATGCTTCAGAACAGGTTCACTCCATTATTATTAGCTTCAAGAAAAATTTACATAACTTGCGCATTGCACATCAAATATTAGTCACAATCCCCAAAACCATCTCATATAAACTCAGTTATGACAATAGCCACAACCTCTATTTAAAAAGCAAATGAACAACAACAACACAATAATCCAACTAGCAGAAAAAGCAACACTTAACCCCAAAAAAATTTACATATGTATACATCGCAACAAGGACTAAGCCCACTACAAAGTGGACACAAGTGACCAACTAACTCCTAACTAGCTTCCATATTTTCCTTGCTTTGGTCCATATGCTAGATTGTCCTACGTTCCATTTATGGTGTGCGACTTCCAAGACAGGTCCAAAAACCCGCTGCAACGACGGCATTGGTGTGTACTTGGACATTTTTGCTCTCAACTCATGCAATTTTTTGGATATCCTAGTAGATATGTTTTGGGTGGCACTGATATCATACTTTGGATCACTAGAAATTTTAGTTGACTTTCTAGAAGTAGAGGGATTAATCAATTTAGGATAAACATAGTTTCTTTGGCTTCGAAATTTTCCAAAAATGAGCATAGGGAAGTGTTCCTACATTTCTTTTCTATATCACCTATTGGATATTTTACTACAGTAGGGGGTATTATACCATGAAAATTGGGTATTCAATCATTAGTATAATGGGTGAGTGTGTTACGCTGAGGGTTCTCCTTCAACCTTTAACATTTTGAACAACCACATACTATTGGGGTGTCATAAAATAGATCAAACTCATGAAAAATTACCATCAATGACCCAAGATTGTGGCTGGAAGATGGCATGTTACAATTGGCAGGGTAAAGAAGCTTCCCATTTTCATCTACCAACTACTTGTAGTATCTTTCTCTTGATAATATATTAGAACATTTTGCAATTGATGGAATATCGTGTGCATCTGGACTTGATCCTAAATTAGGATCCTAAAAAATAGAATACATTTTTATTCATATTGACATCGATAAGTAAACTAAATTCAATTAGATAATCAAAATATAAATAAAATATGAAAGAGATCAAAATCATGACAAATTACCATCGATGACCCAAGATTGTGGTTGGAAGATGGGATGTTACAATTGGTAGGATAAAGCAGCTTCCCATTTTCATCTACCAGCTACTTGTAGTATCTTTCTCTTGATAATAGATTAGGATGTTTTGCAATTGATGGAATATTGTGTGCATAAGAACTTGATCATAAGAACATGATCCTGAATCAGGATCCTGAAAAATAGAATACATTTTTATTCATATTCACATCGATAAGTAAACTAAATTAAATTAGATAATCAAAATATAAATAAAATATGAACATACTAGAGATGGAAGGGGAGAACTCACTGAACTTTGAACAATATGCAATGTGCTAGAATTTGAAAAATTGGCCATTGGATATTATAACCTTTTCTCCCTTCATTTGAGTCAAATCGACAATCAATACATGTCTACAATGTGGAAAATAAATTTTGAGAACCACTATGATATTATTTCCAAAACAGTTTTGAAACCATTTTGTAAGAATAATGTGAGTTTAAGCATCATTATGTATACTATGAAGTATTGTAATTGTTGTGGTTGATTCCTAAAAGAACATTTGATATAAACATTTAAATATAAGTTGAAACATAAATCCATAAGGATTTTTAATTAAAATGGTGTTCCATAATAATACAACCACACCAATGCATCCTAACTAAGAAGTTGCACCAATGCTTCCAATCCATGTATTCACCATGTCAGAACATCCACAAAAATACCCACAAACTAAATTATCCACTATATTGGACAGTGGGTAGTTATTAATGCAATTTTCAATATTAACGATGGGGGTGCACTTAGTATACCAAGGAACATCGGTGCATCCATACTTTTAATACACACTGCAATACGATATATATTTTTAAATTTTCTATTGTATGCCAGCATGGTGTGTCGTGAAAATAGAAGCGCACCGGTGCATGCATATCTATCTCGTGCACCACTATTCCGGGAAAATTAAAAACAAATATATTTACGGTGTGTTTCCTGCTCGGAAGCACTGCTTCTCCCATGTAACACGTGCACCGTAATCCTGAGAATAAAAAATAAAAAGTCGCACGAATTATATTTCCATAAAATGAAAAAGGAGTAGGAAATTCATTTTCAAAATGTAATTCTATAGAGTGTTTAAATACAATACCAAATCATTATTTCATTATTTTTCTGAAATTTTGAAGGGAGAGTTTTGGAAGAGATACTTACTAGGGAGGAGTTTGGAGAAACCCAAATTATTTTGAAGATCGAAATTTGTAAGGTATAATGAATCAAATAAACCTTGCATAGTATAAATGTGAATTATATAAATTTTTACTATTGATCACAATGTATGATTTATTAATTTTCCTATTTAGATTTTAAATAGATTGAGAAGAAAGAAAATCATAGTTACCTTCAATGTTGGAACCCTGGTTTTCTTGTTGATTCCTTTTGTTTTATGTGGCTGCAAAATTTTACATTAGGATTTAAATCCCTCTATTGTTTCACAATTAGGATTTTTCTTTTTATGGATTCTAGATTTAATGGGTTTGTGGTTTTATATACAAAGCGTTGGGTTCCTTGGGACGAATTCTTGCATTGAATCTGAAACCCTGCTGGCCCTATAAGTTATTTTTAATTTAAAAAAAAAAATGCTTATGCACTTTTATGTTCATTCAAGTTGTTATGCCTATAATGCACCAGTGTGTTTTTAGTAAAAGCACACAGATAAAGTTAGCCGTGTCATTTTTTACATATTTTAATTTTTAAAGGAAATGCTTGTGCATTTTTCTGTGTAGTCGAGTTGTATTAATGCATTGGTGCGTTAATTGTACAAGCACATCATTTTGATTATCAGATCTTACTAATAAATAAATCTCACCTATAAACACATATATGAATATTTTTATTGTTTTCTAGTTAATGGTGCATTTAGGTATGGTGCACTGATGCGTTTTGGACACTGAAACACACCGAAATGACAATTTTTTTATTTTTATTTTGAAGATATGTAATTTATTTGTATAATACACTTACTAGCTTCTCGATTTAATGGTTCGGGTTGTTTATTGATATAAAATGCATGAGAAGAGTTCAATGAACAACAATTCTAGTTGGCATGATGGGAGCACATCAAAAATTGCGAAGAAGGAAAGTTCTTTGTAATTTTTATATTAATTAATATGTTTGAATTAGTTATAAATTTAACTAATATGTATTGGTTAATGTGTGGCATGCATATCAAAAAGAGGAGGAATATGTATAATTTTCTTTGTAATCTAAGTGTAGAAGAGCGTGAAACCTTGATGGAAAAGTTGCAAAGGGATGAATAAGGTGAATATAAAAGAAATAAATATGAATTTTTTCTTGAATTTTGAGTAATAATGTACTAAAGAATTTACTCTAATATGTTTCAAACAATCTAATTCACAACAATGTTGAATGTTATGCAAGGATTCACAACAACATAAGGGAATGATATCATAAGAAAAAACAAATATGGAAGATGTAAATGATGATGAATTAGTCCTTATCTCATACAGAGTAGTGCTAGAAGTTTATGAAAGGGGAATTTTTTTTATAAAAATATGAGGGATATAGTGGAAAGAATGTATAGATGTACTTTACACTTACGTACATAAATCAATCCAATGAGTGCAACAATCAGGTTACATCTAAACTATAGGAGGAGTTTCTAGATCCATGGTCAATGAGATCTGTGAGACTTGCAACAACAAAAACATACAACAACAAAAAAGAATCATTCAAAAAGTGATATTCCTAGACATGTTTCTATAGAATATATATCTACTACTACAAAGAATTCCTTTATTAATATTAATTATGCTATATTTAATTTTCGTATCAACATAAAAATATTTTAATTTCATTTTGCATTTTCATGAATATTATGAAAATCCCAAAGGATGAATGATATCTGAAATATGCGAGCACGCATGTCCAAAATAGTGTACGAGGAGATGGTAAAAGAAATTGGCATAATTGCATCACTGGGGGAGCCATCTCACAAGCAACGTGCTTCGAATGTATGAAATCATTGAAATTTTCTATTATGTACATCTAATTAATTAATTTAGCATTAAAAAATAATTTTCAAATGTTCTGTTACAAAAAAGAAAACAAAATGGAACACATTCAACACATAAGACAAGAGGACAAGGAAAAAAGAGGTTAATAGTAAGGTCTGTGATAGTTGTGATTTATTTATAACAACTTAACATTTCATATCGGTTGTGATCTTTATATTTTATTTTATTTTTTACACTGAACATCCTTGGCTATCTTCCAAAAGGTGTTAGCATACAAAGAAGAGCCATGACAAGAATTGATTGACATTGGGTTAAGTAATTGTTGCGAGTATATGTTCGTGTATCAAACAATAATTGTGGAATTCATAAGTATCTATTTTGTTTTACTTCTCTCATTTTATAATTAATAGAACAACACAAATCCTTTAAATATTAAATTTATGATTTTTTATGGGGTTTTAAACTTGCAGGAAACAAAGTATGGAGTGGAGTGTCACCTACCCAAATTCTAAAACTATTATTATTATTGGCAAAATAATTTATGTTAATTTTTAATTACAAAGTTTTGTAATTATGACCAAGTTTGGTCAAGGATGAGTGTAATTACTGAATTATTATTATTTAATAGATTAAAGTATGAGACAAACAGCCAAGGGAACTGTTAAATGAGTGTTTACTGACCCACTAGGAGGAATGGAAGTTGTTAGAATGTATGGGACAGATGGCAGATTGCACTTCACCACTAGTTGTTGGTTATGGGACAACTACCCCTACAAATGTGGCATTATCCCCCAGTTGGAGAGAGTGAGCAGGCAGTTCATTTAATGACCAGTTAACAACTAAAAGGCCTAGGAAACCTACATAAGGAAAATTCAAATTGAGCATGCAGCTCTTACACAATATTTTCTGCAGAAATATTCCTCATGTGCATCAGGTGATCACTGAGAGATTTGAATATGTAGGAACGCCCTTTTCGGGGTCCCAAAAAAAACAACTTCCAAAACGATTTTTTCAGAAAAAGATATAGAAACCACAAATCTAGTTTTTTTTTTTTTTGATATATAAAAACTATATACTCATATTATTCATTCTCAAAAGATTTAGCAATTAAAATAAAAATACTTCAAACCTGATTTCGATGGTTGGTCCAACGAATCGATGGAGTCCTCGAAGTGGTTTCCGCACGATCCAATCCAATCTCCTAATGAAGTACCGAGTGACCCCTCGGTTGACCACCCTACCGTATCGAGGCTAATCTTATTCACCTCAAACCCCCGAGCTAATGGGGTCGTAAGAACACACCCAAATAGCCTCCCGAAAGGATCTCCCAATCCTCGTTCCGACTAATCCCAACTCCAAGGATCATAACATAATCCGAGATTATGATGACCATACAACATTAGGGAGCAAGAGAGATCCCTCTCTCTTTCTCTTTCCTCTTTATATAGGAAAAGCTCCTGTGCCATGTGTCAGTCCATGCACATTATTTAATTTAATTTAATATTTTAATTAGCAATATTCTCAAATACATGTGTCTCAATGTCATCAAGGTGCACCTAATTCCCTATATTAGTGGGAGTTAGGTGTAGGAGAGTTCTACTTCTCTTTTGATTCTCAATTAGTTTTCTCAATATCTTTTAATAACTAGTTGTTTTTAATTTTTCAAATTCTTTTTAAATAATAAAAACTTTATAACAGGATTTATTTCTTTTAATGAAATAGCATCTGAATTTATTTGAATATATATATATCAATATATATATTCTTTTAATTTTAAATAAAATACTTTGTTCAAATAATTATTTATTCCTTTTAAAGATATTTTCTTTTTGAAATAATTCTAATAGATATTTCCATTAATTTATAAAAGAAGAGAACATTAACTTTTCTAATTTCCAAATTCTTTTCTCAACCATAATAGCAGGAAGGACCGGAAGACGTCGGTCAAAAGCAAAGATTCGGGGCAATCACGAGGACTGTCATGATTGTTATCTCGTCCCTTAGTGGTCAGTGACATATGGGGACCCGAACCGACACAACTTTTACGGAAAGCAAAGATTCCGACAAACAACAAAAATAATTACAACTGTGGGTTATGGCCCACCAAAGCTTTCAATCCCATGCATCATGGCCAGCATGACATCATGATAATAAATAGAATATTGAATAATTTATTATTAAATTCTCTAAAACTTCCACATGTATATTATTTAATTATGTATGTATGAGTAGTTTTCTTTTTCCATTCTTCTTTCATCTAGGTACCTCTTCGGCGAGCCCTTCCGATAGTATCTTTCTTTCTTCTTATGGGGAGTATTGCATAGCGATCGGGAGTCGTTACCACGATCTCTCAACTAGGATCCTTGGATACTAAGGGATGTTGAGGGATAAGGCTCTCCTTATTGCACACCCCTCAACTCATCGTATGCGACCAAATCATTATGGCCTTGCCCGTACGGCATACGCTTCCCCGGGTGAGCTGAAATGGCTTCACCCATGCGTGAATTACTAGTTCAGGGTCGACAGTCAGTCGTCCTACCCTTAAGTGTTCTTTTTGTTCTTACGACCCCTATAATTCCATTGTGGGTCAGTCGGTAATTCATCTTACCTGTCACTGCACACACTCAAGCGCACATTAGTAGCGTTGCACTATGAAATATTTCATCATCCATCATAATATCTCAGTTAGTCAAGCATATATTTCATTCATCCTTTTCTCTCAATCAGTCGAGCATACATAACATTCAGTCATCCTATCTCAATCAGTCGAGCATATGTAACATCCAGTCATCCTATCTCAATCGGTCAAGCATATCTATTATTCAATCATCCTATCTCAATTAGTCGATTCTAACATTCAGTTGTTCTATCTCAATCAGTCGAGCATATGTAAAATTCAGTCATCCTATCTCAATCAATCGAGCATATGTAACATTCAGTCCTCCTATCTCAATTAGTCGAGCATTCATTTATTAAGTAAAGTAATAGTTTCTATAACTGTTGTTCATTTTTAAAGTAAATTCAAATGGTTTGAGTTTTACTTAGCCGGATCATTTCAAAACTAGTACCTCATTATTCTAAACAGTTAAGGTACTGAGGTGGGCATTACAGAATAGGGAGGCTATGTGAGAGTGCAACTATAAGTCTGAAAATTATTCTGAGAAGGAGAATCAAAGGTGTTGGTGCAGGTCCCTTTGAATGCTAAGTCTTTAAGACTGGATAACTATTGCTACTACAAGTTGAGGTCCTAAGCTTCTAAGTTTATTCCTCCTCGTGGTTCAATGAACAGGCTCTAGGGTCCTAAGGCAAGTAACTTGGCTGTCTTCAGGAATTGGTTGGGTGGAACAAGCTCCTTGGGTTGTTTGTTTCCCTACAGTTGACCAGGTTTTGCTATTCTTATTTTGTTTACAATTTAATACTTCTGTTTAGTAAAATTATCAAACTCTGTTTTGTAAAATAATTTATTTTCTGATCTATGTTTAAGTCTGAATGATAAATCTTTGTTAAAGATCTGATTTGATAACCATCTCTATATTTTTCCACATGTTGTTATTTGCATCGTACTCTAGTATACAGAAGAAAATTAAATGATAGATGAGAGATAGGCAGATTGCCATTGATTGGACAAATAATTACAGTAGGTGCTTTGTTTACAATTCCGTCATGTATCTAATCATAGTATGAATTTACTATATAGCATGGACAGTAATAGAAAATTCTTTTGTTACTTCATAAAAGAAAAACCTAGTCTATTTTCTGTACAGTCTTATGTTTTTATTTTATCCCTATTCATTTAAGATAGCAAGTAAATATGATCAAATTAAACATTTTATGATTTCCAAGTAATAGCATTTTCAAGATTTAACAGCTGCAGAAACTAGTCACTGTATAGATTTCTTGGCATTATACATACTTTACTTCTTCACAGATTTATAGTTTTCATTTCAACTACATTTATCTCAGATAGAAATATTATACATTTCCATATTATACATTTAATGATTTTCTAGCATTTCAAATTTCACGAAATATAGTAGCTGCAAATTTATTTCTGTACAATTTGTTATAAGCAAATATTTTTTTATTTATCATATTTTGCCATAGTTTGGTTCATATATTTATACTCCTTTTTATAAAAACTTAAACCCTATGATTTATCAGACCCTAGATTTATCTTTGTACACAGTTTATAAAACATCGTCAAAACATTCGTGACTACTGTAGACACTTCTTGCCGAAGTTACAGAAGCTTGACATTTAAACCCTAGATAACATTTCAACTTCTTCGGCAGAACTTTTGACATTCGAACTCATCTTTTTTTTTTTTTTTTTTAAACTCCACTATCAAACATTATTGACGAAGAACAGAAATCAATCATTTACTTTCGACGTGAGATAGTTTCATTTTCGAACTCGAATCAACAGTTTTCAAAACAATCTTTCACTTATATCTTTTTAAACAAGACTATATCATTACAGTACAAGAAAACCAATAGCTCAGAAGCAAGTAAAACAAGAACACGACTCCATTAAAGATTGCTCAACAGCATAGTGAAAACATGACAGAGACTCTATTATTTATCCATTTAAGTCTTTCAAAAAAAATTGGGTCATTTCCTTTCAAACAACCAAAGGTGTTTAGACCAACTTGAAGTCGGTTACAGTGCTACAACAAAAACCTACTGATCCAAGCATTAAATGAACGGAGGATAAACCTATTACATTTCAACATCAAAGCAATTCAATCTAAAAACTTCGCAGTCGTCCATCACTGAAATGTTTCCAACTCTCGGCTTATAGCAAAACACCAATCTAGGCACCTACAAGGTTTCTTGTGAACCACCAGAGCTTACCAGAAAACGGTAGTATTTCCAGTTTCTTTTTCTGCAACCATCAACCTCTTTTCGAACGGGTACCTTCCAAACATGCATTGCAGGGCCAAAACAAGATTTTGCAACAATCGAATCAAGTATTACAACATTTGTACAGTTTTCAATTATTACCTTTGATTTTGGCATGTCGAAGAATTGATCCATTACACTATCAAAACGACGAAGCAAGTTGGTATTCTACAATAACCTTAAAGCTATCACAGTAGATCATTATAAACCATAGAAGATTCGAACCCTGTCTGAAACATTTTTGCTTCACTGGAAAAAGGAAAGCCTATCACTATTTGGATATTGTAGCTCAAATGCAGAAAGTTCAATGCCTGTAACTATTTAGAAGATTTTTTTTCACTCACAGGTCGCATGATCGAACCCTGAGAGATACTCTCACTAAACCCTACTTTTTGGGAAGCCTGTCGGCCATACCCTAGTGTAACAATGAAGACTGGAGAGCTTTCAAAACGTTACATACAACAATTTTTTGGGTAGCAACATCAACAGTCGAGATTTGATAAGATCAACGAGCATGGAGATGCCAACGGTGCCATTTTTGAAGGCCGAGAAACTTTGCAATGATAGCCCATTAATTACATCAACCACAAAAGTTCCAGCAATGCCTGCCAAGAGGATATTACAGTGTACAACTCGGAGGAGAAGTGTCGTGACAACCTTGCCAGCCAGGCTTCCTAGTGGTAAAACCAATCAAAGTTCTCGTGCGCGAGCTACGTGGGTTGACAGCCAGGCTTCCACTATAGAGTTCGGTCATAACATTTAATACATGATCGTATTTTTGTCAACCTGTCAAATAACAAATTTAAGGCACATCAACTTAGCACTCCATTCACGAAGCTTGGGTGAATTCCAACAATACGATAGACATACTTAGGATAGAAGCTTATGCCATAATATGTTCAATATAATGTTTGTGATACCATATTGCATCGTATTCAGGGTTTGCATATGTTAAATCCCGACAGTGCAAACATATAGTTATGTTGGCATTTTGTTTAGCATATTATTGTACTTTAAAAACCATATCATATTACATTGTAATATCTAGTGTATGTTTCATATAGTTTCAAGGTTAAGGTTAGGCATTGTAATATTTAAATTACTTTGCAATATGTAAATGCATAGTAACTATAAGATATGTATCTATTTCATTCCTATAATTTTGTATAGGCATTAGAATGAAGTTTTATAATGCTAGCTTATAGCATAAATACTATAATTACGATCATTTCCATTTGTTTAGTCATGTAACGCAAAGACTTTTGCATCATCATAAATATAGTTTAAGCATTGACGAGATACACTCTAAAGCTAAATTTTCAATACAAATACTAGTCATTATGCTTTATATATGATTAACTGTGTATTCATTGTTAAATTCAAAACTTAGAGTAGTCTAAGTTTTGCTTAAAGAAACAAATACTAATTCGATAAATAGCATTGTCAATAGATTTTGGTATTACTGTTTTGATAATGATTGCAGCTGTATAACAATTACTTGGACGACATAAATTCATAGCACTGAAGAGTTTTGAAATCCATCTTACAAACTAGATTTAGAACCAAGTATCCATACCTCCAGTCACTGGTGTCGCAGGGAAGTACTTATCATTTTACATTGACGATGAATTAAAAAACACAAGTACTCTAAATATTATGTTGTCTTGTAGATATCTTACCTGCGGTCTGCACATAGAAACATTTTCAAATGCCTTATCTTTTGCAGCTAAGTAAGCTCCAGGGTGCCTCATAGGACCCCTTTATTAACAAACAAACAAACTGTCAGCAATCCATCAAGAATATTAAAGCAGTAAAAACTGTATCAACATGTAATATTAACCAAGAACTTAAACAAATTTGTAAACTGTACTTGTTTACGTAAGCATACAAAGATCTTTCGTTAAAGAGGATTAACATCCATTTATACTTGAAGTAGAAATTACAACTATATTATCTGAGGATGATGACTTGTCATAGTCATTATATTATCTTAGTTATGATTTCGATTTAGTTTATATGTTCCGCATTAAATAATTATGATAATTATTGCTATTTTAATTTTATTTTTTTTTGGGTATTTTCAGGATGTTACATGGAGCCAACATAAGACTTGTTGAAATAAGGCATGAGATTTGGTTTTGAAATAATGTGTATCATTCATGACTCAATTCTTTCTACATTACATTGCTTTTAAATTTATATTTATGTATATTATCTATTTTAATTTTCATTATTCTAAGCAATGTAGATACACTCATTACACTTTATTTTAATGTTTATATAAGGAAGTTGAATAAGAGGAAAGTAATCGGGGAAATCAACAAAACATTCATCCAAATAACCCAAGTCATGCAAGTGGCTTGAGCACTGACCAAAGTTCCAAGAAAGAATGATGATCCATATATTTTGGATGTTAATGCAAGATGCTATATATTTTGAAATAATTATCTATGGAAATCAGACATTTTGTATAATGTACTTGACTTAGTGTCCTAATTGAAATACAATGGGTTACCAATAACTGTAACAATTATGTGCATATTGACATTTTGATTATTGTGGCATTATGTTGTTCCATTTTGTATGAGAAAGGGCCTATTATTGATATATAATAAAATGAATTGTTTTATTCTATTGCATCCTCCAATTTCGTGAAATGCGAAAATTTACGATATAACAACTTATTCCAAACATCATATCTAAACACAATAATAAAAATTCAAATGAATACTACTATAAAAAATATTTCAACTATTTCAATTTTTTATGAATAATAATATTAAACAAAATAAAAATAAAATATAGATATTCCAGTGTGATGTCAGTGGTGACTGTTCACTGGAGCATTTCTAAATATGTCACACCGATGCATTTGTAATAGAGTCACATCAGTGTGCTTAAATCATCATAGCTCCAGTGCAACATAATACTTGTTGCATGCCCTAAGTATTTTTGTATTATTATGCCCCAATGTGCTACAGTACCTTAACCACACAATTAAATTTTAAAAATATAGCAATAGTCAACATCCCAATCAACTTTGCTAGTGTGTTTTCCTCCGGTTGTCTCACCGATGCCTTTTTATAGTTAGTAAGCACCAGCTCTTTTTAGTAGTTCATAAACATCGGTGCTACATTTAATATACAACACTCGTGCATATATTGGTATAACGCACCTGTGCATATATTTGTATAAATCACCAATGGGTTTTAATACTTTGTAAGAACTGGTGCTACATTTAATATAAATCATCGGTGCATATCAATTGCTACAAAGCATCGATTCCGATTAAAATTTTGGTGCACATCGATGCTCAAATTTTTATGTGCACCAATGCATTTATTAATTTAAAACGCACTGGTGCATTCAATGTTTGTTAGCACGGTGCCTTTCGTTTAATAAAGTGCATAAGAAAATAAACCTCTGCAATAACCTATGGTCACTGAGTTTTTCTTTTTATAATACATTTCCGTAAAAACCTCCGCTAAAACATCTGTTACCATTTGCGGAGGTTGTAGCAGAGGTTTTTTTGTGAATTTTGACAAATATTGTAAAACTAAAAAACTCCACTATAACCTCTGCTACAGGGCCTTTTTAGTATAATGGAAGTAAGAATAATATGAGATTAAGAATTTTTATTCACAATGACTTGTCCATGTTATAGGAAAGTACACATTCATCAAAACATGTGCATGCTTTTTTAATGTGTGAACATTCCTAAAATAAATATTTTCTTGTGAGGCTTTAGAATTCCAAATTACATGTTTGAAAACTTGGTTTCTTAGAGTATATGTTCAATATGGGGATCTTTGTGGTTCATATTACAAAAACAGTATGATTTCCCATTGCATGATTTCCTCTCAATATCTACAATTTTATGTTATTTTTAAATAGGATACATAAATCCATCATTGCTGAAACTTTCACATATATATCCCACCTATACATTTTCAAAATATACGATTTAAGAAAAAAGGAAAATATTTTGTTGGTCATTTTTCATTATTTATTGCCTCACAGATATCTAAATCCTAAAATAAAAATAGTTTTTTCATGGCATAACTTTTTATTTTCCTTACCCATTTAAAACAATTTATACATTGCACTAGTATATACAAACACCTACACTCTAAAAAGATGATTATGTTAAGACCTTCAAAAGCTATCCTAATTTTTTACCTCAAAAAATTTGTGCTATGATGACTTATATATATTTTTAAATTCTTTTAAAAAAAACTAACATTAAACAATATGAAAAATCTCTATACACAATAATCACAACATTCTCTAAAATTGTACAATTATTTTAGGGAAATTCAATCATCTAGGTAGTCAACACTTGCATTAACAAACACAGAAATTAATTTTTTTTAGGAAAAGTAACATATCATTGTTACAAAAACTCCAAATTCAATATTCATATAGTCATAAAAACTTTCATAAATAAAAACTATGTATTTAAAAAGATAATTCAATTTCTTGTATTTCATCTTATTATACCATATTTAAATTAATTGTAATAGTACCTTGAATCATCCCTCCAAATTAAAAGAATGTTATTTTTTTGTATTTCCATTACCTCTAATGCATCATGAGACACCATAATTACCTTTCATTGGCCTTAACTATTATCCTAGAGTTCTCCTAGTAATTCATGATTGCTCCTACTTCATGATCAAGTGACCAATGTGTAACACTCATGTAAGTTAACATATACACATTGTCACATCATATGTACATAACCATATCAAAATACGTTTTAATATCATATTAAGCTAGGTTTAATATCCTTCCAGAAATATGCATGGATATCAAGAGTTTTCAAGTATCATGACCTACAACTGTATCATTCTCATCGTGCCATCTCTTACTAGGAGTCTTATAAGTATAGATAACCTACCACACCTCATACTTATATAGTGATATCATTATACATTTATCATCATGATCATACATAATTCACATTATATAAGATATCCACAAACTGAACATTCAAATACAATCTAACTTATATATACCAAAAAAACATAAAATTACAGATCGTTATCAATCCATTATATATAATAACATTACACATCATATAACCATTATATATATGATCTATGTTTGAGGATTCACTATAAATTGGCCAATCATGGTTAACCGTACAATAATTTTCTATATGTACTATAGTATTGTTAATGCTTCTATTCATAGATTAGAAGATAATGGCCTCATTGAAATGTAAACAAGCTACAAGTATACGAGTATGCTATAGAATTAACAATTAGTACAAATTTTTTTTTTTTAAACTTTAAATATTGAGTGAAAAATCAAGCTCAATTGTCGAGAAGATATCTAAGCTACGATAGAATAAGATTATAGTAAATCTAACTAATAAGATGAAATAGCGATTACTAACTCATTTCTTTTTTCTTAAATAATGAATTAAAAATATGACTACAAAAATATTTAAATAATGAGTAAGCACACTAGGTTTAATATCCTTCCAAAAATATACATCGCTATCAAGAGTTTTCAAGTATCATGACATATAGCTATGTTATTCTCATCATGCCACCTTCCACTAGGAGTCTTATAAGTATAGCTAACCTACTACACCCCATAATTATACAGTGATATCATTGTACATTTATCATCATGATCATAAATCATTCACATCATATAAGATATCCACAAACTAACCATTCACATACAATATAACCTATATATTAAAAAACATAAAATGACACATCACGATCATTCCATTATATATAACAACATTACACATCGTATAACCATTATATATATGCTCAATGTTTGGTGATTCACTATAAATAGGCCAATCATGGTTAACCACACATCAATTTGATATATGTACTATGATCTTGTCAATGCTTCTATTCATAGATTAGAAGAAAATGGCCTCATTGAAATGCAAACAAGTTACAAGTATAGCCAATATGCTATAGAATTAACAATGAATACAAATCCTTATTTAATTTTTTTAACAATTAGTACAATTTTTTTTTAACTTCAAAAGTTGAGTAAAAATTCAAGCTCAAGGGCTAAGAGGAGATCTAAGCTATGATAGAATAGGATTACAACAAATCTCACTAATAAGATGAAATAGAGATTATTATTAACTCATTTCTATTGTCTGAAATAATGAATTAAAAATCCAACATTTTCATAACTTAGAAAATTATTAAATAATGAGTAAGCACATTATTGAAATCTCCATTTACAATGAAGTCAAATTATTTACATTATGGAGTCATCAAGACAACATTTCGAAGAGTTCTTCAATAAATAATACTAAATAATAATTGTTGAAATCCAAAAATATTCACACAAAATGATAAATTATTTCTATTTTATCTTGACATCTTTTCATGTGAGAGACCATTTAAAGCCAACAATGATACTTATAAATCACTTATTACCCATTCACGTCGTAATATTTTTTAATGAGCAACCTTAAAGGACTACATTGATATGCCATTGAATGTTGAACTCCTTCCTATTGTTTTCTTAATTAAAGCTAATATTATTATAGCATTCTCTTATATATAATACCAACTTAATTTTGAACTTAACAAGTACTTAAAAAAATAATTATGTTGTTTTTTTTTTAATTATAAAATTATAATATTACATTGTTTAATTAAAAAAATTGAAAAAAACACATTTAATTGAATTTAGAATGCTATTAACTATGACCCATCTCTCCTTATCTATACATTATCTCACATGAGTCCAAGTTTCATATGTCTTCATTGTATATATCTTCTTGACTTAAAATAAAGGAGATACTTTCTTCTCGTGACATTGCAATGGGTAAATGGAGACCACATGACACCTATTTGGCATTACTTTAGTAAGCGTTAGTATTCACGTACAATAGGTAATATGATTATTTATATGTAGGTAAGTAGATATATATGCTTTTTCCAATGCATGTGAAGTTAAAAACTATAGCATTCATAACACTGTAATACACCATTATATAGTGTCCACTTATTCCATAGGATGAGTACAAGAATCATTCACATCACACCATGTGTTTGAATTTACTTTACTCAAAGTAACTTATTCACAAAATAGGTCAAATAATAATCATTCACATCACACTAGGGTTGTTGTGGTATACCAAGTATGGCAATAAACTTGTTGGAGTCAAGTGCACACTTCTGGTGAAGGTGGATTTGCGCGTATTAGAAGGATACACATTTGTTTTATTCATAGTACTAGTTGGATTTGCCCATATTCGAAATGATATATTTTGTTTTGAATTATTGTATACAAAATTAATGAAGAGTGACACTTTTGTCCCTTATATATTCCACTTTTGGTATTGGCGTATGTAAAAATCAAAAAATAGCTTTCATTGCCCCCTAAAAGGATGCACCAAACTTAAAATCTTCCCATGACATAATGCGCCCGTCCAATACTATAACGTTTTACCATATTCTATTATAAATTGAAATTAAAAATTCAAGTATATGATGTATAACTATATAATTTTCAATAAGAAAACCACTTTTGAAAACAAGATCATGAGAACTTTCATTACAACTTGCATGATTTTTGGATTTTGTTCAAAATATTTTTTAGATTGTGGTCAAAATATCTTTTTTAAGTTAGTGGGCATATGCCTCGATTGAAATACATAAACACAAAATTGAATTTGTCTTTTTATTATTGTTTCCCTCATCCACACTATCATCTTAGTACAATATGTCTTATGTGATGATGGAGATTCAAGAATGTTTTTTTCCTTATCTCTTTAGTTTAGTGTTTTGCAAATGAGTTTAGAAAATAATTTCATACTCGGATTGGTCAAAATTAGGTTTCCATGCCCACATCATATGTATAGACAAAAGTTTGATACTTTTATATATATCTTGTCTGTTATATGTTATGTATATTTTTATTTATTTATTAATTATGGGTGAGATTGGGTAAGTTAGTGATTTGTAATACTAATGCTGACAAGAATATGAGGGCTCTTTCTTGATAAAGTGGTATAATGTACAATAGATTTTTAAATACGATGATAGTGCTTGGGAGCTATTCGACAATAATTTGTTGGTGTAACATGGATATATATCCAAATTGATAAAGACAACTTCAAAATAAGGGAAGCAAGCTTGTCATAGTGGAAGCGGTGGAGATAAGGTCAAGATTTAGTGGGAGAGATAGAGATAAGGCCAAGATTGAGTGAATATATGTCACCAAATAATTACAGGTTATTTAAAATTTGGTAAAAGAAAAATATAAACAACCATGAAGGGTTATACAGTCTTGCATAACCTTGCTTAGGTTTAGGCTTAACAAATTGGAAAAATTAATCATAAAAAATAAAGTCAAAACTCTAAATCCTTAACTATGTTTATGAAGTTAATGTTTAAAGAATTCTATAAACATTAGGGAGGATAAATATATATCTAGAGATTAACAAAACAAAATTAAGTATAGAAGATAATGAGTATTTTTATTTTAAATTTTACTGTTATAATATATAATTAAGTAAGAAAGACAAATAAATAAATAAAATTCTAAATAGTAAATGTATTTATAATTCAATTATAAGTATGAAAGTGTAATAGAAAATTATTAATACATTAAATAATAAATCTATCCTTTTGAAATATAATTACCATAGGAAATTATAAGTTCACTATGGATTATAAACCTAAACAAAACCATAAATCCGTATAGTTAACTTAATATCGTTTTCAATGTTTTTAATCGTGTCATATCTCTTCTTATGGCCTACATTATCTCAAATTAACAAATTTCTCTATACCCTCTTTGTACATATCTTCATCGCAAAGTTTAAAGTCGAATAGCATGGTTAACACCATTAAGAATACCTTTCATGGTACTAAAAACATGGAGAGAGCACATATGACTATTTTGAATACAAGGCTTGCATTCTATAAAGGACTTGTTTAGTATATTATTATAAGAATTTGGATGATGGTGGAGAGAATCTCTCAACCACTTCTTATATAAATGGGAATAAGTTAGATCTTATAACAAACTCTGCATTCTATATAATAGAGTTGAATTATATTGTTAAAAAATTAGTGATTCATAATATAATGTGTGTTGAATTTGTGTGTATATGTGAGCTATTTATTATGGTTATTCTTCAATGTAGTTTGTTGTTTTGAAATTATATTATAAGAATTTGGATGACAGTGGAGAGAATCTCTCAACCACTTCTTATATAAATGGGAATAAGTTAGATCTTATAACAAACTCTGCATTCTATATAATAGAGTTGAATTATATTGTTAAAAAATTAGTGATTCATAATATAATGCGTGTTGAATTTGTGTGCATATGTGAGCTATTTATTGTGGTTATTCTTCAATGTAGTTTGTTGTTTTGAAATTCTTATTTTTCCAAGGAAATGGGGAAGAGACCAAGAAAAGAGAAATCTTTGTTTTTGCATATTTTCTCATCATGCTATCATAGAAATAGAATGCCTAGGACTAGTCTTCTTAGTATGCTCTTCTCTTGCATCGCATGATGATATGGATAATTAGAAAAGCATGACTAAATTAATGGTTGAGTAAATTGAGGTTGATCGAGATGCCTACAACACTCCTTACTGCAATTCTTAAGAAGTATGCTTGTGAAGTAAATGCCCTAAGACCTATTGTTGTAGTCATCGTTTCTTTTTGTAGGTGTTGTGAAATAATGCCTGGATCGATTTAACCTATATAATCTATCACTGTATGAAATAAAAAAAGGTTGTCATCATGATAGGTACAACAATCATTGTGTAGAGTGAAGAGATGTTAATCTGAATGGTTTGAGATTTAATTACCATAGACACCAATTGAAAGGAGCCAAAATTGCATTGGAAAGTCATCTATATCATGCCACAATCCATTTGAATTCCAAAAGATCTATTTATATGTGTTTGGAAACATTTCATGGATGCCATCGATGTGGTTTGGATACATGGAAAATAGAACCTTGAAAGGTTTTTCACCCACCTAAGCAATCAAAACGAGAACATAAAATTTACCATGGAAATTGAAAACGAAAATTAGAAAAGCATACCCTTTCTCAATCTGCTAATATCCAAAAAATACAATGGTTCAATTGCGCCCCAAGTTTATAGGAAGAAAAATCACACAGACAGGTATTTACATGCGAACTCTCAAAATTTCCCTCCTCAAAATATTGGGGTACTCAACACCTTAGTAACAATAACAATGAGAATCTCAGATCATGAACATTTAGAACAAGAGATTGGACATCTATAACATGTATTTAAAGAAAATGGCTATTATAGTAAACAATTCATTAGGGTTTTTGAAAGAGTTAGAAGACATCATGTTAGAAGGAATCTAGAAGAAGAAGGCATATTTGAGAAGATGATATTTTTACGTTATATTAAAGGAACTATAGAAAAAATAGCCATCATCTTGAGGTAAAGAGGCATGAGAATCACCTTCACCCCACCTAGCACCATTAGAAAAATGGTAGACTCCACAATAGATGTAATCAAACTTGGTTCATATAAAGAAGATTAATCCATCCCTTTCTCATGTAGAAAGGTATATATTGGAGAGATGAGTAGATATGTGGAATTTAGAATGAGAGAACATAGTGCTAATATAATGCATGACATATTTAAGAATTCATCTTTAGCCGAGCACTCTCACAATACAAGCCACCAAATCTATCTAGAGAATGCAAAGGTCATTTCCAATATAGAAAACCATACTAAGGGAAAATTAAAAGAAAAAATAGTAATTGCAATGAATCGAGAGAGTATTAATAGGGATGTGGGCACTAAATTAAGTGAAAAATGGAAACCATTTATCCACCTTCAAAATATAGTATATAGTAATACATCCAATATTAATGAAAACCCACAATAAATAGGATGACCTAGATTGAAGAACTAAAAAAGAAGTTTGATTTGTATTTATTGGTGGGCCATAAATCATTAAACCCTTGAGCATCATAAGGTTCTCCTGAGGATGATCCAGTAGAATGGATCAAAACATTGAGCAATAAACAACAAGATCCATTTTTTCTTCAATATTCAATAAATTTATGCATAGTTATGATTTATAACGGGATAACCTAATGAAAAATGTTTATGCAAAGGTCTATGATGTTCAAGAAAAGAGATATTCTCATGACAACACAATGAAGAAACCCAACAAGGATTTGTTTAAAGAGTAGATCTCAAAAGCAGTGAAACATCCATGAATGAGGGACAAGCAATCTTATTTAGGTTAACATGACAATGAATTTGTTTAAGTGTTTGAAAGTGCAATGGCCTGAGACATGGAATTTGTGATGGAATAAAGGACAATTTTCTAATTCCAAGGATCATGGTGATTTTGAAATAATCATATGGTAGTATAAGAATTTTCATATACAAAGATTAAGATGCATAATTTTTCTTTTGGATTGAGACAAAGATCATTTTCTTTCTATCTTTATTTTCAACAAACAAGTTATAATTTCGTAACATTCATTTTTACTAGTAGACTAAGCAATGTTCTAGGTAGTATTCTCTTAGTGTTTTCAACAAAATAGTTGGTGGTTTTATCATTTAGTTGTCTAGATCATTTTGTATTACGAAGTTGGAAAGTAGCAAGAAGATGGGATACATATCATGTTCTCTTGGGTTAAAAAAAAAGGATGTGTCCATCATTAATTATCCACTGGATTCTAACGATGGTGATTATGTTAATTGAGTGGAAGCTTTCAAACTTTAAGAGGCTCTCACTTTGAAGATGGGGAGTGATAAAATGTAAGATAAATAGATGTTCAATATTCCGTGATGCTTGTGAATTAGAGAAACTATACCTCATTGGGATTATGATATATACATGTGGGGATTTCTACTCAATAGTTCAAGGGAGATCCAAGATCTTGAAGCTCATTATGATACCTTCACGAGATTTATGAAAAATTTCAAGTGTGAATGATGCCAATAATGCTAGGAACTTGGATTACAACTGGGAGACTATACCTTTCAGTGGAATAGGAATTAGATTGAAGGAATCTTATCGATCATGTAATACCCTTTTTCCACCCTATGAACTCTTTAAAGACCACACACACTTGTTCAGATGAAACCCTACCTTTTAACCTTTATCTAGGACTTATTTTTCCATCATCACCCCTTGAATTGATGTTTGCGATGGATGGTGACCTTGCCATTTCTCCTTGCATGCTAGTTAAGGAGGGATGCCATCTTTCATTGCACTACTACAAGGGAGTGATTGTATTCCTTCACATGGTTCTTGGATGAAGTTCATGAAGATTATTTCTATGACTAGATTCCACCTCATTTTGGAACATGAACTCACCACACAACCCGAATCTATTTGTCCCCAATGGAGTTCCCAGTTATGTAATGGAATATTTTCCCTTTGGGGATATATGAGTACTCCCTTGGATCCTTTCCTTGATCCAAAACAAGCTAAGGGGGTAGACCACTATGCTTTCACACACAATATATGAGAAGAGGAGGAATAATAATGAACATTCCTTAGTTCATATGAATTATGTTGGTGAAGATGGCTCCTAGCTACTGCATATTTCATGGACTTTGCTCCAGATTCACTCTCTAGTATCTTGCAGAAGAGTGTTTGATATAGTCTCTTTCCCATTAAATTTTATTGAGTCCGGAAAAGTAAACTCAAGGCCATATTCATTTTTTAATGAGTTTGAAGGAGAGAAGATTTCTCGATATGCAACTTTTTCCATAGAATTTTGACGAGCCTAGAAAATTCAAATCAATACCTCCTTCTATTTTTAATGAGATCAAAGGAGAGAAGGAAGAATGCTTGACAAAGTACTTTTATAGTAAATTGTAATGAGTCCAAAAAAGTAAACTCGGGTTCTTTTTTTTTAAGGAGCTCAATGAAGATAGAGAAGAATGCTCCATAGATATTTTTTTTCATTTAGATTTAACGAGCCCAAAAAGAGGTAAAAGGATACTTTCTATAGTGTTTTTTTCATAGTTTAACGAGCACAGATAAGAGGTAAAAGTAAGCTCAATAAGTTCCTTTATCATGTTTTAATGAGCATGAAAAAGGGATACAAGTAGGGTCAACTAGAGAGAATGAGTAATAATTGATGCAGAATCATCGAGGCCTAGGAAAAGCCATCGAAGATGATCGACATAAGGAAGGCCGACTAGAGGGAATGCCGACGACCACCGGTGCGGAAGAGAAGATTGGTTGTCGAAGTCAATAAGTGGAGCAGGAGTAGTTGATCGAGCGATTGACAGAAGTGAAGTAGGTCGAGAGTCGACATGTTTGAAGTTGATAGACTACATGGTAGTAGGGGAGACGTTGACAGTCGATAGATGGTTGAACCACGACTCCAACAAGTTTGGACTGGCGAATCCTAGAAGTGTGAAGGGAAGCTGATAGGGTATGCCAAAGGCTAACGGAAGATAGTATGGTGGAAGTAGTGATAATACTGACTACTGTAGCAGTGTCAGAAGGATGCGTAGAAGACAAGAGTACTTGGTAGCCGTTCAAGGTTGCTAAGGAAGTTATTGGCAGTTATTGCAGGTAGTTGAGATCGTGACATATGTCAAAATAGGAAGAGATTGTATAGCACGACAAAGGCCCTAACAGTTGAAGGTCTGCAGGATCTGAGGAGATCGACAAACAGAGGAAGCGTGTCTTGGGGGTCGGAGTGATCTCGAGAAGAGAAGAAGCGGAGTAGAAGGCTTGTGCGCAGGTACATAGGAGTTCAGCTTAGTTTGATCAATAGAGGATCGAAAGGGAGGATCTTAAGAGAAGTTTTGTAGATTGGAGAGGAATGTCACACATCTACAAACCGTAGAGAAGATCAAGCCATAGCTCAGAGTTCTGTAGTGAACCAAGAGAGGGTGATGGTGGACACACTGAGATAGCACATAGTTACTTCTATATTTTATTTGGCTAAGACCGACAATAGTTAGTTATTTCCATTCCTTGCAGTTTGCATTGTAACCGTTTCGGTAGAAGTAATATAAGCCAGCTTCAAGCATCCTGTTTACATCTTGTCTATGTGAACGTGTGTGTTGTGTGTAATTGTTAAGAAAGAATCTTTGTTATAAGGCACCTTGCATCAAGAGGTATCAGAGAGGGAAGCGAATCTTATCGAGGAGAAAGCCAGTGATACAAGATTTCCTTGCGTCAGTTAGTATCAGAGCCCAGAAGTGAGTCCGGTTGAGTTGAAGCAATATCCTATGGATAGGAGAGACTGCGAGTGTGTTTCAGCTCCAGCTGCAGTTGGGTAGAGTTTTGCACGACTTGTTGAAGTCCGGTTGCAATTGGGCATAGTGGGAGTTTCATCCGAGGTTGAAAATGGATCACAAAGGTGTTAACATTCGAGGTGTTGGACGAAGAGTGCGTGGTGCAGCAGTCACAATTCATCATGAGATGTTCGATGAGTGCGTCTGAAAAATGAAAACTTTGACAAATGAAGTCGCATTGATCAAAGAAATCCAAAGGCATGGTTGTATTCCTGATGCGCTAGACCACAACGACGAAGAGGTCAAAGAAGTGGAAGCACAGGAAGCAGCAGAAGAAGAACCAGAAGACAAACTCATCAAGCTTCTGACGGATATGAGACGTCGGACAAAGATAGATGTATGTACCTACTCAGGAAGTCGAGATCCATAATACTTGATCGACTGGTTCAAAGAAATGGAGAAATACTTCAACATAGAGTCGATCGAGGATCCTAAACAGGTTAAGACTACATGTGTGAGGTTGAAGGGTCATCCCTCATTGTGGTGGGACAATGTGCAGGCTGATAGAGTCAAGAAGGGAAAGGAGAAAATCAAGTCTTGGGATAAGATGGTCTCCAAGATAAAAGGGAAGTTCTTTCCAAATGACTATGTGATTTCCTTGTTCAGGAAGTTGCAGAACATTCGACAAAAAGAGATGACCATGAAGGACTACACGAAAGAGTTCTATAGGTTGTCGATAAGGTCGGGACAGATCGACCAAGGTGAAGAAGTTGTCACAAGATATGTCAATGGCTTGAAATATGTCATTGAAGACGAGTTGAGCATGTCAAGATTCAGAGCGGTCGGTGAATCCTACCAGTTATCTCTTAAGGCAGAAGAGAAATTGTCGAGGAAATCTGCAGCGACTAGAGTTAGGATGACTCGTCGAGGTGCGAAGACTGTTTCCGCGAAGGGTCAAAGTAGCGGTTATAGAAGAGAAGCTGTCGAAGATAACTGATGAGCGGAAGGGACATCGACAAGAGAGAAAGCGAAAGAAATCCGGCGTGATCCTCGAGAAACACGCAGTCGAGGTTCGTATGGTCGAAGTGGCCCATCCGACAGAAAAGGACCTGACATACCAGCCAAAATCTATTACAAGTGTCGAGGAGCCAGACACAAGGCATATGAATGCTGAGATAACCTACATGCTGCAGAGGAGTCGAAGCCCATACATCGAAGAGATGAGTAAGTCGACGAGAAGATAGAATCGACATCAAACAGTAATGAGGATGAGAAGAGGAAAAATCGAAACTTGATGGTCAGGAGAACATTGTTTAAGGAATACTGATGCGACAAGCAAGAGATGGCACTAGGAAAGGACATCTTTCAAACCAAAGTGCAGATCGGCAAATGGCGTTGCAAGACCATAGTTGACGGTGGAAGCAGTGAGAATCTTGAGTCGACAGAGGTCATCGACAGAATAGGGTTGAAATGTCGAGAACATCCACCCCATAAAAGATCTCATGGTTGCAGAAAGGACATCATGTGAAGGTGACCAGAAAGTGTCTAATTAACTTCAGGGTCGAGGGACTTGAAGACAGTGTACTGTGCAACATAATCCCAATGGACACGTGCCATATATTGTTAGCAAGACCATGAGAATATGATCAGAAGATGATCTATGATGTTCGATCCAACACAATCACAATGTGGAAGAATGGCATGCAAAGGACTCTTAAGCCAAAGCCAGAGGAGGCAGCCAACTATAAGCATGGCGAGAGCAAGTTTTGGGATAAGTGAGTGCTAATGTGTTCAGCGAAAGAATTCCTCATGGAAGAGGAAAAGCAGTTAGGATGTTTTTATCATTCCAAAAGGACCATGTGTCGAGAGGTCAACAATGGAGAAGAGTCCGGTCGAAGTTGGAAAGATGCTTGAAGAGTTTCGTATCATAGTAGTCGACGAGACACCGACGGGATTTCAACCAATGAGAAGCATATCCCATCAGATTGACTTGATTCTAGGGTCAAGTCTGCCAAACAAGGCACCGCATAGGATGAGTCTGATAGAAGGTCAAAAAATCAATCGACAAGTCCAAGAGTTGTTGGACAGGGGATTAATCAGAGAAAGTCTGTGTCCATGTGCGGTACCAGCAATATTAGCGCTGAAGAAAGGTGGAGAATGGAGGATGTGTACAGACTGCAAAGCTATCAACAAGATCATTATCAAGTACCGATTTCCATTGCTGAGAATGGATGACTTGATGGATTGCTTGAGTGGAGCGACATACTTCACGAAGATAGACCTGAAGAGCGGTTGATGAATGAAGTGTTGAAACCATTCTTGGGTAAGTTCGTCATAGTGTACCTAGATGACATCTTGATATTTAGTCGAACCAAGACAGAGCACTTGGGACACATTCGACAGGTATTGCAGAAGTTGCAGGAAAAGAAGCTGATGGTGAACCTGCAAAAGTGTTTCTTCATGAAGGAAGAACTGGTGTACTTGGGATTTGTAATCTCAGGTAAAGGGTTGGTGATGGACCCAGAAAAGGTGAATGCAATATTGGATTGGCCGAAACCGAAAAATACGACTGGAGTAAGGATTTTCCATGGACTTGCCAGTTTCTACATGAAGTTCATTCAGGGATTCAGTCGGATTTGTGCACCTTTGAAAGAGTGCATGAAAAAAGGCGAGTTCAAGTGGACAGAAGCAGCCCAGCCAACTTTCGACAAGATGAAGGAAAAGGTCACTGAGAGCCCAGTGTTAACGTTTCCATATTTCAACAAATTTTTTCAGGTCGATTGTGATGCGAGTGGAATGGAAATTGGAGCAGTGTTGATCGAGGAGGGCCGACCAATTGCATTCTTTAGTGAGAACTTGGATGATGCGAAGCGAAAATATTCGGTCTATGACCAAGAATTTTATGTTATTGTCCAAGCATTGAAGAAGTGGAGGCATTATTTGTTGCCCAAGGAATTTGTGTTATTCACATATCACCAAGCAATGAGGTATCTGAATACTCAGTCGAAGTTAAATCAGGGCACATGAAATGGGTCAAATTCCTGCAACGATATACTTCAATGTTGCGACATAAGTCAGGCAGTCGAACAAGCTTTCCGACGCGCTGAGTCAAAGAGTTGCATTGTTGAACACGATGATAGTTCAGGCAATAGGAATAGAGTCGGTGAAGGTAGAGTATTCGATTGATGAGGATTTTACGAAAGCATGGGAGGCTTGTCATGAACTGTGGAGTGTCGACAGGACTCCATACTTGGATTATTTTATCCAAGAGGGATACCTATTCAAGGGACAACAATTGTGTATTCCCAAGGGATCCATAAGAGAGAACCTAATCCGAGATTTGCATAGCGGCGGATTAGCAGATCATTTTGGCATCAGCAAGACTAGCGCATTGGTCGAAGAAAAATATTATTGGCCAGGAATGACGATAGATGTCGGGAAGTGTGTACGACAATGTCAAGTTTTCCAGTTGGAAAAAGGAAGAGGTCAGAATACAAGGTTGTATACACCATTACCTATACCGGATACCCCATGGGAGCACCTGAGCATGGATTTTGTGCTAGGATTGCTGAAGACGCAGCAAGGAAGTGACTCAATCTTTGTTGTAGTCGACATATTTTCGAAGATGGCACACTTTATTCCTTGTCGGAAGACAAGTGACGCCACAGGAATTATTGTACTATTCTTCAAGGAAGTAGTCAGATTGCATGGGTTACTGAAGAGTATCACATCAGACATAGATACCAATTTTTTAGGGCATTTCCGGAGAACCCTATTGAAGAAATTGGACACGAGGTTGCAGTTTAGCTCAGTATATCATCCGCAAATAGTCTATGCACGTTTGTGGAATGAAATGTTTTAGATGGGAACATATAACAAGATGAAGCTGAAGAATATTGGACCATGTAAGATTCTGAAAAAAAATTCGGGCAACGCTTATGTGTTGGAGTTGTCGAATGACTTAAGCATTTCACCAACATTCAATATCTCATATATGTACAAGTTTGAAGAAGGTTCAAGCAGTAGAAGCGCGGAAGTGTCGAACATCGACTAGACAATGCAGATTCTAGATCGATAGAAAGAGGAAATCGCAGAGGTAATAGAGGAATGTGAAGTTGGGCGTACACGTAGTTCACGAAAGAAAGAATACTTAGTGCGATGGAAAGATGATGAGTTGTAGATGGAGACATGGATTTCCGAAGAAGAGTTCAGGATACTGACGGAGCAGTCGAGTTTTTTTTCACCTTGGGAGTCTGATGCAGGAGCATCGGGGCCTAGACAAAGCCATCGAAGATGATCGACATAAGGAAGGTCGACCAGAGGGAATGCCGATGACCACTGGTGCGGAAGAGCAGATTGGCTGTCAAAGTCAATAAGCCGACAAGGAGAAGTTGATTGAGCGATCGACAGAAGTGAAGCAGGTCGAGATTCGACATGTTTGAAGTCGACATACTACAAGGTAGTAGCGTAGACATCGAAGTTTGTCAGGTGGTCGAACCATGAATCCGACAGGTTTGGATTGGTGAAGCGTAGAAGTGCAAAGGGAAGCTGACAGGGTATGTCGAAAGCTGACGAAAGGCAGTATTGTCGAGGCAGTGATAAGACCGATTGCTGTAGCAGTGTCAGAAGGACGCGTAGAAGTGAAGAAGAGTAATTGGCAGTCATTTGGGGTTTCTAAGGAAGTTATTGGCAATTATTGCAAGTAGTTGAGATCATGACAGATGTCAACATAGGCATATATTTTGCAGCATGGTAGAGGCGTTGAGAGTTGCAGGTCTGCAAGATCTTAGGAGATCGATAAATAGAGGAAGTGTGTCTTAGGGGTCGGAGTGATCTCAAGAACAACAACAGCGGAGTAGAAGGCTTGTGCGCAGGCATAAAGGAGTTCAGTTCAGTTCGATCAGCAGAGGATTGGAAGAAAAGAGCTCAAGAGAAGTTTTGTAGATTGGAGAGGAAATTCACACACCTACAAAGCGCATAGAAGATCGAGCCATAACTCAGATTTCTACAGAGAACCAGGAGAGGGTGATGGTCGAAACAGTGAGATAGCACACAATTACTTCTATATTGTATTTGGCTAAGACCGACAATAGTTAGTTATTTCCATTCCTTATAGTTTGCATTGTAATCGTTTCGGTAGAAGTAATATAAGCCAACTTTTGGCATCTTGTTTACATCTTGTCTATGTGAATGTGTGTGTTGTGTGTAATTGTTAAGCAAGAACCTTTGTCATAAGGTGCCTTGCATCCATAATATAGGGTGCAAATAGATTCCATTGCACCTAGAACCAACTCGGAGATAAATGTCGCACATGTGGAAATAAGAGAAAAAGGGACCACTCATAGTATCAATTCTTTCAACAGGTTATACAACTTGACAATAACTTTATACTCAAAACAAGAACTCTAGCCATAAAAATGCATATTTTTGCATAAAAACACCAAAAAACCACCTCAAATCGAAAAGTGATGCTATCAGTAGCACCACTTTTTTTTCGGGGATAAAATTACAACTTTTTGGTAACGTCGGGCGGACACTAGGCGGTATAGTGCAATAAAAACAATAAAATTGACACCTGAATAAAAAAGGGAAGCATGCATTTTTTTTTTCTTCGGGGCTAAAATTACAACTTCTTTGACAATGTTGAATTAATAACTAATTCCTTTGCAACAAAAATGCCAAAATCAACCTACTACTAAAAAATAAGTACTACCAATGGCACCCTTTTCCTTTACCAAGTTACATTTATAGGCATTTCTAAAACATGATCTAAAAACATTTTATTTTTTTCAAAATCTATGTAAAAATGAAAAGCATACAAGATATCTTCAAAAAAAAAAAAAAAATTAAACAATTTTGAACAATTTTTTTATATTTTTTTTAACTTAAAAAACCAAAAAATACTTTAAAAAATACATGTTCTCGAAAGAAAAAAAAAAATGACATACAATGATTTGGAACACGATAAATGTTTAAAACGAAAACAATTTTAAAAACCTAACATGAAAGAACAAGTTTGAAATAAATAAAACATAATAAAAATAACTAAAATAATGTAATAATTAGTAAATTTAAATGATTAAATAAAAATATTTTTTTTCAAAGTTTTACAAATTTATAAAACTTTATTTTTAAAAAGTATATTTTAAAGGGTTTTAAAAGAGTTTTAAAAAATTAATAAAAAATTAATCTCATAACCTATAGTTTTGAGGGGGGGTTTGTTTAAAAAGGAGGGCACGTGGGTGGGGAGAGAGGGCCACCATTGACCCTAATCACCACACTACCGCCACCACTCCACCACCCCTTTGTTTTTTGTTTTATTTTGTTTTTGTTTGTTTTTTTTTCAATTTTAATTTTTAGATTTGTTTAGAATGTGTTTTTTTATTTTGTTTTTTGTTTTTTTTTAATTTATTTCAAATGTGTTGTTTTAATTTATTTTGGTTTTTGTAAGTGTGTGTTTTTGTTTAAAAATTGATAAGATTTTGGTTTTTTCTTTTTCTTTTTTAATAAAGATTTTTTTTTTTTAAATTAAATATTTTTAGGTTATGGTATAAAAATACTTGGAAATGTAATCTAACAAAGGAAAGGGGTTACATTGGTAACACTTCTTTTCAAGTTGCTGGTTTATTTTAGCATTTGCATTGTGTTTGTTAAGGCGACAACATCAAGAAATTGTAATTTTAGCTCCATAAAGAAAAATGTGTTCTACCATTTTCGATTCGGGTCAATTTTACAGTTTTTATTACAACGACACTATGTTGCACTGCTCCGAGTTGCCAAAAAGTTGTAATTTTATCCCCGAAAAAAAAGTGGTGTTAATGGTAACACCACTTTTCGATTCGGGGTTGTTTTTTGGTGGTTTTGTCGCCTATAAAAAAACGAGAACAATGTCAATTTCTCGTGAAGTTGTATAACTTGTTTCTATACTGGTGGGGTACTAAAATGAGGAAGCGAAGAAAGGTATAAGGTAAGCGGTTCCTTTTGTTCGAGAAGGAGTTCACAACATTGAATCCTAATTGAGCAATTTTACAATTGTTTGACATCAACACATTTATTCACATTCGCTAGATTGTACTAGGTTCTTTGGGGTCCATTATCATCAATGGTGGGTTCCCTCACATTTGTTAATGGTAACTATCATTGACTAATAATTAGAATGTTTCTATCATGTTCGACATTGACACCTCTATTTTCATGTCATAGAATCACACCATTCGAGGTTGAGATGAATATCTTAGGTTTACGGGTTGCAACACTCATCCTTGTTTCTCCTCCCAAGATGTGTTGGATTTTATATCACCGGTTATGGCTATGTTTGAGGACCATCTGAGCACTATTGGTGTTGATATTTATCCTTCTAATTGTATATTGCGACATTGATCCACATTGTATTTTCTTGTGAATATGATCCTTTTTATGGGATGGATCCACCATGTACTTATTCATATCCATGATCTTGCAACTTGTTACATCGATCTATAGTGTACTTTGTTGGAATCCATGCTTTGTATTCCTTTTTTCTAAGCATGGATATCCCTAGCTTGGGGATGATATATACAAACTTGATTAACCATTGATTGTAGTTAATCTCCAACATATTGAATTATATTTCCTCACCTTGCACCTTTTATTGTAAATGGTTTCAATCATCAGTGTATCTTATGACCTCACACTTTGTGGGGCATCTGATATACCCTTATTTGTCACTCTATGAGATCCTTAAGGACCACACACATTTTTTAATCTGAAACCCTATGTTTTCACCCTTATCTTAGCCTTATTTGTCCAACGTCACCCATTTCATGCCTATTAGGGAGGGATGGTGACCTTGCCATCGCTCCTTGCATTCCTACCAAGGAGGGATTCCATCCCTCCATGACTACTACTAGGGAGTGATGGTCTTCCTTCACATGGTTTTTGGATGAAGTTTGGGAAGGTTATTGATATGAATAGATTCCACCTCATTTTTTCTGTGGAACTCAACACACAACCCGAGTCCATTTGTTCATAGTGGAGTCACCAATTCTATTATATATATTTTCCCTTCTGGGACAGATGAGTACTCCCTTGGATCCTTTCACTAATCAAAGACAGGATAAGGTGGTATACCACCATGCTTTCAACCCTAGATCCAATAACTCATTCCAAGACAATATACGAGAAGCATAGGAAGAATAATGAATATGCCTTAGTTCATGTGAGGTCTTTTGGTGAACATGACTCCTAGGTATTGTAGATCTAGTGGAATTTTCTCTATCTTCACTCTCTAGTATCTTGCACACAAATAGGAAACAAACACCTTGCTTCAAACCATTCTAGCAAACCCTTGAGATAGACAATGTGATTCCCCACCCCTTTCTCTTTTTAAACACCCTTTTTCATTTTTCAATGAGTTCGAACAAGAGATAGAAGTATGCTCGATATGATATTTTTCGTAGGAGCTTAATGATCTAGAACTTGAAGTATTCTTATTTTTTTAACAAACTCGAAGAAAAGATAGAATATCGCTCAATATTGTGTCTTTCCTATTAAATTTTAATGAGTATGGAGAAGTAAAATCAAGGCCATCTTCATTTTTCAACAAGCTCAAAGAAGAGATAGAATATTGCTCGATATGAAACCTTTTCCATAGAAGTTGAACAAGCCTAGAAAAGTCAACTTGATACCTTCTGTTTTTAATGAGTTTGAAGGAGAGAAGGAGGAATGATTGACAAAGTACGTTTTCCACTAGATTTTAATATGTCCAAAAAAGTTAGCTTGGGTTCTTCTTTATTTTTTAAGGAGCTCAAAGAAGAGAGAGAAGAATATTCCATAGAGTGCATTTTTCATTTAGTTTCACCAAGTGCAAAAAAAGGGGGTAAAAGGATACTCACTATAGTGTATTTTTCATGGTTTAACAAGCACAAATAAAATAAAAAAGTAATCTCAATAAGTTATTTCTGATGTTTTAACAACCACAAAAGGGGATAAAATTAAGCTCAGTTGGGAAGAACGAGTGGTAATATATGTTGCAAATAGGTTCCATTGCACTCAGGACCAACTGTGTGATAAACAATGCAAGTGTGGAAATAAGAGAAAAAGGGACTACTCATAGCATCAGTTCTCTCTAGGGGTAGGGTACCACAAATATGAAGAGAATCAAGGTATCAGGAAAGCAGTTCCTTGTTTTTGAGAAGGAGTTCACATCATTGACTCGTAATCGAGTGATTTTATGAGTATTCGGCATCAACTCATATATGCACAATCACTAGATTGTACTAGGTTCCTTGGGGTCCATTATCATCATTGGAGGGTTCCATCGTGTATGTTAATGGTAAGCATCATTGATCAATAATCAGACAAGTTCTACCATGTTTGACACCAACACCTCTATTCGCATGTTGTAGAATCACACCATTTGAGGTTGAGATGAAGAGCCTGGGTTTAGGGGTTGCATCAATCATCCTTGTTTCCCCTCCAAATTTACTTTGGAGTTTATATCACCAACTATAACTATGTATTAGGACTATCTAAGCACTATTAATGTCTCTATATGTCCTATTGATTGTATGTTGCAACATAGACCCACATTGTATTTTATCATGGATATGATTCTTTTTATGACATGGATCCACCGTGTACTTATTTGTTCCCATGATGTTGCAAATTCTTACCTCGATCAACAATGTACTTTGCTGGAATCCATACTTTGTAGACCTTTTTGTCGAGCATGGGTATTCATACCTTGCGGATGATATATACATACTTGATTGATGACCGATTACATGTACTATCGATCATCTTGAATTCCATTTCCTTACCTGCACCTTTTATTGTAAAGTGTTTCAGCCATCAGTGTCTCTTTTGAACTCACACTTTAGGGGGCATATGTGATACCCTTATTTGTCACCCTATGTGCTCTTTAGATACCACACACATTTTTACACTAAAATATCGTCATCATCTTGGTAATGAGATATATGCCCTTGGATTTTCCCTAATCCTTAAAGTGTTAGTGTGAAATTTCCTGAGTAGAGGTTTTACCTTCCCATTTTCTAGTTTTGGAGAAGCGACTCACTCTACTTGTTTACAACAGGCGTTGGATCCTTGATGATGCAGTTTGCACACTGACAAGGTGCATCTATGACTCTTGTTTCCTTAATTTAGCATGCATGACCCTCCCTCTAGTAACGCATGTTGCTCATTGACATAGTGCGGAATTGCTTGTTTAAAGGCAAAAAGAGAAGATTCGAGAGTCTTCTAGAAAGAATCTCTCATGGAGGCTTATCCCATCAAATCAACATAGGTGGAAATCAAACCCCTAACTTCTTGGGATGATCCCTTAACCTTCTCCATTGAATCCTCAACTCCCTCTATCCTCTTTGGATTATACATACAAGCTCACCCTTCATGGTTGGGGGAGAAAAGATAGAGCACCCAAATGTTGTTGAAATACTCTTAGAGCTAAGTTTCTCTTCTCTATTAGAAATAAGGTTGTATCTTTGAGGAAAAGGATAATTGGAAGAAATTGCAATGTCAAGGAAATGGTTGTAATCTCTCCCTTTGTATTTGTGTTAGTATAATAATATATATACTCTTTCCATAAAGATTAATTTTGTTATATCTTTAGAACATGATTCATTGACCACTTGTTTAGATTGATCAATATCACATATTACGTTTTCTCATGTTTCCACTTGTTTGTGCCATGTTGTTTTGCAGCTAGATATTGAAGACTACATCAAGCAAGGAAACACTACCATCATTCCAAGGTAAGCAATTCCTTGTGCTCTTTGTGATTTGATTAATCTAGGAAAGTATATATATTCTCTCAGGTTTTGTTCTAGATCTCAACCATTTAGACTAGAGAGCTTTTTCCTTTTCCACATAGATGAAGTGTCTTCAAACAAAATTGGCGACTCCACTGGGGAGATTCCATGGTTTTTGAGTTATTTAATTTGTGACTCTCAATTCCTTGTTTGTCCACTTATAGCTATTTGATTTTCCTTGTTTCTTTTGTATCTATCCTTTTTTAGTTATTGGGTGATCTAGTCTCAGTCTAGGACCTTTACCTCATCCAATTACCTAATTTTATTTTGGGATTTATACCTTTGTTAATTATTGAATGTGCCTGACGCACCTGGGTTGTGTTTGTCCTGCATTACTGGTGATTTGACATCCCTGTCTTTGGGTCAAGGATCGTCATTGACACACATTGCCTGTGTTTAGAAATCATCACCAATCCAGTTCCCCTGTGAACAAAATGCATCACTAAAGGAGTAATGCTCTATTGTATACTAGTAGACTACATCACCCTGAAAAAAAATTGCATTAGGGTTAGGATCCCCACTCAAAAGTTGGACTAGGTGGTTTTTTGAGATTTGTGCTTTACTAGTCTAAGTCACAGTATTCTCCAGATTTTGTTTTCCTCTTTTCTTGGTTTTTCTTGAGATTGGAAGCTTAGTTTGGTTTCTTGGTGAGTCCTAGGTATTCAAGTGGTTGTCGATCTTTTCTTGGAAAATTTCAATCCCTCACAGGGGAAGCTAGTGTTGTGGCTCTTGGGAAGCCTCTGATGTTCTTTGCTTTGAGTTTTATGCTTTTGAAGTGTGTTTTTGTGAAATCTTTGGTTTTTCTGATTTTTGTTTGAGTTGTCTTCAACTTGAGTTTTGAGTATCAGGTGATTAGCTTTCTTGGGAACTTCTTTTCTTTTGAATATTGCAAGACTAATTGATATCTTACATTTTGAATCAAAACAAAGTGAGCAAAATCATTCTTAGAATTTTTTGAATGTATTGTTAAAATATATAAAAATATTGTGAATTAATTTTCTACTCTTTTGCTTCTTTGCTCAAAATTAATAGTTTTCACAATTGAAAGAAGTCCATTTTTCATCTTAGGTTGTAGTGTTAAGCTTCTCTGAAAAGAAAAATAAGGACAAAAATGGTTTGGTGTTTTTTTTTTGTTGATTGAAAGATACTTATTTGTCTTTTGGCCTTTGCTTGAAAAGGAAAGTGAAAGAGTAGCATTTTATTTTGGGAAGAATTCACTTGTATTAGGAAGAAAAGAAATCTCTCTCTCTCTCTCTCTCTTAGATAGACTTCTCGAAAGAAAAGGATTTGCACCTCATCTAGTCCATGCATGATATTGGGATAAGTCCACACCTCATTGGTTCACTTAACCATACAAGATAAAATAAATCGCTAGTTAATTTAAAATATTTAACGACTTGAGTGATAGGTTAGAGACATGTTCTGATGTATTTAAGTGTAGGCGTTGTTGTTATTTTCCTGCACTGCAACCCGAGGACAGAGTGGTTCTTCCACGCACTAGTCAGTATATAGAATGACCTTTCATGTACCTCACAGTATATAGAAAGGTTCTTTCATGTACTCAATAGTATATAGGAAGGCCGTTGTCAAAATGTTGTGCATTAGACATCACTACTATCGATTGGAGCTCCCACATACCTTGTGTATATCGAGAGACCCTTCTAGGATCTTGAAACCAACCAAGTAAACTATCGGTCGTTTTGTTGTTGCAATACACCGAGAACATCACTCGGGGAGGAACTATGCATGTACTGTTAGGTAGTCGGGTAATACCATCAGGGGTATAGTCCTAATCCTCCCTGGTTAGTGATCTAAAATATTTGGTTGAGTATTACTATTGGACCCTACAGTATATCGCGAATTGCGAGGAATTGACACTCCCATGAGGATCCGACTTTTTGTATCCCACCTATTACATAGGTTTTCTTTCGACCTTTAACTTGAGTAGGACTTGCAATGTGTGTTTTTTTAGAATACCTTTAGGGAGATATTTTTTTTAGACATTATGGATGAGAAACCTTTGAGGAAATCTTGTAGAATGCAAGTTTTTTCACCCAAACGGGCCCCCCTAGGGGAAGAAAATGCAGGGGAAAACACATACCAACCTACTACAACTTTCCCACATGAAGAAGGGATCCCAATTACTGAATCAAGAGGAGATTATTCTCCCAATGTAAATCCACATATCACCAACTGTAATGTCCCTTAAACCCTAAAAATATATATATATATATTACTACGTAACAAAGTCATTAATATCTAAGGTTCACTAAAATTAACTTCAGCACTGTGAAATAATGTTACGCATGATACTTGTATCTTTGTATGGATTTATTTTGTCATTTAGTTGCATGGTAGTTTAAATTTTTATTGTGATATTTTTTCCATTTACTTGTATCATAATGATTCATATGTCCTACACCGGTCTTTATTATTATGTTATGTCTAATTACTTCACACTTGTTTATAATTTGTATGTTGACTTAATGTATAACCTCGTCCCGTATAATCGATTTTGCCGTGGCTATCTTACCTATGCTCCTATTGTGAAATGAGTAGTTGGATTTAATATTTTGTCTCGATGAGTTGGTTGGAAGGACTCTTATAGTCAGTATATAGAATGACCTTTCATGTACCTCACAGTATATAGAAAGGTTCTTTCATGTACTCAATAGTATATAGGAAGGCCGTTGTCAAAATGTTGTGCATTAGACATCACTACTATCGATTGGAGCTCCCACATACCTTGTGTATATCGAGAGACCCTTCTAGGATCTTGAAACCAACCAAGTAAACTATCGGTCGTTTTGTTGTTGCAATACACCGAGAACATCACTCGGGGAGGAACTATGCATGTACTGTTAGGTAGTCGGGTAATACCATCAGGGGTATAGTCCTAATCCTCCCTGGTTAGTGATCTAAAATATTTGGTTGAGTATTACTATTGGACCCTACAGTATATCGCGAATTGCGAGGAATTGACACTCCCATGAGGATCCGACTTTTTGTATCCCACCTATTACATAGGTTTTCTTTCGACCTTTAACTTGAGTAGGACTTGCAATGTGTGTTTTTTTAGAATACCTTTAGGGAGATATTTTTTTTAGACATTATGGATGAGAAACCTTTGAGGAAATCTTGTAGAATGCAAGTTTTTTCACCCAAACGGGCCCCCCTAGGGGAAGAAAATGCAGGGGAAAACACATACCAACCTACTACAACTTTCCCACATGAAGAAGGGATCCCAATTACTGAATCAAGAGGAGATTATTCTCCCAATGTAAATCCACATATCACCAACTGTAATGTCCCTTAAACCCTAAAAATATATATATATATATTACTACGTAACAAAGTCATTAATATCTAAGGTTCACTAAAATTAACTTCAGCACTGTGAAATAATGTTACGCATGATACTTGTATCTTTGTATGGATTTATTTTGTCATTTAGTTGCATGGTAGTTTAAATTTTTATTGTGATATTTTTTCCATTTACTTGTATCATAATGATTCATATGTCCTACACCGGTCTTTATTATTATGTTATGTCTAATTACTTCACACTTGTTTATAATTTGTATGTTGACTTAATGTATAACCTCGTCCCGTATAATCGATTTTGCCGTGGCTATCTTACCTATGCTCCTATTGTGAAATGAGTAGTTGGATTTAATATTTTGTCTCGATGAGTTGGTTGGAAGGACTCTTATAGTCAGTATATAGAATGACCTTTCATGTACCTCACAGTATATAGAAAGGTTCTTTCATGTACTCAATAGTATATAGGAAGGCCGTTGTCAAAATGTTGTGCATTAGACATCACTACTATCGATTGGAGCTCCCACATACCTTGTGTATATCGAGAGACCCTTCTAGGATCTTGAAACCAACCAAGTAAACTATCGGTCGTTTTGTTGTTGCAATACACCGAGAACATCACTCGGGGAGGAACTATGCATGTACTGTTAGGTAGTCGGGTAATACCATCAGGGGTATAGTCCTAATCCTCCCTGGTTAGTGATCTAAAATATTTGGTTGAGTATTACTATTGGACCCTACAGTATATCGCGAATTGCGAGGAATTGACACTCCCATGAGGATCCGACTTTTTGTATCCCACCTATTACATAGGTTTTCTTTCGACCTTTAACTTGAGTAGGACTTGCAATGTGTGTTTTTTTAGAATACCTTTAGGGAGATATTTTTTTTAGACATTATGGATGAGAAACCTTTGAGGAAATCTTGTAGAATGCAAGTTTTTTCACCCAAACGGGCCCCCCTAGGGGAAGAAAATGCAGGGGAAAACACATACCAACCTACTACAACTTTCCCACATGAAGAAGGGATCCCAATTACTGAATCAAGAGGAGATTATTCTCCCAATGTAAATCCACATATCACCAACTGTAATGTCCCTTAAACCCTAAAAATATATATATATATATTACTACGTAACAAAGTCATTAATATCTAAGGTTCACTAAAATTAACTTCAGCACTGTGAAATAATGTTACGCATGATACTTGTATCTTTGTATGGATTTATTTTGTCATTTAGTTGCATGGTAGTTTAAATTTTTATTGTGATATTTTTTCCATTTACTTGTATCATAATGATTCATATGTCCTACACCGGTCTTTATTATTATGTTATGTCTAATTACTTCACACTTGTTTATAATTTGTATGTTGACTTAATGTATAACCTCGTCCCGTATAATCGATTTTGCCGTGGCTATCTTACCTATGCTCCTATTGTGAAATGAGTAGTTGGATTTAATATTTTGTCTCGATGAGTTGGTTGGAAGGACTCTTATAGACTTTGGGCTTACTTAGTTCATTAACACCTAAGGCATAGTAATTTCTTGTTGTAGGTGCTATGGATCAAACTTATACTAAAATGTGTGTTTTAAATGGAACGACCTTGGTCAAGAGTTAAATGTTCTTAACTTTGAAACCAAATTTATGTGTGCATAAAAGAATACTTGCTTACAATGAAGAAGGGAATAATGACTATAGGGAGTGGGTGTTGTTCTAAATGCTAGTGGAGGTGGCTGAAGCATTATAGGAAAACCATGTGAAGACCTCGTGGCTAGCCTCCACGCTGGCTCAAGGTATAAGGTGGTTTACCCTATTTCCAAAACCTCTTTGCATGTTATTTTGGGAGAGGGGAGTGAGATCCCTGTTCTATGGTTTTTGGAAATGACGTGAACTGTATGCTGGTTTCTTTTACAAGGTTTCCATCATTGCACAACACCCTGAAGGCATGTGTCTCTCCTTTGTAGCTTTGTATCTCTGTTTGTTTCTGATAAACCCTTAACTTGTTCATGTGACAGGAGGTCACTGCGTTGTGTTAAATTTTGGAGCATTAATTCATTATACTCTAGGATCTTTGCTAAGAGAATAACATCTACAGTATATCAATGCATGACAATCATAATATGACAAGCATCACAAGCATCACAAGAATGAAAAGCATAGAGACAAGAGACACAGAGTTTCCGTGGGGAAAACCCTAAGGTGAAAAACCCCACAACTTCCTCAGAGATAGAGAGAGAAATGGCTCAACCAAGATACAACCAAATAACACTGAGATAGTCTCCTAGCAGATGATCCTCCTCCTCCTCACTAGTGCGCCACTTTTCAGAGTGAGAGTGAGTTACTTTTCCGAGTGAGTAAAATAGAGATCTCCTATCTCTATTTATACTCACCTTTTTGCCCAGTGACTTAATGAGGCCGACTTGTCTACTTAGATACATCCACATTATAATATATATAAATCAGGTCCGACCCCACATGGTGGTCTAATAACCCATCAGCAAGTACACACACTTGCGACACTTGTCAATCCACATGACGACACTTCCTTATAGAGGAATAACACATCTCTTATAAGGGTAAAATAAATATATATATATAATACACTGATGAAATACATTCTGAAGTTACATATACATCAACACTCCCTCTTAACTAGGAAGGTATTTCTCGACATAGATCTGCTAGACAAGTCTTCTTCTCAAGATCATCGTCATCGATGCATTGTCATCGTCGTCATCACTGCTGCTGCTATCTCAACCAATCTCTGACTCTACTCATCATAGGAAGTTCTACAGAGCCAGTCCTTTTTCATACTGGATGTAGGCCCACCACCTGCAGGTCTTCATCATCACTGGCCATACTGTGGAAATCTCAGGACTTATTACGTGCGTCACAAAACCTCGAAAGAGCATCCCAGGCTGTTACGAGCACATGGCTCTACCTATAGGATCTCCCAGGGCACAAATTACATGTGACCTCACCACAAAACCTCGCAAGAGCATCCCAGGACTAATTACGAGCACAAGGCTCAACCTATCGGATCTCCCAGGGCACAAATTACATGTGGTCACCACAAAACCTTGAAAGAGCATCCCAGGACTGATTACAAGCACAAGGCTCAACCTATCGGATCTCCCAGGGCACAAATTACATGTGGTCATGGCAAAACCTTGAAATAGCATCCCAGGACTGATTACGAGCACAAAGCTCAACCTATCGGATCTCCCAGGGCACAAATTACATGCCATAGGACAAAACCTCGAAAGAGCATCTACCAGATATCCCAGGGCACAAATTACATGCCATAGGAAAAACCTCGAAAGACTATCTACAGATCTCCCAGGGCACAAATTATATGTCCTCCCAAGCAAAACCTCGAAAGAGCATTTTCTAGATGTCCCAGGGCACCGAATTACATGCCATAGGCAAAACCTCGAAAGACCATCTGCAAATCTCCCAGGGCACAAATTACATGCTTCTCTGCACAACCTGTTCCACGACCACAGAGTATCAATCTGATGCTCACCATACATCATCCTGATGTACACATGATCATCCTGATCATCATCACTGTAGCATCATGCTGCATGTTATCTGGAGAAGCTCGTCATCCACAATCATCCTGATCATACAATGCATCCATCTGATGCATACCAAGTATCTCCCTGATACATATCATCATACACAGTGTATCCACCTGATACATAGATACATGATCCACACAATGTATCCATCAACATACATGATCTACCTGATCATACCTGATACATATCAATATACATGATCTACCTGATCATACAATGTATCCACCTGATACATATACAGATACATGGTCCAAGCATCCAACATGATGCATATACACAATACATACAAATGATCGATCCGATCATATCTAGCATCCAACATGATGCGTACATACATATAAATGATCCAACTGATCATATCCAACATCCAACATGATGCATACATACATACATAAAAATGATCCAACTGATCATATCCAGCATCCAACATGATGCGTACATACATACATAAAATGATCCAACTGATCATATCCAGCATCCAACATGATGTGTACATACATACAAAAAATGATCCAACTGATCATATCCAGCAGAAACCAGAACATCATCCTGATGCTCATCATCCAGCGCTTACATCCACAGCCATGTGAAGGATCCTCCTTCCAACATGCTTGGAATGGCTTTAGCAAATGTGTCCATCACTTCTTCCTCGAAGTGTCCTCGATCTGAAGAACGCCAAGCCTCTCTCTGAAGTACTCGAACTTCACCCTGGCTAGTGGCTTCGTCAGCACATCTGCAGTCTGCTCGTTCGTCGCAACATACAGGAGCTTCACAGGTCCTCTCTGCACCATATCCCTGATATAGTGATATTTGATCTCTATGTGTTTCGACCTGTCATGAAACATTGGGTTCTCGGACAGCTTTACACAACTCTGGTTATCACAGAAGATACCAGTAGCCTCCAACGGGAGATCAAATAGCTCAGACAGTAGCTTCCGCAGCCATACTACCTCACAACTAGCTGAACAGGCTGCAACATACTCAGCCTCAGCTGTACTCAGTGCTACGCAGGACTGCTTCTTGCTAAACCAAGAGATCACACCTGATCCCATATTGAAGTAGCACCCAGATGTGCTCTTCCTATCTGCAGCACTGCCAGCCCAATCTGAATAAACATAACCTTGCAGTTTAAACTTTTTATTTGCTTCATACTTGAGCCCATAATCCACTATACCCTTCAGGTACCTCAGAACATGCTTTACAACAACCAGGTGAACATTCCTCAGATCCGTCAGGAACTGGCTCAATGTGTTCACAGCAGAGCAAATGTCTGGTCTCGTGTTCGTCAGGTACATGAAGGACCCAATCATCTGATGATACAAAGAGACATCAACCGGCTCAGATGAGGCATCACATAGAAGCTTCAGATTCGATGCCATAGGTGTGGCCATGGCCTTGCAATCCATCATCCCAAATCTCTTCAGGATATCTACTGTGTACTTCCCTTGACCAAGGAAGATCCCACCTGCATTTTGCCACACCTCCATCCCTAGGAAATAGTGCATCACTCCCAAATCTTTTATATCGAATTCAGCTGCAAGCTTCCTCTTAGTATCTGCAATCAGTTTGTCATCTCCTGTCACAAATAAGTCATCCACATACAGAAGTAGAATCACAGGATTCCCTTCCTCAACCTTGTAGTAAAGGTTGGAATCCACTTTACTTTTGGTAAAGCCCAAACTAGCTAGGAAACTGTCCATCCTTCCATACCAAGTTCTGGGGGCTTGCTTCAAGCCATACAAGGCTTTCTTCAATCTGCATACATATGATTCCCTGTCATGTATTTCAAAACTGAGTGGCTGTTCCACATATACTTCCTCTTCTACTACACCATTCAGGAAAGCAGTCTTGACATCCATCTGGTGTATTTTCCATTTCATTGTTGTAGCCAGGGCAAGTACTGTTCTGATAGAAGTATACCTGGCTATAGGTGCAAAGGTTTCTTCATAATCTATTCCCTCTTTCTGAGAGAATCCTCGAGCTACGAATCTTGCCTTGTATTTTTCCACACTGCCATCTGCAGCATGCTTGATTTTGAAGATCCATTTAGAAGTCACAACAGACTTCTCGTTAGGTCTTGGGACAACATCCCAAACATCATTATTCATTATTGATTGGTATTCTTCATAACTGGAAGGCTCTTTGTTCATAATGTCACAGAGTAAAGGAACATAGCTAGTTTGTGATCTGGTTCTCTTCTTTGCTCTATGTTCTTCTTTTGGAATACCGAATCTTTCTGCATCTTGAATGAGCTCTCTAGCCCATACAGGTTTTCTCTTGTGAGAGTTATCCACACGGGGTGGATCTACAGGTTCTTGTGGATCTTCAAACTCACGAGCAGCTTCTGGAACTGCTTCAGTCATGGTAGTGTCCTGGAATCTTGTTTCCTTAGGTTCTTCATAAACTTCGGTAGGTGCCTTCCTTGAATTGATGAATGCTGATTTTTCATCAAATGTTACATCCCTGCTGACATCAATATTCTTGAACCCTGGAAAGTATATTCTGTAAGCCTTCGAGCTTTCATTGTAACCCACAAAGATACCCTTCTTTCCTGAAGGATCTAGTTTAGTCCTCTTTTCTTTTGGGACATGAGTGTATACTGGACAACCAAATATTCTGAGATGACTGACTTCAGGTTTCTTACCAGAAAAGACCTCTTCTGGTGTCTTGTTGTCCAATATCTTGTGGGGTGTTCTGTTCTACACATATACAGTTGTTCTAGCTGCTTCTGCCCATAGATGCATAGGAAGATCCTGGTCATGCAACATTGCCCTTACTGCTTCCATGATAGTTCTGTTCTTCCTTTCTGCAACTCCATTTTGTTGAGGATTATAAGGAGCAGTCAACTCCCTCTTAATCCCTGAATCACTGCAAAGCTTCTTGAAGTCACTTGAGGTGAATTCTCCACCATTGTCAGATCTGAATGTCTTGATTTTCTTGTCATTTTGATTCTCCATCAAGGTTTGGAATTCCTTGAATTTATCAAGCACCTCATCTTTTCCCTTCAAGAAGTATACCCAAGTCTTCCTGGAAAAGTCATCAATAAATGATACATAGTAAACATACCCACTCAGGGAGCTGGATGACATAGGGCCACATACATCTGAGTGGATGATTTCCAGGATGTCTTTTGCCTTGCTTTCACTGCTTGGGAAAGCCTTCTTAATATTCTTACCTTTTGCACATCCTTTGCAAACACCTTCATGTTTGGTCTTGATTTCAGGAATACCCTCTACTGCCTTGCTTGCAATTGGAAGTGCCCTATAGTGCATATGAGCAAGTCTTCTATGCCAAAGTTCACTTGGATCCATGGATTCATGCACCATGGCATGTTCAGGTTGTCCCTTCAATTTATACAAGCCTCCCTCTTGCTCTCCAATTACTACTGCATCATCTATGGTCTTTCCCTTTGGCCACATTAGGACTTGGCCATCCACAAATGCAACCCTCATACCTCTTGCATCCAATGCAGAAATGGAGAGTAAGTTCTTCTTGAGCCCAAGTACATAAAGTACTTCTTTCATCTTCAATGATTTTCCAGAATCTAGGTTGTAGGAGGCTTCACCACTTCCTTTGATTGGGTATTGATAATCATCCCTAATTTTCACCTTATGAGGTGATTCATGTTCAGATAGGTTCACAAAGGATTCCTTAAACCTAGTCATGTGTTTGGAAGCCCCACTATCAATCAACCAATCATTACAGCCATGGGAGATGGTACCTGTAAGAGTAGAAATTAGAACATATTCTTCTTCACTTGATGAGTCATCATCACTACTACTTTCTGTCCTAGCCTTCTTCTTTGGAGGTTCATCATCTTCGGCAGCATGAGCATGATATTTTCTTTTGTTATTCTTTTTCTTCTTATTGAAGTTGTTGTGGTTGTCTTTCTTCTTCTTGGGACAATCTGAAGCAAAGTGTCCCTTCTCATTGCAACTGAAGCACCTGAGATCTTTCTTATCTTTATGATGATGGTGGTGAGAGGATCTTCTATTATGAGATGATTCCTTCTTGGATTTACCTTTCCTGGTATGTACCGTGAGAGCTTGATCTTCATTCCCCATCTTTTCTTCTCGAGCCACAAGCATTGCTTCTTCTTGTGAGCATTCTTCCCGAAGTCTACTGAAGGAGATCAACTTCTTCCTTGCACAAATTCCTTGGATAAAGGAATCCCATGACCTGGGTAGGCCATTTAGAGTGGTCATCACCACTTCACCATTCTCCACCATTTCATCCACTGCTTCTAGTTGTTCCTTGATCTGGGAGACCCTTGAAAAATAAGATTGAATGGTTTCTCCATTCTGAAACTTTACTGCTTTCAATTGGTTCCACAGGGTCATCTTCCGATTTATGTTCTTTCCTTCAAATAGCTTGGTCAAGGATTCAAACATCTCCTTTGGTGTCTTGAGAGAAGACACATGGGGTATGAGATGGTCTTTGATAGAATCAACAATGATTCTCTTTGCCTTGACCAAGTTCTTCTTGTGCAATGCCTTGGCCTCTTCATCCTCTTGGATAGGGATGTCTTCTTTCACATATGAGTCCAACTCATTCTCTTCCAAGATTAGCCCAATCCTATACTTCCAGGCTCGGAAGTTATCATCTCCTTCAATCTTATCCTCAAGCTTGGTGTGGAGAGACATCTTTAAGAGTACTTCAAATGGAAATAGAAAAGATTTAGGACTTACCACTTGAAGTGCTGAAAACTGGATCTGGTCCCGGATTAGGGTTTGTTAGAGAAACCCTAAATATTCAAAATGTGAATTTCCAAATTATGAAAGGATAAAAAGATGCACTTTGATGAGCTGATCAGCCTGGTGCATTCAGATTTTGAGATCAGCAAGGTCTTGCCCTTCAAAATTGCCTTTTTGTCCTCCCAGGTTCACTAGGGAGAGCCCTGAATTAGGGTTTGAGTTTCCTGAAGATCTACTCAGCCAAAAATCTCGATCCAAAGCTCTAAACTTCGATTTTTTCAAGGAGCTTCTAGCTGTGCGTTCAGTTTCCAGAAATTCCTATTTTTGTGGAAACCCTAATTTTTAGGGCCAAATCTAAAAATGCTCGGAACTGAATTCTGATTGGACAGATAGATGCGCCTTGATGAGTAGATCCAATCTACTATACTGAATTTCAAAAATCTGTGGAGAGAAACCCAATAAACAAGGATCTCAAGCTTTCGTCACTGCAAAATGTCTTCTTCTCAGGTTAGCTCTGATACCATGTTAAATTTTGGAGCATTAATTCATTATACTCTAGGATCTTTGCTGAGAGAATAACATCTACAGTATATCAATGCATGACAATCATAATATGACAAGAATCACAAGCATCACAAGAATCAAAAGCATAGAGACAAGAGACACAGAGTTTCCATGGGGAAAACCCTAAGGTGAAAAACCCCACAACTTCCTCAGAGATAGAGAGAGCAATGGCTCAACCAAGATACAACCAAATAACACTGAGATAGTCTCCTAGCAGATGATCCTCCTCCTCCTCACTAGTGCGCCACTTTTTAGAGTGAGAGTGAGTTACTTTTCCGAGTGAGTAAAATAGAGATCTCCTATCTCTATTTATACTCACCTTTTTGCCCAGTGACTTAATGGGGCCGACTTGTCTACTTAGATACATCCACATTATAATATATATAAATCAGGTCCGACCCCACATGGTGGTCTAATAACCCATCGGAAAGTACACACACTTGTGACACTTGTCAATCCACATGACGACACTTCCTTATAGAGAAATAACACATCTCTTATAAGGGTACAATAAATATATATATAAAATACACTGATGAAATACATTCCGAATTTACATATACATCAACACATTGATCCGAGGTTTGCATCTAGAGGAAGGGGAGACCATCAAATGCGACAGGATTGGGTAAGCCCAGGTCTATGTGTCCCTCTCCTATGGGTGGTTATTCTGTGATTTGAAAATATTGGGGAGTGCTGCTTGTTTTACTGGATTTTCCATTTGGGGTTATAAGGTTTTTAATGGAAGCCTCTCGGCTTCACTGTTTGTTATTCATAAGTGTTTTTAGAAGGGAACCATGCCCATGGTTTTCGTAGGGTTTAGTGCTTATGAGCCTAGTAGGCATTTGATGAATTTGTAATTAATTTTATAGTGCGTGAGATACTACCGAGCCTGGAAAATCTTAAAACCTATTTCAAAATACAAGTTTATATAGTCATTTTCTTTATCTGCTCAGTGTAGGTTTATGGATTTTTGTTGGTGAATGTTGGTAGTTCCCTCATTGGATTTTAAATGCTACATTACTGACTTAAATATATCATTTGCTTCCCTATAGATAATGTTGTTGGGGTAATGGTTCATGTTTATGCTTACTCTGTTTGATTAAGGGTATGTATCTACAATGGTTTTGTTCATTAGCTTAGGTATTTACTTCTTGAAATTAGTACCTAGGCAGAGCCCTGCTATCGATTTGGTTTATGGAGAAAATATATTCAGTTCTGTTGCTTTTAATCTATAAAGTTTTCATGTCATGTTGGTTTCTTGGAAAAGCTATGGTTTGTAAATTGTGTTATGTTTATGATAATGATGCTCTCCATTGGAAGTGCCAACAATTGCTCTGTGGATAATGTTGTTTGTAATTTACTGTATGTGAAGAGAAAATTTTTCAATTAGTTTATTCTTTCACAGAGGTATGGGAAATCCCTACCTTTGTTTGGAATTTCTTTTTATTAAATTAATGGCAAGCACCGAGATGATTTGAGCCAACGCATGGCCACTCATTCCAATAGATGTCTGGAATGATGCTCTAAGGGATTTGATCTCGAGCCTGAGTTTGTTGGATTTGAATGTTGGTATATGGATTATCGTGGTGCCCTAATTAAGCTATTCCAATTGGTTTTTATTTACATTATTAACTATGTTCTTTAGATGTTCAGTCAATACATTTATTGACTACTGTGGAAAGCGAAAATCGCTCTACGCCTGTAATGGGTTTATATAACTTATGGTTAATTCATTTCTTTTAGTTATTGTGTTCCCTGTTGGATAGTTTGTCATGTGTAAAATCCTTAATAAAATCGTTATGTTTATTTCCAATATCTAGAGTAATGCTAATGGGAATCGATCTCGAATCTATGAGGATTTTAAGAGATGACTCTGTTTTAGACATGTGAGTTCTTTCTTGTTTTTTTTTTTTAAAGTAGCTTAAATGTTTTGATTTAGAATTAGGGTCTTGCAAAAATTCTAGAGTTTAAAAGACTCTAATGAAAACTTGTTTTATTAAAAAAACCCAAAGTGTTTAAGGGCTAAGATATAGCACAAGCTAGCTTCACTAGCTCTGCGAGATCGAAACTTGTATGGGAGAAGATTCGGTCTGTGAAATGGTTTGCTGCATTGATTAAAATAGAAATCTAGTTTAGTAAATCTCGTAGACTTTGGATTTGTTAAAGCGTTGTTCTTCTAAGGTTTATTTAAGATGTTTTGGGATTGGGATAGTCTGGTCTAAGGTTGGAAAGATCGTTTCTATGTTAAAAAAGAAAGGAAGAATTGTTCTATGTTAATCCTAAAGATGTACATTTAAATTTCAGTAGTATGAATTATTTAATTTTAACCCAGTGAGCCAATGCTTATGCCCTTTCTCATGAAGTAAATATTATTAGCCAGAATCTGTAAAAGAGGAACTTACAGCTTAATAATGAAATTGCCATACTTATAAATTTTATCCTATGATTCTACAGAAACTTGATATACAACTAATATAAATTCTTACCTGAAATGTACTGATTGGATATCCTTTATAGCCTGCACACTTCGAGCACTAATTAATGGAAAAATACTCTCAGCTGACCTGTAGTGTGGTAATCGAATAACCTCAGAACTGCCAAATTCCTCCCAACCTTTGACCCAAAACCGTTCTTGGTTCTTAATTGGATCACCCCCGAGATGGTTCCAACATGCAAGAAAATCTAGAGCACCTAAGGATGAGGTTGCTGGTATCTTGGAGCTAATCTTTGTATCTTTTGAGTACAAGGTTTGGAATTCTCTCCAATCCCATACAGAAACAATGATCAAATGATATGCCCTCTCTTAGCTCTTGCCCTTATATAGGTTTCTTTGGAATGGGGAAGTTTTGTTATCTTGAGTTAACATCAATATTTTAATATCTTCTTGAATTCAACTCCTAGTTTGAAATATATGTAATATATTTAGAAGATAATATTTTTTTATAACTATAACTTTTTAATAGTTTCTACCTTGAGTTTAGAAAACAATTTTAATTTATTTATTTAGTTTATAAAATATCATATAAATATACTACTTTTTTTTTCAAGAAAAAAAAATCATATAAATATATATATACTTATATATATAAATAAATATATAATTAATTTGTTTATCTTTTATTATTTAAATAACCTCACTTATATAATATTTTTATGTATATAGACTTTACTTATTTTATTTGTCTTTTATTATCCAAACCACTTCACTTACATAATATTTTCATGTATATGTATATAGACTTCACTTATTCAATTTATTTCTCTTTTATTATGTAGCATAATTGTATATTAGATTCTTCCTTTAATTTATGTGAATTCTTTAACAAAGTCTCATGTGCGGTTCGGTCAGTCAACTAGGATAGGTAGCCCTAGATTCTCTTGAATTTTGTATTACCTCGTATTCGTGGTAATATCTTTCAGTCCTTGATGAGAAATAGATAATGATTAAATTAATCAATTCGAATAATTATGATGAACATTGGTTCTATTCAAAGTATTTCCAACTCAACACCTTTAAGTAAGGTAACCCCTAGTGTTATTCATAGCTTATGCTCAACACTCTCAAATGGGCATTATACTAGTGCAATTCCAGAGCCTTTTTCTCAACACTAGTACTAGGATGCATTTGTAAGATACACCTAGGGATACAACTGATCCAAATGGATATCAATTCTCACCCACCTATTCCATTCGCTCAAAACAATTTCCTATTTCGGGAATTTTCTAGTAATTTTTCTACAGTTTTTCGGGTCCTAAACTTCCACGGCCGTTTTGAGGCCCTAAACGACCTTTTTTGGCGATTTGGGGGGCCAAACAGATGCCATTGTATTTTGGGAAGGAAATGGAATACATTTGACCCTAATTGAAAGTTGTAAATCTCAAATAGACCTTTCCAACGAGTTACCGAGCGCCCCAAATGGAGATCGTATGCAAACGTTATGACCCCGGAAAGTTGACTATTCAACTAACCACCTTGGGGATACAAACTTTATGACAGTTCATTTTCTAGGATTATTTTTTTGTATGTTTGTGATTCTTTCGCTCATGCTTATGATCAATAGGCCCTTTCATCCTCTTTTTGTATTCAGCTTGGCACGAATGAGCATAGCGGCCACATCTCTTCTCAGAGATAGCTACTGCCATTCTATATGCTTTTATTTTACAGTCTATTCTATTTATGCAATTTAATAGAATATGTGTTTACTGTATCGATGTGTTTATTTCCATATACCTATGTCTGTGAATATATATATGCTCTTTCATTTCGTTCTCACATAAATTCGGATCAACAATGGCCAAAGAACCGATGATCCAATGCTTATGCTCAACATCGTGTTGGTGTGCTCCAGGGATTATGCCCAACACTAAATCATTTATCTGCTCGGGTTACCTATGTGCTCCAGAGCTTATGCTCAACACATAGTCTTGTAACCCATGTGCTCCAGGGATTATTCCCAACACATCATAGAATTCAATCATGTATACCAGAACTTCTGCACAGTACATAACAAAGGTCATCTCAGTCTATTAGGGCTTGTTCCAAAAACATAATAAACATCAACCAAGTACATCGAGGCTTATGCCCAGTACATAAAATAATCTGCATTCGTCAAGGCCAATGCCTAATATAGATATATACTAGAAGTAAACCATGTGCATTGGGGATTACGCCCAGTATATGTAACAAAATAAAACACGTGAATTGGGGCTTACGCCTAGTATCTATATAATAAAAAATAAATCATGTGCATCCGGGATTATGCCCAATATATATAATATAAACATATTCAAAGTTTCAGGATATTACATCCCTCCCCTCTTAAAAGAACATCATCCCGGTGTTTTAGGGACTGGAAATGAAGTCATGAAATAAGGCGAGGTAAGCCTCCTTCATGGTTGTTTCATTCTCCCATGTGGAATCATCAAGCCCGAAGTGCCTCCATTGCACTTATAGGTGGACAATAGTTTGCTTCCTAATCTATACTTCCCTCTTCACCAAAATGTGAAGGGGACCTTCCATAAACTCCCCCTTTGGTTCTACCTGTAACAAGGACCAATCAATCACATGCTTAGTATCATAGACATATATCTTTAATAAATATGCATTAACAACATTGTGAACTTTTACATGAGCCGGCTAGGGTAATTCAGAAGCAACTGGCCCCTTCTTGGCCAGTATCTTGAAGGGTCCACAAAATCTGGGGGACAACTTTCTGCATATCCCCGAGCTCAAAGATCTCCTCTTTGCATTCACTTTTAAGAAGACATGTTCGCCGACTTGGTAATCTTTGTCTTTTCTCTTCGTATTCGCATAACTTTTCTGGTAGTCTTGTGCCTCCTTTAGGTTCTGTTGCACTTTTGTGACTAACTATTCTAGGTATTTTAGTAAGTCTAGCCCTAGCATGAGTCTATCTACCAGGCTATCCCAAGTCACCGGTGTCCTACACTTTCTACCATAGAGTACCTCGAAGGGACTCATTTTGGCATAGGTCGGGTACCCGTTGTTGTATGCAAAATCTGTGAGGTGCAAGTAGTCTTACCACTTTGTGGGATTGTTCATCACATACATTCTCAGCATATCCTCTAAGATTTGGTTTACCCATTCTGTCCGTTCGTCTGTCTGCAGATGGTAAGTTGTACTGAATTTTAACTGTGTCTCCAACCCGAAGAATAAGGATCTCCAGAAGTTATTGGTGAATTTTGGGTCTCTATCCGAGATGATTTCCTTGGGTATCCCATGCAATCAGAAGATTTATTTTAGGAATATGTCGGCAATGTGGACAACTTTGTACGTAGACTTTACTGGTATGAAGTGTGTTGCTTTGGATAACTTGTAAACAACTACAAAAATGGAATCATTATGTTTATTTCTCTTTGGTAATCCTGTAATGAAATCCAAACTAATAACCTCCCATTTCCATTCTGGAATGGGTAGCGATTGCTGCAACTCTGAAGGGTGTTGGTGTTCCTCTTTGACTAGTTGGCACTCCTGGCATCTGGCAATGAATAATGCTATGTTGGTCTTTAACTTAGGCAAGAAGAAGTGTTTCTTTACTGTCAATATCATCTTTTGATATCCCAAATGTCCCGAGTAGGGTTTCTGATGAAACTCTATTAAAATGTTAGACCTAATGTATCTGTCATATGGGACATAGAGTCTTTCTTTCGACCATAACAACCTTGAGTCATCAATTTTATATTCCTTATGTTGTTGGAATAATCTATCCTCCTGAATCTTTTTAAGGATTTCAACATAGAATAAGTCATTCCCTCTTGTCGTTCTAATCCTATTGTGCAAGTCTAAATCGGTTTGAATCACAGTTACCTCATATAACATATGAGCTCATCCACTTAAGGCATCGACGATTTTGTTTTCCTTCCATTTTATGTGTTTCGACTCAAAGTTGTACTCACTAAGGAAGGAAAACCATCTAGCCTTCCTGGCATTTAGGTCCAGTTGGTCAAATAGATACTTTAAACTCATATTGTTTGTTTTCAACAGGAACTTCTTCCCCATAAGGTAGTGTCTCCACATATTTAAAATTTCGATGATGGCAGCTAGCTCAAGATCGTGCGTGGGGTAGTTATGTTCATGTTCTTTTAACTTCCTTGCCTCGTAGAATATTGCAAAGTCATTATGCATGAGGAATCCACCGAGTCCTTCTTTTCTTTCATTCATGCAAACAACAAAATCCCCATTAGGATCAACAATCAATAGTATAGGTGGGCAAGTCAAAAGTTGTTTTAGTTTCTAAAATATTTCTTTGCATTTGGTCGTCCAAAGGAATTTGTTTGCCTTTTTCTGTAACGCGGTCATAGGAGAAGCAATCCATGAGAAGCTCTCAATGAATTGAGAACTTCTGGTAGTACCCTTTTATTCCCAATAATGACCTTATTTCGGTGACATGAGTAGGTGTAGGCCAGTCCTCAATGGCTTTAATATTTTATGGGTCAACTACTATTCCTTTTTATGAAATGATGTGACCCAAATACTGTATTTGCGGTTTGTAGAAATCACACTTGCTAAACTTGGCATAAAGTTGGTGTTCCCATAATACCCACAACACAATTCATAGATGTTCCTCATGTTCCTCCTCTCTTTTGGAATAAATCAGTATGTCGTAAATAAAGACTAGTACGAACTTATCCAGGTATTCACTAAAGATATTTTTCATCATGCACATAAAATTGGCTGGTGCATTGGTCAATTCTAAAGGAATCACCAAAAACTCATAATGGTTGTATTGGGTTGGAAAAGTGGTCTTACTGATGTCTTCATCACAGATCCTTATCTGGTGGTATCCGGATCACAAGTCAATCTTTGAAAATATTATCGTTCCTCCGACTTGATCAAACAAGTCATCAATCTTAGGGAGTGGGTACCTATTCTTTATGGTCAGTTTGTTGAGTTGTTGGTAATCGATGTACATTCGCATCATCCCATCTTTATTCTTTACGAAGAGTATAGGTTCTCCCCAAGGAGACACACTTGGTCGGATGTATCCTTTTTCTATCAACTCTTGTAACTATAGTTTAATCTCCACCAACTTTGATGCGCTCATGTGGTATGGAGTTTTTGAAGCCGGTACTGATCCGGGTGTTAATTCTATGGAGAAGTCTAAGTCCCTCTTGGGTGGTAGTCCTAGTATTTCCTCGGGAAATACATCTTCGAAATCTAAAAGAACCGGAAAATCTTCGATTTTCTGTTCTCTCTCGGATTCTATGTTTTGAATGTTAACCAAAAAAAAATTGCAGCCCTTATGCATTTTGTTTCTTGTAGGGTGGATATCTGTGGGACAGAAACCTTCTTGGGTATGCCCTGAATATTTATTTGATTCCCCTGGTTGTCTGTGCATAAGATTGACTTGTTTAATCGGTCAAGCATGGCATGGTTTTGTTCCAACCAGTCCATGCCGATGAGTATATCATATGATCCTAAAGGTAATATTTCTAAATCTACCTTAGTCAAAAAACCATTCATATCAATCTCACATCCCGTTACTAGTTCTGAAACCTTCTTCTTTGTACCAGTGGCTAGTTGTACCCATGGTTTCCTGTGTTTCTCTTGGATTATTTTACATGTGTCAACTATTTTAGGGGAAACATAGCTTCAGAAAGCACCGGGGTCGATCAAAATTGAAATAGTTGTGTTTGAAATTTTATCTTCTATCTCGACCATGGTATCCTGATGGTCCGCTTGTCGGCCATCGAGTGCTACATCGATCCTTGGTGTTCCTGCCATGTCCCCTACCATTGGGTTTTCTTGTAAATTATGTAGAAAATCATGTATTTTGTTTGGACAATCTCTGAAGTAGTGGGGCCCTTGGCATTTCCAACAACTAACCTGTAGTGGGGCATCCTTGGATCCTCTGTTTATTGCAGGTCTGTTGGTATTGGGTGCGGGCACATTTGGCCGTGCAGCAGGTCTGTTGAAGTTTCTATTTGGTGGGAAACTATTATTCTATTTCATGTATGGCGGTGTCCTTAATCCTGGTTTTTGGTTGTCGGAAAAGGACTTGAATCTGTCCCGACTTATGTTTATATTTTCATTTCTCAGTTTTCCATGCTCATAGAAAATTCTAGCTTTGTGCAAAGTTATATGTAGAGTTTTGGGTATGTCGAACTCAATTCTCTCTCGAAAATTTGAAGGGAGACACCCCAAAAACTATTGTATCTTGACCTTTTCGTCTTTGATGTATGGCACATAGTGTTGCAGATCTAAAAATATGTTAATAAAGGCATCCATGGTTAGGGAGCCCATCCGTAGTTCGTGAAACTCTTTTATCTTTTTGTCAAAGAATCTTTCTGGCATATGATTTTCTTAGAATAACTTGCTGAAGGTACTCCATCTGATATCTTTGACTTCGTGATTCTTGGCATGCTTCAGGTCTCTCCACCACCTGGCTGCCTTTCCGTTTAAGTTATAAATGGCCAACTGTGCCTTCATCTCACTAGAGTAATTGTGCACTCGGAGATATTTATTCATTCCCAAGAGCCACTCTTCAGCCTTTTTCCCCTGTATTCATTTCTCCTTCATATGTTGGGGCTTTGATCTTCCAAAATTCTCCTTGTAGACTATCATCATTTTTCCTCCTTTTCTTGAAAGGTGAGGGTGAGCCATCACTGGAAGAGATTTTATATTCGTCTTCTTTGAAGTCAAGTGTGTGTTCTTCTCGTCCCTCCTCTCTAGGAGTGTTGGTCAGGTTATTTATGATGACCGTTTTCTTTGGATATGTTTGTTGAGTGCGTGGATTGTCTATGGGGGGTTACCCCTATCAAGATTTGAAGTAGAGATTCGTTTATATCTTGTTGTTCTCTTCTTTCATTCATGTTGTAATCTATAAAACTCTGTAAATATGCTTGTAAACTCGGTATTGTCTTCATTAAGTTGGAATTTAGTTCAACCACGAGTTCTCCTTCTCTGGGCGGTGAATTCAAGTTCCCATGTATACTGTTGTTCTCTTATGCATCCATAATTCAGATAGTTTCTTATACCTGTAGAATTTAGTCAGTTAGTAAAAACAAAGTTTTGTTAGTTTTTGTAAAAATCATAAGTATAGTTTTGAAAACATGTTTTCTGCAGCGGATGTTTCTTTAAGTAGCGAGCCCAAAAGGTCTCTGAGTGTTTGAAACTAGGCTTTGATACCACTTGTAATGTCCCTTAAATTCGAAATAAAAAAATAATAATTCCTTATGAGGTAAGAAAGTCATTAAGATCTAAGGTTCACTAAAATTAACTTTAGCACTGTGAAATAATGTTACACATGATACTTATATCTTTGTATGGATTTCTTTCGTCGATTAGTTGCATGATAGTTTATATTTTTACTCTGATATTTTTTCCTTTTACTTGTATGATAATGATTCATATGTCCTGCACTAGTCTCTATTATTATGTTCTCATCTAATTAATTCACACTTGTTTATAATTTGTATGTTGACTTAATGTATAACCTAGTCCTGTATAAGCTATTTTGTTATGGCTATCTTACCTATGCTCCTATTGTGAAATGAATAGTTGGATTTAATATTTTGTCTCGATGAGTTGGTTGTAAGGAATTTTATGGATTTTGGGCATACTTAGTTCATTATGAGCTAAGGCATAATAATTTCTTGTTGCAGGTCCTATGGATCAATCTTATACTAAAATGTGTCTTTTAAATGGAACGACCTTGGTCAAGAGTTAAATGTTCTTAACTTTGAAACCAAAGTTATGTGTGCATAAAAGAATACTTGCTTACAACGAAGAAGGGACTAACGAATATAGGGATTGGGTGTTGATCTAAACGCTAGTGGAGGTGGTTGAAGCATTAAAGGAAACCCACATGAAGATTTCGTGGCTAGACATGTGAGTTATTTCTTGTTTTTTTTTTTAAAGTAGCTTAAACGTTTTGATTTAGAATTAGGGTCTTGCGAAACTTCCAGAGTTTAAAAGACTCTAACGAAAACTTGTTTTATTATAAGAACCCAAAGCATTTAAGGGATAATATATAGCACAAGCTAGCTCTGCTAGATCGAAACTTGTATGGGATAGTATTCGATCTATGAAATGGTTTTCTACGTTGATTAACAAAGAAATCTAGTTTAGTAATTCCTATAGACTGTGGATTTGTTAAAGTGTTGTTCTTCTAAGGTTATCTTAAGATACACCTAGGGATACAATTGATCCAAATGGATATCAATGGCCACCCACCTATTCACTTAGCTCAAAAACATTTCCTATTTCGGCAATTTTCTAGTAATTTTTCTACAGTTTTTCGTGTCCTAAACTTACGGGGCCATTTTGAGGCCCTAAACGATCTTTTCTGGCGATTTGGGGGGACAAATGGTTTCCAGTAGAAAGAATTTCAAAGAGCCAATGGCATACATTTGGCCCTAGTCGAAAGTTTTAAATCTCGGATAGACCTTTCCAATGGGATACCGAGCACCCCAAACGGAGATCGTATGCAAACGTTATGACCCCGGAAAGTTGGTTGTTCAACTAACTACCTTGTGGATGCAAACTTTATGACGGTCCATCTTCTAGGGTTAGGTTTTTGGATGTTTGTGATTCTTTCCCTCATGCTTATGATAAATAGGCCCTTTCAACCTCTTTTTGTATTCATCTTGGCACGAATGAGCATAGCGGACACATCTCTTCTCAGAGATAGCTACTACCATTCTATATGCTTTTATTTTACAGTCTATTCTATTTATGCTATTTAATAGAATATGTGTTTACTGTATAGATGTGTTTATTTCCATATACCTGTGTCTGTGCGAATATATATATGTTCTTTCATTTCGTTCTCACATAAATTTGGATCAACAATGGCCAAAGATCTGATGCTCCAATGCTTATGCCCAACACTAAATCATTTATCTGTTGGGGATACTTATGTGCTCCAGATCTTATGCTCAACACATAGTCTTGCAACCCATGTGCTCTAGGGATTATTCCCAACACATCATATAAGTCAATCATGTATACCAGAACTTCTGCACAATACATAACAAAGGTCATCTCAGTCTATTAGGGCTTGTGCCCAACACATAATAAGCATCAACCAAGTACATCGGGGCTTATGCCCAGTACATAAAATAATCCATATTCGTCAAGGCCCATGCCCAATATATATATATAACAAAATTAAAGCATGTGCATTGGGGCTTATGCCCAGTATATGTAACAAAATAAAACATGTGCATTGGGGCTTGCACCCAGTATCTATATAATAAAAAATAAATCATGTGCATCAGGGATTATGCCCAATATATATAATATAAACATAGTCAAAGTTTCAGCATATTACATCCCTCCCCTTTTAAAAGAACACCGTCCTGGTGTTTTAGGGACTGGAAATGAAGTCATGAAATAAGGAGGGGTAAGCCTCCTTCATGGTGGTTTCATTCTCCCATGTGGAATCATCAGGCCCGAAGTGCCTCCATTTCACTTTTAGCTGGATGATAGTTCACTTCCTAAGCTATACTTCCCTCTTGTCCAATATGTGAAGGGGCTCTGCCATAAACACCCCCTTTGGTTCTACATGTAACAAGCACCAATTAGTCACATGCTTAGTATCATAGACATATATCTTTAATAAATATACGTGAAAAACATTATGAAATTTTACGTGTTCCATAAAGGGTAATTCAGAAGCCACTGGCCCCTTCTTGGCCAGTATCTTGAAGGGTCCACAAAATCTGGGGGCCAACATTCCGCATATCCCCAAGCTCAAAGATCTCCTATTTTCCTTCACTTTTAAGAATCCATGTTCACCGACTTGGTAATCTTTGTATTTTCTCTTCTTATCCGCATAACGTTTCTAGTAGTCCTATGCCTCCTTTAGGTTCTGCTGCACTTTTGTGACTAACTGTTCTAGGTATTTTAGTAAGTCTAGCCCTAGCATGAGACTGTCTACTAGGCTATCCCAAGTCACTAGTGTCCTACACTTTCTGCCATAGAGTACCTCGAAGGGACTTATTTTGGCTTAGGTCTTGTACCCGTTGTTGCATGGAAAATATGCGAGGTGCAAGTAGTCTTACCACTTTGTCGGATTGTTCATCACATACATTCTCAACATATCCTCTAAGATTTTGTTTACCTGTTCTGTTTGTCCATCTATCTGCGGATAGTAAGCTATACCTGAATTTTAACTGTGTCTCCAACCCGGAGAATAAGGATCTCCAGAAGTTATTGGTGAATTTTGTGTTTCTATCCGAGATGATTTCCTTGGGTATCCCATGCAATCAGAAGATTTATTTTAGGAATATGTCCTCAATGTGGACAACTTTGTATGTAGAATTTACTGGTATGAAGTATGCTTCTTTGGATAACTTGTAAACCACTACAAAAATGGAATCATTATGTTTCTTTCTCTTTGGTAAACCTATAATTAAATCCAAACTAATAACCTCCCATTTCCATTCTGGAATGGGTAGCGGTTGCAGCAACTCTAAAGGGTGTTGGTGTTCCTCTTTGACCAATTGGCACTCCTGGCATCTGGCGATGATGGCGATGAATAATGCTATGTCGGTCTTTAACTTAGGCAAGAATTAGTGTTTCTTTACTGTCGATATCATCTTTTGATATCCCAGATGTCCCGAGTAGGGTTTCTCATGAAACTCTATTAAAATGTTAAACCGAATGTCTCTGTCATCCGAGACATAGAGTCTTTATTAAAACCATAACAACCCTGACTCGTCGATCTTATATTCCTTATGTTGTTGGAATAACCTATCCTCCTAAATATTTTTAAGGATTTCGACATAGAATAAGTCATTCCCTCTTGTCATTCTAATTTTGTTGTGCAAGTCTAAATCGGTTTGAGTCACAATTAGCTCATATAACACATGAGCTCATCCACATAAGGCATCGACGATTTGGTTTTCCTTCCCTTTTATGTGTTTCAACTCGAAGTTGTACTCACTAAGGAAGGAAAACCATCTGGCCTTCTTGGAATTTAGGTCCAGTTGGTCAAATGGATACTTTAAACTCATATTGTCTGTTTTCAATAGGAACTTCTTCCCCATAAGGTAGTGTCTCCACATATTTAAAGTGTGGATGATGGCAACTAATTCAAGATCATGCGTGGGGTAGTTCAATTCGTGTTCTTTTAACTTCCTTGACTCGTAGAATATTGCGAAATCATTATGCATGAAGACTCCACCGAGTCCTTCTTTGCTTGCATCCGTGCAAACAACAAAATCCCCATCAGGATCAACAATCTGTAGTATAAGTGGGCTACTCAAAAGTTGTTTTAGTTTCTAGAAGCTTTCTTTGCATTTGGTCATCCAAAGGAATTTGTTTGCCTTTTTATGTAAGGCAGTCATAGGAGAAGCAATCCGTGAGAAGTTCTCAATGAAATTCTGGTAGTACCCTTTTAATCCCAAGAGTGACCTTATTTCAGTGACATGAGTAGGTGTAGGCCAATCCTCAATGGATTTAATATTTTATGGGTCAACTGCTATTCCTTTTTATGAAATGATGTGACCCAAATACTGTATTTGCAGTTTGTAGAAATCACACTTGCTAAACTTGGCATAAAGTTGGTGTTCCCGTAATACCCACAACACAATTCTCATATGTTCCTCCTCACATTTGGAGTAAATCAGTATGTTGTCAATAAATACTAGTGCGAACTTATCCAAGTATTCACTAAATATATTTTTCATCATGCACATAAAATTGGTTGGTGCTTTGGTCAATTCTAAAGGCATCACCACAAAATCATAATGGTCATATCAGGTTCGAAAAGTGGTCTCACTAATGTCTTCATCGTGGATCCTTATCTGGTGGTATTCGGATCACAAGTCGATCTTTGAAAATATTATCGCTCCTCTGACCTGATCAAACAAGTCATCAATCTTAGGGATTGGGTACCTATTCTTTATGGTCAGTTTGTTGAGCTGTTGGTAATCGATGTACATTCGCATCATCCCATCTTTATTCTTTACAAAGAGTATAGGTTCTCCCCAAGGAGACACACTTGTTCAGATGTATCCTTTTTCTATCAACTCTTGTAAATGTAGTTTAATCTCCACCAACTCTGGTGCGCTCATGCGGTATGGATTTTTTGAAGCCGGTACTGATCCGGGTGTTATTTCTATGGAGAAGTCTAAGTCCTTCTTGGGTGGTAGTCCTGGTAATTCCTTGATAAATACATCTTTGAAATCTACAAGAACCGAAAAATCTTTGATTTTCTGTTCTCTCTTGGATTCTCTGTTTTGAATGTTAACCAATTTTTTTTTGCAGCCCTTCCTTATGCATTTATTTTCTAGTAGGGAGGATGTCTGTGTGACAGAAACCTTCTTGGGTATGCCCTGAATCTTTCTTTGATTCCCCTGGTTTTCCGTGCATTAGATTGACTTGTGTAAATGGTCAATCATGGCATGGCTTTGTTCCAACCAGTCCATGCCAATGAGTATGTCATACGATCCTAAAGGTAATATTTTTAAATCTACCTTAGTCGAAAAACCATTCATATCAGTCTCACATCCCGTTACTAGTTCTGAAACCTTCTTCTTTGTACCAGTGGCTAGTTGTACCCATGGTTTCCCGTGTTTCTCTTGGATTATTTTACATGTGTCAACTATTTTGGGGGAAACATAGCTTCGGAAAGCACCGGGGTTGATCAAAATTGAAATAGTCGTGTTTGAAATTTTACCTTCTATCTTGACCATGTGTAATACCCCAATTTGGACCCTTAGGAAATATTGGCTCTAATGTAAATATTGTATACACACGTTGTATGTTTCCCTAGCGTGGAGCTCAAGGCCACGGCCCCGCCAGTTTATGCTCGAATTTTATTTAAATTAGACCTGCTTGATGTTTTGTTACCCACGTGCTATTAAGCCATGGGATATTGTAAATTGATGTAAATATTTAACATTGAAATGAAATACCAAAACTAGCTATGGAGGCAATGAATGAGAAGGGGCCACGTGTATCCACTAGGGAGTGATGAGGGGGCTATAGCACTAAACCCTAGGCTTCCATATGTCATTATGAGAACCCATTGACTTTTTAGATGACATTTATGCCTGTTGTAAGGAAGTGGTTGAGATTTCAGCCCATGGCTTTAATGGAGCATGGGCAGCCCAGAAATTCGTATGGGTAGTTATGAGCTCTGTTTTCTTGTACAAGAAGTCACTCAAACTCATGGGAGCTTGCTTCATTCTCATCCCCATTCCATTGTGGAGGGATCTAGCATCATTTTGCATCCAAAACAAATGAGTGCTAGCAATGAGAGAACTAGAAATCGCGACCTTGAGAGAACCCAGATTTTGAAAGACCAAAAACGCCCAGATTTGGCATGGGACAGGGAAATCCAATGGGGGATCCATCAGCATGAACCTTGGGGCGGATTTGGGAGCATTAGCTACCCCGAAATCAATAGGAAAACCCATTTTTTGCAGCTCAGAAAACCAGTGACGGATTTGAGTATTTGGTGAGAAGAATGGTGAGAAATCAAGCTGGGAATGACTATGCAGAGGTTGGGTGTGCTTGATAAACCCAGTGAAGGCTAGGATCTCAAGGATTAGCAGCTGGACCTTTCTATGCCCATCCTGAAGAGCACTGGAGGGAAGAGTTGCATGGGGGACTGTGTAACAGAGAAGGGGATCTTCCTTGTGTTGGATGTGGTAGGTAATGTGGGTGCCTAACTGTTGAGCTCACTTGAGATGCCTGTAGCTCTGTGGTTGAGCTCACTAGCTTAGCGTTACCCTCCTCTATCTTCTTGGATGCTTGTCCGAAACCATGGCTGTGAGTGAGCCCAGCTAGTTCCTCCTTAGTGGATACACAGCCTAGCTCGGGGGTGATCTCTCAACTGAAGGAATATAGGCTGGATAGAGATCTATGGTTGGGAGGAATGTTTCCCTCACGTAGCCAGTCGTTTGGACCGTTACAGTTCAAGATAAGTATTCTTGTGGTTGCGTTATGTTAATTCTATGCTCTACAAATATTTTAATTAATGACTGTTGTTTGTATGTCGAATGCATGATGAAACTGTATGCATATGTAATGTGTAATTTTTTAATTCCGCTGTGTTTATATTGAGTTTAAATCTGCACACATAAGTTTTTAAATGTCATGCATTTATGAGTAAAAATATTGAGGCTAAGTCTGCCCAAAGCTTGGAAGTTTGGTTAACGTTTCCTTCCTTGCACGGGAGTGATGGAAGGGGACGTTACACCATGGTAGCCTGATGATCTGCTTGTTGGCCATCGAGTGCTACATAAATCCTTCATGTTCCTGCCATGTCCCCTACCGTTGGGTTTTCTTACAAGTTGTGTAAAAATCCATCTATTTTGTTTGGACAATCTCTGAAGTAGTGGGGCCCTTGGCATTTCCAACAACTAACCTATAGCGAGGCATCCTTGGATCCTTTGTTTATTGCAGGTCTGTTGGTATTGGGTGCAGGCACATTTGGCCATGCACCAGGTCTGCTGAGATTTCTATTTGGTGGGAAACTATTATTTTGTTTCCTGTATGGCGATGGCCTAAATCCTAGTTTTCGCTTGTAGGAAAAGGACCTGAATCTGTCCTGACTTTTGTTTATATTTTCATTTCTCAGTTGTCCATGCTCATAGAAAATTCTAGCTTTGTGAAAAGTTATGTCTAGAGTTTTGGGTATGTTGAACTCAATTCTCTCTCGAAAATTTGAAGGGAGACACCCAAAAAACTATTGTATCTTGACCTTTTCATCTTTGATTTATGGCACATAGTGTTGCAGATCTAAAAATCTGTTGATAAAGGCATCGATGGTTAGGGAGCCCATCCGTAGTTCGTGAAACTCTTTTATCTTTTTGTCAAAGAATCTTTTTGACATATGATTTTCTTGGAATAACTTGCTTAAGGTACTCCATCTGATATCTTTTACTTTGTGCTTCTTGGCATGCTTCAGGTCTCTCCACCACCTAGTTTCCTTTCCATTTAAGTTATAAATGGCCAGTCATGCCTTCATTTCACTGGAGTTATTGTGCACTCGGAAATATTTATTCATTCCCAAGAGCCACTCTTCAACCTTTTTTCCTTGTATTCATTTCTCCTTCATATCTTGGGGCTTTGATCTTCCAGAATTCTCCCTATAGACTATCATCATTTTTCCTCCTTTTCTTGAAAGGTTAGGGTGAGCCATCATTGGAAGAGATTTTATATTCTCCTTCTATGAAGTTAGGTGTGTCTTCTTCTCGTCCCTCCTCTCTAAGACTATTGGTCCTTCTTTTATGATGATAGTTTTCTTTGGATCTGTTTGTTGAGTGGGTGGATTGTCTTTGGGGGGTTACCCCTATCAAGATTTGAGGTAGAGCTTCCTTTATAGCTTGTTGTTCTCATCTTTCATTCATGTTGTAATCTTTAAAACTCTGTAAATCCTCTTGTAAACTCGGTATTGTCTTCATTAAGTTGGAATTTAGTTCCACCACGAGTTCTTCTTCTCGGTGTGGTGAATTCAAGTTCCCATGTCTACTGTTGTTCTCTTATGCGTCCATAATTCAAATAGTTTCTTATACCTGTAGAATTCAGTCAGTTAGTAAAAACAAGGTTCTATTAGTTTTTGTAAAAATCATAAGTATAGTTTTGAAAACGTGTTTTCTGTAGCAGATGTTTGTTTAAGTAGCGAACCCAAAAGGCCTTTGAGTGTTTGAAACTGGGTTTTGATACCACTTGTAATGTCCCTTAAATCCGAAATAAAAAAAATTCCTTATGAGCTTACAAAGTCATTAAGATCTAAGGTTCACTAAAATTAACTTCAGCACTGTGAAATAATGTTACGTATGATACTTGTATCTTTGTATGGATTTCTTTTGTCGATTAGCTACATGGTAGTTTATATTTTTACTGTGATATTTTTTCGTTTTACTTGTATGATAATGATTCGTATGTCCTACACTGGTCTTTATTATTATGTTCTGTCTAATTACTTCACACTTGTTTACAGTATAAGCTATTTTGCTATGGCTATATTACCTATGGCTATATTACCTATGCTCCTATTGTGAAATGAGTAGTTGGATTTAATATTTTGTCTCATTGAGTTGGTTGTAAGGACTCTTATGGATTTTGGTCATACTTAGTTCATTATGAGTTAAGGCATAATAATTTATTGTTGCAGGTCCTATGGATCAACCTTATACTAAAATGTGTCTTTTAAATGGAACGACCTTGGTCAAGAGTTAAATGTTCTTAACATTGAAAACAAATTTATGTGTGCATAAAAGAATACTTGCTTACAAGGAAGAAGGGACTAACGAATATAGGGAGTGGGTGTTGATCTAAATGCTAGTGGAGGTTGTTGAACCAATAAAGGAAACCCACATGAAGATTTCGTGGCTAGCCTCCACACTAGATCAAGGTATAAGGGGGTTTACCCTATTCTGTGGTTTTTGGAAATGGCATGAAATGTATGTTGGTTGCATTTACAGGTTTCCATCGCTGCACAACACCCTGAAGGTATGTGTCTCTCTTTTGTAGCTTTCTATCTATGTTTGTTTCCTTTAAGCATTTCCTTTATGTTAAACCCTTAACGTTTTCATGTGACAGGAGGTCACTGCGTTGATCCAAGGGTTCCATCTGGAGGAAGGGGAGACCATCAAATGCGATAGGCTTGGGTAAGACCAAGTCTACGTGTCCCTCTCTAATGGGTGGTTGTTCCGCGTTTTGAAAATATTGGGGAGTGCTTCTTGTTTTAATGTTTTCTCCATTCGGGGTTACAAGGTTTTTAATGGCAGCCTCTCGGCTTCACTATTTGTTATTCGTAAGTTTTTTTAGAAGGGAACTATGCCCAGGGTTTTCATAGGGTTTAGTGCTTATGAGCTTGATAGGTTTGATGAATTTGTAATTAATTTTACAGTGGGTGAGATACTATAGAGCCTGGAAAATGTTAAAACCTATTTCGAAATACAAGTTTATACAGTCATTTTCTTTTATGTGCTCAGTGTAGGTTTAATGATTTTCGTTGGTGAATGTTGGTAATTCTCGCATTGGATTTTAAATGCTACATTACTGACTTAAATGTATCCGCGATTCCCTATAGATAACATTGTCGGGGAAATGTTTAATGTTTATCTTTACTCTGTTTGATTAAGGGGATGTATCTACAATGGTTTTGTTCTTTAGATTAGGTATCTACTTCTTGAAATTAGAAGTTGGGCAGAGCCCTGTTGTCAATTTGGTTAATCGAGAAAATATATTCAGTTTTTTTGCTTTTAATCTATAAATATTTCATGTTGTGCTGGTTTCTGGGCAAAGCTATGTTTTGTAAATTGTATTATGTTTATGATAATGATGCTTTGTGTTGGAAGTGCCAGCGATGGCTCTGTGGATAATGTTGTTTGTAATTTACTGTATGTGAAGAGAATTTTTTTTAATTAGTTTATTCTTCCACAGAGGTATGGGAAAGAACTAGCTCTATCTGGCATTTTTTTTATTAAATTAATGACAAGCTCATAGATTATTTGAGTCAATGTTGTAACGTGGCCACTCATTCCAATAGATGGCTGGAATGATGCTCTAAGCGATTCAATCCCTAGCCTGAGTTTGCTGGATTTGAATGTTGGTATATGGATTATCGTGGTGCCCTAATTAAGCTATTCCAAATGGTTTTTATTTACATTATTAAGTCTTTTATTTAGATTTTCAGTCGATACATTGATTGACTATTGTGGAAAGAGAAAATCGCTCTACCCCTGTAATGGGTTTATATAACTTATGATTAATTCATTTATTTTGCTTATCGTGTTCTCTATTGGATAGATTGGCATGCGTAATATCCTAAATAAAAACGTTATGTTTATTTCCTAGTATCTAGAGTAATGCTAATGGGAATCGATCTCGAATCCGTGAGGATTTTAAGAGATGACTTTGTTTTAGACATGTGAGTTCTTTCTTGTTTTTTTTTAAAGTAGATTAAACATTTTGATTTAGAATTAGGGTCTTGCAAAACTTCCAGATGTTAAAAGACTCTAATGAAAAGTTGTTTTATTATAAGAACCCAAAGCGTTTAAGGGATAAGATATAGCACAAGCTAGCTTCACTAGCTCTGCTAGATCGGAACTTGTATGGGAGAATATTTGATCTGTGAAATGGTTTGCTACGTTGATTAATAAAGAAATCTAGATTAGTAATTCCTGTATAATGTGGATTTGTTAAAGCATTGTTATTCTAATGTTAGCTTAAGATGTTTTGGGATTTGTCTAGTCTGGTCCAAGGCTTTGAAGATCGTTTCTATGTTAAAAAAGAAAGGAAGAATTGTTCTCGGTTAATCCTAAAGATGTACATTTAAATTTCAGCAGTACGAATTATTTAATTTTAACCCAGTGAGCCAATGCTTATGCCCTTCCTCATGAAGTAAATACTATTAGCCAAAATCTGTTAAAGAGGAACTTACAGCTTAATAATGAAATTTCCATACTTATAAATTTCATCCTAGGATTCTACATAAACTTGATATACAACTAATATAAATTCTTACCTGAAATGTACTGATTGGATATCCTTTATAGCCTACACACTTTGAACACTAATTAATGGAAAAATGATCTCAGCTGACCTGTAGTGTGGTAACCGAATAACCTCAGAATTAACTGCCACGTTCCTCCCAACCTTTGACCCGGAATTGGTCTTGGTTCTTAATCGGATCACCCCCGAGCTAGTTCCAACATGCAAGAAAATCTAGAGCACCTAAGGATGAAGCTACTGGTATCTTGGAGCTAATCTTTGTATCTTCTAAGTACAAGGTTTGGAATTCTCTCCAATCCCATACATAAATAATGATCAAATGATATGCCCTCTCTTGGCTCTTGCCCTTATATAGCTTTCTTTGGAATGGGGAAGTTTTGTTATCTTGAGTTAACATCAATATTTTAATATCTTCTTGAATTCAAATCCTAGTTTGAATTGTATGTAATATATTTAGAAGATACCAATTTTTTATAACTAGAACTTTTTATAGTTTCTACTTTGAGTTTAGAAAAGAATTTTAATTAATTAATTTAGTTTATAAAATAATATATATATATATATATATATATATAAGTAAATATATATATATATATAAGTAAATATATATATATATATATATATATATATATATATATATATAATTTAACTAATTTGTTATCTTTTATTATTTAAATAACCTCACATATATAATATTTTCATGTATATGTATATAGACTTCACTTATTCAATTTATTTATCTTTTATTATGTAGCATACTTGTATATTCGATGCTTCCTTTAATTTATGTGAATTCTTTAACAAAGCCTCATGTGGGGTTTGGTCAATCAACTAGGATAGGTAGCCCTAGATTCCCTTGCATGTTGGATTACCTCGTATTTATGGCAGTATCTTTCTGTCTTTGATGAGAAATAGATAATGATTCAATTAATCAATTCAAATAAGTATGATGAACGTTGGTGCTATTCAAAGTATTTCCAACTCAACACCCTTAAGTAAGGTAACCCCTAGTGCTATTCATAGCTTATGCTCAATACTCTCAAATGGGAGTTACACTAGTGCAATTCCAGAGCCTTTTGCTCAACGCTAGTACTAGGATGCATTTGTAATATACACGTAGGGATACAATGGCCAAAGATCTGATTCTCCATAGCTTATGCTCAACATCATGTTGGAGTGCTCCAAGGCTTATGCCCAACACTAAATCATTTATCTATTGGGGTTACCTATCTGCTCCAGATATTAGCCTCAACACATAGTCTTGTAACCCATGTTCTCTAGGGTGTTAATTTTTCGATAATTTCATTCAAACATGATCTTAGGATCCTACTAAGAGAATAACATGCACAACATAACAATCATAAACACAAGAGACATAAAGTTTCCTATGGGAAAAACAAAAAGGTGAAAAACCCTGCAACTTCCTCAGAGATATAATAAGCCACAATACAAGATCACAGTGATCAAACCTAAGATAGATAACTCTGGCAGCTACTCCTCCTCCACTTGTGTGCACTCCTCTCTCAACTAATGTGAGTTGGATGAGTGAGTGAATAAATAGAATGAGACACACTCACTCTCTATTTATACACAACTTAACCTGCCTTTAACTCTAGCTGGGACGACCTCCTAAGGAATCCTAATAACCCACTCACATAATATAAACAGGGCCGACCCCACAGTAGTGGTCTAATAACCCATCAAATATAAGTTGTGACACTTGCAACACTCGAGACACTTGTGACACTTACAAATACAAATGACGAAACTTCTGATTGGAGGAATAATACATCTCCATCATGAATATAATTAAGTACAAGTGTAATACATGGAAGAATATCTTCCGAATTTACAAATACATCAACACTCCCTTTTAACTAGGAAGGTATTCTCTAGACAAAGGTCATACATACATATCGGTACAAGTCTTCAATTATGGAGTTGGATCATCGTCACTGGATCACGGAGCATCATCGTCCATGATGTTGTAGTCGTCATCTTGATCACGAGGCTATTTCTCAATTCTTCTCGTCATAGGATGTTCTACAGAGCCATCCCCTTTTCATGATGGATGTAGGCCTAGCCTCCTGTAGTTCTTCATAATCTTTGGCCATACTATGAATCCTAGGACTAATTATGTGCATCAACAAAACCTCGAAAGAGTATCCCAGGATCCTTTATGTGCCTAGGCATGACCAAAAAGATCTCCCGGGGAGCTATTACATGTGACAACCACAAAACAATGAAAGAGCATCTCAGGACTGATTACGAGCACACAGCTCAACCTATTGGATATCCCAGGGCACTATTACATTTGGTTAGGAAAAACCTTGAAAGAGCATCCCAGGACTGATTACCAGCACACAGCTCAACCTATCGGATCTCCCAGGGTGCTATTGCATGCCATAGGACAAAACCTCGAAAGATCATTTGCCATATCTCCCAGGGAGCTATTATATTCCATAGGAAAAACCTAGCAAGAGTATCTGGAAATCTCCCAGGGCGCTATTATATGTCCTCCCAAGGAAAATCTCGAAAGAGCATTTACCAGATCTCCCAAGGAGCTATTATATGCCATAGGAAAAACCTCGCAAGAGTATCTGCAAATCTCCCAGGGCTTTATTATATGCTTATCGCACAGCCTATCCGCGGCCAATGTAATGTCCCCATCTTAACCCTATTGCATTAATATTGTAAATGATGTAAATATTTTTATTTAGTCATGGTGAGGAGCTCAAGGCCAAGGCCCCACCATTGACTTATCGTTTTATGTATCGGCAATTAGAATAGGTGCATATGGTTCTTGTGCTAGCCGTGCACAATGTAAATTCGGACACCATGTAAATATGCAATTTTAATGAAAAACCCACAACCGGCTATGAAATGCAACAAAGAGATAGGGAATGATCTTACAAGGAATAGGGAGGAAAAATAACCAAACCCTTGAGCCAATGGAGTCAATCCATGTGTCAATGAGAAAACCCATGAGATCCCAACTACCCATTTTGGCTTATGCCCCAATCATTAAATTCTTCCCAAAGTTGGTTGAGGCAGTTAATGCCTTGGGAATGATGAGGTATGGCAGCCAATTTTGGGTATGGGCAAGCCATCAATCTGTGAATTTGAATTTTGCTTGCAAGGCAAGAAATCACCCACGTTTTGCCTTCCCAAGCCATTGGGAACCACAGTCTTTCCTCTCTCACGTAGCCTGGGGCGAGCTGGGGTTTTTCCTTCACGTTTTCACCATTCTCTGCATTCTTCCATGCCTGGGAACTCGTTTTTGGTTAGCATAGTGGCTGGGAGAAGAGAACCACGATTTTCTGGGGGTTTATAGAGGTCATTTTTGCCCCAACATGCCGATGGACGTTTTTCTGTAAACGATTATGCTCCTGGGGTTGTTTTCCCATTTTCCAATTTTCGTTTTGGTCTTTCCCACATTTTCTGAACTGGTGGAATTCTCATCGTTGGGCATCCTACTGCAAAAACACCCAGCACCTGCATTTCTGGCTGTTATTTCCCTTCCTGTTTAGTTTGAACCTGTGAGCAGGAGATTCAGGAGTGGAGGAGGACAAATTTGGCTTGATGAGCCCAATGAAGTATCCATAGCTCAATGGTTGAGCCACTGGCCTAGTAATTCAATTCTTCCCCTCTCTTAGTAGCTTGAGAAACCCAACTGCTGATTGGCTTGGCTGATTCTGGTGTATCCTTGGCTATGTGAGAGCCTGTTTTCCCCTTTTTCCTTGTGGATATCATGCCCAGCTCGGGGGTGGCAGTGGTGCTAAGAAATTAAGGAGCACACTGGCCTAGGGTTGGGTGGAACGTTGCAGAAGCGTAGTTGGTTGCTCAGGGATTACTTGGTTTAAGATAAGTATTCTCCTTTGCTAATTTGATATTACTTAAATTGATGAATGGCATGAAAATCTGGAATGTATGATGGAAGTATGTTGAAATCACATTCTGCTGTGAATTCAAATGTTTATGCATTTGCATTTCTCCATCTATAATTTGTATGAATGCTTAGTTGTTTAGGTAGGGGACTAGATGTCCAGTATTATTACTAGTGTCCTCTCCATAGCCTTGTAGGATAGGATGGACATTACAACCAACCTATAGAAAAACCTTGCAAGAGCATTTGAGCTCAGACTATTGGATCACCCAGGGAGCTATTACATGCTACCTGTAGAAAAACCTCACAAGAGCATCCGAGCTCAAACTATCGGATCTCTCAGGGAGCTATTACATGCTACCTACACAATCTGTCCATGGCCATGGAGTATCATCCTGATATTGATGATCATACTGATCATCATCATACAGTACATCATCTTGATGCACATCATCATCGTATGATCATCTTGATCATCGTCACAGCATCATCCTGATGCATATCATCATCGCATGATCATCCTGATCATCGTCACAGCATCATCCTGATGCATATCATCTGTAGCATCGTCCTGATGCTCATCACACATGATCATCCTAATCATCATACATAGCAGTAACTGGAGCATCATCTGGATGCTCATAACATAGTGCTTACATCCACAGCCATGGGAGGATCCTCCTACCACCATGCTTGGAATGGCTCCTGCAAATGTGTCCCATCACTTCTTCCTTGAAGTATCTTCTATCTGAAGAACACCAAGCCTCTCTCTGAAGTACTTGAACTTCACTCTGGCAAGTGGTTTGGTGAACACATCTACAATCTACTAATCTGTCGCAACATACTAGATCTTCACTGCTCCACTCTGGACCATATCCCCGATATAGTTATATTTGATCTCGATGTGCTTCGACCTGTCATGGAACACCAGGTTCTCTGAAAAATTCACACAACTCTGGTTGTCACAATAGATACAGGTAGCATCCAACTGGAAATAAAAAAATCAAACAGTATCTTCCTTAGCCATACTGCCTCACAACTATCCGAACAAGCTGCAACATACTCTACTTCGGATGTACTCAGTGCTACGCAAGATTGTGTCCTGCTAAACTAAGAGATCACACCCGATCCCATACTGAAGCAGCACCCATAATTGCTCTTCCTTTTTGCAGCACTTCCTTCCCAATCTGAATCAACATAACCCTCCAAGTTAAACTTTTGATTTGCATCATACTTGAGCCCATAATCAACCATACCCTTCAGGTACCTCAGAATATGCTTTATAGCAATCAGGTGAACATGTCTGGGATCCATCAGGAACTGGCTCAAGGTGTTCACCACAAAGAAAATATCTGGTCTTGTGTTTGTCCGGTACATCAAGGACCCAATCATCTGATGATACAACATGACATTAACTGACTCTGATGAAGCATCACTCAGTAGCTTTAGGTTTGATGCCATAGGTGTGGACATGGCCTTGCACTCCATCATCTAGAATCGCTTCAGGATCTCTACTTCATACTTCCCTTGTCTAAGGAAGATTCCATCTGTACTCTGCCACACCTCCATACCTAGAAAGTAATGCATCATGCCCAAGTCCTTCATCTCTGAATCAACATCAAGCTTCCTCTTCGTGTCGGCAATCAATCTATCCTCACCTATCACAAACAGGTCATCCACATACAATAGAAGTATCACTGGATTGCCTTCCTCAACCTTGTAGTAAATGTTGGAATCCTATTTACTCTTGGTAAATCCCAAACTGGATAGGAAGCTATCTATCCTTTCATACCATGTACTAGGAGTTTGCTTCAACCCATACAAGGATTTCTTCAATCTACACACATATGACTCCATGTCATGTGTCTCTAAACCAAGTGGCTGCTCCACATACACTTCCTCTTCGTCTACACCATTCAAGAAAGCTGTCTTCACATCCATCCAATGTATCTTCCACTTCATCACTGCAGCCATGGAAAGTACTATTCTAATGGAAGTGTATCTGGCTACAGGAGCAAAAGTCTCTTCATATTCTATCCCCTCTTTCTAGGAGAAGCCACGAGCTACAAACCTTGCCTTGTATTTCTCTATGCTGCCATCTGCAGCATGCTTGATCTTATAGATCCACTTGGAAGTCACAACAGACTTCCCTTCTAGTCTTGGGACCACATCCCAAACATCATTCTTCATGATCGACTGGTATTCCTTTATCATGGTATTCTTCCATTACTGCATCCCGGATCCTGGGAACTTCAGATTCTTCAATACCTTCAATAGATAGTTTTTTTTGAACTTCGTTGCTGGAACAAATGTTGTATTCCTTCTTTTGTAGGTGATTGTACATGATCTTTCCTACAAGTCAAATTCAATTGCATGATTAGAAACTTCTCATAGTTTTCAGAACAAACTCTTACACATAAAATATATGTCACACAATCATGCAATTATCTTAGCTAGTGCTTCAATACAACATTTATCCATATCACATAACTTTCTAACAAGCCTTCCATCTCTACCAGAACATTGTTAAGAGTTTGCACTAGTCCCAACATGTCAGCAAAGAGGTTTCATTCTAGATAAGTTGCAATGGAATGTTGTAGAGTGCCATAGGGCACTTACCCAGCACATGCATATTAGTAGTACACTGTTCATTAATACAATTATTATAATATGCATAATACACAACCTAAGTCTAGGAACATAAGTATATACATCATTAAACAATATTATTTAATCAATCAGATAATACAAGAAATGACAATTCAAATACTTGTCTTTGTTTGTTTGTTGGGTGGACTCTCTCTCAATCTTTGCTTCCTTGCAGGAGCTACTAGAGTCTTTGATAGTGTGCACCTTACCCAATGCTGAAAATGGATGAGAGGTTCTTCCTTTCTACAACTCCATTCTGTTGTGAATTGTAAGGAGTGGTCAACTCCCTCTTAATCCCTGAATCACTGCATAACTTCTTGAAGTCCCCTAAAGTGAATTATCCACCATTGTTGGATCTAAAAGTCTTGATCCTCTTTCTAGTGTGTTTTTCTATCAAGGCTTTGAATTCCTTGAATTTTTTGAATAATTCATCTTTGTTCTTCAAGAAACAAATCCAAGTCTTCCTAGAGAAATCTTCAATGAAAGAAACATAATATACATACCCACTCAGAGAACTGGATGTCATCGGACTGCATACATTGGAGTGCATAATTTCCAAGATTCCTTTTTACCTTGCTTTCACTACTTGGAAATGTGTTCTTTCCTTTGGCACATCCTTTGCAAACACCTTCATGCTTTGACTGGATTTCAGGAATACCTTCTACTGCTTTGATTGAAATTGGTAGTGCACATGTGCAAGCCTTCTGTGCCAAAGTTCACTTGGCTCCATGGATTCAAGTACCATGGTTTGTTTAGGTTATCCCTTCAATTTGTACAACCCTCCCTCTTGCTCTCCAATCACTATTGCATCATCTATGGTCTTACCATTTGGCCACATGAGTACTTGGCTATCCACAAATGCAACTCTCATCAATTTTGCATCCAAAGATGATATGGAGAGAAGATTATTCTTGAGTCCAGGTACATATAGAACATCTTGCATCTTTATAGACTTCCTAGAGTCTAACTTGTGGGAGGCTTCACCACTTCCTTTTATGGGGTATTGATAATCATCCCCAAGTTTCACCTTATGATGTGACTCATGTTCAGATAGGTCCATAAGAATTTCTTTGAATCCCATCATATGTTTAGAAGCCCCACTATCAATAATCCAATCATTACACCCATGTGTAACATTACCTGTGAGAGCATAGATTGGAACATATTCATCGTCACTTGAAGAGTCTTCACTCTCTACCATAGTCTTCTTCTTGGGAGGTTCATCATCCTCAACAACATGAGCATGATATCTCTTCTTGTTGCTCTTCTTTTTGTTGTTGTTGTTGGAGTTCCTTTTGTTTTTGGGACATTCTAAAGCAAAGTGTCCCTTTACATTACAGTTGAAGCATCTTAGATTCTTCTTATCTATTTGATGCTGGTGGTGTGAAGATCTCTTGTGATGAGATTGCTCCCTCTTGGGATTACTTCTCTTGGTGTGAGTTATGAGAGCTTTATCTTCATTTCCCATCTTTTCTTCTTGGGCCACAAGCCTAGCTTCTTCTTGTGAACATTCCTCCCATAGTCTACTGAAGGAGATCAACTTCCTTCTTGCACAAATACCTTGGATGAAAGAGTCCCATGACCTAGGTAAGCCATTCAAAGTGGTCATGACAATTTCTCCATTCTCCACTACTTCATCCACAACTTCAAGTTGTTCCTTGATTTGAGAGACCTTAGTGAAGTAGGATTGGATGGTCTCTCCATTCTGGAACTTTACCCTTTTCAATTGATTCTGCAAAGTCATCTTCCGATTTATATTCTTTCCTTCAAACAACTTGGTCAAATAGTCAAACATCTCCTTAGTTGTCTTTAGGAAAGAAACATGGGGTATGAGATGGTCTTTTATAGAATTAACAATGATTCTCTTGGCCTTGACCAAGTCCTTCTTGTGTAATGCCTTAGCCTCATCTCCATATGGAACTGGAACCTCTTCCTTTATGTAGTTGTCCAATTCATTCTCTTTTAGGATTAACCCAATCCTGTACTTCCATGCTTAGAAGTCATCATCTCCTTCAAGCTTATCCTCAATCTTGGTATGGTGAGACATCGTAAAGAGTACTTCAAATGGAAATAGAAATTTTTAGGTCTTACCACTTGATTTGCTGAAAACTGGATCTAGAGTTGGATTAGGGTTTCTCAGAGAAACCCTAAAAATTCAAACTTTGAATTCCAAACTTCTAAATGGATGGAAAAATGCACCTTGCCGAGCTGATCAAGCTGGTATACTTCAATTTTGAAATATGCAAAATTTGACCCCTCAAAATTGCCTTTGAAACTTCCGGATCTTCTACACAAAATCCTAAACTAGGGTTCTACCCAGCCAAAAAGTTTGATCTTGTTCTCTAAACTTCAATTTTTCTGAGGAGCATCCAACCGTGGTCACAGATTCCAAATATTTCATCTTTTGCAGAAACCCTAATTTTCCACCTTTTCGATCAAAATCTCGATTTAGGGTTTGATGAAGCTCGTCCTTCTGCCCAACCAAAAATTTTGATCTTGGTCTCTAAAATTTGATTTTCTTGAGGGTCATCCAGCCGTGGTCTCGAATTCCAAAAATTCCAACTTTCTTCGAAACCTTAATTTCCCGCAGTAGTGACAAGCCAAAAACGGAAAGTGCTCAGAATTGAATTTTGTCTCGACAGAAAGATGTGCCCTTCGAAGGAGAGTCATCCTAGCCTCTTTCCTCTGATGATCTGAGGAGAGAAACCAAAATATTAAGAATCCCAAGCTTCCACAACTGCACACTGTCTTCTTCTTAGCATGGCTTTGATACCATGTTAATTTTTTGATAATTTCATTCAAACATTATCTTAGGATCCTACTAAGAGAATAACAAGCACAGCATAACAATCATAAACACAAGATACACGGAGTTTCCTTAGGGAAAACCAAGAAGGTGAAAAACCCCGCAACTTTCTCAGATATAGAATAAGCCACAATACAAGATCACAATGATCAAACCCAAGATAGATAACTCCAGTAGCGACTCCTCCTCCACTTGTTCCCACTCCTCTCTCAACTAATGCGAGTTGGATGGGTGAGTGAATGAATAGAATGAGACATACTCACTCTGTATTTATACACAACTTAACCTTCCTTTAACTCTAGCTGGGTCAACCTCCTAAGGAAGTCTAATAACCCACTCACATAATATAATCAGGGCTAACCCCACACTAGTGGTCTAATAACCCATCGAATATAAGTTGTGACACTTGCAACACTTGCGACACTTACAAATACAAATGACGACACATCTGATTGGAGGAACAATACTTATCCATCATGAATATAATAAAGTACAAGTGTAATACATAGAAGAATATATTCCGAAGTTACAAATACATCAACATAGGGATTATTCCCAACACATCATACAATTCAATCATGTATACTAGTATTTATGCACAATACATAACAAATGTCATCTCAGTATATTAGGGCTTGTACCCAACACATAATAAACATCAACCAAGTACATCGAGGCTTATTTCGAGTACATAAAATAATCCGTATCCATCAAGGCCCATGCCCAATATATATATATAACAAAATTAAACCATGTGCATTGGGGCTTACGCCCAATATATGTAACAAAAGAAAACATGTGCATTGGGGCTTATGCCTAGTATCTATATAATAAAAAATAAATCATGTGCATTGGGGCTTACGCCCAATATATATAATATAAACATAGCCAAAGTTTTGGGATATTACACCAACCCCAAGGGACCAATGGTTGTAGAAGAACATTCTTCGTGTGATACCTCTTTCCACCATTCACTAGAAGGGTATTCTGGTGCCGTAGATTGTATATTTTCTCGACCTCCAGATGACCTAGTAGCAACTGCTTTTGGTCCATCTGCTCCATTTTTGGTTACTTCCTTAGGACAAGATATTCCCGACTTCGGTACACTGTCAACTATGGAAGAAACTCCACCTCCATGTCCTACCATATTTATCTCAAATGATGAATTTTTAGCACAACTGTAAGATACTATATCCCGCATATGGGCACTTGTATTAAATGTGAGACGTCAGAGTTTTCATCCTTATTTTCCATTCACCTTGAAATTATTTAATCTCGAATACCATACTCCAGTTCGTCCTTTAACATTTTCTTCACCAGGAATTCCCATGTCCAACATGGTCTCTTTTGAACCTGGCCAACCATCCTCCGGTTGTATGGCCTCCAAATCAAATGGTCATCTCTAGACCTCTTTTGACCTCGATGACTGGGCGGCAGCCCTCAACCAATGTTAATTTTGAAATTGAAGGACAATTTCAACTACAAGGAAAAACTATAATTGAGGGGAAACATTCGGTTAGTGGTCAAAATGTGACTACATGGAAACCTTTGGTTAGTGGTCAAAATGTGACTGGGGGCAAACCATCGGTTAGTGGTCAAAACGTGACTCGGAGACAACCTTTTGTTAGTGGAGAGAATGAAACTATAGGACAACCTTAATCTATTGCCTATAATATGACTGGAAGTCCACCTACAGCCACGGGACAACCTTTGTGTGGCCATCCTATGTGGGGGATATCTACATAGGGTCAACCCGCATGGGGTTACACATATCCAGGTAATCAAAATATGGCTATGACTCAAATCTACCAAACCACCGCTTCAGGAAACCTTCATCCCAGAGTACCTTACCCCGGAAACATAAATATCCCATGGGGCCAACAGAGCTTAATGAACATTCCTTTGAATAGAACTCTCGCTAGAGGACCAACTCCACCCCCACCCCCACTTCCACCACCAGTCCCACCTCCAGCCCCACCACCAAGACAACCCCCCCATTCCAGAGGACCCCCTCATTCAGGGGAAACCCACCACCGGGTCAACCTCCTAATATGGGAGGGCCTCCACCATATGGCCAAACCCATATGGGAGGACCTCCACCATATTTCCAACCCACTATGGGAGGACTACTGCCATATATGGTTGCACCTTATGATCAATAATATTATGGTCCTACTGGTACTCAAATTCCATATCAATACTACTAGTATCCTCAACCAAACTGTCTATTACCGTTTCTGGCTACATTAGATCTGCCATATTTTTCACATTTGAAGAACGATCACATTCAACATGGCACTAATTCGCCATCTTTTCTTTTCAATATCCCATCTTACATACATAAGTTTGACAGTAAACCCAGTAAATTTTAAAAAAAAATGTAATGAAATATCACTTATGGTGTTCCTCAAACTCGTTAATGGAGTATTCTATTCATTTGAGGTTATTTTAGAGAACTCTCACCATCACTGATGCCAAATGGCATATTGAACTATAACCACATTCTTTCCATATTTTCGATCCTTGGCTATGGCCTTTCTGACACATTTCATGTTACTGATACACTATGAAACCGGTATGAACCTCTTAACCTCGCTCCAGCAATCTACCTCCACCCATATCTCATATCATCTCCATGATTGTAGGAAGAGACATAGGTTACTTAAGGATCCCATTCTAGATCAATTACTAGCTGGTTGGTTTACTAAATAATTACTGTCTATTATAGCCAAAGATGTATCTATGGGAAGGGTTTTTACCGAAGAACAAGCCAATTCACATGCCGAGTATTTAGACTTAGTCTATGCTCAATCTGGCACACTATATGTCATAATTCCTAGTGCCCCTTGACCTACCAACGACCCATTAAAACCAACCGCGGGATCACATGCCAACGACATAGTGGGTTCAGTCCAAACCCATCCCACCATACAATCAACTATATCACAAATACAACCGGCCTTAAATCCAGCTCCGAAACAGGCTGGTAAAAACACCACAAATTCACCCAATCCTACCTCGACCCTGGAGGTGAATTCATTTCAATCTAGTGAATCTCATGAATCTAGTGGTAGGAATAAGAATAAGGTTAAATCCAAAAAACCTTCAAACCAACAAGAAAACGAAACGAATCAGGACACAACCGATGCTGAACCAAAACAAAAGGCTAAGTTTCCATGTTTAATGTGCGGTGATGACCACTTCATGAAGGAATGTCCCCGTCGTGAAGAATTCCAAAACTTTGTTAAAGGAAATAATGAACTCGCAGTCTTAACTGACCCCTTCCCACCACAACAACATCAAATGGTTTCACATAAACACACCCCTTTGCAAGGAGAAACATCCTTGACCGCTTGTGTTCGTATTGTAAAATTCAAGCACAACAGATCTATGAAACAAGCACAACAGTTACTAGAGATGCATGCGGAAAATTGTATGTCAAAAACAATGATGCAAAAGGTTTGCAATAGTTCATGCATTATCATTATCTCAGAATATCGATTACAATGTGTAACAATGGCTACAATAAGCCAAGCAATTTGAATCCTAGGGAGTTCATTCCAATTGAATGCATGAGAGTGGATTACTTGGAAGTTAACACCACTTGGCACATCAGTTAACCACTTAACTACCATGTAACCAACTCTAAAACTGTCTAACTGAGTCTAACTGAATCTAGAACTAAAATAAATGCCAAAAATTTGGGGAGGGCACCTTTCTAACTTGAGTAAACTGAATATGAGGTGAAAATAACACCATATGAAGTCAAACTGAGTAGGAGGGCAGCTTTTTGACTCCATTTGGTTAAATATAATAATAAATGTTGTTAGTTAGATTGAGTATGGAGCTTTAGTCATCGAAATCACCTCAGTTGGCTCCCTGAATGATGCAAGAGGCCCATTTAATTGATATGGATGGCCCAGTTGACTCCCCGAATGAAGGAGAAGGCCCAATTCACTGAAATTGATGATCTGCTGAGGATGTAAGGACATAATTGAGTCAAAATACTTAGATAAGTGGCAAATTAAGTTGTGAAGCCTAATAAATGATGTGTGGCTGGAAAATTCTCCAACAACCCCCCTTAATATAATCTCATGTGTAGGAGTAAATAAAAATAATAAAAGGGCCCATACAACAAAGGTCGTAGGTCACCCATTACAGAAATAACCCTAAAAATGCTCAAAAAATCTAAGTGAGGAAAGAGGGAAAAGCCCAGTGGGAAATAAAACCACCCCTCAAACTGAACAATGAAGGATCTAATCTATCCTCACCATAGTATAACTCACCCCCAACATTGAATGAAGGTAAGATAACTTCTTCTCAATGAAGCTCTTAGTGAAGATGTCTGCAATTTTCTTTCCTGTAGGGAAATATTGCAGTACAATGGTTATGTCATGCACAAGCTCTTGGATTTAGTGCATGTGCATCTCGATATGCTTATTCCTCTATCTCTGAACTAGATCTTTTGATATCTTGATAGCACTCTAACTGTCACAAAATATGACAGTAGAAGTGGTGCTATCAATATAAAACTCTGCTAGAATACCCTGGAACCAAACTTCCTCAATGTAAGCATTGACCGCTCCTCGATACTCTGCCTCTGCTGAAGATAAAGAAATGGCAGCCTGATTTTTGCTTGAACATAAAATAGGCCCTGTTCCAATCATGAATTCATATCTGAAAGTGGAATTATGATGATATCTATCACACTTCCCAATCTAAATTAGTGAATCCAACCAAGTCAATATCGGAATCCGCAGCATAGTGAATGCCAAAATGTCTCGTACGCTGCACATAGTGCAAGATCCTTTTGGATCCCTTCCAGTGAATCTCATGGGGATGATGCATGTACCTCGATACCACACTCACAGCATAAGAAATATTAGGCCTAGAGTGTGTCAGATACAAAATACTACCAATCAACTATTGGTAAAGTGTAGAATCCACCAACGGTGTAGAATCACCATCCTCAAGACTGATTCCTCAGAGGAACGGGAATAGTGTCTCTTTAAATTCTGCCATATTGAAATTATTTATCAGGTACAAAACATATTTTGACTGAGAAATCATAATCCCATCAAAATTTTGTGTGATCTCGAGACCAAGAAACTGCCTCAGCAGTCCTAAATCACTCATATCAAATGGTTGGTGTAAAGTAGTTTTTATAGTGTCGATCAAAGCAAGACTACTTCTTGTAATCAATAGGTCATCCAAATAAAGTATAATGATCAGAATATTACCTTCATGCTTCTGTAGATACACATTTGGATCTGATTTGCATCTCGCAAAGTTTCGCGATAGAAGAAAGGATTCCATCTTTGCATACCAAGCTCTTGGGGCATGTTTTAAACCATACAAGGATTTCCTTAATCTAAAAACAAGTGTCGGATCTGATATGTAACCTTTGGTATGCTTCATGTAAATCTCTTCCTGAATATCCTCATGAATAAATTCACTCTTCACATCCATGTGGTGCACCTCCCAGTGCTTCGATGCGAAAATTACCAAAACTAGCCAAATTGAGTCCATTATTGTAACCAGTGCCAATTTTTTTTTGCAGTCCACACCATGAACTTGTGAGAAAAATTTTCCCACCAACCTAGATTTTTATTTGTAGGTTGAACCATCAACAGAAACCTTGGTTCAGTAGACCCATTTTCATTGAACCAATTTCCTTCCGGGTGGAAGAGAAACTAGCTCACATGTTGCATTTTTCTAAACAAAATTGTACTCTTCAACCATAGCGGTTTTCCATCTCGTATCTTGGTGGGAATGGTAGTATGATTTATGATCTAACCCAATAATAAAAAAAAAAAATCACACAACAATGGATCATCATATGAAAGATCCATACCTGCTCTTTGAAAGTCTGCTCAGATTCTTCTTGGATCGGCAGGATTTCCAAAGTTAGAACCGATAGATGTGAGAGTCTTTTCTTCCCACTTTGGAAACTGATGGGTCTCATATGGATTTGAATCCGAACATAATATTTTATGTTCATTAATATCGGCCATAGTATCAGAAATATCAGAACATAAACTTTTAGTATCTTCTTCTGAATATTCTTCTCGAAGAGGAAGCAATTTGGCAGTTTCTTCTGCCACTAGTTGTAGATCATGAAGCGGTTCTTCAAATTGGACACTTCGCTCGATGTATATTCTTTTGGATATGATATCCATGAGTTTGTATCCTTTGGATTCTTCAACATATCCAATGAGTATGCACTCAATAATTTGTGGTTCCAAATATCTTCTCTTCTCAATTGGATTTTTCTTGATTTTGTCACTCTTTTTGATCCCTTGATCTTGACCGGGTATGGGGTCCTTATATTGAATTGGTTGGGGTTTCGGCTTGTAGACTTCTCCTATTTCCCATATGAACTAATTTATTCCTTGGGGTTTCTGGGGTATTTCCCAATGAGTTCCTTCTCTTCCTCATTGTCTTCCTACTGCTCAAAGATATGCCTACGAATGATTCCCACATCTAGTTTTTCTTTTGTAAGGCATATTCCACCAATAATCTGATCAAACCATGGTATGCCAGACTAGTTTCTGGATTCTTACTACCCTTAACCATTCTACTCATCAACTCTAAATATTTCCATAGGAAATATGGCATATTGATATATTTATGATGTCTTAGATGGTTCAGAATCTTAAAGTGATAAGCAAATATTAGACTAAATCGACCTTCACATGTAATGAATTTGCACACACAGAGTGCCACCTCGCTCCATGGAATTGGAAATAAAGCTCATCATGTCCCCTTTTCTGTTCCTTACACTAGTTCACCAGGTTCCAAAAACGCATCTCTGAGCAGATTTATTGGCACATGTCTCTCTAACCATCTTTCACCTATATGTGGTAATCCAGAGACTCTTGCAATTGTCAGCTCATCCACTTGAACTTTCAACCCTTGTACCTGTGCAACTGCATTGTCATATGTGAGCATGAATTCCATTGCAATTGCAACATCTCCCTTCTTCATTTTATCAAAATAATCCAGCCACCCTGCCTGTTGAAAAATGGTTTTCACTTCTCTGTATCCATAGACCATATCTGTATTTTTAGGTTCACTACGGATTGCTCCCCTCATTGTGATTCATTCTTTGTTTCCCTTTAGATTCCTACAATGCTTTCGATTTTCCTGTCGACTCGCCGAAGAAAAATTGGGTTTGGATTATCAGAAGGTGGTGACGTGGTGTTATCAATACTGGTCTAGCTAGAATCTCGTGGGAGGCGGAGTTAATACCAGTCAGGATTGGTAAGTTTCCTTTGGTTTCATAGTAGTGGCTACTATATTTAGAGGAACCTCTAAATTCTACCCCCCCCAACCAACTCGACACACAACCCTGTGTGGTACTAATGGCTTAATAAGTCATGATGTGTCCTCTTGTACTTTTCAAAAGTGAATGAAGGATGGTTACGTACCTTCCTTACCTGAGAAGAGATGCATGGAGTTCGATGGTTGGTTGATTGCGGCAATGTGAAGAAGGACAGAAGGTTCTCCACTCTTTGCGTTGATGGGTGTAATAAGGTTCTCCAAGATAGAGTCCTGTCAGGTCAGAATTGATGTGACCCGAGTTAGCTACTGAAAGTGAATTCGTGAGGTTGTCGATCAATGCTGCATGTGATTTTAATCCTCCACATGCTAGTGATGTCAATGATGTACTTGGGCCTATACAGGTAAGAAAACTTCCGCCATGTGGAAGGGGGCATTCTGTGACACAAAAAGTGAATGGAAATGTGACAATTAAAATGCTAGAATATGTTAGAAAAGGAGTCTGTAATATTGTGTGGGATGGTTCCGTGGTATTGCAGAAAGTTATAGGGAGTGGAGCGGAAAAGGATTCCGTAACATCACGGAAAAAGGTATGTGAAGTGGATAAGGGGTTCTGTAATGGAACAGAAAGGGTTCTGCAATGGAATGAAAAAGGTTCTATAATGGAACGGAACAAGGTTTTGCAATGGAACAGAATAGGGATCCGTAATATTGCATAAATGTTTATTGTAGTGGAACAGAAAGAGTTCTGCAATGAAGTGGAAGATGTCAGAAAGGATATATAATGAAATGAAAATGGTTTCCGTAGTGTTCTGGATAAAATAGCATATGAAATATCTGTAAAATAGTCTTCAAAGTGAAAATATTTGGTATCAATGAGCAATTGATACCAGGGAGGGGGATGGATTGAAGTGAAAATAATGGGATATGAAAAAAAATGTATGGATAAGAAGAAGGAGTTGTTGTATAATGTCCATGCAAAGAATTCAGAGATAGATTTATGAGTATCAAATAGATTTTTTTTCTTTTTAAGGGCTGCGTCTAAGAAGGATTTTCACAGTCCATTTTTTTAATTTTATTTCTTATTTATTTTTATTTTTCATAGGTCGAGATAATGATCTCGAAGTCTTTGGTACACCATCATGCAGAAATGTTGCGGATGAACGCCTCTTTGGACAATGGTTTCTCATATGGCCTTAGTTTATGACCATTGGCCACAAGAAGCATATCTTCACCATCAAAGGTTTTGAGTTGTACTGTACCATTATTATAAACTGTTTCAATCTCATATGGTCCCATCCAACGAGTGTGAAGTTTCCCTTTGAACTTTTTGAACTTGGAGTCGTATAGAAGAGCCCAGTCACCTTCTTGAAAATACTTAGTTTTGATGAATTGATCATGCCACTTGGTTCATTGTTGTTGCACAATGGATGTACATTCTATGGCGGCCAACTGGAATTCATCAAACTCATTAAGCTGTTGTAGGAGAGTATGTTGGGCTTGTGATAGATCCATGCATAATTTAAATGGAATTCTTAATGTTTTAATCTCAACTTCTATTGGTAGGGTGACTTGCTTACCATATACTAACTGATAGGGAGTCAAACCTATGGTACTTCTCCATGCTATTCTGTAGGCCCATAAGGCTTCAGGTAGCGTATCAGCCCAGTCCCTTTGATGAAGCTGAACAATCTTTGTGAGCATAGATTCCAGAATTCTGTTTGTACCTTCCACTTTCCCATTAGCCTGAGGGTGATATGGTGAAGTTACTTTGTGCTTGATATGGTATTGTGTTGTAATATCTTTGATGATTTTAGATGTGAATTGCGATCCTCCATCAGTAACAATCTCCCTCGGAAATCCAAACCTTGTAAAACTCTCTGCATATAGGAAATTTGAAACTGCCTGCTCTGTTGCCCGTGGGAGTGCCTTTGCCTCCACCCATTTTGTCACATAATCTGTACATACTAAGATATAGGATTTCTTCCTGGATTGAGGTTTGATAGGGCCAAAAAAATCCAATGCCCATTTTTGAAATGGTTCCACCACAAGCTCAATCTGAAGTGCAATTTCGTCTAACTGTAGTGGCTGTCCCATTCTTTGGCAGCTATCACAGCTTTGTACATACTCTCGGGCATATTTAAATATTGTAGGCCACTAATACCCCGATTGCAGAATATTGTGGGTTGTTTGTTTGTCGGCAAAGTGTCCCCCACATGGGCCATCATGATAGGTTCTTAGAATTGGATAAATCTCATCCTCATGAACACATCGATGGATCACCAAGTCTAGTCCCGTATAGAACAAACAACTATAAATCCATGAAAATATGCTGCTGCGCTACACAAGATCCTCTTCTTTTCCTTTGATGTCATATGCCCCAGAAGTTTTCCTACAACCAAATAATTTTATACATCTGCAAACCAAGGTACATTAGTATAAATAGCAAAAAAATGTTCATCTGGGAAAGCATCATCCACCGATTGAGGTTCTTCATTACTAGTTATTCTTGAAAGAAAATCAGCAACCACATTAGTTTTACTTGGCCTGTCCGTTATTGAAATATCAAATTCCTATAACAACAACAACCACCAAGTGACTTTGTCATTTGTGATAGGTTTGTTCATGAGATATTTGATAGAAGAGTGGTCAGTGTGAGCAATCACTAGGTGTCCTGTAATGTAATGGTGGAATTTATTTATAGCATAAATGACAGCCAGGAATTCTTTTTGGGTCACTGTATAATTAAGTTCAGCCGCAGTAATATTTTTACTAATAAAGTATATGGCATAGGGTTTTTGATCTTCCTATTGGCCTATAACTCCTCCTAGGGCGGTATTAGAGGCATCTGTAGAGATTAGGAAAGGCAAGGACCAATTTGGTCCTCGTAGGATAGGTGTTGTAGAGAGTTTCTGTTTTAAAGTTTCCCAGGCTAGTTGACAAGCATCTGACCACTCAAATTGTTTGTTTTTGGACATAAGCAGAAACAAGGGATTAGCAATCTTTGAAAATTTTTGAACAAATCTTCTATAATAACCTGCATATCCAATAAAACTGCATACCTCTTTGTGTGTGAATGGAATTGGTAAATTAAAGATCACCTAAATTTTTTTTGGGTCTACTTTGATGCCATCAGGAGATATATGATGACCCAAAATGACGCCTTGAGTGAGCATCATTCTGTATTTTTCACCGTTGAGACAGAGGTTTACTTCCTTGCATCGTGTAAATACTTTGTCCAAATTATTCAAATCTTCTGTGAAATCTTCACCATGAGAGGTAAAGTCATCCATAAAAACTTCCATAGTGTCATGAATAAGATCGACAAAGATGCTGAGAACAACCCGTTGAAATGTGATAGGGGAATTGCATAATCTGAAAGGTAAGACTCGGTATGTAAAGGTACCCCATGAGAATGTAAATGCCATTTTCTCTTGATCCTCTGGTGCTATCCTGATCTGATTGTAACCACTGATGCCATCCATAAAAGATAAATACTTTTTTCTTGCTAGTGTGTCCAACACTTGACCAATGAAAGGTAACGAAAAATGGTCCTTATGTGTAGCTTTGTTTAATTCCCTGTAATAAACACAAATGTGCCATTTTCCATTCTTCTTAGGAACTATGACCAGCGGGGACACCCATTTGTTGTCATAGATAGGATAAATAAAATTTGCATCCAACAACTTTGAAGTTATTCTTTGACCACCTGTCTAAGTGTCGGATTCATCCTGCGCTGGGGTTTCCTGATAGGTCTGCAATCGTCCTTTGTATAAATATGATGTGACATACACAATTCAGGGTGGAGACCTTTCATGTCACTGTAGTCCTAGGAAAATGCAGTTTTATGTTTCTTTAATACTGAGGTAAGCATTTCAGTTTGTTGCTACGACAATGTGGAATTGATCTTTAAGATCTTACCAGGTTCAATTTCCACTTCCCTAATCGCAGAATCACCATGGAGCGTAGAAGTAGTATTAGGTGTCGTAGATGAACTTGGAATGCTGTCAATTTGTTGGGTAGCGAAGACTCAACTAAACAATTCCATAAAATGTCCTGAAGGACTAGAATTGATAATAAATTGACTGAGAAAATCATCCTCGGTTGGTTGTTTTGCTGCCAACGATTGTTCAATCATGTAAAGCTACAGGGTTTCATCTGTTTGTTCAGCTTCCTCTTCATCTTGCCACAAGGGAAGTTCTGGTTGTATCGTTGGCTTCGCAGGAGGATACAATATGAGTTCCTTAACAACATTACCATGGGATATGCACATATTTCTTGATTAAAAACCAATATAAGCATCTATTGTGGCTAACCATGGTCGACCCAGAATTAGAGGATAGCCTCCCAAGTTTGATTTTGTCTGCAAAACTGTAAAGTTTACTGGGTATTCCCATGAATCCACTGAAATAATAACATCTTCTATAATTCCATTTGGTCTTACAGGAGATTGGTCAGCCAACTATAAAATAGTAGAAGTTTGCCGAAGATTTGTAATGCCCAATCTATCCATTGTTTGTTTAGTCATGACATTAATAACTGCTCCCAAATCTATCAATCTAGTAGAGAGATAAAATGCCATTGATTTGTACTTTGACAACAGGACTACCAGGGTCAGAGTACTTAGCAACAAGATTGTTACCCATCATCAATTCGGCCAAATCTCCTATCACATGAACCATTGGGGTTCCTTTCTCTTTCTACCCGATTTCTTCAAACATAACTCTCTGACAACTTTGGAGTAAATGGGAATGTCTTTGATAGCTTGGAATAGTGGAATCTTCACACATACATTCTGTAATTCTCCTAGGAGATCAAATTCTTATTGAGGCATTAGTTTGTCTATGATTAAACATTTAGGATATGGTGGAGGTTTCTTTGGCTCTGCTTGTGGCGATCTCCTGGGTGGGATGGGTGGGAAATTATCTCCAGATCATGCTGGTGTCTCTTCATCTTCTTCCTCTGTAATTATGGGAGAGGTAGTTTTAATGATATTTATTCTAGAGCGTAATTAAATGTCATGGCAGTCCAATGTGGAGATGGAATAGGCTAGATAATTAGGTAATTAGGCAGCCATTACAGGTTGTACAACCTTATTATTAGGGTTAGGAGTGGTTTGTGCAGGAAGAAGTGGTTTGGGAGGTGGATTGTTCAATGGCGGTGCTAACTAGGTTTGTGGAAGGGGTTACATTAACGGGTGTACTGGTGCAAATGGGAATTGAGGGTTCTGTATTTGAGGGGGTAGATGTTGAATTTGTTGTTGATTCCCAAAGCTTGAATTCCTCTAGTTTGATTGTGAAGGGATATTTTGTGGATATGGAGGTGCCCATGTTTGTTGTGGCATAGGTGGGTAGCAAGGTTGAGAATTGTTTTGAACTTGTGGAGCTTGTGAGACTTGTGATTGATGTAATTGAGCATTATTCCAATAAGGATTAAATGTTTGCATGGGATCTAGTACTATACCTGAGCGTCAGGGTTACCATGGGTGCTTTTGATATATAAAAAAAGAAGGTTCTACATCTATCCTTACTTCCTCATATACAGCCTTGAGTCCTGGCAGTGAAGGGAAGTCTTTCGTAGGATGCTCCTGGTCGCATAGAAGGCATATTTCCACTGATTCTTTCTAATGGGTAGCTCTTGAGAGGATGTATCTTCCTGCGTTTAGGACAAAAAATAGCCAAAGCTCGATCTTACTCCTCTTGCCTTTTCTTTGCTTGAAGTGCATCCAACTGAGAACTTCGAGAACTAATTATATCACTTTTAAAACCCTCCAAGAGGTTTCCAATCTCCATCCTTGAAAATCATTCTCCTGAAGTCTTGGTGGTCCTATTTACTGTTGAATATTGTAACTTCTAAGAATATTATATTTGTACATTAATTATTCTGGAGATGTTTCATTCCTCCGAGGTAACCCTACTATGTATCTGGAGATGTTTATTCCTCCAGGAGTTGATATTAACTAGGGTTATTAGACCCACCATGTGTGGGTCGGCCCTGCAGTTATATTTTAGGGGTTATTAGACTTCTCCAGGTGAGGTCGGCCCCAATAGTCTTTTAGTGAGTTGAAAGTCAAGTATAAATAGAGGAGGTGATCTCCTCATTAAATCATTCACTCACTTGTGGAAGAGTGCGCACTAGTTGAGGAGATCTGCTAAGGAGTCAAGGAGAAGGAGCACATCTTTGTATTTTGGTTGATCATCTTATTGAGGAAAGCTTTACTGGGTTTTCTACCCCATGAGGGTTTCCCAGGATATATTGTGTGTTATCTTGTGATTATGCTTCTTTCAGTGATCTTGCTTGGCTATTTGGTTTAAACTTAACATGGTATCAGAGCTAGACTGAATAGGACATCTTTCACAAGGTAAGATTATCTCTCTCTCCCCTTTTGGTGAAGTTAGGGTTTTCAGCCCAAAGTTGGTATTATTGATTTTTGGTTGCATGGCTGGAAAGCCCTCCTCAAGAGCTTTCTTTTAAGCCCTAGATCGAACTTTTTGGTTGGGTAGAACTCCGGGAATTTCAAACCCTAATTCTACCAAAAGTGCGATACGTCAGATTTTGGTTTCAGAAAAAAAGTTGTAATTTTTGATTTCTGATTACATGGCTGGGTAGCTCTTCTCAAGAGCATTCTTTTGAGCTATAGATCGAACTTTTTGGTTGGGTAGAACTCCGGGAATTTCAAACCCTAATTCTACCAAAAGTGCGATAAAATTCTGCTCCAGATTCCGGAAAAGTAAAAGGTAACTTTCCAGGTAAGTCTACTCTGTCTCTTGGACTCCCCCAAGAGAAGATGGCTCCAAATACTAAGCTTGAAGACAAGCTAGAAGGCATAGAGAATTTCCGAGCATGGAAATACAGAATTGGTTTAATTCTCGAGGAGAATGATCTTATGTCAAGGAGGAAGTTGCAGAACCAGAAGAAGATGAAGCCAAAGAGAAACACAGGAAGGATCTGATTAGGGCAAAGAGAATCATAGCTGATTCCATTAAATACCACTTGATTCCACAAGTGTCTTCCAAGAAGACTCCAAAGGAAATGTATGATGCCCTAGGAAGAATGTATGAAGGAAAGAACATCAATAGGAAGATGAATCTAAGGACTCAGTTGAAGAATACCAAGATGCACAAAGGAGAATCCATTCAAGACTACTTCTCAAGAGTCCATCAAATCAAGGAACAACTAGATGCAATTGGTGATACTCTTGATGAGGATGAACTAGTGATGACTGCTCTTAATGGCCTCACTAGATCTTGGGAATCCTTCATTCAAACCATGTGTGCTAGGAAAGAAAGCATGAAATTTGATATAGTATGGGAGGATTGTGTTCAAGAAGAAGCTAGAGTTGCCAACAGAGAAGCTCTTCTCAAAGAAGATGACCAAGCTTTGGCCACCCATACCAAAAGAAGAAGAACAGGCCATCTCAAGAAGGTTGACCACAAAGGATCTCAACACTTCTCTAAAAGGAGAAAAGGACCATTTCCAGTAAGAGATTATTCCACAATCAAATGCTATACCTGTGATAAGCCAGGACACATCTCCAGATTTTTTCCCTCTCAAAAGAAGAAGTTTGCCCACAAAAGACACCATGCTCATATGGCAGAAAATGATAGTGAAGAAGAAGAAGGGGAAGAAGATGAAGAAGAAGAAGAGGTAGAGGTAAAGCCTAAAAGGAAAAGAAACAAGGTGAAGAAAGAAGATCCAGAAGAATATGTTCTATTCTCTGCACTCTCTGGATCTGTATCTCCTCGAGAAGATACATGGCTAATTGACAGTGGTGCCTCCAAGCACATGACAGGTCAAAGGAAGACCTTCTCAAATCTTGAAGAAAAGTCTTCCTCACAAAAGGTATCTCTAGGAGATGATTACCAATATCCCATCAAAGGAATTGGTGAAGCTAGCTACAAACTAGATTCTGGAACACCCTTGAAGATGAAAGACATCTTATATGTACCAGGTTTAAAGATGAACCTTCTCTCTATTTCAGCACTAGATAAGAAAGGTTTTAGAGTAGCCTTCATAGATGGACAAGTACTCATGTGGTCCAAAGGAAAGACAATTAAAGATGCAGTTGTTATTGGTGAAGAAGAAGGAGGTCTCTATAAACTCAAAGGCCATCCAGAAGCTGCCCTTGCACATGAGATCTCTAGCCCCAGTGAGCTATGGCATAGAAGATTAGCTCACATCAATTATAAAGCCTTACCCTATGTAAGCAAGGTAGTCATAGGTTTACCAGATTTGAAAACTGATCATGATGGCTCATGTAAAGGATGTAAGAAAGGGAAAAATATCAAGAACCCCTTTCCAAAGAGTGAAACAAAGACTAAGAACATTTTAGAGCTCATACACTCAGATGTATGTGGACCTATGCCCACCACTTCCTTAAGTGGGTTTGAATACTATCTTTCATTCATTGATGACTTTTCAAGGAAAACTTGGATATACTTCCTGAAAGGTAAGAATGAAGTCTTTGGAAAATTCAAAGAGTTCAAGGCTCTAATAGAAAATCTATCAGACAAGAAAATCAAAACTCTCAGAACAGATAATGGCGGAGAATTCACCTCAAAGGATTTTGAGGACTTTTGCAAAGAAGTTGGGATTAGAAGGGAACTAACTACTCCTTATAATCCCCAACAAAATGGGGTGGCTGAAAGGAAAAATAGAACAATCATGGAAGCTGTGAAGACCATGATCCATGACCAAGATCTTCCCATGTACTTATGGGCTGAAGCAGCCAAAACTGCAGTTTATGTGCAAAACAGATTATCTCACAGTGCCCTTGAATTCAAAACTCCAGAAGAAGTGTTTACAGGTAAGAAGCCTGAGGTAAGTCATCTTAAAATATTTGGGTGTCCCGTGTACATCCACATTCCAAAAGAAAAGAGAACCAAGTTGGATCCCTCAGGTAAGAAGGGAATATTTGTTGGTTATTGTGAAACTTCCAAAGCATTTAGAATCTACATACCAGGTTTCCATCATATAGAAATAAGTAGAGATGTAACCTTTGATGAGGAAGCAGCTCTCAAGAAATCCAGAAAGTGTCAACTCGAAGAAGTTTATGAAGAAGATTCATCACCCAGGATTTCAGAGACTGTTCACATCCCTGAAGAAGTTACACCAGAAGATCATGACATGATGGAACCACAAGAACCCCCTGTTGCAGAATTATCCAGGAAGAGAAGACCAGCATGGGCTAGAGACATTATTCAAGGAGCTGAAAGATATGGTGCTCCTGAAGGCTCCACTAGAGAAAGGAAGAAGCCAAAATTGGTATCCAACTACATGGCCTTAATGTGTGATCTTGTGGATCAACTACCTACTAGCTATGAAGAAGCAGCTCAAAAGAAAGAATGGGTAGAAGCAATGACTGAAGAATACCAGTCAATAATGAAAAATGATGTTTGGGATATTGTTCCCAAACCGAAAGATAAAAGTGTGGTTTCTTCCAAATGGATTTTCAAAATAAAACATGCCGCAGATGGAAGCATCGAAAAATACAAAGCAAGATTTGTAGCCAGAGGATTCTCTCAGAAGGAGGGAATTGACTATGAAGAAACATTTGCACCTGTTGCCAGGTATACTTCAATTAGAACTATCATGGCACTTGCATCCATGATGAAGTGGAAATTACACCAAATGGATGTTAAGACAGCTTTTCTGAATGGTGTAATTGAAGAAGAAGTATACATAGAGCAAACTCAAGGGTTTGAGGTTAATGATGGAAGAACTCATGTTTGCAAATTGAAGAAGGCATTATATGGGTTGAAACAAGCTCCAAGGGCTTGGTACGGAAGGATTGACAATTTCTTAACTAGCATGGGCTTTACCAAAAGTAAAGCTGACCCAAATCCTTATCTCAAAGTGATGGATGATGAACCAGTGATATTGCTGTTATATGTAGATGATCTTTTTCTAACTGGAGATGAGAAACAGATTATTGAAAGCAAGAAGAAGCTTTCTTCAGAATTCGAGATGAAAGATCTCGGATTGATGCACTACTTCTTAGGCTTAGAAGTATGGCAAGAACCAAAAGGGATCTTTCTAAATCAAGGTAAGTACACTGTGGAGATTCTCAAAAGATTTGATATGTTGGAGTGTAAAGCCATGGCCACTCCCATGGACTCCAACTTAAAGTTATTAGTTAATGATTCATCAGAACTAGTGGACATAACTTTATATAGACAAATCATTGGATCATTGATGTACTTAACTAATACTAGGCCTGATATATGCTTTGCTGTAAATACCCTAAGTCAGTATCTAGTAGAACCTAGAAAGGTTCACTTAATAGCTGCAAAGCATGTAATGAGGTACCTAAAAGGTACATTAGATTTTGGCCTATTTTATGTTGGAAATCATGAACTCAGATTACATGGTTACTCAGATTCTGATTGGGAAGGAAGTGTCTCAGACAGAAAAAGTACCTCTGGTGGATGTTATGGTCTTGGATCTGCCATGATTTCCTGGTTCAGCAAGAAACAATCCAGTGTGGCTCTCAGTACTGCTGAAGCAGAATATATAGCTGCCTGCTCTGCTAGCTGTGAAGCAGTATGGCTTCGGAAACTTTTATCTGGAGTGTTTGACTTAGAAATGGATCCCACTGTGATTATGTGTGACAATCAAAGCTGTATCAAGATGACTGAAAATCCTGTATTTCATGATAAGTCAAAACACATAGAGATCCGATACTTCTATATACGAGATATGGTACAGAAAGGAGCTATCAAGCTGGAGTACATAAGCACTGAGGATCAAATTGCTGATATCCTGACTAAGCCTCTGTCTCGAGTAAAGTTTGAACACTTCCGAGACAAGCTTGGTGTAGTTCAGAAGAACCCTCCTCGAAAGGGGGAGTAGCTCAGTATCTGACAAACCAGCCTATCTCATCAATGATGAGGCTACCTATTTTTTTTTGTTCTTATTTACTTAAAATTATTTAGATTTAGGACTCTTATATTATTTGTTTTGATGATAGATGTATACATGCTTTTGATGATAGATGACAGATGTATACATGTTTTGATGATGTTGATACATGTTGTGGTTATACATGTTGTGATGATGATGATACATGTTGTGTTTATACATGTTTTGATGATGATGATACATGTTGTAGTTATACATGTTTTGATGATGAGGATACATGTTCTGCTTTGGTGAACAGTTGAGGGGATTCGATCATCCCTAGACTTTCAGTCCTAAAGTGAGCCGTAGACGTGAGGTCTCCGAGAATGAAGTCCTTAGTGGACAGTTGAGGGGATTGGATCATCCCTGGACTTTCAGTCCTAAAGTGAGCCGTAGACATGAGGTCTCCGAGAATGAAGTCCTTAGTGGACAGTTGAGGGGATTGGATCATCCCTGGACTTTCAGTCCTAAAGTGAGCCGTAGACGTGAGGTCTCCGAGAATGAAGTCCTTAGTGGACAGTTGAGGGGATTGGATCATACCTGGACTTTCAGTCCTAAAGTGAGCCGTAGACGTGAGGTCTCTGAGAATGAAGTCCTTAGTGGACAGTTGAGGGGATTGGATCATCCCTGGATTTTCAGTCCTAAAGAGAGCCGTAGACGTGAGGTCTCCGATAACTGAATGACAGGACTGAATCGTCCCTGGACCTTGGTTCAAAATGTACGTGACAAATCCTAGAATTACTCTAGGTTACATCCAGCATGAAAAAGGGCTGGCTCTGTAGATGTGATACATCCAGCATGAAAAAGGGCTGGCTCTGTAGATGTGATACATCCAACATGAAAAAGGGCTGGCTCTGTAGATGTGATACATCCAGCATGAAAAAGGGCTGGCTCTGTAGATGTGATACATCCAGCATGAAAAAGGGCTGGCTCTGTAGATGTGATACATCCAGCATGAAAAAGGGCTGGCTCTGTAGATGTGATACATCCAGCATGAAAAAGGGCTGGCTCTGTAGATGTGATACATCCAGCATGAAAAAGGGCTGGCTCTGTAGATGTGATACATCCAGCATGAAAAAGGGCTGGCTCTGTAGATGTGATACATCCAGCATGAAAAAGGGCTGGCTCTGTAGATGTGATACATCCAGCATGAAAAAGGGCTGGCTCTGTAGATGTGATACATCCAGCATGAAAAAGGGCTGGCTCTGTAGATGTGATACATCCAGCATGAAAAAGGGCTGGCTCTGTAGTTGTGATACATCCAGCATGAAAAAGGGCTGGCTCTGTAGTTGTGATACATCCAGCATGAAAAAGGGCTGGCTCTGTAGTTGTGATACATCCAGCATGAAAAAGGGCTGGCTCTGTAGTTGTGATACATCCAGCATGAAAAAGGGCTGGCTCTGTAGCTGTGATACATCCAGCATGAAAAAGGGCTGGCTCTGTAGCTGTGATAAGGATTGATCATCCTGGAACTTGATCTGGATTGCATCATCCATGGACTCATGTCCTAAAGGGAGCAGGATTGATCATCCTGTAAATATGATCGTGTGATGACGATGCTACTGATCGTGTGATGACGATGCTGCTGATCGTGTGATGACGATACTGCTGATCGTGTGATGACGATGCTGCTGATCGTGTGATGACGATGCTGCTGATCGTATGATGACGATGCTGCTGATCGTGTGATGACGATGCTGCTGATCGTGTGATGACGATGCTGCTGATCGTGTGATGACGATGCTGCTGATCGTGTGATGACGATGCTGATGATCGTGTGACGATGATGATGATGATCGTGTGATAACGATGTTGATGATCATGTGACGATGATGATGATGATCGTGTGATGACGATACTAATGATCATACGACGATGCTGATGACGATGTTGATGTTCCAATAACTAGTCAAGTTATTGATGATGATGAATTGAAGAAAGCTTCCGATGATATATAGATGATGTAGTAAATGACTCCTTGTTCCTACAGATGTTGTTATAATATCCTTCTCGTTAAGGGGGAGTGTTGAATATTGTAACTTCTAAGAATATTATATTTGTACATTAATTATTCCGGAGATGTTTCATTCCTCCGAGGTAACCCTACTATGTATCTGGAGATGTTTATTCCTCCAGGAGTTGATATTAACTAGGGTTATTAGACCCACCATGTGTGGGTCGGCCCTGCAGTTATATTTTAGGGGTTATTAGACTTCTCCAGGTGAGGTCGGCCCCAATAGTCTTTTAGTGAGTTGAAAGTCAAGTATAAATAGAGGAGGTGATCTCCTCATTAAATCATTCACTCACTTGTGGAAGAGTGTGCACTAGTTGAGGAGATCTGCTAAGGAGTCAAGGAGAAGGAGCACATCTTTGTATTTTGGTTGATCATCTTATTGAGGAAAGCTTTACTGGGTTTTCTACCCCATGAGGGTTTCCCAGGATATATTGTGTGTTATCTTGTGATTATGCTTCTTTCAGTGATCTTGCTTGGCTATTTGGTTTAAACTTAACATTTACTGTGTCCTGAATCCCTCTTCTCGATCTAGAGGCATTCCTTGAATACCTTCTGCAGAGGTCGCATATTTCTACATATTTTAGTAGGGATACATCCCCTGCACCCATCAAATTCAGCAGATCAATGCAATCATCTATGATCCCTCGTAAGAGCAGAATTTTCAATGTATCATCATTTAACCCACTCTGACCTGATCTTTGCAAATTATATTGAAATATCTCCACATAGTCTTCTAGGTTCTCATCTTCTTGCTGGGTCATTTTAAAAATTGCTTCCTTCTGATCCTTATTTTTGCAATATTCCTAATATTTATCCAGGAAGACCTTCTTCATTTGAGCACAAGATGCCATACTTTCCCCTCCCAACCTCATGAACCACCTCAGTGCCTAGATTTTCACTATGGTTGGAAAATGTTTTAGCTTCTTCTAATCTGTAACATAATCGTAGCTCCTACAGAGGACATCGAATTCAAACAAAAACGTATCTGGGTCTTCACTTGCCAAACCATTAAAATTGTTCAATGCTGAATGTGGAATGTTCTTCATCTAGTTTGTAAGTGTAGATCCAGGATTTCAGATTGGGAATTCGAAAGTATTCGTTCCGGTACTCGATTCGCCATTTGTATTTCCTCGGGTTGTCTCCCCTTTGTTGGGAATGTGCTCTCCCTCTCCATCCATATTTACCCAAAAATATTCCATTGTAGCTAATCTGGATGACAACGGAGATTCGGCAAACAATTGTTCCTAACTCAACTGATTGTTAACACTGAATTGATTAGGAATCCCTCCTTCTTGAACAAACCTTTTTTCTTGAGAGAATTTTGTCACTGGCAGATTCTCATCAACATGTGTTGGTAAGACTGTTCTGTCAATGGGCATGTTATAATGCTCAAGTTTTTCAATTTCTTGCTTAGGAATGCTAGTAGAAGGTGAACTCCCTTGAACACGTCCTCCTCTTATTGTCCTTCCTGCACGGTTAGTACCTGGGGGGGTATCACATGCATATACAAGCCTACCTGTACTATCTCTTATTCTATGCATGAATAATTTGAATGATCTAGGATCACAGGGACTTGCGACGGGCAATATTCTAATGAATTTGTCTATGTGTCTTACTCGTCCATCCTCCAAAATCACACAAGATTATTTTCAAAAAAAAAAAATGTCAAACACAATCCACTGAAAGGAAAAAAATCGCAATTACATAACCAAAATAACCAATCAAAATTGCAATGTCCTTGGCAGCTCCCCAACAACGATGCCAAAATGATGAGCTTTTCTCTCACCTTTTAATAAATTGTAAATTGAAAGTTGTGCATAAAATATCAACCCATGGCCACAAAGGATTATGAGTTACCTGACAAAGTATATGTCAAACACTGTAAATTGAATGCTTTTAACACAGAGGAGGTTGATGGATTGCTAAACTGGATCTAAGATGCAACTATTGGTGAATAGGTTTCTAGGAGAAATTACAACTTATAGAAATAGTTTTGCAATCAAACCAGAAGCACTGACTATCAAATTTAACAACTATTATGTGATGCTGCAAACACTTTGCTGTGCTACGGAAAGAAATTAATGCATGAATCTGATTTAGCAAATTGAGAATTTCACAAAAAAGCAATTCAATAAACAACAGCTACATCAAAGGAATTGTAAAGAGCTAATTTTAATTTAACAACCTGCTTCTCCCATTATCAGCTAGCAACAGAATCCCAACAACAATTTTAATGTGACCATTCACCACATAAGTAATCCTGATTCAATGTTCATAATAAATACATTCCTCTATATTCACTAATAATGATAAGAATGATTTCACTCTCTAGTCGTGTCACTATTTAAACATTCACACTTAACTATGATCAACACACCAACTTTGAATGAAAAACAATCATATCAATCATCAACTGTATCAAACATCAATTTCATCTAACATCAACTACATGCGTAAATAAAAGAAATCCTAAATACATCATCACCTATCACAGAAGGGGGCCCTGTCTTCGGCAACATGAGCTGAACAAGCCACTCACTCACACGAAATTGATTAACACATCGAAAATCAGGACAAAATAGATTTTTATATAAAAGGTCTAATCAGAGCAGTGTTCAATAGATCTCTGCAAGATGATGGCTAAACTACCCTGGAAGAGATTCCAAGTTCTTATACATCAGCACTCATGAGAAAATTATGAAAGAGCATGTAGTTATAACAAATTTCCAAATAAGTCTCATCTGCTGTAATGTCCCTTATTAAGAATTTTATTAAAATTGCAATTTTCCACTTTTTTTCCCTAGTTCGACCTTTGACTAGTTTGGATCTCTAGGTCCCAAATTTGCCCCCAATGATCCCAAATCTTCTGAGAAGGTATATGAATGATATTAGAACATAAATATGTGTTTACAAGATGCCTTTGGACCTTTAAAATACTTCTGCAAATCCTCTTTCAATTCTGATCAATGTAGGTAACTTTACTAGTGATTTTCCTTTGACTAGTATTGGCCTCTAGGTCTCAAATTGACTCCAAATGCCTTCAAATATTCAAGGAAGGTGTATGAATGATATTAGAACTTGAATATGATGTTTATGGATGACATATGTCCACCAAAAGACCTCTAAAAACTCTCTTAATATTCTGGACCAATTATGCAATTTTACTAGTGATTTGGGGTTCAAATCCCCCTGGGGTAAGTACTGAAAATGGCTTCCCAAATGCCTCCAAACCCACTCAAATTTATGAACAGAGGTACGTAATGTGTTAATTATTTTATTTAAGTCTCATATGCACCATTAATGGATTATTACAACTGTTCTCACCCTCTCCCATTCAACTGCAAAAATCCCCAATTCGACCCTTGGGGAAATGGCACTATTTCACCTCCCAATAGAACTAAACTGAGTAAAAATGCTTCAAATGCTCAAGTAAAGTACATGAAACTTGTATAATACATCCATGGCAGTATATTTATCACAAATATATCATAGAATCATCCATTCATTCGAAATCATCATCAATACATTGGTTCACAACAAGGTAGTGGGGAGTTGGCATTGTTCTTCCATTAAAAATGAGATTTATACATTTCTACTTGGAATTTCGACCTGAAACTTTTTGGAGATGAAGAACAGAATTATTACTTCATATTACAAAAGAAATGGGGCATTAAAAGCTTCCCCAAAGAGTACAATAGCTCACCAAAAACGCCCTCCCTCAAGGATCAAGAATATGCCATCAAAACTGGAAATGGTTGAAGGAGTGAGCTGCAATAGAAGAAACCATGAGCTGCCCTGTAGCTTACACCTGCAAATAAAGACTCCATTAAATCTCCAAATGAAAGGTCTGAATGGCCTTTCCAATTACCAACTTGAATGGGAATCTTTCACCCTCGAAATTGGCTAAGGCAAGAAACTAGTCATCCACTAGCTCTCCCTCTTCACAAATGCAATTGCAAATTCTACAAATGATCAAAAGCTGGTTTCATTCTTTGTTATTGACATTTATAAACTTCTAATGTCCTCCATGGGTCGAATTCCTTCCAATAGACTCATGCCAACTCATGTTGGGAAGAGATTCCAAAGAACGCCACTTGTACAACAATTCCTAGTCTCCCACTTCCACCAAATCACATGTGGAAGCATCTTAGCTGCCCTAACACCCTTGAGCGCCCTCTTGGATTCTATTTTTAGCCCTGACATGTCATATATGTCATATGTCAGCCGTCAGGTCTGATTTGTGTCATAGGTGTCATAGCATCTTCATTATTGTTGTCGTAGAGCTAGGGAATCTAGCCCAAGTGTCTCACTAGCTCCAAATTGCCTCTTCCTCTTCCATGGGAGTTACTCTTCCTCTATATTTCGACCTTGGATGAGTCATGAAATGAATAATACCTTTTGTACTCCCCCAAGTATGTTACCATTAACCTTGAATTCGAATTGGTGAGAGAATGATGCCAAATGTAGTGGGGAAATCTAGCCATATGTGGGTCCCACTTCCTCCATGTGTCTTCATGATGAAATGCCACTTTGATTTTCACTTGTATATATTTATTTAGATCCTTTATTAAATATTTATGCCATTCTAATGTTCAAACATCATTTATTATCCCCATTATTCCAAATCCCAAAGCTTCCACCCCAAACCTAGGAAACTAGTAATTTTCCTCCTTGGCAATTATTTGACCTTTAGCATCAATTTGACAAACTCTAATGAATAGAGCCAATGTGATTAGGCCATTGTGACCCAATACCAAATTTGGGACATGACATCTGCTGATTTCCAAAAGATTTCGTGAGCCAACCCAGGAGCTAGTACCATGGAGAGTGGAGATGATTCCAATAATAGATCGTAGCAGTAAGCAAACTCGTTGGATGACCCAACAAACTACGAGTTATTAAAGGCCTGAAATTGCTGAGTTGGACACAGAATCACTGATCCTGGGATTGGCTACATAACCATGTATGTCCTAAGTAGTTGACCAATAATTATGTAAAATAACGAGCATGAGCATAATATAAAAACTTGAGACTGATATGCAAGTTGTCCAGCTCCCATAGTTCCTTCATTCTACAACCTGAAAGTGAAATGATATTGAACTTGAAACACCACTTCTTTAGTAGGAAATCATGGCATCATAACTCTATCCAAATCATCAACACTTGACAAATAACAAGGAAAACAAGATCAGTCCTTACCAAAGCCAAAACTTTGCCAAATGTAATCAAGAGAGATAGTGGTAATATAGGATCAAGTCAAAAAGTTCATAAACAAGGAAAAATATGAGAACAAAAAGGGTCATATACATAGCCTTTCATGCATCGGGGCTTACGCCCAATATATATAATATAAACATAGTCAAAGTTTAGAGATATTACACCAAACCCAAGGGAATAATGGTGGTAGAAGAACCTTCTTCGTGTGATACCTCTTTTCACCATTCACTAGAGGGGTATTTTGGTGCCGTAGATTGGTTATTTTCTCGACCTCCAGATGACCTAGTAGCAACCCCTTTTGGTCCATCTGCTCCATTTTGGGGTACTTCCTTAGGACAAGTTATTTCCGACTTTGGTACACCGTCAACTGTGGAAGCAACTCCACCTTCACATTATACCAGATTTATCTCAAATGATGAATTTTTAGCACAACTGTAAGATACTATATCCTGCATACGGGCACTTGGATAAAATGTGAGATGTCGTAGTTTTCATCCTTATTTTCCATTCATCGTGAAATTAGTTAATCCCGAATACCATACTCCAATTCATCCTTTAACTTTTGCTTCACAAGGAATGCATGTGCCCAACATGGTCTCTTATGAACCTGGCCAACCATCCTTTTTGGCTGTATGGCATCCAAATCAAATGGTCAGCTCTAGACCTCTTTTGACCTCGATGACTGGGGGGAAACCCTCAACCAATGTTAATTTTGAAACTGAAGGACAATTTCAACTACGAGGAAAAACTATAACTGAGGGGAAACCTTTGGTTAGTGGTCAAAATGTGACTGGGGGGAAACCTTCGGTTAGTGGTCAAAATGTGACTCGGGGGAAACCTTTTGTTAGTGGACAGAATGAAACTACAGGACAACCTTAATATTTTCCTATAATATGACTGGAGGTCCACCTACAACCATGGGACAACCTTCGTGGGTCCATCCTACGTGGGGATATCTACATGGGGTCAACCCGCATTGGGTTACACATATCTAGGAAATAAAAATATGGTTATGAGTCAAATCTACCAAACCACCGCTTCAAGAAACCTTCATCCTAGAGTACCTTACCCTGGAAACATAAATATCCCATTAGCCAACAAAACTTAACGAACATTCCTCTCAATAGAACTCCAGCTTGAGGACCAACCCCACCCCCACCCCCACATCCACCACCAGTCCCACCTCCACCACCACCACCAAGAAAACCCCCCCATTTCGGAGGACCCCCTCATTCGGGCGAAAACCCACCACCGGGTCAACCTCCTAATATGGGAGGACCTTCAGCATATGGCCAACCCCATATGGGAGGACGTCCACCATATTGCCAACCCACTATGGGAGTACTACCACCATATATGCTCGCACCTTATGATCAATAAAATTATGGTCCTACTGGTACTCAAATGCCATATCAATACTACTAGTATCCTCAACCAAACTGTCTATTACCGTTTCTGGCTACATTAGATCTACCAGATCTGTCACATTTGATGAACGATCGCATTCGACATGGCACTAATTGGTGATTTGTTCTTTCAAGCTGCCATCGTACATGCATAAGTTTGACAATGAACCCAGTAAATATAAAAAAACCATGTGATGAAATATCACTTGTGGTGTTCCTCGAACTCCTTAATGGATGATTTTATTCATTTGAGGATTTTTCAGAGCTCTCACTATCACTGCTGCCAAATGCTATATTGAACTATAACCACATTCTTTCACAACTTTTCGATCCTTGGCTATGGCCTTTTTGACACATTTCATGTTACTAAGACACTATGAAACAGGTACAGACCTCTTAACCTAACTCCGACAATCTACCTCCACCCATGTCTCAGATCATATCCATGATTGTAGGAGGAGACATAGGTGAATTAAGGATCCCATTCCAAATCAATTACTAGCTGATTGGTTTACTAAATAATTACTTCCTATTATATCCAAATATGTAGCTATGGGTGGGGCTGTTACCGAAGAACAAGCCAATTCACATGCCCAGTATTTAGACTTAGTCCGTGCTCAATCTGGCACATTATATGCCATAATTCCTAGCGCTCCTCTCCCTACCAACGACCCATACAAACCAACCAAGGGATCACATGTCGATGACATAGTGGGTTCCGTTCAAACCCATCCTACCATACAATCAACTAGATCACAAATACAACTGGCCTTTCATCCAGCTCCGACATAGGTTAGTAAAAACACCACAAATCCAGCCAATCCTGCCTCGACCATGGAGGTGAATTCATTTCAATCTAGTGAATCTTAGAAATATAGTGATAGGAATAAGAATAAGGGTAAATCCAAAATATATTCAAACCAAAAAGAAAACAAAACCAATCAGGACACAACCGATGCTAAACCAAAACAAAAGGCTAAGTTTACATTGCAAATCAAGAATTTAGAAAATGAGCAAATAGAACGACAACAAAATGAGAAAAAATTAGAACAACAAATAGAAGATCTCAATAAAGAATGTGATAAGGTCATCATAGAAAAATACGAAGAGATATCTCTCATAAGAAATCATAGTTAGAAACTACTTGCAGAAATCATGAAGTCCAAGGAGAAGAACCGTTGTTTTCAAAAGTTAGAACAAGAGAATGAAGATCTCGTGAATGAATTCAATAATAAGTTATGAGATAGATATCAAGAAACTTCTAGCTTAAGGGACTTTAATCAGAGGTTGCTTGATCAAATTAAAAGATTAAACGAGGCACAGTGAGAAAACCAAGACCTTAAGGACAAAGCTGAAAAGCAAGAGAATGTTGAAGAACTTTCGCGCTTAAGGATTCATAATCAAAGCTTGCTTACACAAATTAAAAAGTTGAAGCATGATAAGAAGTCCTTACCAGAAAAGCTAGATCACCTTGCATGCAAAGAATCATCAGTTGATAGAGAAACAAGTACAGATCTTGTTAAAATAAAGTAGTTGTCAGAGTTTAAAATCCAAACATCAGAAAAATGAACCAACACAAATCCAATCAAATTATTACCAGAAATATCAAATGTTGAAGTCTCCAACAAACAATCACAAGAGATTAAAATTCCTTATTGTCATCCAAATCACAAAATTTGGTATGACCAATGACAAGGTCAAAAGGAACATAAACAGATTCGTTATGATTTCAAAAAAGAATGGAGACAAAATAAACAAATTGTTTGGAAGCAGAAAAGGAGAATTCCATCCAAGAAATCAATCAACAAAAAGTCCCAATGAAGGTTAACATGGGATGGACCACTTCACAAATGATGCAACATTTTTACTCAATGTTTAAAAGAACATATCATCTCATTTCATCAAGTATCACTGCTACCAACCCAGAAGATCACGAAAAGACATTGTGAGCAAGAACAAGGGATAAGTCTTCCAACGAATTATGTTTTGAAGACAGAGCATTTATAAGGGGAAGGAAATGTAACAAACATAATATTAAATAAGTTACAAATATTCAATATTAAGTAAATAATAATAATTAATTATTAAACATTAGTGATTAAGGGATGCAACCCTTCGTGAATAGTCACAAAAGGTGCCCTTAGGAGTTATATAAATATGGCACTCTTATTCTATTCTACATCATCTCATATCATTTTCATATTATATTATATTTCTATTTTGTGGATTATTTATCTTATCTACATTGAAAGTTTTCTTAGTAACGAATCTTGTTCGTCACACATTTAGAGCATCAACTATATCTCTGTTATTGCATCCAATGAGTTTAAGACCTTTCCTTCCTGTCTGCCTAAACAAGACTTGAATAACATTGAAATAGAAACTTTATTTCTCTATAATATAGACACTTAACTTTTTAGGGAAGTGACTCTGCTACTCATCGCTTTGAGTCTTTAACTGCTTTCTGTTGCTTGTTATTTGAAGTAAAATTGATCAAGTTCTACCTCAAAAAGCACAAGCAGCATCTTTCACACCTATGTTTTTGCTGTAAATCCATGTGGGACTCAGTTCGATTAATTTCTATTAGCTTTTTGTGAAGGCATCATTGTATGATTACTTTCCAGGAGGACCTGTGTTCTTTTAGTCTAGCGAAGCTGAGAAGCTTTAAGCAGCAATAGGATTTACTTGTGCTAGACAAACTCAGTGCTTTTTGTCATAATGTTGAGTCTGTTTCTATAGGTATGGAGGTTCACATGCTTGCTTTTATTGCCATTTTGGGGTGGCATTCTCCTGGGACTCCTATTGTGCATGTGCTAGAACTTTTATGCCGCTTGATGGATTGATTTGATCATTAAGTAATAAATGCAACTATTAAAAAATGATCAAGTTTCTCTCTAAGGTAATAGGACTGATTCATTTCCGAGAATTCTCACATTCTCATATATTGACTGTACTCCTTTGAGGGATATAGGAGTAATCTAGCAAGGAATTACAAGAATTGCACAAAAAGAACTATGTTATTTTGTGTACAATAAAAAGCTTTATGAAAAGATCCAGTAGGAAGGAATCTAGGCCTCTATAATATTGGTGGCAAGGGTTACTTTGATTCCCTTCTACATTGATCTAAATTATTTTATTTATGGATGTTTACTCATCTTTTCAACTACTTGGCAGGCATTGCGAAGAGCATTGACAGAGAAGACTTATGGGGATATAAAATCTACTGCATACCCCATGACACCAATTGGAATTATACAACTTGTTTTTGGACAAGGTATCTCTTCTATCAAGTTGCTTATACATGCGAACTTGTTGTCATTGTAGAATGGAGTGAAATCTAAGGGATATCTCTAATAGAGTGATTAGCCTTGAGATACAACTCAAGATTGATAGGATTCTAATGTTCGATGATTGAGTCTCACATTTAGTTCTTTATTTGAGGACCATTGTGGATTTACTTCTGCCTTGGATGAAAATGGATAAGATTCCCTTAGAAAGCAACTATTTGGTTTAAAATTTATCACATAATTTTATGAGGGCACATCATTCTTCAATTTATTTGCACATTTCTCCTCACCATAGACATTTTCATACTCTATCTAAATTGAATAATTTCTCTTTATGAATCTCTTGAGTTGAATTTGATTCTCAAGTAAATGTATGGACACTATTTAAGAAATTGAGATGGTTATTTGTTAATTCACCTTGAATAATATATTTTTTCATTCGAAAATGTTTTATTGTCTTTAGATTGAAGGACCACTAGCAGCCAATGAAAAGAAAAAAGAGAATTACAGAAATGGGTGGCTTGACAATGTCTACTTGCTTGAGATGTCCACCTGTACATATGTTCTTGTTCAAAGATGATCAGTCCCCTTCTTTTTTGTAATAGTATATATCTAATACAAATGTGTATACAATAGGTATACAATGCTGACAATCTCTTTTGTATCTTGCATACTTGAAATAGGTTTTCCTTCCTGTGTGTAGGTGATTTGCACAACTATTCCGCGCTCATATCAATTGTATTAGAACCTTAATATTAGTTCTTACAAAAGCTTCAAAATTCCGACCTTCCTCGGGATTTCATCTTTCCCGAAATTAATTTTGAGCTCTCTTCAAGCTGTTTGAATAATTTGCAGGAACCTTGACATCTCCAACTCTTGTTATCATGTTATCAATCGAAGTACCTTTGCTAGAAGAACCTAAAGGTGTCTGGATAACTTTGAGAAGTAGGTCCATGTTACTGATTTAACTCTCACTTCCAGATTGCTGCAAGCCAATTTGTGGGTTATCTCTGAATGGCTTGAGGTTTCAACTATGAACTCTTGGGGGAATGCAATACCTCAAATATGCAATAAAAGTTCACTGATTTGCTGACCTAAAAATATGCAACTTCTTCTAATTAGCAAGTGTTCACTACAAATTTATGATTATATATGCCAAAACGAGCCAACATTTTCATGGATTTGTGAAAATCTGCCCCTGTTTCTGCAACAAAAGTTGCATAACAATGAACTAAATTGACTGAAATCCTAAGGAAAACACCCTAAATCAATGTTTTACTACTGATTTAAAGTATACCCCTTACAAATCTACAACTTAGTTAAAAATCCAGAGTTGATATTCTTGTATTTTTGGCATAAAAATGCTTATAAATCAACTAGTTTTAAGATGACCAGTGCCTTGCCCTTGGAGTTATGGAGTGAAGTAAAAAGAAAACTTGCAAAGCAAAAGATACTATTCGAAATCTTACAAGTTAATAAAGAAATAAATACTTGAACATGTAAGAGCTACTCTAGATAGAATTCTTACAAACATGTACACTCGTATTGGTTGCCAAAAGATGTTGATTTGATCTTCATTACTTAGAGTGTCAGCCTTTACACATACACAAGCGTATACATGAATGCACACAATAATTAGACAGAATAGATTGATTCATTATCGAGAGATGCAATGTCATTACTTATGTTGAAATGTTACCTAGGAAGTGTTGTTCACCTAGTGTTGCCTTGGGGTGGACAAGAACACTTTAAATGGTGACCCCTAGTCATTATTAATTAATAAAGTGAGATTCACTTTATAATTTTAAAGTCACTTTATTAAAAGGTAAAGTCATGGTTTATCCTAAGTTCACATTTAATGAAAATTCAAGTGATTGATTAATTAAAAAGGGGGTGCTCACTTTATTAAATGACATGAAGTGCACTAAATGTCATTTATTAATTATTTAATTGAGCATTTAATGAGAACCCCCCATCTAATCTAATATGGACCATTAGATTGAAAATATGAAGTTGCCATGAACAAAAAGGGACTTGGTATCCACATTTTTTATTCACTTTTCAAGAGAGTCATGACCACTTCATGAAGGAGTGTCCTCGTCGTGAAGAAGTCTAAAAATCCGTTAAAGGAAATACTCAACTTGCAGTCTTAATGGACCCCTTCCCACCACAACAACATCAAATGGTTTCACAATAACATACCCCATTGCAAGGAGAAACATCCTTGACCACTCATGTTCTTATTGTAAAATTCAAGCACAACAGATCTATGAAACAAGCACAACAGTTACTAGAGATGCATGCGGAAAATTGTATGTCAAAAACACTTATGCAAAATATTTTCAACAGTTCATGCATTATCAATAACTCATAAGATCGATTACAATGTGTAACAATGGCTACAACAAGCCAAGAAATTTGAATCCTAGGTATTTCATTCGAATTGAATGCATGAGAGTGGCTTACTTGGTAGTTAACAACAATCGGCACATCAGTTAACCACTTAACTACCATGTAACCGACTCTCACAGACTTTGAAACTATCTAACTGAATCCAAAACTAAAATAAATGCCCAAAATTTGGGGAGGGAACCTTTCTGACTTCAGTAAACTGAATATTAGGTGAAAATAACACCAGATGAAGTCAAACTGAGTAGGAGGGCGCCTTTTTTACTCCAGTTGGCTAAATATAATAATAAATGATGTTAGTTAGATTGAGTAGGGTGCTTTAGTCATGCATATCACCTCAATTGGCTCCCTGAATGATGAAGAAGGCCCATTTAACTAATATTGATGGCCCAGTTGACTCCTTGAATGAAGGAGAAGGCCCAGTTCACTAAAATTGATGATCCGCTGATGATGTAAGCACATAATTGAGTCAAAATACTTAGATACGTGGCAAATTAAGCTATGAAGCCTAAATAAATGATGTGTGGTTGGAGAATTATCCAACACCCCCCCTTAATATAATCCCATGTGGAGGAGTAAATAAAAATAACAAAAGGTCCCCGACAACAAAGGCCATAGGTCACCCAGTACAGAAATAATCATAAAAATGCTCAAAAAATCTAAGTGAGGAAAGAGGGAAAAAACTAGTGGGAAATAAAACTGCCCCTTAAACTAAACACTAAAGGATCAAATCTATCCTCACCATAGTATAACTCACCCCCAACAGTGAACGGAGGTAATATAAGTTCTTCTTAGTGAAGCTCTTGGTGAAGATGTCTGCAATTTTCTCTCCTGTAGGGAAATATTGCAGTACAATGGTTCTGTCATGCACAATCCCTTAGATTTAGTGCACGTGGGTCTCAATATCCTTGGTCCTTTGTCTCTAAACCAGATCTTTTGATATCTTGATAGCACTCCGATTGTCACAAAATAAGACAGTAGAAGTGGTGCTACCAATATAAAACTCTGCTAGAATACCTTGCAACCAAACTACCTGAATGTAAGCATTGACTGCTCCTCGATAGTCTGCTTCTGTTGAAGATAAGGAAATGGCAGCTTGATTTTTTTTTTAACAGAAAATAGTCATTGTTCCAATCATGAAAAAATATCTGGAAGTGGAATTATGATCAATTCTATCACCCTCCCAATCTGAATTAGTGAATCCAACCAAGTCAATATCGGAATCCACAAGATAGTGAATGCCAAAATGTCTTTTACCCTGCACATAGTGCAAGACAATTTTGTATGCCTTCTAGTGAATCTCATGGGGCTGATGCATGTACCCTGATACCACACTCACAACATAAGAAATATCAGGCCTAGAGTGTGTCAGATACAAAATATTACCAATCAACTGTCGGTAAAGTGTAGAATCCACCAACAGTGTAGAATCACCATCCTCAAGACTGATTCCTGAGAGGAATGGGAATGGTGTCGCTTTACATTCTTCCATATTGAAATTATCTAGTAGGTCCAAAGCATATTTTGACTGAGAAATCATAAATCCATCAAAATTCTGAGTGATCTCGAGACCAAGAAACTGCCTCAGCGGGCCTAAATCACTCATATCAAATGCTTGGTGTAAAGCGGTTTTTATAGTGCCTATCAAAGCAAGACTGCTTCTTGTCATCAATAGGTCATCCACATAAATTACAATGATCATAAAATTACCTTCATGCCTTTGTAGATACACATTAGGATCTGATTTGCATCTCGCAAAGTTTTGCGACAAAAGAAAGGATTCCATCTTTGCATACCAAGCTCTTGGGGCCTGTTTTAAACCATACAAGGATTTCCTTAATCTGCAAACAAGTGTCGGATATGATATGTAACCTTTGGTATGCTTCTTGTAAATCTATTCCTGAATATCCCCATGAATAAATTCACTCTTCACATCTATGTGGTGCACCTCCCAGTGCTTGGATGTGTAAATTGCCAAAACTAGCCGAATTGAGTCCATTTTTGCAACTGGTGAATTTTTTTTTGTGTAGTCCACACCATGAACTTGTGAGAAAAATTTTCCTTCCAAACTAGATTTTTATTTGTAGGTTGAACTATCAGCAGCAACCTTGGTTCGGTAGACCCATTTTCATTGAACCAATTTCCTCCCAGGTGGAAGAGAAACTAGCTCCCATGTTGTATTTTTCTGAACAAATATGTACTCTTCCTCCATGGCGATTTTCCATCTCGGGTTTTGGTGGGAATTGTAGTATGATTTAGGATCTGAACCAATCATCAAAAAATAAAAATTGGACATCAATGGATCATCATATGAAATATCCATACCCGCTCTTTGAAAGTTTGCTCAGATTCTTCTTTGATCGGCAGGATTTCCAAAGTTAGAACCGGTAGATGTGAGAGTCTTTTCTTACCAATTTGGAAACTGATGCAGCTCATAAGGATTTTAGTCCAAACATGATATTTCATGTTCATTAATATAATCCATAATATCAGAAATATCAGAACATAAACTTTCAGTATCTTCTTCTGAATCATCTTTTGGAAGAGGAAGCAATTCGGCAGTTTCTTCCTCCACTAGTTGTAGATCATGAAGCGATTCTTCAAATTGGACACTTCGCTCAATGGATATTCTTTTGGATCTAATATCCATGAGTTTGTTTTATTTGTATTCTTCAACATATCCAATGAGTATGCACTCAGTACTTTGTGGTTCCAAATATATTCTCTTCTCAATCGAAATTCTAGGCCATGCAGTGGAGCCAAAAACCCTGAGATGTGACACATTAGGCTTGTGACCAGTGTAGGCTTCGAAGGGATTTTTACCTTTGACGGATGATTGTGGAACTCTATTCTGAATGTATGCATAAAAATTCATTTCCTCATCCAAATTATTTGAAGCTAAACCTTTAGACTCAAGCATACAAGTAGCCATCTCTTTCAATGCTCGTTTTTTCCTCTCTGATACACCATTTTGCTGAGGTGTGTAGGGGACTATGTGTTGTATTTGGATTCCATTTTCCATTCAAAATTGCAGCAGATCTGATTTTATGTACTCTCCACCATTATCAAATCTAATATATTTGATCTTTATCCCAATGGTAGTCTCAACAGAAGCCTTGAAATTCTTGAACCTTTGAAGTAGTTCTGATTTTTTCTTGAGAAAGTAGACACATGTGAATCTGGAGAAGTCATCAATGAATGTTAGAACATAACTTTACAGATTCATGGAAGGATTTGTTAAAGGAGAAATGATATCACTGTGAATCAGCCCCAAAATACAAGAAGCTCTGCTAGCTTTGCCTCGATCGAACTTGTGCTCAGGATGCTTGCAAATGATGCAACCCTTGCATATCCCTTTTGAGGATTTGATGTTCAGAAGGCCTTCAACCATGGAATTATTTTGTAGTAGATGAAAATATTTATAATTTAGGTGTCCAAAACTCTCATTCCATATCTAGATAACCTCATTTCCATGAGTCAGAAGGGAAATTGGATTTGAATACGGGAAAATGTGAGAAAACTCATAGGTTTTGGCAACATGATTTTCCTTGCATGTTGCAATGAGTTTTCCGGTGCTAATCTCAGAAATTTCAACATCATTAGGGATAAATACAACCTTATTGGGAAAACCAGTGTGTGTCATCTGATACACAGAAACCAGGTTCAAAGCTAGAGAAGGAACATATAGAACATTTTGAAAACTGCCATGTTCTAAATGAATAGTACCTTTTCCTTTCGATGAAATTTGTGAATCGTCTCCCATGTGGATGGAGATACAGATGTCGGAGTATAATTATGAGAAGGACTCTTTGCTTGAAACCATGTGATTTGAAGCTCCTAAATGTTGACACAAACCCAGTCGACATGGGTTCCACTCACTGTCGACACATACTGCGATGTCCCTGAGCAACAGTCTAGATAGGTTTAACCTCATCCAGCAACACCTGCAGAGAATATGAGGTCTCACCCAAGATGTTCAGGAAGAGTTGACGGAACCATGTTTCCACCGAATGAAGGAGGATGTTTGCGGAAACATTCAGAACAAATCTATGCATTTAACTTCAACATCACGGTATTCATAGCATTATTCAACAGAAACATTCATCATCGCAGCAAAATATAGCAGTAAAGCAAACATTGCATTTAAGGGAACATTGCATCATTCAGATATCACCATATGCATAATCATAGATAAACAAAGGAACACAGGAATTTCACAATAGATCCATCATGTCATATTAAATCTGTAAAATACCCAGATACAATACCTCTGCAAAAACACAGATCTCGCCAATATCACTTGATGATCTCAAACATATGCTTAAAACACATATCAAAGATGATCTAAGACCTACAACTATATATAGGCTTCCACCTTTACAATGCTTGTCTATGTTCTAACAACTTCCTAATTGACACATTGATCAATTGACTCAAAATCTAACTAATATGGTCCAAACGACGCAAAAATCCGCACACCATGGTACATTTTACTCAAAAATACAAAAGATGACATTATTTGCGCTCGGCTTTTCGACTTCTGCGGTATTGTGGCATCCGCAGTGCTGCAATACCAACCATCCTAACTGCCTGCCAACAGGCCCCCAACAAAATCTTGTGGCTCGCCCTCGAGCCACGTCAGTAGGACATGGTGTACTCAGTTGTCTTGACCTTGAAGTCCGCATACTGCTGCTCAAATGTCGTCACCATCTCCTTTGCTTCCACAACCGCTATGTGACTGTCAACCACATGCTTTGTAGACAAATGCCCAATTCGCTTCGCCACAACCTTTTGACAACCTTCCTGCACCGCCTGGAGTACTTCACCAGCTTTTGTCATGAACTAACTGCCAACTTCCTAGAATTCCTCCAACTGCACTGTGTGTTTCTTCTGTCGGTCATCGGCCTTGGCGACACACTGCTGCAATTCTTTTAAGTCCTTCGACTTGGCGACCTGCTCCAGTGGTGGCATCATGCACATCGCCACTTTTAGTGTCGCCAACTGCCCTTTTTCTGCCTGCCGATACTTGATCAACTGTTCCACCTGCTCGTCCTGAACAATTCAACCCCAAAACTGTACAGTGTCGGCTGTGAGTTTTGTTGCTGCCGCCTCCAGCTCCTCCATCTATGTTGCTATCTCCTCAATAGCTCACTTGTGATCATCCACTTTTCCCTGAGGCATACCAGGGTTCACCAGAGCCTTTAGCTCCTAATTGTTGTGTCGCAACTTGGCAATGGTAGCCCCCAGTCGCTTCATGCGTTGAAGCACATCTAACTCGATGATGGGCTCCGGCACATGCTAACATGCCTCAGCAACGACCGTCATGACCCACATGCTTTGATCCCACATGCAGTCCTTCTCCGTAATGAGGTAATCCTGTTCCTTCTTCAGTTCTTCTATTTCTCGATCATTTCCAGTTCATTCTTTCTTGATGTCCTCTTCTAGCTCATCCACAGCTTTCCGTGTTGTAGCAGCCCTTCCTTTTAGCTCTGTGATTGCTTCGTTCATAGCTACCTCACTCTCCTATAAGTGCCGACAGCTCTTTCTAATTTCGTGCATCCTATTTGCCATCTCTCGGGTGGCAACCTCTTGTATTTTTGTCAACTCTTTTGCTGGAAGTGCATTGATGTTGACTGTCACCTTGTCTAGCATCTGCAACAAATATTTTAGGGCCTCATTTTCTGTCATAACCGCAGTCAAGGGAATATCCACATTCCTGACCCAGGGCTCAGTGTTGATTGTGACCGTTGTTTGCATTGGTGCTTCCTCTGGTTCCTTCTTCGAAACTAGCTCACACAAGGATTCCATATGAGCAGTGAGCGCATGGAAATCTTCATCTTCCTTCACCGTCATCTTTTGAGCCGCTACGGTGGATGCATTTGTGATTGCTGCTATTCAGCAGCCCAATTGTGCTTCCAATGGCAAGGACAATCCACTGATTGTTGCATGTTCCTGGTGTCTCTTTGATCTGTTTTCTTCAAGCTAACGCTCCTCAGCCAACGAGGTATGCGATGATTCCTCATCCAACATCTGACATGGTTCTTCCATAGCTGGAAAATTAGAGGGTAGCCCTATAGACTCCGCTTCCTGAACACTAGCACGCACCATTCAACTAGCCAATTATCAACAATCGGATCCAAGTCTGCATCTGTTATCTTGTAGGGGATCTGCAACCACTATCTGTCTGGATCATGTCGCGCCTGGATGTAGATGCTATGTGGACCAATCACGAACTGGGCGATCCCCTTATACCTGTCGACAGTGGCATGAGTTAGCTGCAAAATCCGCTTAGCAGCCTTGTGTAGCACTTCCCAATAAAGCCAAAACTGTGTCGCGCAATCCTTGAGCCACTACGGCTCCTGCACCCACCATAAGTTCTGGTAGCGCACCCCCTTGCATTCTTCGACCCCATCCACCTCCATTCCTTGATAGTCATTAGGTTCCATCCAGGAGACCAATGCGACTAAGATGAGTAGCAAGCTATATGTGAATGCTCGCTGCCTAGAATGGGCCACCAATGCATCCTCTATCCACTTGTTAAGTAAAAATAGGTACCAGTTCATCTGCACGTCATTCGCACATAGCTCTGCGTAGGAAACAACCCCATAGTTTCCTTGATTAGGTTGAGTGTTCCGCAGGAGCTTGGTAGCCAAGGTACGTGCCCCAATCTTGATGGTCTACTCATTGATGGTGTCTAAGCGGTAAGCTCGTCCGTGTTTCTGCATCTTGTACCGCTTCCTCAGTCGTGACGCAAGCTTCTTGTTGTTGTTCTTCCCACCAAAATATTGCGACGGGTTGACCCCATCCTTGGGCAAGCTGGTGATCTCAGAGATTAGGTCCACTGTCACTGTGACCTGTCGATCCAACCAGAGCACTCCGCTGTGAAAATAGGCCAACAACTACTTAACACAGGAATTGGCTTATGCTAGCTTCCCAAAATGCGGCATGTAGATCAATCGCAATACTCCAGACTTCTTCAAGCCACGTCCCTAGTCAAGTGGAATGTGGGGCGTCGGACCGGTCTCTCCTAGTGCTTGTGGTTGGAATGGTTCCGACATAACATCGTATAGCGCCAAAAAGTCATGATCATCATACTGCAGCTACATCAATTCTAGTACGATATCAGTAGTGAAACTCATCCCTGTCGGTATGGCTGGCATCCGTATTTGATACCGGGAGTTCTTAGAGACCTTCCTCGGCTACGTCCCTACTTTACATGGCGATCGGTAGTGTAGGATGTCCGCAGTAAAAACGCTTGCACTAACTGCAGATTCACAATGCTTGAGCTTGATGGGCTTTCCGCAGCAACTCCTTCCAACACTTGGGCAGAAGCATGGGTATGTTGTTTCTCAGGCCGGTCAGAACTAAGCTGCGCCCCACCTCTCTTCTGTCGGAACATAGAAGACGATCCCATCGGCATGGTAGCAACCTCGGATACTAAATTGACTTATTCATCAATAATAGCAGGGATGAGAGGGGACTCGGCTTCACTGGAAATATCCACCATCTCCAACTCACTCTGCATGCCATGATCAATTCCCTCAATGCCAACAAGTGGCTCAACTGCACCCAATCCCAGAATTTTCCCAACACCCTGCAACTGCTCTCTGCAACACAATCTCCACCTTCCTCACTTCCTTGACTGAGCTTACTCATAAAAAATGGTGCCTTCCAACCGAGCTTTGGACCATTTTTATAGCACTGAACGGAATCCCTCATAATCATCATTAAATCATACATTAGCTTGGACTAAATCTTGTCTTAATGACCCAAATCTGCCATTGATCCTGCTAGCCGATCGGCTGGATCCGCCATTAATTCCCATCATTTGAATGAGCACCGGTAATTAATTGTCTGAACTTTCAGCATTTATTACTGATTTGACCCAGTCGCAACCCTGCTACTGTTGCAGATTGTTCCGACCTTGCGACACAAGCCTCCCTGCTTGCGCATTCTTTCCTATGTTGGTGCACCATCCTGCCAATGATCAACCTACATTTTTTTTTTCCCAATGCGACTTAGGCATCACGTTGCTCCAAGCCCGATCGATAGGGCTTCAATCTGCTACCATTTATCAACTTGGGTAGCATCGCCCCATCTAACTGCTGCAACTGTATCGTTCCTCCTAAGGTTATACGACTGATGTGATATGGACAGAGCCAATGCATCTGCAACTTTCCTGTATGTTTCATAAACTTGCTATCATACAACAACACCAAGTCACCTTGCTGAAACTGCTTGTTTTTTATGTGGCGATCAAGCCAAGCTTTTTGACGATCCTTCTCCACACCTTGGTGGAACCTTGAAATAAAGCGATCTTCTTCGAATTGAACTAGCTACACAAGTCGCTCTTCTAATGCAGCTGCATCATCCATACCTGTGGCTGCCACTATGCACAGACTCTGAACAATATACTCCATAAGCATAATCGCTTCTTCCCCATACACCAGCTTGAATGGTGTCTGTCCTATTAACCTTTTACATGTGGTGCGATAGGCCCACAATACTACTGGGATTTTTAGATCCTAGTGATCATGGTTCACATTGCACACCTTTGTTAGTGCATGCTCCAAAATCTTGTTGAAAGCCTCCACCGTGCCATTTTCCTGCGTTTGATAGGGTGTACTCTTCTTGTGTTGCATCTGCAACTCCTCCATTAATGCACTGATGGTGTGATTGAGAAAGTGGCTACCTTGATCACTCATGAATATCTTGGGGCAGCCGAAGCGAGTGAGGATGTTGTCGAATAGGAACTGCACGGTTGTGGCTGCAAAACAGTCAATAATTGGTGCAGCGTCCGCCCATCTGGTCAAATAATCTGTTACGGTGATGATGTATCTTGCACCAGTGCACTTCTCAGGTGGGTTGATAGGTCCCACAAAGCCCACTTCCCACTTATCAAAGGGCTGCAATGTCAGCTGAGGCATCAACTGCATCTCATCCCTTCTGGATGGCTTCCCAATTCTCTGACAAACATCACAAGACCATGCATAATTGGTCGCATCATTGTGCAACGTGGGCCACCAAATCCCCGCACGCAACACCTTCCTGGCCGTAGCACGACTTCCATAGTGGTCCCTAGTCACTCCTGCATGTTCTTCTAATAGGATTTTCTCTTGCTCATGTGGCAAGACACACAATCCCAGTATCTCATCTGCGCCCATCTTGTATGACTCTCCTGCGATTAGCTGGAAGTCGGCAGCCTTGACTAGCAACTGCTTCTTCTGACTAGTGGTGAACTCTTCTAGTGCAGTACCTGTCTCTAGAAACTGAATGATTTCTTCAAAATATCCATCGACTAATCCAACCTTAAAAACTTGCGCATTAGGAAACCTATCTTCAATGTAAGTTGGCTCCTCTCCTGTTTCAATCCATGAGAGATGATCAGGGCCAACATTCAACTGCCCTGGTTTCACAATGACTTCGAAATCGAAATCCTAAAAGAGAAGTAGCCATCGACATATATTCCCCCCTAAAATAGGCTTATTGACCAAGTATTTCAATGAAGAGTGGTCTGTGAACATCTTAAAATGTCCTCCCAATAACTAGTGGCGGAACTTCTGTAACACGTAGACCATCGCCAGGCCTTCCCTCTCTGTCGTGGTGTAATTTCTATCTGTAGATGACAATTTCTGACTTGGAAAAGCGATGGGGTGATCGATATCCCCCTCTCCTTCTTGCACCAATGCCACGCCCAGTCCGATCGATGAGGCATCAATGTGAACTTGGAATTCCTTACTCCAGTTCGGAAATACCAAGATCGACGCTGAAGCCATTTTAGCTTTCAATGTCTCAAAAGTATCTTGACATTCAGGACTCCACTGGAATACTACATCTTTCTTCAGCAACTCTCTCCATAAGGGCAGTGATCGTTGCATAACCCCTAATGAACTTGTGATAATACTCGGTATGACCCAATGTTTTCCTCAACTACTTAACGGTATTCATTGGTGTCAAGCTCAAAATAAGCGCAATCTTTGTTGGGTCGACCAACAATCCTTGCTTACACACAATGTGACCTAGTAATATGCCAAATGGTGCACAAAAGATGCACTTCTTCAAGTTCAACGATATCTGATGTTGTTGGCATCGCTCCAGCATCAACCGCAGATTTTCGAGATGATCGCGGATCAAACCATAGACTGTCCAGTCGTCCATGTATACCTTCAAAAACTTCTAAATAAAATCCTTGAATGCGGCAACGACAACCTACGAAAATATCGCAAGTGCATTCTTCAGGACGAATGGCATCACCGTGTACTGAAAGAAGCCCCATTCAGTCACAAAAGTGGTCTTATGGTGGTCTTCCTTTGCAATGCGGATCTGATGGTAGCCAGAGATTTCGTCTGTGAAAGAGTACATCTCCTGGACACCCAGACCTTCAAGCACCTCATCGGTAAATGGGGTTGGGAATGGATCATGCAAACATGCATCATTCAGCTTCCTCAGGTTGACGCAAATGTGCACCTCGCCAATTTTCTTATCCTACACCACCATAGGACTGATCCATTCTCACTCCTCAACTGGTTCAATGATACCAACATCCAACATGCAATCTAGTTCTACCTTGACTCTCTCCTTACGTCGCGGATTCAATCGATAGGGTTGTTGCTGAATCGGTTTAGCATCTGGTTTCAACAGAATCTTCATCTCCCCTAAGTCACCCAGAATCCCCTTCATGTCAGAAAAATTCATGGGAAATAAGTCCTGAAATTCATGGAGCAAATCGGTGACCTTGCTCATCATCTCATCATCCCAATAGTCCCCTACATTTGCGAACTTGGGACTGTCCTCTATGCCAATGTTGATCTTATGGATCTTCAATGGCTGACTGATCGGATCACTTAGCGCATCAGGTGGTACCACAATGCGACGTCCTTCAGACTCCGGGATATTGACATTCCCCGGATCATCACCATCTTCAGGCCCACCAATGATATTGTAGCATTCCATGAGAGACTACATCTTGCAGTGCGTATGCAGATCCACAGGATATGCCATCGAAACAACCTTCAAAACTACATCGGAGATGAGCTGCAAAGCATTATGGACATCCGGGTTGGCATCCGCAAGGTTGAATGTCTGGGTAAAACACACTGTCAACTCCAACCAAGTGGAGATTTCCCCTCGCAACTCAGCTGTAGTATACCATGATTGCAGCATCTCGTCCAAAGTATGGATAAACGCATGGAGCCACTCGTCTCGTGGTCATGATACCCATAACCACTAACACTCCATCAAGTGACCGCCAGGATCATTCTGATCATCATACTTTCCTATGTGGTAAACCTCAGTATTGCCGAAACGAACCATCATCAACCTCCTGCACTGTGACCAGCCATCAATGGATTTCTTGTGTGTCTCCCACTAGCATGCTAGAGCATCCTTCAGTGCTTCCTCCAAGGCCATCATTCGATGTGGCTCCGAAACTATGTTCTTGAATGGCACCAAAAATTCAGACAAGCCAGGTAGCCCTTCGTATACCGGAAGTGTAACCGTCTCAGTCGCAATGCGGCAAAATGACTGCATGACTAACCCACACTTGCGGAGCGATACCTCATGCAAACGATTCTGCCAATGTTCTAACGCATCATCAGAGTCAAAAGATGCAGAGCTGTCACTGCACCATCCTAGCTCACCGTTGGTAGTCGGATGAATATAATCTTCAGAAATATTAAATGCATGGTCCCATCCACTAGGATTGTTGTCCTTTATTGGTTCAATGTATCTACGTCCTTCAGCCAATCCAATGGGGTGATAAATCTGAGATCTCGATTTTCAAAAGTCATCATCCGTTGCTTGAAGTGGATTACCGTGCCGCTATCATTATCCCATCCAATCCCCAGCAACGTGGGATAAGAGCTTCCCCCTTCAACTACTTCTATTACATCAAAGTCAACATATGTTTTCATTCCCTCAATGTCGACCACCAGCCATGGAACTCCCCAATTGGGATTACTTTTGCGTGGTTAGCCAACCTGAGCTGTACAGGACACTAGCTCAATGGGGGACTCCCCATTTTCTGCCATGCTTTCTTGGTTAAGATGTTGAAATCTGAACCAAGATCTTTAATAACTAAATCAACATCATAGGTGCCAATTTGAATGTTCATTCACATCTCCTTACCCATCTTTTGTCGTTGTAAAGAATTGACCACAGAATCTCGTCGACCCCGAGCTGGTCGCTGCAACAGAGCTTCAATCTCGGAAAGAGCATCGGGATCCTTTGCCATGGATAAACAATGTTCCAGAAATGCTTGAAGTGTGTTGGACTGTCGTGAAGGGCTAGCCTCTGAAGTGGCATCAAAAGTAGAGGGCATGTCATAAACAATGGCTTTACCTTGATCTTTTTCTAATGCACAACGTGCCTAAAGGAATGCCTCTCGCTCAGCATCAATATCAAATGATACCTTCTTCTTCCTGACCAATCGAATCAGCGGGCTATCTTCCCCAGGTGTCTTACTACCATGAGTGACAACAACGATAGAAGCATCTTGCGGTCTTGGTTCCGTAGAGGTTGTTGCAATATTTGCACCCTGGGTCTAGTTAAATGGTGGATTTCCAGGATGGTTCACATTCTGATTTGCATTCTGATTCAACCATGGATTCTGGCTACGTCGGTTGCTGTACTGGATTCTGCACAGGCTATTGTGCCTGGGGATGATTCTGTAACTGTGAAATGCTCCCTGCTTGCCATCATGCACAACTGCGGGCAATTCTCAACTGTGTGATGATTAACAAAATAGAACGTACACTACGTCTGCAACAGTGGACAGTCTCGCTAGTAGTGCCCCAATATCACACAGTGATAGCATTGAACAGGTCCATGATCACCTCATCCTCTTCTGTGACCAAGTCCTCCACCGCGTCCACCCTGGTATCCTCCCTGCTGCTGGTACTATGATTGGTTGAACCATTGTTGCATTGGTGCCGGTTGCATGCCTTGTCCTTTTTGTGCATACTATGGTTGTTGAACGTAATGTGGCTGTTGTGGAGCCATCTGCATTTGAGCATATTGCGGCATGAACTGCTGTGGTTGTTGTGGCTGTGGTACAAACTGCATTTGCGGTTGAGGTAGTGCCTGGGCTTCCTGTGGTTGTGGTTGCGGCTGTTGTACAGAAAACTGGTCATTATTCACATAGAATGCATCATACATCCTCTCTTGTAGCAACCCATATGCACAACAATCTTTGTCATCATGACCCACAGATTTGCAAAATGTACAATAAAGATTCCTCAGAGTCGTGACCATTTTCTACAAACGCGACACCATGGCATGCTACCGCCACTGAGTGGATTTGGTGCTCCTGAAACCAGATGATTGTGGAAGTATCGGCAATTATCCTTAGTCTGCCCCTCTACGCGACATCGCATACACTAGACTTCTTCACATTGTTCCTTTCCTTTCTTAAGATCCTGCAACTAGAGGGTCAGGTTAGCCAACTGTTTCTGGATCTATGACATCCTAGCTACATTTTCCCCAATTGGCGATGCCTCCAACCACATCGCAATCTCCAGATATTCACTTGGTGTGGTAATGTTTTGCTGCATCAGTGGTATTCGAATATGCAAGAGCAATGCCACGATGAACCATTCTTTATGTTGGACAGTGCTCATGTCAAAAGTGACCCTTGCCATCAGCGTTTTAAATCGCTGATCAAAATCCCACACAGTCTCATTGGGATACTACTTAGTTTCTTTCAGTTGTGTGATATACTGCTCTTTAGATTTGGATTTTCTGAATTCTATGATCAGTCCAATGCGAATATCATCCAATGACTTTTCTGTGGTGCCAATAGGAACCTGCAAAAATTACATAAACCAGCCTAAGGCACGACCTCGAAGGGTTGTCGCCAGTTGTCCTTTCCTAGAATCATGATCTGTAATTTTCTTTATAGTTCACACTGCCTCGCATAGAAACCAATACTGGTCAGGATTATTTGTCCCATTTCCATGGATCAGCGGTAACTTTGTGTCCTCGCCCGCCATCTTGGGCTTCCTTCCTCCTTTCGCTGAACTACTACCGATTAACTTTTGTGGAATTGATGAACTCAACAGTTTCGAAGTGGTATTCCTTGCTATTTGAGAGATAGTGAGCGGAGGTGTGGGTATGTTGGTGCTGGGGTTTGGTCCTTCCTCTATCCTAGCCATATCCTGGTTGTCCTTGTCAGGACTGTGAGGTCGCTTCGTCCCGGGTGGTCTTCCTTCATGGCCTTCCAGTTCGACCGGAACAGGACTTTCTCCTATCCTCTGCCTCTTTTTCTGTCGAAACCTCACTCCTCCCTTCATAAGACCACTTTCTTCCTCGACTTCACTCATAGTCTCGTCATGTCCTACACCCATGTACCCCTTACCATTCCATGTACCTCCCCCCAACTATCACGGCACCCACTGCCTCCTCCCACCAGGCTGTCTACTGATGAAGATGCATCTTCAATATACCCTTCTCTCAAATAAGCATCTTCATGGATAGTTGGGGTGACAACATAAACCTTCCCCAGGGTCCGTGGAAGAAATATCTTTCAGCTTCACAATAAGACTTTTGTGTATTAACCACAAATTTAGTGATATACCCTTCTAAGATGCTATCGAACCACACTTCGACTGCCCGCGACGCTTTATTATTGACTTCATGCAACTCCTGAATCAACTCTAGGGTCGAGGTCATTGGTTCACCACCTTAGAAGTTCCTCTTCTGGAAGGTCAACTTCGCCAACCACTCATACAAAATGATTGGTAATTCACAGAAAATCCATTCATGCGGATCATTGTGAATGTACCTCTTTTCCCACTGATCTACCGTCATTCGAGTGTTCTGAATTTCTTCTTCAGAAAACTCGTGCAGCTTTTGATCAAACCATTCCTGGATTTCCAGTTTCTTCGGATGCCACAACATATCCTCCTTTCACTATGAACACGGTCTCGGCAACGGAACCATTTGTTGACACAAACCCAATCGATAGGGGTTCCACTCACTATCGACACATACATCAATCTCCTTGAGCATCGACCCAGATAGGTTTAACCTCATCCAACAACACCAATGAAGTAGATGAGGTCTCACCCGAGATGTTCAGGAAGAGTTGATGGAACCATGTTTCCGCCGAATGAAGGAGGATGTTTGCAGCAACAATCACTTAAACTTATCGCAACATTCAAAACATATCTCTACATTTAACTTCAACATCACGGTATTCATAGCATTATTCAATAGAAACATTCATCATCGTAGCAAAATATAGCAGTAAAGCAAACATTGTATCTAAGGGAACATTGCATCATTCAACTATCGCCATATGCATAATCATAGATAAACAGAGGAACACAGGAATTTCACAATAGCTCTGTCATGTCATATTAACTCTATAAAATACCCAGATACAATACCTCCGCAAAAACACAGATCTTGCCAATATCACTTGATGATCTCAAACATATGCTTAAAACACATATCAAAGATGATCTAAGATCTACAACTCTATGTCTATATATATGCTTCCGCCTTTACAATGTTTGTCCACTTTCTAACAACTTCCTAATTGACACATTGATCAATTGACTCAAAATATAACTGATATGGTCCAAACGACCCAAAAACCTGCACACCGCGGTACATTTGACTCAAAAATACAAAATATGACATTATTTGCGCTCGACTTTCCGACTTCTGCGGTATCGCAGCACCTGCAGTGCTGCAATACTAACCATCCTAACTTCCTGCCAACACCGAATCTATGAGAAGAGTTGTAGAATTTGAAACACTTTCCATGAGTGCATGACCTCTTTCTACATGATCATTATTGTTCTTCTTCCTTGCGCCATCTGGAAGAGTGATGTTGTTTTTCTCCAAGAGAAGGGCCATATGATCAATAGTTTTCTTCATGCATGAGATTTCAGGATGAAATCCCTGCCACAATAAGAACAATTTGTATTCTCCTTCCCCTTTTGTTTGTATTTTCTTGAACCTGAGGGATCATCTGATTGCTTGGTCTTATCCTTTTGCTTGGAATGATTGTTACACCCAAAATCTACTCATCATAAGATTCAGTGTATACACCCCTGAAGATATCTTGACTAAGTGATCAACCAGAGAGTATTTGTACCCAATTGTGCTAGTTTTTGAAGGGTCGTCGCAGGCTTCACATGAGCAACATGCGACGTCACACCTTGCCTCATTACAGGGTGCAACGAGGTCAGTTAGATGGAAAAAATAGCTTCTTCGAGGTCCATCTTGAAGTTGGGGCCCTATCCCTGACCTCTTGAAGGAGATGGCACTCGGTTCCTAATGTTTTGGAGAGATCCCTTAAGCCTCTCTTACCATCTCTCAACCTATCCTATCCACACCCTATCCACTTAGTCCTATATGAATGAATCTCACTCCCATCCCAAAGGGAGGAAGTCTATGGTATCTACATGTTAGTGAAATCACCCTTGGAACATCCCGACTCACCTGTCGGAGAACTCATACTTCCTTGGAAGGATATGGCAATTGGATTTTTGGGAGAAGGGCTATAGCGTTAAGCCCTTGGTTGTATTTCTATATCTCTATTATGTACTCCTCTTTTTGCAGTAATACAAATGCTTTCCACCAATATTGTTCATGTGTATAATGATATTGAGTAGTTTACCTGCTTAATTGTTTACTTAGATCTCTTATTATATAGATGTCTTTTACTTGTTTCTCTTGTTTCTTGTCTTGACAGGTCTTGCAGCTTGGATCTGATGACCATGGGACGTGAAGCAGCATTCAGGAGAAAGGATTGCGAAGTGAAAGGTAAGACATCTAATACTTGATCCTTAAGTAGATCTAGGGAATGCATTGGTAGTCTGTTCTATTTGTTCTAGACTCACTTTGAGCTAGGGAGATCCTGCTCGCGTCTGCTCGAGTGGATTGTCTGATAACAAATCTGGCGACCATACTGGGGAGTATAGAATCTCGTTAGTAGTTGTCAATCTGAGAGTCATTTTCAGTTGATTGCTTGACATGAGCCTTTTTCATTTTTTCCATTTACTTCTTGAGGTTGATTTCACTATCAAATCTTCATATTGAAGACTCTGATCTGCTTCTTCTGAGTTTATACGACTCATTCCCAAACCATTCCATGGTTGATTGCTGAGAGATCTGATTGATTTTTTTAATCTAGACTTCTCCTGTCGCACCCGGGCAGTGGGAAAAGAGCGACACTATGTCATTTTGGGTCTCTGTTCTTTACCTGTTAGTTACTCGGCACATCCCTTGCATTGGTAAACTGCGACATCGTCACACTTCCCGTGTATGTAAACCGTGACATCTCACTGTGTACAAGAACAAAGTGCGCCAATTTGTCAAAATTTGGCATGCAGGCATCTCCTTTCCATTTGATAGTCTGGACTTTGGTTTGTTGTATGAACTCCCTCTGTGCTGCAAGATCTAGCCAGAGATCCTATTTTGATTTGTCTTTTGAGTGTTTGGTTTTTTTTGGATTGATTTTGGGTTCCATCTTGGACAAGCTTGAAGACTGGTAGTGGTGGATACTCTTGTCTCCTCCACCTTCATCCGCTCACCCTTTCATTCCCTTCCTTCCATCCCTAATTTGATCATTACATTAGATCAGCTTCTAGACCTCGTCCTCATCATTGTTTGAGTGTTGCTTGATGCTACTTGATTTTGAGTTAAGTGTGCCTTTCAGCTTGATTGAGTGCTTGTCTTTTCTTGAGTTTTCTGAGTGTACTAGTGCTGCAAGTAGCGTTTTCTTTTTAGTCATTTAGATCTGAAAGCTCGATTGCTATCAAGTTTATTCTATGATGCATCCATTGAAAAGTTAAAAAGTGCTTCTTTCCCATCATTTCTTGAGCATTATTGAAGAAAACTGTTGTGCATTGGAATGTTTTCGTTTGTGTTTTGGAAAGATTGAATGAATGTATAATCTGTTGTGTTTTTTCTCAAATTATGAATCGCTCATTTTCTTGAAAGGCTCAAAGTACGCTTCATTTTTTGCAAAATTGATTCCATGCTAAGGAAAGATAGATGCATTTTTAATTTTTGTTGCTTTTAGACCATTGAAAGTGAAATTGAAAAACTTGTATATTCCATTTCAGAATCCTTATTTTTCATTACCTAGTTTCGTTTTGCCTTGAAAAGAAAAAATGTTGTGATTTAGATAGTAGTGTTGTGATTTTTTGTGTTTCATTGAAAAAAGGAAAAGAATACTTTCATAGTCAAGTTTTGTTTGAATTGGGATTGTGTTGCATTGTGTTGTTTTGGCAATACTATTGGAAAAAGATTTCTCCTTCCCATAGCTAGAATTCATTGAAAGAAAAGAATATTTTGTGCATGGAGTTAGAACTTGCATTATGCTTCTAATTATGTACTCACCTCATGCATTGACCTAACCGTCCAAGATAAAATTAACGGTAGAACTAGGTAAAAATTTTAGCAACTTGTGTGTAAGTTAGAGACGTGTTTCGGCGTCGTTAAGCATGGCAGCTGTTGTTATTTTCCAGTAATGTATCATGGGGGTATTGTATTCTTCCACGTACTTATCAGTATATTGAGCTCCTTCACGTACCCACAAAGTACCATAATCTGTAATTGGCGTATATTGAAGGGTGTATCACGTACTCGGTAGTATATCGAAAGGTCTCTTGCCAAATGGTTGTGCATTAGATAGCACTACTACGGATTTGAGCTCCCACGTACCTTGCGTATATTGAGAGACACCACTAGGATTCCTAAAACCAACTGAGTTAACCATTTGGCTATCTTGGCAAAGCAATACACCGAGAACAACACTTGGGGAGATTAGCATGCACGTACTATCCAGGTAATTGGGTATGCAGGCAAGGGTACGGTCCCAATCCTCCTTGTTGTGTCATATTGTTGGACCCTGCAATATATCGCGGTTTGCGATGCCTTGATAATCCCATGAGGTTCTAGAATTTTGAATCCACTTTGTCACATAAGTCTGCTTGTTGCCTTAGTTTGAGTAGGTTTTTCTGGACTGCTTTTCTTTTAGCATACCCTTAGGAGAAACGTTGTTTCAGCCATCCTGGATGATTATCCTGATGCTCTGGTGTATTTTCCCTGGAGAAGGTCCCGTAGGATCTTAAACTTATCAGCCAAATATCCCCTTAATCCGGAGGTTATTTCGAGGGTAAGAATGGATCAGCATAACATGGTCGTAGTTACTGAAGTGGAAAACCCCACTCTAAATGTTGGAGGACTTTTGTTTCCACAAACTCCTCCAGATTCACCTGCCTCTCATCCACAACAGGATGAAGGAGCACAAATCCTCACTTCACAATACATTTCTCCCGTCATCTCAAAAGAACTTGGATCTTTGGAATGGATAAACCGACCCTAGGACGACCCTACAGCAGCTGTTGGTCCTTCAACAGCTTATTGGACCTCTTCTACAGACCACCCAGTGGCTCATTTTGCCATCTCATCACCACCTAACTGGACTACTCCAGAGCTCTCTAGACCCTATTACACGCTTGACCCCGTCGAAATTTTTGGCCCTATCAGTGAACGTGTAGAACACTTACGTCTTAGGGGTGATGACCTTCGAAAACAGAGTCTCCCGCAATGCTCTGAAGAGTTTTGAAATAAAAAATTCCAAATAAGATTCGACGACAAACCCATCCCAGATCATCCGATATCTTTTGGATCACCGAAACAATCTTCCCACCACGAGACAACTAATAAGACTGGTCAACCCTCTCAAGAGTCCAGTCTTGCAACCCAACACACCTATCACTACCACAGTTACTTTACTAGTTCCCCCCCCACCTCAAAATTCAAGGGGAGGATATTCCATTCCCACAGATTATCCCATCGGTAATGTTATTACTACGGTAGCTAGTCAACAACCTACGTTGGTTCAACCTTTGAATAGTGGTTATCCTGTTGTGGCTGGGGGGAAACCCCTGTTTCCAAACCAAAACATAGGCAATGGAATCCCCAACGGACCTTCCGTTAGACCTCCCCAACCCACTAGACCATCCACCATGGGATTATCTCATGTGGGGGGCCCATCCAATGTAGCTCAACCCTCATGGAGTCAAGCGTATCAAGGTTTTGTTAGCCCTGCGCCGGGCCAACCTAATCATGGAAACGTACCATACGGGATACCCTATCCCAGGAATCCTTACACTCTATGGGGGAAACAACCTGTGTTGCAACACTGACCCCAACCCACTATCCCTCAAGTACCACCACCCACAATCGGTCCTCTCCTACCTCCTGCTAGAGGCGGCGGGCCCCCACCTAACCTTGGTGGAGGCCCACCACATTTTACCAACAATATCCCTCACCCTTCTGGTGGTGGCGGGAATGGTCCAACACCGCCTCCCGGGAGAGGCGGCGGGGAACCACCTTATCATAATGGAGGAGGACATTTCCCTTCGGGTGGTGGAGGTGGCCCACCACCCCCTCCAAGCGTAGGTGGTGGAGGACCCCATTACTATGGTGGCGGCAGTGGCAGTGGAGACCCTCATCCTTTCAGTGGTGAAGTTGGTGGGGGCCCCCATCCTTCTGGTAGCGGAAGTGGTCCACCACCCCCTCTAGGCGGAGGCAATGGTGGGCTGCCTTATTACGGTTATGGACCCCCACCTCCTCCCGGTGGTGGTGGCATACCTCCACCCCCTCTCGGTGGTGGAGGTGGACCCCCACCTTATTGGAATGGACCACCGTATGGTGGCGGACCCCCTTACGGTTCAGGTGGCACACCCCCGTATGGCCAATTTCCTCTTGGTACACCTTACGGTCAGTTTGGTCCTTACATGCTTTATCCGTATTATCAATACGCGCAGCCTAACCTGCAGCTGCCATTCCTGGCTACTTTGGACCTACCCGACCTATCCCGTTTAACCAATGATCCTATTTACCATGGATCTAACTAGCCACCAATTTTGGTGAAACTTCCGTCTGATATCCCCAAATTTGATGAAAAGCCAGGTGAATACCCTAAAAACCACGTGATGACATACCACTTATGGTGTTAATCTAATTCCTTAATGGAAAACTCAATTCGTCTTAGATTGTTTCAAAGGACTCTCATCGGTTTGGCTTCCAAGTGGTACATTGATTTGCCACCCCACTCTTTTCCTGATTTTGGTTCTCTTGCCATGAACTTTTTGATGCATTTCTAGCTGCCCATACGGTATGAAACTGGTATCAAGCTTTTAACCTTGCTCTGTCAGAATACCGCCACTCATATTTTGGATCATATCCACGAGTGGTGAAGGAGACGATGTCTCATTAAAGCTCATATTCCAGATCAGCTCCTAGTAGATTGGTTTACAAAATCCCTCATCCCTACCATAGCAAGAGATGTCACCATGCGAGGTGCTATCACCAAAGAACAAGCCATCGCAAGTGCCCATGTACTAGACCTAGTCTACACTCAATCCGGTACTTTCTTTGATATTCTTCCTGACGCACCCCGTGACGTTAATGACCTAAGGAAACCACATAAGGGACTCCAAACTGATGGAATCATTGGTTCCCTTAACACCCTGCCTGCTTCTAGCACTGTTGGATCATCCAACCTTCACAGTTCCTCCCCATTACCAATTCAGGCTGGCCACAGCACCACCAAATCCACCACTCCTACTCTAACTGAAGAGGTGAATTCTGTCCAATCAACTTCATCTCAGAAGTCTGGCGGTAAAAAAGAAAAACAAGGGGAAAACCAAAAAGTCTTCCACCCAGCAGGAACAAAAGATCACTCCTGACGATACCAAGCAGAAATGGAAACTAAAGTATCCTTGTTTACTGTGTGGAGATGACCACTTCTCCAAAGAATTTCCCCATAGAGATGAAGTACAAAAGTTTCTTAGGGGTAAACCAACTCCCGCAGTCCTCAACGATCCGTTTCCTACTCAGAACTAGCAGATGATTGCTCAACCCCCCCGGCCTAGGGGGAACCATCCAATACTACGCATGTTCTCATGGTGTGTAACGAAACGATCAATTTTAACACTCGCTCGCGATCTTACAAACCAGTCCCTTCGAAGGAATCCACTGGAAGTAATGCTGAAAAAGATTTCGACTCCTTAACTGATGTCACTGTACCATCAACTTCTCTCACCATTGAGAAGCCATCCTTAGACTCTATATTGCGACTGCCCAAAAGTATGATTCGAAAAGCTATTTTCAATCCTAACGCTCGGGCGACACAAAATTACAATATCATGGAAGATTTGGCACAAGCTCCTTGCGCCATGTCTACCGTGGAAGTTTTGTAGAATTGTCCTAATCAATGCAAAACTCTCCTTGCAGCCATCGGTGCAATCGACCCCGATTCCTCAAATACCATCATGTTCCGAATTGACCACTTCATGCCAAGGCTCTCCCACCAACTCACATTCCAATTTTATGCGAACATTGCTGGGAAGATTGTCCATCATACCCTTTTGGATGAAGGCACCTCCACTTCTGTCATGTCGATCTCCTATTGGAGAGCCATTGGCTCCCCCGAATTGAATCGTTCTCCTGCCACGTTGAAAGCATTCGACGGGTGTGGCTTTCAACCTCATGGGCTCTTACAATCTCTTGCAGTTGAGTTGGGCGGAAAGACCGTAATCGTTAACGTGGAAGTGGTTTCGACCCCGATAGATTATAATTTCTTGCTTGGTCGCAATTGGTTTTACGCCATGCAGGTGGTAGCCTCTTTAGTCTTCCGCATAGTACAATTCCCCCACCAAGGACGAATTGTTACTATCGACCAATTAGATTTTTGCACACCAGACGCTACTACTCATCCTGGTGACCATGTTCCTTCCATTGGAAAAATGTCAAAATAGTATGAGAGTATAGGGGTTGGCCTTTTGAAGGATTCATCTCTCATGGGAATTTTTCTGGCAATGAACCCCCCTAATCATGTTGCTATGGTGAACATGATCTCCACAGAGATTTTATCTCACTCTACCGATACTTGGCTTGTACCAGATGAAGCCACAACACACCTGCTTGTATATATAATGCCTCCTTCACCCGTTGAACGTATTTACGAGGCTATCCAATCAACACTAGAGGACCATTTAACCATGGCCTCTCCATCATGTTCTCTACGATGGACGTCCTCTCTACCTAATCTCTTACTTCGGACTTTTCATTCAGACGATTCCATCATGGAAGTTATGAATGTTGACGACGGTCCGTGGGATGATCTCCACCATAGGTCATCTTTTCTTCCTCCTTTGGAGTACATAGAAGACAACATTCACAACCTCTTTTCACCAGCCATCTACCCGTTCCCTCATTCCCCCATTCTTACATGTCTTATGGACACAGAGGGAAACTTGGCCAACATTGAGCCAACCACCCCGGTAGACATCTCGGTGAAACTTGGTATAGTGGAACACATTCGCATAGGCTAGAAGTTTTCCCCTGAAGAAATAGTTGCTGGCACAGCCTTATTTAAGCAATTTCAAGATGTATTTTCTTGGTCCTATGAGGAGATGCCTGGGATAGACCCCGCAATTGTTTCTTATGAAATAAAAACCTATCCCGACATTAAACCTGTATGCCAAAAGTTGCGACCGGTACACCCCCAGAAGACAGCGGCAATTAAGGCTAAGATTGAAAAGCTCTTAAAGGCTGGTTTTATTTATCTTGTCCCATTGACAGATTGGGTCTCAAACGTTGTCCTTGTGAACAAAAAGTAGGGTACCATTCGCATCTGTGTCGATTATCGGGACCTTAATTGGGCTTGTCCAAAAGACAACTACCTGACCCCCTTCATCAACCAGATTATCGACAATTGTGCTGGAAGCGTCATCTTCTCATTTATGGATGGCTTTTATGGTTACAACCAGATTGAGATCAACCCTGCTGACTAACACAAGATGGCTTTCATCTGCTAGTGGGGAAAGTTTACATACCGCAAACTCCCGATTGGCCTTAAAAATGTTGGCGGCACATTTTAGCGGGCTATGTCGTATGCCTTCCATGACATTAAGGACTTTGTGGAACCTTACCTAGACAATCTCCCTGCTCATTCAAAGCAGCGCAAGTTCCACATTGATCATTTGACGGCCATTTTCCTCAGATACATACGGTACAATATCTGTCTGAATCCTCATAAATGTATCTTTTGCATTGAGTCCGGACACCTCTTAGGATTTATTGTTTCGAAGGATGGGATCTGCATTGATCCCTTAAAGGTGGAGGCCATCATCAACCTGCCACCCCCGACTGATCTGATGGAACTTCAAAGTCTCCAAGGGAAGGTGACTTATTTAAGACATTTTGTTTGCAATTTTGCGAAGACTTAGGGGTACATGAGACTGCTCAAGAAGGACATCAAATTCATTTGGGACAACCAAGCTCAAAAATCCTTCGAAAGTATCAAACATGCCATCACGCATGCCCCCGTGCTCCAACCGCCCAATTATTATCAAGATTATATCTTATATCTCGTCGCTTCTGCTACCACTATCGCCATGGTTTTGGTACAAGAGGATCAAAACGCACAGGAACATGTAATATACTATGCAAGTAAGGGTCTTGCTGACACTGAAACTAGATATTCACATGTCAAAAAACTCGCATTCGTGGTGGTCATCACCGTCCAAAAGTTCTGGCACTATATCTTGCTCTGCACCACCACCATCATCGCAGAGTCAAACCCCATGTACCACGTCCTAACACGTCAAGTGCTTGGGGGCAAGTATTCACGCTGGATCATGATACTACAAGAATTTGATCTTCTTTTCGAGAAAGGCAAGTCAAAAAATTCTTTGGTGTTTGTCGAGCTAATCTATGACCTTCCCCGTCCTGATGCATAAGTTGAGCATAATGACTCTTTTCCAGATGAATCATTGTTTCTCATCAGTACAACTGATCCATGGTATGGAGATATCTCATTATATCTTCAAACCCAACACTTCAACCTTCATCTGTCTTGCGATGACCGTCGTAAGATACGTCACCATGCGAAGTATTATTTAATCATCAATGATACTTTGTATCGTCGTGGCATTGATTCAATTCTTCGACGTTGTCTCACTCACGATGAAGCCGAACGCGTTCTGAATGACTGTCACGCTGGGGCATGTGGCGGTCACCTCTCTGGGATGGCTATAGCCCAAACGATTTTGCACGCAAGATATTATTGGCCTACCATCTTCAAAGATTGTATTGAGGCCGTAAAAAAATGTCCTCCTTGCCAACACTTCCATACGAAGAAGCGCACCCATCCCGCCCGATTACACCCGGTTATTGACGTGGGCCCCTTCACCAAATGGGGCATCGAATTTATGCATTGTAAGCCTACCTCCACTGGGGGGCATAGTTACATCATTGTAGCTGTGGATTACTTTACAAAGTGGGTCGAAGCTATGCCTACATACCAAAACGATGGCAAAACCACCGCACTCTTCATGTTCAATCATGTAATAGCGCGATTCAGAGTTCCTCAGGCGATTGTTACCGATCATGGTTCCCATTTGCAGAACCATGTGGTTGATGAACTGAGCGATAGGTTGGGTTTTTGCCATGAAAATTCAACACCCTACTACCCGCAGTCCAATGGACAGGTCGAGGCCATTAACAAAGTCTTGAAAAATATGGTCCAAAGGATGGTAGGTATGCAGAAATCCAATTGTCATAACATTCTCTTTTCAGCGTTATGGGCCTATAGAACCTCCGTTAAAAATCCCACAAGTTTCACTCCTTTCCAACTAGTCCATGGATTGGAGGTTGTCCTACCTATAGAGTGTGAAATTTCATCTCTACAACTCGTTGTCGAACTTCTTCCTAATACTACTGCCGAAGAAGAACGTCTCTTGCACTTAGCAAAACTTGACTAGTCCCACTGAGATGCCGCTCTTGCTAATGAAGCGCACAAGAAACGCATCAAAGCCCAATATCACAAGTCATTTGAACCTTGTATATTTAATGAGGGTGACTTGGTCCTCACTTATGACCAGAAGCACGACAAACTAGGAACAGGAAAGTTCGAATCCATGTGGCATGGACCTTACATTGTCAAGCGTGTTTTGGAAAAGGGATCTTATGAGCTTGAAGACTATGACAGAATCTCTTTGGGTGAACCCTGCAATGGGCTTTACCTGAAGAGATACTATGCCTAAACTCGTCACGCTTAGACTTTCTTGTATATACTGTACATGGCATGTTTTTTGTGTTTTTGTGTGCTGTGACGCTTTCATTTTTTAGTGTCTTTAGATCTTGTTTCCACTCCTTATACCATGTTCTGTCTGCATGTGCAGATGGAAACGTGCTATGGATTCACGGACGGTGCCAGCTGGCATACCTGTAACCTTGCTTCGGCAGCCTGGGTACTATATTCCTCAACTAGTGAGCTCATTAGCTCACGAGGAAGTTGCCTAGGGTTTGTGACCAACAACGCTGCAGAATATCAGGCAGTAATCAGAACTCTAGCTAATGCCATTTCCTTGGGTATGAACCACATTGTCATCCACATGGATTCTCAAGTTGTGGTTTCCCATCTTAACCGGGTTTATGCCATCCGTGATCCCACCTTACTCCATCTCTTTAGATGAGTACGTCTCCTGGAAAGGTCATTTGAATCCATTCAGTACCTGTACATTCCACAAAAGTTAAACACAATTGTTGACTCAATGGCCAACTTCATTTTGGATTGGTACATCACACACACATAATATTCATAATATGTAGAAGCATTCATGACATGTAAATAATGCAATGTATAAAAGCAAACATGTAAACAAGATCACATCACTCATCATTTTAAAACACATAATGTATAAATCGCCGAGAATGTTTGTATATATATATATATCACTCAAAAGCAGTGCTGATACAAAATCTGAAGCACGATGGCTTTTAGTGAGTCTCTACAAAATCTGAAGCATCGTAGCTTTCAGTAGTACAAAATTTGAGGCCTCTAAGCTCTCAATACAAGTATAATAGTGTCATCAGGCCTGACGCCTGACCTGTACACCACCCCTAGCATGGAAATCCCGTTGTCGCTGAGTAAGGAAGCAATCCATGGTCCTCGCTACCTTGCGGAGTAGGGCATTGAAGCGTACAGATGCTCTAACCCCGAACCTCTGCATAGGTCTCGGCAGGTCATCTATCGTTGGCTCAGGAACCTCTACTCTCAACTAGGACAAGTTCCTATATACCTCCTCCATATCCTCGATGGCAGCCTGAGCACGTGGGGCACAACTGCTTCCCCACCTCTGTCTCTCCTCGCCAGAAGAGAAATTCCTACTGGCCGTTCGGGCCCCACATCTGCACACACATGTTACATACATGTTAGCACTGCACCAAAAAAATGATAAATATGCAAAAATAAAAGTACAAGGGTTTTTGTTCTCACCTATGTCACCCCATGCTGCATCCTCAAGTAGCACCAAGTCAGGATTTTCTCTGAAATCCATACCATTGTACGGGAAGTCATCAACCATGAGTAACTGGCCTTCCAACCAGATGAAGAACTTAGGACCAAAGCTGATGATAGGTCCTCCACCATGGCGGGTCATCACCTTAGCCCATCTGAGCATGTGGGGATCTCTAGGCTCCCTGTCATCCAGTACCACCTGTGGATGCAAGAGAGGGATCCGCTCCAAGAGGAACGATACCATGATCGATCCATAACCAAACTGCTTGAGCTCTCCCCGCCGACACTTGGTTAGCTGAGCTCGGAGGTTTGCAAGGAGACCCTCTCACTAGTTGAAAACCGTGGGGGACATGTAGTCCTCCGCATAAAGCATCTGAGTCTGAGTAACCTTGTGTGGGGCTTGGCTACCCGCCACTCTAGTAATAGTAAACAGTATGGTACACAGTGGGCGGATCACCACATCCCTGATAAGAATATTCCCACTGGAAGATCGAGCAGCAGCGGTACAATGCTGTGACACCATGTCATCAATTGTGTGGTCACTGGCCCATGTTCCAGTAAGAGCTACAGGGTCCCATCTCCTGGACAAACCAGTAAGGAAATTTATGTCCTCAACATCTATTGTGAGGATGTGCTCAGCAATCACGAAATATTGTTGGGCCACATCCCAACTCTGGAGCATGTGTGATAGCAACGGGATTTGGGATCTCATCCCCTAAATCTCAAAGAACTTGAGCAAACTGCATTTCCTCAAGGCATCCACGCATTGCGGATCATTGGTAGCTTGTACATCTTCTACTTCGTGTTCTCGCTCCCGCCACTCTAAAACCATGTTGGCTTGCTAGCAACCTGCCAAAAGGGACGTTTAAACACTGTTAGATCCTACTTCAACCATAGCAAGTTATTTTTTTGAGTTTAGTTTGATGTTTGGGAAATGCAATTCCATCGTTGCACTTCACCCATTCGGGACTTGCACCAAATCGGTCTCGTCACAATTCCCAAAAGGGCCAATTGCGATGAGCCAAGAGCACAATAGCCCTCCATGAATTCATAAAAAAACCCAAAAATTGAACCTAAAAACAAAATCTAATCCACTGGAAAGTTGTTGGATGAATTTTAGGCTTACCTACTCCTGACGATGGTGAAATGGCAGATCGTAGCTCCCGGAATCAACAAAGGAAGTTTTGGCTCCAAATTGGCAAATGAAACAATGAAAACTATTTTTGGCCCATTTTTCTATTTATAAATAGAATGGAATATTCCTTTTCAAATATTTTGATGCTCTTGCGCCATTTATCATAGTTTTTGACCATTTTTGTCATATTTGAGGCTATTTGACGCATTTTCTAGTGTGCAGGAGTTGTAAGTGGTTTTTTATGCCATTCCTCATATCACAACGGTCATCACAGGTATGAACACTCCCTTGAACATTTTGTCGTTATTTTTGCAACGGTTAGTTTGTAATTATTGGATGTGGACGAGTTTACTCTTTGTTTGTTCTCGTACTCATGAAACTATGAGAACAAGCACCGAATTATGATTTATCTCTTTTCCGGACTCGTTAAACTTCCACAGAAAAGGACACCCCCCGGAGTCTACCGTTAAGCTCTTTTCAGGCTTTTGAAAAGTGAAAAGATTGCAAGCGAACTTGTCACATTCACGCTTGTTAAAGCATTTGAATGGTCGTCTTCCTGGCGATAGTTTACCCCTTTTTCGGACTAGGAGGCACTAATTACGAAAAATGTATACTCCATCCAGTCATGACTGAAAGAGTCCTCTCCCGCGTTGTTTTACCCTTTTTTGGGAGATGAGGCTAACTTTACGAAAAAGGACCGTTGGAGTCTTGTTTAGTTCTTTTCAGACTCTCTAAACATGAAATGACAACCGAGTTTACCTTCTATGGGCTCGTTAAAATTTTCACATTGAAGGGCCCATCATGGGACGAACCCCTCCTATCCCAGGTTTGGAAAATATTTGGGATTGGACTCATCTATGAGATGAGCTATACTAAGCATATGGTTACCCTCATCAAGCTCGAAAAAAACACATGAGGTACTCATCATTCATGATGGGGAAAAAGGAAAGTGTTTGTGTTACATACCTTATTAGTGGCAGTATGTAGTCGTTCTTGAACATGGCACTTATCTGCATTTGCATATAGCACTTGGATCATCCGTTTGTCCTCGAGTTCCACTTATTTCCTGAGTCTTGTTACTCCTTTGAGTCATTCAAAGAAAATCTTCCATCATCAGTCGCTTTGAGAATTTGTCTCACACTCGTCGTGTTAATACTGCCAAGTCATGCCATGCCTATGTTCAAGAATATGTCTATCATTTATCATCTGTAGTCAGTACACCCACCATTACGTCAGTCTACTAACTCTACTATGAGTCAGTCTTGCATGTTATTGTACCATCCGATCTACCCCATACATTTTTTTCGTGTTTCATGTCGATTGATGGGGGATTCATCATGGCCCTCCTTCGATGGATTCATCCTTGTCGACTTCAATACATCATCCAAGGATTGAATCTAGAAACCAATCAAGTACCATGGCCCTGCATGCCTCAATGGTAGGTTACCTTGCTTTCATCATGAGTTTACATCATTGACTCTTGATTGAAAGATTTCATCTTGCATTTGACTTCAACTCATTTATTCATGCTTGATGATACGTACTATGATACCTTGGGAATCATTGACATCAATGGTGATCTCCCTCACACTTGTTAATGGTTTACATCAATGGCCGGTAATCAAGTGGTTTCTACCATGTTCAACATCAAGACATTTGTAATCACATGGATAGATTCGTATCATTGCGGGTTCAGCTTGAAGACCCTAGGGAGTCATGTTTTACCTAGGTTTCAATGGAGTTTGTATTAAGCTATATCACATGGATCCACATTTTGTATTGGTCGTGGCTGTGTTATCATCTCATCATGGATCTACGCTTGTGTCTAGTAGCCATGATTGTGTTCAGTCGGTCATTACTACCATGGATCTGCATTGTATTGGTTGGAAGCCATGTTGTACTTCATATGAGATTGTCAGTTCAGATTCAGTTGTACTGCAGCAGTGTCCTTCGTTCGACAAGTCTATTGTCATTACTTCCATCAAAGCACTTCACCTATCTATCTTCAATAGCTTCATGCTTTGGGGGGCATTCTATTACACCCAAAATCTACTCATCATAAGATTCAATGTATACACCCCTGAAGATATCTTGACTAAGTGATCAACCAGAGAGGATTTGTACCCAATTGTGCTAGTTTTTGAAGGGTCATCGCAGGCTGCACATGAGCAACATGCGACGTCGCACCTTACCTCATTCCAGGGTGCGACGAGTTCAGTTAGATGGCAAAAATAGCTTCTTCAAGGTCCATCCCGAAGCTTGCTGACTTGGGACCCTATCCCTGACATCTTGGAGGAGCTGAACTCGGTCCCTAATTCTTTGGAGAGATCCCTTAAGCCTCTCCTACCATCTCTCAACCTATCCTATCCACACCCTATCCACTTAGTCATATATGAATGAAGCTCATTCCCATCCCAAAGGGAGGAAGTCTATGGTATCTACATGTTGGTGAAATCACCCTTGGAACATCTCCACTCACCTATTGGAGAACTCATACTTCCTTGGAAGGATATGGCAATCAGCTTTGTTGGAGAAGGGCTACAACATTAAGCCTTGGTTGTAGTTCTATATCTCTATTATGTACTCCTCTTTTTGTAGTAATACAAATGCTTTGCACCAATATTATTCATGTGTGCAATGATATTGAGTAGTTTACCTGCTTAACTGTTTACTTAGATCTCTTATTGTATAGATGTCTTTTACTTGTTTCTCTTGTTTCTTGTCTTGACAGGTCTTGCAGCTTGGATCTAACAACCGTGGGATGTGAAGTAGGATACAGGAGAAAGGATTGTGAAGTGAAAGGTAAGATGTCTAATACTCGATCCTTAAGTAGATCTAGGGAATGCATTGGTACTCTGTTCTATTTGTTCTAGACTCACTTTGAGCTAGGGAGATCAAGTTTGTGTTCGCTCGAGTGGATTGTCCTATAACAAGGATCAAACTTGGTCTTCTCTTTCATTTGATTTCCTTTAGCATTTGAAGCCTTGGGTCCTCTAGAAAATTGGGCTTGATCTTTGGAGGTTTTTATGGACCCCATCTAAACAATCTTGTCATGCTCTTTTGTTAAGGACTCAATGAATGCATTCAAGGTAGGCATATTCCAATTCAGAATGCTAAGTTTTCTCGAATGGCCTAGTAGAGAAAAAAACTAAATAATATGCTCCTAGCTTCGTAAGGATTGAAAGAATCAACTGATCATGTTTCTTCTTGACACCACATTGCTTCAACTGAAGCACCAAATGCTTGAAGTTGGTGAAAAACTCATTGATGGTCTCGAAATTCTCAGGATTTAGGGAAATCAATTCATTCTCCAACTAATAAAACCTCATCTCATCCTGCTTGTTGAAGATTTTGGCAAGTTGTTCCCATACTTATTTTGGATTCCTCATTCCGCTAAGATGGAAAAGAAGATCTTCGAAATATTGAGATAGAAGAAAGCATAATCTTCATTAAGCTTATTGAAGAACTTGGAATTCTTTATAGCTGCATTAGGCTCTGGTTCTATGCCCATACTGACTCTGTAGTGTCCTTTGGAGCGCATCAGTATCTCTATATCATCCTTCCACTGATGATATTTGAAAGGAGTAAGGAGATTTTGTGAAGAAGAGTCAATCTTGAACTAGAGCAAATGCAATAGGAGGCTTTGAGAAACCTAAAGTAAAAAACAAACAAACAATTTTTAGGTTGAAAACCTACAGTTTTCAAGTTGCATCACACTTAGCATAGCTTATAAAGCAAGCTTGACAAGTCAGCTGCACATTATCCAGGATTTATAAGGAAACCTTTCAGCTTCTGGTGCAGTGTTGGAATATTTTTGAGAAAGCTTGCTCAATCTTCATCGAAAAACTATGTACAAGAGTTTCCTTGTCTTGCCATGGTTCTGATACCGTGTAAAATTCAAGCACAACATATATATGAAACAAGCACAATAGTTACTAGAGATGCATGCGGCAAATTGTATGTAAAAAAAAATGATGCAAAATGTTTGCAGCATTTCATGCATTATGATTAACTCAGAATATTGATTACAATGTGTAACAATGTCTACAATAAGCCAAGCAATTCGAATCCTATGGAGGTCATTCAAATTGAATGCATGCGAGTGGCTTACTTGGAAGTTAACACCACTCAGAACATTAGTTAACCACTTAACTACCATGTAACTAAATGTAACAGACTCTGAAATTGTTTAACTGAGTCTAACTGAATCTAGAACACAACTAAATACCCAAAATTAGGGGAGGGCGCCTTTCTGACTTCAATTAACTGAATATTAGGTGAAAATAACACCAAATGAAATTAAACTGAGTAGGAAAGCGCCTTTCTGACTCCAGTTGGATGAATATAATAATAAATGCTATCAGTTAGATTGAGTAGGGCGCTTTAGTCATGCAAATCACCTCAATTGGCTCCTTGAATTATGGAGGAGGGTTAGTTGACTGATATTGATGGCCTAGTTGACTCCCCGAATGAAGGAGAATCCCCAGTTCACTGAAACGGATGATATGCTGATGATGTAAGCACATAATTGAGTCAAAATACTTAGGATAAGTCGTAAATTACCTGAACAAGTTCCTCAGCGACTGCCAAGAAATATTGGACAAAGGTAACCCTTTTCATTATTTATGGCTTATCATTTTAATTTCATTTGTCACTTGGGTAGACCCCGAGGAGTACCAAGCAATGGAAAGTTGAAGTGGTCAATGTCTAGAAGCGATGTATGATAAGGTTTGGTACAACGATGACACTAAGAGGCACATATAAAACAACGTATAATTTTGCTTGCATAATGAAGCACTCCGACATAATGTCCCAATGATTTCACGTATATAGGCACAAGTTTCTACTCGGTTCATAGGGATCATTAGGTTCAAAGCTGGACCTCATCACATGTATGTGTAGGAAAGGCATGACCTGGATAAGAAGTGGTTGGTGACCAGTTACAAGCTATCTAAATAAGATGTCCTCTCCATCACTAATAAATGGTCATTTGAGTGGAAAGTTCCAATTGAATCTAAGCATATATCTATAGATGTGTTGCAACGAGATCTAGGACAGGGAGGGGCCTCCATGTAGAATGGAGCCCATGGTGAATATAGAGATTCCCATCCCGCTAGGAGTACTGGTGGAAATAGATAACACTAAGAAAAGTCACAAGAAGAAGGCCAAGATTCAAGAGCGTCTGAGATAGACCCAGATCCTGGTGACAAAAGGAAAGCATCGAGTGTGACACACAGACAAAGAAAGAATTCAAAATAAAAGAAGCAAAAGGATACGATAGCGTTAATTGAGAATAATATTAACATCTTGTATGATCGAATGGTAGAAGTGGAAAAGGAAAAATCAATGATATTTGAAGAGAATAATATGCAATTGTTTGGAGGAATAATGGATTAGCTCGTTGGTCTACAATGAGCTATTGAGGGACTTCAAATTTATCCAATCTAGCCTGTAGTTGTGTAGAAAAATGAGGGAAGTTCAGATGAGGAAGGGGTTCCCAAGGAATCCACAACTACGATGGGAATAATAGTTCAATTGCTACCACGAGCACTAAATTTTGGTGAACCCGGATTATGGGAGAAGGCTCATCCATTGAGCTATATCGATTTTAATTTGTCAATGTTACATATGTTTATGCTGCAAAACATTTAGCAGCATGTCCCAACGGAGATAAAGGTCTGTGAAGAAAACACATATGGTGAATTATCAAGTACCATGCTCAAGATAGTACTTTGAAGGAAGAATATGATAAGCCGTAGAAGGAGCATGGAAAAATTGTTAAAGAAAGGGAGTAGTTGTAGAATGTTGTCGCGGTAGATTTCCACATAGTGACAGAAGCATATGTAGCCGAAGATATAGCTACCGAAGAAAAAATGATTCTCCTAAGTGGATCCATTTCGGGGTTTTGAGAGAATATTGTAGAGCTAGAGGCAAAGTTATTTCCTATCACTCCACCAGAGGTTATTTCACAACACAATGAGGATGTCACTGAATCCATCAAAGCAATCAAATGTTTTGAAGGTGAATGTGTAAAATTATTTGAGGATGCTACATAGATATGGGAAACACTACTCGATGATGTAGAGCTACAAGATATCAATTCCAGGTTGGAGGAGACATAGAATAAAATGACGAGTATGAAGAGTCAATTGAAGACTCTATCACTTGCTGAAAAGATGGTAAAAGTTCCATAAAACAAACTACTGCAAAATGAAGTTAATCAACTAAGGACTGAGAAGTAGAAGCAAACTAATATGTTTGAAGAATGCCAGGGAGAGGAAAAAAGAGTGTTATAAATTATCACTGGTGTGAATAGTGAAGTGCAAAAAATGGTGGAGTGGAGTGAGAAGCAAGTGAAAGCACACTTGAATGGAGAGTTGGTACAAGAAGTATGCCAACATAGGGATAGGATGCAACAGATTGTCAAAGATGTCGAGAAGAAGTGTGAGGATTTTATGTCGAGGTCCAGGGAACATGTAGCACAACATTAAAGTGGCTCGGGACAAGCCACATGTGAGTGTTAGGGCCATGTTGGTCCAGGTAAATTTTTGTACACCTAGAAAGTAGTTTTGGTGTGAACAGGGTTAAAGCAAAGTGGTCCGACGAAGAAGGGTCAACTCTGACATAGTGGCTAAGAACCACAGAAGATGGGTATTTTGAAAATGTCAAGGGAAGAGTTGGTTAAGTTACTTAGGATTTTGTGTCCACATACATTTATGATTGGAGTAGTTGAGTAGTGGAGTAGTGGGAGTCGGGCAAGATATGTGTTCCCTATAAATATGTAACAGGTTGGGATTTTTGCAGTTGGTTAGTGTTTTTTGTCTTTACATCGAAGATAATGTGTACTGCAAGGAGATAGTCACATGATTTGCATGATGTGTACACAGATCCATTGTAAAGAGAAGGAAGAAATTTGTAAGTTGTTGACGCAGACATGAGGTGCTTATTTACTGAAACTTGTGAATAAAGAAAGTGCTTTTGTGGTTTTCTCCTATTGTGTTGAATGTGTGAGAATGATGTTATGATGTGCTATGTTATTTGGTTACATTCTGCATATTGATTAATAAATGTTGTTTAATGTGGAAGTTATGAATAATTTGGATATTGCTTAGTTAATAGATATATGTCACATTTAGCTAAGTGATATGTATGGAATATTCATGATCTATTGAAGTCTTGTTTTATGTCAAGGTATGGAATTTTATGTTTGGTAGATTCCTATCCCACCCCTTTTGCTACTGTATAATTCTAGTTACTGCATCTCCCATAGATACATCAGGTGAGACGTCACCTTTTTTACAGGTGATGCCTAAAGGGCCGGTGTCTTGGGGTTTGTCGATGATTAGTTAAGTGAGCATTGGTCGAAGTAGATTTGTGCCAAAAAACAAATCTTGAGTTGGTACATAGTGATCTGATGATTTGTCCAACTCTCTATTTTTCATGGGCTAAGTATGCACTCACTTTCATTGATGACTTCTCATGCCACTCGTGGGTGTACTTTCTTAAATTCAAGAGTCTCGATGTCTTTTCCACTTTCAATACCTTCAAAGATTTTGTTGAGAAGAAATCCTCTCATTCTATCAATAATCTGTGTAGAGATAATGGGAAGGAGTGTGTCACTCGGGCATTCAAATATTTTTGTAGAGGACATAGCATTCTGCATCAACATTATGTGCCCTATACCCCTCAGCAAAATGGTGTTGCTGAAAGAAAGAACATGACAATGAAAGCAATGGTGAACTACATGATTTAGTCCAAGAACATGTCATCTTCCTTATGGGTTGAAGCAATGAACTATGCCATTTTTTTTTAGAATCAGATGCATCATAAAGTAGTGATGCATATGATTCCAAAGGAATCCTGGTGTCATTTTAATCCCAATGTGTCTACTTTTAGATTATTTGATAGTGAAACGCGGGAATTAATTCCAAATGAAAAGTGCAAAGATATGGAGAAGAACATCCAACCAATAATATTTGTTGGATACTATGAATACATGAAGAAATATAGGCTATTTGATCCTATTACTATTGATGTCTTCTGTCATAGGGATGTCTATTTTGATGAGCATTTCAAATAATTATCTTACCCTACTCTCTCCATAGATTGCAATGAAGTTGTAGATCATGTTGGCATTTTTTCTTTTGAAGAAGAATAGGATAAGGAACATTAGATAAATGTGAATGAGGAAACTCAGCAAGTAGAAAATCAAGGAACAATAGTTGAGCAACTTGCATAGGAACAACAATTGCGGAGGATCTTTCATGAGATAAAGAGACCTTAGTGATATGGTTATGAGCCAATGGATTTCATTTATTTTTCTCCTGATCCTTGCAACATTTAACCAAATAGAACTGGAGTCTCTCTCATGATTCAATGCATTTCAGATGATCCATATGTCTTGTGCTTTCTCTTGCTTCCTCTCGAGGATGGTTAGTTTACCATATGGATGTGAAGAGTGTTTTTCCGCATGGGGATTTACAAGAGGAAATATACATGGAATAGCCTCCTAGTTTTGTGCAAGAATCTTCTCTTTTATACAGGATTTGATGTTCATTGTATGCTCTTAAATAAGCTCCTTGAGCTTGGTATGAGAAAATTAATATTTTTTTATCACTTCAGGGTTCCAACATTGTCATTCGAATCCTACTATTTACATTAGAAAATAGGGCACTGATCTCCTAATTCTATTTCTGTATGTGGATGAATTAATTTTCAGTGGGACTTATACATCCTTGATTCAAAATGTTCAGCAAGCATTGATGGAATAATTTGGTATGACATATCTTGGTCTTCTGTGGTATTTGCTTGGCCTATAGGGATCTTTATTTTTTAGCATAAATATACCATTGACTTACTTCAGCGATTTGGTATGGTTAATTTTACATCAACACCTACTCCATTTCATTTAGGTGTCACTCTTTCTACCAACTGCTCTTCACCACAAGCCAATCCTTCATTGTATAAACAATTGGTTGGGAATCTATTGTATTTGACTCATACACGTCTTGACATATCCTTTGCAATTGGGATTGTATATTGGCCATCTTAAGATCCTCATGGGAGTCATTGGAAGATATCTAATCGCATTCTCATGTATATTCAAGGTGCTACCAAGTTTGGCATTCAATACACCTTGGATGCTTCTCAACTTAATGGTTTCACTTATTCTGATTGGGTTGGTTCCAATGATGATCCAAAATACACTTATGGCTTTTTTTATCACCTTTGTTTTGTTCCACTTGCCTGGTCTTGTAAGAAGCAATCAACAATTACATTATCTTCTTTAGAGACTGAGTATCGTGCTATTGTTCTTGCTAGTCAAGAAGTGCTTTCGCTTCGATAGCTATTGACAGAGTTCGGAATTCTAGATGATCATTCACCTATTCTTTGGTTTGATAATCAAAATTCCATTCACATCTCTCAGAATTTAATTGAGCATCAAAGGACAAAACACATTGAGATTCACATGCATTTCATTTAGCGGCTCATCCAAGATGGTGTTCTTCGCTTGGAATACTAGCCTACTAAACAGTAGATTGATGGCATGTTTACTAAACCTTTGGCATCCCTTCATTTTCTTTAGTTACGATCGATGCTTGGGGTGAAGGAAGTTGTCCTTGGGTGTTCATCTTGAGTCCTCCTACCTTCAATTTTGTCTTTCTCTCTTTTGTTACTCTCTTTTGGGGAGGACTTTTTATCCTGTGAGTTTTTCTCCTTTTCTTTGGTTATGAGTGCTTGTACATGGATAGCTTATTAATCCTTGTTGTCGAGAATCATATTTGTTTGTTCCTCCCTACATTTCTCTTATGGGGGGGTGTCAGTGTGTTTGTTGAAAATGCATCTAGTTTCAAACATATGACATCTTTTGTGAGTTAATCTCACACAGATGTTCTCAAATGCCCAAGTATTCTTAGGTATTTGTTGGGATTGCTCAATCCTATAAATTGAGGACCCTCTGATGTATTTTGATTTGATGGAGATGAATAGATCACCTCATCTCTTATAGAAAGTTTTGGTTTTGCAGAGCTTGGCTACTTGTGTCTTTCTCACAGGTCGACATGAAAAACGTTGGCCATATGAAATGCACAACAATCTGCAACAAATTAAAAATTTGTTTGGTGGCAATTTAATTCATTAGCTGAGATCTTAAAGAGCCATAAATACATCATATGGTTCTAGGGGTTATGTGGCCATGCAATTAACTCAAACAGAACCAACACATGTCCATCTTATCTCTATATTTGCCAAGCTTGGAAAGGGATAAAATCCCTTGAATTGCAAATATTTCCTAAAAAAATTCTCAATCTAAAAGAGGTTTGCATTTCAATAGATTTAATCGCCTTTAAACTTTGGTAAATCTAAAGTTAAAATGAATCTATATTAATATTTTTAAAACCATTTCCTCTCAATCCATACTATTTTATATTATCATCATAAACTTATTAAAATTGTTTAATTAAAAAAAAATAGATAACAATACATATATATAATTTTGGAAAAAACAAATATCTTCAGAGCAATCAATCATTACTAAGCTTTTTCAGTGTTGCAGATAGCTTTTTGAAGTTAGTGGGGATCAGCATGTTCAAATACACATATAAACAACAGATTGAATTTGTCTTTTATTATTGGTTTTCATATGAAACGTATCATCACATTATCGACTTTATATCTGCAGTGACTCCAGAGGAGCATGTTTGTTTCCCTCTCTTTTTAGTTTAGTGTTAGGCAAATGCTGTTTTTTTGAAGTTATCAAACCTGGCCTCTCCATGTCCGCATCACCTGTACAGACAAAAGTCTGATACTTTTTATGTATACCACTATATAGTTTGTGGGATTTAGTAAGCCAGCAATCCCGAGAGAGGAATGCTGAAAAGATTTAGAGAGCTGTTTTTTCTCTGGCTTACTAAGGCAGTATTCTGTACAATGGCTTTTTAAGTATGATAATGATGAAGACACTGCATGATAAGTACAGAACCCACAGCAGCAATAGACAGAGCATGCAGAAAAGTCTTTTATGTATTGGTTTTTTTTGCAGGTTTATGTATCAAAGGATTTGGAGGAAGTAAGTTCTCTGTTCAAGGCAAAGTGGGTGGCCTTTCCACTGCCTCAAAAGCATATATATAAATATATATATAACATTTGAAAACTGTCCCCCAAATCATAGAAAACATCTCATGGCAGTGCCGAAAAAGAACAGCAAGAGGACAAGCTAGCATGCTTAAAGTGTAAAGCATGTATATATATAAGACAAGCACAGGCATTGGATTTGGCCTTCTCTGCCATCTTATATTCTTTACATTCTCTTCGTACATATTATTAAAGATTAAAAACCAGATTACGAGTTGTCATAATTTATTGTTTAATTTTCAATAGTTGAACGCGAAAAGGAAAAGTAGCTCAAAAATATTTCATTACTTCAATGAGCACATGTGTGACATTATTTTCTTATCCTGAATGTTTTGGGAAGTAACGCAGTAACATTATTTTAAGTTACATTATATGTCATTGAATTGGATTACTATGACAGTTGGGTGGTTATTTGAGGAGTCAGATGAATATTTACTTTGTATCTTTATATTTTATATTATTAAAACAATTGATGTATTGATCTTTTTAATATTTATATATAGTATTTTCTATGATTTATAGATGGTAGTAAAACGTTCATCTTGATTCGTAACATTCCTAATGCTGAGAATACATATATATTATTTTATAGTATTAATATAAATTTATTTTAATTTTTAATTATTATTATTGTTAATTTATTTTAACTTCATATTCATAAAATATAAAAAGTTTATTCGAAGAAAAATATCGTTTTCAGTGCAATCTTTTTATTTAGGACATATGGAAAATTTTACAAAATAATGTAAAGGCATATACATGTATATATGGATTTATATATGGATGTGATTAATGGACAAAGATTTATTAAGTAATAATTTTTGGCCGAATAGTGTTATTGTTGATTTTTAGTTTTATATATATTAAAAATAAAATATTTTAATTTCAAAAGTTAATATATTTTTTTTAATAATAACTATTATAAATATTTGTATATTAAATTTACAAGTTTCCTCCTTTATATAATTTTAATAGTTCACTTCATAATAAATAGGATATCTATTCGAAATATAAAGCTTCAAAATTAAGATACATTCATTTAAAATATATTTAAATATGTATATATTTTTTAATTTTAACGTTAATTTAAATTATATTAATCAATTTTAATATGAATAAAATAAAGTTAAAGAATAAAATTTAATATAAATATTAATAGAACGAATGTTAGGTTTGGGGTTTCTGGTCACGACGACATGCTCCTCTTAGGGTTTTTCTGAAACCCCTTCGCGATCATCTTTCCCTAGTGTGGTGGCCCCTCGCTGTCGGGCTCTTGGCTACGCCAATGGAAGCTCCCTAGGGAGGGGCTGAAGGCCCTTCCCTTGCACCCACTAACATGGATCTCAGTCCCCCAACTGATCACCATGCCGCATTGGGTATGCAAAAGTTCCGTTGAACAGCAGTGTGACGCCTAAAGATTCTTTAAAAACATCAACCACCCCCATGCACTCGAGCCCGCCAGTGGGCACTACCACCTGCATTGCAAAAACTACTGAACAGTCGTGTCTTTCCCTCCCAACGAAACGACTCAACGCACGGGTCCAGAAAATGAGAGACTATGCTCTCATTGGTAAATTCATGGGAATATGGCCAGCAGAGCAAGCTCTCTAAGGCTAGATAATGGCCAAATGGAAACCCAAAGCTCATTTTGATCTACAACTAGGATCCAAAGGGTTCTTCACAATCATCTTCCAAATACTTGATGATAAAGCAAAAGTGGAAGATGGAGGCCCATACTTCTTCAACTCGGTTGGCCTATACCTCAGAAATTGGATTGAAAGATTCATCCGGGACAAAGAAGATTTCACATGGGCCCCTGTTGGATCTACATGTACTCATTGCCATAGGAATATTGGGATGAGGACATGCTCAAGGACATTGGCGATACTCTTGGAAGCTATGTCAAATCGGCATAGCAAACCAGACACAACAAGTACACATCCCACGCCTGAATATGTGTCTACATGCACATAGCCAAGTCCCTGTCTGACTCCATGAGCCTAACCCATGAGGAATTTGAATGGATACAGCCACTCAATCATGAGCATGTCCCCTTCCATTGTGCAGATGTCACGATCATGGACATTTGTTTAGATATTGTCCCCTCAACAAACCTATCCCTTTTGAATCCCAAGCCAGGGAAAAAGACGATGAGCGTTACAAAAAACTAGGTAGAATATGTTGCCACAACTGTAAGACACAACCAGAGGAGAAGAATGCAAATTGCCCACCACTAGCAACAACTTCGCTACCCTTGACGGGGAACCGGAAAATCGAGAAACAGTAAAGATAAAGGAAGGATAAGATCCACCAATAGATCATGGCGACAACCAGAAGAACTCAGAAACAAGACCACCTGAAACCAAGACCAAAGAAGCTTGTAGTGTCCCCTCTATCATACCAGCGTGATAGAGAGGATCACAGTGCTCAGTCCGGGCAATTAGCCCCAAAACGTTTTAATTAAAATCATTGATGCAAAGAACTGTATCTATGCATACTATGGAAAAACGACGGTGATCGAATCAATGCTGTTGATCTCTAACACACATTCAAGATTCTGTGACAAGATCATATGGAAATGCCTAAACTTTAAAAAAAAAACACAGCAGAGGCAAATTCGTTTAATACATCCACATACATTCATAACATTCATCAAATGATAATTGCCAATTTACACAAGAGAATACTTATCTCAATAAGGCAGTCCCAAGCAACTGGCTATGCAACTGCAACGTTCCACCCAACCATAGGCCAGTGTGCTCCTCAATCTCTCAGCACCACTGCCACCCCCGAGCTGGGCATGATCTCTACAAGGAACCAGGGAACAGCAGACTCACACATAGCCAAGCATACACCAAGATGAGCCAAGCCAATCTACAATTGGGTTTATCAGGCTACTAGGAGATGGAAAGGAAGAGTTGCTAAGCTAGTGAGCTCCAGCACAGAGCCAGGGATAACCTTGCAAGATCTATCTAGCTTGGCACCCACAATACCTACACACCCAGCACAAGGAAGTATTCTTTTCACTGATGTGCAGTCCCTCAAGCCATACCTTCCCTATCTAGTGCTCTCAGGGTATGCATAGAAGAGTAACCAAAGCCCTCTTGATCTTTTTGAGAGGTTGTCTCCCCCACTAGGTTTATCAAGCCACTTCTATCCACTACCACTCCAACACTTCAGCTCACAGGCTCAAACCAAGAACAAGGATGCACATAACAGCAGAACCCACAAAAACGAAATGGGAAGTTGGTGAACAACCCACGAAGCCAAATCCGTTTTTAGAAAAACGTCTTTGGACATTCAGGGGCAAAAACGACCTCCCTACAGTCCTCAAAACGTGGCCCTCCCTCTCCCAACTGTTATATACTGCAAAAACGACTCCCAGGCATGGAAAAATGCAGTATTTAGATGAAAAACGTAAATGGAAGACCCCAGCTAACTCCCCCTGCGTGAATGATCAAAGGCTTCCTGTACAGAATGGCTTTGGGCACCATTTCGTGGGTGGTTTCTTGCCCAAGGAGACAAAACACGTTTTTCCAAGTTGATGGCTTGCCCATGCACGAAAATGGCTTTCCCATACTCTTTCATTCCCAAGGCATTAACTGCCTTAACCAATTTCTTGGAAAAAAATTAAATGATTGGGTACATGAGACAAAATGGGTAGTTGGTGGTTTATGGGTTTCCCCATTGACACATGGATTAATACCATTGGCTCAAGGTTTAAATAATTTCCCTCCCTTTTCCTTGTAGAGTCATGCCCCATCTCTTTTGTTGCATTGCATAGCCGGTTGTGGGTTTTTCCATTAAAATTCGTATTTACATGGTGTCTTATTTACATTGTGCCCATCTCGCACAAGAACCATGGGCATCTATTTTTAATTGCCGATTCATGAAACGCTAAATCAATGGTGGGGCCTTGGCCTTGAGCTCCTCACCATGATTAAATTACAATATTTACATCATTTACGGTTTAATACAAAGGGGGTCAAAATGGGGACATTACATTCCCCTCCCCTTACATTAGCACTGTCCTCAGTGCTCATCAAAATTGAACAAAAATGGATATGCCACCCTCATGGCATCCTCCAGCTCCCATGTAGCCTCATTGGGACCGTAGTGCTTCCATTGCACCTTTACCTGTTCGATGGCTCGGTTCCGGAGCAATGTTACCTTCTTGTCTAGGATGCACAATGGATCGGTTTGGAATTCTCCCTCGGGTTCCACCTGGATCACATCCCAATTAATCACATGGTTAGGATCATGTACATATTTCTTAAGCAAAGAGACGTGAAAAACATTATGAGCTTTAGTGCTAGCAGGCAATGCAAGTCTATATGCAACTGGTCCTATTCTTTCTAGCACTTCAAATGGCCCACAATATCTAGGTGATAGCTTGGCACAATTCCCAAGCTTCAAGGAACTCTTCCTTGATTTCACTCTAAGATATACATGATCCCCAACATTGAATTCCCTATGCATTCTATGTTTATCTGCATAGCTTTTCTGTCTATCCTGGGCTGCTTTTAAATTTTGCCGGATCTTTGCAACCTCTTGTTCCATTTCCTTAAGCAATTCTGGCCCAAGTACAATTCTATTCACTGGATTGTCCCAAGTCACTGGTGTCCTACACCTTCTGCCGTACAAAGCCTCATAAGGACTCATTCCCAATGATGCTTGTTGCCCATTGTTATATGCAAATTCTACCAAGTGTAGATAATCCTCCCACTTGGATGGTTTGTCCATTACATACATGCGGAGCATGTCTTCAAGCACTCGATTTACTCTTTCAGTTTTCCCATCTGTCTGAGGATGGTAGGCGGTACTAAAGCTCAACTGCGTACCCAAATCTGCAAAGAGACCTTTCCAAAAATTGGAAGTGAACTTGGTATCCCTGTCAGAAATTATTTCCTTAGGCAACCCATGTAATCTGAAAATTTCCTTCATGAAAATATTTGCAATGGCATCGGATTTATGTGTGGACTTAACCGGTATAAAATGTGCTGCCTTTGTTAACTTGTCCACCACAACCATGATGGAATCATGCTGTCTCTTAGTCATTGGAAGTCCTGTAATAAAATCCATGGAGATTACTTCCCATTTCCATTCTGGAATCGGCACTGGAAGCAATAAACCCGTTGGATGTTGGTGTTCACTCTTCACTTGTTGACATTCCATGCACTTAGAAATGTATTCAGCAACATCCTTCTTCATGCCTGGCCAGAAATAATATTTCCTTGCTGTAGCAATTGTTTTCTGATATCCTGGGTGACCAGAGTATGGAGCTTTATGGATCTCATCCATAACCATTCTCCTCAAACCTGCCGCATTTGGAATATAGACTCTATTCTTATAAGTAAGAAGTCCTTCTTCTTCCAAATGATAGCCCTCATACTTCCTTTCAAGGTTTTGCTGCTGCAATTTTCCCTTTATCTGCTCATACACTTCATCCTCAACCATATGGTTAACAATTTGTTGCTTCAAGTCTGGCTGGCAAGTACTAAGCGCTGCCACATACATTTCATGTACCTTCCTGCTGAGTGCATCAGCCACCTTGTTTTCTTTCCCTTTTATGTGTTTGATCTCAAAATCAAATTCACACAAAAATTCCAACCATCTAGCTTGTCTAGCATTTAAAGTTGGCTGATCAAACAAATATTTCAGTCCACAATGGTCTGTCCTTAACTCAAATTTTCTTCCCATTAAGTAATGCCTCCACATCTTTAAATCATGTACTATGGCTGCAAGTTCTATATCATGAGTAGCATAGTTCTTCTCGTGCTCCTTCAACTTTCTTGACTCATAGCATATCACGTGGTTATCTTGCATAAGAACTCCTCCAAGTCCTTGATTGCATGCGTCTGTACACACCACAAAGTCTTTTTCCGGATCTGCAATTTTCAGAATAGGTGCACTTGTAAGAAGATTCTTCAACCGTTGAAAACTTTCCTCACATCTTGGTGACCATTCAAACTTTATCCCCTTCTTTTGCAAAGAAGTGATCGGATTAGCAACCTTGGAGAATCCTTCGATAAACCTCCTGTAGTAACCAGCAAGGCCCATAAAAGATCTCACATCAGTCACATTCCTTGGAGTTGGCCAATTCATAATGGCTTCAATCTTCTCAGGGTCTACAGATATTCCTTCGTCGGAGATGATGTGACCCAAATAATGAATTCTATCTTGATAAAAGTCACATTTGCTCAACTTTGCATACAGCTTATGCTCCCTTAATAATTGCATTGTCATTCTCAAATGTTCTTCATGTTCTTCTTCATTCTTAGAATAGATAAGAATGTCATCTAGGAATACGAGAACAAACTTGTCCAAATACTTGCTAAAAACATTATTCATGAGACACATGAATGTAGCTGGTGCATTTGTGAGACCGAATGGTACCACTACAAACTCATAGTGTCCATACCTCGTTCTAAAGGCTGTCTTATGAATATCTTCTTCTTTGATTCTTACCTGATGGTAACCAGACCTCAAGTCAATCTTTGAAAATACCTTTGCTCCTCTCATTTGATCAAAAAGGTCATCAATTCGGGGCAATGGGTATTTGTTCTTCACAGTGACTTTGTTCAACTGCCTGTAGTCAATACATAGCCTGAGTGTTCCATCTTTCTTTTTCACAAATAGGACGGGCGCTCCCCACGGGGATACACTTGGCCTAATATATTTCTTTTCCAGCAATTCTTGCAATTGCATCTTCAATTCTAGCAATTCCGGTGTACTCATCCTATAGGGTGTCTTAGACACTGGTGCCTCTCCTGGCACAAGTTCAATTGTAAAGTCAATGTCTCTCTTTGGAGGGAGTCCCGGAATCTCATCAGGAAAAACATCCCTAAATTCTTGCAATACCTGATAGTCCTCCAATTTCAGAGTTTCATTCTCTGTTGCCTCTAAAATGTGGGCTGCATACAATTGACATCCCTTCCTACAGAATTTCTTCAGCTGCATGGCCGAAACCTGTCTAACAGAAGTCACCTTTGGAACGCCTTTTACAACCCTCGGGTTTCCTTCTTCGTCCATGCATTCAAATGTCTTATTGTAGCAGTCGAGTTTAACCCTGTGTGCTTCTAACCAATCCATTCCAATGAGAATATCATAGGAACCAAGTGGCAAAATATTCAAATCCGCATAAGTGAATAGCCCATCCATCTCTAATGGACATTTCTCTACTATTTCACTAACTTTTCTCTTGGTTCCAGTGGCTAGTTGAACTAACCAAGATTTACTATGCTTTAATTTCTTGAAAGCACACATCTCAACAATTCTAGGAGTGACATAACTGTGAGTAGATCCAGGATCAATCAAAATAGAAACAGATTGCTTAGCAATCTTACCTTCAACCTCAACCACAGTTGACTGATGATCTGCTTGGCGGTCGTCCACTGCTGCATAGATTCTAGGGATTGTCCTCGCCACTTGACCCACAGTTCCAGCTCCTTGGATGTTGTGAACTTGATTTGCATTCCCATTCCGATGTGGACAGTTTCTAAGCATGTGGTCTCCTCCACAACCCCAACATTGAAGTGGTTCTCTTGGCTCCTTTGGATCTCTTGGCTTGTCTCCCATCATCCTAGTTGGCTTAGTCACAACCTGTGATGGTTGCCTTTGTTGGTTCCGGAATTGAGGAGGCTTGAACCCCTTCTTCCTTTGATCAAACTTCTCATTTTCTTATCCTTCCATGCCTTATGGAATTTTGGTTTGCTTCTATTTTGATCAAAGCAATACTTGGCTTTTCTTATGGCCTCCTCCAGAGTTCGAGGTTCATCAAACTCAATTCTGTCTTTATATGACTAGGGCAGTCCACTTACGAAACGCTGAATTTTGACCTTATCATCTCGAATATACTTGACATACCTCAGCAGCTCCAAGAACTTGTTTGCATATTCTTCCATGGTCGATTGTCCCAATCTCAGCTCATGGAACTCTTTGATCTTATCATCATAGTACCTATCAGAGAGGTACTTCTGCTTGAAGTATTTCTTGAACTGCTTCCATCCAATCTTTCTTTCATTGATCTTCTTCACTTGCCTGGTGTGTTCCCACCATATAGATGCTCTTCCGTTCAAGTTGAAGATGGCTACCCTTGCCTTCATATTCCCAGAGTAGTCTTGGACTTGGAAATATTTTCTCATCCCAAGAAGCCAAGCTTCAGCTTCTTGACCAGACTTTACTTCTCCATCAAATGTAGGAGGTTTTTCCTTCTTAAATTCCCCATGTGAACTGTTCTTGTAGTGCTTCTTCCTCTTGCTCCTGTGAGATGAAGCGCTTGAACCCTCAATGGATTCTTCAGAGTCAGATGATTCATTAGAAGAGATTTCTGGAGTATATGTCCTGTCTGTAGAAATTCTTCTTGGGCTACTGGCCCTCTTGCGGGAATTCCTTCTAGAGCTACTCCCACCCCTTTCTAGATTCGATATCTGATGCCCAGAGTTTATTTGCCTTTGGATGTCTGTTAAACTCTGCAGCATTGCTGCATTCAGCTGATTTTGTTCTTCTTGAGCTTTAATCATCCTTTCATTATCTTCCCTACAGCTTTGCAACTCCACCCTTAGGCTTCTCATGGTGGCTGCAACATCTGGAGGGGTCTCTTGATTTCTTCTCCCATTAGATTCTGTCTCAGCATTCTCAACCTGTATGTTCTCCCCCATGGCATCTGTCTCAGGCTCATAGGGATCCTGTGCATCATTCATGATGTGCATTTTCTTGGCCCAACCAAGATCCAAAATTTTTCCACTGTATTATCTAGAGTGTTACCCTGCTGTAACTGTGACTCTCTGAAATGTGTTCATCAACACAATTGTTAGCTGCATTACATTCTCAAAATTTACAAATTACTTCATGCACATGGGAAAACATTACGTTGACAATTCGTCAAATCACAACAACGAAACTATGAGGGGAAAAAGAAAAAGGGGGTCAAGGGGGCTTTTTTTTTTTTTTTTTTTTTTTTTTTTACGAATTACGCCTCATCGGGCGATTCGCTGAATCCTGCCGCAACGGGCAGTTCGCGAAATCTGGCCGCGATGGCGATTCACAGATTACTCCCGCAACCGCGGGGAGGTTCGCGGTATGCTCCCGCAACCGCGGGGTGGTTGGCCATAGGCTTCCGCAATGAGCGGTTCCCCAGCTCGCCTCCGTTGCGGGGCGCTTCACTATAGGCTTCCGCAACTGCGGGCCGGTTGGGTGAAGCCCTCCGCAACTGCGGGGCGTTTGGCGGAACCCTTCCGCAATTGCGGGGTGGTTTGGCAACGGTTTCCGCGCGGCGCGGTTCGGCAACGGCTTCCGCAATTGCGGAGCAGTTCGCCGAACGCTTCCGCAATTGCGGAGCAGTTCGCCGAACGCTTCCGCAATTGCGGAGCAGTTCGCCGAACGCTTCCGCAATGGCGGGGCGATTTGCCGAACGGAGCCATTCGGCGAAGGCTTCCGCAGTTGCGGAGCCATTCGGCGAATGCTCCCGCAATTGCGGAGCCATTCGGCGAAGGCTTCCGCAGTACCGGAGCCGTTCGCGGAATGCTTCCGCTGGAATGCTTCCTCGATTTCGGGTGATTTTTCGGAATGATTCGGCGAAGTCTTCCGCAGTTGCGGAACGATTCGGCGAAGTCTTCCGCAGTTGCGGAACGATTCGCCGAAGTCTTCCGCAGTTGCGGAACGATTCGGCGAAGTCTTCCGCAGTTGCGGAACGATTCGCCGAAGTCTTCCGCAGTTGCGGAACGATTCGGCGAAGTCTTCTGCAGTTGCGGAACGATTCGCCGAAGTCTTCCGCAGTTGCGGAACGATTCGGCGAAGTCTTCCGCAGTTGCGGAACGATTCGCCGAAGTCTTCCGCAGTTGCGGAACGATTCGGTGAAGTCTTCCGCAGTTGCGGAACGATTCGCCGAAGTCTTCCGCAACTTCGGAACGACTCGCCGAACTCTTCCGCGTTTCGGAACGATTCGCGGAATCCTTCCGAAATTTCGGAAGAGAATTCCTTCCGCAATTTCGGGAAGGTTCGCGGAATCCTTCCGCAATTTCGGGAAGGTTCGCCGAACTCTTCCGCAATTGCGGGAAGGTTCGCGAAACCTTTCCGAAATTTCGGAACGACTTCCCGAAACGGCTCAAAACGCAAATTTTTTTCAAAAACAGACTTAAACTAAAATTTTTCCCAAACTCTTAAGAAAAACTTAACTTCTTCTCTTCTCTTTTACTATCAGTTTTGGCCCATATCGGCCCAGTGCTGCAACGCAGCTCTGATACCATAATGTAGTGTCCCCTCTATCATACCAGCGTGATAGAGAGGATCACAGTGCTCAGTCCGGGCAATTAGCCCCAAAACGTTTTAATTAAAATCATTGATGCAAAGAACTGTATCTATGCATACTATGGAAAAACAACGGTGATCGAATCAATGCTGTTGATCTCTAACACACATTCAAGATTCTGTGACAAGATCATATGGAAATGCCTAAACTTAAAAAAAAAACACAGCAGAGGCAAATTTGTTTAATACATCCACATACATTCATAACATTCATCAAATGATAATTGCCAATTTACACAAGAGAATACTTATCTCAATAAGGCAGTCCCAAGCAACTGGCTATGCAACTGCAACGTTCCACCCAACCATAGGCCAGTGTGCTCCTCAATCTCTCAGCACCACTGCCACCCCCGAGCTGGGCATGATCTCTACAAGGAACCAGGGAACAGCAGACTCACACATAGCCAAGCATACACCAAGATGAGCCAAGCCAATCTACAATTGGGTTTATCAGGCTACTAGGAGATGGAAAGGAAGAGTTGCTAAGCTAGTGAGCTCCAGCACAGAGCCAGGGATAACCTTGCAAGATCTATCTAGCTTGGCACCCACAATACCTACACACCCAGCACAAGGAAGTATTCTTTTCACTGCTGTGCAGTCCCTCAAGCCATACCTTCCCTATCTAGTGCTCTCAGGGTATGCATAGAAGAGTAACCAAAGCCCTCTTGATCTTTTTGAGAGGTTGTCTCCCCCACTAGGTTTATCAAGCCACTTCTATCCACTACCACTCCAACACTTCAGCTCACAGGCTCAAACCAAGAACAAGGATGCACATAACAGCAGAACCCACAAAAACGAAATGGGAAGTTGGTGAACAACCCACGAAGCCAAATCCGTTTTTAGAAAAACGTCCTTGGACATTTAGGGGCAAAAACGACCTCCCTACAGTCCTCAAAACGTGGCCCTCCCTCTCCCAACTGTTATATACTGCAAAAACGACTCCCAGGCATGGAAAAATGCAGTATTTAGATGAAAAACGGAAATGGAAGACCCCAGCTAACTCCCCCTGCGTGAATGATCAAAGGCTGCCTGTACAGAATGGCTTTGGGCACCATTTCGTGGGTGGTTTCTTGCCCAAGGAGACAAAACACGTTTTTCCAAGTTGATGGCTTGCCCATGCACGAAAATGGCTTGCCCATACTCTTTCATTCCCAAGGCATTAACTGCCTTAACCAATTTCTTGGAAAAAAATTAAATGATTGGGTACATGAGACAAAATGGGTAGTTGGTGGTTTATGGGTTTCCCCATTGACACATGGATTAATACCATTGGCTCAAGGTTTAAATAATTTCCCTCCCTTTTCCTTGTAGAGTCATGCCCCATCTCTTTTGTTGCATTGCATAGCCGGTTGTGGGTTTTTCCATTAAAATTCGTATTTACATGGTGTCTTATTTACATTGTGCCCATCTCGCACAAGAACCATGGGCATCTATTTTTAATTTCCGATTCATGAAACGCTAAATCAATGGTGGGGCCTTGGCCTTGAGCTCCTCACCATGATTAAATTACAATATTTACATCATTTACGGTTTAATACAAAGGGGGTCAAAATGGGGACATTACAAAGCTTCATGAAACCCCAATGCATAGGTCGAAAAGAAAAGGAATCCATCCTTGACAGCACAAAAGAAATTTGAAGCTTCGGGCCCCAAAGTGCCAATGGATGAAGAAATGGCAGAACTAGAATTTGGAGACCTAGGCATTCTGTGGATGGAGGATGCATGCACTAGGAAATCATATCATTCCATACCGCCAGAGAAAAGCCAACTTCTGATAGAGGCCTTAAATAAAACCTCCCTCAAAAGAAAAAACAAAAAGCGTGGAAGGAAAACTGACCTACAAAGGATTAGTCTGTTGGGAACCAGATTAGTGGAATCAGGGAAATACGCCCAGCTAACGGAATTATTCCCTACTCTACCCCTGGTTTCTTAATGCACTTAATCTCGTGGAATGTGAGAGGGCTAAATGGGCCAACAAATAACCATATGTTGAAAAGGAAGATCCTTCAGGACATGCCTACTGTCATCTTCATGCAGGAAACCAAATGCTCCAGCACCACTTTACAAAATTTGGTGTCCAGACTCTGGAAAGGAAGTCAGGCCATGGCGATTGATTCCAATGGAGCCTCGGGAGGGATAGCGATTGCATTGAAGCCTACTTTGATATCCCTGGACAACTTTGCCTCCACAACCCATTCTCTTTCCTCCTCCTTCCGTATCTTGGGCACTAAGATCATTGGTTACCTCGTGAATGTGTATCGGCCACAAGATTCCTCTTTTAGGAAGCAACTCCTCAAATACTTGGTCTGGTTCTCTTCTCAGTATCAAGACTCCCTGCTAATTCTGGGAGGTGATTTCAACATGATAACCTCTCTTTAGGAGAAAAAGGGAGGACATTGAGTCTTATCTAATGAAGCTATCAATTTCAAATCCTGCATTGATAGTTGCAACCTCATAGATCTCATACCTTTCGAGGGTTTTATGACCTCAAACAACCAGAGGGGAGGGAACAATCAAATAGCCTCATTCCTAGATCGATTCCTCGTCTTAGAAAAAGTATTGGAATCTGGAGGAATGCTCACAACCACTATTCTCCCTTCGGCGGGCTCGGATCATTGGCCCATCTCCCTCTTGTGGCAGGACTCGGGTAGCAAAAAACACTGCCCCTTCCGATTTCAAAAGTTCTGGTTGGATCATCCCATATTTCAAGACACTATGAACACCTAGTGGACCAACACAAGGGTTGAGGGACGCTCCAAAATGGCAATAATGCACCAAAAATTAAAACTTCTCAGAGCTAAGCTTATAAATTGGAACCAAACCACCTTTGGGAACATTTTCAAAGCTAAAAGCAACCTGGAGAAAGATCTTGAACAAATTCAGAAAACCATCATGGAGTAGAGACACCTGGATACTCTTAAGAAAAAGGAACAAGTTACTCTCAAACAGCTCGATGGATGTTGTGAGAAGGAACAAATCCTATGGAAGAAAAATTCTCACATCACTTGGTTATAGGAAGGAGAACAAAAAACTACCTTTTTTCATTGTTCCACTATGCAACACAGGATGACCAACCAAATATTTTCCATCAAGACGGAAGAGGGAGACTCCTTAAAATCCCAAGAATATATTGAGCAGGAGCTCATAAGATACTTTCAAAATATCCTTACTAAACAGAATCCTAACAGAGCTGGTGCGATCAGTCATATCACAAACCACATACCAAAGACTCTCACAGATGAACACAATTCCTCTGTCATGAAGGATATTACATTGCAAGAAGTGGAAATAGTAGTAAATCAAATGGTTGAAGGAAAAGCTCTAGGACTGGATGGATTCACCATACAATTCTTCAAACATTGTTGGAACCTCCTAAAAAAAGAGTCCCTCAATCTTGTTTAATATTATAGGCAAAAACAATGGGTCCTTCCGGTGCTGAATGCGACCTTCCTCACGCTGATCCCCAAATAAATTGGTGCGACTAGCCCTAGTAAGTTTCGTCCCATTTCTTTATGCAATGTCATTTATAAAATCATTACTGAAGTGGTGGCTAATCAACACAAAACCCTCCGTCCACTCCTTATATATCTAGAGCAAACGAGATATGTGGAAGGATGCCAAATCTTAGACAGGATCATCCTTGCTCACAAGGTGACCCACTCCCTGAAAACCACTAAAACCCCAGGGATGTTGGTTAAGATGGATCTCTCAAAATCCTTCGACAAACTCAGATGGAACTTCATTGGAAAAATGTTGAGTGTCTTCTGCTTCTTCAATGACTGGATATACTGGATCATAGCCCTCACGTCCTCATCGTTTTTCTCTATTCTTGTCAATGGCTACCCCTCCATCACTTCCCCCCCTTCTAGGGGCATTCATCAAGGTGACCCTCTCTCCCTCTTTCTCTTCATTCTCATGACTGAAGGGCTTAGAAGAATGCTCAAAGAAAAGTTCACTTCTGGAACTATAAACAGAATCTCTCTCCATGGAAGTCCCCCCATTTCCCATCAGCAATTTGTCGATGACAATCTCCTCTTTGGAAACCCTTCTGTTCAAGAGGCTTCCTCTCTCAAATAGACCCTACATACCTTTTATGAAGCCTCTCAAACTACTATCAACCTTGAAAAATCTCATATTTTCTTTTTCAATACCAATACCATCACATAATAAAACAATGCGCGCATCCTGGGCTTCTTGGTGTCCTCCGTCCCATCTAAATATCTAGGGGATCCCCTCTTTGACTCGGCCATCAAGCATACCTCCTAGAGGAAACTCCTTGACAAATTAGAATCCAAAATATCCTCCTCGACTCACAGATCACTCAACTGGCCTAGTCGTCTCATCCTTCTCAAAGATATCCTACAATCCATGCCCTTATACCTCTTCTCGGTTCTTGCAGCACCCAAGTGGGTCCTAGAAATAATGTGAAAAATTCAAAGATCCTTTCTTAGGGGGGGGGATCACGGAAACCACAAATGGGCCCTGGTCAAATGGAAAACTTTTGCATTCCAAAATGGGAACGATGTGTTGATGTATATGTAACTTCGGAATGTATTTCACCTATGTATATTGTACTCCTATAGAGATGGTATTATTCCTCTATATGAAGTGTCGTCCTTTATATTGACAAGTGTCGCAACTTGCATGTGATGGGTTATTAGACCACCAAGTGTGGGGTCGGCCCTGATTAGTATTACCATGGGTTATTAGACTGATTTAGACAAGTCGGCCTTGCTAGTTTATTAGGTAAGTTAGGTCATGTATAAATAGAGTGTGGGAGGCGCTCTATTTGATCACTTCATCATTCACTTCTACACTCTCTAGAAAGTGGCGCACAAGTGAGGAAGGAGGAGTAGCTGCTAGGAGGACTATCTCTTGTACTTGGGTTGTATCATTGCTCTTTCTATCTCTAAGGAAGTTGTGCGGTTTTTCACCTTTATGATTTTCTCGAGTGAAACTCTGTGTGCTTATTGTCTTATGTGATTGCTTGTTGTGCTTGATATGATTGATATGTTGTACATGTTATTCTCTCAGTAAAGATCCTAGAGTATGTTGAATTAATGCTCAAAAACTAACATGGTATCAGAGCCAACCTAAGAAGAAGACATTGTGCAGTTGCAGAAACTAGGGTTTCTTGTTTAATGGGTTTCTCTCCATATATTTTGGAAAGGCAGTAAGGTGGATTGACTCTACTAAGCAAGGTGCATCTTTCTGTCCAATTAGAATTCAATTCTAGGCACTTTCATTTTTGGCCCTAAAAGTTAGGGTTTTCACAAAAATAGGAATTTATGAAATCTGAGACCATAACTGGAAGAGCCTTGGAAAAATCGAAGTTTAGAGCTTTGGATTGAAATTTTTGGTTGGGTGAAGCTCCAGGAAACTCAAACCCTAATTCAGGGTCCTCCCTAGTGAATCCGGGAAGACTAAAAGGCATTTCTGAAGGGTGAAACTTTGCAGTTTTCAAATTCTCAGTATACCAGGATGATCAACTCATCAACGCATATCTTTATATCCTTTCATAAGTTTGAAATTCAAAGTTTTAATTATTAGGGTTTCTATGACAAACCCTAATCCGGCACCAAATCCAGTTTTCAACAAATCAAGTGGTAAGACCAAAAAATTTCTATTTCCATTTGAAGTACTCTTTAAAATGTCTCACCACACCAAGCTTGAGGATAAGCTTAAAGTGGCTGATAAATCCCGAGCATGGAAGTATAGGATTGGGTTAATCCTAGAAGAGAATGAGTTGGACACTTACATAATTGAAGAAGTCCCTGTCCCAGAGGGAGAAGAGGCTAAGGCCTTACACAAGAAAAAATTGGTCAAGGCAAAGAGGATCATTACTGATTCTATCAAAGACCATCTCATACCACATGTGTCTTCTCTAAAGACACCTAAGGAAATGTTTGATTCCCTGACCAAGCTATTTGAAGGGAAGAACATAAATCGGAAGATGACCTTGAGGAATCAATTGAAGAATGTCAAGATCCAAAATGTGGAGACTATGCAGTCTTATTTCTCAAGGGTCTCCTAGATAAAAGAACAACTTGAAGCTGTGGGAGAGGATATAGAAAATGGAGAAGTGGTAATGACCACTCTTAATGGCCTTCCTAGGTCATGGGATTCCTTCATCCAAGGACTTTGTGCTAGGAAGAAACTTATCTCATTCAGTAGGCTGTGGGAAGAATGCTCACAGGAAGAATATCGAATTGTAGCTCGAGAAGAGAAGATGGGGAATGAAAACCAAGCTCTTACAACACACTCCAAAAGACATGGTGACAAAAAGGCTCACCATCATGGAAAGAGAGAAAGGAATCACCATCAGAATCAGAAGGGTAGTCCCAAACCTCAAAGAAACATGTCCTATATCCATTGCTATACATGTGATGAGAAGGGACACTATTTCAGAGACTGTCCCAGAAATAAGAAGCATGGCTCTCATAAGAAGAAGAACATCAAAAGAAGACATCATGCTCATGCTGCAGAGGATGATGAACCTCCCAGGAAGAGGGCTAGGGAAGAAAGTGAATATTATTCAAGTGATGAAGAGTATGTTTTGATTTCTGCTCTCACTGGAACCATTACTTATGGAAGTAATGATTGGCTTATAAATAGTGGGGTTTCCAAACACATGACGGGATTCAAGGAATCCTTTATGAACCTATCTGAACATGAATCACCCCACAAAGTGAAACTTGGGGATGACTACCAGTATCCAATAAAAGGAAGTGGTGAATCCTCCTATAAGCTAGACTCTGGAAAGTCTATGAAGATGAAAGATGTACTATATGTTCCAGATCTCAAGAAGAACCTACTCTCCATATCTGCATTAGATGCAAAAGGAATGAGGGTTGCATTTGTAGATGGCCAAGTCCTAATGTGGCCAAAGGGTAAGACTATAGATGATGCAATGGTGATTGGAGAGCAAGAGGGAGGATTATACAAATTGAAGGGCCAACCATAACAAGCCATGATCCATGCTTCAGTAGAGCCATGTGAACTTTGGCATAGATGGCTTGCACACATGCACTATAGGGCATTACCAATTGCAAGCAAAGTAGTGGAAGGTCTTCTTGAAATCCAAACAAAGCATGAAGGCATTTGCAAAGTTTGTGCAAAGGGAAAGAACACAAAGAAGACATTTCCAAGCAGTGAAAGCAAGGCAAAAAGAATCTTGGAAATCATCTACTCTGATGTATGCGGTCGGATGTGATCCAGTTCTCTGAGTGGGTATGTATACTATGTTTCCTTCATTGATGATTTCTCTAGGAAGACTTGGGTTTAATTCTTGAAGAAAAAAGATGAACTGTTTGACAAGTTCAAGGAATTCAAAGCCTTGATAGAAAACCCAACTGACATGAAGATCAAGATCTTCATATCCGACAATGGCGGAGAATTCACTTCAAAATACTTCAAGAAGATATTCAATGATTCAGGGATTAAGAGGGAGTTGACTACTCCTTACAATCCACAATAGAATGGGGTTGCCGAAAAGAAGAATAGAAAAATCATGGAATCAGCTAGGGCAATGCTTCATGACCAAGACCTACCTATGCACTTCTGGGCTGAAGCAACAAGGACAGCTGTATATGTGTAGAACATAACACCTGATAAGATACTTGACAACAAAACACCAGAAGAATTGTTCACTGGTAAGAAACCAAAAGTTAGTCATCTCAAAATATTTGGTTGTCCAGTATACACTCACATACCAAAAGAAAAGAGGACAAAGCTAGATCCTTCAGGAAAGCAGGGCATATTCGTGGGTTACAGTGAAAGCTCGAAGGCTTACAAAATCTACTCCCCGGGATTCAAGAAGATAGATATCAGAAGGGATGTAACATTTGATGAAAGCTCAGCATACATCAAATCAAGGAAAACACCAGTTGAAGATAATGAAGAACCCAGAATATCCAGAACACAAGACACCACCATGAATGAAGCAGTTCCTGAAGAAGATCGTGAAATGGAAGATCCACAACAACCTGTAGATCCACCCCGTGAGAAGAACTCTCATAAGAGGAAGCTAGCATGGGCTAGAGAGCTCATTCAAGATGCAGAAAGGTTTGGAATTCCAGAAGAGGAACACAGAGAAAGGAAAAGGACAAGATCACATACCAGTTATGTTGCCTAAATCTGTGACATAATGAACAAAGAACCTTCCAGTTATGAAGAAGCAACAAAAAAGAAAGAATGAAAAGATGCCATGGTTGAGGAATACCAGTCGATCATGAAGAATGATGTTTGGGATGTGGTCCCGAGACCAGATGGGAAGTCTATGGTGACTTCCAAGTGGATCTATAAGATCAAGCATGCTGCAGATGGCAACATAGAGAAATATAAGGCAAGTTTTGTAGCTTGTGGCTTCTCCCAGAAAGAAGGGATTCATTATGAAGAGACTTTTGCTCCTGTGGCCAGATACACTTCCATTAGATCAGTACTTGCTTTGGCTGCAGTAATGAAATGGAAGGTACACCATATGGATGTCAAGACAACTTTCTTAAATGGTGTAGTTGAAGAGGAAGTGCATGTGGAGCATCCACTCAGGTTTGAGACACATGACCAAGGGTCACATGTGTGCAAACTGAAGAAAGCCCTGTATGGTTTGAAATAGGCACCCAGGACCTGGTGTGGCAGGATAGATGGTTTCCTATCAAGTTTGGGATTTACCAAGAGTAAAGTGGATTCCAACCTTTACTACAAGGTTGATGGAGGAAATTTAGTGATACTACTGTTGTATGTGGATGACCTATTTGTAATAGGTGAGGATGGATTGATTGCCAACATGAATAGGAAGCTTGCTGCCGAGTTCAAGATGAAGGACTTGGGTATGATGCACTACTTTCTTGGTATGGAGGTGTGGAAGAGTGCAGATGGAATCTTCCTTGGACAAGGGAAGTATGCAGTAGAGATCCTGAAGAGGTTCGGGATGATGGACTGCAAGCCCATGGCCACACCTATGGCATCGAACCTGAAGCTTCTGTGTGATGCTTCATATGAGCTGGTTGATGCTACAATGTATCATCAGATGATTGGGTCCTTGATGTACCTGACGAATATGAGACCAGACATCTGCTTTGCGGTGAAAACCTTGAGCCAGTACTTGATAGATCCGAGACATGTTCACCTGATAGCTGCAAAGCATATTCTGAGGTACCTGAAGGGTATAGTTGACTATGGGCTCAAGTATGAGGTGAATCAAAAGTTTATCTTGGAGGGTTATGTTGATTCGGATTGGGCAGGCAGTGCCATTGATCGGAAGAGCACTTTGGGGTGCTGCTTTAGTATGGGATCCGGTATGATCTTTTGGTTTAGTAGGAAGCAGTCCTATGTGGCACTGAGTACAGCCGAAGCAAAGTATGTCGCATCTTGTTCGGCTAGTTATGAGGTAGTATGGCTTAGGAAGCTATTGTATGATTTGTTTGATCTCCAGCTGAGTGTTACTTGTATATATTGCGACAACCAGAGTTGCATATAGTTGTCGGAGAACCCAGTGTTCCATGACAAGTCGAAGCACATTGAGATCAAGTATCACTATATCAGGGATATGGTGCAGAGAGGAGCAGCGAAGCTCATGTATGTCGCGACAGATGAGCAGATAGCCAATGTGTTGACCAAATCGCTGGCCAGAGTGAAGTTTGAATAATTCAGAGGGAGACTTGGTGTACTTTAGATCGAGATACCTTCCAAGGGGAAGTGATGAGTCCGGAGACAAAGATGCACATGAGCCATTCTAGCATGGTTGAAGTGTGTCTTCCCATGGCTGAGATATAAGGGATGGGGCCATTCCTAGCATGGTTGAAGTGTGTCTTCCCATGGCTATGGATATAAGTGCGGGGCCATTCTCACATGGTTAGAGGAAAGTCCTTCCATGGTGAGATGTAAGGGCTGGGCCATTTTCACATGGTTAGAGGAAAGTCCTTCCATGGTGAAATGTAAGGGTTGGGCATGGATTTTCTGACATGGCCAGAGGAAAGTCCTTCCATGGTCATGATGTAATTGCCAAGATTTTCCAACATGGTTAGAGGAAAGTCCTTCCATGGTCGTGATGTAATTATTGTAGCCGTTCCGACATGGTTAGAGGAAATTCCTTCCATGGTCATCGATGTAAGTGTTGTGAGCCTTTCCCAGATGGTAAGAGGAAATTCCTTCCATGCCGGTGAGTGTAAGTGCTGAGCCTTTCCCGGATGGTCAAAGGAAAGTCCTTCCATGCCGGTGAGTGTAAGTGTTGTGTGTGTGCATCTGGGTTGTGTTTCGTGGACGATGACGATGATCTGAAGACGATGATGTGACAGTATGGTACATAGGTTTTGTAGAGGCATTTAATTGGTCCTAAGATGCTCCTACAGGTTTTGCAGAGGCAATGTGATCAGTCCTAGGAGATCTTCCAGGTTTTTCAAAGGTAGTGTAATCAATCCTGAGGTGTACCTACTTGATGGCTTGCTCACAGAGATGTTGAAGACCTACATGGAGGCTAGGCCTACATCCAACATGAAAAAGGGCTGGCTCTGTAGATGATGAAGACTTGGAAGTGGTGGGCATACATCCAGTATGAAAAAGGACTGGATCTATATAACTTCCTATGACGAGTAGATTGCAGATTGATTGAGATAGCAACCGCAATGACGATTATTTGATGACGATGATCCAGTGACGATGATCCAGAGAAGAAGACTTGTGCTAGCAGATCTGTGTCGAGAAACACCTTCCTAGTTAAGAGGGAGTGTTGATGTATATGTAACTTTGGAATGTATTTCACCTATGTATATTGTACTCCTATATAGATGGTATTATTCCTCTATATGGAAGTGTCATCATTTGTATTGACAAGTGTCGCAACTTGCATGTGATGGGTTATTAGACCACCAAGCGTGGGGTCGGCCCTGATTAGTATTACCATGGGTTATTAGACTGAGTTAGACAAGTCGGCCCTGCTAGTTTATTAGGCAAGTCAGTTCATGTATAAATAGAGTGCGGGAGGCACTCTATTTGATCACTTCATCATTCACTTCTACACTATCTAGAAAGTGGCACAAAAGTGTGGGGTTTTTCACCTTTATGGTTTTCCCCAGTGAAACTCTATGTGTCTATTGTCTTATGTGATTGCTTGTTGTGCTTGATATGATTGATATGTTGTACATCTTATTCTCTTAGTAAAGATCCTAGAGTATGTTGAATTAATGCTCAAAAACTAATAGGAGGCCTAGGAATTCGGGACCCTGAAATAAACAATCAAGTGCTCTCTGCCAAAATCTAGTGGAAATGGGTAAAGGATGACACTGCCACCTAGAACCAACTATGGAACTTAAAATATGATCCAGAATGGCCTCCCCATCAGCGAATTAGTTACAACTTGGATCCTCCTGGTTCTCTCATTTGGCAGGTTTCCAACTGTCAAAGAGATTGAATACAGTATCACAGATTTTGGGAAATCAGAAGCGGCATTCAAGCGAACTTCTGGCTCGACTCTTGGAAACAACGCCCAAGTCTCCACACTCGAACCACCTTTCCAAAACTTCGAACACACCACCAAGAAAACAAAAATGCAACTTTCAAAGATTATTTTATCCATTTAGATTCCTCCACTATCCGATATTGGAAGCGACCTCAACTCTGGGACCCCCTTGTCCCCATGGAAAGCATTGAGAACATCTGGAATGAACTTCAAACAAGACACTTGAGAGTTAATCATAATATGTACATCCTAAGATGGGGCGACCTTCCAAACGTTTCCTTCACAATCAAATAAGCTTATGCCTTGAAAGCACGGGGGACGGAGGAGAAACCAAATCCCATCTCGAAAAAAATATAGGAATCTAACTTTTGGCCGAAAATATCAACCTTCCTATGGATTCTTTCTCATCAGAGAATTATCACTTGGGACAATCTTCTAAAAAGAGGCTTCCAAGGACCGTCTTGGTGTATTATTTGTGGAAACCATGCCGAAACCATTGATCACCTACTAGACTCCTGTATTCTAGAGGGCTATTTATGGGACAATGTCGCCACTACATGCAAGCAAACCAACAAAATATGTGGGGACATTGTCCAAAACATAGCTCAGTGGGATGACAATCCCTTCCAAAGTGTTGTTGTCAATCGAATATGGGAACTAATCCCAGGGATAGTGGTTTGGAATATCTGGAAAGAAAGGAACAGAATAATCTTTGAAGGAAAATCTAAACAATTCTCAGAGACTGGCATACTATCAAAACCAATATACAGGAAACTCTCGCACTAAAGGAATGGAATGCTTCGAACTCCCCCACCTTGCCTCTGGAATGTGGAATTTTGAAAGGATGGGATCTCAAAATTATCACTCCCCCCTTGCATACACACACTCCAAACGCTAGCACCCCCATCCTGGAGTGCTGGAGCAAGCCGCCAATGGAGTTCTTCAAGCTTAACTTCGATAGTGCTTCAAAAGGTAATCGTGGAGCTGCCAATTTTGGATTAGTCATAAGGAATTCCTCAGGATCAATTAGGAATATGTACAATGGGGCCATAGGACTTGACACCAACAATCCTGCAGAACTCTCAGGACTTCTGGAAGGAATAAAAAGTTTTGACAAGCAGGGACTAATGCCTTTGATTGTGGAAGGATATTCCTAGATCATTATTTCCTTGGCTACATGCCTGTACAATGGGTCCATTGCAAAAAAACTATCACCAAGCTGGAGGATAGAATAGCGTCTGCATGATCTCGAAAATACCTTTGATCGAGTTAGATCCATCTCTTTTCAACATGTCCGATGAAAATCCAACTCTTTAGCAGACCGTCTGGCTAACGAGGGGGTTGTCTGCAACTCTGATCTCAAGATTGATAATCCTTCCTCCATGGACTCCAGGGATCTACACCAACAATGTCAAGCCCTGGCCAACAACGACCTCCTCACACTGGATCCAAATGACATGGAGACAAGTACATGTTTCCTACCCACTAGAACCAAGCACCTAGATCCGAGCACACGTCGGAAAGCAGACCCATGCCAACACACGCACCAAGGTGGCAGCGATGTTTTAATGTAGTCCAAGAAGAGGCAAGGTGGTGCATTTACTCCTCGCATTGCAGAAGTCACGTTGTTGATGGATTTCACGCTGAGAGGTACCTACCTTATTAACTCGTCATCCCCACCAAGGTGATTTCCATGCACATTAACTCCAACAACTACAATAAGATGGGAACGATGGCCCGAAATAATTTTTTCATTTGCACCGATGATCTGGATGCTTCACGTCTGAGCATTGAAGCTCATGCTCTTGATCTTTCAAGCATTGTTCCCCATTGGATTTTCTCCATGATGAGACCACGAGGAACTTCGAGAAGGGGTGGAAATAGGCGTGGCGCTGGAAGAAGCACCAGAAACACTTATGAATGGGTTGCTATGGACAGTTATGCTGAAGGCGTCTCTGCTTCAACTCGCAGCCGAATTGATAGCTGGGAAGCATGTAGAGTTTCGACCATTCTGGTCTCAGGGGGGGGGGGCATGGAGGAAGAATTAACTTTTACTGGCTGATAAAACATGATGAGCACCCTTGTGGGGGAAATGATGGCCAACTAGAACTCCAACAGAGCCACGCTCAGGGACATCAGGAGACACCTTTCCAAACTTGGGGAGCGACTCGAGGGTCTGGACTCCAATTTTTCTTGGGAGAACTATTCCCTAGGTCGCAGTACTGAATTCGAGAGACTGCAACAGGAAGTTGGTACTGGCAGTAACACCGGGCATGTTGGTGATTCGTCGGCTAGGGGTGCTCTCGTTTCCATTGATGGTAACCTCTCTGGGACCAGGGTCTCCCCACAACCTCCCCCCTTCTCGGTGTCGTCCACCATGGGCCCTCTGTAGCACAAAAGAAATAGGGAGTAGGAAGAAGGAAACACTTACCCAAACCGCAATGCTCTGCCACAGTCTCCAAAACTCCCCTCTTAGAGCTTGGACGATGATTTTTATGGTGGCTGCCCTATCGTGGAGGAAACGCCTGACCTTCCCTATCATGAAGCAAGTTTCTAGGAGGACTGTGGTAGCTCCGGGTTACCTATGTGACACTTAGCTTATCTGTTTCAATTCACTTTACTGTTCATTTTTTAGTCATATAATTACGAATGTTATGTATGAATTGAATCTGACCCAGAACTACAGTTATGAAGGGTTGGACCATATGTTTTTCTTTTCATGTTAATAGTTTTTTCAGCATTTTTGAGCACCTGGGATGGTGGCTTCACCACCTTAGGGCACTCGAGCATGCTGATAGACATGTAATTTTCGATGTCAATTTTGATTGTCAGATTTAATATACTCCTACAGCTTTACAAAAAAAAATTAATATTAATAAAATTGGATATATATAATATATAACTATGAATTTTGCTTTTTATTTTATGTAGTTTTGTTCCAAGAAACCATGATTGAGACCACACTTGGCCTAGTCCACACCAACCCTCAACTAGTTGGATTTTGGGTGTTTCCTCCCAGTTAGCTCATCCCTAAGGGGATTTGAACTTGGGTCGCCCACACCTTAATGGAATGAGCTAATGAGAATTGACATTTTTATGAATTATTAAGTTTATGAAAGGATTAAATTATTTCCGGTATAATTCTTTATTTAAATTTAACATTTTATAAAACATTTTTATTTTAATAGATTTGTTTTCTTTAGAAACTTGATAAATCCAAAATTAAAATGAATATATGTTAGCTTCTTTTATTATAATACTTTTTAGTTTTATTATTTTTAGTTTTATTGAAGATATTTTTTTCAATTTAATTTATTAATATCACAATATTACCACATAGTTATAGACTCACTCAAACCATAAAAGTACTAATAAAATTCAAAAATTATATTTGATAAAATACGAGCCTAGATCTAAATCCTAGGCTCTATCAAGCACCGAGAGGGATCAAATCTCCGGAGGTGCAAATCTATCCTTTTTATTATTGTTTTATTATTGGCCGACATAATATAATTGATTACTTTTTATTTTGTTTTTACTCGTGCAACGTTACTAGACAAACGTTACAACATCTCTCTCATAATTGTGTGTAATGTTACATGGACACATGTTACAAGCTCTCCCTCATACTGGGCTGTAGAGCACCTCTCGGTGCAACAAAAAATAATATTACAATTTCTTTATTAATCAATTTTGTAAATGTATTTATGTAATATAGAAAGCACCTCCAAACTTACATTAAAAATTTACTATTTAAACTTAAATATATTACATATAATACATTATCGTTACCATAAGAAAACAACTAAATAAATACACGTACATATATTTTTTGTTGTTGTATGTTGTGTTAAGAAATTTTGAGTAAATAAAAATCTACTCAATCATTGTTGTTCATTTGTTATCATTAATTTAATTATTTTAATAAACAATTTACTATGTAAAAGTTATTTCCTATGTAAATGTTTGAGAAACCATGGTTCTATTCAATCTCTATCATACACATACTATCACTAAATTAATAAATCATGAAAATTTATAATACATGTGTTTCTCTTAAATATTGAGTTCCCAACCTTCACGTATCCATTCAACCTTTAAAATTAATGGGAGATCATCTCTCTCAGAGTTTTTTTTATAAATTGGGGAGTCCATATTTCTCAACTGTTTTTCTAAATTGGGGAGTCCATACTTATCCCTATTTCTACTCAAGTAGTAGAGCCTTAGGGAACTATTTTATTATCTTAAAGATTTAAAGATTTTGTGGTGGGTTCTGCTTTGGTGGGTTCTGCTTTATATATATTTTTAATCATTATGCATATCTTCATTTGAAAATGGGCTGGGACCCTATATCTTTTGTGGGGATTCTAGCAAGTGGAATTCTAAGTTATCTTGCCTACATCGAATTAATAGAATTGTTTCAATGATGAACTTATATGTAGCTGCTTGGTACGAGAAAGATGAATCTCACTATTCACTATTGGAATGTGTGACGTGTGATAGATTTTATTAAATCATGAAATTTGACTATGTAGCATAGGCTTCATGTTTTTTCTTTTAAGCATGGAAAAATTCAATATAATAACGATGAATATGAAATTTTAAATTGTGGTGAGAAATTATAAAAAATTAACAATTTAGTACTACATCTTAGCATTAAGGGGCCAAATTTAGCTTATGGGCTATTTTTGGATTATTTTTCAAAGAAAAATCCTCAATTTACTTTTTTTATCAAAGATGATTGGCCCAAATTTCATGGGATATTTGTTTTACTCTAAAAATCTCCAAAATTCTTCAAATACTATATAAAGTCCTTAGAAATTTGAATATTTTTTAAATAAATCATTAAACATTTTATGGTTGCAAATTTAAGAATTAAATTGAGATTCATCTCTTTCTACACTTTGAGAAAATTATGGATCCTTCAAAATTTCCGTGATAAAGAAATACCGTCTACTAAGTTAATACGTACAATAAGATTGTGACTTTTTTCTTTTCTGTGAAAAAATAAATTCAATCAAGTATTATTTATATGATTGATACAATTAAATGTTGAAGATCTAATCAACACCAAATTATAAAAATATTTTTGTAAATAACCCAATTTATTTTATTTTATTGCAACTTCAAAAAAAATCTCTTTATAAAATTATTACTATAAAATAATTAAAGATAGAATTTTTAATTTACTAAGATTATAAAGATCATGATAAAGGATATTTGAATTAAAATTTAATTATTTCATTTGAATCTGTTTTTATAGATATTAATTTTCAAGTTGCTTAATGGATACTAGTTCTAATAAATTGTTTTGACTATTATTTATGGATCTCATGGGCTTGGACATGGTTGACAGAGGGAACCACCACCTTAGCACCTTAATGAACATTACAGGTATCAGTGAGACCTCAAACCACCATGCATGACTTCGCTAGGGTATTCTTGGCCTCATATGTGGATATTGACACAATTATCTATTTTTATCATTATGGATGGATTGAGGGACCATTGACATGGTACTCCGAGGAAACATGATCATAGACAATAAATGAACCTGATAGGCATCCAATCATTATAACAATGCATCAAACTACTACAGTTGACATCTCAAGGGGATCTTGGACATTAGAATAAGGATATGGGGGGAGGAGGGAGGTTTTTAGCACTAGGTAGTGGTTTGAAGGCCATATACATGGGTGAAGAAGGAAACCCAGGCCCCAATCCAAAAGTAAGTCTCTAGACATTTAGGGTACTTAATAAGTATGCCTTGAAGCATAACAAAAAGACTCTTGTGAGTGTCGTTAGTCAATAAGAGGGGAGATGAGTTCCTTTAAGATATTTTGAGTGTTATACATGGATCTCAAGTCCTTGGACATGGTTGGGGGAGGAAATCCATGTCTTAGACTACAAAAGAATATTCTATTCATCAAGTTTCTAAAATGACACCTCAAGTTTTGCATAGTAGGTGTGGATATTGGAGTTGATGATATGGTGAGGGGAGGAAAAATCAACCTTAGTCACTAAAGGAAGTTGTTAGGAATCTAGGGAAAATAATGACATGTCAAAGGACCATACATGATCTCCCAAGAGTATCATTTCCCTTTGAGTGGGAATGTCTAAAACCATTCAACACTAGTCATAGGCCTTGAGACCCTACACATAGCTGAGGGAGGAATCATAAGACATAGGTTGTAAAGGAATATTTTAGACATCCAGGGAGAAGAATGATGACTTAAACTAGCAAATAGGTCCTCGCTATGGTATATTCATCTTTCAAGTGGGGATATGGGAATCATTAAGAAGGTTAGGATTTAAAATATAGGAATTAGACACTAAAGAAATATTTTAGGAATCCATATCCAAGGAAAATACCTTCAATCACCACACATGACCTCTTGAGGTTATCCTTGACTACTTTTAGGGCTATCGATGTCATTAATAGCTTTTTCGATACTAGGTATGAGTATTAGGGCCATATACATTATTGATAGACATATCCTAGGCCTTATACCTTAAAGAAATATTCTAACCATTTTGATTCAATAATGATTCCTCAATACACAATACATGACCTCCAAATAGGGACATCAACAATATTAGGAGATTTTAAGCACTTGGTAGTGGTATCATGGTTATAGCAATAGTCATGGGAGAAAAAATCAGTCCTATGTCCAAAATGAAGGTTATAGGAATTTGGACCCAACAATAGTGACTTGAAGAAAAACATGTGACCCCTTGTCATGATATTTGGATTCCATGTGGGATATGAGGACCTTTACAAGTATTTGAGTACAAGTTATGGGTTGTAGCGCCTGAACATGGTCAACATAGTATACATTGTCCTTAGGAAATAAACGAATATTTTATCCATCTAGAACCATGAAAAATTCCTTGAAAAAATGCACATGACCTCCCATGGAGAACCTTTACATTTTATTTCAACCGATAGGATTTGTTTAGAACTAGGTATCAATCATGAGACTTGGTACAAGCTGAGGTAATCAAACACGAGAATTAGGCCTAAGAGGTAGCTTGCAAGGCTCAAGCACCATGAAAAATCCCTTCAGCCACCAAAAATGAGATCTCTATGGGATATTTGGTATTTGAATGACCATAAATGAAACATTAAAAGGTTTGAGATCCAAGTGTAGTTCATAACGAAATGGACATGGTTGAGAGAGGAAACTCATGCCTTAGACCTAAGGTAATTTGAAAAGCATCGAAATTTTATAAGTTTGACTTGAAAAACCATAGTAGACATCTAAAGGGTACCATTTTGCTATGAGTTGGGATATAGGCACCGTTCAAGAATTCATAGCACTACATCTTGATGTCAACGTTTTAGCCAGGATTGGGGGTTGAAACGTAATCCTTAGGATTGGAATCCAAGACTCATTAGATATGAAAAGGCCTCAAAATACCATGCATTACATATTATGGGATGTTTAGTCTATTAGAGCAGATATGCAATCAATTATAAAAAATTTTATCACTAGGGATGGGTCATGGTTTCCTAAACATGGTCATGGCATGAAACTTAGAATTTGGTCCTAAGTGAAATATTATACACATCCACAACCAATAATTTCACTTTGAATGACAACAAATGATTTCTCTAGGGTATCAAGTTCTAATATGGACACCATTACGAATTTTTGAGCACTATGTTGGGCATTGGGGTGTCAACTATTACCAATGGTTGGTATGTGTTAAAGGTGCCTTGGCATGACCTCTTGAGTATATCTTTGGTCTACTATGAGGAATATTAGTGTGACTAGGTGCTTTTGAGAAGTAGGTATGGAAGTCAATTATGTCGGCATTATTGAGGGAATAATTCCATTCCTTAACCCTCATGGAAGCTTTAAAACATATAGGTCCATTAACAATTCTAATGAGAACCACACATAATCCCTTAAAGGTATCCTTGGCCTATAAGAAAGGATACCAACTACTTTATAAGGTTTTGAGCACTAGGTATGGGTCTTATGGTCTCATTATGATCGAAATATGATACCTAATCCTTAACCCCTAAATAATGATTTTAGGCATAGATGGATTAGCATGAGACCTTAAAATTCCACACATGATATCATGAGGATATCCTTGGAACAATCTTAGGCATTTCAAGGATACTACTATGTATAGGAAATGGATAGAGGAGGAATCACATGCCTTATTTAGTACACAAATCTTCTATGCATCCAATACTAAGAAAACCACGTTAAAGGATCATGCATGACCTCCAAAGGGTATCCATAGTTTTCAGTGTAGATATGTATGTGATCTAGAAGAGGCTCAATAATGAATTATACCATTATAAACATTAAACTCTTCCAATTATAGAAGATCTTAATTTTGACCAACACTTTGCTATTATCTAAGTGCATTACTTTAACTAATTCCATTTAATGATACCTCTTATAACTTATGCTTTCAATGTACTTTATGAACCATTCACCATCAAGATAATGAGACAATGAAAATGAAAGCATAAAAACACATTAAAATTGGTAACTGAGTTCACCATACTTCTTGACTATGTCTCTGGGCCCACCTTAACCAACAAGTTTTCTCAATTAATATTCAATCGCCAAAAAAGTACAATAATACATGAATTTCAATAGGTGAATTGAATACCCCCTTGCATTCTGTAGACCACAAGTAGAAACATACGTAAAAAAATGGATTCCTCTCGAAAAACCAGGAAATTTGAGTGTAAACTTGAACACTTTCTATTCTAGAGACCACAAATCCCCTGTAGCACACAAAACAAGGCTATACTTAACATTGTACAAATATTTCCTCAAGATTCATACCAAGACTACCACAAAGAGATCACCTTGAACTCTTTTCAAGAACTTAACTTTGAAATTCCATGAGCAAATAGTGAGGATGCATCCCCTTTTATAGCCCATAAAGGGATTTTTTTGGTTTACACCATGTATTAAATTCATAACAAAAACATTACTTACCATCCCTTATCATAATCCATGTTGTTGGTATGTGATTGGTCCACATGGTAGACATTCATTGGCCACTGCCAGATCATCACTACCTAGTCATGTCCATAATCATCTTCCTAGTTAGCATGCCAACTATCTCAACTGCCACATGTCAAGTTCTTGTTGGTCCACCTATACATGTAGGTGTTTCCATGTCAGCATTCCACGTGGCACTTTTTATTGGTTGATTTGGACCCCAAAAAAGGCCAAATATAGGTGAAACATGGTAGCCTCTCATAGTGCCACATCATAATGTTGACATAAACACTTCCATGTGGCGCTCTATGGGGCGGTCATCTGGAACCCCTGCATTTTCTTTCCCCTATTTTTGAAAAAATCCAGAATGCAATATCTCTCTCATCCGACGTTTTTTTTGAGGAAATTCTTGCACCATTGGAAATATCTCATCAAGTTCTATGCAATGATGCTATTCTTTCCAGTGATTGATTATCTTCTTCAAATCCTCTTGGATCATTCCTCTCCACTGGGAATATTTGGACCTCCAAAAGTTTTTATATATCGACTAAGTGAGGGTATCGCCTCCCCACTTGGCTTGAATCATGAACACCTGGTACATCACCACAAATTGTAAAAACATCATAACAAATTTAATCATACTGCAAACATCAATGTTCACTCCCTTATCTCTAAAATCTCTTGCATTCAAGGTCATGCCAATTAACCAGAAACAACTAGCTACTAATAAACAATAATACATTAGTGCTAAAGGTAATGAATCAACGGTCATTTTCATATTTTGAAATTTTTTACCAAATGCATTTACCAATTCCTACCGAAGATTTGGACTGCAACCTGGAAGAATATCTTATACATATTATTCGTTTACATGAAGAGGTTAATTTTTTTCCTTATCATCAAGACCATCTTCTTACTTAGGAGGTTGAGTTAAAGAAATGGAACTAGAAAATGGTATTCCTTTGAAAACCATGTGTTATGACTAGAGTTTGCACCCTGACTGCTAGGGTTCAAAGCCTAGAGAAATCTTAAATTGGTTTAATGGATAACTGAGTTGATAGAGTGATGGAGGTAGAATAGTACAGAGATTGGGCTAGTTTTACCATTCAGTAAAATAGCAGATGCACATACATGCCAAATTTGTAATAAACCTATGAGCTATGAACTTGCGAAAAGGAAGAGCCAAGTTTCTTTATGTTAATGAACATGTGAGGTATTCACAAGGCTTTGAGCAATATATTAAATCTATCCACAAGACGAGTCATGAAAAAACACAGACCATTTATAATTTTAAGGATTAAACAAATAAGCTCAACGAATGCAATCACTTAAAAGTATTTCATAACAAAACTAAAAGTAAAACATGAATGTATTCATGAAATAGAAGTAATAGTCTGATCTGCAATATTTCCCATTACATTCTCCATTATAGCCTCATCCCTCGGCTGTAACTCTCCTCTCCCTTTACATTGAAAATGTAAGCATTTATAGGAATTACAATCCCCCCAACCTTTACAAATTATTTGGAATTAAATCATATAAAAAGTAAAAAACAATCTTTGATTTATGCAAAGAATTATGGAATTGCTTGAAAAATCCTTTGCCACCTGCACCTGAATCTTGAATGGAAAGCACATAAGATGCCTTAGAATCCGAGGTTAGTCTTAGATTGATAATCTTCTTTGAATGTTGGAATTGAAGAAATGAGACTGATAGCTAATCTGCCTCCTCAAATCTCAAATTGTGCTTTGTAACTCTACCACTAGCCATCAAATGCTCAAATGATGCCCAAAAATACTCAAATCACTAAAAATTTGGAATTGATCGCTGATACTAATTTTGTGCCTTTTAAACTGTTTATTTGCACAAATTTCTTTGCCACCTGACAAATACTGCATAAAGATGTTCACAATTTCTTGAAATTGTCCTCAAACTGCTGGTCTACAATTGTTTCCTTTAAATTTGGGATCAACCTCTTAAGATGTTGTAGCTGCTAGATGTTCAATTAATGATCCTCAATCTTTGCTAACTTTGATGGCCTGTTACAAATTATTTCCCTTGAAACTATGCAATTGAAATGAACTGTGGACTTATGATATCCATGAAAATAAGATTTCAACAACTCATTTGTTGACTCTCGGTGAATTCATTCTTTCCCTTTGGTATTTTATTCTTAGAAGTCTTGTAGTTGTTTAGATTATCAAGAAGCTTCCCTATCTGAATAGTAAAAGGCATCCAAAATTGCAACTGTTAGAACAAGAAACGATTTAGATCATTGATGGATTCCAAATTCTCTACCAGATCAAACAAGTTAAGTGCTATGAAGAATTTTGTTGCTGTCATGTCCCCAAATTTTTCTATGGTCCATGGGGTAATTTTGGCCTAAGTCACCTAGGCAATAAATATTTAATTAATGAGCAAGTATGGAAACTACCTTATGGAAGATGCCTAAGGTTGTATTTGGGAATTAAATGGACAAGGTGGGCCCCCCATGTAGTTAATAACCCCATGAATGAGTCTAAGTGATTAATTAAATGAGAATTTAATTAATGGGGAAATTTTGAGGCAATTACTATAGTGGTTAATTAATTCTGAATTAATTAATTAAATTCTGAAGTTTGAATTAATTATGAAAATGGTAATATTTTAATAATAAATGTTGCTAATAAATGTTAGCAAGTGGTTATGATGTTCTTAGTAAATTCGAATTAGTGTCAAGAGGATCAATTTTTCCTTAATGGCAAATCTCAGGAAAGGCAAGGAATCTAATGGAGGAAAGAAGACAAGGCAAACCGAAAAACTAGCGAAAGCAGAAAACAGGAAAGTAAATAAAGTGGAAAGATTCATAAAAGCTTTCAGAAAGAAAATAGCAACAATCAGAAAATCTACCTAAAGTGCACTTGCCCAAATTCAATGAAGGAGGTGAAGGAAAGAAAGTTTTGAAAGCTCAGAAGTTGCTATTCTCCTCAAGAAATGCACCCTCATGGCTTTGGAGTAGAATGGGAAAGTGGGTAACCTACTCTCATAGGTCACCAAGCCAACAAATTGCTCAAGAGGTCATCATGAAGTTTATAAAAGAATCCAGCCAACTCCATTTGACAACTTTTGATCATTTGAGAAATTTGCTTGAGAGCTCTGAGCTTCTCTAGTGAGAGATGTTCCTCAAAAACCTTGGGAGATGTGCCCCAAGTTCGTGACAGGTTTCCAGTATACTTCTAGAGGTCCATATTGCTGCTGATTAGATGTTTATCAGCTATCCATGAAGATTATGCAACCATCAGAAGAGATCGTATCATCCAGAAGTGTTTGTAGTGAAGGCAGTTGAAGATATATTGAGGAGAAAGATTCTATTCTTGAGGGAGGAGACTAAATCAACTGAGAGGACAGTGTGAAGCTCAATAAATATGTTCTGGACCTGTAGTAGCTTATGCATCAGATTTATCAGAGATTTGTCCCTTCTCCTACCCTTCCAACCCTTTCTCCTTTCTTGTGGAGGAAAACTAGTGATTCCAGTGGAGAGAAAGCTCTCATTCATGAAGGAAGAGTCATGTTCTTCTCATAGAAGGTGTGCGCAGCCCATGAGATATGTTATGGACCTGTAGTAGCTCATTACTCAGGTTTATCAGCCATCCATTAAAATTATGCAACCATCAGAAGAGATCCTATCATCCAGAAGTGTTTGTAGTGAAGGCAATTGAAGATCTATTGAGGAGAAAGATTCTATTCTTGAGGGAGGAGACTAAATCAGCTGAGAGAACAGTGTGCAGCTCAATAAATATGTTATGGACCTGTAGCATCTTATGCATCATATTTATCATAGATCTGTCCCTTCTCCTACCCTTCCAACCCTTTCTCCTTTCTTGTGGAGGAAAACTAGTGATTCCAGTGGAGAGAAAGCTCTCATTCATGAAGGAAGAGTCCAGTTCTTCTCATAGAAGGTGTGCGCAGCCCATGAGATATTTTATGGACCTGTAGCAGCTCATCACTCAGGTTTATTAGAGATCTGACCCTTCTCCTACCCTTCCAACCATTTCTCCTCTCCTGTGGGGGAAAACTAGTTGTGGAAGGTCTCCCGTGCAATCCTTGATGAATTTTACTATAAAGCTTCTTCCACTTTCATGAATTCAACCCAAAAATCATTTGGTACTGTTACCATATGTTTATTTATTTTCTAGATTGATATATGAAGTTTACTAGTGATTTTGGCACCTCCAGAGATTGAGACTAGTTTTCCTAGTCAATTGGGGAACTGCAGCGAAGGAGGGTAGAAAATATTTGTAGGATATTTTTGTAAACTTATGATTCGACCATAAAATATTAAATAAGTTATAAAAGATCTATTTCAGTCATAAAAATAGAGCATTATTTCATTTACTGAGTTTTACCCTTCTTTGACCCTAGACTAGCTCAATGGGCATTATTTATTAACCAGTTTTAGTGAAACTCTCAGTATGTTTAACCATTAATGTATTTATATGTTCTAATGCTTTGGTATGGTCAGTATAACAGTAATTAAAATCCCTAGACTTTGTTCATAAGCTTTTGGAAGCATTTCAGGCCATTTGGAAAGCATTGTAATTTCTCCTTCTTGGCCGTCCTAACTAGCTAGTTTTGGCCAATACTCTTCCAAACCATTCCAATTCATTGGTATATCATTCCAGCACATTCTATAAGTTTATTTGAATGATATTACCCCTTTAATTGACTCCCATGACCCGCACCTGTCTAGTATGCATATGCCAGCTACCTAGGAAGCCTTGAAGTAGGCAATAGACTAGTTCTATTGTTGAAAAGTGAAAGGTACTGGTATGGTGCATAGGAAATTTCTGATCTGAAATTTTTGACATGCTGCTGCACCTAATTCAATACATTTTCCAGAATTAAATTTTCATCCTACCATCCTCAATCCTTACCTTAGTACCCATCACTTACTTCCTACTCTATTCGGAAAAAATTGTCAAAAATTTAACTAGTGAATTTTATCAAAAATTTGAAGTTGAGTTAATATCTTGGTTGAATCTTCCCAAGGATATTATAGTTGCAAAACAAAAGATCGAAGAAAATAAGAAACATTTGAAAGTAGATCATCATCATTCACATTGTAGAGCCTTCTAAATGATTTTCTCAACTTCTGAGTGGATGCTCTATCTCTTAGAATTTTGCCACTTCTTTTCAATCAAGATGAAGCCTGAATTAAATTGCTAAAATATCTGATTGCCTTGAATATCATTTTAAACTGTATTTGAAATTTTTTCCTTTATCAACTTGTAGTATAGGTAGATTTGTCTCGGTGCTTGATATTATATGCTTGCATGTCGCCTGAGCTTGACCACTTCACATTTGTATGAATACTTTAAGACTGCATTGATGCCTAGCTATTGATCTCGGGTATGGGACTTGAATGACTTGCATAGAGACTCGATGTAAAGGACTGGTGATAGAACATGAAATAATACGTGGCTTAGGAACCCAAGACTTTTACATGATTTAACTTTTAATATTTGAGAGATGAATCTCAATAAGTGATAAGCTCCATTTTGGCTTGATTTTAAATGGCTCGACATAATTGAAGAAATCAAAGGATCGGGAATAACCTAAGACTTCACCACGTTAAAGTTTTACCATAAGGAGAACTGTTCAGGATGACCAAAACTCAAGGCTTTGAAAAAAATGAGAATTCTAGCATTGAGGTCCGTCTTTACATGTATGCTGCCTAAAACTAGAATTTCATGAGGTAAATTCTAGTGACAACATCTGGCTTTATCTGGGGATGGCATGCTCCCTGCGAGCTGCCAAGAACAAGAAGACCAAATGCCTTTCCAATTCATCATTGCAACCTGTAACCATACTCTGCAAACTGAAAACTTGCTCTGCTCATCAAATTCTGAAGTGATCCTACTTTGCAAACAAAGGCTTCCCAACAACTGAAGAAAAGAAGCACCAGTGTTTTGTCTCCATTGGGCCAGAGTATTTATTCATGCAGAACTAGTACACACTAAGTCAAACTGAAATAGAAACTGCTGAAAACAAATTGAATCCAAACTATCTCTGCTGTTGAAAGTTGAAAGGGAATAAATGCCCTTGGGATGAGCTTATTTATGTACACTGTCTTCACTAACCAAATCTGCAACTTGGTCAAGTAAAATCATGCTTCCAATAAAGCCATAATAGCATCCAAGCAAATGTAAGAACCTCTTGCATTCAGATAGAAATCAAAGAAGAATTCGAGCTTTGCAGCACATACTTACAACTATATTCTACTTTGATTCTAAATTCCAAAGAGCTGAAACTTTTTGAAAACCAGGACTCCATGTAAATGTTCACTGGATCCCACCAATTGTGCTGCATTCCCAGCTCATACAGAAGGCCACATTGTTGATCTACTTCACTTATCAAGTGATATTTCATTTGTTCTGTTGGAAAGAGAGCATGAAGAATTTTTGGGCATAGGCAATCGGAGGTATCAAGGTCATCCTAAATCTTCTCACACTTTTCTTGAACAACAGCAACAACAGTGTCATCCTGAAAATAAATAAACTAATACATGCATTCCTCACTGCCATTAGATGCACAACTGTCGTGTACCATCTCTGGTTGTTCACGGATAATGAACTGAATATCTTCATGAGTTTGCCAGAGTCTTTATTCATGCAGAACTAGTACACACTAAGTCAAACTGAAATAGAAAGTGCTGAAAACAAATTGAATCCAAACTATCTCTGCTGCTGAAAGTTGAAAGGGAATAAATGCTCTTGGGATGAGCTTATTTATGTACACTATCTTCACTAACCAAATCTGCAACTTGGTCAAGTAAAATCATGCTTCCAATAAAGCCATAATAGTATCCAAGCAAATGTAAGAACCTCTTGCATGCAGATATAAATCAAAGAAGAATTTGAGCTTTGTAGCACCTACTTACAACTATATTCTACTTTGATTCTAAATTCGAAAGAGCTGAAACTTTTTGAAAACCAGGACTCCATGTAAATGTTCACTGGATCCCACCAATTGTGCTGCATTTCCAACTCATACAGAAGGCCACATTGTTCATCTACTTCACTTCTCAAGTGATATTTCATTTGTTCTGTTGGAAAGAGAGCATGAAGACTTTTTGGGCATAGGCAATCAGAGGTATCAAGGTCATCCTAAATCTTCTCACACTTTTCTTGAACAACATCAACAACAATGTCATCCTGAAAATAAATAAACTAATCCATGCATTCCTCACTACCATTAGATGCACAACTGTCGTGTACCATCTCTGGTTGTTCACGGATAATGAACTGAATATCTTCATGAGTTTGCTGATCAAATTTTGTCACCATAGAGACATTGGATTCTAAAATATCAAGATCATAAATTGAAACAGAATGATAAAACTCGAATGGCAAGGATAAAGCTTTCTGCATATTATTATCAGCAATATGACCTTAAAAAAGATTTGAAATGGCTCTAGTATCATAATCATCACTATTAAAAACATCCGGATTGGTACCAAATGTATTTAAAGTATTACGATTATCAACTTCAATATCAGAATTTTGAAAAACCTCCTGCTGTAAAACAGAAGATGCAGCTGACATCAAATCATCTTTTTCTTCTTTAACCTTATCATCCTTCTCATCATATACGTGAGAACCTTCATAAATCTTTTGAACAACATATTCATCTTGAAAATGACTACAATCTTTTTGAGACTGATTAAAATCAAATCCCTCTTCACCGATCCTTTCACTACAAGGATGATCTTCATCAGGCAATTCATATTCCTCACAACAATTTTAAAATAAAAATTCATCTAAAAGGTACCTTTTACAGTGCTCATGGAATACTATGTGGAAATACTTCAAGGATGAAATGCTGGAAGGAGGTAATGAGAAATACCATTCACGTGCATCACCATCCAATGAATACATGAACATCTTCATACGAACATCTTCATGCTGTAGATCTTGCAGATCCATGCACTCATGAAACTTAACGAGTTGATGTGTAGGAATGTCTTCTTTCTTTTCTCTGAAGATAGGCAGAAAATATCCCCATTCTGACATATTCGGTACTGGATGTGGGAAATCAGTAATTGCAAAAAAGTCAAGAGGTGCAAACCTCCAAGCCACAATGGTCGCTATTCGATAATTTGATGGCACTTTGGATCCTCAAACAGCGGAGTCACCTCTGGATTCTTTGGAGTCACCCGGTGAAGAAATATGAAGTCATATAAGTGTCCACTCCTTTTTCACCATCAAGAAGAGGATCTAATCAATATCAAACCCCAGGGAAGATAACTTCATTTCTCTGTCCCCAGCAACGGCGCCAAAAGATGTTATCACTAGAGTTTGCACCCTGACTGCTGGGGTTCAAATCCTAGAGAAATCTTAAATTGGTTTAATGGATAACTGAGTTGATAGAGTGATGGAGCTATAATAGTATAGAGACTAGGCTAGTCTTATCATTCAGTAAAACATTATATGCACATACATGCCAAATTTGTAATAAACCTACGAGCTATGAACTTGCAAAAAGGAAGAGTCAAGTTTTCTTTATGTTAATGAACATGTGAATTATTCACAAGGCTTTGAGCAATAGATTAAATCTATCCACAAGATGAGTCATGAACAAACACAGACCATTTATAATTTTAAGGATTAAACAAGCAGGCTCAATGAATGCAATCACTTCAAAGTAATTCATAACAAAACTAAAAGTAAAACATGCTTGTATTCATGAAATAGAAGTAGTAGTCTGATCCCCAATATTTCTCATTACATTCTCCATTACAGCCTCAGCCCTCGGCTAGAACTCTCCTCTCCCTTTACATTGAAACTTTAAGAATTTATAGGAATTATAACCCTCCCAACCTTTACAAATTATTTGGAATTAAATTATATAACAAAATAAAAAACAATCTTCGATCTATGTAAAGAATTATGGAATTCCTTGAAAATACTCTACCACTTGCACCTGAATCTGAAATGGAAAGCACACAAGATGCCTTAGAATCTGGGGTTAGTATTAGATTGATATTCTTCTTTGAATGTTGGAACTAAAAAAAAATGAGATCGATAGCTGATCTGCCTCCTCAAATCTCAAATTATGCTTTGTAACTCTACCACTAGCCATCAAATGCTCAAATTATGCCCAAAAATACTCATTAAATCACTAAAAATCTGGAGTCAATCACTAATACTAATTTTGTGCCTTTTAAACTATTTATTTGCACAAATTTCTCTGCCACCTGACAAATACTGCCTGAAGATGTTCACGATTTCTTGAAAATAGTCCTCAAACTGCTGGTCTACAATTGTTTACTTTAAATTTGGGATCGAACTCTTAAGATGTTGTAGCTACCAGATGTTCAATTAATGATCCTCATTCTTTGCTAACTTTGATGACTTGTTACAAATTATTTCCCTTGAAACTATGGAATTGAAATGAACTGTGGACTTATGATATCCATGAAAATAAGATTTCAACAACTCATTTGTTGACTCTCAGTGAATTCATGCTTTCCCTTTGGTATTTGATTCTTAGAAATCTTGTAGCTATTTAGATTATCAAGAAGCTTCCCTGTCTGAATAGTAAAAAACATCCAAAATTGCAACTGTTAGAACAAGAAACGATCTAGATCATCGATGGATTCCAAATTCTCTACCAGATCGAACAAGTTAAATGTTATGAAGAATATTGTTGGAAAGGAAAAGCTCGAAGAAAATAAGCAACATTTGAAAGTAGATCATCATCATTCATGTTCTCAACTTCTGAGTGGATGCACTGTCTCTTAGAATTTTTCCACTTCTTTTTGATCAAGATGAAGCCTGAATTAAATTGCTAAAATATCTGATTGCCTTGAATATCATTTTAAACTGTATTTGAATTTTTTTCCTTCATCAACTTGTAGTACAGGTAGATTTGTCTCGGTGCTTGGTATTATAATGATTGTATGTCACCTGAGCTCGACCACTTGACATTTGTATGAATATTTTAACACTACGTTGATGCCTAGTTGTTGATCTTGGGTATGGGACTTGGATGACTTGCATAGAGACTCGATGTAAAGGACTCATGGAAGAACATGAAATAATACGTGACTTAGAAACCCAAGACTTTTACATGATTTAACTTTTAATATTTGAGAGATGAATCTCAATAAGTGATAAGCTCTATTTTGGCTTGATTTTAAATGTCTCGACATAATTGAAGAAATCAAAGGATCAGGAATAACCTAAGACTTCACCACGTTAAATTTTTAACATAAGGATAATTGTTCAGGATGACCAAATCTCAAGGCTTTGACAAAAATGATCATTTTGGCACTGAGGTCCATCTTTACATGTATGTTTCGTGAAACTAGAATTTCATGAGGTAAATTCTAGTGACAACACCATGGTTGTAATCAATGCGTCATCCCTTGAATATGATCCTATATCATGTTGCACTATCACGTTATTATTTTGGTTTCCCTTGTTCCTCAACTTCTCTAGTAGCAACTAAGGATGTAGTTTATGGAACTTGTCCTTTTCATGCCCCTTCTTGTTGCAATGAGTACATGTAGGATTCTCTTTCCTTGTTGTAGCTACCTTCTTCGATTGTGGCACTAGTGGAAAAATTCAAAAGTACGACGAAATGTTTCGATGGTTTGTTGAATTTCGCCGTTTCACATCCTTCGGAATTGTGACGAAAAGCCCATTTTTCGTCTGAATTTCCATGTCGGTATTTCGAATTTCCCAACATTCGTCGGAATTGCGACGAAAATTCTGTTTTTCATCGCAATTTTGACGTTATGTGAAACGACGAAATTCAGCAAAATGTTGAAACTTTTCATCATACTTTTGACTTTTTCCACTAGTGTGGCTTTGTATAGATGTCCTCCATACCATACTTACCCTTGCTAGCTTCAAGATGTGTATCTTGTATTGAGACTTCATCCATATTATTTAAGCTAAACATTAAGAGGGCATGTCTCAAATAAGAATGAAAGCCACTAATAAATTTAAGAAGAGTCTCTCTAGTATACAATGGAATCCCCAATGCTAATGCTCTCTTTTTAAACTCTTGCGTTTAAGTTTGCATATTTTTCCCTTTCAATTGATTTAGATGTAGCCATTATATCATTGTCATATTTGTGTATGCTAAGAGATAAAATTGTTTCCTTATTGAAAAAATCAATTCAAGACAAGAATAGATGATTTTACTGTTTTGTTCCAAAACCGCTTGAGTCCGGTTCCCCCATCATACCAAGGCTAAAATACTCATGCACAAAGTATCCAACTATATATTTTTCACATCTTCTTTGATATGATGCACCCTACAATAGAAATCTATTTTCTTGATCCCATTATCAAGTTTTTATGCATTAAATTCCCCATTATAAATTGGTAAATCAAATTTTACATTTAATTTCAACAAAGGATCTATGAGAATGAGAGTGTTTGAAAGATTTGAATTCGAAATAATTATCATATCCACTATTTTCTGATGATGATGGTGGGGAAGGATGTGAAGTACCTACTCCTTCACCTCTTACCAAAGACCCTACAACCTCATCCTTAACATGATTGGTGCCTTCTCCTTTTCTTTGTCCTCTTTCATTATATAACTCTTCCACCTATGCCTTCATGAAATTGAAAGCTTCTAAGAAATCATATTCAGAGATGTAAGGTCCTATCCTTCTTGGTGAATCCATTTTCCTCCTTTGAATGTTTCTGCTTAAATCAATCGAGTCATGATTGTAACTCGCAGGTTTTCCTTCACCATGCTTTAGTTTAGCTTTCGTAAGCATCCACCTATCAGAATACATGCTCTAATACCACTTGATATGGAAGAGGCTTAATAATGAATTATACCATTACAAACATTAAAATATTTTAACTATCCACTTTCTTGATTCTGACCAGCACCTCACTATTATGTGAATGCATTAATTTAACTAAGTTCATTTAATGATGCCTCTTCTAACTTGTTCTTTCAATTTACTTTATGAAACATTCACTATGACGATAATGAGACAATAAAAATGTGTCATGTCCCCTCAAGAGTGATTACTGGATCACGTTCCTAATCGAACCAATCCCGTTGGTTGAGGAGACAACTTCATTTACATGGGGTTAATTTTGAAATTCAGGCATTCAATTAATTAGGGAGAGTGAATTATTTTTTCCTAACGTTTATTATGTACTTGAGAATAATTATTTTTCATCTATTAAATAATTTTATCTTAAATAAAAGAGGATAATGATCCACAAGTGTGCCTTAGTGGATAAGGTTGACCTGAGAGATGACTTTCAAAAGAAGTTAGGAAGAAAGCATCCAAATCTAGAAAATTAGGAAAAAGGAAAGAAAGATGATGCAAATCAGAAATGCAGCAAAAACTCAGGAAAAATAGCATAAAGAAGAAAGCAACACAAAAGTAGAAAGTAGGATAAAAAAAGGAAATATGAGAAAACAGTATAAGGCAGAAAAGCCAAAAAAGCAGTAAAAAGATAAAGCATAAAAAATAAAAGCAGAAAGCAAAGCAAAAAATGAAAAAGGAGGAAAGCAAAGCAGAAGAAGGAAAAAGGAGGAAAACAAGATTTCATTATCCACTCATGAAGGTGAAATAGCTTATATGAATTTATCCTCAAGTCATCCTCCATATATAAAAGAAGGATGTTGCCCCACCTTCACATATTTTTTCAGTTTGATTATTGGAGTGAGTGCAATTGTGCCTCGAGGACTTGGGAGATGTGCCCCTAGTCCAAAGTGGGAGATGTGACCTTGCTTCCTATGAGAGGATGATGGAATAAATATATTGTCAATGTTTTTATTAGAGCCCATGTAGCTGATTCAATTCTGGTTTGAAGTTTAGAGAAAGTGTCACACATCCTATGGTTCGGATTCTCTAGTTTTCCAGTGATTTCCAGTGCTAGTCGCTTATATTGTAGAGGATCGAATATTTGGAATTTTTTGAGAATCCTCTTTTATCCCATATGATTTAATTTATCTTATATTGATCCTCTGATATCAGTCATAAAATTTTATAATGTAGAAGTCTGAATTATTCTAAGTTTTTCCACACCTCTGTTATATTTGCATAGATTTGAGGTAGTTTCTAGATTGTTTTTTATCAATGAATAATTATTGTTCCAAATTAGATTAATTATATTTCTGATGTTATTTAATATGTTAAAGGACTCAATCCATGCATTATATAATCAATTCACGAGCCTGCTTGGCTGTTAGGTAGTTATTGAAATTGTCTAGTTGTGCAATCCTAGAATGCAATTTAGGCTTGTGTCTTTGTGAGTATTTATTAGAACCTTCTCAAACTTTTTGGAGCTAAAAATGACTGTCTATTTACTGATATAATTTGATTTTAATTTTCCTCCATAATTCAAAATCCTTCACCCATAGCTTCCAGTCAATGCATAATTGAAGTACTAGTTTGCATATGCTAGGGTTCCTATGAGCATTGGAGTAGATTTCATCCTAGACGAATTTGAGAAATAAATGGTCCTAGAGATTTTTGAAAAGGTATTATTAGCTAACATAATCCTCCTCCTCTCTAGAGAACTTGATTTTACCTACCTACAGTCAAAGTAGCCCCCTGAATCCATTTTTTTCATTGAGTCTTCCAAGGGAATGAGTTTTTGTATCACCAATAGTGGTATTATAGCATGGTCCTATGAAACTTCTCTTGACATCATTCTATGATTCCAAAAAGATACTCAGATTCTAAGAAGAAGGATCCTCTATCAGAGGAAGAAGAGGGAGAGGAAATCACTTCTATTGAAGGAAAGCTACAAGGAGATTCAACTATGTCTCACAATGAAGAAAAACATGAGTTCAAGATCTTTGTTCAAATAATGATGAAAGGATTACAATACATCTCCAAAAATATTGTTCAATCTAGAAAAGAGACTAGAGAGTTCTTATCTCAGCAGTTAGGAAGAAAAAATGGAGAGGGTAGCATCAATGGTACCCCACATGGTTAAAGGAAGATCAATAGTGGCTCTATTTTCTCAAGAATTGGGCCTCACAATTGCCCTGATGAATTCAAGATGGACTCTAAGCCTCATTCTAGGCCTACTATGTCCAAGTTTACTAAAGAACAAAGAGTGGAACATGAGGTTCGAAATGAAGGTATTGCTTCATGGGAAGACAAATATGTTGAGTACCTCATACTGGATAAAGAATGAAGAAGAGCCTTGCCATTCAAATATTTATGTGATCTTCAGTACAAGAAAAATTCGAGAGGAAGCTTTCAGATGCCAAATCCAAACTATGAGTTAAGAAATGATATTGGTAAGATTTATTTTCCTTACTTTGATGTCTCACAGAACTGCACTGCTAATTCTTGGATTCAGAAGCTTGATACTTATTTTTCAGTTAAATCCAATGGCTGAGAGAGATGCCATTAAGTTGGCTACTCTGCACTTAGATGGGGAAGCCAATGATTGGTGGTTTCATGTCCTGAAAACACTTGGGCATGATTGCACCATTTGGATGTTGTACTAACAACATTTGCATATCATTATTTCTATGAAAAACTATCCAAGTGTGAGTTTGGCATGATTGAGATTTTGTATCTTGGTCATGTGATTGGGAAATAAGGAGTTAAGGTTCACATGGAGAATATCCAAACCACTTTGGATTGGCAAAGTCCTAAAAATATCACTGAATTGAGAGGATTTATTGGGATATGCAGTTATTACCAGAATTTTGTCAAAGGTTTTTCAAAGTTGACATATCCATTGACAAACCTTACTAAGAAGAGAGCCTTCCATTAGTCAGAAGAAGTTGAACAACAATTCAATAAGATGAAGTAGGTATTGAGTAGTTGTCTTGTTATTACACTTCCATATTTTTCTCAACCTTTTGTCCTTGAATGTGATGCTTAAGGGAATGTGATTGGAGTAGTCTTGATGAAAAACAAGCATTCCATATCCTTTGAAAGTAGGAAGTTGTAGCCCCATGAGAGACTATATTCAGCATATGATAAGGAGATGTTAATCATCATGCATGTGCTAGTCAAGTTCAGACAATATCTAGTAGGTGGTAAGTTCATCATCAAGACTAATCATAACAGTTTGAGACACTTCTTGACCCAAAAAGAAGCTGAATGATAGGAAACAAAAGTGGGTAAGAAAGGTCCAAGCATTTGAATTTGACATTGAATACATGAAGGGTAATGTGAACACTGTGGTTGATGCTCTTTCTATAAAACCAACCTTTGCATTGATAATTTTTTGTGATAATTGAAAAGCACAGCTTGGAGTAGAGTATACAAAGAATTAGTTTTCTTGTGATTTGTTTGATGGACTAATTCATGATGATACTTACAAGATTCTTAATGATATAATATATCATCAGGATAGGATATTTTTAGTTCCATAATCATCATTAAATAAGAATATCCTTGAGGCTGCTCATGATGTGCCTCTAGCAGGACATCTTGGGTTTGTGAAGACTTATAGGAAAGTGAAGGAAAAGTTCAATTGGAAGGGATTGAATATGTAGGTGATGGAGTATGTTATATCTTATGTGGCATTCCAACAAAAAAAATTAGAGCATACTCATCTAGAAGGACTCTTACAACAACTTCCTATTCCTGAACAGAAATGGGAAAGTGTATCGATGGATTTCATCACGGGGCTCCCAAAAAGCCAAGGTAAAGACAATATTTTTGTTATCGTAGATAGATTGACTAAAGATTCACATTTATTTTTTGTCACCACTAATATTAGATCCAAACAAGTGCCTTAATGTTTTGTCAAATAAGTCTTCAAACGTCATGGAATACCCAAGTCGATCATCAATGATAGAGATAACAAGTTCACTAGCAATTTTTGGCAAGAGTTGTTCAAGCTAGTGGGGATAATTTTGGACATGATTACCAGATACCATCCACATACTGATAGAAAAATAGAAAGAGTGAACCAATGGATGGAAGTATATTTAATAAACTATGTTACATGCCAGCAAAATTCATGGACTACTTGGATCCATTTGGGAGAGTTTTGTTACAATACTACTTTTCATCTCTCGATTGGAATGTCTGCATTCAAATATCTATATGGATATGATGCAATAACTTTTGATGAACTGATATTTGGTGATTGTAAGAAAAAATAGGAAAAGGATTGGATCCAAGAGAGTCAATACATACTAAGAACTCTCGAAGACAACTTGCAGGTAGCACATAACATGAAAAGGATGCATGCAGACAAGCATAGGATTGAGCGAACCTTCCAAGTAGGGGATCTGGTTTATTTGAAGTTGTATCCCTATAGAAAGTCCACATTGAAGTCTAAAGTGGAAGAGAATTTTCAACCAAATTTTTATGGTCCCTAGCAAGTCCTGAGAAAGATCAGGGAAATGGCTTATGAGCTAGAATTGTCTCCAGGTAGTAGGATTCGTAATGTTTTCCATGTGTCCTATTTGAGGGAGGAAATAGGGAAGCAAGTTAAGGTTTCAAAATACTTGCCATCCATTTACGATGAAGGAAATTTGGTGCTAGTTCCTGAGAATATTTTGGAAGTACGAGAGAAGAAGATAAGGAGCATAATCATTAAGGAATTTTTGGTGCAATGGGAAGGATTTCCTAGTGAGGATGCTACTTGGGAAGGAGAACACATCTTATAGCATCCCAGTTTCAGTGAAATTTCTTGAGGACAAAAAATATTGGGAGGGGAGGACTAGAATGTCCCCTCAAGAGTGATTACTGGATAGAGTTCCTAACCCAACCAACCCCTTGGGTTGAGGAGACAACTTCATTTAATTGGGGTTAATTTTGAAATTCAGGCATTTAATTAATTAGGGAGTGTGAATTATTTTTTCCTAAAGTTTATTATGCACTCGAGAATAATTATTTTTCATGTATTAAATAATTTTATCTTAAATAAAATAGGATAATACTCCACAAGTGCTCCTTAGTGGGTAAGGTTGACCTGAGAGATGACTTACAGAAGAAGTTAGGAAGAAAGCATCCAAATATAGAAAATCAAGAAAAATGAAACAAAGATGATGCAAATCATAAAAGCAACAAAAAATCAGGAAAATCAACATAAGGCAGAAAGCAGGCTAAAATTAGAAAAGCATGAAAGATCAGAAATAAGGATAAGGTATAAAATCTAGAAAAAATAGTAAAAAGCTAAAGCGGAAAAAGTAAAAGAAGAAAGATAAGCAAAAAAGGAAAAACGAGGAAAGAAAAGAAGAAAAGGAAAAAGGAGGAAAGTAATATTTCCTTATTGACTCATGAGGGCACATTGGCTTAGATGAATTTATCCTCAAGTCATCCTACATCTATAAAATAACGAGGGTGCACCACCTTCACATCTTTTGTCAGTTTGATTATTGGAGTGAGTGCAATTGTGCCTTAGAGACTTGGGAGATGAGGCCCTAGTCCAAGTTGGGAGATATGCCCCTTATTCCTGTGAGAGGATTATGGAATCCATCCATTTTGAATGATTTTATTGCATTTACTATAGCTGATTCAAGTCTGGTTTGAAGTTCATTGAAAATGTCATGCATCCTATGGTTCGAATTCTCTAGTTTTCCAGTGATTTCCAGTGCTAGTCTCTTGTATTGTAGAGGATTGAACCTTTGGAATTTTATGAGAAGCCTCATGGATACCATATGATTTAATTATTTTTATATTGATCCTATCATATCATTCATAAAAATTTATAATTCAGAAGTCTGAATTATTCTTAGTTTTTCCACACCCCTCCTAGATTTGCATAGATTTGAGTTAGTTTCCAGATTGTTTTTGATAAATGAATAATTATTGATCCAAATGATATGATTTATATTTGTGGTTTTATTTAATATTTTAAATGACTCAATACATTCCTGGTATAAAAAATTCGTGAGCCTTCTTGACTATTTAGCAGATCTTGAAATTCTCTAGTTGTGCAATCCTAGAAGATAATTTTGCTTGTCTCTGTGAGTATTTCTTAGAACCTTCTCAAAATTTCTAGAGGGAACCATGAGTGTATATTGAATTATATTTTATTTTAATTAGCCTCCATGACTTATAATCCTTCTCCCATAGCTTCCAGTCAATGTATAGTTGAAGTACTAGTTTGCATATGTTGGGTGCCCAAGAGCATTGGAGTAGATTTCATCCTGGAAGACTTGGAAGCATCAATGGTCCTAGTCATTTGTGCAAAGGTATTATCAACTAATAGAATCATCCTCCTCTATAGAGAACTTTATTTTTCCTACCTACAGTCAAACTAGCCCCCTGAATCCATTGTTTTTCATTGAGTCTTCCAAGGTAGTAAGTTTTTGTATCACCAGTCCATGTTGGTACATTACAAAATGCAAGAATAAACGCACAAAAATTTTGGTAATCAGATTCACCAGACTTCCCACCTACGAATCAGGGCCCACTTCAACCAACAAGACTGCCCAATTAATTTTCGACTGCCAAAAAAGTACAATAATAAATGACTTACAATAGGTGAATCGAAGATCCCCTTCAATTCTCTAGTCCAAAAGTAGAAACCGAGATACAAAACATGGATTCATCTCAAAAAAATGTGAAACTTGATTATACACTATAACAAAACCTTGTGATTAGTGTCTCTTTTAGATCCTTTTTGGTGTCCACTAACACTTTTAGTGCATTTTTCTTCATTTTCTAGGAAAAGTCAGCCTTATTTCATGGGATGGCACTTTTCCTAGCATTTTTTGAATCCTTATTCGAGATTAGGAGCTAAAGTGGACAATAATTTCTATTAGAAAAAAGTAATCACCATCTAGACGTTAGAGACCTTAGTATCATTAGGGGAGTTTTGAGGTCTAAAATGGGCTTCTTAAGGGAAATAATAAAATAAGAGTTCTAAATTTTTGAGAGAAAAAAAAAACTTTTTCTTATCGTATTTTTGACATATCTCCTTAACAGTTTACCCAAATTTCAAGTTTGGGCAGTTGTTGGAAGCGGATTTTAATTTTGCATCCAACCCGTAGCCACACTGCATACTTCTGAGACACCCACGACATGAAAAAATGAAAATTTCAATAAAAAAAAGCGTATTTTAATATTAAAATACGTTTTTTTTATTGAAATTTTCATTTTTTCATCTTGTGGGTGCCTCAGAAGTATGTAGTGTGGGTATGGGTTGGATGTGGAGTTAAAATACGCTTCCAACGAGTGGCCAAACTTGAAATTTGGGTAAACCGTTAAGGAGATATGTCAAAAATACGATAAGATTTTTTTTTCTTTTTCTTTTTCCCTCCAATTTGTTTTACAAATTTTACCCTTATGGTTGACATCATCATTTTGATTCCTATTGGTTCTTATAGAGTGAATTTTTATGGTACATTATTTGTTTTGAAGCCCATTTTTTACCTCAAAACTCCCCTAATGATACTTTTGGTTGATTCTTAGGTGTTTAGACAATGATTAATAAGTTACGTAGTGCATAACTTAACCACATGATGATAGTTGTCCAATACAACACCCTCTTTTGCTCTAGTTTATGCTTTTAAAGCATATTTTATGAGCTAAGGAACCCTTCTTTCTTTTATCATGCATTATCCATCTTTTATGAGTTTAAAGTTGCTTTTGCGTACTTTTCAAATGTATGACGATTAAGCAAGTGTGCTATTATAACTTTGGCAAGTTTAAATCCTTTTTCCTCAACACTTTCCTGATTTTTCCCCTGAAAATCCTCCAAATTACCCCCTTTTGGTCACTCATGGTCCACCAAGTCCTACCTAACCAATTCATGACCACTTGTTATATTTGGAGTTTGATGTATTCCTAGATGGGGGATTTTTTCCTAAAGTAAGCCTGCCACTTGTGATCATTTCGAATTTCCTCCAAGGCATTCAAATTTTTCCTTAGGGATGTATTATTTAATGTACTCTTATTGTTCATTAACAAGATGATGGAATTTTATTCAATTGAGTTATCTTTCTTATGTGTTTCAGCTCATTTTTTTTCTCTTCTATGCATTCTTGTGAAAATGATTGTGAGGATTTTTCTAAGAACAAGAACTAGACTGTGATGAAATTTTCACATGGTATCAGAGATAGTTGAATTCAATCTCACTCAAATTCTGCCACTATAGCACCAGAAGTATTGGAGTTACCAGATAATTTTTACGGCAATTGCTTTGAGTCCTTTGGATGGCCATTAGGGTCTACTCAGGTGTGAGGCACTCTCGAATGTGCTTAGTTCAAAGTAGAGTTTGATTGAGCTTACAAAATTTCCCTCCCAAGTGTTTTTGCAACTATTTTGTGCAGGTACAACAACTTCATGGGTTGAAAGTTGTTCCTCCTCTTACTCCATTCAATTATGCTAAGTTGAAGCAAAATATGTGTGCATATATCAAGAGACAATGTCTCTATGATGTGTCAATTGGTGCTGTGAGTGATCCAGATTCCTTTGAAGAGAATAATGCATGGTTCAATGATTGTGATAGACCATTTGGAATTATGTTTCTGGAATTTCCTCCTTACATGCACTACCTCATTGATACTATTGATCTCCCAAGAGATCTTTGGAGCATTCTAGATAGAGCATTTATCCGACAAAATGGCGAGGAACATATAAGCCATATGGAGAGCGAGGCTATCAAAGATACCTCCTAAAATTTGCTCATTGATGTCACTAATTTCTTGGCCTCAAACTTCTCAGATGAAGTTGTTCGTGAAGAAGAAGAAATTGCAGAAATTTCAACACATCCAATTCCTATTGCTAGCATTCTCTTTGATTCGAATGCTTTCTCTACTTGTCAAGAAGTAGATATTGAAGAGACACCTTCTTATGTGGCTCTAGAAGTTGATGAGCATATTGAATCCTTATCCTATGATGTTGACTATGAATAATAAGTGACTAATGGAGCTTCAATTGTTGAAGAGATTTCCATCCATCCATTGTTCTGATATCATTCTTCACATTTCAACCTTCAGGATGATAAGCTAGCTATTGATGATCCCGTGCATACTTTAGAAGTTGATGGTGTGCAATATGTTGATATATTAGATGATTTGAATGATAGATCATATTTCAAGAGTCCTCCATTTGCACTCACTGGTTTTGATCTCATGCTTTCTACCTATTCATACATGATGACTGGCACGTTTCCTCAAAGTTCCATTGAAGATGGAGACATTGCCAACACATTGGCATACATTCTTGAAGATGATATAGCTTCCTTTGATTTGAAGTTCAATTTCAAGAGAATCAAGTGTCTTTTGGACCTAATCTTACCTTCCATGGTTCAATGTTCAAGTCTGAAGAGCATTCAGATTTGCTTGGGTTTATCTCAAATGGTGTAATACCCCAAGAAACTTTGATGATCTTTTATTTAATATTTATTTGTGAAAATATTTCAAAATTATTATTTTTGTAATATTTTTTTAAAAACTCAAAAATGCTCACAATAGGTGTGAATGACACTTTGCACAACAAACTATTTATTTTATTTGTTTTTATTAAAAGAACATGGCACTTGGAGAATTAAGCTAAATGAGGGGACACCACCATGGCACATAGAACATGTGTAAAGAAACCAAGAGGGATTTATACCAATCAAACCCAATCTAAAAACTCAACTACGAGACAAGATCCTAAATCACGGGGATTGATGGATTGATTGAATAATTGATTGGGATGGCACAAGACTTGGGGATATATATATATATATATATATATATATATATATATTGGTGCATTGAGATAGCATGGGACGTTGTGTTGTGCATAGGGGAATTGTGTTGAGTGTTCTCTCTTTTCAAAGTCCATCATCGCTTGTTACAGACTCTGAGAGAGAGAGAGTGCCGCATGGAAGTGTTTCTTGATGTTCTAGTGCATGGTGGTGATCCAGCTCGGGGGTGGAGCTAGGAAAACAGTCGAGTTACTCTCTCCTATGATTGGGAGGAGCTGATTCTACAAGGAGTTTTTGTTGTTGTTATCAAGTAAATATTTGTTTGACTTGTATAAATATATGAAATTATAAATGATGTCAAGGTGTGTTTTTACTTTCTGGATCGATTCTTGTTCCTTCGTCTTTTTAACTTATGTATTTGTTATGGTAGCATTATATTTAAATTTATATCTCTGTTTTAAATGTACCAAAAGGAAAATGGTGATCACCGTTCTTTTTAAAAGACATTGTATAATGGTTAATTTTTACAAATTTCATGACATGATTTAATGTTGTTTAATAATTGTAAAATTGACGAATATCTGAGGAGCTTAAAAGTTTGGTTTCGAATTATTATGGTAAATCCCTATGGAGTCATATGAAAGCCTTACTCTTATAAGACAGATGGCGTTAGAATACTAAACCTTGTATAATATATATATATATATATATATATATATATATATATATATAGAGAGAGAGAGAGAGAGAGAGAGAGAGAGAGAGAGAGCTTTAAATTGAAATTGGTGTGTTATTTAGAAATATCTTCATCCATTGTATATACTTCGTTGTATTTTATTTAAAAATTTATTGGATGCATTTTTGTTTTGGAAACGGTGAAATGGTAAAAATTTAATTCGGTATGTTTATGAAAACTATGGAATTTTTATAGAGTTGGGTTTAAATATTAATTCGAGAACTTATGGACATTGACCATATTTTTTTTTTTTTTTTGGGGGGGGGGGAATGTAAAAGTTTGGTAATATCAAAACCCTGTAAAAATGTTGTTTGAACATCAACAATTGATTTGTTAGTTGTGTAAACTCGGTAAGTTTGTTGTTAGTTCTGTGTGGAGGTCTCACTCGAAATGTTCGCATGGTTATGTTAGTTGGGGTTGAAAATTGGGTATTTTGTCTTTGCATTCGATCTTCCTGTAAACATGGGTTACGTTTTGGATCCTCTATATTTTATTTTTTTGGATCCTTTGTATTTTATTTATTATTTATTTTATTTTTTGGATCCTCTGTATTTATTTTTTATTTTTTTTTGTATGTGTGTACAATTTGGATCTTTTGCATCTTTCTTTTATGGATGGAATCAAATTCATGATTTTGGAGAGACTTATAATTAGGCTTTCATTAAACTCCTATGTAGTAAATAAGAAAACAGTTAAAGATTTTTATTTGGTTTTTTATTAAAAAAAAAAGAAAGGAAAATTGGTTCACTTAGCTCTTGTTTACCTGTCTATAGTAAACTCTTTGAAATCTGGTTTCGAGTTGATCAGACTTTGCATTTGTCATGAGTTTTTCTTGAGATCTTTTGTTACTGTTTGCTTAATTTGTGTGATGTATAGGGATGATTTTAAGAACCCCCTAGATTTATATGTATAATAATTAGGCGAATCCCCATGATAGATAGGAAATGTTGAGGGGTATTTTATCAAGAATATAATATGTATATATAATGTTTTGGCGATTTTTTTCATAAATTTATGTAATCTTGTAAAATATTGGCGAATCTTTCATAAAATTATAAAATCTTGTAAAATATTGGCAAATCTTTTCTTGAATTGTAAAACCTTGTAAAGTATTGGCGAATATTTCATAAAATTAAAAAATCTTGTAAAAACTTTCATTGAATTATAAAACATTGTAATGTCTTGGCGAATCTTTCATAAAATTCTAAAATATTTTCAATTATATACTTTGTGCCTTTCTTGTAGTGCTTATGTGTTACTAAAATGGAAATGCTACTGAATAAATAATATATAATATAGACACATTCTAGTATTCCTATAACATCTAGTTTGCATGGATCACTATAATTAATACATTATAACAACAATTTCACCCACGTCACCCTTCCTTTGATTTTATTTTATCTAGATAAGTAGTTTACTTGTTAGCATCGGTCTAAGAGATTGATTTTTTGGGAAATTATAGGAGTTAGTGCCTTTGTGTCTATCCTTGTAATTCATACAACACTCCATCTAAATGTGTTCATGTTTAGTTCAATCTAAAATCTCTTATGCCAACATCCTCCATATTTGATATTTGTGTTGTTTGATTATTGTTAGTTGTACAACTCTCATTTCCTTTCATTTTGTTCCTTCTAGTTCTACTTCCTATTTTACAACACTTCACTCTTCATTTATATCATTGTACTACTAAATTATAACAAGCATAATATCATGCTACCCTATAACTATAATAGATAAATGTTTTAGATGTGATGGTTTGAAGTACTTTTGGGGGGGGAATTAAGGAGACAATGCTTTGGTCTCTAGAGTTATTTCCTCCTCTTACTCTCGCAATGTGTTAGGGTTAGTTCATCATTGAAATCAATGTCTCAACATATTAATGGGTTGGTGTCTTGATAGAGAAATCTGCAAAAAGAGAAGAAATATGTGCGTATGTTATAGGCACATTCAAAGGGCCAAACTTAGCTAGCCCTCATGCCATAAGGCGATTCTACTAGTAAAGAAGACCATTCAAGATTTTTGCTTGTGTTTAAAGCTAGTCAAATTCATTATTTGCATTGATCTCAAGATTATGCAAGGAATGTTGACAAAATAGAAAATCCTCATTGAGAATAGCTCTCGTATTTAAAAATGACCTATTTGGTTGGACAAATTTGATTTTGAATTCCAATTCAAGTTTGGATATTTGAAATGTCTAGAAAAAATGATTACTCAAGAAGAAGCACAACATGTGCTCATAATGTTTTCTATAAATCCAAATAAGATTAGAAAACTAAAGATTGTGCTTCTTCTTCCAAGCGAATTCCATATGATGATTGGACTAGGAAAGTTGTTGGCAAAGAAAAATTGATCTACTATAAGTCTTTAGATCAAGAGATTGAAGAAATCACTCTAAAGTGTACCCTTTAAACTAAAGCACCTTCTTTCACCTTAGAAAGAGTTACCAACTTGTATGTTGCACATAAGCTTCACACAACTACTAAGCCCAAAGACCTAAGCAGAGCTGCAACAAAATTTTCAATTTCCATCTGACAAATAAGGTATATAACATGATCATCTTGATATAAAAAATAACAAGGAGAATTAGTGTTTCACGTTAAACAAATAGCCTAGATTAGAAAACACGCCAACGAGGCCTTCCAAAGATAATATCAATACTTCTAGGGCAGTCATGATGACTATGATCCATGAACAATGGCATACTCAATAATCTACAAATTATTAACACTAAACTAGGTGTTTTCAAAAATAAAATAACATTCCTCACAATCTCAAAATGAGATGAAATGGATTATTACATCTATAACAAGGGTGTAGCGAAAGCAACATAGCTATGGTAAGTACAAGGATATATAGATAAATTTTGACACACTAATAACTTAAAACTCCAATGCCCCCTGAATGGTCACATTGACAGACACACCAAATATTTTAATATACCCCTATGTAGGGGTTTAGGGAAGATGTCAATGATCATTGTCACCATGTCTCAGTCCAAAATGTGAAAGATACTTCCAAGGTGTCTCCTTGGAAAAATTTTCCTATGCCCACGGTTTTGAAAGAATATCAAACCCCATACACTTTTCCCTTATGCATTTATTTATCCCATATTTTATTCCCATATCCCATTTACCCTTTAATTTCCCATCCTTTATTAATATGAGTCTCTTTTCCTATGTCCATACCCTTTCACTTTCCCTTTTATATCATTTTCCCATTCTCCTAATTCCCTTCCTCCCTTTTCTTATCTCCAAAAATAAAAAATAAAAAATAATGATTTTTTTTTTTTATGATTATCCCTTCCTTAGCCCATCAATAAAGGTGAAATAGAATAATGTTTTGTCCCTTTCAAACCCCTTTATGCCCTTTCTAATAAAATGCATTTAAAATTACCATCTCTAAAGTTCCATTATCCCACGATATAAGCAATGTTTCCTCACATTCCATAAATTTTCATGGATGCCATAAAAGCTCCCTTAGTGCAATTAATGGCTGTGAATTGTTGTTTTAAATAAGTAAATATGAGAGAAGGGAACTTTTGAAGTTGTCCAAACTATTCAAGGATGTGGGCATGGAATTTTTAGTAGCTATTTGCAAATAAACTTGAAGGGATTTAAATACAAAGGTGGAATATTTTTCCATGTGGAACTTCATGAGCATCTTTATAATGTGATATTGTCATTAGTGGTGTTACTTTAAAACTTTGACCTGTCCTTCGATCACTAATTCATGCAGTCGAGGGATCGTATTAATATTCAAATATATCATTCTCATATAAAGGACATATTTTCCCCTACCTTAATAACTATTAGTGACAATAGAAACCTCAAAAGGCTTGTTGGAGTTTTCACTCAACCAAAACCTACATACTCAACTTTTTATGAAGCTACTTATGGTCATAAACCACACCCATGTCTATTATTATTGGAATTGTGGTGATGATGGGTTCTTTATGGCATCATATTCAATTACAAAACCTATGTTGGTGGATTAAAATTTGACTGTATACAATGAATAGATGGGATGAAGGTCAAGAAAAGACCAATATCGATCACCACATGACACCATTAAAATCTTGTTGGCACCCGAGCAACCCCCCTAAGATTCTTACGATATTTTAGGGGTCCCCCATTTCAATATTTTGAAAAAATAGAAACCTCTTTCATTGCTTCTTTGGTTTTGATTGATTGATTTAGGAGGTGTGGATAGATGGTCTTCTTTCTAGGTTGTTCATCTTTTTCTTGGCTTAGCTTTCACTACATGAGCATTTGATGGTTTGACATGGTGCTTGTTGAGGACATCTTTTGGTTTACCCAGATTGGTTTCATGTTTCGATACTTAGGTGAAGTTTTTCCCTTCACTCCATAAATGAATCAATGAGCAAAGGTTGCAGATCGCAATAAATTAACTAATGGCTTATTTCTTAAAATATTCACCTATGTTTTGAAATAATTTACATTTGAAGAATGTATATGAGCTCACTATTTCGAATTTGACATTACTTCAACTTTTTATAAGCATTAGATTTCCATTAAAAATCATTTGATGCTTGTAATTTTGAGGCAGTGAAATAATTCAATTTAAGGCACGTCTTTGAACAATTTTTTACCAGAAGTTTGTTGTGATCCATTCTTATTTTCAAATAATAATAATAAGTGATTTTTTGTATTATTATTGATCTTCTTCTTAAAATACAAAAATCATTGAAATTGGAAAAGACATAAATGATCAAGCTCTTAGTTTTTATAACTTCAAAATATATTTGAACATTCTTTAATGAGAATAATAATTTATTATGTTAGTATATATCTTAAACAATATCCAAATTGTATTACTTCACTATAATAATTTTAGCTGTTGAGAGTGACTATCTTAAAAAGGATGATTTAAACTAATATAACTTTTTCAAACTTTAATATGAATATTTTCTTTTAAAGTTAGCTTTCACAAATATTCATATTATATTTTCATTGAAATCAACCAAACCTTTAAACTTACACCATCCATTTATGATTTTTCCTTTTATCATATGATTGAAAAAATATAATCTTTTGAAATCTATTGTTGGAGATTGTGTTTGAAAAAGATAAAAAGAGCTTATCATTATTAAAAGATTTATGATTAATTTCTTTTATATTTTTGTTCTCTTTTTATGAATAATGGTATAAAAGATATTTTATGCTCATTTGAAGCTACAAAATTCTCAAAGGAGAAGATAATTAATTTCTTATGCCATATTTTTGAGTGGGGATAATTGCCACGTTTTTAAAGAAGTAGATAATGGAATTTCAAATTCCAATGTAAGCGTAAAATAATAACATTTGAAGGGTCATATTAATGGAAGAACCTATGTGTTAATTTTCATGAATATGAATGGCATCAAAGTAAACAATGAGCTTATAATCAGATCATTCTACTTTATGCACCATTTCAAGTAAATTTCTTTATAAAAGACTGTGGGAGTTGTATATATCTGAGATATTTGCTCTTCGCATTGATATTTTCACCCAACATTTCAGATCAAATGCAAATGCATAAATCTCGTCAAAACGTTTATATTTTATGGAGTTGTCACGCTAGTTTTTCTGGGAAGTCCATGTTGATATCTATGTATAGAAGGATTAGCATATGCATTGTTGCAAGTTTTGAATTTGAATTTGAATTTTATCACCAAAGGATCCTATGCAACCAACTCACTAACGAGGAAAATATTGATCATGGACAACCTGGATCTGTTGCTTTGAAATCTGAGATTTCTGCGCTATATTTCGCTATCAAATTCTCACAAATTACTAAGGTCATTCCACCACAATGTCATTGGACCTGGACGAAGGAGGAAGATAACTGCGATCGTTCTTGGCATCATAAAAAATATAGGTTGTTTGAGATATTGCTACTTTCACTCCAACAAAATGTTGGCAGCTGAATCAGTGCTCGAAACTGCTGCTTATGAATTCATCGAAGAGATTGTGGGACTAAAAGTCGACTGTATCTTTTGCTTGTCATCTCATAAAGGATTTTGGCTTTCCATTTGAATAAATTTCACGAGATCTCAAACTCTTATAGCCAATGCCAGTTTAGTGGGATACCAGTACTTTGTATCGGAAAAAGAATCAATGGGATTATACAGAATGCCATGCCTTCGTTATCGAGACCATAACCAATAAACAGAGTTCTTAGAATTGATCGTTGGTTTTTATTTTGATTCGATTCTATTTAGTTTTCTTATTCTAGATTATTGTTTTAGTTGTATTAGATTTTAGTTCTAGATATTTTTTATTAAAGAATTTTGAAATCTTTACACTTTTCTTGCTTTATTCCTGAAGATATGGGTGTGTGCAAGAAGATGAGGGTCACTTTAGATGCAATCTTAGTTTTTCAAAACTCATTTTTGATACATAAAAACATAACGGGTTTTTTATACTTAGCACTTGGTATGGTAAAACCCGAACCTGACATGTCAATAGACGTGTAGGATAGGTAACCATAACGTGTACGCGTTATGTAGTTACAAAATGCGTACGTGTTTTGTAAATCTAAAATCAATTTAAAAACATAGTCCCAACCACCCCCGACCACGTTGTGCTTTTCACGCATCAGAAACGCAAATTCGAGCTTGGACGAGGACGGTTTGTGTGCTCTGGAGTATCCGAGGAGCTCAATTTAGTTGGAGGGGAGGAAAATTCACCGGTGGTTTGTCATCTAATTAGGTAATTCAATCACCCATACCATTTTTTTGTCATTTCTTAACCTAAATTACCATTTTTTTATAGTTTAAAACAACCTAGTTTTGTAATATTTATAAAATTGGAAATAAACCAATCTTTAATTAAATTCACATCTCCCTCAACCAAGATGAGTGAATAATTACAATGAATCCCTTTTCAAAAACTCAAAAATTCCTAATCCAACCAAAAATAAAAAAAATAGAACTCCTCCCTTTCTACAATGTATCCATCCACATGAAACCCAAATTTCCAACCCTCAAAGGCCATTTCCCATGATACTAATTAAATAATTTTCCTCAGAAATGGCCATAACAAGATGAAATGCATGCACAAGCGTGAATAGAAAAAATGCATAAAAAATTAGTAACTTGGTTTCTCAAAATTTCATCACAATCATTTGTCCATAAACATAATCAAAATTTTATCACAAGTGTATGTAGCTATACATTGCCTCTTAGTTAAGCACCCTTAATTAAATGCCAAAACGCATTAACAAAGTGCCTCTCGGGCCTTCCCTATCCACACCCTCGATCAATCTACTCAATGCTCAGGGACCGTCGATTCAACTCAAAGACTTCATATAGAAAATCACTATGTTTTTTAATTAATTTTCTGAACTTGCCATGCAATGTAGAGATCAATTTGCAAAGATAAATTGTCTTTGTTTTGCTCCAAGGAATTGTCACTTTTGGTTGGTTTCCATGTTTTTAAAACAATGGAAATGGTGAACACCCATGAACTACCTAGAGTGTGTCGTGAGAGTGTTTCCAACCATGATTGAGTTAATTTTCACCCCTTTTCTTGCCTCACATATCCTAATAGTCCCTCGCCCCTGTCCTTTACATATCCAACAATCCTTATCTACACTCAGAAAGACCTGCGGCCCTGACCTAGTAACTACTCCTAGAAACCTATCCTAAAACCCTTCTAACATTCTTACCTATCTTGGAACTTCTTCCATGGATGTTGTCCTAACCGTACATCTATCCTAAACTTCCATCCCTCTTAAAGACTGTGTTTAAGACACGGGTCTGAGTTTTACCACCTGACATGCTTCCGAGCATGTTACCTTAACCATATTTCTAATCCTAACAAGTCATATCATATTCTTACTTAAATTCATTAACTGAATGTAGTCACAGTCTTAGGACTATGAGATTTAAATTTAGTTGTTCTATCTCAACTTAATCTTCATCCTCCTATTCAACCATCTTGTCATATCAATCACATATCATAATACTTAAATCAAATTAATAAATATGCATGTGATAAATCTGAGATAACACTGTCAGATTCCACTTGTGATATATTATTAAGTTGACATTGTTGTTATTGTCATTCTAGTCACAATCTCTAGTTGATTATTCAACATCTTAATCATTGATAGTCATCTCAAGTACATATGTAATCATATTGGAAAGACAAACTCATACATATCCATTTCATTCCATGCCACTTTATTCTCCCCTCCAACCAGAAGGCGTAATATGTTGAAATCAATAAATTTAATGTTAGCTTATGAAGTTGATGGAAATATTGTTTTCTGCAAGGGACGTAAAGGCCAAAACATGTCAAAATAACACTCCTAAATTCTAAGAAGTTTAAACCCAAGTTTGCATGGAAAATTCACCAATTGTTGGCGGGCAAATCTAATCCAAAGCCGAAATACATTATAATCCAAAGCCAGAGGAGGAGCAAAGAAACCGCAGAAAACAAGTCACAAGAAACCTGCAACAAAGATTAAGGTCAGCGAGCAATTACATTTTTGACATCTTATAGATGTGTAGTGTGATACAACATGATCTCTGATACATAACAAGGAGATGTATATAAAGCATGGCCACTTGAAATACAAGCATGGATCCATGTCAAACTGAGAGATCATAGCCATAACAACAAATTGGATCTATGTCTCATGGAGAGCCGAATATAAGTGAGGCTCAGTCTTGCGCAACTTGGGTGATAACAAAATGAGGTAATGTCATCAAAATCCCAAGGTCTTCATCCCACAACAACCCTAGGTACAAACCCTAACCATGTGAATAGATGAGCTGATAGTAGAACAAGGGGGGTATAATTTGATTACCGGCCATTGATGTATATCGTTAACAAACGCGAGGACTTCCACCGATAATGATGATGGGGTCCAAGGTACCAAGTACGATTCGCCAAATGTGAATAGATGGACTTGGATTCGAACACTTGGGAATCCTGTTGAAGAAGAGACATTGATGTATTCTCATCATTCAACAACGAGGAAAATTGCCATTGGTGACTGCAATCTCCAAGGTACTAACCGAAACTCTAAACTTCAATCCTAGAATAATGCTTTGGTGTCGATGGGAAGAAGTCCGTCAGAAGGGAGGCCTTAAGGCATCCTCCATCATCCAACTCGAGGAACACTCAACTGGTAAGAGATGATATGGAATAATATGTAACAAGACTGACACTAGGAAGGTCGACACATGAGGTCAAGGTAAATTATAGAATGGCCGACACAGGGTATATCCTTGAACATTGAGCACGACACAAAGTGACTCTGGCAGTTTCTGACATAATGGGGTAAATAAGTCTAAAATGTAAGATACATTAGTAGACCCTCCATATGGTTGGAAGAATAACCAACCGGGGGAGTAAATAACTCGGAGGAAAGGTTCACCCTGAGGTCAAAAACTAAACCCAACCGACAAGATAGACGCAAGTAGATGTTGTGTTCAAGGATAGAACTTGACTGAAACTGCCTTTGACAATGAAGATATGATATGTATTTCCCGTTCCTTATTCATTTTAGATAAAAGAATACCCTTCTTGTTGTTTTAATGAGTCCAAGAAAGAATGAAAAATCAATAGATCCAACCATGTAAATAGTTTAACGAGCCCATGGGAGGAAGACTCAGGACCTTCTTCATTATTTATAGAGTTAGAAGAAGAGATAGAAGATTACTCTATATGTACTGATCTCTGGATTTTAATATCGAGCCGAGATCTGTTCTTGCTTGCCGGTGTTTTCAATTTTAAGGAGTCTGAAAAAATTAAACAATAACTCCATATATCTGCTTGTGGATTTTAATATCGAGCCCAAGCATATTAATGCTCGCCGGTGTTTTCTTGTTTATAGAGTTTGAAAAACTTAAACAACCCTCTTTTCACCTATCCGTGGATTTTATATCGAGCCCGGATTGGTCTGTGCTCGGCGGTGTTTTCTTGTTTATAGAGTTGAAAAACGTAAACAGTCCTCTACTTACCCTCTCGTGGATTTCACATCAAGCCCGAGTAGATGAATGCTCGCTTGGTATTTTCATGTTTAGAGAGTCTGAAAACCCTAAAGAGAGACTCCAAAAGGTCCTCTTTCGTACAGTTAGTCTCCTCCCCCGAAAAAATATAAAACAATGAAAGGAGAACTCTTCTAGTGTATACAGGAGTATACCTAGAGTATACCTTTTCCGTAGTTAATCCACTTAGGCCTGGAAAAGGGGTAATTATATACCTGAGTGGATGAGCCTTCGAATACTTTAATGAGCTCAAAGAGGACAAGCTTGCTCGACAATCTTGTTTAGGTTTAAATAGTCCAAACAAGAGCTTAAAATGACTTAAAGGTCAGCTTCTAGGATCATAGCTTCACACCCTGCCAAAACTAGGTCTTCAACAAAATATTAGTCGATGCGGCAAAAATATCGAATGATATATGAATTTGGAATATTTAGCTAACTGACAAGGTCTATCATCAAGAAGTTTGAGCTTAGGAGATGAATCCGATAACAATTAAGTGAAAAATGAGCTTGGATCAGTGTTATACCGTATTGTGTGTTTCAATTGATTAATTAGGGTTTTTGAAAAGTTTGAAACTATAGAAAATTAGCAATTATGGGTAAAAATCAAAATCCAAATTATATATAATTTCATTGTTTAAAAATCAATTTTCAATTTGTGTTGTAGGGCAAAAATTGGGGCAACATTTTGCAAATTTCCAATCTCCATTGCGATCGAACCGAGCATCCAACCATCAAACTTCCTCCACCAAGTAAGTTGAAATCTCCCTGACTTGCAATTTAATGGTTTATTTTTAAATTTTTGAGAAAAAATAGCTTGCAATGCAATGCTCATAAATATTTATGCGCGGGCGCTACTGTGTAAACATAGGAGTAGCGTATAAACTCGATGGGCGCTACTTTGCTCAAACAGAGTAGCGCCTACACGCTACTGTGTAGTATACACAGTAGCGTACATACTTGAAAACTTACATACAAGTGTCGAGACTCAAAAAAAATTTGGTTTTTGTACAGGATGGTCCTTCAATGGAGGGAGAGGGAGCATGAGGACATGGAAAGGTTGGCCATGCAAGATCCGGCTACCCTCCATGCGCTCCGAAGATGCGGTTTGTTGAAGTTTTATTGAACTGTAAACATGAGGGCCTTAAACAAACTGTTTCGAAGACTGATTCAGTATTGGGATGTAGATACCAACACCTTTGTCATCCGTGGGAAAACATTGGAGCTTACTGTTGATGACATATACTTTATTACTGGTCTCTCAAGGAGAGGAGATGTGATCAATCTGAAAGGGTCTTCTTGTTTGGGTGCACGATCAGTGCAAGAATATGTAAATACATACTGTGTTTCTGGAGCGGAAAAATCGGGAAGCCAAGTCTTGATTTCAACTATTGATGGTCTCCCTTTGAAAGTGATAGTGAGCATGATCAACCAAGTAGCTGGTAGTGCATCACAACACTTAGCTTCCAGGAATTCGATGCATATTCGTGTACAATGCTTGCACGGTCATGTTTATGATTGGAGTACTAGTTTACTGGCAAACATGAAATCTCAATTGACAGGTTGCAAATCCGGCACAATGAAGAATTTTGGGTACGGAAGTATTTTGTGTACTTTCTTCTTTGAGAGGATGCCTGCTATTAGTTTGGGGATGCCTCTGCCACAGGTTAACCCCCGTGAGCCTAGACTAGGCCATTGGGGTGACATTTTCCTCTGCCAGGGTGGTGGGGAAAGTCATTATTGTTACCATATTGATGACTTCTAGAGGTGGTGGGAGAGGCAAGTACCCACTTTTGAGCAGTTTCCTTATGCTGGATTGGATTTCCGTCATGATCCAGAGCTGGTGCTTCCGCCAGGTGGAGCCTAGGGAGATATTGGTATGTTTAAATTTTGAGAATTTATTTAATTTTTTCAAACTTTTTCAAGTATTTGATTTTTATGAATGAGTTTTGAAGTTCTAATCAAGTGTCATATGCAGATTTTGGGCCTGTTCATCCTGAGGGCCATCCTACCATCTATGTGAGGCCAGCTGATATTACCGCAGCAGATGCTATGTTGGGAACCCTGGAGAGGAAAATGAGTCGGTTGACTCATGAGATTCCTGCATGCCGCATGGATCAGATACCTGTTGACATGCAGGAAGATGTTGTTGGGGTGCCCCCAGCATGGCTTAGAGTGCTGCGGAGGGTTGCTAGACTAGTCATATGCTATCGCAATGCGGTAGATGATGATGAGGTCCCTCCTTCTCCATAGAAGAAGAAAACATTCTATGTATATATTTTTAAGGCTACTATGCCCAGCTTTTGTACTTTTATGGATTGACTTGATAAACTCATGATTCAAAACTCATATTTTTTGATACGGTACCGGTTATATACAGTATCGGTTATTTACATGTGTATGCGTTTTAATTTTATGTGTGTAATTTTGTTTATGACAATGTGTGATGCAAATGCTAGTCTAACACATAGTTTGCTAATGAATCAGCTAAAGTGTTTAAACTTCTCGGAATGTGTTCATATCTGATAGAATGAAATTGTCTTTCCAATAGTCTAACTCGTAGAAACTGACGTAGCAATCCTGGATCCCTAATCTGATAGACACCTGTTAACTGAAAAACAATTAATTGTGAGTCAAGCCTTACCTCCAGATATGAAATGCCATGACTGAGAGCATCTCGGAGAAGTTCTATAACTACACTGTATTCAGCTACATTATTCGTGGTAGGTCCCAAACAAACCCCCCCCGAAGAGACAAGTTGGTCAGCGGGTGAATAAATGACCCAAGCTACTGCAACCAACTGACAGGTGTGGCGACTGGCGCCATCAACAAATCCTAAGAAATGTTCAGTTGACATCTGGTACACGAAACGAGATTACCTAACGAGCATAACAAAACTAGCTTTACAAAAATATACAGCTATGTTACAAGAAAAAATATTTCAGCCTAGGCGTAGTACTTTTTCAGGTAGGGTCAATGCCTGGATCCTCCTCGTGAGGCCGGGCAAAGGTATTATGGAAATCACGGAAAAGATTGGTATACGGAATGATCTCATCGAGATAACATCCCGTTTCAAAGAAAATGTTTCCGTTGACCCCAGTGAAAATGTTCACCAACGAGGTATGTAATCTATTTGCTTCAACAATACCAATTTGTGAAGGAGTGAGATCAGTATTCTCATCTGGTGGTGAACAAAATTCACCTCTCTCTAACAAGTTAAGAAAAGGAAACAAGAAGGACGTGCGATCTATATGTTCATGAGGATGGTCCAGGTCGTTCAAGGCTTCTAACATTTCCTCATCAGAAGGTAAAGTGATTTCTGAACTGTCGAGAGAATGGATCGGGTCTGGTGTCTGAGTAGTGGCACAATCTATGTTTGACTCAACAGACACCAATGGAGTCGACATATGCCCTGTTGTAGTTTGATGAGAATCCAAGTGGGTAACTTCTTCAATAGGGGTGGGCTCGGAGGGGTTTGCATTAGTTGGGGGAAACTCAGGATCAGTTGTTGAACTAACCACGGAAGTTTCAGACGATGAACATCCCTCAGACCCAACGAATAAGGTAGGATTCGGTAGGTCAAAAGTGCCTATTAGTGACCCATAAAGTCCTGCACCTAAACTCTCGCCAACCGGGGTGGTTTGATCAATCAAAGGAACTGTGGTTTCCAAAGAAGTCTAGTTGTTTCTATGAGTGAAAGAAAGTTGATCGATTGTAACGATCTTACCTTCAAATGGGAACATGACCACTCAAAAAACTGTTGATGCAATAGCTCGCATGGCATAAGTCCAACTCCTGCCCAATAACATATTGTAATCGAGCGGAGCATCCAGAACTTCTACTTCAACAGCAACTGTCTTACCGGCCAAAGTGACATCAAATGATGGCAAAACTCCATGTGGACAGAAAGTTCTACCATCAAAAGCAGTAAGCAGTGTGTTAGAAGGGGCTAACTCAGGAGAACCTAAAGCTTTCCAACAGGAAATTGACATTACGCAAGTTGACGCTCCTTCATCTACTACAGCTCGTCTGATGGTCATTGGACCATAAACGACCTCAATCTGAAGGGCAATGTGATAGGGCAACCAGTATTTAACATCAGTCATATCAAATCGCGCAGACATGTTGGAGGATTCCATACTCCCAATAGCTGCCAGAAGTGCATTTCGTTGTAAAGGACAACTCTGCAAGACTTCTAGAGTAGACATGGCACAAGGGGTCTGGGCTAAATATTCAACCACATTGTAGTTAGAAGCAGCCCGTGTGTTGGGATTGTGCGATGCCCTCTTCAAGACACCTTTCGGAATCTTGGGCATTGGGTCCACAGGTATGTGGAGTGGAGTGGAGGATTCAGGAATCTCCTTTTCCTTTTTCTGCGCTTTCGGGGTATAGTTCCTGGCTCTAGTTTGCAAAAGTGCATCCAAATTAACCATGTTTATAAATGTTTGATCAACCAAAGCATGCGAAGTGCCCCCAGTTTTGGAGGTTCCAGAAGTCGAGCCTTTCCCTTTAGGAAATGGATCTTTCAGGACGGCATGCTTCTTTTCTATTAAGAGCTTCTGGGCTTCTTCAAGCAGAGGGCATTGGTGAGTCAAGTGGTTCTGCTTGCAAAGTTTACAAGGGAACTTGACCTTCTTTTCCTCTTTGTTACCCTCTTCGGCATTGTCTTTTTTGGGATTTTGTTGGTTCCCCTCTCCTTTCTTTCCCTTCTTTTTGTTGTTGGGCTGCCGAGGGCCCTTTTGATTGTTCTGGACCTGGTTGACAAGCTCAGAAGTAGAAGGAGAGGTTGTGACAGAAGAAATATCCACAGTCGATTGTTTGACTGATAAGGCGTGAACCTGTTTAGTCAGTGATTCGAAGGATGCAGAGTCAATTGAACCCACTATGCCATCAGCATGTGGTCCAGGTTTGGGTCTACTCAGATCAGTGTTTGATCTCGGTGCGTCAGGTATAATCTCGTACAGTAAACCAAATTGTGCATAAACAAGGTCTAACTGTTGAGTCCTTAAGATGGCTTCTTCTTCATTGGATACTCCAGATGTCGCTACTTCCTTAGAAATATAAGGAAGGAGTGATTTCAAGTACCACTCAAGAAGGAACTCCGGAGGTATGTTGGCCTTAATGAGCCTCTTCTGTCTTCGCCACTCCTGAATGTGGTCAAATAAGTGAGTGGCTTTATTTTGTCTAAAAGTTGACAAAAGTTCTGTTCCGGCATCATACCGAATAGGAAGTTGGAAGTGGTTCAAAAAGACGGTTGATAGATCCCCAAAACTAGAGAAAGTAGCCGTAGGTAGCTCAATGTACCATTTGGCTGCACGACCAGTTAAGGTCCTTTGGAACAATCTCAATCTGATGGAATCCTCATTTAAAGAATTGGAAGAACACCAAAGGTGGAAGGTAGTGACATGGTCACCAGGATCTTCACCTGTTTTGCCTTCGAATTTTGGAATATCCGAAGGTAATTTGGTGGGAACTGATGGCCACGTGGCATTATGACACACAGGATCATTTGTCAGTTTCGAAAGTTCTGGCAAATTCAAAGTTGCCAGAAAAGGTAGACGAGGCCAGTAAGATGGTACTTGATAAGGGGAACCACCCATCGTTTGTCCCATGAATTGTTGGTAGGGGTTTCCCCTAGCCATCTGGTGATAAGGGTTTCCCCCGGCCATGTGCTGATAGGAGTTTCCACCTACCAACTGTTGATAGGGGTTGCCCCCAGCTATTTGTTGGTAGGGGTTTCCCCCTGCCATCTGTTGTTGTTGTGCGAAAGAGTTATTAAAATTTCCCCACCCATACGAGAGTGGATTAGTGCTTTGCGGGTTCGTCCACTGTCGCTGGGTGTTAGCCCCACCATATTGCTAGTTAAAGATATTATCCCCTCCCCTTGAGAATAAGGAAAAAGGGGCATTATTTGCAGGCATACTACATTGGTTCATGTTAGGGCCTACAAAGGTATTAAAACCAGTAGAAGCTGATGTGGACGGTGCAGTCATGGTAGCCATGACTGGCATGTTAGAAGAAGCACTTGGTCCTACCACAGGTGTGGAAACCCAAGTACTAGGAATCTAATATAACGGTTGAGAAGCAGAAGGTGTTGCACAGTTGGCCATACTGCTAGGTCTTACAGTAGGTATAGGAATAGATGCCATCGTTGTAGAACTAGGCATACCTAATGTACTAGTGTTGAAACTGAAAGATGGAGTAGGCACAGATGTGGTTTGTGCCTGACTTGGTGTAGCAGTAAAAGAAGGGTTAACTGTGTTGGTGTTCATACCTAAAGTGGGAGTTTGGGGAACCCCTTGTTCACCTCCTAAGTTAGACATCAGATGTTTGGAAAAGGAATGATCTGCACTGAAAAGGGGCTGCTGGAAACCAACAGGTGACAGAAGCATAATTCTAGTATTAGTTAAAGGAGGATTGAAAGCAGTGCTATACTCCGCGGAAGTAAGATCTTCCACCTCAACTGTACTAAAGTATTGCTGATTTGTGGTACCTGGTAGTGGTTCCTCAGGAACCTCAATTTCAAGGTTTTCTATTACAAGTATTTCTTCAGGTAATTCAGTTTCAGGAGTAACTTCTGAAAAAATACCAAGGTTTACCCGCTGTCGTCTAGCCGGCTGTATAGGTTCTGTTCTAACTAGTGGAAGGTTTTGAATCCTTCTCAATATATGGAGTTGTTGATTCTCCGTGATTATAAATATAAAATAACAGACTAGAACCTAGTGGCCACTACAACTAGGGGGCAAACAACACGCCAACTAAAAAAGGTCCTAAGTATACAAACCAGGCAAACAAAGATGCCTTCCGGAGAAGAGTCTGGGATGATGAGGGCCCAGAAAAGATCAACGAAGGAAGAAAGACAGTTACTTGGGGTCCACAATACAATGAATAAGGGTGCAAGCGCTGGAATCACCCAACCGCCCTCCCAAAGACCTGCAAGGGGTTTCCTCCCACGTCTGTCTTAGGTACAACAGATATACCCTCTGCTATCACCTGTGTATGAGTCTGATACTAAGGATACCACAACACTGAAAACTCCTGGGGGAACAGTCACCGGTCGAATCAGAAAGCATGGGCAGGGTAGCTGAGCCCGAAACTCGAAAGAGTCCCCAATATGCAATCTGATCCTGGCGTATGCTCGAACAGAAAGTAGGAGGAGTATTCCCACAAACTGATCTCGCAATGACCTACTGCATAGATCCCAGGCAAATTTTGAGTGAGGTGGGTTTACCTATGATAGTCTCACTACGATTTTTGCGCAATGTGTGATCTTGGGTGGTTTAAGGTGATTTAAACCCAAGACCCTAACCAAAACTAGTTGGTGTAGTGTACCCTAAAAAGAAAAAATGTTTCTAGTTCATTTTATTAACAAATTTTAGGGTTGTTATTACTCAAAAAAGGTAGTGAGTGTGTGAGCGTGGTTATAACAAGAAAACAAAAGTGCAAATAAAAACCAAACTTTCTACAACAAAGCTCTTTTCATTTTTCGTTTACTTCTTTCCGAAACTGAAAATCTAAGCAAACCTACTTAAAAACTTTTTGTTTTCTTTTTTGAATTTATACAAAAAATCCTAAGTTATCTTGCAATGACAAAAACAAGTTCTATTTAAACTTAAAATACCAATTTTTTTTTGTTTTTTCAATAAACGAAAAAGAACTATATAAAAATGGGAAGCAAAATAAAACTTTATATGCAATGTGTGTAAGTATGGCTAAAAGTTCTTAGGCCTATAGTTGTCGAAACCCTAGCTCGAAAAAGACTTGATCTACAGGTTTTTTGCAAAGAAAAAGCCTATAAACTTGAGAACAAAGTGGGAGAAAACAAAGGAGAAAGACACAAAAGGACTGACCTAAAGTATCTAGCCCTAGCAGGACCACTATGTCAAGCACAAGTAGACAAGCAAGCTGCCTTACTAACACAAAGAAACTGAGAAATGAACTAGCCTACCGCTGTTTAAAAGCACTTGTAACCAGGAAAAAGACAAGAAGTCCCAGAAGAATGAAACTTGACCAAAAAAGAAGACACCCTAGAGGCTCTACCAAAGACCAAACCCTAAAACAAAGGATGGGAGTAGTGGAGAGCATACAAATGTCACCACAAACATTAGATACAAGAGTATGCAGGTTTGTAAGCTAGTAACAGGTAGTCAGGGTCTAAAAAAGTGGAAGTGCTCAACACCAAACACTCCCTAGTCTTCCACAAAGTCAATAAACGGTTCAAAAATTCCAACGGTCAACAAGTGGTTCAAAAGATGGAAAAAACTTTAAGAAAAGGTTCTATGACTTGACCAAAAGTTAAAAACCTCATGCAACCATCAAAGGGATCCTACAGCAAAGTTAGCAAATCACCAAAAGGGTTAAAACACAAGCAAACCAAAAATAGAAAGCTACAGAAAGTGTACTCTACTGTGTAGTAGAGCAACTCGCGCCCCTACTGAAACGGGCGCTACTGTATATATAGCACAGTAGCGTATGGGCACTACTGTATATATAGCAGAGTAGCGCTCATATCTCAAAGGCTTGAAAACTAACTTTGGAAGGTATCAAAAATTGATGAAAACATGCAAGAAACAGGCAAGGGATACCTATAAAGTTTCTGAACACATCAAAGAAGTCAAAACAATCTAAGAAGACAAACAAGAACAAGGTTTCCTAGATCCAAAAACTCTTAGTCCCCAGCGGAGTCGCCAGTCTGTTGGCAGGCAAATCTACCCTATAGCATGGAAACTAATGCTATCAACTTGGTTGGGGTGACAGGTAAGTGTATTGATGCTATTATAGAGACATTTACAAAAAAGAAAGAAGTTGTAGATCTTGGGAACACACCTTTCAATCGAAGTTTGATCCTAGCCTTGACTTGATCTCGTGTTCAACTTCCAAATTCACCTTTCCTTCAGTAAACCTACAATAACAATACCTTTCTCAAAACATTTTGGGCAATATATAAAGCTTGAAAGAAACAAAAACAATGTTTAACATTCAACATTGACCAAAACAAATCCAAATTAAGATGCCATTTCATAACACATTCAAATTGGAACAAGAAAGACACTTCAACCTTTATTTGTCAAAAGTAGAATGATGTACAAGTATACCTGATCATGAAACGGGCTCCTGCAACTAGATTCTGGGCTCTGGCTCTTCTCTGGCTTGGATGTCTTCAGCATCAACTCCTACAATGCGAGCTTCTTCAAATTTTTTCCATTAATCACTCTTACTATCTCCAATTTCTAACCCTTCTCCTTTAACCTTCTTGGTATTTATAGGATTAAAGAAGCAGTTCAGGTCGATATGTAGTTATGGAGGAAGTTGGGGGAGTTAGGAAACTACCATCAACTAATCCTCCTCGATGAATTAATTTATTTTTTAATCATCTTTTAAGATGTACGCAACTCTTGTTCAGTGGAGTAGCGTATAAGGCGCTACCCTAGTGCTTAACAACTAGTGCTCATTCGATTTTACATTGTGAGCGCTACTATGATGAGAAGGAGTAGCGTATATTTGGATATGGGTGCTACTATTATACAGTGGAGTAGCACATGGGCGCTAGTCTCTTTGAGTAGAGTAGCGCTCATATCTCAAAATGATATTTTTTGGGGTTTTCCAGTAATGTCAGGAAATAGAGTGAGTTGACATATCATCGAAGGTCAACATGCTCCTCCATCCAACTTGTCCTTTTGTGTGATCAGCAGCTCAGGGTGATCACGGACGGAGAGGTGCAAGTTTGACCTATAACACCAATGAGGGTTAAGAAGTGCCTTAACTTCTAGAAAGAAGTTGAACGAAACTTACTTTTTAATTGGGTGATTCCATGAAGATGGGTAACTCTTTTTGGCCAAATATGACGGTGAAAAACATAAATTTTACCCATGTATTAAATTGAATCCCTCAAAACTCATGCTTGCCATATGAATTTTGACATGCGGTTGAAAAACAAAATGTAGAGAATTATGTTGGCTTTCCAATGATATTTTTTTCGAAATATACCAATGTCATATATCATGTCAAATTTTAATTTAATGAAACGTGTGTACTTAAAAATTTGAAGAGCAATTAACAAGTTGTTTGTGTGCGTGCACAATAATTTAATGTTAAAGTAATAATTTTAAAAAATGAAATATGTGAACATGATCTAGATAGAATGCATTGGGCTTACATATTTTTCTTTTAATTTTTCTCGAAAAAATATATTTATTATTATTTTTCGAAACTGACCAATGAATATTTAAGTCGCATTTTGAACACATGTGTGTGCATGCACGAAATCTTTTGACTTTTTACATAATTTGCAAAACTAAAAATACCATTTTAAAGAGGATGCGTTTATCTAGAGCTTGTGTATTTTTCAAATTTTTTGTATGTGTATTTTGAATTTTGTGGATTTATCTTTGAGCTCAATCGAAATTGTTGACAAGGTGTTTGAGGGCATGTTTTAGTAGAAATTTAAAAACAAAAGACATATGAAGATAAATATTCATAAATTTTATATATCTAGATCGAGGATTCATTGACGAATCCAATGGTATCAAGTCCGCTCATTAATGAGCATTTAATGACATGGTTTAACTCTGTGGAAGGCAGAAAAAACTTTCATTCTGTAGTGAAAAGGGCTCTCGGCCTATTTTTTAAGCTCTCGATCGAGCTAACTACCTCGATCGAGGGTTTAACAACACCTTGATCGAGGGTTTAACAAGACCTCGATTAGGGTAATTTAAAACCCTCGATCGAGGCCCTAAAATGAGCCTTTTTATGTTTTTCAAAAGCTAGATCGAGCTTTTCAAAAGCTCGATCGAGGTTTTGCGAGCTTTTCAAAAGCTCGATTGAGGGTTTTAAAAGCTAAATCGAGCTCTTGTTTCAACCCTCGATCGAGGTCTTTTAAAACCCTCGATCGAGGTATTTTAAAACCCTCGATCGAGCTTTTAAAACCCTTGATCGAGCTTTTAAAACCTCGATCGAGGGTTAGAAAAACAATTTTTTTAGCTTCCATCTGCCAAAAATGGTGAACCACCCAATTGTTAGATGTTTAATCTTAAGTTTTAAATGTATGTAAGTGAATTCCATTAAACTACTTACTTGAGTTTGATTTAATACATTTTCAATTTTGAAGAGACGTCATTATATACCATGTATATGTTTCTAATGATTTTCGTATTGATGTTTTTATTGCAGTTGCGGCTATGGACACAAATGTTGAGATACTGATTGAGCTTTCTTGCTTGAGGGGCATTAGTGCATCTTTTAGTGGTGGTGATAGAATTCTCCACTTGCTTGCATCAACCTTGGATGCAATTGTTAACACCAATTCACAGTCTAGCAATGTACTATATGATATTACATCATATAGAGAAAGAAAAAGACAAGAATATGCTGATAGGCTAGACTACAATGTAATAAAAAAGTTGAAAATATCCAAAGAGCTCATATTTGCATTGTTTAGGGACCCTCGGCCAAGGGAAATCCCATATGCAAACATGCCTCATATCTCCATTGAGTGGTGCACGTTTCAACCATTTGTTGATGATTGGATGGATATATGGTACATGGTTTTTGATATGCCACCACATAGCAACAGGGAAATTCCCTTGTATTTCCTTCGCAAGATGTATGCAAAGTTCGTGTTACATAAACACATAAACTATTTTGATATCTTGCAGTTTCAGGGGATCGGTGGGGGGATGCCCCAAAACCGACCCAATGCGAGGCTTCGAGATCAGGATCGCCCTATCCCTGCACCTCGCAGTTAGTTTCATGGGCCAGATGTCCCACCTACACATCGTGTTATTCCACAGACACGTGATGCATTTTTGAGTTTGGAACGAGCGATTGTTCACAATGGAAATATGGTTCAGCATATGGATGAGGAAGGGACATCTATCCCTGGTGTGGCACATACACCAGGTCATCACCATGTAGGACCATCGTCTAGTGCAGGACCATCCACTAGTGCAAGACCATCGGCACATGCACATCATAGTATTGAGCCTCACGAGTGCACATCATGTGGTTGTCCTTGCTATGGTCTTGCCTCAAATGTTGCCTTCAGTGGGTTTTTGAGTGAGGTATGTAGATGGTTAATTGTAATAAATTCATCATTTATTTTCGTCTTTGTACACATATATATAGTTTGAGCTAATATATTAATTTTGTGAACTTGCAGTTGATTCTTTATTCCGGCACCGACGCCCCAGAGTCAGATGTTCCAGACTCTATAGGGGGGCATGATGCTACCCATTTGGAATGCCCATCTTATATAGCACCCATTTCCATATCTCACACCGAGGTAAACATTTTAAAATTTCACTTTTTTAATACTTGTTAATTTGTTAATTTCCACATACTTTACATTTTAGTTCACTAATGCTATCTACGGTCTAATGTTTACAATTATTAAACTTGTAGATGGCAGATCCTTCACTGGGGCAAGCTAATGTGGAGGTAGCACCCATGGTCGTAGCGTCCAAGGAAACATCTGGGCTCCAGGTAAACAATTAAAAATGTAATTTTTTAAATACATGTTTGTTTGTTGAATCATGCATGTCTAAATACATGAACACTTGCTGACTGTAGGCACCATCCGAGACATCTGGACCATTTCTTGGATTTGAATCTCCCGCTAGGCCATTCGTGAACAAGGTTTGTGTGTATGTGAGGCGGCCTACTCCTAGCAAGACTGCAGCTGCCCACGACCATGGGCTTACTCATACCATGGTAATGTATATCCTTCGATGATATTTGTTGTTTAACTTGAAATCTAGTGCATAAATCGTTTTTGTTAATGTTTGAATTGCATGTTTACTGCATCAAGAACCCAAGTTGTCTACTCAAAACCTCGCGTCGATGGTTGATGCAGCAGTCAGTGTTGCATCTGCAATGGAAACTGATTACACACAGGTATGTAACTATTTCAACATGATCTTTACATAGTTTATTATTGTTGTCTATTGTTTATTCATGTATGTCTAACTATTTCAACATTTTGTGATTTTAGCCACCACCAGCAGGAGTAGTTCCTGCCCCCCTGTTAATTTTTTAGCATTAATTCAACATACTCTAGGATCTTTACTGAGAGAATAACATGTATAGCATATCAAGCATAATAAAACATATCAATCACACCAAGCAATCACATGAGACAATAGACACACAGTTTCACTGGGGAAAACCATAAAGGTGAAAAACCCCACAACTTCCTTAGAGATAGAAAGGGCAATGATACAACCCAAGTACACAAAGATAGTCCTCCTAGCAGCTGAACCTCCTCCTCCACTAGTGCGCCACTTTCTAGCAAGTGTAGAAGTGAATAATGAGATGATAAAATAGAGTGACCCCGCACTCTATTTATACTTGACCTAACCTTCCTAATAAACTAGTAGGGCGGACTTGTCTAACTCAATCTAATAACCCATGTTTATACTCATCAGGGCCAACCACACACTTGGTGGTCTAATAACCCATCACATGCAAGTTGTGACACTTGTGACACTTGTCAATACAAATGAAGACACTTCCGTATAGAGGAATAATAACATCTCTATAGGAGTACAATATACATAGGTGAAATACATTCCGAAGTTACAGTTACATCAATACTCCCTCTTAACTAGGAAGGTATTTCTCGACACAGATCTGCTAGCACAAGTCTTTTTCTCTGGGTCATTGTCACTGGATCATCGTCGTCGAATCATCGTCATCGTCACGGCTGCTACTATCTCAATCAATCTCTAATCTACTCATCATAGGAATTTCTACAGAGCCAGTCCTTTTTCATACTGGATGTAGGCCCACCACCTGCAGGTCTTCATCACTGGCCATACTATGGAATCCTCGGGACTTATTACGTGCGTAACAAAACCTCGCAAGAGAATATAAGGCTATTATGAGCACACAGCTCTACCTGTCGGATCGCCTAGGGACATATTATATGTGACCTCACCACAAAACCTCGCAAGAACATCCCAAGCTATTACGAGCACACAGCTCTACCTATTGGATCTCCCAGGTACATATTACATGTGGTCACCACAAAACCTCGCAAGATCATCCCAGGACTTACTACGGGCAAACAACCCAACCTACCGGATCTCTTAGGGACATATTACATGTGGTCATGGAAAAACCTCGCAAGAGCATCCCAGGACTTATTACGGGCACACATCCCAACCTATCGGATCTCGCAGGGACATATTATATGCCATAGGACAAAACCTTGCAAGAGCATCCCAGGACTTATTATGGGCACACAGCCCAACCTATCGGATCTCCCAGGGCCATATTATATGTCTTCCCAAGCAAAACCTCGAAAGAGCATTTGCAAGATATCCCAAGGCCATATTATATGCCATAGGAAAAACCTCAAAAGAGTATCTACAAACCTCCCAGGGCCATATTATATGCTTGTTGGGCTTGGCCCAACAGGGCCATTTTTTATAACATTTTTTGAGGCTAGATGGAGCTGAGTTGAGCGTAGCTCAGAAAATAAGTAAATTTTGGCTAAGTATTGCGAGTACTGCGAAGCTGTGCACAGTACCGAGTTTTTGAAGGATGCTGCGAAGATCAGCGCTGCGCAGGTTCAGTGCTGTGAAGGTAGTAGGCCACGTGGAGCCAGTAAAGTTGTGTATTGGACAGAGGATGGCCAGATATAGTGAATAAACCAGTGGTGGTCTACTTTTGGTAAGGCTGCTAGAAAGATGCCGAGTTGAGGGCATAAGTAGATTAGGAAAGAGGCCAACTGTACGAGTCCGTTAAGCATAGGACGGGTCGAGAAAGTGACAGTTTGGCGTGCAGCAGAGTACGTGACCGTTAAGAGGAAAATAGCGGATGGACAATGACTGGAGCTGAGCCAGTTGTACGTGGTCGTTAGAGGATGGATGACCTGTAGGGAAAGTGACTGGGAGCTGAGCCAATCGCACAAGTCCATTAGTGGAAGGGCAGCTCGAAGTGGATGACCTGTTGGTGTGCACACAATAGGAAGGCTGAAAGCGACAGATCTAAGGCGTGGAGGACTGCCACGACAGCAGAATCGCTACCAGAAGCCTGCATGACGGTTCAGAGGGACCATAGTGGTTTGGAAACCATAAGGGTTTCGGTCTTCAATGTTGTAAAGACATGACCTTCGGGCGTGATCTATATTAAGAAGACAATTTTGTATAGGAAAGGGTTGGTTGGTTGGTTGGGTTAGTTGCTCCAGACGAGAGAGGTTGGTCATTGTGACCATATTGTATTGTAATATCTTTAGAGCCAAGAAAATATTCTAAAGGCTCTACAGCTGAGTGCATAGAGACCTATTTGAGCAATAAGAGAGCCACAGCTGAGTGCACGGCTAAGAACTGTGAACCCTTTCTTAAAAGAAATATCAAACACAGTTCTTGTTGACGTAGCTTCCCATCTGGGGAAGTGAACCACGTTAAATAGTGTGTTGAGTGACTGAATGTTTATATGTCTGGTTATATTTATTTGTTTCTATAGTTGGATATATGAATATTGGCTTGCAGTTTGTTATAAGAAGGCTTTTATATGCATTAGCCATCAAGAGAGTATGGAATGATATGTTAGGTCTGCATGAATGGATGTATGGTTAATATTAGCTTTGCTTCTAGGAACAGTGAATCCATCGTCTGCTTGAGCATGGAGAAAGTTGTTTACGTGTTTGAATGGATGCAGTCGATGAATGTATAATAGTTATTTCGCACTTGAGGGTTATGTTTAAAATAGTAACATTCTAAGTGTGTGTGTTATGAGCATTAAGTAGTAAGTTAGTTACGTGAATGACTAAGTGGATAAGTGGTATTCATCTCACTGGCTTAAGCATTTTGCACTTAGTCCAAGTATAGGAAGTCAAGTGGCAGTGTTCGCAGTGTAGTATTAAGTCCCATAGTAAGGAAGAAGGTAGTTGTGCGGGCCGCGGTGTGACCATCGCCGCATAGTACGACCTCCGCAGCACACAACCGGTGTGCTACCATGTACTCTGTTACAGTCATCAACTCATCACTTAGTGTGGACATCTGAGTCCGCAATGCCCCATTAGAAACACCTTGGGTGAGACCTCATTATGCTCGTGAGCTGTTGCCGAAAGGGCCGGTGTGAAGGGGTTTTGTTGGTTTAAGGTAACCGCGCAGAACTTGGGTCTTCATAAAACCTCTAGTTAGCATTGTATAGCCAACAAATGGTTTTGTTGCCGTGCTAGAATCCGTGATGAGTGACGAAGAGTCTGAGTTCCCGGAAATTTCATTGAACTAGCATCCTGAGAAGACAGAAATCCAGGCTTGGTGGGATAAGACCATAAGAGACTTTAAAAGACAAGAGAAGAGACATCCGCGTCTAAGTGACACACAGTTGTCGGATAGATATCTGTTCGACACATTCACGAGATTTTCTAGGCTACATTTCCGAACGAGCTGCACACGTGGATCTCGTGGCCCACAGAAAAGAAAACCTGTTTTCAAGGAGGCATTCCTACATAGTGGAATCCTGAGCTCATATCACAGCTCAAAGCAATAGACAGCGCATTGATGCTCGCAGTGGAATTTTGGGTCGATCATATGCTAGAAGGCTTTGTCACAGAGTTTGCTGTGGATACGCTCAAATCCTACAGCCAAGCAGAGGCACACTTTTTCACAGGTTTCCAAGGTAAATTCCTGAACAATCTCAATCTATACATTAAGATGTTGTTAGCTAAAAAAGGAGTTTTAAGAATGTAGTAATCTTTTCAAGTTGTCATGGTAAATAGCATTTATAGCGATTCCGACAAAGATACTCACAACTCAAGAAGTGGGAAAAGATACAAGTTTAATAAAAATCCTGGAGGCTCTGGACTCCACTTAGATACTGAGATTCCTTCTGATATTGAAAATGAAGACGCACCCCCATTTACCCCTCAAAACCCTCCACTTACAGAGCCAACCCCGCTGAATATATAGCCTAGTATGTCTACCACTATATGCCCATTTGTTTTCACTATGCAGATTCCTTTACGACACCCTAGCACACCTCAGGGCACACCTCAAGGTGCCCCTCCGAGTGCTACACCTTCCCCTAGAGCCATGGCCCATATGGATATGAAGCTGCCTATATTCAAAGGGACGGGTCTAGAAGATCCTGATCAGCACTGGTTCCTTTGTGAAGCTGTCTGGAGTGTCAGACAGATTCAGGATGATGATGAGAAGAAAGCCCATCTTATTACCACATTCAGAGATAGAGCGCTGCACTGGTTCATGAAGTATTCTACCACGCAGCCCAGAACTCTGGCAGAGATTAAATCTACGCTGATTGCAGAGTTGAAGAAACCAAATTCTAAATCTCAGTGTATAACTGAGCTGAAGGAAATCAAGCAGAGACCGACTGAATCGGTCTGGGCGTTTGATCAGAAGTCCAAGACCCTATTAGACCAAGTAAGCGTTTTATAGTTGCGAATCAGCGCAAGGAATGGTTCATTGCTGCGCTGTTACCCCACATTAGATTACCATTGATGTAGCAGAAGGTTATGTTGGAGGAAGAGGACTTCGAGATCGTGATGAAGTTGAAGGCTTCGCTGATTGGTGAGTCTAGTTCTGGGATTACGTAGATTTAGAACCAGCTTACGACCCTAACACTGGAGCTGCAGAGTATGAAGAATGGAAAAGAGCAGCGATATGAACCTCATCACGAGATCTGGTGCACAAGTTACAAAGGAGAAGGGCATGAACACGAACATTGTCCCCTATTCCACGATTATCTCAGCAGTGGTGCGCCTAACCCTGTCAATCAGAACTAGGCACCCTGGTGTGAGATCTGCAGAACTACCAGTCATAGACCTAAAGATTCTTACCGAATACAAAAATATGTGAAGACGCCTAAGAATCTATATTGTAGTTTCTGTAAATCAGTTGGACATGATGAATCCAACTACCGTGCCTATGAACTAATGAATGAAAGAAAGCACGACATCGATTCAATGAGAGGCACTGGCTTGTACAGAGTGCAAGAAGATAACCAACCAAAGCAAGAAAACATGCATTATGATCACTCTGTCAATAGAGGCCGTGGTGGTGGATACCGCGGTAGAGGAAGAAATACTGGTGGGGTCATCTTCTATAATTGTGGCCAGCCAGGTCACGTATCCAGAGAGTTTGTAAATCCCTGCACCACATGTAATTATTGTAAATCATTTGAGCATGTTATAGAAGATTGCCCGGTACTAGAGGTAGAGATGTAGAAAAGAAGAAGGACAGACGCGCCATCCCTTGGATCGCAGAAGAGAACAGACCTGCGGATCCTATCATTAAAGTAGTCACATGCAGTGGTGTGGAGACAGGCCGTGATAGGGGAGCAGAGGCTTCCACTTCAGGAGAGCCTCATGCGAAGCAGGGCCCTCTTGAAACAATATGGGTATGAAAAGCTCCAGGAAAGACTCCTTCTTTGGATCTACTAAAGAACAAAGAATCTTTTGTTGACGCGTGGGATACCTTCAGAGAACCAGCACCTAAATCAGCAAGGATCCTGCTACGCAACAAAGTACCATGTGTTGAAGACACACCTACTGTGTATGACAAGACAAGACACATAACGGATGTTAGCACCTCTGTTGCGCAATTCCTAAGAAGCTACATGAAGCTGCTGAAAAATGAAAACGCGATAGCAGAGCTGGAGAAGCTCATAAATCTATACGAACCACAGACAGAAGCAAAAAATTATGATGGTGCACTACATCATATAAAGAAACAGAAGAGGTCGGGCCGAGAGATGAGGCTCACTGCGCAGATAGGAGACTTTGAGATGGACGAAGTTATCCTTGATCTGGGATCATAAGTAAATGTCTTGACCAAGCAGACATGGCAGCAGATGGGTTGACCAAAGCTGTCGTGGCCACCTATCCAGCTGAGAATGGCCAACCAAGAGAAAGTTATACCATTTGGCTGCTTAGCTAATGTTGTGGTTGATATTGACGGAGTACAAAGCCATGCGGACTTTGAAGTCATCGAGATTGTTGACGATAGCCATCCCTTTCCTACGCTGTTAGGAATTGACTGGGCTACTGACAATTTGGCCATTATAAATTTGAAAACAAAGAAGATGATATTCGAAGGCAAGCATCTGCGGGTTATCGCACCATTGGATCCTGCAGATGGGAACAGATATAGTGAGCCGATTCAGGAATAATTTAAGGCTCAGGACTTGGACCGGCTCTACCAGATGACTGTGAACCAAGAGGATTACATTAATCCTACTGCGGACAGTGCACTCAGTTGGAGATGCGATAGCTCCTGCATTTCTGACTCGGACGATGGACTGGAAAACTGGCACAATTGCATGCATGAAGTGTCAGCCAGAAGGTGCGCGCAGGTTACGAAATCACTGTGTTGGATTAGAAAGGAGGTAAGCCCGATCCCTACATTTGATGGTTCTGCTAACGTTTATACTTTTATTCAAGACTATACTGCAGCAGTTCCAGAAGAGCATTGGTTTCTAGCATTGGATATGGCGCTGCGTAGCATACCCGCCAGATGGTGGGCTTCGCACAAACATATATTGATCACTTGGGATCAATGCAAAACAAAGATGCAGATTCGGTTCGCAGAAAGGGTTACCTTACCCTTTGTGAAGTTTAATGCGCAGACAGATCCTAGTTAGCATGTGGAAGCCTGTTCGCAGGCATGGGAAGAAAGGCCACCTGAAGAGTGGGTGTACTTGTTCGTGCATACTTTGGAAGAGGATATTATGAAGAAATTCTATCTAGACCTGGAGTTACACAGGGAGACAATAGATTGGGATACATTAACTTCAAACTTCCAGAGAGATTTCAGCTTCGAGGATGAGAACCCTTTGATACACGAGGCATTGCATATAATCAAGGAACATGTATTCAGACAAGATTGTCCTCACAAAGACATGTCATGGGAAGAATTATTTGGCACAGATGATAGTATTGCAAACATACACTCAGAATGGAAAGAACATGAAGAACATCCGATAGAGTGTTATAATCTAGCTAAAGATGATGAGCATGGAAGAGAAGAAGATGAAGATGATCCGGGCAATATCAATATACCAAAGTCAGAAGGTGCGCGTGATACAGAAGGACCGCCATTGGAAATCCTGGACATGAGTGGACCGGATAAGACACAGAAGGTGAACATCGGCACGAGTGAAGAGTCAGAGTTCACATCTATCGGAGACTACTGGTATGATCAAACTGTCGCGGAGACTGCAGACACTTTGCACAAATATCAGGAGTTATTTTCGACCAAGTTTACAGAGATGAAAGGAATATTGGGTGACCTAGGAGTCATGAAAATCCCTTTGAAGCTAGGCGCTAAGCCTATGAAGCAGCGCCCGTATAGACTGAATCCATGGTATAAAGAGAGAGTCTGCACAGAGTTGGACAAAATGTTAGAGGTAGGAATCATTGAAACTGTCGAGGAATCTGAATGGATCAGTCCTATGGTTGTCCAAGACAAGAAGACGAAGGGTGAGATCAGGATTTGTGTCAATCTCAGAAAACTTGATGATGCCTCTATGCATGACCCATTCCCTACTCTGTTTACAGATGACGTACTTGAAAACGTTAGAGGGAATGAGGCCTATTCCTTTACTGATGGTTTCTCTAGTTATCATCAGATCAGAATTGATCCCGCAGACAGGAATAAGATGACATTTGCTACAGAATGGGGGTTTTTCTAGTATACAGTCATGCCGTTTGGTCTGAAGAATGCGCCTGCCATCTTCTCCAGAGTTGTCGTCGCGGCGTTCAAAGATTTCATGCATAATTTTATGGAAGCATATTTTGATGACTGAACTGTCTTTGGTTTGCTAAAGAACCATTGCGCGGACCTGAGAATTATGCTTGACAAGTGCCGCTAGCATCAAATATCATTGAATTTAAAGAAGTGCATCTTCTGTGTGCCCTATGGAATTTTACTAGGACATATTGTTTGCAAACAGGGATTGATGGTGGACCCTGCAAAGATTGCCATCATCGTAAATTTTCCTACACCAACTTCAGTTAAAATGTTGCGCTCTACCTTGGGCCATACAGGCTATTACAGGAAGTTCATTGATGGTTACGCGCAGATCACCGCAGCAATGGAGAAGCTGTTGAAGAAGGACGTTCCATTCGTTTGGAACGAGGAATGTGAACAGGGTTTTGACACCCTTAAAGAAAAGATGGTTACCGTGTCGATCCTAGTCTTTCCTTACTGGGAAAAGCCGTATCATGTTCATGTGGACGCGTAATGCATTGCCCTGGGCATTGTGTTAGCTCATCCAGGAGAAGGGGGTATTGACCACCCCATCACATTTTCTAGTAGAAAGCTATCAACAACAGAGAAGAACTGCACCACTACTGAGCGGGAAGGACTTGTGATGGTATATGCCCTTTAGAAGTTTAGACATTACCTACTTGGTGCGCACTTCCTTATGTTCACTGATCATTCTGCATTGAAATACTTGGTCAATAAGCTAGTGCTAGGGAGGCGTATATGCAGATGGTTGTTGCTATTCTAGGAGTACGACTTCGAGATCATTGTTAAACCTGATAGGCTGAATTTGGGACCTGACCACCTGTCTTGAATTGAGTTGGGAGAGGAGCCGACGAACATTGGAGACAGTCTTCCTGACGTGCAGATGTTTTCTATAGAGGTTGTAGATGATTACTATAAGGATATCATTGATTTTCTGACAATAGGGCTGACACCGCAAGAATTTTCTGTTTAGCAGAAGAAGCAGCTAGTAGTCCGCGCCATGGATTTCACTATCATTGCAGGTCAATTATACAAACTTGTACTAGATGAATTCTTGTGCAGATGTGTACTCGACCACGAGAAACCATATATACTAACAGATGCACATTTAGGGATCGTGGGAGGTCATTACGCAGGAAGGGCTACTGTGCAGAAGATATTACATGTAGGGTTGTGGTGGCCTACCATCCACAAAGATTCTAAGGAATACTGCAGGAATTGCGATGTCTGTCAGAGGATAGGGAAGCCGTCGTGGAGAGACGAAATGCCATTGAACCCATAGTTGACCTTACAGGCCTTTGAGAAGTGGGTAATTGATTTTGTGGGACCTATAAATCCACTAGGGAAGAGAACTGGTGCAAGGTATATCATTACTGCCATGGATTACCTCACCAGATGGGCAGAAGCTAAACCAGTGAAGGACTGCATCGCAGTTCATTTTTTAGGAAATTTTGTCAAGATTTGGCTGTCCAAAAATTTTTATGAGTGATCAGGGCACTCACTTTCTGAATAAGACCATTGAAGCCCTCACAGAGGAGTTCTACATTCAGCATCACCGCAGTACGCCATATAATCCGCAAGCAAATGGAACTATTGAAGCTTTCAATAAGATGCTCGAAAACGCGCTGATGAAGGTGTGCAATGTAAATAGGGATGATTGGGACTTGTGCATCTCATCTGTACCATGGGCATACAGAACAACTTGTAAGAAGTTGACGGGATAGACACCCTTCCGGTTGGCTTATGGGAAGGAGGCCATAATGCCAATGGAGTACATTGTCCCCAGTCTGAGGATTGCTGCGTTCATTGGAATGGCAGACAGCGAAGCATTAGATGAAAGACTACTACATTTAGTCGGCTTGGAGGAGGATCGTTTCATTGCAGGCTTTCAACAGCAAGTACAGAAGGATCGTGAAAAGGCATGGCATGATCGTCATATTAGGAAGAAATTTTTTCAGGTAGGTGACGTAGTCCTCCTCTATGATAGCAAGTTCATGAAATTTCCTAGCAAGTTTAAAATGCATTTGCTTGGCCCATATATTGTTATGTATGTCACTAATAGTGGTGCAGTCCAGTTAGCCACTTTAGCCGGTGATACTCTACCCACTATGATAAATTGAAGCAGACTTAAATTGTACTGCGATAGTCCTGCTTCGCAACATACAGAAAGATAAATGCGGGGAGAAATTTCCAAGTGTCAGGTACATTTGAAATTGAACACTGGAAATGTTAAGGAGCCTATCCATGTATGTTAAATAGAGCAATGTGTGTACTGTGTAGCACCGCTGAAGCTGTGCGGGAAAGAAAAAAAAAAGAGAGAAGTAAGAAAAGAAAAAGGAAAGCCGTGCAGTTGAAAATTTTTGGCACTGCGAAGTAACTGCGCAGGATCTCAGATGGCTTGCCACGTAGCTCAGTGCAGCACTAAGAAAAACAGCCGTTACACTGCCGTTGGAAAAATATAGCCATTATGTGACCATTGCAATGAACCACTTGAGCATTTAAAGGAAAGATAACCGTTCTGGACACACTGACGACGGAAGAGACGGAAGGATCTGTTCAAATTGGCCAACAGACAACTCATTAAAGGTGGATATAGCCGTTGGGAGGCGCGGGGAGGACCCAGCTACGCCTATAAATAACACCACTACAGGACTCGCGGGCGTTACTCAGCACTTAGAATTTTCTTACGGTCACTCCCTCAACGAGTATTCTTCTATCATCTGATTATCACAACCTTTAGCTAACCAGTGAATGTCCAAACCCTCCTATAGAGAAGAAGAACTGACCATTGAAGAAGCACTTGAAGTCTTTCAGTACAGGGGAATTGCAGAGTTAATGAAAACCCCTGCCAAGAAGGTTGTAATCGAGCAAGGGAAAGCATCTAGAAGGTCACCTCATCATAATCTTGTTATGCAGGAAAAAGGGAAAGATAAAGGGAAAATGTAACTGTACCAAGAAGCAAGATCATATAGATGGGCTCGTCGGCACAAAAATTACCGGTTCTTCAGAAAGAACCACTGAAACTCACACAAGAGTATATATCACCACGGGCGTTCGACGCCCCAATCTTCAAATTGGTCAAGAGTGCTAAGTATGAGATCCCATTGTCACCGATCTCAAAGCATGTAGAGGTTTCCAAGAACCTGCTTGGAAAGATTCCGGATTGCAAGTGGGAATATTTTGACCTCCTAGGCATACAAAAGGAAGAGCCCCATGCACCTAAGTACCCACAATTCCAGCTTGACCAATACATTTGCTGGAATAAAGATGCAAAGGGTACACCTAACTTGGTTGCCGAAAGATGGCTGACGCCGATAGTTCTGTCAGGCTTGTTAAATCTCTTCAGACTGCCACACTTTGATCGTTCAGCGGAAGTTAATGTTGTGGTTCGCATGCTGATGGCACGAACCCACTAGGGATAATTGTGGCTACATAAAAACATTGATGTCAATATTTCCTTGATCCACCGCATAACAGGTCTCAGCAAGCGTGGTAAGGATCCCAAGAAGTTCTTCCAAGGGAAGAGAAAGGAAAAAGAAGCTGTCGAGAAAATGAAGAAAAGCCAGCCATTGGTGAAGGGGAAAAGGGGTTTTCCCACAAAAGACATCGAGGACAGAATGAAAAAACTTGTCACCCAGTTACTCGCAGGAAAAATCCTCAGAACGGCTAGACCTCTGGAGGTTCCGCAACGGTTGAGGGAACCGAGTTTAATTGGTGTCAATTTCTTCTGAATGAGTTCTTGGATGAACTCAATGATATCCAGGAAAATGATGGAAAGTTCCACTTCACATGACTCATCATCCTCATCACCTTTTGCAGATGGAAGTATCCAAGGGACTATGTGGGTGTCAACATAGAATTCAATGATCCTAGAGGATTCTAGTATGCCAACCTCTGGGAAAATGTCATCACAGAGCGACAACATGCGACAGCTGAGGTGTTCTACCCATATTACACTCAGCTACACGATGTGATTGTTTGTACACCCCGCATCACAAAGCAGATAACGTCGAAGTACATTCACGTTCTAGACTTCAGTGCAGACATGCAATGTATCTTGATCTCACCAAATGCAAGAATGAAGAAACCAGAGTGGTTCCCAGGTAACTACCACATGTATGAGGAGGACATTGAATCCCTCATGAAGGATTGGCCTGTCGACTTCTGTGTGGAAGTCATGGATGTTGAGACAGACTCTGAAGAGGACAAGCCAATCCCGTTGGCATGCCCGATTGTTGAAGAAACTGGGAAGCGAAAGAGCCAGAGACTCCACAGAAGCTGAAGGAAAGGAAGAAGATGAAGGCTACAAAGACTGAATATGAGGTAGTCCTGAATGAAGGTGATTATGAGATGATAGCCAAAACAGTCTCATAAAAAATGAAGCAGCTCATGGTGGCTAAAGATAAGAAGGATACGGTCATCCAAGATGACCTACAGAAGACGCGGCTCGCAATGCAAGGCCTGATGAAGAAAATGGATGATGTCCAGAAAAGCCTTACCTTGCCACGTGACACAGGAGCTGGAGGGAGGTCGGTAGGGACGTCGTTGCAAGAACCTCCGCAACTAGCAATAATTCTTCCATCGAAGACTAGAATTGTACACGTGGACCCATTGGCTATTGCATTGTCAATGATAGAGCAGTTGGTCTTGGACACAAAGGGAGTCAAGTGGGTAGAACTCGACTTGACAAAAATCCCCTTACCAGGATTTCACTTCATCCACACGCAGATCATTGAGGAGATGCATGAACGGACGGTGGAGTCGATGAAGTCACAAGCTGAGCTCACCGTAGAAAACAGGCAACTCAAGTTGCGCGCAGAAATGCAACTACAAAATGAGCAGGACCGTTGACAAAACTTGGAGACTACCATATCTAATGTTGTGAGAATATTGAAGGCATAGAAATCCAGGATGATCTTGCGAACACAGTTCTGAGGATTGGAGATAAGGTGTAATATTTGCAGTTGGAGATACAGGATAAAGAAATTTTTTATGAGGCCGATATTACCTCATTGAAGGCAAAAATGAACATACATGCGCCATTAACTGAGCATGAGTTGAGAGATCAAGCCGTCAATGCCGCTGCGCAGAACATAACGAGTGGCATGGCTCAGTGCCAAGATCTATTGGAAAAATTTTCCAAGGCATTCACTGTTCTTGAGGAGGATTAGGGGCTACTACAGGTAAAGACCACGGTAAAATAAAAGCAGACCACACTAGGAAAGTTGGATGTAGAGCTTAAGGCTCTACCACCCAGAGAGAGGCTGGCCAAGTATAAGGAAGTATCAGGCTTGAAGAAGCAAGTCCGGGCATTAAGAAAGAAAGATATTGATATGGAAAATCAGTCACAACAACTCCTGGAGGATGCTACAGCAGTGTCGCAGTAGATAGAGGACAAGCTGAAGGAAATGCACGACAACCAGGAGCAGGTTCAGGGACATATTGGAACATAGATAACTCCAGCGTTGCTTGAAACAGTATAACAAGTTGAGCAGGATACCAAAGAAGCAGTGGAGTAGTTGTTCGGTGCATATAATGAGTTCGCGACCAAACTAGTTCCACCGGTCACGGAGGAGAGTGAGACAACTGAAGCAGCCAGTGACTCAGGGACGAACCACATGTAAGTGTTAGGGGTAGGTTGGGCCTGGCCTAACAGGGCCATTTTTTATAACATTTTTTTAGGCTAGATGGAGCTAAGTTGAGCGCAGCTCAGGAAAGAAGTAAATTTTGGCTAAGTATTGGGAGTATTGCAAAGCTGTGCGCAGTACCAATTTTTTGAAGGATGTTGCAAAAATTAGTGCTGCACTGGGTCAGTGCTGCGAAGGTAGTAGGCCACGTGGATCCAGTAAAGTTGTGTACTGGATGGAGGATGGCCAGATAGAGTGAATAGACCAGCGGTGGTCTACTTTTGGTAAGGCTACTGGAAAGATGCCGAGTTGAGGGCATAAGTAGATTAGGAAAGCAACCAATTGTACGAGTCCATTAAGCAAAGGATGAGTTCGAAAAGTGACAGTTTGGCATGCAGCAGAGTACGTGATCGTTAAGAGGAAAACGACAGACGGACAATGACTAGAGCTGAGCCAGTTGTATGCGGTCGTTAGAGGACAGACGACCTGCAGGGAAAGTGACTGGGAGTTGAGCCAGTCGCACGATTCCATTAGTGGAAGGGAAGCTCGAAGTGGATGACCTGTTGGTGTGTGCATAACAGGAAGGATGAAAGCGACGGATCTAAGGCATGGAGGACTGCCACGACAACATAATTGCTACCAGAAGCCTACATGATAGTTCAGAGGGACTGTAGTGGTTTGGAAACCCTAAGGGTTTCGGTCTTCAATGTTGTAAAGACACGACCTTCGGGCGTGATCTATATTAAGAAGAAAATTTTGTATAGGAAAGGGTTGGTGGGTTGGTTAGTTGGTTGGTTGGGTTAGTTGGTCCAGATGAGAGAGGCTGTTCATTATGACCATATTGTATTATAATATCTTTAGAGCCAAGAAAATATTGTAAAGGCTCTGCAGCTGAGTGTGCAAAGACCTATCTAAGCAAGAAGAGAGTCGTAGCTGAGTGCGCGGCTAAGAACTGTGAACCCTTCCTTAAAAGAAATATCAAACACAGTTCTTGTGGACGTAGCTTCCCATCCAGGGGAGTGAACCACGTTAAATAGTGTGTTGAGTGACTGAATGTTTATATGTGTGGTTATATTTATATGTTTCTGTAGTTGGATGTCTAAATATTGGCTTGCAGTCTATTATGAGAAGGCTTTTATATGCATTCGCCATCAAGAGAATATGGAATTATATGTTAAGTCTGCATGAATGGATGTATGGTTAATATTAGCTTTGCTTCTGGGAACAGTGAATCCATCGTCTGCTTGAGCATGGATAAAGTTGTTTACGTGTTTGAATGGATGCAATCGATGAATGTATAATAGTTATTTCGCACGTGAGGGTTATGCTTAAAATAGTAACATTCTAAGTGTGTGTGTTATGAGCATTAAGTAGTAAGTTAGTTACGTGAATGACTAAGTGGATAGGTGGTATTCAGCTCACTGCCTTAAGCATTTTGCACTTAGTCCAAGTATAGGAAGTCAAGTGGCAGTGTTCGCAGTGTAGTATTAAGTCCCGCAGTAAGGAAGAAGGTGGTTGTGCGGGCCGCAGTGTGACCATCGCTGTGCAGTTCGACCTCCACAACACACAACCGGTGTGCTACCGTGAACTCCATCACAGTCATCAACTCATCACTCACTATGGACATCTGAGTCAGTAGTGCCGCATTAGACACACCTTGGGTGAGACCTCAGCTTGCTCGCGGGCTGTTGCCGAAAGGGCCGGTGCAAAGTGGTTTTGTTGGTTTAAGGTAATCGCGCAGAACCTGGGTCTTCATAAAACCTTTGGTCAACATTGTATAGCCAACAATGCTTATCTGCACAACCTGTCCACGGCCATAGAGTATCATCTTGATACTCACCATACATCATCTTGATGCATATCATCACATGATCAACCTGATCATCATCATAGCATCATCCTGATGCATATCATCTAGAGCAACATCCTGAAGCTCATCATCCATGATCATCCTGATCATACAATGCATCCACTTGATGCATATCTGATACATATCATCTAGAGCAACATCCTGAATCTCATCAATCATGATCATCCTGATCATATAATGCATCCATATGATGCATACTTAATATATATCATCATCCATGATCTACCTGATCATATAATGTATCCACCTGATACATATACAAATACATGATCCAACTGGTCATAACAATGATCCAACATGATGCATATACATAAACATGATCCAACTGATCATAATAAGCATCCAACATGATGCATATACATAAACATGATCCAACTGATCATAACAAGCATCCAACATGATGCATATACATATACATGATCCAACTGATTATAACAAGCATCCAACATGGTGCATATACAGAGCAATAAATAGAGCATCGTCCTGATGCTCATCACACAGCGCTTAAATCGATAGCCATGGAAGGATACTCCTCTCACCATGCTCAGAATGGCTCCTGTAAATGTGCCCATCACTTCTTCCTCGAAGTGTCATCAATCTGAAGAACACCAAGTTGCTCTCCGGAGTACTCGAACTTCACTCTCGCTAGTGGCTTCATCAGCACATCTACAACCTGCTGATCTGTTGCAACATACAGGAGCTTCACTGCTCCTCTCTACACCATATCCCTAATATAGTGAAATTTGATCTCAATGTGTTTCAACCTATCATGGAACACCGAGTTCTCAGATAGATTCACACAACTCTGGTTGTCACAAGAGATACTAGTAGCCTCCAATGGGAGATCAAATAACTTAGTCAGTAGCTTCCGGATCCATACTGCCTCACAACTAGCTGAACAAGCTGCAACATACTCTGCTTCGGCTGTACTCAGCGCTACGCAGGACTGCTTCCTGCTAAACCAAGAGATCACACCTGATCCCATACAGAAGCAGCACCCAGAAGTGCTCTTTCTATCTGTAGCATTGTCTGCCCAGTATGAATCAACATAACCCTGCAGGTTAAAATTTTCATTCGCATCATACTTGAGCCCATAATCAATTGTACCCTTTAGGTACCTTAGAATATGCTTTACAGCAACCAGGTGAACACCTCTGGGATCCTTCAAGAACTGGCTCAATGTGTTCACAACAAAGCAAATATCTGGTCTAATGTTCATCATGTACATCAAGGACCCAATCATCTGACGATACACAGTGACATCAACTGGATCAGATGAAGCATCACACAGAAGCTTCAGGTTCGATGCCATAGGTGTGGTCATGGCCTTACAGTCCATCATTCTGAACCTTTTCAGGATCTCTACCGCATACTTCCCTTGTCCAAGGAAGATTCCATCTGCACTCTACCAAACCTCCATGCCTAGAAAATAGTGCATTATCCCCAAGTCCTTCATCTCGAACTCAGCATCAAACTTCCTCTTTGTGTTGGCAATCAATCTATTTTCACCTATTACAAACAGGTCATCCACATACAAGAGTAGTATCATAGGATTGCCTTCCTCAACCTTGTAGTAAATGTTGGAATCTGCTTTACTCTTAGTAAAGCCCAAACTGGATAGAAAGCTGTCTATCCTACCATACCAAGTCCTAGGAGCTTGCTTCAAGCCATACAAGGATTTCTTCAACCTGCACAAATATGACTCTTGGTCATATGTCTCAAAACCAAGTCGCTACTCCACATACACTTCCCCTTCGACTACACCATTCAAGAAAGCTGTCTTGCCATCCATCTGGTGTATCTTCAACTTCATCATTGCAGCCAGAGCAAGTACTATTCTAATGGAAGTGTATCTGGCTACAGGAGCAAAAGTCTCTTCATAGTTTATTCCCTCTTTCTGAGAGAAGCCACGAGCTACAAATCTCGCTTTGTACTTTTCTATGCTACCATCTGCAGCATGCTTGATCTTGTACATCCACTTGGAAGTCACAATAGACTTCTCCTCAGGTCTCGGGACTACATCCAAAACATCATTCTTCATGATCGACTGGTATTCCTCGACCATGGCATCCTTCCATTCTTTATTTTCCGCTGCTTCTTCACAACTAGAAGGTTCTTTGTTCATAATATCATAGAGTAGGGAAACATAGCTGGTATGAGATCTAGTCTTCTTCCTTTCTCTATGTTCTTCTTTTGGAATGCCATACCTTTCTGCATCTTGAATGAGCTCTCTATCCCCTACAGGTTTCCTTTTGTGAGAGTTCTTCTCACAGGGTGGGTCTACAGGTTCTTGTGGATCTTCTATTTCACGATTTGCATCTGGAATTGCTTCAGTCATAGTGGTGTCTTGAAATCTGGTTTCCTTTGTTTCTTCATGATCTTCAACATGTGTCTTCCTTGACCTGATGAAGGCTAAGTTTTCATCAAATGTTACATCCCTGATGACATCAATATTCTTGAACCCTGGAAAGTAAATTCTGTAAGCTTTCAAGCTTTCACTATACCCCACAAAGATGCCCTTCTTTCCTGAAGGATCTGGCTTTGTCCTCTTTTCCTTTGGAACATGTGTATATACTGGAAAACCAAATATTCTAAGATGGATGACTTCAAGTTTCTTACCAGAGAAGAACGCTTCTGGTGTCTTGTTGTCCAATATCTTGTGAGGTGTTCTATTCTGCACATACACAGTTGTCCTAGCTGCTTCTTCCCATAGATGCATAGGCAGATCCTGATCATGTAACATTTCCCGTGTTGCTTCCATGATTGTTCTATTCTTTCTTTCTGCAACTCCATTTTGTTGTGGATTATAGGGAGCAGTTAGCTCCCTCTTAATCCATGAATCACTGCATAACTTCTTGAAATCACCTGAAGTGAATTCTCTGCCATTGTCGGATCTTCTTATCAGTTTGATTTTCCATCAAGGCTTTGAACTCCTTTAAATTATCAAACACTTCATCTTTTTTCTTCAATAAATAAACCCAAGTCTTCCTAGAGAAATCATCAATGAAAGAGACATAGTATACATACCCACTCAGAGAACTGGATGACATCAGACCACATACATTGGAGTGGATAATTTACAAGATTCCTTTAGCTTTGCTTTCACTGCTTGGAAATTCCTTCTTAATTTTCTTTCCTTTTGCACATTTTTTGCAAACCCTTTCATGCTTTGTCTTGATTTCAGGAAGACCCTCTACAACTTTAATTGCAATTGGTAGTGCTCTATAGTGCACATGTGCAAGCCTTCTATGCCAAAGTTCACTTGGCTCCATGGATTTATGTACCATGGCATGTTCAGGATGTCCCTTCAATTTGTACAATCCTCCCTCTTGCTCTCCAATCACTACTACATCATCTATGGTCTTACCCTTTGGCCACATGAGTACTTGGCCATCTACAAATGCAACCCTCATGCCTTTTTCATCCAATGCAGATATGGAGAGTAGGTTATTCTTGGGCCCAGGTACATATAGAACCTCTTTCATCTTCAAAGACTTCTCAGAGTCTAGGTTGTAGGAAGCTTCACCACTTCCTTTGATAGGATATTGGTAGTCATCCCCAAGTTTCACTTTATGGGGTGACTCATGTTCAGATAGATTTACAAAAGATTCTTTAAACCCAGTCATGTGTTTGGAAGCCCCACCGTCAATAAGCCAATCATTACAACCATGAGAGATAGTACTTGTGAGAGAATATATTAGACCATATTCATCTTTGCTTGATGAGTCATAACTTTCAGATCTAGCCTTCTTCTTGGGAGGTTCATCATCCTCAGCAGCATAAGCATGATATCTCCTTTTGTTATTCTTCTTCTTCTGGTTCAAGTTTTTGTTGTTGTTGTTGTCCCTTTTGTTCTAGGGACAATCTGCAGCAAAGGGTCCCTTCTCATTACATGTGAAGCATCTTAGATCCTTCTTATTCTTTTGATGGTTGTGAGAGGATCTATTGTAATGAGAGTGCTCCTTGTTGGGCTTGCTTCTTTTGGTGTGAGTTGCGAGATCTTGATTTTCACTTCCCATCTTTTCTTCTTGGGCTACAAGCCTAGTCTCTTCTTGTGAACATTCCTCCCACAGTCTACTGAAGGAGATCAACTTCCATCTTGCACACATTCCTTGATTAAAGGAATCCCATGACCTAGGTAGGCCATTTAGAGTGGTCATGACAATTTCACCATTCTCCACCACTTCATCCACAACTTCAATTTGTTCCTTGATCTGAGAGACCTTAGAGAAATAGGATTGAATGGTCTTTCCATTCTGAAGCTTTACCCCTTTCAATTGATTCCGCAGAGTCATTTTCTGATTTATGTTCTTTCCTTCGAATAGATTGGTCAAGGAATCAAACATCTCCTTAGGTGTCTTTAGAGATGACATATGTGGTATGAGATCGTCTTTGATAGAATCAGCAATGATCCTCTTTGCCTTGACCAAGTTTTTCTTATGCAAGGCCTTAGCTTCTTCTTCCTCTGGGATAGGGACCTCAGAACTTATGTAAGTATCCAACTCATTTTCTTCCAGGATTAACCCAATCATATACTTCCATGCTCGGAAGTTATCAGCCCCTTCAAGCTTATCCTCAAGCTTGGTGTGGTGAGACATCTTAAAGAGTACTTCAAATGGAAATAGAAAAGATTTAGGTCTTACGACTTGATTTGCAGAAATTTGGATTTGGTGCTGGATTAGGTATTTGTTAGAGAAACCCTAAAAATTCAAAATGTGAATTTCAAACTTCTCAAAGGATAGAAAGATGCGCCTTGATTAGCTGATCAGCTTCGTATATTCAGAATTTGAAATCTACAAAGTTTCACCCTTCCAAAATGCCATTTAGTCTTCTCGAATTCAATGGGGAGGACCATGAATTAAGGTTTGAGTTTCCCGAAGCTTCACCCAACCAAAAAGTTCGATTCAAAGATCTAAACTTTGATTTTTCTAAGGAGCTTCCGGCTATGTCCTCAAATTTCAGAAATTCCTATTTTTGTGGAAACCCTAATTGTTAGGGCAAAAAATGAAAGTGCCTAGAATTGAATTCTGATTGGACAGAAAGATGCGCCTTGCTGAGGAGAGTCAAAATATCCTACTTCCTTTCAAGATCTGTGGAGAGAAACCCCATAAACAGGAAATCCTAGCTTCCGCAACTGCACAGTGTCTTCTTGTCAGGTTAGCTCTGATACCATGTTACTTTTTGAGCATTAATTCAACATACTATAGGATCTTTACTAAGAGAATAAAATGTACAACATATCAAGCATAATATAACATATCAATCACACCAAGAAATCACATGAGACAACAGACACATAGAGTTTCACTGGGGAAAACCATAAAGGTGAAAAACCCGACAACTTCCTTAGAGATAGAAAGAGCAATGATACAACCCAAGTACATAGAGATAGTCCTCCTAGCAGTTGAACCTCCTCCTCCACTAGTGCGCCACTTTCTAGTGAGTGTAGAAGTGAATAATGAGATGATCAAATAGAGTGCTCCCGCACTCTATTTATACTTGACCTGACTTGCCTAATAAACTAGCAGGGTTGAATTGTCTAACTCAGTCTAATAACCCATGGTTATACTAATCAGGGCCGACCCCACACTTGGTGGTCTAATAACCCATCACATGCAAGTTGCGACACTTGTCAATACAAATGACGACACTTATGTATATAGGAATAATAACATCTCTATAGGAGTACAATATACATAGGTGAAATACATGCCGAAGTTACAATTACATCAACACCCCCTGGTTCGACCATCCTAGATGTTCAACCAACGACTCCATCTGCTACACAAGAAATGCAATCCCCTTTGTCAGTTGAGGTGAGATGTCCTTCAGTGACCAAACCTTCCATGCACAAGTTGATAATTGTTGAGTTAATTGTTGAGCTAATGTATTAGTACATAGTTAGTTGAATTTAACAATTGATATTTAATTTGTAGGATCCAAAGACGCACACTGATCCTAGAGATGTGCCTAGAGGATCAACATCGGGAAAGAACAAGAGCAAGCTTGAGTTTTGATGTGTCTTATGGGATATATGTACATTTGGATACATGTACATGTGGCTTGGATAGTTTTGGACACATGTGCTTTTGGATACTTTTGGATATATATGTACTTTTCGATACATTCACTTTTGGAGACATGTACATTGACTTCATTGTGCATGTACTTTTGGAGACATGTACATTGACTTCATTGGATACATGTACTTTTGGAGACATTTGCATTGACATTTCACTTATAAATGAATGATACATTTCACTTTGTATTTGTTCTTCGGTTTCAACGTGTTCTTGTGTCAATCTAATGTGTTGATTTGTGTGGATTATCTATTACTCATGGATGCGCTATGTCAAAAGAACAAACTATTATATTTGAAGGTTTCAACGAACTCACTACATGCGTGCACTAATTGGTATCTAATTAAAAATTGTGATTTTGGATGATCATTACAAGTTAAGTCAAAGTTCTTGCTCATATAATTTAATCAAACTAAGTGCAATACAATGTTTTTCAAGGTTTCAATGAACTCACTCATGCACACTAATTGGATAGGTCTAATTAAAATATGTGAGTTTGGATGATTAAATTACAAATTAAGTCAATGTTCAAGTGTAATTTAATAAAACTAAGTGCAATACATGCTACACATTTCATCAACACCCAATATTTGATTGTACAATTAGATTCAACACTACATATGAGTAAGTACATACAAGTGTTCAAAGCAACATTGGTGAAAGGTACAAACGTTACCTCGGGATTCGAGAAATAAAGTGCCTTCTATTATTGGTTGGGAAGGATATTCTTGGATATCCTTATGGCTTGGAGGTCATCTTCATGTAGATAAGTACTCTTGTTGTCATGTGTAATTAAGGTTTTTTCATGTGGTAAAGCCCTTCAGGGTTAAGGTTTGTTCATGGTTTCATTGTACTTGTTTTCTAAACATATAATTATTCTAAGAAATGTTGTTCGGTTTTCTTCCCCATGAGGGTTTCTCGGGATAAAATGTTGTGTCTCTTGTGCATTGTTATTCTTAACTAGATCCTACATGTTAAATTCATTATGTAAATGTTTTATGGTTAAATTTATGCATTGAACTAATGGTTATAATTAGTATAAAGCATTTATGTAGATCAAGTATAAAAAATTTAACATGGTATAAGAGGTGAGCTGTCAAGAAGGAAATTATACAAGCCTTAAAAGACATAAACCGTAGGAGGACTGAAAGTCACCAAGTGTCCCTAAACAACATTTTCATGCGACTTGCAGCTCGACATAGCTCGGAAACTTGAGGTCGGACTGACGAACCGTCGACTTCGTTGGACTCCTGGCATGCAATTACCTCTAGGGGGCCCTCTTGCTCGTGTTGTCATGGCCCAGTGGCTTCATTGTGCATTCATTTCATAAACTAGGGTTTTGCTCAGTTTCATTGCATGCAATCTCATATTGGTGGGTCAACTCTGCAAAACCCTCCCCCGAGTGAGTGTTGGTAGTGTTCCCACGTCGGCATTTCCCATACACACTTGCAGGAGCCACAACATGCAATCTTGCTGCTCCATTTTCTTTTTTGCTCCCGGACTGAAAGTCACCAAGTGTCCCTGAACGACATTTTCATGTGACTTGCAACTTGACATAACTCGAAAACCAGAGGTCGGATCGACAAACCGTCAAATCCGTTGGTCTTTTGGCGTGCGATTACCCTTAGGGGGGCCTCTCCCTCATCTTCTCATGGCCTAGTGGCTTCATTGTGCATTCATTTCGTAAACTAAAGTTTTGCTCAATTTCATTGCATGCAATCTCGCATTGATGGGTCAACTCTGCAAAACCCTCCCCTAACCCAGTGTTGGCAGTGTTCCCACGTCGACATTTCCCATACACACTTGCAGGAGCCAGCGGCATGCAATCTTGCTGCTCTATTTTCTTTTTGGCTCCCGAACCAAAAGTCACCAAGTGTCCCTGAACGACATTTTCATGCAACTTGCAACTTGACATAACTCGGAAACTGGAGGTAGGATCGATGAATTGTAGACTCCGTTGGTCTCCTAGTGTGCGATTATCTCTAGGGGGGCCTCTCCCTCATCTTCTCATGGCCCAGTGGCTTCATTGTGCATTCATTTTGTAAACTAGGGTTTTGCTCAGTTTCATTGCATGTAATCTCACATTGGTGGGTTAACTCTGCAAAAACCTCCCTCGAGTCAATGTTGTTAGTGTTCCCATGTCGACATTTCCCATACACAATTTTAGGAGCCAACGACACACAATCTTGCTGCTCCGTTTGCTTTATGGATCCCGGACCGAAATTCACCAAGTGTCCCTCAACAACATTTTCATGCGACTTGCAACTTGACATAGCTCGGAAACCAGAGGTCAGACCGACGAACCGTTGACTCCGTTGGTCTCCTGGCATGCGATTACCTCTAGGGGGCTCTCTCCCTCATCTTCTCTTGGCCTAGTGGCTTCATTTTGCATTCATTTCGTAAACTAGGGTTTTGCTCAGTTTCATTGCATGCAATCTTGCATTGGTGGGTCAACTATGAAAAACCCTCCACCGAGCCAGTGTTGGCAGTGTTCCCATGTCGGAATTTCCCATACACACTTGCAGGATCCAACGACATGCAATCTTGCTGCTCCGTTTTCTTTTTGGCTCCCAGACTGAAAGTCACCAAGTGTCCCTGAACGACATTTTCATGCGACTTGCAACTCGGCATAACTCAGAAACCGGAGGTCAGATCGATGAACCGTCATCTCCGTTGGTCTCCCGGTGTGTGATTACCTCTATGGGGACCTCTCCCTCATCTTCTCATGGCCCAGTGGCTTCATTTCGCAAACTAGGGTTTTGCTCAGTTTCATTGCATGCAATCTTGCATTGGCGGGTCAACTCTGCAAAACCCTCCACCAAACCAGTGTTGGCAGTGTTCCCACATCAGCATTTCCCATACACACTTGCAGGAGCCAACATCATGCAATCTTGCTGCTCCTTTTTCTTTTTGGCTCCCTGACAGAAAGTCACCATGTGTCCTTGAACGACATTTTCATGCGACTTGCAGCCCAATTGGAATGCCTGTAGAACCCAAACCATGGCTCCGTTCGCGAATCCGTCAATTCCAGTGGGTCTGGGGTGCCGAGTTTCGTGGCCCCGGAGCAAATCCTCCAAGTGTCTCTGAATGGCCCCGGGGTGCCCGACTAGAATGCCCGTAGATTCCAAACCGTTTCTCTGTTCATACATAGGTTTTCCATTCAATGCCTGATCGATAAAGCGAATGTCACCTTCTCGGAGGAGAGAAGATCCCCCAATGAAATCAAACATGAAATTTCTATTTGGAGATTCAAAGCCTCTGGATGGTTTCAGCCATTTGTGTTGATGTATATGTAACTTTGCAATGTATTTCACATATATGTATATTGTATTCCTATAGAGATGGTATTATTCCTCTATAAGGAAGTGTCGTCATTTATATTGTAAGTGTTGTAACTTATACTTGATGGGTTATTAGACCACCTTATTTGGGGTCGGCCCTGTATAAGTCATGTGGGTCAAAGGGTTATTAGACCACCCTATTGGGGGTCGGCCATGTGGGTCAAAGGGTTATTAGACCACCCTATTGGGGGTCGGCCCACTCAGCATTATGTTATGTGGTAAAGTTCGAGCCTACATGAGTTAGGTAAAAAGGCAAGTCAAGTCAAGTATAAATAGAGTGCGGGAGGCACTCTATTTGTTCACTCACTTCTCACACATGCACTCAAGGAGGAGTGGCGCACTTATGGAGGAGGAGGATCTTCTGCTAGGTTGTGTCTATCTCTTATGGTTGGTTGTATCATTGCTCTATCTATCTCTGAGGAAGTTATTGGGGTTTTTCACCTTTATGGTTTTCCCCAAGTAAATCTTTGTGTCTCTTGTGTGCTTGCATTATTGTCTCCATGATTGATATGCTGTACATGTTGTTCTCTCAGTTAAGATCCTAGATCAGATTGAAGTAAATTCAGAAAATCTAACATGGGATCAGAGCTAGCCTGAAAGAAGGCATGATATGGCATGTATGACACTTGTTGCACTTACGATGCTAGGGCTTGATATAGAAAAAACCAGTCATCGTATCACTTTCGCTATAAATCCATTTTGGCGAAGTTTTTGGATCTGAAATCGTTACAGGACGAATATTAAATCTTCAGGTACCTTGTGTCCAAAGGACAACCTCTAATTCGTTGTACTTTGTGATTTATGATCTGTACAATATAGGGTTTCTGCCTCTTCCAGATCTAAGTCAAAATCAGGTGACCTTGGGAAAAAGGCCATATCTTGGGCTAGGAAGCTCCAAATGAAATTTAGTAAAAAGTGGCAGGTAGTACACAGTCTGAACTATCTCAGAAAACTTTTTTAGAGGCCGAAGTTGAAACAGTGACACGTGGCACGCAGTACAAGTGCGCTCTCCTGTATTATCCCATAAACAGGTCATGTTGCGACATTTGGCATAACTCTCTCTCAGAGAGTCCAATTGAGGTCAGACCTGTCAGGATGGAAAGGTAACAGGCCGAGATATATCAGGAAACTTTTTCAGAGGCCGAAGTTAAAACAGTGACACGTGGAACGCCGTACAAGTTCGCTCTCCTGTTTTATCCCAAAACAGGTCACGTTGCGACATTTGGCATAACTCTCTCTCAGAGAATCCAATTGAGGTCAGACCTATCAGGATGGAAAGATAACAGGTCAGGCTATCTTAGGAAACGTTTTCAGACCCTGTGGATAAAAAATTTCAGAGTTACACCAGAAACAATCAGGTACATATTTCTGTCAAAACGGAATTATTTTTGAGTACCTTCATTCATGGCTTCCGGAATTTAGGGCTTCGTAGAAAGTTGGAATTTTTGTAATCTGAGACCACGGCTGGATGCTACTCATCAAAATAGAAATTTAGAGACCAAGACCAGAATTTTTGGTTTGGCAGAAGGCCGGTCTTGATTAGACCCTAGTTCGGGACTTTGATCAGAAAAGTGGAAAATTAGGGTTTCTGTAAAAATGGGAATTTTTGAAATCTGTGACCATGGCTGGAAGCTCCTCAGAAAAATAGAAGCTTAGAGATTTGGATCAAACATTTTGATTGGGCAGAAGAGTGGGCTTAATCAAACCCCAGTTCAGGGTCACTTCCAGTGAATCCGGAAGTTTCAAAGGCAAAATTGAGGAGTGAAACTTTGCAGTTTTCAAATTTTGAATATACCAGCTTGATCAGCCCATCAAGACACATATTTCTATCCTGTCAGAAAGAAGGTTGAAATTCAAAGTTTGAATATTTGGGGTTTCTCTGACAAACCCATATCTAGCTCCAGGTCCAGTTCTTGCAAATCAAGTGGATTGGGTTAATCCTAGAAGAAGATGGATTGATCATCTGCATGAGTGAAGAAGTTCCTGTTTCAGAGGGAGATGAGGCTAAGGCCTTACATAAGAAGATTACAAGCGATCTCGATAGGTATGACTCATCGAGGTATGTTTCGATATTTGTCCATGATTAAGTTTATGGTATGTTTGTCTTCATGTTATTACGGTTAGTACAATTTTGATTTTAGATTTGTCGTATCACCTTAACAAAATTATGAATGCATGATAGAAGATATTCATTGGTTAGGGTGTTGACACTTATGATTGTACTAATGCATTATGGTGTTGTATGAGGTTTATGTTGTCTACTAACATGAAAGGTACACCAAGAAAGACAAATCATGTTCTGGTCCAAGAACATATGATCATGATAACATGAGGACAAAGATTCATCCATTGTCATGGTTCTCATAGAAGATCCATTTACGAGGTATGTATAACTTGGTTTTGTAATAGTTAACCTATAAAATATACAGGTTACTAGCACAAGTCATTGAAGAAGAACAAGAAGACATCATGTGAGTATGTTAGACATAAATAGCTAGCATGCTAATCCAGGTATGTTTTTCCTATATCAAGATAGAATCCTACCTTGTGTTAGGATCTTATACTGTTGTTGATAATGATTATTCATGAAGTCATAGGTTTGAATAATCATGATTGTATGCATATTATGTTTCTTACCATAATTGATGATATGACTAACCAGAAGAATCATGATGGTATAGGTTTGAATAATCACAGGTTTTATGCATTTTATATCTCTTATCTTGATTGATGATTCAACTAACCCGAAGAGTCATAGGTTTGAGTAATTACAGGTTTAGATATGTTATGTTTCTTATGATTTGACTAACCATAAGAATTCTACATAAACCTTGAATGCTAATGCTTATTATTTTCTGTTTGAAATGATCATGACTATACATGCTTGAGATTATTGTGTTTTTTAATAGTATACTAATGAATGTATGATTTTATATGAGATCACAAGGATAACTCAATCATGATACTAATAAGCATGCATAGGGACCAAGGATGAATATGAGTTCAAGAACAGGTAATCCAGGAAGCAAAGATCAAGAGGGAGTACACTCTAGTGGTTTATGCAAGGATGCAGATATTCAGAGGGAGTTGTCCATCTCTCTACATTCCACAACAGAAAGGTGTAGAAGAAGCTACTTCAGATTAGGACTCCAGCAGCTCCTGTAAGGAAGCGAAGACTCAGAGGGAGTCCACCCAACAAGCAAACAAAGATAAGTATTTTAATTATAACTTCTTATATATTTGTTTGTTTAAATAAAATTGTTCAATGATGTATATGCTCATGGTCTTAGACTTAGGATATGTATTGTGCATATTAGAATAATTACATTAATGAACAGTATACTACTAATATGCATGGGTAAGTAGCCTATGGCACTGTACAACATTCCATTGCTACTTATCTAGAATGAAACCTCTTTGCTAACATGTTGGGAGTTGTGCACACTCTTAACAATGTTCTGGTAGAGATTGGAAGGCATCTAGAAAGTTACGGGATATGGATAAATGTTGTATTGAAGCATTGGCTAAGATAATTGCATGACTGTATGACATATTTATTTATGTGTAAGAATTTGTTCTGAAAACTATGAGATGTTTTCTAATCATGCAATTTAACTTGTTATGTAGGAAAGATTGTATGCCATCTCCTACAAAAGAAGAACTACAACATTTGTTCAGCAACAAATTTATTTATTGAAGATATTGAAGTTCCCAGGATCTGGGATGAAGAAATGGAATGCCATGATCCGTCGATCATGAAGAATGATGTTTGGGATGTAGTCCCAAGATGTGAAGGGAAGTTTGTTATGACTTCCAAATGGAACTATCAGATCAAGCATGTTGCAGATGGTAGCATTGAGAAATATAAAAGTGATGAAATAGAAGATGCACCAGATGGATCTCAAGACAGCATGGTGTAGTCATATATGTGTGCAGAACTTGGTATGGTAGGATAGACAGCTTTCTATCCAGTTTGGGCGTTACCAAGAGTAAATCAGATTCCAACCTTTTCTACAAGGTTGAAGAAGGCAATCCAGTGATACTACTTTTGTATACAGATAACCTGTTTGTTACAGGTAAAGATAGATTGATTGCCGACACGCAGCGGAAGCTTTCTTCCAAGTTCGAGATGAAGAACTTGGGATGATGCACTATTTTTTTTTGGCATGGAGGTGTGGCAGAGTGCATATGGAATCTTCCTTGGATAAGGGAAGTATGTAGTAGAGATCCTGAAGAGGTTCGGGATGATGGACTGCAAGGATATGGCCACACCTATGGCATCGAATCTGAAGCTTCTATGTGATGCTTCATCTGAGTCGGTTGATGTCTCTTTGTATCGTCAGATGATTGGGTCCTTGATGTACCTGACGAACACAAGACCAGACATTTGCTTTGCTGTGAACACATTGAGCCAGTTCCTGACGGATCCGAGGAGTGTTCACCTGGTTGCTGTAAAGCATGTTCTGAGGTACCTGAAGGGTACAGTGGATTATGGGCTCAGGTATGAGGCGGATCAAAAGTTTAACCTACAGGGTTATGTTGATTCAGATTGGGTTGGCAGTGCTGCAGATAGGAAGAGCACATCTGGGTGTTGCTTCAGTATGGGATCAGGTGTGATCTCTTGGTTTAGTAGGAAGCAGTCCTGCGTAGCACTGAGTACAGCTGAGGCTGAGTATGTTGAAGCCTGTTCAGCTAGTTGTGAGGAAGTATGGCTACGGAAGCTATTGTCTGAGTTATTTGATCTCCCGTTGGATGCTACTAGTATCTTCTATGATAACCTGAGTTGTGTGAAGCTGTCGGAGAACCCAGTGTTTCATGACAGGTCGAAACACATAAAGATCAAATATCACTATATCAGGGATATGGTGCAGAGAGGAGCTGTGAAGCTTCTGTATGTTGCAACGGACGAGCAGATTGCAGATGTGCTGACGAAGCCACTAGTCAAAGTGAAGTTCGAGTAATTCAGAGAGAGGCTTGGCGTTCTTCAGATCGAGGACACTTCGAGGAAGAAGTGATGGACACATTTGCTGAAGCCATTCCAAGCATGTTGGAAGGAGGATCCTTCACATGGCTGTGGATGTAAGCGCTGGATAATGGGCATTAGGATGATGTTCTGGTTTCTGCTTGGATATGATCAGTTGGATCATTTATGTATGTACGCATCATGTTGGATGCTGGATATGATCAGTTGGATCATTTATGTATGTACACATCATGTTGGATGCTGGATATGATCAGTTGGATCATTTATGTATGTACGCATCATGTTGGATGCTGTTGGATACATTGTGTGGATCATGTATCTTTGTATGATCAGGTAGATCATGGATGCTGATGGATACATTGTGTGGATCATGTATCTTTGTATGATCAGGTAGATCATGTATGATTGATGGATACATTGTGTGGATCATGTATCTATGTGTGCATCAGATGGATGCATTGTATGATCAGGATGATCGTGGATGATGAGATTCTCCAGATGACATGCAACAGGATGTTGCAGTGATGATGATGAGTATCAGATGATACTTTGTGGCCGTGGATCAGGTTGTGCAGGAAAGCATGTAATTTGTGCCCTGGGAGATTTGCAGATGGTCTTTCGAGGTTTTGCCTATGGCATGTAATTCGGTGCCCTGGGACATCTAGCATATGCTCTTGCGAGGTTTTGCTTGGGAGGACATGTAATTTGTGCCCTGGGATATCTGGCAGATGCTCTTGCGAGGTTTTGTCCTATCGCATGTAATTTGCTCCTGGGAGATCTGGACAGGATGAAAAAGGCCTCAGATGCTTCAGCCAGGTTTTGCCATGACCACATGTAATTTGCTCATGGGAGATCTGGATAGGATGAAAAAGGCCTCAGATGCTTCAGCCAGGTTTTGTGGTGGACCACATGTAATGTGCTCCTGAAATATCCGACAGGTAGAGCTGTGTGCTCGTAACAGCCTGGGATGCTTCAGCCAGGTTTTGTGGTGAGATCACATGTAATGTGCTCCTGGGAGATCCAACAGGTAGAGCCACGTGCTCGTAACAGCCTGGGATGATTCAGCCAGGTTTTGTGATGGGTCACATGTAATGTGCTCCTGGGAGATCCTACAGGTAGAGCTGTGTGCTCGTAATAGCCTGGGATGCTGCAGCCAGGTTTTGTGACGCACGTAATAAGTCCTGAGGATTCCACAGTATGGCCAGTGATGATGAAGACCTGTAGGTGGTGGGCCTACATCCAGTATGAAAAAGGACTGGCTCTGTAGAACTTCCTATGACGAGTAGATTCAGAGATTGATTGAGATAGCAGCAGCAGTGACAATGATGATGATGACTCGATGACGATTATCCAGTGACGATGATCTAGAGAAGATGACTTGTGCTAGAAGAACTGTGCTGAGAAATACCTTCCTAGTTAAGAGGGAGTGTTGATGTATATGTAACTTCGGAATGTATTTCACATATATGTATATTGTATTCCTATAGATATGGTATTATTCCTCTATAAGGAAGTGTCGTCATTTATATTGTAAGTGTCGTAACTTATACTTGATGGGTTATTAGACCACCTTATTTGGGGTCGGCCCTGTATAAGTCATGTGGTTCAAAGGGTTATTAGACCACCCTATTGGGGGTCGGCCATGTGGGTCAAAGGGTTATTAGACCACCCTATTGGGGGTCGGCCCACTCAGCATTATGTTATGTGGTAAAGTTCGAGCCTACATGAGTTAGGTAAAAAGGCAAGTCAAGTCAAGTATAAATAGAGTGCGGGAGGCACTCTATTTGTTCACTCACTTCTCACACATGCACTCAAGGAGGAGTGGCGCACTTATGGAGGAGGAGGATCTGCTGCTAGGTTGTGTCTATCTCTTATGGTTGGTTGTATCATTGCTCTATCTATCTCTGAGGAAGTTATTGGGGTTTTTCACCTTTATGGTTTTCCCCAAGTAAATCTTTGTGTCTCTTGTGTGCTTGCATTATTGTCTCCATGATTGATATGCTGTAGATATGCTGTACATGTTGTTCTCTCAGTTAAGATCCTAGATCAGATTGAAGTAAATTCAGAAAATCTAACAATTTGCCTTCCGATATACTATGTATAAAAGCATCCAACATCTTCTGCTTTTTTTACAAATATTGGATCCACTGCAGCAGAAGAAATGCATTCTCCTTTGTCAAAGCATGGGAAATAGCAGAAATATTGGCATTCGGAGGAAATAGCTTTGGAATATCTACTACATGAAGGTGTCTTCGAAAGAATGAAACTAAATCATTAACTGAATACATCAAATCTCCTAGACAAGATGGTAGTGTAAGGTAACCTTCAGAAAGGGTTGAAAATCCCATGGTAGTCCAGGGATTCCTTCCCATCAACTTGGCCCAATTACTCATGGATGTAGCTTGGAGAAACTTCAGAGAGCCTCGTACACTAATGATTTTACCACCTTCATCTACTAGGGGAATATTCTTGCAAAGACTGGTAAGCTATTCGGGTTATGGTAGCATTTGATACACTAGCCAAATCTATGTTGTTGGAAGAACTTACATATTTCAACAAAGGAGCGTTTTGTATGTGACTTGAAAATCCCTTCCAATTTTCTACAATAAAACAAAGAAGTTCAACGTACATATTTTTAGGTAAGTTTATCAACCAATCAGACAACCGAATACAGGGAGATAACCACGCCCAAACAACTCAAGCTATCATAAAACTCTTGTTTATTAAGATAAGGATGGACTATGTGTACATTATGAGAATATAGATGAATGAAGTCACTTTGATGAACTTATCCTCTCGCTTTGAGGCTACCAATATGATCTCAATTTACGAGAAGCTTCCACGTAGCAATAATTTATACTCTGTATAAAGTGAATATTATTACTTGTTAAAATTTGTTTCCCTCCCTTAACCCTATTTTGTAGATCTGTCCTAGCCATTGTTTGGAGGGAGTTATCTTGCCCAATTCCATGGCCATTTTCTGTTAGATTGTGTGAAAAAATATAGCATTTATTGTCCTCAACCTAGCTCATTTTACCTCTTCCTAGTTCAAAGGCGCTCATTCTCCTCTGTTTAAAATCACATAAATTTTGGACTGAGATATCAATGATGTGCAAGCAGGCTCGACCAACTGGTTGGTCCGGGTCCCAAAAAGAAAGAAATACTCCACTCAACCCACTTAAATGAATTTGAGAAATAATACCCCCATGACTCTATCGGGCTAGTTTTGATGGTTAAAAATTTCAGGTGGGTAGGCCATAAAAGGTTGATCAAGCTCTAAAACCACGCACCAGTTCTAAAACCAAAATAAGCAGTTTAGGTATAACTCTTACCTACAGCAGATTATCGAGTGATCATAATTCATGTCAGACTCAGTGGAAGATGCAGACTGAGAGAACCTAACATAAAATTCAAGAGAAAAAGGTGAAGAGGGGGAACTTGTTTGTATTTGCATAGCTGGGCATTTTTCTCTGATATCAGATAAAAATAATAACTAATATCAGAGAAAAATGCCCAGCTATGCAAATTATTGCTACGTGGAAGCTTCTCGTAAATTGAGATCATATTGGAAGCCTCCCCTATTAATTTATATGATGTTGCAACGATTTTGTAATGTGACAAGGTTTTTCTCTACGGTAGCGTTCCCTGCTGGAATTTTAATCATTCATGTCACGTCCAATTGAATTTTAATGGAGTCCGAGTTCCCATGCTCCTGTCAAATTAGGCACATCATTGAATTAAATGAATCTAGCTAAGGTGTTGAATTTAAATCATTCATTTCATGTCCAATTGAATTTTAATGGAGTCAGTGAAGCTATCTAATGCAATAATTGTCGGTTAATCTAAGAAACTAGGGTTTTGCTCAGTGGGAGTGTGCAATTTTCGCACACGGGGGTCAACTTTGCAAAATACTCCACCGGGAACTTACGACTAGCGTTCCTAGGCGGAACCTCCCTAGACACACTTGCATGACTCCCCGGAACTAGGTTTTGCTGCACGGTTGGAATTCTATGCCCCCGACAAGTATCCAGCAGGTGTTCCTGAAGGCCTTTTGGATGCGAGATGGAACGATCCATAGAATGATGACCATGGATCCGATCGACGAACCATTGTATCCATTGGATTTAGGACATCTGAATAGTGCTAAGGGTGCCCCTCTCCTCCGGTCTCGTGGCCCAGGTGTCACCCTTGTAGGTCCATCTTGGAAACTAGGGTTTTGCTTAGTGAGGGAGTGTGCAATTTTTGCACACAGTGGTCAACTTTGCAAAATCCTCCACCGGGAACTTACGGTTAGTGTTACCAGCTGAAACCTCCCTGGGCACACTTGCAGGACTCCCTGAAACCAAGTTTTGCTGCAAAGTTGGAATTCTATGCCCCCGGCAGGTATCCAACAGGTGTCCCTGAAGGCCTTTTGGATGCGAGACAGAACGAGCCTTAGAATGACAACCGTGGCTTCGATCGACGAACCATCGACTCCATTAGATTTAGGACGTCTGGATAGTGCTAGGTGTACCCCTCTCCTTTGGTCCCGTTGTTATAGTTCAAATATGCACTTATCCGTCTATGATCACCTTGAGTTGTCGATCACACAAAAGGACAACTTCGATTGAATAGCATGATGACCTTGGATGATACCTTGAATAGCATGATGACCTTGGATGTTTTGAGTTGTGCGCTACTCTACTTCAGCATACTAGCGCTCATGCCCTACTCCACAGGCTCAATAGTAGCGCACATCTCCTGCTGTGCGCTACTCCACTTTAGTAAACTAGCGCACACCCTCAAAAAGGTTGCAAATGCTGGTTCTTAAACACTCAAGTTGCATTCTGTGCGCTACTCCACTGTGAAAAACTTGTGCACACCTTAAAATATGATCAAAATATATTAATTTGACGAATTGGGATTAGTTACAGTTGGTTCTGCAACTTCCCCAACTTCCATTACAACCACCTCTCGATCTAAACTGCCTTCCTTGTCCTATAAATACAAGGAGGATTGAGGAGAGGGGTTAGACATTGTTGTGACTCTCATTCACAAGAAGAGCTAGAAGATTTCAAGTCAGAGAAGAGCAGGAGCCCAAAATTCGGTTGCACAAGCATGCTGCATTGATCAGGTATAACTTGTAATCATTATATGCTTTTGAGAATAAAGGTTGAAACATTCCTTCCTGTCCCAAATATAATGCCTAATGGATTGTGTATTTATTTGGTTAAATGATTGATTGTTCTTGATGTTTGAATTGCATTTCAATTTTATCATCTTTATACCAGTCAAGATACGCTGAGGAAGGTATCTTTATGTTGCAGGTCTATTGAAGTGGAAGATCAAGTTGAAGATTGAGCGCGAGATTGAGCAAAGCTAGGATTAAACGTCAGTAATAAGGTACGTCTTCAAGATCTTTGATTTATTTCCATTTATAGATGTTTATGTAGTGTAATCATTGTGTTTACCTGTGTCCCCCTAAGTTGATAGTGTCCCTTTCCTCACTATAGGGTGAATTTCCTGAACAACAGACTAGTGACTCCGTTGGGGAGCCGGTTGTTTTTTTGCTCTAGGAAACCCATTTTGTTGTCTTTCCAGTACTTTTTGATCCCTTTAATCCTCTGAGGGGCCTTGTAGGTCATCCCTACCTGCTGTCTTTTGACTTACTTAGCCTTTTACACCTCTGCAAAGCTTGATTTCTGACCTTTCCTGACATGTGCTCTACTCTACTATACATACAGCAGCACATACCTGATTTTGTGCGCTAATTTATCTACTGCACAGTCGCACACACCTTCCACAGTGTGCTAGTTTGCCTACTGCACAATAGAGCACATTCCTGTAGCTCTCTGTTTGATGTAAGGTTTGGTTTTCCACCTATTTTGGTTTGGTTTCTAACTTTGTTATTGCCCTTCTTAACTAGTCTTTGAGGTCTGTAATCCATCTTTGAGTCTCTTTAGCCTCTTTGAGTCCCTTAGGTAATCTTTTGGTCACTTGATTACTTTTGAAGTGTCTAGTTCGCTTGTGACTCTTTTTGGAGACCATGCATTGTTCCTTAGTGAACATAGTTGCTCGTCCATACCCTAGTAGTGTGTTGCAGGTATACAAACCTTTGTGTTTAGCATTTGTTGTTTGTTGCGACACTTGTATGCTCTTTGGGTGTCTCCTCCTTTGACTTAGGGTTTTGACCCATTTTTTTGGAGCCTTTGGGGTGTCTTCCAAAGCTTTTTGAGTCCTGACATTTCTTGACCTCACTGTCATTTCCAGTTAAGTGAGTTTGAAGTACTTTAGTTTGCTCCACCTTTGAGCCTTTCTGTTAGTAAGGTTGTCTTTAGTTCGCTTGCCTACCTACTACTTGGCTTAGTGTTCTTGTTTCGGGTTTGGTACTTTGGAGCATTCTTCTAAGTTTGATTTCTGGTTATAAGCATCTTTCATCCTTGTTTTCTCCCCACTTTGCTTCCAAGTTCAAGAGCTTTTTCATTTGAAAAAAAATCTAGGAAAATTCTTTGTCGGATCATTGATTCGATTGTTGTGAACTTTAGAGTCATTTGCCATACTTGGACATCTTTTGTAGGTCTTGCTTCCAATTTCAAGTTCTTTTTCATTCATATATAACAGAAAAAGCAAAATAAGTTTGATAGCTTAGAGTAGTGAGGCTTATAATCTTTGCAGATTAGCATAGTTTACTCTGTTCATATTTTGAAAAGAAAACAAAAAGAAAAGCTCTGTTTAGGTTTGCTTACTCTTCATTTTGGAAAGAATATAAAACGAAAAATAAAAAGTCTTTTTGTTGTTGAAAGTTGTTTATTTCATGCACTTTACTACCTTTGAAACCACACCACACAATGCACTACCCGTTGAGTAAAAAAGTAACCTTAAAAAGAACTTTAATAAAATCAATTAGAAACGATTTTCTTTCTAGGGATACACAACACCAACTAGCTTAGGCTAGAGTTTCAAGCTTAAAACACCTTAAACTGCTCGGAACTTGTTTCATTACCCAACAATCATAGTAAGATTTTCATATAGGTAAACCCATATATATTAAATATTCCTGGGAAACTCTACTGAAACCAGAGCTAAGCACGAGGCCGTGGAAGATTGGAATCGTTGAGGATACCTCTCTCACGTTCCTTTTGACCATAAACCAAGGTCGATTCACGTACAGGGGTCCATCTGGACTTTGGGATTTGCTACCCTGCCCACGCGTTTTGATCAGGCTGATGACTGTCCCCCCATAATATTTCATATGTATGGTAGCCTTAGTATCTGACCACAGGATCATACACAAGTGACAGTAGAGGGTATATCTGTTGTACCTAGGATAGACGTGGGAGGAAATCCCTTGCAGGTATTTGGGAGGGCGGTTGGGGGATTCCAGCGCTTGCACCCTTAGTCATTGTATTGTTGACCTTGGGTAACTGTTCTTCATCCTTCGTTGATCTGTTCTAGGCCCTCATCATCCCAAACTCTTCTCTGGAAGGCATCTTGTTTGATTGGTTTGTATACTTATGATTTTTTTAGTGGTATGTTGTTTGCCCCTTAGTCTTAGTGGCCACTAGGTTTTTTCTTAGTTTTATTTTTATATATAATTGTGGAAGACCAACAACTTCGTAGGTCTAGAAGGTTGCAGAACCTTCTCCCACTTAGAGTGGAACCACTATCGCCACGAAGATGAAAGAGGTAAGAATCCAGTGGTCCTTTTGAAACTACTGGTGAAATAGAGGTTCCTAAGGAACCACAACCTAGGACTCCAGATGAGCAAACTTTTAACACAGTCGAGATTGAGGATCTTACTTCTAGTGAGATTAATACTCTATTTAATCCTCCTCTGACCAAACTTAACAATATGCTTCTGGTACCTATTGGTTTCTAGCAACCTGATTATAGTGCATATCTTTTCAAACCTGATCATTTTATGACTAACTCGGGAGGCGAACAGGGAGTTCCACAGACTGCCAGAATAGGTATGAATACAAATACTGTAAATCCTTCTTCCATTGCTACATCGAGTTCGGCATAGCTAACTTCTGTTTCGACTCCGTCCTTCAGATTTAATGCCGGTACCTTAGGCATGCCGAGTTCAACAACTTTGGCGTCTGCCTCTACACCCACTTTTGGACCCAGTAGTACAGTGAATCTTGTTCCACCTCCTGCAACTCAACAGTCATATCATATACCTAGTACTTGTATTTCCACACCCAATGTAGGACCAAATGGCTCTGCAACTATGCCTGTCATGAGTACCATGACTGCGTCGTCCACCTTGACTACCCTTGGTTTTAATACCTTTATAGGTTACAATATGAATCAAAGTAATATACCTGTTGGAAACACCCCTTTTTCTTTGTTTTCTGGAGGAGGGGGTAACATCCTTAATCAACAATATAGCGGGACAAACACCCAGCCACAGTGGATGAATATATAGAGTACCAACCCACTTTCATTTGGTGGGGGAATTTCAAGAACACTTTCACACAACAACAGATTGCAGGGGGAAACCCCTACCAGCAAATGGCGGGGGAAATCCCTACCAACAGATGGTTGGGGGAAACCCCTACCAGCAGATGGCTAGGGGAAACCCCTACCAACAGTTTACGGGTCAAACTATGGGTGGTTCCCCCTTTATGACCCCAACTTATCAAATGCCATCTTATAGACCTCATTTACAATTTCTGGAAACTCTGAATTTTCCAGACCTTTCCAAGTTGACGAATGATCCGGTGTACCATAACGCTACATGGGCACCCATTCCTACAAAGTTTCCTTTGGACATTCCAAAATTTGGAGGAAAAACCAGTGAAGACGCTGGTGATCATGTCACCACTTTCCATTTATGGTGTTCTTCGAACACGTTGAACGAATATTACGTTAGGTTGAGACTTTTCCAAAGAACCTTAACTAGTGCTGCAGCTAAATGGTACATTGAGTTACTTACAGCCACATTTTTTAATTTTTGGGATCTCGCGATTGTTTTTCTGAACCACTTCTAGCTTCCTGTTTGGTATGATGCTAGGATAGATCTTTTGTCTACATTTAGACAGAATAAGGCCACTCACTTATCTAATCACATTCAGGAGTGGTGAAGATGGAAGAGGCTCATTAAAGCCAATATACCTCCAGAATTTCTTCTTGAGTGGTATCTGAAATCACTCCTTCCTTACATTTCTAAGGAAGTAGCTCTTCTGGAATGTCCTTAGAGGAAGAAGCCATTTTACGGACCTAGTAGCTAGACCTTGTTTATGCATAGTCTGGGCTACTTTATGAGATTATACCAAACACACCGCGATCAAACACTGATCTTAGCAGACCTAAAACTAGACCACATGCTGACGGCATAGTGGGTTCAGTAGATTTTGTAGCTTTCAAAGCATTGACTAAGCAGGTTCATGCCTTATCCATCAAACAATTGACTGCAGAAGTAACCTCTGTCACAACCTCTCCTTCTACTTTTGAATCTGTAAACCAGGTTTAGAACAATCAAAAGGGCCCTCAGAAACCCAATAACAAAAAGAAGGGCAAGAAAGGAGAGGGGAACCATGAAAATCCCAAAAACAAAGAGAATTCCAAGGAGGGTAACAAAGAGAAGAAGAAGGTTAAGTTCCCTTGTAAACTTTGCAAACAGGATCACCTCACTCGTAATGCCCTCTACTCGAAGAAGCCCAGAAGCTACTCCAAGAAAAGAAACCTGCCGTACTTAAAGATCCATTTCCTAAGGGCCAGGGTTCAGCTTCTGGCACCTCCAATGCTGGGTGCACTATTCATGCTTTAGTTGATCAAACTTTCATTAATATGGTTAGAGTAGATGCACTTTTGCAAATGCGAGAAAGAAATTATACCCCGGATGCACAAAAAAAGAATAAAGAGATTCCAGAATCATCCACTCCTCTCCACATACCTGTGGACCCACAACCCAAGATCCCGAAAGGTGTCTTGAAATGGGCCTCGTACAATCCCAACGCTCGAGCTGCTTCCAACTACAATGTGGTTGAAGATCTAGCCTAGACCCCTTGTGCTATGTCCACCTTAGAAGTTTTACAAAGTTGTTCATTACAACGAAATGCACTTCTGGAAGCGATTGGAAGTATGGAATCATCCAACATGAGTGCACGCTTTGAAATGTCTAATATCAAATATCGGTTTCCGTACCACATTTCCCTACAGATAGAAGTGGTTCATGGTGCTATGACCATTATATGAGCTGTCGTAGATGAGGGCGCATCGACATGCGTGATGTCCATTTCTTGCTGGAAAGATTTAGGCTCTCTCGAGTTAGCCCCCTCTAACACACTGCTTACTGCCTTCAACGGCAGGACTTTCCGTCCACATGGAGTTCTACCATCGTTTGAAATTACACTTGCTGGTAAGATAGTTGCTGTAGAGATTGAGTTCTGGACGCTTCACTTGATTACAATATGTTATTAGGCAGGAGCTGGACATACACCATGCGAGCCATTGCATCGGTAGTTTTTCGAGTTGTTATGTTCCCCCACGAAGGCAACATCGTCATGGTCGATTAACTTTCGTTCTCTCCGCAAAACAACAAGACTTCATTTGATTCCACTATCCCTTTAGTTGATCAATCTGCCCCAGTAAGAGAGAGTTTAGGAGCAGGGATTTATGGGTCATTAATAGGCACTTTTGACCTTCCCTCTCCTGTTCTTTTCATGCATTATGATGTAGGTACTTCTACTGAAACTTTCACGGTTGGTCTTAGGACTGATTCGTGGATCCTTCCTACTGTATCAGAACCTTCATTGCCTTTAACCATTGCAGAGATAGCATACAGGGAAGCCCAACATGCTGCAACGGAACATATCGTGACTCCGCCAGTCTTTGCTGAGTCGGATACGAACTATGCTCCTGCATGGTCATTGAATTCTACCCACTCTTTCGACTGTTTAGACACGGTCTTACCATCTGATGAAGCCATTTTGGAAGCCATGATGGGCCTGGACCATCAATGTGAACATATGCATCACAGGTCCTACCTACTTCCAAATATAGACAGGATAGAGAGAGGAGAGTTCTCTATAAGACCCGATGGATTTGTTTATTTGTCATCTTTTGCTTCTACTTCAAGAGTTGTTTACGTTGAAGGGAATATGGCTAATATGTCAAGAACAATCCCGATTAACATTTCCACCAAACCTGGGGTGGTGGAAAACCTTTTTATTGGAGTAGACTGTTCTCCAGAAGAGATCACTCTGTATACCAAGATTTTTAAAGAATTTCGCGACATTTTTTCCTGGTCTTATGAGGAGATTCCAAGAATCGATCCAGCCATCATTGAGCATGTCATCATGACATACCCTAATGCAAAACCTATGAGATAGAAGCTCCATCCTGTGAATCCTCGAAAAGCGACCGGCATTAAGGTGAAGGTTGAAAAGTTGCTTAAAGCCGGATTTATCTACCCAATTGATATGACAGAATGGGTTTCAAATCCTTTTCTGGTTGATAAGAAGCAAGGTACCATCCAAGTCTGTACCGATTTCCGGGACTTGAATAAAGCTTGTCCAAAAGATAACTATCCCACACCATTTATCGACCAGATAATAGATTCCTGTGCGGGACACGAGATGTTTTCTTTCATGGATGGATTTTCGAGATATAATCAAATTCAAATCAAACCCGAAGATCAGCACAAAACAAATTTCATTTTTTCGTGGGGAACCTATGCTTACCGGAAGATGCCATTTGGATTAAAGAATGCTGGAGCTACTTTCCAGTGAGCAATGAATTTCTCTTTTCATGATATAAAACACATAGTTGAACCTTACTTGGATGACCTCTCGGTGCGATCTCGAAAGAGATGGGATCATCTAACTCATCTGAGACTTGTGTTTGAAAGATGCAGACAATATAAGATTCGTTTGAATCCTAATAAGTGTGTATTCTGCATCGAATCAGGACGTTTACTGGGTTTCATTGTATCCATTCGTGGCATAATGGTTGACCCGTTAAAAGTTGAGGCGATTGTAAATCTACCTCCTCCTCGCACCTTGCGACAACTTCAATGTATGTAAGGCATGTCTAACTTCTTGCGACGCTTTATCATAAACTATGCTAATATTAAAAAGGTTTTATGAGACTGCTTAAACAAGATACCTACTTCTTGTGGGATGAGGCTGCTTAAGCATCGTTTGAGACCTTGAAAAAGGCACTACTTTCAGCCTCCTTGTTAAGCTCACCTGATTATGCAAAAGATTTTCTTTTATACCTGGTGGCGTTTTTTAATACAATTGGCATAGTACTAGTTCAGGAGGATGACACACTCCAAGAGCATGTTGTTTACTATCTCTCTCACACATTGATAGCTCCTGAGAGTAAATATTCGCATGTTGAGAAGTTAGCACTTGCTGCGGTCTATGCGGTACAGAGACTTCGTCACTACATCCTTTAATGAACAACTACTATGATAGCAGAATTCAATCCTTTTCAGTATGTTCTCACTCGGCAAATCATCGGTGGGAAGTACAATAAATGGATTGAAATCTTACAAGAGTTTGATTTGGTCTTTCAATTGGCCAAGTCAAAGAAATCACTAGTGTTCGCTGAGTTAATCTCAGAGTTTCCGAGTGACTTAGAGCATGTCGAGGAAGAATCATCATTCCCGGATGAACATATCTTCCTTATTGCTTCCTCTGACCCATGGTACTGGGATATTTTAGTATATCTCCAGACTTTGAGGTGTCCTACCACTTTTTCTAGAGAAGAACGACGCAAACTGAAAAGTCATGCGAAAAACTATCTCATCATCTCTGATACTTTGTATAGACGTGGGATAAATTCCATCTTACGACGTTGTTTGAATTTGGAAGAAGCATAATCAGTATTGAATGATGCCCACAGTGGAGCCTGTGGGGGTCATCTTTCTGGGTTGGCAACAACCCAGAAAATACTGTGTGCCGAGTATTTTTGGCCCACAATCTTTAAAGATTGTGTGGAAGCGGTGAAACGCTGCCGTCCATGTCAGTTTTTCACCAGGAAAATGAGAGCACGTCCAGCTCCTCTTCATCCTGTGATTACAGCAGGTCCCTTCACAAAATGGGGGGTTGATTATATGACTTGCAATCTAGTTTCGGCTGGAGGACATAATTATAACATCATTGCCGTCGACTACTTCACCAAGTGGGCCGAGGCAATGTCTACTGTTAAGGCAGATGGAGAAACTGCCACTTATTTTGTATTCAATTAGATTATTGCAAGGTTCGGCATACCCAAAGAAATTGTGACTGATCACGGCAGTCATTTTCAAAATAGCATGATGATCGATTTGTACACAATGTTAGGTTTTCGGTAAGTACATTCGTCTTCATATTATCCACAGTAGAATGGACAAGTCGAAGCAGTTAACAAAACTTTAAAGGTAATTCTAGAAAGAACTGTTAATGCCAGTCGAAATAACTGGCACATCATGCTATACCCTGCTCTTTGGGCTTACCGAGTGAATGTAAAGGCTCCTACTGAGTTCTCTCCCTTCCAACTTGTGCATGGGATAGAAGCAGTCGTTCCGATTGAATGCGAGATTCATTCATTAAAACTGGTTGTTCAATTACTACTAGATACTTCAACACCGGAAGAATGTTTGTTGCATTTAGAACATCTAGATGAGCAGTGCCGCGATGTGCTCACAGCAAACAAAGTTCATAAGAAACGAGTCAAAGGACAGTACGACAAGTCTGTCAAACCTAGGGTGTTTCTCGAAGGAGATCTTGTTCTACTTTGGGATCAGGACAAGGAACCTCTAGGACCTGGCAAGTTCAAGTCCATGTGGCTCGGGCCTTACATAATTTCTAAAGTACTGAAGAAGGGTGCTTACGAGCTAGTATACTACGAGGGTAATAAGCTGTCTCAGCCTAGAAATGGGCTCTACCTGAAGAAGTACTATTCTTAGGCAATTGTGCTTTTTCTTGTAACATAGATGTATATTTTGTAGAGCTAGTTTTTGCTTGTGCTTGTTAGTTAACCTTATGTTTGTCTTCATTTCATGTATCAGATGTCGACTAAACATTTCTTAGGATTTGTTGATGGCACCAGTCGCCACACCCGACAGTTGGCTTTAGCCGCTTGGGTCATTTACTCACCAACTGGCCAACTGTTCTCTTCGAGGGGGGTTGTTTGGGTCCCACTACGAACAATGTAGCTGAGTACAGTGTGGCTATAGAACTTCTCCGAGATGCTCTTATTCATGGCATTTCACATTTGGAGGTAAGACTTGATTCGCAACTAGTTGTATTTCAGTTAACGGGTGTTTACCATATTAGAGATCCTGTTTTGCTATGATAGTTTTTGCGAGTTAGATTATTGGAAAGATAGTTTGATTCCATTATATATCAACACATTCCAAGAAATTTCAATGCATTAGCTGATTCATTTGCAAATTATGTTTTAGATTGGCATTTGTATCATACATTTCCATAAATAACATTTCACACATAAAGTTAAACACACACATATGTACATAACCGATACTGTATATATATCCGATACTATATATATATCTAATACTATATCAAAAAATATAATATGAGTTTTGTATCACAAGTCTATCACAAGTCATGTCATAAAGTACAAAAATGGGCTTGGTGGCCTCAAAATATACATAAAGTATCCATCTCCTATGGAGAAGGAGGGGCCTCATAGGCATCTACTGCCTCCCGATAACATATGACCAACTTATCTATCTTCCGCAGGACTCTAAGCCATGCTGGGGGCACACCAACTACATCTTCCTGCATATCAATAGGTATCTGTTCCATGCGGCATGTAGCAACATCATGAGTCAACCGACTCACTTTCTGCTCTATGGTCCCTAACATAGCATCAGCTGCACCCACATCTGCTGGCCTCATGATGATAGTAGGATGTCCCTCGGGACGAATAGGTCCAATATCTGCATTTGACACTTGTTTAGTACTCCAAAACTCATCATAAAAATCATATAATTGAAAAATTTGAAGAAATTAAATAATTCTCAAAACAAATACATACCAATGTCTCCCCAGGAACCACCTGGAGGAAGTACCAACTCTGGATCATGGCGCATATCCCATCCAGCATACGAAAACTACTTGAATGTCGGCACCTGTCTCTCCCACCACCCCGAGAAATCATCAGTATGATAGAAAAAGTGACTGTCACAACCACCCTGGCAGAGAAAAATGTCACCCCAATGGCCCAATCTCGGCTCACAAGGATTGGCTAGAGGTAGAGGCATGCCCAATCTAAGAGCAGGTACCCTCTCAAAGAAGAAGGTACATAAATGCTTCCGTATCCAAAGTTCTTCATACTCCTGGACTTACAACCCGTGAGTTGAAGCTTCATATTTGCCAATAAACTAGTGCACCAATCATACACATGACCTTACAAGCATTTGACACCAATATGTATGGAATGCCTCGAGACTAAGTGTTGTGTGGCACTTCCTGACATTCGGTTTAACATACTCACAATAACCTTTAGAGGGATGCTTTCAATGGTAGAAATTAGGATTTGACTTCCTGATTTCTCAGCTCCGGCCGCACAGTATGCATTCAAATATTCTTGCACCGACATGGAACCCAAATTGTGAGAAGATCCTTTCAAACTTACCTCATCTCCCTTTGTAGAGAGTCCGGTAACGAAGTAGATGTCATCTACAGTAAGGTCCGGGGTTTGTCCTTGGATATCAAATGCATTGGCATCTGCATCCCAATATTGAACGAGCCTTTGAAGCAGTCGATTGAGTTCCCTCATGTTCACAGTTCGGTAAAACATTAACAAACCACATCTTTGGAGGGCATGGAGAGTGGTCGGGTCTTGCATTTCCACCCTATCCATCTCCTCATGTTCTCTTTCCCTCCAAACAAGTACCATCCTGCCACAAAAATGTCATTTTTTCTCATCTCGACACTTTTTTTAACATGTTCAGGGGTGTGCGCTACTGTATAAGCCACACAGTCATGCATGGGCGCTACTGTGTACAATCATAGTAGCGCATACCTCTTAGTATGCCCTACTTTTCCTATAGCAGAGTAGCGCACAGGATTCTTACGATGTGAGCATGACCTTAAAATTGATTTTTAGCTAAAAGATTGACAAATAAAGCATGGAAATGCAAGTTAGGATGAAATAAACTTACTTGGTGGAGGTAAAATGTCGATTGGTTGCTTGAGTTGATCGCCACAAAGGTTTGAAATCCAAGGGTTTGCTCCCAATTTTTGCCCTACAAATGAAAATCAAATTTGAGTATTAATTTTGAAATTACATATATGAGTTTGTTTTTAAATTTTTACCCACTTTGGTAAAATCTCTATAGTTGCAAATTCTACCAATTTGTTCTATTTTAATAGCTACATATGGTACTAAGGTAATTTCACTTAATGGTTCTCATTTTTTCACTAAAATTTTGTAGGATGAATCCTTTAAGACTAATTTTCTTGATGATAGACCTTTTCAACTAGATCATAGTTAAAATTTACATATCATTTAATATTTTTTGTCGCGATTACTAACATATTTGTTGAAGTCCTAGTTTTGGCAGATCATGAGTCGTGATCCTAGAAGTTGTCATTTAAGTCATTTTAAGCTCTTGTTTGGACTATTTAAACCTAAACAATATTGCCGAGAAAACTTGTCCTTTTCAAGCTCGTTAAAGTAATTGAAGGCTCATCCACTCAGGTATAGAATTACCCCTTTTCCGGGCCTTGGTGGATAATTTACGGAAAAGGTATACTTTAGGTATACTTGTGTATGCGCTAGAAGAGTTCTTCTTCCATTGTTTTATAGTTTTTCGAGGGAGGAGACTAACTTTACGAAAAGGGACCTTTCGGAGCCTTTCTTTAGGGTTTTTGAGCTCTCTAAACATGAAAACACCAAGCGAGCATTCACCTACTCGGGTTCGATGTGAAATCCACGAGATGGTTAATAGAGGACTGTTTAAGTTTTTCAACTCTATAAACAAGAAAACATCGCCGAGCACAAACTAATCCGGGCTCGATATAAAATACATGGATAGGTGTAAAGAGGATTGTTTAAGTTTTTCAGACTCTATAAACAGGAAAAGACCGGCGAGCATTAACCTACTTGGGCTCAATATTAAAATCCACGAGTAGGTGTATGGCGTTATTGTTTAAGTTTTTCAGATTCCTTAAAATTGAAAACACTGGCGAGCAAGAACAGATCTCGGCTCGATATTAAAATCCAAAGATCAACAATATAGAGTAATCTTCTATCTCTTCTTCGAACTCTGTAAACAATGAAGAAGGTCCCGAGTCTTACTCCCATGGGCTCGTTAAACTTTTTACATGGTTGGATCTATTGAGTTTTCATTCTTTCTTGGACTCGTTAAAACAACAAGAAAGGTATTCTTTTATCTAAAAAGAAAAAGGGATAAGAAGGATGTATCATATCTTTAGTTTCAAAGGCAGTTTCAGTCAGTTCTATCCCTGAACACAATACCTACTTGAGTCTATCATGTCGGTTGGGTTTAGTTTTTTACCTTAGGGTGAACCTGATATCCGAGTTGTTTACTCCCCCGGTTAGTTATTCTTCCAACCATATGGAGGGTCTGCTAATGTCTCCTACATTACATGCTTATGTCATTTTCCCCATTATGTTGAAAACTGCCTAAGTCAATTTGTGTCGTGCTCATTGTTCAAGGATATAGCCCATGTTGGCCATTCTACAGTTTACCTTGACCTCATGTGTCGGCCATCCTAGTGTTAGTCTTGTTACATATATTACTCCATATCAGCTCATACCAGTTGAGTGTCCCTCTTGTTGGATGATGGAGGATGCCTCAAGGACTCCCTTCCAACAGACTTCTTCCCATCGACATCAACTCATTTTGCTTTGGGATTGAAGTTTAGATTTTCGGTTAGTACCTTGGAGATTGCAATCACCAGTGGCAATTTTCCTCGCGGTTGAATTATGAGAATACATCAATGTCTCTTATTTGACAGGTTCCTCAAGTGTTCGACTCCAAGTCCACTTATTCACACTTGTTGGATCATACTAGGTACCTTGGGCCCCATTATCATTATCGGTGGAAGCCCTCGCGTTTGTTAATGGTATACATCAAAGATCGGTAATCAAACGATACCCCCCATGTTCGACTTTCAGCTCATCTATTCACATGGTTAGGGTTTGTACCTTGGGTTGTTTTGGATGAAGACCTTGGGATGTTGATGACATCACCTCATTATGTTATCACCCAAGTTGCACAAGACTGAGCCTCACTTATATTCGACTCTCCATGAGACATAGATCCAGTTTGTTGTTATAGGTATGATCTCTCAGTTTGACATGGATCCACGCTTGTATTTCAAGTGGCCATGCTTTATATACATCTCCTCGTTATGTATCAAATATCATGTTGTATCACACTATACATCTATATGATGTCAAGATTGTAATTTCTCGCTGACCTTGATTTGTGTTTTAGGTGTTTCTGTGACTTGGTTCTGCGGTTTCTTGCTCCTCCTCTGACTTGGAATTATAATGTATTTACGCCATAGTTTCCCTCTAACCTCACCCATTAGGGGGCATCTATTATAGGTCAAATCTGCACTTCTCCATCCGTGATCACCTCGAGTTGTCGATCACACAAAAGGACAACTTGGATTGAAGAGCATGATGATCTTGGATGATACCTTGACCTGACTTACCCTTCTGCAAGCTAGCAAAACCCTGAAAAACCTCATGTTTTGAGCTGTGCGCTACTCTACTTCAACATACTAGCACTCATGCCCTACTCCATAGGCTCAATAGTAGTGCACATATCCTACTGTGTGCTACTCCACTTCAGTAAACTAGCGCACACCCTCAAAAAAGTTGTAAACGTTGGTTCTTAAACACTAAAGTTGCATACTGTCCGCTACTCCACTGTGAAAAACTCATGCACATCTTAAAATATGATAAAAAATATATTAATTTGACTAATTGGAACTAGTTGCAGTTGGTTCTGCAACTTCCCCAACTTCCATTACAACCACCTCTCGATCTAAATTGCCTTCCTTGTCCTCTAAATACAAGGAGGATCGAGGAGAGGGGTTAGACATTGTTGTGACTCTCATTCCCAAGAAGAGAAATTTGTATGAAGGGTTGTTATGCTGGAAGATTTCAAGTCAGAGAAGAGCAGGAGCACAGAAGCCGGTTGCACAGGCATGCTTCATTGATCAGGTATAACTTGTAATCATTATATGCTTTTGACAATAAAGGTTGAAACATTCCTTCCTGTCCCAAATATAATGCCTAATGGATTGTGTATTTATTTGGTTAAATGCTTGATTATTCTTGATGTTTGAATTGCATTTCAATTTTACCATCTTTATATCAGTCAAGATACACTGAGGAAGGTATCTTTATGTTGCAGGTCTATTGAAGTGGAAGATCCAGTTGAAGATTGAGCGTGAGATCGAGCAAAGCTAGGATCAAACGTCAGTAATAAGGTACGTCTTCAAAATATTTGATCTATTTCCATTTATAGATGTTTCTGTAGCATAATCATTGTGTTTACCTATCTCCCCCTAAGTTGATAGTGTCCCTTTCCTCACTATAGGGTGAATTTCCTGAACAACACCCGTGGCCCGGGTGTCACCTTCCAGGTCCATCTTGGAAACTAGGGTTTTGCTCAGTGAGGGAGTGTGCAATTTTTGCACATGGTGGTCAAATTTGCAAAATCCTCCACTTGGCACTTACGGATAGCATTCCCAGCTAGAACCTCCTTAGACACACTTGCAAGACTCCCTGGAACCAAGTTTTACTACACGATTGGATATCTATGCCCCCGACAGGTATCCCGCAGGTGTCCCTGAAGGCCTTTTGGATGCGAGACAGAACGAGCCATAGAATGACGACCATGGCTCCGATTGACGTACCGTCGACTCCATTGGATTCAGGACATCTAGAATTTGCTAGAGGTTCCCCTCTCCTCCAGCCCCGTGGCCCAGGTGTCACCTTGTAGGTCCATCTTGGAAACTAGGGTTTTGCTTAGTGAGGGAGTGAAATTTTTGCACACAGGGGTCAACTATGCAAAATCCTCCACCGAGCACTTACGGCTAGCATTGATGAGGAAGCTAGAGATGTCAATGATGATGATGATGATAGTGATGATGAAGATGTTGATGATGATGGTGATGGTGATGAAGATGATGATGAAGACGATGAGGATGAATAAGATGATGATGATGGAGATGTTGATGAGGAAGGGGGAGATGACAATGAGGATGAAGATGTTGATGATGATGATGATGATGATGGTGATGATGAAGATGTTGATGATGATGGTGATGGTGGTGAAGATGATGATAATGATGATGAAGAAGAAGAAGATGATGATGATGGAGATGTTGATGATGAACCTAGATATGACAATGATATTGGAGGAAGTATCTAAACGGTACATAGGGTTTAGTGGTAGGGTTTGGTTGAGGGTTAGGGTTAGAGTTATAGAAGGAAATTGAATAAGGTCATTTCTCTAATGTACATTTTATATTAATAGTATGGATCAATCTAAGGTGGTGCTCTCAAATAGCTAATTCAGTATGAAATATTTAACAAGACATGAATTAAATTTAATATAAGTGTATTGTTAAATATAGTGATCATTGAGCATGGGAAACCAAATCTATGAATATGTGTATTGTTAAATATAATTTTGTTGGGTGAAACCAATAACCAACATAATATAATCTTAGGGTTTATTGATCATAGGTAAGAAATGGCATATTCATAAACTTGACATACAAGAGAACTTTTGGCATATTTATAAAGAACGTAAACATAAATTTGGCATATCAAGAACACAAAATTGACATATTCATAAACAACATACATGAGAAAATTGAGCATATATCAATATTCAATTACAAATAGTATGAATAATATAGTATTAAAAGTATGTAACATACCTCATCATGCTATATCCCACCTATTATCATACAACCAATCCCTTCGGATCATCTCCTATACTGATGGTCTCCATTAGTCTCTCGTGCTTTGTATCCGGTAAGAAGTAACGTACCTTCGATGTATTTCAGCTGGACATTGTTTGTACCTGGAGGTTTGTACCAATGATTAAGTTGGTAAAGTGATACACACTTGCACCTAGTTTGTAATCCCTATAAACATATACACCCTTCTTTCTTGCATTGTTGTCCTTTGTCAAGTATTCACCTTTAACAACCATAGACCCGGTTGGGTAGTGGTTGTTTTCATCGTCAATCATGGACATAATGAGGGTTTTCTTTCCATCTATACAGCGTGCCAACTAGTAATCACCACCCCATTCACTATCTTTTGAGGCAACCACTATCTATATGTTCCCTACATAATATGATTGTAGGTATATGATCAAAATATTTTTCGTGCGATACAAGGCCATTAATGTGCATTTGAAGACTACATAAATAAACAAAAAAATGCTAAGGAAATGCATCATACTAGGTTGTACAAGGTCTGAGACATGATCAAAATCTGCAGAAATAGATGATTGGTTTTCTTCCAATGGAGTTAAATAAATAATTGCACACTGATCAAGTGGAAGTGATATGCGATCCCATCCATCAATCCAATCCAATGATTCACACACATCCCAGTCACCATCACAACAAGGCAGGCAAAAGCAAGTGATTTTTCTGGTCCAAATTTCAAATACTGGGTTATCAAAGCTTTGAACCGAATGAAAGCCACGAGTCCAAGACATAGTATTGCATTCCCATGCATGTGAATGATCTATGTCTACCACCTCCCAAAAAAATCTCTCCACATGTCGCTTTCTTGTGGATTCTACTCGCATAGTTGATTCCTCTCCCATTACTGACGTGCACCCCCTATAGATTGACCATTTTGAATAGTAGATTATGTAGATACTTTCAATTCCTCTCTTCGTAGGGTTGTTTTGACACATGCTCCGGCTCCATCATGCTCTATTTTACCATGCCCAGTCTCAAAATAGTTCCACATATGTGGCACTTTGTACTTTTTATGCAATGAACACAACCATTGAAATATGCGTGCATTTTTTAACTGACCAACACATCCATCAGACCAAATCCAGTGTCGATCCATCTATATGTTCCTTCCCTTCAAGTGATCATAGAACATGATGAAGCAATGATGTACATAGTGGAAGTCGTGGCACCTATCATCACTTATGTAGAAGTGATATTCCTTCATAATTTCTCTTTGCTCTTCAGTGCTATTTGGGCCATGCCTATATGTGATATGGACCATCAAGGAAACCTGCTCAGAGTGATAATACTGACTTTGGATCTCATTTTGAGGTTGCAGAGTGTAGTTCTCGGCAAAATCAACAACTGAAAGTATAGTACCATGGGGAAATGTATCTCTGCATATTCTAAATTGTTCATATTGCCATCATGCCAAGTGGACATAATGAACACAATCATGTGTATTTTCAATAAATTCCTTGACAAAGTCACTAACTGGTACCTGGTGACACAAAATGATCTCGATGTGAGTTTTTTTTAAGCAAGGATTGAAATGTAATAGTTCAAACATAATTTTATAGATATAAATGCATACTTGAGATGTCACCAATTGTATTTTTTTGCTTTCTTTCCCTGGGACTATTTCATAGCTGATATATTTGAAATTTTTCATGTCTACAACCATTTTCCCAAATTCACTGTCTCCACTCTCGTGCATACATTGGCTCAATAATTCCATTCCAGCACAGTTGGGGCATGTTCCATCAAAACAAGATTTTGCATGGTATATTTCCCCTCAGGCCTATTGCACATGATTCTATGAATGACTTCTCTTGATGAAGTCAGTGGTATTGTCAGGGAGCAATCTTGCACATGGTTAGTATGCAACACACAACGAATGTACAAAAATGTTTCATAGTAATATTCATATTCTACATGGTATCTACAACAACAAGTGTTACGAAGAGTATTTATTCAAACATACCATGGCTTACATTTCTCAAAAGATCTTTGCCCCAAGTTCAATTGTCTATGTTCATTCCTAAATTTCTCATATAGTTTTGTCTGTGTTATATCAATAAGATGCTTAGTATGTGGTTCACGATCCTTTGAACCCCTTCTCAGTTTTAGTACATCCTTTCGGTTTGAAGAAGGCCCTGTGTGATCATGCCAAAAACTTTGCACTAGTCCCTTTATTGCATCAACTAGCTTCATGTCACGACATGGCAACTGACCAATAAAGGCCCAAAAATCTGTCTGATCAGTTGTGTCAAGATGTTCTCTTCTAATAGAATACCTACAGAGGGTTTTTACATTCAAATTAACTAGTTCGGATGTAGGCCTGAGAATACGAAGGACCCTGGTGTTCTTATTTGCAATTGCTTGTGACAACACACGACGAGCTGCATTGTGGTCCTTTGAACGTGTGTTCTTACCAATTTTACCAAATGCATCTACTAAGCTTTTAACTATATGAGAACTTGGTTCAGAATTCTTTATCATCTTTATCCCTCACTTTTTCCTAACAACATTCATGCTCCTAGATTTTAACAATGATAAAAATTATCTACATTTATCTCCATCACATTTAGAAACAAAATATTTATCAAGTATCTGTTGAGTTTGATAAGCAATACTACGTTTAGATAGTGTACCTTCAATGGAATTGATGAGACTTTCATCAACTTGTATACACTTCGGAGTTCTTCGACGTGTGCTTTCTAATGGAGGTAAGGGGGTTGAAATTCTACCATGTAGCACATCACCAAGATGCTCTGGCGTTTCAGTAGTAGCTTGGTGTCCTTCATTCTCTTCCTAGTAGTTGGATGGTGGAAGTCCAACATCCTCATCGATGGTCCAAATAACATTTTCTTCTTCAACACTAGGCAACATGTCCAATGCCTCTCTAACTTCATCACTTGTATAACCACATCTGGATAACAAATTTTGTGTTTCTTCATGAGCTTCATCTTGAGATGGTAACTTATCACTTTGACTTGAAGTGGGAATTGAAACATCCCCTAATGAGCACCTACGTTTTGCTTCTTGATTACTTCCATGGGGTGCTTGTTCAACAACTATTGTGGAAATTGAAGGTCCCTCTTGTCATGGATTAATAGGATGAACCGTGGAATCCTGTACAATTGAATTTGGATTAGTTTCCAAAGAAAGCCTCCGATTCATCATGTGTATTCTTTTCTTTTCTTTCTCTTCTTCAATGACTTCTTGAGGTCTCTTCTTCCTTGCTGATTTTCTTCCTCGGTTACGTGGATTCCCCATCACCACAATGATCAATTCAATATAGTTTGTTTTTGTTGCTCCTCAATTACAAGCTTTCAAACCTTTAGTGATTTCTAGAACTATAGATCCTTCAAGGTGCTTCAATATTCCTTCTCAAATGTTCATCTTTCCCATCAAAACAATTATGAATGAGAAAATTTACCTTTGGTGCTCTTCAATAATAAGAAAATGAAATTTAAATCATAAATTGTTTGGGCTCTTTGATTCTCTTGTACAATTATGTATATCCACCATCACCATGAAATGGTCTTGAAGCTTGATATCTTATCTTGTGTGCTCCACAAATATAGGCAAAATGAATCTTTCAGAGACCTTATCTTTGGTGTTATTCAATTGGAGATTCTTCAAGCTTGCTGATTATATTCTTCAAATATGGCCATATAACCCAACACCACACTGAGCAACCATGAAAGATGTCCTCAATGTTGCACCTGCATAACAAAAATAATGATGGAGATGGTGTAGAGTGTGAGTATTTCCAATGGCGGGCTCGTGTTGTTCGAAAAAATCACGAGATTTTCTATTTTGGCTTGGACAGAGTAAATTTGCTCTCGGACAAGGATAGTCCACTATTTATAGAGTTACAAAACACGCACACGTTATATAAAGCTAAAACACGCACGCGATATGAAGAATAAAAACGCGTATGCGATATGGTTAAGCACAATAAATAGGTTAGGTGCATGGCTAGGGCAACGAATACAATCAAAAGAAAACAATTTTTTTGTATTGTTACATACAAAACAAATATTTTTAGTGTGGGACAAATATTTTGTATGGTTTAATACCCCCCTAGCTCTCTCCCAATAATCCCTAGATACCCCCTATCTCTTTCTAAATATTCATCCCTCATTCTCTCTACATCCCTCCCTACATGTTTCTTTCATGTTTCTTTCTCTCCCTTACTCCAGCCATGTCCCTACCACCCCACTCTCCATCTCTCCACCTTCTCTTTATCTTCGTCATTATCCATCCCTATAGCATTCTCTCCCTTCTTCTCCCTTAATCACTAACCCTCTATGCCTTTATCCCTCCCCCCTGCCCTCTCTCTTACCTTGTTCCTAGAGATCCTCCCCCATAAAGGCCTTTAGACCCTCTTCTAAACATTAATCCCTAAGTGAATAAGTGCACAAGATGATGATGAGGAGGAGGGTGATGAAAATGAATATGATCATGATGCAGATGAAGATGATAAAGATGATGATGTTGATGAAGATGATGGTTATGACTATGAAGATGTTGAATATGATGATGAGGGTGATGAGGAGGATGATGATGGTGATAAAGAAGATGACGATGACGAACATGTTGATGGGGAAGGGGGAGATGTCAATGATGATGATGATGCTGATGGTGGAGATGTTGATGATGATGTTGGTGATGATGATGGTGATGATGAATATGTTGATGATGATGGTGATGGTGATGGTGATGAAGATGATGATGATGAAGAAGATGATGATGATGAAGAAGATGATGATGATGTAGATGTTGATGAGGAACCTAGAGATGACAATGATGATGAAGATGGAGAGGATGATGATGATGGTGATGATGATGAAGATGTTGATGATGATGGTGATGGTGATGAAGATGATGATGATGATGATGAAGAAGATGATGATGATGGAGATGTTGATGAAGAAGGGGGAGATGACAATGATGATGATGAAGCCGATGGAGATGATGATGATGGAGATGTTGATGGGGAAGGGGGAGATGACAATGATGATGAAGATGTTGTTGATGATGATGATGGTGATGATGATGAATATGTTGGTGATGATGGTGATGGAGATGGTGATGAAGATGATAATGATGATGATGGTGAAGAAGATGATGATGACAATGGAGATGATGATGATGATGATGGTGAAGAAGATGATGATGACAATGGAGATGATGATGATGATGATGAGATGATGAGGATGAGGATGATGATGATAATTTTGATGATGATGGTGATGATGATGGAGATGTTGATGATGATGGTGATGGTGACGGTGATGGTGATGATGACAATGATGATGATGATGATGAAGATGATGATGATGATGATGATGATGATGATGATGAAGAAGAAGATAATGATGAAGAAGATGTTGATGAGGAACCTGCATATGACAATGATGATGAAGATGTTGTTGATGATGATGATGATGATGATGATGATGATGGAGATGTTGATGAGGAACCTAGAGATGACAATGATGATGAAGATGTTGATGTTGATGAAGTTGGTGATGATGATGAAGACGTTGATGATGATGAATATGGTGATGAAGATGATGATGATGATGATGATGATGATGATGAGGAACCTAGAGATGACAATGATGATGAAGATGTTCATGGTGATGGTGATGGTGATGATGATGTTGATGGTGATGGTGATGATGATGATGATGGTGATGATGATGTTGATGGTGATGGTGATGATGATGATGATGGTGATGATGAAGGGGATGGTGATGATGATGGTGATGGTGATGTTCATATGATGATGATGAAGATGAAGAAGATGATGATGATGATGATGGAGATGTTGATCTGATGAGGAAGATGATGATGATGATGATGAAGGTGATGATGATGAAGATGTTGACGATGATGATGATGGTGATGATGATGAAGATGTTGATGATGATGATGATGGATATGTTGATGAGGAACCTAGAGATGACAATGATGATGAAGATGTTGATGTTGATGATGATGGTGATGCTGGTGCTGGTGCTGGTGATGGTGATGGTGATGGTGATGGTGATGAATATGATGATGATGATGATAAAGAAGAAGATGATGATGATGATGGAGATGAAGATGTTGATATGATGATGATGAAGATGATGATAATGGTGATTATGATGAAGATGTTGATGATGGAGATAACAATGATGATGGATATGTTGATGATGATGGTGATGGTGATGACGATGAAGATGTTGAAGATGATGGTGATGGTGATGAAGATGATGATGATGATGATGATGATGATGATGAAGATGATGATGATGATGATGGAGATGTTGATCTGATGATGATGAAGATGATGATTATGGTGATGAAGATGAAGATGTTGATGATGATGATGATGGTGATGAAGATGATGATGATGATGAAGATGATGATGATGGAGATGTTGACGAGGAACCTAGAGATGCCAATGATGATGAAGATGTTGATGATGATGATGATGGTGATGATGATGAAGATGTTGATGATGATGGTGATGGTAATGATGATGAAGATGTTGATGATGATGGTGATGGTGATGTTCAGATGATGACGATGATGATGAAGAAGATGATGGTGACATGATAGAGATGTTGATCTGATGAGGAAGATGATGATGATGATGGTGATGATGATGAATATGTTGATGATGATGATGATGGTGTTGAAGATGATGATGATGAAGAAGATGATGATGATGGAGATGTTGATGTTGATGGGGCACCTAGAGATGAAAATGATGATGAAGATGGTGATGGTGATGGTGATGGTGATGGTGATGGTGATGACGATGAAGATTTTGATGATGATGGTGATGGTGATGATGATGAAGATGTTGATGATGATGGTGATGATGATGAAGACGTTGATGATGATGGTGATGGTGATGTTCAGATGATGATGATGATGATGTTCAAAAGATGATGATGATGATGATGAAGATGTTGATTTGATGAGGAAGATGATGATGATGATGATGATGGTGATGATTATGAAGATGTTGATGATGATGATGATAGTGATGAAGATGATGATGATGAAGAAGATGATGATGATGGAGATGTTGATGGAGAACCTAGAGATGAAAATGATGATGAAGATTTGATGATGATGATGATGATGGTGATGATGATGAAGACGTTGATGATGATGGTGATGGTGATGAAGATGATGATGATGATGATGAAGATGATGATGATGGAGATGTTGATGAGGAAGGGGGAGATGACAATGATGATGAAGATGTTTATGGTGATGATGATGGTGATGATGAAGATGTTGATGGTGATGGTGATGGTGATGAAGATGATGAGGATGAAGAAGATGATGATGATGGAGATGTTGATGAGGAACCTAGGGATGACAATGATGATGAATATGTTGATGATGATGATGATGGTGATGATGATAAAGATGGTGATGATGATGGTGATGGTGATGAAGATGATGACAAGGAGGGTATCCACCTTATGTATATATTCACAATTATCCAAGTCCCTATAGAACTCTCTCCCTTCGTTCACACTTAATCACTAACCCTATGTGCCTTTATCCCTCCCCCCTTCCCTCTCTATATCACCTTGTATCCCTCCTTCCCTATCTCTTTCTCTAGATCTGTCCCTGGATATGTCCATCACTCCCTTTAACTCCCTCCCTCTATGTTGCTTTCTCTCCCTTACACCATCTTCGTCCCTGCCACCCCACTGATTCCTCCTTCCCTATCACACACACGCACACACAACCTCCCACTTTCTTTGTTGCTCACACCGCCCTATAGTCTCTCTCTTTCCAACCATCAATATCTCTCTCTCTCTCTCTCTCAAACACACACACACATACACATTATGTCCCTTTCCATTATCAAACCCATTCCCCCTCCATCCATATATATCTCCACCTTTCTCCCTCCATCCCTCACCCTGCCTTCTCTCCCTCACTCTTTCATTGCCTCTCTCTCTCTCACCTTCTATCTCTCCCTCATGTTATCTTTCCCTCAAAATATCCCAATCTCTCTATCACTCCCTCTCCCTCTCACACTTTATGTCGCTTCCACCCCCCCCCTCTCTCTCTCTCTCTCGCCACCACTCCTTGCATGTCTCCCACCAACACTTTCTGTCCCTCCCTTCCTATCTCTTTCTTTCATTCTATCCCCATCTATATCTCACTCCCTCTAAATCCATTCCTCCCCATTGTCCCTCTCCCTCCCTCACTCTATGTCTCTCCCCCCCTTGTATTCTTTATTTCTTTCTTACATCCCCCTTGCCTCCATCCATTCCCCCTTGTCACTCAAGTCTCACTTTCAACTTCTAACCCTATACCTCTTCAGAACCTCTTCTACTTTTAATAGTGAATCTCTCAAGCTCCACTTCCCTTCACCCCCTGTAGCCCATCATGTTCTCATTCCCTTCATCTCTCCCCACTCAAGATTCCAACATCCTTCTAAGCCCTTCTAAGCCCTTGACCCTTTCCCACCCCTATTAAAAATTAACCATAGATTCCCTTGACCCTTCCCCACCCCTTCTCAAATATTAAAAAAAAATTCCCTTGAGTCTTCCACATCCCCTCTCTCTCAAGTATTAAACATATATTTTATGATTTACATAACGCGAGCGCGTTTTGGCACTACATAACATGTACGTGTTATGTAGTTATATAGCACGTACGCGTTATGTAGGCATATAACATGTATGCATTATGTAGTTATATAACGCGTGCACGTTCTTGAATTCTAAAAGCGCGGAAATATTTTTGAATTTAAACAAAACACGCTCGTGTTTTGTAGAGCCTGAACAAAGCCAACTCACTTGATCGCATGCCAACAATAATCCTATGTGTATGCTTTGGAGTTTGCTTCGGTAATTCCAAACCTGTGCTATGTTAATGATGAACCAAAGCTAATTGGGTATTTCTTCCAGTTTCGGAGGAATCCTATGCTTAGCCACTCGTTATAGTATGCTACACATAGTCATTTTTGACGAAATCTTCAACACAAATAGCATTTTTTCTGTAGATTCCAAAGATGTAACTTCTATTTAAAAATATTAATTTTTCCTATTTTCTTTCAATTTCTTTTGTGTCCTACCTCCTTAACTCGTGAAACACATTGTTAGTGTTTCTTCCATTAATTTTTCAATTCTCGATCATTTAAAACAAAAATTGTATGGTGCACAAGAGGAAACTAACCTCCACATTCTATGAAAAACCCATTTCAAGATTTTTGCATTAAGACTTTCAAAGGCTGCACCCACAAAAGAGGTACTATTTTCAAGGTTTGATCACTTAGACAATTATAAAAAAATTATAAAATTACTAATTTAATTTTCAAAAATAATTGCGCACAAGTGCTATGTGTTCTCTACATGCATGCCCATTTTTGTAGCTTGATTCCATCATTTAGGCCCTCAAAGGCTGCACCCACAAAAACATATACCTTATCATTTGCCTAAAAAATAAAAAGTGTCTGTTAGGAAAAATGAAACTTGACATAGCTATACAAATTTTCAATACATAAAAGTTATATATTCGGAAACGTGATTCAATTTCCTACATTTCATCTTTTTTACTCAATGCAATATATTTTGCGTAAGTATCTCAAAAATCCAAGTATGTTGAGGGATTCCTGATTTTTCAATTTTCTATTGCGTCTAACGCGCGAAAAGGGACCCTCATTAGCTTGCACTAACCCATATGAACTCCAAATTTTAAGTCAAACAAAATTGTCAAATTAGAATATAGTTTGTGGGGCCTTCTGCAAATTTCGTGGGAGAGAAGAACATTAGAAAAATTGGATGCGCTAGTTTTGTGAGAGAGAAGAACATTAGACAAATTGGATGTGCTAGAGAATTTTGATAAGGATAATGCAAGAAGACGAACAGAAAAGAAAACTCGAGACTTCACAATAACATTCAACAAAAGACCGGATAAGATCATTTGAAGATTTCCAATTAGACAACTAATGATTTCATATCATGGAGATATTCTATATGGATCCGCTGGAGTGAATAACTAATTTGCAACACGTTGAAGGAGTTCATTCTAATTCTGAAAGGATCCAATGGCCTATATCATGAATATAAATTTGACAGTGAAAAACGTTGTGACATGAAATGCTGTATTTCACACAAGAAACATTATCATGGTGGATTATGCAAGGCATTATGGCATTAACCCTTTATGGCACGATATTCGAGTAGAATTGTTAACCTTGAATTGGCTTAAAACACAGTTTTTCATTCGTTGAATATCGTTCTAAGTTATTTCAATGAATTTGGGAAAAATGACCATGCATCCGCAAACTTTATAGACTGGTTATGATAACCCAATCAAAATCTCGATGTATTAACTCAACTGTCTGGGTAGGTTAACAACCCAGAATACATGGAAATCAAGACACCATGCAAAAAGAAAAATATATAACTCCAACAAATGCCACATTATATTCATATCAACAACAGTAGTGGAACTTGTTAAAAAAATAATGCAGCCACCATTCATAAGGTCAGCCAAAAAAACCAATGGCACACAAATATCGATCTAGACACACAGGATCATAAATGGTAGATAGAGCATCAATATCACATGTGTACAAACTACAAGAGACAATGAGTGCATCCGCAAACGTAACATTATGTAGTAATTGAATATATGGCCAATGCATCATGACCAGCAAAATATGTGGAAAAAACCTAAGACCAAAGTTAGATCTATTAGGGACAAGGGTCATCGGCATCATGAACAGTCTTTTCCAAATACACATTAGGTGATAGAGGGTTGTTAGCAATCAAACTGTGCAGAGTTTTTCCATTTATCCGAGATTCTCCCTCATAAAAACACTTGCAGTATTTATCAGAACATGAATTCGACACTTGGTATTTGTTGTCCTTCTCATGACAACTTGAATGGCAGAAAAACATGCAAAAGAGTAATAGAGATGGCTGGTTGGTTATTTTAAATTTGTTGGTTTTATATATAAGGTTGAGCATGAGTTGTTATAAAGAAGGAGTTTAGTTTTGTACAAAGTATTACCTCACGCAGCTTGAGCAACATAATACACAACATCATGGAAATATATTTATTAGAAAATAATCAAAGCAACCTTTGTGTCGGTCAACCTATGCTACACAGGACCGTTGTAACACGTCATAGTGGGAAGAGAATACATTACACGTTAGTGGAGTAAGGACTAGCACCCTATGAAGGAAGAGAGAAATAATGGAAAACATAGTTGGAATGCACATCGTAAAAAATACCAATGGTAGAGAATGTAATGCGGCCAACCGTTACACACAATAGAATTCGCCAGAAGGAGAAAGAGAGTGACGTTGGAGCTAAAAATAAAAATAAAAACACACCATGCTGCAAATTGGCACTCATTTGATGGGAAAAGAATCACAGAGGGACTTGGAACGATGGCATAGGGGAAGAATGCATACACAAAAAACCGTCGAGATTGACAGAGGTCACCCAATGAAAATGCAATATCGATGTTTCCATACTTAGCATGGATTGAACACTTCAACGCAGGCGAGGGGGGCCTGTTGGAGATTATAGGCATACTAGATCTCGCATACTTGGAATCCACAGTCCATGCAGATCACTGACAGAATGTAGAATTCACACAGAAAAAAATGCTCAAGTGGTATTCCACACCACAACAGGAAAAACGCTAACCCTAGCGGAGTAGCTCAATAGTTGGAGAAATATCAAGCCAAAGAAGAAATGTAGACCTCCCTATTTGGCCCAGAAAAACAAAAGGAAAACATGAGTAGACAGAAGGCAATGAAGACTCAAAGAGTATAAAAGTAATTAAAAAATCAGGCATTTAGTGTTCCATCGACCTCCACAATAGTAATCACACCAGAGAGCATAAAATACTGACCATGAAGATACTAGCATGTGGGAAAAAACGAACTTTCACCTCGAGCCCATCCACAATCAAGTTAGAATCAATATTTTAAAAAAATTGAACTACAACACTCAGGAGTACAAGCAAGGGTTGTTGAAACCCCAAGCTGAGGCCGACCACATGCATAGGCGAATCGTTGTTCTGCCACACAATCTCTAGCAAATAAGCACAGAGATATGATGGGAATAAGGGATCTCCCAAAGATGTTTTTGACGTGTGGGAGATGTCAGGGTTTCGTTCCCAATCGATGCGGAGAGGAGTCCCCTTGAATTTAATAGATTTATAAACACTGCAAACTGTAACTCGAATAAAGCAAATACTAGGTGGGTGGATTTGTATTTCTGCTAAGTTCGTATATTAATATTTTTTCACGATTATGATAGGGAAGGAAACTAACATCGAGCCAAACAACAGGAACCTACAACTGTAAAAGAGAGAAGATAATTTTTTTTACCGAAACCAATTTCTATTCCCCATACATGGTTCTACTATCTTATGTACCTAAGTACAATTAGAGTGTGACCATACCTGCAAAGAGAGGAGCCCGGATACACTTCAAATATTAACCCTGTAAGATGAACCTTTACCTCGGTCCTCAATCCTGTGATGTGTATGCCAATGCTTATTGATTCTTTGAGTGGGTGGTTCCATGAGCAAGCAAGGCATTTTATAGGGATGAATACAACTGTATATGGGATTGATATTGCTAGAAATTGGAGTGAGCCAAGGACCCATGTCAAATTTTGTTGGAAATCGAGAGCGATCCCAATATCCCAGTCAAATTCAATTAGAAATCGAGGGCGATCCCAATATCCGGGTCAAATTCAGTTAGAAATCGAGGGCGACTAGAGGACTTTAGAAAACAATTACTAGAAAAGAGGGGCGAGCCTAGGATCCCACTCGACATTTTGATAGAAACCGAGCGAGCAAAGAATTTTAGGGGAATTATAGAGGACGAATTTTGTTTTTTTGGTTTTTTTTCGTAAAAATACTTGGGCTATTTAAGTTTTAGGAATTATTTTATTTATAACTTGTGGACGAAATTTTTATTTTATTAAAAATTTGTTTAATATACAAAATTCACCCAACAAAAAATCTAAACCCCTTTAAAATCGCCCATGGGCTATAATTCGCCCCTAAAATTATCTATGGTGATGTATGTCGAAGTTATGGTTCCTTTTTTTTAACAGATTGGGAAACTTATTACTCGACATAGTGAAGTCATTGCATTTATGAGGCTTGTTAAATATCCCAAATTTTTCCATACCGGATGTAGGAGCATCGGGGCCTTGGTGGATCAGTCGAATTTGATCGACATGGAGAAGGCCAACCAAAGGGAGTATTGATGACCACTAGTGTGGTAGAAAATATTGACTGTTGAAGTCAATAAGTTGAGCAGGAGCAGTCCGTATGCAACCGATAGAAGCAGCGAAGGTCGAGGATCGACATGATGGGTCGACAGACGACAGGATGAGAAGAGGCATCGATGGTCGACACTCATTGAACCGTGACAACGATAGGTTTGGGCAAGAGCGAAGCGAGGAGGAAGGGGCGTACTGGCAAAGCCTAAAGAGTGTGAAGGGAAACCGATAGGTATGTCGAAGGCTGGCGGAAGGCAGTATGGTCGAGGCAGTGACATAACCGACGACTATAGCAATGTCGGAAGGATGCGTAGAAGTCATGCAAACTATTTGGCAACAGTTCGGGGTTGCTAAGGAAGTCATTAGCAGTTATTGAAGGTAGTTGGGATCATGACAGATGTAAACATAGGCGAAGATTGTGCAGCACGATAGAGGCATTGATAGTTGTAGGTATGCAGGATCTAAGGAGATTAACAGACAGAGGAAGCATGTCTCGGGGGTCAGAGTGATCTCAGGAACAACAACAGCAATAGAGTAGAAGGCCAGGGAGTTTGGATCAGTTGGATAACTTGGCAGATTAGAGTTTAGGGAAGAAGATAGGTATATTGGAGAGAACAGTCACACGTCTTCCGAATGGAGAGAAGATCGAGCCATAGATCAGAGTTCTGCATCGAACCAAGAGAGGGTGAAGATCGACACGCTGAGATAGCACACAGTTACTTTTGTATTGTAATAGGATGAGGTCGACAATAGTTAGTTATTTACATTTCTTGCATTTTGCATTGTAACCATTTCGGTGGAAGTAATATAAGCCAGCTTCTGGCATCGTATTTACATCTTCTCTATGTGAACGGATGTGTTGTGTGTAATTGTTAAGAAAGAACCTTTTCTCATAAGGTGTCTTGCATCAAGTGGTATCAAAATGGGAAGAGTATCCCGTCGAGGAGAAATCCAGTGATACCAACTTTCCTTGCGTCAATTGGTATCAGAGCAGAAGAATCCTGTGAGAAAGTGCGTTGAACAGCTCTAGCTGCGGTTGGGTAAAGTTGTGCACAACTTGTGAAGTCCGGTTGCGATTGGACGGAGTGGGAGTTTCAGCCGATGTTGAAAATGTCTCACAGAGGCATTAATGTTCAAGGTGTTGGATGAAGAGCGCGTGGTGCAACAATCACATTTGATCATGAGATGTTCGACGAGTGCGTCCGAACAATGCGAACTTTGACAAATGAAGTTGCATCGATCAAAGAAATCCAAAGGCATGGTTGTATTCTTGATGTGTTAGACCACAACGATGAGGATGTCAAAGAAGTGGAAGCACGGGAAACGACAGGAGAAGAACCAGAAGATAAACTCATCAAGCTTCTGACGGATATGAGAGTTCAGACAAAGATAGATGTACGTACCTACTCCGGAAGTCTAGATCCAAAATACTTGATCAACTGGTTCAGATAAATGGAGAAATACTTCGACATAGAGCAAATAAAGGATCCTAAACGAGTTAGGACTGCATGTATGAGGTTGAAGGGTCATGCCTCATTGTGGGGGGACAATGTGAAGGCTAACAAAGTCAAGAAGGGTAAGGAGAAAATCAAGTCTTGGGATAGGATGGTTGCCAAGTTGAAAGGGAAGTTCTTTCCAAATGACTATGTGATTTCCTTGTTCCGGAAGTTGCAGAACTTTCAACAAAAAGAGATGACCATGAAGCAATATAGAAAAGAGTTCTACAGATTGTCAATAAGGTCAGGACAAATCGATGAAGGAAAAGAAGTTGCCGCTAGATACGTGAACGGCTTGAAATATGCCATTCAGGATGAATTGAGCATGTCAAGATTCAGAGAGGTTGGTGAATCCTACCAATTATCTCTGAAGGAAGAAGAGAAACTGTCGAGAAACTTCGCAGTGACCAGAGGTAGGATGACTGGTTGGGGTGCGAAGACTGTTTCCGCAAAAGGCCAAAGTAGCAGTTACAGGAAGGAATCTGTCGAAGACAATCGATGAGCGGAAGGGACATCGATAAGGGAGAAAGTGCAAGAAAACCAACGTGATGGTCGAGAAACACGCGATCGAGGTTTGTATTGTCAAAGTGGTCCATCCAACAGAAAAGGAGCTGGCAGACCAGCCATAATCTGTTACAAGTATCGAGGAGCCAAACACAAGGCATATGAATGCCTAGAGAACATACATGCTGCAGAGGAGTCGGAACCCATACGTAGAAGAGATGAGCAAGTTGACAAGAGGATGGAATCTGCATCTAACAGTAGTGAGGATGGTAAGAAGAAGAATCGGGCCATGAAATCCAGGAAGACACTGGTTTTGGACGACCGACGCGAAGAGAAAGAGCCGGCATAGAGAAAGGAAATCTTTCAAACTAAAGTGCGAATCAGTGAATGGCGTTGCAAGACCATAGTTGATGGTGGAAGCACTGAGAATCTTGTGTCGACAAAGGTCATCGACAGGATCGGGTTGAAATGTCGAGAACATCCACACCCATACAAGATATCATGGTTGCAGAAAGGACACCATGTGAAGGTGACCAGACAGTGTCTGATTAACTTCAGAGTTGAAGGATTTGAAGACAGTGCACTATGCGACGTAATCCCAATGGACGTGTGCCATACGTTGTTAGAGAGGCCATGGAAATATGATCGGAAGATGATCTATGATGTTCGTGCCAACACAGTCATAGTGTGGAAGAATGGCATGCAAAGGACTCTTACGCCGAAGCCATAGGAACAGGCCAACTGTAAACATGACAAGAGCAACTTTTGGGAGAAGTGAGTGCTGATATGTTCAGCGAAAGAATTCCTGGTAGAGGAGGAAAAGCAGTCGGGGTGTTTTGCTATCATTCTGAAAGGGCCATTTGTCGAGAGGTCGACAATGGAAAAGATTCTGGTCGAAGTTGGAAAGATGCTTGATGCATTTCGAAGCATAGTAGTCGATGAGACACTGACGGGATTGCCACTGACAATAAGCATATCCCATCAGATCGAATTGATTCCAGGGTAGATTCTGCCAAACAAAGCACTGCATAGAATGAGTCTGATAGAAGGTTAGGAACTCAATCGATAGGTCGAGGAGTTGTTGGACAAAGGACTGATCAGAGAAAGCCTCAGTCCATGCACGGTACCAACAGTATTAGTGTCGAAGAAGGTTGGATAATGGAGAATGTGTACCGACTCCAGATCCATCAACAAGATCATGATCAAGTACCAGTTTCCATTTTCGAGGATGGACAACTTGATGGATTTCTTGAGCAGAGCGAAGTACTTCACGAAGATAGACCTGAAGAGCGGTTATCACCAGATTTGGATTAGAGAAGGACATGAATGGAAGATAGCATTCAAGATGAAGGAAGGATTGTATGAGTGGTTAGTCATGCCATTTGGATTGACTAATGCACCCAGTACATTCATACGGTTGATGAATGAGGTACTGAAACCATTCTTGGGTAAGTTCATCGTAGTGTACCTAGACGACATCCTGATCTTTAGTTGAACCAAGACAGAGCACTTGGGGCACATTCAACAAGTATTGCAGAAGTTGCAAGAAGAGAAGCTGATGGTGAACCTGCAAGAGTGTTTCTTCATGAAGGAAGAACTAGTGGACTTGGGATTTGTAATCTTGGGAAAAGGGTTGGTGATGGACCCATAAAAGGTGAAGGCAATATCGGATTGACCGAAACCGACAAGTACGACTGGAGTAAGGATTTTCCATGGACTTGGTAGTTTCTACAGGAAGTTCATTCGAGGATTTAGTCGGATTTGTGCACCTTTGACAAAGTGCATGCGAAAAGGGGATTTCAAGTGGACGGATGCCGCCCAACACGCTTTCGACAAGTTGAAAGAAAAGGTCACTAAGATCCCAGTGTTGGCGCTCTCGGATTTTGACAAGGTTTCCCAGGTCGACTGCGTTGCGACTGGAATGGCAATTGGAGTAGTTTTGATCCAGGAGGGACGACCAATTGAATTATTCAGTGAGAAGTTGGATGATGCGAAGTGGAAATATGTGGTCTATGACCAAGAATTTTATGCTATTGTCCAAGCATTAAAGAAGTGGAGGCATTATATTTTTCCCAAGGAATTTGTGTTATGCACAGATCACCAAGCACTGAGGTATCTGAATACTCAGTTGAAGTTGAATTAGTGGCGCATGAAATGGGCCAAATTCTTGCAAGTATATACTTTCATGTTGCGACGTAGTTCGGGCAAGTTGAATGAAGTTGCCAACACGCTGAGTCGAAGAGTTGCATTGGTGAACATGATGACAGTTTAGGCAACGGGAATAGAGTTGGTAAAGACAGAGTATGCGATTGATAAGGAGTTTGCGAAAGCATGGGAGGATTTTTGTGAACCTTGGAGTGTCGACAGAATTCCTGTAACATCCCAAAAATTCATAAAAAATTAAAAAAATTCTAACTATTTAATTGGCAATAAATGTTGTGCGGAATTAGGTAGTTTCAGTATGTAAAGTTACTATTTAAAATAAAAAGGGATGTTTAAAGTCTCCATAAATTATGTTGATTAATTAAATTGTCAAAATAAATAGTGTCGTAACACCTTCAGTTAGAATCTACATTTATATAATTAATCTGCCTAATTTATTATTGTAAATTATTATGTGAACACTATTATACTATTGGATTAACTTCGTATTACTTACTTTATCAGTCGTTCTTCTATGAAGTATAGAATGTCCATAGGGAATAAATATATAAGTGACGTTGTGTTTATATTTATCTAGCGTCGTCTTTTTAATATTAGTATGGTTGCAATCAACTTGCATTGCAATGTAACTCTATTTTGATCCATTGATCTTTCAGTTGCTATTTGTATTGTCACTTTAAAAAGTTGGCCTTAGTACACGTAAATTACTTTCAAAGACATTGGCAAGAGTATACTTGAAAAAGGCTTCGAGACTTACTTAGCTTATTGCTATAGCATGCATTACTTCTATTCAGTGCCAGGTTACAGGTTTGTCTTGGCATATGTTTATATATTTGGCATAAATAAGTTCATCGACAAATCAAGCATGTGTACTAAGATCACTTAAATTATGAGTTTGGAGAGTGTTGGAAAAGGTTAAGATCTAGCCCACTTCATGCTAGGCTACACAACAAAGTGGTCACTCCAATGTTAATGACTTAATGGAAAGATGGAGCACCAACTATATACTATGTATAAAGTTGTGGCTCAATAATTATCAACGTTGATATTTATAAACTTTATAATAGGAACTTTAATGCCTTCATGTGATTGTCATTAATGTGAGTCTCGGTTATACAAAACCCTACAGCTACGGTTCAGGGTTCATACATTTGGTAGTTTGTTTTGGTCTGTTTGTTGTTGATGAGCCGAGCCTCTCCACCTTCCGGTTGCCATGGTTATGGAATACCACTCCTCGATGTGGTTTCAACCATAAGGGTTTCCATCGTGAGATGTTATGATGCCTATCGTGTGCAAGAGTTCATCAACCCGAGCTCGAACCTTTCCAGTAACAATCTTCTCCCGTAACTCGTTATTTGAAGGCTTATTATCTAGCTTCTGGTTTCAACAATTTTAAGTCTTCATCTTTTAATATTTGTTATAGTTTTGTTGATAGGGGTAGATTGTGGCCTCCGGGATGGAACAAGGAGGGAAAATGTTGGTCCCTGTGGACTGTGAGACCCGGTAAGTCTTGGTCTCACCCTCAGATGCCTCTGTCATCGTTTATGATGGTTTTAGGGTTGGTCTTATCGTTCTCCAGCATAGATAGAGTTATAGAAATTTTTAAGCAGCGTTGTTGCTGTATCATGATGTTTGTCTCGACCTACCCGAGTTGGGGTTTCGATGGACAAGTTGATGTATTGGTTCGTTTGATACTATGGTTACCATTTCTTGTTTTTCCAAAGCAGTTAATCTGGGATGTAAGGTTTTCTTGATGATTAAAACTACGGTTTACTTTGTTTCTTAGATTATCTATGTTGATGAATTGGTTCTCGGCTCTATAAGTTTTGTTTTTAAGTATGAGAAATTTTTTATAGAAAGAAATGTTGGCTCGGTAAAATAGTTTAACAGGTTGACCTCTACCCTAGCTCTCATTTATTATAAAATATTTGCAATGTGGGTTACTAGACTTTGAATGTGTTATCAATGTTTAATAAATTTGATTTTAATGACACAGGTTTTAAACCTGGTACTATTCTGAGTTTATAATTGATATTTATGTAGTTCATTTTGTTGGAAAGGCGAGTTCTCCAATTTCGAGTCTTGAACTTTTGAAATATTGTAACTTCTAAGAATATTATATTTGTACTTTATTATTTCGGAGATGTTTCATTCCTTCGTGAAGACCTTATTGTATATCCAGAGATGTTTATTCCTCCATCGGAATGTGGTAACTTGGGTTATTAGACTTCCCTAGTGGGATCATCCCAGAGTCAGCTGTAATGGGGTGTTTATGTCTCTAGTGGTAAAAGTTGGAGCCGACCTAGCTAGTAAGTTAAGTCGGAGTAGTGTATAAATAGAGGAGGTGTGTTCCTCATTTATCACACTCACACACTCATTCAGTCACTTGTGAATTGCACATAGGAGAGAGAGAGATCTACAATAGAAGGAGAAGGAGCTCTTGTTTGGGGAATACATCTTTGCATCATTGATCATCTATATTGAGGAAGCTTTGTTTGATTTTCTACCCCATGAGGGTTTCCTAGGATAAATTGTGTCTCTTATATTTATGTTGTGCTTGTTGTTCTTTCAATGATATTGTATATGCTATTGTTGAGAAATGGAATGTAATACTGATGTTATCTATCTTAGCATATTGAATCTTAACATGGTATTAGAGCTAGCCTGAAGGAAGGCAATGTATGGCACTTACGACACTTGTCTCACTTGCAACAATTTGAAAGTTAGGGTTTTGTATAGAAAAACCTAGTCATCATGGAAGTTTAGCTATAAATCCATTTTGGAGAAGGTTCAAGATATGAAACATCTACAGACCGAATATAACATCCACATGTACCTTGTGTCCGAATCTTAGCCTCATATTTGTTATACTTTGTGATTTATGATTCGTACAAGTTAGGGTTTCTACCTCTTCCAGAATGTAGTCCTAAACAGGTGACCTAGGGAAAAAGGTCATATCTCGATCTACGAAGCTCCAAATGAAATTATGTAAAATGTAGAAGTTAGGGAACGGACTATATTTTGATAGGTCCACTTTTCAGAGGTCTAAGTTGAAACAGTGACACGTGGCACTCTGTACAAGTTCTATATACTGTTTCATCCCATAAACAGTTCACGTTGCGACATTTGGCATAACTGTCTCTCATAGAATCCATTAAAGCTCAGACCTATGGGGTTGGAAAGATGACATATTAGGATACCACATGACGAAGTTTCAGACCCTGCAGATTTGAAATTACGGAGATGCACCAGAAAAAATACGACACATCTAAAATGGCTCAACGAAGGAAATATAAGAAGAGGAGCAAGAAGCTCTCACTTAGGGTTTTCAGTTTTTAGGTTTGGAAGGACCTGATACAATTTTGGAAACAAAAAATACAAAATTGGAAGCTTTGATAATGGATTTGGAATCCATTCATCACAGATATTGATTCTCCATCAAATGTTGTGGGAGGAAGGACATGTAGATTAGGGTTTCCAAGTAAGAAGAAACCCTAGCAAAGTTGGGAGACTCATAGGGAAGAAATAAAGGAGGTTTAAATGGCACTGATATTTATCATTCTAACACCATGAACCTATACAAGATGTTTTACAAGTATTTTTTCTCCCTATAGAGAAGACTACTCGTCAGGTATGACTTGAGAAGACACACGTATGTTTTGAAATATGATTGTTGATTAAGTTCATAATATGTGTGTCTTCATGTTATTGAGGTTAGTACAATTATGATTGTTTGATAATGAATTCATGTGAGTGATAGAAGAAATTCATTAATTAGGTTTATGACACTTATGATTGTACTAATGCACCTATGGTGTTGTATGAGGATGATGTTGTCTGCAAACAAGATACAAGAACATCAAGAAAGACAAATCAAGTTCTATGACCATGATGACATGAAGAAAAAGACTCATCCATAGTATTTGACCTCATAGAAGCTCTACTTACCAAGTATGTATGACTTTGTTCTACTATGCTTAACTTATGAGATATGCAGGTTCTAGCACAAGGTATCTAAATCATTGAAGAGAATAGAGAAGATATTGTTTGGGTATGTTAAGACATAACCAAGCATGATAATCCAGTTATTTTTTCCTATATCAAGTTAGAATCCTACTTTGTTAGAATCTTAGGTAAGTATACCTGTGTATGAAATGATCATAGCTATACATACTTAAGATTGTTTAGAATCATAATGTTTTGATAGTATTGAGATTATGCTAATGAATTTATGATTATGTATGAGATCATGAGGATGACACTAGTACACACTTAAGCATGCATAGTGGTACAAAATGGATAGAAGTTCAAAGGCATATAATGATGCTATCATAAAATAGAGATCAAGAGGGAGGAAACCACACAACATAAAAGATAAGTATTTGAGTTGTTATTTGAATCTCTGAATAGTTAATGATATTGATCATAATAATTGCATGTGTATTTGTATTCCTAGAATATATCATGCACAATGTGAGCATTCATATAGCATTAAACAATATATTACTAATATGCATATGATGGGTAAGTTAGAAAAACATTCCATTGTTTCTTGTCTAGAATGAAACCTCTTTGATGACATGCTGAGAGTTGTGAACGCTCTTGATAGTATGTTCATCTAGAGATGGAAGGCATCTAGATAACCACTGTATGCATACAGGATATGGAATAGTGTTGTGCCAAAGTATTGGTCAAGATAGTTGCATAAATATGTGAATCATATCTGTATGCATAATAGGTTATCATGTCAACATGATTTGATGATTATGAAGTTACTAATCATGTAATTAACTTTATTTTGTAGAAAAGATCATGTGGTAAGATCTACAAAAGAAGGATGATGAACACCGAACAAGTGATGGATGTTCAACAAGAAGACTTACAAATCAAACATACTATGGAAGGCTCATGGCTAAATAAGACCATTATCCTAATGATGTAATTGAAGAAGAAGTATGAATTGAAATAAATCCTAGGATTCAATTGAAGAAAGCTCTATACGGATACCTAGGATCGATAGTCATTTGATGAGCATAATGATCACCATGTGTGATGCGGATTTCAACCTTTGCCACAAGGTTAACGATGGTGTCTATATACATATGATATTCTTCTCTTAGATGGATGCAAGAATTTCGAATGATCTTGAGGCTCATATCAGTAGACCCATCTGACGAGAGATGGCATGGATAGATATGCAGAAGATCACTCAATGCAGAGTGTGAATGATGTTCAGTCACAAAATTGATAGCTTCTTGACAAACTTGGTATTTACCAAAAGTAAATTTGATCCTAACCTTTACCTTAAGGTTATGGATGATGAACCTGTTATACTATTATTGTATGTGGATGATCTCTTTCTGACATGGAATGAGAAATAGATCATGGAAAGCAAGAAGAAGCTAGCTACAGAATTTGAGATGAAAGATCTCGGATTGATGCATTACTTCCTAGGTCTGGAAGTATGGAAAGGCCCAACAAAAAGGAATTTTTATCAACTAGAGAAAGAATGCTGTGGAAATCTTGAGAATATTTGATATGTTGGAATGTAAAGCCTTGACCACTCCCATGGATTACAACTTGAAGCTGTTAGATGATGACTCATCACAGTTAGTGGATATGACTCTATACAGACAGATTATTGGGTCATTGATGTATTTGACGAATACAAGGCCAGATATATGCTTTGCTATGAACACCTTGAGTCAGTATCTAGTGGAACATAGGCATGTTGACCTAATATTTGCAAATCATATGATGAGGTACCTAAAGGGTACGATAGACTTTGGTCTATCTTATCTTAGATATCATGACTTCAGATTGTATGGCTACACAGATGTTGATTGGGAAGGAAGTGTATTAGACAGGAAGAGCACATCGGGTGGATGTTATTTTCTAGGATCTGCCATGATATCGTGGTTTAGTAGGAAGAAGTCTAGTGTGGCTCTTAGCACAGCCGAAGTGGAATATATAGCTTCTTTCTCTGCTAGTTGTGAAGCGATATGGCTTCAGAAGTTGTTATCAACACTGTTTTACTTAGCGAAGGACCCCACTGTGATCCTATGTGACAACCAGAGTTGTATCAAGATGACAGAGGAGCTATTGTTCCATGATAAGTCAAAGCACATAGAGATTCGATATTTTTATATACGGGATATGGTGCAAAAAGGAGCTATCAAGATCGAGTATGTGAGCACTGATGATAAAGTTGTTGATGTATTCACCAAAACTTTGTCTCGAGTAAAGTTTGAGTATTTTCGAGACAAGCTTGGTGTAGTTCAGAAGGACCCTCCTCGAAAGGGGGAGTGACACGGTCGATGATGATACTTTGATACAAGTATCAATGTGGATACTTGTATCAATGATGAGGATACTTGTATCGATGATGAGGATACCTATATTGATGATGTGGATACTTGTATCGATGATGAGTACACTTGTGTCGATGATGAGGTTACCTATTCCGATGATGAGGTCGATGATGAGGTTATCGGTTTTGACAATCAGGTCGATATATGGTCCTTAGATTTTGTCTAAGTGGACAAAGATGGATTGTATCATCCCTGGAATTCGGTCCCTGAATTGATCCATAGACATATGTCTCCGAGAAATGGTCCCTAGTGGACGAGAGGGATTGTATCATCCCCATAATTTTGTCCCTGAATTGATCTGTAGACATATGTCTCCAAGAAGTGGTCCCTAGTGGACATGATAGGATTGCATCGTCCTTGAACGGTTTGTTCAAAATGTACGTGATAGGACTGCATCATCCCTGAATGGTTTGTTCAAAATGTACATGATAGGACTGCATTGTCCCTAACAGTTGGTTCAAAATGTACATGATAAATCCCAGATTTGATCTAGGTCACATCCAGTATGAAAAAGGACTGGCTCCGTGGTGATAAATCCTAGATTTGATCTAGGTCACATTCAGTATGAGAAAGGACTGGCTTTGTGGTGGTAAATCCTAGATTTGATCTAGGTCACATCCAGTATGAAAAAGGATTGGCTCTGTGGTGGTAAATCCTAGATTTGATCTAGGTCACATCTAGTATGAAAAGGGACTAGCTCTGTGGTGATAAATCCGTGATTTGATCTAGGTCACATCCAGTATGAAAAAGGATTGGTACTGTGGTTGGGATTGCATCGTCCGTAGACATGAGATGTGTCTTAAATTGATAAGGACTGATCATCCTGTAAGTAGATCTGGAATGCATCATCCATAGACATGAGTGGTGTCTTAAATTCATAGGTATTGATCATCCCGTAAGTGGATCAGGATTGTATCATCCTTGGACCTATGTCCTAAAGTGAGAGAGATTGATCATCCCGTAATTGGATCATGTGTGTTGCAGAGTATGCTGCTATGATGTTGTTGATTGGAGATTCAGATGATGATGTTGTTGATAGAGAGATCCAAATGATGTTGTTGATTGAGATATCCATATGATGCTATTGATCGGGAGATCCAGATGATGATGTTGTTGATCAAGAGATCGAGATGATGTTGTTGATTGGGAGATCCAAATGATTATGTTGTTGATCGAGAGATCCATATGATGTTGTTGATCGGGAGAACCAAATGATGATGTTGTTGATTGAAAGATTTAGATGATGATGTTGATCGGGATATCCAGATGTTGATCGAGAGGATCCATATGTTGATGATGTTGATCAGGAGATCCAGATGTTGCTGCTATTGATCGAGAGGATCTTGATGTTGATGATTTTGATCGAGAGATATAGATGATGATGTTACTGTAGCTATTCGAGTGCTGCAGAAGATGAAGACTTAGTACTAAAGATGTTGATGTTCCAGTATTGAAGATCTTGAAGATGTTTCAGTAACTGTTTGAGTTATTGATGATGTATGAAGAAAGATTCCAATGATTTATAGATTTATCATGTATCATGTAGTTGATGACTCCTTGCTCCTGCAGATGTTGTTATAATATCCTTCTCATTAAGGGGGAGTGTTGAAATATTGTAACTTCTAAGAATATTATATTTGTACTTTATTATTCCAGAGATGTTTCATTCCTCCGTGAAGACCTTATTGTATATTCAGAGATGTTTATTTCTCCATCGGAATGTGGTAACTTGGGTTATTAGACTTCCCTAGTGGGGTTGGCCCAGAGTCACTTGTAATGGGGTGTTTAAGTCCCCAGTGGTAAGAGTTGTGTCTGACCTAGTTAGTAAGTTATGTTGGAGTAGTGTATAAACAGAGGAGGTGTGTTCTTCATTTGTTCCTCATTTATCACACTCACACACTCATTCACTCACTTGTGAATTTCGCATAGGAGAGAGAGAGATCTGCAATAGGAGGAGAAGGAGATCTTGTTTGGGGAATACATCTTTATATTGTTGATCATCTATATTGAGGAAGATTTGCTGGGTTTTCTACCTCATGAGGGATTCCCAGGATAAATTGTGTCTCTTGTGTTTATGTTGTGGTTGTTGTTCTTTCAGTGATCCTATATATTCTATTGTTGTGAAATGGAATGTAATACTAATGTTATCTATCTTAGCATATTGAATCTTAACACGAACCCTCAACTCTTATTTTGAATTCTGGGAAATGATGAGTGTGGGCATAATGAGTTGTACAAAAAACTCTGAATGAAGCTTTACAAGTTTCAATTCTGTGAGTTAATATTTTCTTTGTAAAAGATAAACCCTAACCTGGGCATGCCCTCTGTTGAGATTCAATCCTGTGTGTGGATAGTTGGTAACCTGAGTTTTAAATACTGTATGTTGTGTTTGAAGGATTACCATCAAGTAGTTCCTTTGGATGTTAGTTATAGTAATAATATTACAGCTGAGTTGGTAACAAATTCACTGTAATTTAATTGGGTGAATGTGGATTATTAAATCACTATCTTTTAAAATAGTTAAAGGGATCTCGGGTGGTTTCATACACCTCGAAACCAAACCTGGTTAAAAGGATTATGAAGTAATTAATAGCCAACCTGGGTAGGCTTATCTTCGAGGCTTGTATCCAGGGATTTCCATTATAGGTATTTATTTTAAGAAAGTAGAAATGCGAGAACCCTATGATGATGTGGAAAAGTAAAACTTAGGTTTTTAGCCTATAATACAATAATAATTATGATGGTATAATGATAGGGTTTACTAGCTCTAGTATTGTTGGTGTAGTAATATGATAGTCTTTAACTATTAATGCATAGGGTTTAATCCTAGATGAATTCGACCTAGAAATACAGGTGAATATACTAATGGTCAGATGTTTTATTTTTAAACGATTATGTTATTGTTATTATGTTTACAGAAATAAATATAAGATATGTATATTTTTATTCATTCTGTGCATAATAGTTTAGTAGATGTACATGTATTAATATTGTATAATTGAATAGTGTATACATTTTTTAATATTCAGCTATCTAGAGTTACTGTTTGAATTCCGGTTATAAAATAAATTTGTTTCCATTGAGTATGACTTCTATTTTTAGTTTACGGAAGCTTATACTACTTTTATAAAATATAATTCAAACATAGGTTAGCCATAAAGAATGCTTTCTTGATATGTACTGTTTGTTCTATGAATTCTTCTATTTAGAAAGTTAAACCTATATGATCTAAAGAGCTATTTATGAACTCAAAATAATGAATTTTGGATAACATCATGAACATAAACTATATCTACTTTTCTTATGTATTTAGAGATCATATATAATCTATGTTAATTAAATTTTCTCCATGTACTAGAGTACATCACTGAAATGCGAAACGAAAAATACAGGGATACATTTTTATTCATTCTACACATTCATTACTCAGAAACTGATCATTCATTTGATAATATTCAGAACAGAATTAAGACTTTTTAAATAGTATTCTAGTAACAATTAAACAAGCATTTTCAGATTAAATCAACAGTTCGAAAAATAGATAAAATTTAACAAGTAGAACCTGATAACTTGATAGGGTGGACAAACACCCAAAGAGGTCTATTCCTCCAAACCTTCTCTAGAAGAAGCATCCAAATCACTTGCTCCCTTGGACCCCCGAGCCTGTTTACTGAACCACTAGGAAGAAGTCTCTGTGTAGAAGCAAGGCACTCAGGTTGTACTTCAGCAATCAATGGGAACTTGCATACACCTCAAAAACCTCTGCACTCAGCAGAAATAAAACAAACTTACACTGCAACTCAAAACATGGCTTCCCCTCATCAAATCTCTTGTGTGCATACAACAGAACCACAAGGTAAATTTTCTAGTCAGAAAAAGTGTGAGCCAGTCATCCTTGACCACTTGGTCAAATATAAAACTTTACAATAAAAGTTAAGGCAATTTTTTTCCACAAACATAAAATGTCTCAAGTATTGGGTATGTTACAACTCCATACTTGGATTATTTTATCCAAGAGGGATACCTATTCAAGGGACAACAATTGTGTATTCCCAGGGGATCTGTAAGGGAGAACCTAATCTGAGAATTTCATAACAGCGGGTTAGTAGGTCATTTTGGCATCGACAAGACCAGGGAATTGGTTGAAGAAAAGTATTATTGGCCAGGAATGACGACAGATGTTGGGAAGTGGGTACGACAATGTCGAGTTTTCTAGTTGGAAAAAGGAAGAATTCATAATACGGGGTTGTATACACCATTACATGTACCAGATACCCCATGGGATCACTTGAGCATGGATTTTGTGCTAGGATTGCTGAAGATGCAGCAAGGGAGCGAATCAATCTTTGTTGTAGTTGACAGATTTTAAAAAATGGCACACTTTATTCCGTGTCGAAAGACAAGTGACGCCATATGAATTTTTGTACTATTATTCAAGGAAGTAGTCAGATTGCATGGGTTTCCAAAGAGTATCACATTAGATATAGATACCAAGTTTATGGGAAATTTCTAGAGAAGCCTATGGAAGAAACTTGACATGAGGTTTCAATTTATCTCAGCATATCATCCGCAGACAGACGGACAGACCGAGGTGGTGAATAGAAGTTTGGGAAACCTTCTAAGGTGTTTGACGACTGACAGACCCAAGCAGTGGGAGAACGTGTTGGCACAAGCGGAGTTTGCATACAAAAATTCTATGAATCGATTGACAGGTTTGAGCCCATTCCAGGTTGTTCAGGGAAGAAGCCCACATGGAGTGGTGGATTTGGTCAAGTTACCGATAGAAACTAGGAAAAGCATGGATGCAGAATCATTTGCAGAGCATATGAAAGAAGTGCATGAAGATGTGTGAAAACGCATACAAAAGAGTAACGCCACATACAAGTTGAGAGCCGAAAGGAATAGGAGACTACAGTCGTTCAGCGAATGAGACTTAGTCTATGCACATTTTTGGAAGGAGAGATTTCCGACAGGAACATATAATAAGCTAAAGCTGAAGAAGATTGGACCATGTAAGATTCTGAAGAGAATTTCGGAAAATGCTTATGTGTTGGAGCTGTTGAATGACTTGAGCATTTCACCAACGTTCAATGTCTCAGATGTGTACAAGTTCGAGGAATCTTCAAGCAGTGGAAGCGCAGAAGTGGTGAAGATCAACTGGATAGTATAGATTCTATATTGACAGAAAAAAGAAATCGCCGAAGTAATAGAGGAACGCAAAGTTGGGCGTACGTGCAGTTCGCGAAAGAAAGAATATTTAGTGCGATGGAAAGATGATGAGTTGCAAGAGGCAACATGGATTTCCGAAGAAGAGTTCAGGAGACTGACATAGCAGTCGAGTTATTTTTCACCTAGGGAGTCTGATGTAGGAGAATCGGGGCCTAGGTAGATCGATTGAAGTTGATCGACATGGAGAAGGCCGACAAGAGGGAGAACCGACGACGACTGGTGCAGAAGAGAAGATTGACTATTGAAGTCAATAAGTCAAGTAGGAGCAGTCAGTATGCGACCGATAGAAGCAGTGAATTTTGAGGGTTGACAAGACGGGTCGGAAAACGATAGGATGAGCAGAGGCGTTGATGGTCGACATGTGTTGAACCACGACACCGACAGGTTTGGGAAAGATCCAATATAGGAGGAAGGGGCGGACTGGTGAAGCCTAAAGAGTACGAAGGGAAACCGACAGGTATGTCGAAGGATGATGGAAGACAGTATGGTTGACGCAGTGACGTGACCGACTACTGTAGCAATTTCGGAAGGATGCGAATAAGTAAAGCAGAGTACTTGGCAACAGTTCGGGGCTGTTAAGGAAGTTATTAGTAGTTATTGAAGGTAGTTGGGATCATGAAAGATGTAAATATAGGAAGAGATTGTGCAACATGGTAGAGGTGCTAACAGTTGCAGGTGTACAGTATCTGAGGAGATCGACAGAGAGAGGAAGCATGTCTCGGGGGTTGGAGTGATCTTGGGAACAACAGCAACAACAGAGTAGAAGGCCATGGAGTTTGGATCAGTTGGATAACTTGGAAGAGTAGAGTTCAGGGAAGAAGATAGGTAGATTCGAGAGAACAGTCACACGTCTTCCGAACAGAGAGAAGATCGAGCCATAGATCAAAGTTCCGCAGTGAACCAGGAGAGGGTAAAGATCGACACACTGAGATAGCACACAGTTACTTCTGTATTGCAATAGGCTGAGGCCAGACATAGTTAGTTATTTACATTTCTTATAGTTTGCATTGTAACCATTTTAGTAGAAGTAATATAAGCCAACTTCTGGCATCCTGTTTACATTTTTTCTATGTGAATGCGTGTGTTGTGTGTAATTGTTAAGCAAGAACCTTTTGTCATAAGGTGCCTTGCATTAATATGTCACATCTCTTTTACCTTACTTTTCTCCTCATGAGCTTTTCCATCTTAGTTTATGCCTTGACTAGATATCTCTTCCCATTTTGTTTTTTGTTGTGTTCACTAAAAACTCTTTGGTGAAAAAACAACGCCACTCCACTTACCTGATGTCTAAAGTATGCTTTCGTCATCAAATCTAGTTGGTATTTCATTGAAATATGCTCTAAATTAATGTAACATGGTTATGGATAAGTTAATATTGTTTGATCATATATATATATATATATATATATATGGAATCGATATGTGTTATGTGGAATCACATTTTATATTATATAAGTTGTATTCTTTTTTGAAGTTCTATATATATATGGAATTGCATAATATATGTGGTGTATATTTATATTGAAAAAGGTTAACATTTATAAGAGGTTTTTAGGTTATATATATGTGTGTGTTATATGGAATTGCATTATATATATACATATTATAATTATATTGAAAAGGTTTAGCATGTATAAGAGGTTTCAAAGTTATGTTTAGCTTGATGTATATATATATATGTGGAATTTGCATTCTATGTATTTTGTACAAATATAATGAAAATGGTTAGTTTGAAGTTATTTATGTGTTAAAAATGTGTTATCTAAAAATGTCAATAAATTTTATAAAGGATGCTACGATAATAGTTTTAGCCTTTAAATTGATCCCTAATTGGATGGATAGGAATTAGTACCATATATAGTTAACCCAAAATCATGGATTGATGCAATAATAGTTAGATGTCTAACTAATTGATGAGGAATAGATCTTCTAAAAAGGCATAATGAAAGGTATCATTTAAATGGTTGAATGCTTAGTTATTTTATTGATTGGGAAGATACCGACATTTTTTTGGAAAGGATAAATTTGTGTTTAGAATGGTTAATTAGAATATATATATATATATATATATATATATATATATATATATAGAGAGAGAGAGAGAGAGAGAGAGAGAGAGAGAGAGATGAATGGGAAATTGTTGTTCTCTAGATGTGGATACCATTCTTATGCCTTGTGATTATCTGATATCAAAAGAATGTCCCATTTATATGTCTTGAGAGGAATTGCATATTCAAATTTGTACATTATAATGTTAACATGATAAAGGAATGTTAAAACCTACCTTTTATAAGTTAGAAAGTAAGGTGTAATATCTTGATTTTGACCTCATTGCATTAAAATGTAAATGATGTAATATCGTTATCAAATCATGGTGAGGAGCTCAAGGACAAGGCCCCACCATCGTTTTAGTGTTAAAATTGATGCATATGGTTTATGTGCTAGCCAGGGACAATAGAAACTGTAAATATTATGTAAATATGCATTTTAATAAAAACACCCACAATTAGCTATGTAATGCAACACGAGTATGTGGGCATGATTTTTACAAGGAATTGGGAGGGAAATATTCAAACTATTGAACCAATCAAGTCAATCCAAGTGTAAATGAGAGAACCCATATTATGTAAATATGCATTTTAATAAAAACACCCACAATTAGCTATGCAATGCAACAAGAGTATGTGGGCATGATTTTTACAAGGAATTGGAAGGGAAATATTCAAACTATTGAACCAATCAAGTCAATCCAAGTGTAAATGAGAGAACCCATGAACTATCAACTACCCATGTTGAATTTTGTACCCAATCATTTATTTCTTCCTAGAGTTGGTTGAGGTAGTCAATGCATTGGGAATGCAGAGGTATGGGTGTCCAAATTCGAGTATGGGAAAGCCACCATTTTGGAAAAATGTGTTTTTGATTCTTGGGAAAGAAAACACCCACAAAACTGCTCCTTAAGTGATTATTCACCCATTTCCTTTGCTCCCTCACACAGTCTGAGCTTCCTGGACGTTTTCCTCCATGTTTTGTGATGGTTTCCTTCATGTTTCTAGTTGTATTGTATAACAGTGGGGGAGAAGGGAAATCAATTGAGGGTCCATAGAGGCTATTTATGGACATCTAAATGCTCACATACCCGTGGGATAAATCATTTTCTTCCCTATGGACAAATTTCTTCCTCACAATTCGTTTTGGGTGTTCCACGAATTGGAGAAATCCATGAGAACCTTGCTTTTGTATATCCCATAGTAAAATTATTTATCCATGCCCAAACTTTGATATTTTTGTGTGTGTATAGAGTATGTTGGGTTATGTGTATCCATTGTTTTGGCTTGAGCTTCAGTGCAAGAATACATAAATGAAGAGGGTTCAGATTTAGACTGATAAACCCAGCTATGGACTGGCTTGGCTTAGATGTGCTGGTCATCTTTCTGTGCATCAAATGTAGGTTCCCATTCCTTGTAGAAATTATTCCCATCTCGAGGGTGGAAACTATGCTGAGAGATTGATGAGCATAGTTGTCCTATAGCTGGGTGGAACGTTGCAGTTGCGTAGCTAGTTGCTTGGGACAACATTACATCAAGATGAGTATTCCTTGTGTGTTTTACTTCTGCATTGTTTTTGTTTGAAGACAGTTACGATTATACTGATAGATGTGTGTGGATAGTTAAATTCTGCTGTGCATATTTATTTGATTATGCATCTACATGTGAAAATGCTCAAAGTAGATCCAAGAGATGATGTAAACCTCACAATGAAAGAATTTAGGAATAATAGAAGAAGAATAGAGCAGTAGAACATAGATCCAAAGGAGCTCAGATAGAGGAAGAATAATTACACATGTTACATTAATCTGAATAGTAAAATAGTAATTATACAATGCTCAGGATTCGAATACACTAGCTGTGATTTGAATTAGCCTACATGGATAGATCCAAAATCAGTGGAGTGTCATCAAAGCACAACTAGAAATCTATCTCATCATTGGTTGTAACGTCCCCAGCTTGACCCTATTGCATTAATATTGTGAATGATGTAAATATTATCATTTAGTCATGGTGAGGAGCTCAAGGCCAAGGCCCCACCACTGATTTATCGTTTTATGTATCGGCAATTAGGATAGATGCATATGGTTCTTGTGCTAGTGGTGCACAATGTAAAATCGGACATCATGTAAATATGCAATTTTAATGAAAAACCCACAACCAGCTACGCAATGCAACAAAAGAGATGGGGGCATGATCTTTACAAGGAAGAGGGGGGAAAATAACCAAACCCTTGAGCCAATGGTTTAATCCATGTTTCCATGAGAAAGCCCAATGAACTCTCAACTACCCATTTTGGGTTATGGACCAATCATTTAATTCTCCCATAAATTGGTTGGGGCAGTTAATGCCTTGGGAATGAAAGAGTATGGCAGCCAATTTCGTGCATGGGCAAGCCATCTATTTGGAAAATGGTGTTTTTGCTTGTGGGGCAAGAAAACACCCACGAAATGGTGCCCAAAGCCATTCTGAACAATCAGTCTTCACTCACTCACGCAGTTGGAATTAGCTGGGCCTTTCCCTGCACGTTTTGCATCCAAATCCTGCATTTTTCCATGCCTGGGAGTTCGTTTTTGCATAGACAGCAGCTTGGGAGAAAAGGGCCACGATTTGGGGACTGTATGGAGGTCGTTTTTTCCCCCGAATGTCCAAGGACGTTTTTCTAAAAACGGATTGGCTTCCTAGGGTTGTTTCCCATCTTCCCATTTCGTTTTTGTGTGTTCCCACGTTTTTCTGAGTGAGTTGAAGCTCCATCTCATGCATCCCACTGTGGACAGCGTTTTCCTCATGCCCTGTAATTGTGGTTTTGTTGTTAAAGGCACCCCGTTTTGGACATGAACTTGTGAGCAAGAGCCTCAAGAGTGGAAGAGGACAGATTTGGCTTGATGAGCACAATGGAGTATCCATAGCTCCATGGTTGAGCCACTAGCTTGGTAATTCACCTCTGCCAATCTCTCAGCAGCCTGAGAAACCCAACTGCTGGTTGGATTGGTTGATTTTGGCATATCTTTGGCTATGTGAGAGCCTGTTTCCCCTTTTTCCTTGCGGAGATCATGCCCAACTCGGGGGTGGCAGTGGTGCTGAGAGATTAAAGAGCACACTAGCCTACGGTTGGGTGGAACGTTGCAGAAGCGTAGCTGGTTGCTTGGGACTACTTCATTAAGATAAGTATTCTCTTGTGTAAATTCGTAATTCTCATTTGATAAATATTGGAATGTGTGTGGATGTGTTAAATGATTTTACTTCCGCTGTGTTTTCAAGTGTTGATGAAATCGCATATGTTCATCTCCTTATTAAATTGAACGTTTATTTTTCTAAGTGTGGGGCTAGATGCCCAGTTTAACCTCACGATCCTCTCCATCTAGCTGGTAGGATGAGAGGGGACGTGACATCGGTGGAGTCATCAATGCACAAGTAACTGTCAACCATCAGTCAAACTGAGTCTAACTGAGTGTGGTAGGTGTAACTGGAACATGGAGGCACTAATTGAATGAAGGAGGATTATTGGAGGGCATGTGAGGAGCTATCTGGAGTCAGAACGGGCAGTCTAGTCTCATCAGAGGTCCATCGGAGTGATACAGTCAATTGAGAGTCAGTCTATCCTTAAATCAAGGAGAAAACTAAGGATAACTCAACTAATTGAAGAGAAACTGGAGTGGTAGGTGAAAAAAGGCACCCTTCTCAAGTGGTGGGTGAGAAGTGGGTGCCTCCCTGTCTAGGAGGGATAAAACAGATCTGAGAGAACCTCCCGCGGCTAGCTAACTAAGTTCTAGGTGCTGGGACTGATGACTGGGATGCATGCAATTGCATGCATGCATGCAAGACTAATAATGAAAATAACTGAAATGCTTGTAGGACTAAGATGGAGTATAGGAATATCCTAATACCCCCCCTTAATCCATCATGGGCCCTGATAACTAGGACCAAAGGTCACCCATACAATCAAATAAATGATAGAAAAATAAAGAACTATCCACAAACCGAGGAAATGGGGAAAACCTCATGGGAAAAATGCCCCCCCTCAAAAGAACAGTAAAATAACTCAAAGAACCATCATACTAAGCAGAAAAGAAAGAATCTTTCATCAGTGAAAACTTTTGCAAAAAAATTGGTAAGCAGTTCCTCTGTAGGATGCCCAAGAAGGTGCTAGATTTGGATCTAGTCTTCTGATGTGCCTCCCACTATGTAGAGGATGTATTGGGCGAAGCAAGTATTTCAGGAATTCTTTCTGTAACTAAAACGAATGGATCATGATGAGCCTTCCCAAGGGATGTAAGAGTGAACCCCACCATCATGCTGCATCTATCATGGAGAGGTAGACGACATAATGCAAGTTTGGCATGGTGCTGAAATTTGGTAGTTTTGTGAGCAGATGGATCCTCAACTGTGTTCTCAGTAGCTGCAAGGACTGTGTGATCCCATGTTGTCCTTGTCTCTAGATTGAGAACATGTGTTGGTTCTAGATCTGAATCTGAATGTTATTGAACTTTGATCTCAACATCAAGTGTTGATGTATATGTAACTTTGGAATGTATTCCACATGTATGTATATTGTATTCCTATAGAGATGTTATTATTCCTCTATATGGAAGTGTCGTCATGTATATTGTAAGTGTCGTAACTTATACTTGATGGGTTATTAGACCACCTTGTTGGGGTCGGCCCTGTATAAGTCATGTGGGTCAAAGGGTTATTAGACCACCCTATTCGGGGTCGGACAGGTGGGTCAAAGGGTTATTAGACCACCCTAGTGGGGGTCGGCCCAGTCAGCATTATGTTAAGTGGTTAAGTTGAGGCCGATCTAGTTGAGTAAAGGTCAAGTCAAGTTAGTGTATAAATAGAGAGTGTGTCTCTCTCATTTTATACATTCTATTCTTTCACTCTCACTTGGGAGAGTGGAGCACTTGTGGAGGAGGAGGCTCTGCTGCTAGGAGAAGACTATCTCTTGTATTCTGGTTGTATCATTGTTCTATCTATCTCTGAGGAATTTATTGGGGTTTTTCACCTTTATGGCTTTCCCCAAGTAAACTCTGTGTCTCTTGTGTGCTTGCATTATTGTGTCCATGATTGATATGCTGTAGATTTGCTGTACATGTTGTTCTCTCAGTTAATATCCTAGATCATATTGAAGTAAATTCTGAAAATTTAACATGGTATCAGAGCTAGCCTGAAAGAATGCATGATATGGCATGTATGACACTTGTTGTACTTACAATGCTAGGGCTTGATATAGCAAAAACCAGTCATCGTAGCACTTTCACCATAAATCCGTTTTGGAGAAGTTTTCGTATCTGAAAATTTTGTTAAGTTTAAACCAAATAGACAAGCAAGATCTCTAAAAGAAACACAATCACAAGATAGACACACAATATACCCTGGGAAACCCTCATGGGGTAGAAAACCCAGCAAATCTTTCCTCAATAAGATGATCAACCAAAATACAAGATGTGCTCCTTCCTCCTTTGTCTCCTTAGCAGATCTCCCAGACAAGTGCGCACTCTTCCACAAGTGAGTGAATAATCTAATGAGGAGTTCACCTCCTCTATTTATACTGACCCCCAACTGACTAAAAGACCTAATGGGGCCGACCTCTCCTGGAGAAGTCTAATAACCCCTAAAATATAACTACAGGGCCGACCCCCACATGGTGGGTCTAATAACCCTAGTTAATACAAACCCCTGGAGGAATAAACATCTCCAGATACATGATAGGGTTACCTCGGAGGAATGAAACATCTCCGGAATAATAAAATACAAATATAATATTCTTTGAAGTTACAATATTCAACACTCCCCCTTAACGAGAAGGATATTATAATAACATCTGCAGGAGCAATGAGTCATGCATCATACATCTATATATCATAGGAAGCTTTCTTCAGTTCATCATCATCAGTAACTTGACTAGTTACTGGAGTATCGATATCATTCGATCATCAACATCGATATCATCACTGTCATCAGTGTCGTCATCATGTGCATCGTCATTATGCGATCAGCAGCATCGTCATCATACGATTAACAGCATCATCATCACATGGTCGGCAGCATCGTCATCATACGATCAATAGCATCGTCATCACATGATCGGCAGCATCGTCATCATACTATCAATAGCATCGTCATCACATGGTCGGTAGCATCGTCATCATACGATCAATAGCATCGTCATCACATGATCGGCATCATCGTCATCATACGATCAGCAGCATCGTCATCACATGATCGGTAGCATCGTCATCATACGATCAATAGCATCGTCATCACGTGATCGACAGCATCATCATCATACGATCAATAGCATCGTCATCACATGATCGGCAGCATCGTCATCATACGATCAACAGCATCGTCATCATACGATCAGCAGCATCGTCATCACATGATCAACAGCATCGTCATCATACGATCAACAGCATGATCAACAGCATCGTCATCATACGATCAGCAACATCGTCATCACATTACAGGATGATCAATCCTTATCTCTTTTAAGACAAATCTCATGTCTAGGGACGCTTCAATCTTGACCACAGTGCCAGTTCTCTTTCGTACTGGATGTGTCACATCTACAAAGCCAGCCCTGTTTCATGCTGGATGTATAATAACTACAGAGCCAGCCCTGTTTCATGCTGGATGTATCACAACTACAGAGCCAGCCCTGTTTCATGCTGGATGTATCACAACTATAGAGCCAGCCCTGTTTCATGCTGGATGTATCACAACTACAGAGCCAGCCCTGTTTCATGCTGGATGTATCACAACTACAGAGCCAGCCCTGTTTCATGCTGGATGTAACCTAGAGCAATCCTAGGATTTGTCACGTACATTTTGAACCGAGGTCCAGGGACGATCCAGTCCTATCGTGTACCTTTTGAACCGAAGTCCAGGGACGATCCAGTCCTATCGTTCTATTATCGGAGACTTCATGTCTACGGCTCTTCTTTAGGACTGAAGTCCGGGAATGATCCAATCCCCTCACATGTTCACTAAGAACTTCATTTTCGAAGACATACGTCTACGACTCTTCTTTCGGACTGAAGTCCAGGAATGATCCAATCCCTTCACATGTTCACTAAGAACTTCATTTTCGAAGACATACGTCTACGGCTCTTCTTTCGGACTGAAGTCCAGGAATGATCCAATCCCTTCACATGTTGTATACCAAAAACATGTATTCTCATCATCAAGACATGTATCACCAAAACATGTATCATCAAAACATGTATCATCATCATCAAAACATGTATCATCAAAACATGTATCATCATCATCAAAACATGTATCATCATTATCAAAACATGTATCATCATCATCAAAACATGTATCATCAACATCAAAACATGTATCATCAAAAAAGAGAGTATAAGAGTCCTAAATCTAAATAATTCTAGGTAACTAAGTGCAGTAAATAGGTAACCTCATCATTGATGAGATAGACTTGTTGTCGGATCCTGTGCTACTCCCCCTTTCGAGGAAGGTCCTTCTGAACTACACCAAGCTTGTCTCGGAAGTGTTCAAACTTTACTCGAGATAGAGGTTTCGTCAAGATATCAGCAATTTGATCCTCAGTGCATATATACTCGAGCTTGATAGCTCCTCTCTGCACCATATCTCGTATGTAAAAGTATCGGATCTCTATGTGTTTTGACTTATCGTGAAATACAGGATTTTCAGTCATCTTGATGCAGCTTTGATTATCACACATGATCACAGTGGGGTCCATCTCTAAGTCAAACACTCCAGATAAAAGTTTCCGAAGCCATACTGCTTCACAGCTGGCAGAGCAGGAAGCTATATATTCTGCTTCAGCAGTACTGAGGGCCACACTAGATTGTTTCTTGCTGAACCATGAGATCATGGCAGATCCAAGACCATAACATCCACCTGAAGTACTTTTTCTATCTGAGACATTACCTGCCCAATCAGAATCTGAGTAACCATGTAGTCTGAGTTCATGACCTTCAAGATAAAATAGGCCAAAATCTAATGTACCTTTTAGGTACCTCATTATATGCTTTGCAGCTATTAGGTGAACCTTTCTGGGTTCTACTAGATATTGACTTAGGGTATTTACAGCAAAGCATATATCAGGCCTAGTATTGGTTAAGTACATTAATGATCCAATGATTTGTCTGTATAGAGTTATGTCCACTAATTCTGATGAATCATTAACTAATAACTTTAAGTTGGAGTCCATGGGAGTGGCCTTGGCTTTACACTCCAACATATCGAATCTTTTGAGAATCTCCACAGTATACTTACCTTGATTTAGAAAGATTCCTTTTGGTTCTTGCCATACTTCTAAGCCTAAGAAGTAATGCATTAATCCGAGATCTTTCATCTCGAATTCTGAAGAAAGCTTCTTCTTCCTTTCAATAATTTGTTTCTCATCTCCAGTTAGAAATAGATCATCTACATATAACAGCAATATAACTGGTTCATCATCCATCACTTTGAGATAAAGATTTGGGTCAGCTTTACTTTTGGTAAAGCCCATGCTAGTTAAGAAATTGTCAATCCTTCCGTACCAAGCCCTGGGAGCTTGTTTCAACCCATATAATGCTTTCTTCAATTTGCATACATGAGTTCTTCCATCATTAACCTCAAACCCTTGAGGTTGTTCTATGTATACTTCTTCTTCAATTACACCATTTAGAAAAGCTGTCTTAACACCCATTTGGTGTAATTTCCACTTCATCATGGATGCAAGTGTCATGATAGTTCTAATTGAAGTATACCTAGCAACTGGTGCAAATGTTTCTTCATAATCAATTCCCTCCTTCTGAGAGAATCCTCTGGCTACAAATCTTGCTTTGTATTTTTCAATGCTTCCATCCGCGGCATGTTTTATTTTGAAAATCCATTTGGAAGAAACCACACTTTTATCTGTAAGTTTGGGAACTATATCCCAAACATCATTTTTCATTATTGACTGATATTCTTCAGTCATTGCTTCTACCCATTCTTTCTTTTGAGCTGCCTCTTCATAGCTAGTAGGTAGTTGATCCACAAGATCACACATCAAAGCCATAGAGTTGGACACTAGCTTTGGTTTCTTTCTTTCTCTAGTGGAGCCTTCAGGAGCACCATATCTTTCAGCTCCTTGAATAATGTCTCTGGCCCATGCTGGTCTTCTTTTCCTAGATAAATCTGCAACTGGGGGTTCTTGAGGTTCCAGCATGTCATGATCCTCTGGTGTATCCTCTTCAGGGATATGAACAGTCTCTGAGATTCTGGGAGATGAATCTTCTTCATAAACTTCTTCAAGTTGACACTTTTTGGATTTCTTGAGAGCTGCTTCCTCATCAAAGGTTACATCTCTACTTATTTCTATATGATGAAAACCTGGTATGTAGATTCTGAAGGCTTTGGAAGTTTCACAATATCCAACAAACATTCCCTTTTTACCTAAGGGATCCAACTTGGTTCTCTTTTCTTTTGGAATGTGGATGTACACAGGACACCCAAATATTTTAAGGTGACTTACCTCAGGCTTCTTACCTGTAAACACTTCTTCTGGAGTTTTGAATTCAAGAGCACTGTGAGATAATCTATTTTGCACATATACTGCTATCTTGGCTGCTTCAGCCCATAAATACATGGGGAGATCTTGGTCATGTATCATGGTCTTCATAGCTTCCATAATTGTTCTATTTTTCCTTTCAGCTACCCCATTTTGTTGGGGATTGTATGGAGTAGTTAGTTCCCTTTTAATTCCAGCTTCTTTGCAAAATTCCTCAAATTCCTTTGAGGTGAATTCTCCGCCATTATCTGTTCTGAGAATTTTGATTTTCTTTTCTGATGGATTTTCTATTAGAGCCTTGAACTCTTTGAATTTTCCAAAGACTTCATTCTTACCTTTCAGGAAGTATATCCAAGTTTTCCTTGAATAGTCATCAATGAATGAAAGATAGTATTCAAACCCACTTAAGGAAGTGGTGGGCATTAGTCCACATACATCTGAGTGTATAAGCTCTAAAATGTTCTTAGTCTTTGTTTCACTCTTTGGAAAGGGGTTCTTGATATTTTTCCCTTTCTTACATCCTTTACATGAGCCATCATGATCAGCTTTCAAATCTGGTAATCCTATGACTACCTTGCTTACATAGGGTAAGGCTTTATAATTGATGTGAACTAATCTTCTATGCCATAGCTCACTGGGGCTAGAGATCTCATGTGCAAGGGCAGCTTCTGGATGGCCCTTCAGCTTATAGAGACCTCCTTCTTCTTCACCAATAACAACTGCATCTTTAATTGTCTTTCCTTTGGACCACATGAGTACTTGTCCATCTATGAAGGCTACTCTAAAACCTTTCTTATCTAGTGCTGAAATAGAGAGAAGGTTCTTCTTTAAACCTGGTACATATAAGATGTCTTTCATCTTCAAGGGTGTTCCTGAATCTAGCTTATAGCTAGCTTCACCAATTCCTTTGATGGGATATTGGTAGTCATCTCCTAGAGATACTTTCTGTGAGGAAGACTTTTCTTCAAGATTTGAGAAGGTCTTCCTTTGACCTGTCATGTGCTTGGAAGCACCACTGTCAATGAGCCATGTATCTTCTCCAGGAGATATAGATCCAGAGAGTGCAGAGAATAGAACATATTCTTCAGGATCTTCTTTCTTCACCTTATTTCTTTTCCTTTTAGGCTTTACCTCTACCTCTTCTTCTTCTTCATCTTCTTCCTCTTCTTCTTCTTCACTATCATTTTCTGCCATATGTGCATGGTGTCTTTTGTGAACAAACTTCTTCTTTTGTGAGGGGCAAAATCTGGAGATGTGTCCTAGCTTATCACAGTTATAGCATTTGACTGTGGAAAGATCTCTTACTGGAAATGGTCCTTTTCTCTTTCTAGAGAAGTGTTGAGATCCTTTGTGGTCAACCTTCTTGAGATGACCTGTTCTTCTCCTTTTGGTATGGGTGGCCAATGCTTGGTCATCTTCTTTGAGAAGAGCTTCTCTGTTGGCTACCCTAGCTTCTTCTTGAACACAATCCTCCCATACTATATCAAACTTCATGCTTTCTTTCCTGGCACACATGGTTTGTATGAAGGATTCCCAAGATCTAGTGAGACCATTGAGAGCAGTCATCACTAGTTCATCCTCATCAAGAGTATCACCAAGTGCATCTAGTTGTTCCTTGATTTGTGAAACCCTTGAGAAGTAGTCTTGAATGGATTCTCCTTTGTGCATCTTGGTACTCTTCAATTGAGTCCTTAGATTCATCTTCCTATTGATGTTCTTTCCTTCATACATTCTTCCTAGGGCATCACACATTTCCTTAGGAGTCTTCTTGGAGGCCACTTGGGGAATCAAGTGGTCTTTAATGGAATCAGCTATGATTCTCTTTGCCCTAATCAAATCCTTCCTATGCTTTTCTTTGGCTTCATCTCCTTCTGGTTCTGCAACTTCTTCCTTGATATACTGAGCAAGATCATTCTCCTCAAGAATGAGACCAATTCTGTATTTCCATGCCCGAAAATTTTCTATACCTTCTAGCTTGTCTTCAAGCTTAGTGTTTGGAGCCATCTTCTCTTGGGGGAGTCCAAGAGACAGAGCAGACTTACCTGAAAAGTTGCTTTTCACTTTTCTGGAATCTGGAACAGAATTTTATCGCACTTTTGGTAGAATTAGGGTTTGAATTTCCCGGAGTTCTACTCAACCAAAAAGTTCGATCTATAGCTCAAAAGAATGCTCTTGAGAAGGGCTACTCAGCCATGTAATCAGAATTCAAAAATTCCAACTTTTTTCTGAAACCAAAATCTGACGTATCGCACTTTTGGTAGAATTAGGGTTTGGAATTCCCGGAGTTCTACTCAACCAAAAAGTTCGATCTATAGCTCAAAAGAAAGGTATTGAAAAGAGATATCCAGCCATGCAACCAAAAATCAATAATACCAACTTTGGGCTGAAACCCTAACTTCACCAAAGAGAGAGAGAGAGGTATTCTTACCTTGTGAAAGATGTCCCATTCAGTCTAGCTCTGATACCATGTTAAGTTTAAACCAAATAGACAAGCAAGATCTCTGAAAGAAACACAATCACAAGATAGACACACAATATACCCTGGGAAACCCTCATGGGGTAGAAAACCCAGCAAAGCTTTCCTCAATAAGATGATCAACCAAAATACAAGATGTGCTCCTTCCTCCTTTGTCTCCTTAGCAGATCTCCCAGACAAGTGCACACTCTTCCACAAGTGAGTGAATAATCTAATGAGGAGTTCACCTCCTCTATTTATACTGACCCCCAACTGACTAAAAGACCTAATGGGGACGACCTCTCCTGAAGAAGTCTAATAACCCCTAAAATATAACTACAGGGCCGACCCCCACATGGTGGGTCTAATAACCCTAGTTAATACAAACCCCTGGAGGAATAAACATCTCCAGATACATGATAGGGTTACCTCGGAGGAATGAAACATCTCCGGAATAATAAAATACAAATATAATATTCTTTGAAGTTACAATATTCAACAAATTTTACAGGTCGACGCTTAGATCCCCATGTACCTTGTGTCCAAAGGAAAACCTGTAATTTGTTGTACTTTGTGATTTATGATCTGTACAATATAGGGTTTATTCCTCTTCCAGATCTAAGTCAAAATCAGGTGACCTTGGGAAAAAGGTCATAACTTCGGCTAGGAAGCTCCAAATGAAATTTCGTAAAATGTGATAGGTAGTACACAGACTGTAATATCCTAGAAAAAGTTTTCAGAGGCCGAAGTTTAACTAGTGACACATGGCATGCTGTAAAAGTTCGCTCTGCTGTATTATCCCATAAACAGGTCATGTTACGACACTTAGCATAACTATCTCTCCGAGAATCCAATTGAGATCAGACCTATTGGGATGGAAAGATAACAGGTCGGGATATCTCAGAAAATTCTTTCAAAGGCCGAAGTGGAAACAGTGACACGTGGCACTCCGTACAAGTTCGCTCTCCTGTATTATCCCATAAACAGGTCACGTTGCGACACTTGCATAACTCTCTCTCAGAGAATCTAATTGAGGTCAGATCTATCGGGATGGAAAGATAACAGGTTAGGCTATCTCAGGAAACTTTTTCAGACCATGTGGATCGAAAAGTTCAGAGTTACACCAGAAACAATTAGGTACATATTTCTGTCAAAAAAGAATTATTTTTGAGTACCTTCATTCATGGCTTCCGAAATTTAGGGCTTCGGAGAAAGTTGGAATTTTTGTAATCGGAGACCACGACTGGATGCTACTCATCAAGATAAAAATTTAGAGACCAAGATCATATTTTTTGGTTGGGTAGAAGGCTGGGCTTGATCAAACCCCAGTTCGGGACTTTGATCGGAAAGATGGAAAATTAGGGCTTCTCCAAAACTTGGAATTTTGGAAATCTATGACCACGGCTGGAAGCTCCTCAGAAAAATCAAAGCTTAGAGATTTGAATCAAATCTTTTGGTTGGTTGAAGCTTCAGGAAAATAAAACCCTAATTCAGGGTCCTCCCTAGTGAATCTGAAAATATAAAAGTCAATTTCGAAGGGTGAAACTTTGCAGTTTTTAAATTTTGAATATACCAGCTTGATCAGCTCATCAAGGCACATATTTCTATCCTTTATGAAGTTTGAAATTCAAAGTTTGAATTTTTGGGGTTTCTCTGACAAACCCTAATCCAGTTCCAGGTCCAGTTCTTGCAAATCAAGTGGATTGGATTAATCCTAGAAGAAGATGGATTGGTCACCTGCATAAGTGAAGAAGTTCCTGTCTCAGAGGGAGATGAGGCTAAGGTCTTCCATAAGAAGATTACAAGCAATCTTGACAGGTATTGCTTACAAGTATGTTTTGAATTCTGTTCATGATTAAGTTTATGTTTGTCTTCATATCATTACAGTACAATCTTGATTAATTACTAGCCTTGTCGTATTACCTTATAGAAGATATTCATTGATTAAGGTTTTGACACTTATGATTGTACTAATGCATTGTGATGTTGTATGAGGATTATGTTGTTTGTTGACACAAAAGGTACACCAAGAAAGTCAAATCATGTTCTACTTCAAGAACATATGCTCATGGTGACATGAAGACAAAGATTCATCCATTGTCATGGATCACATAGAAGATCTACTTTCGAGGTATGTATAACTTGGTTCTACAATGGTTAACTTATGAGACATGCAGGTTACTAGCACAAGTCACTGAAGAGAACCAGAAGACATTATGTGGGTATATTAGACATAACTAGCTAGCATGCTAATCCAGGTATGTTTTTCCTATATCAAGCTAGAATCCTACCTTGTGTTAGGATCTTATACTTTTGTGTTGTTGATAATGATTATTCATGAAGTCATAGGTTTGAATAGTCATGGTTGTATGCATATTATGTTTCTTACCATAATTGATGATATGACTAACCAGAAGAATCATGAAGGTATAGGTTTGAGTAATCACGGGTTTTATGCATATTATATCTCTTATCTTGATTGATGATTTAACCAACCAGAAGAGTCCTATGATCAAATAAGAATATGTATAAATAAAAGAAGACTTCCTTGAAACCTTGAATACTAATGTTTATTATCTGTGTTTGAATTTATCCTGACTATACATGCTTGAGATTATTGTGTTTTGATAATATTAAGATTATACTAATGAATGTTTGATTATGTATGAGACCTAGAGGATAACACAATGATGATACTAACAAGCATGCATAAAGATGGAGAATGAATATAAGTTCGAGGACAAGTAATCCAAGAAGCAAAGATCAAGAGGGAGTACACTCCAGTTGTTTATGCAAGGATGCAGATATTCAGTGGGAGTTGACCATCCTTCTGCATTCCACAACAGAAAGGTGTAGAAGAAGCTACTTCAACAGCTCCTGCAAGGAAGTAAAGACTCAGAGGGAGTTCACCCAACAAACAAACAAAGATAAGTATTTTAATTACCATTTCTTACATACTTGTTTTTTTAAATAATATTATTCAATGATGTATATGCTTATGTTCCTAGATTTAGGATGTGAATGATTACATTAATGAACAGCTTACTACTAATATGGATTTGATGGGTAAGTGGCCTATGGCACTGTACAACATTCCATTGCTACTTATCTAGAATGAAACCTCTTTGCTGACATGTTAGGAGTTGTGCACACTCTTAACAATGTTCTAGTAGAGATTGGAAGGCATCTAGAAAGTTACGGAATATGGATGAATGTTGTATTGAAGCATTGGCTAAGATAATTGCATGACTGTATGACATATTTATTTATGTGTAAGAATTTGTTCTAAAAACTATGAGATGTTTTCTAATCATGCAATTTAACTTGTTGTGTAGGAAAGATCGTATGCCATAACCTACAAAAGAAGAACTACAAGATTTGTTCAGCAACAGAATTATCTATTGAAGATATTTAAGTTCCCAGGATATGGGAAGAATGCCATGATCCGTCGATCATGAAGAATGATGTTTGGGATGTAGTCCCAAGACCTGAAGGGAAGTTTGTTATGACTTCCATATGGGTCTATCAAGATCAAGCATGTTGCAGATGGCAGCATAGAGAAATATAAAAGTGATGAAATAGAAGATACACCAGATGGATTTCAAGACAACTTTCTTGAATGGTGTAGTTGAAGAAGAAGTGTTTGTGGAGCAGCCACTTGGTTATGAGACACATGACAGGGAGTCATATATGTGCAGAACTTGGGTATGATGCACCACTTTCTAGGTATGGAGGTGTGGCAGAGTGCAGATGGATTCTTCCTTGGACAAGGGAAGTATGCAGTAGAGATCCTGAAGAGGTTCAGGATGATGGATTGCAAGACCATGGCCACAACTATGGCATCAAATTTGAAGTTTCTTTGTGATGCTTCATCTGAGCCGGTTGATGTCTCTATGTATCGTAAGATCATTGGGTGCTTGATGTACCTGATGAACATGAGACCAGATATTTGCTTTGCGGTGAACACATTGAGCCAGTTCCTAACGGATCTGAGGAGTGTTCACCTTGTTGTTGTAAAGCATGTTCTGAGGTACCTGAAGGGTACAGTGGATTATGGGCTCAAGTATGAAGCGAATCAAAAGTTTAACCTGCAAGGTTATGTTGATTTAGATTGGGCTGGCAGTGCTACAGATAGGAAGAGCACATCTGGATGCTGCTTCAGTATGGGATCAGGTGTGATCTCTTGGTTTAGCAGGAAGCAGTCCTGCGTAGCATTGAGTACAGCTGAGGCAGAGTATGTTGCAGCCTGTTCAGCTAGTTGTGAGGCAGTATGGCTACGGAAGCTACTATCTGATTTATTTGATCTCCTGTTGGATGCTACTGGTATCTTTTGTGATAACTAGAGTTGTGTGAAGTTGTCCGAGAACCCAGTGTTTCATGGAAGGTCGAAACACATAGAGATCAAATATCACTATATTAGGGATATGGTGCAGAGAGGAGCTGTGAAGCTCCTGTATGTTGCGACGGACGAGTAGATTGTAGATGTGTTGACGAAGCCTCTAGCTAGGGTGAAATCGAGTACTTCTGGGAGAGGCTTGGTGTTCTTCATATTGATGACAGTTCGAGGAAGAAGTGATGGACACATTTGCAGAAGCCATTCCAAGTATGTTGGAAGGAGGATCCTTCACATGGCTGTGGATGTAGGCGTTGGATGATGAGCATCAGGATGATGCTCCAGTTATTGCTCTGTATACACATCATGTTGGATGATGGATATGATCAGTTGGATCATTTATATATGTATGCATCATGTTGGATGTTGGATATGATCAGTTGGATCATTTATATGTATATGTATGTACGCATCATGTTGGATGCTGGATATGATCGGTTGGATCATTTGTATGTATTTTGTATATGCATCATGTTGGATGCTTGGACCATGTATCTGTATATGTATCAGGTATATGCATTGTATGATCAGGTGGATCATGTATGGTGATATGTATCATGTATTTGTATTTGTATCAGGTGGATACACTGTATGATCAGGTGGATCATGTATGATGATATGTATCAGGTAGATACTTTGTATGCATTAGGTAGATGCATTGTATGATCAGGTGGATCATGTATGGTGATATGTATCATGTATTTGTATTTGTATCAGGTGGATACACTGTATGATCAAGTGGATCATGTATGATGATATGTATCAGGTAGATACTTGGTATGCATCAGGTAGAGGCATTGTATGATCAGGATGATCATGGATGATGAGCTTCGGGATGTTGCTCTAGATGACATGCAGCAGGATGTTGCAGTGATGATGATCAGGATGATCATGTGTACATCAGGATGATGTATGGTGAGTATCAGGTTGATAATCTGTGGCCGTGGAATAGGTTGTGAAGATAAGCATCTAATTTGGGCCCTGGGAGATTTGCAGATAGTCTTTCGAGGTTTTTCCTATGGCATGTAATTTGTACCCTGGGATATATGGCAAATTCTCTTTCGAGGTTTTGCTTGGGAGGACATATAATTTGTGCCCTGGGAGATCTGTAGATAGTCTTTCGAGGTTTTTCCTATGGCATGTAATTTGTGCCCTGGGATATCTGGCAGATGCTCTTTCGAGGTTTTGTCCTATGGCATGTAATTTGTGCCCTAGGAGATCCGATAGGTTGAGCCGTGTGATCGTAATCAGTCCTGGGATGCTCTTTCGAGGTTTTTCCATGACCACATGTAATTTGTGCCCTGGGAGATCCGATAGGTTGAGCCTTGTGCTCGTAATCAGTCCTAGGATGCTCTTTCGAGGTTTTGTGGTGACCACATGTAATTTGTGCCCTGAGAGATCCGATAGGTTGAGCCTTGTGCTTGTAATCAGTCCTGGGATTCTCTTTCGAGGTTTTGTGGTGGGGTCACATGTAATAAGTCCTGGAGATCTGTACAGGATGAAAAATGCCTCAGATTCTCTTTAGGGTTCTTGCTAGTCAAGAGACTCTTTTAAGGTTTTGTGACGCACGTAATAAGTCCTGAGATTTCCACAGTATGGCTAGTGATGACGAAGACCTGCAGGTGGTGGGCCTACATCCAGTATGAAAAAGTATTGGCTCTGTAGAACTTCCTATGATGAGTAGATTCAGAGATTGATTGAGATAGCAGCAGCAATGACGATGATCCAGAGAAGATGACTTGTGCTAGAAGACCTGTGTCGAGAAATACCTTCCTAGTTAAGAGGGAGTGTTGATGTATATGTTGTTAGGATATTTAGACACTTAGGAGTTAGTTAAGATCAACTTGTGTAATATATCCGTTAGGGATAGTGTGTTTCTTTAGTATGCATTAGTATGCATTTGTAAATACTTAATCCGACAGTCACGATATGTTTCCGACATAGAGTGATTCGACGGCTCAACTTCTCTTAGATCAAACCTAACCTTGATCCGTGGCTTAACACCCGATTGGTCCATGATCTCTATTTAAAGAGCATGGAGGGTCATTGTTTAGTTAATCGATTATGAGAAGCTCATTTGTAACTTTCTTTCTTTGCATAATAAATTGTCCTGTAGAAGCTATTTGGCCGGGGCCATGGAGTGTTTCCCTCAAGAGGGTTTAAACCACGTCAAAACATCGGTGTGTTGATTTGTGATCTGTTTGTGTAAAGTGGTTGCTCTTGGTGTTCGGTCCTTTGGTAGTACCCTGTGTACTCGAACATGGTATCAGAGCTTTTATGAAGTGCTGCTTCTGGTTATGATCTAGATCTTGAACTGTTGTTTCGAAAACTCGAAAGGGTTTCTATTTATGGTATTTCTGTGCATTTCTGGGCTGTGGGAGGTGTTCCATTACGTCCAGAGCATCGTTTCCATTGGGAAATAGTTTTCGTTTGATCGAAAACGGTTCCCGGTTGCTCCAGAAACGCGTATTTCATCAGATCTGAAGGTATAATGTTACAGTGATGCATTTTTTTTATTTCGTTTTTTGAAAAGAAAAAATCTCATATTTCATCTTTTTTTTACTGTTAGATTTTTTTTAGTTCGGATTGTTGCTTTCCCGTCTATGTATGCTCTTTGCCGTGCACCTTGAGCGATCTCGGCAAATCAGAAACAGAAAGGGAAAGGGTTTTTCTCGGCTGCGTATGCTCTTTGCCGTGCACCTTGCGCGATCTCGGCAAATCAGAAACAGAGAGAAAACATAGACTTTCCGGGAAAGCTAACAAGATCTAACTCCACAAGTGTGGAAAAGTTTTTTTGTTTCGTTTTGTGGTCTGTTTTGCAGGAAAAAGGGCAAGCACACAAACCGAGCAAGAAGAGTAAAAAAAAAAAAAAAAAAACCCTTCCTCATTCCCATATTTTACATACCTTTTAATCTAGTTCACTTGGTTCAAAGTTGCTTTATTCCTTAATAGGTCTTGAGTTCAAGTCTTAGGAAGTTACTTTTAAAAAGAAAAGTGCATGCAATTTCTATTTTCAAGTTACTTTATTGTAAAACTGCATCTCACTTAAATAATAAAAAATAAAAATACAAGTGAGTCACTTAAGTTTTTTTGTTGCACTATTTAAAAGTAATATCATTGTAAAAGTGAAATCACTTATTTTACAAAAGTGGTTCACTTAAAGCAACTTTCTTGTAAAGTGATTGTCAAAAGGTTCATCTTGGGAAGAGGGGGGTTCTTTTTTTTTGCTGGACATTCTCTAGCTGCCACGTCACTATTGGGGACATCTTCAACAGTTTCTTTGTTCAAGCATAACTTCATCATATAGAGTCAGTTTTCAGTGCCGTTTTTTTTTAAACCTCCTATTTTTTCGATCTCTTCACATCCAGACTATTGGTTTCTGCTTTTACAGCCATTAATTTACAAATATGGCTGCCCATTGTGATATTCTACTTAACAGTTCCAACTATTTCTCATGGAAATCTCGTATGGAGGATGTTCTACGAAGTAGGGGACTTTTTCAGAATTACCACAGGGAAAGAAAAAGAACCCACTGATGATGATAAGAAAATAAAATGGGCAAATAGATGTGATGAAGCTCGTGGATTGATTGGGATGTCAATCTCTACTAATTTGCGATTCCATATATCTGGAATTGATGAACCTAATACTGCTTGGGACAAGTTGGAAACTGTGTTTGGTAAACACAATGAAATTCGAGGTCACCAACTCGAAAATGAGTTGATTTCTTTAAATCCAAGTGACTTTTCATGCATTCAAGATTATTTATCTAAGTACAAAACTCTTAAACTCTTATGTGCAGAATGTAAGATTGAGAGGGAAGACAAACAATGCATTTATCATATTCTTTCCAAACTTGGACCTGCATATTCTGTTTTTGTATCTACATTTTACTCCATGAAAGCATCCTTGAATGCAGCTAGCTATCAAGAGCCTAGTCTTGAATCCTTTTGTGATTCCCTGATTAGAGAACAAGATAAACTCATTCATCTTGGAATAATCAACAATGCAGATACATCTGGGAAAGCCTTATTGTCCCAACAGAAAGAAAAGTCCAAGCCTCCCAAGAAACAAAATTTTTGCAATAATAAGTCAAACAAGGGTCCCAAACCCTCTCAGTCAGCTCCTTCTTTAAAAAATGACAAAGGATCAAAGCAAAAAGGCAAGAAGACTGAGCGTCATTGCAACTATTGCGGGAAAGATAATCATGATGAATCTAAGTGTTTCAAGAAGATGGCAGCCTTGGAAGCAGTAATGAAGAAGCACCACATCAGCCTAGATTTGTCTTCAGAATCTACCTCTCATGGACATGCACTTTGTGCTTCTGGTTATTCTTATAATGCATCTTCTTCTTCTACTTCAAATGAATGGCTCATTGATTCTGGAGCATCTTATCATATGGATAAGGATCAAGCCATCTTTTCTACTATGCATGAATGTAACACCAAACAAATATTTGTTGGTGATGATAGATCTCTAAGTGTTGTAGGAGCTGGAACAGTTCCAGTAGATAATGGTCATTTTAGTGATGTACTATGTGTTCCAAGAATTTCCTGCAATTTGTTATCAGTTTATCAGATCACTCATTCTGGTGAAGGTAAAACTGTGACCTTTACACCTCACCAAGTTGTAATCAAGGATTTTAAAGATCCTCAATGAGTCCTAGCTACCGGAATTGTTGATGATATTACCAGGTTGTACAAGTTTAACAACTTTGGGTCATCACCTTTCCCTTCAGTTTTTGTTGCTCATAGTGATAACTTGAGCAAACTTTGGCATGAGCGATTTGGTCACTTAAATTATCGCTCATTGCAACAACTATGTAAAGAAAATATGGTGACAGGTCTTCCGATGGTATCTTGCATAGATGGTGTTTGTTCCGGTTGTGTGCTTGGAAAACATCATCGGGACAGTTTTGACAAACGTGCCTCTTGGCACGCCTCGGTTCCCTTGGAGCTTGTGCATAGTGACTTGTGTGGTCCTCTTCCATCTGCTTCCTTTTCTGGTTTCAAGTATTTCTTAACTTTCATTGATGATTACACCAGACGCACTTGGGTTTATTTCCTAAAACTTAAGAGCGAAGTATTTAACATGTTCTTGGCCTACAAGGCCCTTGTTGAAAAACAATCTGGTCATCAAATTATTAAGTTAAGATCTGACAATGGAGGAGAATATGTTAACAAACAGTTCACTACTTTCTGGACTGAACAAGGCATCCAACAACAGCACATTGTTCCATATACACCACAACAAAATGGTGTAGCTGAGCGGAAGAACCGCACTTTAAAAGAAATGGCTAATTGTATGATCCAATCTAAGGGACTAAGTCTTCAATTTTGGGCTGAAGCCATAAATTGTGCAAATTACATAGTTAATCGCACCCCCACAAAAGCATTACAAGGTATAACACCGGAAGAAGCATGGAGTAAAATTAAACCTGATGTAAGTCACTTTCGTGTGTTTGGTAGTGAAGCATGGGCTCACATTCCGGATGAAAAACGGAAAGCATTGCAGCCTAAAAGTGAAAAGTGCATATTTGTTGGATATTCTGAAGATGTAAAAGGTTATAGACTTCTTCAACCACATTCTCATGCTATAATCATTAGAAGAGATGTTAAATTTGATGAAAATCTCTTGGCCTGCGAGCCTAACTCGGCGATTGTGCCATCTGTGGCCTGCGAGCCTGATTCGGCGTTTGTGCCTTCTTCTTCTTCTTCTTCCAACTTCCTTGACAGGTTTCCAACTCCAGTTTTTGATGATGACAGTGAGGATGAAAATCCACCTCCGCCTGCTCATGTTCCTCCAGTTGCACCAGCACACGTGCTTCCTCGATGGGTCCGTTCAACATGTGAAGCAGCTGGTGATCTTGCCGGTGATCCTAGAGATCAACGTCGAACCCGTTCTCAGTTTCAGCGATACTCTTCTCTTTTGGCTCAAGTTTCCGAGAATCATGATCCAGAAACTTTTGCAGAAGCTTCAGGGAATCCAGATTGGGATGCAGCCATGGATGAAGAATATCGTTCCTTAATGGCGAACGATACTTGGGATCTTGTACCTCTTCCAAAAGGAAGAAAACTTGCCAGATGTAAATGGATCTACAGAACTAAGTATGCATCAGATGGAAGTGTTGAAAGACTTAAGGCAAGGTTAGTTGCCAAAGGTTTTTCCCAAGTTGAAGGGATTAACTACAATGAAACCTTTGCTCCTGTCGCAAAAATGAACTCCATCCGCCTTGTTCTTTCCCTTGCAGCCTTACACAACTGGGAAGTCCATCAAATGGATGTCAAGTCTGCCTTCTTACATGGTGATTTACAGGAGGAAATTTACATGGAACAACCTCCTGGCTATGTTCAGAATAACTCTAGCCTTGTCTGTCGCCTTAAGAAATCCTTATATGGCCTTAAGCAAGCTCCTAGAGCTTGGTATGCCAAAATGGATAACTTTCTCCTTGACACTGGTTTTTCTAGATGTCATTCTGACCCCAATGTCTATACCAAGAAAGTAGGAAACTATCTCATCATACTTGTTCTATATGTTGATGACCTTATTCTTACTGGTAGTGACCCTAAGCTTATAACCCATGTGAAATCCAGTCTTAAACAAAATTTTGAAATGTCAGACTTAGGACATTTGCATTATTTTCTTGGTCTCCAAGTCCTGCAAACCAAAGAAGGAATCTTTCTTTCTCAGTCTAAGTATGCTTGTGACCTTCTTCGACGCTTTCACATGGAATATTGTACACCAGCCCCTTCTCCCTTCCAGTCTGGAGTCAAACTTTCTGCCACTTGTACTTCACCTGAAGTAGATGCCACCTTGTATCGTCAGCTTGTTGGTAGTCTTTTATACTTGACTTATTCCCATCCTGACCTTTCCTTTGTCGTTGGTTGAGTTGCCCGTTATATGCAGACACCTCATGAAAGTCATTGGAAAGCAGCTAAAAGAATACTTCGATATATTCGAGGTACAGTTCAGTTTGGGATTCATTACAGTACAGCAGGGAAACCTTTGTTGGTTGGTTTCACTGATTCAGATTGGGCCGGCGATCCTGATGATCGAAAGTCTACTGCAGGTTATGTTTTCAGTCTGGGATCTGGACCTATTACTTGGGCTTGTAAGAAACAACAAGCTCTTGCTCTTTCTTCAGCAGAGGCAGAATATTGAGCAGCAGTTAATGCCAGTCAGGAAGCTTTATGGCTTCGACAGATCCTTTCAGAGTTTGGATTCGAGCAGCAGCAGCCTACTCCACTTTGGTGCGACAATCAAAGTGCCATCAAGCTTGCCAAAGATCCAGTTCTACATCAACGCAGCAAACACATTGAGCTACATATGCACTTCATCAGAAATCTTGTTCATGATCATGTTCTTGAAGTGCTCTTTTGCCCTATAGATGATCAAGTTGCAGACATCTTCACCAAGTCTCTTACAGAAGCGAAGTTTTCTAAACTTCGATCTATGTTAGGAGTTCAGGAACTTGTCATTAAGGGGGGATAGGCTCTAATGCCTCCTTCCTTCTCCTAATAGTGTCACTTTTGTAAATCCTTCAATCCTATCCCAAGTTGTTCTTAAGGGGGGATGTTAGGATATTTAGACACTTAGGAGTTAGTTAAGATCAACTTGTGTAATATATCCATTAGGGATAGTGTGTTTCTTTAGTATGCATTAGTATGCATTTGTAAATACTTAATCCGACGGTCACGATATGTTTCCGACATAGAGTGATCCGACGGCTCAACTTCTCTTAGATCAAACCTAACCTTGATCCGTGGCTTAACACCCGATTGGTCCATGATCTCTATTTAAAGAGCATGGAGGGTCATTGTTTAGTTGATCGATTATGAGAAGCTCATTTGTAACTTTCTTTCTTTGCATAATAAATTGTCCCGTAGAAGCTATTTGGCCGGGGCCATGGAGTGTTTCCCTCAAGAGGGTTTAAACCACGTCAAAACATCAGTGTGTTGATCTATGATCTGTTTGTGTGAAGTGGTTGCTCTTGGTGTTCGGTCCTTTGGCAGTACCCTGTGTACTCGAACATATGTAACTTTGGAATGTATTTCACATATATGTATATTGTATTCCTATAGAGATGTTATTATTCCTCTATACGGAAGTGTCGTCATTTATATTGTAAGTGTCGTAACTTATACTTGATGGGTTATTAGACCACCTTGTTGGGGTCGGCCCTGTATAAGTCATGTGGGTCAAAGGGTTATTAGACCACCCTATTGGGGGTCGGCCATGTGGGTCAAAGGGTTATTAGACCACCCTAGTGCGGGTCGGCCCAGTCAGAATTATGTTAAGTGGTTAAATTGAGGCCGACATAGTTGAGTAAAGGTCAATTCAAGTTAGTGTATAAATAGAGAGTGTGTCTCTCTCATTTTATACATTCTATTCTCTCATTCTCACTTGGGAGAGTGGCGCACTTGTGGAGGAGGAGGCTTTGCTGCTAGGAGAAGACTATCTCTTGTATTCTGGTTGTATCATTTCTCTATCTATCTCTGAGGAATTTATTGGGGTTTTTCACCTTTATGGTTTTCCCCAAGTAAACTCTATGTCTCTTGTGTGCTTGCATTATTGTGTCCATGATTGATATGCTGTAGATTTGGTGTACATGTTGTTCTCTCAGTTAAGATCCTAGATCATATTGAAGTAAATTGTGAAAATTTAACATCAAGATCTTCATCTTCATCAGAAGAAAAGTCACTTGAATCTTCATCAGATTCCGAAGGAGTAGGAAGAGAGAAAGGTAGAAAATGAGAGAACTCATATGCCTTAGAGGCATTATTTGCAAAACCTTTCGTTGTAGTCTTCCCAGTAGAGATTTATGTGATCTCAACTGTGTCGGGACCAAAGGTCACCTTCTTAGGTGATCCGGTGTGAGTCATCTAATATATAGACAACAAATTTGCTGTCAAGGAGGGAACGAATAGAACATTCTTGAACTTGCCATGGTCCATATGTATTGTACCCTATCCTTTGGCAGAGATTTGAGAGTTGTCTCCCATGTGAATAGTAGGCCCATCTTTGAGATCTAAAGAAGAAAATGATTCTTCAGAGGCAACCATGTGGTTGGAGGCTCCAGAATCTATGAGGAGGGCCTTTGATTTTGAAAAACCAACCATCAGTGCATGGCAATCCTCATGACCATCAGATCCACTTTCAGAATCAGACATCTTTGCATATTTTGGAATAGCAATTTTGTTATGTTCAAGAAGCTTGGTTAGTAGGTCTATTTTCTTGTGCATGCAAGCTTTCTCAGGATGGTTTCCTCTCTTGCAGTAGGGACATGTAGATCTCTTATGTTTGTCCTTCTTGGAGTTGGAGGCTCCTTTTGATGGACTTGACTTATCATTCAGCTTGGATTTAGATGGCTTCTTATCCTTGTATTTTTGCCTCCCTTTTACATTCGTCCCACTTTCTCCTCCATCTAGAAGAGCTTGATCTTTGGAGGCCTTGATGGCGCCCATTTGAATCAATTTTTCCTCTTCTTGAATGAGGTCTTCAATGAAGACATCTAAGGTTGGAAACTTCCATCCAGGGATTGACATTCGTCCAGAATGGAAGGTAGATACAAAGAATGAAAACTGAGATCCTAGTTTGCTCAGAATGGAGAGCACCAATTGTTCATCAGTTTTAGTGATTCCACAATGCTTGCATTGCAAAATCAAGTTCTTAAATTTTGAGAAGAATTCTTGAATGCTCTCAAAATTTCTCGGTTGTAGGGAAACCAATTAATTTTCAAGAATGTGGCCTCTTAGCCCATCTTGTTTGCCAAAATGACTCTCCAATTTGGTCCATAACTCACTTGGAGTCTTCATTCCTTCAACATGAAACAATAGATCTTTAGACATATGTTACCAAAGGCTTCATCCATTTTATTTAGATGCTTCGCTTTCTCCACAACTGAATGTGGTTCGTTTTCTTTTCCACTTACCAACCTATATAGCTGTCTAGTACATAAGAAGAATTTCATCTCAGTCCTCCAATCAAAGTAATTGAAGGGAGTGAGTATTATAGGAGTGGAAGGAGCATTCGAATTGCTCATCTTGACTGGTGGAATGAGTGCAAAGGTGAAACTGTTTATACTACTACTACAACTGCTGGAACTTCGAAATATCTGCAAAAAAATCTCAAGAATGGAGGTAGAATATACTCTCAAATGGCTCTGATACCATGTGAAAATGTTCATAGTATATCCAAGAGGTGATGTAAACCTCACAATGAAAGAATTTAGGAATAATAGAAGGAGAATAGAGCAGTAGAACATAGATCCAAAGGAGCTCAAATAGAGGCATAATAATTACACATGTTACATTAATCTGAATAGTAAAATAGTAATTATACAATGCTTAGGATTTGAATACACTAGGTGTGATTCGAATTAGCCTGCATGGATAGATCCAAAATCAGTGGAGTGTCATAAAAGCACAACTAGAAGTCTATCTCATCATCGGTGGAGTCATCAATGCACAAGTAACTGTCAACCATAAGTGAAATTGAGTCTAACTGAGTGTGGTAGGTGTAACTGGCACATGGAGGCACTAACTGAATGAAGGAGGCTCAGTGGAGGGCGCATGAGGAGCTATCTGCAGTCAGAATGGGAAGTCTAGTCTCATTGAAGGTCCATCGGAGTGATATAGTCAATTGAGAGTCAGTATATCCTTAAATCAAGGAGAGAACTAAGGATAACTCAACTAATTGAAGAGCAACTGGAGTGGTAGGTGAGAAAAGGTTTCCTTCTCAAGTGGTGGGTGAAACGTGGGCACCTGCCTGTCTAGGAGGGATAAAAATGATCTGAGAGAAGCTCCCGGGGTTAGCTAACTGAGGGCTAGGTGCTGGGACTGATGACTGGGATGCATGCAATTGCATGCATGTAGAAATGCATGCAAGAATGATAATGAAAATAACTGAAATGCTGGTAGGACTAGGATGGAGTATATTAATATCCTAACACTGCACACATATGCATTTTTGTATGAATCTAATGAATGTGGATGATTTATTTGTTAAAAATCCCAAGATCTGTAGTCATGTTCCCTTCCTTGCGTTGGATTGATGGGAGGGGACGTGACATAAGGGGCCAAGAATTGAGTTTGTATTATGAAGATATAAATCAGTTAATAACTATATATACATGAAGTTTTACATGAGAGTAGATGAAAGAAGTTGCGTAATAAGATTATAAATATTTTCATCCAAAATGGAACCTAGTGTTAGAGTTGTATATTACATTTTTAAAAGATGATCACCTTCGTATTCTAGGGAGAAAGAAAAGAAAAAAAAACGGTTACAATTTTTGGGTGCATTACATTGTGGTATTAGAGCTTACATTATGACACTTGACCTTAGGGTGTCCATTTACATTTTGAGAAAACTAATGATGTTTTGTGTATTGTTCTTCTTACATTGTTCAAAATAAATTTGTTTTACTAACAGCGGGAAGAAACGGATACAATGTCACGGTTAGAAAGAAACATATAGGCAGAAATGTAAGAATCATCCTATGTTATAGAACTAATGAACCATGAGTTGTAAGTACCATGAAATGGTATAGGAAAAATAGAATGCATCTAGAATACTAACATGATAAAAGTAAAAAAACATTAGAATGAATGTAATAAAGTATGAGTGGGAATACTAAATAAAAGCATTGTGATTTATAATGCCATGAAATTTGACATAGTTGTATGCATAGAGGCAATTAAAATTACAAATTTCCATCATTATAGAAGTGGTCATAAGGACTGTGATAATGCTTGAGATGTTTATTTTTATAAAAATAATGATTACATGATGAATACATTATGAATACATCTTAAGATTGTGAAGAAAAATATGGCATGTGAATGAAACTACTTGGGTTCTAATATTAGGGGTAATTTTACATACCTAGGCAAAGATATGTTCCATGTTGGGATTATGCTAATACCAATGCATGCCGTTAGAAATGGTGAAAAAAAGATACAAATAAATATAAAAATAATTAAGAGCTAGTGATAGCATTGAAGTCTAAGGTGTATTCTAGCTTAAAAGAGAGTAAGGTATACAATATAGTACCAGTCAGTAAATGTAGTTACAAAAAGTAATGCATTCAGGGCCATGCATAAGCACGTAGTGTCACATCAAAATTTTATATGCACTTTGATTTTGCTATTATATTTTATGTTGACTAGAAAGATTATGATGTAAATAAATTCTGGCAAGAAAAGTGTTAGTGAAGCATGCAAGTACACATGGGTGCAATAAGCTTCACCAAGTTAAGTAGTACATAAGATAACTTCAAAGAGATGGCATGATGGTAGTTTACAATTAGAGAAATGATAGTCATTGTATGAATGATTTAAAGTATTTATAAGAAACTAAATAGGAAACAAGGTGATAGATTTGAAATCCTATTTTTAAAATAGTTATGAGAATGTTAAGTTGAATTAATGGCATTATGCATAGCAATTGATTTGGGGAATTCAAGAATTGTTGGAATGACTAACACATGTCTTAAAAAGATACTAGTTTAATATGATGAAGTATGTTTTTTTTACCAAGTCTTACAGAACTTAAAGATAGTGATGGATGATGATTCAAAGGGATCTGGATCATTAGGACTAATTATCACATACGATGATAGATAAAATAATTTTGATAAGTACCATAGTTGTGTAACCCTATTATGTAAGAAGTATGCAAATGAAATGAATATCAAATGATATAAAGGTTGTAAGGATATTAGTCCATTAGAGGATATGTAAGAAACATGAAGATTTGATATTGTGAATCTTTGAATTATGATCAAGAAACATATAAGTGATAATCTGGTTAAATACCAAACAATATAAAGTGCAATAATTAATGGTATATAGTTGATTTCAAGTAGATCAAAAGTTGATTTATCAATAATGTAACTTATCGATGATATAGTAATAATCTGATGATAAGAATGACTATCTGTGAAGTTGTCGCAAATAAAGAGAACTTTGTGAAGAAGATAAACGATGGAACCAGGATGAGAACCAAGTTTACACTATATAACTAGTATTGAATTCTAAATAATGTGATCATTATTATGGACCCATGAATGAGGAAAGACAATATCGAGATGGAAGAACACCAAGTGGCAAAATGGATTATTCATCCCAGACACAATAATGTAAATTTTCCTGGACTCAAGCAAGAGAGGTTGAGTGGAAAATAGTGTAAAATTTCCTGGACTCAAGCAATATAGCTTGAGTGGAAATTAAAGTAATTTTACTGGACTCAAGCAAGAGATATTGTGTAGAAAATAAATTAATGTTTCCTGGACTTAAGCAAGAAATCTTTAGTGGAAAAAGAAAGAATTTTAGGCCTAAAATGAACGAAAAAAGAAGCCTAAAAGAAAATTAACATTAACTTAGCATTGATGTGAATTTAAATTTTGACATCGTGATGTGAATTATTGAGGGAGTTTTTTGTTTTGTCCCTAGTATTTTTTTCCCAGCCATGAGGTGATAGCATGATTGAAAGAGAAATGAACATCGTTGGCCTATGGTTGGAAGGTTGCATCCATGTGTTCGGTCAACCAGGACTTATTATTCCAGATAAGTGATCTTTTAAATTATTACCTTTGTTGTTCATACCTGTTTGAAGTGAATATGTGATCTTTTATGAGTTGTTGAAATTTAAGAGGGTGGTTATCATTGTGGAATATCATGGGTTTACAAGAATGTAAAATGATGGTTCTTATCATTTATGCATTTGAATATAGTTTGATTATTCTAAGATTATAAATAGGACAATAGTGATTACATCTCGAATTAATTGACATCGAAAATATAGAATGTATTGATAAACATGGTCAATCTGAAACAATTAGCAACATGGAAGTTTGAGGAGGTGAATATAACTAGTTATACCTTTAAGAATTAATTGATCATGATTAAAAAGGTAGAATGTAGCATAAAATGAATGATTAACCATAAGCAAGGTGCCAATAGAGGTGAACATATTGTAGCTAGTGTTTTCACACCAGCTCGTGCTAAAGAGAACCTACTAAGGATTCAAGAAGCCTCAGTAGAAGTTCAATAATGGGTAAAAAATGATATGTGAAACAAGTAAAAACTAAATATTGAAATGTGACATGTGCACATGATATCATAAAAATAAATCGAAACTATAACAGTAAAAAGTAAACAACCATGAGGAAATCAATAAGTGGAATTTGAATTTCTTTTATATTAATGGGCAAACAAGGGTTTGCAATGGTGTTACGTCAAATGGTAAGGTTGTTGGAGTCCTTACAACAGTACAATAGCAGTGCACCAATTCTACAGAATTCCTTTCCCTTCTCCAAATGCTCAATAGGTAGCCAAGACTCAACTAAAATGTTGAACAAAAGCTCAAGGTGATAGGCTAGGGTTCAATAGGAATTTCAACAGCATAAGGGTGTGAAGAGTGATTGATGGATGTGAAAATGGGGGGCCTCCATCACCTTTTATAGAGATTTTGGATGGTGGAGCATTGACCCATGGTTTTAGGGTTTTTCCCTCTTTTTGAAATTATTTTTGACTTTTTTCTCTTTTTTATTTTATTTTTGGGAATTTTGGACCCTTTTTTGAGGGTTTTTGACCTTTTTTGAAGGAATTTCATTAATTGTGGAGGGAAATAATGATTTTGATGGATTTTTATGGTTTTGGAGGCTAAAATGGTAGGAAAAGTGGATAGATGGGTTATGTGACTAGGGAGATGAGCTAGTGAACAATGTTTGGGTGCTAACATATTTCCCCCTGATGTGTGAGGGAAGGAGCTCATCGTATGGCCGATAGACATCATAGGTTCTGTCATTTTCCAAGGGTATGAGCATTATGATGGAGGAGAGAAGAAACTAGTTGGAGACCGGAACACGTGTTCCATACAAACTGCAAAGGATAAAACTGAAAATACATGTCCTCAACAATGAATGAGGAATAATATCAATATATCGACGAGGCGAGAATACCCATGCTCGTATCAAGGTAGACAAATAATAATGAGGCCCAAAAGGGGACCTGAACAATACATGGAGAACTATTGTGTACATCATAATGGTCCAGAGGGGACATAAATCTAGGACATACTAATGGTCTAACCATGACTGATCTGATGAATTGATATAAGGAAACAATGACAGCCATACTGAATATGGTACCATAACAATTGATGCTCTATTGGGTATGAAGGCATCCAACAACTCAACGGACTCAATGAATAAGAGTGAGAATCTCAAAGGTACATGAAACTACATCTGAACTGGGTACTTGCGGAAGCATATAACTAGGGAGCTTCTGAATACTTTCACCAAGTGCAGCCCGAATATCGATGGGACATACAACTTGGGGGTTCCAAAGAGACTCACGAATGTGCTAGAGTCAAGGGGCATCTGGGGTCTTCAACCAATAACTAAAGGGACCAATACCCTGCACGAATCTCAATGGTGTGATCAAGGTTTGAAGTCAAGCACGTGAGGAAAAACCATTCGAAGAGGCAATAAGGACTCCTCTCAAATGGTCCATAGGCACTCACCATTGATGGTGATGAGTCCAAGGCACAGGGACCTCTGGGTCTATCCTCTGGAATAGATGGTTTGGCATCGAGAGAGGGATACCTGCAACTACCAAGGCAATGATGTTTACTTGACAGAAGCATGAGGAGTACAAGCAAGAGGTGATAGTACTAGATGTGATACTAACACACTGTGGGGGGGGAATGCAAGGTTCATAGAGTGGGGGGGGGGGGGCTTAAAATTCCCTTGTTTAAAGTATGATGGAAAGTTTGACATAGAAGCATATGAAACTGAATTCGAGGAATGGTATCATAGGTTAAGGGACCATGGGTTATGACTGCAATAGGGGAGACTTAGGGGGTAATTGATGAATGATATCAGGAGACTCTAAGGGTGACACATCACAGAATAATCTGAACAAATGCGACCATACTAGGGAGGTTTCCATAATAGTGGGAATAGATATGATCTATCGTGGCGTCGAGAGGTGCCATTGGGGCCTCCTTCATGGTTTAAGGATATCAAAGAAGGGATAAAAGTGTGCTCAAAATGGTACTGTCGTGTGGATTTGTATAAGCCTAGGACAGTGCATGATTGTGTGTGCTTTCAATTTTAAGGAGTCAGCAAGTTATAAGAAGACTCTAAAATGGTGGAAAGGTACTATCGTGTGGATTTATGCGAGCCCAGGATGGTGAATGCTCATGGTTTCTTTCAATTTTAGAGAGTCAGAAAGGAAATAAGAGGACTCCAAGAGGTTTTTTTTCGCGTGTTAGTCTCCAAGGCCCTAAAAAAAATAAAAGTATGCAATGAAGAACTCTTTTAGCCAATGTGACTACAGTATTCCTTTTTCGTAATTAGTCTACCAGGTCCGGAATGTTGGAATATTCTCACCATAAATTTTTTATATTTGCGTGTCTGCATCCATCTGCATGCATCCAGTCATCATGCATGCATCCAGTCATTAGTATGGTGGTATCCGCAACACCTGGAGCCTATTTTCATCCCCCTAGAGCCTGTCTACAACCCTTAATATCCCTACTACCTACCTGATGCGCCTTGGTTTCCTCACCTGGATGACATATGCACCCTACTACACCTCTTGGATCATTGGCAGCCCGTTAGAGCATTGATTGACTAGTTCTTGCATTTATTGCTTAGTTTAACTGACTGGAGCTCCCAGTTGTCTATTTCGGAGTGCCACTTGACATACTGACAACCTCATGCACCCACCTTGGATTCTCCATCCCCTGATTTGTGCTCACATGGTTCAGTAAGACTCAGATAGACTCATTTGAGTGACTTTTGACTATTTGTGACTACTGCCACTGATTGGATGATGTCTCCAATGCTATCCAAGATACACATTGAGGATCATTCGAATGACCTTTGTATAATTCAAATTAACTTGACAGTCATATCATTGTATTTAGTTTTCACAATGCCAGCTTACAGATGATGTATGATTATACTGCAGTTTCTCCATTTCTGAGTTCATGAGTGATTATTGATTCATCTATTCTTCTTTTTTCTCTACAATTCTTGAGTGAGATTAGTGAGATTTTCTCTAGCTATGTGATCCATCCTACATATTATTACATGGTATCAGAGCTGGAACCAACTATTCGAATTACAGCAGTAACAGCTGTAGCCATTGTAGCAATTCATTGAGAAATTGTCTTTCATTGAGCACCAGAAGCCTCTGGATTTCCACAACAATTCCTAGTACAATTGTCTTGAATTCACTGGAGCAATACAGTGAGGTATAGTCAAGTGTGAAGGATCTAATCACATGTGATCATTGTCCTAAGGCAGTGTTCTCTTGATTTGCAACAAATCTCCATCAACAATTTCATTTGTTTTGCGAGTTTATTCCATCATTCGAATTCATCATCTATTCAACTTCAACAACTACCTATGGATCTAAAGCTAAATTCATTGAATTATTTTGAATGGAATTCCAAGATGGACATCTTCATGAAGTACAATATCCTCTCTGGAGTTTTGAATGGCACTCTAGTTGACCCCACTGGTGCAGTAGAGAAATCCAAGTACTTGGATAAACTTGATGAAGCAATAGTACTGCTACTCCTCATCATTTCTGTAGACCTCCATTTTCATGTCATAGCTCTAACCACTCCAAAATAAGTTTGGGACAAGCTTGAATCTCTTCTTGGAAAGAAAGATGGCTTGAAAGGTCACAAGTTGGAAAATGAGTTAATCTCACCGAGCCCTTGCAGTTTCGACTCAATCAAAGAGTTTCTTACAAAGTTTAAGTATCTGATTTCACAATTGAAGATATATGTAATAGAGAAGGAAGAGAAGTAGCTCATCCTTTCCATACTATCAAAATTGGGCACTAACTACTCAATATTTGTCTACACCTTTTAGTTAGTGAAGCTATCCATCCCAAAATGGAAGTTTCCAAGCCTTGATGAATTCATCTATTCTCTCACACAAGAGGAGGAGAAGTTGATTCAAATGGGAATGATAAAACCCAAGATGGATTCAACAATTGCAACTGCTGAGGTGAAGAGAGCGAATGGCAAGGGAAAACAAAATATTTTTGACAAGAATTTGAATGAGTAAAAGCAAAAGGAAGCTCCCTATCAGTCAGAAGGGGATTTGAATTCCAAGAAGACCAAGCATTATCAAAAGGACAAATTCAAATGTACCTATTGCAATAGAGGATTTCATCCTGAGAGTTCTTGTATGAAGAATACTATAGACATGATGGCTTAGTTACTTGAAAGGAATAACCTCTTAGTACCTGCATGTGCTAGGAAGAAAGATGTTGAACGTTTTAGATCCGAGGACAAGAAGATATTCCATGATCTCATGGAAGGTGCATCAAGAGAGTCCTCCTTCATAATAGATTCAGGAGCATCAAGACATATGTATTCCTCCAAATATCTCTTCACTGGATTCAATGCACAGTTGGCCCTTCCATCATGTTGGGGAATGATTTTGAGGCCTCATCTCAGGGGATTGGAAGGATCAAGCTTGATCATGGATACTTCTTCAACGTACTCTATGTTCCTACACTTACTGCTAATATGCTTTCGATCTACCAGATGACCCCTACTGGAGATCCCAAGAGGGTGATCTTCTCTCCAAATGAGGTTGAAATACAAGACATGGTTTCAAGAAAAATCATTGCAAAAGGTCTTGCAAACCACAATTCGAAACTCTATGAGCTCTCTCACTTTCTTCCTCTCTCCAAGCAGTCTTCTCTTCACACTCATGCAAATTAAGAGAGTAGGCTATGGCATGAAATATTTCGGCATCTCAACTACAACCATTTGCAAGACATGCAAACTCAAAAGGTGGTTGAAGGTCTACCCAATCTCATATTTTCCCAAGGCACCTGCAAAGGTTGCTTGAATGGAAAAGATCAATCAAAGAAGATTAAGAAAAAAGATGATTCATGGAGAAGTGCGAATGCTAGATCCAAATCCACAAGAACCTGAAGATCTAGCACCTATTGTTTCAACTCCTATTGCTAGATGGGCCACTACCACTCTTGCTTCCACCATTGATCTCCAAGATACAAGAGTTTCATTCTCTCCTACATATCCATTTCTAGCTGAGAGATGCTTTCTTATGATTGGATCTGATCCAAAAACATTCTTTGAGGCCTCCCAAGATCCAAGATGGGTAGCAGTTATGGAAGAAGAGTATCAATCTCTTCAAGGAAATGAGACTTAGGAGCTTGTCTCTCTCCCACCTGGGAGGAAGCTTGTTCAATGCAAGTGGATACACAGAACAAATATGGACTCTGATGGAGTAACAAGCAAGTATACGGCTAGATTGGTTGCAAGGGGTTTCTCCCAAGTTTATGGGATTGACTATTCTGAGACATTCGCACCTGTTGCTAAGATGGATTCCATCGGTCTTGTTCTTTCTCTTGCTTCATCCAAGCACTAGGAAGTGCATCACATGGATGTCAAGAGTGATTTTATTCATGGATATCTAGAGGAGGACATCTACATGAAGAAAACTGAGTGGTATATTGATGATCCTTCACTTGTGTGAAGATTGAGGAAGTGCTTGTACGGGCTTAAGAAAGCTCCCCGAGCTTGGTATGACAAGATGGATTCCTTCTTCCTTTCACAATATTTTCAGAGATGCAAATCAGATTTGAATGTCTACATGAGACATGATAGTAACTCCCTACTTCTTATTTGTCTTTGTGTTGATGATTTGTTGATTACTGGGAGCAATTCTTAATGCATTAGATCTATCAAAACTACTTTGCACAACTCCTTCTCTATGTCAAATTTGGGACTGCTAAACCAATTTCTTGGTCTTGAAGTCAGTCAGAGTGATTCAGGAATTAGAGTTGCACAATCCCAATATGTATTAGATCTACTTGACCTATTTCATATGAGCGAATGCAAATGAGCATCATTCCCCTTTCTTTCAGGGATCAACCTTGATGATGGTTCTTCTACTCCTTTGGTGGATAGTACTTTGTATCGGTAGTTGATTGGGAGTCTTTTCTTTCTTACACATACTCGACCTGATCTATCCTATGAAGTCAGTTCTATCTCCAGATACATGCAGGATCCTCATGAGCTTCACTAGAAGGAAGCAAATAGGATCTTGCATTATGTGCAAGGGACAAAGACACATGGTATTTTCTATGCAGTTGGGTCGCTTATGAACCTAGTTGGGTATATTGATTCTGATTGGGCTAGAGATATCTCATATCAGAATTCTACATCTGGTTTTGTTTTCATGATTGGATATGGACCTATTTGTTGGTCGAGCAAAAGGAAGACTGCTTTAGCTCTTTCTTCAGTCGAGGCCGAGTATAGAGGTGTTGTGAATGAAGCCACACAGTGCATTTAACCGTGGGGCATATTTTCATAGTTTGGGATTCAATTCAGTACTCCACTAGTCATCTATTGTGACAATTAGAGTGCCATCAGGATCTCTACAAATCTGGTTCCGAGACAAAGAACCAAACATATTGAGATACACATGCATTACATTCGGGGATTAGTGCATGACAGTACCATCAAACTGCTCTACTATCCTATAGAAGAGCATATTGTGGATATCTTCACCAAGACCTTCACGGTGAAGAGGTTTACTCACCTTAGATCTCTTCTTGGGGTGAGTGATGCCATGCTACATTAGCATCCTTCAGTCTATTTTGAGGGAGGGATTTCTTCCCACTGGGTTTTCCCTCGTTCCTCACTTTATTATTTAGATTGTTGTACAGGGTGACCTTTGGTCTCAGTCACCAGGGCCCTAATATTAGTTCCTTCTATTAATTCCTCATAGTATAGCTTGCGGAGGGGTGTTGGAATATTATCACCATCATTTTTTATATTTGCATGCATGCATGCATTCTTCATGCATCTAGTCATCATGCATGCATCCAGTCAGCAGTATGGTGGTCTCCCCAGCACCTGGAGCCTATTTTCATCACCCTAGATCCTGTCTAAAGCCCTCAGCATCCCTCCTACCTACTTGATGCACCTTTTTTTCCTCCCGTGGATGACATATGTGCCCTACTACACCTCTTGGATCATTGATAGTTAGTTAAAGCATTGATTGACTAGTTCTTCATTTATTGCTCAGTTTAACTTACTGTAGCTCCCAGCTGTCTATTTCAGAGTGCCACTTGACCTGTTGACAACCTCATGTGCCCTCCTTGGAGTATCCATCCCCTGATTTTTGCTCACATGGTTTAGTTAGACTCAGTTAGATTCATTTGATTGACTTTTGACTATTTGTGACTACTGCCACTGATTGGATGATGTCTCCAATGCTATCCAAGATACAAACTGGGGAGAATTCGAATGAACTTTGGATAATTTGAATTCACTTGAAATTCATATCACTGTATTCAGTTTTCGCAGTGCTAGCTTATAGCTGATGTATGATTATACTGCATTTTCGCAATTTATGAGTTCATGAGTGATTATTGATTCATCTATTCTTCTTTCTTCTCTACAATTTTTTGGTCAGATTAGTGATATTTTCTCTAGCTGTGTGATCCATCCTGCATATTATTACATAGAAATGGGTTAAACTTATACTAGATAGACACCTTTTGAGATACTTTTAGCGAGCATGAAAGGAGGCAAGATTGCTCGGTGATATTTTCATTCTTTTAAGAGTCGGAAAAGAGCTTAACATAAATTCCCTTAGTTCCTTTTTCGTAAAGGAATTGCTCAGCCCGAAAAATGGATAAAATTATACTGAACAAATATAATGGTTAAGAAAGGAGGAAGTGTTCAATCAAGGGACAATTATGAGAACCAAGAACAAAGGCAGGGGGGAACACTGATGGGGAATTCTTAAGGGTTAATTAATGGTGGAAAAATAATGCAATGACTGCATTATGGATGGAGTAGAGGGCTCATGGATAGGCCACGATGTGAAAAATGGCAAAAAATGACTGTGGTCGGTGTGGCACGCAAATCGAGGTGGTGAGGGGCATGGAAAAAATGCTCAATTTTTTCAGTGAGAGCGACAAATGATCTTTATCATGTAGCACAATATCCCAAAGCATATTCATCCTTTATCAATTCTAAAGATATTTTCAAGAAAATTTACAGAGAGCTTACCTTTTTCATCTGGACCCTCTAGTAATGAGAAGTCATATGCTAGGGGCATCTCATATATAGGCGGTCTATCATATACTTGTTGCAACGACAATGCTCCATTGTTTGGTCTCAAAAGTTCTTTCCTTGCTTGATTGTATGCATCTTTCTCCCTTTGTGGATCAAACATTGTTATTTGTCCTACAGCTCTCCAAACCCATTGTCTTCTGCACAATTTTTTCTTTGTCGCATTAGCTCCTATTTTCACTCCTCAGGACGTAACTGTTGTTATCCTTGGTTGGTCATTGTGCTCCTACGCTGCAATCATCTCTGCATTTTGATTCTAGTTCTGATTTGAAATCTGGTTCTAATTCTAGTTGTGGTTCATATTCAGACTTGGATTTAGATTCTAATTTTGATTCATATTCTGATTTTGGTTTCTCCTTTGCTTCCATTTTGCAACTAGTAGTGGACAATTTTCTATTGCATGATCCACATATCTACAATATGTGCATGTTATGCATGGGTTCTGACAATCCCACGCAAAATTCCCCTATTGACCACAAGTTTAGAAGATGATTAGTCCTCTACCTCTACCAAATCCTCCTTTGCCTCAACCTATGAATCCTCCTCAATCTCCTTGATTATAGTCCTTTCGGATATTTTTTTGCTATGGGACTCCTTCTGGTCCAACTTCCCCTTGTACTCTATATGGTTATGAAGTGCACTCTCTCCCAAGGTCTAGTGTGCATGAAAAGTTTAAGGATTCATACTTATTTAAAAGTGTATAAGCCTTGGAAAATATTATTGATTCAAAATTTCAACTATAAAATATTTGGAGATATTTTTCTAAAGCTATTTCAATTTATAAGGATTTTATATAGTTTATATAATAATTTGGTGATTTTTAGAGTGACTAGAATTTTACCCCATCAAATTTGGGAAAAATAGGTCTTAAAAAAATTCAAATTGGCGAATATTGTTTAAGAAAAAAACATGGAAAATAACCCATGTGCTAAATTTCACCCCTAAAATTTTCCTTGGTGTGCAATAATCCTTTTCATCATGTCCTACTGATTTACAAAAATTCAAAAATACTCTTCTGGGATTAGTCAGATACTTCTATAGCAATGGACAAGTAACAGGAGGATGATTCCCTCTACATCTCACACCATACCTTTCCATTCAGGGGGAAAGGATTCAGGGCTCATGTAATGTGCCCATTCAAATAATTTCATAGTAAGACAATCCCATCAATCCTACTAGTTTCCGAGGTTGGATGGGCACATGTGGAATGGTAATAAGGAATACAATAAATGATGTTTAGATATTAGAAGGGTTCAAGTATTTAATAAATAGAGTGAATAAATAAATTCAAGAGAAATCCTAGGTGGCAAATGGTTTTGGAGACATATGGAGGATGTGGGACCCACACTAGCTTGATTTTTCATAATACATGGTATCTTTCTCTTGCAAATTCGAATTAATGGGAAGATGAAAACTCGTGGGTGAGTTGTTCAGTCATAACACATGTGATTTATCATCTTAGGTCGAATTGGGAAGGATTGGTAACCTCCATGGAAGATAAAGAGTCAAATTGGGAGTTTGTGGACACTTGGGCTAGATTCCCTAGCCCCTATGACACCAATGATGGAGCATCTATGACAACTATGACAAATTGCAGACCTGACCTCTAACATCTGACCACTATGACATGTCATCCCCAAAAATAGGCTCAAGGAAGGTGCTCATGGGAGTTGGAGAAGCCAAAGAGACTCAAAATGGAATTTGGGAGAAGATGGAAGGTTGGAACTAGGAGACAAGTGGCAAATGTGGAATATTTCCTAAATAGAAATCTATTGAATATATTGAGAGGATTTCGACCCTTAGAAGGATAATGTTGGTTATAAAATGTAGAAATCAAGTAGGATAATGGATTTTGATGATTTGAGAAAAATTGCATTTGTGAAGAGAGAGGTAGTGGATGACTAGTTTCTTTCCTTAGCCAATTTCGAGGGTGAAAGATTCCCATCCAGGTTGGTGTTTGGAGAGGCCACTCAGGTCTTTCATGGTGCTTTAATGGAGTTTGTATTTTCAGGTAGCAGCTATAGGAAGTTTCATGGTTTGGTTAGTGCAACACTTCTTCTCCACCATTTTTAGTTTTGAAGGCATATTCATGCTCCTTGAGGGATTACGGTTTGGGTGAGATTTTATACTCATTGGGAGAGCTTAATATGATATTTTTCTGATTTTAATAGCTTCATATCCTCTTTTCTTCATATTCATAAAGTATCAGGTTGAAATACCCACTGATTGTATGCAAAAATATTGGTTAATGAGCAAACAATGTCCATTTCCCCAATGCATTGATGTATGACACTGTAATGTTGATTATTTCGAATGGATGGAATATTCTCTGATATATTTGTGATCAATATACTTCCATGGATGTATTCTACAAGTTTCATGTACTGTACTTGAGCAATTGAATCATTTTTACTCAGTTTAGTTGTATTGGGAGGTGAAATAGTGTCATTTTCCCAAGGGTCGAATTGGAAATTTTTGCAGTTGAATGGGAGAAGGTGAGAACAGTTGTAATAATTCATTAATGGTTCATATGAGACCTTAATAACATAATTAACACATTAAATACCTATTTTCATAAATTCGATGGAGTTTAGAGGCATTTGGGAGGCCATTTTCAGTGTTACCTCGGGGGGGGGGTTGATACACAAATTACTAGTCAAAATTGCATATATTGGTCAGAATATAAATCAAGTTTTCTGAAGTCTTTGGAGGACCATAGAATATCCCCAAACCTAATATTTAAGTCTAAATATCATTCATACACTCATACAGAATATTTGGGAGCATTTGGGTTGATTTGGAGGTCAAAACAGTAAAACTAGTCAAAGGTCGAAATTGGGGAAAAAAGTGGAAAATTGGGCATTTTCATAAATTTTGAAAAAGGGTCATTACAAGTGGTATCAGAGCATGTTCTTGGAACCTGATGGTATTAAAAAGAATTCAAAAGAATAATCCACCACCCTTTGAACCAGTAGTTGAAGAGGTTTTTGTTGAAGAAGAGGTAGTAGAAGAAGAGGAGTCTTTTGCTAAAACCATGGGTAGAGAGGAGGATGACAAATTAAAACATAAGGAGGAACTAATTGCAACCTTAGATCCATGTTTCTCTAAAATTTCTACAAATATGGAAAGGATAGGTAACAAATGCTGCAAGGATTCGAATTGTTGATTAGCCAGCTTCAAAGAAAAGCGGTCATAGGAGATAATAGTGGTTCACACTCAGGGGAAAAAGTAAAAGGGAGTGAGCATATTTTCTCAAGTACAGGACCTCATAATAGACCTGATGAATTTCAAAGCACACAAAGGCATACTGCACCTAAATTCCTCTCACCTAAAGAAGAGCCCGATATTGAGGTGGATAATAGTAAACTAGCCAATGAATGGAATGATTTGAGTGAAGAATGTAAAAGAGGTGTACCATTTAGTACATTCATCCATGCTATCTATAAAATGAAGAGGAAGGATGAACATAGTAGTCCATACCAAAATAGAGAATTAAATGGTGCTATTAGTAAAATGCTAGTTCCTACTTTTGATGGTTCTTCTCCAAATTCTGCTAATACTTGGGTGCAAAAATTGGATGTGTATTTTCAACTGAATCCTATGTTGGAAGAAGATGCATTAAAAATGGCCATTTTGCACTTGGAAGGAGATGCAAATGAATGGTGGTTCCATGGATTGAAAACCTTGGGCCATGATCAGGTTAAAACATATGGTGAATTTGTTGACAGGGTATTAGAGAGATTTGAACAAAAAGATCCAGAATTGTCATTCAAAGAACTAGCCCAATTGAAACAAACTGGAACCCCTACTTAATATATGTTGGACTTTCAAAAAATATCAGTCCAGGTGGCTGATGTCTCTATGGGAAGGTTGGCATTGCTTTTCACTGAAGGTTTTGTTGAACCCTTAACAGGTTTGGTCAAAGCCCACAAACCAACTACATTAAAAGATGCAATGAGCTTGACTAGAGATCTCCAAAATGTGCTTCCTAGAACGAGATTTCCTCCCAAGCCTAGCTACAAATTTGAAAAGAAACCATGAAAAAGGGATGGATATGATAAGAAACCTTGGCAAAGAGATTCATTTGAAAAGAATTAAAAAGAAGGACTAAACAGGGATGAGCTTCGAAAAAATAAACTGTGCTTCACATGCTTCCAACCATGGACACCGGGGCACAAATATACTAAAGGAAAGGCTCAATACATAGAAGTATTTTCTGATAATGAGGGGTATGATGGGGGCAAGGATGAAAATGGACATAATTCAGATCAATATTAGGCATATGAGAGAACATTAGAAGATGAAAGACAAGAAGAAAATCAACCTTCACCGGACAAAGCAAGAATGGCAGTACTTTCCGCAGTACCCCGCTACCATACTATGTGATGCAAGGGTGTGGTACAAGGACAAAGAACTTAAGTTTTGGTAGATGGAGGAGCCACCCATAAATTAATTAATTCAGAGATGGTGGAGAAAATAAAGATACCTATTGAACCATTTGATGGCTTTACAGTTGTCATTCCCGGTCACAACACAATGCAATGCAAAACATGGGTTCCAAAGTTGCAAGTCACCGTAGGTAACTATACTTTTGTTGATAGTTTTTATGTGGTTGATGTTGCTGATACTAATGTGTTTTTGGGAGTGCAATGGTTGTATTCAATAGGAGAGAATATAGTAAATTATCAAATTCCCGAAATGAAATTCCAAGATTCAAAAGGAGTACAAAGAGTTGTGAGAGGGAAACACACTTACCCAAATCAAGTAGTGACATGCAATAGTATGGGATCTATATTGAGACATAGGGACATAGAATGGGATGCTGAATGTCACATTACATCTCCCAAGACAAATATAAATATGGTTGAACACCCAAAGGAGATAGAGAGACTCTTGCAAAAGTATGACAAAGTTTTTAGAGACCTTCCACATGGTAGACCACCAGATAGGGGAATTGAGCACAACATTATTTTGGAGGAGGGCACTTTCCCCATTCAGATACCACCTTATAGAGATCCTAAAATTTTTAGAGATGAGATTGAAAAATCCATCCAAGAACTCATAGAGTTGGGACTCATTAGACCAAGCTCTAGCCCTTATGCTTCTTCAGTGGTGCTAGTGAAGAAAAAAGATGGAACATTGAGAATGTGTATAGACTTTAGAGCCTTGAACAAAAAGACTATCAAGAATAGGTATCCTATTCCTAGGATTGATGAGCTCATGGATGAGCTACATGGGGCCAAATACGTCTCAAAAATTGACCTTAGATCAGGTTACCATCAAATCTGGATGAAAGATGAAGATGTGTAAAAGACTGCTTTTCGATGTCATTATGGCCATTTTGAATTTCTTGTCATGCCTTCTGGGTTGACTAATGCTCCAACCACATTTAAAGCATGTGTGAATAGGAACTTTTGCAAACAACTAAGAAGGTTTGTTTTTGTTTTCTTTGATGACATTCTTATTTACAGTAAGACATGGGAAGAGCAATTACAACAGTTAGATATTGTGTTGAAAATTTTGCAAGAAGAGTCCTTATTTGCTAAGTTGTCATAGTGTGAATTTGGGATGAAATAATTGCTATATATTGGGAACATTATAGGGCAAGAAGGAGTGAAGGTACATATGGAGAAAATCAAGGCTATCTTAGAATGGCCATCACTAAAAAATATTACCGAATTGAGAGATTTTATTAGCCTATGCACCTATTACAGAAAATTTATGAAGGGATTCTCCAAGTTGACTTCTCCACTCACTGATTTGACTAAGAAGGATGATTTCAAGTGGGATGAAGAGACTGAAAAGGCCTTCCAAAAAATGAAAGAGGTAATGAGTAGCTGTCCCAAACTTGCACTTCCTGATTTTGCTAAACCTTTTGTTGTGGAATGTGATGCTTCAGGTGGAGGAATAGGGGTTGTCCTAAAGAAAGGCCAACACCCCATAGAATTTGAGAGCATAAAGTTGAATCCTCATGAAAAACTTTACTCCATCTATGATAAATAATTGCTGGCCATTAAGCATGCATTGGCCAAATTCAGACAATACTTGGTGGGCAGCCAGTTTGTGGCGAAAACTGACCACAATACTCTAAGACACTTTCTCACCCAAAAAGATCTAAATGAAAGGAAACAAAAGTGGGTAAGAAAGATTCAAGCTTATGATTTTGATATTGAATATTTCAAAGGAAAGAATAATATAGTAGCAGATGATTTGTCAAGAATACCTTCTTTTTCTCTCATGGACATTGCCAAGGATTGGAAAACTATGCTACTAGTTGAATATGCTAAAGACAAATTTGCTTGTGATGTGTTGGATGGACTCAAAGGGGATGATAACTACAGGGTTTTGAATGGGTTGATATACTATAAGGGAAGAATTCATTTAGTTCAGAACTCAAAGCTCAAGTACCAAATTTTACAAGAAGCTCATGATTCCCCACTAGCGGGCCATCCGGGGATCTTCAAAACTTATAGACAATTGAGGCAAAGGTTTTTTTGGAAGGGGATGAAATAAGATGTTCAGAAATATGTAAGTGAATGTAAAGTATGTCAACAAAACAAATCAGAACTTACATGTCCAGCAGGCTTATTACAACCGTTACCAATTCCTGAGCAAAAATGGGATAGTATCTCCATGGACTTCATCACCGGTTTACCAAAATATTTGGGTAAGGATTGTATATATGTGGTAGTGGATAGGTTGAAAAAATTTGCTCATTTCTTTGCTATTACATCATCTTTTAGTGCTGCACAAGTGGCTGATATATTTTTCAAAGAAATATTCAGATTGCATGGGCTCCCCAAGAGCATTGTCAGTGGTAGAGATAATAGATTCATGGGTGCTTTTTGGAAAGAAATATTTAGATTGGTGGGAACTCAATTGAATCCAAGCATTCATCCACAAATTGATGGACAAACAGAGAGGGTAAATCAATGGTTGGAAGGATACTTAAGAAATTATGTAGGAGGGTAGCAAAAAGCATGGGTCAAGTGGCTCCACTTGGGTGAGTTTTGCTACAACACCACCTTCCATATGTCCATAGGAATGTATCCTTTCAAAGCACTCTATTTTTATGATGCACTCACTTTTGTTGACATATATTTTATGATAGTAGGGTCCCAAGGGCTAAGGATTGGGTGGGAGAGAGTCAAGAGATCTTAAAACTCTTGAAAGACAATTTGTAGGTTGCCCAAAACCAGCAAAAGCAATATGCTGATAAACATAGAGAAGAAAGAACATTTTGGGTTGATGATTTAGTATATTTGAGATTGCAGCCCTAAAAACAAACTTCTTTGAAAAAGAATGGAGCAGAAAAGCTAAAACCAAGGTACTATGGCCCTTACAGAATAGTTCGAAAAATTGGAGAGGTAGCATATGAAATGGAACTTCCAGAATGGAGTAAAATCCATAATGTATTTCATGTCTCTTGTCTCAAGAAATCTCTTGGTCAACAAATCAACACTTCAGAAATACTTCCTCCTTTGTATGATGAAGGTCAGCTCACACTTGTTCTGGAAAGGATTTTGAAGACACGAGAAAGGAGATTGAGAAGTAGAACTATCAAAGAATATTTGGTGCAATGGAAGGACTTGCCAAGTGAAGATGCTACATGGGAAGAGGTGTAAAATTAGTCACAGCAGATCTAATGAACAAGTAAATCAATCACAACAGATGAACATAGAAAATATGGTGCAAAACTGTGCAAAACATGCAGCAGTGCTCTCTATCCCAGAAAGGGTGAATGAATTACAATACAAACTGTTACAATGAATGAGCAATTCGAATTGCCTAAGGAGGTCATTCGAGTCACTGAATGGAGTAGCTTGACTCTATCTAGGAGTCCTCATCAATCATCGGTGGTGCTCATCAATCACAACAACCAGTCATCCAGGTGTCAAACTGAGTCTAACTGAGTGTAATAAATGTAACTGAAGTGTGTAGCACTGATATAGGATCTGGAGGCTCAGTGGGGGCGCATGGGAGGCTAACTGAAGTCAGAACAAGTCACCTAATCAAACTGGAGGTCAAACGGAAGTGATACAGTCAGTCGGGAGTGAAACTAGCCTCAAATCAGGGAGAATCGGAGCTAACTGAATGTAACTGGAGTGGAACTGCAGTGGTAGGTGAACAAGTGCGCCCTTCTCTGGCAGTAGGTGAGAAGTGGGCGCCTTTCAGCTTAGGAGGGCTAAAACTCTGTGATAAGTGGCTCCCGGGTGCTAGAAGAAGATGGATAAGGTGCTGGAGGCATCAAACTGGTGACTGGGATGCATGCCTGTGCATGCAAAACCCTATATTCTGCATATCCTGAAATAGATCATGCAGGATCCCGAAATAGATGATGTATCCCGAAATAGATGATGTGGATATCCGAACACCCCCCCTCAAGCTAGACTATGATGTGCCAACAAAAAAATAATGTGGGGCCCTGGTAACTAAGACCAAAGGTCACCCCAATACAATAATAATCCAAACTAATAACAGTAAATAAACCGAGGAAATGGGGAAAACCTCATGGGAAAAATACCCCCCCTCAAAATGAACTGTAACACACCAAAAGATTTAACTGCTCCAAACTCAAATAGATATGTCTGGAGGTATCTTACTCTTGGGAGTAAATGGATTATGCTCCAAAAACATGTGCTTGAATTCTCCATCAGTGGATGCAAGCGAATGTGAAGACTTTATGAACTTGCTCTTCATACCGAAAATTGTGAGAACAAATCTAAAAATATAAGGATGATCCCGGAACCTGTGATTCGAACCAAGTGAGGTAGGAATAGCTCCAATCGGATAAAATAGATCTTGAAACTTGAACTTCTTATCAATAGAAGTTAAATCAGCTCCAAAAATAGATGAATGGTTTCTTGAGATCTCCTTTGAACCAACAAGGGTGAGATCAAAACCAAAATCAGCAAAAAGTGCATGAGAATTGAACTCAAGCGAACGGTAGTGCTCTTTATCTTCATTAAAACTCTGAGAAACTTTGCAAATGATAGAACATAAGTTTATAGAAGGCATGCAATCAAGGAGGGTGAATGCTTCATCTCCAAAATCAGATTTTACCTCCAAAACATCAAGTAGATCATTATTCCGCATGCCGACAAACTCATGTGAAAGAGAGGATTCAAGAACCTCTTCGGAATCTAGAGTATGAGCTTGTTTATCTTGCTCAGAATTCGAAATAGAAGACTTTGAGAGAATGAGCGTTGAATCTACAGTTTCTTCTTCATCTTGAACAATTGTTGAGGCCAACACATGATCGGAAAGAACACATAAGGAGATCTCACTGGGCTTGTTCTCCAAAAGGCTAGCATGATCCTCTTCTTCCTGCTTTCCAAATTCTCTGTCAAGTTGGACCCATAGATCACTTGGATTTTCAGCAGTATTACTGAGGTAGCGCATACAAGGAGACATAGCAAGACACATTGTTCCAAAGGCTCTGTCACAATCATTGAGCCAATCATTCTCCTCTTCATCGGAATCAAAATCTCTTGTATTACCAATGCACATATCAAAAAGACATTGTCTCTTCAAGAATGCAATCATCTTTGGTTTCCATTCATCATAGTTGAATGGAGTAAGAATATTTTGTGAAGAAGAAGTCTCCATCTTTGCATTAGCGAATGCACATGGAGGAAGTAAGAAACCTGCAAATCACACACAAACAAACACTATGTTTTCAACCTTGCATGCACATGAGCGAATGCACATGAGATTTTGCATGTCGCTGCTAAAATATATTGGTGAGCAAAGATTGCTCTCTCTTCATGTAGAACACCTGTAGAAAAGAAATCTTGTCCCTGTCATGGCTCTGATACCATGTAAAATTAGTCACAGCAGATCTAATGAACAAGTAAATCAATCACAACAGATGAACATAGAAAATATGGTGCAAAACTGTGCAAAACATGCAGCAGTGCTCTCTATCCCAGAAAGGGTGAATGAATTACAATACAAACTGTTACAATGACTGAGCAATTCGAATTGCCTAAGGAGGTCATTCGAGTCACTGAATGGAGTAGCTTGACTCTATCTAGGAGTCCTCATCAATCATCAGTGGTGCTCATCAATCACAACAACCAGTCATCCAGGTGTCAAACTGAGTCTAACTGAGTGTAATAAATGTAACTGAAGTGTGTAGCACTGATATAGGATCTGGAGGCTCAGTGGGGGCGCATGGGAGGCTAACTGAAGTTAGAACAAGTCACCTAATCAAACTGGAGGTCAAACGGAAGTGATACAGTCAGTCGGGAGTGAAACTAGCCTCAAATCAGGGAGAATCGGAGCTAACTGAATGTAACTGGAGTGGAACTGCAGTGGTAGGTGAACAAGTGCGCCCTTCTCTGACAGTAGGTGAGAAGTGGGCGCCTTTCAGCTTAGGAGGGCTAAAACTCTGTGATAAGTGGCTCTCGGGTGCTAGAAGAAGGTGGATAAGGTGTTGGAGGCATCAAACTGGTGACTGGGATGCATGCCTGTGCATGCAAAACCCTAGATTCTGCATATCCTGAAATAGATCATGCAGGATCCCGAAATAGATGATGTATCCTGAAATAGATGATGTGGATATCCGAACAAGAGGAGAATATTTTTCAACATCCTAATTTGAAATTGCTTGAGGATAAGCAATGTTGGGTGGGGAGGACTGTAATGTCCTCATTCAAATAATTTCATAGTAAGACAATCCCATCAATCCTACTAGTTTCCTAGGTTAGATGGGCACATGTGGAATGGTAATAAGGAAGCTAATAAATTATTTTTAGACATTAGAAGGGTTCAAGTATTTAATAAATAGAGTGAATAAAGAAATTCAAGAGAAATCATAGGTGGAAAATGGTTTTGGAGACATATGGAGGAAGTGGGACCCACACTAACTTGATTTTTCATAATACATGGTATCTCTCTCTTGCAAATTCGAATTAATGGGAAGATGAACACTCTTGGGTGAGTTGGTAAGTCATAACACATTTAATTGAGCATCTTAGATCGAATTGGGAAGGATTGGTAACCTCCATGAAAGATAAAGAGTCAAATTGGGAGTTTGTTGACACTTGGGCTAGATTCCCTAGCCCCTATGACACCAATGATGGAGCATCTATGACAACTATGACAAATTGCAGACCTGACCTCTGACATCTGACCACTATGACATGTCAGCCCCAAAAATAGGCTAAGGAAGGTGCTCATGGGAGTTGGAGAAGACAAAGAGACTCAAAATGGAATTTGGGAGAAGATGGAAGGTTGGAACTAGGAGACAAGTGGAAAATGTGGAATATTTCCTAAATAGAAATCTATTGAATATATTGAGAGGATTTTGACCCTTAAAAGGATAATGTTGGTTATAAAATGTAGAAATCAAGTAGGAGAATGGATTTTGATGATTTGAGAAAAATTGCATTTGTGAAGAGAGAGGTAGTGGATGACTAGTTTCTTGCCTTAGCCAATTTCGAGGGTGAAAGATTCCCATCCAAGTTGGTGTTTGGAGAGGCCACTTAGGTATTTCATGGTGCTTTAATGGAGCTTGTATTTGTAGGTAGAATCTACAGAAATTTTCATGGTTTGGTTTAGTGCAGCACTTCTTCTCCACCATTTCCAGTTTTGAAGGCATATTCATGCTCCTTGAGGTATTGCGCTTTGGGTGAGCTCTTGTACTCATTGGGAGAGCTTCATATGATATTTTTCTGATTGTAATAGCTTCATATCCTTTTTTATTCATATTCAGAAATTTCCAGGTTGAAATACCCACTAATTGTATGCAAACATATTGATTAATGAGAAAACAATGTCCATTTCCCCAATGCATTGATATATGACACTGTAATGTTGATTATTTCGAATGGATGGATGATTATCTGATATATTTGTGATCAATATACTACCATGGATGTCTTATACAAGTTTCATGTACTTTAATTGAGAAATTGAAGCATTTTTACTCAGTTTAGTTGTATTGGGAGGTGAAATACTGCCATTTCCCCAAGGGTCGAATTGGGGATTTTTGCAGTTGAATGGGAGAGGGTGAGAACAGTTGTAATAATCCATTAATGGTGCATATGAGACCTTAATAACATATTAACACATTACATACCTCTGTTCAGAAATTCGAGGGAGCTTAGAGGCATTTGGGCGGCCATTTTCAGTGTTACCTCGGGGGGGGGGGGGGGGGTTTGATACACAAATTACTAGTCAAAATTGCATATATTGGTCAGAATATAAATCAATTTTTCTGAAGTCTTTCGAGGACCATAAAAAATACGTGAACCTAATATGCAAGTCTAAATATCATTCATACACTCATATAGAAGATTTGGGAGCATTTGGGTTGATTTGGAGGTCAAAATAGTAAAACTAGTCAAAGGTCGAAATTGGGGAAAAAAGTGGAAAATTGGGCATTTTAATAAATTTTGAAAAAGGGTCATTACAACTCATGTTCCCAAATTATCCATGTATGCTCGATACTCATTCTTATGGTGTCTTTCCTTCTCGTATTTTGTGCATCATATCTCTTCACACTTCTCCTTTCCTTTGGTGATCTCCTAGAATTAAATCATCAATGCTTCTAGCTGCAAATCAACTTGAACCATTCTTGCACTATTCCCTCCTACATGGGATGCTTCCAACATCATGACAAGGTCTAGGATGTTTGAATTCAATTTGATTTTTTGTTGCGATGTTGGCATAGCAACTGTCGACAGAGGTTCACTTTGCACTACTGTCAACAACCATAAACTAAAATCCCTTAAACATCGGCCCAAAAAGGTTTTACCCTTTTCAGCAACACTCACAGAGAGAGTGAAGTCTCACCCAAGATGATTAAAGGGGCTGCAGGAACCAAATTTCTGCAGTGGGGGAAGGAAATGCATCAAATCTCACTTTACAACTACAGGAACCACATATTATGTCTTTGCATCATGCTAACAGTTCATGCATCCATTCATTCCCTTCACATATTCAGTGTATAAGCAACATTCACATTAACATGGTTAAACTAATCATTCACATCAACAACAATTACCAAACCAAATATCTTTAAACATTTCGCAAACACTTGCATTCATCATTTCACAGAAACATAGACAAAAGATATAACCATAACCAAACATCTTCATGCATTCATCAAAACCTGCAGGATAACCTTCGCAGAAATGGTTCAAAACATCTTATCACAAATTCATACAAAACAGTTCAAAACATCTCATTCTCCGATTCAACTATGGTGCCTTTAGGCTTACAGTCATATTCCTATTTATATCAAACTAAATGGTTACAAAATGGTCCACATGACCGATTCTAACTAATTAAACCAATCTTCCACTTCCGTTGGCTCCTTGTTCTCTGCGAATGGTCCTTTCTTATGCAGATTGTCCTTCCTCATGGTTGTCAAATTTTGGACTTTGTGTAGTCTGACCTCGTTCCAACAGGCCCCCAGCACAAACTTGTGGCTCGTCATTGAGCCACCTCAGGTATACATGTCTGGCCCATTCACCTGCTGCTTGAAATCGTCGTATGCATTTTTGATCTGGTTGACCACTTCCTTCACTGACACTCTAAGCTGTGTACATTCTTCCCCCTGCTGATTTGTTGGGTGCTCACAACGTTTCTGTTGTGCCTCCTCCAATCGCTGCTTGACCTATTTCATTACTTTCATTAATCGTACTGCAAGAAATTTTGCTTTTTTTTGGAGCTCATCCAAATGAGTGGCCCTTCATTGCTTCCTTTCGCACGCCTTGGTTATGTGTTGCTGCATGCCTTTTAATTCAGTAGCCTTCATCATCTATATTATTGGGGGCATCGCTTTGATCGACCCCTTCAAGGATTCCAGCTACGCTTTTGCTTCGTTGAGTTGCACCTTTAGGTCAGTCAACTAGTCATCTTGGATTACACTTCCCCAAAAATTCGTGACTCGCTTGGTAACTATCTGGATTACGTTTTACATCTTCAGGATCTTTGTCACGGCTTCCCTGATCGCAATTTGTCGGTCTTGAATCTATTCCAGCAATGTGTTGGGTATTGCTCTGGCCTGAAGATCTGCATTTTCTTTCATTAGCTCAGTGAGAGCCACTCCTAGAATAACATATTTCTCTTCTGGGGGTACATCCTAATCTAGCTCCGCATTTTCACATGCCTTTGCAAGGGCCCTTTCTAGGTGGCCTCGATCCTCTATAGCCTTCTCTTTCTCGGATAGTGTTGTGGCTTTCTCTTCTTGAATACGTTGTGCCTCCATCTCACTGGTGCATATTTGCTGCATATACTCGGCCATCTTGTTATGCATTGGGGCTTCGCGGTCGTGGATCTCTGCACTTGTTGCGACTTGAATCCGGTGTAATCTCAAAATTGGTAGTAAATTGAAGTTGACCATGATTAAGTCGGACTTCCTTAACTCTAGTTCCACGACCTGATCACATGTTCTCATGGCATGTGGTTCTATTTGTACTATCCTCGGTTGTGTATTGACTTCTACTTTGACTCTTGGTGTCAGTAAGCTCTTTTGAAAATCCCCGTGGGGAACACTCGAGTTTATGACTACATCCGTTAGTGTACATAATAGTTGGTTGATCTGCTTGAAGTGTTCAGTGCAGTGTTGTGTGACCTTCGCATGGTTTCCTTCCACAACTCTGCTATTTTCTCCAGGAGCCTGTCAACTTGCTCCGCAGTAAGACCACCCCATGTGATCCCTTCACCACGTTCCATCCTATGCTTTGTCCTCATCTCCTCGTGTTGTGCCTCCAGCTCTGAATCTGTCGGAGTGACTGAAGAAGTACCATTATAACTGGACCTATGCGACTGTTCATTCGCACGATCATCTCTTCCTGCGCCCTGTTATATACTGACTGAAGTCTTATCTTCTTCTGACTGATTTTCCTGTGGGTCTTCATGATTTGATAGATCCCTCTCTGTGATTGAGACTTTCCATTTTGTCAGCCATCCCTTTATGATGTCGTCCAGGTCTTTGTCAATGATCTTGTACTGTGTCAGTACGCAATTCTTCTATCTGTTTTCTCTCGCTTGAATGTAAATGGTGTGAGACTCAATGGATATTTTTGCAATCCATCGATGATTTGATGCTACTTCGGCTGTGATTCGCAGTATTGCTTTCACCTCTAGCCTTATCATGTCTAAAAATAAATAAAATTGCACAATGTTAAGTGTTTTCTGCTCTTTATTAGTCGCTACTCACAATTTTTGGTACCTTGCACCCTCTCGTACCATGGCCTCTACGGTGTCCATACCTTGATAATGCTCTGGCTCCCTCCATCCTACTAATGCGACTAGCATGAGGATCCATGAATATGTGAATGGCTTCGCTCCCTCCTGCGCATCATAAGCATCCTCCAACAACTGAATTAACATGAATTTGGACCAGTTCAATCACATTCCAACGGCACATAGCTCCGCGGAAGCGATGATACCTTATGTGCATTCCTTCGGTCGATTCTTTTGTGTCATTTTTATGGCAAGTATATTCGCTTCAACCCTAATGGTTTGGTTTTGAATTGTGTGGATGAGTTATCCTCGAGAGTTTTTGTCCACCCAATACTTTGTTTTCAGAGCTTGCACAAGCTTCTTGTTGTTGTCCTTTCCTTGGAAAAACTGGGAGGGGTTGTTGCACTCTTGTGGAAGTCCATTAATTTGGGAATGGGTCAAGCGTGACCAGAATATTCACATGAAACCATAGGTATCCCCCATTGAAACATGAGAGTTATTCTTTGACGCACGCATTCTCCTCTGCTAGCCTTCCAAAATGCAGCATTTCGGTGAGGACCAGTATTCCTGATTGCTCTAACCTTGGCACCCACTTCACTAGTTCCTGTGTGATCGAGCCTCCTTCTCCATGTAGAACATTAACGTAGGCTTCCATGCACTCAGGGTAGTTCATTAGCTCATGATCACTATATTGCGATTTCTGCATATTTTCGACGATTTTTCTAGCTTGCGCAACCCCTCTCGGCATCGGGGCCATTGTAATCTTGTATTTTTGGTTCTTTGCAATGCAAACCACTGGTGTTCCTTCCTTTCTTGGTGGTACATACCCTGGTAGCATTGGGATTTGTTTCCTTCTTCATGATTCTAGTGTCTTTTGGACAGCACCCAAAGTGTCAGCTCCTTCCTCCGCCAGGCGTGCTAAGTTCCTGGTCCCTTTCTCCAGTGCTCGGGCGATGTTTGCTAGCCAATTGGAGCCCCGCTTCTTCCAAGGTACTCTAGACATGACTTCCGGTTTCTCCTATAGAACTGGTGTGGGCTGCATCCGTTCAGTGCTGGTGCTCAAAATGTAAACTGCCATGCGACTCTGTAGTCTCTTGCTTAACACACAGTGCATTCAACTATCCCTTTTCCGTTTATTTATAGAATTGGTTGGCTGTATCGAATGGATTTTGGACAATGATTACCAAATCCAACAGCAATTCTCCAAATCTGCTGCATGCATTGGATATTAAATTTCATTTTTTAATTTTTTTCATTGTTCGTCGTGGCTTAACTGCTGCATTTATGACCGTATTTGACCCGCTCGTGCCGAGTCCGACCACTCTACGATTCCTTTGTCGACCGATGCTTTCTTTTTGACAGATGTTGAGCTTCCTCATACCTGTTGTAATATGTGGTAATCTGCTTTTTGTTTTTGAATACTGTGTTATGTGATTAGCAACGTAGCCAACTCCGCTGCGTTGATGCTTAGCGCTATGTTTTTGTGTTCCCAATTCTTGTAGCGGTCTTGTGTTGCTGACCCCTTTCGATTTCTCTTGGTTGTTGTTATGTACTTCTTGAATTCATCTGTCACTGATTCTAGAATTCCTGCATCCAACATTCTCTCAAGTTCAGTTTGCACCCGCTCCTTGTACCTTGGGTTCAATCTGTAGGGTTGCTGTCTAACTAGCTTCACATCGGGGTCTAGGGGTATTTTCATTTCTCCTAAGTCCCCAAAAATTCCTTTCATCTCTGAGAATTTCATTGGGAACAAATCCCGAAACTCAAGCAACATATCAATCATCTTAGCAATGGTGGAGTCATCCCAATAATGTCCAATACACGTGAACTTTGGATTCTCCTCCGACCCAATGTTTACTTTCTTGATTTTCAATGGTTACTGGAACTTGTCAGAAAGCATTTCTGGTACCTCGACAGTATGAATTCCTTCTGAGTCCGGTAGATATGTAGCCCTCGAGTCATCCTTATCGTCCGATTCTCCTATGATATTGTAGCACTCCATCAGCTTTTCCAGTGACGCAGTCCACTAAAGTTCCATTTGTTGCTCAATCGAAACTACTTCAAATACCTTCTTGCAGATCACCTATAATGCATTTTGGATGAAGGGGTTCTCGTTGGAGAAACTGGATGTTTGGCTAAAACCAATTGTTAGCTGTTCCTAAGAGGTTGTTCCACGTCCCAGTTTTGATGTGACATACAACCTCTGTGGTACTTCATCCAGTGTGTGAACAAATGTGTGGACCCATTCCTATTTCTCCTGTGAGCTCCATTGGCTTTGACATTCAGCCAAATGTTGCTTTGGACATCCTCTGCCATCATACTTCCTTCCGATGTATATTGGAGTGTCACTAAACCTAACCTCCATTAGGTGTCAACATAGTGGCCAGTTGGTGATACTTGACTTGTGTGCCTCCCACCATCACACTGGTGTAGCCTTCAAGGCTTCTTCCAAGGCCAGTAAGCATTGTGGTTCTGCCACTTTTTCGTCAAATTCAGCGAGAAACATAGTCAAGTCGGGAAACTCCTCGTATGTTGGAAGTGCACACTTTTTTGTGGCTACCCATTGCAGCCACTGTGTGATCCGTGCACACGTCTTGAACGATACTTCATGTAGCCGATTTTGCCAATTTTCAAGTTCCTCATCCGAATCTGAAGACGTCGAGTTGACATTGCGCCATCCCAATTCTTCGACTGTGATAGGATTAATGTAATATTTGGATATGTTGTATAAACTGTCCCATCCCTCCATAAATTCATTTCTTTTGGTTCAACATATTGTTTCCCTTCTGCAGGATCAAGAGGGGCGACTACCCTCATCTCGCAGTTTTCGAACGACATAGTCCATTTCTTGAAGTTGATGATGGCCTGGTTCTCCATCACTCAGTCTATCCCTAGAAGCACTGGATAGGGGCTTGTATTGTTAACAATATCTATTACATCAAAATATGCATATGTCTTGAGTCCCTCAATTTCAATTGGAAGCTGGAACACCTGACCAATTGGAGTAGCCTTACTTTAATTCGCTAATCGCAGCTGTACTGGTGACTAGGTCAACTGTGGTTTTCCCATTGTTTCCCATGTCTTCTTGGTTAGATTTTTGATGTTTGATACCAGGTCTAAGATGATCGAGTCGACATCAAATTCTATGATTTGTGCAAACATCCACGTTTCTCTTCCCGTCTTCCTCTTTTGTATGCGATTGATTGTGCATTCCTAGCGTGCACCCTCCCGTCGATGCAACAAGATAGATATTTCTTCCAATGCATCCTGATATTTTTCCAACTCCAAGAAACTTTCCAAGAAGGCTCTTAAGGTGTTATCCTTTCTCTGCGACTTCATCGTGTCGAACATCGGTGGCGTATCATAGGTAACATCTTCCTGAAGAGGTGATTTCCTCCTCTATCTCATTTCCTCCTATGCTTTCAAGGAAACATCCCTTTCGAATTCCACATCAAATGTGATGTGCTTCCTTGTTGTTGGTCGGATTGTAGCTTGTGACTTGTTGACTCTTGTCATAGCTCCTCCTCGTGTCACTACTCCAACAGTCGTAGTGTGACTTCTGAACTTCATTGATATCTTCTACACCGTCGGTGGCATATTCTGATTATTATTTTGTGGAGGTGGGGGAAGTCTCTTGGTTTTCCACTTTGCGATGAACTACAGATAGTCTTCGACACCATGGTCCATAGCGTTGCAATAGGTGCACTGTGGTGTTGGATTCAGAAAATCCCTCTGATAATGCCCTGCTCCCCACAACCGTAGCGTATAATTGGTCCTCATCCTTGTCCAACAACTCCTCCTTGTCCTGGGCCGGCACCTAGAACTTCGCGGAATCCTCCTCTAAAACCTCCATGTGGTGTCCCATATGGAGTGTACTACGTTTGACCATACTGTGGTTGTTGATATGGGGATTTCCCATACTATAGCAATTGATACTGCGTTGACGGATATTGCGGATGGTCATATTGTGGTTTCCCATACTGCCCTTGATCATACTGCGGTGGATGGTTATAATGAGAATGTTGTTAGGTATACTGCGGTTGTTGTTATATCGCCGCTTGTTCTTCCCATTTCAGAAAATATGTATCGGCAATCTGTTCTTGAAGTAGGTCATAGGCCCTGTACTTTTTCTCGTCGTGGCCAATTGATCAACAAAATTTGCAGTATAAATTTACTAGCTTTGGCACCATCTTCGGTAGGTATACACATTCTTCCGGTCGATGCCCTCTAGTCTGACAGACGCGACACCAAGGCATCCACCCCTAACTGAGGGGATTTGGTGCACCTGACTGCAAATATTCTCGAAATTCTGGGCAATTATCCATATGTTGTCATTCTATCTTGCATCTACTACACCATATATCTTTGCGGGTTTCTTTCCCCTTCTTGATATCTTGCAGTTTGAGTGTCAAATTGGCCAATTGCACTTGTATCCTATCCATTCCTATGCCCACTTCGCCGATTGGTGAAGCCTCCAGCTTCATCGCAATCTACAACGCTTTGGCTTGGGTCACTACCTTTTGTTGCATTAGTGGTCCACAGATGTGTGGTACCAATCCTATGATAAACCACTCCTTGTGTTCCATATCATTCATCCCGAAACTCACCTCCGCCATCAATGTTTTATACTATTGATCAAATTCCCATACCGGCTCATTTGGGTATTGCTTGATTTCTTTGAGGTCGGTGACATACTATGACTTTGATTTTGGTTTTCTAAACTCATCAATCATTCCTGCTTTGATTTGTGCCAATGTTTTTCCTAGAGTCCCTATCGGTACCTTAGTAAAATTCATAAACCAGTCTAGTGCATGGCCCTTGAGGGTCGTCGCTAGCCATCCCTTTTTAATATCATCATCCTGGACCTGCTTCACACATGAATCAATACTGCTCAGGATCTTCAGTCCCGTTCCCCTAGAAAGTGGGAAATTTTGCGTTGTCTGCCATTCTTACGTTCCTACTGTTATTATTTTCTGATGTGCTACTCCTGCCACTGCACATAGGACAACTCTATGAAAAACTTGTATTTCTTCCTGTGAAATTCTGAGTAGTGCGGGGGTTGAAGGTATGTTGTAACTTACGATCCGTCCCTCTTCTCCTTCTGGGGTAGCCTGGTCACCATCTCCTTTGTTGTAATAAGGTTGCTTCGGCCCTTATGGTCCTGTTTCGCAGTCTTCCACTCTGGTCCCCTCATGAGACTCTCTCTCAGTCCTCCTCCTCTTCTCTGGTCACCAAAATACTGCCCCACTCCTCAACGTACCACAATCTTCCTCATCCTCCCTTAGAATTTCGCCATCGCTCATGTCCATATACCCCACATCTTTCTATTAGATCCACATTCACACGATACCTACAACCTCCACACACTGATCTTCTACTCGTTAGAAGTCATCCTCAATATGCCCTTTTCGCAAATGAGCATCTTAATCCACAACATTAGCAATAGTAGGAATCTCCCCCTAGGTCCTTTCAAAAATTTCCTTTCCGCATCGCTGTGTGATTTGATTGTGTCAACTGTGAACTCAGTAATGTATCCCTCTAGGATACTATCCACCCCGATGTCAACAATCCTTGATACCTTATTGTTGACTCGTTTTAACTGTTGAATCAGTTCTGGAGTCCAATAGTCGTGCTTAGTCTTTTGGCAATGGTTTTTCTGAAACGTCAGCTGCGCCAACCACTCGTGCAACAATACCAGGAATTTGTAGAAAAAAACTTCGTGGATATCTGAATAGATATGATTTTGCAAGCAACTTCTTACTGTCTGTCAAGGGTTTCGATTTTCTCCTTCTGCGAATTCTTCGGTCTTCTTGTCAAACCACTCTTGAATCTCTGGTTTCGTCGGGTGCCACAGCATGTCCTCTTCTTTTCCTCTTCAGGGTCCCAAAAACGGAACCATTTGTTGACACAACGACTATCGATAGGGGTTCACTTCGTACTGTTGTCAACAACCATTAACCCAACTCCCTTAAAAACCGGCCCATAAAGGTTTTACCCTTTCCAGCAACACTTGCAAAGCGAGTGAAGTCTCACCCGAGATGATTAAGGGGGCTACAGGAACCAGATTTTCGTAGTGGGGGCATGACATGCATAAAATATCACTTTATAACTATAGGAACTAGATATTATGTCTTCACATCATGCTAACATTTCATGCATCCATTCATTCCCTTCGCATATTCAGTGTATAAGCAACATTTGCATTAACATGGTTAAACTAATCATTCGCATCAACAGCAATTTCCAAACCACGGAGATTTAAACATTTCACAAACACTTGCATTCATCATTTAACAAAAACAAAGACAAAAGATATAACCATAACCGAAAATCTTCATGCATTCATCAAAACCTGTGGTATAACCTTCATAGAAATGGTTCAAAACATCTTATTGTGGATTCATACAAAACAGTTCAAAACATCTCATTCTCTGATTGAACTATGATGCCTTTAGGCTTACAATCATATTCCTATTTATATCAAACTAAATGGTTACAAAATGGTCCACATGACCCATTCTAACTAACTAAACCAGTCTTGCGCTTTCGTTGGCTCCTTGTTCTCCACGAATGATCCTTTCTTCCGCAGATTGTCCTTCTTCGTGGCTGTCGGCTTCCGCACTTTGTGTGGTCTAACCCCATGCCAACATGTGACAAGGGGCCATAAATATGTGGAAAAAACCCTACAATGAACCACTCCTTGTGTCGCTCCTCATGAATATGGAATGCCAACCTATCCATTAGTAACTTGAAGCTCTAGTCAATGTCCCAAATAGATTCATTCAAAAACTATCTAATATCCTTCAATTCGGTAATGCACTACGACTCATAGTTTGGTTTCTTGAATTATTTTATCAACGCTTTCTTGATACCATCCAATGTATTCATTTGTATAGTGTTTTGGTACTTCATGTACCAACTCAACGCGTGTTCCCTGAAATTTGTTACCAACTTCACAATCCTTGTAGCATCATCTTGGACTTATTTTCCTTACCATATTGCCTCACATACAAACAAATGCTTCTCTGGATCATCTTTCCCCACCCCATGGAAGATCAATATACTCAAATTGGGGTCTACCCCTACCATTGTGTTCCACGTGGTGTTGCCACTAGGTGTCATATACTATGTCTGAGCAATAGAGTTACTTCCACTACTTTGACTACCTTACTACTATTACTAACTAGAAGTGACAAATTTTGAGTTCTTACCTCAAACTTTGGGGATGTGCACAGGATCATGGGTTCGACATAGATCATGGCCTGAGTAGGGCTACTTTCCTTGGTTGGACTGAGATGATGGTGTTTTTCCTTCTATGGGTGCAATATTCCTTCAATATGGGTTCCTGTGTATATGCCCCTTTCTTCAAAATCACTGTGGTGTTCCTCTGTCTCAAACGTAGTCCTCTTCCTACTATATTTCTGAAATATTTTTCCACTACGTAGTAACCTAGTCTCCTCTACCATCATATCTCCTTCTCTTCTCAACATTCTCAGGTCATGCACTCTTCATTAATTCTTTCCTTCTTTTACTCGGATCATTCTATGGTTATCCCCCAGTTCCCCTATGCACATGTAGACACTTAACTAGTAGAGTGATCTAACTCCAATATCATAGTTCATTTTTTGCACAACAACATGTTGATCCAGGTATACAAGAACTTTAGGTATCTTCCATGTGGACCCTTAAAGAAATCCCTCTCAGTAGCATTGTACGATTGTGTACAGTCTATAGAAAACTCTACAACATGAACTATCAATACACTATCCAACTAGAAATATACTACACAAGAGATTGGGTTACTTACAGTATTGACTTGTCGGATCAATTTAGGAGTTCAGTTCCTCACTTTGACTGAATGCGGAATGTAGGGTTCTTCTCAGCTAGCCTTAACAACCATTCAACCAAGATGATAGGGAATTCAGAAAATAATATCTTATGTATATCTATGTAGATGTACCTCTGTAACCAATTTTCTTTACTGATATGAGGATTCTTATTCTATTCTTTGGAAAATTCGTAGTCCTTCTCTTTCAACCACTCTTCCATCTCTTCCTTAGTTTGTCTCCACGGAACTGTCGATTACCCTTAACCTTCCCTTCAGTCACAGATCCCGTTCCCGGAAACATAACCATTTGTTGGCACGCAACGAGAATACCTATGGTTCAACATAAACACACCAACAAAACACAAGACACCGATCCTTACAACATCACCTACGAGCATATGAAGTCTCACCTGAGGTATCTAGGGGGACTGTAGGAACCAAGATTCCATAGTGGTGAAGGGATATGAACATTATTTTAATCAATTTAAGCATCTATTCATCTATTGCGCATCAACATTTACTTTACTCATAACCCATTCAAAATAGTAACATAAGCAAAGCATCCATGTGCACAACAAATATAGCATTCATCACATTAAACACCTCAACAATATAATTCAAGACAGATTCACTTCATTCATATTATTAGTGGGAACAATCTTACATAACCTACGCAATATGCAACAAATCTTTTTTATAGACCCAAAATCACCCAACATTACACAACAAAATACTGACTCCTAAATAACCATCAGAATAGTAAATCATGAGTAGACTTAACCCATAAAACCCTTCCATATTTATACATGTCAGAATGGGCTAAGCTCGTTACAAAGTGGACACAAATATCTAACTAATTCTAACTAACTTCCACCTTTTGCATGCTTTGGTCCATTTGTTGAGTTGTCACATGGCCCATTTCTGGTGTGTGAATTCCAACACAAGTCACAAACCTTGCTCCAACACAACATCATTCACAACTACCTCCATGTCTTCTTCAAACATTCTTCCTACAAAATATTCAACTTGTCTACATTATTCATTGTCTGTGCCTACAAAATCAAATGAACCATAAGTAAAATCAACTGTGGTCCATGTCACATCCTCCTTAGTTGTTTGATTTTCCATAAGTTATGCTTCTCATCTTCTATTCCTTTTCTATTTGATTATTTTGCAATTTCAGCTATATCTACCTCTGCTTCAACATTAAATTTATTACCATGTTAGTCTCCATCATTAACTTTCACAGTGGGATTTACTTCATCTTCTTATAGATTTACTTCATCGAGTAATATTGCTTCATTGACAGTTTCTTCATCTTCATCTTCATTAGCAATCTTTGATAGATTCACTAAACCAATGACTACTTCATTGGTAGCTTCATCTTCACCATTAATATTATCATTTACTTGTGACTCGACATAGTTGGATTCGCTGTCTTCTACCAGATCTATTGATGTAGATTCACCTTCAATTTCACCATGTTATGCTTCAGACACTTATGATCCTTCCAATATGGCAACATTCTGCAAGATGTTTCCCCCCTTTCACTGTACTATATTTTCATAATACTCCAAGCTTGTTTGGTGCTTGTTGCTTCTTCAATTCTAGTTAAAATGATCTCATCCAATCCTTGTCGAATGAGAGATAATGCATTATCATCATGCTTCTTCTAATATTCAGACATGATCTTATGGGAGGGTTTTTCAAACCCATTCAACACGATATCTCATGAGTCTTCTACACATAATCTAGTGTGCATTTTAATAACCCACAAATCATCATTTTTATGTGCTACCTCATGCATCATCTGTGTTGTAGTCTTCGACAATTATTTCTTTGAGAAGGTATCCCTTGAGCTGTTGCTCATTTTGCAATAGAACTTCTACTTCTACTATTATGTTCTATCTCATGAGGTGTTTGAGTCCTCTAATTTTCTAACCAATGGTGGTTTCTATTGGAGGCTAATCCACCTCTTGTTGTGGCTGACTTCAGCCATCATCTTCCTTCTCTTCTCTCTTTCCCAGTTCTTCATGCTTCCTTCCTTATCGCCCATTTTAAAAAATATGGTTTTACTTGGGTAATGTAATATCTCCATAAAAGCAATAAACATGTCTCCTTAATGCAAGGCCTCGAGGGATTTTTGCTATTTTTTCAACTTGGGGGATGGCCCTTCTCTTCCATGGGAGGGTTTTAGGATCTACCCTTTCTAAGGCTTACCTTCATTGCTTACATGACCTCACACCAAATCCCATTACACTATCTTAGATCCATCTTAAACCCAGATATATTAAGCATGGAGGGGGATCCAATTTCAATAGGTGTAATTTTTTTTTTAATCTTAAATGTTATACACATCAAGAAAAAATTTACACCTCAAAAAATTTGATGCTTCTTGGTGCTTAATAGATTTGGGTTTAAAATGGATCTATATTGGCTTTAATTTTCTATTTTACGAGCCTACAATAATTCTTTTATTTACATTTTACTTTTGGAATTCTTATAATCATTTTTTTAAAATTTTTGGGAATGCCACGTTAAGTAATGTAAGTCCCCCATACTCGGTTGTAAGCACCTTGCTACTCTGGGTGCAATCACACTATCCATACAAGCTAAGCTTGGAGCTATCAAGAGGACAACTATTTTTTTTTACCATAAGTTTTTACACTTTGAGAAAAATTACATCTCAAACTAGGTTTAATTACTTCTCACTTGATTCTAAATGTTAATTTTGTGAGGTGACATGAATTTTTTTAATATTCTTTTATTTTTAGTAGTATCACTTTACATAATATTACATAACATTATGTGAGAACATCTCCCTCGTACTAAGCTTTAGAGCACCTCACTTCTATATGTATAATAAATCCAAATACTAGAAAAAATCAAAATTCCCCTTAGAATTAAGTGTTCATAAAACCTTCCCTTAAAAGGAATTTTTAAATGATAGACCACTCACTTTTAAAAACCTTTTATTAAATAACTTAAAATACCTCCCTTAACAAGTAATAAAATGACGTGCCATGAAACTTTTCAAAAAATAAAACTTTCATTAAAACAGTTCCCTTGTCGTCTTCTCTGCTTTAAAAATTATTATGTTTTGGTTTTATTTGATAACAGATTACGATAGTCTTTATGTAATCCGTCACCCTTTTCTTTCACTCGGAATGTGCCCTCTTCACGCGCCGGATGGGCCGACGTTCTTCTTGAACAGATCCACGTAGATTCAAAGCTTCTCTCTGAACGAATTTTTCATGATCTGATGAGGGTTTATATTAATTTTGCACTGTCCCTCTGATGACCTGCCCATCTTAATCTATACACAGCTTTTATTTCTGAAAAGGCTTTATCCTGTTATCTTTACTTTGGAAAAGACTGAGCAGAGGCACATAACATATATGTGCAATAGATATGCAGACACTTCTCTAAAACAGCCTAACTACCAACTATATGGCTAAATACAATAGATAGATTTAGATTTGGCTCTGTCAATCTCCAGATTCACTATCTTCAAATTTTGTTTTACTGAATGTTTTTTTTAAGCTATATACATGTAGATGGAGAACATGCATAATTTTATCTTCAAAATTGATCATTTAAATGCTCCTGAGGTTCCACATGTTATAAAATATGATTTAGTAACAGTATACAATATTTTAGCTGAACATTGATAAAAGATCGGTAAGCATGGAGTGAATTCTTCATTCTATTCGTTATTCTTAAATAAGATCATTAGAAATTCAGTTAGATTCCTTGGATATTGTTTTGATATTGAACTATAGAACACCTCAATAGAATTAAAATAAATATACAGTAGAATTATAAAATCAAATTTGTTAAATTATATTGAATGTAAATGGAGTTAAGTTCAGCTATAGTTCAGATTATGAATGAATGCACATTTCAGATACTTGGTTGTGCAGATTTAACATTATTGCCTTCGGAAGGTGTGAACCTTTGAATGACTATGTTGTGCAGATATAGCCAGAACGTCCTTTAACTGTTAATTAGGATCATGTGACTTGTAAAGTGGGCTTTGAATTTGGCTATGATAGATCAACCGATTAAAAGTCATTAAAAGACAGTTCCAAAATGTGACCAAGTCCAAATTGTAGATGTATTTTAATAGAAATATGTGAACATTGTTATTTACCATTAGAGTTTTTGTTTACCATTAAAAAATTTACATTATATATATATATATAATTTACATTATATATATATATATATATATATATATATATATATATATATAATTTACATATTATATATATATATATATAATTTACATATTATCTATATATATATATATATATATATATATATATATATATATAACTATTTTAACTTAATATAAACAAGTTTTTCTTAATTTATATTGATCTTATGGTATTAAGTGTTTATCTTCTTGAATTTATGTTAAATTAATAATTTTAGAGAATAATAACAATTATAACATTATTAACATATAGTAAAAATGGTTTCTCCTTAATACTACTAGTTGATTTTATTTTACCAATTCTGATAGTTTCTACTTTTAGTCATTCTAAACTTCAAAATCATCATTATATTAATACTAAGTTATAGCTATTAATTAATTATTATAAAATTCAACTTTATCATAGGTCTTTAAACATTTTAAATAATGACTTAAGTCACCAATAACTGGTTAAGAATTAAAATTATACTTAAATCACAAAACCCAAAACCAGAAACTAAATTGTAACATTGCATAATAATCACATATGATATAAAGAATAATAGCATACCAAATATGGTCTCAACGCATTCCCCTTGACTTAATTTATAATCTAGTTAGATAATTACCATTAAAAAATATAAAAATTATGATTTCTGGAATTAATTTATGATAGTATTTATTTGGTACAGAGATGGCATTTAATGCACCTTATGTATAAAATACAAACATCTTGAATGATCACCCTCATGAAGAAGGGTGCAAGACTTACAAATGATAAATTAGAACTTTTGTTTGTTATTGATGTTCTAAAAATTATATTTTTAAGAGTGACAGGATCAGGAAAAGTTTGCAGAGGTGGTTGAAAATGTAAATGTAAGTGGAACAAAAGTTTTCAGAGGTTGTTGAAAATGTAAATTTAAGTGGGACAACGAATTTTGTCTCATCCATTGTCATTGAAGTTGTCAATGCGTACTGGAAAGTTGCAAAGTCAAAAGTGAAGTAAAAGAAAAATTCAAAGAAAATATCTAATTTCTGTTCAACCAAAAAGGTTAGGTTATCAAGAAAAAGTAGCTAAGTATTCAATGATCACTATGAGGAGCAACACCCTCTGTATACAGGAAATGAATGAAGGTGTAATAATTATTAAAGATAAACTGAAACTTTTAGTAGTTATTGAAGTTGAAATAGAAATATTTATAGTTTGAAGTGTGGCAGGAATCAAAACGGTTGCAGAGTTCATTGATGATCTGAATGTGGGTCGGTGGGTGGGTGGAGATTTGAAGACGTTGTTCACAATCTTAACAGGTTTGGTTCAATGTGAATAAATTGATATAAAAATAAAGAGAAAAGGACATGAAATTGCAGATTTAAACTAATTACAACTGAATTGTTGGTCCATGCACAGACTGAATTTAACTGTTACCTTCACACAAAAACGCACACTGTTACAGCAGCAGAACATAAGTGAATTGGGTGGTCCATGCACAAACTGTCTCTGTCTGTGGATTTCACTGTTACCTTCACACAAAAACACGAACTGTTACAGCAGCAGAACTTATTTTAACAAAAACAAACATTTAATTGTAGGTAGTAAAATTTTAAGGGTCCACCGACGCTTATAAATCCTACAACAGTTTACATATGAAGCACAACTAAAAGTCTTTTCGGAATATGAAGTACAATGAAAGGTTTTTCCTCAAGAGATATTTTAACAATAGAATGGGTAGACTTTAACAGTGCAATTTTCCACGTTGAAACAGTTATCATGTGAAAAAATCATGCTTAGAAAACTCAGCGTGACCAAATTTTGCGAAGAAAAACGTAATCACAAGATTTTTTCTCATTCACATGCGAAAAAAAATTCACAAGATTCAGATTATCATATTTGGGAAAGGAAAATGTATTCACAAGAGTTTAGTGAGATGAAGTTATGTAATGTATAAGATAATGATATTATAAAATTTCATACTTAGGGTGAAAGGAGAAGAGTCGTATATTATCTAGAGTTAGATTTATTTTATAATTATTGTTTTAAATTCAAAATAAATAATTATTAAAAAAAATATAAAAATGGTATAAATTTAAATCCATACAATTATATCTTCAATGAAGTTTATATATATATATATAGATATAGATATATATATATATATAATTTATTTTATTTTATTTTAAGATAATTTATAATATATATATTTTAGAATTCATTTTTAAAATATTTATTTTATAGAGAATAATTTTTAAAATTTTCAAAAATCAGTAATACTATTGTTTAATCAGAATGTCCTTGGGTATTTTGCTTAATCAAGATGTCCTTAGGGTGTTTAACCTTGTTGAATCCATTTATATATTCAAAATTATTATTTGAATAACAAAAAATCCAAATTTAAAAGAAGAAGAAGAAGAATCAAATTCCAATCAAAACATTTAATATGTATTGACAAAATTGCAAAATATTAGGAATTGAACTCAGGTAGGCTTGTTTAAGAGACCCACACCTTAACGAAATGACCAAGCATGAATTGAGCTATACTAACTTAGTTTATTATAGTGATATAATTCTTTTATTTTATTTTTTTTTCGGTTTTACTTAAGTCATTTTTTTGTTTATTTTTTGAAACATATGGTTATATAACTGTAACTTAACATATTTATTTAGATGCACCTAATTATTTTATAGTACATATGGTTGTAGATGTACTTAATTACTTTTTACAATGCTTGAACAATCCTCTTGTTTAAGACACACCTAATTATTATATACGACATATTGTTATAAATGCACCTAATTATTATTTCTAATGCTTGTGCAATCTTTTTAAAGTACGAATAAAAATAAAAATAAAAATAAAAGAATCAATACTATGCAAACATTATCATTTTCACAAATTTTTTTTTTTTTTTTGTAAGTTGCAAGCATAAATTTAATTAACATAAGCAGAATATACATTGTGATTAGTATAGTGTTTTGCAGATTGGGGAGGCCTCAAATAATGATGCCACCATCCCAATTGCTCAAAAAGATTGAAATAGCTGACATAATACAAAATGAAGACCGTGTGAGTATGTTTTTCCCATAAAAAAATTGGGACTTGCAGCAAAAATAAATACTGATAGTATCTCATAGAACCATAAAGTAGACCATACAAAAAATAAAAATAGAGAAGTTGATAGTCACAGAGATGACAAGGGGCTACGGCCTTCCCATTAGCGTTTTGCAGGTGAGTTCTCGGGTTCTTCCTCAAGGATGGGGCAGGGTGCATAGAAATCCTCAAAGATGCCCGGAGGGGGCAGAGTTGGAGAGGGTGACCCGCGAGAACGCGTGTCATCCGAGGTAGCACCACGCACAACATCACGAACAGCAGCATCACGAATAGAAGCATCATGAGCAACATCACGAATAACGTCACGGGCGGGGGTTGCAGAGGTGGAGCCTCTGTTCTTCTTGACCTTGGAGAGTTTCTTTGCAAACCCAGTGGCAGGGGCTTTAGCAGTGTCAATTTCCTTGTTATCCTGCTTGGAAGGTTCAAAATTGTTGCCCAGGGTAAAGATGTCCTAGGTCATATTGGTGTCCAGCATGTTAGAGTGGTCCACCACCTCTTTTAGACTGACATTAATATTCCTGACAATACTATAATTGGCTTGCCAACTAGCTTCCATTTCCTCTATGAGGTTGCACATCATGTTCTTGAGCAACCAGTAATGATTAATGGTGCCTCCATTGTTGCGAGAGGCAAGGAAAGTAGCCACCTTACGAGCCTCCCACCCGTCGATAAGGCTTCGAGTTCTTACAGAGATTCGTGGAGCATAACCATCCATGACCGACCAGTCCATGGAGACCTTGGGCCTATGGCTAGAGCTTTTTCTGCCACTGACCCAATGAGAGATCCCCCTGTTGTGAATTGTCATGACTTTGAGAATCGTAGAGTAAGCCACCCCTAAGATTTCAAGCTCTGTGCAATAATTTTCAGAGAGAAGCTTGAACTCGACGGTGGAAACAGAATGCATGTTGGCAGGGTTTTTTAAGGAGCCGAGGCCATAAATATTACAGTCTGTCAACCTCGAGGAAGGTGGCAAAATTGAATGTAGGATGTAGTCACTAAGGGAGGACGTCATTCTAAACACGCGGGAGCGGATCGTCGCCATTCTCTTCGTCCTGTGATCTTAAATAAGCGTCGGCACTCAGGGTGGTGGAGTGATCCTCGGTCCTAGTGGATAGATGTGTGGTTGTGATCGTCTCGTCCACCGATCCATGCATGCGAAGGGTTGGCCCAACATTGCCACGTGCAACAGTGCAAGGTGGCAGTTGTTCACGGTTGGCATTGTACATGGTATCGACAGGAAGAGCACCCGCTTCCGGGTTGTGAAGATCTTTTTCTACTAGACGTCGACACTGTTGATGGAGGTCCCTGTTATCCATTGTAGTGACAATATCAATGGTGAGGAGAGAGACATCTTCCACACCCTTGTTAGCTAGGATATCAGGCACAGAGTTGGCTTTACATTTGACATGCTGAAAGGTGATGGTTCTGAAGTTTGTGAGCAACTCAGTCATATCATGAAGGCGTTGTTCAAGTCACCATCTAGGAGAGTCTTTTTTAATGGTGGTGCCATGGTAAAGCTTTCTGGCCAAAGCTACGATGATTTGAGAGTCTCCTTCAGTAATCAAAGGGATAAAGTCATTGGCTTTGGCGATTTTGAGTCCTTCAAGTAGACCTGAGAGTTCAGCGGCGTTGTTGGTGTCAACCCAAGAGAGCAATGGAAGATACTTATAATGGTTCTGGCAGAGTTACGGAAAACTCCTCCAAAGCCAGCATCCCCCGAGTTTCCTTTAGAAGTGCCATCAAAATTGAGCTTGAAGAAACCAGGCGGTGGTTTGCTCCAGGAATCAGGACTGGAAGAGCTAAAAGTAGTAGGACACAAGGTATGAGCAGGAGATGAGTGAACAAGATCCCATCGGACGAGGACATTTTTTTCCATAGAGGTAAAAGGGAGATTAGTGGTGGTCCAATTGGAGATGGCCAGAGTTTCCTGTAGGTTGGTTTTAAAGCAAAGCCAGAGTTTAGGTAAGATTTTGGAAATGCCTTCAAAAATTCTGTGGTTTCTCTCCTTCCATATCTTCTAGATGGATATACCTGTAGTAAGGTCCCAAATATGTTTAAGCAGGTTGCTTTGGAAGGGGTGCCGATCCCAAATGGAGATAGTGTTGACAATGTCTCCTCTTGTTCTGTTGGAGCGTTGGAAATTCGCAGCAATGAGATTCCAGAAATTTTTAGCCATATCACAGGAATCTAGAAGGTGATTAGTATCTTCCACTTGGGAGTTGCACATGATGCACCAAGAGGGTCCCTGAAAGCCTCGTTTAAGTAGATTGTCCCAGGTGAGGATTTTGCGATGAACAAGGAGCCAGAGAAAAGTTGCAACTTTGGGCCAAAAATTAGAGCTCCAGATTCTCTTCCAGATGGGATCCACTTGATCGTGTTTACCTGAGTACTGAGTTGGTATGCCTCTTTTACTGTGAAGGTGCCTTTAGTGGAGTAACCCCATCTAAGAATATCGGGATTTTCATTAACTTTCTGGTGGCGGGTCTGTAATTCAGTCCAAATAATCTCAGAACTGTTCAGGGGTATCTATGGGTCCCATGTGCTTGGATTTTTCTAGATTCTATTTCCCATATGTCCTTCCTACTGCTAGTAGTGGTTGACAGTACATTGGTCCTTTTCCTGAAGATGTTGGGCGAGGTCCATGTGTGTAATGATTGAGTGGATGCTGGGTCTTTGTTGCCAGGAATCATGCCAAAAAAGGGCCTGGTCACCAACACGAACTTCCCAAAAATTGTGTTGCTGAACCAACGCACATTGACAGTTGGTTGCACGCCATATAAGGGAACTTGGGGGGTCAAAATTGTAATGGATTCTCTGTTGAGGGTCCCAGGTACTTGCATATTTGTTGTTCCAAAGTTGAATCTAGGTAGCATTTTCAGCAGTAACCCAGTTCCACCAAATCTTTGCAGAGAGAACTTGATTGTTGATTTCTGGGTTTTTGAGACCAAGACCTCCAAAGTTTTTTTTCTTGCAGATGGTTTTCCAATTGACTAGGGCCCATTTGCGGTTGTCATGATTACCACCCCAGAGAAACGATCGTTGGATTTTTTTCATCGATTTAAGGACCCATTTGGGAGCAACCCAGGACTGAGAAAAGGTAAAGGGGCATGGATTGCAGAACAACCTTGAGTAGGATAAGGTGACTTGGAAGGTTTAGGGTTCTGAAGGTCCAGGAGGAAATTCTTGATTCCAGCTTATAAAGAAGTTCTCTCCAGGAGGAGTGTTTAATAGTAGTTTCAAAAAGAGGACCTCCCAGGTATTTAGAGGGAAGAAGGGAGATTTGAAAGCCGAGAATACGCGTTATGTTTCTTTGGGTGATGGTGTTTGTGTTGAAGAAAAAGATCTAAGATTTATAAAGGTTGATAGTGGTTCCTGAGGTTGTAGAGAAAGTGTTGAGAGGTTTTTTCAGGGTACGAGCTTCTTGCATAGAGGGATGTCCAAAGAGAAGGTTGTCGTCTACAAATTGTTGGTGAGTGATAGGGGGGCTGCCATGAAGAGTGAGGCCTTTTAGGGCATTAGCGGAGGCCAAGGTTTTGAGCATACGACTTAGGCCCTCCATCATAAGGATAAAGAGAAAGGGAGAAAGATGGTCACCTTGTTGAATACCTCTAGAGGGAGAGAAGGTAGCTGCCAGGTAGCCATTGACCAAAACTGAGAAAAAATCCAAGGATGTTAGGGCAAGAATCCATTGAATCCATTCATTGCAGAAGCCATAAGCTTGAAGCATTTGCTGGGTAGTCCCAGCTAAGTTTATCAAAGCTTTGGAGAGGTTGAGTTTAACAAGCATTCCAGGTATTTTGGCAGTTTTGAGGGAGTGAATCATCTCATGTGCAAGGATGATTCCATCAAGGATTTGTCTACCTTCCACATAACCAGTTTGCTCAGGATATATGAGTATAGGCAACAGGGCCTTCAATCTGTTAGCAATCACTTTAGTTATGATTTTGTAAATGACATTGTAGAGAGAGATAGGTCGAAACTTACCAGGGTAGGTGGTTCCCACTTCTTTGGGAATTAGAGTGAGGAAGGTTGCGTTCAGGGCTGGGAGGACCCAACACTTTCTTCTGGATTCATCCACCAGGTCAAGGATGTCATGCTTACGAAAGATCTAGTAGTGCTTGAAGAAGTTGATGGTAAACCCGTCTGGTCCTGGAGATTTTCCTTCAGCCATTTGATTGACCACTAGTTCAACTTCTTGCAGAGTAATAGGTTTCATGAGCGAGGCATTGTGCTTAGCATTCAAAAGCTTTGGGATGTGGCTAGTGACTTTGCAAATAGCCTCTGCCCTGTTGGGTGTGTCCTCAATAAGTAGATTGTGGAAGTGTGAAGTTAGCTCCTATTCAATATCTTCCTGGGTCCTTAGCATAATGCCTTGTTCATCTTTGATGACCGAGATGCGATTGGACATCCTGTGCTAGATCGTGGCCATGTGAAAGAAAGCAGTATTCTTTTCTCCTTCCTTCAAACCAGTTGTTGCGAGATTTCTGCTTTCAGAGAGTCTCCTCCTGGTGGCATCTTTCATCAAGCTATTTTTGGAGAATTTGCTCCTTTTCTTTGAGGGAGTCTGAGTATCCTGTCTCCATAATATTCTTTTGGTTTTGCTCGAGTTCCTTCTCCAGGTTTCTTTTTTCTTTGAATATATTGCCAAAGGAGGTGTGGTTCCAAACCTTTAGCTTGGCCCTCAGGAGCTTGAGTTTGTGATGCATAACTGCCATTTTCGAGCACCCTTCAATGAATGTGTTAGCCCACTAGGAGCTTACCATGTCCACAAAAGTAGGATGGGTTAGCCAAAAAATTTTGAATCTGAAAGGACAAGATTTAAGATTACCTGAGTTCTTCCATGCAAGTGAAATCGGCCAGTGATCAGATCCTGCAGAGGGTAGAACAGTTGTAGAGATGTTGCTCGGGGCTTCAATGATTTCCTCGGAGATGAGAAAGCGATCAAGTCTGGATGAGATCTGATTGTTTCCTCCTCTTTTGTTGTTCCAGTTCATGTATCCTTCAGTTGGAAGAATATCAATGAGATTGCAGTCTTCGATGTAGTCTTTGAAGCTGGTGTCCTCATTGGTAAGAAACCATCTTCCTCCTTTTTTGTTTTGCAGAGAGGTTATCATGTTGAAGTTGCCTCCGATGATCATCAATTCTCCCGAGTGAAGTTGGGAGAACCAGGATAGATGCCGGAGAAGAAGAGCTTTTAGGGCTAGGATTTGAGGCCCATAGACATTCATAAGCAGACCAGAGATGTTCGTACCCAACAGATGAAAAGAGGCGGAGAGGGAGTGGGTAGTAGATGCAAAGTTATTAAGGTGGATCAGGGAAGGGTTTCAGGCGATGGCTAAGCCTCTGAAGGCTCCATTAGCATCTAAGGCCATTGTTTGGAAGCCTCTCCAAATAAATCTTTGGAAGAGATTTTGAACAGTGATGTCAGAGCGTTTGGTTTCCTGAAGGAAGATTAGGGTGGGCTTGTCTTGCATAATTTTCTTTTCAGCATACAGTGTTTGGAGGCACCATTCAGACCTCTTACATTCCAGGAGATTAATTGCATTGAGAACCAATGTTAAAAGTAGGGGAAAACTCTGTGAGCTGAGTGCTATGCTATATCCGAGTCCGGATATACTTAGTGATTATTCAAGCGAATAATCCTCCAATGGAAAATAACTCCATTTGATAAAAATAATAATAGATAATTGATAATAGATAAAGATGATGATTAATAATTACAATGTGGCTCGCTTTTATAGGCTTGAGCGTGTATAGTGAAGGGTTACACCCTTTCACTTAATAACTAATAACTTTAATTAACATACATAAAATATTCATAGCATTGCCACTCTCTTAGAAAGGCTTTGTCCTCAAAGCCTTATAATTTTGTCGCATTGTTCGTTGCGATGTCATGGCTGATGAAACATGTCGATACGAACTGTTAAGTGTAGAGCATAACTTCTGATATGTCGACGGATGAATCCATCCCAAATTGATTTGTTGTGGACTGATGGGATTCCCTACTGATGTGTCGTCAGGAAATTTGATCACATTAGTACCATTATCTTTCGACATTTCCCACTTTTTCAAATATCGATTTTTATGGTTGGGGTGTCGATAAGGAACTTTCACGATGTCATTTTCGTTTTCGGATGTCACCTTTAGAGCATTGATCTGAGTTGGAAGTTGTATTTTCGTCTCTTGAGGATTTAAGTTTTTGTTCTGTATTTTTTCCAACTTGTTTTCTAACTGCCTATTATCATTTTGAAACTTCTTAATCAATTCGACTTGCGATTTTCTGTCAGCTTCAGATGTCTTAAGTTGTTCCTTAAGATCTTCATTATGACTTCTGATACAACTATTTTCTTCCTGTTTGTCTAGAAGTTTCCCTTCAATGTCATCCAAAGATTGTTCTATCTTCCGACTATTTTTCAACTTCTTAATTTTTGTGACTAGTATCTTGTTATGATTTCTTAGTCTAAAAATTTCTTCAGCAATGTTAGATAATGCTTTATTACTCTTCGCGATCTCTGACTTATGTGTCTTTTTAGAGTCGTCATTTTGTTGTTGAAGAACTTTTATCCGTTGTCGACACTGGCCGACCTATGATTCTTGACTTTCTAATTTATGTCGTAACTGCATTAGTTCTTCATCTTTGTCGCTAACGATTTTGTTCAAGCGTATTATTTCTGCTTCGTAATTATTTATTTCCTCCTTTATATCTTGATTTTTGGCAAGTGCTTCCTGTGCGAAAATGTGAGATGAGGCATCTAGCACATTTGGACTACCGACTTGGTCCTTTTTTTGCATTAGTCTTTGTAACACCTCCATTAATGTATTATGGTTCTGCGTCATTTTTTGGTCTAACATTTTTTGTTCCTTGCTCACAATGTCGAACTTGGTCATCCTTGTCGTTAACGTGTCTCGACTTCTTGATGAGCCTTCCTTTACTTTGACTTGATTTCTTCGATGATAAGTGTTCTTCGACTTCTTTGATGATAAGGAGTCTTTCTTGGAATTTGTCTTTAATTTCTTCTTTGACTTGGTCTTCTTTGGCTTGAATTTGCTTTGTTTCTTCAAACAATTCTTATTTCAAAAGAATTGATTTTATTTTTTTCTTTGATAATAATAATTATTATTAAAATTTAATAATAATATTATATATATAATAATACTTTTTTATAATAATAACTATTAATTTATTAATTAATAATATTATTATATTAACTTTTTATAAACTATATATATGTTTTCCAAAAATTTGAAATATTTAAACAATATAATAATATTATAATGTTTAATATATATTTTTTTTTTGAAAATTCTGTTAGGGTTTGTGAGGATGGAGGCGAGGGCGAGGGCGAGGGCAGAGGCTCGGTGTGCGTTGGAGTTGGTGGTGGAGGTGGTGGTGGGCGTGAGGGAGCCGGCGGTGGAGTGGTAGTGGAGTGTTGGAGATGTGGGAAGGGGGTCGTGCAGGAGGGAGAGCTGTTGGCGGTGGTGGGAGTAGTGGCCGGAGGCGGATTGAAGGGGAGCAGCGGCGGAGGTGGACGGGGAGGGCGCGCAACAGGAAAGACGGCAGGCGGGAGGGACGAGGAACAGGCTGGAGGTCGCGGTTATGGAAGAGCGAGATGGGCGAGCGGATGAAGGGTGGGACTGTGGGAGGAGCAGCGAGGGCATAGTGTATGGAGCAGGCGGCGTGGAGGAAACCGACAGGAAACTTGTGAAGCGAGGAGGCGGCACCGACGGGATGGCAGAAACATGAGATTGCAGGAAGAGGGAGCGTGTGGAGAGAGGCGTGCGAGGGGGGTGTGGAGAGGATTTGAGCGTGGGAAACCGAGCAGAAGAGAGCTGGGCGTGGGTGTGGAAGGGAGGACTGGCAGGGAGGCAGAGTGGAGGGAAATAGATTGGGGAAGGCGATGGTTCGAGGTTGGATGGATGAGGTGGAAGGGAGAGAGCCGAGGTGGGGAATGTTGGAATGGCCGTGGGTATGAGTGCAGGAGTGAGCAGGCGCAGAGATGTGGGAGACGAGTGCGCAGGGGAGGTGTATGAGTACGACGGGGAAGAGATAAAATGTGGAGAGAGGTGGAAGATGGAAGTGAGTGAGGAAGAGTTTCAGAAAATTTGGTTTTGGCCAAAGGCCACTTTTTGGTCAAAGACCAAAATTCAGGGAAACCCTAGTTAATGGCTAAAAGCCCAAAGACAGCCAAAGGCCGGAATCTAGCACGAAGCTTTGATACCAATGCTATATCCGAGTCCGGATATACTCAGTGATTATTCAAGCGAATAATCCTCCAATGGAAAATAACTCCATTTGATAAAAATAATAATAGATAATTGATAATAGATAAAGATGATGATTAATAATTACAATGTGGCTCGCTTTTATAGGCTTGAGCGTGTATAGTGAAGGGTTACACCCTTTCACTTAATAACTAATAACTTTAATTAACATACATAAAATATTCATAGCACTGAGTGTATTGCCCAGATTCAATTAGTCTTGTGCCTAGCTGACTGATTCTTTGAAGATCAATTTTTCTGCCTCTTTTCTTGTTGTCTCTTTGAAGCTTTTGCTTGTCTTTTGTGGAAGGTTCAGGACTCCCAGCTTATTGCTTTTAACTTTTTCAAGACTTCTGATAGGAGCTGGATTTGCTTGGGCGAGATGGAGTGGAAATCTTTTCTAGAACAAGCATCTTCGAGGCCCAAAATGTCAAGATCCCCTATATCCAGATCTATCATGGGGTCGTCCATAAGTGTTTCAAAGTTGGGTTTATCATCCTTTTCTTGAGTCTTGGCCCCTTCTTGTGAGAAAGAGTCTCAGGCATTATCTTGGGGTAAAGAGGTTTCCCCCCGAAGGGTCTTGGCTTGGACTGGCATCTCATTCAGAGTGTCAGTATTGCTAGGGTTTTCAGTGGCCGCTTCCATTTTTCCGGTTCTGTGATAGGGTTCTTCGGCTGATCAGTGAGAATATCAAAACTGTTGCTGGTGTTGAGGATAGTTGGAATTTTTTCTTCTTGTTGTGGTCTGTGGGTGTGCCTTCTTCTACGGCTGATTTTCTGGAAGCCGTCTTCATCTCTAGCTGTCTCTGTGATCGTTTGACCTAAAGGGAAGTCTCTATATAGATGCCCATGTTCATGACATCTTCTGCAGTGAAAGGGGATATCCTCATAATCTAGAGGTTGAATCCATTCATAATCTTCTTGATTGAGACTGATAGAGTCTGGGAGAGCTTTGGCTATATGCATATAAACACATATTCTAGCGTAAGAGGTATAACTGTTGTACTTAGTTTGTTTTGTGACTTTGATGAAGCTTCCCAGTGAGTTTTCGATGTCCCGGAGAGTGTCTTCATCCCAATACTCGTGTGGGAGTGAGTACATGCGGATCTAGACTAGAGCCCAAGTGAAGTCTTCTTTCTCAGGGCTAAATCTTTCCGTCCAGTTTTTCAAATATAAGTTGGTAGAGTTGAAGAAGTAAGGCCCTCCTTCCTCAACCCTAGCTTTGTTGTCCAACCTCTCGAAAATGATAGTAAAAAAGCCTTTGGATCCCAGCTACAGGTCGAAGTGCACCTTGGGTTTCCATTTTGGCATGATCCATCCTCTGAGAGCTTGTTCCATGGGCCAAAATCCCATGAACTTTCCGATGAGGGCGTCGTCTTTCATATGCTATGCTCTGGCGTTGATTCATTCTGCTGGGAGATAGAGCATCGACCTTTCTGCGGTTTTGGCGATACAGGTTGTGGTACTTTTTACTGCTGTATTGTTCTGTAGGGCTTCATGAACTTTCCTCGGATCCGTATTATTACCCAAAGGTACATTAGAGGATCCAATTCGAATGGTCTCATTGTTGGGTAGAATATTGGCGTTTTGATTGGTTTGCGTTGTTTGGTGGGAGGGTCCTGATGCCCCTCCTCGGGGCGTCCATGGAGGCTACCGAGAATGGCAGTCTAGCGGCCGCCACACTCAAAAGAGAGAGCCGAAGGGGGACGTGGGTAGACCTAGCGCTCTCATAGACCAAACCCTAGCCAATTCATCGATGTAATCAAGTGTACTATTCAACCATCATTTTCACAAATTATTATTATGATTATTATTAAATATTATATTCAATCAATATATGAAACTAAATGTGAACTCCATACTAGACTCCGAAATTTAATATATCCATCCAATTTAATACATATGTATTTTTAAATTTTAATTTCTGATTTAAATTATATAGTTTTATATTAATTTTTTTAGCAAACATTACACAATAACTTTATATAAATATTAAATATTAAATATTTTATTATGGTTTTATATATATTAAAAAATTATATTTTCATTATGGTTTTAGAAATTTCATTACAATTCTATAATTTTTATATATATATTTTTAATTTTGACATATCTTGAGAGACTTCCTTTACAATACTTTATCTTTCATAGTATTTAGCATTTCACTGCATATAAAATGCTGTAGCTTTATAACTTAAAAGTTAATTAATCTTATAAAAAAAAACAGAAATAATAAAAATAATTTCTTATTCTCCTGTAAAATAAAAAATTTAAAATCACTATAAATATATCTTAAACCCAACCCACTGTATATTTGATAGTTCTGAATTTAAAATGGATGATATATTACTTCCCTCAGGATCCTTCAAACAAAATATAAACTAAATAGACATGGTCACCCTGGATTGACTGCTCAAAACATTAATTTATATATAAATGCATTGAAAATTTCAGTAGAGATTTAAATTTCTCGGGAACTTGGCTTTTGGGGCAGGGTTTCATCAGTTTAGCACTACTGCAGAGTTTAATGTCTGATAACTTTTGGTGCTATGTCATTATATAAATCTGTCTAGATTCCTTCCCTGTAAAAGTTATGGATAGTAAGTAAAATCTCTGTAAAAAGTTATATATAGTAAGTAAAAGTGGAGACACTGCCCAGCGTTTTGTAAAGTTATATCTGAAAAGGTTCTGCTGCTGGTTGTCGTGGAAAGCTGTCGACCATTGAACCCGCAGAAGAATCTCTCTACGGGGATGACATGAATTCTTCTTTAATAAAAATAATACACGACTCTGGACCATGTTCATGCATGTCCCATATGAACAATATTCTTCTTCTTATCCTCGCATGCATTGAATTTATTGAATTCAATGATGGACATGTGGATGACAAAGGCAAATTGTTTATAACACGGCTTCCCAACAAGTTTTCAAAGTAACTTAAATGATTTTGTATTCTCACTTTATAGGTGTCCTTTGAAAAATGCCTTATGCATTATGAATTTTCTGGTCTTGTTTAAAATGTATTTCCAGTATTGTGTTTTTTTTCCTTTTTAAGTTTATTCTTCGGCATTTGTCTTGTGTAGTAAATTTATGCACTCTATTCTTCTTCTGTATTTATCTTAGCCTTCTGAAAAACAGGTTTTCAACATTGAACATGGGTTAAATGTCATACTGCTCTAGCGATTAAACTTAATAGGCCTTATCTTAAAACTTCCTTTAAATTCTGCACAGTCCCTTATCTTTACTGGCGCAGAATTTGCTGTAGGTGCCTTTGGGATCGTATAACTGAAAATTGTTTTTATTGGTTCAGAGTTTATATATAAGGAAACAGTTCAAGTAGTTTAAGCTTTTGCTTTGAAAATGAAATTTAAAATAACGCTTACCCTGTGCTTGTAGTCTCATAGGTTTGTGAAAATCCAGCCCAAGTTTGATTGTCAACTTGTTTATCACAGACTAAACAAACCTTGCCAATGTCAATCTTGTGAAAGTCCAGCTCAAGTTTGATTATCAACTCGTTTATCACAGACTATACAAACCTTTCCAATGTCAATCATTCATGATGAGAGGACTTATGGATTTTAGTTGTATTATAATGAGTTGCTGAGTTCAAATATTACCTTACTACTGTTACAATTAATGCAGGACAGTGAGCTTGGTTTAGGTATAGATCTTTATAATAATATATCACTAAGTCATAAACAGTAAACACAGCTTATAATAAGTTTATTCTAATATGTTTTGAATTATTTAAGCCTTTTGTTTTGTTGTGCGTTATATTTAGATGGCATCATAGTCAAACTGAACATGTTTTTGCAAAACTCTGTTTAGAACGGCTTTCGATAGACTATGTTGGTGCGGCCATTGAGATTGTTCACTAGGATACAATTTCCTGAAAATTGTATTGCAAGATTTTGTATTAGTTCCACATTTTTATGACACATTTTTGTACAAATTTTTTTCTTGGAAGTTGTGAATGGGGTGTGTTATTTATGTAGATTGAATGTTTGAGATTTAGAATATAATAGAAGATTTAAAAGTTATAAAAATGTGAATGTATGGAAACATATCCTAGACATTAATCATCAACGAAGGTTGTGAGAAGAGAAAATTGTAAGGAAGGATGCTTCTAATAATGTGGGTGAAGATTCTTTATATTAGGAAGAGTAATATGTAAAGATTCACTTAAGCCATAGATTGTTTTGACATTTTTCCCTTCTTGGGATAATGTAAGCCTTCTAATTGTTATCCCACTTCAATAACACCTCAGCTCATGTGCATTAGGTAATGATGCCCATCAATATTTTTACTTTTTTTTTCATACTCCAAAAAATTATTGGAGAACCTTTCTCATTGGAATATCTTTTTAGCCATTTTTCCAAATGCTACAAGAAGTGGTAAGTTGATTATCAACATAAACATGAGAAGGCAAAATAGAGAATGATACAAACTCTTGTATTGGCTCTCTCATTATGTGCTTCTCATCTTAGATGGATGCTCCATATTTCAATCTAAATGGGTGATCTACATCCACACTTTCTCATACAAATGATTTTATATTCCAAATTTTTTTTCAAGGAGGTGCTACATAAGCATGCTATAAAAAATTAGCTATGCAAATATGTTATCCATTTCTTACTTAGTCAATCTAATGGATGTTCCTCTTTGAGTTTCTACATCTTAATGGGATCTTCCTTGTATAGGTGGGCTTCTTCATGGGTTTCCTCTTGGACTATTGGTTCTTGACCAATTATTTGATGTGATACCTCTTTTGTGGGTGCTTGCACAACTTCCTTGGAATGCATTGAATGAAGTAGTGGATAAAGTTTCCATCCAATGACCACTCATATTACTAAGAGTGAAATAATTATTTCCCATTTTCTTGGACATTAAGACCTTCTTTGCATTCTCTACATTTTGACTAGGAGAGTGGTATTAGCATCTTGCCTCCTTAATAAAGGGCATTATCTTCCTCTATATGGTGTTTCTCTTCCAACACATGGCCACATAATGGTTTTTTAATCCATAAAAGGTACGTAGATATGGATACCAAAAATTTTGTGTTGCATTGTCATTCTTCTCATAATTGATGAAAACATTGGAGTACTTATGTTGGTCATATATTTTAGGTCCGTCCTTTCTGCAAGTCTAATGAGCGAAAAATATCTTAACCACTCCTTTGGAATTACCATCTCTCTATTGAGATGCTTTGCATTCTTCATTGATTCTTTTCCATGACTGAAACGTTGTACCTTTCTTGATTCTAACTTGCACTCACTTTCACTAGCATGAAGTGGTGTGTCATCTCCTTGCATTGTTTGTTTCTATAGAGATAGTGGCTTGAACTCTTCTCTTGCTCTAGTTGTCTTAGAGAATTCTCCAACTTCTCCTTTTTCCATAGCTTTTATAACAAGGAATTTCCTCAACCTATGTGGGATTAGTCATTCCTCGACCATTCATGGCAAACCATTTTCCACTAAATCCCAATTTGGTTTCCATCTTAGAACCAATACCCTCCCAAGTATGCTTCTCAAACTCACCAAAAGAATCATCTACATATTGATGGGAAGATAAAAAACATGGTGAATCATGCCCCAGTCATGGTTTTTATATTTGATGTAGAGGATGGTCTCCTATGCATGGTAGGCTCTTCTTTCTCCTCCACTCATTCACTCTTATGGAATTTTTCCAAAATATCATTCTTCGCTTGCAACTCAAGTTGCAACTCTTGAATGATTCCCATGATAAACTCTTTATGGAACAACAATTTCTTTTGTAGCTCTTATTTCTAGTCCTGAGAATTGCAATGTCCTTCTCAATTCAAAATTTTCCTCTTGAATCTCTCACTTTATGTCTTGAAGCTCCTGAAGACTTTCTCTTTTTAGAGATTTTCCCATGGTGTTCATTTTGCAACTAGCAAACTTGCACTTTAGACTTCCAAACAATAATTTGAACATATGGAAGAATCTAACACAAATAGAAAAAGATGGTAACAAACCCTTTAGACAACCTTCTTTGAGACCAATTTGATATGAAAATGGACAATATAAAACATACTCACTTTTCATGATTTACAATAACCTTTATAGATTTCTCAATTTACCATCATTAACTTAAAAATTGCTTAAGTATTTACTATTCCACATTTAAAACTAAAATTAACAACAAACACATGCTAATATTGAGAAAATGTAAAAACAAATTGTTAACAAAGTTCATAAATTCTTGCTATGTCTATGTGTTCACTTAATCAATGAATCACTTTATTAATTATGATTTACAAAGTGCTTCTCCTTTTACAAAATGGATAAAACTTTAAGGGGTTGGTTCTCTCATTTTATAAGGGAAACAACTTCTCACAATAACTAGCTTATTCTCCCAACAAGGGGGTTACAAAATTCTCCCAATATGTCTCCTCTCAAATTCTCTACACCATGATATCGAGGGGGATATTACTAGGTCTAGGTAATGTATATGCAAGGTTGAAGTTCTATCATCCCCTCCTCACCAACGACATGATATCTCTAGTTATATTGTTATTTTAGTGCATAGTTATGAGGATAAGGTGTTATCCTTCAAGATCCCTCTAAATCCTCCCTCATGGCATTATCCCACTTTTCTTGCGATTGAGTTTACACCCTAGAATCGGTTATGCAAATACATGGTATAATTTTGGGTTCCAATTGTTGTTGGCAACTCCTCTTCTAATCGTGCTTAATAAACTAACCTCATTTTCAACATTTGTGTCCATGAATATCTAAAAATCAACTTTTGCGTCAACAAAATATATTGGATGAGAGTTATCTAAAATTTCGTTTGGAGCTAGGTTGTGTTTGAGTATTTTTCGAGCATGTTCGGAGGTATAATTCAAAAGACATGCAAATGACCCTACCTCCTCTTCTACCTATGGTTCAGCCTCTAATTAACATGATGTAGTTATTGTTTAAGTGTGGTAAGACCACTTAGTCTTTAACGTAAAGTAAGAAGTAGATAATTAGGGTTGGTCAACAAATGCACAAGATAGTTATGCATTAATAGCTAGTGGAGTTAGTGTCTAAGATTATTGGAATATGTAATAATGAACTGTGTGGTGTTGTTAGTTGTGTAATGATCATATCTATCATAAAATATGTAAATAACTCTCTATATTATAAAAGGGTGTTATCCCATATGTATCATGTAATAAACTGTCTTATTACCATTCTTTATATAAGAGAGGTGGAAATCTATTTATCCCACATGTTCTATAGGATGTAAATCTTCCATACCTCTAGCTATATAATAGAGGTGAAGGAGGATCATTTACACAAATTATATTATTTTTCCATTGTGACGTGGTGTGAAAATGGAGTGTGATGTGATGCTCATGGGTGGGCCTAAAGTGTAAGATTGGAGATTTTTGAATTGTTACGGAGAAAAACATCCTATGGCTTGGGGTAGACCACAACAGACAGATGACTTCCAGAAATCAACTCATTTCCTTATGTATGCTATATAAATGTAAATGCTAAGAAGTGCAATAAAAGACCTACCTTCAACCAGACGTCTGATGAAGATCCCCATTGAGATTTCGAATCACTACACTTAAACCTGCAGCTTAGTCTCAACAATAAACACAAGGAAGTGCATATGATGTATGAAAGATGTTAGCATATACAATAGCATAATCCATGATATATAAAAGAAAATGTACCCAATGATAATAAACAATCATTCACAATATCAATTGGATGAGAAAATGAGTATTTCTATTAATATGAATAAGAACTACAAGATACAACCTCCTGTCGCCAACTCATATGAACCAAGAACTAGGTCCCTCCACTTGTGCCTCCACCACTTCAATCCCCCATGCAATGGAAAACTCACAAGTAAAGGATCAAATCCCTCAAAAGATATGGAAGAGTTTGGTAGGTGAACATAAAAGGTTCACAACAACTAGGATCAATGGATGTAGACTCAAGCTATGAAAAAATTCCAATAGAGTTTCGATGCTCTTCTCTTTCTCCTTTCCTCCTTCCATGCATAATGGTTCAATATATAACCCTCCAGAGGCAAGTGAAAGGGAAGATCGAGTCATTTGGAGATACATAGAGGGCCAAAGGTCACAACGACCTCTTTTTGGAGTGAAAAAGGGAGATTTTACTCTCTTTTATCAATTAATTCGATGTATGCGGGCTATAATTGTGCAGCCTGCGTATGCGCGAGTTGCATTGAAGAAGCTCACATATAGGAGTAAAAGTAGGGATAAAAGGGTTCCAAGAGGACACAAATGTGGTTCTAAGTCCATAAATGGATGATGGGGCCAATGAGTGGTAATGCTCACAAGGTGGCAAAATATGGTGTAATAGATTTCCCCTAATGTGTGAGGTTAGAGAAGGTACTATGATGGATGAAATACATTATAAATCTCAAAAGTGGAGTGATGGAGACACAAATGGAAGTATTATCCCACTCGTCACAATACAATGATGTCTCTGTATACATATCGGTACAATACATAGAAATATGATACAATGGCCATGAATAGGAAATATATAGTGAATACATGTCATGAATGGTCATAGCCATGACCCAAATATAGTAAGATATGGTACCCTGTTGAAGAGGAAACATCTGATGCAAACTGATGGTACAAACTGTTGATGTATGAGAATCAGCTCCCATAAGTACAATCACGATCACAAGTAGCATACTGAATGACACTGAAGTCTGGGGTCTTCTACACAAACCATCTACTGTTCATGTCCCATCAAGTGAATAAGGGTACTGATGTCGAAACTGATGTGACATCGTATAATTACCAGTCATTGATGTATACCGTTAACAGACGTGACATAACCCACCAATAATGAAAATGGGCATCAAGGCACTGAGTACATTCATCAAAGTGTGAATAGAGGTGTTGAGGCTGAACACTCTAATGAATCCATCGATCAGGGGACATTAATGAATCCCCAACTATCAATGGAAAGAGGACCTACCACTAATGAATGCAAGTCTCAAGGTACTTAATAGGACTCTAAATCTCGATTCCAGAATAAATGAGTTGGATTTGATGGAATGAAATTCGCTTGAAGGAGGGAATTGATGGATCCCCCATCAATGAGCACGAGGTAGCAACTAGGATGAAATATTTGGAAGAACATGATCGAACTAGACTCATAAGGGATGGCCGACATGCAATAGTCAAGAGATCTGAAGAGTGGCCGACTCTGGTTTCAAGACTTCCTTTGAACAATAGCATGAGCAGATGGATAGAATCAAGAAGCATAGACTCAAGCACTAGATACTGATAATACTTTGTGACACATGAGCCATCAACAAAGGCTCCATAATGACTAGAAGCTTAACTAGCTGGTGGAGTAAGATCTGAGAAACAAGTACAACTTCCTAAGGTCATAGTAATGTCCCGACCCATGATACATGGAGTGGAGATGAATGGTTTGTTCAAAGGTGACATGACAGCTGCCAATAGAAGGTAGTAAAATTTTCCTATCTGCCTTTTTGAATTTGTATGACTTTTTTGGTCTTTCTCATATTATAAAGCTTGAAAAAGAATAAAATTGCTTATGATACAATGGTGAGAGAACGAGTGTCATGGGAAAGAAAACTAGTTCCAAGAAATGGAACATACCTATGCTCAATGCAAGGAAGCACGTGCAAGATGTGGACACTCGAGGGGGTTCCCTCAAGGTAAGGGTCATCAAGTTGTGAAAGATAAATTAAGGATCTTCTTGGCTCGTAAGAAAAAGTGCTCAGGAAAATGGCTAATAACTGGGAAAGCGGGAGCCGACACAAGGCTCAAAGGCAAGCAAGATAATGCAATGCATTCACAACTCGACATAAATAGGGAGTCCTTTTTCGTAAAGTTAGTCTCCTCACCCTAAAAAGTGTAAAAAAAATGAGAGAAGAACTCTTCTAGTCATGTATGACTAGAGTATAACTTTTTCATAATTAATCCACAAAGGTCCGGAAAAGGGGTAAACTTATACATATGTGAATGCTGCTTCAAGTCCTTTAACGAGTCTGAAATGACATGTATACTCAACAATCTTTTTTGATTTGAAAAATTCTAACAAGGGCTTAAAAAATAATTTATAAAAATATTTTTTGCAAAGGTTTAACGAGCCTGAAAAAGTAAACTCATGACCCCCTTACTGTTTTTAATGAGCTCAAAGGAGAGATGGAAGAATGCTCATAACCTCCTTACTATTTTTAACGAGCTCGAAGTAAAGGTGGAAGAATGTTCGTAACGCGAGAAGACGAGTGTCATGGACATGCGAGACTAGTTCCAAGCGCATGGACACTCAGAGTGTGTATCCTCCGGGTAAAGGATGTGAAATAACAAAGGCAAAGTGATACATAGCTTAATGAAAATGAGATAAGAGATGGAGGCTTATATAACTATTTAAAAGCGTGGAAGCCAGCATTAGGCTCATTAGCACAAGCAGGATCAAAATAAATGAACATGCGACTTAAACACAAAAATGGGAGCCTTATCAAGGATGGCTAGAAATATATGAGAAAGAAATATATGAGGCTTCTTCTCGAAGTCATGGTAAATCTAAAAAGGCTCCTGAGCCTATGACAAAACTTAGCATGGGCAAAAAAATGGCATAAGGGTGCTGACTAGGGTAACCCATGTTAGGTAGGATTTACTATCGGACTGGTGCACAATGCATATAAATATGGCTAAAACACCAATGGCCAAAAGGTTCGACCCTATGGCGAATTTAGATGGAAAAAGGTTCAAATGCATCATAACAGCGGGGAATCCTAAACATATATGCAAGGTTCTGAATATACCCGACATGATCGAGCAAAGTGTCAAAAAGGACCAATAAGCAAGCATAAGTCTAGCTAAGAATCCTGTCTCCAAGAAACATTAGTACCAAGATCAAGTCTAAAACATATGTAAAGAAAAATCTGATACAAGTCACTGTGGTAGAATACTTTCATCTTGCTCAATAAGATCAAGGTTGGGAAGGAAATAAGATCTATAATTAAGGTCCTCCCAAGGCTTTTCATCGCCATCCATGGCCCCGATAATGGCTTCATCCGATGCTAAGATATCATCAAGGAATTCATGTGAACAAGATGAGTCGACTACCCATGTGGGCAGCGTAACGGGATCTTCTTCCTTTGTCCTTGAATAAGAGAGATAAGGTTCTGTAGTGACTTGTTGAATATCACGATAAGCAAGTTCGATTGCAAACAAGGGAATAGCCATTCCGATGTGTGACATATCTCCTAACATGGGAATCATGGAAGGTAAGGTCCACAAATCACCAAAATACAATGCCCAAAATGGTACATGAGTTAACAACGAAGTGTTATCATCGGAAATGGTTCCTATAAAAGAGATTGGTGTGGCAAAATTGAAAGATCCCATCAAAGAGGGATATAAGCCTACACCAACATTCCCAGTTGCCGGCTGAGAATTTTCAATTTGAGGGACCACAAATCCATGCTATGCTATGGAATTAAAGGACAATTGATCGATTGTCACAATCTTTCCTTCATGGGGAAGTCAAATAACTCTGAAAACAGAGGATACAATCGCTTTCATAGCATAAATCCAATTTCGACCCAATAAGAGGTTATAGTCTATGGGAACATCAACCACCTCGACCTCTATAGGAACGGATTTCCCACCCAAGTGGACCTCAAGGGAGGGGAGAGAACCATGCGGCTTGAAATACCTACCATCAAATGTTGTAAGCAAGGTTTTAGACTTTGACAACAGGGGTGAGCCGAGAGCCTTCCAACAAGATAGAGACATTACTGAAGTAGACGCACCTTCATCAACGAAGATACACTTAACAATCATATCTGGGCACCTAACATGAACTTGGAAAGCCACATGATAGGGAAACTGAGGCTGAGCGTCAGTAGTGTCAAACTTTATGACATTCGGGTTATTAGAATCGAGGGCTCCTAAAGCAAATAAAAGGACATTCCTTTAAGAAGGACAAGCCTAAAGTACTTTGAGTGCTGACATAACACATGGGTTTGGGCCCAAATCTTCCACAATTGAGTATTTCTAGGTGGATTGGGAATTAGGATTATGTGCCGAGCGATTGAGGACATCTTTCGGTACCTGTGGCATAAAATTGGGCTTCTCGATATGTAATGGAGTATTAGGTGGAGGGGGGCCATTCCCTAAAGAAGGTTGTGGAGCTCCATAATCACGCGAGCGAGTAGGAACACAAACCTCATATTTAACCATGTTTACACATCCAAAAGTGTCGTCACGGGTAGAAGAAGTCGAAGTTTCATTAGTCCCATGAACAACGATGGAAGCACCAGAAGCCATGTTCTGATGATGAGGAAGGGGATTTGTCAACATAACTAGGCTCTGTGCGATATGCTTTGATAATTCCTCCATACAAGGACACAAATGTGTAAGGTGATATTCCAAGCAAAGTTTACAGGGAAATTTCACTTTACGTCTAGGCTTGCAATCTCCACCAGTATTTCCGCCATCCTGAGGAGGATTAAATTTTTCTTTCTTATTTCTATTGTTCTCACCCATACAGTTATTCTTCCCCTTATTTTTCCCACCAGGTTGTTGGTTACTGGATGGGTTCGCCGTTTGCACAGAATGTACATCAGACGACTAGGTGGAAACGGACGAGGCGGGAGCCTGTCTAGAAGTAGGCTGGTTAATAGATAGATTATGCATTTGATTCGTAACCATGTCCACGGAATGGGCGCTTGCGGAACCAACAATTCCATCGACATGCGGTCCAGGAACGGGCTTGGGATCATGTCTTGATCGCGGCACATCAGGTATAATGTCATACAAAATCCTAGACTGAGCATAGATTAGGTCCAACTGTTGGGCTTTGAAGATGGCTTGTTCCTTAGTCATAATCCCAGAAAATGAAACATCCTTTGAAATATAAGGGTGTAAAGACTTAAGGAAGCATTCCAGGAGAAACGCCGGAGGAATGCTGGCTTTCACTAACCTCTTCTGTCGGTGCCACTCTTGAATGAGATCAGAGATATGTGTGGCTTTATCCTAGTGGAAGGTGGATAAAATTTTGGTGCCAGTATCATAACTAACCGGCAACTGAAAGTGATCTAGAAATACCAAATCCAAATAATTGAAACTCCTATATGTGCCCCCAGGAAACTCAACATACCATTTCACAAAAGCCCTTGTAAGGGTGCATTGAAATAGCCTCAAATGGATAAAATCGTGGTCCGGGTAATTCTAGGAGCACCATAGATGGAACGTGGTGACGTGATCACTTGGATCCTCACCCTTCTTCCCCTCAAACTTTGGAATATCGGAAGGGAGCTTGGTGGGGACTGGGGTCCATGTAGGGTCATGACGCACTGGATCATTCGTGAGATTAGAAAGGTCTGAAAAATTTAATCTAGTAAGGAACAAGAGTTGAGGCTGGGAATATTGATTACAAACTCCCAAAAGAGACCAACTTTGTGAAACTGAAGGTGAGACTGTGTTCATCGAAGTCGATACCTGAGGTGTCGACGAACTCTAATAGAAACCATGACCATGACTAGAAGGATGATATCATCATCCAAACAGAACCATATAAGGATAAGCAGGTATGTGCATAGAAGGGATTCCATAGGACAGAATGGGATAATGGCTAGGACCGGCTGAATAACCATGCAAATCACCCCATAAGAATGGGGTCCCATATAACTACTCGATGTAGGAAAACTAGTCGAGTAAGGTCGATGAGAAAATGGCACGTTCCCACTCCACAGAACCGAGGAGCTAGAAGGAGGAGGACACTGGGGTATCATATAAGCATTCGTCGGTGGAGGCATATTTGTAGTGGCATTTGGGTTAACGGGTGGAATGTAAGTTGTAGATCCGATACCTATCATGAAACCTCAAATCGAGAAAGGATTCACACTAACACTAGGGGTTGATGAAGGACGAGGCCCTCCTCCAACATTTAGAGAACATGGAGCGATGTGACCACTCCCAAACTGATAAGCAGTATAAGGGGGTATAGTGCCCCCAATCACAATGTTCGAGCTAGTATGACTACCGAACATGGTGGGAGTAATACTTGGTATAAAAATGGGCATACCCAATGAAAAATGATCTGAGCTCGTAGGGATGGATGTAGAACCAAAAATTGACACACCCGTACATGAACTAAATAGAAACTCGATGACCCTTTATCATTGAACGGGTTCGTACTAGTGGGCTAGGATGTCCCAAACACATGACGAGTGGTTTGTGATGAACCTCCATCCCAATCAGTCCTCAGAGAGTAAATCTGAGGAGTGGAAGTTCTCTTCAGGCTAGCAGATAGATTCGAGGGGACTCCCAACGTGCCAGATGTGGAACTCATAATGGGAGCTCTTTGAAGCTCGCGAGATGTGAATAAAGGACCAACGACAGTCCTTTGACGTCTTTTGTGAAGAGACTGTGACAAATTTCTAGCTAGTAAACAAGCCAACCGACGAGATCGGTCGAGAGGCAGATCTCGATCCATGATGACTTCAACAACTTAGCAAATAAACATCTCCTAACAGCCCACTAAACGTCACAGAGCACACACCTAAAAGAAACTACATCCAAAATGCACTCAACAGGGGACTAGCTCAAGGGACCTCCCGACACTACAGCTGGTATGTCTCTCCTAGGAGAGAATTGAGACTCCCAAACTATAATCAGAGGTAACATAATCAGTTACAAGGGCCCTTAGTCTTCACTATGCAAATAAAATTGTGTTGTCCGACCCCTATCTGACTCAGGACACTCACAGAATAACTGCTGCAAGTACCCTATGTGATACCGAGGTAAAGAAACTATGGCCACCACGTATAACCAATTCTCAGGAGAATAGTCGTAGGTGGGATCCATTGTATGGGCACGGTATCTAAGCCCGAAACTGAAGAGGTTCAAATCCCCCAGGAGTCCCTAGATATGAACAAATCCTGGATACATCTCCCACGTTCAGCAAGTATTGGAGGGCTATCTTTGCAACCAACCTCATGAGACTTCATGCTTAACTCTGGTTTAAGTATATCGTCCTGAGAACATCGATGTATACCATGGGTTTCACCACTCCCTGGTGAGACATATAATGTTTGTTTAATAGTCTTGGATTGTTAACTCAAAGGATATATTCCAAGATTCTAAACCTATACTAGTTGGCGCACCCTATAAAATAAAATGTTCTAATCCATTTTAAAATAAGCATTAATTTTATTGGCTATGATTACTCAAAGGGATATGGTCGTGAAACTAGTGATGTGAAATGACTCAATGATATGAACACCCATAAAACACTAGACTCTTCTATCAATGGAAAAAATATGCCACTAAATGATAGTCAAACCAAAGCTTCTTTTCAGAAATAAAAATGCAATCTCTTTAATTTTTCATGCACAAACAAGCCCTAATGAAAGCACAACCACTCTAATGCAAAATGAAAAATACATAAAGCAATTTGTTTTTTGTATTTTCACTATAAATGAATGAAAATGCAAGCAAGTCTTTACTTATTTTTAAAAGAAATGAAAATGCAATTAAGAATCAGTACTTTTTAGAAGAGAATGCAGAGAATGCAATGCAGATAACCCACCAAACCCCAAAAAACAAGCCTCAGCTAAACTAATGAGCTATAAAAAGAAAAATGGTTAAAAAACCAAATTCTTAAAATCAAAGAAAGGGGAGCTTCCATTAATGAAAAGAGGCAAGGAACAGTCAGAACATAGGCCCAGAAATACTCAAGAACACCCAGAACTCACCTAACATCAACCAAACACCAAATATGAGGTTATACCGGAGTTGTACACGACTGTTCAATGAACAGTTGCGTATGTACGTGGGCTATAGAAGGAAAACTCGCATATAGACGCAGGAAAAACACATCTAGCGAGCGTACGAGGAAAGATAGGTGACAAAAAAATGAGTGGAATGGCCCAAAAAACTCAATATTTTTCTATCAGAACCTAACAACCTACCAATTGTCACAACGTAATCTTCCACCTTGTGAGCATCAGCATTCTTTGGCCTGTAGGATCCATTTCACTGACTCAGATCCACTTTATATCCTTCAGACATACTATTTCCTCATTTTTCCTTTGACCCGCTTGTTGCATCATTATATCAAGCGTACCCGCGAGTTGCATCACTATAGCCTGTGGATATCAAGTAAAATGGTAAAAATCACTAGTTTATTACTTTTTACTCCCAAAAAGCGATCATTGGGTGACCTTTGGCTCTCCATCTTCCTAAGAAACGTCTCAATGTGTCCTTTCACTTACCTTTGAGAGGACTATATATTGAGCACATATGGATTATGGACGGGAGGAGAAAGAAGAGAAAGAGAATTCTAGTGGATTTTTGCCCTATCTTGAGTCTACACTCATTGATCCTTGTAGTTGTGAACCCTTTATGTTCACCTTCCAAACTCCTATCTAGTTTGAGTTTGCCATTCATGGAGGATTGAAGTGGTGGAGGCACAAGTGGATTGATCCAAATCTTGGTTCAGATTGGTTTCCGGCAAGAGGTCGTATCACATTGTACTTCTTCTTGTTTATTAATAGAAATACTCACAATCTCGTCCATTAATGTTGTAAATGTTGTTTATCTTACATTGGGTTGCATTTACTTGTTATATCATGGACCATTGCTATTGATGATGTTAATGTCGTTTATATATTATATGTACTTGTTGTATATTGGTTGTCAAGACTAATTTGCAGATTCGATTGCATGGATTGAAAAGATCCAACGGGGATCTACATCAAATGTTTGGATCGAGGTTGGTTATATTCTTCATTATCTTAGCATTGTCATTTATATAGCATAGTTCTGATAATTGAGTTGATTTCAGGTAGTCATTTATCTGTTGTGGTCTACCCCAAGCCATAGTGAGTTTAGGACGACTCTAGCAGAGATGGTTGGTCACCTTGTGGCTCTTTTGGATCCGCATAATGTTTTTACGGAAGGAAATATGGCTAAGATTTCCAGAACTACGTCGATCAATATCTCTCGGACTCCAGGAAAAGTCAAGAATGTCTACATCAGTGACGATTGCACTCCTGAGGATTGCTATTTACACTGAATTGTTTACAGAACTCCGGGAAGATTTCACCTGGTCATATGAGGAGATGCTAGGAATAGACCCCCGCATTGTTGAACATGAGATTAGAACGTATCCCAACACTAAACCAGTTCGACAACGCTTACGTGCTGTGAACCCTAGAAAAGCAGCCGCTATCAAGGTAGAGGTGGAGAAACTGCCAAAACTGGTTTCATCTACCCCATTCCCCTTACCGAATGGGTGTCAAACCCCGTTCTTGTCGATAAAAAGTAGGGAATGATTCGTGTATTCACCGATTTTAGAGATTTGAACCGTACATGTCCAAAAGACAACTTCCCCACACCATTCATAGATCAAATCTTGGATGCTTGCACCAGAAGTGAGATTTTTTCCTTCATGGATGGATTTTCTGGATATAACTAGATTCAAATCAAACTCGAAGACCAACATAAGACAACTTTTATTTGTCCTTGGGGAACGTTTGCATATTAGAAAATGCCCTTCGGCCTTAAAAACGTCGGAGCTACATTTCAGCGTGCCATGACCTACACCTTCCACGATCTTAAAACGATTATGGAGGTTTTCTTGGATGACCTTGCTGGTCGTTCTCGCAAGAGGATGGACCACCCCAAGCACCTCCGCATGATTCTCGAACGATGTATATGATACAAGATTCGATTGAATCCTAACAAATGCATCTTTGTTGTAAGGAAGGGTCGCCTTCTGGGCTTCATAGTTTCGAAAGAGGGTATTAGAGTCGTTCCTCTAAAAGTTGAGGCAATACTTCAGTTTCCTCCTCCATGCAATTTGTTACAACTTCAGAGCCTCAAAGGGAGAGCCACTTTTCTATGCCATTTCGTAGTCAATTATGCTAATCTTACCAAAGGTTTCACACACTTATTGAAGAAGGACACACCTTTTATCTGGGATGAGCGAGCCCAGCAGTCTTTTGACACCCTTAAGAAATCTTTGGTATCGGCCCCTATGCTTAGTCCACCAAACTTCGCACGAAGGTTTATCCTTTATGTGGCCGCATCTCAAGAGACGATTGGCATGGTCTTGGTTTAGGTGGATGATGCACTTGTCGAGCGTGTCATCTATTACCTTAGTTGAAATCTAATAGATGCTGAACTAAGATATACTCATGTGGAAAAGCTGGCACTTACGACTGTTCATTCAGTCCAATGGTTATGACATTACATTTTTCCTAGAACAACCACAGTTGTCGTGCATATCAATCCGTTTCAATTCGTGCTATCACGACGCCTTATCGGGGGGAAGTACAATAAATGGATTGTTATCCTTTAGGAGTTCGATGTCAATTTTGCTTCGGCAAAGTTGGTGAAATCATTGGTGTTTGCTGAGTTTATGTCGAACCTTTTGAGACTTGATGAGGATGTCATTCATGAAGATTCCTTTGTGGATGAGCACTTATTTCTTATCTCGTCAGAGGACCCTTGGTATGGGGATGTCATTGTATATCTACAAACTTTGAAGTTTCCTCTGCACTATTCATGAGATGAGAAACGACGTGTAAAACATCACGCTAAAGATTATACTATCGTTGGTGACACTTTGTATCGCCAAGGAAATGATTCTATTCTTTGTCGTTGCTTAACTCACGAAGAAGCGGAGCGGGTGCTTAATGATTGCCATGCTGGGGCATGTGGCGGTCACTTATCCGAGCTTGCTACAGCCCAACGTATTATGCGAGCTAGTTATTTTTGGCCATCCGTCTTTAAGGATTGTGTTAATGCTGTGAAGAGATGTTACCCTTGCCAGGTGTTTTCTCGGAACATATGCTCGCATCCAACACCCCTTCATCCGGTCGTCACCGTAGGTCCCTTCACCAAGTGGGGGGTGGATTTCATGGATTGCAAACCAGCTTCGGCTGGGGGGCATCACCATGTCATAGTTGCTATGGACTATTTTTCCAAATGGGATGAGTCCATGCCTACCGTTAAATCTGATGGTGCTACAACATCCCATTTCGTATTCAATCAAATTATAACTCGGTTCGGTATTCCGAAAGACATTGTCACTGACCATGGCAGTCACTTTCAGAACAAGATGATAGAGGATTTGTCTCTCAAGCTTGGGTTTCATCAAGAACACTCATCTTCTTATTATCCCCAAGTGAATGGTCAAGTAGAAGCAGTTAATAAGTCTTTGAAGACCATTCTCCAACATACCATCCAACAAAGCAAGAACAATTGGCACATCATGTTATATCCTGCTTTGTGGGCGTATCGAACCATAGTCAAGACTGCCACTGGGTTCTCACCATTTCTGCTAGTTCACGGTGTGGAGTCACTTTTACAGATTGAATGCAAGATCCCTTCGCTTAAACTGGCCATAGAGCTCCTCCCTGATGCGACGGGTCTTGAGAAACGTTTAATCCACCTTGAGCAACTTGACGAGCAACGTCGAGATTCCAATGTGGCCATAGATGCCAACAAACGTCGTGTTAAGGTTCAGTATGATAGGTCCATCTGTTCCCGGCAGTATGCTGAAGGTGACTTGGTCCTTTTATATGACCAAGCTAAAGAACCTTTGGGGGTAGGCAAGTTCAACCCCATGTGGCACAGTCCTTACATCGTGAGGCATGTCCTGGAAAAAGGAGCCTATGAATTAGAAGACTATGAGGGGACTGTTTTAAAGGAGCCTAGAAATGAGCTCTACCTCAAGCAGCATTACGCTTGAACCTCTGGTTCAGGCTGATACTTTTGTATACTATTGTATAGTTTCTTATGTACATAGTTTAGATTTCTTTTGGTTTTCGGGTTTGTTGATTAGATTCCGTTTGATTGACAAATGTCAGCAGAGTTTCCTACGTTCTTAGGGTTCGTGGATGGTGCTAGCCATCATACGTAACAGCTTGCTTCTGCTTCCTAGGTTATTTTCTCACCTGACCACCTAGTTGTGTCATCAGGAGGTGCTTGTCTTGGTCCTACATCTAACAATGTGGTTGAGTATAGCATCGTCATTGAGCTACTTCAGGATGCCATTTCCCATGGTATCCAGTACTTAGAAGTCCGCCTGGATTCACAACTAGTTGTGTGTTAGCTGAATGGGCAGTACCATGTGCGAGATCCTACGCTACTGCGGAAATTCCTAAGGGTAAGACTCTTGGAATGACATTTTGTTTCAATTACATACATAGATGTTCTGAGAAGTGTTAATCATATATTTGATGCATACGCTAACTATGTATTAGATTGGCATTTGTCACATTCAACATGAAGCACACAAATAAAAGAAGACATTCATACATTTGTACATAGACACATATAGTAGAACTAGAGAGCCAAAGTTTTTTATAAATATGTCCAAAAATGGTAGTGTCATACAAAACTGGAGCCTGTAGCCCCAAAAAATATACATATCGATACAAAAAAAAGAGATCCTGAGATATCTATTCCCTACAAGGAGGCCTAGCTGCCGCCTCGACAGGATGTGTCTAGTAGAAATACTGAACTGCATTGGCTACCCGCTGTAGTAGCCACACCCAGTCACCCGGAACCCCCACTACTTGGCATTGCATGGCCTCAGGTAGTCGCGCCGCCTCTATCTGTGGAACCCTAGCAACCATCCGTGATAGGTTGCGCTGCAAGTTCTGTAGAGTGTGCCTTGCTGCAACATCAACTGCCTCATCACCCCTACCCCGACAACCATGTCTCAGGAAGCCATCGGGTCTCACTAGGTCCTTGTCTACGAGCAAACAGTCAAACATTAGCATATGATACTACCACCAAAAAGATTTTTGCATTTACATCTATAATAAAAAATACATAAAAATGCAATACACAAAAAAACTAAAAAGAGTACTCACCAATGTCTCTGAACGCTGCTTCTAGTGGGAGTGGCATGTCCCTATCCTAGCAGAAGTCTATCCCTGCATAGGGGTAGTCCTCTATGGAAATGACCTATCGGTCCCACCAGCGGAAGAACTCCTCGGTATATGGTGATGCCAGATGGCCACCACCCTGTCGTGTCAATATCTTAGCCCACCGGGTCAGGGATGGATTCTGGAGACTATGAGGAGGGACATCCACCCTCGGACTAAGCCCTGGAACTCTCTCAAAGAAGAAGCTGTACAAGATACTCCCATACCCGAAGTTTTTGGCCTTCCCTTCTTTGCATTCTTTCAGTTGGGTCTTCATAGACCCCAGCAGTGTAGTACACCAATCAAATACTATAGGCTGCATGCATTGTGATGCATAGAAAATCACTAGCCTGGATGCCTGGTGCAAAGCTTTGGAACCCGTTATCCGCACTAAGGTAGCCACAATGATCTTCATGCTCAGATATACTATGGCATTGATGGGCACCTGACTTCCCACTGTGCGTGTGTTTGCGGGGCAATACCACACTATGTAGTCAAGGACGGTGATCCCACCACCCACAGTACAAGACCAAAGACTATCCTCCTCACCTTGACGGGACAAACCGGTAATGAAGTAGATATTGTCCACTTCCAGTGTGAGGATTTTTCCATTGAGATTGAATTCTTGTGCATCAACATCCCAATAATTGATCAAGCGGCGGAGTAGTAGGTTTTGGGCCCTCAAACCCCCTATATTCCATAATTTGTGCAACCCACATGCTTGCAATGCCTACTATGCTTGCACATCATTGTGCACGGCCTCATCTACTTGGTCATGCTCCCTCTCCCTCCACTCTAGAACCATCCTGGAGTGAGGAAAAACAAAGATTTTAGTCAATTTCTTTTGCAATTTCAACTTCACAGCCGTACCCGCGGGCTAGTTTGTATACAGGTGCGGGTACCCGTGGTCAGTCTATGCATTGACTGTGAGTATCGTGCCCTACCCGCGACTCGCATAGCTATAGCCAGTGGGTAGTGCCGAAGCCAATTAGGGCTTGTCCAAACTAAAAATCCCACCGCTGAAAATTAAAATGAAAGCATTGAAATTAAAGGTATGGATAAGACTACCAACTTGCTCCAGATGGTTCGATGAACCAACGCTTGTAGCTCCCAGAATCGACAACTGAACTTTCAAGTGAAAACTAACCACAAAACTCCAAATGGGTGAATAGTAAAAATGAATTGTAAATTGTAATTTTTTATTACTATTTATAATTTTTAGGACCCACTTGTCTATAGTTTTTACCATTCGATGCCGTTCTAGACTAATATAATGTCATGGAGTAGAATTTTTAATCAAATTTCTTTGGTGAAAGTTGTTCTGGACCATTTCACACCTATGGTAAATACGTTTCAAACCTGGCATATAGGTTAGATGCCATTTCCACATGCATTATGAATTTGATATTTTGACCACTTTCATAAACCCTAGGTGAAACCTCACTTCTTAACCGACACAGAACCTTCACACTGCTATAGAAGTGTCGTTATGTGGCGGTAGAGCTTTTATGAACATGGGTACCCTAGTTAGAACCCCTTTGTGCATTCTGGTGCCCATGCCATTGTTTGTCCTTTGGATTGGGAGTCCTTTGTAGTTACGCCATGATGTTGCAATAAAGACTCATACTCTACTTTGTCTTATGCTGTCCATCTCCCTTAAGGACTCCCCTCAGTTATATCATGTTGTGATTGCATTGCATCATCTTGCTTGCAGCTTGAGCCTTGTGTCGGCTCCCGCTTACTTAGTTGTTAGCCTGGTGCCTGAGCACTTTTCCCTATCGAGCCTTGCAAAGCTTATATTTGCCCTTCACAATTTGATGACCTTTTTACCCTGAGAGAACACCTCCTCGAGTCTTCACATCCTTCATACACTTCCTTGCATTGATCATTGGTATGTTCCACTGCTTGGAACTAGTCTGCTCACTAGTTGACAATCGTTCCCTCACTTGTTGTACTATAAGCAATTTAATATTTTTTCAAGCTTTTCGCAAATATGAAAAAGATCAAAAAAATCAAATATTCCAAAAAGCCGGACGATATTATGGTTACTACTTCTTGTTGGTAGCTATTGTGTCGCGTTTGAACAGAGCATTCATTCCACTCCATACATTATGAGTCGGGACTTGTAGCTAGGGTTTTACCCCTAGCTTGTGCAAATGAGCACCTACTAAGGAGAAGTGACTCCTTAGTAGCAGTTCAATAAATTGTAAATTAAAGTGCTAAAACATAAATGTAAATTACTCTAAACATATGCATGAAACAGAAAAAACAAAAGATAAAGAATGGTTTTTGTATTGATTTTACCTCCAATGTGAAGGTTGGTGAAGCTCTTGCAATGGCCCAAGAGGGTTGCTCCAAGCTCCAACTTGCTCCTCTTTCTCCAAATGATGGGAATGGGCCAAAAGGGGCTCTCAAGGTGAAAGTAGCTCAAGGGTGAGCTAGGGTTTCAAGAGCTATTTTGGCAGAGTAAGGGTGCTTATGATTGTGGATGTCAAATGAGGGGTCTCCATCACCTATTTATAGTTTTTTGGTGGTGGAGTGCTGGCCCATGGTTTTGGGAACCATATGGTTTAGGTCAGCTGTATAGGGTTTTTTCCTCCTTTTTCCTCATTATTTTATATTTTATATTCCCTTTTTAGAGGGTTTTTGCTATTTTAGAGGAATTTTGGATATTTTTGGAGGGAAAAGGGGTTTTTTAGCCTTTTTGAGGCTTTTTTGATAGTTTTGTGGCCTTTTGGAAGCATTTTAGGCCTTTTGGAGGCTTTTTAGTGGGATTTTCAGGGAAATATGGTAGGAAAATGGACAAATGAGTCGTGTAATGGGGTAGATGAGGTAGTGAGCACTTTTTGGGTGTTAACAGGACTATAGTTGGACCTTAGGAGTTGTACTTGTTTCTCAGTTTTCTCCACCGATTGGTTAAGCTTCCAGTCATTATGGAGCCCTTTGTAATGCCTCCTGCATTGCACATTTTATGTCAAGTCTATGCTTCCTAAGTCTATCCATCTACTCATGCTCTTGTTCAAAGGAATTCCTGAGCCCAGAGTCGGCCACTCCTCAGATCTCTTGACTATTGCATGTCGTCCATCCTTATTGAGTCAATCCGTTTCACCTGAGTTCTTCCAAATATTTCAGCGTAGCTAGTACCTCGTGCTAGTTGATGGGGGATGCATTAATGCCCTCCTTCCAATGAGTCTCATTCCGTCGACTTCAACCCATTTATTCCAAGACTTGAGGGTTAGAGTTCGGTTGAGTACCTTGGGGCTTGCAGTCATTAGTGGTAGGTTCTCTCTCCATCGACAGTTTTGGGAATACATCAATGTCCCCTGATCGATGGATTCATCCTAGTGTTCGACTTCAACTCATTTATTCACACTTCGATGATTGTGCTCTGTGCCTTGATTCCCATTTTCATTATTGGTGGGTTATCTCACGTCTGTTAACGGCATACATCATTGACCGGTAATCAGATGATGTCACATCAGGTTTGACCCCAACTCCTTTATTCACTTGATGGGACTTGCACTATCGAAGACTTGTGTAGAAGACCCCAGGCAATAGTGGCATTCAGTATGCTACTTATGACTATGACTTTACATCTGAGATATCACCTCTCAAATATCAGCAGTTTGTACCTCCAGTTTGCACCAGTTGTTTCCTTTTCAACAGGAGACCATATCTTACTGTAGAGGGATCATGGCTATGATCACTTATTGTTGAGGTATATGTAACTTTGGAATGTATTTCATCTATGTATTTTATATATATTTATTGTACCCTTATTAGAGATGTGTTATTCCTTTATAAGGAAGTGTCGTCATGTGGATTGACAAGTGTCGCAAGTGTGTGTACTTGCCGATGGGTTATTAGACCACCATGTGTGGGGTCAGCCCTGAAATATATATTATATTGTGGATGTACCTATCTAGACAAGTTGTCCCCATAAGGTCACTGGGAAAATAGGTTGGTATAAATAGAGATCAAGAGATCTCTATTTAGATCATTCGGAAAGTCATCTCTCTCTCACTCAGAAAGTGGCGCACTAGTGAAGAGGAGGATCATCAGCTTCTAGGAGACTATCTCAAGTTTATTTTGGTTGTACTTTGGTTGAGCCATTGCTCTCTCTATCTCTAAGGAAGTTGTGTGGTTTTTCACCTTAGGGTTTTCCCCACGGAAACTCTGTGTCTCTTGTCTCTCATGCTTTTGATTCTTGTGATGATTGTCATGCTTATTGTGATTGTTATGCATTGATATACTATATATGTTATTATCTCAGTGAAGATCCTAGAGTATTGTGAATTAATGCTCAAAATTTAACATGGTATCAGAGCTAACCTGAGAAGAAGACATTTTGCAGTGACGGAAACTTGAGTTTCTTGTTTATTGGGTTTCTCTCCACAGATTTTGGAAAGGCAGTATAGTAGATTGACTCTACTCATCAAGGTGAATCTGTCTATCCAATCAGAATTCAATTCTGAGCATTTTCATATTTGGCCCTAAAAATTAGGGTTTCCACAAAAATAAGAATTTTTGAAATATGAAGACATAGCTGGAAGCTCCTTGCAAAAATCAAAGTTTAGAGCTTTGGATCGAGATTTTTGGCTAGGTAGATATCTTGGAAACTCAAACCCTAATTCAGGGCTTTCCCTAGTGAACCCGGGAGGACAAAAAGGAAAATATGAAGGGTAAAGCTTTGTTGATCTCAAATTTTGAATACACCAGGCTGATCAGCTCATCAAGGCGCATCTTTATATCCTTTCCTAAAGTTGAAATTCACATTTTGAATTTTTAGGGTTTTTTCGACAAACCCTAATCCGGGACCTAAATATTTTCTATTTCCATTTGAAGTACTCTTTAAGATGTCTCACCACACCAAGCTTGAGGATAAGCTTGAAGGGGCTGATAAATTTCGAGCTTGGAAGTATAGGATTGGGTTAATCTTGGAAGAGAATGAGTTGGACTCATATGTAAAAGAAGATATCATGCTCATGCTCCCGAAGATGATGAACCCCCAAAGAAGAAGGCTAGGGAAGAAAGTGATAGTGATGATGACTCATCAAGTGAAGAAGAGTATGTTCTAATTTCTACTCTCACAGGTACTATCTTCCATGGTTGTAATGATTGGTTGATTGACAGTGGGGCTTCCAAGCACATGACTGGGTTTAAGGAATATTTTGTGAATCTATCTGAATATGAATCACCCCATAAGGTGAAACTTGGGGATGATTATCAATACCCAATCAAAGGAAGTGGTGAAGCCTCCTACAACCTAGATTCTAGAAAATCCTTGAAGATGAAAGAAGTCCTTTATGTACCTGGGCTCAAGAAGAACTTACTCTCCATCTCTGCATTGGATGCAAAAGGTATGAGGGTTGCATTTGTGGATGGCCAAGTCCTAATGTGGCCAAAGGGAAATACCATAGATGATGCAGTAGTGATTGGAGAGCAAGAGGGAGGTTTGTATAAATTGAAGGGACAACCTGAACATGCCATGGTACATGAATCCATGGAGCCAAGTGAACTTTGGCATAGAAGACTTTCTCATATGCACTATAGGGTACTTCCAATTGCAAGTAAGGTTGTGGAGGGTCTTCCCAAAATCAAGACCAAACATGAAGGTGTTTGCAAAGGATGTGCAAAAGGTAAGAACATTAAGAAGGCTTTCCCAAGTAGTGAAAGCAAGGCAAAGGATATCCTGGAAATCATGTCATCTAGTTCTCTAAGTGGGTATATTTACTATGTCTCATTTATTGATGACTTCTCCAGGAAGACTTGGGTATACTTCTTGAAGAACAAAGATGAGATGTTTGATAAATTCAAGGAATTCAAAACCTTGAAGGAGAATCAAACTGACAAGAAGATCAAAACATTCAGATCCAACAATGGTGGAGAATTCACCTCAGGTGACTTCAAGAAGCTTTGTAGTGATTCAGGGATTAAGAGGGAGTTGACTGCTCATTATAATCCTCAACATAATGGAGTTGCAGAAAGGAAGAACAGAACAATCATGGAAGCAGCAAGGGCAATGCTGGATGACCAGGATCTACCTATGCATCTATGAGTAGAAGCAGCTAGAACAACTGTATATGTGCAGAACAGAACACCCCACAAGATATTGGATAACAAGACACTAGAAGAGGTCTTTTCTGGTAAAAAACCTGAAGTTAGCCATCTCAGAATATTTGGTTGTCCAGTATACACTCATGTCCCAAAGGAAAAGAGGACTAAACTAGATCCTTCAGGAAAGAAGGGTATCTTTGTGGGTTATAGTGAACGCTCGAAGGCTTACAGAATATACTTTCCAAGCTTCAAGAAGATTGATGTCAGCAGGGATGTAACATTTGATGAAAACTCAACATTCATCAAATCAAGGAAGGCACCTATCGAATTTTATGAAGAACCTAAGGAAACTAGATTTCAAGACACTACCATGACTGAAGCAGTTCCAGAAGTTGTTCGTGAGTTTGAAGATCCACAAGAACCTATAGATCCACCCCGTGAGGATAACTCTCACAAGAGGAAACCCGCATGGGCTAGAGAGCTCATTCAAGATGCAGAAAGATTTGGCATTCTAGAAGAAGAACAAAGAGCAAAGAAGAGAACCATATCACATACTAGCTATGTTGCTTTACTCTGTGACATTATGAACAAAGAGCCTTCCAGTTATGAAGAAGCAGTGGAAAAGAAAGAATGGAAGGATGCCATGGTTGAGGAATACCAATCAATAATGAAGAATGATGTTTGGGATGTTGTACCAAGACCTAAAGAGAAGTCTGTTGTGACTTCTAAATGGATCTACAAAATCAAGCATGCTGTAGATGGCAGTGTAGAGAAATACAAAACAAGGTTCGTAGCTCGTGGCTTTTCTCAGAAAGAGGGAATAGATTATGAAGAAACTTTTGCACCTGTAACCAGGTATACTTCCATCAGAACAGTACTTTCCCTGGCTGTAGCGATGAAATGGAAAATACACCAGATGAATTTCAAGATTGCCTTATTGAATGGTGTAGTTGAAGAGGAAGTATATGTGGAGCAGCCACTCGGTTTCGAAATACATGACAGGGAGTCGTATGTGTGCAGATTGAAGAAATCCTTGTATGGCTTGAAGCAAGCTCCCAAAACTTGGTATGGCGGGATGGATAGTTTCCTATCTAGTTTGGGCTTTACCAAGAGTAAAGCGGATTCCAACCTTTACTACAAGGTTGAGGAAGGGAATCCTGTGATTCTACTCCTGTATGTGGATGACTTATTTGTAACAGGAGATGACATATTGATTGCATATACTAAGAGGAATATTGTTTCCAGGTTCGATATGAAAGATTTGGGAATGATGCATTATTTCCTAGGTATGGAGGTGTGGCAGAGTACAGGTGGGATCTTCCTTGGTCAAGGGAAGTACACAGTAGATATCCTGAAGAGATTCAGGATGATGGATTGCAAGGCCATGGCCATACCTATGGCATCGAATCTGAATCTTCTATGTGATGCTTCATTTGAGCCGGTTGATGTCTCTATGTATCATCAGATGATTGGGTCCTTGATGTACCTGACGAACACAAGACCAGTTATTTGCTTTGCACTGAACACATTGAGTCAGTTCCTGACAGATCCGAGGAGTGTTCATCTAGTTGCTGTAAAGCATGTTCTGAGGTACCTGAAGGGTACAGTGGATTATGGGCTCAAGTATGAGGCGAATCAAAAGTTTAACCTACAGGGTTATGTTGATTCAGATTGGGTTGGCAGTGCTGCAGATAGGAAGAGCACATCTGGATGCTACTTCAGTATGGGATCAGGTGTGATCTCTTGGTTTAGCAGGAAGCAGTCCTATGTAGCACTGAGTACAGCTGAGGTAGAGTATGTTGCATCCTGTTCAGATAGTTGTGAGGCAGTATGGCTACGAAAGCTACTATCTGAGTAATTTGATCTCCTGTTGGATGCTACTGGTATCTTTTGGGATAACTAGAGTTGTGTGACGCTGTCCGAGAACCCAGTGTTTCATGACAGGTCGAAACACATAGAGATCAAATATCACTATATCAGGGATATGGTGCAAAGAGGAGCTGTGAAGCTCATGTACGTTGCGATGGATGAGCATATTGCAGATGTGCTGACGAATCCACTAGCCAGGGTGAAGTTTGAGTACTTCAGAGAGAGGCTTGGTGTTCTTCAGATTGATGACACTTCGAGGAAGAAGTGATGGACACATTTGCTGAAGCCATTCCAAGCATGTTGGAAGGAGGATCCTTCACATGGCTGTGGATGTAAGCGCTGGATGATGAGCATCAGGATGATGTTCTAGTTTCTGCTTTGTATGATCAGTTGGATCATTTTTTTATGTTTGTATGTATGCATCATGTTGGATGCTGGATATGATCAGTTGGATCATTTATATGTATGTACGCATCATGTTGGATGCTAGATATGATCAATTCGATCATTTATATGTATGTACACATCATGTTGGATGCTGGATATGATCGATTGGATCATGTGTATGTATTTTGTATAAGCATCATGTTGGATGCTTGGACCATGTATTTGTATATGTATCAAGTGGATACATTGTATGATTAGGTAGATCATGTATGTTGATATGTATCATGTATTTATATTTGTATCAGGTGGATACACTGTGTGATCGGGTGGATCATGTATGATGATATGTATCAGGTAGATACTTGGTATGCATCAGGTAGATGCATTGTATGATCATGGATGACGAGCTTCAGGATGTTGCTTCAGATGACATGCGGCAGGATGTTGCAGTGATGACGATCAGGATGATCATGTGTACATCAGGATGATGTATGGTGAGTATCAGGTTGATACTATGTGGTCGTGGAACAGGTTGTGCAGATAAGCATGTAATTTGTGACCTGGGAGATTTGCAGATAGTCTTTCGAGGTTTTGCCTACGGCATGTAATTTGTACCCTGGGATATCTGGAAAATGCTCTTTCGAGGTTTTGCTTGGGAGGACATATAATTTGTGCCCTGGGAGATCTGCAGATAGTCTTTCGAGTTTTTTCCTATGGCATGTAATTTGTGCCCTAGGATATCTGGCAGATGCTCCTTCGAGGTTTTGTCCTATGGCATGTAATTTATGCCCTGGGAGATCCGATAGGTTGAGCCGTGTGCTCGTAATAAGTCCTGGGATGCTCTTTCAAGGTTTTTCCATAACCACATGTAATTTGTGCCCTAGGAGATCCGATAGGTTGAGCCTTGTGCTCGTAATCAGTCCTGGGATTCTCTTTCAAGGTTTTGTGGTGACCACATGTAATTTGTGCCCTGGGAGATCCGATAGGTTGAGCCTTGTGCTCGTAATTAGTCCTGGGATTCTCTTTCGAGGTTTTGTGGTGGGGTCACATGTAATAAGTCCTGGAGATCTGGACAGGATGAAAAAGGCCTCAGATGCTCTTTAGGGTTCTTGCTAGTCAAGAGACTCTTTTAAGGTTTTGTGATGCACGTAATAAGTCCTGAGATTTCCATAGTATGGCCAGTGATGATGAAGACCTGCAGGTGGTGGGCCTACATCCAGTATGAAAAAGGACTGGCTCTGTAGAAATTCCTATGACGAGTAGATTCAGAGATTGGTTGAGATAGCAGCAGCAGTGACGATGATGATGACGATGCATCGATGACAATGATCCTGAAAAGAAGACTTGTCTAGCAGATCTGTGTCGAGAAATACCTTCCTAGTTAAGAGGGAGTGTTGATGTATATGTAACTTCGGAATGTATTTCATCTATGTATTTTATATATATTTAGTGTCGTCGTGTGGATTGACAAGTGTCGCAAGTGTGTGTACTTGCCGATGGGTTATTAGACCACCATGTGTGGGGTCGGCCCTGAAATATATATTATATTATGGATGTACCTAGCTAGACAAGTCGGCCCCATAAGGTCACTGGGAAAATAGGTTAGTATAAATAGAGATAAGGAGATCTCTATTTAGATCATTCAGAAAGTCATCTCTCTCTCACTCAGAAAGTGGCGCACTAGTGAGGAGGAGGATCATCAGCTTCTAGGAGACTATCTCAAGTGTATTTTGGTTGTACTTTGGTTGATCCATTGCTCTCTCTATCTCTGAGGAAGTTGTGGGGTTTTTCACCTTAGGGTTTTCCCCACGGAAACTCTGTGTCTCTTGTCTCTCATGCTTTTGATTCTTGTGATGCTTGTCATGCTTATTGTGATTGTTATGCATTGATATATTGTATATGTTATTCTCTCAGTGAAGATCCTAGAGTATTGTGAATTAATGCTCAAAATTTAACAATTATGACATATATCCATTATGTACTTCCTATTCATGGCCATTGTATCAGATGTACTACCGACATGTATTCAGAGATACTATTGTAATATGACAAGTGAGCTGCTCTTTCCACTTGTGTCTCCATCACTCCACTTCTGAATTTTTATAATGAATTTCAGTCATCGTAGCATCAATCTCTGAGCTCACACATTAGGGGGCATCTGTTACAACGTAATCTTCCACCTTGTGAGCATCAACATTCTTTGGCCTGTAGGATAGATTTCACTGACTCATATCCACTTTATATCCTTCAGACATACTATTTCCTCATTTTTCCTCTGACCCACTTGTTGCATCATTATAGAAGGCATATCCGCGAGTTTCATCACTATAGCCTACGAGTATCAAGTAAAATGGTAAAAATCACTAGTTTATTACTTTTTACTCCCACAAATCGATCATTGGGTGACCTTTGGCTCCCCATCTGCCCAAGAAATGTCTCGATGAGTCCTTTCACTTACCTTTGAGAGGACTATATATTGAGCACATATGGCTTATGGACAAGACGAGAAAGAAGAGCAAGAGAACTCTAGTGGATTTTTTCCCTATCTTGAGTCTACACTCATTGATCCTTGTAGTTATGAACCCTTTATGTTCACCTTCCAAACTCCTATCTAGTTTGAGTTTTCCATTCATGGAGGATTGAAGTGGTGGAGGCACAAGTGGATTGATCCAGATCTTGGTTCAGATTGGTTGCTGGCAAGAGGTCATATCACATTGTACTTCTTCTTGTTTATTAATAGAAATACTCATATTCTCGTCCATTAATGTTGTAAATGTTGTTTATCTTACATTGGGTTGCATTTACTTGTTATATCATGGACCATTGTCATTGATGATGTTAATGTTGTTTATATATTATATGTACTTGTTGTATATTGGCTGTCAATACTAATTTGCAGATTCAAGTGCACAGATTGAAAAGCTCCAACGGGGATCTACATCAAACGTTTGGATCGAGGTTGGTTATATTCTTCATTATCTTAGCATTGTCATTTATATAGCATAGTTCTGAGAATTGAGTTGATTTTTGGTAGTCATCTGTTTATTTTGGTCTACCCCAAGCCATAGTGAGTTTTATCCAACACACAAATGACACAGAAACTCGAATGAACAGAGACTCAAAATAAGGAAAATGACCAAAAACACCAAATGGATGCTTCTCCCTAGCGGAGTCTCCAATTTGGTTACGGAGAAAAAATTCCTATGGCTTGGGGTAGACCACAACAGACAGATGACTTCCAGAAATCAAATCATTTCCCAATGTACGCTATATAAATGTGAATGCTAAGAAGTGGAATAAAAGACCTACCTTCAACCAAACATCTGATGAAGATCTCCGTTGAGCTTTCGAATCACCACACTTGAACTTGCAGCTTAGTCTCAACAACAAACACAAGCAAGTGCATTAGATGTATGAAAGATGTTAGCATATACAATATCATAATCCATGATATATAAAAGAAAATGTACCCAATGATAATAAACAATCATTCACAATATCAATTGGACGAGAAAATGACCATTTCTTTTAATATGAACAAGAAGTACAAGATACAACCTTCTGTCAGCAACTCATCTGAACCAAGAACTAGGTCCCTCCAGTTATGCCTACACCACTTCAATCCCCCATGCAATGGAAAAATCACGAGTAAAGGAGCAAATCCATCAAAGGATATGGAATTGTTTGGTAGGTGAACATAAAAGGTTCACAACAACTAGGATCAATGAATGTAGACTGAAGCTATGGAAAAAATCCGATAGAGTTTCAATGCTCTTCTCTTTCTCCTTTCCTCCTTCCATGCATAAGGGCTCAATATATAACCCTCCAAAGGTAAGTGAAAGGTTGGATCAAGTAGTTTCTAGATACATGGAGGGCCAAAGGTCTCAATGGCTGCTTTTTCGAGTGCAAAAGGGAGATTTTACTCTCTTTTACTAATTAACTCGATGTATGTGGGCTATAATAGTGCATCCTGCATATGCGTGAGTTGAATTGAAGCAGTCACGTATAGGAGTAAAACTAGGGATAAAAGGGTTCCAAGAGGACACAAATGTGGTTCTGATTCCATAAATAGATAATGGAGGCCAATGAGTGATAATGCTCACAAGGTGGAAAAATATGGTGTAACATGAATAATAAAGCAAATCATTCCTTCCAGTGTGATAATCTACAAAAAGATCTCACAGCTAAAAAAAACCTCACTCAAGAAGTGCAGAGAAGAAGAGAAGAATGTTGTCAATAATCACTCATGAACACAAAAACTGAAGAATAGTAGTATAATCATACATTTGCTGTGAGCTGGCACTGTGAAAACTGAATACAATGCAATAACTGTCAATAGAATTCGAATTAACCAAGAGGTAATTCGAATCATCCTCAGTGTCTAGCTTGGATAACATTTGAGACATCATCCAATCAGTAGTAGTAGTCATAAATGGTCAATAGTCAGTCAAATGAGTCTAACTGAGTCTAACAGAACCATCTAGGCACAAATAAGGGTATGGAGACTTCAAGGAGGGCGCATGAGGCTGTCAGAAGGTCAAGTGGCACTCCAGAACTAGCTAACTGAGAGCTACAGTGTCACGTCCCCTCCCATCCAACAAGCTAGATGGAGAGGATCGTGACGGTTGAACCGGGCATCCAGCCCCATACATTAAAATCAAACATTCAAGTTGAAGAATAAGAATGCATACACATTCACATAATACATAAGAGAGATATGAAGATGCATAATTATTAGAGATCACAGCGGAGTAATAAGAATTTCACATCCATCATACATTTAAGATGTTCATCAAATGATAATTGCCAATTTACACAAGAGAATACTTATCTCAATAAGGCAGTCCCACGCAACTGGCTATGCAACTGCAACGTTCCACCCAACCATAGGCCAGTGTGCTCCTTAATCTCTCAGCACCACTGCCACCCCCCGAGCTGGGCATGATCTCTACAAGGAACCAGGGAACAGCAGACTCACACATAGCCAAACATACACCAAAATGAGCCAAGCCAATCTACAATTGGGTTTATCAGGCTGCTAGGAGATGGGAAGGAAGAATTGCTAAGCTAGTGAGCTCAACCACAGAGCTATGGGTACCCCTCCCAGATCTATTCAGCTTGGCACTCACAATGCCTACACACCCAACACCAGGAAGTATTCTCTTCACTGCCACACAGTCCCTCAAGCCATACCTTCCTCTCTAGTGCTCTCAGGGTGTGCATAGAAAAGTAGCCAGCCCTCTTGATCTTCTTGAGAGGATATTCCCTACACTAGGTTTATCAAGCTAATTCTGTCCACTACCATTCCAGTTTCTTGCTTACAGGTTCAAATCAAAACCAGGATGCACACAACAGCAAACTACACTTGCTGAGCATGAGAAAACGTTTCCAACAATGGGATATATGAGATGGGGTTTCCTGGACTTTAGAAAAACGGGGGTAGACTCAAAACATGTTGGCACTTGGAAAATTCGACTGGGGAAACAAAACCCATTCCAGAAAAACGCCCTAGGGCCAAAACGCCCTCACCCTCGATCCCAATTCGCGTCCCTCCTTCCCCAGCTGTTGCACAATCCAAAAATGAGTTCCTGGGCATGGAAAAACACAGGGTTATGGTGAAAAACGTGAGGATAACTTCCTGTGAGCTCAAGCTGCGTGAGAGGAAGAACGTAATGCATGAGGAATGGCCTTGGGTAGCATTTCGTGGGGGTTTTCTTGCCCAGCAAGCCAAAAATACGATTTTCAGGTTGATGGCTTGCCCATGCACGAAAATGGCTTGCCCATACTCTTTCATTCCCAAGGCATTAACTGCCTTAACCAATTTCTTGGAAGAATTAAATGATTGGGTACATGAGACAAAATGGGTAGTTGGTGGTTTATGGGTTTCCCCATTGACACATGGATTAATACCATTGGCTCAAGGGTTTGAATAGTTTCCCTCCCTTTTCCTTGTAGAACCATGCCCCTTCTCTTTTGTTGCATTGCATAGCTAGTTGTGGGTATTTTGCATTAAAATTCGTATTTACATGATGTCTTATATACATTGTGCCCATCTCGCACAAGAACCATAGGCATCTATTTTAATTGTCGATACATAAACGTTAAATCAATGGTGGGGCCTTGGCCTTGAGCTCCTCACCATGATTAAGTTACAATATTTACATCATTTACAAAGGGGGTCAAAATGGGGACGTGACATACAGAAAGTTAGGATGAGCAATTAATGGAATAACTAATAAATCAATGCTCTAAGTGACTGTTAACTCGTGGTAGGTGAGAAAAGGCGCACATGTTATGTAGGTGAGGAAAATAAGGCGCATCAGGTAGGTAAGAGGGCTACTGGGGGCTGGAGGCAAGCTCTAGGGAGATGAAATTAGGCTCTAGGTGCTGGGGAGACCACCAAAATGATGACTGGATGCATGCAAATGCATGCATGATGACTGGATGCATGCAGGGATGCAAATATGAAAAATGATGGTGAGAATATTCCAACACCCCCGCGCAAGATATACTATGAGGTAATAACTGAAAACTAAAAATAGAGCCCCGGTGATTAAGACCAAACGTCACCCTGTACAACAATCCAAATAATAAATGAGGAAAGAGGGAAAACCCAGTGGGAAAAAATCCCTCCCTCAAAATAGATTGACGATGCTAATGTAGCAATTAATCGCTCACCCTAGAAGGAGGCAAGTGTCCTTCTTTTCCAAAGAAGGATCGCTCGATTTTGTTAAATTTTGAGCATTAATTCACAATACTCTAGGATATTCATTGAGAGAATAACATATACAGTATATCAATGCATAACAATCACAATAAGCATGACAAGCATCACAAGAATCAAAAGCATGAGAGACAAGAGACACAGAGTTTCCGTGGGGAAAACCCTAAGGTGAAAAACACCACAAATTCCTCAGAGATAGAGAGAGCAATGGCTCAATCAAAGTACAACCAAAATGCACTGAGATAGTCTCCTAGTAGCAGATGATCCTCCTCCTCAGTAGTGCGCCACTTTCTGAGTGAGAGAAGTGTGAGTTTCCGAATGATCAAAATAGAGATCTCCCGATCTCTATTTATACTAACCTGTTTTCCCAGTGACCTTATGGGGTCGACTTGTCTAGCTAGGTACATCCACAGTATAATATATATTTTAGGTCTGACCCCACACATGGTGGTCTAATAACCCGTCGCCAAGTACACACACTTGCGACACTTGTCAATACACATGACGACACTTCCTTATAGAGGAACAACACATCTCTTATAAGGGTACAATAAATATATATGAAATACATAGATGAAATACATTCTGAAGTTACATATACATCAACACTCCCTCTTAACTAGGAAGGTATTTCTCGACACAGATCTACTAGACAAGTCTTCTTCTCGGGATCATTGTCATCGATGCATCGTCATCATCACCGTCACTGCTGCTGCTATCTCAACCAATCTCTGACTCGACTTGTCATAGGAAGTTCTATAGAGCCAGTCCTTTTTCATACTGGATGTAGGCCCACCACCCGCAGGTCTTTGTCATCACTGGCCATACTGTGAAAATCTCAGGACTTATTACATGCGTCACAAAACCTTAAAAGAGTCTCTTGACTAGCAAGAACCCTAAAGAGCATCTGAGGCCTTTTTCATCCTGTCCAGATCTCTAGGACTTATTACATGTGACCCCACCACAAAACCTTGAAAGAGAATCCCAGGACTAATTACGAGCACAAGGCTCAACCTATCGGATCTCCCAGGGCACAAATCACATGTGGTCACCACAAAACCTCAAAAGAGCATCCTAGGACTAATTACGAGCACAAGGCTCAACCTATCGGATCTCCCAGGGCACAAATTATATGTGGTCATGGCAAAACCTCAAAAGAGCATCCCAGGACTGATTACGAGCACACGGCTCAACCTATTAGATCTCCCAGGGAACAAATTACATGCCATAGGACAAAACCTCGAAAGAGCATCTGCCAGATATCCCAGGGCACAGATTACATGCCATAGGAAAAACCTCGAAAGACTATTTGCAGATCTCCCAGGGCACAAATTATATGTCCTCCCAAGCAAAACCTCGAAAGAGAATTTGCCAGATATCCCAGGGTACAAATTACATGCCATAGGAAAAACCTCGAAAGACTATCGGCAAATCTCCCAAGGCACAAATTACATGCTTATTTGCACAACCTGTTCCATGGCCACAGAGTATCATCCTGATACTCACCATACATCATCCTGAGGTACACATGATCATCCTGATCATTATCACTGCAACATCCTGCTGCATGTCATCTGGAGCAACATCCTGAATCTTGTCATCCATGATCATCCTGATCATACAATGCATCTACCTAATGCATACCAAGTATCTACCTGATACATATCATCATAACTGATCCACCTGATCATACAATGCATCCACTTGATAAAAATACAAATACATGATCCACCTAATCATACATGATACATATCAACATACATGATCTACCTGATCATACAATGTATCCACCTAATACATATACAGATACATGGTCCAAGCATCCAACATGATGCATACATACAAATGATCCAACCAATCATATCCAGCATCCAACATGATGCGTACATACATATAAATGATCCGACTGATCATATCCAGCATCCAAAATGATGTGTACATTCATATACATATAAATGATCATACTCATCATATCTATCATCCAACATGATGCATTTACAGAGCAGTAACTGGAGCATCGTCCTGATGCTCATCATCCAGTGCTTACATCCGCAGCCATGTGAAGGATCTTCCTTCCAACATGCTTGGAATTTCTTCTGCAAATGTGTCCATCACTTCTTCCTCGAAGTGTCATCAATGTAAAGAACACCAAGCCTCTCCCTGAAGTACTCGAACTTCACCCTGGCTAGTGGCTTCGTTAGCACATCTGCAATCTGCTCATCCATCGCAATATACAGGAGTTTCACAACTCCTCTCTGCACCATATCCCTGATATAGTGATATTTGATCTCTATGTGTTTCGACCTGTCATGAAACACTGGGTTCTCGGACAGCTTCACACAACTCTAGTTATCACAAAAGATACCAGTAGCATCCAACGGGAGATCAAATAACTCAGACAATAGCTTTCGTATCCATACTGCCTTACAACTAGCTGAACAGGCTGCAACATACTCTGCCTCAGCTCTACTCAGTGCTACGTAGGACTACTTCCTGCTAAACCAAGAGATCACACCTGATCTTATACTGAAGCAACATCTAGATGTGCTCTTCCTATCTACAACACTGCCAGTCCAATCTGAATCAACATAAACCTGCAGGTTAAACTTTTGATTTGCTTCATACTTGAGCCCATAATCCACTGTACCCTTCAGGTACCTCAGAACATGCTTTACAACAACCAGGTGAACACTCCTCGGATCCATCAGGAACTGGCTTAATATGTTCACCGCAAATCAAATATCTGGTCTTGTGTTCGTCATGTACATCAAGGACCCAATCATCTGACGATACATAGAGACATCAACCAGCTTAGATGAAGCATTACATAGAAGCTTCAAATTCGATGCCATAGGTGTGGCCATGGCCTTGCAATCCATCATCCTGAATCTCTTCAGGATATATACTGTGCACTTCGCTTGACCAAGCAAGATCCCACCTATAGTCTGCCACACCTCCATACCTAGGAAATAATGCATCATTCCCAAATCTTTCATATCGAACCCGGAAACAAGATTCCTCTTAGTATCTGCAATCAATCTGTCATCTCCTGTAACAAATAGGTCATCCACATATAGGAGTAGAATCACAGGATTCCCTTCCTCAAACTTGTAGTAAAGGTTGGAATCCGCTTTACTCTTGGTAAAGCCCAAACTAGATAAGAAAATGTCCATCCTACCACACCAAGTTCTGGGAGCTTGCTTCAAGCCATTCAAGGCTTTCTTCAATATGCACACATATGACTCCCTGTCATGTATTTCGAAACCGAGTGGCTGCTCCACATATACCTCGTCTTCAACTACACCATTCAAGAAACCAGTCTTGACATCCTTCTGGTGTATTTTCCATTTCATTGTTGCAGCTAGGGCAAGTACTATTCTGATGGAAGTATACCTGGCTACAGGTGCAAAAGTTTCTTCATAATCTATTCCCTCTTTCTGAGAGAAGCTACAAGCTATGAATCTTGCTTTGTATTTTTGGACACTGCCATCTGCAGCATGCTTGATTTGGTAGATCCATTTGGAAGTCACAACAGACTTCTCTTTAGGTCTTGGGACAACATCCCAAACATCATTCTTCATTATTGATTGGTATTCCTCGACCATGGCATCCTTCCATTCTTTCTTTTCCGCTGCTTCTTCATAACTGGAAGGTTCTTTGTTCATAATGTCACAGAGTAAAGCAACATAGCTGGTATGTGATCTGGTTCTCTTCTTTACTTTGTGTTCTTCTTCTAGAGTGCCAAATCTTTCTGCATCTTAAATGAGCTCTCTAGCCCATGCAGGTTTCCTCTTGTGAGAGTTATCCTCACGGGGTGGATCTACAGGTTCTTGCGGATCTTCAAACTCACGAACAACTTCTAGAATTGCTTCAGTCATGGTAGTGTCTTGAAATCTAGTTTCCTTAGGTTCTTCATAAAATTCGATATGTGCCTTCCTTGATTTGATGAATGCTGAGTTTTCATCAAATGTTACATCCCTGCTGACATCAATCTTCTTGAACCCTGGAAAGTATATTCTGTAAGCCTTCGAGCTTTCACTATAACCCACAAAGATACCCTTATTTCCTGAAGAATCTAGTTTGGTCCTCTTTTCCTTTGGGACATGAGTGTATACTGGACAACCAAATATTTTGAGATGGCTAACTTCAGGTTTCTTACCAGAAAAGACCTGTTTTGGTGTCTTGTTGTCCAAAATCTTGTGGGGTGTTCTGTTCTGCACATATACAACTGTTCTAGCTGCTTCTGCCCATAGATGCATAAGAAGATCCTGGTCATGCAGCATTGCCCTTGCTTCTTTCATGATTGTTCTATTCTTCCTTTCCGCAACTCCATTCTGTTGAGGATTATAATAAGCAGTCAAGTCCCTCTTACTCCCTGAATCACTGCAAAGCTTCTTGATGTCACCTGAGGTGAATTCTCCACCATTGTCGGATCTGAATGTTTTGATCTTCTTGTCAGTTTGATTCTCCATCAAGGTTTTGAATTCCTTGAATTTATCAAACACCTCATCTTTGTTGTTCAAGAAGTATACCCAAGTCTTCCTGGAGAAGTCATCAATAAATGAGACATAGTAAACATACCCACTTAGAGAACTGGATGACATAGGACCACATACATCTGAGTGGATGATTTCCAGGATATCCTTTTCCTTGCATTCACTGCTTGGGAAAGCCTTCTTAATGTTCTTACTTTTTGCACATCCTTTGCAAACACCTTCATGTTTGGTCTTGATTTCAGGAAGACCCTCTATAGCCTTGCTTGCAATTGGAAGTGCCCTATAGTGCATATGAGCAAGTATTCTATGCCAAAGTTCACTTGGCTCCATGGATTCATGCACCATGGCATGTTCAGGTTGTCCCTTCAATTTATACAAACCTCCCTCTTGCTCTCCAATCACTACTGCATAATCTATGGTCTTTCCCTTTGACCACATTAGGACTTGGCCATTCACAAATGCAACCCTCATACCTTTTGCATCCAATGCAGAGATGGAGAGTAATTTCTTCTTGAGCCCAGGTACATAAAGGACTTCTTTCATCTTCAAAGATTTTCCAGAATCTAGATTGTAGGAGGCTTCACCACTTCCTTTGATTGGGTATTGATAATCATCCCCAAGTTTCATCTTATGGGGTGATTCATGTTCAGATAGATTCACAAAAGATTCCTTAAACACAGTCATGTGTTTGGAAGCCCCAATATCAATCAACCAATCATTACAACCATGGGAGATAGTACCTGTGAGAGCAGAAATTAGAACATACTCTTCTTCACTTGATGAGTCATCATCACTATCACTTTCTGCCCTAGCCCTCTTCTTTGGGGGTTCATCATCTTCGGCAGCATGCGCATGATATCTTCTTTTGTTATTCTTGTTGTTGTTGTTGAAGTTGTTCTTGTTGTCTTTCTTCTTCTTGGGACAATCTGAAGCAAAGTGTCCCTTCTCATTGCAATTGAAGCATAGGAGATCTTTCTTATCTTTATGATAATGGTGGTGTGAGAATTTCCTGTTATGAGATGATTCCTTCTTGGACTTGCCTTTCCTGGCATGTGCCGTGAGATCTTGATCTTCATTTGCCATCTTTTCTTCTCGGGCCACAAGCCTAGCTTCTTCTTGAGAGCATTCCTCCCACAGTCTACTGAAAGAGATCAATTTCTTTCTTGCACAGATTCCTTGAATAAAGGAGTCCCATGACCTAGGTAGGCCATTCAGAGTGGTAATAACAATTTCACCATTGTCCACTACTTCATCCACAGCTTCAAGTTGTTCCTTGATCTGAGATACCTTGGAGAAGTAAGATTGAATGGTTTCTCCATTCAACATCTTGACCCCTTTCAATTGATTCCGCAGAGTCATCTTCCGATTTATGTTCTTCCCTTGAAATAACTTGGTCAAAGAGTCAAACATCTCTTTGGGTGTCCTTAGAGAAGACACATGGGGTTTGAGATGGTCTTTGATAGAATCAACAATGATTCTCTTTTCCTTGACCAAGTTCTTCTTATGCAATGATTTAGCCTCTTCATCCTCTGGGATAGGGATGTCTTCTTTTATATATGAGTCCAACTCATTCTCTTCCAGGATTAACCCAATCCTATACTTCCAAGCTCGGAAGTTATCAACCCCTCCAAGCTTATCCTCAAGCTTGGTGTGGTGAGACATCTTAATAGTAATTCAAATGGAAATAGAAAAGATTTAGGTCTTACCACTTGAATTGCTGAAAATTGGATCTGGTCCCGGATTAGGGTTGCTTAGAAAAACCCTAAAAATTCAAAATGTGAATTTCGACTTTCTGAAAAGATAGAAAGATGTGCCTTGATGAGCTGATCAGCCTGGTGTATTCAGAATTTGAGATCAGTAAAGCTTTACCCTTCAGATTTTCCTTTTTGTCCTCCTGGGTTCACTAGGGAGAGCCCTGAATTAGGGTTTGAGTTTCCCGGAGATTTACCCAACCAAAAATCTCGATCCAAATCTCTAAACCTCGATTTTTGCAAGGAGCTTCCAGCTATGTCTTCAGATTCCAGAAATTCTTATTTTTTGGGAAACCCTAATTTTTAGGGCCAAATCTGAAAATGCTCAGAATTGAATTCTGATTGAACAGATAGATTCGCCTTTATGAGTAGAGTCAATCTACTATACTTCGTTTCCAAAATCTATGGAGAGAAACCTAATAAACAAGAAACTCAAGTTTTCGTCACTACAAAATGTCTTCTTCTCAGGTTAGCTCTGATACCATGTTAAATTTTGAGAATTAATTCACAATACTCTAGGATCTTCACTGAGAGAATAACATATACAGTATATCAATGCATAACAATCACAATAAGCATGAAAAGCATAACAAGAATCAAAAGCATGAGAGACAAGAGACATAGAGTTTCCGTGGGGAAAACCCTAAGGTGAAAAACCCCACAACTTCCTCAGAGATAGAGAGAGCAATGGCTCAACCAAAGTACAACCAAAATGCAATGAGATAGTCTCCTAGTAGTAGATGATCCTCCTCCTCACTAGTGCGCCACTTTCTAAGTGAGAGAAGTGTGAGTTTTCGAATGATCAAAATAGAGATCTCCCGATCTCTATTTATACTAACCTGTTTTCCCAATGACCTTATGGGGCTGACTTGTCTAGCTAGGTACATCCACAGTATAATATATATTTCAGGGCCAACCCCACACATGGTGGTCTAATAACCCGTCGCCAGGTACACACACTTGCTACACTTGTCAATACACATGACGCCACTTCCTTATAGAGGAATAACACATCTCTTATAAGGGTACAATAAATATATATGAAATATATAGATGAAATACATTCCAAAGTTACATATACATCAACAGATTTGAAATGCATCAGTAATGTGAGAAGGATGAAACCTTCCATTCTGATAATCTGATCTGGTTCTCCATTGATCAGCTGAATCACCAACCAAATCACCGGCAGATCTAAGAATAATGGCTTTCCATCGAGGAAGAGGAGGATCATCATGTGAAAGATCATCAGGTTCTTGTGGATCTGGATCTCCCATCGCTCATATTCATCATTAGTTGCTAGACCTTGAGGTTCTTCTGGATTTGGGTCTAAAATGCTCTCTTCATCATCTTGTTAACACCCAAAAAGTGTTCACTACCTCATCTACCACATTATATGGCTCATTTGTCTATTTTCCTACCATATTTCCCTTAAAATCTCAAAAAATCCGATTAAAAAGCCTCCAAAAGGCCTAAAATGCCTCCAAAAGGCCACAAAACCCTCAAAATAGCCTAAAAAAGGCTAAAAAACCCCTTTTTCCTCCAAAAAATATCCAAAATTCCTCAAAAATAGCAAAAATACCCTAAAAAGGGAATAAAAAATATAAAATAATGAGGAAAAGGAGGAAAAAACCCTATACAGCTGCACAAAACCATGTATTTCCCAAAACCATGGGTCAGCACTCCACCACCAAAAAACTATAAATAGGTGATGGAGATCCCTTATTCCATATCCACAATCACAAGCACCCTTACTCTGCCAAAATCTCTCTCGAAACCCTAGTTCACCATTGAACTACTTTCACCTTGAGAGCCACCTTTGGCCCATTCCCACCATTGGAGAAAGAGAAGGAGCATATTGGAGCTTGGAGCATCCTCTTGGACATTGCAAAGAGCTTCATCAAACCTTCACATTGAAGGTAATATCAATACAAAAAGCCATTCTTTAAATTTGTTGTTTATGTTTCATGCATGTTAGAGTAGTTTTTATATTTCTGTTTTAGCTTAATTATTTACATTTACTGAACTGCTACTAAGGAGTCCATTCTCCTTAGTAGGTGCTCATTTGCACAAGCTAGGGGTAAAACCCTAGCTACAGTTTTGGCGACTCTGCTGGATTTTGAATTTCTGGTTTCGTTTTTAAATATTTTTTTTCTTTTCGGCTGTCCCTTTCGGCCGCCGCACACCGCGTTTTTTCCCTCTGCAGTCGTGTCCCGACCGCGTCTTTCAGGCCTTTACCTGCGACCCGACCGCGGCTCTCAGACGGTTTCCGACGCCCTGCTGGCGGATTCAAGTCTGTTACCTGCGATCCGGCCGCGGTTAATCAGCCTGTTTGCTGCGATCTGACTGCGCCTGTCGGCCATTTTCCCGCGTCCCAACTGCGGCTTTCAGCCTCTTTCCCGCGTCCCGACTGCGTCTGTTATCCTTTTTGCCGCGACTCGACTGCGTCTTTTTCCCTATTTCCTGCGTCCCGACTGCCTCTGTTGGCCCGAAAGCCGCGACCTGACCGCGTCTGTTTCCCTTAAACCCGCGGTCTGCCTATTTTGCTTCACCACAGACCCGCGGTCTGATTTCTGCATTTTTCCTGTTTTAAGCCCAGCCCCTTTTGCTGCAATATTTTCTGCATCTGAACAGCCCCCTGTCCTACCTGCAGCTCACTTCCTTACAGCCTTTCTGCAACATAATTTCTGTTCCCTTTACAGAATCTTTTTAAAATTTTAGTATTTTTAATTCAAAAAATTTTGCAAGTTAAAGTTTCAATTCTAGCATTATTGATAGTTAGAGGTTGCCCCCCTTGTGGCATTTCTATTTTGGGTTCATCACCTCACGAGCACACACCCTGTCACATAAATCAAGTGAGCCTTAAAAAGTACCTAACTGAACCAACATTCTAACCCCACTTGGGGAACACAAAAGAATCATTGTAGTTAGGTAGGATCAGGGGGATAGGCTTCCAATAACACCCCTCGGTTACTTTCACTTGAGACATAGTTGTTGTCCAAATAGGGAACCAAAATCCCCTAGTACTTTTTGGCACGGTCACGACAAGTTTATTAGAGGGCCTCTCCCTTAGGAGGGTTGAAGTCGGGAGACTGGTTCCGGAGGCCTGAGTGGAATACCGCACTCCATTCAGTAACCGAAGGGCTACCTTTCGCGGTTCGCGGGATATCCCTGTATAGGGGTATTGCGGTCAACGGACTAAACGACAGATTCACCTTTCTGGACGTGTCATGAATGGGGTATCTTAGTTGCCATTCTTCTAGGATTGACTACCCGGTATCCCTCCCGGTAGGGGGATATCATAGCCACTTGGCTTTTCTACTCATATTGTCTGACTTGGATTTCATCACCTTGCAGAGGATATGTTTAGTTCAGTCAGAATACTTTTAGTTAGGTGTTTGCATGCTCCTTTACCTCCCTTTGGTCTAGTGAGTCCACCATTTTTTCTTTTTAGGAAACCTGCTGCTTGTTGGTATTCTGACCATCTTTGTTGATACTCCACCTATTGTAGCACAGCTGTTGCAGTAGGTGTTTTGAGTTGGTTGTTGGCCTGAGTGCCTTGTTTTTTAGCTCTCCTTCTGCACACTCGGTTGCATTAGGCCTTTTTGAGCTGTTTTTATACTCACCTCAACCCACATAGATTTGACACCATCTGTCACCATTGAGTCCCCGAGACATTCTCGGCACCTCAGGGGCGAGCCCCCACAACACGGTTCTCTTGACACCACACGTCATAGATTCCGATCATTATTCGTTGATACCACTCATCACAGATCTAGAGACTTGTCACTTGACTCCACTCGTCAGCGACATAGGACTCCGTCACCAGATATTGACGCTCCTTACTTTACCTCTGATTCTGACGAAGAGTCTGAGAACCCTATTTACACTGCCTCTACTAGCCCCATGGCTGGCACGACTTCCACTCCTTTTGTTATAGGGACCATTGGTGGCACATCCACCACTACACTAGTTACTACACCTATTTTGGGTATGCCCTCCATGGGACCCTCGTCTACCGTTCCCCTCACGGTACCTATTCCCGCAGCGGGAATACCTATGCCCACTACATCAGTGGCTCACACTACCCACAGTGGTGCTGGACCATCCTCCACCACCTTAGTTCCCCCACTCGGGGGCACCATCCCAAATCCTGTCCCTCCACTTGGGGGCATTGGCCCCAACTTGGTCCAACCCACTACTGTGTCACATCCTTCTTCCAGTTTTCCATTCATGGCTAGCCTCAACCTACCTGACCTGGCCAGATTGACCAACGATCCTATTCGACACGACCCTACGTGGCCTCATATGCCTACCAAACTCCCCTCTGACATCCCTAAGTTCGAGGGCAAGGCCGGTGAGGACCCACAAAACCATATCATGTCTTTCCACCTATGGTGTTCATCTAACTCCATATTGGATGACTCTGTTCGCCTCCGTCTCTTACAGCGCACCTTTACTGGCTCTGCAGCCAAGTGGTATATCGAGCAACCTCATGGGACCCATGCCACCTTTGCTTCCCTTGCCTCGACCTTCCTGCAGTTCTTCCAGTTGCCTGTCCACTATGACGCGGGCGTTGAGATCCTCCTATCCTGCAGACAAAACACGGCTACCCATATCACGGACCACATCCATGAGTGGCGTCGACTCCGTAGCTTATGCAAGATCAAACTAGACGACCGTATCTTCCTAGATTGGTTCCTCAAATCCCTTCTCCCTGTTATTGCTAAGGATGTGGCATCAGAAAGACCCCAGTCTGAAGAAGAGGCCATCCTTAAGGCCCAACAGTTCGACCTCATTTACGCCCAGTCGGGTTACCTTTATACCATTATACCTGACGCCCCTCGCAGTGAGTCCTTTCAGCACGATGCACCGGGGGCATCCCACGCTGCAGACGGTTTCATTGGCCGTGTTTCTTCGCATCCTCAACCATTTTCTATTACACGTCCTTCCCCTGGCCCCGACCTTTCGCGGGCTACCTCACAGTCTGGAGCAACCACCTCGTATGTTCCCATGACACATCACCATGGGACCTCATGTCCACCTCAGTGCTTTGGTTATGCGACTCCTGCTTATGCTCCCCCAGTCGCACCTCAGCCTTACTACCATCAGCAGGCTGCCCCAGCTCCTGCGCCTTCACAAGCCCAACCCGCTTATTATCTGCCACAGGCAGCCCCTGTGGCACACCCACAACCTGCTCCGCAGTCATATCAGCAACCTCCTCAAGTTGCTGCACCTGCTCAGCATCCACCTGCATATCATCCACCGCAGCCTACTCCAGCACCTACGCAACCTCAAAATCCACCTGCTGCTCAAGGGCAAGTTTACGCCCAACAGAACCCGCAGCAAAACTAGAACAACCAACGCAACCAGGGCCAACAGAACCGCGGCAAGGGCCGTAATCGTGGGAACAACCAACCTGCAGATCAAGCCGGTCAACCGGCTAATCCCCCCGACAACACCAATGCGGCCCCCGCTAATCAAAACCCTGATCACCCGCCCAAGCAGGCCAAAAACCCCAATTTGCGAACAAACCATCCTTGTTCTATCTGCGGGGTATACGGCCACTACACACATGCTTGCCCACACTTGGATCGAGCTCGGCAACTCTGGGTTGATGAGGCCCATCGCCAAGGGCATGCGGCTCCCCAAGCACCGCCCAACCCCCCCCAACCTCAGCAACCCCCTTTGGTGCTGCAAAACCCCTTACCAACCCAAGGCATAGTGAACACTCAGCCGTTGGCTCCCCCACAAGCCAATGTGCAACCCCAACAGCAGATCACGTATGCTGCTCCTGATCAACCTATGTTTGACTCAGGTACCCATCACTTGTTGATGATGTCATCTGCTGACGTCAACCTACAGACCCATCGGAACCAATATGGCTCCACCTCCGAAGCCCCTCCCACGGATAAACCCACTAACGCCCATCCCACTGATCAGGCATTACATATACCTCCACCTCCACTAGATGGCGCTCCCAAAGCCCCTCGTTTCCCACTTCGCCGTATCAACAATAACCCCAATGCGCGCGCTGCGTCAAACTACAGCATTGTAGATGACCTAGCCCAATCTCCCGCAGCCATGTCTGCGTTAGAGGTTGCCCTTCCCAGCGCAAGAATTTACTCTCCGCCATTGGGGGGATTGACCCAACTGATTCGAATTTAATGGCATTTGATTTGGACCAATCCGAGCCACGCCTGCCTTCCTCCTTAGCATTCCAAGTTTTTGTTTCCATTCAGAATCTTGTCATCCATCGATGCATCATCGATGAAGGTGCCTCCACATGCGTTATGTCTACATTCGTATGGCAGAAGTTGGGATCCCCTCCTCTCCAGTAGTCCACCACTGCATTACGTGCCTACGACGGTCGGTCGGCTCAGCCCCAAGGCCTCCTACCCAATGTCCCCTTCCAGTTAGGTGGTAAAACCGTCCTTATTGACATCGAGGTAATCAATGCCCAATTGGATTATAACCTTTTACTTGGCCGCAGCTACATGTATGCCATGCGGGCGGTTGCCTCTTCCGTTTTTCGCACCATGATGTTCCCCCATGAGGGACGCGTGGTTAAGGTTGACCAGCTCACCTACTATGATCCCAGTGCCCCCGCGGCACCTGAAAATGTTCTCCCCATGGTTGAACAACCTGTTTCTCGTGCCACCACCTCATTTGTTTCCTCTACGGGGCCTGGAGTCTACTCAGACGCGCCGATGACCTCCACCTTTTAATCCATTCCTCCGCCGTCATCTACGCCCGAAGTGTCTGACTTATGTACCTTGTCCCACGACAACCTACCACCTAAAAATAAACCACCCTTGTTGCCTAAACCACCATTGGCACCTAGCCACATTGGTGTTACACCTATCCATACGATCCCCTTCCTAGTCCCTCCATCGGGAGTAGTAAGCGCCCCGGTCATGGCTACCCTTAGCCTCCCTGGGTTAACTTTGGGATTACCCGTATGGTATCTTTCGCCTCCCATTCGCCCGCCGACACCAGATGTCATCCTCCAACCGGTGCAACCCATGGCTACTACCACTCAGCCACCCCCCGGTGTTTCTACCCCTTCATCCTCCACAACTCCTCCTTCTACTCCCAAACACACTGGGGGCAGAGGGCCACAACCTTACACTGCTGTACCACCTCCCAAGACAGTAAAAAACCCCCCAGTCTTTCGTGCTCCTCCCAAATGCTCGCTGTGCGATGAGTTGGGCCATGCAACCCACCAATGCCCACAGTTACCAGCATTACAGAAGCACATGCAAATGCTCGATGATGACCCCAACATCCCAACTGTCGAACTTAACCCCACTCCCAAGCCTAAAGATAAGTCCCTACGCACTAACCACCCCTGTGCCATATGCGGTGTTTACGGGCATTACTCCCATCATTGTCCCGATCTCCCGGATTACAGAGCGGCTCTCTATGAGATGAACAATCTGGATCTTGAGACGGCCCCAACCACCATTGAGGAGATCCACCCCCCGGCCTCTTCCCCTTCTGGAGAGATTAATACCATCTATATGATCTCTTCCACCACTACCCCCTCGTCAACCGATTTGACGACGCAAACTTTTCGTACCGATGAGGAGATTCTTGAGGCCCTTACCGCCCCAGATTATCCCTGAGATGATATGCATCATCGTTCCTACTTCATCCCAGAAGCATCTTCCTCTAGCACCGCTACCCAATTTGCGGTTGAATCCAAAGACTTCCTCCCCACCAAGGTAGACTGGTTCAAGGACCCTATTCCTTCTCCTGACGCCTTCGAGGAAGGTAACATGGCCAACATCTCACCTGTCATCCAAGTTGATATCGCTGCCCCAGGACGTGCCCCTGAACTCATCACTTTGGGAGCATTCTGCAGTGAACAAGAGATTGAGGACTACATAAACCTTTTCAAAGAATTCCGTGATGTCTTTGCCTGGTCCTATACCGAGATGCCTGGTCTTGACCCCGCCATTATAGAGCACCACATCGACACATGGCCTGATGTACCCCCCGTTCGTCAAAAACAGTGCCCCATTCATCCTTCCAAGCTCCCAGCTGTTAAAGCCGAGATTGAAAAACTGCGCAAGGCAGGGTTCATTTATCCTATTGCCTATACCACTTGGGTTTCAAACCCTGTTCCCGTTAACAAAAAACAAGGCACCATTCGAGTATGCACTGACTTCCGCGATTTAAACCGCGCTTGTCCCAAGGACAATTTCCCCACGCCATTATTGACCAGCTCATCGATGCGTGTGCGGGGCATGAAGTCCTCTCCTTCATGGATGGTTTTTTCGGATACAACTAGATTCAGATCCGTAAGGAAGACCAGTACAAAACTGCCTTTACTACCCCATGGGGCACCTTTGCCTATCGCGTCATGCCGTTCGGCCTCAAAAATGCTGGTGCCACTTTCCAGCGGGCCATGACCTATTGCTTTCACGACTTGGTCCATATCCTATTAGTCTACCTTGATGACCTTACAGCTCATTCCCGGAAACGATCAGACCACCTTAACGACCTTCGGCAAGTTTTTCTGCGTTGTCGCAAATACCAAATCCGCTTGAACCCACACAAGTGTGTCTTTTGCGTTCCGGCAAGCCGATTGTTGGGTTTCATTGTTTCCCAGAAAGGAATTACTGTTGACCCTCTAAAGGTCCAAGCCATCTTAGACCTTCCCTCTCCTCGCACGCTCCAGTAGCTCCAAAGTCTGCAGGGGTGATCCAACTTCCTTCGACACTTCGTTCCTGATTACGCCACTACCGTTCACGGTTTCTTGCACCTGCTCCGTACCCACATACCCTTCGTCTGGGATAAGCAAGCCGAAGCTGCATTCGAAGCCCTCAAGAAGGCTCTCACACAAGCTCCTCTGATTTCCCCTCCGGATTTCACACAAGACTTCATCCTTTACGTTTCGGCATCCGAGCATGCCGTATCTGGAGTCTTGGTTCAAGAAGATGCTTCTCATCAGGAGCATGTCATTTACTACGTCAGCCAGACCTTGTCTGGTCCACCCCTACGTTACCCATATGAGGAAAGACTTGCCCTAGCAGTGGTCTTTTCCGTCCAAAAATTGTGACACTATATCTTACTGAGTCATACCACCGTCGTCGCCGACTCTAACCCCATGGTATATCTTCTAAACCGGCGGCTACTGCAAGGTAGTGTTGCTAAATGGGTCATTATCCTCCAGGAATATGACCTTACCTTCAAAACACCTAAGAGCACTAAACCCCTCGCGCTTTCCCAGCTCATTACTGATCTCCCTTCCCTTCTCCCGGCCAAACCAATCTCCGATGAGTTACCCGACAATCACCTGTTCACTATCTCATCCGATGACCCATGGTACGGTGATATCTTGTTATACCTGCGCACGCAGAAGTTCAGACCCAAAGTTACCCGTAATGGACGCCGTCGCATCCGTCACCAGGCCTCTCGATATCTCCTCTTAGGCGATGTCCTTTACCGGTGCAGGGTTGACACAATTCTGCGTCGTTTCCTTACACACGAGGAAGCCGAACAAGTCCTTAATGACTGTCATAGCGGTGCCTGCGGCGGCCATTTCTCAGGGATGGCCACCGCCCAAAAGGTCGTCCGCGCCGGATACTTCTGGCCCACACTTTTCACCGACTGCATCACTGCGGTCAAACACTGCCATAACTGCCAACTTTTTGCCCCCAAGGCCCGGACACCTCCTGCTCCGTTACACCCCGTCGTCACTGTTGGTCCCTTTTGTAAGTGGGCCATAGACTTCATGGAATGTAGACCCCAGTCTGCCAACGGCCACAAATATATTATAGTCGCTGTTGATTACTTCACCAAATGGGCGGAAGCCATGCCTACCTTCAATTGTACCGCTGACACTGCTGCCTGCTTCTTTTTCAACCATGTCATCGCTCGATTCGGGGTTCCTAAGCAGTTAGTCTCTGACCATGGTTCACACTTTGAAGATGCCGTCTGGCGTGAGTTATCCACCCTCCTTAAATATGAGCACCAATTTTCCTCTTCTTACTACCCCCAAGGGAATGGCCAAGTAGAGGCCATCAATAAAATCCTAAAAACTATCCTCCAACGAACGGTTGACAAGCATAAGTCCAATTGGCACCACATGTTGTTCCCTGCCTTGTGGGCTTACCGCACATCCACTAAGACCGCCACTGGTTTTACACCATTTCATCTAGTTCACGGTGTAGAGTCTGTCCTCCCCATCGAGTGTCAGATTCCTGCCTTACAGATCGTTGTTGAGCTTCTCCCTGACACCTCCCCCCTCGAGCAGCGTTTGCTGCAACTCGAACAAGCTGATGAAGACTGTCGTGCCACTCTCCAGAACATCGAAGCTGCCAAAAACCGCTCCAAAGCTGGCTATGACAAACATGTTCACCCTCGAACTTTCCATGAAGGGGACCTCATCCTCGCCTACGACCAAGCCCATGACAAAACCGGTAAAGGGAAGTTTGAATCTATGTGGCAAGGCCCTTACATCGTGCAGACCTGCCTCGGCAAAGGGGCGTACATTTTAGCTGACTCCGAAGGCCGTCCTTTGCGCAACCCTCGTAATGGGTTGTATCTCAAGCGCTTTTACCCATAAAAGAAACCTGCGGCCTCATTGGTCTGCGTTGTATAGTATACTTTCTTGTTGTTTTTGTCTTTCCAAACCGTTTCCACCACTGGAATCAGCACTACGAGACCGTCATGATGGTCACCTCGTTGCATCATTTTTACCCCATCATTTTTTGCCCATTTTTTCAGACACCACTAGTCACCTCGGTTTGCGTGCCACATCGATCGTTCTCTGTTTTTCACATGTTTTATATCATCGGATTCATTTTTCCGAGCTGGTGATGATGCTTGAGATCATTTCTTGCTCTCACCCCCCGATTTTTTGGGTATTTTTCCAAAACGCCCTCGTCGCCTCAGTATGCGTGCCACATCGGCCGTTACCCATTTTTGACATCCTTTATATCGTCTGATTCAGTTTTCCGAGCTCGTGATGATGCTTGAGATCATTTCTCTCTCTCACCTGGTACAATTTCAACATTGTGTCCCGACACCTTGCTTCCTTGGTTTGCGTGCCACATCGGCCGCTATCGGATTGTTCCACATTTTTACATGAGCCATTCACTCCTGTCACACTGCAAATGTTTCGTTATTTTGCCACCATTTCATCTACCCCGCAAGGAGGCCCACCAGTGTTCCCCCCTACCTTCATCCTTGGTCATCATTACTGATCCTTGATTGAACACTTCCTCCTTGCCTGGCCATTCCTTTTGTTCGGTATAATTTTATCCCTTTTTCGGGCCGGACAACTCCTTTACGAAAAAGGCACTTAGGGAGTTTCTGTTAAGCTCTTTTCTGACTCCTAAAACAATGAAAAGATCGCCGAGCAATCTTGCTTCCTTTCATGCTCGCTAAAGTACCTGAAAGGGCGTCTATCTGGTATAAGTTTACCCCTTTTCCGGACCTGGTAGACTAATTACGAAAAAGGAATACTCTAGTCACACCAGCTAGAAGAGTTCTTCATTGTATCCTTTTATGCTTCTTTGGGCCTTGGAGACTAAATCTACGAAAAAGCAACCCCCTGGAGTCTTCTTATTTGCTTTCAGACTCTCTAAAATTGAAAGCAACCACGAGCATGAACTGTCCTGGGCTCGTAAAATCCACACGACAGTACCATTCCAGAGTCTTCTTATCACTTTCAGACTCCTTAAAATTGAAAGCAACCACGAGCATGAACTATCCTGGGCTCGTAAAATCCACACGACAGTATCATTTTACACAATCTTCTTCTAGTTCCTTAACCCATGAAGAAGTCCCCACCCATGCCTCCTGGAACTACGATCGATCATCTCGACAGCACCCCCAATCAGGTCGCCTTTGTTCAGAGTATTCTGCGGTCTCCTGCCATTTTATAGCCGCTTGAGTCTCCCTCAGACCAGTCACCATCCCAGATCCAATACAGCTATGATCCCTTTACCCTTAGTCAGTTTCATATGCTGCCAGATCATTCCCATTATCATACTCTGAACAAAGGAAGTTTGAGTCCACCCACTCTACTTGCCCAGTTGTCCCCCCACAGTTTGTCAGTCCTGCCATCAGTACTATTACATTTCGGTTCTCCACCTCGCGCTCCTGTCAAGGAAACATCATTGCCTTGATAGTTGCAGGTATCCCTCTGTCGACGACAGCCCCTCTATTCCAGAGGATAGACCCAGAGGTCCCTACGCCTTGGACTTATCACCATTTGTGGTAAGTGCCTACGGACCATTCTGAGAGGAGTCATCATTGCCTCTCCGAGTGGTTGTTCCTCACATGCTCGACTTCAGCACCTTGATCGCATCGTTGAGGATCGCGTAGGATTATGTCCCATCAGATTTTAGTCGAATACCCCGGATTTCCCCCGACTCTAGCACATTGGTGAGTCACTTCGGAACGCCCAGTTGTATGTTCCCATGGATGTCCGGGCTGCGTTGGCGGTTGTCTTCGGAAGCCCTCCAGCTATAGGCTTCCTTCAGTACCCAGTTCCGTTCCAGTTCAGTGTACCATTGAGAGTGTGACCCTTATCACTCTGATCCAGCAGCTCATCAGTTCCTTTGGTACCACATTCAGCAGCACTATTGATGTTCCAGTGCACCAGTTCTTCAGTTACCACATGGTCAGCTCAGCAGTATGTCCCAGTTTTGTGTCCCCTCTAGACTCTTATGATGTACACAGTGGCTATGTATCTTACAGGTCCCCCTTTTCAGGCCTCACATTTCTGTTTATGTATCTTGATACGAGCATGGGTATGCCCGCCTCGTCCATATATTGAGATTCTTCCTTAGTCAGTATCTAAGGTCATGTATATTTCAGGTCCCCATTTTTTGGACCCCATTGTTATTGTTATGTCATATCCTGATACGAGCATGGGAATGCCCGCCTCGTCCATATGATCAGATGATTCCTCATCCATTATTGAGGTTATGTACTTTTAGTTCTTGCAGTTGTTCGGGATCGTTGTTCCGGGCTTCAGTTTGCTTCTTCTCTTCTCTCCACACCTAGGAAAACCATTCATGACTTATGATGTCCATCGGCCATACGATGAGCTCCTGCCCTCGCACATCAGGGGGCAATCTGTTAACACCCAGAAAGTGTTCACTACCTCATCTACCACATTATATGGCTCATTTGTCCATTTTCCTACCATATTTCCCTTAAAATCTCAAAAAATCCCATTAAAAAGCCTCCAAAAGGCCTAAAATTCCTCCAAAAGGCCACAAAACCCTCAAAATAGCCTAAAAAAGGCTAAAAAACCCCTTTTTCCTCCAAAAAATATCTAAAATTCCTCAAAAATAGCAAAAATCCCCTAAAAAGGGAATAAAAAATATAAAATAATGAGGAAAAGGAGGAAAAAACCCTATACAGCTGCACAAAACCATGGGTCAGCACTCCACCACCAAAAAACTATAAATAGGTGATGGAGATCCCTTATTCCATATCCACAATCACAAGCACCCTTACTCTGCCAAAATCTCTCTCGAAACCCTAGTTCACCATTGAACTACTTTCACCTTGAGAGCCACCTTTGGCCCATTCCCACCATTGGAGAAAGAGAAGGAGCATATTGGAGCTTGGAGCATCCTCTTGGACATTGAAAAGAGCTTCATCAAACCTTCACATTGAAGGTAATATCAATACAAAAATCCATTCTTTAAATTTGTTGTTTATGTTTCATGCATGTTAGAGTAGTTTTTATATTTCTGTTTTAGCTTAATTATTTACATTTACTGAACTGCTACTAAGGAGTCCATTCTCCTTAGTAGGTGCTCATTTGCACAAGCTAGGGGTAAAACCCTAGCTACACATCTCCATCTTCATATTTTGAATCTGAAATCTCATGTGATGATTCTTCGCTCTCTTGATCATCAATCAAATGAAGAGTGGTAGGAAAGCAATCTTGGTCAACAGAAAGAGAATCATGGAGAGGCCATTCCTCAAACTGTACACTCCTTTCCAGGAATGTGGTCATGGTAGTAGGATCAAGAAGCTTGTAGGCCTTTGCATCCATGCATAGCCCACCATAATGCACTCTCTGCTTTGTGGATCCAGGGCTCTCCTTTTGTTAGTTGGAATCCTTTCCCATGCTCTGGATCCAAACACTCTAAGATGAGATACATCAAGTTTGTATCCCATCCATGCTTCTAAAGGATTAAGGTCTTTGAATCCTTTGTGAGGAACTCTGTTTTGAAGATAGGAGGCACACTTCATGGCTTCTGCCCAAAGACTAGGGTGCAACCCTTTTGACTTTAGCATGCAGGTGTCCATTTCTTTCAATGTTCTGTTTGTCCTTTCAGCAACACCATTTTGTTGTGGTGTATAGGGAACAATGTGTTGCATCTCAATGCCCTCTTCAGCACAGAAGGCTTTTAAATCACCCTTAATGTACTCACCTCCATTGTCAGTGCGAATGAATTTTATCCTTCTATCTGAAAACTTTTCTGCATAAGACTTGAAAAACTTAAATAATGCAAATACTTTTGGCTTCAATCTAAGAAAATATACCCATGTAAATATTGAATAATCATCAATAAAAGTTAGTGTATACCTTGCTTTGCTTAGAGATAGATCTGGAAATGGCCCAACAACATCACGATGGACGAGAGGCTCTCCTTGCCTTCCCCTTCTCAAATTTCTTCTCAGGATGCTTTCCCACCAAACAACCATTACAGTTTCCCTTGGAAAACTTGATCTTGGGAATCCCATCAACCATCTCCTTTGTATGCATGTCATCCAAGTATTGATAGTTAAGATGCCCAAATATTTCATGCCACGATCTAATTTCGTCATTGGCATGAGTATGAAGATAATATTTCTTTGAGAGAGGTAAGAAGTGTGAGAACTCATATAGTTTAGAGTTGTGATTTGCAACTCCTTTTGCAATGATTTCACCTAAAACCATGTTTTGTATTTCGACTTCATTTGGAGAGAAGATCACTCTCTTAGGCTCTCCAATATGATTCATTTGGTACACTGAAAGTAGATTTGCTGTGAGAGTGGAACATAAAGCACATATGATAAGTATCCATGATCAAGATTGATCCTTCCAATCCCCTCAGAGGAGACTTCATAATCATTACCCAACATGATGGAAGGGCCAACTGAGCATTTGAAGTTGGAGAAGAGATCTTTGGAGGAAGACATAAGTCTTGATGCTCCTAAATCTATGATGAAGGAGGATTCTTTTGATGCACTTTCCATGAGAGCATGGCATCTTTCTTTGTCCTTAGATCTATAAGGTTCAGTATCTTTCTTCCTTGCACATGCAGGTACAGGGAGATTGTTCTTCTCAAGTAACTGAGCCATCAAGTCTATAGTATTCTTCATACAAGAACTCTCAGGATGAAATCCTTGATGACAATATGTGCACTTGTATCTCTCCTTATGAGATTGCTTGGTCTTCTTTGAATTCGAAGCCCCAAATGTCTGATATGGAACATCTTTTGGCTTTGTATCATTCGTTCTCTTTTCAAAAACTTTTTGCTTGCCCTTTGCATTCGCTCTTTTGGCATAAGCAGCTATAAGGGCCGAATCCAACTTTGGTTTTATCATTCCCATGGAGATTAACTTATCCTCCTCTTGTGCAAGAGATTGTATGAAGTCATCAAGTGTAGGAAACTTCCATTTTGGAATGGACATCTTGGTAGACTGAAATGTGGAGACAAAATGAGAAATTTGGTCCCAATTTTGATAGAATGGAAAGTATGAGTTGCTTGTATTATTTCACTATCTCATATTTCTTCAACTGTGAAATCAATCTTTTGAACTTGGTTAAGAAGGCATTGATGGATTCAAAGCTTTTAGAACTCAATGAGATGAGCTCATTCTCCAATTTATGACCTTTCAAATCATCTTTATGTCCAAAGAGGGATTCGAGCTTGTCCCAAACCTCTTTTGGAGATGTTAGATTAATGATATGGAAGTGAATATCTTCAGAAATTGAGAGAAGAAGTAATCCTACTACTTCATCAAGCCTATCCAAGTACATGGATTTGTCTACTACACTAAGAGGTTCGACCACAGTTCCATACAATATTCTGGAGAGGCTCTTGGACTTCATGAAGACATCAATATTGGCCTTCCATTCGACATAGTTGGACAAATTGAGTTTTAGATCCATTTGGAGCAATGGAGAGTGAATTGAAGAGGAATTTGAATGGATGAATAAACCTACAAAATAAGAATTTTGTTGATGGAGATTTGCTACAATTCGAATGAACACTGCCTTAGGACATTGAGCACATATGACTAAGTCCTTCACACCTAGATAGACCTCACTGGATTGCTCCAGTAAATTCAAGGTAATAGCACCAGGATTTGCTGTGGAAACTCAGAGGCTTCTGGTGCTCAATGAAAGACAACTGCTCAATGTAATGATGCAACTGCTGCAATGTTTGCAATTCGAATAGTTGTTGTCAGCTCTGATACGATGTGATAATCTGTAGGAATATCTCACAGCCAAAACAAACCTCACACAAAACTCACTCAAGAAGTGCAGAGAATAAGAGAAGAATGTAGTCAATAATCACTCATGAACAAAAAAAAATGGAGAATAACAATATAATCATACATCAGCCGTGAGTTGGCACTGTGAAAACTAAATACAATGCAATAACTGTCAATAGAATTCGAATTAACCAAGAGGTCATTTGAATCATCCTCAGTGTTTAGCTTGGATAACATTGGAGACATCATCCAATCAGTAGTAGCAATCATAAATAGTCATTCAAATGAGTCTAACTGAGTCTAATAGAACCATCTAGGCACAAATAAGGGGATGGAGACTCCAAGGAGGGTGCATGAGGCTATCAGAAGGCCAAGTGGCACTCCAGAACTAGCTAACTGAGAGCTACAAGCAATTAGGATGAGCAATTAATGGAATAACTGATCAATCAATTCTCTAACTGACTGTTAACTCCCAGTAGGTGAGAAAAACAAGCCACATCAGGTAGGTAGGAGGGCTACTGGGGGCTGAAGATAGGCTCTAGGGAGATGAAATTAGGCTCTAGGTGCTGGGTAGACCATCAAAATGATGACTAGATGCATGCAAATGCATGCATGCAAATATGAAAAATGATGGTGAGAATATTCCAACATCTAGTAGATGTTTCTCCATTTGGGGTTTTAACATGTATATCTAGTCTACTATTTATTTTTCTCTTGTCTCTTACTTACTATCTTAAGTATTTTGTGTTGATAAGGATAGAACCCTAGACTAATAGATTCTTGCTATTAATTTGCATGTTAGTAAAGTTATTGTTGTATGGTTATGCATATTTCTCAATACTATGCTCTACCTTCATTGGTAATTTTTTGTTAATTTTTTTTTTAACACCAATTTTTTCAAAACATTTTTTGTGTTCCTTCATATCTAGTAGATTTGATATTAAATCTAGGAAAACTTTTTTTTTAATTAGATATCGACATTTTACTATTTGTTTAGTATTGTTTTTTCTTAAAACCCTAACCTTCACTTTTTAACGTTTTTATTTTTTAAGAAATTTTCAATGTTTTCATTTGTTTTGTATAAACTTGAGTTGAAATCCATTGTATACTAACATTACGTAGCTTAGGATTTTCCTTTGAAAATTAAATTTAAAATAACACTTACCATGTGCTTGTATTCTAGTAGGTTTGTGAATGTCCAGATCAAGTTTGATTGTGAGCTTGTTTGTCACAGTCTATACAAACATTGTCAATGCTAATCTTGAATGATGAGAGGACTTGATGGATTTTAATTGTATTATAATATGACGTTAAGTTCAAAAATTACCTGAATGGTGTTACAATTAATGTAGAACATTAAGCTTGGTTTAGGTATATAACTTTATAATAATAAATAAATAAGGCATAAACACAACATATAATAAGTTTATTCTAGTATGTTTTTTATTCTCTAAGATTTGTTTTTTGTTTTGCATTATATTTTGCATGTTATATTTAGACGGTATCATAGTCAAACTGAAAATGGATTTTGTAAAACTCAGTTTGCAATGGTGTTTTATAGACTATGATGGTGTGGCAATTGAGATTGTTCACTGGGATACAATTGAATGATTTTGCATTAATTCGATATTTTTATGACAATTATTTGAAAAAAATATATTACTCAAAGTTTTGAATTGGGTGGTGTTATTTATGTACATTGAAAGTTTTAGATTTAGAATATAATAGAAGGTTTAAATGTTTTAAAAATGTGAATGTATAGAACCATATCCTAGACATTAATCATCAACGAACTTAGAATATAATAGAAGGCTTAATTGTTTTAAAAATGTGAATGTATAGAACCATATCCTAGACATTAATCATCAACGAACTTAGATTGTGAGAGGAGAGAAGTGAAGGGAAGGATGCTTCCAATAATGTGAGTCAAGATTCCTTACATTAGGCATTACAATATGTGAAAACAAATTATGGAAAATAATCTAGACCTTGTTTGATATTAAGAATAAAAATAAGACTTCTTTGGAAAATAATGTAGACCTTGTTTGATATTAAGAATAAAAATAAGATTTTTTTAAAGGGAAAGTATTATGAATAAAAATAAATCATAATGATTTTGTGAATTAATACAAATTTTTATTTATTAATCTTAAGAAAGGTAAGGAATCACTTTGTTTTCTTTAAAAAAAAAAATTGTGCTTGAAAAAATTTAATAGAAGCAATCCTATATTACCATAGTTGTGATGGGTTAAGAGGTGAGGAAGATCAATATTATAGTAAGTATTTTGAAATTTTTCTCTAATGTGGTTGTAAGCAAGAAATTCTAAAGAAAAAAGTGATTTTCATCTTAAACCCTTTTAGTATCGCAGAGATGGAAAATTATTTCATCCCATAATGTTTTAGGAAATGTCTACTGCCATGTTTCACTATGGGATTCATGAGAGTTTGTTCTTATTTTAAACATCTTGATTTTCTTCTTTACGAAAGTCAAAATAGAGAGATACTTGTGATCTTCTATATTAGAGTTGATCACATCCTTCTAATCAGTGAAAATTTTAAGGATTGATAGTTACTTAAAAGTGTATAAACCTTGGCAAACCTTATCAATTCTTAAATGTCAACTATCAAATATTTGGCGATATTTTTCTAAAACAATTTCAATTTTGAAGGATTTTATATAGTTTATATAATAATTTGGATATTTCTAGAGTGAACAAATTTTACCCCATCAAAATTGGCGTCCAGTCTCCTAAGCATACAGATTGACCCTTTATTGATTGATTTGGGATATGGGAGAGATCACTTATGTGGTAGGGGTGAACTAGCCCATATATAACTAAATACTGCCGGTAAAGAAAACCGGATATTTAGCATGCATGAGGGGGAACCAAATCATAAAAGGTATCCATTTTCTTGCCCATACTGAACCATAAAATAGTGAAATAAGGTCAGCAAAACATGGCTTAAAAAATGCAAATTGAAAAATCTTTTTAAGAAAAAAACATGGAAAAATAGCCCATGGACTAAATTCCGGCCCTAAAATTTTCATTGCTTCTAATATCTTAATTTTCTCTTATCAATAAATTTTTAATTACAACACAACTTCTCCTGAAATTTAGACATTTAATATTATCACTATTCTCCAAACAACCTCTTACTCATCCCCAATGATTTATCTCAAACATGGCATATTTATGCCAACAACACTTAAGCCACATGTTGTTTTGAAAATTTTCTCGTCTTGGGGTCATGGAAGCACTCCTCATGTTGATTCCACTTTGTCTCCCTCTTATAAGAACACCTCAACTCATGTGCATGATAACGGTGCCCATCATTATGTCTACTACTTCTTTCATACTCCAAAAATTTATTGGAGGAATTTTCTGTTGAGTCCACATTTTGTACCTATTTTGACTAATAACTGCATCTTTTTACTAAGTAACCGCCCCCCATCTTTTTGCAAAAAGTATCACCTTTTCACCTAAATCTGTATGATTCTTTCATGAATTTCATCTAAAGAGAATTTTAGGAATTATGGTAATTTTAGACATTAATTCATCTTGTTTATTACTTAAATAATGTTAAAATTCATTTTACAGATATTGATTATTGTTTATTACAAGAAGACCAGGTTCTTGTAAACATGACCAGTTTAGGTAGCAAAGTGAGGATTGAGAATTTGACACTATGAGTGTGTTCCACAAGTTTTATAGTTTCTTATGCTCCTTTTGGATGTTGAAGAAAACCATCATAAGTGAGGTGGGATATTTGTCAACCATTTGGGTCAATGTAGGAAAGTTGCAGCCTATGCATTGGCATAAATCCATAATTAAAGCAAAGATTAGTATTTTGTGTACCCAGATCATGAATTCCTCCAAGTGAGATATTGGATATTTGATTTAATCCCAAAAGATGTTTCTATAATAGTATTTGGTTGTAACTAAGTGTTAACAACCCAAATTAACACCCTTAACAAGTGAAGGTTAGAAGCACATTTTATTATTCGCCCACAACATGAATACATAAGACAAGTACATAAGAGAAGAGTCCTCTCTTATCTAGTCACTACATCCATCATCAGAAGGATTGTGTGAAGAAAGAGGTCTCCTAAAGAGTCAAGGTTTAGTGATTGAACTTCCCACTTGAAGGCTCAGATCTAGTCTCCACTAGTCAACAATGAGAAGAAATGCACAAAATCCGCATTAATTGTGCCTAGAATTCTGGATTTGTGACAAAAAGCCTGAAAATTCTATAGAAAGAGGGTTTTTTATGGAAAAATCAAAAATTGGGGAAAATGTATTACCCCACATTGAAGTTTGATTCTTGAATTCCCAATTCCCAAAGCTATAAAAGAAAGGCATTTGGGGCATAGAAAAATATAGAAACTGAGAGTAAATGCATGTTGTAAGGATTTCAAGTTTGGAAAGCTTATATTTAACACAAAGCACCTGGATAAAAGTCAAGGATGGATAAGAATGGATTAAATCAAAGGAGAAGGGATTCATCTCAAGAAAGGTTGTAAGTAAGTATAATTTCTTCTTTGATGCTATATGAAGTAATTCAATTTTCCTCCCATATTTGAGTTTAGTTTTTACCTCCAGTTTTATTTCAAATTAAAAAATGGTTAAAGATCTTAGGAAAATAGAGATAATTGCTTCATTTATGTCAATTGAACCTCACCAATTCATAATAAGATAGATAATTAGAGTAGACACATCCTTACAATAATCACTATCAACAGATTGGTGACTCCACTTGGGTTTTCATTTGATTTTTTTTCAAAATTGGTGTTCTAAGCTTAAATATCCTCCTAAAACTTACTTAATTCTGTCATAAAACCTCCTAATAATGTTAAAAATTCATCTAGAGTCTACTTAGGGTCGGTATTTACCTCAAACAACTTAGAAATTTTACAAAATTCAGAGGATTTAGCCCCGGTTCTTAATTTTCTTGTCTACACACATGTCATAGTTAGAAAAAATGTGTGTTACAGGTAGGTCACTATGATGACAAGTGCATGTATTCCTTATTCACGTAGGTCATAGTGGTGACAGGTACGTGTGCCTCCAGGATCTTGAACTTTGGGGCCTAAATTGGCCCCAAATTTATCTTTTCTTGTGATATTTTTCTCTTTGATTGTCTTAGGAATACTATAAATTAGATATTCAACCTTACTTAGACCCTAATTTACTAATATTTGGAAAACTTTTAAGGATTTTGAAGATTTTTGTTCAAAAATTGCAAAAAAATGTAAAAAACTAGTGGTTCGAATTTACTGTTTTAGGTCCATCGTTAGGCATAATTTTGAAGTTTTCAGACCTGTAGATGATACTATAAACATTTAGGGATCAATTGAAATCATATTTGGAACCCTTTAATTTGAAATTTTTAGAGTTGGATTTTCCCTCCAAAACCCTTAAAAATTGATTAATTTGAGTTTTTGAGCTTTGGATTCAAGTTTTTTTTCTCATATTTGTTTTAGATCTGAATTTGTTATATCATATTTCTCATTTAGATCCATAAGTTCACATTTAATTGATTAAATTTGGATTGATTTCTTTAAAATTTGGTTAAATCACTAGTTTGCAAATGGTAGAAATTGGAAGAACATGACAAAATCTTTCAAGAACCTTTAGGCCTTTTAATTTTGAATTCCATATACTTGATAACCTGAAACAAAACACAAAATAACATCCAAGAATACTTTAAAATATTATTTGAAAAAATTCCACAAGAAAATTGCATTTAAAATTCAAACAATTGAACATTACACATTGAGAGAATTTGAAAACATTCCCTGCAAAACCAAAGGAACAACTTCAATTAGTAAATTTCTATTTTGGATATACAAAATTTGATTTTCCTCAATCACAATTAGAGAGAGTTGTAGCTTTAATATTCAATTTTCTTGAGATACGTTGTGTTTGAGCAACTATTATCCTCTTCACATGGGATTTCGGGTGATCTTGTGAACGAGAAAGTAGATATCACTTGTAATAGTTTAGGATTTGATTTTTCAAGCAATTTCTTTTCGAGCCACTATTATCCTCTTCAAATGGGATTTCGAGAGAGCTTGTGAACGAGAAATCGTATCCCACATTGTAACATAGTATATTTTATTTTTTGCATACAGTTCCCAAGCTACGAGTATCCTCTTCACTTGGGATTTTGAACGATCTTGTGAACGAGAAAGTAGCTCTCACTTACATGTTTACTTCATATTTCTTCAAAGGGCTCTATGTATGCTCTTTGCTTGCACTTTCGGGTGGCCCCACAAACAAGAAACATATATACCTCATGTAACAGAGTTGGATTCATTTCAATTGAGATAGTTGTTTGGTTTAAAAATATTTTGAAATCAATAATTAACCAGAAACTCAGAAGAACTATTCCTAAACCTCACACAATCTACCAAAATTTTCCATCAACCTATTCAAACATTTGGAAATATTTTTATCCATGTTGTAGAGAAGAATTGGAAAGAAGTTAAGTAATTTGTGGCAATAAAACATCACTTCTTTATAATTTTTTTTTCTTTCAAGACCTTAGAGATAATTCTATTTTTTCAACTTGCATGTTTGGAAGACCTACAATAACCTCTAAATCTCCACTAGTTTAGAAAGTTCATTGAATTCAAGGAAAGAGTAGTGTGCATTTTTCATTTTTTGATACTGTAGTTTGAGTCACAAACATCATCAGTTTCATTGCCATTCCTGAAACTAAGCAAATTACCCTTAAAATTTGTGCTTAATATAAAACTAACCAATATTTTATTTTCATATCACCAACAAGGTTAGGCTGGGGCCCTAGATTAGGATTGGAGATTTAACACTCATGGGCCACAAGATTTTGAAACTAGCATTGATTATAGAGCATAAATCCATTAGTAGCAAAAAATGTTTGTCAGGAAAGTGCATCTAAAACATGTATGAATCATGAGGTCAATCTGGATAAGTAAAGGAAATACCTCATAAGTGACAAGTGACAAGTCCTCGGGGTGACATCATTTTTCTAGAGTACCTGGTTATGAGAGTTGTCCTAGACTTATAATTGTTCCACCCGACCATCGATTGGGAAGTGGTAACCTTAGTTTCTATTCCTAGGATATCACATGGGCTATTGCGAGTGGGGGAGACTTGCAGTACCTGAGACAGACTTTGAAGTTTTTACTCCTTGTGAGGGTGATTGGTCAAGAGCCAATACTTGCACCTTTGGTGATTAAATTTTATTGTAACTGTTTCTCATACCTTCACTATTATTAATTGTTTGAGGCTTTATATCCCTCAAGAGATACTTGTTTTGGAAGGCCCTCTAATCCAACTTTCCACCGAGCCTCGATTATTTGGGAAAGTAGATTGGTTTCTTGGATTCATAGGACATTTTTACTGTGTGGACACTTTTCTTTTTGTTGAGTCTAGATTTCATTTAGGATTGTTTGATTATATATTTGATTAAAGTACCATCTTAAACAAATCCTTTTATCAAAATATTTAGAGTGGCTACTCTCCTGATCCGCAAATCATGGTGGGAGCGAGGTGAGTCACCGAAATTTGAAGGTCCCTCTACATCGTGGAGACGGATACAAAAAACACAACCTGGTGGCTTGGAAACTGAAAAACTTCTAGTATCAATTAGCATAACATAAAACAATCACTGAAACTTCACCATTATGTAACGAAGAAAAAAAAGAAATAATTGATGATCTTGGTTCATTTGAAATTGAATCACTAGAAAACAACATAAATACTCATGTAAAACCACCCTTAACAGGTCCTTCAGACCCAGTGGTACTTCACATCAGTGAGTCATTGGATTACATCAATCCTATTTTCAGTTATTTGAATAACTTGAAAAATTCAACACTTGACCTTATGGCTTCATCAAGAGCACAAGGGACTACATCAACACAACTTGGAACATATGTAGGAGGTAGAAATACTTCCACTTTGGCCTCTACATCAATACGAACAATTAGTATACCTATTAATAGCACAAGTTCAACTACCACTTCAGTTCCCATTGGTACAGTTTTGGGTTCCAATCTCGGAAGTATATCCTCTTCGTCTAGAGGAATCCCTACTGTAGGTTGTGCCTTACCAAACATGGGTTTTCCATATGGTTCATCTAATCAAGGTCAAACACACAGAAGGAGTAAACCAAAATCCTCTTGGTATACCAAACACTTGTCTAATTTCTACATCTGGGAGAAACCCTTCACCTGGAATGTTAATATTCTTGGTGGAAGCAATGGACCATGGAACATTAATGCCAATTGGGGTCATCCTCCACCAATGGGTGGAAATTCCTCGGTGGGTTATCCTCCAAATTTTCCTACCACAATTACTGGGGGAAATCCCACACCCTTAATAGGTAGCATTCCAGGGGGAAATCCACCTATTAGTACCCATGTTTTCTTGGAAAGAGTTTTTCCATGCAGGGCACGAGCACATAAAGTTTTTGGGAATTTTTAGCCCTGAAGGAGTAAAAGAGCTTGACAAAATTTGAAAGAGTATGCAGATATGACCTATGGATGGGAACCAGAAGACAATATAAGAGGGATAAAGTATAAGAACACCTAACTGACTGATCCATACCAAGATCAACGGCTCTAAGATCAAGTGCACTCATAAAAAGCATCGGAGTTAACTAAAAGTAGCGAATGTGCAACTTCCCCACCCATTGATCAAGATCGACGGATCTGATTGATCATGCATCGATGAGTTGCATCCACCAAAAAGTGAGCTCTGGCGTGCTTTGTACCTAAAACTACTCTTGACACGTGCCTTTCAATTATTGGCCATGCACGCTTGAAAGCAGTTTCTCAAATCCACTCTATAGAGACGCGTTACCATTCTAGGAAACCAGAGTGCTATCCACCTAAATACGAAAAGTAAGTGTCCTACAGCTCATCATGTCCCATGAAACTGTCACCTTGTGGTCAAGTCCTCGCTTTCCATCTGTCCAAGTTGTCACATCGCCCCTTTTGTTCATTCATCCACTCCACACCTTCTATCAAACCAAATGGAACCCGTCGATCTGTCTTTCCCTCGACCCCGTCATCTGATGTGTAAAGTGTATTTTATTTCGGCATAAAAAGGTTTTTACCCTAGTTCCATTATTTTATTATCCAAATAATGTGCTCGTTCAACAACCATCTTACCAGGTCAGCATCGCACAAGCTACATCAGTCCAGATAAACATCGTTTGATCCAGTTCATCCTCCATGTGTCAAGTAGGTATTCATCTTCCACTTCTAGTCATCTCAGTTACTATAATCCTGCTTCATGCTATCAGTTTTCTTGTGCCCTACTTTGCAAAAAACCTAACCTAGACAGGATTGAACACCTGTCTTCCCTAACACTATAAACCAAAGAAATATGGCACCTACGTCCAAAGTCACACTCCCAAACCCTCGCTTCTTTGGTGAAGAGAACCTTTATGACCATGAAGTAGTTATTTTTACACCATCATTTACAACTCAGATTTGGTTGAGACCCTCAAAGAAGCCATAGATATTTCCTTCAATGACCAGGATAAACTTAACCTTTGGAGTTGTAATTTTACCTGCTCTATTTTCCCTAGGTTAGGCGTCTTCCCGAAATTCGTCACATGGTGCTCAAAGATCTATTCCCCTTCAACCAGAACATTCTTGTCAGATGATTCAACCAAAAACTTGTTCTTCATTACCCCTGAAGCCCTAAAAGGGATGTTTTTCATACCTGAGTCTTTGGCCCCTTATAATTTCAATGAGAAATCCTTAGCCACAAAGTTTAATGGCCTCATCCCGCTCGATCGTCACCTATTCCTATCCAAACACCTAGCACCTAGGATGGCTATACCAACCATCTCTACCCCTTATTCTACAACTGTCTTCTCTGAAGAATTCAAAAAGGCCATGTCAATCATTTGCACTATTACTGGCCTCGAAGATGATAAAACAATAGATGAAGTCATTTTGGGAATCCTCCTGAAACTAACTACAGAGCATGGCAAGAACCCACCTCATTTTTACCTTTGCACCTTTCTAGGCAAAAATATCCATGAACATCTAGAGGAATTCCGAGCTATAGAATATTTCAGATTTCCTTCATACCTATTTTTCCTCTTCTTCTACCAAAAATTCGAGAGTTTCAAGCATTTGGGCATAAAAAATACAAACGATCAAGGGATGCAGAAACTAGTTCATGAATGGACTGACTTGGTGTTGAGAAGAGTATATAATTCAATATTTTTTGAGTTCACAGACAAAGTCATGAGTGTGGATTACAGTCTAATACATGGTTTTTCTCCTCCCATGATGTTTCATGACCTTAAGAAACATCTACAGTTCACATCAGAGATTCAAGTTGGATATTGGTTTGTATTTTAAGACCACAATATTACCAGGGTATATGGTTTTGAAGGACAACCATACAAAATCCCTACTTTCCTTGCACCCAATATATTTACCATGGAATTTGTAAGGAAGAAGATGGCTTCATATGATTTTCATTTTAAGCATTTCAGAAAGCATTGTACTTTCCATTTTCCACAAGAAGTAGGACCTCTCATTTTTAGAGGGATGGATGTTGTTCAATACATAGAAGAATATATTAGTCAATTGAACCTACCAAAGGAAGAAAAATATTCCCATGACCCTCAGCATGTGATTTCCAAGCAGTGGATAGAGAATAAGCATTCTGCATATGTATGCACAACCACGGCTCTATGGGAAAGAATAGAAAATAAGGAGTCTTTGGAAGAGTTTCAGGAAGCTATAAAATGTTTTGAAGAAGAGAAAAAGCAGCACCAGCTTATTGGAGAGAAAATGACAATTGAAGAGCCCCAAGATATGAACATAGATCTATATAAACAAGGTCCTGACCCAAAAAGATCCATATTAATGACCAAGGAATATGAAAAATATTTAGTAGTGTTGTAGGTACAACAGATCCCATGCTTCATTTGATCATGGGAGCCCCAATTTTTCTAAAAGAAAAAGTATTTGGGTAAACTCTTTATCCAAATAAGATTTCTCTTAAACTTTGTTTGTATGATCTCATACCATTGCTTATGGTTTGTACAATTATCATTTTTTTCCTTTGAAAATTTCTGAGTTTTTGGTTGTTTTCTTAGTTTGCGGAAAGCCTTGATTTTTTCTAAAATGTAATTTTCTTTCTGCAATCCCAAAACCTGAAACCCCAAAATCCGCAATCTCGCAATTGCGGATTGTGGGAATTGTTTGTTCTCTCTTTTGGATTTTTGTCAACCCAAAACCCGCAACCCAAAATTATGGGTTGCGGAAATACTGTGTTAATATTTTCATAAATTTCGATTCCGCAACCCGAAACCCGCAAATTCTGGATTTTCGATTGCAGGAATTCGTTATGTTAATAAATCGCGTTGTGCGTTCCCACAACCCACAAACTGCAAATTTCGGATTGCAGAATGCATCAAATGATATTTTAATTCTTAACGTTATTTTCATTTCCGAAACCCGAACCACAATTTCGGGTTGTGGATTTCAGAAACAGGTTTGTTCATTGTTTTGCAATTTGTAAACCTGCAAGCCGCAAGCCACAAATTTCAGATTGTAGATTGCAGGAACTTTGAATAAATTTTGAAATAAAACTTGTGAACCCAATCCCGCATCCCGCAGGGGCTAATCTCATCCGTTCGTTTCTTTTAAACATACGGTCCAGATTTGATCCAACCGAAAAACGATAAATATACGTTTTTCCTATTTTTCTTTATCATTTTTACTGTCGGAATTTCACTCTGCTACGTGGATTTTACTGTCGATTTCTTACCAAGGGTTCATTTTCACAAATTTTCAGTTATTTTCAGGTTGGTTGTTTGTTAATTTTTTATTTTCTATTACGGTTTTCCTGTTTATGGTTGGTTTTGATTGTTGTTTTATTTATTTACCAGAATTTCCAAGCTTTGCCAAAATGTCTCGGAATACTCGGTCTAAGGCAACTCACAAGCATTTGCTCACCAAAGACCCCAATTTTGGTATCTTCTTAGATACCTGTGAGAGGGTCAGTGAAACCTATCAAATGGTCTGGGCCAAAATATATTCAATCTTTGATAATGACGACTTTTCTGACATCAAAGAAGACTGACCTACGTATGAGAAGATTAGGGCTTCTCAAATCCATGTCATTGCTACCCGGCCTGCTGTCCTTCCTTACACTGACTTGGTTAAATGCTAACCTTATAGACCGGTCATTTAATGATATCACAGGGTCACAATTGACAACCTTTCCTCTTAAGCCGGTTGTGAAAACCCTTAGCTCTGAGTTCATAGAGTCTTCTAAAACTAGGTATAATTTCGAAGAGATGATGAAATCATGGATGATTAAACCTAGCAGCTTTGTGCTGAAAGCAAATAATCTATACCCAACTGCTTGGTTTAGAGAGCCTTACTCTTTATTGGCAGCCATGCTCTGCAGGCTCTTCGGCCTCCCCAATTGTTTAGTTTTCAAAGTTGAATGGGCCCCAATAGCTCCTCCTATGTTAAAAACCGGTGAATCCTTCCCTTGGGTGTTTATCCTATCTTTAGAACTTAAAACAACAATCCAAGATTATCAAAAGGCACCTTCCCTGAGAAAGCCACATTTCTTCTTGTCTGCCTTCATCCTTGATGTCTTTTGCTCTGAGTTCCAATATCCTAACTTGGGATGGAATTGGACCCCTGAATCTCCACCTGTTCATATATATCATGTTGCACTATGGGAAAGTAATTATGTGCCCCTACTTTATGACATTTGTAACCATTTCATGGGCACTATTTATTTCAATATGTTCAAACAGGAAACTCCTTCCTTTTCAGCTGATCCCAAGACCTTCATTAATATAATTGGTGATTGGTATGTCTATGAGTCCTTTTCATACATCAGAGTTTGGGGAAGTAACATTGTTCATCTTCTGCCTAGAATAATGCCTGATAGATTGGTTATTCAAGAGGTCTCTTATCAGACTGTTACTTATGGTGTCTACAAGAATCTCACTGGTCCCAAAAAGAGGGATTGGCCTAAATTCTCTTTAAATCTTGGGCAATTAGTCATCCCCACCTCAACTTTGGCTACAGTGCTTGGTGACCAGATGGCTCCTTTGAAGTTGGGTAAAGATCTCGAAAGGAAACATTACCCTAGTAAGAAATTCCTTGATGCACATTTTAAACAATATCATATGAAGATGGATTATGTCCATGAAGAACTTCTAGATGATTCTATCTACCCAGGAGTGAATACATTTTCTGAGGTTCTGGCTAGGGCCAAGAGTATAGAAGAACAACATCAAATTATGGCATATCAAAAAGAATTTCAAACTAAATTTTTAAGTTACAGAGCAATGGAAATCAACTTTATTGAGCAGGTGAGAAGGGACAAAGAACATAAATAGACCCAGTAAGCTAACACTCCTCTAATGCTTACTTATCTAGATGGGGATAAAGGTAAGACTCCCATGGATAAATCTTCATAGGTAAATACTGTTGAACAGGTCAAAGTTTTGTTGGAAACCTCTCATTAGATGAAGCATAAGTTAGCAGAGATGTCTTCAGTATTGAGTCCCCAAACAGTTTAACTTCCTAATCTTACTGTGGATATTCCAGTGACTATTGTAGCTGCACAGGTGTGTGATAACCTAATAATAGTTGAGGCCAAGCCAGCTAAGAGACAGAAAATCCAGATCCCTGCATCACAGGTTCCTACTGTTGATCTCATTGATAGTGATGTTCAGGATGGACCCAATCCTCTAGTATCAGTGACTGTAGAAGTCACTAAAGAAGTAATTGAACATGTAACTCAAGAAGTGACTGAAGGAGTAACTGAAGATTCCCAAGCAGTTACAGATTTTTTAGACACTATTGAGATGGATCAACCTTTTTCTGATCAATAGGTATTAGAGGTGACTACTACCCCTGACATCACAACTTCATCATTTTTTCTGTCATCTATTCATGATATTTCTGTTTGGTCCCCATGGGTTATCCCATTATTTTCCATATGACATCTTTTCCATACCTTAACTTCCAGATCCACCCCATTTTTGGATAACTCTTTTCCCTTTTCCATTCCCCCATCTATTTTTGCAGAAGTCTAGTCTTCAACTATCCCTCTGCAATTACCCATATCTACTTTATCATTACCTACTATTGATGTGCCAACCAAAGTTCTTTCCTCATCATCACCTGCTAAGGATGATCAGGTACCACTTTCTGAAGCCTTTACTTCAATCCCTTATCCAACCCCTATCCCATCGATTGCTCTGATTGTCTCTACCCCTTTGACTACTCCTCAAGTTACCATGCCTATACCCAATCCCATGGTCACCCAAAGACCTTCATTGATTTCAACAGAGAATGATATTTCAATTACTTCTGAAGTAATAACTGAATATGAAGATGATGTTGTAGTCCCTCTTGGACATTATTTCTACAATAAGGAAAATAAGGTAGTGGTAAAAATGGGTAAGAAGAGGAGCAGGGATCAAGGTGGATTAGAAGTATCTGTTCCTAATCAAATAGTATGGGCTTGGCAAACAAATGACCCCAAAACAGGACCAATTGAAACATCAACATCCTTAGGAGCATTTGCTGGTGCAAACCTTGATTCAGTCCAGATAATGAATAGGGGGATTGATTAGAAGAAGGAAGAATTGGAAAGACTTGAAAGATAAAGACCACGGAAGAACATGAGATTTATGTTACTGATCTTTGAAGGTTATGGGGATATAGGTTGGAGGATTTGGAATGAAGCAATACCTCTTTGCAGGCTGAACTTCGTGATGTACAAGCTGAGAATTCTTCTAATACTCAAAAGATAGTCATACTGCAAAAGCAATGTGAGGATGCAACTGCAAGTGCGGCCTCTTCTACTTTCTTTAAGTTGTCATCCCAAGAATTTAAAGAATTTTCCCTTCAAGCAAATAAAGAGCATCATAAATTGTTGGAGAAACTGTTTAACACCCTTTATGAGATTAGGGAAACTCATATGACCTTTGGTAAGATGTATGGTGCCCTTCAAGAGCAGAAAACCAAAAAGCTGCAAGCTTCTCAGGCAAGTCAGAACATTGGTGAGTGGTAGAGGTATATCAAGGATATACCAGAAGATATCCCTATTCTCAACAGTTTTCAGTTCAAGAAGATCAGAGGTGCATTGAACACTTGGCTCGAGCTTAATGAATCAGTTGAAGATATCCTTAAGAAAGCACAGGCTATGTGTAGCAGGTGATGGTATGCAGTAGATAACATCTTGGAATTGCTACAGATCTCATCCTTGGAACTCATTGAGGATGCTTTCCCGCCTAAGTTGATGGTTGAGCAAGTAGAACGCAGGTGTGAAGGGGCCAAGGAGAAAATTCAAAGCCTTGAGGAGGTCAAGATTGATGATGTGGAACGATTGATAAGGAAACCGGTCACCATGGAAGGAAAAATCCACATTGACATCCGTATTTGGCATAAGTTAGCTAAGAATGAAATGGAAACATTCAAATGTAATTCCCAGCTGGGGCTTGAGTCAGCTAACTATTCGAATGTGGATGAGTTGCTAGGAATTTGGGACAAATGGCAAGTTTTTCTAGGCCATTAGTTTAGTTTGATTTTGTAATCCTGGTTTGTGGGAATTTACTGTTTGTATCATTTTGTGAACTCTTATTTAAAAGAGGTGATCTCTCATAGAGAGGGATGATGGAATTTGGAGACAAAATCTACAGGAGAGGCTGGAGATGCCCTGTTTTGATACAAGCTTGTAACTTCTTACAGACTGTCATTAAATACAGTAAAGTTATTTTCAGATCTACTTTTGTCTATTTGATCAATTTTATTTGATGAATGTGATTTTTCTCCAAACTACTTATCTAATGTTTTAATCTTTTGCAATTCATTAATCATTGTGATCTATAATTCTGGTTTATCACTGTTTAAGATCTGTGTGTTTATGAAGTTTTAAGAGAGTTTATTCAATTAAGACTTTTATCGATTTCTGCAAATGGTTATTCTCAGTAAATCATAATTGGTGTTAATTTTTCAATTAACATATCAGTTACAGGTTAAACCTTGAATGCACAACAACCCTCAATTCGCCATCAGTTAATTTTAATTGATTAATTGCAGATTGAACAATTAAGTCGTTGATCTTTTTACATTTCTATTTAATTGATGAATGTCTTTACCCATTTACATATCAAGCTACCTGCACCTATCTCAAAACAGCTTCTTAGGGTAGATCTAACTTAGTTTATATTCTTTCAAGTAGATTTGTGTTTACAAACATTTTACAATTTGTTTTCTTCTTTAGAAATTTGATCCCTTGGATCAAAACTCATCAACTCATAGAGTGCCAGCGGAGGACGAATATCCGTGGGAGATTACTATACCAAACAGACTGGGGATAGAACTGTCCTTGCATAGGATATTTCGAAGCCTTTTAGTCTGGGTTTTCCCCCTCTGTTGAGAGCTTAGGAACTCTTTCCAACACTTTTCATACCTTGCACACCCGAGGCCTCAACAAATGGCGCTAGAAGGAGGGCCAGTAGTAAACTATGCCTAAACAAAATACTCAGAAACCTCCTCTAGCAAGAATACCGATTGTAACCCATAACCATACACAGGCATCTACTTCTGTTGAGAAACCGATGCAACATCCTAATACTATCCCTGCTACCCCTACATCTCACCAAGATCCTAGAACAGGGGACGTCATCATTATATCACCCACTAGAGGACCTATCTCACTTGAACACATACTCAAAATTTTTAGTGATAGTGCTGCCAGGTTACAACAGAGGATCTCTATAGAAATAAATCAAGGGTTAGCAGCAATTCACCAAGAAAATACTAATCCACAAGAAAATATTCAAGATAATCAAGATAATCAAATTTCAATTGAATAGAATACTGAGAAAAATAATTCATCAAACCAACAACAATTCCCTAAATTTGATCTTGATTTATTATTTAGTGAAACATAACAAGTCTCACACACTACTGCTTCAGGTGGACCACCACCCTCTCCTCCTTCATCATCATCCTCCTCATTCGAAAGTGAACATTCTTCTAGCTCTTCATCTGAAGAAGAAGAAGAACAACCTATGGCTTGGGAAGGCAAGAACATACCTTGGCTTGACCAAGATGATGTATTCATACTTAGGGATCAACATATATTGTCTAAAAACCCTGAGAAATGGCTTCCTAAGTTCAATCCCGATGATAAGTCACCTGCATTAGATCATATCAAAACCTTTATGCAGGCCATAAGACTTAGGAATGTTGTCCATGAAGATGTGGTTTGTAGATTATTACCTTACACATTTGAAGGAAATACATCCACATGGTATTTTTCCTTAGAAGCTAGAACTATAACTTCATGGGATGAGTTTGAAAAAGTGTTTATCCAGAGGTTTGGGGATGATAAGACACCACAATATTTGGTTTTGGAGTTATCTTCCATGAAAATGAAAGGTAAAGAAAGGGTCAAGGATTACAATCATAGATTTTCTTATCTAAAGAATAGGATCCTTGCCACTATACGTCCTACTGAACAACTTTTGGTTTCCTATTATGAAAAGGGTCTATCTATTCCTATTGCAATGTGGGTCAAAAGCGCACACAAAGAGAACTTGTTTGAAGCTTATGCTGAATCCATTCAAGTTGAAAAGGATATCTATTGTCTGAAAGATAATCCAAATTCTTTAAAAGTGTTACCTTCTACATCCAGGAAGAAAACTGATAATGCTCCCAAGCCCACTACCCAAAACAAAGATCCCTTTGAGATGACTGACATCAAGAAGTTTTTCCAGAAGATGTCAAATGAGATGCTTGATTTAAAAAAGAATAATAATGAGAAGCAAGACAATAACAGAGGTTTTGTAAGGCCACCTTTCAGGAGACCTTATCAACCTCCCCAAAATCCACCACCTCCTAATCCTAATGAAGGACTAACTTCTGAAGAGATCTATTACATTTTCAAAGCTCTTGCCACTGAATAAAAAAATGTCCCTGAGCCTTCTGATGATCAAACAGACCAAGATCCATAGTTACCAGGAGGAGGAGATGAAAAAGAGGATCCACAGATTAATACTACTAGCTATTTATTTGAATTATCAATGAATGAAGAAGAAGAAGAACCTCATAAAGTGTTCAATGTTAAACATCCTTACAATACTAGATCAAGACCACAACCTACCTAAAAACTTTCATCTTCAACAACACCTCCCAACAAAAGCAAAACTGTTCCTCAAAACGATATAGTTATTCCTGAATTGGAATACAGTTCGGGTGAAGATTTGAAAAGAGTCAAAGCAAATATATCTTTGTTTGAACTTCTGAAAATCCCTTCTATGAGGGATTCTTTGCCTAAAAGTATGATAATCAAACAACCAAGAGAATCACAAAACAATAACTTTGACTCCTTACCAAACCAAAAGACCAAAAATCTGGAAGCAAGAGGACACCTCCTTTCTTGCTTACGTTTGAAATATTCAGCAGAAATGTACACAATTGCATGATAGACTCTGGTGCTTCTTCCAATGCGATGCCCTTGTCTGTCTGCAAAACAATTAATGCCACTTGGGAATCCTGTCCTACTTAGATTGTCCAACTTGACAGATCTAAAGTAAGAGTAGTGGGGAGATTGAGAAATGTGTTGTTGACATTATCTGTTGATCCTCGGATTCACCAGACCATTGATATTGTTATAGCTGACATCCTTGAAGCCTATGGAATGTGGCTGAGCAGAGATTGGTCAGAGAAGTTCAAGGGCTACTTTGCCACTGATTGGTCTGACCTGTGGTTACCCTACAATGCACAACCAAATAAGATTAAGATAAGTAGGGAACCATTTATGAAGCAAACAGTCACTGACCTTAATGATTCACGTGAACCTGCTTGTTATTTCAATTCACATATTGAGAATTTCACTTTTGACACCTTTTTTGGAGATTTGCCAGCTGATTCTTCACCAGATGAGAATGTGTAGAATGAATCACAGATTGCCAATGTTACTACTGTATCATTCTCTGGAACTATTGTACATAATTTTTATAATGTTAATACAAATTTTAGGATAGATCCTATTGCATGGACTTTATTCTTTGATAGCTCTAGATCCAAAGATGGAGCTGGTGCAGGTTGTATCCTTATTGATCCAAAAGGGAATAAAACCATGATTGCTTGTAGACTTGAATTCGACTTTACCAATAATGTTGTTGAATATGAGGCTCTGGTGTAGGGACTAAAAAAATCTATTGATATGGGTGCATAGGTGATAGAATGTTTTGGTGATTTTGAAATCATAGTTAAACAAGTAAGAAACAAGATACACTATATGTCTCCTCGTTTAACTAATTATTGAAAAATGGTAAGGGAACTCACCAACTCTTTCTCTGCATTCAACATTAACTCAGTCTCTATGTCACAGAACTTTGATGCTGACCTCTCAGCAAATACTGCATCTAAGTTGATTCCACCAGAAGGCTTGTCACCTGATACCTTTTCAATAGAACTCATCTACAGGCCTTAAGTTCCATCCCTGATAATGTAACAAACTAGAAAGTGTTTCATGATGATCAATAGATCCTAGACTTTATCTTAGCTCAAGACACATTTCAAGACATGGCGATAGATGAAGATGATAATGAAAAATCCCTAGTTGATCCTTCCAACATTATCCCAAAATCAGTGATCAACCTAGAGAATTTTTATGACCTGCAAGACAAGTTTAAACACAATACCAAATGTAAGACATAGAGTTCTTCTCTAAACTATGAACCAATCAACCTAGGTACTGAACAGAATCCCCGATTCATTAACCTTGGAGTTGACTGTTCATAGGAAGAGAGAAGAGCTTTCATCATATTGTGTAAAGAATACAAGGATGTTTTTTCTTGGATCTATGACGAACTAAAAACCTTTGATACTAGCATTATGCATCATAGCATACCGATGAAGCCAGAAGTGAAACCTTACCAACAGAAACTAAGGAAGATGCATCCTAGTTTGGAACCCTCTATAAATAAAGAACTAGAAAAATTACTAACAGCCATGATCATATTCCCTGTCAGATACACACAATGGATATCCAACTTAGTACCTATTCGGAAAAAGAATGGGGAAATCAGACTTTGTGTCGATTTCAAGAATTTGTACAGAGCTTCCGAAAAGGATAACTACCCTATTCCTCCCATGGAACAGATTCTACAAAAGGTTGCTAGTTCAGAGATGTTCTCTCTCCTAGATGGTTTTTCAGGATACAACCAATTCATGGTTGCCCCTTATGACCAACTGAAAAAATCCTTTAGAACCCCTTGGGGTACCTTTGCCTATAAGCGAATGCCCTTCGGATTGATAAATGCATGAAACACATTCCAGAGAGCTATGGATATAGCCTTCATAGGTTTAATGCATAATTCGGTCGTAGTATATCTAGATGACATCACTAGCTATTCGAAGAAACAACATGAACATTTATCTGCTTTGAAACAGGTTTTTGAACGTTGCAGGAAGTACAGAATTTCACTGAACCCCAAGATGTCCATATTTGCAGTGACAGAAGGTAAGCTCCCGGGTTTCATTGTTTCCAAGGAAGGTATTATTATTGATCCTGAACGCACTGATGCTATTTCAAAGATTGGTTTTCCTAGTTCTCGTAAAGCCATGCAATCATTCCTCGGTAAGATCAATTTTGTACGTAGGTTTGTTCCCAATTTTGCACAAATTGTTAAGCCTTTGCAGCAGTTAGTTAAAAGAGATGTACAGTTTAGTTGGTCGCAGGAACATAAAGATGAATTTGTTGAAATTCGAAGGGCCATTGCAGAAGCTCCTTCTCTGATGTCCCCAGATTTCAACAAAGATTTCATTCTATAGACTTTCGCTACTGATTTTTCTTATGCAGTTGTTTTGACATAGAAGCATGACAGTGATACTGAGATTCCAATTTCGTTCATGAGCTCAATGTTTATGAGAACATAACTTAAGTACTCCCAAATTGACAAGCAAGATTATGCAGTTTACAAGTCTATTAAACATTACAGGCCATACTTATTGAAGTCTCGAACGAAGGTGATTATGCCATACACTGCCATCAGAAACGTGGTGGTCCAGAAAGAATTAGGTGAGAAAAGAGCCCATTGGATGACAACTTTGCAGGAATATGGCCTGGAAATCAAGCCAGCGAAGATTGTAAAAGGGCAAGGTTTGTGCTTGCTTACCGCTCATGTTAACACCAAAAAAGTGCTCACTAACTCATCCCTTTGGATATACACCTCTGTCAACCAAATTTCCTACCAACCTCACCTCCAAAACCCCATAAAACCCAAATGGATATTAAAAATACCCAAAAATTCCCTCAAAAACATTCTAAAACCCCAAAAGAGAGTCAAAATCAAACAAATAGGGAATAAAACCCAAAAGAAAAGAAAAATAGGGCAAAAACCCTAAAAAATCCCTAAAACCCTAATCCAAGTTTATAAAAAGCGGTGGGGGCCCCTCATTTCATTATCCCCAATCACTCTACCCTCATGCTGCTGAATTTTCTCAAAGCCTTAAGCCATCCATCTTTGTGCCTTTTGGCCTCCCTTGAGATAAAACTTTTAGCCACCTTCCAAGCATTGGAGAGAAGAGTACCAAACTAAGGAGCTCCAGAGCATACCGCCAGAACTCAACCAGCCTCATCTTTGAGGTAAATATATTTATTGCAAGCCCTTTGCTTGCCCATAATAAAAGAAAAATTCTTTATTTTACAGTTTTTTGCAAGTGTATCGTTTGTTGTTCCAAGTTATATTTTGTTTCATGCACACATTTAAGTTTAGATTTACTATTTAATGTCATTTGCTTCCATCGTTTGTATTTAGTTTACTGTTAATTACTTCCACACTGCTGTTAAGGATTCCATAATCCTTAATAGGTGCTCACTTGCACAGGCAGGGGCTAAAACCCCAGCCATAGTTTTGTGACTCCACTGGCTGAACCCCTCTTTGACAAGTTAAGTTTTATTGATATTTCCGTTTGCAGTCCGGTTTTCTGTTTTTACTTGCTTAGTTTATTAGTTTTTTGGGTTTTCCTGTACAGTTGCAACCAATTTGTAGTCAAGCAGAAAACCACTTGTTTTTCACTGATAACTGTGGTCCAAACCGCAGCTCTTCCTCACCTTCACACAGTCTGTACATTGACTCCTTAGCCTTTTGTTGCGACCCAAAAAATGAGTTTTCTTGATCTGTTCAGGGTCCCCACCGTGTTTGTTCCTCATCTTCGTGCGGTTTGCACATTGGCTCCTTAGCCTTTTGCTGCAACCCAAAACGTGAGTTTTCATTATCTATTGGTGGTCCCCACCGCGTTTTTTCCTCATCTTTCCATGGTCTACACATTGGCTTCTTAACCTCTTGCTGCGACTTAAAACGCGACTGAGGCTTACCTGTTTACGGTCTCAACCACGGTTATTTGCCACTTTCACGCGGACTGCACCGCGTAAATCCCCATTCTTGCTTGCAGACCACACCATGGCTCGCACCAATCTTTTGACGGCCACATCCCAACACCAGAGCGGTGCCACGCACTACCACGAGCAATACGCGGTCCACACCACAGGCTAGGCTAGCCACCAGTGTGGTTTCCACCGCAGTAACCCCCACGTGAATTGTGCTATAAAACACAGCATTCCTTGCTACCTACGCGCTGCCACACCCTGCCTACACCGCAAAAAAATACACAAATAGTGTGCTGCACACCGCATCGTTTGACCCATAACTTGTGCTGCAAACTGTGACTTTCTCGCTAGTACTCGCGCTGGACTGCGCCCAAATTCCTGAAAATTGCTCTATACACCGCAACTTTTAGCGCCATAGCTGCGCTGCACACCACACTGATCCGGCCCTTAGCCATGCTTTGATTTCCACTTTTTTCTCATTTTTAGTTGTTTTAAAAAAAAAAAAATTGTTAAGTCTTTGAATCAACATTCAATTTCCAGCATTGTTGCCTTTTTCCTAGCATTTAAAAGCCATCTTTTTATTTGCTAGTTAACTACCAACATTATCATTGCACACACTTTGACACCTAACTCAAGTGAGCCTTAAAAAACTACTTAATTCAACCAACTTTTAACCCCACTTGGGGAACACCGAAGAATTTGGTAGCAGGGTAGGGCAAGGGGGGTAGGTATCCAAATAACACCCCTTTGCCGCTTACATCTGAGACATGGTTGTTGTCATCTAGGGTGCCAAAATCCCTTATTATTTGTTGACCTGGTTTAAAACCAATTTATCGGGAAGGCCTCTCCCTTAGGAGGGTTGAAGTAGCCAGACTGGTTCCGGAAGCCTGAGTAGAATACCGCAATCCATTCAGTAACTAAAGGATACCTTTCGTAGTTCTCATTGTACCACCCTTATGGGAGTACAACGGTGATAGAAAAAAACTGCATATTCACCCAATTGAACATGTCATGAATGGGGTATCTTAGTGGCCCAACTTATAGGATTGTCTACCCGGTGTCCCTCTCGGTAGGGGGATATCTAGCCTTTGTTTCCACTTTTCGTATTGTCTGTTCGATATTTCATCACCTTGCAGAGGATACGTCGAGTCTGAATCAACATACCTTCTAAATTAGTTGTTTGCATGCTCCCTTACCTCCCCTGAGTCTAGTGAGTACACCTTTTTTCTCTTTTTAGGAACCTTTGTCTGTTGGTATTCTAACCATTTTTTACCGCTCCGTGTGATTGCAACACAACTCTTGCAACACGCATTTTGAGCATTGTTGTTGGCCTGAGCACCACCTTTTTTTTACACTCTCCTTCTGCACACATGGTTGCACTAGGATTTTTTGAGCTTTTCACTCATCACACCTCACTCGGAATGCCCTCATCATCATCATTGAGTCCCAAAGATAGTCTCAATGCCAACTAGGCCAACCCCCACAGCACGGTCTACTTGGCTCTCCCCATCATAGACGTAGAGCCTCGCTCCCTGGTCCAGATGCCCCTTATACCACATCTCATTCAGAACCAAAACACACCACACAGTCGGCTCCATTTAGCCCCTTAGCTGGCATGATGTCCAACCCCTTTTTAGGTGGGATGGTTGGTGGAGGACCCACCACTCATCTAGTTACCACCTCAATAGTTAGACCGTCTACAGGCCCTACGCCTACCATCAACGCCACCACATCCTTACCAGTGGGTAGTGTCTTAGTTACTAGTACAAATCCAACAATGACTAGTGTCACATTGGGGGCAGCAACTCCACCATGGCTACTATGGCCCACACCGTCGCCCCACACATTGGGGGCAGCACCTCCACCATGGCTTCTATGTCCCACACTGTCGCCCCACACATTGGGGGAAACACCTCCACCATGGATGCTATGGCCCACACCATCGCCCCACACATTGGGCGCAGTGGCCATACCATTTCCGCCGCGGCAAACACACTTCCCCCACCACCTCTGACGCACCTTCCCACTAGTTTTCCATTCATGGCCAGTCTGAACCTTCTTGACTTGTCCAAGTTGACTAATGATCCAATACGACATGATCCCACATGGCCTCCTATTCCCTCCAAACTCCACTCGAACATACCCAAATTCGAGGGAAAGGGAGGAGAAGACCCTCAAAATCATAGCATGTCTTTCTACCTATGGTGTTCCTCTAACTCCATCGTGGACGACTCTATTCGCCTTCGACTACTACAGAGAACCCTTATCGGAGCTGCAGCCAAGTGGTATATTGACCAACCCCATGGGACCCATCCTACATTCACATCCCTTGCATCCACTTTCCTGCAATTCTTCTAGCTACCCGTTCGGTACGATGTCGGTGTAGAGGTCCTCTTGTCTTGCAGATAGAACACCGCCACAGACATCACGGACCACATCCATGAATGGCGTAAACGACGTACGTTATGCAAGATCAAGTTGGATGACTGGCTCTTTTTAGACTGGTTCCTCAAATCTCTCATACCAACCATTGCGAAGGATGTGGCATCTGAGCGACCCCACTCAGAGGAAGAAGCAATTCTCAAAGCTCAATAGTTTGACTTCATCTATGCCCAATCCGGTTATCTATATTCTATTTTACCTGATGCCCCCCATGTCGACTCAGCCTGGAGCGATGCGCCCGAGGCATCCCATGCTGCTAATGGTATCATCAAGCATGTGGCATCACACCCTCAACCGTACACAACTATGCCTGTTACTAGTGGCCCCGACCGCTCTCGCACCATGTCCCATTCTGGAGCGACTACTTCATATGCCCCAGTGATTAGACCTCCTCATATCCATGGACCATCATTCCCATTGCAGTGTTATGGCCATGCACCCCCACCTTATAATTCTCCTAAAGGACAACCTACATTTTACCAACACCCAGCTCTACCCACCCATTCACACCCCCAAGTCTAGCAAGCTTACTACCCCCCACAAGCCCCAATTGCGCAACCACCAGTTCGTCCAGTTTATCATTCACAACCAAACCCACCAGCTCCGACCCAACCTAAAGCACATTCCGGTTACTACCTGCCACCGGCACCCTCACCGCCTGCTCAACCACAAAATCCTCCCAATCCCCAAGGGCAAGTTTACGCCCAACAAAACCCATAGCAAAATCATCCTGCTCAACATAACCAACAAGGCCAATAGAATAGGGGTAGAGGACGGAACCAGAGGAATAACCAACCTCAGGACCAAGGTGGTCAACAACCAAACCCCCCAATAACAACAACACCACCCCACCTGACCAAAACCCCGACACACCACCTCGTCAAAGAAAAAATCCCAACCTACGAACAAATCCTTGTTCCATATGTGGGGTGTACGGCCACTATACGCACAATTGTCGGCATTTAGATCATTCTTGTCAACTCTAGACGGATGACGCCCAATGCCAAGGACAAGCTGCTCCCCCGACACAACCCAACACCTAGCCACCCCCCATGGTGCTGCAAAATCCCTTGCCCATGCAAGGAGTAGTAAACTCTCAACCACTATCCCCTCCTCAAGGAACTGTACAATGACCTCTGCAAATCACATATGCTACATAGACAAACCAACCCACAGATTTAGGTACTCACCATCTCCTCATGATGTCATCAACTGAGCTCAACCTCCAAACGTGTCGAAATCAATACGGCCCTAATTCTGAAAGCCCCCCCACTGATATTGCTACCCCCACAGATCATCCCTTACGCATACCCCCACCACATGGCAATGGGGCCCCTAAAGCCCCTCATTTCCCACTACGACGGATCAACGACAATCCTAATGCTCATGCCGCAGCAAATTATAATATAGTAGAAGATCTAGCACAATCCCCCGCGACTATGTCTGCATTGGAATTCCTAAAAAACTGCCCCGCATAGAGGAAACTGTTGTTATTTTCCATCGACGCGATAGACCCTAACGACTCTCGACTGATGGCATTTGACTTAGACCAAGCCGAACCATGTTTGCCTTCAACATTAGCCTTCCAAGTCTCTGTATCAGTTTGGAACTTAGTCGTCAATCGATGCATCATCAATGAAGGTGCCTCCACCTGCGTTATGTCGACGTTTGTTTGGCAGAAGATTGGATCCCCCACTTTACAGCCATCAACAACCACGTTAATATATTACGATGGTCACATAGCCCAACTGTAGGGCCTTTTGACCAACGTTCCCATCCATTTAGCCGGAAAAATAGTCCTAATCGATATAGAGGTTATCAATGCATAGCTTGATTACAACCTCTTACTTGGTCGTAGTTACATGTATGCTATGAAGGCCGTCACTTCGTCCGTCTTCTGCATCATGATGTTCCCACATGAGGGACGTGTGGTCAAGATTGACCAAATAACATACTATGATCCCAATGCCCCCGCTGCTCTTGAGAATGTTCTCCCCATGATCGAGCAACCTGTGCACAATGATCCTACATCGTTAGTCTCCATAGTTGGACCTATATTATACTTACAATCACCCATGACTTCCACATTCCAATCCATTCCACCCCCTCTAAATATAATGGAGATATCGGATCTTTGCACAATTTCCTCCAACCACACAGCACCCAACCAGCAACCGTCTTTACTACCGCAACCACCATTGGTACCAAATTACATTGGGGCAACGCCTATCCATACAATCCCGTTTTTATTTCCACCATTTGGAGTGGTAAGTTCACCGGTGATGGCCACTTTGAACCTACCCGGGTTAACCCTAGGACTTCCCGTGTGGTACTTACATGTCCCTAATCCTACACCAACACCATAGGTCATTCTTCAACCAGTTCAACCTATTAACACTTCCAACCGCCCACCACCAGGAGTGGCAAACATGCCCAACTATCCCCCTTCTAGTGCAACATCCACATCTGCTACACAAACTCCACCACCACCACCAGAAAACACAGGGGGCAAAGGCCCGCAAAACTATACCGCCCCACCGACAAGAAAACCAGTGGCACCCCAACGACCCCCCCGAGCACCCCCTAAGTGCTCCTTGTGTGACAATATTGGCCATGCTACCTACAACTGTCTGTAGTTACCCAATCTCCAAAAACACATGCAGACCTTGGACGACGACCCCAACATCCCCATGGTCATACTAAACCCCCCATCCCATCAGCACAATAAGGCATTACGTACTAATCACGCTTGCACCATTTGCAGGATATATGGTCACTACTCACACCACTATCCCAACCTCCCAGATTACAGAGTAGCCCTCTATGAGTTAAATAATTTTGACCTAGAGACATCCCCTCCTACCATTGAAGAAATCCACCCTCCAACAACTTCCCCCTCGGAAGAAGTCAACACCATATACATAATCTCTACGGTCAATATGGATGACTCTCCTTTAGCATCTACCCTTCCCTCATATGACTTGATCACTTAGCACTTCTGCACTGACGAGGAGATCCTCGAAGCCTGTTACAACATAATTTTCCACCTTGTGAGTATCAGCATTCTTTGGCCTGCAGGATCCATTTCACTGACTCAGATCCACTTTATATCCTTCAGACACTATTTTTCCCTATTTTTTGCCCCTATACACCAGCTACATCATTACAGTGGGCATACCCATTAGTTGCATCACTATAGCCTGCGGGTAGCATGTAAAATGGTAAAAACCACTGGTTTATTACTTTTTACTCCCAAAAAGCGGTTATTGGGTGACCTTTGACCCTCCATCTGCCCAAGAAACGCTTCGATGTATCCTTTCACTTACCTTTGAGATTACTATATATTGAGCAGATATGGATTATGGACGAGAGGAGAAAGAAGAGCAAGAGAACTCTAGTGGATTTTTGCCCTATCTTGAGTCTACACTCATTGATCCTTGTAGTTGTGAACCCTTATGTTCACCTTCCAAACTCCTATCGTAGTTTGAGTTTGCCATTCATGGAGGATTGAAGTGGTGGAGGCACAAGTGGATTGATCCAAACCTTGGTTCGGATTGGTTGCCGACAAGAGGTCGTATCACATTGTACTTCTTCTTGTTTATTAATAGAAATACTCATATTCTTGTCCATTAATGTTGTGAATGTTGTTTATTCTACATTGGGTTGCATTTACTTATAATATCATGGATCATTGCTATTGATGATGTTAATGTTGTTTATATATTATATGTACTTGTTGTATATTGGCTATCAAGACTAATTTGCAGATTCAAGTGCATGGATTGAAAGCTCCAACGGGGATCTACATCAAACGTTGGATCGAGGTTGGCTATATTCTTCATTATATTAGCATTTCCAATTATATAGCATAATATTCAGAATTGAGTTAATTTCTGGTAGTCAGCTGTCTGTAGTGGTCTACCCGAAGCCATAGTGAGTTTTCTCCAAGACAGAAATGGCGACTCCCTTGGGGGAAACATCCATGTTTGGGCATTTTTGAGTGTAAAATATGAATCACAGCAGAACCTAGCTACTATGGATTCCTCACTAGTGAAAAGATTGCAACACATTTACAAGCATTAGCATAAATCTATAAAAATGAAGAACAATACACATGAAATGGGTGAATAATGTAAATATTATGAACTGTCCAACCCCAAAATAGGTTAAGAACATCCATATATACAAATCTGGAACAATTCGAATCCATCTGGAGTGTTCACATTGTTCTAGCTTAGAAATAGCTCAAACCCCCCTAGGTTGACCAAAATATCCCAAACCATCCCAAACTGGTTTGAAACTGTTGTGTGAATGCTGGGAATGACTGGACAAGCCCATGTGACCTCACACATGTGGAGAATCTGGTTGGTTAGAGGTTAGGCAACTAGAATTGGCCAAAAATGGGCAAAGGAGGCAAGTTTGTCCACATTCTGAGCATGTGCGCCCTTGCTCAAAGAGAATCCCACAAAACAAGGAGCAAGAGCACCCTAGGCATGCAGGAACCATTAAATGACTGGGAGGGCACACCCAACAGCTAGTTTGACTTGGCACAATGCTCAGTTTGTTCACATTGCCAACTGGTTCAAGCTAAATGACCATTTACTCACTAACCAACATGGGGATGCAATAATTAAGCTGTTTGGTACTAATTAACCATCAATTAATAAATGATTAATGTACATAGGTGTAATAATGTTCTAACACCCCCCCTTAAGCTAGACTTAGTGAAATGTCAAAAATAAGGCCTTGGCAACTACGCTCAAGTCACCTTTTACATCATAAAAATTTATTTCTCCATGTAACCAAGGTAAGGAGGAAAACCACATTGGAAATAAAACCTCCCCTCTAAAATGGACATGTGGCATATATCAGAATACACCAATCATCACTCACCCCAAGCAAAGATCTAAGGTGAGTGAAGGTCTTCTCGGTAAAACACTTGGTGAAGATATCATCAGTTTTCTCACTGGATGGGCAATACTGCAATGCTATGGTCTGGTCATGCACCAAACCCCGAATGTAATGCATGTGTATCTCTATGTGATTGGTCCTTTGCCTCTGAACTGGATCAGTAGAAATCTTGATTGCACTTTGATTATCACACCAAAGAATAGTGGGTGAATCAAAAACAATCCCGAACTCTGCAAGAATACCTTGCAACCAAACACATTGTGTGGCTGCATTAACTGCTCCCCTGTACTCGGCCTCAGCTGAAGATAAGGAAATAGTATTTTGTTTCTTGCTTGACCAGCAAATAGGTCCATGTGCAAGCATAAAAACATAACCGGAAGTTGATTTCCGATCGATACAATCACCAGCCCAATCAGAATCTGTAAATCCTACTAGTTCAAGGGATGAACCAGCAGCATAATGGATACCAAAGGACTTAGTACCCTGAACATAATGAAGGATCCTCTTGGATGCCTTCCAATGGATCTAATGAGGTTCTTGCATGTGCCTAGAAACAACCCCAACAACATATGACAAATCTGGTCTAGAATGAGTAAGGTATAGCAAGCTTCCAACAAGTTGCCTATACAACGAGTTGTCAACTAGTGGAGAAGAACCCCACTCATTTAGCTTAACTCCTGAAAGAAATGGAAATTTTGCAGACTTACATTCATCCATCTTAAATTTCTGCAGCAAATCTGAAGCATACCTTGACTGAAATATAGAAATTCCATTCACAGTTTGGTCTATCTCCAAACCCAGAAATTGTTTTAGCAATCCTAGATCGGTCATGGAGAATGCACTGTGCAATGCTCTCTTAATTGAGTCAAGTTCTTTGGTGCAGCTACCAGTGATCAAAAGATCATCAACATACAGTACAATAATAAATATCAGATCACTAACATGCTGCATATAAACATTTAGATCAGACTTACACCTCTCAAACCCCAAAGATAGCAGAAAATTGTCCATTTTTGCATACCATGCTCTAGGAGCTTGCTTGAGCCCATAGAGTGACTTGTTCAACCTGAAAACAAGTGTATGATCAAAAATAAAACCTTCAGGCTGATGCATATATATCTCCTCATTCAGATCCCCATGAAGAAAGGCACTTTTTACATCCATGTGATGAACCTCCCATCGCTTGGAAGCCCGAATGGCCAAAACTAGTCTTACGGAGTCCATCTTTGCCACCGATGCAAATGTCTCTGTATAGTCCACTCCTTGGACCTGAGAGTAACCCTTAGCCACCAACCTAGCCTTATACTTTATATCAGAGCCATCAGATCCAACTTTGGTTCTATAAATCCACTTGCATTGCACTAGTTTCCTCTTGGGAGGAAGAGGGACCAAATCCCAAGTTTTGTTCTCATGGAGTGAGTTCATCTCTTCTTTCATGGATGATTGCCACATTGGGTCTGTACATGCTTCTGAATATGACATTGGATCAGATCCAACCATCAAATAACATGCCTCACTCAGATCAGAATTATCACATGCAAAGGAATTGTGAAATTGAGATCTAGTTTTCCTAGCATCTTGGGGATCTCCCACAAGCTCTCCGGCACTTTGAATTGTTTTCTCTGCCCACTTGGGCCTTGAGAGAGGGATATGTTCAGAATCCATATCAACATCATCTTCAGCAATATCAGAATCAGAAATATCAGAAGAAGAATCACTACTTACTTCATCACCAAGACGAGGAAATGAGCATTCCCCATCACCTTGTTCACTAGCTTGCAAAAACTCTTCTTCTTCGAATTTGACACTTCTTTCGATGAAAGTTTTGAGAGTGGATGGATCAAAGAGCTTGTAGCCCTTGGAATCCTCTGCATACCCAACCATGATTGACTCCTTGCTTTGGGGTTGCAAGGAATTTCTCTTCTCTGATGGAATTCTGGCCCAAGCCCTTGAGCCAAAAATTCTGAAATGTGAAACATTGGGTTTGTGGCCCATACATGCTTCAAATGGAGTAATTCCTTGCAATGATTTGTGTGGTGCTCTGTTCTAAACATATGCTGCACAATTCATAGCTTCAGCCCACAATTTAGGAGACAAATCCCTTGCTTGCAACATGCAAGTTGCCATCTCTTTCAGTGCTCTATTTTTGCGCTCTGCAACACCATTTTGCTATGGTGTGTAGGGCACTGAGTGTTGCATCTGAATGCCATGCTCTTGACAGAGCTGCTGCAGATTCTTATTGACATACTCTCTTCCATTATCAGTCCTCAAAACCTTCATGGCCTTCCCACTGAAGTTCTCAACCATACTCTTGAAAATTTTGAAACATTCAAAGACTTCAGATTTTTGCTTAAGGAAAAATAACCAGCAATACCTTGAGTAGTCATCGATGAAGGTCAGCACATATTTGCTGCAGCCATAGGAGGGAGTGGGGAGTGGACCTATCAGATCAGAATGCACTATCCCAAGTGGATGATCAGCCCTCCTTTCCTTCCCTTTGTCATACTTCTTTTCAGGATGCTTCTCAACCATGCAACCCTTGCACGTTCCATTGGAAAAACTGATTTGTGGAAGCCCTTCTACCATCTCTCCTTTGCTCAAAGATTGAAGATATCTGTAGTTTAGGTGACCATACCTTTGATGCCATAGCTTGCTGGTCTCATTCCCATGTGACAGAAGTACACTTGGTGAAGAGAACTCAAGAAAGTGGGATAACTTGTACATCTTCATATCATGATCTGCAACACCCATTGCAACAATTTTTCCGGTGGAAATTTCTGATATCTCCACATCATCCTGAGTGAAGACAACTTTCTTTGCTACTCCAGTATGTGTCATTTGATATACAGAGAGCAAGTTTGCTGCAAGATTTGGTACATACAACACATTAGAGAAGAACCCATTCTCCATAGAGATTTTCCCAATGCCATGAGCAGGGATTTCTGAGTCATCTCCCATTCGAATGGAGAGACCACTGTAGGGTGCAAGTTCAGAAAATGAATCTCTTGAAGAAGCCATGTGCCTTGAGGCACCTGAATCAATGATGAACAAGGGTGAATGAGATGAACAAGCCACCAAAGCATGGCAACTCTCCTTGTCGTCAGAAACGCACTCCTTCTTCTTGGAACTTTCAAGAAGAGGAATATTATTTTTCTGTAGGAGATGGGTCATGATGTCTATGGTTTTCTTCATGCATGAACTCTCTGGGTGAAAACCCCTTTGATAGTAGCTGTATTTTTTCTTCTCATCCTTCTTTCCCTTGTTCTTGACAGGATTCGAAACCCCCTTAGAGGTTTTGGGCCTCTCATCCTTCCTCTTCTTCTCTTGAGTTTTAGGCCCCTTGGGCTTTTGCTTGCCTCTTCCATATTTCGAATCTCCAGCTGCAAGAACTTGGTCTTTTTGCTTGATGGATCCCATCAAGACCAGCTTGTCTTTCTCTTGAGTTAGCATCTCCATGAAGTCATCCAAAGATGGCATCTTCCAACCTCTAACTGTGAGCCTTGTGGAGTTGAAGGAAGACACAAAAACTAAGTATTCAAAACCCAGTTTAGAAAGAATGGACAACACCAACTGTTCTTCTTTCTTCTCTATGCCACATTGTCTGATCTGCAAGACCAAGTTCTTGAACTTGGTGAAGAAGTCCTGGATGGAATCAAAATTCCCTAGGCTCAGTGAAACAAGCTCATTTTCGAGCTGGTGGCCTCTCATCTCATCAGTCTTTCCAAACAAGGTCTCAAGCTTGAGCCACACTTCATTTGGAGTAGCTAGAATTTCTACATGAAACAGGAGGTCTCTTGAAATGCTAAGACAAAGGAGGCCAAATGCCTCATCCATTCTGTTAAAAAACTTGGATTTCTCCATAGCTGAGTTTGGCTCAACCTCAGTACCCATCGTAATTCGGTAGAGACCCTTAGATCTCAGCAAAATCACCATTTCTTCCTTCCAATCGAAATAGTTGAAGGGAGTGAGCACATTTGGGTGAGATGGCTCCATTCTTCTCTGCTGCTCACACACTTGCTGACAATGTTAATCTTCAATACCTGCAAACAACTTCTCAAATCACTCTAGAGGGATCTACACTAACAGATTCAAACCCTGTTTGATAGTGGGTGCATTCGGGAGAGCGTCACACCTGAGAAGAGCCACTATATTTCTCCAATGACTCAATGCAATGGCCTCAAGAATTCTCTGGTTTCTCCACTGCTTCTGGCAATCCACTAAAACAGTCTTGCTGGTTCAAATTCTAGCTCCAAGAGCTCTGATACCATGTAAAATCTGAATCACAGTAGAACCTAGCTACTATGGATTCCTCACTAGTGAAAAGATTGCAACACATTTACAAGCATTAGCATAAATCTGTAAAAATGAAGAACAATACACATGAAATGGACAATTGGAATCCATCTGGAGTGTTCACATTGATATAGATTAGAAATAGCTCAAACCCCCCTAGGTTGACCAAAATATCCCAAACCATCCCAAACTGGTTTGAAACTACTATGTGAATGCTGGGAATGACTGGATAGGCCCATGTGACCTCACACATGTGGAGAATCTGGTTGGTTAGAGGTTAGGCAGCTAGAATTGGCCAAAAATGGGAAAAGCAGGCAAGTTTGTCCACATTCTGAGCATGTGCGCCCCTGGTCAAAGATAATCCCACAAAACAAGGAGCAAGAGCGCCCTAGGCATGCAGGAAGCAATAAATGACTGGGAGGGCGCACCCAACAGCTAGTTTGGCTTAGCACAATGCTTAGTTTGTTCACATTGCCAACTGGTTCAAGCTAAATGACCATTTACTCACTAACCAACTTGGGGATGCAATAATTAAGCTGTTTGGTACTAATTAACCATCAATTAATAAATGATTAATGTACATAGGTGTAATAATGTTCTAACATTGAGCATTAGTCCTTAATTAGAGTTGTTGTTTGTCGAAGCTCTGTGTCACTGATTGCCGTTGAGATACACTATAGAAAACTTGCTTTTTTTGAGCCATTGGACTCCTTATTTTCCCATTTTCCTTTCCTTACTCGTGGGCTAGCCTCACTCTGCCCACGTACACCCGCCTCTATTTACTCTACTGCTCGCGGGTACCCACAGGTTTTCCTTCGACAATAGCGTACAACTCTGGCTTTGGTTGATTTATGGCTTTTGGTTGTTATTGGGTTGGCTTTGGATGATCCCGAGTCTTTGTTGGCCTGTTTCTTGATTGTTCCATGCCTTGGTTGTGACCAGAACTCTTCTTTTCTCTTGGTTGAGCCTTGTTGGTTTTTTACCCATCTTTGGATTTAGCCTTGTTGGTTTTTTCCTTTTGAGCTCATTCCTTTGGCTGAGTCTTACTGTTTGGTATCTGCCGGGTTGTCTTGGTGATCTCCTTGGCATATCAGTTACTAGATAGTAGGATTTTGCTTGCATTTTTCATTTCCTTATATTGAACAATACAAAAAAAAAATACATATAGTTTTGCATTTTCCTTTTGCTTATAAGGGAAAATACAATATTTTTTTTACTTTCATGTACTGCATCCTACATTGAGTGCTTGCTGGCTTCTTTTAGGTTGTAATTCTGCATCGAACATATAAAAGGATTGCATTTTTATTTCGAAACCGTTGGTTTGATTTTGCATGTTAGTGACATTGATTTATTGGATAGATGAGTCTAGGATTTGACGATTTTGCATATTATTCAGTCATACACATCACTAGTTTCATGACCATATCCCCTGAGTAACCACAACCACCAAAATTAATGCTTAGTATTAAAATTGATTAGATCGATTTTATTTATAAGGTACACCAACTAGCATAAGTTTAGAGTCTTGGAATAGATCATTGTGAGTTAACAATCCAAGACTACTAGACAAAACATTAGGTGTCTAACCAGGGAGTGGAGGAATCCATGGTATACATCGGTGTTCTCAAGAAGCTCTACTAAAACCAGAGTTAATCATGAGGTCACGGGAGGTTGGTTGAAGGGATATCCCTCTGATACTGGTTGGACGTGGGAGATATTTCCAGGATTTGTTCATATTTGGGGACTCTTGGGGGATTTCACCCTCATTGAGTTTCGGGCTTAGCTACCCTGCCCATAAGATGGATCCCAACTGCGATTGTCCCCCTGAGCATTGGTTATATTGTGGTGACCATAGTTGCCTTACCTAGGTATTGCATAGGGTACTTGCAGTGGTTATGTTGTTTGTGTCTTGAGTCAGATAGGGATTGGACAGCATAGTTGTTTTTTGCCGAGGGTTATGGACCTTTGCACGCAGTGAAGCCTGGGTGTCTCTATAACTAATTCTGTTACCTCCGACTATAGTTTCGGAGTCTCAAGCATCTCCTAGGAGAGACATACCGACTCTAGTGTCGGGAGCTCATTTAGCCACTCTGTTTGTCTGCTCTTGGTTGTAGTTTCTCTAGGTGTCTGCTTTTGATTTACTATTTTTTATCGATAGTTGGCCTTTAGGGGACGTTTTGATTTTATATTCTCTACGGAGATATTGTGGTGTGGAGTCCTGCTCTCCGCCAATACCGTCGGTTGGCTGGATTGCAGTGTTAAATTTTGAGCATTAATTCATGACACTCTAGGATCTTTGTTGAGAGAATAACATGTACAGTATATCAATGCATATCAATCATAGCAAGCATGTCAATCATCACAAGAAGAAAACATAAGAGACAATAGACACATAGAGTTTTCGTGGGAAAAACCCTAAGGTGAAAAACCCCACAACTTCCTCAGAGATAGATAGAGCAATCATACAACCCAAGTACATACAGATAGACTCCTCCTAGTAGCTGATCCTCCTCCTAACATGCACGCCACTTTCCGAGTGAAGGAAGAGTGAGTTCTAAAGTGATCCAAATAGAGATCGGGACATCTCTATTTATACTTGTCCTGACTGCCCAATAAACTTATGGGGCCAACTTGTCTAGCTTAGCAAAATAAGCTCCTGTTACATTAATCCGGGCTGAACCCTTACAAGGTGGTCTAATAACCCATCGGCAAGTTAACACACTTGCGACACGTCCATATAGAGGAAAAATACATATCTATAGGAGTACAATATATATATATATATATGAAATACATTCCAAAGCTACATATACATAAACACTCCCTCTTAACTAGGAAGGCATTTCTCGACACAGATCTGCTAGCACAAGTCTTCTTCTCTGGATCATCGTCAGCGAATCATCATCCTCGAATCATCGTCATCGTCACTGCTGCCGCTATCTCAATCAATCTCTAAATATACTCGTCATAGGAAGTTCTACAGAGCTAGTCCTTTTTCATACTGGATGTAGGCCCACCACCTGCAGGTCTTCATCATCATTGGCCATACTATGGAATCCTCAGGACTTATTACGTGTGTCACAAAACCTGGCTGCAACATCCCAGGCTGTTACGACCACACAGCTCTACCTGTCGAATCTCCTAGGAGCACATTACATGTGATCCATCACAAAACCTGGTTGAAGCATCCCAGGCAGTTACGAGCACACAGATCTACCAGGAGCACATTACATGTGATCTCACCACAAAATCTAGCTGAAGCATCCCAGGATGTTACGAGCACACAACTCTTCCTGTCGGATCTCCTAGGAGCACATTACATGTGGTCCACCACAAAACCTAGCTGAAGCATTCCAGGCTATTACGGGCACACAACTCTACCTATCGGATCTCCCAGGAGCATATTACATGTGGTCATGGCAATGCCTCAAAAGAGCATCTGAGGCCTTTTTCATCATGTCCAGATATCCCAGGTCCACTTACATGCCATAGGACAATGCCTCGAAAGAGCATCTGAGGCCTTTTTCATCCTGTCCAGATCTCCCAGGTCTACTTACATGTCATCCTAGAGCAATGCCTTGAAAGAGAATCTGAGGCCTTTTTCAGCCTGTCCAGATCTCCCAGGTCTACTTACATGCTCATCTGCACAACCTGTCCATGGCCACAGAGTATCAATCTGATACTCTCCATACATCATCCTGATCATCATCACTGCATCGTCCTGATGCATAGCATCTGGAGAAGCTCACCATCCACGATCATCCTGATCATACAATGCATCAACCTAATGCATACCAAGTATCTACCTGATACATATCACCATACACAGTGTATCCACCTGATACATACATAGGTACATGATCCACACAATGTATCTACCTGATACATATTAGCATACATGATCTACCTGATCATACAACGTATCCACCTGATACATATACAGATACATGGTCCAAGCATCCAACATGATGCATACATACATAAATGATCCAATTGATCATATCCAACATCAAACATAATGAGTACATACATAAATGATCTGACTGATCATATCCAACATCCAACATGATGCGTACATACATAAATGATCCAACTGATCATATCCAGCATCCAACATGATGCGTACATACATAAATGATCCAACTGATCATATCCAACATCGAACATGACGCATACACATACATACAAATGTAAATGATCCAATTGATCATACAGAGCAGAAACTAGAACATCATCCTAATGCTCATCATCTAGTGCTTACATCCATAGCCATGTGAAGGATCCCCCTTCCACCATGCTAGGAATGGCTACAACAAATGTCTCCATCACTTCTTCCTCGAAGTGTCGTCGATCTGAAGAACACCAAGCCTCTCTCTGAAGTACTCGAACTTCACTCTGGTTAGTGGCTTCATCAAAACATCTGCAATCAGCTCATCCGTCGCAACATACAGGAGCTTCACTTCTCCCCATACAGGAGCTTCACTGCTCCCCTCTGCACCATAAACCCGATATAGCGATATTTGATCTCTATGTGTTTCGACCTGTCGTGGAACACCAGGTTCTCAGACAGCTTCACACAACTATGGTTGTCACAAAATATACCAGTAGCCTCCAATGGTAGATCAAATAACTCATACAATAGCTTCCTCAGCCATACTGGCTCACAACTAGCTGAACAGGCTGCAATATACTCTGCCTCGGCTGTACTCAGTGATACGCAGGATTGCTTCCTACTAAACCAAGAGATCACACCTGATCCCATACTAAAGTAGCACCCAGAAGTGCTCTTCCTATCTGCAACACTACCTGCCCAATCTAAATCAACATAACCCTGTAGGTTAAACTTTTGATTCGCATCATACTTGAGCCCATAATCAACTGTACCCTTCAGGTACCTCATAATATGCTTTACAGCAACCAGGTGAACACTCCTCGGATCTGTCAGGAACTGGCTCAATGTGTTCACCGCAAATCAAATATCTAGTCTCGTGTTCGTCAAGTACATCAAGGACTCAATCATCTAACGATACATAGTGACATCAACCGGCTCAGATGAAGCATCACATAGAAGCTTTAGCTTCGATGTCGTAGGTGTGGCCATGGCCTTGCAATCCATCATCTCGAACCTCTTCAGGATCTCTACTGTATACTTCCCTTGTCCAAGGAAGATCCCATCTGCACTTTGCCACACCTCCATGCCTAGAAAATAGTGCATCATCCCCAAGTCCTTCATCTCTAACTCGGCAGCAAGCTTCCTCTTGGTGTTAGCAATCAAACTATAATTCCCTGTAACAAACAAGTCATCCACATACAGAAGTAGTATCACTAGATTTCCTTCCTCAACCTTGTAGTAAAGGTTGGAATCCTCTTTACTCTTGATAAATCCCAAACTAGATAGGAAACTGTCCATCCTACCATACCAAGTCCTAGAAGCTTGCTTCAATCCATACAAGGATTTCTTCAATCTGCACACATATGACTTTTTGACATGTGTTTCCAAACCGAGTGGCTGCTCTACATACACTTCCTCTTCAACTACATCGTTCAAGAAAGCAGTCTTAACATCCATCTGGTGTATCTTCCATTTCATTACTGCAGCCAGAGCGAGTACTGATCTGATGGAATTGTACCTAGCTACAGGAGCAATAGTTTCTTCATAATCTATTCCCTCTTTCTAAATGAAGCCACAAGCTACAAATCTTGCCTTGTATTTCTCTATGCTGCCATCTGCAGCATGCTTGATTTTGTAGATCCATTTGGAAGTCACAATAGACTTCCCTTCAGGTCTTGGTACAACATCCCAAACATCATTCTTCATTATTGATTGGTATTCTTCGACCATGGAATTGTTGGAGCCTAGGTCGTAGCTGCGGTAAAGCTGCGAATTTTGGGGAAAAGACACAAGTATGAAAGGAAAGTGCTAATTTTGGAACAAGCACTAAGTTTTGGGCAAGAAGGAGACGGTGCACAGTACGGTGCCAGATGGACAAGCTCAGTAAAGATTAGGGACCGGAAATCGCGGAGCTCGCGCGCACGTCATCGAAGAAAGAAGGTGGCTCAGCTACCATAATAAATAAGGCGATGGAGTAGAGGGCTCAGCTACCCTCATTTAAAGGCTAAGTACAGAAGTTATGGTTGCTCGGATCAAGGAGGAGCAACGGACCAGAGCATTGAAGGCGAAGGACGATCGCCCATACCCACAATCTGCGCCGGAATTCATGGAGCCTGCAGGAAGCGGCGACATGACTGCAAGCGGCGCCTACAGTACACCTAGCCATGTGCGTGGTTAGGGTTTTTGGGAATCACTGTTGGGAAAGGCCCACAGTTTTGTAAAGGTGCGACCACCATGGCCACCTATATATATGAACAATTGTAATGGATAAACGTTAGCTAGAGTAAGTTGGATGTTAGATAGAGAGAAAGTTAGCAAGTAAGAGTTAGACACTCTTGAGGATAGATCATGTGTTGATTGTCCTTTGGTATGTTTCTACTGTGTGTAGAACTAGAGTAGAATCGGATAGCCGAGGAGCTAATCCCTGAGTTGCCAGACAGTCTGTGTGACGTCTGCGCCTTTGTAATCTCTATAGAGAAGAGACTAGTGAAGAGAAGGGCTCCCAGTTGTGTGCGTGGAGTTTCCTGTAAAGATCTAAGGCTGCAGCTGTGTGCGCAGCATATTGTATATCTCTATGGTTTTCTGGTTAATATAAGCTCTCGTGGACGTGGTTTTCCTTGAGGAGATGAGTTTCACATATATCTTCTTGTTATAATGTTTGCGTGGATGATAACTATTTAGAGTTCATTATTTGTGTATGCAAGACTCCTGTATTATCTTTGTGACTGTTTGAGCGGGTTGGAAAGGTCCCTTGATAGCTATAAGTGTTAAGTACCGAAGAAGTAGTAACGCGCGGTCGCTGCTGCGAGAGAAGACTGCGTTACTGTGCTGGATGTGAAGGGCGAGGAAGTATTTAGCGCGTCGACGCAAGGAATAGTTGCCTTCTGCGCTAGAGAGGAGAAACTGCGCAGTAGGCCTGCCGAGGAAGGAATCCGCGCAGCTGCGCCGAGCGGCCTGCAGGAAAGTCCGACCACCGATATCTGAGGAACCATTCAAGGAAGAGCAATCTCCGCGTCACCCAGGTTAAGGAAACCTGATTCCTTAACCCCCCCATAGCCACTTCGGGTGAGACCTCGAGCCGCTGCGCAGCTCGTTGCCGAGAGGGCCAGTGCGCCAAGGGGTTTTGTTGCTGCGCTTCATTAAAACCCGGGTCTGCCCAAGAAAGCAGCCAACAAATGGTTCCATTGCCTTGTGACTTATTACTGTGAGTTGTTATTTCGGCGACGTGTGAGATACTGTAGGAGCCAACAAATGGTTCCGTTTCCTTGTGACTTATTACTGTGAGTTGTTATTTCGGCGACGTGTGAGATACTGTAGCAGCCAAAAAATGGTTCCGTTGCTGCGCGAGCGAGACTTCTTATTTCAGTGATGTGCGAGATTGACGCGCAACCTAGAGAAAGAAAGGAGCCAACAAATGGTTCCGTTGCCTAGTGACCTTGTTATTGTAAGACTTGTTATTTAGCCGACGCGCGAGATCAAGGAGAACAAATGGTTCTGTTGCTTTGAACCTTGTTGTTGAGCCAACAAATGATTCCGTTGTCTTGCGACTTGCTGTTGTGAGACTTATTATTTCCAAGACATCTGAGATTGTTGCTGAAGCCAGCAAAAGGTTCTGTTACACTGAGACTTGCTCAGTTGACAAATGTGTTACTGGAATCCTACAGCTAAAGAAATTGGAGACTGGTTTGATTTAAAGGCTAAAGAGTTCGCTGAACAAGAAAATAGAAGTTCTACGCTCCAAACAGAAGACTGGTTACAGAAGTATATTTACACTGACCTTCACGAAATTTTCTTTGTTACCTTTGCACTGGAGTTACACGCTTGGATAGCCAAGTTAGCAGATTCTAGGCCTACTGTGCATATTGATCGACCCGTCGCTTGGACGCCTGAGCTAGTCAGTATTGTGAAGCGGATAGACAATCCTGTGTCCCGCGCAGTAGACTTTTGGTTGAATAGTCTATTGAAAGGTTTCATCACCGAGTTTGCAGTAGATACAAGAAAAAGTTTCAGTGAAGCTGAGAGGAATTTCTTCCAAGTACACAGAGGTAAGTTCTTAAATTCTTTGAACTTATGGATTAAAATGCTTCTGTATGAAAAAGGAAAGCTATGTATTACTTCTGATGAATAGCATAGACAAGTAATGTCCGTAGATTCTGATAGCGATCCTGAACTTATTGGTTGCACTCGTAGTGGAAAATGGTATAAAGTAGGCCTTGACCAACATTCTTCTGAGTCTAGCCCAGACAATAGTCAAGTCCCTGGACCAAGCCATATAGAAAGACAAGAGAGTGCTCATATCCCTTATTACCCTTTTACACCGCAAAATCCAGACAAAGCTCAGTATAACCCCGCAGTAACACCTTCTAGTAGCCCACACGGTACTTCCAGTACCTCTGTACCACCTTTATTTAACCAGCCCAGAAGCACTGCTACAGCAGCCTCACCTCAACCTAACACAAGAAGGATGGGTGATGACATGAAGCTACCAACTTTTAGAGGAACAGGGATAGAAGACCCTGAGCAGCACTGGTTCTTATGTGAAGCTATTTGGACAATTAAGCAAATTAATGATGATGCTGTTAAACTGGTTCAGTTAGCAACCACACTAAGAGAAAGAGCCTTGACTTGGTTCATGAAATACTCAGCAGCACAGAATAGAACGCTTGCTGAGGTGAGAAATGCTATGATTAGAGAATTTAAGAAACCTAAATCAGAATCACAGTGTATAACTGTTGATGTATATGTAACTTCGGAATGTATTTCATCAGTATATTATATGTATATTTATTGTACCCTTATAAGAGATGTGTTATTCCTCTATAAGGAAGTGTCGTCATGTGGATTGACAAGTGTCGCAAGTGTGTGTACTTGCCGATGGGTTATTAGACCACCTTATGGGGTCGGCCCTAATTAATATATAATATAATGTGGATGTACTAAAGTAGACAAGTCGGCCCCAGTAGGTCACTGGGCAAAAAGGTGAGTATAAATAGAGATAGGAGATCTCTATTTTACTCACTCGGAAAAAGTATCTATCTCTCTCTCTGGAAAGTGGCGCACTAGTGAGGAGGAGGAGGATCATCTGCTAGGAGACTATCTCTGGATTATTTGGTTGTATTTTGGTTGAGCCATTTCTCTCTCTATCTCTGAGGAAGTTTGTGGGGTTTTTCACCTTAGGGTTTTCCCCACGGAAACTCTGTGTCTCTTGTCTCTATGCTTTTGATTCTTGTGATGCTTGTGATGCTTGTCATATTATGATTGTCATGCATTGATATACTGTAGATGTTATTCTCTCAGCAAAGATCCTATAGTATTGTGACTTAATACTGAAAATTTAACATGGTATCAGAGCTTAACTAAGAAGAAGACATTTTGCAGTGACGGAAGCTTGTATTGCTTGTTTATTGGGTTTCTCTCCACAGATTTTTGAAATTCAGTATAGTAGATTGGATCTACTCATCAAGGCGCATCTTTCTGTCCAATCAGATTTCAGTTCCGAGCATTTTCCGTTTTGGCCCTAAAAATTAGGGTTTCCACAAAAATAGGAATTTCTGGAAACTGAAGGTACAGCTGGAAGCTCCTTGCAAAAATCGAAGGTTTGAGCTTTGGATCGAGATTTTTGGCTGGGTAGATCTCCGGGAAACTCAAACCCTAATTCAGGGCTCTCCCCAGTGAACCCGGGAGGACAAAAAGGCAATTTTGAAGGACAAGACTTTGCTGATCTTAAATTCTGAATGCACTAGGCTGATCAGCTCTCCAAGGCGCATCTTTCTATCCTTTCGGAATTTTGAAATTCACATTTTGAATTTTTAGGGTTTCTCTGACAAACCCTAATCCGGGACCAGATCCATTTTTCAGCACTTCAAGCGGTAAGTTCTAAATCTTTTCTATTTCCATTTGAAGTACTCTTAAAGATGTCTCTTCACACCAAGCTTGAGGATAAGCTTGAAGGGGATGATAACTTCCGGGCCTGGAAGTATAGGATTGGGCTAATCCTGGAAGAGAATGAGTTGGACTCATATGTGAAAGAAGACATCCCTATCCCAGAGGATGAAGAGGCCAAGGTATTGCACAAGAAGAACTTGGTCAAGGCAAAGAGAATCATTGCTGATTCTATCAAAGACCATCTCATACCCCATGTGTCTTCTCTCAAGACACCCAAAGAGATGTTTGAATCTTTGACCAAGCTATTTGAAGGAAAGAACATAAATCGGAAGATGACCCTGCAGAACCAATTGAAAGCAGTGAAGTTTCAGAATGGAGAAACCATTCAATCCTACTTTTCAAGGGTCTCTCAGATCAAGGAACAATTAGAAGCAGTAGATGAAATGGTGGAGAATGGTGAAGTGGTGATGACCACTCTAAATGGCCTACCCAGGTCATGGGATTCCTTTATTCAAGGAATTTGTGCAAGGAAGAAGTTGATCTCCTTCAGTAGACTTCGAGAAGAATGCTCTCAAGAAGAAGCTAGACTTATAGCTCGTGAGGAAAAGATGGGAGGAGAAGATCAAGCTCTTGCAGCTCACACCAAAAGAAGCAAAATCAAGAAGGATCCCTCTCGACTCAATAGGTCCTATCAAAAGAAGAACAGGAAAGACCTAAGATGCTTCACATGCAATGAGAAGGGTCACTTTGCTTCAGATTGTCCTAAGAACAAAAGAGATAATAACAACAACTCTAGTAAGAAGAAGAAGGGCAGCAAAAGAAGGTTTCATGCTCATGCTGCTGAAGATGATGAACCTCCAAAGAAGAAAGCTAAGGCAGAAAGTAGTAGTGATGATGATTCATCAAGTGAAGAAGAGTATGTTCTGATATCTGCACTTACTGGTACCATCTCCCATGGTTGCAATGATTGGTTGATCGATAGTGGGGCTTCCAAACATATGACAGGTTTCAAGGAATCTTTTGTGAACCTTTCTGAACATGAATCACCCCATAAGGTGAAACTTGGGGATGATTATCAATACCCAATCAAAGGAAGTGGTGAAGCCTCTTACAACCTAGATTCTGGAAAATCTCTGAAGATGAAGGAAGTCCTCTATGTACCTGGACTCAAGAAGAACTTACTCTCCATCTCTGCTTTAGATGCAAAAGGTATGAGGGTTGCATTTGTTGATGGCCAAGTACTAATGTGGCCAAAGGGAAAGACTATTGATGATGCAGTAGTGATTGGAGAGCAAGAGGGAGGCTTGTACAAATTAAAGGGTCAACCCGAACATGCCATGGTACATGAATCCATGGAGCCAAGTGAACTTTGGCATAGAAGACTTGCTCACATGCACTATAGAGCACTTCCAATTGCAAGCAAGGCTGTAGAGGGTCTTCCTGAAATCAAGACCAAACATGAAGGTGTTTGCAAAGGATGTGCAAAAGGTAAGAACATTAAGAAGGCTTTCCCAAGCAGTGAAAGCAAGGCAAAAGATATTCTAGAAATCATCCACTCAGATGTATGTGGCCCTATGTCATCCAGCTCCCTGAGTGGGTATGTTTACTATGTATCATTTATTGATGACTTCTCTAGGAAGACTTGGGTATACTTCTTGAAGGGCAAAGATGAGGTGTTTGATAAATTCAAGGAATTCAAAAACTTGATGGAGAATCAAACTGACAAGAAAATCAAAACATTCAGATCTGACAATGGTGGAGAATTCACCTCAAATGACTTCAAGAAGCTTTGCAGTGACTCAGGGATTAAGAGGGAGTTGACTGCTCCATATAATCCTCAACAGAATGGAGTTGCAGAAAGGAAGAACATAACTATCATGGAAGCAGCAAGGGCAATGTTGCATGACCAGGATCTTCCTATGCATCTTTGGGCAGAAGCAGCTAGAACAGCTGTATATGTGCAGAATAGAACACCCCACAAGATATTGAACAACAAGACACCAGAAGAAGTCTTTTCTGGTAAGAGACCTGAAGTCAGCCATCTCAGAATATTTGGTTGTCCAGTATACACTCATGTCCCAAAGGAGAAGAGGACTAAACTAGATCCTTCAGGAAAGAAGGGCATCTTTGTGGGTTATAGTGAAAGCTCGAAGGCTTACAGAATATATTTTCTAGGGTTCAAGAAGATTGATGTCAGCAGGGATGTAACATTTGATGAGAATTCAGCATTCATCAAATCAAGAAAGGCACCTATCGAAGTGTATGAAGAACCTAAGGAAACAAGATTTCAGGACACTACGATGACTGATGCAGTTCCAGAAACTGCTCGTGAGTTTGAAGATCCACAAGAACCTGTAGATCCACCCCATGAGGATAACTCTCACAAGAGGAAACCTGTATGGGCTAGAGAGCTCATTCATGATGCAGAAAGATTTGGCATTCCAGAAGAAGAACACAGAGCAAAGAAGAGAACCAGATCACACACCAGCTATGTTGCTTTACTCTGTGACATCATGAACAAAGAGCCTTCCAGTTATGAAGAGGCAGCAGAAAAGAAAGAATGGAAGGATGCTATGGTTGAGGAATACCAATCAATTATGAAGAATGATGTTTGGGATGTTGTCCCAAGACCTAAAGGGAAGTCTGTTGTGACTTCCAAGTGGATCTACAAAATCAAGCATGCTGCAGATGGCAGTGTGGAAAAATATAAAGCAAGATTCGTAGCTCGTGGTTTCTCTCAGAAGGAAGGAATAGACTATGAAGAAACCTTTGCACCTGTAGCTAGATATACTTCCATCAGAACAGTACTTGCCCTGGCTGCAGCAATGAAATGGAAGATACACCAGATGGATGTTAAGACTGCTTTCCTGAACGGTGTAGTAGAAGAGGAAGTATATGTGGAACAGCCACTCGGCTTTGAAATACATGACAGGGAATCTTATGTATGCAGATTAAAGAAAGCCTTGTATGGCTTGAAGCAAGCTCCCAGAACCTGGTATGGTAGGATGGACAGTTTCCTATCTAGTTTGGGCTTTACCAAGAGTAAAGCGGATTCCAACCTTTACTACAAGGTTGAGGAAGGGAATCTTGTGATTCTACTTCTATATGTGGATGACCTATTTGTGACAGGAGATGACAGAATGATTGCAGATACCAAGAGGAAGCTTGCAGCTGAATTCGATATGAAAGATTTGGGAATGATGCACTATTTCCTAGGTATGGAGGTGTGGCAGAATGCAGGTGGGATCTTCCTTGGTCAAGGGAAGTACACAGTAGATATCCTGAAGAGATTTGGGATGATGGATTGCAAAGCCATGGCCACACCTATGGCATCGAATCTGAAGCTTCTTTGTGATGCTTCATCTGAGCCAGTTGATGTTTCTATGTGTCGTCAGATTATTGGGTCCTTGATGTACCTGACGAACACGAGACCAGATATTTGCTTTGCTGTGAACACATTGAGCCAGTTCCTGACGGATCCGAGGAGTGTTCACCTGGTTGCTGTAAAGCATGTTCTGAGGTACCTGAAGGGTACAGTGGATTATTGGCTCAGATATGAGGTGAATCAAAAGTTTAACCTGCAGGGTTATGTTGATTCAGATTGGGCTGGCAGTGCTGCAGATAGGAAGAGCACATCTGGGTGTTGCTTCAGTATGGGATCAGGTGTGATCTCTTGGTTTAGCAGGAAGCAATCCTGCGTAGCACTGAGTACAGCTGAGGCAGAGTATGTTGCAGCCTGTTCAGCTAGTTGTGAGGCAGTATGGCTACGGAAGCTACTGTCTGAGTTATTTGATCTCCCGTTGGAAGCTACTGGTATCTTCTGTGATAACCAGAGTTGTGTGAAGCTGTCCGAGAACCCAGTGTTTCATGACAGGTCGAAACACATAGAGATCAAATACCACTATATCAGGGATATGGTGCAGAGAGGAGCTGTGAAGCTCCTGTATGTTGCGACGGACGAGCAGATTGCAGATGTACTGACGAAGCCACTAGCCAGGGTGAAGTTCGAGTACTTCAGAGAGAGGCTTGGCGTTATTCAGATCGAGGACACTTCGAGGAAGAAGTGATGGACACATTTGTTGAAGCCATTCCAAGCATGTTGGAAGGAGGATCCTTCACATGGCTGTGGATGTAAGCGTTGGATGATGAACATCAGGATGATGTTCTAGTTTCTGCTGGATATGATCAGTTGGATCATGTGTATGTATTTTATATGCATCATGTTGGATGCTTGGACCATGTATCTGTATATGTATCAGGTGAATACATTGTATGATCAGGTGGATCATGTATGATGATATGTATCAGGTAGATACTTGGTATGCAGCAGGATGTTGCGTTGATGATCAGGAGGATCATGTATGATGATATGTATCAGGTAGATACTTGGTATGCAGTAGGATGTTGCAGTGATGATCAGGATGATCATATATGACGAGCTTCAGGATGTTGCTCCAGATGACATGCAGCAGGATGTTGAAGTAATGATCAGGATGATCATAGATGACGAGCTTCAGGATGTTGCTCCAGATGACATGCAGCAGGATGTTGCAGTGATGATCAGGATGATCATAGATGACGAGCTTCAGGATGTTGCTCCAGATGACATGCAGCAGGATGTTGCAGTAATGATCAGGATGATCATAGATGACGAGCTTCAGGATGTTGCTCCAGATGACATGCAGCAGGACATTGCAGTGATGATGATCATGGATACATCAGGATGATGTATGGTGAGTATCAGGTTGATACTCTGTGGCCGTGGATCAGGTTGTGCAGATGAGCATGTAATTCGTTGCCCTGGGAGATTTGCAGATGGTCTTGCGAGGTTTTGCCTATGGCATGTAATTCGTTGCCCTGGGACATCTGTCAAATGCTCTTTCGAGGTTTTGCTCTGGGAGGACATGTAATTCGTTGCCCTGGGAGATCTGCAGATAGTCTTGCGAGGTTTTGCCTATGGCATGTAATTCGTTGCCCTGGGATATCTGGCAGATGCTCTTGCGAGGTTTTGTCCTATGGCATGTAATCCGTTTCCCTGGGAGATCCTATAGGTAGAGCAGTATGCTCGTAACAGCCTGGGATGCTCTTGCGAGGTTTTGCCATGACCACATGTAATTCGTTGCCCTGGGAGATCCTATAGGTAGAGCAGTATGCTCGTAACAGCCTGGGATGCTCTTGCGAGGTTTTGTGGTGAGGTCACATGTAATTCGTTGCCCTGGGAGATCCTATAGGTAGAGCAGTATGCTCGTAACAGCCTGGGATGCTCTTGCGAGGTTTTGTGACGCACGTAAAAGTCCTGAGGATTCCACAGTATGGCCAGTGATGATGAAGACCTGCAGGTGGTGGGCCTACATCCAGTATGAAAAAGGACTGGCTCTGTAGAACTTCCTATGACGAGTAGAGACAGAGATTGGACGAGATAGCAGCAGCAGTGACGATGACGATGACGATGCATCGATGACGATGATCCAGAGAAGAAGACTTGTCTAGCAAATCTGTGTCGAGAAATACCTTCCTTGTTAAGAGGGAGTGTTGATGTATATGTAACTTCGGAATGTATTTCATCAGTATATTATATGTATATTTATTGTACCCTTATAAGAGATGTGTTATTCCTCTATAAGGAAGTGTCGTCATGTGGATTGACAAGTGTCGCAAGTGTGTGTACTTGCCGATGGGTTATTAGACCACCTTATGGGGTCGGCCCTAATTAATATATAATATAATGTGGATGTACTAAAGTAGACAAGTCGGCCCCAGTAGGTCACTGGGCAAAAAGGTGAGTATAAATAGAGATAGGAGATCTCTATTTTACTCACTCGGAAAAAGTATCTATCTCTCTCTCTGGAAAGTGGCGCACTAGTGAGGAGGAGGAGGATCATCTGCTAGGAGACTATCTCTGGATTATTTGGTTGTATTTTGGTTGAGCCATTGCTCTCTCTATCTCTGAGGAAGTTTGTGGGGTTTTTCACCTTAGGGTTTTCCCCACAGAAACTCTGTGTCTCTTGTCTCTATGCTTTTGATTCTTGTGATGCTTGTGATGCTTGTCATATTATGATTGTCATGCATTGATATACTGTAGATGTTATTCTCTCAGCAAAGATCCTATAGTATTGTGATTTAATACTGAAAATTTAACAATAACAGAGCTCAAAGACATCAAACAGTTACCTACAGAATCAGTATGGGACTTTGACCAGAAGTTCAAAGCCTTGATAGATCAAGTAAGCTTCGAGTTTGCACCACAGCAGCATAAAGAATCGTTCATTGCTGCGCTGCTTCCACACATTAGACTTCCTCTTATGCAACAGAATCTCAATACTCAGGAACAAGCTCTAGAGATGGCTATGAAACTAGAAGCTTCGCCTATTGCGGGAACAAGCAACGATGTTGCGCATTTACAGAACCAATTAGCAAACTTAACCTTGCAAGTGCATGATATTAAGAAAGGCAAGGAGATTAAGGAAGAAATTTGGTGTACAAAATGTAAAGCCCAAGGTCATTCAAAGGACCATTGTCCCATTTTTATAGACTATATTGCAACTGGAGCACCTAACCCTTTACCACAGGCACAAGGGCCTTGGTGTGAAATCTGTAGAACTAGAGGTCATAGACCACAAGAATGCCACTTACTTCAGAAATATGTACAAACTCCAAAGAATCTATATTGTAATTTCTGTAAATCAGTAGGTCATGATGAGAACAATTGTAGAGCATATGATCTTATGATAGAAAGGAAGCATGATGTTTATAGGGTACAAGCAGAGACACCAGGACCCACAGTAGGTCCACCTTATGACCAAACTCGGGACGCCCGAGCAGGAAATTACAGGGGACGCGGACGCACAACAAATTTTGGTCGTGGAAGAGGACAGATCACTTGTTATAATTGCGGAACACAAGGTCATTTTGCTAGGGATTGCCAAAATCCTACAACCCTCTGCAGGTATTGTAAATCTTCTGACCATATCATTGAAGAATGCCCTCAGTTACAGGCTAAGATGCAACCAAAGACCCCACAGGTCAATCAAAATATTCAGTTGATTGCAGCAGAAAAAAGAGAACCAGACCCTACAGTTAATATAGTGACACTCAGTGGAGCAACCACTGGTGCGCAAGAGATGGGAACGGGAAAGCAAGCGACGTAATGGGTGCGCCGTGCTAATATTAAACCAGCCCCACTTAACCTGCAGAAGCAAAAAGAAGCATTCAAGCAAGCTCAAGAGTATTTCTCAGATCCGAGAACTTCAAGTTCTGCCGCAATTCCGCAGAACAATATTAGATCGCAAGTGCTAAGACAAGACAACCTGGTACAAGAACAGGCCACTACAGCTGGAAGGCCTGACGACGAGCATGCACTAGGCAGTGTTCATGCGTTCCTGCGACAATGTTTAAAATTGTTGCGTAATGAAAAGGAAACTCTAGAACTCCAACACCTGTTGGATCAGTGCCAACAGTCTGCTTCGATGAACACACCACAGTGTGCTGTTCACCAGATTAGGAGTCACATTAGAACTGGAAAAGAGATGAGGCTTACAGCGCAGATTGGAGCATTTGAAATGAATGAAGTCATGTTAGATTTGGGCTCCGAAGCCAATGTTCTCACTATGCAGACATGGGAACAGATGGGAAGCCCTCAGCTTACAAAATCCCCTATCCAGCTAAGACTCGCAAATCAGCAACGAGTCTCTCCATTGGGCAGATTACCCAATGTACCTATTGATATTGAAGGAGTTAGAAGCTCTGCAGATTTTGAAGTAATCAAAATCATGGACGATAGTAGACCATACCCAGCACTTTTAGGAATAGACTGGGCATTAGACAATTTGGCTGTCATTAATTTGAAGAAAAGACAGATGACCTTTGAGGATGACCAGATTAGGGTCATCGCACCACTTGATCCTATTCAAGGACCAAGGTATATAGAACCCATTCGCGCAGAAGAGGAAGCGCGCCACATGGAAAGTTTGTACCAAATGACTACTAATCACAGTGACTATGTCAACCCCACAGCAGACGGCCATCTCAGCTGGCGATGCGATAGCTCGTGCACATCAGACTCAGATACAGGATTGGAAAACTGGCAGAATCGTTTACATGAGGTTTCTGCAAGACGTTGCGCAATGATGACTAAATCCATTCGATGGATTGGCACAGAATTAACTGACACTCCAATTTTTGATGGTCTAACCGAAGTAACTAAATTCCTACAGGAATATGAACAAAAGCTTCCAGAACCGCAGCGCATACAGGCACTAGATATAGCATTGCGCGCTACACCCGCAAGATGGTGGGCTGCGCATAAGGAGAATATTCACACATGGCAAGACTGTCGCAGATTGATACTGCGCAGATTCCAGGACACTACAGCAGAAGTGTCACGCAAATATGAGGGACAGAGTGACCCTAGGTCACACATTGAAGCATGCATTCAGCAATGGTCAGATATTCCGCCAGATGAATGGGTTCACCTATTCATCCACACATTGGATACAGTTCCAAGGAACTGGTATACTGAAACAGAATTGCGGAAAGGCACTTTCACGTGGCCTCTTATGATAGAAAGTTTTCAACTTACCTTCAGCTTTGAATAAGAGCATCCAAGTATTGATCAGGCTCTGAAGTGTATTAAAAAGAAGATATTTGAAGAATGCCCGTTATCAGAATATTCCCAACCAGATTGGGCTGTCCAGATAGAACATGCCCTGGAATGCTATAACTTCACCGCTGAAGAGGAGGAGGACGATCCTCGCAACATCAACATCCCAGAATCAGAAGGGACGCGCAATATTAAAGGTCCTGAGCTTGACATCCCTGCCATCACAGAACACATCAAGCTCAAGAAGATTAACATTGGTACAGAAGCTAAACCAAAGTTTGCTTCTATAGGAGATTATTGGGATGATGAAACTGTTGGACATGTTTCAGAATTATTACGTGACTACCAGGATATCTTTCCCACCAAGTTCACAGAAATGAAAGGCATCCTAGGAGACTTAGGAGTGATGCGCATACCTCTGAAAGCAGACGCCAAGCCAGTAAAGCAGCGTCCATACAGGTTGAACCCGCGTTATAAAGAAAAAGTCAAAGAAGAAATTGATAAGATGCTTGCAGCAGGTATTATTGAGCCAGTAGAGGAAAGCGATTGGATTAGTCCTATGGTGGTCCAAGAAAAGAAAACAAAAGGTGAAATAAGAATCTGTGTCGACTTGCGCAAACTCAATGATGCATCAGCGCACGATCCATTTCCCACTCCTTTCACAGATGAAGTACTTGATAATGTTGGAGGACAAGAGGCTTACTCCTTCACTGATGGTTTCTCGGGATATCATCAGATCAGAATCCATCCGGACGACCGCCACAAGACTACTTTTGCAACTGAATGGGGCTCATTCCAGTATACGGTAATGCCCTTTGGTCTTAAAAACGCACCTGCTATCTTTTCTAGAGTTGTTGTTGCTGTTTTCAAAGAATTCATTCACAAGTTTCTAGAAGTCTATTTTGATGACTGGACTGTATTTGGCCTATTAAAGAACCATATTGCAAATCTGCGCATGATGTTAGAAAAATGTAGACAGCATCAGATTTCCCTTAACTTGAAAAAATGTATATTCTGTGCGCCCTTTGGTATTTTGTTGGGACATATTGTATGCAGACAAGGACTCCTGATGGATCCTGCGAAGGTTGCCATCATTGCTAACTTACCTGCGCCCAACTCAGTTAAACAATTGCGCACTACATTGGGACATACAGGTTACTACAGAAAATTCATCAAGGGTTATGCAAAGATCACAGCACCTATGGAGAGATTGCTGAAAAAGGATTCGAAGTTCCAATGGACAGAGGAATGCCAACAAAGCTTGGACACACTTAAAGAAAAGATGATCACAGCGCCTATTCTAGTTTTCCCGGACTGGAGAAAACCTTTTCATGTTCATGTTGATGCTTCTTCTATAGCATTGGGGGTTGTGCTTACACAGTCTGGAGAAGGAAGTATTGACCACCCGATTGCTTACTCCAGCAGAAAGCTATCTACAGCTGAGAAGAAATACACCGCTACGAAAGAGAAGGATAAGGGCAAGGAAGCTCGTCAGCAGAGAAGTGACGAAGGATCCACAGAACCAGCCACCAAGAAGCAAAAAGTGTCGCATCCCGCTGAGGCTATTCCCTCGGGGATCAACCAGTACATACATGAGCAATTTCGCGAGCTGCGCAATGCGCACGCTCACATCAGAAGTGCTCTAGACCTAGAGTTTGTGGAAATAAAAGGTCTCGCAGGAAGAGTTACGCAGACCCATGCGCTAGCATCTACTTCGCAGGCGCCACAAGAAATTCCAAGTGCCGAGCGAGTTGAAGAACTCATTGAAAGGCATACTGTCGTGCATATTCCGCCTACCAGCATGACACTTCCAGATCCGCTAGCTGCACTACAGGTAAGCGCCGTTGGGCCCGTTGAAATTAATTTGTCTCTAATTCCTATAGAGACTCTACAGCTAGTGCAGGAGAAAGTTTCTCTTGAGTTGAGAGCTAGAGAGCTCTCTACATTCCAGGAAAATCAAAGACTGCAATCGCAGGAGTTAGAGTTGAAGGCAATCCATCAGGATACCTCTGAGAAGCTTGCACTTTATGAGGCGCAAGACATCGGTATCAGAAACGCAGTGGATGAAATTGCCCAGTTATTGCCGACTTGCGAGATTCAACCAGACCTCCCTCTGGTTGCAAAAGTTCAAATTATTGGCGAAAGGGCGAAAACCCTGGAGCAAGAAATAGTTGCTATGGCAGAAGGCCATAGAACCCAGATCGCTGAGCTAGAAGCTCGCATTGCTGCGCATCTTACGGATGATGCGCAGGTACAATTTGAAGCACTGAGCAGAGCTTCCACTCAGATGAAAGATCGAGTACAGGAAGCCAAGAACCTGATGAACCAGGCTATGGAAGCTTGGACAGAGCTTGTGAACCTCCCTTTTAAAGTGGGACTGTCAGAACAGGTGCAAGCTGCAGAACAATCTCTCACTGTTCTCAATGAAGAAGCTAAGGCCCTAACAGGCCTACCAAAAATGAAGAAAATGGGCGAAGTGCGCAAAATGCAGCAGCAATTGCACAAGCTCAGAACTGAAGATGAGAAGCTCACCAACAGCATTCAGCCATTCATGGATGAGTATGCTGAAATCGTTGCCCAGGTTGAGACAAAAATTAAAGACATTGCTGAGTCTCAGGAGATCATTGATACCCTCACTAAAGACGAAGCGACCACAGAAACGGTGCAAACAGCTGATGAGTGTATTGAGGAATTGGACTCCGCTATTGCGAAGTGGCAGAAAACATTCGCGGAGATTCAAGCAAAAGCAGATGCGCAAATCAAACGACCACGCGCTAGTGCGAGTGGCTCGAGGACGAGCCACAAGTGAGTGTTAGGGGCCTGTTGGAGCCTAGGTCGTAGCTGCGGTAAAGCTACAAATTTTGGGGAAAAGACACAAGTATGAAAGGAAAGTGCTAATTTTGGAACAAGCACTAAGTTTTGGGCAAGAAGGAGACAGTGCGCAGTACGGTGCCAGATGGACAAGCTCAGTAAAGATTAGGGACCGGAAATCGCGGAGCTCGCGCGCACGTCATCGAAGAAAGAAGGTGGCTCAGCTACCATAATAAATAAGGCGATGGAGTAGAGGGCTCAGCTACCCTCATTTAAAGGCTAAGTACATAAGTTATGGTTGCTCGGATCAAGGAGGAGCAACGGACCAGAGCATTGAAGGCGAAGGACGATCGCCCATACCCACAATCTGCGCCGGAATTCATGGAGCCTGCAGGAAGCGGCGACATGACTGCAAGCGGCGCCTACAGTACACCTAGCCATGTGCATGGTTAGGGTTTTTGGGAATCCCTGTTGGGAAAGGCCCACAGTTTTGTAAAGGTGCGACCGCCATGGCCACCTATATATATGAACAATTGTAATGGATAAACGTTAGCTAGAGTAAGTTGGATGTTAGATAGAGAGAAAGTTAGCAAGTAAGAGTTAGACACTCTTGAGGATAGATCATGTGTTGATTGTCCTTTGGTATGTTTCTACTGTGTGTAGAACTAGAGTAGAATCGGATAGCCGAGGAGCTAATCCCTGAGTTGCCAGACAGTCTGTGTGACGTCTGCGCCTTTGTAATCTCTATAGAGAAGAGACTAGTGAAGAGAAGGGCTCCCAGCTGTGTGCGTGGAGTTTCCTGTAAAGATCTAAGGCTGCAGCTGTGTGCGCAGCATATTGTATATCTCTATGGTTTTCTGGTTAATATAAGCTCCCGTGGACGTGGTTTTCCTTGAGGAGATGAGTTTCACATATATCTTCTTGTTATAATGTTTGCGTGGATGATAACTATTTAGAGTTCATTATTTGTGTATGCAAGACTCCTGTATTATCTTTGTGACTGTTTGAGCGGGTTGGAAAGGTCCCTTGATAGCTATAAGTGTTAAGTACCGAAGAAGTAGTAACGCGCGGTCGCTGCTGCAAGAGAAGACTGCGTTACTGCGCTGGATGTGAAGGGCGAGGAAGTATTTAGCGCGTCGACGCAAGGAATAGTTGCCTTCTGCGCTAGAGAGGAGAAACTGCGCAGTAGGCCTGCCGAGGAAGGAATCCGCGCAGCTGCGCCGAGCGGCCTGCGGGAAAGTCTGACCGCCGATATCTGAGGAACCATTCAAGGAAGAGCAATCTCCGCGTCACCCAGGTTAAGGAAACCTGATTCCTTAACCCCCCCATAGCCACTTCGGGTGAGACCTCGAGCTGCTGCGCAGCGCGTTGCCGAGAGGGCCAGTGCGCCAAGGGGTTTTGTTGCTGCGCTTCATTAAAACCCGGGTCTGCCCAAGAAAGAAGCCAACAGGAATCCTTCCATTCTTTCTTTTCTGCTGCTTCTTCATAATTGGAAGGTTCTTTGTTCGTGATATCACAGAGTAAAGCAACATAGTTGGTGTGTGATCTAGTTCTCTTCTTTGCTCTATGTTCTTCTTCTGGAATGCCATATCTTTCTGCATCTTGAATGAGCTCTCTAGCCTATGCAAGTTTCCTCTTGTGAGAGTTATTCTCATGGGGTGGATCTACAGGTTCTTGTGGATCTTCAATTTCACGATCTGCATCTAGAACTGCTTCAGTCATAGTAGTATCTTCAAATCTAGTTTCCTTAGGTTCTTCATAATATTCAATAGGTGACTTCCTTGATTTGATGAATGCTGAGTTTTCATCAAATGTCACATCTCTGCTAACATCAATCTTCTTGAACCCTGGAAAGTATATTCTGTAAGCCTTCGAGCTTTCACTGTAACCCACAAAGATACCCTTCTTTTTTGAAGGATCCAACTTGGTCTTCTTTTCCTTTGGGACATGAGTGTATACTGGACAACCAAATATTCTGAGATGGTTGACTTCAGGTTTCTTATGAAAGAAGACCTCTTCTGTTGTCTTGTTGTCCAATATCTTGTCGGGTCTTCTGTTCTGCACATATACAGCTGTCCTAGCTGCTTCTTCCCATAGATGCATAAGTAGATCTTGGTAATGCAACATTTCCCTTGCTGCTTCCATGATTGTTCGATTCTTTCTTTCTGCAACTCCATTCTATTGTGGATTGTAAGGAGCAGTCAACTCCCTCTGAATCCCTGAATCACTGCATAGCTTCTTGAAGTCACTTGAAGTGAACTCTCCACCAATGTTGGATTTGAATGTTTTGTTATTCTTATCAAGTTGGTTCTCCATCAAGGTTTTGACATCCTTGAACTTATCAAACGCTTCATCTTTGTTCTTCAAGAAGTAAACCCAAGTCTTCCTGGAGAAGTCATCAATGAAAGAGACATAGTAAACATACCCACTCAGACAACTGGATGACATCGGACCACATACATTTTAGTGGATAATTTCCAAGATACTTTTTGCTTGCTTTCACTGCTTGGAAATTCCTTCTTTATGTTCTTTCCTTTTGCACATCCTTTGCAAACACCTTCACGCTTGATCTTGATTTCAGGAAGACCTTCTACAGCTTTACTTGCAATTGGTAATGCTCTGTAGTGCATATGTGCAAGTCTTCTATGCAAAAGTTCACTTGGCTCCATGGAATCATGCACCATGGCATGTTCAAGTTGTCCCTTCAATTTATACAATCCTCCCTCTTGCTCTCCAATCACCACTGCATCATCTATGGTCTTTCCCTTTGGCCACATTAGAACTTGGCCATCCACAAATGCAACCCTCATACCTTTTGCATCCAATGCGGATATGGAGAGTAGGTTCTTTTAGAGCCTAGGTACATAAAGAACTTCTTTCATCTTCAAATACTTTCCATAATCTAGGTTGTAGGAGGATTCCCCACTTCCATTGATAGGGTATTGATAATCATCCCCAAGTTTCACCTTATGGGGTGATTCATGTTCAGATAGATTTACAAAAGATTCTTTAAACCTAGTCATGTGCCTGGAAGCCCCACTGTCAATAAGCCAATCATTACAACCATGAGAAATAGTACCTATGAGAGCAGAGATTAGAACATACTCTTCTTCACTTGATGAGTCATCATTACCACTTTCTGCTCTAGCCTTCTTCTTGGGAGGTTCATCATCCTCAGCAACATGAGCATGGTACCTTCTTTTGATGCCCTTCTTCTTCTTTTTGAAGTTGTTGTTGTCCCTCTTGTTCTTGGGACAATTTATGGCAATATGTCCCTTTTCATTATAGGTCAAGCATATTCTCCTTTCTTTATGGTGATGTGAATATTTCTTGAAGTGAGATGGCTCTCTCTTCGACTTCCCTTTCTTGGTGTGAGTTGTGAGAGCTTGATTTTCATTCCCCATATTTTCTTCTCGTGCCACTGTCGTGCCCACTATATGCCAGTTAATTAAAACTTAACATGCAGAGTGCTAAACATAAATTATCAACCCGAGGAAGTCTTTTATTTCAAAGTTATCGTGCAAGATATATGCAAGCACAATTTCTACCTGCCATTGTTAATCTATTGATATGCAATCGAAACCATTTGTAAACTAAGTCACAACTTCTTGAAAGTAAATCAAACCTCAAACCTATTCATAAATCAAACTGTAAATCGAACACACTTCAAACAAGATCTATTCCTATGAAACAAGATCTAATTGCATAAATCTAAAATAAGTCTTGTGTTATCCAACGATCTATCAAAATGAATTAACATGAGAACGCTATGATAAATATAATGAATAAAAACATAAATTGAATAATAAAACAACTATGATCAATCTACTGAATGAAAACATGAATTAACAATAACAGATCTACAAAATAAAACACTTACAATCAACACTACCAACATCTGCTCAGGGAAGAGGGCCCTTCCTCCATTGAGCAGATTTGGATCTCCACAATGAAAGTCTACAACTCCAGAATTAAGAAACTGCCAGCATGTATTATCATAATGGAAGAATTACAATAGATCTGGATCAAATCCTACATCATACCATTGTGTTCTCTCCTATCTTACATCTCCTATCATCCATCTCCTATCCTGCCTAATCTATCATGCTTAATCCCTATCCCCCATTTTCTCAATGAGATTGATTACATATTTATACATAAAATTATCTCATGGAAATGAAGAACTAAGCCCCCAACTTGTGATCTACAACAGCTGGAACATGGCCATAACTGTTGGCAACTTTGGAACCGGTCGCAACACCAAATCTGGAAAATACCCTCTCAAAGAACCACCTGCATATCGCAAACCGTAGCTTTGTTTGGAAATTTCCTCACGATTCAAGTAAATGAGGATGTTACGCACAACACCCATGTCTCGGATTTTTGAGATTCGTTTGCATCTTCCCGCAAATCAAGACGCAAATCAGGGTATTCTTATGTGGCATGCGTTTTTTGTTAAAGCTGTAACAGCTAGCTATGAGCGTCCTGTACGTGACAACTCACTCCACAAACTATCATTAGTAAAAGTATACATAATAGTCTTTTAATTCATAAAAAATAAAAGAAAATAATCACTATTAACCACTTAAAACATCAATGGAAGTAGCAGGTTGTTCAACGTGCAGCTACAACAAATGGATAAAAAATGGATTGATAAATGAGAAATAATGGTAAGAACATGGATGAAAGGTATGTCGATAAATGATGGAAAAATGGACAATTCCAGGGCCCAACAGCCACAAGACTTGCTTCTTCTTGTGAACATTCTTCCCATAGTCTACTGAAGGATACCAACTTCTTTCTTGCACAGATTCCTTGGATAAAGGAGTCCCATGACCTGGGTAGGCCATTCAGAGTGGTCATGACAACTTCACCATTCTCCACCATTTCATCCACTGCTTCTAGTTGTTCCTTGATCTGAGAGACCTTAAAAAATTAAGATTGAATGGATTCTCCATTCTGAAGTTTTACCCCTTTCAATTGGTTCCGCAAAGTCATCTTCTGATTTATGTTCTTCCCTTCAAATAGCTTGGATAGGGAGTCAAACATCTCTTTGGGTGTCTTCAGAGATGACACATGGGGGATGATATGGTCCTTGATAGAATCAGTAATGATTCTCTTTTCCTTGACCAAGTTCTTCTTGTGGAGGGCTTTAGCATCTTCTCCCTCTGGGACAGGGAGCTCTTACCTTATATACGAGTCCAACTCATTCTCTTCTAGGATTAACCCAATCCTATACTTCCAGGCTCGGAAGTTATCATCCCCTTCAAGCTTGTCCTCAAGCTTGGTGTGGTGAGACATCTTTAAAGATTACTTCAAATGGAAATAGAAAAGATTTAGGTCTTACCACTTGATTTGCTAAAAATTGGATCTGGTCCCATATTAGGGTTTGTCAAAGAAACCCTAAAAATTCAAAATGTGAAATTCAACTTTCTGAAAGGATAGAAAGATGCGCCTTGATGAGCTGATCATCCTGGTGTGTTCGGAATTTGAGATCTGCAAAGCTTCAGCCTTCAGAACTGCCTTTTAGTCTTCCCAAGTTCATTAGGGAGGACCCTGAATTAGGGTTTGAGTTTCCCAGAGATTTACCTAGCCAAAAATCTCGATCCAAAGCTCTAAACTTCCATTTTTCCAAGGATCTTCAAGCTATGTCTTCAAATTTCAGAAATTCCTATTTTTGTGGAAACCCTAATTTTTAGGGCCAAAACTGAAAGTGCTCAGAATTGAATTCTAATTAGACAGATAGATTCGCCTTGCTGAGGAGACTCAATCTATCATATTGCTTTTCCCAAATCTGTCGAGAGAAACCCAATAAACAAGAAACCCTGGTTTTCGTCACTGCACAATGTCTTCTTCTCAGGTTAGCTATGATACCATGTTAAATTTTGAGCATTAATTCAAGATACTCAAGGATCTTTGCTGAGAGAATAACATGTACAGTATATCAATGCATATCAATCATAGCAAGCATGTCAATCATCACAAGAAGCAAACATAAGAGACAATAGACACATAGAGTTTCCTCAGAGATAGATAGAGCAATGATACAACCAAAGTACAACCCAAGTACACAGAGATAGACTCCTCCTAGCAGCTGATCCTCCTCCTCACATGTGCGCCACTTTCCAAGTGAAGGAAGAGTGAGTTCTGAAGTGATCCAAATAGAGATCAGGAGATCTCTATTTATACTTGTCCTGACTGCCCAATAAACTTATGGGGCTGACTTGTCTAGCTTAGCACAATAACCTCATGTTACATTAATCCGAGCCGACCCCTTACAAGGTGGTCTAATAACCCATCGACAAGTTAACACACTTGCGAGACTTGTCAATACAAATGACTACACTTCCGTATAGAGGAATACTACATCTCTATAGGAGTACAATAAATAAATATATGAAATACATTCCGAAGTTACATATACATCAACATGCAACCCACCAAACTTTCACGTCATGTTGCTAAAGGACGCCGGCGGGCTCCCTCTGAGTCTTCGAATTCTCATGAGACATATGTCCAAGATGTCATGACCACCACACACTCTGACACGGGAGAAATCCCTACTAGTCCATCGGGTAGAGTTGAGCACACTTCAGACAGCCCTACTCCTTGTGAGGCATGGAGAGGTGATCCACCTGAGACCCAACCTGGTTTGTTTGGTCCGGATCCACCCGAGGACGACCCGTTCCATCCTTCATATCCACATAATTATTTATATGGGATGCTAGAGGTCCATGATGATACAGGCCCTACGGTCAACCCTACTGCATTCTCATATGGTATGCCGGATTACACCATAGTTGATCCTTCCACTACTTTTGGTAGCCATGCTAGCGTCGTTCATTATGTTAACAACATTGCACCCACTTGGGGCAATACCCTTGCTGGGGGCACCACGTTGTCCTAGTATGGGGACCGATTGTGTTCCTCCTAACAATGCTAATGTTGGAAGATGACCGTTTCCTAGGGCTATCCAACCTAATAGGAACACTGTTCGAAACACGACTCGCCATCCACCACCTAACACACATATCGCTACCCGTCAACCCAGGACCACATTCATGAACTTTAATGCTCCTCCTAACCATGGGGGTGGACATATACCACACACTTTTGCATCCACCACCGCTACTAGTAATACTAATGTAGGAGGTGCGAATATATCTTATCTTCATGGTCATAACGCCACCATTCCTGCTACTAGTAACACTAACGTTGGCATTGGGAATACTTCTCATGCTTTGTGTCACCACACGACTGCTCATGCTAATGCTAATGATGGGGGTGGGAACATACCTCACCATTATGGTCATTACAACTCGGTTCCTGCTATGAATAGTACGTGTATGCCCCATACTTATGGTGGCAACCCTTACTACAACACAGTCAGTGTTGGCCACCAGTTTAACCCACCTCAATATGGTGCCCACAATACTTATATACATGCTTACTCTCAAATGGGTTAGGTCGGAGGAGGTTATCAACCTTATGGCCATGGTCAAGCTTATGGTCCATCAGGTCCTAATTATCAAAAATTTAATGCTCATGGTCAAGCTTTTGGTCCACGTTATAATACGGTTCCATTCAACCAACCTTTTATGGGAGCTTATAATCAAGCTTTCCAGCCACAACTCCCATTCCTTGCACGTTTGAATCTTCTAGATCTTTTGAAGCTCACGAATGATCCGGTGTGTCACAACCCCAATTGGCCCCCGGTCCCTACCAAGCTCCCTTTGGACATTCCTAAGTTTGAGGTGAAAGGTGGTGAGGACCCGAGTGATCATGTCACAACGTTTCACCTTTGGTGCTCCTCCAACTCATTGAATCATGATTCTATTAGATTATGACTATTTCAACGCACCCTCATGGGGGTAGCTGTGAAGTGGTATGTTGAGTTGCTGGGGAACACTTATAGGGGATTCAATGAGATCGCTTTGGTTTTATTGGACCATTTCCAGTTGCTAGTTTGCTATGATACCGGTACTGAACTTTTGTCTACCTTCCATTAGAATAAGGCCACACACATTTATGACCACGTTCAAGAGTGGCGTCAGCGGAAGAGATTAGTGAAATCCAACATTCCTCCAGAATTTCTGTTGGAATGGTTCCTCAAGTCCTTACTCCTATACATTGCTAAGGATGTTTCGATGTCCGACATTGTGACTGAGGAACAATCTATCTTGAAAGTCTAACAGTTAGACCTACTATACTCTCAGTTTGGCATTTTGTATGACATTATTCCTGACGCACCAAGAACATGCCATGAGCCCAAGTCAGTTCCTGGAGTGCATGCCGATGGCAGCGTGGGATCCACAAGTACTTTCCCTGTAGATTTGGTGGCTAATCAAATGCAAAATTTGTCGCTAAACCAATCTACCCCTGGACAGGTTCACACCTTGTCCACTTCCACCCTGTCATCTAATGTACACAATGTGCAATCAACAAAATCATCAAGTAACCAACAACCTGGTGGTAAGAAAAAGGGGAGAAACAACTGTAGGGGTGGAAACAATGGGAATAACAATAATAGCAATCGCAATACTCCTCGTAAAGAGAATGCCAACCCTCCTCGGAAAGGAGGAAATGCTGGTGAGGACCATAAACCTAGGCATAAGGTGAAGTTTCTTTGCAAGCTCTGTGGGGAAGATCATCTTACTCACTTATGTCCTCGAATAGAAGAAACATCAAATCATTGGGAACAGAGCCCAGTTGTGTTAAAGGATCCCCTTCCTCATCATCAAAACATGGCTTTGCATGCTCCCACCACTGGTTATGGACCTACTGAGACGGTGGCGTCTTCTTCCAATACTAGTGGTTATGTATGTGTGAATATGGTTCAGTTGGAGGTTAGTGTTGCCACTCGTCAACATGATTATGGTGCACCACAATCTAATATGGGGAGTGAGCCTCCCCCTCCTCCTGATAATTCCTTGCATATCGAGAAGCCCTCTAATATGTCGCGGATACCAAAAGGTGTTCTTAAGCACTCTATGCATAATCCTAATGCTCGAGCCACCTATCACATCCCCATTCTTGACCCTTATGATATTTGGGCTATAATGTAAATATTGTATGCATATTTTGTATGATTTCTAGCATGGAGCCCAAGGCCAAGGCCCCGTTAGTGAACGATCGATATTGAAGAGGAAAGTATGTTGGTATTATTTAACCCATGTGCTAGTGATCCATGGGAATTGTAAATATGCATTTTAATATAAATACCCACAACTAGTTATCCAATGCAACAAGAGATGGGGGCATGATATTACAAGGAATTGGGATGGAAATATTCAAACCGTTGAGCCAATGAAGTCAAGCCAAGTGTCAATGAGAGAACCCATCAACCATCAACTACCCATGTTGACTTTGGTGCCCAATCATTCATTTCTCCCAAGAGTTGGGTGAAGAAGTTAATGCCTTGGGGATTGGGAAGGTATGGCTGTCCAAATTCGAGTATGGGAAAGCCACCCTCATGGAAAATCGTGTTTTTCCTTCATGGGCAAGAAAACACCCACAAATTGCCTTCCCAAGCCATTATTCATGACCAGACTTCACTCTCTCATGTTTTTTAAGCCTGTTGGGCATTTTTAGCTTGCTGGGCATTTTTGTTGAAGCCTGCTGGGCGTTTTTAGCTTGTTGGGCGTTATATTTTGAAGCTTGATGGGCGTTTGGGAGCTTGTTGGACGTTTTTGGAACTTGCTGGGCATTTTTAGCTTGCTGGGCATTTTTGTTGAAGCCTGCTGCGCATTTTTGTCATTGCTAGGAACTCGTTTTTGTGTTGCAGACTTGTTGGAAAGGAGAGAGCACGATTTGGGGGTTTGTAGAGACCATTGTTGCTATTTGAATGCCCATGGACGTTTTCTGAAAATGAAATTGCCTTCCAGGGTTGTTTTCCCATTTTTCACTTCGTTTTTGGGTTGCCCACATTTTCCATCCATACCCAACACTTGGGGTTTTGCTGTTATGTGTACCCATGCCCATTTTATGAGTCTTCTATGTGTAGGATATTGTTGGGGTTGAAATGGGTTTCCATTGTTTTGGCTTGAACTTCAGTGGAAGCATCCACAATTAGAGGGTTTAGATTTAGCTTGATAAACCCAGCAGTGGTCTGGCTTGGATTAGATCCAAATGACTATTTGGCTGTTTGGCTGGGTATGAGCTTAAAATTCCCTTTTCCTTGTAGATATCATGCCCAGCTCGGGGGTGGCCTTCCGACGGACTCAGTATATGCTGTCGAACAGCCTATGGTTGGGTGGAACGTTGCAACGATATAGCTAGTTCTGTGGGACAATTTCACGGCAAAGAGAAGTGTTCTCTGTCTCTGTATTTTACTCCTGAAATGTTTAATTTGATGATTGTCTTGATATGTTGTATGCATATGAAAGATGTATGTGGATGAGTTTTAATTCCGCTCTGCTTAAATTGCTTAGTTGTCATCTACACACTCTATTTTTTAATTGTGTGAATCAAATGAATGGGCTGAGTTTTTATGAGAAACCCCATAGATCGGCATCATGTTCCCTCCCTTTCCTTAGCTGGATTGGTGGGTATGTGACACCACCCATAACTACTCAATTGTGGAAGATTTGGGCCAAACTCCGTGTGCCATGTCGGCTCTTGAATTCTTGCAGGCCTGTCCTTCTCAAAAGCATGGCCTTTTGAGTGCGTTAGGAGTTCAGGATGGGGGAAGTCGCAGTGTTATCAAGTTCGACACTACTGATGTTCAACCTCACTTACCTTACCACGTCCCTTTTCAAATCCAGGTGGCGTGCCTTCAGAGTTTTGTCAAACGTACTATGGTTGACGAAGATGCTTCCGCGTCGATAATGTCATTAACTTGTTGGAAAGCTCTTGGCTCTCCTCCTCTAATCACGTCTAGAACCACACTCATTGCATTTGATGGTCAGTAATTTAAGCTGCATGGAATTATCCCTTCCCTTGTTTTTTGCTTGGGAGGTAAATCTATGCCTATTGAAGTCGAGGTGGTTGATGCGCCCATCGACTACAACCTTTTACTGGGTCGGAATTGGATGTACACTATGAAGGTTGTCGCGTCCACTGTATTCAGAGTTATCTGCTTTCCTCATGAAAGCAAGATCGTGACCATCGATTAGCTGGATTTCGTTAACATTCCTCCCACAGCATCCATGGGATCCATAGTCCCGCAAGTTATGGATTCTCAGTTGGAAACTGGGAACATAGGTGTTGGTATGTACCCTTCATTAATGGGAACTTATAGTTTTCCTACACCTGTGAACTTCATTGGAACCATTTCCAACGATGCGTCTCCTCCTTTGCATAGTATGCCATTCCGGACTTCCTATTGTACTGACCCATGGATTTTACTGTCCACGAGTTCTACATCTGGAGATATTATGCACGTTGGAATTTCTATGCCACTATCTATAGCTGAGCTTTCTTACTAGCATATTCAACAAGCCACTGCAGAACCGGATCTCTCTTCTTCCCGGACAGTCGAGGAAGATCCCGTTACACAACCAGTTTGGGCAGCCAACTCATCTTGTTCACACGACTTCCTTGATGATACTTTGCCTTCTGATGAAGCTATTATGGAGGCTAGTGAAATTCCTTGGGAGGACATGCACCATCACTCTTATTTCCTTCCCAACCTCGAGCTCGCTGAATAGGAAGAGTTTAGGATGACTCTAGCAGAGATGGTTGGTCACCCTGTGGCTCTTTTAGGGTCACATGATATTTTGCGGAGGGGAATATGGCTAATATTTCACCGATTATGTCGATCAACATATCTCGTACCCTCAGAAAAGTGGAGAGTGTCTACATCGGTGTCGATTACACTCCCGAGGAGATTGCTATTTACACTGATTTGTTTATAGAACTCCGGGAAGCTTTCGCCTAGTCATATGAGGAGATGCTAGGAATAGACCCCCGCATTATTGAACATGATATTAGAACGTATCCTAACGCTAAACTGGTTCGACAATGCCTATGTGTTGTGAACCTGTTGTTGCAGCAACACCCCCCCCCCAAATTTTTGTACATATTGGGGCCCCTCCTTTCATTTTTTGTAGAAAGTTTGCCTAAGAAGCCATCCTAGCCATTAGCTGTGTTTTTCAACATAAAACCTTGTTTCCCAACTGAGCATCTTGCCATCAATCTTTCCATTTTCCCCCCCCAAAGAACCAAAAAGGAACTTAGAATTTTTTCCCAGCGTTTTGGAGTCTCTCGGGCAATCTCCCCGCAGTTGTGGAATCCAAACACCCAACCTTTCCGAAAGAAGGACTTAGATTTTCTTTTGCAAAATCGCAGACCGTGAAAAAGAAAATTGCGGAAACCTTCGGGTTTTCTTCCCGAAACGGCGGGAGAACTTGGGAAAGACGCCCGCAAGGATTTGGAATATTTTGTTAAAATCGCGGAAGCCTCTGATGAAAGCCTCCCGAAACGACGGAAGAATTCAGCAAAGTTGTCCGAAACAACGGAAGCCGTTCCCATAAGCTTTCCGAAAAGAGACTTAGAAAACTTTCAAAAATCTGTGGAAACCTTCGTGTTTTCCTCCCGAAAATGGCGGAAGCCATTCACAAAAGCTTTCCGAAATACCATGGAGAAATTCACGAACTTCTTCCGAAACTGTGAAAAGAGCTTACATTATTTTTTGAAAAAGTTGCCGAGCACCCCAGGGAAACTGTGCGGAATCATTCAGCTTATGTTCCCGACACCGCGGAAGCTTTCGGGCTATCCTTCCGAAACAGCGGAGGCCAATCACATAAATCACCCGTCTAAGCTTTCCGAAATAAGACTTAGGAAACTTTTCGATTTTTTGTTTTTCTGCGGAACAACTCAAGTTCACCTCCCGAAACGATTGTGATTGCAAAAGATTGCTTCCGAAACAGCGGAAGCGTTCATCATATGTTTTTCGAAAAGGGAGTTAGGTTTCGTTGAAACTTTGCGGAACGCGCTAGGAGAACTCTGCGGAACCTTTCATCATTTTCTCCCGAAATGGCGGAAGCTTTCGCCATGTCGTCCCGCAGTAGCAGAAGCCGCTCGCTTAAAACTCGTGAAAAGAACTCGGAAAATTTTCCAAAATATCGCGGAAGAACTCGAAGAAGCTACCCGAAACGTGCGGGAGCCATCCGTTTACCTTCCCGGGATCCGTTGAGCGTCTAAGTTTTGAAAAAACTCATGAGGTCTCGAAAGTCACGGAAGGCATTCGCCAAAGCCTCCCGTAACCGCGGAAGCCTTCACAAGACCATCCCGAAACAGCGGAGGCTGAGGGCGTAAGCCTTCCGAAATTACTTGCCGAAACCCCGCGAGAGTTAGAAAATTTTCAATTTGCGGGAGCTATTGGCGAGTTGCTCCCGAAACGGCGGAAGCCTTGGCATTATCCATCTGCGACACGGGTTTATTTTACGGAACGTTGTGAGTTTTCCTTCCGCGGCACGCCCGGAACGACGGAAACCTTCGCTTTATCTTTCCGCAACGGCGAATAAGATTCACCAATTTGTTCTGCAGAAGGTGGTCGCACATGGATCGAGATATGTTGACATGACCGCCGACGTACCGGTATTGAAACCGCGACTAATTATGCCACCCACCTAACTAAATGCTCGCACGTGCCTGTCTTTTATAAATATACGGTGGGGGGGCTCGAGCCAATATACCATTTGTTTTCGATTGGCAAACGACGTGGAACGCCGTGCAAATCGCTCCAGCTCATCTCGCTCATCCGCGTTTGCGGCCACCTCGTTCAAGCAATCCCCACGGTGCTAGGTAGGATTTTAACCTTGAAATTTGCCCCTTTTACGGTTTCCAATTGCTATTGGGTTATCTTTCTTTTGAAAATGATGGGCATTGGTGGGGTTTTGATGGGCAAAACGCCCGTCATGGGTGATTTCTGCCCATCAAATACAATTTGAATTGAGTTCTGCTCGTCACATAAAATAGAGACAGGATAAAATTGTTTGGTGGGTGGAGACAACTAGTTTGGACGGTTAGGCTTTTTCCATTTCCCTCCCTGGGCCGCATGCCCCGTCATTTCAAAACCGCCGAAGCCCTACGGACTTTTCATGTCCCCGGCCGAAAGCCAAGACGTAAATCCCCGGGCCTTTCGTAAAAATTAGTTCCAACATGACCTCTACCCAATTCAAATCCTAGAAACCGGCGCCATTACCCCTGTTCAAATCCCGCGAGCTTTTAAAGTTACGCGAGCCAAAACCCGAAACCATGGCCACCCGATCCTTTTCGTCAGTATGTCTCTGGCGCCATCACCCTCGCTTGAACTAAAGCTTCCCATAGAACACCTCGACAAGTGCCATAAATGACAAATAGCATTCGAAGCCCTCGCCGAGTTGTAAGTGCGAAAGGGGTTTCCTTTTTCGTCACAGAGTCTGTCCAACCCGAGCTTCCCCGCCATTAGCCTTTCAAACCGCAGCAGTGACGAAAATCACCCTTTCCCCAGAACTAAACCCACATTGCTTCCGCAACGCGCTTATCTCCACAGGAGCATCCCAAACCTGCCCCTTTAAAGAATGAGGATGGCTAAATTTTATAATCATGTCCCTGCTAAAACAAAGATCATCATTTCTCCCATGGCAACCCGAGAGCGGATTGTTCCGCGATACACCTATCCTCTCGGGAGCATTCCAAATTTTTTCCCTTTTAAAGATTCAAATGTTTTAATTTGTGTTTTAGGTTGAAATGGTGTATTTTGCTTCCTAAACATACAGTTTCACATTCTCATATTAAAAAACGATGATGCTCTCTGTTGAAATCTCACAGTATGTTGCTCAAATTCATAATGACTTGTATATGGGTGCTATCATGGATAAGTCAAGATGCCGAAAACCGGTAAGAAGAAGGCTAAGATGACAGAAAAGAAGCCTGTGCCACTCAAAACTGAAACTTCACTCTAGGACACTAGGTGCACCACCGGTGTTCCTCCTGAAATCAGATGGGGTGACATCTACAGAATGATCCGGGACCAAGAAATCCCAGATATGTTGCTAGAGGAAGGACCAATCTATCTCAATATCAGAGCCTCAGGCATAACTAGAGTCGCTACCCGCCCTGAGCTGTTCCCCTATGCTGAAGTGATCGGATGGATACTCCAACATGCCGATGCTGAAGGGAGAGTGATAAATGATAGCGGGAAAGTGGCTATTGCCTCATTTCAACCCGCGTATATTGCGGCAGCCTACAAATTTCCCCGTGTCCAACAGGCTCTGACTGATGAATGGTTGAGCCAGATGAACAACGTCGAGATGGCCAAGAAATTTCTAATGGAAGGCAAACATTTGAGAAAGAAAGGAAGTGATGAATATGACGTACAGAATCTGAGAGCTCCTTTCAGATTGATTGCTCTAATGCTGTGTAGAATCTTCGGCATGCCCGATGGCACAGTGTATAAGATTCAGTGGATCCTTATCATCCACTACATGGCATTCCAGGGAACTGTGTTTGACTGGGCCACTATCCTGTCAGATAGTCTGGCCTCAATGATAGTTGCTGCTAAAGAAGGACTAGCCTTGAAGAAGGATGAATTTTTCATGTCTTCGTATTTGATTGATTGTATTTTGGCCAAGATTGACTTCCCCAAATTGGGATGCACATGGGATAGGGCCACCGCCCCGGTCTATATCACATTCAAGATGTTGTGGGCTCAGAATTACAAGCCCAGCTACAAACTCATCTGTGAGGGGTTCATCATGCCCCTATACGAGAAAATGTTCAAGGAAGAACCAAACTGCCTATCAGAGAATGCTTTGGAAGTCCTTGAGGATTATGGGGACTTTTACTTTTCGGAGCAAGGTACCTACCTGAGAATGTTTGGAGGGACTAAGCCCCCATACGTCTTGCCACAGTACGCCATAGACTATGTGGTTCTCAAAGAAGCAGTAAGACAACTCTTCCTGGATGGGATTGGAGCAATGCTCTACAAACAGCATAAGGCTTCCTTTCACCCCCTACCTTTCTGCATATGTGCTTACAAGTTTTCAGGGGTCGCCTCGGCCGATGAATTTGTTCAAGATCTGAAAGCCTTCCACTTCAGTGAGGTAATCTTCCATAGGAATGACAGAAAGGGAAGAGTTGCTGAGCACTGTAAGGATATCTATGCTCACTGCGAGTACTCCCACTATCCTGATGTCGAGGAAGAGGCATTCAGAGGCATCAGCAACATGGCTGAGCTACGGATCTGTCGCCAAAGAACTGGAGCAAGCTCTAGCTCAACCAAGGCCCAGAAGACTAGCTAGCAAAAGGATAAAGAAGATGAGGAGGCCCGAGCTCAGGAAGAGCTCAGATTAAGAGAAGAAGTGAGGTTACAGCGGGAAGCTGAGGAAGCAAGAAAGTAGTAGGAAGCTGAAGTGGCGAGAATGCAGCAAGAAGCTGAACATGAAAGCCTGCGGAAAGAGGCTGAGGAAGCCCAAAAGAAGAAAGAGGCTGAGGAAGCCCAAAAGCAGAAAGAGGCTGAAGCTGAGCAAGCTGAGGCAAAGAGGAAGGCGGAAGAAGAAGTGAAAGCAGGGGAAGATGCTCAAGCCAGTGGGTCCGGTGTCCAAGACATGGATATAGACACATCCCAAGCAGGAGGCTCTGGTACCCAAAAGTAGGGCATGGATCCAGCTCAGGAAGTCTGGACCCCACCTGCTGAAGAGGACATAGACATTATAAACCGACCAATTGTCTCGTACACGCCATCGGGAAAGCATACGGTGTCCAAGTGGAATGAGTTTGTCTACGACAAGAAAAGGAAAGCTATGGTCCTCAAATCAGAAGAGAGGATAAAAAGTCCCTTCCATGAAGACATCGTTACCCACCGAGAGGTCACTGTAATGAAAAACACAGATCAAGACCCCTTTGCTATGGCATCCGCAGCTGTAGCAACAGTAAAGGCATCATTTGCCAATGTCGAGGTTATAGTTAAAGAAAATATATTTTCAAAGAAGAGAGCTCGTACGCTGCAACAGAATGTGGCCAATGAACAAGCCCAAAGAGATCTGGCAGTGAACAAGTATAATTGCTTGTACGCTGAGCATAGGGAGCTGTCAAACAAGTACAACCAGCTGGAGGAGGAAAAGGACCAGCTAGCACTCCAAATAATGATTATAGAAGCAGAGAATAATGGTGCAGAAGAAAAGGCATCTCAACTAGAAGCATACAGGCAGGCATTAGCTGAGCGTTTAGAGCAAGCGGAGAGCAGAACAATGGACATGTCTCCCTTCCATGAGCTGTCATGTAGCATCCTGAAGCAAGTGTATGACACTTAGGAGCTAATCACTGATGAGGTTTGCAAGCTCAAGGCCATGGTGGTTAGGTTAAAAGAAATCAATGCGGAAGCCCATAGGCTCAAAGCGAAGAATACCCATGTTAAGGAAAACATCATCAGTCAGATGGCATGGAGATAAGGAAAAGAGGGTTTCCCTGCGCACCTCCCATTTAAATCTGTGGACAGTTTTAATGAGGACGTAGCACTGTTGGAGTTTGGCAGGAACTGCGCTAGTAAGCTGATGGCCAGTGTGCAAAGAACAACAGATAAAATCAGCAGTCTCTACCAAAGGCTCCAAGAGGCACATGTCAAATGTACATTGAGTTTCCCTCAGACCCTGGAGGACTTTCCGGAAAAGGAGCAGCGTCTGTCTCAGCTAAAGGAAGAGCTAGTCTCTCAAACCGAGTATGTGAAAAGGATTGATGTTCTGGCTATTGATGACCTTCAACATTATGTTGGATTGTCATCCCTCCACAACCATCTGCTGAAGGAGATGCATCAGGCTGCAGTAGCAGAAGTTCAAAGTATCAGAACAGAACTCGGGAAGAATGTAACTTCTCAGAAAATCCTGTTTTCTGCTGCAGTAAACATAATCATCAGGGACACAGGTGTGTGGTATAGCTACATAGTAGAGGAGGAAAGGAAAGCTGCTGCAGCAGCATGAGCATCAGCAGATCCAGGACCTTCTCTCCCAGCAGCCAGCCCGGCTACAGCAGTGGGATCGATTCCCTTTTCCCTAGCAGTGTCAGAGAGTCTGGCCAGCTCAATCCCTCCTTCCCAATTAGGAGCAGCATCAGCAATAGGCTCGAGTGCCTCTTCCCAGTTAGCCTCAGCAGCAATTAACTTGGGCGATCCTCTGCCAGCAGAAGCTCACGCACAGGAATGAAATAAACTAAATTCAGTTGAGCAACTCTCTTCAACCAAACACGTGTCCAGCAGGGAAAGCGTGGGTGTTAGCACTATTTCTGCTATGTATATTTTGTTAAACTCTTGAATATGTAAGGTGTAAGCCATGGGACAGCTTTCCCTATTTTTTGTCAAAATGATTTTGTAAAAGAAGTGGCCATTTTCTTGGTGGTCGGTTATAGAAGAAATTTCTGTAATTGACAAGTGGAAGGTGCTAGGTAGCAGCCCAAACGGCATATTTGTAATTATAAATAGATGCTAGAAAGAAGAGAAGAGGACTTTTGGCAGGGAATGAAATTTTGAAACCCATACGAGCTATCTTGTATCGGGCCTATAAAATTGAATTTTCTAATAGAAGCCAGGGAGATGGACGTTTTACATGGGGAACGGAAGATGGATGTGTGTTGGATTCTTCTGATGACATCTATACTGTAATGTGAAATCTGCATTGCTATTTGGATTATTTCTTGGCAACAAAAATGATTTTGCTTATTTCTGTGTGAACGATTTTCTCCATTTCATGAACAGTGAATGTGTTTCAGACTAAATCAGGAGCTATCTGCTGATACTTTATTTTGCTGTAGAGTTCTCTTTTAGATTAAATGGCTAACTGTTTGTCTTCAAAATGACTCCTATGGCTCATTGTTCATGCCTTTAAATAAGCTCTCTGCAGGGATCTTTAGAGTTATTTAAGTTTGTTTATATTTAGCCCGTTTTCTTTATTCTTTCTACGTAGATTAAATAATCTTTTGCTTTTTCCTGTTTTATGAGCAATAGATGCGTTCCATGCTGAATTAGAAGCTATATTCTAGAGATCTTTATCTTGCTGTAGCTTTACTTGTGAGAAAGAACAGCTATGTTTTCTTTCCTTACGTTATTTGTTACAGCTTATTGCTCGTCCCTTAAGCGTGTTCCCTGCAGGGATAGGTAGATTTACTCCAGCTTCTAGACTTAGATCTGTTTTAGTTGCATCTAGATCAAATATAATTTAGGCACTTGCATCTCATTTAAAAGACATAAAACCCAAAAAGAAAGGTGGATCGGGCCATAACCGATACAACTCGGAATTAAAACTCCAAACCCACGGTTGCCGGAACCGCTAACCGGATGGATCCCCTACACCAAACGGGAGATAGTCTAATTGGGACCATCTCTCGGGGAGGATCCCTTTCTGATTGATGCTACGATATCCGAGGCATCAACAGTTTTTGGCGCTAGAAGGAGGGCCTGAAAGTGCATGGCTGATAGAGGAAAATCTCCCACTGCCATAGAAGACACTGAAAACCCGCTTAAAGAAAGCATTGCAAACAACCCAGATATTGGATTAACAAATCAAGAACACCTCATTTCTGACCCTGAGATTCAAGAATCTTTATACGCTGTCCCTTTTACAGAAATAGAGGATTTGAGAAGACATACCAGATCCTACGTTAGACAGCTAGGTGGTTTAAACCCTGTCAACTTCCTCCCTAAGAAAATTACGCCTAGAAAGGAGCCACGGTACACTCGTGATTCAATTCTCGTTCAAAGTTTTGAAGAACTGGTAAATCTGACTTTGGAAGAAATTTCAGACACTCTTAAAGAGGCAGATCTGGAAAACTCAGACAAAATCTCAGACCAAGAAAACCTTGAAGAAATTACCACTCCCAAAAGTACTCCTCAGAATTCACCCTACAATTCTCCACCAGGATCTCCACATCCAAACATGGCTGTACCTACTTGGAGGGCAAGGGGAGCGCTGAACTTAGCTGGACCATTCCATAATCTTCCTAAAAACCCAGAAAAGGTCTTGCCTAAGTATGATCCAGGGAAAGCCATTTCGGTGGAAGATCACCTCAAGAGTTTTTACTTAGCTCTGAACCTTTTGAATGTACAACATGAAGACGTAGTCTGCAGGTTGTTTCCATACACATTCGAGCCAAAGGTATCATCTTGGTACTTTAGCCTACAACCCAGCTCAATCTCTAGTTGGGATGAATTCGAAAAGTGTTTCTTAAAGAAATACGGAAACCAAAAGACTGTGGCCACACTAATGAAAGAACTCTTATCCATGAGAATGGAAAAGAAAGAAAAGGTCCAAGACTTTAATCAAAGATTCACCACGCTGTTAAATAACTTCAGTGAAGCTAATAAACCAGCAGAGGAGTCTCTGATTGAATACTACACAACAGCTCTTGAAGGACCAATCGCAATGTTCGTAAAACGATCCAAGAAAACTACCATGATAGAGAACTTTGAGGAAGCTAGAAAGGTAGAGGAAGAGGCTGATAGCATCGCTAAACATGCCTTAGATGTAGAACCAAAACCAGCAGCTAGCAAAAAACCTTTGCTGCTCACTAGAGGTAAAGAAGAGCCATCTACGGACATGGAAAATGTAGTCAAGATGATGCAGAAATTATCTAACAAAATCGTAGATCTCGAGAAAGACAAGGCTGCCAGCACATCTAGGAAACCTTTCAAGCAATTTTATAAAAGAAGGGAAGACAGGGAACAGTCTCATCCACCAATGAACACTGCCCCTGTTTTAAACTTGAATGAGATTGGGATGGAAAATTTCTACACTTTTCACCAAGAACCGCACTCGGAAAAGAGCTACCCGCAATGGATCAATTCCATGAGCTTGGTCATGAACCAAATGTTAGATTCTCAGATCCCAGACCAGGATGTGTCTCCATAGGAGTCGAGCCCTGAGATTGAGGAACCAACCCCGGACACTACTATGGTGCTATGGCATTGGGTACCTATGACTGAATTAGCAAAAGAGGATCCCATAGATAGTTCTCCCTCCACCGTAATTGTTGCTACTCGTAGCAAAGGCCCTATTGCCGATCCCGTGCCAAGCATAATTCCCCATAAGCCTAAAATTTCAAAAGATCCACCTAGGAGGCATATACAAATCATCCCCCCGCAACCCAAGGTTAACCAAACGGTGGCCAAACAGCCAAGTGCTGACGACATAGTTCAGCCACCTAAGGTCACAATGAGCAAAACAGATCAGCCAAGTCGCATTGGGAACGAATCTGATATGGGATACGATATTATTGAAGATATCAAGTAGGTCAAGGAAAATGTATCAATATTTGACATGTGCATCCTGCCCCACCAACGAGACAAACTGCTGCATGTTCTACAACCTCAGACCAGCACTCCATTAACAGATTCTCAAAACAGTCCTGAAATTAATGAGGCTAGCATCGGTGGGAAGTCTAAATCTCAAACTTTGCCATTCCTATTGACGTTCGAAATTTTCAACCATAATGTTCACAACTGTTTGGTAGATTCTGGAGCATCCTCAAACGTTATGCCACTGTCAATTTGTAGGAAAATTAATGGGCAGCCCGTGCCATCTCCAGCTCAAATTATCCAATTAGATAGGATTGCTATCAAGGTTATTGGGGAGATGAAAGATGTTTTAATTAGACTATCAGCTGACCCTAGAGTCTGTCAATTCATTGACATAATGGTGGTCGATATCCCTGAAGCCTATGGGATGATTTTAAGTAGGGATTGGTCCACCAAGCTAAGTGGCTATTTTGCTACTGATTGGTCCCACCTATGGCTGCCCTATCAAAACAGACAGAATCAGATTAAAGTTCTTAGGGAACCTCATATGAAACAAAACGTAACTCAGTTAGAAGAAAAGAATGAGGTCGTAGCCTTCTCATCCTCGGTTCTGGGGAATTACTTCTTAGAAATAGATCCGGGTAATTATCAATCTGAAACCATTAGCCATGAATCAGATAAACAGTCCGATCTCCTTCATTTCTCTCGGGCTGATGATGTTGATTGTAACATAGTCAATTTAGTTACTGACATAGATCACAAAGAGACTAACTTAGTTGAATCTAAAGATACTTTTTGGACATTATACTTTGATGGTTCTAAAACTCTGGAAGGATCCGGAGCCGGTTGTGTTCTAATGGATCCAAAAAGAAACAAGTATTTTTTGTCTTGTAGATTAGAATTCAATTGTACTAATAACACCGCTGAATATGAAGCTTTGGTGCATGGATTAAAGAAATCCATTGGCTTAAATGTTAAGTACCTGAAGGTCTTTGGTGACTCCGAGATAATTGTGAGACAGGTAAGGGACACCATTCATTGTCTCTCACCTCATTTGAAGGGTTATCAAGCTGAGGTATGGGATTTAATTATGCATTTTGACGCTTTCAATATAAAATCAATTCCTAGATTGCAAAATTCTGCTGCTGATTTGTTAGCAACATCTGCTTCTAGATTGGTGCCATCAAATAATAAATGCTCAATTGAATTGATTTTCAGGCCTTCCGTTCCCGATAACATCACGAACTTCAGAGTCTTCGATGATGATGAACAAATTATCAACTTCCTAACAAACGAAGATAGCTTTCAAGGGGCTGCAATAGATGAGGAAGAACACGATGCTGATCTGATGAAGAAGGATGAGGAGAAGGGAAATTTCATGCCTAAGGGGGTAAGGTCCCTCGAAATGATGTTCGATCTTCAAAATAAGTTCAAAAGGCCGGCTAATACCAAAACTAACAGCTCGTCAATGCAACATGAGTTAGTTAATTTGGGTACCGAGGCAAAACCAAAATTTGTCAACCTTGGCAAGTGTTGTTCACCAGGAGAAAGATATACGTTCATTAAACTGTTCAAACAATACAAGGATGTTTTTGCATGGACCTATGAAGATCTGAAAACATATGACGTCCGCATTATTCAGCATGTTATACCAATGAAAGCGGGCGTCAAACCATTTGAGCAGTAGTTAAGAAGAATGCATCCCACTCTAGAACTGCTGATCCAAAAGGAATTAAAGAAGCTCCTGGATGCTAAGATAATTTTCAAAGTTCAGCATTCCGAGTGGGTTGCAAACTTGGTTCCCGTAAGGAAGAAGTCGGGAGAAATAAGGCTATGTGTGGATTTTAGAAATTTAAACAAAGCCTCGGATAAAGAAAACTACCCCGTACCTTCAATGGAGCAGATCCTACAAATGGTGTCGGGATCCGAACTGTTTTCTCTCCTCGACGGTTTCTCTGGCTACAATCAAGTGTTAGTAGCCGAAGAAGATCGCCTTAAGACTACTTTCAGAACTAAGTGGGGAACTTTTGCCTACAGAAGAATGCCATTTGGTCTGATAAATGCAGGAGCTACATTCCAAAGGGCGATGGATATTGCCTTCCGAGGATTGGGTTGGCAATGTGTTGTTGTTTACTTAGATGATGTGACAGTCTTTTCAAAGAAAAGGGAAGATCATGTCGTGCATCTAAAGCATATTTTTTATCGCTGCTGGAAATATGGTATTTCCTTGAATCCCAAGAAGAGCGTGTTTGCTATTCCCGAAGGTAAGCTCTTAGGTCATATCATCTCCAAAGGGGGAGTGTCAATTGATCAAGAAAGAGTCCAAGCTATTAATAAGATTCCAATGCCTCACAACAAGAAATCTATGCAGTCTTTTATGGGCACCATCAATTTTGTCCGCAGATTTGTTCCGAATTTTGCACAAATTGTTAAGCCATTGCAACAGATCGTTAAACAAAGCATACAATTCAAGTGGATAGATATGGAGAAGGACGCATTTAGAGATATCAAAACAGCTGTAGCTAAGGCTCCTTCCTTAAGAAGCCCATATTTTGATAAGGATTTCATCTTGTATACCTTTGCTTCGGATGACTCTCTCGCAGCTGTACTCACGCAAAAGGTGGAGTTGGGGGATGAATACCCAATTTCATTCATGAGCACTGGTCTGCAAGGAGCTGAGTTGAACTATCCTATGGTTGACAAGCATGCATATGCGGTCTTCAAAGCAGTCAAGCAATTTAGACCATACATTCTGAAGAACAGAACTAAGGTCATAGTTCCCCACCCAGCTGTTAGATCCCTTTTCGTTCAAATGGAATTGGGAGAAAGGAGAGGGAACTGGGTCACAGCTCTGCAGGAGTATGATTTGGAATTTAAACCAGCCACGATCATCAAAGGACAAGGCCTGTGTAAGTTACTTGCGAGAAACTCAACTGATGAAGAACAACATTGGAAAAATGAAGCTGAGTTAAATTCGGTTGAGGTGTGTCATATCTTCACAGCTCCCCAGTCGTGGTATAGGGATCTGGTGCACTATTTGCAGCAGGGATATCTACCTGAACACTGGAACTCCAAGCAAAGAAGGGCACTCCGTTTGAAATCAGCACCCTATCAAATCATTGATGGGATTCTTTTCAGGAAGAATTATGATGGAGTTCTCCTTAGATGTTTGGAGAAGGAAGATGCAAACAAAATCGTCAAAGAATTGCATGATGGCCCCGCAGGTGGACATTATTCAGGTGAGACAACAGCACACAAAATACTGAGAGCTGGTTATTATTGTCCCACTCTGTTCCGAGATGCCCACACATATGCACGAAACTGTGATGTATGTCAAAGAAGCGCTGGGAAGTTACCTAAGGCAGCAGGACCATTGCAGCCGGTCATCATCTTTGAGCCTTTTGAGCAATGGGGCATCGATGTTATCGGAGAAATAAATCCAAATTCTTCATTGCAACACCGATACATCCTGACGGCTACCGACTACTTCACTAGGTGGACGGAGGCCATCCCGTTGCGCAAGATCAATGAAGACACAGTCATCAGCTTCTTGAAAGAGAACATCATAACCAGGTTTGGGGTTCCAATTTCCCTTGTTTTTGATAATGCTACTTATTTTTCATCTTGCAAGATAAATGAATTTGTTTATTAATGGGGAATTAAGTTGCATTATTCGGCCAATTACTACCCTCAGGGAAACGGATTAGCTGAATCCTCAAACAAGAATCTGATTCGAATTCTTAAGAAAACTGTGATAGAAAACCAGAGAAGTTGGCATGTGGCTCTCCCAAACGCCTTATGGGCAGATAGGGTAACCCCGAAGAACGCTTTAGGTGTCTCCCCTTTCACTCTTGTCTATGGCAAGGAAGCCATCCTTCCCCCAAACATCTTACTACCATCCTTGCAATTGTCCCAAGCCTCTCGGGGTTCTGGTAACCAAGCCTTACAATCCAAGATCAACACCCTGCTTCAACTGGAAGAAGCCCGACACAAAGCTAAAGATCGATTCCATCAACACCAGGACATAGTTAAAAGATGGTTCGATAAGAGGAAATCCGGTAAGAGAGATTTTGAAGTTGGGGATTTAGTCCTGAAATGGGACCATAATCATGAAGGCAAAGGAATGCATACAAAATTTCAACATCTATGGGTAGGCCCATACCAAATTTCTGCAAAATTAGGCCCATCTACTTATAAATTGACAAATCTCGAGGGAGAAGAAGTAACCCTTCCTCTCAATGGCCTCGCTCTGAAACAATACTTCGCATAGTCTCTTCGAGACTTCCTATACATAAATAAAGTTTTCTTTTTGCTTTCGCCTTTAGTTGTTTTATTTTTCGGCCATGTTGTTTCTCTCTTTGTTATTGAAACTTTTGCGACAAGTTTTGTTTTCTAGATGCCCTTTTGGTTGAGATCCCCGTTGAAGATAACTCTCTCAAAGAAAACTTGCGACCCATGAGTCTGGAACTCTGCTCAAGTAAATCCGGTCTGTTGTGCTCTCGCTGAAATGTTCAGAAGGGAGGAAGCCTACCCTGCTAGTCATACTAATCCTGTTTAATAGCAGAGACCTATGACCATCTTCACTACTATCGTTGGGCTCCATCCACTCTCACACTTTAAAGGCATCTCAAGAAGGCTACCAAAGTTGGACCCATGAAAAGTGGCACCTCTCGAGGACATGGGGTATTGAAATGACTCCATGCTGCAGATTTAACAGCCAAAATGGCCTACATTCAAGAGTCTGTTTTCCAGAGATTCTCGCCTCAATTAAAGCATGGCTGAGACAAAAGCAGAAGACATGCAAAATCAAGAAGGTTGTCCAAAAGGTCCAGCTCAAAATGGGCTCCTCTCCGTCCGTGAAGTTTGATCAAATCAATAAAATTTCTAACTCACGCAAAAGGACATTATGGATTGAGGAGCCTAAATCAAAGATCATGTCCAAAAGAAAATATCTCTGGAAGGCTCAAACAGCTAAGCTGTCCAAAGTACAAACATCCAAAAGGATGCAAGCAGCATGGGAATGAGGAACAAGAGCAATAATGTCCATGACAAAGTGTTGCAGATCCTGTGGAGTCCGGCAGTAGTGGCCATTTGAAAGATGACCCTCCTAAAATGAATCTCATATGCTGGCCCTTTGAGAGTGGTGAAGATGTCTCGGTCAAAGCTCCCCTTCCCCCCAATGGCTAGCAGGTAAAGTGCCTCCTTCCCCTCACATGAGTTTAAAATGCTCAGCTAAGTAGTGCACCCGAGATGGATGTCTTCAATGAGGTTTCGTACCATGAAGAGGAATTTTTCAGAGATCTGTGTTCACCAGCGACTCGCCATTGTTGTTGCAGCAACACCCCCCCCCGAAATTTTTGTACATATTGGGGCCCCTCCTTTAATTTTTTGTAGAAAGTTTGCCTAAGAAGCCATCCCAGCCATTAGTTGTGTTTTTCAACATAAAACCTTGTTTCCCAACTGATCATCTTTCCATTAATCTTTCCATTTTTTCCCCCCCAAAGAACCAAAAAGGAACTTAGAATTTTTTCCCAGCGTTTTGGAGTCTCTCGGGCTATCTCCCCGCAGTTGTGGAAGCCAAACGTCCAACCTTTCCGAAAAAAGGACTTAGATTTTCTTTTGCAAAATCGCAGACCGTGAGAAAGAAAATTGCGGAAACCTTCGGGTTTTCTTCCCGAAACGGCGGGAGAACTTGGGAAAGACGCCCGAAAGGATTTGGAATATTTTGTTAAAATCACAGAAGCCTCTGATGAAAGCCTCCCGAAACGGCAGAAGAATTCAGCAAAGTTGTCTGAAACGATGGAAGCCGTTCCCATAAGTTTTCCGAAAAGAGACTTAGAAAACTTTCGAAAATCTGCGGAAACCTTCGGGTTTTCCTCCCGAAAATGGAGCAAGCCATTCACAAAAGCTTTCCGAAATACCACAGAGAAATTCACGAACTTCTTCCGAAACTGTGAAAAGAACTTAGATTATTTTTTGAAAAAGTTGCGGAGCACCCCAGGGAAACTGTGCGGAATCATTCATCTTATGTTCCCGACACCGCGGAAGCTTTCGGGCTATCCTTCCGAAACGGCGGAGGCCAATCACATAAACCACCCGTCTAAGCTTTCCGAAATAAGACTTAGGAAACTTTTTGATTTTTTGTTTTTCTGCGGAACAACTCAAGTTCGCCTCCCGAAACGATTGTGATTGCAAAAGATTGCTTCCGAAATAGCGGAAGCGTTCATCATAAGTTTTTCGAAAAGGGAGTTAGGTTTCGTTGAAACTTTGTGGAACGTGCCAGGAGAAATCTGTGGAACCTTTCATCATTTGCTCCCGGAATGGCAGAAGCTTTCGCCATGTCGTCCCGCAGTAGCGGAAGGCGCTTGCTTAAAACTCGTGAAAAGAACTCGGAAACTTTTCCAAAATATCGCGGAAGAACTCGTAGAAGCTACCCGAAACGTGCGGGAGCCATCCGTTTACCTTCCCGGGATCCGTTGAGTGTCTAAGCTTTGAAAAAACTTGTGAGGTCTCGAAAGTCACGGAAGGCATTTGCCAAAGCCTCCCGCAACCGCGGAAGCCTTCACAGGACCATCCCGAAACAGCGGAGGCTGAGGGCGTAAGCCTTCCGAAATTACTTGCCGAAACCCCGTGAGAGTTAGAAAATTTTTGATTTGCGAGAGCTATTGGCGAGTTGCTCCCGAAACGGCGGAAGCCTTGGCGTTATCCATCCACGACGCGGGTTTCTTTTACGGAACGTTGTGAGTTTTCCTTCCGCGGCACAACCGGAACGGCGGAAACCTTCGCTTTATCTTTCCGCAACGGCGGATAAGATTCACCAATTTGTCCTGCAGAAGGTGGTCGCACGCGGATCGAGATATGTTGACATGACCGCCGACATACCGGTATTGAAACCGCGACTAATTACGCAACCCACCTTACTAAATGCTCGCACGTGCCTGTCTTTTATAAATATACGGTGGGGGGGCTCGAGCCAATATACCATTTGTTTTTGATTGGCAAAAGACGTGGAACGCCGTGCAAATCGCTCCAGCTCATCTCGCTCATCCGCATTTGCGGCCACCTCGTTCAAGCGATCCCCACGGTACCAGGTAGGATTTTAACCTTGAAATTTGCCCCTTTTACGGTTTCCAATTGCTATTGAGTTATATTTCTTTTGAAAATGATGGGCATTGGTGGGGTTTTAACGGGCAAAACGCCCGTCATGGGCGATTTCTGCACATCAAATACAATTTGAATTGAGTGCTTCTCGTCACATAAAATAGAGACAGGATAAAATTGTTTGGTGGGTGGAGACGGCTAGTTTGGACAGTTAGGATTTTTCCATTTCCCTCCCCGGGCCGCATGCCCCGTTATTTCAAACCGCCGAAGCCCCACGGAATTTTCATGTCCCCGGCTGAAAGCCAAGACGTAAATCCCCGGGCCTTTCGTAAAACTTAGTTCCAACATGACCTCTACCCAATTCAAATCCTAGAAACTGGCGCCATTACCCCTGTTCAAATCCTGCGATCTTTTAAAGTTACGCGAGCCAAAACCCGAAACCATGGCCACCCGAGCCTTTTCGTCAGTATGTCTCCGGCGCCATCACCCTCGCTCGAACTAAAGCTTCCCATAGAACACCTCGGCAAGTGCCGTAAATGACAAATAGCATTCGAATCCCTCGCCGAGTCGTAAGTGCGAAAGGGGTTTCCTTTTTCATCACAAAGTCTGTCCAACCCGAGCTTCCCCTCCATTAGCCTTTCAAACCGCAGCAGTGACGAAAATCACCCTTTCCCCAGAGCTAAACCGAAAGCACGTTGCTTCCGCAACGCGCTTATCTCCATAGGAGCATCCCAAACCTGCCCCTTTAAAGAATGAGGATGGCTAAATTTTATAATCATGTCCCTGCTAAAACAAAGATCATCATTTCTCCCAGGGCAACCCGAGAGCGGATTGTTCCGCGATACACCTATCCTCTCGGGAGCATTCCAAATTTTTTCCCCTTTAAAGATTCAAATGTTTTAATTTGTGTTTTAGGTTGAAATGGTGTATTTTGCTTCCTAAACATACAGTTTCACATTCTCATATTAAAAAACGATGATGCTCTCTGTTGAAATCTCACAGTGTGTTGCTCAAATTCATAATGACTTGTATATGGGTGCTATCAGGGATAAGTCAAGATGCCGAAAACCGGTAAGAAGAAGGCTAAGATGACAGAAAAGAAGCCTGCGCCACTCAAAACTGAAACTTCACTCCAGGACACTAGGTGCACCACCGGTGTTCCTCCTGAAATCAGATGGGGTGACATCTATAGAATGATCCGGGACCAAGAAATCCCAGATATGTTGCTAGAGGAAGGACCAATCTATCTCAATATCAAAGCCTTAGGCATAACTAGAGCCGCTACCCGCCCTGAGCTGTTCCCCTGTGCTGAAGTGATCGGATGGATACTCCAACATGCCGATGCTGAAGGGAGAGTGATAAATGATAGCGGGAAAGTGGCTATTGCCTCATTTCAACCTGCGTATATTGTGGCAGCCTACAAATTTCCCCGTGTCCAACAGGCTCTGACTGATGAATGGTTGAGCCAGATGAACAACATCGAGATGGCCAAGAAATTGATAATGGCAGGCAAACATTTGAGAAAGAAAGGAAGTGATGAATATGACGTACAGAATCTGAGAGCTCCTTTCAGATTGATCGCTCTAATGCTGTGCAAAATCTTCGGCATGCCCGATGGCACAGTGTATAAGATTCAGTGGATCCCTATCATCCACTACGTGGCATTCCAGGGAACTGTGTTTGACTGGGCCACTATCCTGTCAGATAGTCTGGCCTCAATGATAGTTGCTGCTAAAGAAGGACTAGCCTTGAAGAAGGCTGAATTTTTCATGTCTTCATATCTGATTGATTGTATTTTGGCCAAGATTGACTTCCCCAAATTGGGATGCACATGGGATAGGGCCACCGCCCCGGTCTATATCGCATTCAAGATGTTGTGGGCTCAGAATTACAAGCCCAGCTACAAACTCATCTGTGAGGGGTTCATCATGCCCCTATACGAGAAAATGTTCAAGGAAGAACCAAACTGCCTATCAGAGAATGCTTTGGAAGTCCTTGAGGATTATGGGGACTTTTACTTTTCGGAGCAAGGTACCTACTTGAGAACGTTTGGAGGGACTAATCCCCCATACATCTTGCCACAATACGCCACAGACTATGTGGTTCTCAAAGAAGCAGTAAGACAACTCTTCCTGGATGGGATTAGAGCAATGCTCCACAAACAGCATAAGGCTTCCTTTCCCCCCCTACCTTTCTGCATAGGTGCTTACAAGTTTTCAGGGGTCGCCTCGGCCGATGAATTTGTTCAAGATCTTAAAGCCTTCCACTTCGGTGAGGTAATCTTCCACAGGAATGACAGAAAGGGAAGAGTTGCTGAGCACTGTAAGGATATCTATGCTCACTTCGAGTACTCCCACTATCCTGATGCCGAGGAAGAGGCATTCAGAGGCATCAGCAACATGGCTGAGCTACGGATCTGTCACCAAAGCACTGGAGCAAGCTCTAGCTCAACCAAGACTCAAAAGACCAGCCAGCAAAAGGAGAAAGAAGCTGAGGAGGCCCGAGCTCAGGAAGAGCTCAGATTAAGAGAAGAAGCGAGGTTACAGCGGGAAGTTGAGGAAGTAAGAAAGCAGCAGGAAGCTGAAGTGGCGAGAATGCAGCAAGAAGCTGAAAATGAAAGCCTGCAGAAAGAGGCTGAGGAAGCCCAAAAGCAGAAAGAGGCTGAGGAAGCCCAAAAGCAGAAAGAGGCTGAAGCTGAGCAAGCTGAGGCAGAGAGGAAGGCTGAAGAAGAAGTGAAAGCAGGGGAAGATGCTCAAGCCAGTGGGTCCGGTGTCCAAGACATGGATATAGACACATCCCAAGTAGGAGGCTCTGGTACCCAAAAGGAGGGCATGGATCCAGCTCAGGAAGTCCGGACCCCACCTACTGAAGAGGACATAGACATTATAAACCGACCAATTGTCCCGTACACGCCATAGGGAAAGCGTACGGTGTCCAAGTGGAATGAGTTTGTCTACGACAAGAAAAGGAAAGCTATGGTCCTCAAATAAGAAGAGAGGATAAAAAGTCCCTTCCATGAAGACATCGTTACCCACCGAGAGGTCACTATAATGAAAAACACAGATCAAGACCCCTTTGCTATGGCATCCGCAGCTGTAGCAACAGGAAAGGCATCATTTGCCAATGTCGAGGTTATAGTTAAAGAAAATATATTGACAAAGAAGAGAGCTCATACGCTGCAACAGAATGTGGCCAATGAACAAGCCCAAAGAGATCTGGCAGTGAACAAGTATAATTGCTTGTACGCTGAGCATAGGGAGCTGTCCAACAAGTACAGCCAGCTGGAGGAGGAAAAGGACCAGCTAGCACTCCAAATAATGATTGTAGAAGCAGAGAAGAACGGAGCAGAAGAAAAGGCATCTCAACTAGAAGCAGACAGGCAGGCATTAGCTGAGCGTTTAGAGCAAGCGGAGAGCAGAACAATGGACATGTCTCCCTTCCATGAGCTGTCATGCAGCATCCTGAAGCAAGTGTATGACACTCAGTAGCTAATCACTGATGAGGTTTGCAAGCTCAAGGCCATGGTGGTTAGGTTAAAAGAAATCAATGCGGAAGCCCATAGGCTCAAAGCAAAGAATAACCGTGTTAAGGAAAACATCATCAGTCAGATGGCATGGAGAGAAGGAAAAGAGGGTTTCCCTGCGTACCTCCCATTTAAATATGTGGACAGTTTTAATGAGGACATAGCACTGTTGGAGTTTGGCAGGAACTGCACTAGTAAGTTGATGGCCAGTGTGCAAAGAACAACATATAAAATCAGTAGTCTCTACCAAAGGCTCCAAGAGGCACATGTCAAATGTACATTGAGTTTCCCTCAGACCCTGGAGGACTTTCCGAAAAAGGAGCAGCGTCTGTCTCAGCTAAAGGAAGAGCTAGTCGCTCAAACCGAGTATGTGAAAAGGATTGATGTTCTGGCTATTGATGACCTTCAACATTATGTTGGATTGTCATCCCTCCATAACCATCTGCTGAAGGAGATGCATCAGGCTGCAGTAGCAGAAGTTCAAAGTATCAGAACAGAACTCGGGAAGAATGTAACTTCTCAGAAAATCATGTTTCCTGCTGCAGTAAACATAATCATCAGGGACACAGGTGTGTGGTACAGGTACATAGCAGAGGAGGAAAGGAAAGCTGCAGCAGCAGCAGGAGCATCAGCAGATCCAGGACCTTCTCTCCCAGCAGCCAGCCCGGCTACAGTAGTGGGATCGATTCCCTTTTCCCCAGCAGTGGCAGACAGTCTGGCCAACTCAATCCCTCCTTCCTAATTAGGAGCAGCATCAGCAATAGGCTCGAGTGCCTCTTCCCAGGTAGCCTCAGCAGCAATTAACTTGGGCGATCCTCTGCCAGCAGAAGCTCACACACAGGAATGAAATAAACTAAATTCAGTTGAGCAACTCTCTTCAACCAAACACGTGTCTAGAAGGGAAAGCGTGGGTGTTAGCACTATTTCTGCTATGTATATTTTGTTAAACTCTCGAATATGTAAGGCGTAAGCCATGGGACAACTGTCTCTATTTTTTGTCAAAATGATTTTGTAAAAGAAGTGGCCATTTTCTTGGTGGTTGGTTATAGAAGAAATTTCTGTAATTGACAAGTGGAAGGTGCTAGGTGGCAGCCCAAATGGCATATTTGTAATTATAAACAGATGCTAGGAAGAAGAGAAGAGGACTTTTGGCAGGGAATGAAATTTTGAAACCCATACGAGCTATCTTGTATCGGGCCTGTAAAATTGAATTTTCTAATAGAAGCCAGGGAGATGGACGCTTTACATGGGGAACGGAAGATGGATGTGTGTTGGATTCTTCTGATGACATCTATACTGTAATGTGAAATCTGCATTGCTATTTGGATTATTTCTTGGCAACAAAAATGAGTTTGCTTATTTCTGTGTGAACGATTTTCTCCATTTCATGAACAGTGAATGTGTTTCAGACTAAATCAGGAGCTATCTGCTGATACTTTATTTTGATGTAGAGTTCTCTTTTAGATTAAATTGATAACTGTTTGTCTTCAAAATGACTCCTATGGCTCATTGTTCATGCCTTTAAATAAGCTCCCTGCAGGGATCTTTAGAGTTATTTCAGTTTGTTTATATTTAGCCTGGTTTCTTTATTCTTTCTACGTAGATTAAATAATCTTTTGCTTTTTCCTGTTTTATGAGCAATAGATGCGTTCCATGCTGAATTAGAAGCTATCTTCTAGAGATCTTTATCTTGTTGTAGCTTTACTTGTGAGAAGAACAGCTATCTGTTCTTTCCTTACGTTATTTGTTACAACTTATTGCTCATCCCTTAAGCGTGTTCCCTGCAGGGATAGGTAGATTTACTCCAGCTTCTAGACTTAGATCTGTTTTAGTTGCATCTAGATCAAATATAATTTAGGCACTTGCATCTCATTTAAAATACATAAAACCCAAAAAGAAAGGTGGATCGGGCCATAACCGATACAACTTGGAATTAAAACTCCAAACCCACGGTTGCCGGAACCGCTAACCGGACGGATCCCCTACACCAAACGGGAGATAGTCTAATTGGGACCATCTCTCGGGGAGGATCCCTTTCTGATTGATGCTACGATATCCGAGGCATCAACAGAACCCTAGGAAGGTAGCCACTATCAAGGTAGAGTTGGAGAAACTGTTCAAAGCTGGCTTCATCTATCCCATTCCCCTTACTGAATGGGTGTTAAATCCCATTATTGTGGATAAGAAGCAGGGAACGATCCATGTATGCATTGATTTTAGAGATTTGAACCATGCATGTCTGAAAGACAACTTCCGCACGCCATTCATCGATCAGATCTTGGATGCTTGTGCGAGAAGTGAGATTTTTTCATTTATGGACAACGTTTCAGGCTATAATCAGATTCAAATCAAACCCGAGGACCAACATAAGACAACTTTCATTTGTCCTTGGGGGACATTTGCACATCGGAAAATTCCCTTCGGCCTTAAAAACCCCAGAGCCACATTTCAACATGCCATGACCTATGCCTTTCATGATCTTAAAAAGATCATGGAGGTTTTCTTGGATGATCTTTCCGGCCATTCTCGCAAGAGAGTGGACCACCCCAAGCACCTCTGCTTGATTCTCGAACGATGTATACGCTACAAGAATCGATTGAATCCCAATAAATGCATCTTTGCTGTAAGGACTGGTCACCTTCTGGGCTTTATAGTTTCGAAAGAGGGTATTAGAGTCGATCCTCTCAAAGTTGAGGCAATACTTCGATTGCCTCCTCCACACAACTTGTTACAACTTCAGAGCCTCCAAGGGAGAGCTACTTTTCTGCGTCGATTTGTAGTCAATTTGTTGATGTATATGTAACTTCAGAATGTATTTCACCTATGTATTTCATCCATGTATATTGTACTCCTATAGAGATGTTATTATTCCTCTAAACGGAAGTGTTGTCATTTGTATTGACAAGTATCGCAAGTGTCATAACTTTCCGATGGGTTGTTAGACCACCATGTGTGGGGTCGGCCCTGATTAAGTTAACCATGGCTTATTAGGCTAAGCTACACAAGTCGTCCTGATAGGTTTATTGGGCAGGACAGGACAAGTATAAATAGAGAGTGGGATCTCTCTATTTGATCATCTCAGTATTGACTTCTACACTACTCGAAAAGTGGCACACATGTGAGGATGAGGATCACCTGCTAGTAGAAGACTATCTCTTGTACTTTGGTTGTATCATTGCTCTCTATCTCTGAGGAAGTTGTGGGGTTTTTCACCTTTATGGTTTTCCCTAGTGAAACTTTGTGTGTCTCTTGTCTCATGTGATTGCTTGGTGTGATTGATATGCATTGTTATACTTGATATGCTATACATGTTATTCTCTTACTAAAGATCCTAGAGTATATTGAATTAATGCTAAAAAATTAACATGGTATCAAAGCTTCCCTGAGAAGAAGATATTGTGAAGTGGTGAAAACTAGGGTTTCTTGTTTATTGGGTTTCGCTCCATAGATTTTGGAAAAGCAGTAAAGTAGATTGACTCTACTCATCAAGGAGAATCTATCTGTCCAATCAGAACTCAATTCTGAGCACTTTCAGTTTTGGCCCTAAAAATTAGGGTTTCCACAAAAATAAAAAAATTTGAATTATGAGGGCATAGCAGGAAGCACCTTGGAAAAATCAAAGTTTAGAGCTTTGGATCGAGATTTTTGGTTGGGTGAAGCTCTGAGAAACTCAAACCCTAATTCAAGGTCCTCCCTAGTGAATTAGGGAAGACTAAAAGACATTTTTGAAGGGTGAAACTTTGCAGATATCAAATTCTGAATATACCAAGCTAATCAAATCATCATGGTGCATCTTTCTATCCTTTCAGAAGTTTGAAATTAACATTTTGAATTTTTAGAGTTTCTCTGACAAACCCTAATCCGGGACCAGATCCAATTTTCAGCAATTCAAGTGGTAAGACCTAAATATTTTCTATTTCTATTTGAAGTACTCTTTAAAAGATGTCTCACCACACCAAGCTTGAGGATAAGCTTGAAGGGGATGATAACTTCCGAGAATGGAAGTATAGGATTGGGTTAATCTGGAAGAAAATAAGTTGGACACTTATATAAGTGAAGAGGTCCCTATCCCAGAGGGAGAAGAGGCTAAGGATATTCACAAGAAGAACTTGGTCAAGGAAAAGAGAATAATTGCTGATTCAATCAAGGACCATCTCATCCCACATGTGTCATCTCTGAAGACACCCAAGGAGATGTTTGATTCCCTGACCAAGCTATTTGAAGGGAAGAACATAAATCGGAAGATGACCCTGCGGAACCGAATGAAAGGGGTAAAGCTTTAGAATGGAGAGACCATTCAATCTTATTTCTCTAAAGTCTCTTAGATCAAGGAACAACTTGAAGCTATGGATGAAATTGTGGACAATGGTGAAGTTGTCATGACCACTCTAAATGGCCTACCCAGATCATGGGACTCCTTTATCCAAGGAATCTGTGCAAGGAAGAAGTTGGTCTCCTTCAGTAGGCTGTGGGAGGAATGTTCTCAAGAAGAAGTTAGGCTTGTGGCCTGAGAAGAAAAGATGGGAAATTAAGATCAAGATCTCACTGCTCACACCAAGAAGGGAAGCAAGTTCAAGGGGGAGCATTCTCATTCTAAGAAACCTTCTCACCAATTTAAAATTATGAAACATCTAAGATGTTTCACATGTAATGAGAAAGGGCAATTCACCTCAGATTGTCCCAAGAACAAGAAGGACAACAACAACAACTTCAATAAAAAGAAGAAGGGCAACAAAAGAAAATATCATGCTCATGCTGTTGAGGATGATGAACCTCCCAAGAAGAAGGCTAGATCTGAAAGTGATGATTCATCAAGCGACGAAGAATATGTTTTAATATCTGCTCTCACAGGTACTATCTCTCAAGGATGTAATGATTGGCTTATTGATAGTAGGGCTTCCAAATACATGAATGGGTTCAAAGAATATTTTGTAAACCTATCTGAACATGAGTCACCCCATAAGGTGAAACTTGGGGATGACTACCAATATCCTATAAAAGGAAGTGGCGAAGCCTCCTATAATCTAGGCTTTGGGAAGTATTTGAAGATGAAAGAAGTTCTATATGTACCTAGGCTCAAGAAGAATCTACTCTCCATATCTACATTGGATGCAAAAGGTATGAGGGTTGCATTTATAGATGGCCAAGTACTCATGTGGCCAAAAGGTAAGACCATAGATGATGTCATAGTGATTGGAGAGAAAGAGGGAGGGTTGTACAAGCTTAAGGGACAACCTGAACATGCCATGGTACATGAATCCAAGGAGCCAAGTGAACTTTGTCATAGAAGGCTTGCACATGTGCACTATAGGGCACTACCAATTGCAAGTAAAGTTGTAGAGGGTCTTCCTGAAATCAAGACCAAGCATGAAGGTGTTTGCAAAGGATGTGCAAAAGGAAAGAACATAAAAAAGGAATTTCCAAGCAGTGAAAGCAAGGCTAAAAGGATGTTGGAAATTATCCACTCCGATGTATGCGGTCTGATGTCATCTAGTTCTCTAAGTGGGTATGTATACTATGTCTCTTCCATTGATGATTTCTCTATGAAGACTTGGGTTTACTTCTTGAAGAACAAAGATGAAGTGTTTCATAAGTTCAAGGAATTCAAAACCCTGATGGAAAATCAAACTGATAAGAAGATGAATACATTTAGATCTGACAATGGTGGAGAATTCACTTCAGGTGATTTCAAGAAACTATGCAGTGATTTAGGGATTAAGAGGGAGTTGACTGCTCCCTACCATCCAAAATAGAATGGAGTTGCAGAAAGAAAGAATAAAACAATCATGGAAGCAGCATGGGAAATGTTGCATGACCAGGATCTACCTATGCATCTATGGGCAAAACCAGCTAGGACAGTTGTATATGTGCAGAACAGAACACCTCACAAGATATTGGACAACAAGACACCAGAAGAAGTCTTCACTAGTAAGAAACCTGAGGTCAGCCATCTCAGGATATTTGGTTGTCCAGTATACACACATGTTCCAAAGGAAAAGAGGACAAAGCTAGATCCTTCAGGAAAGAAGGGCATCTTTGTGGGGTATAGTGAAAGCTCGAAGGCTTATAGAATATACTTTCTAGGGTTCAAGAAGATTGATGTCAGCAGGGATGTAACATTTGATAAAGACTTAGCTTTTGTCAAGTCAAAGAAGGCACTTGTTGAAGATCATGAAGAACCAAAGGAAACCAAATTTCAAGATACTACCATGACTGAAGCAATTCTAGAAGATCGAGAAATTAAAGATTCACAAGAACATGTATATCCACCCCATGAGAAGGACTCTCCCAAGAGAAAATCTACATGGGCTAGAGAGCTCATTCAAGATGCAGAAAGGTATGGTATTCCAGAAGAAGAACACAGAGCAAGGAAGAAAGCTAGATCCCACACCAGTGATGTTGCCTTACTTTGTGACATTATGAACAAAGAACTCTCCAGTTATGAAGAAGTCGTGGAAAAGAAAGAATGGAAGGATGCCATGGTCGAGGAATATCAGTCGATCATGAAGAATGATGTTTGGTATGTAGTCCCAAGACCTAATGGGAAGTCTTTGGTGACTTCCAAGTGGATCTACAAGATCAAATATGTTGCAGATGGCAGCATAGAAAAATACAAAGCGAGATTTGTAGCTCGTGGCTTCTCCCAGAAAGAAGGGATTGACTATAAAGAAAATTTTTCTCCTGTGGCCAGATACACTTCCATTAGAACAGTACTTGCTCTGGCCGCATTGATGAAATGGAAGATACACCAGATGGATGTCAAGACAACTTTATTGAATGGTGTAGTCAAGGAGGAAGTGTATGTGGAGTAGCCACTTGGTTTTGAGACACATGACAGGGAATCATATGTGTGTAGGTTAAAGAAAGCCTTGTATGGCTTGAAGCAAGCTCCTATGACTTGGCATGGTAGGATGGACAACTTTCTATCCAGTTTGGGCTTTACCAAGAGTAAAGTAGATTCCAACCTTTACTACAAGGTTGAGGAAGGAAATCTACTGATACTACTTCTATATGTGAATGACCTGTTTGTTACAGGAGAGGATAGTTTGATTTTTGATACCAAGAGGAAGCTTGCTTCCAAGTTCAAGATGAAGGAATTGGGGATGATGCACTATTTTATAGGCATGGAGGTGTTGTAGAGTGCAGATGGGATCTTCCTTGGACAAGGGAAGTATGAAGTAGAAATCCTGAAGAGGTTCGGGATGATGGATTGCAAGGCCATGGCCACACCTATGGCATCGAACCTGAAGCTTCTGTGGGATGCTTCATCTGATCCGGTTGATGTCATTATGTATCGTTAGATGATTGGGTCCTTGATGTACCTGACGAACCTGAGACCGGATATTTGCTTTGTAGTGAACACATTGATCCAGTTTCTGACAGATCCGAGGAGTGTTCACCTGGTTGCTGTAAAGCATATTCTGAGGTACCTAAAGGGTACAGTTGATTATGGACTCAAGTATGATGCGAATCAAAAGTTTAACCTATAGGGTTATGTTAATTCATACTGGGAAGGCAGTGCTACAGATAGGAAGAGCACTTCTGGGTGTTTCTTCAGTATGGGATTAGGTGTGATCTCTTGGTTTAGCAGGAAGCAATCCTGCGTAGCACTGAGTACAACCGAGGCAAAGTATGTCACAGCATGTTCAGCTAGTTGTGAGGCAGTATGGATCCAAAAGCTACTGTCTGAGTTATTTGATATCCCGCTGGACGCTACTAGTATCTTTTGTGACAACTAGAGTTGTGTGAAGCTGTCTAAGAATCCTGTGTTCCATGATAGGTCGAAGCACATTGAGATCAAATATCACTATATCATGGATATGGTGCAGAGAGGAGCAGTGAAGCTCCTATATGTTGCGACTAATGAGCAGATTGCAGATGTGTTGACGAAACCACTAGCCAGAGTCAAGATTGAGTACTTCAGAGAGAGTCTTGGTGTTCTTCAGATTGACGAGACTTCGAGGAAGAAGTTATGGACATATTTGCTGGAAGCCATTCCAAGCATGGTGAGAGGAGGATCCTTCCCATGGATGTGAATGTTACTGCTGGATGATGAGCATCAGGATGATGCTCCAGTTACTGCTCTGTATGTGCATCATGCTGGATGCTTGTTATGATCAGTTGGATCATGTATATGTATATGCATCATGTTGGATGCTTGGACCATGTATCTGTATATGTATCAGGTGGATACGTTGTATGATCAGGTAGATCATGTATGTTGATATATATCAGGTGGATACATTGTATGATCAGGGGGATCATGTATGATGACATGTATCAGGTAGATACTTGGTATGCATCAGGTGGATGCATTATATGATTAGGATAATCATGGGTGACCAGCTTCAGGTTGTTGCTCTAGAGGACATGCATCAGGACGATGCAATGATGATGATCAGGATGATCATATGTGATGACATGTATCAGGTGGATACATTACATAATCAGTTGGATTATGTGTGATGAGTTTCGAAGACACAGATGCACATGAGATTTTCGGACATGGTTGTAGATGTGTTCTCCCATGGTCGCGATGTAATTGCTGGGCTTTTCCGACATGGTGGCAGATGTGTTCTCCCATGGTCGTGATGTAATTGCCAGGGCCATTCGAGCATGGTTGTAGATGTGTTCTCCCATGGCTTCGATATAAGTGTTGGGGCCATTCGAGCATGGATGTAGATGTGTTCTCCCATGGCTACAATATAAGTGTTGGGGCCATTCAAGCATAGTTGTAGATGTGTTCTCCCATGGCTACGATATAAGTGCTGGGGCCATATGAGCATGGTTGTAGATGTGTTCTCCCATGGCTGTGATATAAGTGTTGGGGCCATTCGAGCATGGTTGTAGATGTGTTCTCCCATGGCTGCAATATAAGTGCTGGGCCATTTGAGCATGGTTGTAGATGTGTTCTCCCATGGCTGCAATATAAGTGTTGTGCCATTCTCGCATGGTTGTAGATGTGTTTTCCCATGGCTGTAGATGTGTTCTCCCATGGCGTAGATGTAAGTGCTGTGTGATGTGCATCTAGTTTGTTCTTCATGATACTCTATGGCCATGGATAGGTTGTGCAGTAGCATGTAAAAGGTCCTGGGAGATCCGATAGGTTGAGCTGTGTGCTCATAATCAGTCCTGGGATGCTCTTTAGAGGTTTTGTTGACTCAGCTAATAAGTCCTGAGGATTCCACAGTATGGCCAGTGATGATGAAGATCTGCAGTTGGTGGGCCTACATCCAGTATGAAAAAGGACTGTCTCTGTAGAACTTCCTATGACGAGTAGATCAGAGATTAATTGACATATCAGCAGTAGTGACGATGACGATGATTTGATAACGATGATCCAGTGATGATGATCCAGAGAAGAAGACTTGTGCTAGCAGATTTGTGTCGAGAAATACCTTCCTAGTTAAGAGGGAGTGTTGATGTATATGTAACTTCGGAATGTACTTCACCTATGTATTTCAACCATGTATATTGTACTCCTATAGAGATGTTATTATTCCTCTATACGGAAGTGTCATCATTTGTATTGACAAGTGTCAAAAGTGTCATAACTTGTCGATCGGTTATTAGACCACCATGTGTGGGGTTGGCCCTGATTAAGTTAACTATGGGTTATTAGGCTAAGCTAGACAAGTCAGCCCCATAGGTTTATTGGGAATGGCAGGAAAAGTATAAATAGAGAGCGGGATCTCTCTATTTGATGATCTCAGTATTGACTTCTACACTACTTGGAAAGTGGTGCACATGTGAGGAGGAGGATCACCTGCTAGTAGAAGACTATCTCTTATACTTTGGTTGTATCATTGCTCTCTCTATCTCTAAGGAAGTTGTGGGTTTTTTCACATTTATGGTTTTCCCCAGTGAAACTCTGTGTGTCTCTTGTCTCATGTGATTGCTTGGTGTGATTGATATGCATTGTTATACTTGATATGCTGTACATGTTATTATCTCAGTAAACATCCTAGAGTATATTGAATTAATGCTAAAACATTAACACAATTATGCTAATCTTACCAAAGGTTTCGCGCGCTTATTGAAGAAAGACACACCTTTTATCTGGGATGAGTGAGCCCAGTAGTCTTTCGACACCCTAAAGAAAGCTTTGGTATCAGCCCCTGTGCATAGTCCACCAGACTTTGCGTGAGATTTTATCCTTTATGTAGTTGCGTCTCAAGAGACAATTGACATGGTCTTAGTTCAGGTTGATGATGTGCTCGTCGAGCATGTTATCTATTACCTTAGTTGAAATCTAGTAGACGCTAAACTGAGATATACTCACGTAGAAAAGATGGCACTTGCGACCGTCCATGCAGTCCAGCGGTTACGACATTACATTTTGATTAGAACTACCACAGTTGTATCGCATATCAATTCGTTTTAGTTTGTGCTCTGATGACACCTTATAGGGGGGAAGTACAATAAATGGATTGTTATCCTTCCAGAATTCAATCTTGATTTTTCTTCGGCAAAATTAGTGAAATCATTGGTGTTTGTTGAGCTTATGTCGGACCTTCCAAGACTTGATGAGGATGTCATTCATGAATATTCCTTTGTGGATGAGCACTTATTTCTTATCTCGTTCGAGGACCCTTGGTATGGGGATGTCATTGTATATCTCCAAACTTTGAAGTTTCCTCCGCATTATTCATGAGACGAGCGACGGTGTGTGAAACACCACGGTAAAGATTATACTATCATTGGTGACACGTTGTATCACTGAGGAAAGGATTCTATCCTCTGTCGTTTCTTAAATCACGAAGAAGCAGAGCAGGTGCTTAATGATTGCCATGCAGGGACGTGTGGCGGTCACTTATCTGGGCTTGCTACAGCCCAACATATTATGCGAGCTAGTTACTTTTGGCCTTCAATATTTAAAGATTATATTAACACTGTGAAGAGATGCCACCCTTGCCAGGTGTTCTCTCGAAATATACACTTGCATCCAGCGCCCCTTCATCCATTCGTCACCGTCGGTCCCTTCACCAAGTGGGGGGTAGATTTCATGGATTGCGAACCAGCTTCGACTGGGGGGCATCACCATATTATAGTGGCCGTGGACTACTTTTCCAAATGGGCTAAGGCCATGCCTACCGTAAAATCTGATGGTGCTACAGCAGCCCATTTCGTGTTCAATCAAATTATCACTCGGTTCGGTATCCCGTAAGAGATTGTCACTAACCATGCCAGTCACTTTCAGAACAAGATGATGGAGGATTTATCTCTAAAGCTTGGTTTTCATCAAGAACACTCATCTTCTTATTATCCCTAAGAAAATGGTCAAGTTGAAGTAGTTAATAAGTCTTTGAAGACCATTCTCCAACGTACCATCCAACAAAGCAAGAACAACTGGCACATCATGTTATATCCTGCTTTGTTGGCGTATCGAACCGCAGTCAAGACTACCACCGGGTTCTCACCATTTCCATCAGTACACGGTGTGGAGTCGATTTTATCGATTGAATGCAAAATCTCTTTGCTCAAATTGGCCATAGATCTCCTCCCTGATATGATAGGTATTGAGCAAAGTTTAATCCACCTTGAGTAGCTTGACGTGCAACGTCAAGATGCCGTTGTGGCTATAGATGCCAACAAACATCATGTCAAGGTTCAGTATCATAGGTCTGTCCATCCCCAGTTGTTAACACCCAAAAAGTGTTCACTACCTCATCTACCACATTATATGGCTCATTTGTCCATTTTCCTACCATTTCTCCCTTAAAATCCCAAAAAAATCCCATTAAAAAGCCTCCAAAAGGCCTAAAATGCCTCCAAAAGGCCACAAAACCATCAAAATAGCCTAAAAAAGGCTAAAAAACCCCCTTTTCCTCCAAAAATAGCAAAAATCCCCTAAAAAGGGAATAAAAAATATAAAATAATGAGGAAAAGGAGAAAAAAACCCTATACAGCTGCATAAAACCATGTGTTTCCCAAAACCATGGGTCAGCACTCCACCACCAAAAAACTATAAATAGGTGATGGAGATCCCTTATTCCATATCCACAATCACAAGCACCCTTACTCTGCCAAAATCTCTCTCGAAACCCTAGTTCATCATTTGAACTATTTTCACCTTGAGAGCCACTTTTGGCCCATCCCCATCATTGGAGAAGGAGAAGGAGCATTCTGAAGCTTGGAGCATCCTCTTGGACACTGCAAAGGGCTTCATCAACCTCTACATTGGAGGTAATATTAATATAAAACCATTTTTTACATCTTTCATTTATGTCTCATGCAATGTTTAAAGTAGTTTTTTAATTGTTGTTTTAGCTTAATCATTTAATCATTATTGAACTGCTACTAAGGAGTCCATTCTCCTTAGTAGGTGCTCATTGGCACAAGCTAGGGGTAAAACCCTAGCTACAGTTTTGGCGACTCCCCTAGTTTTCGAATTTCTGGTTTCCGTTTTTTCTAAATTTTTCCTTTCGGCTGTCTCTTTCGGCCGCCGCATACCGCGTTTTTTCCCTCTGCAGTCGCGTCCCGACCGCGCCTTTCCGGCCTTTACCTGCGATCCGACCGCGGCTCTCAGACTGCTTCCGACGCCCTGCCGGCGGATTCAAGTCTGTTACCTGCGATCCGACCGTGGCTAATCAGCCTGTTTGCCGCGATCTGACTGCGCCTGTCGGCCTTTTTCCCGCGTCGCGACTGCGGTTTTCTGCCTCTTTCGTGCGTCCCGACTGCGCCTGTTAGCCCTTCTGCCGCGACCCGACTGTGTCTTTTTCCCTGTTTCCTGCGTCCCAACTGCCTCTGTTGTCCCGATAGCCGCGACCTGACTGCCGCTGTTCCCCTTAAACCCGCGGTCGGCCTGTTCCAATTCGCCACAGACCCGCGGTCTGATTTCTGCTCTTTTCCTGTTTTGAGCCCAGCCCCTTTTGCTGCAATATTTTCTGCATCTGAACAGCCCCCTGTCCCACCTGCAGCCTCACTACCTTACCAGCCTTTCTGCAATATAATTTCTGTTCCATTTACAGAATTCTTTTAAAAATTTTAGTGTTTTTTAAATTCAGAAAATTTTGCAAGTTAAACTTTCAATTTCCATATTATTGATAGATTGGAAGTTGCCCCCCTTGTGGCACTTCTATTTTTGGGTTCAACACCTCACGAGCACACACTCTGTCACATAAAATCAAGTGAGCCTTAAAAAGTACCTAACTAAACCAACATTCTAACCCCACTTGGGGAACACAAAAGAATCATTGTAGTTAGGTAGGATCAGGGGGATAGGATTCCAATAACACCCCTTGGTTATTTCACTTGAGACATAGTTGTTGTCCAAATAGGGAACTAAAATCCCCTAGTACTTTTTGGCACTGTCACGACCAATTTATCAGAGGGCCTCTCCCTTAGGAGGGTTGAAGTCGGGAGACTGGTTCCGGAGGCCTGAGTGGAATACCGCACTCCATTCAGTAACCGAAGGGCTACCTTTCGCGGTTCGCGGGATATCCCTGTATAGGGGTATTGCGGTCAACGAACTAAACGGCAGATTCACCTTTCTGGACGTGTCATGAACGGGGTATCTTAGTTGCCATTCTTCTAGGATTGACTACCCGGTATCCCTCCCGGTAGGGGGATATCATAGCCACTTGGCTTTCCTACTCATATTGTCTGACTTGGATTTCATCACCTTGCAGAGGATATGTTTAGTTGAGTCAGAATACTTTTAGTTAGGTGTTTGCATGCTCCTTTACCTCCCTTTGGTCTAGTGAGTCCACCATTTTTTCTTTTTAGGAAACCTGCTGCTTGTTGGTATTCTGACCATCTTTGTTGACACTCCACCTATTATAGCACAGCTGTTGCAGTGGGTGTTTTGAGTTGGTTGTTGGCCTGAGTGCCTTGTTTTTTAGCTCTCCTTCTGCACACTCGGTTGCATTAGGCCCTTTTTGAGCTGTTTTTACTCACCTCAACCCACAGAGATTAGACACCATCTGTCACCATTGAGTCCCAGAGACATTCTCGGCGCCTCAGGGGTGAGCCCCCACAGCACGGTTCTCTTGACACCACACGTCGTAGATTCCGATCATTATCCGTTGATACCACTCATCACAGATCCAGAGCCTTGTCACTTGACTCCACTCGTCAGCGACGTAGGCCTCCGTCACCAGATAGTGACGCTCCTTACTTTACCTCTGATTCTGACGAAGAGTCTCAGAACCCTATTTATACTGCCCCTACTAGCCCCATGGCTGGTACGACTTCCACTCCATTTGTCATAGGGACCATTGGTGGCACATCCACCACTACACCAGTTACTACACCTGTTTTTGGTATGCCCTCCATGGGGCAACCTTCTACCGTTCCCCTCACGGTACCTATACCCATAGTGGGAATACCCATCCCCACTACATCAGTGGCTCACACTACCCATGGTGGTGCTGGACCATCCTCCACTACCTCAGTTCCCCCACTTGGGGGCACCACCCTAAATCTTGTCCCTCCACTTAAGGGCACTGGCCCCAACTTGGTCCATAGCACTACTGTGTCGCAGCCTTCTTCCAGTTTGCCATTCATGGCTAGCCTCAACCTACCTGACCTGGCCAGATTGACCAACGATCCTATTCGACACGACCCCACGTGGCCTCATATGCCTACCAAGCTCCCCTCGGACATCCCTAAGTTTGAGGGCAAGGCCGGTGAGGACCCACAAAACCATATCATGTCTTTCCACCTATGGTGTTCCTCTAACTCCATCGTGGATGACTCTGTTCGCCTCCGTCTCTTACAGCGCACCTTTACTGGCTCTGCAGCCAAATGGTATATTGAGCAACCACATGGGACCCACGCCACCTTTGCCTCCCTTGCCTCTACCTTCCTGCAGTTCTTCCAGTTGCATGTCCGCTATGACGCGGGCGTTGAGATCCTTCTATCTTGTAGACAAAACACGGCTACCCATATCACGGACCATATCCATGAGTGGCGTCGACGCCGTAGCTTATGCAAGATCAAACTAGACGACCGTATCTTCCTCGATTGGTTCCTCAAGTCCCTGCTTCCTGTTATTGCTAAGGATGTAGCCTCAGAAAGACCCTAGTCTGAAGAAGAGGCCATCCTTAAGGCACAGCAGTTCGACCTCATTTACGCCCAGTCGGGTTACCTTTATACCATTATACCTGACGCCCCTCGCGGCGAGTCCTCCCATCATGATGCGCCGGGGGCATCCCACGCTGCAGATGGTATCATTGGCCGTGTTTCTTCGCATCCCCAACCGTTTTCTATAGCACGTCCTACCTCTGGCCCCGACCTGTCGAGGGCTACCTCCCAGTCTGGAGCAACCAACTCGTATGCTCCCATGACACACCACCATTCCCATGGACCCTCATGTCCACCACAGTGCTTCGGGTATGCAACTCCTGCTTATGCTCCTCCAGTCGCCCCTCAGCCTTACTACCATCAGCAGGCCGCCTCAGCTCCTGCTCCTTCACAAGCCCCACCAGCTTATTATCCGCCACAAGCAGCCCCTGCGGCACATCCACAACCTGCTCCGCAGTCCTATCAGCAACCCCCTCAAGTTGCTGCACCTGCTCAGCCTCAACCTGCTTATCATCCTCCGCAGCCTGCTCCTGCACCTGCGCAACCTCAGAATCCACCTGCTGCCCAAGGGCAAGTTTACGCCCAACAGAACCCGCAGCAAAACCAGAATAACCAACGAAACCAGGGCCAACAGAACCGCGGCAAGGGTCGTAATCGGGGGAACAACCAACCTGCAGACCAAGCTGGGCAACCGGCGAATCCCCCCGACAACAACAACGCGGCCCTCGCTAATCAAAACCCTGATCGCCCGCCCAAGCAGGCTAAAAACCCCAATTTGCAAACGAACCACCCTTGTTCTATTTGCGGGGTCTATGGACACTACACACACGCTTGCCCACATTTGGAGCGAGCTCGGCAGCTCTGGGTTGACGAGGCCCATCGCCAAGGGCATGCGGCTCCCCAAGCACCGCCCAACCCCCCCCAACCTCAGCAACCCCCTTTGGTGCTGCAAAACCCCTTACCAACCCAAGGCGTGGTGAACACTCAGCCGTTGGCCCCTCAAGCTAACGTGCAACCCCAACAACAACAGATCACTTACGCTGCCCCTGATCAACCCATGTTTGACTCAGGTACCCACCACTTGCTGATGATGTCATCTGCTGACGTCAACCTACAGACCCGTCGGAACCAATATGGCTCCACCTCTGAAGCCACTCCCACGGATAAAACTACTAACGCCCATCCCACCGATCAGGCGTTACGTATACCTCCGCCTCCCATAGACGGCGCTGCGAAAGCACCTCGTTTCCCACTTCGCCGAATCAACAATAACCCTAATGCGTGCGCTGCGTCAAACTACAACATCGTAGACGACCTAGCCCAATCTCCCGCAGCCATGTCTGCATTAGAAGTCTTGAAGAACTGCCCTTCCCAGCGCAAGACTTTACTTTCCGGCATTGGAGGGATTGACCCAACTGATTCGCATTTGATGGCATTTGATTTAGACCAGTCTGAACCACGCCTACCTTCTAGCTTAGCCTTCCAAGTTACTGTCTCCGTTCGGAACCTTGTTATCCATTGGTGCATCATCGATGAGGGTGCCTCCACATGCGTTATGTCTACATTCGTATGGCAGAAGCTAGGATCCCCTCCTCTCCAGCAGTCCACCACTGCGTTACGTGCCTACGACGGTCGTTCGGCCCCAGCCCCAAGGCCTCCTGCCCAACGTTCCCGTCCAATTAGGTGGTAAAACAGTCCTTATTGACATAGAGGTAATCAATGCCCAATTGGATTACAACCTTCTACTTGGCCGCAGCTACATGTATGCCATGCGGGCGGTTGCCTCTTCTGTCTTTCGCACCATGATGTTCCCCCATGAAGGACGCGTGGTTAAGATTGACCAGCTCACCTACTATGATCCCAGTGCTCCGGCGGCACCAGAAAATGTTCTCCCCATGGTTGAACAACCTGTTTCTCCTGCCACCACTTCGTTTGTTTCGTCTACGGGGCCTGGAGTCTACTCAGACGCGCCGATGACCTCCACCTTTCAATCCATTCCTCCGCCATCATCTACGCCCGAAATGTCTGATTTATGTACCCTGTCCCACGACAACCTACCACCTAATACTCAACCACCCTTGTTGCCTAAACCACGACTGGTACCTAGCCACATTGGTGTTACACCGATCCATACGATCCCCTTCCTAGTCCCTCCATCGGGAGTAGTAAGCGCCCTGGTCATGGCTACCCTTAGCCTCCCTGGGTTAACCTTGGGATTACCTGTATGGTATCTTTCGCCTCCCGTTCGCCCCGCCGACACCAGATGTCGTCCTCCAGCCGGTGCAACCCATGGCTACTACCACCCAGCCACCTCCCGGTGTCTCTACCCCTTCGTCCTCCATGACACATCCTCCTACTCCCAAACCCACTGGGGGCAGAGGTCCACAACCTTACACTGCTGTCCCACCTCCCAAGACAGTCAAGAACCCTCCAGTGTTTCGTGCTCCTCCCAAATGCTCGCTGTGTGACGAGTTGGGCCATGCGACCCACCAATGTCCACAGTTACCCGCATTGCAGAAGCACATGCAAATGCTCGATGATGACCCCAACATCCCAACTGTCGAACTAAACCCCACTCCTAAGCCTAAAGATAAGTCCCTACGTACCAACCACTCCTGCGCCATATGCGGTATTTACGGGCACTATTCACATCATTGTCCCGATCTCCCGGATTACAGAGCGGATCTCTATGGGATGAACAATCTGGATCTTGAGACGGCACCACCTACCATTGAGGAGATCTACCCCCCAGACTCTTCACCTTCCGGAGAGGTTAATACCATCTATATGATCTCTTCCACCACTACCCCCTCGTCAACCGATTTGACGACGCAAACTTTCCGTACCGATGAGGAGATTCTTGAGGTCCTTACTGCCTCGGATTATCCCTGGGATGATATGCATCATCGTTCCTACTTCATCCCCGAAGCGTCTTCCTCTAGCTCCGCTACCCAATACGCAGTTGAATCCAAAGACTTCCTCCCCACCAAGGTCGACTGGTTCAAGGACCCTATTCCTGCTCCTGATGCCTTCGAGGAAGGTAACATGGCCAACATCTCACCTGTCATCCAAGTTGATATTGCTGCTCCAGGACATGCCCCTGAACTCATTACTTTAGGAGCATTCTGCAGTAAACAAGAGATTGAGGACTACATCCACCTTTTCAAAGAATTCTGTTATGTCTTTGCTTAGTCCTATACCGAAATGCCTGGTCTTGACCCCGCCATTATAGAGCACCATATTGACACATGGCCTGATGTACCCCCCGTTCGTCAGAAACAACATCCTCTTCCTCCCTCAAAATTTCCAGGATATGCCCCTGAACTCATCACTTTAGGAGCCTCCTGCAGCGAGCGGGAGATTGAGGATTATACACAACTCTTCCAAGAGTTCCGTGATGTCTTCGCTTGGCCCTCTCACGGAATGCCTGGGTTCGACACCGCCATTCTCAAACATCACATCGACACACGTCCAGCAGAACTCCATGTTCATACTGAAACCAACTCTGAAGGCCTCCCTTTACGCAACCCCCATGATGGGTTGCATCTTACGGAATCCCTATCCATAGAATAACTCGCGGCCCCCTTTTTGGTCCGCATTGTACAGTTTGCTCTCTTTTTGTTTTTCACTTTTTTACCATCATCTTACATTCATCCTTTCTGCATGATTACAGATGGACCACCTTCCACCTCGTTACACTGGCTTCGCTGACGGCGCAAGCCGCTGGTCTCCCAACCTGGCTTCTGCAGCATGGGTCTTGTACTCCCCTTCCAACGAGATGATTCACCTTGACGGGATATGTATAGGCGCTGCTACCAATAACCAGGCGGAGTATGATGCTGTGACCGGTCTCCTGACTGCCGCCCTCCAAATGGGCATAAGTCACCTTCATGTGTTCCTTGACTCCCAGCTACTTGTCTCCCAGCTCAACAACTGCTACCAGGTGCGTGATCCCTGCCTTTTTAGAAAATTCCTGCGCACAAAACAACTCAGTCGACAATTTGAAACCATCACATTCACACATGTTCCCAGAGCTCAAAATCGTGTCGCAGACCAAATGGCCAACAACATCCTAGACTGGCATATCAATCACACCATGTAACATCATGCATCATCATCCCATAACTTCTCATAAAAAATATATATCAAAACCCAAAAAAATATGCAGGTATGAGTTTAATGAAATACCTGTATCTCGCGGATCTGCAAACAGCCAGACGGATCATCCAGAAATGCCACCTAAGCTCTGGTCCACTCAACTCACAAGTCAAAGTCAACAAGTACAAATGACACATGTCATGTTGGACCCACCACTATTTATAGTCAGTTGACTTTTTCTTGTTTTGGTCATTCTGGCCCCATACGGCGTCCGTTTTCCGAACCGTTTCCACCACTGGAATCAGCACGACGCGACCGTCATGATGGTCACCTCGTTGCATTATTTTTACCCTATCATTTTTTACCCTTTTTTCAGACGCCACTAGTCGCCTCGGTTTGCGTGCCACATCGGCCGGTATCCGTTTTTCACATGTTTTATATCATCGGATTCATTTTTCCGAGCTGGTGATGATGCTTGAGATCATTTCTCGCCCTCACCTTCAGATTTTCTGGGCATTTTTCAAAATGTCCCCATCACCTCGGTTTGCGTGCCACATCGGCCGTTACCCATTTTTGACATCCTTTATATCGCCGGATTCATTTTTCTGAGCTCGTGATGATGCTTGAGATCATTTCTCGCTCTCACTTGGTACAATTTCAACATTGTGTCCCAACACCTTGCTGCCTCGGTTTGCGTGCCACATCGGCTGCCATCGGATTGTTCCACATTTTTACATGAGCCATTCACTCCTGTTATACTGCAAATATCTCATTATTTTGCCACCGTTTCATCTACCCCGCAAGGAGGCCCATCAGTGTTCCCACCTACCCTCGTTCTTGGTCACCATTATTGATCCTTGATTGAACACTTCCTCCTTGCCTGGCCATTCCTTTTGTTCGGTATAATTTTATCCCTTTTTCGGGCCGGACAAGTCCTTTACGAAAAAGGCACTTAGGGAGTTTCCGTTAAGCTCTTTTCTAACTCCTAAAAGAATGAAAAGATCGCCGAGCAATCTTGCTTCCTTTCATGCTCGTTAAAGTACCTGAAAGGGCGTCTATCTGGTATAAGTTTAACCCTTTTCCGGACCTGGTAGACTAATTACGAAAAAGGAATACTCTAGTCACACCGGCTAGAAGAGTTCTTCATTGCATCCTTTTATGCTTCTTTGGGCCTTGGAGACTAAATCTACGAAAAAGCAACCCCCTGGAGTCTTGTTACTTGCTTTCCGACTCTCTAAAATTGAAAGCAACCACGAGCATGCGCTGTCCTGGGCTCGTTAAATCCACACGACAGTACCATTCCGTCACTTCAGAGTCTTCTTATCGCTTTCAGACTCCTTAAAATTGAACGCAACCACGAGCATGAACTGTCCTGGGCTCGTAAAATCCACACGACAATACCATTTTACACACACTTCTTCTAGTTCATTAACCCATGAAGAAGTATCCTCCCATGCCTCATGGCACTACGATCGATCATCTCGGCAGCACCCCCAATCAGGCCGCCTTTGTTCAGAGTATTCAGCAGTCTTCTGCCATTTTACACCAGCTTGAGTCTCCCTCAGCCAGTTATCCTCCCAGATCCATTACAGCTATGATCCCTTTCCCCTCAGTCAGTTTCATATGCTGCCCGATCATTTCCATTATCATACTCTGAACAAAGGAAGTTTGAGTCCACCCGCTCTACTTGCCCAGTTGTCCCCCCACAGTTTATCAGTCCTGCCATCAGCACTATCACATTTCGGTCTTGTACCTCGCGCTCCTGTCAAGGAAACATCATTGCCTTGATAGTTGCAGGTCTCCCTCTGTCGACGACAGCTCCTCTATTCCATAGGATAGGCCCAGAGGTCCCTACGCCTTGGACTTATCACCATCTGTGGTAAGTGCCTACGGACCATTCTGAGAGGAGTCATCATTGCCTCTCTGAGTGGTTGTTCCTCACATGCTCGACTTCAGCACCTTGATCGCATCGTTGAGGATCGCGTAGGATTATATCCCATCAGTTTTTGTCGAAGACCCCGGATTTCCCCCGACTCTAGCACATTGGTGAGTCCCTTCGGAACACCCAGTTATATGTTCCCGTGGATGTCCGGGCTGCGTTAGGCTATTGTATTCGGAAGCCCTCCAGATATATGCTTCCTTGAGTACCCATTTCAGTTCCAGCTCAGTGTACCATTGAGGTTATTGCTCCCAGTCATTATGGTCTAGCAGCTCATCAGTTCCTCTGGTATCACACTCAGTAGCACTGTTGATTGTTCCAGTGCACCAGTTTTTCAGTTCACACATGATCAGCTCAGCAGTATGTCCCAGATTTGTGTCCCCTCTGGACTCTTATGATGTACACAGTGATCATGTATCTTACAGGTCCCCCTTTTTCGGGCCTCACAGTTATGTTTATGTATCTTGATACGAGCATGGGTATGCCCGCCTCGTCCATATATTGAGATTATACCTCAGTCAGTATTTGAGGTCATGTATATTTCAGGTCCCCATTTTTTGGACCCCATTGTTATTGTTACGTTATATCCTGATACGAGCATGGGAATGCCCGCCTCGTCCATATGATCAGATGATTCCTCATCCATTATTGAGGTTATGTACTTTTAGTTCTTGCAGTTGTTCGGGATCGTTGTTCCGAGCTTCAGTTTGTTTCTTCTCTTCTCTCCACATCCCAGGAAAACCATTCATGACTTATGATGTCCATCGGCCATACGATGAGCTCCTGACCTCGCACATCAGGGGGCAATCTGTTAACACCCAAAAAGTGTTCACTACCTCATCTACCACATTATATGGCTCATTTGTCCATTTTCCTACCATTTCTCCCTTAAAATCCCAAAAAATCCCATTAAAAATCCTCCAAAAGGCCTAAAATGCCTCCAAAAGGCCACAAAACCATCAAAATAGCCTAAAAAAGGCTAAAAAAACCCCCTTTTCCTCCAAAAATAGCAAAAATCCCCTAAAAAGGGAATAAAAAATATAAAATAATGAGGAAAAGGAGAAAAAAACCCTATACAGCTGCATAAAACCATGTGTTTCCCAAAACCATGGGTCAGCACTCCACCACCAAAAAACTATAAATAGGTGATGGAGATCCCTTATTCCATATCCACAATCACAAGCACCCTTACTCTGCCAAAATCTCTCTCGAAACCCTAGTTCATCATTTGAACTATTTTCACCTTGAGAGCCACTTTTGGCCCATCCCCATCATTGGAGAAGGAGAAGGAGCATTCTGAAGCTTGGAGCATCCTCTTGGACACTGCAAAGGGCTTCATCAACCTCTACATTGGAGGTAATATTAATATAAAACCATTTTTTACATCTTTCATTTATGTCTCATGCAATGTTTAAAGTAGTTTTTTAATTGTTGTTTTAGCTTAATCATTTAATCATTATTGAACTGCTACTAAGGAGTCCATTCTCCTTAGTAGGTGCTCATTGGCACAAGCTAGGGGTAAAACCCTAGCTACACCAGTAGTATGCTGAAGGTGACTTGGTCCTCTTATATGACCAAGATAAAGAACCCCTGGGGGCAAGCAAGTTTAACCCCATGTGGCATGGTCCTTACATTGTGAGGCGTGTCCTAGAAAAAGGAGCCTATGAGTTGGAAGACTATGAGGGGACTATCTTGAAGGAGCCTAGAAATGGGCTCTACCTCAAGTGGTATTATGCCTAAACCTCTGGCTCAGGCTAATACTTTTGTATACTACGGTATAGTTACTTCTGTACATAGTTTAGCTTTCTTTTGGTTTTTCAGGTCTACTGATTCGGTTCTGTTTGATTGACAGATGTCAGCGGAATCTCCTATGTTCTTAGGGTTCGCAGATGGTGCTAGCCGTCATACACAGCAGCTTGCTTCTACTGCCTTGGTTATTTTCTCACCTGACCACTTTGTTGTGTCTTCAGGAGGTGCTTGTCTCGGTCCTACATCTAACAATGTGGCCGAGTATAGTGTCATGATCGAGCTACTTCGGGATGCTATTTCACATGGTATCCAGTCTTTAGAAGTCCGCCTGGATTCACAACTAGTTGTGTCTCAGCTGAATGGTCAGTACCGTGTGAGGGATCCTACATTACTACGAAAATTCGTAAGGGTAAGACTCTTGGAACGACATTTTTTTTCAATTACATACATACATGTTCCGAGAAGTGTTAATCATATATCTGATGCATACGCTAACTATGTATTAGATTTGTCACATTCACCATGAAGCACACAAATAAAAGAAGACATTCACACATTTTTACATACACACATATAGTAGAACCAGAGAACGAAAGTTTTTTATAAATAATATGTCCAAAATGGTAGTATCATGATACAAAACTGGAGCCCGTAGCCCTCAAAAATATACATATGCATACAAAAATGAGATACTGAGATATCTACTCCCTACGAGGAGGCCTAGCTACTGCCCCGATAGGATGTGTCTCATAGAAGTTCTGTACTGCATTTGCTATCTGCTGCAGCAGTCGTACCCAGTTACTCGGCACCCCCACTACCTGGCGTTACATAGCCTCTGGCAGCTGCGCCACCTTTTCCTGTGGTACCCTGGCAGTCATCCGTGATATGTTGGACTGCAGATTCTATAGTGTCCGCTCTGCTGTAGCACCTGCCATCTCGTCACCCCTGCCCTGGTGACGATGTCTCGGGAAGCCATCGGGTCTCACTGGGCCCTTGTCGACGAGCAAACAGTCAAACTTTAATACATGATACTACCCCCAGAAAATATTTTTGCATTTATATCTATAATAAAAAATCCATAAAATTTTAATACACAAAAACCTAAAAAGAGTACTCACCGATGTCTCTAAACACTACATCTAGTGGGAGCAGCATGTCCCAGTCCTGCCGGAAGTCTATCCCTGCATAAGGGTAGTTGTCTATCGCTATGACCTATCGATCCCACTAGTGAAAGAACTCCTCTGTATACGGTGATGCCTGATGGCCACCACCCTATTGTGTCAAGTCCGTATCCCATCGGGTCATGGCTGAGTCACAGAGACTATGAGGAGGGACCTCAACCCTTGGACTAAGCCTCAGAACCCGCTCGAAGAAGAAGTTGCACAAAATACTACCGTATCCAAAGTTTTTTGCATCCCCCTGCTTGCACTCTGTTAGCTGGGTCTTCATGGACTCCAATAGCATAGTACACCAGTCAAATATCATAGGTTGCATGCACTGTGATGCATAGAACATAATTGGCCTTGATGCCTGGTGAAGAGGTTTAGATCCGGTGATCCACACTAAAGTTGCCACGACAACCTTCATGCTCAGGTTGACTATGGCTCGGATGGGCACCTAACTTTCCACTGCCCGAGTATTTGGAACACAATATCTCTCTATGTAGTCGGGCATGGTGATCCCATCAACCACAGTTCGAGATCGAAGGCTAGCCACCTCACCTCGGCAGTACAAACCTGTGATGAAATAGATATCTTCCATCTCCAGTGAAATTATTTGCCCATCTAGGTTAAAGTTCTATGCATCAACATCCCAATAGGCTATCAAACCACAGAGCAATAGGTTTTGTGCCCTCAAACCCCTATGCTCCAGAACTTGAAAAAACCACATGCTTGCAACACTTGTTGTGCACGCAGATTGTTACGAATAGCCTCATCTACTTGGTCATGTTTGTTGATGTATATGTAACTTCATAATGTATTTCACATATATGTATATTCTATTCCTATAGAGATGTTATTATTCCTCTATATGGAAGTGTCGTCATTTATATTGTAAGTGTCGTAGCTTATACTTGATGGGTTATTAGACCACCTTGTTGGGGTCGGCCCTATATAAGTCATGTGGGTCAAAGGGTTATTAGACCACCCTATTGGGGGTTGGCCATGTGGGTCAAAGGGTTATTAGACCACCCTAGTGGGGGTCGGCCCAGTCAGCATTATGTTAAGTGGTTAAGTTGAGGCCGACCTAGTTGAGTAAAGGTCAAGTCAAGTTAGTGTATAAATAGAGAGTGTGTCTCTCTCATTTTACACATTCTATTATCTCACTCACATTGTGGAGAGTGGCACGCTTGTGGAGGAGGAGGCTCTGCTGCTAGGAGAAGACTATCTCTTGTATTCTGGTTGTATCATTGCTCTATCTATCTCTGAGGAAGTTATTGGGGTTTTTCACCTTTATGGTTTTCCCCAAGTAAACTCGGTGTCTCTTCTGTGCTTGCATTATTGTGTCCATGAATGATATGCTGTATATTTTCTATACATGTTGTTCTCTCAGTTAAGATCCTAGATTAGATTGAAGTAAATTCTGAAAATTTAACATGGTATTAGAGCTAGCCTGAAAGAAGGCATGATATGGCATGTATGACACTTGTTGCACTTACGATGCTAGGGCTTGATATCGCAAAACCCAGTCATCATAGAACTTTCGCTATAAATCCGTTTTGGAGAAGTTTTCGGATCTGAAATATTTACAGGTCGAAGAATAAATCCCCATGTACCTTGTGTCCAAAGGACAACCTATAATTCGTTGTACTTTGTGATTTATGATCTGTACAATAGAGGGTTTTTGCCTCTTCCAGATCTGACTCAAAATCAGGTGACCTTGGGAAAAAGGTCATAACTTGGGCTAGGAAGCTCCAAATGAAATTTCGTAAAATGTGATAGGTAGTACACAGACGTTACTATCTCATGAAAATTTTTCAAAGGCCGAAGTTGAACCAGTGACACGTGGCACACCGTACAAGTGCGCTCTCCTGTTTTATCCCATAAATAGGTCATGTTGCGACACATGGCATAACTCTCTCTCCGAGAGTCCAATTGAGGTCAGACCTATCACGATGGAAAGATAATAGGTCGGGATATATCAAGAAAATTTTTTAGAGGCCAAAGTTGAACCAGTGACACGTGGCACGCCGTACAAGTTCTCTCTCCTATATTATCACATAAACAGGTCACGTTACGACACTTGGCATAACTCTCTCTCAGAGAATCCAATTGAGGTCAGACCTGTCGAGATGGAAAGATGACAGACCAGCCTATATCAGGAAGATTGTTTAGACCCTATGGATTGAAACGTTCGAAGTTAAACCAAAAACAATCAGGTACATATTTTTGTCAAAACATAATTATTTTTTAGTACCTTCATTCATGGCTTCTGGAATTTAGGGCTTCGGAGAAAGTTGGAATATTTGTAATTGGAGACCATGGCTGGATGCTACTCATCAAAATCAAAATTTAGAGACCAAGATTAGAATTTTTGGTTGGGAATAAGGCCGGGCTTGATCAGACCCTAGTTCGGCACTTTGATCAGAAAAGTGGAAAATTAGGGCTTCTGCAAAAATGGGAATTTTTGAAATCTGTGACCACGGCTGGAAGGTCCTCAGAAAAATCGAATCTTAGAGTTTTGAATCAAATATTTTGGTTGGGTGAAGCTCTGGGAAACTCAAATCCTAATTCAGGGTCCTCCCTAGTGAATCTGGAAATCTAGAAGGCAATTTTGAGGGGTGAAACTTTGCAGTTTTCAAATTCTGAATATACCAACTTGATCAGCTCATCAAGGCACATATTTCTATCCTTTTGGAAGTTTGAATTTTTGGGGTTTCCTTGACAAACCCTAATCCATCTCCAGGTCCAGTTCTTGCAAATCAAGTGGATTGGGTTAATCCTAGAAGAAGATGGATTGGTCACCTGCATAAGTGAAGAAGTTCCTGTCTCAGAGGGAGATGAGGCTAAGGCCTTTCATAAGAAGATTACAAGCAATCTTAACAGGTACGGCTTACATGTATGTTTCATGGTTAAGTTTATCATATGTTTGTCTTCATATCATTACAGTACAATCTTGATTAATTACTGGACTTGTCGTATCACCTTAATAGAAGATATTCATTGATTAAGGTTTTGACACTTATGATTGTACTAATGCATTGTGATGTTGTATGAGGTTTATGTTGTTCGCTAACACAAAAGGTACACCAAGAAAGTCAAATCATGTTCTACTTCAAGAACATATGCTCATGGTGACATGAAAACAAAGATTCATCCATTGTCATGGATCACATTGAAGATCTACTTTCGAGGTATGTATAACTTGGTTCTACAATGGTTAACTTATGAGACATGCAGGTTACTAGCACAAGTCACTGAAGAGAACCAGAAGACATTATGCGGGTATGTTAGACATAACTAGCTAGCATGCTAATCCAGGTATGTTTTTCCTATATCAAGCTAGAATCCTACCTTGTGTTAGGATCTTATATTGTTGTGTTGTTGATAATGATTATTCATGAAGTCATAGGTTTGAATAGTCATGGCTATACGCATATTATGTTTCTTACCATAATTGATGATATGACTAACCAGAAGAATCATGAAGGTATAAGTTTGAATAATCACAGGTTTTATGCATATTATATCTCTTATCTTGATTGATGATTCAACTAACCAGAAGAGTCCGATGATCAAATAAGAATATGTATGAGTAAAAGAAGACTTCCCTAAAACCTTGAATACTAATGTTTATTATCTGTGAATGATCATGAATATACATGTTTAAGATTATTGTGTTTTGATAGTATTAAGAATATACTAATAAATGTGTGATTATGTATGAGACCTCAAGGATAACACAATGATGATACTAATAAGCATGCATAGTGATTAAGGATGGATGTAAGTTCAAGGACAGGTAATCCAGGAAGCAAAGATCAAGAGGGAGCACACTCTAGTTGTTCCTGCAAGAAAGCAAAGGAGCACACTTTAGTAGTTTCTGCAAGGATGCAGATATTCAGAGGGAGTTGACCACTTCTCACAATCCACATAAGAATGGAGTTGCAGAAAAGAAGCAAAGACTGAGAGGGAGTCAACCCAACAAACACACAAAGATAAGTATTTGAATTGTCATTACTTGCATGTTTTATTATTTAAATAATACTATTCAATAATGTATATAATGATGTTCCTAGAATTAGGTTGTGTATTATGCATATTAGAATAGTTGCATTGATGAATAGTATACTACTAATATGCATGGGTAAGTTGCCTATGGCACTGTACAACATTCCATTGCTACTTATCTAGAATGAAACCTCTTTGCTGACATGTTCGGAGTTGTGCACACTCTTAACAATGTTCTGGTAGAGATTGGAAGGCATCTAGAAAGTTATGGAATATGGATAAATGTTGTATTGAAGCATTGGCTAAGATAAGTGCATGACTATATGAGATATTTCTTTATGTGTAAGAATTTGTTCTATAAACTATGAGATGTTTTCTAATCATGCAATTTAACTTGTTGTATAGGAAAGATCATATGCCATCACCTACAAAAGAAGAACTACAACATTTGTTCAGCAACAAAATTATCTATTGAAGATATTGAAGTTCCCAGGATACGAGAAGAATGCCATGATCCGTCGATCATGAAGAACGATGTTTGGGATGCGGTCCCAAGAGCTGAAGGGAAGTCTATTGTGACTTCCAAATGGAACTATCAGATCAAGCATGTTGCAGATGGCAGCATTGAGAAATAAAAAAAAGTGATGAAATAGAAGATGCACTAGATGGATTTCAAGACAGCATGGTGTAGTCATATATGTGTGCAGAACTTGGTATGGTAGGATAGACAGCTTTCTATCCAGTTTGGGCTTTACCAAGATTAAAGCGGATTCCAACCTTTACTACAAGGTTGAGGAAGGAAATCCAGTGATACTACTTTTGTATGCGGATAACCTGTTTGATACAAGTGAAGATAGATTGATTGCCGACACGCAGCGGAAGCTTACTGCCGAGTTCGAGATGAATAACTTGGGGATGATGCATTTTTTTTTTTTGGCATGGAGGTGTGGTAGAGTGCAGATGGAATCTTCCTTGGACAAGGGAAGTATGCAGTAGATATCTTGAAGAGGTTCGGGATGATGGATTGCAAGGCCATGGCCACACCCATGGCATCGAATCTGAAGCTTCTATGTGATGCTTCATCTGAGTCGGTTGATGTCTCTATGTATCGTCAGATGATTGGGTCCTTGATGTACCTGACGAACACAAGACCAGACATTTGCTTTGCTGTGAACACATTGAGTCAGTTCCTGACAAATCCGAGGAGTGTTCACCTGGTTGCTGTAAAGCATGTTTTAAGGTACCTGAAGGGTACAGTGGATTATGGGCTCAAGTATGAAGCGAATCAAAAGTTTAACCTGCAGGGTTATGTTGATTTAGATTGGGCTGGCAGTGATGCAAGTAGGAAGAGCACATCTAGATGCTGCTTCAGTATGGGATTAGGTGTGATCTCTTGGTTTAGCAGGAAGCAGTCTTGTGTAGCATTGAGTATAGCTGAGGCAGAGTATGTTGCAGCCTGTTCAGCTAGTTGTGAGGCAGTATGGCTATGGAAGCTACTATCTGAGTTATTTGATCTCCCATTGGATGCTACTGGTATCTTCTGTGATAACCAGAGTTGTGTGAAGCTGTCCGAGAACCCAGTGTTTCATGACAGGTCGAAACACATAGAGATCAAATATCACTATATCAGGGATATGGTGGAGAGAGGAGCTGTGAAGCTCCTGTATGTTGCAACGGACGAGTAGATTGCAGATGTGCTGACGAAGCCACTAGCTAGGGTGAAGTTCAAGTACTTCAGAGAGAGGCTTGGCGTTCTTCTGATCGAGGACGCTTTGAGGAAGAAGTGATGGACACATTTGCTGAAGCCATTCCAAGCATGTTGGAAGGAGGATCCTTCACATGGCTGTGGATGTAAGCACTGGATGATGAACATCAAGATGATGTTCTGGTTTCTGCTTTGTATGATCAGTTGGATCATTTTTATATGTATGCATCATGTTGGATGCTGGATATGATCAGTTGGATCATTTATATGTATATGTATGTACGCATCATGTTGGATGATGGATATGATTAGTAGGATCATTTGTATGTATTTTTTATGCATCATGTTGGATGATTGGACCATGTATCTGTATATGTATCAGGTGGATCATGTATGGTGATATGTATCATGTATTTGTATCAGGTGGATACATTGTATGATCAGGTGGGTAATGTATGATGATATGTATTAGGTAGATACTTGGTATGCATCAGGTAGATGCATTATATGATTAGGATGATCGTGGATGACGAGCTTCAGGATGTTGCTCCAGATGACATGCAGCAGGATGTTGCAGTGATGATGATTAGGATGATGTATGCTGAGTATCAGGTTGATACTCTATGGTTGTGGATCAAGTTGTGCAGATGAGCATATAATTTGGCCCTGGGAGATTTGAAGATAGTCATTCGAGGTTTTTCCTATGGCATGTAATTCGTACCCTGGGATATTTGGCAAATGCTCTTTCGAGGTTTTGCCTATGGCATGTAATTCATGCCCTATAATATCTAGCAGATGCTCTTTCGAGGTTTTGTCCTATGGCATATAATCTGTCCCTGGGAGATCCGATAGGTTGGGCTATGTGCCCGTAATAAGTCCTGGGATTCTCTTGCAAGGTTTTTCCATGACCACATATAATCTGTCCCTGGGAGATCCTATAGGTAGAGCTGCGTGCTCGTAATAGCTTGGGATGCTCTTGCGAGGTTTTGTGGTGAGGTCACATATAATATGGCCCTGGGAGATCCTATAGGTAGAGCCGTGTGCTCGTAACAGCCTGGGATGCTCTTTCGAGGTTTTGTGATGCACGTAATCAGTCCTGAGAATTCCACAGTATGGCCAGTGATGACAAAGACCTGCAGGTGGTGGGCCTACATCCAGTATGAAAAAGGACTGGCTCTATAGAACTTCCTATGATGAGTAGATTCAGATATTGATTGAGATAGCAGCAGTAGTGACGATGATGATGACTCGATGACGATTATCCAGTGAATATGATCCAGTGAAGATGACTTGTGCTAGAAGACCTGTGTCGAGAAATACCTTCCTAGTTAAGAGGGAGTGTTGATGTATATGTAACTTCAGAATGTATGTCACATATATGTATATTGTATTCCTATAAAGATGTTATTATTCCTCTATACGGAAGTGTCGTCATTTATATTGTAAGTGTCGTAACTTATACTTGATGGGTTATTCGACCACCTTGTTGGGGTCGGCCCTGTATAATTCATGTGGGTCAAAGGGTTATTAGACTACCCTATTGGGGGTCGGCCATGTGGGTCAAAGGGTTATTAGACCACCCTAGTGGGGGTCGGCCCAGTCAGCATTATGTTAAGTGGTTAAGTTGAGGCCGACCTAGTTGAGTAAAGGTCAAGTCAAGTTAGTGTATAAATAGAGAGTGTGTCTCTCTCATTTTACACATTCTATTCTCTCACTCACATTGTAGAGAGTGGTGCACTTGTGGACGAGGAGGCTCTGCTGCTAGGAGAAGACTATCTCTTGTATTCTGGTTGTATCATTGCTCTATCTATCTCTGAGGAAGTTATTGGGGTTTTTCACCTTTATGGTTTTCCCCTAGTAAACTCGGTGTCTCTTCTGTGCTTGCATTATTGTGTCCATGAATGGTATGCTGTAGATTTGTTGTACATGTTGTTCTCTCAGTTAAGATCCTAGATCAGATTGAAGTAAATTCTGAAAATTTAACAATGTTCCCTCTCCCTCCACTCTAGAACCATCCTGGAGTGAGAAAAAACAATGACTTTAGTAATTTTCCTTTCCAAAATCAACTTCACGGCGTACTCACGGGAAAATTTGCATACAGTTGCGGTTACCCGTGGTCAACCTGTGCGTTGACTACAAGTATGATGCCCTACCCATGACCCGCATAGTAGTAGCCCGCGAGTAGCGCCGAAGCCATTTAGGGCTTGGCCAAACAAATTTTTTAACCACTGAAATTTGAAATAAAAACATTGAAATGGAAGATGGGGATGAGATTACCAACCTGCTCCTGATGGTTCGACAATTGGACACCTGTAGCTCCCGAAATCAGCAACTGAACTTTGAGGTGAAAACTAACCACAAAACTCCAAATGGGTGAATAGTAAAAATGAATTGTAAATTGTAAATTTTTGTTACTATTTATAATTTTCAAGACCCACTTGTCTATATTTTTCGCCATTTAACGCTGTTTTGGACTAATATAACGTCTTGGAGTAGCATTTTTTACCATATCTCTTCGGCAGAAGTTGTTTCCAAGCATTTCACACCTACGGCAGGTACGTTTCACACCTGGCATATAGGTTAGATGTCATTTTCACATGCATTATGCATTTGAACTTTTGACCACTTTCATAAACCCTAGGTGCGACCCCACTTCTTAACTGACACGGAACCTTCACAGTGCTATAGAAGTGTCGTTATGTGGCGGTAGGGATTTTTCGAACATGGGTACCCTAGTTAGAACCCCTTTGTGCATTCTGGTGGCCATGCCATTGTTTGTCCTTAGGATTGAGAGTCCTTTGTAGTCACGCCATGACGTTGAGATAAAGACTCATACTCTACTTTGTCTTATGCTGGCCATCTCCCTTAAGGACTCCCCTTAGTTATATCATGTTGTGATTGCATTGCATCATCCTACTTGTTGCTCGCGCCTTGTGTTGGCTCCCACTTACTCAATTGTTAGCCTGGTGCCTGAGCACTTTTTCCTATCGAGCCTTACAGAGCTTCCATTTGTCCTTCACAATTTGATGACCTTTTGACCCTGAGGGAACACACCCCCGAGTGTCCACATCCTGCATGCACTTCCTTGCATTGATCATAGGTATGTTCCACTACTTGGGACTAGTCTGCTCGCTATTTGACACTCGTTCCCTCACTTGTTGTTCTATAAGAAATTTTATTCTTTTTCAAGCTTTTCCCAAATATGAAAAAGACCAAAAAAATCAAATATTCCAAAAAGCCGGACGGGATTATGGTTACTACTTCTAGTTGGCAGTTGTTATGTCACCTTTGAACATAGCATTCATTCCACTCTGTACATTATGAGTCGGGACTATAGTTGGACCTTAGGAGCTGTTCTTGTTTCTTAGTTTTTTCCACCGATTGGTTAAGCTTCTAGTCATTATGGAGCCCTTTGTGGTGCCTCCTGCATCAGACGGTCTATATCAAGTCTATGCTTCCTGAGTCTATCCATATTCTCATGCTCTTATTCAAAGGAAGTCCTAAAACCAGAGTCGGCCACTCCTCCGATATCTTGACTATTGCATGTCAGCCATCCTTACTGAGTCAGTCCGTTTCACCTGAGCTCTTCCAAATCTTTCAGCATAGCTAGTACCTCATGCTGGTTGATGGGGGATGCCCTAATTCCCTCCTTCCCGCAAGTCTCGTGCCATCAACTTCAACCCATTTATTTCGGGACTTGAGGCTTAGAGTTCGGTTGAGTACCTTGAGGCTTGCAGTCATTAGTGGCAGGTTCTCTTGCCATCGACAGTTTTGGGAATACATCAATGTCCCTTGATCAATGGATTCATCCTAGTGTTCAACTTCAACACATATATTCACACTTCGATGATTGTACTCTATGCCTTGATGCCCATTTTCATTACTGGTGGGTTGTCTCACATCTGTTAACATCATTGACCGGTAATTAGACGATGTCACATCAGGTTCGACCCCAACTCTTTTATTCACTTGATGAGACTTGCACCCTTGAAGACTTGTGTAGAAGACCCCAAGTGATAGTGGCATTCAGTATGCTACTTATGATTATGACTTTACATCTGAGATATCACCTCTCAGATATCAGCAGTTTGTATCTCCAGTTTGCACCAGTTGTTTCCTTTTCAGTAGGAGACCATATCTTACTGTAGAGGGATCATGGCTATGATCACTTATGACATGTATTCATTATGTACTACCTAGTCATGGCCATTATCAGATTGTTGTACTATACCGACATGTATTCAGGGATACTATTATATTATGACGAGTGAGCTGCTCTTTCCACTTGTGTCTCCATCGCTCCACTTCTGAGATATATAATGTATTTCGGCCATCGTAGCATTAGTCTCTAACATCACACATTAGGGGGCATCTATTACAACGTAATTTTCCACCTTGTGAGTAGCAACATTCTTTGGCCTACAGGATCCATTTCACTGACTCAGATCCACTTTATATCCTTCAGACACTATTTTTCCCTATTTTTTTCCCCTATAAACTAGCTACATCATTACAGTGGGTGTACCCATGAGTTGCATCACTATAGCCTGCGGGTAGCATGTAAAATGGTAAAAATCACTAGTTTATTACTTTTTACTCCCAAAAAGCGGTTATTGGGTAACCTTTGACCCTCCATCTGCCCAAGAAACGCCTCGATGTGTCCTTTCACTTACCTTTGAGAGGACTATATATTGAGCACATATGGCTTATGGATAGGAGGATAAAGAAGAGCAAGAGAAATCTAGTGGATGTTTTCCCTATCTTGCGTCTACACTCATTCATCCTTGTTGTTGTGAACCCTTATGTTTACCTTCAAAACTCTTATCATAGTTTGAGTTTTCCATTCAGGGAGGATTGAAGTGGCGGAGGCACAAGTGGATTGATCCAAATCTTGGTTCAGATTGGTTGCTGGCAAGAGGTTGTATCACATTGTACTTCTTCTTGTTTATTAATAGAAATACTCATATTTGTGTCCATTAATGTTGCGAATGTTGTTTATTCTACATTGGGTTGCATTTACTTATAATATCATGGAACATTGCTATTGATGATGTTAATGTCATTTATATATTATACGTACTTGTTGTATATTGGTTGTCAAGACTAATTTTCAGATTCAAGTGCATGGATTGAAAGCTCCAATGAGGATCTACATCAAACATTGGATCGAGGTTGGTTATATTCTTCATTATCTTAGCATTGCCATTTATATAGCATAATGCTGAGAATTGAGTTAATTTTTGGTAGTTAGCTATCTGTAGTGGTCTACCCCAAGCCATAGTGAGTTTTCTCCAACACAAAGCCCTTACAAAACCAGACTACCCATACGATGACATGCACCATCGATCATATTTCATCCCTGGTGAGTCCACCCCTATCACAGCGAACCAACTAGCAATTGAAACAAAAGACTTCCTACTCGAGAAGGTCGATTGGTTCAAGAATCCTATTCCTGCCCCTGATGCCTTCAAGGAAGGAAACATGGCAAATATTTCTCCCATCACACAGGTAGACATTGCTCACCTGAGTGGTCAGCTCGAGATCATCACCTTAGGGGCCACTTGTACAAAATAGGAAATCGGGGAAGCCAAAAAACTTTTTCAGGAGTTCTGTGATGTCTTTGCTTGGTCCTATACTGAGATTCTCGACCTAGATCCTACTATCGTAGAACACCACATCGACACATGGCCAGAGGTCCCACTTGTCTGCCAAAAGCAGAGACCAATTCACCCCTCCAAACTCCATGCAGTCAAAATTGAAATTGAGAAGCTCCGAAAAGATGGATTCATCTATCCCATCGCTTACACCACCTGGGTGTCCAACCCTATACCTATCAATAAAAAATGGGGCACTCTGCGTGTTTGCACATATTTTCAAGATCTCAATCAAGCATGTCTCAAAGACAGCTTTCCCTCAACTTTCATTGACCAGCTTATTGATGCTTGTGTCGGACATGAAGTCCTCTCCATGGACGACTTTTCTGGGTACAACCAAATACATATTCGGAAGGAAGACCAATATAAAACTGCGTTCACCACCCCATGGGGCACCTTTGCCTACCGGGTCATGCCATTTGGTCTAAAAAACACGGGTGCCACTTTCCAACGAGCCATGACATACTGCTTTCACGACCTAAACCATATCATCCTTATTTACCTAGATGACCTTACCGCTTGGTCCAAAGAACGATCTAACCACCTAAATGACCTCCGGCAATTTTTTATCTGGTGTCATAAGTACAGAATCTGCTTGAACCCTCTCAAGTGTGTCTTTTTTGTCCCTGCAGGACGGTTGTTAGGATTTATCATGTCACAAAATGGGTTAATGGTCGACCCCTTAAAATTCCAAGCCATCTTGGACCTACCCCCCCTCGCACCGTACGTCAGTTACAATGTCTACAAGGGAGAGCCAACTTTCTCCTCCACTTTGTTCCTGAATATGCCACGATGGTCGACGGCTTCCTCTGCTTACTCCACACTAGCAACCCTTTTTTCTCGGACGAGCAAGCTCAAGCAGCCTTTATAGCCCTAACTAATGCCCCTTTGATCTCCCCACTGGATTTCTCCAAGGATTTTATCCTGTACGTTTCGACATCCGAATACGCCATCTCTGGGGTGCTCGTCCAAGAAGATAGTGCACGGAAAGAGCACGTAATATACTATGTGAGTCAAACCTTGTTTGGCCCACAGTTGTGGTACCCTCCCAAAGAGAAGTTGGCCATAGTTGTCGTCTTCTCCGTACAAAAGCTCTGTCACTACATATTTCTAAGCACAACTACTGTAGTGGCCGAATCTAATCCTATGGTTTACCTACTGAGTCGTCCTCTACTTCAAGGCCATGTGGCTAAGTGGGTCATTATTCTCCAAGAATAGACCTCACGTTTACAACACCAAAGAGCATCAAGGCCCTTGCTTTGGCACAACATATGACAGACTTGCCATCATCATCCATTTCAGCCCCCATTCAGACCAATCTCCCAGATGATCATTTGTTTATCATTTCTTCAAATGACCCTTGCTACGGCGATATCTTGGTGTACCTTCACACTCAGAAATTTTGATTAGATCTCGACCACGATGAGCGTCGACACATACGTCATCATGCTTCACATTACCTTCTCCTAGGAGATGTGTTATACTGTCACAGTATTGACACCATTTTACATCCTTGCCTCACCCACGATGAGGCCGAGCAAGTCATTAATGATTTCCATAGTGGAGCTTGTGGCGGACATTTTTCAGGGATGGCCACCGCCCAAAACGTCATCCGTGCTGGATATTTTTGGCCCTTCCTTTTCACTAAATGTATCACCGCAGTAAAACATTCCCGCAACACCCAGCTCTTTGCACCCAAGGCAAGGACCCCACCCACCCCCCTCCACCCAGTCGTCAGTGTTGGCCCCTTTTGCAAATGGGCCATCGATTTCATGGAATGCAACCCAACCTCGGCAGGTGGCCAATCGTACATCATTGTCACTGTGGATTACTTCACCAAATGGGCTGAAGCCATGCCCACATTCAAATCCAAAGCCGACACCACAGCTCATTTCTTCTTTAATCATGTCATTACTCGGTTCGGTGTCCCCCAACAACTACTGTCTGACCATGGCAGCCACTTTGAAGACTCCATCTGGAAGGAATTGTCCATCCTTCTTAAATTCAAGCATCAATACTCTTCTGCCTATTACCCTCAAGGGAATGGTCAGGTCGAGGCCATCAATAAAATACTAAAGACCATTATTCAACGTACCGTAGATTGCCATAAGTCCAATTGGCACCATAGGTTATTTACAGCACTTTGGGCTTATCGCACTTCCACTAATACTGCCACAGGCTTCACCCCTTTTCACTTGGTCCACGGCGTCGAATCGGTTCTCTCCATAGAGTGTCAGATTCCCTCCCTACAAATAGCCGTAGAACTCCTTCCGGACACCTCCCACTTGAGAAGCACCTAATCCTTTTGAAATGGGCTAATGAGGATCGTCGAACGACCCTTCAAACCATCAAAGCTACAAAAAACCGCTCCAAAGCAGGTTATGATAAAGATGTTCACCCACGCAATTTCAGGAAAGGAGACCTTGTACTAGTCCATGACCAAGCACATGATAAGACCGAGAAAGGGAAATTTGAATCCATGTGGCAAGGACCATACATTGTGAATACCTATTTGGGACATGGGGCATACATACTCACCGATTCTGAAGGGACCCCTTTGCGCAACCCTTGGAATGGGTTGTACCTTAAACGTTTCTACCCATAACACCTTTTTGAGGACCCACCAGTCCCCTTTTGTACATTTTCATTTCCTTTCTATTTCCCACCCTTTTTCTCTCTATGACCTTACATTTTGATTACCCTACATGATCACAGATGGGCCCCCTCCCACTACAATACGTTGGTTTCGTCGATGGTGCAAGTCGCTGGTCCCCGAACCTCACCTCTGCAGCTTGGGTCTTATATCCCCCTCACATGAGCTCATCCACCTTGATGGAGTGTGCATAGGCGCTGCTACCAACAACCAGGTAGAGTACGATGCCGTGGTGAGTCTACTGACCGCTGCCCTCCATATGGGTATAAGTCACCTCCATGTGTTTCTTGACTCCCAGCTGCTTGTCGCTCAACTCAACAACTGTTACCAGGTACAGGATCCTTGCCTTTTTAGAAAGTTACTACACACTAAACAAATGATTAGACAGTTTGAATCCATTACATTCACTCATGTCCCATGCAATCAAAATAGTGTAGCAGACCAAATGGCTAATAATATTCTAGACTGGCGCACGAATCACCATATGTAGGGCACCAATCATACATACCATCCACATGTACATAACAATATGATTTAAATATATCAAAAAGAAAATCAACCATAAGTGCATCCACATGCATAGGCATAAATTACATCCATGTGCATATAACACAAGCATCATGCTAGGTGCATCCACGTGGATCGAAATCAAAACATCATCACAAAAGGCACCCAAGTGCCATCAATATATATTTATATATCATCATGAAAATGTCATAAGTACCCACTGTACCAAAATATACATATAAACACAAGAAAGGAGCCCCAACATCATCCTCGGTAAATATCATAAGCCGTATATACAAAAATCCCACATGAACATCACAGTGGGGGTAGCCCTGTCAACTGCCTAGTCAGACTCCTCCTGGTAGTCCTCATCATCATCATCACCTGCGAACCCACCTGCCTCAGTGGCAGCAGCTGCAGCTGCTCATGTTGCCTCCTCATCCTCTCCTAGCTCCTCCTCAGGCATCCCCTCCTCAAGATCCTCCTCCTCAAGCTCCTCATCTTCCTCCTCCCCAAAATAAGGTACATCCCCTCAAGCAAACGCTCTCATGGTCTATGCGGCCATCACAATGTGCCGGATAATAGGCCTCCACTCTTGTGGATCATCATAACAAATATCGATCAGCTCCTGATCCAAATGCTGCCAACCATCACTCACGATCCCCTCCAATAGCCGATCAATTCCATGCCTAAAAAAAACCAGAGTAACAACATCACTCCGGCGATGACCCTGTCCATGCCCGACTGGGTCCACCCCCTCCACATGCCCTTGCCGTAGCCTATAACCTGGTGGTGGTAATGGTCCCACATCTGCCAAACAATAACACCAAAAGGTAAATACAAGTTCAGGAACTACAAAATGATATCATACACAAAACCTGTTGAACTGAAATAAAACAAACATACCATCTTGGCCCCAAGCTTGGCAAGGAGGTCTCGGCATCTCGAGATCCCCATGAAAGTCCATCCCAGCATATGGATAATCCTCGATAGATACCGGTATCTGCATCCACTATAGAAATAACTCCTCGGTGAAAAAATGGCCCACTAGCCCTCCACCCCTATGAGTCATCATCTCGCCCAATCGCCGCATCCACGGCTCCGTCGGGGGTGCCTCTCGTATCTCTTGGTGAGGCCGAAGCATCTGAACCCGCTCAAAGAAAAAGGCACACATACAAGATGGGTAACAAAACTCCTTCCCCAAGTGCCGGACCTTACTCAGCTCTCGCCAAACATCGATCAAATACATCTGCCCCCATGCATAGTACGTCCCATTAAGGACGCTCTCGATCAATAAAATTTTCCCTCTCGTGACTAGGTTAGGGCCATGGGAACCCAAAACCCGTACCACTGCCGCTGTAATATCTTGCGTAACTGGGCTCTCTATGTCACATAACATGAGTGAAGACCCACTGACCACTACCACAGGTAAACAGTGTGTCTCCAGTAAAGTCTCCATGGATATATTCGTCGGCCTCCTCGACTGAGTCTCGGCAACCATACCTAACCGAGGCAACCTAGTCAGGAAATATACATCAGCTAGCGTCAAATCTAGCCGCTCTCGCTGGATCATGAAAACTTCGATCTCAGAATATCAGAACTCAACTTACTTGTTCAGCAATAGAGGTGCTGAATGCATATATGGGATCTTTGCAAACTTCAGGAGCCCACTATCAGCTAGTGCCTCCCGAAACCCCCGGTCTGTCTGGATGTTGGGAGGAATCTCCCACTTTCACCATCCAACCTTTGGCATCCTGTCAATGACAGCAATAAAAATCATTAGTTCCCAATATAAAAAAAACACAACCCTCTGGAGCACGCTTTCTCCTTTGAAACACGCGCTCCAGAATGCATACATAAAACATTCCCCTGCGCTTCACACCGCGCTTTCCTCTCGGAAAGCCGCGGTCCACAATGCAGACTAGACCACCCCCTGGTTGCACCCTGAAGCACATTTTCCCCTTTGAAAGCCGCACTTCAGAGCGCAACCATCATGGGTCTACCCATGGAGCACACCGCAGTGTTTCGGATACCCCGCCGCGGCCTAAACCGCACCTTTGGTGAAGAAAACCGCGCTTTGCAGCACAGCTATCCCCTCCATTGCCGTGTTCCACACCACACCAAACCATCTGGAACCTGCAATATGCCATGTAGGTTCCCATTTATGGCTGGTACGACCCCCCAGAGACCCGAAAAAATACAAAAACTCTTAAATGACAAAGCTAAGGACATGGGCTCTTACCTGCAACTCGTGGACTGCAAATCTACTGGTGAAATCTCCCACAAACTCAACTTTTACCTCTGAGCTCCTCTATTGCTCTGTCAAACTCACCACATACAAATGACACCTATTATGTGGACCACCTGCTATTTATAGACATTGGCCTTATTTTCCTTTTTCCATTACGGGATCATCCGACGCCCGTTTATCAAACCATTGATACCAATGCACTCAACATATCTAGAACTTCGCGATGCTCTGGTCAGTTTCCATTTTTCACCAGCACCCTGTTAGGGCCTATTTTAATTTCCCTTGTCACCTCGGTTTGTGTGCCACTTAGGCCGTTGTCTTTTTCTGACGTTCTTTATATCGTTGGATTCAGTTTTCCACACTCATGATGATGCTTGAGATCATTTCTCGCTCTCATGTCAAAATCTTCTCAGCATTTTTCACATGTCCCTGGTCACCTTGGTTTGCATGCCACTTTGGCCGTTGTCCATTTCTCACATTCTTTATATCGTCGGATTCAGTTTTCCGTCCTCGTGATGATGCTTGAGATCATTTCTTGCTCTCACCTCAAAATCTTTCGAGCATTTTCTACATGCCCCTCATTGCCTCGGTTTGCGTGCCACTTTGTCCATCACTCATTTCTGACATTCTTTATACTGCCAGATTCAATTTTCCATGCTTGTGATGATGCTTGAGATCATTTCTTGTCCTCTCCTGAAAAACTATTTGACATTGTGTCCCTACACCTCTGCACCTCGGTTTGCATGTTGTTGACTTGGTTTTGGAACCAAGCTTGGTGCAATGGGCACCTATCAACAAGTGATAGCAGTTTCAATAGAAATAAATAACAAACTACTTTAAGCTACATTAACCATGGATCTATGTGAAATAGATAAGCAAACAAAGGAAATATTATAGAAAGCAAAACAATTGACAATATGTAAAAAATGATTTTGTATTAAGAATAGGGGCAAGTAAGTGCTTTCAATGGTGATACCTCCAAGTGGTGAAGATTGTTGAGTAGCTTCAAGGGTGAGCAGCTCTAAGCTCCAAAGGTCTCTTCTCCAAGATAGCTACAATGGTCAAAAGCTCATGAGATATTTTGACAGCATGAGGATAGGATGATGGATGGATGGAAAGTGAGGAGCCCCTACCACCTTTTTATAGTTTTTGGTGGTGGGGAATACCATTATGGTTTTGAGGGAACCAATGGTATTGACCAACATGGTTTAGGTACCTTTTCCCTCCTTTTTCCTTTTTTGAATATTTTGAATATTTTTATTCCCTTTTTAATATTTTTGGGAATTCTGGACCCTTTTTGAGGAAAAATATTCATTTTGAGTGGAACAAGGGGTGTATTACGGTCTTTTGGTGACCTTTTGGTGGCTTTAGAGGCTCAAATGGTGAAAAAGTGGACAAATGGGTCATGTGAATAAGGAAATGAGCTAGTGAGCACTTTTTGGGTGTTAACAGATTGCCCCCTGATGTGTGAGGGTAGGAGCTCATCGTATGGCCCATAGACATCATAGTTTTTTTTATCTTTCTTCTGGGGTTTGGGGAGGAGAAGAGACCGATTGGAGACTAGATCCACAGCCCTTGGAAGCTGCAAAAATAGGCCTCAATATGAATGAGGAATAATCTCTGATAATGGACGAGGCGGGCATACCCATGCTCGTATCAAGACATATACATAACAATTAGTCCCAAGAAGGGGGACCTAAAAAATACATAAGAAATATGCTGGTACATCATAATTTTCCAGAGGGGACATCATTTTGGGATGTACTCATGATCATAACATGACTGATCTCAATAACTGATACATTGGAATAAAGCATCAATCGTTCTGAATAAGGTCTGAGAAGGGTTGATGAACTGCTGAAACTGAAGGTGTCCAACATCTGTAGGGACTCAATGACTATGAGCCATCTCTGGGAAGTATATGTAACTGTATACTCGAGGGAGTATAAAAATGAGGTACATCTGAATACTGTCGCCATAAGCAACCCGGATATCTATAGAAAAAATGTAACTGGTTGTATCCATAGGTAGACTCTCAAATGTGGAAGAGTCGGGTGGTATCCGGTGTCTTGAACAAATAACTGAACGGACCAATACCCTGTGCGAGTCTCAACAATGCGATCAAGGTGTTGAAGTCGAGCATGTGAGAAACAACCATTTGGAGAGGCACTGAGGACTCTTCTCGAAATGATTCGTAGGCACTCATCGTAAATGGTGATGAGTCCAAGACACAGGGACCTCTAGGTCTATCCTCTGGAATAAATTTGGTTGTCGTCGACAGAGGGAGACCAGCAACTAACAAGGTAATGATGTTTCCTTGATAGGAGTGCGAGGTGTAGAATTGAAGTGTGGTAGTACTGATGGTAGGACTGACATTCTTGTGGGGATGGGAAGTAACTGGGGTCATATAGTGGGTAGACTCAAACTTCCTTTGTTCAGAGCATGATGACATGGTTGACCTGGTAGCATAGGGAACTGACTTGTATGTGCGGGGATCATAGATTTTAAGGACTGAAGGGTATGTATCAACTGAGGGTACGAGTTGATGGGTGCCGTCGAGGGATTCTCAGGATGAGATATTGCAGAATACTCTGAACAAAGGAGACCAAAATGCGGAAGCTAGCATATGAGTAAACGTGATTTTTTCTGGCACCGAGAAGCACCATTGGGTCCTTCTTCGTAGTTTTAATGAGCTCCAAGAAGGGATAAAAGTGTGCTCTGAAATGGTACCGTCCTGTGGATTTTGTGAGCCTAGGACTGTTCGTGCTCATGGGTGCTTTCATTTTTAAGGAGTCTGAAAACGATAAGAAGACTCTGCAGTGGTTGTGAGTACCGTCCTGTTGGTTTTTACGAGCCCAGGATGGTGATTGCTCGTGGTCGCTTTAATGTTTAGAGAGTCTGAAAGAAGGAAGGGAACTCCATTGGTGTTCTTTTTCGTAAGTTAGTCTCCAAGGCCTGAAAAAGCATAGAATGATGCAAATGGAGAACTCTTCTAGCCGATGTGACTAGAGTATTCCTTTTTCGTAATTAGTCTACAAGGTCTGGAAAAGGGGTAAACTTATACCAGATAGATGCCCTTTCAGATACGTTTAGCGAGCATGAAAGGAAGCAAGGTTGCTCGGCGATCTTTTCATTGTTTTAGGAGTCAGAAAAGAGCTTAACAAAAACTCCCTAAGTGCCTTTTTCGTAAAAGGGATTGCTCGGCCCGAAAAAGGGGTAAAATTATACCGAACAAAAAGGGACTAATGAGAGCGAGAAAAGGTCTCAAACATCATCATGTGTGCGGAATACTGGATCCGGTGACATAAAGATTGTCAAAAAGGGGCAACCGCCAATGTGGCACGCAAACCGTGGTGATGGGTGGGCATGGTAAAAATGCCTGAAAAATCTGGGTTTTAGAGCGATAAATGATCTCAAGCGTCGTCACGAGCATAGAAAACTGAATCCGACTATATAAGACTCATAAAAAATGGACGACAGTCAATGTGGCACGCAAATCGAGGTGACGAGGGGCATGGTAAAAAAATTCCCAAAAAATCTGAGCATGAGAGCGAGAAATGTTCTCAAGCGTCATCACGAGCGCGGAAAACTGAATCCGGCTATATAATACTAGTCAAAAATGGATGACGGCCGATGTGGCATGCAAATCGAGGCAACGAGGGGGTGTAAGAAATGGTTGAAAAATGGACCTAGTGAAAACAAGAAAATGAAAGAACTGTCATGAAGTTCTCGCTATGCTGATTCCAACGGTACCAACGGTTTGAGGAACGGATGTCGTATGACACCAGAATGGTTGTTTGAAAAATGGTGGAATTTCTATAAATAAGGCGTGGGGCCCATATGACGTGTCATTGTTACGTGTGAGTTTGGCAGAGCAGTCAGAGCTCTTTCTTGATTTTTGAGAGATTTGACCGTTGGTTTTCGATTCCGCGAGTTTTAGGTAACCCTATTCACCTTATCCTTTTCAATTATGTCTTTTTTGGTTAGCGGGGGACCCCCGAAGGCCGCGAAATTCCATGTTGGCCTTCCAACGTGGAATATCGCGGGTTTCGTCTTTTTTGCCGCGATGGACATCGCGGGTTTGAGGCTGACAGTGGCGATGTTCATCGCGACTGTCAGGTTGAAAGTCGCGATGTTCATCGCGAGTATGGGGGAGACAGTCGTGATGATCATCGTGACTATCTAGCCAATACCCGAAATGTTCATCGCGAGTTCTTATATGGAAGCCGCGATGATCATCGCGGGTTTTGATGGAAAAGCCGCGATGGTGTTTTTTGAAAAAAAAAATCTGGTGCTAAAAGTTTCTTTGTTTTTTGGCAGGATGTTGAGGAGGCCATTGGTGTCATGGCGAGAGCGAGAGATGGAGGAGGATTTGATGGTTCAGATTCGGACTGATCAGGGGGTTCGACAGGTTCTGGCGGTGGGTGGACTCCTAAAGTTTGCTCAGATTCCACCAATGCATTCAGTAGGACCGCTACTGAACAAATTGGTGAGTTGGTGGGTTCCTGCGGAGAGTGCCTTTATTGTTGGGGGTGAGAGGTTGGAGATCACCCTTACTGATGTATATTTTCTTACCGGGTTACCTCACTTAGGGGAGGTGGGGGATCTTCTGCTGAGGATCCCGGCAGGTGTGGACATAGAGGATCTCCTGGAGACCTTCTGTGTTCCTGGGGTGATTTTGCAGAACAACGCTCTGAGTCTGAGATCATTGCGGGAGTGGGACATGCAGGCTGTCGGGGCTTGTGTTTTGCGGGTGTTGGGTGTCGCGGCGCCACATCGTTTGTCGGGGGGACAAACGATGATGGTGGATTCTGTGCTGAGGGGGACCTACTATACATGGGGTCAGATGTTTTTGGCTGGTGTCCGGAGAGATTCTGACAAGGTCAGTCGGGAGGGGGGAGATTTCTGCTATGCCTCCTTTTTGTGTTGTTTTTTCCTTGAGATGGTACCGACTTTGCAACCACGGATGCCAGTTCGGGATGGTTTGGTGAGCGAGCCGCTCATGGTGCGATGGGGGCAGATGATGCCTTGCGGTGGTGGTGGTATCCGCGGGTTCTTTTCGCAGGAGATGCACGAGCAGTGGGAGAAGATCCCCCTACTGATTGAGGACTATCCATATGCTGGTATGGATTATCGAGGAGATCCGGAGATGCTTCGAGCCAAGGGACAGGCCTGGGGTTTAGATGGTATGTTTTGTGTTTTGTTCTCTACTATATCATTTTCTATATGTGTTTGTTATGATTATAGTTAGATATTTATAGGGTGGTTACTTGCGTGATTGTGCAAATGTTGGTACTGTACCACCGGCCAACTATGTGGCTCGTAGGGGGCGGGCGATGGTGGTTGTTCCACCTCCTGTAGCGGTACCGCCGCCGCATGGTCGGGGATTTGGGGCTCGCGGTCGAGGGGCTGGCCCTCGAGATGATGCTGTGGAGGGTGTTCGAGAGACACTTGATATGATTCTAGCAAGATTCCTAGAGGATGGGTGGAGGGATCTGGATCGGGACATCATCGAGCGATGTTTCGATGTGCCTCGTAAGTGGCGCTCGATCCTGCTGAGAGCAACATTGTTGGCGGCTGAGTGGAGGGAGGGGGCTCGACAGGATCAGGCTGTTAAAATTCAATATGCTAAGACAGAAAATAGCAGCATTACATTCCATTTCACAATAATAGCATATACAGGATCACTGAAGAAACAACAAGTATAGCATAAACACAAGAGACACAGATTTATCCTGGGAAACCCTCATGGGGTAGAAAACCCAGTAAAGCTTCCTCAATATAGATGACCAGCAATATACAAAGATGCAAACCAAAGACATGATCTCCTTCTCCACTGTAGCAGACCTCTCCTCCAATAGGTGCGCCTCCCTTGAATGAGTGAGTGTGTATAATGAGGAACACACCTCCTCTATTTATACACTACTTTGATATGTCTTTTACACAAGTACACGTAGGCTCGTATTTAACCAATAGGTTAAATAACCCACTACAACTAACTGGGCCGACCCCTCTAGGGTGGTCTAATAACCCTTTGACCCACATAACACATTTAGGGCCGACCCCCACTAGGGAAGTCTAATAACCCGAGTTACCACATTCCGACGGAGGAATAAACATCTCCGGATATACAATAAGATCTTCACGGAGGAATGAATCATCTCCGGAATAATAAAGTACAAATATAATATTCTTTGAAGTTACAATATTTAACACTCCCCCTTAACGAGAAGGATATTATAACAGTATCTGCACGAGCAAGGAGTCATCAACATCATACATGATACATCTATAAATCATTGGAAGCTTTCTCAACATCATCAGTAACTCAAGCAGTTACTGGAACATCTTCAATACTGGAACATCAACATCTTCAGTACTGAGTCTTTATCTTCTGCAGCACTCTCAGCATCGTCATCATACGATCATCAGCATCGTCATCATACGATCATCGTCATCACACGATCATCAGCATCGTCATCACACGATCATCAGCATCGTCATCATACGATCATCAGTATCATCACCGCACGATCATCAGCATCGTCATCATACGATCATCAGCATCGTCATCATATGATCAGTAGCATCGTCATCACACGATCAGCAGCAAGTATCCTACAACAACAATACGAGTATCCCACCGATACAGATAACCACATCATCAATACAAGTATCCTACGGATACAAGTAACCACATCATCAATACAAGTATCCTACCGATACAAGTAACCACATCATCAATACAAGTATCCTACCGATACAAGTAACCATATCATCAATACAAGTATCCTACCGATACAAGTAACCACATCATCAATACAAGTATCCTACCGATACAAGTAACCACATCATCAATACAAGTATCCTACCGATACAAGTAACCACATCATTAATACAAGTATCCTATCGATACAAGTAACCACATCATTAATACCATTACTTTCTCGGAGACCATTCATCTACGGATCAATTCAGGGACCGAAGTCCGGGGATGATACAATCCCCTTCACGTACATTTTGAACTATCAGTTCCGGGATGATGCAATCCCCATCACGTACATTTTGAACTATCAGTTCCGGGATGATGCAATCCCCATCACGTACATTTTGAACTATCAGTTCCGGGATGATGCAATCCCCATCACGTACATTTTGAACTATCAGTTCCGGGATGATGCAATCCCCATCACGTACATTTTGAACTATCAGTTCCGGGATGATGCAATCCCCATAACGTACATTTTGAACTATCAGTTCCGGGATGATGCAATCCCCATCACGTACATTTTGAACTATCAGTTCCGGGATGATGCAATCCCCATCACGTACATTTTGAACTATCAGTTCCGGGATGATGCAATCCCCATCACGTACATTTTGAACTATCAGTTCCGGGATGATGCAATCCCCATCACGTACATTTTGAACTATCAGTTCCGGGATGATGCAATCCCCATCACGTACATTTTGAACTATCAGTTCTGGGATGATGCAATCCCCATCACGTACATTTTGAACTAAGGTCCAGGGACGATGCAGTCCTATCTTCTATTCTCGGAGACCTCACGTCTACGGCTCTCTTTAGGACTGAAAGTCCAAGGATGATCCAATCCCCTCAAGTCCACCAAGGACTTCATTCTCGGAGACCTTACGTCTACGGCTCTCTTTAGGACTGAAAGTCCAGGGATGATCCAATCCCCTCAACTGTCCACTAAGGACTTCATTCTCGGAGACCTTACGTCTACGGCTCTCTTTAGGACTGAAAGTCCAGGGATGATCCAATCCCCTCAACTGTCCACTAAGGACTTCATTCTCGGAGACCTTACATCTACGGCTCTCTTTAGGACTGAAAGTCCAGGGATGATCCAATCCCCTCAACTGTCCACTAAGGACTTCATTCTCGGAGACCTTACGTCTACGGCTCTCTTTAGGACTGAAAGTCCAGGGATGATCCAATCCCCTCAAGTCCACAAAGGAATTCATTCTCGGAGACCTCACGTCTACGGCTCTCTTTAGGACTGAAAGTCCAGGGATGATCCAATCCCTTCAACTGTATTCTCATCCATACAGGTACAATCATATATCACATCAAAACATGTATACATCACATCAAAACATGTGTACATCAAAACATGTATACATCAACACATGTATACATCACATCAAAAAAAAAAAATGTGTTCATCATCACTAATCAAAACATGTGTACATCAAAACATGTATACATCACTAATCAAAACATGTACACATCACATCAAAACATGTGTACATCAAAACATGTATACATCACTTAATCAACACATGTACACATCACATCAAAACATGTATACATCACAACTAGCATGTATTCTTACTAATACATCTAATATCAAAACATGTATACATCACAACTAGCATGTATTCTTACTAATACATCAAACATCAAAACATGTATACATCACAACTAGCATGTATTCTTACTAATACATCAAAACATGTATACATCACAACTAGCATGTATTCTTACTAATACATCAAACATCAAAACATCTATACATCACAACTAGCATGTATTCTTACTAATACATCAAAACATGTATACATCACACCAAAACATGTATACATCTAGCATGTATTCTCAGCAATACATCTATCATCAAAAGCATGTATAAGTAAAGCTAAGTATTCTAAGTATAAGAGTCCTAAATCTAAATATTTCTAAGTAACTGGGTGTAGAGAACAGCTTACCTCATCAACGACCTTGTTGTTTGATGAGACAATTTCATCAGTAGTGACTATACTACTCCCCCTTTCGAGGAGGGTCCTTTTGAACTACACCAAGCTTGTCTCGGAAGTATTCAAACTTCACTCGAGACAGAGGTTTGGTTGGTAACTTCTTCTCTTGACGTAGAGGCTTGGTTAGTACAACGGTAACCTGTTACAAATTCAAACTTTTAGAGTTCCTTTCTGTGTCATATCTTGTTAGTTCCCTATGTTCTTTGACTTATCATGGAACACTAGATTCTATGTCATCTTGATACAACTCTAATTATCACATAGGATCTCAGTTGGTTCTATCTCTAAGTCAAACAATCCTAAAGCCAAACTTCTTCACAACTAGCAGAGCAAGCAGCCATATATTCCGCTTGTGCTTAGAGCCACACTAGACTGCTTCCAGCTAAACCACGAGATCATGGCTAATCCCAGACAATAACATCCTCTCGATGTGTTCTTCTTGTCTGATACACTTCCTGCCCAAACAGAATCTGAATAGCCATCTGAAGTCATGATCTTCAAGATAGCATAGATCAAATTCTATCGTGTCCTTTATGTGCCTCATCACATACTTTGCAATTATCAGGTAAACACATCTAGTTTCCACTAGATACTAACTCAAGGTGTTCATAACAAAGCATATATCTAACCTAGTATATGTTAGATATATCAAAGACCCAATAAATTGACTGTACAAAGTTATATCCACTAACTCTGATGAGTTAACCCCTAACAGCTTCAAGTTGGAATCCATAAGAGTGGCCATTCCAACACCTCAAGTCATATTTCTCATCATACTTTCCCTGGTTGAGAAATATTCCTTCTGAGCCTTGCCATACTTCCAGACCTAGGAAGTAAAGCATCAATTTGAGATCTTTCAATTTTCATTTCTGCATTGAATGATCTTCTGCATATCTATCTGTGCCATCTCTCGTTAGATGGGTCTACTGATATGAGCCTCAATATCATTCGAACTCTGTGGTGAGTTCCTTCTTGCATCCATGTCATATGTGTATCATATTCAACCTTGTAGCAAAGGTTGAGATCTACATCACCCATGGTGATCATTAAGCTTATCAATTTATTATCGATCCTAGGTACCTATACAGAACCTGATTCATACTTCTTCTTTAATTACACCATACTTGGAGCAAACATCTTGTCGTGATTCTCTTCCCGTTTCTAAGAGAATCTTCTAGCCATGAGCCTTCTATATTTTGTTTGATTTGTAAATCTTCTTGTTTGAACATCCACCACTTGTACGGTGTCCATCATTCTTCATGACCTTTCCTACAAATCAAAATTAAGTACATGATTAGTAATACTTCATAATCATCAAAAGATAACCCATTATGCATACAGATATCATTTACATAGTGATGCAACTATTTTGACCATTACTTTGGCACAACACTTTCCCATATCCTGTATGCATACAGTGGCTATCTAGATGCCTTCCATCTCTACCAGAACATACTATCGAGAGTGTGCACAACTCTCAGCATGTCAGCAAAGAGGTTTCATTCTAGACAAGCAACAATGGAATGTTTGTCCAAGCATATGCACATTAGTTGTATACTGTTCAATGCTCTATGAATGTTTACACTCAGCATTATATATTCTAGGAATACAAATATGCATGCAGGCAATATCATTACTATTTCAAATAGCAACTCAAATACTTATCTTTTATGTTTGTGTGGCTGCCTCCCGCTTGATCTTCTGTATGTCTTTTGAACTTCTATTCATTCTGAACCACTGTGCATGCTCAAGAGTCATCCTCATGATCTCATATACAAACATACACTCATTAGTATATTCTAAATGCTATCAAAACATTATAGTACTAAATAATCTTGAAAACGTATAGTCATGATTATAGTTAATAAACATTAGTATTCAAGATTTCAGGGAAGTCTTCTTTTACTCATGCGTATCATTGATAAGAGATATAATATGCATAATCCCTTGGTTACTAACTTTATGAATGAGCATAACCAATCATTCCAAGTATACTTATATAAGGGATCCTAACACAAGGTAAGATTCATGGGAAACATACCTGGATTATTATACCTACTTGGTTATGTACAACATACCTAAACAACCTCTTCAATGATTTAGAGATCCTGAGCTAGAACCTGCATGTCTCATAGGTTAAGCATAATATAACAAAGTCATACATACCTCGTAAGTAGAACAAAGATTATGGATGAGTCTTTGTCTTCATGTTTTCATGGTCATGAAGCCTGATTTGTCTTTTGTGATGTACCTGTATCTTGTTAGCAGACAACCTCAACCTCACACAACACCATAATGCATTAGTACAATCATAAGTGTCAACACCCTAACCAATGAATATCTTCTATCATGCATTCATAATTTTGTTAAGGTGATACAACAAATCTAAAATCAAGATTGTACTAACTGTAATAATCATGAAGACAAACATACCATAAACTTAATCATGAACAAATCTCAAAACATACCTCGATGAGTCATACCTATCGAGATCGCTTGTAATCTCCTTATGTAAAGCCTTAGCCTCATCTCCCTCTGAAACATGAACTCCTTCACTTATGTAGGTGACCAATCTATCTTCTTCTAGGATTAACCCTATCCACTTGATTTGCAAGAACTGGACCTGGAGCTGGATATGGGTTTGTCAGAGAAACCCCAAAAATTCAAACTTTGAATTTCAGACTTCCGAAAGGATAGAAATATGCGCCTTGATGAGCTGATCAAACTGTTGAATATTGTAACTTCAAAGAATATTATATTTGTACTTTATTATTCCGGAGATGGTTCATTCCTCCGAGGTAACCCTATCATGTATCTGGAGATGTTTATTCCTCCAGGGGTTTGTATTAACTAGGGTTATTAGACCCACCATGTGTGGGTCGGCCCGGAAGTTATATTTTAGGGGTTATTAGACTTCTCCAGGTGAGGTCGGCCCCATTAGTCTTTTAGTCAGTTGGGAGTCAAGTATAAATAGAGGAGGTGAACTCCTCATTAGATCATTCACTCACTTGTGGAAGAGTGCGCACTAGTTGAGGAGATCTGCTAAGGAGTCAAGGAGAAGGAGCACATCTTGTATTTTGGTTGATCATCTTATTGAGGAAAGCTTTGCTGGGTTTTCTACCCCATGAGGGTTTCCCAGGGTATTTTGTGTGTCTATCTTGTGATTTTGTTTCTTTCAGAGATCTTGTTTGTCTATTTGGTTTAAACTTAACATGGTATCAGAGCTAGACTGAATAGGACATCTTTCACAAGGTAAGAATACCTCTTTCTCTCTCTTTGGTGAAGTTAGGGTTTTCAGCCCAAAGTTGGTATTATTGATTTTTGGTTGCATGGCTGGATAGCTCTCATCAATACCTTTCTTTTGAGCCATAGATCGAACTTTTTGGTTGGGTAGAACTTCGGGAAAGTCAAACCCTAATTCTACCAAAAGTGCGATACGTCAGATTTTGGTTTCAGAAAAAAGTTGTAATTTTTGATTTCTGATTACATGGCTGGATAGATCTTCTCAAGAGCATTCTTTTGAGCTATAGATCGAACTTTTTGGTTGGATAGAACTCCGGGAAAGTCAAACCCTAATTCTACCAAAAGTGCGATAAAATTCTGTTCCAGATTCCGGAAAAGTGAAAAGTAACTTCCCAGGTAAGTCTGCTCTGTCTCTTGGACTCCCCCAAGAGAAGATGGCTCCAAATACTAAGCTTGAAGACAAGCTAGAAGGCATAGAGAATTTCCGGGCATGGAAATACAGAATTGGTCTCATTCTTGAGGAGAATGATCTTGCTCATTATATCAAGGAGGAAGTTGCAGAACCAGAAGATGATGAAGCCAAAGAAAAACACAGGAAGGACCTGATTAGGGCAAAGAGAATCATAGCTGATTCCATTAAAGACCACTTGATTCCCCAAGTGTCTTCCAAGAAGACTCCAAAGGAAATGTATGATGCCCTAGGAAGAATGTATGAAGGAAAGAACATCAACAGGAAGATGAATCTAAGGACTCAGTTGAAAAGTACCAAGATGCACAAAGGAGAATCCATTCAAGACTACTTCTCAAGAGTCTCTCTAATCAAAGAACAACTAGATGCCATTGGTGATACTCTTGATGAAGATGAACTTGTGATGACAGCTCTAAATGGTCTCACTAGACCTTGGGAGTCATTCATTCAAACTATGTGTGCCAGAAAAGAAAGTATGAAGTTTGATGTAGTATGGGAAGATTGTGTTCAAGAGGAGGCTAGGGTTGCCAACAGAGAAGCACTTCTCAAAGAGGATGACCAAGCTTTGGCCACCCACACCAAAAGAGGAAAGAGAGGCTACTTCAAGAAAGTGAACCACAAAAGGCCTCAACCCTCTCATAGATTCAAAAAGAAAGGGGGAGACATCTCCACAGTCCAATGCTTCAATTGTCTCAAGCTAGGACACTATGCCAGAGACTGTACCCTACCAGAGAAGAAGAAGAAAAGGTTTGTTCACAAAAGACATCATGCTCATATGGCAGAAGATGACAGTGAAGAAGAAGAAGAAGAAGAAGAAGAAGTGGAGGAAAGGCCTCAAAAGAAAAGATCTAAAGTAAAGAAAGAAGAACCAGAAGAATATGTACTATTTTCTGCTCTCTCTGGATCTGTGTCCCCTGGTGAAGGCACTTGGCTCATTGACAGTGGTGCTTCAAAGCACATGACAGGTCATAAGGAAACTCTCTCCAAGTTTGAAGAGAAGTCTTCACCACAGAAGGTATCTCTAGGAGATGATTATCAATATCCCATCAAGGGAATTGGTGAAGCAAGCTACAAGCTTGATTCAGGAACACCTTTGAAGATGAAAGAAATTTTATATGTCCCAGGTTTAAAGAAGAATCTACTTTCTATCTCTGCACTAGACAAGAAAGGCTTTAGAGTAGCCTTCATAGATGGTCAAGTACTCATGTGGACCAAAGGAAAATCAATCAAAGATGCAATTGTCATTGGTGAAGAAGAAGGAGGACTTTATAAACTCAAGGGTCATCCAGAATCTGCCCTTGCTCATGAAGTTTCTAGTCCCAGTGAGCTATGGCATAGAAGACTAGCTCACATTAACTATAAAGCTTTACCATATGTGAGTAAGATGGTTATAGGTTTGCCAAACTTGAAGGTTGATCATGATGGCTCATGTAAAGGATGCAAGAAAGGGAAGAATATCAAGAATCCCTTTCCGAAAAGTGAAACAAAGACTAAGGGTTCTCTAGAGCTAATACACTCAGATGTATGTGGACCTATGCCTACCACATCTCTAAGTGGGTTTGAATACTATCTCTCTTTCATTGATGACTATTCAAGAAAAACTTGGATATACTTCCTAAAGGGTAAGAATGAAGTCTTTGGAAAATTCAAAGAGTTCAAGGCTCTAATAGAAAACCTCTCAGACAAGAAAATCAAGATTCTCAGAACAGATAATGGTGGAGAATATACTTCCAAGGAATTTGAAGAGTTCTGTAAAGAAGCTGGAATCAAAAGGGAACTAACCACTCCTTACAATCCCCAACAAAATGGGGTAGCTGAGAGAAAAAAAAAAAAAATAGAACCATCATGGAAGCTGTAAAGACTATGATACATGATCAAGACCTTCCCATGTATCTATGGGCTGAAGCAGCCAAGACAGCAGTATATGTTCAAAATAGACTATCTCATAGTGCTCTTGACTTCAAAACTCCAGAAGAAGTCTTTACAGGAAAGAAGCCTGAGGTAAGTCATCTCAAAATATTTGGGTGTCCTGTGTACATACACATTCCAAAAGAAAAGAGATCCAAATTGGATCCCTCAGGTAAGAAGGGAATATTTGTTGGTTATTGTGAAACCTCCAAAGCCTTCAGAATCTACATACCAGGTTTCCATCATATAGAAATAAGTAGAGATGTTACCTTCGATGAGGAAGAAGCCCTCAAGAAATCTAGAAAGTGTCAACTTGAAGAAGTTTATGAAGAAGATACATCTCCCAGAATCTCAGAGAATGCTCACATTCCTGAAGAGGACACACCAGAGGATCATGACATGCTGGAACCACAAGAACCTCCTGTTACAGAATTGTCAAGGAAAAGAAGACCAGCATGGGCTAGAGACATTATTCAAGGAGCAGAAAGATATGGTGCTCCTGAAGGCTCCACTAGAGAAAGAAAGAAACCAAAGTTAGTATCCAACTATATGGCCCTGATGTGTGATCTAGTGGATCAACTACCTACCAGCTATGAAGAGGCAGCTCAAAAGAAAGAATGGGTAGAAGCAATGACTGAAGAATATCAGTCAATAATGAAAAATGATGTTTGGGATATAGTTCCCAAACCAAAAGACAAAAGTGTGGTTTCTTCCAAATGGATCTTTAAAATAAAACATGCTGCGGATGGAAGTATTGAAAAATACAAAGCAAGATTTGTAGCCAGAGGTTTCTCTCAGAAGGAGGGAATTGACTATGAAGAAACATTTGCACCAGTTGCTAGGTACACTTCAATTAGAACTATCATGGCTCTTGCATCCATGATGAAGTGGAAACTACATCAAATGGATGTTAAGACAGCTTTTCTGAATGGTGTAATTGAAGAAGAAGTATACATAGATCAACCACAAGGGTTTGAGGTAAATGACGGAAGGACTCATGTATGCAAACTGAAAAAGGCATTATATGGGTTGAAACAAGCTCCCAGAGCTTGGTACGGAAGGATTGATAATTTCTTAACTAGCATGGGCTTTACCAAAAGTAAAGCTAACCCAAACCTTTATCTCAAGGTGATGGATGATGAACCAGTTATACTTTTATTATATGTAGATGATCTATTTCTAACTGGAAATGAGAAACAAATCATTGAAAGCAAGAAGAAGCTTTCTTCAGAATTCGAGATGAAAGATCTCGGATTGATGCACTACTTCTTAGGATTAGAAGTGTGGCAAGAACCAAGAGGAATCTTTCTGAATCAAGGTAAGTATACTGTGGAAATTCTGAAGAGATTTGATATGTTGGAGTGTAAACCCATGGCCACTCCCATGGACTCCAACTTAAAGATTTTGGTTAATGACTCATCAGAATTAGTGGACCTAACTTTATATAGACAGATCATTGGGTCACTAATGTACTTAACAAATACTAGACCAGATATATGCTTTGCTATAAATACCCTAAGTCAGTATCTAGTAGAACCCAGAAAGGTTCATCTAATAGCTGCAAAGCATGTAATGAGGTACTTAAAAGGTACATTAGATTTTGGTTTACTCTATGATGGAAGTCATGAACTCAAGTTGCATGGTTACTCAGACTCTGATTGGGCAGGCAGTGTCTCAGACAGAAAAAGTACTTCAGGTGGATGTTATAGCCTTGGATCTGCCATGATCTCTTGGTTCAGCAAGAAACAATCCAGTGTAGCCCTCAGTTCTGCTGAGGCAGAATACATAGCTGCTTGCTCTGCCAGCTGTGAAGCTGTATGGCTTCGGAAACTGTTATCTGGGGTGTTTGACTTAGAAATGGATCCCACTATGATTATGTGTGATAATCAAAGCTGCATCAAGATGACAGAAAATCCTGTGTTCCATGATAAGTCAAAACACATAGAGTTCCGATACTTCTATATTCGAGATATGGTGCAGAAAGGAGCTATCAAGCTTGAGTACGTGAGCACTGAAGATCAAATTGCTGATATCCTTACCAAACCACTGTCTCGTGTGAAATTTGAATACTTTCGAGACAAGCTTGGTGTAGTTCAAAAGGACTCTCCTAGAAAGGGGGAGTAGCATGGTTCCTGATGACAAGCAAGTCTCATCAACAATGAGACTTCACCTAGTCACTTAGAAATAGTTAGATTTAGGACTATTTTATTTTCATTTAGTTTCACTTATACATGATTTGATGATAGATGTATTAGTGAGAATACATGCTAGATATATCCATGCTTTTGATGTTAGATGTATATATGATTTTGATGATAGATGTATTAGTGAGAATACATGCTAGATGTATACATGGTTTTGATGTTAGATGTATACATGATTTTGATGATAGATGTATTAGTGAGAATACATGCTAGATGTATACATGCTTTTGATGTTAGATGTATATATGATTTTGATGATAGATGTATTAGTGAGAATACATGCTGGATGTATACATGCTTTTGATGTTAGATGTATACATGATTTTGATGATAGATGTATTAGTGAGAATACATGCTAGATATATACATGCTTCTGATGTTAGATGTATATATGATTTGATGATAGATGTATTAGTGAGAATACATGCTTTTGATGACAGATGTATACATGCTTTTAGATGTATTAGTAAGAATACATGCTTTTGATATATGACGTATACATGCTGTTGATGCTAGATATTGATTATGTACTTGTATGGATGAGGATACTTGTACTTGTATTGATGAGAATACAGATTGAGGGGATTGGATCATCCCTGGACTTTCAGTCCTAAAGAGAGCCGTAGACATGAGGTCTCCGAGAATGAAGTCCTTAGCGGACAGTTGAGGGGATTGGATCATCCCTGGACTTTCAGTCCTAAAGAGAGCCGTAGACTGGGTCTCCGATAATGAAATCCTGAATGAACAGGTAGGGGATTGTATCGTCCCCGGACTGAGGTCCCAGAATAGAACCGTAGACTGGGTCTCCGATAATGAAATCCTGAATGAACAGGTAGGGGATTGTATCGTCCCCGGACTGAGGTCCCAGAATAGAACCGTAGACTGGGTCTCCGATAATGAAATCCTGAATGAACAGGTAGGGGATTGTATCATCCCCGGACTGAGGTCCCAGAATAGAACCGTAGACTGGGTCTCCGATAATGAAATCCTGAATGAACAGGTAGGGGATTGTATCGTCCCCGGACTGAGGTCCCAGAATAGAACCGTAGACTGGGTCTCCGATAATGAAATCCTGAATGAACAGGTAGGGGATTGTATCATCCCCGGACTGAGGTCCCAGAATAGAACCGTAGACTGGGTCTCCGATAATGAAATCCTGAATGAACAGGTAGGGGATTGTATCATCCCCGGACTGAGGTCCCAGAATAGAACCGTAGACTGGGTCTCCGATAATGAAATCCTGAATGAACAGGTAGGGGATTGTATCGTCCCCGGACTGAGGTCCCAGAATAGAACCGTAGACTGGGTCTCCGATAATGAAATCCTGAATGAACAGGTAGGGGATTGTATCATCCCCGGACTGAGGTCCCAGAATAGAACCGTAGACTGGGTCTCCGATAAATGAAGTCCTGAATGAACAGGCAGGGGATTGCATCGTCCCCGGACTGAGGTCCCAGAATTGATCCGTAGACTGAAGTCTCCGAGAACTGGAGATTGGATTGTATCATCCATGGACCTATGTCCTAAAAGGAGCAGGATTGATCATCCTAGGAATATGATCGTGTGACGACGATGCTGATGATCGTGTGACGACGATGCTGATGATCGTGTGACGGCGATGCTGATGATCGTGTGATGACGATGCTGATGATCGTGTGACGACGATGCTGATGATCGTGTGACGACGATGCTGATGATCGTGTGATGACGATGCTGATGATCGTGTGATGACGATGCTGATGATCGTGTGATGACGATGCTGATGATCGTGTGATGACGATGCTGAGGATCGTGTGATGACGATGCTGATGATCGTGTGATGACGATGCTGGTGATCATGTGATGATGATGCTGACGATCGTGTGATGACGATGCTGATGATCGTGTGATGACGATGCTGATGATCATGTGATGATGATGCTGACGATCGTGTGACGACGATGCTGATGATCATGTGATGACGATGCTGATGATCGTGTGACAACGATGCTGATGATCGTGTGATGACGATGCTGATGACGATGCTGATGATCGTATGATGGCGATGTTGATGATCGTATGATGACGATGCTGATGACGATGCCGATGATCGGATTGATATCGACACTGTTCCAGTAACTGGTTGAGTTACTGATGAAGATGAATTGAAGAAAGCTTCCGATGATTTGTAGATGTATCATATATGATGACTCCTTGCTCTTGCAGATGTTGTTATAATATCCTTCTTGTTAAGGGGGAGTGTTGAATATTGTAACTTCAAAGAATATTATATTTGTACTTTATTATTCCGGAGATGGTTCATTCCTCCGAGGTAACCCTATCATGTATCTGGAGATGTTTATTCCTCCAGGGGTTTGTATTAACTAGGGTTATTAGACCCACCATGTGTGGGTCGGCCCGGAAGTTATATTTTAGGGGTTATTAGACTTCTCCAGGTGAGGTCGGCCCCATTAGTCTTTTAGTCAGTTGGGAGTCAAGTATAAATAGAGGAGGTGAACTCCTCATTAGATCATTCACTCACTTGTGGAAGAGTGCGCACTAGTTGAGGAGATCTGCTAAGGAGTCAAGGAGAAGGAGCACATCTTGTATTTTTGTTGATCATCTTATTGAGGAAAGCTTTGCTGGGTTTTCTACCCCATGAGGGTTTCCCAGGGTATTTTGTGTGTCTATCTTGTGATTGTGTTTCTTTCAGAGATCTTGTTTGTCTATTTGGTTTAAACTTAACACAAACTGATATATTTAGAATTTGAAAACTGCAAAGTTTTACTCCTCAATTTTGCCTTTGAAACTTTCGGATTCACTGGACGTGACCCTGAACTGGGGTTTGATGAAGCCCACTCTTTTGCCCCATCAAAAAGTTTGAACCAAAGCTCTAAGCTTCTATTTTTCTGAGGAGCTTCCAGCCGTGGTCACAGATTTCAAAAATTCCTATTTTTACAGAAGCCCTAATTTTCCACTTTTCTGATCAAAGTCCCGAACTAGGGTCTAATCAAGCCCGGCCTTCTGCCCAACCAAAAATTCTGATCTTGGTCTCTAAATTTCTATTTTGATGAGTAGCATCCAGCCGTGGTCTCCGATTACAACAATTCCAACTTTCTTCAAAGCCCTAAATTTCGGAAGCCATGAATGAAGGTACCAAAAAAATAATTCTGTTTTGACAGAAATATGTACCTGATTGTTTCTGGTGTAACTCCGAAATTTTTGATCCACAGGGTCTGAAAAAGTTTTCTGAGATATCCTGACCTGTTAGCTTTCCATCCTGACAGGTCTGACCTCAATTGGATGTTCTGAGAGAGAGTTATGCCAAATGTCGCAACGTGACCTGTTTTGGGAAAATACAGGAGAGCGAACTTGTACGGCGTGCCACGTGTCACTGTTTGACCTTCGGCCTCTGAAAAAGTTTTCTGAGATAGCTCGGCCTGTTATCTTTCCATCCTGACAGGTCTGACCTCAATTGGATTCTATGAGAGAGAGTTATGCCAAGTGTCGCAACGTGACCTGTTTATGGGATAATACAGGAGAGCGAACTTGTACGGCGTTCCACGTGTCACTGGTTCAACTTCGGCCTCTGAAAAAGTTTTCTGAGATAGTACAGTCTGTTTACTACCTGTCACTTTTCACGAAATTTCATTTGGATCTTCCTAGCCCAAGTTATGACCTTTTTCCCAAGGTCACCTGATTTTGACTCAGATCTGGAAGAGGCAGAAACCCTATATTGTACAGATCATAAATCACAAAGTACAACGAATTAGAGGTTGTCCTTTGGACAAAAGGTACCTGGAGATCTTAGCTTCGTCCTGTAACAATTTCAGATCCGAAAACTTCGCCAAAATGGATTTATAGCGAAAGTGCTACGATGACTTGTTTTTGCTATGTAAAACCCTAACCTTCAAATTGTCGTAAGTAAAGCAAGTGTCTTTAGTGCCATACCTTGTCTTCCTTCAGGTTAGCTCTGATACCATGTTAAAATTCAATATGCTAAGACAGAAAATAGCAGCATTACATTCCATTTCACAATAATAGCATATACAGGATCACTGAAGAAACAACAAGTATAGCATAAACACAAGAGACACAGATTTATCCTGGGAAACCCTCATGGGGTAGAAAACCCAGTAAAGCTTCCTCAATATAGATGACCAGCAATATACAAAGATGCAAACCAAAGACATGATCTCCTTCTCCACTGTAGCAGACCTCTCCTCCAATAGGTGCGCCTCCCTTGAATGAGTGAGTGTGTATAATGAGGAACACACCTCCTCTATTTATACACTACTTTGATATGTATTTTACACAAGTACACGTAGGCTCGTATTTAACCAATAGGTTAAATAACCCACTACAACTAACTGGGCCGACCCCTCTAGGGTGGTCTAATAACCCTTTGACCCACATAACACATTTAGGGCCGACCCCCACTAGGGAAGTCTAATAACCCGAGTTACCACATTCCGACGGAGGAATAAACATCTCCGGATATACAATAAGATCTTCACGGAGGAATGAATCATCTCCGGAATAATAAAGTACAAATATAATATTCTTTGAAGTTACAATATTTAACACAGGCAGGGTTGGTGGAGGGGAGGATTTGTTTATGAGATGCTCCAGCAGGGTCGGCAGAGAGGAGAGTCCAGGCTGGGCATGATCCGGCAGGGCCAGCGGAGGAGGCACCAGAGGAGCCTAGGGACCGTGATGATTAGATGATATTGTATCTGCCCCCAAATGCTGATGAACATATGGGGTAGCCATTTTTGTACGGCTGATGTATTTTTGTATATTGGGTGCTGAGGGCACCTATGACATGTTTTGACCTTATGATGACATATATATATATGATGTTGGTATATAGTCATGTATGCACATGGATGCATTCATTGTCTTTTTGTTCGCCCGTGGAGGCTTTTTTTTTTTTTTTTTTTTGTATGCCCATGGAGGCACATGTTATGCACATGGATGCAACATTTTGATTTTTTGTATATTCCCGTGGAGGTACATGTTATGCATGTGGATTCTTTTTGTCATATTTATATATGTGCCTGTGGAGGTACATGTTATGCACGTGGATGCATTTTTGTTTATGAAATGATTTGATTGGTGTGCCAGTCAAGAATGTTATTGGCCATATGGTCTGCTACACTATTGAGGTTCCTTGGGACATGTGTAAATGAAATGGATTCAAATTGTCGAACCATCTATTTAGTGCGCAAGAATTTTCTGAAAAGATAGGGATCGCGTACCTGGTAATCATTGTTGAGCTGGGAAACAAGGAGTTGTGAGTCCAAGAAAACATTAAGGTGACATATGCTCATTTGGAGAGCTGCGGCTAGGAGGCCGGTGACGGCATCGTATTCAGCTTGGTTGTTGGTGGCAGCACCTAAACACACTCCGTCGATGTGGATCAGCTCATGTGTCGGGGAATATATTACCCAACCTGTGGAGGCCATATTAGGGGACCAACGGCTTGCACCATCAGCGAAACCGACGTAGCAAAGTGGAACAGGATCCATCTGTAGTCATGCAGAGAAAACAAATATTTAGGTTTTTTGAATTTTTTGTGAAAAACAAAATAATACTATACAATAATGGACGGTGGTGTCCATCAGCTTTACTATGGGTAAAATCGCTTGAGGTACAACCCGTTGCGTGGGTTGCGTAGGGGGTTTCCTTTTGAATCGGTCAAAATGTATGCCCCCTGTCCGAGGCAAGTGTGTATAATATATGGGCCTTACCACATGGACACAAACTTTCCTTTCCTGGTTTTGTCATGAGCCTGATCGTAGGCGAGGACAAGGTCCCCTTCAGTAAAAGTTCTTGGGTGGACATGTTTATCATAATTCAGTTTGGATCGGTTCTTGGCTGCTTCCATGGTTTGAAGGGCTGTGCACCGATCTTCATCGGCCTGCTCCAGGAGTAGTAAGCATTGCTCAATTGGGGCAGTGTCCGGTAGGAGTTCAACAACCATATGTAGGGTTGGAATCTGGCACTCAATGGGGAGGACGGACTCGACACCATGAACTAAGTGGAAAGGGGTAAAACCGGTGGTGGTTTTGGTTGACGTGCGGTATGCCCATAGTGCCGGGAAGAGCATGTGGTGCCAATTTGATTTGTGTTTGTCTACATTGTGCTGGAGGATGGTTTTCAAAATTTGGTTGATCGCTTCGACTTGGCCTCTTCCTTGGGGGTAGTAGGTGGAGGAGAAATGGTGTTCAAATTTCAGTAAGGTTGATAGTTCTCTCCAGACGTCGTCTTTGAAGTGAGAGCCATGGTCTGAGACGAGTTGCTTTGGCACTCTAAAATGAGCGATAACATGGTTGAGAAAAAACCGTGCTGCGGTGTCGGCCTTGCAATTGTAAGTTGGCATGGCCTCCGCCCACTTGGTGAAATAATCGACGGCCACAATAATGTGTTTGTGACCGCCGGCTGACGTGAGATTGCAATCAAGGAAGTGGATGGCCCATTTGCAGAATGGTCCGGCAGTGACGACTAGATGAAGGGGGGCGGGTGGGGTACTTGCTTTTGGGGCAAAAAGTTGGCATTTTTGACAATGTTTGACTACGGTGATGCAATCAGTAAATAATGAAGGCCAAAAGTAACCTGCGCGGATGATCTTTTGGGTGGTGGCCATGCTGGAGAAATGGCCTCCGCAGGCACCGCTATGGAAATCATTAAGGACTTGTTCTACCTCGTTATGAGATAGGCAGCGTCGTACGATGGTATCGACGCTGCCTTGATAAAGTACATCGCCTAACAAGAGGTATCGGGGGGCGTGGTGTCGGATACGACGACGTCCGTCATGATTGATGTGGGGTCTGAACTTCTGCGTGCGAAGGTATAGCAAAATATCACCATACCATGGGTCATCAGATGAGATGATGAACAAATGATTGTCGGGTAACTCATCGGAGATTTGTGGGGACGGTAGAAGGGAGGGGAGATCGGTGATGAGCTGCGCAAGCACGAGGGCTTTAGTGCTCTTAGGGGTTTGGAAAGTGAGGTCATATTCCTGGAGGATAATGACCCATTTAGCAACACGACCTTGCAGGAGCCGCCGGTTTAGGAGATAGACCATAGGGTTGGAGTCAGCGACAACTGTGGTATGACTGAGCATAATGTAGTGTCGCAATTGTTTGAACGGAAAAGACTATAGCTAGGGATAATATTTCATCGTATGGGTAACGTAGGGGTGGTCCAGACAAGGTCTGGCTGACGTAATAAATGACATGCTCTTAGTGAGAGGCATCTTCTTGAACCAAGACGCCAGACACGGCATGTTGGGATGCCGAGACATAAAGGATGAAGTCCTGAGAGAAATCCGGAGGGGAGATCAAAGGGGCTTGTGTGAGAGCTTTCTTGAGGGATTCGAAAGCAACTTCTGCTTGCTCATCCCAAACAAAGGGTATGTGGGTACGAAGCAGGTGTAAGAAACCATGAATAGTAATCCCTTTGTGTGACAGCTGCCGAAGCGTGCGAGGAGAGGGAAGGTCTAATATGGCTTGGACTTTCAAGGGATCAACAGTAATCCCTTTCTGGGAAATAATGAAACCCAACAACCGGCCTGCCAGAACGAAAAAGACACACTTGTGTGGGTTCAAGCATATTTTATATTTGCGACAACGCAGGAAAACTTGCCAGAGGTCGTTAAAATGGTCGGATCGTTTCCGGGAATGAGTTGTAAGGTCATCAAGATAGACTAGCAGGATATGGACAAAGTCGTGAAAATAATAGGTCATGGCCCTCTGGAAGGTGGCACCAGCATTTTTAAGGCCGAAAGGCATGACGCGGTAGGAAAAGGTGCCCCAAGGGGTGGTAAAGACAGTTTTGTACTGATCCTCCTTACAGATCTAAATCTGGTTGTATTCGGAAAAACCATCCATGAAAGAGAGGACTTCATGCCCCGCGCACGCATCAATGAGTTGGTCAATAAATGGCGTGGGGAAGTTGTCCTTGGGACAAGCTCGGTTTAAATCGCAGAAGCCAGTGCATACTCTAAGGGTGCCTTGCTTTGTGTTAACGGGAACGGGGTTTGAAACCCAGGTGGTATAAGCAATAGGATAAATGAATCCTGCTTTGCGAAGTTTCTCAACCTCGGCTTTAACGACGAGGAGCTTGGAAGGATGAATGGGGCGTTGTTTCTGACGAATGGGGGGTACATCAGGCCATGTGTCAATGTGGTGTTCTATAATGGTGGGGTCAAGGCCAGGCATCTCTGTGTAAGACCAGGAAAAGACATCATGAAGCTCTTGGAAGAGTTTCTTATATGCTTGAGTTTCTCAGTGCTTGAGTGCATGATGCACCTAGCGATATGAGCTCAGGTTTTCCAGGTGTGGTGGAAATGTCGATTTGGATAATAGGGGAAATGTTTGACATGTTCCCTTCCTCAAAGGCATCAGGGGTAGGAATAGGATCCTTAAACCAGTCGACTTTGGTGGGGAGTAAATCTTTGAACTCGACCACAAATTGGGTAGCTGTGGTGGAGGAGGACTCTTCTGGGAGGAAGTATGAATGATGGTGCATGTCTTCCCAGGGGTAATCAGGGGCAGTAAGAGCCTCTAGAATCTCCTTGCGGAAACTTTGAGTGGTCAAATCGGTTGACGAGGTAGTGGTAGTCGAAGAGATCATATAAATGGTGTTAATCTTTCCGGATGGGGATGATACAGGAGGGTAGATCTCCTCAATTGTGGGGGGCGCCGTCTCAAGGTCCAAATTATTCATCTCGTAGAGAGCTGCTCTGTAATTTGGGATATCAGGACAGTGATGTGAGTAATGGCTATAAATACCGCATATCGCACAAGGGTGGTTGGTATGCAGTGATTTATCACGAGGCTTGGGGTTTGGGTTGAGTTTGACAACCGGGATGTTGGGGTCGTCGTCAAGCATTTGCATGTGTTCCTATAATGCGAGTAATTGTGGACATTGATGAGTTGGATGGCCTAACTCATCACACACCGAGCATTTAGGAGGAGCACGAAACACGGGGGGAGGTTTAACTGCTTTGGGAGGAGGTACCGTAGTGTATGGTTGTGGGCCTCTGCCCCCAGTGGGCTTGATAAGAGGAGGGGGATTTGTAGAAGATGAAGGGGTAGTGACACCAGGAGGTGGTTGAGTAGAAGTGACAATGGGTTGCACCGGTTGTAGAATGACATTTGGTGTCGGTGGGGGAACAGGAGGCGAAAGATACCACACAGGTAATCCCAAGGTTAACCCAGGGAGGCTAAGGGTAGCCATAACCGGAGCGCTTACTACGCCCGAGGGAGGGAATAGAAAGGGGATTGTGTGGATGGGTGTAACACCAATGTGACTAGGGACCAATGGTGGTTTAGGTAACAAGGGCGGTTGATTGTTGGGTGTTTGTGTATTGTCGGACAGGGTACATAGGTCAGATACTTTGGGCGTTGGTGACAGGGGTGGAATGGATTGTGTTAACACCTAAAAAGTGCTCACTAGCTCATTCCCTTACTCACATGACCCATTTGTCCACTTTTCCACCATCTGAGCCTCTGAAACCAACAAAAGGTCACCAAAAGACCTTAGTACACCCCCTTTTTCCATTAAAAAATATTATTTTTCCAAGAAAATCATAAAAAACCCTCAAAAAGGGTCCAAATTCCCAAAAATATTAAAAAGGGAATTAAAATATTATTTTTATTCAAAAAAGGAAAAAGGAGGGAAAAGTACCTAAACCATGTTGGTCAATACCATTTGGTTTCCACAAAACCACAAATGGTATCTCCCACCACCAAAACCTATAAAAAGGTGGTAGGGGCTCCTCATTTCACATCCTTCCATTATCTCATCCTTATGCTGCTGAAATCTCCCCTGAGCACTTTTAGCCATTGAAGCAACCTTGGAGAAGGAGACCTCTTGGAGTTTGGAGCTACTCATCTTGGGAGTTGCTCAACATCAACCTTCACCATTGAAGGTAATATCGCAAGCACTTGCTTGCCCCCCATTTTTTAATACAAAAAATTATTTCTTATGTTTCTTGTTCTTGATTTTGAAATGTTTAAATTATTTGCTTAGATTCTTGCTTAGATCCATGAATAGTATTGTTTATTTAGTTTATTGTTTTTATTTCTATTGAAACTGCTGCTACTAGTTAGCAGGTGCCCATAGCACTAAGCCTGGTTGCAAAACCGGGCCAACAGTTTTGGCGACTCCGCTTTGGTTTGAACTTTAGATCTCTAGTTTTGCCTTTAAATCTTAGTTTTTATGAGTTTTTAACCTTTAGATCCATAGATCTGCCATCTTAGACAGCAGATCCATTGCTGTTCTGAGATTTGGCCCCATAAACAGCCCGAAATTTTCAATTTTCGGGTTCGTTTCTTGGTTTCCGTGCACGGCTTCCGCCTCGCTGCTTTTTGCCAGACAGTCGCGCGGTCCATCGCGACTTTTCTGGGTTTTTCCGCGCGGTCCATCGCGGCCTTTTTCCAGACAGTCGCGCGGTCCATCGCGACTTTTCTGTGTTTTTCCGCGCTGCACACCGCGGCTTCGCGGCCTATTTCCGCGCTGTCCATCGCGACTGTGCGCCCAAAACCCGCGCGGTCCATCGCGACTGTGCGCCCAAAACCCGCGCGGTCCATCGCGACTGTTCGTCCAAAACCCGCGCGGTCCATCGCGACTGTGCGGCCAAAACCCGCACGGCCCATCGCGGCTGTTCGTCCCAAAACCCGCGCGGCTGAATTTTTTCATTCGGCCATCCCGATTTTGAAAAGTATTTTTTACTGTACTTTCTGCCCATAGCACATTTTTTACAGTATTTGCATTCTGCATATTTTACAGCTTTGAAAAAAATTTTACTATTTAAAAGTGCATATTTAGAAATCTTTTTCAAAATTTTCAAGAAAGTGAAAGAAAGACTCATTTTGCATTTTCATCTAGATTCAAATTTTTTCTTGTTTACTTCTTTGAAATCTTGCCCTTAGCAATTTTTCTTGAAACGAAGAAATCCATTTATTTCTTTTAGAAAGGAGTTTATTATTTGCTTTCATAAATCCAAGAAATCCTTTATTTTTTGAGTTATTTTTTGAAAAGCATATTAATTCCTTTTTAGTGAAAAAAGTCTTAAATATTTGCTTTTTATTTTCGAAAAATCCTTTATTTTTTGAAAATTTCCCTTAAAGCATTTAATTTTTTCAAAGTTCAGTTTACAACACCTCACGTGCACTCACACGATCACTTAATTGAACTAAGCCTTAAAACGCACCTTAATTTGAACACACTTTTAACCCCACTTGGGGAACACTAAAAGAATTCTTGTAGCTAGGTAGTATTGGGGGGATAGGTGTTCCAATAACACCCCTCAGTTCATACATCTGAGACATAGAAGTTGTCCAATTAGGGAGCTAAAATCTCTTAGTACTTTTTGGCGCGGTCACAACCGGTTTGTGGGAAGGCCTCTCCCTTAGGAGGGTTGAAGTCGCGAGGATGGTTCCGGAAGCTTGAGTGGGATACCGAAACCCATTCAGTAACCGAAGGGCTACCATTCGCAGTTCTCGGGATATCCCTGTATTGGGATATTGCGATCAAAGGACCAAACGGCAGATTTACCTTTTCTCGACGCGTCATGAACGGAGTATCCTAGTAGCCTGTCTTTTTAGGATTGATTACCCGGTGTCCCTCCCGGTTGGGGGATATCTAGCCGTTGTCTCAACATTCATATTATCTGACTTGGATTTCATCACCTTGCAGAGGATATCGTCTGTTTGAGTCACAATACTTTTAGATTAGGTGTTTGCATGATCTTTACCACCTTTTGAGTCTAGTCACACCTATTTTTTCTAGGAGCCGCTTGCATGTTGGTATTCTGACCAGTTGTTGCATTCCTCCACTTATTGTAGCACAGCTGCTAGAATAAGTGCATTTTTTTAGGATTGATTATTTGGCCTGTGAGCCTTCTTTTTTCACTCCCCTTCTTGCACCCTTGGTTGCATTAGGGTTTTGAGTCTTTTACATATATATCACCACCTGATACTTAAAACACATTTTTTACATAAAAAACATATTCTCACCATTGAGAATTATAGACGTTCTCGTCGTCTACAGGGCGAACTCCCAGAGTTTAGTCCACTTGGCTCTCCACGTCACGGACGCAGAGCATTGTCCCTTGATTCGACACATCGTCAATCAATTAGACGGTCATCCGATTCTGACATACCCCACTTCACCTTTGATTTGGAGGTAGAATCCGAAAACCCCACCGAGTTACCACCAACCACAAATATGTCTGAAACACCAGTTGATCCACAATTTACATTAACCATAGGTCAGACATCCGCAGACCCTTCTGCGGCAGTACCATCCACGGCAACAACCACCCCCTTGGGTATGCCCAATATGGGTAACACTCCACATTCAGGAATGCCTAGCACAGGACCACCACCTGTCATGGGCATGCCCAATATGGGGGTCATACCCCCTTCAGTTTCCACAAACCCTATCCCAGGAATCCCCAGTGCAATTCCTAACCCAAGTGTAACTCATGTTGCACTTGGCAGTTCTATACCAGGAATCCCTGGTGCGATTCCTAACCCAAGAGTAACCCAAGTTGCACTTGGGAGCGCTAACCCATATTATGCCACACCTTTTGGAGGGCACATACCCTCCATACCTAGCATACCTATAGGCGCTACTGGACCCCTACACCATACCACAATGGCTAGGCAGGTCCCGGTTCCGGTCACCACATCCGCTAGTCTACCATACATGGCAAGTCTCAACCTGCCAGATTTAGCTAGGCTCACAAATGACCCCATCAGACATGATCCTGCTTGGACCCATATGCCCACTAAGCTTCCCTCTGACATCCCTAAGTTCGAGGGTAAGGCTGGAGAAGACCCCCAAAATCACATCATGTCCTTCCATTTATGGTGTTCCTCAAACTCCATAGTGGATGACTCAATCCGCCTACGGCTTTTACAACGCACCTTCACTGGCTCCGCAGCCAAATGGTATATCGAGCAACCCCATGGGACGCATTCCACATTTACCTCCCTTGCCTCGACCTTTCTACAATTCTTCCAGCTACCTGTACGCTACGATGCGGGCGTCGAGATCCTACTGTCTTGCAGACAGAACACGGCCACGCATATCACTGACCATATTCATGATTGGCGTCGGCGCCGAAGCCTATGCAAGATCAAATTAGACGACCGAATCTTTTTAGACTGGTTCCTTAAATCCCTCCTTCCTCTCATTGCGAAGGATGTAGCATCTGAAAGACCCCAGTCTGAGGAGGAGGCCATCCTTAAGGCCCAACAGTTTGATCTTATCTATGCCCAGTCAGGTTACCTATACACGATCATACCTGATGCCCCACGAGGTGACTCTGCACGCGGTGACACACCGGGGGCATCACATGCCGCTGATGGCATTATTGGCCAAATTACACCGCAAGCAAAACCTTTCAGTATGGTGAGCACCATGCCCGCCCCAGACCTTTCTAGGGCTACATCTAGTTCCGGGGTGACAACTTCTTATGCTCCAACAAACCAGACCCATCACGTTCATGGACCCTCTTGTCCACAACATTGTTATGGCCAAGCTCCATCGGCATATATACCCCCTACATACTATGCTCAACCTATGGTACAAAACCCCATGCAGTTCCAACAACAGCCCATGCATTACCCACAACCGGTTGCACCGGCTAACCTCACACCTCCACCAGCTCAGGGGTACCTACAACCCCAGCAGGCAACTGGACCACCTCCAGCTCCACCTGCATACTATCCACCGCAACCTACTCCCGCACCTGCGGCTCCTCAGAATCCCCCTAATGCTCAAGGGCATGTGTACGCACAACAACATCAGCCCCAATATCAAAATAACCAACGCAACCAGGGTGGGAAACCAAACCGCGGAAGAGGACGCAACCGTGGAAACAATCAAAACCGTAACCAAGCTCCACAACCTACCCATCCTCCACAAGACAATAACGCGTCGCCCGCTCATCAGAATCCTGATCGGCCACCTAAGCAACCCAAAAATGCTAATTTACGAACAAACCATCCTTGTTCCATTTGTGGTGTCTATGGCCACTATACCCACGCTTGCCCACATCTGGAGCGAGCTCGACAACTATGGACAAATGACGCCCATCGTCAAGGGCAGGCGGCTCCTCAGCCACCACCCAACCCCCCACCACCCCCACAACAACCTTTGGTCCTTCAAAACCCTTTTCCAACACAGGGAGTGGTAAACACTCAGCCATTAGCCCCCCAACAGGGCAACGTGCAACCACAACAAATAACTTACACAGCTCCTGATCAACCCATGTTTGATTCAGGCACCCACCACTTATTGATGATGTCCACCGCTGACGTCAATATCCAAACCCGTCGGAATCAATACGGACCGACTTCTGAAGCCCCCCCCGCTGAAAAGGATACTAATGCTAATCCCACTGATCAGACATTGCGTATACCTCAGGTTCCACTCGATGGTTCTTCTAAAGCACCTCGCTTCCCCCTTCGCCGAATCAACAACAACCCCAATGCACGGGCTGCGTCCAATTACAACATTGTCGATGACTTAGCCCAATCCCCCGCAGCCATGTCTACGTTAGAAGTCTTAAAAACCTGTCCTACTCAGCGCAAGACTTTACTTTTCGCTATTGGGGCGATTGACCCAAATGATTCGAAATTGATGACCTTTGATTTAGACCAATCTGAACCACGGCAGCCTTCTACCATAGCAGTCCAAGTTTCCGTTTCTATTCGGAATCTTGTCATCCATCGATGTATCATCGACGACGGTGCCTCCACATGCGTCATGTCCACTTTTGTTTGGCAGAAGTTGGGATCCCCTGCTCTCCAGCAATCCACCACTGCATTGCGGGCCTACGACGGCCGGTCAGCTCAACCTCAAGGTTTATTACCCAAGGTGCCCGTCCAATTAGGTGGGAAAACTGTGCTCATCGACATAGAGGTCATTAACGCCCAGCTCGACTATAACCTTTTACTTGGCCGCAGTTACATGTACGCCATGAAAGCGGTCGCCTCCTCCGTCTTCCGCACCATGATGTTCCCCCACGAGGGACGCGTGGTCAAAATTGACCAACTCACCTACTATGATCCCAACGCCCCTGCAGCACCCGAGAATGTTCTTCCCATGGTTGAACAACCCGCTTCTAGTGCAGTTACCTCCTTTGTGTCTTCCGTGGCACCCGAACTTTATTCCGATACACCAATGACCTCTACATTTCAGGCCATTCCACCACCGTCACCGGAGACCCAAGTCGCAAACCTCTGTACTCTTTCGCAGAATACGCAAACGTCCGGTGGTCAACCACCATTGATCCCCAGTCACATTGGTGTTACACCCATCCACACCATCCCCTTCCTATTTCCTCCTTCGGGTGTAGTAAGCGCCCCGGTTATGGCTACCCTTAGCCTACCCGGGCTAACATTGGGATTACCCGTGTGGTATATTCCGCCTCCCGTTCGACCAACCACACCCGACGTCATCCTCCAACCGGTACAACCTATCGTTACCACAAATCAGCCTCCTCCTGGTGTTGCAATCTCTTCGTCGTCAACGAAACCTCCTCCTGGTCTCACGATTGCTTCGACGTCAAGAGATCCCCCTCTTCTTGCTAAGCCCACTGGGGGCAGAGGTCCACAACCATACACTGCTATACCACCTCCGAAGGCAGTTAAACCCCCACCAGTGTTTCGAGCTCCCCCCAAATGTTCATTATGCGATGAAATTGGCCATCCAACTCATCAATGCCCACATTTACCGGCACTCCAAGAGCATATGAATATGTTGGACGATGACATCGGCATCCCAGTAGTCAGATTAGAACCACCTCTACAGCCTCGTGACAAATCACTGCGCACTGACCATCCTTGTGCTATATGCAGTGTTTACGGCCACTACTCTCACCATTGCCCTGATCTACCTGACTATAGAGCAGCGTTGTATGAGTTAAACAATGCCGACTTAGAGATATCTCCTCCCCTCATCGAGGAGATCCACCCCCCACCATCATCCTCGTCAGTAGAAGTCAATACGATATATATGATTTCAACAACCTTCAAACCAGAACCCCTTGATTTATGGTCTGATTACTTCAATACTGATGAGCAGATTTTGGAGACACTCACTGCACCTGACTACCCTTGGGATGATATGCATCATCGCTCGTACTTCCTCCCGGAAGCATCTACCTCCACCGTATCCAACCAGCTATCAGTCGAGTCGAAAGACTTCATACCCGCTAAGGTCGATTGGTTAAAGGACCCCATCCCAACACCGGATGCCTTTGAAGAAGGGAACATGTCAAACATTTCCCCCACTATACAGATAGACATTTCCACAACACGAGGGAAACCTGAGCTCATCTCGCTGGGCGCATCTTGCACTCAAGCAGAAACTCAGGCATACAAAAAGCTCTTTCAAGAGTTCCGTGATGTCTTCGCCTGGTCCTATACCGAGATGCCTGGTCTCGACCCCGCCATTATTGAACACCACATCGATACATGGCCGGAAGTACCCCCTGTTCGTCAGAAACAGCGACCTATTCACCCTGCCAAGCTCCCCGCTGTTAAGGCTGAAGTCGAGAAACTTCGAAAAGCAGAGTTCATCTACCCTATTCCGTACACCACATGGGTGTCGAACCCTGTTCCTGTCAACAAAAAGCAAGGCACCCTTAGAGTATGCACTGATTTCCGCGATCTAAACCACGCTTGTCCAAAAGACAATTTCCCCACGCCATTCATTGACCAACTCATTGATGAGTGTGCGGGCCATGAGGTCCTATCCTTCATGGACAGGTTTTCCGGATATAACCAGATTCACATCCGCAAGGAGGATCAGTACAAGACTGCCTTTACCACCCCATGGGGCACCTTTGCCTATCGCGTCATGCCATTTGGCCTTAAAAATGCTGGTGCCACTTTCCAGCGAGCCATGACCTATTTCTTTCACGACTTGGTCCATATCCTACGAGTCTATCTTGACGACCTCACAGCTCGTTCCCGAAAACGATCAGACCACCTTAACGACCTCCGGCAAGTTTTCCTGCGTTGTCGCAAATATAAAATCCGCTTGAACCCACACAAGTGTGTCTTTTGCGTCCCGGCGGGCCGGTTGTTGGGTTTCATTGTTTCCCAAGATGGAATCACTGTCGATCCCCTGAAAGTCAAAGCCATTTTAGAACTTCCCCCTCCTCGCACGCTTCGACAGCTTCAGAGCTTGCAAGGGCGGTCCAATTTTCTTAGGCGCTTCGTCCCTGATTATGCCACCAAAGTCCACGGGTTCTTACGCTTACTTCGTACCCACATACCCTTTGTTTGGGACGAGCAAGCAGACACGGCATTCGAAGCCCTCAAGAAAGCTCTCACACAAGCCCCCTTGATATCCCCACCGGATTTCTCCCAAGACTTCACCCTTTACGTCTCGGCATCTGAACATGCCGTGTCTGGAGTTTTGGTACAAGAAGATGCTTCCCACAAAGAGCATGTGATTTATTACGTCAGCCAGAGCTTATCTGGCCCACCTCTACGTTACCCATACGAGGAAAGATTAGCACTAGCTGTAGTCTTTTCCGTACAAAAACTGCGACACTATATTTTACTTAGTCATACCACGGTTGTCGCCGACTCCAACCCCATGGTCTACCTCCTCACCCGGCGACTCCTACAGGGTCGTGTCGCTAAATGGGTCATTATCCTCCAGGAATATGACCTTACTTTCAAGACTCCCAAAAGCACCAAAGCCCTCGCGCTTGCTCACCTCATTACAGATCTCCCATCCTCTTCAACATCACCCGTCATCCAAACGGACCTGATTGACGAGCAGATGTTCGTCATTTCGTCTGACGACCCTTGGTACGGAGACATTTTGACCTACCTTCGTACGCAAAAATTCCGACCACACATCGATCGTGATGGACGTCGTCGCATACGACACCACGCCCCCCGATACCTACTTATTGGGGATGTACTTTATCGACGCGGCGTTGATACTATCTTACGCCGCTGCCTATCCCATAGTGAGGCAGAACAAGTCCTCAATGATTGTCATAGCGGTGCCTGTGGAGGCCATTTCTCCGGCATGGCTACCGCCCAAAAAATCATTCGGGCCGGTTATTTTTGGCCATCATTGTTTATTGATTGCATCACCGCAGTCAAGCATTGCCAGAACTGCCAGCTATTTGCCCCCAAAGCAAGAACCCCCCCTGCCCCCCTTCACCCAGTCATCACTGTTGGACCATTCTGCAAATGGGCCATAGACTTCCTCGACTGCAACCCCCCGTCATCCGGCGGTCACAAACACATCATTGTGGCCGTAGATTATTTCACCAAGTGGGCAGAAGCCATGCCAACCTATAATTGCAAAGCCGACACTGCGGAACGGTTTTTCTTCAACCATGTTATCGCTCGTTTCGGAGTACCACAACAGTTAGTCTCTGACCACGGCTCTCACTTCGAAGATGCCGTCTGGAAGGAGTTATCAACCATGTTGAAATTCAAACACCATTTCTCTTCCGCTTACTATCCCCAAGGAAACGGCCAAGTCGAAGCGATCAATAAAATCTTGAAGACCATTCTCCAACGCACTGTCGACAAGCACAAGTCCAATTGGCATCACATGCTTTTCCTGACACTATGGGCCTACCGCACATCAACCAAAACCGCCACCGGTTTTACCCCTTTCCATTTAGTTCACGGTGTTGAATCGGTCCTCCCTATTGAGTGCCAGATCCCAGCTTTACACATCGCCGTGGAACTTCTACCGGACACTTCCCCAATCGAGCAACATTTACTACTCCTAGAGCAGGCCGATGAAGATCGGCGCACAGCCATTCAAAACATGGAAGCAGCTAAACAACGATCGAAACTAAGTTACGACAAACGCGTCCACCCAAGAACCTTTTCTGAGGGAGACCTTGTCCTTGCTTACGATCAAGCTCATGATAAAACCGGAAAGGGAAAATTCGTGTCCATGTGGCAAGGCCCCTACATCATACACACCTGCCTCGGGCAGGGGGCATACATTCTGACCGATTCAGAAGGCAACACCCTACGCAACCCACGCAACGGGTTGTACCTTAAACGATTTTACCCATAGAAAATCCGATGGACACCATCGTCCATTTTAGTATAGGCATACATTGTTCATTTCACAAAAAATTTCAAAAAAAAAAAAAACCTAAATATTTGTTTTTCTCTGCATGACCACAGATGGAGCCTCTTCCACTCTGCCATATCGGTTTCGCTGATGGTGCAAGCCGTTGGTCTCCCAATCTCGCCTCCGCAGCTTGGGTAATTTACTCCCCTTCACATGAGTTAATTCACATTGATGGAGTATGTTTAGGTGCCGCCACCAATAATCAAGCTGAATACGATGCCGTGACCGGTCTCCTGGCCGCTGCTCTCCAGATGAGCATACGTCACCTCAACGTTTTCTTGGACTCACAGCTCCTAGTTTCCCAGCTCAACAATGATTACCAGGTACGCGATCCCTGCCTTTTCAGAAAATTCCTGCGCACTAAACAAATGGTTAGACAGTTTGAATCCATTACATTCACACATGTCCCAAGACACCTCAATAGTGTAGCAGACCATATGGCCAACAGTGTCCTCGACTGGCACACCAATCACATCATGTCATATCCATAAACAAAAATGCATCCATGTGCAAAACATGTGCCTCCACGGGCATATACAAAAAAACCAATATTGCATCCACGTGCATAACATGTGCCTCCACGGGCATAAAACAAACAAACCAAAATGATGCATCGATGTGCATAACATGTGCCTCCACGGGCATATATAAATCTACAAACACACTGCATCCACGTGCATAACATGTGCCTCCATGGGCATATACAAAAGACAAATGTGCATCCACGTGCATACACGACAATATATCCAAAATATATATCCACATATATATACAAATCAAATAGTCAAACATGTCATACGTGCCCCCAGCACTCAATATACAAAAAATACAACTGTCATACAAAAAATGCTTCCCCATATGCTCATGAGCATTTGGGGGCAAGTACAATGTCATCTACTCATCTGGATCCTCAGGATCCTCGGGCTCCTCCTCCGGCTCCTCCTCCGACTCCACCTCCGCCGGCCCAGCCGGGTCAGGACGACCCCGAACTCGCCGCTCTGCTGGCCCTGCTGGATCATCCCTCAAACGTATCCTCCCCTGAGCCGGCCCTGCCGGAGCATCTCTTCCACCACCCCCGTGCCTCGCCGCAAGCACCGCTGTCCTCAACAGGAGCGACTGCCACTCAGGTGGCGCACCAAGACATCCCTGCAAAACATCCCGATCCAGATCCCTCCAACCATCCTCGGGGAACCTAGCTAGGATCCGGGCAAAGGTACGTCGGACACCATCTATGGCGTCACCATCAGGGCCAACCCCTCGCCCACGAGCTGCATATCCTCCACCACGCGGAGGACGTACAGGTACAGGGGGACGAACGACCACCATCGCCCGCCCCTGCCGAGCCACATAGTCATGTGGTGGCACTGGACCCACATCTGCACAAAGCAAGTAAACCATTAGATACTATATAACAAAATCATCATAAACCAAACAACATATGATACAACATCAAATAAAACACAAAACATACCGTCCAAGCCCCAGGCCTGTCCTGGGGCACGAGGCATCTCTGCGTCACCTCTGTAATCCATACCGGCGTAGGGATAGTCCTCGATCACCAGAGGCATCTGCTCCCACTGCTGATAAAAGTCCTCTGTGAAGTAGCCACGGATACCACCGCCAGCATGGGGCATCATCTGCCCCCACCTCACCATACGAGGCTCGCTCGGAAGACCAGCACGAACAGGTACATGTGGCCGCAAGGTCGGCACCCGCTCGAAGAAAAAACAGCATAAAAAAGAGGCGTAACAAAACTCGCCTCCCTCTCTCACGGCCTTGTCCAGATCTCTCCGGACACCGGCCAAGAACATCTGCGCCCAGGCGTAATACGTACCCCGTAGAACAGAATCCACCATCATCGTCTGCCCCCCAGACATACGATGTGGTGCAGCAGCACCCAAAATCCTCAGAAAACAGGCACCAACAGCCCGCATATCCCACTCACGTAGGAACTTCAGACTAATAGAGATGTTTACCAAAACAGCGTCATCCACACAGAAGGTCTGTAAGAGGTCCTCCATATCCACACCCGGAGGCAACCTCGGAGAAATATCACCCACCTCACCCAAGCGAGGCAAACCGGTCAAAAAATATACATCAGTGAGAGTAATCTCTAACCTCTCACCACCGATAATGAAGGCACCCTCTGCCGGCACCCACCACAGCACGAGCTTGTTCAGGAGTCTCCTCACTGAACGGATAGGAGGAATCTGAGCGAACTTTAAGAGTCCGCTCATGGCTAGGGTCTGTCTCACCCCTCCATCAGTCTCAATCCTCAACATGATCTCGGCATCAATCTCTCTCTCCCGCCACACGGACTGAGCTCTCCGCAACATCCTGCCAAGAAAACACAGGAAATTTTTAGCCCCAGCATAAAAATTTAAAAAAAAAATCCCATCGTGGCTTTTACACAAAAAGCCGCGATGCCCATTGCGGCTTTTCCACAAAAAGCCGCGATGACCATCGCGAGATCCATGCAAAAACCCGCGATGAACATCGCGAGTTTTGACCATACAGTCGCGATGAACATCGCGACTGTCACCCATGAACACGTGATGAACATCGCGGGTTCCGACCTCACAGTCGCGATGAACATCGCGACTGTGAGCCTGAAACCCGCGCGGTTCATCGCGGGTTCAGCCCCGAAACCCGCGCGGTTCCACGTTGGAGAGTCAACGTGGAGTTTCGCGGCCTTCGGGGGGCCCACCGCCAAACAAAAAGACATAATCGACAAGGTTAAGGCGAATAGAGTTACCTACAACTCGCTAAATCGAAAACCAACGGTGAAATCTCCCGGAAATCAAGAAAAAGCTCTGACAGCTCTATCAACCTCGCACGTAACAATGACAAGTCATATTGGGCCCCACGTCCTATTTATAGAAATTCCACAAATTTCAAACAACCATTGCGTTGTCATACGACGTCCATTTCTCAAACCGTTGGGATCAGCACAGCGGGTACTTCATAGAGGTTCCTTCCGTTTCCCGTTTTCATGGGGTCCATTTTTTGACAATGTTTTAACCTCTCTCATGGCCTCGGTTTGCGTGCCACATCGGCCGTTCTCCGTTTTAGACGTGCCTTATATAGCCGGGTCCAGTTTTCTGCGCTCGTGATGATGCTTGAGATCATTTCTCGCTCTCACCTTTAGATTTTTCGGGCATTTTTTCCACGCCCCCTCGTCGCCTCGGTTTGCGTGCCCCATCGGCCGTGCTCTGTTTTCGATGTGTCTTATATGGCCGGATTCAGTTTTCCGCGCTCGTAATGATGTTTGAGATCATTTCTCGCTCTCACCTTTAGATTTTTCGGGCATTTTTTTTTTCCACGCCCCCTCGTCGCCTCGGTTTGCGTGCCCCATCGGCCGTGCTCCATTTTCGATGTGTCTTATATGACCGGATTCAGTTTTCCGCGCTCGTGATGATGCTCGAGATCATTTCTCACTCTCACCTTTAGATTTTTCGGGCATTTTTTCCACGCCCCCTCGTCGCCTCGGTTTGCGTGCCCCATCGGCCGTGCTCCTTTTTCGACGTGCCTTATATGGCCGGATTCAGTTTTCCGTGCTCGTGACGACGCTCGAGATCATTTCTCGCTCTCAAATCCAAATTTTTCGGGCATTTTTCCTTGTGACCCCCTCGTCACCTCGGTTTGCGCGCCACATCGACCGTTCTCCGTCTTCAACAATCCTTAGGTCACCGGATCCAGTTTTCCGCACCGATGACGATGCTTGAGACCTTTTCTCGCCCTCATCAATCCATTTTTTGCTCGGTATAAGTTTATCCCTTTTTCGGGCCGAGCCACCCCTTTTACGAAAAAGGCACTTAGGGAGTTTCTGTTAAGCTCTTTTCTGACTCCTAAAACAATGAAAAGATCGCCGAGCAATCTTGCTTCCTTTCCTGCTCGATAAACGTATCTAAAAGGGCGTCTACCTGGTATAAGTTTACCCCTTTTCCGGACCTTGTAGACTAATTACGAAAAAGGTATACTCTAGTCACATCGGCTAGAAGAGTTCTCCATACGCATCATTTTAGACTTTTTCGGGCCTGGGAGACTAAAACTTACGAAAAAGAAATACCAATAGAGTCCACTTACCGTTTTCAGACTCTCTAAACATGAAATCAAAGATGAGCACGCACCGTCCTGGGCTCACAGAATCCACAGGACCGTACCATTTCAGAGCACACTTTTATCCCTTCTTGGAGCTCATTCAAACTACGAAGAAGGAATCAATGGTGCCTCTTGGCGCTACAACACATCATATCTACTCACATAGCAGCTTCCCCATTTTGGTCGCCTTTGTTCAGAGTATTCTGCAGTATGTCACCCTGAAACTCCCTCGACAGCTACCATAAGCTTCACCTACGAGTTAGTTCCCTACGCTGCTAGGTCACCCATGTCATCATGCTCTGAACAAAGGAAGTTTGATTCTACCCATTTTTTGACCCAGTTATTTCCCATCCCCACAAGTATGTCAGTCCTACCAGCAGTACTCCATCACTTTAGTTATACACCTCGTGCTCCTATCAAGGAAACATCATTGCCTTGTTAGTTGCTGGTCTCCCTCTGTCGACGACAACCACATTGATTCCAGAGGATAGACCTAGAGGTCCCTGTGTCTTGGACTCATCACCATTTATGATGAGTGCCTACGAATCATTTCGAGAGGAATCCTCAGTGCCTCTCCGAATGGTTGTTTCTCACATGCTCGACTTCAGCACCTTGATCGCATCGTTGAGACTCGCACAGGGTATTGGTCCATTCAGTTATTAGTCGAAGACCCCGGATACCACCTGACTCCTCCCCATTTGAGAGTCTACCTATGGATACAACCAGTTACATTTTTTCTATAGATATCCGGGTTGCGTATGGCGACAATATCCCAGATGGCTCACAGTCATCAAGTACATACAAATGTTGGACACCTTCAGTTTCAACAGTTCAACAGTTATTCCAGTGTATCAGTTATTGAGATCAGCCATGATCATGAGTATATCCCACCATAATGTCCCCTCTGGACCATTATGATGTACCAGTATATTCCTTTACGTATTAGATCCCCCTTCTTGGGACTAATTGTTTTGTATATGTCTTGATACGAGCATGGGAATGCCCGCCTCGTCCTTTATCAGAGATTATACCTCATTCATATTGAGGCCATGTAATATTTTTTGTTTTTGCAGCTTCCAAGGGCCGTGGCTCCAGTCTCCAACCGGTCTCTTCTCTCCCCTAAACCCCAGAAAAAAGGACAAAAGAACTATGATGTCTATCGGCCATACGATGAGCTCCTGCCCTCACACATCAGGGGGCAATCTGTTAACACCTAAAAAGTGCTCACTAGCTCATTCCCTTACTCACATGACCCATTTGTCCACTTTTCCACCATCTGAGCCTCTGAAACCAACAAAAGGTCACCAAAAGACCTTAGTACACCCCTTTTTCCATTAAAAAATATTATTTTTCCAAGAAAATCATAAAAAACCCTCAAAAAGGGTCCAAATTCCCAAAAATATTAAAAAGGGAATTAAAATATTATTTTTATTCAAAAAAGGAAAAAGGAGGGAAAAGTACCTAAGCCATGTTGGTCAATACCATTTGGTTTCCACAAAACCACAAATGGTATCTCCCACCACCAAAACCTATAAAAAGGTGGTAGGGGCTCCTCATTTCACATCCTTCCATTATCTCATCCTTATGCTGCTGAAATCTCCCCTGAGCACTTTTAGCCATTGAAGCAACCTTGGAGAAGGAGACCTCTTGGAGTTTGGAGCTACTCATCTTGGGAGTTGCTCAACATCAACCTTCACCATTGAAGGTAATATCGCAAGCACTTGCTTGCCCCCCATTTTTTAATACAAAAAATTATTTCTTATGTTTCTTGTTCTTGATTTTGAAATGTTTAAATTATTTGCTTAGATTCTTGCTTAGATCCATGAATAGTATTGTTTATTTAGTTTATTGTTTTTATTTCTATTGAAACTGCTGCTCCTAGTTAGCAGGTGCCCATAGCACTAAGCCTGGTTGCAAAACCGGGCCAACAGATTGGAATGTAGAAGTCATTGGCATGTCGAAGTAAAGTACGGGTCCCACGGAGGAAACAAACGAGGTAGTTGCACCACAAATAGGTTGTTCAACCATGGGGAGAACATTTTCGGGTGCAGCGGTGGCCTTGGGATCGTAATAGGTGAGTTGGTCGACCTTGACCATGCATTCGTCATGGGGGAACATCATGGTACGAAAAATGGATGAGGCAACCGCCCGCATGGCATACATGTAGCTGCGACCAAGTAAGAGGTTATAATCAAGTTGGGCATTGATGACCTCTATGTCAATGAGCACGATTTTACCAGCCAGCTGGATGGGGACATTAGCTAACAGACCTTGGGGTTGAGCCGAACGGCCGTCGTAGGCTCGCAACGCAGTGGTGGACTACTGGAGAGTAGGGGATCCCAACTTCTGCCAAACGAATGTGGACATAACGCATGTAGAGGCACCTTCATCGATAATGCACCGATGGATTACAAGATTCCGAATGGAAACATAAACTTGGAATGCTAAAGTGGAAGGCAGGCGTGGTTCAGACTGGTCCGAATTGAATGCCATCAGTTGTGAATCATTGGGGTCAATAGCACCAATGGCAGAGAGCAAAGTATTGCGCTGTGAAGGATAGTTTTTTAAAACTTCTAAAGCAGACATGGCTGCGAGAGACTGGGCTAAGTCATCTACAATGCTGTAATTCGATGCAGTGCGAGCATTGGGGTTATTGTTGATACGACGAAGTGGGAAGCGAGGTGCTTTAGAGGTGCCATCAAGTGGAGCCGGAGGAATACGTAACGTCTGATCAGTGGGATGAGCGTTAGTGTTTTTTTCGGCGGGAGGGTCTTCAGGGGTGGAGCCATATTGGTTTCGACAGGTTTGGAGGTTGACATCAGTGGATGACATCATTAACAAGTGGTGGGTACCTGAATCAAACATGGGTTGATCAGGAGTGGCATAAGTGATCTGTTGTTGTGGTGGTGCGTTGCCTTGAGGGGGAGCCAACGGTTGAGTGTTCACTACACCTTGGGTTGGTAGGGGGTTTTTGCAGCACCAAAGGTTGCTGCTGAGGGGGTGGGGGGTTCGGTGGCGCTTGAGGAGTCGCTTGCCCTTGACGATGGGCATCATCAGTCCAGCATTTTTGAGCTCGCTCCAAATGTGGGAAAGCATGTGTGTAGTGGCCATAAACCCCGCAAATAGAACAAGGATGGTTTGTTATGAGGTTATTGTTTTTAGGCTGCTTGGGATGACAATCCGGATTCTGGTTGGGAGGAGCAACGTTGTTATTATGTGGAGGATTGGTAGGTGGTGGACCTTGATTATGTTGTTGGTTGTTTCCGCGGTTACGTCCTCTTCCACGGTTTTGTTGGTAACCCTGAGCTATTGGAGGTGTTGGGTTAGCTGTTGTAGCTTGTTGTGGGTAATACATTGGTTGTGGTGGGAACTGAATTGGGTTATGGGTGGCAGGTTGGTTATAGTATGTGGGAGGTACATATGCCGATGGCGGTTTCCCATAGCAATGTTGTGGACAAGAGGGTCCATGAGTGTGATGAGTCGGATTCGTTGGAGCGTAGGAAGTTGTCGCTCCAGAATTAGATGTAGCCCTAGAGAGGTCTGGGGCATTTATGGTGCTCACCATGCTAAAAGGTTTAATTTGTGGTGTGACTTAGCCAATCATACCATCAGCGGCATGTGATGCCCCCGGCGCATCACCGCGTGAAGAATCACCTCGTGGGGTGTCTGGTATGATGGTGTAGAGATAGCCTGATTGGGCATAGATTAGGTTGAATTGCTGAGCTTTTAGGATAGCTTCTTCCTCTGACTAGGGTCATTTGGAAGCGACATCTTTTGCTATGAGGGATAGGAGTGATTTAAGGAACCAGTCCAAAAATATACGGTCATCCAGTTTAATTTTACAGAGGCTACGACCCTTGCGCCACTTATGGATGTGGTCCATGATGTGGGTAGCTGTGTTTTGTCTACAAGACAACAGTATTTCAACTCCTGCATCGTAACGTACAGGTAGCTAAAAAAACTGAAGGAAAGTGGAGGCGAGAGACATAAAAGTCTAGTGGGTCCCATGTGGTTGTTCAATGTACCACTTGGCTGCAGAGCGAGTGAACGTTCGTTGCAATAGTCTTAGACGAATGGAGTTATCCACTATGGAGTTAGATGAACACCATAGGTGAAAAGACATTATGTGGTTTTGAGGGTCCTCCCCAGGTTTTCCTTCAAACTTGGGTATGTCCGAGGGGAGCTTCGTAGGAATGGGTGGCCATGTAGGGTTGTGCCTGATAGGATCGCAGATGGGTGTGGCGTAGTGACTGGGACATAACTATTCATGGTGGAATTATGTAGTGCTCTAGTATCCCCTAAGGGTATTCTAGGTATTGAAGGTATGTGTCCTCCAACTATTGTGGTTTGGTATGGATCAACGTTTCCAAGTGCAACATGGGTTACACCGGGGTTAGGAATAGTGCCAGGAATTCCTGGGATCTGGGTTGTGGTAATGACAGGTGGTGTGATTCCTATGTTTGGCATACCCATAATAGGAGGTAGTCCTATGTTGGGCATACCTAAAGGTGGAGTATCCCCCATATTAGGCATGCCTAGGGGGGTTTTTGTTACCATGGATGGCACAGTAGTAGAAGGGTTTGTGGACATATCTCCAATAGTACTGGTAAAAAGTGGGTCGTATTGTGTTTCAGCCATGAGGTTGGTTGGTAATAATTCAGTAGGGTTTTCGGATTCAGCCTCAGAATCAGATGTGAAGTGAGGCGTGTCAGAATCGAACGACTATATGTTTGGCCGATGACATGTCAAGTCAAGGGATAAGGCTCGACATCGGTGACATGGAGAGCCAAGTAGACTGAACTGAGGGGGTTCACCCTGAAGACGATGAGATCGTCTAAAATTCTCAATGGTGAGAAATAAAAAAATTTCAGTGTAAGGTGGTGATGTAAAAAACTCGAAACCCTAATGCAACCAAGAGTGCAAAAAAGGGGAGTGAAAATAAAGGCTCTCAGGCCAAAAATCAACCTCAAAAAGCACTTATTATAGCAGCTGTGCTATAACAAGTGGAGGGATGCAACAAAATTGGTCAGAATACCAACAGTCAAACAATTTCTAGAAAAAAGAGGTGCTACTAGACCAAAGGTGGGTAATGTATCATGCAAACACCTAACTAGAAGTATTGTGAGTCAACAAACAATATCCTCTGCAAGGTGATGAAATCCAAGTCAGACAATATAGAGTGTTGAATCAACAGCTAGATATCCCCCTACTGGGAGGGACATCGGGTAGACAATCCTAAAGAATGGCAACTAGGATAGCCCAATCATGACACGTTCAGAAAAGGTGAATCTACCGTTTGGTCCTTTTACCGCAGTACCCCCATACAGGGATACCCCGAGAACTGCGAAAGGTAGCCTTCAGTTACTGAATGGATTTCGGTATTCCACTCAGGCCTTCGGAACCATTCTGGCGACTTCAACCCTCCTAGGGGAGAGGCCCTTTGATAAACTGGTTGTGACCGTTCCAAAAAATACTAGGGGATTTTGGTTCCCTAATGGACAACAACTATGCCTCAAATGTAATAATTGAGGGGTGTTATTGGAACACCTATCCCCTCAATTCTACCTAACTACAAAATTCTTTTGAGTTCTCTCCAAGTGGGGTTAAAAGTTGGTTGAGTTTAAGGTAAATTTTAAGGCTCAGTTTAGATTATGTGGCAGAGTGGGTGCAAGTGTGGTATTTAAACTGAAATTGATTTGCCTTGCTTGGGCGATTTTACAAATAAAAGAAAAGATGCTTCCAATTTTTGCAAAAAATAAAGGCGTTTTTGAAATGTAAATGCTTGAAAAAACTATTCAAAAATAATGGATCTTTGAAATAATTTAAAGGGAAGCAAATAACATAAATATTTCAAGAAATAAATGGATGTCTTAAAAATTGCTTAGGCAAAGTATCGAGCAAATAAACAGTAAAACCTTGATCTAGATAAAATGCAGAAAAATCTCTCTTTCAATTTATGATAATTTTGTAAAAAGACTTTTAATGAAGCATTCTAAATAGAAAAGATTTCTTATGGCTGTAAAAATGCAGGAAATTTAATACTGTAAAATATGCTGAATGGGCAGAAAATACAGCAAAAAATATTTTTCAAAAAATTTGCAGAATTGAAAAAACTTGCATCGTGGGTTTCAGGCAAACAGCCGCGATGGGCCGCGCAGGTTTCGGCCGCGAAGCCGCGCTGTGCAGTGCGGATTCCTGTCGCACAGTCGCGATGGGCAGCGCGGGTTTCAGCCTCGAAGTCGCGATGTGCAGCACAGGTTTTCGTCACACAGTCGCGATGTGCAGCGTAGAAAATGGCCGCGAAGCCGCGCGGAAAAAAGCCGCAAGGTCGCGATGAGCCACGCGACTGTCAGGCAAAAAACCGCGAGGCAAAAGCCGAAAACGGACGCCGAAAAACGAACCCGAAAATGAAAATTTTGGGCTGTTAATGACAATAGAAGGGGCCAAGATCTAGAACAGCAATGGATCTGCTGTCTAGGATGGTCGATCTATGAATTAAACTGATTACAACTAACAAAAACTAAGATCTAAAGCAAAAAACTGAGATCTAAGAATTCGAAGCCAGCAGAGTCGCCAAAAACTATTGGCTTGGTTTTGCAACCAAGCTTAGTGCAATGGGCACCTATCAACAAGTGATAGCAGTTTCAATAGAAATAAATAACAAACTACTTTAAACTACATTAATCATGGATCTATGTGAAATAGATAAGCAAAGAATGGAAATACTATCGAAAGCAAAAAAATTGACAATATGTAAAAAATGATTTTGTATTAAGAATAGGGGCAAGCAAGTGCTTGCAATGGTGATACCTCCAAGTGGTGAAGATTGTTGAGCAACTTCCAAGGTGAGTAGCTCCAAGCTCCAAAGGTCTCTTCTCCAAGATAGCTACAATGGTCAAAAGCTCATGAGAGATTTTGACAACATGAGGATAGGATGATGGATCGATGGAAAGCAAGGAGCCCCTACCACCTTTTTATAGTTTTTGGTGGTGGGGAATACCATTATGGTTTTGAGGAAACCAATGGTATTGACCAACATGGTTTAGGTACCTTTTCCCTCCTTTTTCCTTTTTTGAATATTTTTAATATTTTTATTCCCTTTTTAATATTTTTGGGAATTCAGGACCCTTTTTGAGGGTTTTTTATGTTTTTTGAGAAAAAATATTCATTTTGAGTGGAACAAGGGGTGCATTACGGTCTTTTGGTGACCTTTTGGTGACTTTAGAGGCTCAAATGGTGAAAAAGTGGACAAATCGGTCATGTGAATAAGGAAATGAGCTAGTGAGCACTTTTTGGGTGTTAACACATGCCACATCGGCCACTGTCGAATCTTTACGAGTTCGTGAATCACAACCTATCCATGAGCCATCCACTCCATCCATACTGCAATTATGACATTTTTTTGCTATCATTTATCAACCCGCAAATGGGCCCCATCAATGTCCCCCCCCTATCACTTTGCTGGATACCCATATTTATCCCTTCATCGAACACTTCCTCCTTGCCTCACCATCACTTTTGTACGGTATAAGTTTATCCCTTTTTCGGGCCGAACAATTCCTTTATGAAAAAGGCACTTAGGGAGTTTATGTTAAGCTCTTTTCTGACTCCTAAAACAATGAAAAGATCACCGAGCAATCTTGCTTCCTTTCATGCTCGCTAAAAGTATCTGAAAGGGAGTCTACCTGGTATAAGTTTACCCCTTTTCCGTACCTTGTAGACTAATTACGAAAAAGGAATTCTCTAGTCACACTGGCTAGAAGAGTTCTTCACTGCATCCTTTTATGCCTTTTCAGGCTTTGAAGACTAACACATGAAAATGCACCCCCTTGGAGTCTTCTTACTGCTTTCAGACTCTCTAAAAGTGAAAGAAACCACGAGCAATCACCATCCTGGGCTCGTACAAATCCACAAAACGGTACATATCCACCATTTCATATTTTTCTTATCGCTTTCAAACTCCTTAAAATTGAAAGCGCTTACTAGCATTAACTGTCTTGGGCTCGCACAAATCCACACGACAGTACCATTTTTTTTATCATACTTTCACCCCTTCTTCGAGTCCCTTAAACCATGAAGAAGGCCTCAATGATACCTCTCGGCGCCACACCAAATCATATATATAATTGAACTGTTACGGTAGCTCCCCCATCTTAGTCACCTTTGTTCAGAGCATTCTACAAAATGTCACCTTTAGAGTCTCCAGATATGATCCTTCAGTAGATCCCCCTGAGTCTTCCCCCTGCAGTACTTACCCCTTATCCCTTAAGCTATGATTCCCATACCTAAAAGTTAGTTTCATAAGCTTCTAGGTCATCCATGTCATCATGCTCTGAATAAAGGAATTTTGAGTCCTTCCACTCCATTGACCCCAATTATTCCCCGTACCCACAGTACGTCAGTCCCGCCATTAGTATTATCACATCTTAGTTCTACACCTCGCGCTCCTATCAAGGAAACATCATTGCCTTGGTAGTTGCAACGTCTCCCTCTGTTGACGCTAACCAATCTATTCCAAAGGATAGACCCAGAGGTCCTTGTGCCTTGGACTCACCGCCATCAGCAGTGAGTGCCTACAGATCATTTGGAAAGGAGTCCTTGGTGCCTCTCCAGATGATTGTTTCTCGCATGCTCGACGCCAACACCTTGATCACATCGTTGAGATTCGGATAAGGAATCAGTCATTTCAGTTATTAGTAGAAGACCCTAGATGTTACCTGACTCCAGCACATTTTTGAGTCTACTAGAGGAAACAACCAATCATATGTTCTTGTAGATATCTAGGCTATGCATGGCAATAGTTCCATGAAAGTACCCTAGTAACATGCTTCTTTGACTCACAGTTATTGAACACCTCCAAATCCAACATTTTTATCAGTCATTCCGGTACCATAATCAGAGTGATGAATGTTTTCCAGCATATCAATTTTTTCACATCATCCATGGTTAGGCCATGGGTATGTCCCAGATTTGCGTCCCCTCTGGATCAATACAATGTACACAACAGTTTTTTCATATGTTGTTTCGGTACCCCTTCATGGACCCCATCATTATATTTTGACAACGAGCATGGGTATGCCCACCTTGTCCATATGTTGAAATACTCATTAGTAAGACATGTATTTTTAGTTTTTGGTAGTCAGTATAGACCCCATGTTCCGGTCTCCAACAAGTTCGTGCTCTTCTCTATCCCAATGCTCATCACCCAAGAAAACCATAGTACTTATGATGTCCATCAGCCATACGATGAGCTCCTGCCCTCACACATTAGGGGGTAATCTGTTAACACCAAAAAAGTGCTCACTAACTCATCCCTTTGGATATACACCTATGTCGACCAAATTTCCTACGAACCTCGCCTCCAAAACCCCATAAAACCCAAATGGATATTAAAAATACCCAAAAATTCCCTCAAAAACATACTAAAAACCCAAAAGAGGGTCAAAATCAAACAAATAGGGAATAAAACCCAAAAGAAAATAAGAAAAAAAAGAGAAAATAGGGAAAAAACCCTAAAAAGTCCTAAAACCCTAATCCAAGTTTATAAAAAGGGGTTGAGGCCCCTCATTTCATTATCCCCAATCACTCTACCCTCATGCTGCTGAATTTTCTCAAAGCCTTAAGCCATCCATCTTTGTGCCTTTTAGCCTCCCTTGAGATAAAACTTTTAGCCACCTTCCAAGCATTGGAAAGAAGAGTACCAAACTAAGGAGCTCCGGAGCACACTGCCAGAACTCCACTAGCCTCATCTTTGAGGTAAATATATTTATTGCAAGCCCTTTGCTTGCCCGTAATAAAAAAAAAAGATTCTTTATTTTACAGTTTTTTGCAAGTGTATCGTTTGTTGTTCCAAGTTATATTTTGTTTCATGCACACGTTTAAGTTTAGATTTACTATTTAATGACATTTGCTTCCATCATTTGTATTTAGTTTACTATTAATTACTTCCACATTGTTGTTAAGGATTCCATAATCCTTAACAGGTGCTCACTTGCATAGGCAGGGGCTAAAACCCCAGCCATAGCTCAGTCAAATGATCCAGTTCAACAACAAACTTGATGGGAGCAAGAAGAAAATGTTCCTACAGGTTCTGTCAATGCCATAGATACTCCAACATCTGACTGGTATAATCATATCAAGTTTTTTCTGAACCATGGATTTTCTCCTGAAACACTTGAATTCAAAAAACGCAGAGCTTTAAGATTAAAGTCTGCTCCTTATTAATTTATTAATGGAGTTCTGTTTAGAAAAAATGATGATGGAGTTTTCCTTAGGTGTTTGGAGATAAATGAGACCGATGATATTCTTTTTCAATTTCATGCAGGACCTGCCGAAGGTCATTTTGCAGGTGAAACCACAGCACACAAGATTCTCAGAACTGGATACTATTGGCCTACTCTGTTTAAGGATTCCTATGCTCATGTTAGAAGGTGTGAACCATGTCAGAAGTGTGCAGGGAAGTTCAAAAAACCTGCTTTCCCTCTGCAGCCAGTGACAATTCAGTTTCCATTCCAGCAATGGAGAATGGATTTTGTTGGACCAATTTAATCCCACCTCCTCCCTTCAACATAGGTATATCCTCACAAAAACTAACTACTTTACCATATTGGTAGAGGAAGTCCCCCTTAGGCAGTGTAACACAAACCAAATAATTTCTTTCCTCAACAGCCAGATGGTTACAAGGCTTGGTGCTCCAGAGTATCTTGTCTTTGATAATGCATCCTACTTTTCCTCTATTGATTCAACATAGTATGCCCTTGAAAAAGGGATCAAACTAAAAAATTTTGCCAATTATTACCCATAAAGCAATGAGCTTGTTGAATCTTCTAACAAGAACCTTATAAATAGTTTGAAGAAGACAATATCCTCTCATCACAAATATTGGCACACACAGCTTTATAATGCTCTTTGGGCAGATCGAATCACCCCAAAGGCAACTATTAGAAATTCTCCCTATTGTCTGGTCTATTGCAAGGAAGCTATCCTACCATCTAACCTTACCATTCCTTCATTACAGTTAGCCCAATCCATTCAAGAAGATGATTCCTCTCCTCTTCAGCAGAGAATTGATACCTTGCTTAAGTTGGAGGAAGACAGGGAAATGGCTAAAAATAAATTACATCATCACCAGCAGATGGTTAAGAGATGGTTCGATGAGAAATCCTCTTATGACAGGGAATTTTTAGTAGGAGATTTGGTATTGAGATGGGATAAGCAGCATAAGGATAAAAATGATTATACAAAGTTTTAGTGCCTTTGGCTAGGACCTTTCATTATTAAAGAAAATATTGGTCCTAGTACTGTTCGATTACAAACATTGGAAGGGGTCATTGACACCTATCTAGTGAATGTGTCTCTGCTCAAGAAGTATTTTGTCTGAACAATTTGGTGCACTTTTTACATAAGCTTGGTGTGTTTTGCATTTTCTTTGTTTTGATTGGTTTTCTTTTATTTTGTTTTTCTTTTAATAAAATCCACACATTTGGTAATGGTTGATGGTCAGCTTGTCTCAAAAATAATTTGAACTGAAGTTCTGGAATGATCTTTCATTCTTGGTTGTTTTCAAACTATGTCAGAATTTGTTTTACAAAGAATAGACAGTCATTAATTGCAGAATTTAGATTGATACCTTCCCACCATGGTCATTATCTTACACATTCTTTATTTGTTTAATTGAGGTTGTGTAAAGTGACTGACTTTCTTGTCTTATGTTTCATTAGAGTGGCACAACATATCTCAATAACCTGTTCAACCTTTATATGCTCTGGATCCTATCACAGTAACCTTGAAAACTAATATTACTTAATAATTGTGGATTACAGGATGGGGGGTCTTATTACAAGCCATCCCATTAGGTTCATAGATGTGAGTGGAATGACATCTTCACAGCAATCCACCAAACTTGGAAGATGATTTTCAGTTTACTGAAAGTTGGAAGATCCTATTATAGGTCGGTCCATTCACGATATACAAAGCATCAGTGAGTAACACCACTATTATATGGTCAGCAAGCCATGGTGGTGTCTTGTAATTCACACCCTAATATAATTTTTGTTTTATTTTTCTTTATAAGACAGTGTTGTATATAAGGAAAGGGGGGTCTTATCACAAGCCATCCCTGCCATGATCATGGGTTTGATTCTGGATTAAAATTGTCATTATGTGGTCACCAAGCCATGATAATTGCTTTTAGTGTCACAACTGAAAGACAAGGAGTCTCATCACTGAGCTAGCTTGTTCAGTTTCCAGGTGAGGTCTGTGAATGGCATTGTGAGAATCTGATCACCAAGTTAAGACAGTGGTCTTATATCAACAAGGTCTTATGTACAGCTTTCCCTTTATCTCAATATATATATAAAAGAAAAATGTGTATATTGCCAAAAGGATTTTATGTGTATATAATAAAGCAATTAATACGTCAACGTGATTCATGATTTGGATATCCAAAGTATTATGAATCTTGTTCTCAGGTTCATCTAAAGTTGTCTTCTTATGATTACATAATGGAAAAAGAGTTCATGTTGTTTCTCAGATCTCCTTATCAGATTTGCATTATCTTTAAAATGATCATGGATGGGAGTATATCAATCTTATGTTAATTCTGCTTATTGACTGTCCCTTTACAAGCATTTAAAAAAAAAAATTAGGTTGAAAATCAGTTGGCTAACATACTTTCTTTAACTGAAGTTTTGTTTGCAGAGATAACTGGTTTTTCCCAACCCATTGCCATCTGTTGTAGGTACAACAGATCCCATGCTTCATTTGATCATGGGAGCCCCAATGTTTCTAAAAGCAAAAGTATTTGGGTAAACTCCTTATCGAAATAAGATTTCTCTTAAACTTTGTTTGTATGATCCCATACCTTTGCTTATGGTTTGTACAGTTATGATTTTTTTCCTTTGAAATTTTTTGAGTTTTTGGTTGTTTTCTTAGTTTGCGGAAAACCTTCATTTTTTCTAAAACGTAATTTTCTTTCTGCAATCCTGAAACCCGAAATCCTGAAACCTGCAATACCGCAATTGCAGATTGCAGGAATTGTTTGTTCTCTCTTTTGTATTTTCATCAACCCGAAACCCACAACCCGAAATTGCGGGTTGCGGAAAGACTGTGTTAATATTTTCAGAAATTTCAATTCCACAACTTGAAACTCAAAACCCACAAATTCTGGATTTAAATTGCAGGAAGTCGTTATGTTAATAAATCATGTTGTGCATTCCGGAAACCCGCAACCCGCAAATTCCATATTGCGTGATGCGGAAAACGCTATTTTAATTCTTAACGTTATTTTCGTTTCCGAAACCCAAAACCTGCAATTTCGGGTTGCTGATTTTCGAAACACGTTTGTTAATTTTTTTGCAATTTGTAAACCCACAACCCACAACCCGCAAATTGCGGGAACTTTGAATAAAGTTTGAAAATAAAACTTGTGAACCCGATCCCGCATCCCGTAGGGGCTAATCTCAGCCGTTCGTTTCTTTTAAACATACGGTACAGATTTGATCCAACCAAAAAATGATAAATATACATTTTTCTATTTTTCTTTATCATTTTTATTGGCGGAATTTCACTCTGCTATGTGGATTCTACTGTCAATTTCTTACCAGGGGTTCATTTTCATGATTTTTTAGTTATTTTTAGGTTGGTTGATTGTTAATTTTGCATTTGCTATTACGGTTTTCCTGTTTATGGTTGTTTTTTATTTTTGTTTTATTTATTTATCAGAATTTCCAAGCTTTGCCAAAATGTCTCGGATTACTCGGTCTAAGGAAATTCACAGGGATTTGCTCACCAAAGACCCCAATTTCGGTATCTTCTCAGATACCAGTGAGAGGGTCACTGAAACCTATCAAAAGGACTGGGCCAAAATATATTTAATCCTTGATAATGATGACTTTTCTGACATCAAAGAAGACCGACCTACGTATGAGAAGATTAGGGCTTCTCAAATCCATGCCATTGCTTCCTGGCCGAATGTTCTTCATTACACTGACCCGATTAAATGGATAGTGGAAAATGCTAACCCTAAGGATCGATCATTTAATGATAGCACAGGGTCACACTTGACAACCTTCCGCCTTGAAGTCCTTATCAGAACTTTTGCTCTTAAGCCGGTTGTGCAAACCCTTAGCTCTGAGTTCATACAGTCTTCTAAAACTAGGTATAATTTTGAAGAGATGATGAAATCATGGATGAGTAAACCTAGCAGCTTTGTGCCGAAGGCAGATAATCTATACCCGATTTCTTGGTTTAGAGACACTTACTCTTTTCTGGAAGCCATGATCTATAGGTTGTTCGACCTCCCCAAATGTTCATTTTTCAAATCTGAATGGGCCCCAATAGCTCATCATGTGTTAACAACCGATGAATCCTTCCATTGGGCATCTATCCTATCTTCAGAACTTAAAACAACAATCCAAGATTATCAAAAGGCACCTGCCCTGAGAATTCCACACTTCTTCTTGTCATCCTTCATCCCTATTGTCTTTTGCTCTGAGTTCCAATATCCTAACTTGGGATGGAATTGGACCCCTAAAGCTCCACCAGTTCATATATATGCCCCTACTTTATGACATTTGTGACCATTTCATGGGCACTATTTATTTCAAGATATTCAAATAGGAAGCTCCTACCTTTTCAGTTGATGCCAAGACCTTCATCAATACAATTGGTTATTGGTATGTCTATGAGTCCTTTTCATCCATCAGAGTCTGGGGAAGTAACACTGTTCATCTTCTGCCAAGAATAGTGCCTGATAGATTGGTTATTCAAGAAGTCTCTTATCATATGGTTACTGATGGTGTCTACAAGAAGCTCACTGGTCCCAAAAAGAGGGGTTGGCCTAAATTCTCTTTAAATCTTGGGCCATTAGTCATCCACACCTCAACTTGGGCTACAATGCTTGGCAACAAGATGGCTCCTTTGAAGTTGGGTAAATCTACCAAAAGGAAACATAACCCTAATAAATTCCTTGATGCACATTTTAAACAATATCATATGAAGATGGATTATGTCCATGAAGAACTTCCAGATGATTCTATCTACCAAGGAGTGAATACGTTTTCTGAGGTTCTAGCTAGGGCTAAGAGCATAGAAGAACAACATCATATTATGGCATATCAGAAAGAAATTAAAACTAAAGTTTTAAGTTATAGAGCAATGGAAATGAACTTGATTGAGCAGGTGAGAAGGGACAAAGAACAAAAAAAGACCCAGCAAGCTAACGCTCCTCTAATGCTTACTTATCCAGATGGGGAGAAAGGTAAGACTCCCATGGACGAATCTCCACAGGTAAAGACTACTGAACAGGTCAAAGTTTTGTTGGAAACCTCTCATCAAATGAAGCAGAAGTTAGCCCAAATGTCTTCAGTATTGAGTCCCCAAATAGTTGAACTTCCTAATCTTACTATGGATATTCCAGTGACTATTGCAGCTGCACAGGTGTGTGATAAACTAATAATAACTGAGGCCAATCTAGCTAAGAGACAGAAAATCCAGATCCCTACATCATAGGTTCCTACTATTGATCTCATTGACAGTGATGTTGATGATGGATCCAATCCTCCAGTATCAGTGACTGTAGAAGTCACTGAAGAAGTAATTCAACAAGTAACTCAATAAGTGACTGAAGGAGTAACTGAAGATTCACAAGCAGTTATAGATTTGTTAGACACTATTGAGATGGATCACCCTTTTTCTAATCAACAGGTATTAGAGGTGACTACTTCTCCTGACATCACAACTTCATAATTTTTGCTGTCATCTATTCATGATCTTTCTATTTTTTCGCCAGGGGTTATCCCACCATTTTCCATATCACAACTTTTCCATACCTTGAATTCTAGAGCCACCCCATTTTTGGATAACTCTGTTCCTTTTTCCATTCCCCCATCTATTTTTGTACAAGTCTAGTCTTCGACTGTCCCTCTGCAATTACCCATATCAACTTTATCATTATCTACTATTCATGATCCAGCCACAGTTATTTTCTCATCGTCACCTGCTAAGGATGATCGAGTTCCACTTTCTGAAGTCTTTACTTCAATCCCTTCTCCAACCCCTATCCCATCAGTTCCTCTGATTGTCTCTACCCCTTTGACTACTCCTCAAGTTACCATGCCTATACCCAATACCATTCTAACCCAAACACCTTCATTGATTTCAACAGAGAATGTCATTTCAATTACTTCTGAAGTAATAACTAAATATTAATATGATGTTGTAGTCCCTCTTGGACATTATTTCTACAGTAAGGAAAATAAGGCAGTGGTAAAAAGGGGTAAGAAGAGGAGCAGGGATCAAGGTGGATTAGAAGTATCTGTTCCTAATCAAATAGTATGGGCTCAGCAAACAAATGACCCCCAAATAAGAGAAATTGAAGCAACAACAACCTTAGGAGCAGTTGCTGGTGCAAACATTGATTCAGTCCATATACTGAATAGGGAGATTGATCAGAAGAAGGAAGAATTGGAAAGACTTGAAGGAGAATTGATAAATACCAAGGAAGAACATGAGATTTATGTTGCTGATCTTACAAGGTTATGGGGAGATAGGTTGGAGGATTTGGAGCGAAGCAATACCTCTCTGCAGGATGAACTTCGTGATGTACACGCTAAGAATTCTGCTAATACTCAGAAGATAACCTTATTGCAAAAGCAATGTGAGGATGGAACTGCAAGTGTAGCCTCTGCTACTTTCTTTAAGTTGTCATCCCAAGAATTTAAAGATTTGCCCCTTCAAGTAAAAGAAGAGCATCATAAATTGTTGGAGAAACAGTTGAACACCCTTGATTATGTTACAGAAAATCATATGACCTTTGTTAAGATGTATGGTGCCCTTGAAGAGAAGAAAACCAAAATGCTGCAAGCTTCTCAACCAAGTCAGAACATTGGTGAGTGGCAGAGGTATATCAAGGATATACCAGATGATATCCCTATTCTCAACAATTTTCATTTCAAGAAGATTAGAGGTGCATTGAACACTTGGCTCAAGCTTAATGAATCAGTTGAAGATATCCTTAAGAAAGAACATGCTATGTGCAGTAGGCGATGGTATGCAACAGATAACATCTTGGAATTGCTACAGTTCTCAGCCTTGGAACTCATTGAGGATTCTTGCCCGCCTAAGTTGATGGTTGAGCAAGTAGAATGCAGGTGTGAAGAGGCCAAGGAGGAAATTCAATGCCTTGAGGAGGTCAAGATTGATGATGTGGAACGATTGATAAGGAAACCGGTCACCATGGAAAGAAAAATCCACATTTACATCCGTATTTGTCATAATTTAGCTAAGAATGAAATGGAAACATTCAAATGTAATGCCCAGCTGGGGCTTGACTCAACTAACTATCCGAATGTGGATGAGAGACTAGGAATGTGGGACAAATGGGAAGTTTTTCTAGGCCATTAGTTTAGTTAGATTTTGTAATCCCAGTTTGTGGAAATTTACTGTTTGTATCATTTTTTAAACTCTTATTTAAAAGAGGTGATCTCTCATAGAGAGGGATGATGGAATTTGGAGACAAAATCTATAGGAGAGGCTAGAGATGCCCTGTTTTGATACAAGCTTGTAATTTCTTACAGATTGTCATTAAATACAGTAAAGTTATTTTCACATCTACTTTTGTCTATTTGATCAAGTTTATTTGATGAATGTGATTTTTCTCCAAATTGCTTATCTAATGCTATTTAATCTTTTGCAATTCATTAAGCATTGTGATCTACAGTTCTAGTTTATCATTGCTTAAGATCTGTGTGTTTACGAAGTTTTAAGAGAGTTTATTCAATTAAGACTTTTATCGATTTCTGCAAAGGGTTATTCTCCGTAAATCATAATTGGTGTTAATTTTTCAGTTAACATAACAATTTCAGGTTAAACCTTGAATGCACAACAACCCTCAATTCGCCATCAGTTAATTTTAATTGATTAATTGCAGATTGAACAGTTAAGTCATTGATCTTTTTACATTTCTGTTTAATTGATGAATGTCTTTACCTATTTACATATCAAGCTAACATGCACCTATCTCAAAACACCTTCTTAGAGTAGATCTAACTTAGTTTAGATTCTTTCAAGTAGATTTTTGTTTATAGACCTTTTACACTTTGTTTTCTTCTTTAGAAAACTGATCCCTTGGATCAAAACACATCAACTCATAGAGTCCTAGTGGAGGCTGAATATCCGTGGGAGATTACTATACCAAGCAGGTCGGGGATAGAACTATCCTTGTGTAGGATCTTTCAAATCCTTTTAGTCTAGGTTTTCCCCCTCTGTTGAGAGCTTAGGAACTCTTTCCAGCACTTTGCATACACTGCACACCCGAGGCCTCAACAAGTAGAGGTTGGAGCATAATCGGTGGATATTCCCATTGAAATCACATAACTGATAAGAAATCCAGATCTCCCTAGCAAGCCTCCAATACAATATGCAAGTTATCCTTACATAGAGTTCATTGTTCCTCATAATCTCCAAGGTTTCTAATCTATAGATCCAGTCCCTATAAAAATAGACCTGCAAACCAGATATAGAAATATAAGAGAAAGGGGAATGAAAATGATGAAATAATTGAGACAAGACATCCCAACCACATGTAAGAGGTTACTTTCAGTGGCCGACCACTAGAAGGATGCCTTGAGGTTTTCTGTTTTGGAACCCAAGGTACCCATGACAATTAAAATCAATGATTGGAGAGAAGAGGAGCATATTATCAATTTCAAAGAGATCAACAAGCTATACAATATGGATTTTCTAATATCCCTCTTTTGAAAGTTTACTCAATTTGGCCAATTTTCGAACCTTGGACTAGTGAAACAAAAAACTGTCCAAAATGATCCCAAATGGTTTTGAATTCTATATGGCATGGATTGAGTTGTATTAGGACACACTAATGCATATATTATATTCTTAGACACTTTTAAAATACTTCAGCAACTTGCATTTACAACTACGGAATGAAAGGAAAAAATACTAGGAAAATCGATGTTAAAACCCTCAAGGGTAGATGACTCTTTTGGCTTCCAAAATGTTGTAAGAACCTCCCAAATTTTTTATATGAGACTTGAATCTGTTAAATGAAATTAAGGACAACATGTGTGCAACATCATATCAGGTTTCAAGGTCAAATAGATATCCCAAAGGACAACAACTTCTAGAGTATATAATTTGGGTGAAGATGGTAAACAAGGGGCCTTGAATTTATGTCACAAACTGTAGTAACACTTTAGGATTACATTATTTGGTCCTGTTAGTACTATTATTATCCAAGGGAAACTCCTCACTAGACTGAAAGAGTATCTTAGAAGGAGAATCTAGGGCAACAAACGACACAAGTGAAGTAGAAGACTTTTACGTTGTAGTATTCTGATGATGCAGCTAAAGCTCAGAAGAGCAGTTATTCATAGACCGACTAAAAATGAGCGTAGTCAAGACCCTTAAGTACTTCACACTTATTCGGACCAGATCAACCTAGACAGAAAAACCACCATGGACTCGTGTCATCTCCACAAGTGTTCAGGGGCCTCAAAGCGGTTTCCCCAGACCACTTTTCGAGGGTCCTAAAACCATTAAAGCCTCCATGGAGGTGTTATGTATCACGAGGTGCCAGACAGGGAGGTCGTGCATAGAGGGGGGCCCATTCTTAAAGTTTCATCTTCTTTGCACAGATCTTGAGAGGACTTAGCAGGAGATCGACAGTCTCCCAAGCGTGCGACATAGATGACCTTTTGCCCCGTCGAAAACAAGGTTCGAGAGCAAAGGGCTTGGATGGGGTAGAAGGGATAGATGATGAAGGCTCTACAAAGCAATATATGACAGCAAGGTCATTGCATATAAATCTTCATGAGGCCATAAGTAGTCCGGCGAGTGTGTCAAAGGTTTGTAATAGCTATGAAATAAGGGAACATTGCTAATACATGTATGTCTCAGATTGGTGGGAGTTTTGTCTAGCCGGACGTACTGCTTTTCCAGCAAAGTGGTCCTGGTTCGTAGTCATAGAATAGCCAACATATTCCATATGACTATTATTTATAACAGACTCTGTTAGAGAGTACAAACAGAAATACTTAAAGTCGTTGGGCTATAGCAAATTGTAACAACTTATGTTTTAGAGATTAGGAAGGATATATATAGCCAAATAGGAAGTAGCCAAAGGGTCGGCTCTCTTTTGTAAGAAATATCACTTCTAATATTTGACAGTTTGATTAATATAGAAAGAAGAATATCATTTCCTGATCTTGAAGCTTTTACGGATTCAAAAATTTAATGTGTACAGTTAGTATTTTCTCCTATTATTCATCTCTTTCATGTTGTGTATGATTCATAAATCTGTTATGGTTTTAATATGAGTGCATTTGCTTAAATGATTTCTTCTAAAGATGGTTAGCACATGAAGTTTTCATGTTAATTCAACTGGAGGTGATATCCTCGTATTATCCAGTGGTGGTTTTGTGATCACTTTGTTAAGACTGTCGAATTCCTCTCTTAGGCTCAATAGGTCATTCTTTAACATAAAATAAAGATTTACTCTTCGCAGTACGTTTACTTTATGCCATTTCATTTTCCATTGATACTGAAAGTTTGGTTTCTAGCACATTGAAATACTGCCCATATATTTCAAGATTGGATATCTACATTATTTTTTTTCAATTGTGATTTTAATTCAGTAAAGAATTCAAAAGATATTATTGATGCCGAGGCACAGTTCTAAAGACAGCCTTAGAATGTCTTTGGGACTAACATATTTTTTGGCATCGTTTCTAGGGATACGCAATCAAGAAGATAAATCTTCCCTGGGTACAACGACAAAATTATACGCTCCCAGTTTCATAGTGGATGAAATTGGGTTGCAGGCTGTAATCCACTTGGAAAATCCACAGCAGCAAACTTGGCATTTGGACGAAGACATACCCGCCAGAACCCAAGCCACGAAGAATTTGTGGCCCTAGAAGATTCAATTTCTTGGAGACATAGACGTGGGAGATACCAATCTACTTCACCAAACTATCAACAAAGTTTCTCCTCCCCTTTGTTTGGCCCTCAATTCCCTCAGTCTGAATTTATTATCCGGACCCCTAAAAAATAACCTTTTCGCCAGGATCCTCACACTCCTTGTGATTTTCCTAGTTTTCAAAAGATCGTTGCTGTAAGCAAAGAGTTTGCATCTCATACAAATCCACCCAAGTCTTTCGTTGCCTCACAGGTAGAGAATTAAGATGCCAACCACCTCATGTCAGGAGGAGGGGGCGGAGGAGCACCACCACCACCTAGAACACCAAGATGGGTGGCGAGCCGACATGGACCTCTACAATTACCCACTCCCCTAAATGATATGCCTACCCACTACCTGAAGCTGCTACCAAAGTATGATGGAAGCAAGGGAAAATCTGTCGAAGATCATGTAGACCGGTTCCAAGATTTCACTGACAATATTTTGATTGAACACGATGATCTGTTTATGCAAATTTTTTCCTAGTCGCTGGAAGGAGAAGCCAAAAAATGATTCAGATCACTACCTAACACCTCCATCAGCATTATGGAGATCATGGAAACCACTTTTTTCAAGAAGTGGGGAGTTAAACGTGACAATCTCTATTATCTAACAAAATTCTCCTCCCTGAAGAAGAACAGCTCTGAAAATGTGGTCGACTTTACGATGAGATTCAACAAGTTATACTTCAGGATTCCTGAGGACATTCATCCTACCGAAGTAGGAGCTCAAGTTACTTATGCAGCATCTTTCCCCTCATATGTTTCCATAACATTAAGGGAGAGAAGATCACTCTCACTTAGTGATATGCAAGATGACGCCATAGACGTCGAAGGAAATATGAGAGCATGAGGAAATATTAAAATGACCAGTGATATTGAACCAAAAGACAAAGGAAAGGCCAAAGAGGAAGGTGTTTCTTCATAAATAAGGGACTCTCTGGATGCAAAGATTAATGAGATGACCTGCATTATCAAGAATCTGTCAAATAAAGTCACCAGAATGGAATTGGAGAGTAGCAGTCCTAACAAATAGTCACTTGTTCATCCTCCTAATCATTTCAGAAGGCCTTTTAATCTGCAGATGGCATATAGAGAGAATAGGAATGATGAAAAACCATTAAGGCCTCCTATCCGTGAGAAGGAAAATAGTCTGGTCGGAATTACAACAAAGGAATATTATGAAGAGTTTGAAGAACAACTAAATTGGATGGAAGAAGATTCCCACCTCATGCACCTCATTAGAGAAGATTATGAGAGTTCACTCTTATATGAAGAAATCGACCCACACCTCCTTGACTCCCAATAAAATGACCAATTCCTTGATGATCATCCCGTTTTTCATAGTGCTCAGCCAAATAAGCCTCAAAGAAAGTACGACTTGAGACCAAGGCCAGAAACGGTAAATGGACAGAGCGGACATATCCCTAAAACATCCCCACGGAAGCCGGCTCAAGGAAAATATGCCCAAGTTCCCTCCCTATCAAAAAGAGAAAACCTACCAAAGGATAAGGAAGTTGAGGTCACAGTCCCAGATAGCCAAAGTCAGCCAGGCATAAGCCCCCATAAGAAGGTAGATCCGATCACTAAAGAAGGGTCTAGCTCTTTCAGTCTAGAGTAGGAAATGAACAAACTAAAGATAGTTGTTCCATTGACTGAATTAATAAGGAATCCTATGTTTCAAAGCCAAATTGATAAGATGTTACACAGAGTCGAAAGCATAGATAAGAAATATTCCATAAATCTAAATGATGAAGACCCGACTTTTCAATGTGGCCCACACATCGATAATAAGGAGGAGCCCACTGCCCCGTTTTATGTCACCCTGAACGTACACAAGAAACTTCTTCATAATTGTATGTTGGATTCTGGAGCATCTCACAATCTAATGCCCAAAGTTATCATGGAACAGTTGGGACTATTGTTATGTAGAATTTTGTCCTACGGATAAGCCAAAACTCTCTTAACTTTAAAGCAGACTTTAAACTAACTTTAAAGCAAGAAACAAGTCAAAACAAATGCTACCTTGAATCCGTAGATCTAACAAACATCTCAGGATTAAAATGCTAGAAAGAGTAGAAGAAATTTAACTAACCTTCTATCCAGACGCTTGTTCTTGTAGTTGCTCCAATCTCCAAGCCCTCGCGAATGAACCTGTCAAAATGGAACCAAGACACAAGAATACACTATTCTCTAGCAACCTGAAACATGAGTTAGAATCTAAATCTTATGAAAGATACAAATCATATCATTAAAACAAAATTAACACAAATGATTTGGGAAAACAAGACAAGTTATTCCATTACAACTTGAAGAATACTTACAAAAGGTGCTTGATAACCAAGCCAATCCTCCAGCTCCAAGTGTCTTCTCCTCTAGCTATCTCCACAATACTGCAAGACCATAAGTTTGGTACTCTCAAGAGTCCTTCCCTTTTTCCAATGGAATGCCTCTCTTTTATAGTGAATGGTGAGGTTAACCAACAAGAGAGATGGGTGGATCTAAGGAGAGATAAGTGGATCAGGGTTTCTAATCGAAGGAGATGAGTTGAGATCGAATCAGGGAGCCCAATCTTCCATTATCTTTGAAAATCCAAAATCCCACAAGCCAAGGGAAAAAGGCTATTAAAAGAGTACCGCATTCTGCAGTCTCTTCAGAACGCGGCACTGCCACGTCTTGGGGAAAGAGCATAGTGCGGTAGTGTCTAGTACCGCGTTTTGACAGATGAGCAAGGCGTGGTAGTGTATGTGGATAAATTCTAAGGTGGGTCAAAACTTGTCAGGGTAGATTCACCTTCAAGGTTGACTCATCATCTGTCTCTTCTGGATGGTTTAAAACAGTAGGGAAAGTGTCGTCAACTCTTTTTGTGATGGAGATGTGACACTGTGAAACATAGAGGTATAACAGATGCCCCCTAAAGTGTGAGGTCAGAAGGGACTGATGGCCGAAAGACTTTACGAATATAATGTGCAAAGATAGCATCGAGGAGAGCGACACTGAGCTGAAATAGAAACAAAGTGTTAGATATACCACCGAGGCGGGCATTCCCATGCTCGGAAACAGATGACTCAAAGCATGGCTGCCGACCAATACATTGCAGATCCATGAGTACTGAGATAATGTAAACTGCGGACAGATCATGGCTACTATGAACAACCGTAGATCCATGAGACAATAATGACACAGCCACGACCAATACAATAAGTGGATCTGTGTGACAATACAAATGACATCTTCATCGCAACCTGGATGCAACCAAAATGTAGAGGTGCGTCCAGGGTCTTCTACCCAATCGCAAAAGATACGAATCTAACCATGTGATTACAAGGTGTTGAAGTCGAACATGATAGAAACCATCTGATTACCGGTCAATGACGTGGACCGTTAACAAATGCGAGGGAGATCACCAATGATGACGATGATTCTCAAGGTATCAATAGTACATCTCAACGAAATGCGAATGAATGAGTTGATGTCGAGCATCCGAGAGATTGCTTGATCAGAGGTCAATGATGTGAACCTACTGTCAAACACGAGGAAACCTGCCATTGAGGCATGCAGGTACCAAGGTACTAATGGTTGATCTCTAAGTCGAATTCCCGGATAGTGATTTGGTGTCGACAGGATTAGACTCGTCGAAGGTGGGCCATGATGGTTCCCACATCATCAACACAAAATCGGCACAGATGATAGGATTGTAGCTAGGGTTTTACCCCTAGCTTGTGCAAATGAGCACCTACTAAGGAGAATGGACTCCTTAGTAGCAGTTCAGTATATTAAACTAATTAAGCTAAAACAGAAATTAAATTACTTCTAAAGCATTGCATGAAACATAAACATCAAATGAAAAGAATGACTTTTTCTATTAATGTTACCTTGAGTGTCAAGGTTTGATGAAGCCCTTTGTAGTGTCCAAGAGGATGCTCCAAGCTTCAAGATGCTCCTTCTCCTTCTCCAATGATGGGAATGGGCCAAAGGTGGCTCTCAAGGTGAAAATAGTTCAAAGGTGAACTAGGGTTTCGAGAGAGATTTTGGCAGAGTAAGGGTGCTTGTGATTGTGGATATGGAATAAGGGATCTCCATCACCTATTTATAGTTTTTTGGTGGTGGAGTGCTGACCCATGGTTTTAGGAAACACATGGTTTTAGGCAGCTGTATAGGGTTTTTTCCTCCTTTTCCTCATTATTTTATATTTTTATTCCCTTTTTAAGGAATTTTTGCTATTTTTGGAGGAAAAGGGGGTTTTTTAGCCTTTTTTAGGCTATTTTGATGGTTTTTTTGGCCTTTTGGAGGCATTTTAGGCCTTTTGGAGGCTTTTTAATGGGTTTTTTTGGGATTTTTAATGGAAATATGGTAGGAAAATGGACAAATGAGTCATGTAATGTGGTAAATGAGCTAGTGAGCACTTTTTGGGTGTTAACAGATTGCCCCCTGATGTGCGAGGGCAGGAGCTCATCGTATGGCCGATGGACATCATAAGTCATGAATGGTTTTTCCTGGGATGTGGAGAGAAGAGAAGAAACAAACTGGAGCCCGGAACAACGATCCCGAACAACTGCAAGAACTAAAAGTACATAACCTCAATAAAGGATGAGGAATCATCTGATCATATGGACGAGGCGGGCATTCCCATGCTCGTATCAGGATATAACATAATAACAATGGGGTCCAAAAATGGGGACCTGAAATATACATGACCTCAAACACTGACTGAGGAATAATCTCAATATATGGACGAGGCGGGCATACCCATGCTCGTATCAAGATATATAAACATAACTGTGAGGCCCGAAAAGGGGGACCTGTAAGATACATGACCACTGTGTACATCATAAGAGTCCAGAGGGGACACAAATCTGGGACATACTGCTGAGCGGATCATGTGTGAACTGCAGAACTGGTGCACCGGAACAATCAACAGTGCTACTGAGTGTGGTACCAAAGGAACTGGTGAGCTGCTGGATCATAGTGACTGGGGTCAAACTCTCCATGGTACACGGAACTGGAACGGAAACTGGGTACTCAAGGAAGCATGGAACTGGATGGCTTCCGAATACAGACGCCAACGCAGCCCGGACATCCACGGGAACATACAACTGGGTGTTCCAAAGTGACTCACCAATGTGCTAGAGTCGGGGGAAATCCGGGGTCTTCGACTAAAAACTGATGGAATATAATCCTACGCGATCCTCAACGATGCGATCAAGGTGCTGAAGTCGAGCATGTGAGGAACAACCACTCGGAGAGGCAATGATGTCTCCTCTCAGAATGATCCGTAGGCACCTACCACAGATGGTGATAAGTCCAAGGCGTAGGGACCTCTGGGCCTATCCTCTGGAATAGAGGAGCTGTCGTCGACAGAGGGAGACCTGCCCCTAGCAAGGCAATGATGTTTCCTTGACAGGAGCGCGAGGTACAAGACCGAAATGTGATAGTGCTGATGGCAGGACTGATAAACTGTGGGGGGACAACTGGGCAAGTAGAGTGGGTGGACTCAAACTTCCTTTGTTCAGAGTATGATAATGGAAATGATCTGGCAGCATATGAAACTGACTCAGGGGAAAGGGATCATAGCTGTAATGGATCTGGGGGAATAACTGGCTGAGGGATACTCAAGCTTGGTGTAACATGGCAGGAGACTGCAGAATACTCTGAACAAAGGCGACCTAATTGGGGGTGCTGCCGAGATGATCGATCATAGTGCCATGAGGCACGGGAGGATACTTCTTCATGGGTTAAGGAACTAGAAGAAGTGTGTGTAAAATGGTACTGTCGTGTGGATTTTACGAGCCCAGGACAGTACATGCTCGTGGTTGCTTTCAATTTTAAGGAGTCTGAAAGCGATAAGAAGACTCTGAGGTAGTGGAATGGTACTGTCGTGTGGATTTTACGAGCCCAGGACAGTACATGCTCGTGGTTGCTTTCAATTTTAGAGAGTCTGAAAGCAAGTAAGAAGACTCCAGGGGGTTGCTTTTTCGTAGATTTAGTCTCCAAGGCCCAAAGAAGCATAAAAGGATGCAATGAAGAACTCTTCTAGCCGGTGTGACTAGAGTATTCCTTTTTCGTAATTAGTCTACCAGGTCCGGAAAAGGGTTAAACTTATACCAGATAGACGCCCTTTCAGGTACTTTAACGAGCATGAAAGGAAGCAAGATTGCTCGGCGATCTTTTCATTCTTTTAGGAGTCAGAAAAGAGCTTAACGGAAACTCCCTAAGTGCCTTTTTCGTAAAGGACTTGTCCGGCCCGAAAAAGGGAAAAAATTATACCGAACAAAAGGAATGGCCAGGCAAGGAGGAAGTGTTCAATCAAGGTTTAGGAATGATGACCAAGAACGAGGGTAGGTGGGAACACTGATGGACCTCCTTGCAGGGTAGATGAAATGGTGGCAAAATAACGAAACATTTGCAGTATGACAGGAGTGAATGGCGCATGTAAAAATGTGGAACAATCCGATGGCGGCCGACGTGGCGCGCAAACCGAGGCAGCAAGGTGTTGGGACACAATGTTGAAATTGTACCAAGTGAGAGCGAGAAATGATCTCAAGCATCATCACGGGCTCGGAAAAATGAATCCGGCAATATAAAGGATGTCAAAAACGGGTGACGGCCGATGTGGCACGCAAACCGAGGTGACGGGGGCATTTTGAAAAATGCCCGGAAAATCTGGAGGTGAGCGCGAGAAATGATCTCAAGCATCATCACCAGCTCGGAAAAATGAATCCGATGATATAAAACATGTGAAAAACGGAGAACGGCCAAAGTGGCACGCAAACCGGGGCGACATAGTGTCGGGAAAATGGGTAAAAAATGACAGGACAAAAATAATGCAACGAGGTGACCATTATGACGGTCACGTCGCGCTGATTCCAGTGGTGGAAACGGTTGGTAAAACGGATGTCGTATGGGGCCAGAATGACCAAAACAAGAAAAAGTCAACTGACTATAAATAGTGGTGGGTCAACATGACATGTGTCATTTGTACTTTGTTGACTTTGACTTGTGAGGTGAGTGTACCAGAGCTTAGGTGGCATTTCTGGACGATCCGTCTGGCTGTTTGCAGATCCGCGAGATACAGGTATTTCGTGAAACTTATACCTGCATATTTTTTCGGGTTGGGGGTTGGGTAGTGGGTCCCAGGGTTGACTTGTACGGTCCACGTGGGGTGGACCGCGGGTTAGGGGGATGAAACCGCGGTGGAAGACCGCGAGTTTCGGGCCGAACCATGCGGTTGGAGACCGCGAGTTCCAAGGAGGAACACGCGGTTCCCAACCGCGGGTTTAGGGCTTGACAGGCGCGGTTGGGAACCGCGACTATGTGCCTGACAGCCGCGGTCGAAAACCGCGGCAAGAAACCCGAAAGCCGCGGTTTTGGGCCGAGCTTTTAGGGCTTGTTTGGGGGGAGAAAAGTATTTTGCTTAAGTTGTCATGAGACTGATGAGTTCACTTTGTGTGATTGGCAGGATGCCCCAGGTTCTGTGGAGAGAGCGGGAGATCCCTGATGATATGATGCGTTTCATCCGAGAGAACCGCCATGTGCGGTCAGTGCTGGGGTTGTGCGGACTTTTGATGTTCGCACAGATACCTATGATACGGACAGCAACATTGTTGCTGAACCGTCTGATCAGCTTCTGGGAGCCGGACATACAGGCGTTCCGGGTACAGGGGGAGAGGGTAGACCTTACCCTTACTGATGTTTATTTTCTGACGGGGTTACCCTGCTTGGGCAGGGTGGCAGATACACAGCCGCGGGTTGCCGCGGACGTCGACATGGAGGACATGTTGGAGAGGTACTGTGGGCAGGACGCGAGGGTGCATAGGAATGCACTCCTGGTTAGGGACCTACAGGAGCCGGCAGTGCAGGCCATGGCGGCGTGTATGGTGAGGGTATTGGGTTCCCAGTCGCCGGAGAAGGTGTCTGGGGGTCAGATGCAGATGGTAGAGCGCGTCTTAGATGGGACGTACTATGCTTGGGGCCAGATGTTCCTGACCTGCGTTCAGCGACAGCTGACGGCAGCGAAGGAAGATGGCAAGGGTTTTTGCTTTGGGTCCTTCCTATGTGCCTTCTTTATGGAGAGGGTACCCACACTGCGGCCACGGGTGCCGATTAGGGCAGGAGGGATGAGGGAGCCGAGGATGGTCCGTTGGGGTGAGATGATGCGCCGCCGTGGTGGTGGCGACGTGGGCAGGTATTTTACGCAGGAGTTGTACCTGCAGTGGCTCCAGATACCGTTGACGCTGGACGACTTCCCGTATCGAGACATGGACTTCACGGGAGATCCGGAGGCGCCACGAGCACCAGGACAGGCATGGGGTCCCGATGGTACGTATGTGTTTTTATTTCATGTTATGTATGTCAATTTCTTAGGGATATGATAGTTGATAGATATACTGTGACTGACATGTGGTTGATTGTGCAGATGTGGGACCGAGGCCACCTCCAGGGTATGTGGCGCGGCAGGGTATTGTGGCCGTTCCAGCTCTGCCTGGACGAGGAGAGGTGCGGCGCCGGGACCCAGAGGTGACTCTAGAGTCTGTACGGGAGCTGCTAGATCGGTTATTGATAGGAGTGACCGACGAGGGTTGGCGAGATGTCGATCCGGATGTGGTACGGGATTGCATGGGGGCACCCCGTGAGTTTAGGTCCATCGCGATTCGGGTGGCGATTTTGGTGGACCGGGCTCGGGCACAGGAGGCCAGAGGCGAGGAGGACTTGCCGGAGGAGGAGTGAGGGGAGGACTCAGAGGCAGCCGATGCTGGCAGTGATGCAGGATACGACTCTCATTAGGGAGTGCAGGGGACTCCCCCCGAGTTTTGTAGCTACGGCATGTATGTAGATGAGGTTGTAGGCATGTATAGCCATTTTTTGTATAGCTGAGTACAGGGGTACTTAGGACATGTATAGCACTGAACATGTATATTTTTTGAGAGATATATATATGCACGTGGATGCACCTTTTTATATGATGTGGTTTTATTTGTACGCACGTAGATGCGCTTTATGTGTTATGAGATGTTTATGTTGCACGTGGATGCAAGTAGGTTAGGATGTTAGGCACGTGGATGCCCCTTGTGCATTTTATGTGATATGACATGATATTTGTTTGTTTAGGCACGTGGATGCCCCTATGGATATGTATGTGGTATATGTACAAGGATGCAAATGTAGATGTGATGCAAATGTAGATGTGATGCAAATCTTTTTGGGTTTTTATATGTACTTTTATGAGATGCTATGGGATGAGGATGCATGATGTTACATGGTGTGATTGATATGCCAGTCTAGGATGTTGTTGGCCATTTTGGCGACTCCCCTAGTTTTCGAATTTCTGGTTTCCGTTTTTAAATTTTTTCTTTCGGCTGTCCCTTTCGGCCGCTGCATACCGCGTATTTTTCCTCTACAGTCGCGTCCCGACCGCGCCTTTCAGGCCTTTACCCGCGATTCGACCGTGGCTCTCAGACTGCTTCCGACGCTCAGTCGGCGGATTCAAGTCTGTTACCTGCGATCCGACCGTGGCTAATAAGCCTGTTTGCCGCGATCTGACTGCGCCTTTCGGCCTTGTTCACGCGTCCCGACTGCGGGTTTTTGCCTCTTTCGGGCGTCCCGACTGCGCTTGTTAGCCTTTTAGCCGCGACCCGACTGTCTGTTTTTCCATTGTTCCTGCGTCCCGACTGCCACTGTTGGCCCGATAGCCGCGACCCGACTGTGCCTTGTCTTCTGTTTCCTGCGTCCCGACTGCAACTATTGGCCTGATAGCCGCGACCTGAACGCCGCTGTTGCCCTCAAACCCGCGGTCGGCCTGTTCTGACCCGCCACAGACCCGCGGTCTGATTTCTGCTCTTTTTCTGTTTTTGAGCCCAGCCCCTCTTGCTGCAATATTTTCTGCATTTGAACAGCCCTCTGTCCCACCTGCAGCCTACTTCCTTACAGCCTTTCTGCAACATAATTTCTGTTCCTTTTACAGAATCTTTTTAAAATTTCAGTATTTTTATTTTCAGAAAATTTTGCCAATTAAAAGAATCAATTTCAGCATTATTGATAGATTGGAAGTTGCCCTCCCTTGTGGCACTTCTGTTTTTGGGTTCAACACCTCATGAGCACACACTCTGTCACATTAAATCAAGTGAGCCTTAAAAAGTACCTAACTAAACCAACATTCTAACCCCACTTGGGGAACACTAAAGAATCATTGTAGTTAGGTAGGATCAGGGGGATAGGCTTCCAATAACACCCCTTGGTCATTTCACTTGAGACATAGTTGTTGTCCAACTAGGGAACCAAAATCCCCTAGTACTTTTTGGCACGGTCACGACCAGTTTATCAGAGGGCCTCTCCCTTAGGAGGGTTGAAGTCGGGAGACTGGTTCCGGAGGCCTGAGTGGAATACCGCACTCCATTCAGTAACCGAAGGGCTACCTTTCGCGGTTCGCGGGATATCCCTGTATAGGGGTATTGCGGTCAACGAACTAAACGGCAGATTCACCTTTCTGGACGTGTCATGAACGGGGTATCTTAGTTGCCATTCTTCTAGGATTGACTACCCGGTATCCCTCCCGGTAGGGGGATATCATAGCCACTTGGCTTTCCTACTCATATTGTCTGACTTGGATTTCATCACCTTGCAGAGGATATGTTTAGTTAAGTCAGAATACTTTTAGCTAGGTGTTTGCATGCTCCTTTACCTCCCTTGGTCTAGTGAGTCCACCATTTTTCTTTTCTAGGAAGCCTGCTGCTTGTTGGTATTCTGACCATCTTTGTTGTTACTCCACCTATTGTAGCACAGCTGTTGCAGTGGGTGTTTTGAGTTGGTTGTTGGCCTGAGTGCCTTGCTTTTTAGCTCTCCTTCTGCACACTCGGTTGCATTAGGATTTTTGAGCTGTTTTCATAAACTAATAATGCAATAAACAAAACATTAAATTATTTCTAATACAAGCATTAAGCATAAACACCAAAATGAAAGAATGTCTTTGTATTGATGTTACCTTGAGTGTCAAGGTTGGTGAAGCCCTTTGCAGTGTCCAAGAGGATGCTCCAAGCTCCAAGAATGCTCCTTCTCCTTCTCCCATGATGGGAATGGGCCAAAGGTGGCTCTCAAGGTGAAAATAGTTCAAAGGTGAACTAGGGTTTCGAGAGAGATTTTGGCAGAGTAAGGGTGCTTGTGATTGTGGATATGGAATAAGGGATCTCCATCACCTATTTATAGTTTTTTGGTGGTGGAGTGCTGACCCATGGTTTTAGGAAACACATGGTTTTAGGCAGCTGTATAGGGTTTTTTCCTCCTTTTCCTCATTATTTTATATTTTTATTCCCTTTTTAAGGAATTTTTGCTATTTTTGGAGGAAAAGGGGGTTTTTTTAGCCTTTTTTAGGCTATTTTGATGGTTTTTTGGCCTTTTGGAGGCATTTTAGGCCTTTTGGAGGCTTTTTAATGGGTTTTTTGGGATTTTTAATGGAAATATGGTAGGAAAATGGACAAATGAGTCATGTAATGTGGTAAATGAGCTAGTGAGCACTTTTTGGGTGTTAACAAGGATGATGAAGAAATGGAGTATGTACTGACACAGCGGAGGCCTGACACAATGAATGACTCGAAACAATGCAACCCTTTGAACATATAACGGCATGTAACAGGACTTGGAAGCAGAGGATAGACACCGGATGAGTGGACTCGTGGCCAGGGAGACGACTCATGATGATGACCATAACTTAGTGAAAGATGGATACCCAAATATAGACAAGAGACGGACACATGCCATGTTCAAAGGTAATGACTGACAAGCTGCCATAGATAAACTTGACTTATTCCCCCATATTTCCCCGACATGATGGACGAGTACCTCTTTCTTGTTTTGCGAGCTTGAAGAGGATAACAGATGCTCGGTGTAGCTCATCTCATAGATGAGTCCAATCTCACATGTTTTACGAACCTGAGAAAGGAGGGGTTCGTCCCAAAGTGGGTCCTTCGATGTTGATATTTTAACGAGTCCAAGGAAGGAAAACTCGGTAGTTTTTCATATTTAGAGAGCCTGAAAAACTTAAAGGAAGCTCCATAATGTACTTTTTCGTAAAATTTAGTCCCTCGATCCCGAAAAAGTGTAAAACAATTCCCGAGAGAACTCTCCCAGCCGAGATTGACTGAGGTATACCTTTCTCGTAAATAGTCTAGACGGGCTGAAAAAGGGGTAACCTATCACCGAATAGACAACCTTTCAAATAATTTTACAAGTGTGAAAGAGTCAAGATCACTTGGCAATCTTTTCAATTTTAAGGAGTCTGAAAAGAGCTTAACTATGGACTCCTATGGTCTTTTTCGTAATTTTAAATTATTTTGGTCCGAAAAAAGAATAAAATACAACCAGGATAATACTTTCCTCAATGTTTAACGAGCATGAGTAAAGCTGACCGTACTCGACACCGTTTACTTGAGTTTGACAAGCACGACACGGGTGTAAAAGCGCTTGGAATCTTTTTCAAGTTTTAAATCCAGAGCACGAAAAAGATAAAGTGGGCTCAAAATGAAGGTCAAACCATAAATAAACACCAGTGTGAATGTATCGCATTTTCTACCAAGGATCCTGTCAATAAATGCTCAAAAACTGGGCATTAGCAATGTGAACAAGGGTTTATTTCAATTATTTAAAATAGTAATTAATTAATTAATTAAAAAAAATGTGAAAAAATGCTATATAAGGAATGGTAAAAATAGAAATTACTATTCATTTGTGTTTTTTACCCAAAGGAGACATTTTCACCCATTTAGGAGCAAGATTTCAAGGATCCATACCGGGAGTTTTGGGACACCGTTTCGACCGCCGTCTGTGCCAGGTAAGAGTGCTTGAGCCCCTCTTTCATTTTATGCAAGAAATTTTTGCTTTCACCAGGAAAAAATTGATTTTTTAGCGAGCGCTTTTTAGCAAGAATCGCCCTTCACACTACCGCGTGGGGGCCCTATCGAAAGGCGCGGTACTGTCTAACAGTATCGCGCTGTATCATCAAGCCGAGGCGCGGTAGTGTGGACTGCCGTGCGGTAGGATGTCCCTCAGGTGCGGCACAGGCGAATTTTGAGTTTAAAAAATCAAATTTTCTCCAATTTTTTGCTAGAACTAAGTTGTTAAATAGTTACTAATTATTTTGTTTGCCCTTTTGTAGGGATTTGCAACTTATTCGGAGCAAAATGGTAAGCTGGAAAGAGAGAGAGCACGAAGCAGATGATTTTGCAGCCGAACATGACTTACCAACCTTGACCGCATTGCGAGAATGTGGTTTGCTAAAGTTCTTCAAAACCAAAGGAATTCGCCAGCAACCTAAGCTCCTTACTCATCTTATCCAATTGTGGGACCCTGATATTTGAGCTTTCCGAGTGGGAGAGCATGTGCTTGAAATCCAACTTGAGGATATTTATTTCCTCACGGGTCTCTCGAAAAGAGGGGCCCGGGTGAACTTTACCAGGTACACAGCTTCAGAATCAAGCACAGATGATTTGATTGCTCGATATTGCCAGGCGGGTTCGAGTAAGAAAAGTGGGAAGGTGGCCATAAAGGAGGTCATAAATCTTCCTGTAAAAACTGTGCTATTCACTATCACGCGTGCAGCGGGAAGCGTGAGTCCACATCAGGCATCCCGCACACAGGTGAATCTCGCAGCAGAGTGCATGGGAGGAACAGTTTTCAACTGGTGTGATGCAGTGTTGTCCAATCTGAAGGAACAAGTGCACAAGTGTAGGACTGGGAAAAATACCTAGTTTGGCTATGGGAGCATCCTGGTCACTTTCTTTTTGGCAAGGGTGCCACTACTGCGTCCACAGATATCTATGCGCCCTCGTCCACCTATCGAGCCATGGATGGCTCGATGGAGTGATTATGCTGGATGCCTTGGGGGACCTCAGCGGCTAGCCTTTGGCGAGGACTTCTTCTCTTGGCTAGAGGAGCAGATAGTCATGATTGATGACTATCCCTATTCAGGGGTAGATTTCCGTGAGGATATCGACTTGGCATTGCCGGAGGATGATGACTGGGATGACTCTGGTATGAACTTCATGGATATGTATTTTTTCCTTTTTGAATATTTAATTTTTATTGCTTTTTTAGAATGTGTAAAAGATGCCTAATGTATACTCGCATGCATGTTGCAGACCGTGGACCACAGAGGCCAGCTGGATACTCTCCACTACGTCGTGGCGGTGTCGATCGTCAAGCTGTTCCTGACGAAGAGTAAGATGAAGACGAGGCAGGAGGCGTCCGGGACATTGAGAGGAACCTGCAGGGATTGACTCATGGCATCCCTGCTATGCGGATGGATGACGTCCCTTACCACCTCCATTGGCATACTGTAGGTGTGCCTGGTCGTATCAGTCGACTTCTTCGCAGGGTGGTTCGAGCTGTGATGTGTTACCACCAGCAGCGGGAGGAGTCCGATGAGGGACATGATAGGTCTCCTAGGTCTCCATAGATGGTCCTTTGATCTTTTTGCGGCATGTACACGATATATAGGCTTTGAGGGCCAATTTTTGTATATGGGCTTTGATCCCCAATTTTGTCTTTGACACAAACTTTATGTATTTTTGGAAAAACACTCTTATATACAGTGATATGGACCTATTTTATGATCTAAATATTTACAATGACTTGTGCATTTTGATTTTTATATGATGTTTTTATGTATGGGCAAGATGCCAATCCAACATGTAATTAGCCAATGAATCGGCAATGTAATTGAATTCTCTCGGTATGTGTTGATATGTGATAAAATCAAATGACCGTTCCAAGAGGCGTACTCTTCGAAGTAAACGAAGTAATGTAGGATCGCGAACTATGTAAACGCGGTTTAAATGAGAAACCACGAGTTGGGAGTCTAAAAAGACTGATAAGGAGTCAATCCCGAGTGAAGCAACCTCTGTCAAGAGACCAATGACTGCATGGTACTCCACGATATTGTTGGTCGCAGGACCTAAACAATTGGCTCCTGAAGAGATCAACTCACCAGTGGGGGAATAGATCACCCATGCTGCGGAAGCGAGATTCCGTGTATGTCGGCTTGCACCGTCGGTGAATCCAAAGTAGGCAGACATCTGCGCATAAAGTCACGAGTCAAAGTAAGAGTGGATACATGAGGTCCACGTGCACACTAAAAAGAAAGCAAAAAGCAAACTAAGTACATTATGTACAACAAGTAACCCGCGTAGGGTAACCTCACGCGTAGAAACGTTTGAGGTATAGCCCATTACGGGGCCGTGCCAATGGCGTACCATCACAATCGATTAGTTCATAGGCTCCTTTTTCTAAGACACGTTTTATAATGAAGGGGCCGTACCACATAGATTCAAGTTTACCTTTTCCAAGTTTATCATGCATCTGATCATATGTAAGTACGAGATCACCCTCATTGAAGATCCGAGGTTGAACGGATTTGTCGTATTGAGCTTTGACGCATTTTTTGTGAGCTTCATTAGCCAAAGCGGCGTCGCGGCGGGTTTCATCTAGCTTGGCTAGGTATAGAAACCGTTCTTCTTCGGAAGTAGTGTGTGGAAGTAGCTCTATGGCTATCTTGAGTGATGGAATTTCACATTCAATCGGGAGAATGGCTTCTAGGCCGTACACCAGTTGAAATGGTGTAAACCCAGTAGCACTTTTCACTGAGGTCCGGTAGGACCATAGTGCTGAGAATAGAGCTGAGTGCCAATTAGATTTCTGGGTACCCACAATGCGCTGAATCATTCATTTCAGGACTTTATTAATGGCTTCAACTTGGCCATTAGCTTGTGGGTAATACGGGGTTGAGTTTTCGTGGCGAAAACCCAGTTTGGCACTTAGTTCTTCGATCATATGGTTCTTGAAATGGGAACCATGATCGGTCACAATAGACTGTGGGACACCGAATCTAGCTATGATATGATTGAATATGAACTGCGCTGCTGTTTTGCCATCTTCAGCATACGTAGGCATCGCTTCAGCCCATTTTGTAAAATAGTCGACAGCTACTATGACATAGCTATGCCCCCCGGCTGAAGTGGCCTTACAGTGCATAAAATCGATGCCCCACTTGGAAAAGGGGCCGATGGAAATGACAGGATGGAGTGGAGGAGGATGCGAGCGTGCTTTGCTATGAAAGAATTGACATGGCGGACACTTCTTGACTGTTTCAATGCAGTCTTTGAAAATTGTTGGAGAGAACTTCCGCAGCATTTAGGAAGCTGCTAATTTTGGGAAGGATAACTAATTTTGGAGAGAAAGTACCAATTTTGGCGGTAAGACAAAGATATCGCCGTAGCACAAATTCCGGCGGGAATCACGGCGATAGGTACAGAAAAGTCAAGCATGTGGTACAAAGAAGAGGCCGAAGGGAGAGCTCAACCACCGCAATAAAGGCGCCGGAGATGAAGAGAGGGTTCAGCTACCCTCATTAAAGAAGAAGGACCACAGTCAGCGTTGCTTGAACCAAGAAGAAGCGACGGGCCGATGCATTAAAGACTAAGGACTGCAGGAAGCGGCGACGAGACAGAAGGCGGCCATGGAAGTACAGCCAGTTGACTGTAAGTGGTTAGGGTTGAGTCACTGTTGGGATAAGGCCCACAGTTTTGTAACTGCGATGAGACCTTCGGGCCATCTATATATAGTAGTCTTTTTATAGGATAAGGGGTTGGCCACATAACGATAGAGACATCAGGTAGATGCTAGTCAAGTCTTTTGTTGTTGCAGGCCTGAACATCCCTGAGAAGACAAGGGCCGACCTGTTGAGAGAGTGCAATCCGCAGGGATTGCGAGAGGAAGAGAGTGCACTGTAAAGGCAAGAAGAGAAAAGAGGTCTATAGAGAAGGGCTCCCACTGAGGAGGAGTTTCCCAGAAGACCCCTGTTGTAAAGAGTGGAACGGAGCTGTGTTTATTCCCCAGAGTTGTAAGCAAGAACCGCAGTTCCCCTGGGCGTAGCCTTTGCCCTGGGAGTATCAATGTGCTTATCTAAGTAGCACTATTGTAATTGTGTAGCCATTGTTCTCATTCACGTGTTTGTGCTATATATATGAATGCTTCAATCTGTTATAAGTAATGTACATGGTCGTCAGTTAACTTCTGAATGATGTATAACAATTGCGATAATCATAGCTAACCTCTTTGCGAACTAGATAATTGTTAAACAGAGGTTAATGTGCGAGTAAGAACTGAATATGAGGCATGAATGGTTTATTTAGACATTGCGCAAAGTAATGTTCTACCTAGTTACGTGTTGCGAGATATCAAGGGTCGAGTTCATTAGCGAGGGTTAGGCTTGTAGGCTGAATGTTGTTGCTAACTGCAGTACCAGGATAAGGATAGCTAAGACCACCTATTAACCCAGGAAGCGGTCAAAGTTCGCTTGCCGCAGGAACTAGAAGGGGAAGATATCGCACCTACGATATCTTGGGTATCGCTAGACGGTTTCACATAGGGAAAGACTTATCGCATTCCCTGCATACTGCGATAAGACAGAGGCGTAGCCGGAGTAATGGAATGAGATAGACAGCTTCTGTGAAAGGGGTTAAGGAGGGTTTAACCATCCTGGATGCCTCGGAACTTGGCTGAGGACACTTGAGTCTTCTGCCTCCCATTAGAATCACTTCGGGTGAGACCTCAGGTTGCTTCTGCGACCTGTTGCCGAAAGGGCCAGTGAGCTAAGGGTTCTGTTGGTCTAAAAGATTACCGCCAGCCCGGGTCTGTCCAGAGAGAAAGGATCAAAGATCAACAAATGGTTCCGTTGCCGGTTTGAACACATTGAGCTGATGTTCTGTTGGCATCCTACCAAGCAAGAACTTAACCAGTGGGTTGAGTCAAAAGAAAGAGAGTTTGCTGCAAAAGAAAACAAGAATCCTAGACTGAGCACTGAGGCTTGGCTACAGAAGCACATTTTTACAGATCTCCACGAGATATTCTTCGTAACTTATGCTATTGAGTTATATGGTTGGTTATCAAAGCTTGTTGACAACAGCGGTGTCAAGAAGAGTCGAGAAGTTGTCTGGACAGCAGAGCTGATTCAGACCTTGAAAGGTGTCGATAACCCCATCTCACGCGCAGTAGACTTCTGGCTTACGAGTCTGCTGGAAGGCTTCATCACAGAGTTCGCGGTTGATCAGAGAAAGAGTTTCAGCGCAGCAGAACGGTACTTCTTCAAGGGTTATCGCGGTAAGTACCTAAATTCTCTAAGTCTGTCCATTAAGCAATTACTATATGAAAAAGGAGTACTGGATATACTCTCAGATGAATAGTAGCATGATATTGTAATGTCAGTAGACTCTGAAAGTGATTACGAGTATCTTGGACATACACGTAGTGGTAAAAGATATAGAGTCAACGATTCATCTTCTTCTGAAGAAGACAGCTCAGATCACCCGAAACAGCAGAGTCAGAACCCTAGGACTCCTCAAAAGCCAGTCGGAACTCAGAATAATCCCGCAGGAACCCCGTCCAGTAGCTCTTATACAGCGAATACTACCGCTACACCCTCCACATCTACACAGCCGAGTGGTAGTCATACAGCAAACCAGAACCCACCATCTAGAAACAGAATGGGAGATGATATGAAGCTACCAACATTCAAAGGTACAGGGTCGGAGGACCCTGAGCAACACTGGTTCTTATGCGAAGCCATATGGACCATTAAGCAAATACAAGATGATAATGTCAAGCTTGTCCAGCTGGCCACCACATTTAGAGAAAGAGCATTAACTTGGTATATGAAGTATACCACTGGCCATAACAGAACGCTTGCACAGGTTAGAACTGCTATGATTAAAGAGTTTAAAAAACCTAAATCCGAGTCACAATGCATAGCAGAACTTAAAGATATTAAACAATTGCCTACGGAGACGGTTTGGGATTTTGACCAGAGATTCAAGACCCTCATTGATCAGGTAAGCTTTGAGCTTGCGCCTCAACAGCATAAAGAATGGTTTATCGCAGCAATATTACCACACATCAGACTTCCGCTAATGCAACAGAAATTAAACACACAAGATGAAGCATTAGAAATGGCAATGAAACTAGAGGCTTCACCTCTAGCAGAAACTAGCACCGGTATCACTAATCTGCAAAATCAGCTAGCTAACCTCACCTTACAGCTGCATGAAATTAAGAAAGGAAAGGAGGTTGCGCATGAAATTTGGTGTACTAAGTGTAAAGCGCAGGGACACAGTAAGGATAACTGCCCTGTCTTTGCTGACTATATCGCCAGTGGAGCTCCTAACCCGTTGATGCAGAACCAGGGGCCATGGTGCGAGATTTGTAGAACCAGAGGACACAGTCCTCAGGAATGCCCTCTCCTTCAGAAATATGTGCAGACACCAAAGAACCTATATTGCAACTTCTGTAAATCTGTGGGACATGACGAAAATAATTGTAGAGCTTATGAGTTAATGATAGAAAGGAAGCATGACCTCTACAGAGTTCAGTCAGAAGCATCCGGACCAGCAGTACGTGCACAAACTGATCCGAATCAGGGAGGCCGTGGAGGAAATTTCAGAGGCCGAGGACGCGGAGGAGGCTATGAACCTGGCCGTGGCCGTGGAACTATCACCTGTTATAACTGTGGAGGCACAGGACATTACGCTAGGGACTGTCAGAACCCTACTACAACGTGCAAGTATTGTAAATCTTATGACCACACAATAGAGGAATGTCCCATACTGATAGCTAAGATCAAGGACGCCAAGCCAGCAACCAATCAGACTATCCAGTTTATCGCTGCTGAGCAGAACGAAACCGAACCACGGGTCAATATTGTAACTCCCAGTGGTCTCTCCACAAGCAACATATCGCAGGACGTGAAAAAAATGACAGGAACGCAGTGGGTGCGCAAAGCTCCAGGAAAACCTATCCCACTTGATCTACAGAAGAATAAGGAGGCATTTCAACAAACTAAGACTTCCTTTGCTGAACAAACACCGCCCAGATCACTATTATTACCATCTCAGGGTATACCACGGAAACCACCGCAGGATGTTAGTACTACGCAGATACCACAGGCTAGCACATCTGGAAGATGTGACGAAGAGGAATTGACCGGGAGTGTACAGTCCTTCTTGCAGAGTTGTTTGAAACTTCTAAAAAATGGGAAAGCTGTAGAGGAACTTCAGAAATTTATTGACCAATGTCAACAGAGCCCTTCTGTGAGCAATACACAGCGCACCATTCACCATATAATGGGCCATACAAGGACAGGAAGAGAGATGAGGCTCACAGCGCAGATCGGACTATTTGAAATGGATGAGGTTATCCTAGACTTAGGTTCAGAAGTAAATGTCTTGACTAAACAGACATGGGAACAGATGGGAAGTCCAAAACTAAGCAAATCCCCTATCCATCTCAGACTAGCTAATCAGCAGAGAATATCACCGATGGGTCGCCTATCGCATGTCCCAGTGGACATCGACGGAGTTCACACATATGCTGATTTTGAGATCATAGAAATTATTGGTGACACCAAACCCTATCCAGCTCTATTAGGTATTGATTGGGCTTTTGATAACAAGGCTGTTATCAACTTAAAGAAAAGGTAGATGACATTTGAAGATGCTCAAGTCCGGGTCATCGCACCATTAGACCCTCTACAGGGTCCTCGCTACATTGAGCCAATCAAAGCAGAAGAGGAGGTGCATAACATGGAAAATTTGTACCAAATGACTTCTAATCAGGCATATTACATTGATCCTACAGCTGATGGACATATCAGCTGGAGATGTGATAGTTCATGCACATCAGATTCAGATGTTGGCTTAGAGAATTGGCAAAATAGACTCCACGAAGTTTCTATCCGCAGATGCGCATTCATGACTAAATCACTGCGATGGATTGGGACAGAAAACAGGTATATTCCAACTTTTGATGGATTAGCAGATGTTAATGATTTTTTGCAGCAGTTTAAACAAGAGATTCCTCAAGAGCAGAGGATGGAGGTTTTTGACCTTGCAGTTCGAGCCACACCTGCAAGATGGTGGTACACACACAAGGAACATATCGCATCATGGTATGATTGTAAGAGATTGATGCGCATTAGATTCTCTAAAGAAAGAGACTCTACACAGCGGAAATATACAGGGGAGAGTGATCCCAGAGCACACATTAGGAACTGTGAACAGAGTTGGCTAGAAATTCCAGCAGAAGAATGGGTTCATTTGTTTATCCACACACTGGATACAGTTCCACGGAACTGGTATACAGAAACAGAGCTAAGAAAAGGAACTATCTCATGGCCTACTATGATTGAAAACTTTTTGGTCACGTTCAGTTTTGAATCTGAGCATCCAAGCATTGATCGGGCCTTGAAGATCATAAAGACTAAAATATTTGAGGATTGCCCATTACCAGCGGATTCGCAACCCGAGTGGGCTATCCAGATGGAACATGCACTAGAATGTTACAACTGCGCACAAGACTCAAGCGATGAGGATGAAGATCCTCGCAGTATCAATATCGCAGAAACAGAAGGTACACGTGAAGTTGAAGGCCCGCACTTAGAAATCCCAGCTGTAACAGAACCAATCAAGATTAGAAAGAGCAATATTGGCACAGAAACAGACCCTAAGTTTGCCTCTATTGGAGATTATTGGGATGATGAGACAATTGGCCAAATCACAGACCTATTACATGAGTATCAGGACCTATTTCCTACCAACTTTACAGAAATGAAGGGAATAGTGGGTGACCTCGGAGTCATGAGAATACCGCTTAAGGAGGACGCTAAGCCGGTTAAGCAACGTCCATACAGGTTGAATCCGCGGTATAAAGCAAAAGTAAAAGATGAAATAGATAAGATGCTAGTAGCAGGCATCATCGAACCTGTTGAAGAAAGTGAGTGGGTTAGTCCCATGGTAGTACAAGAAAAGAAAACAAAAGGAGACATCAGGATCTGTGTCGACTTGCGCAAACTGAATGATGCATCGCTGCATGACCCATTTCCGACACCATTCACTGATGAAGTCTTAGACAATGTTGGAGGACAAGAAATCTATTCATTTACTGATGGCTTTTCAGGCTATCACCAGATAAGAATCCATCCAGACGACAGGCACAAGACCACATTTGCGACAGAATGGGGCTCCTTTCAGTATACGGTAATGCCCTTTGGTCTTAAGAATGCCCCAGCAATTTTTTCTAGAGTAGTTGTTGCTGTCTTTAAGGAATACATCCATCAATTTCTAGAAGTTTATTTTGATGATTGGACTGTATTTGGACTAGTCAAGAAGCACATAGGAAACCTGCGATTAATGTTTGAAAAATGTAGACAGCACCAGATTTCCCTTAACTTAAAAAAATGTATATTTTGTGCGCCTTTTGGTACGTTGTTGGGTCACATTGTGTGCAGACAAGGCTTGATGGTAGATCCTGCGAAGATCGCCATCATTGTCAATTTACCAGCACCTAACTCAGTAAAGCAGCTGAGAACTACACTTGGTCATACTGGGTATTACAGAAAGTTTATCAAAGGTTATGCCAAGATTACCGCACCAATGGAGAAATTATTAAAGAAGGATATCAAATTTCAGTGGAATGAGGAATGTCAGAAGAGTCTTGACGCTCTAAAAGAAAAAATGGTTACAGCACCTATTCTGGTATTTCCAGATTGGAACAAGCCTTTTCATGTTCATGTGGATGCATCTGGCATCGCACTGGGCATTATTCTCACGCAACCAGGCGAAGGGGGTATTGACCACCCTATCGCATATTCGAGCAGGAGACTATCGACAGCTGAGAAGAATTACACCACCACAGAGAGAGAAGGGTTAGCAATGGTGTATGCCTTACAGAAATTTCGGCACTATTTATTGGGTGCCCCGTTCAAGATGTTCACCGACCATTCTGCATTAAAGTACTTGGTCAATAAGCCAGTGTTAGGGGGAAGAATATGCAGATGGCTATTGTTGTTCCAGGAATATGATTTCGAAATCATTGTTAAGCCAGGAAGACTAAATGCAGGACCTGATCACCTGTCAAGGCTAGACTCAGGTGAAGAACCAAGTAATTTAGAGGACAACTTGCCTGATGCGCAATTGTTCTCCATTCAGGTCGCAGATGAATATTATGGAGACATAATTCAATTCCTTACTACAGGGTGGGCACCACCTGAGTTTACCAAGCAACAAAAGAAACAATTAGTGGTGAAAGCAGCAGACTTCACCCTGATTGCAGGACACCTCTATAAGTTAGGACCAGATGAAATCTTGCGCAGATGCGTTATGCCCCACGAGAAACAGACCATTCTTAAGGAAGCACATTCGGGCATCGCAGGAGGCCATTTCGCAGGGAATCCTACCGCTCAGAAGATCCTAGCAGCAGGACTATGGTGGCCTACATTACATAAAGACAGTAAAGAGTTTTGCAGATCATGCGATATCTGCCAAAGGACAGGAAAGCCCTCCAGAAGAGATGAAATGCCGTTGCGACCACAGATAACGCTACGCGCATTCGATAAGTGGGCCATAGACTTCGTGGGTCCTATTAACCCCCCAGGAAAACGAACTGGTGCGAGATATATAATTACAGCAACAGAATACCTCACCAGGTGGGCTGAGGCAAAAGCAGTCAGGAATTGTGATGCTGCTACAGCAGCACAATTTCTTTTTGAAAACATCATCACTAGATTTGGATGCCCAGTGACTTTGATGAGTGATCAAGGCACACATTTTTTGAATAGCACCATAGAAGCCATGACAGAGGATGAGTATGATCTCATCGCCAGCCGAATACAGGAGAAGATGCGGGATAAATTCGCTGCGATTCAGTCATCGCAGGATCGTATGCGCATCAGCCTCGACAACAAACTGCGAGAGTTGAAGGCAATTACTGAGAAGACTGCTTCCATGCAGATTCAGCCAGCTCCAACTACAGTCGCAGAAAGTTCGCAGCCCCCTTCGCAGAGCAGAGAAGAAAGCATTGCAAGGGACCGCACGAACATTGTTCGTATACCGCCGGGAAGTATTAAGTTCCCTGTACCTATGGAAGTGCAGATGGTTCATCCTCTTGAGGTGAACCTACCAGAGGTACCTATGGATCAGTTGTACGAAATTTTCCAGCAGATAGGCACGGAGCTGAGGCACAGAGAACAAGTCACATATGAGCAAAATGTTTTGCTGTCTAACGACAATGTGCAGCTCATTGCGCAGCATGAGGCAGAGAGTGCCCAGTTGACGCAATATGTTCAGCGAGAGCAGGATGTCTCTCTTGTTTTAAAGAATATCGCAGCAGAGATTCCGCAGTGCGATATCAGGCCTGAGTTAGAAATAACTCAAAAGATCAGAAAAATAGCGGAAAGAGCAAAGGCTCTAGATGAAGAGAAGAGAAAGATGGAGGAAGAATACGAAGCAAGGATTGCTGCACTAGAAGCAAATAAGCCACCTACTCCAGAGGAGATCCAAGAAGCACGAGTGCAAGCTTTCAGAGTTGTACAGACACAGATGCACTGTCGGGTGGAAGCAGCAGAGGCCATCCTGGAGGATGCATCAAAGACATGGCTGGAGCTAGAGGAGCTCCCACAGAAAGCCGAGCTCGATCAGCACATTAAGCACTATGAAGATGCGATATCAAGAGCTGAAGAAGAGTACAAGGGCTTGAGTGCTCTTGCGAAGATAAGAAAGAAAGGAGAAATCACACAAATTCAGCAGCAGGTGCAGAAATACAGAGAACAGCAGATCAACCTGGCTAACGAAGTTAGCCCGCATGAAAGCAAAATCGCACATCTGGTTGATGAACTGGAGCAAAAGGTGAAAAGCCTCACCTCAAGTAAAGGAGTCATTGAGGGCACAGAGGACTCCTTGGTAACCGCTGAGCTGCTCAGCGCAGCGCAGGAAGAAGTAACACACATGGATGAGAGTATTAAAGCGCTTAAGGCACAATTCGCAGCAATCTCACGAGCAGCAAAGGATAAGCTTAGGCAGATGAATCAGGCTGTTGTTGCAAGTGGCTCGGGGACGAGCCACAAGTAAGTGTTAGGGGAGTTGTTGGAGAGAACTTCCGCAGCATTTAGGAAGCTGCTAATTTTGGGAAGGATAACTAATTTTGGAGAGAAAGTACCAATTTTGGCGGTAAGACAAAGATATCGCCGTAGCACAAATTCCGGCGGGAATCACGGCGACAGGTACAGAAAAGTCAAGCATGTGGTACAAAGAAGAGGCCGAAGGGAGAGCTCAACCACCGCAATAAAGGCGCCGGAGATGAAGAGAGGGTTCAGCTACCCTCATTAAAGAAGAAGGACCACAGTCAGCGTTGCTTGAACCAAGAAGAAGCGACGGGCCGATGCATTAAAGACTAAGGACTGCAGGAAGCGGCGACGAGACAGAAGGCGGCCATGGAAGTACAGCCAGTTGACTGTAAGTGGTTAGGGTTGAGTCACTGTTGGGATAAGGCCCACAGTTTTGTAACTGCGATGAGACCTTCGGGCCATCTATATATAGTAGTCTTTTTATAGGATAAGGGGTTGGCCACATAACGATAGAGACATCAGGTAGATGCTAGTCAAGTCTTTTGTTGTTGCAGGCCTGAACATCCCTGAGAAGACAAGGGCCGACCTGTTGAGAGAGTGCAATCCGCAGGGATTGCGAGAGGAAGAGAGTGCACTGTAAAGGCAAGAAGAGAAAAGAGGTCTATAGAGAAGGGCTCCCACTGAGGAGGAGTTTCCCAGAAGACCCCTGTTGTAAAGAGTGGAACGGAGCTGTGTTTATTCCCCAGAGTTGTAAGCAAGAACCGCAGTTCCCCTGGGCGTAGCCTTTGCCCTGGGAGTATCAATGTGCTTATCTAAGTAGCACTATTGTAATTGTGTAGCCATTGTTCTCATTCACGTGTTTGTGCTATATATATGAATGCTTCAATCTGTTATAAGTAATGTACATGGTCGTCAGTTAACTTCTGAATGATGTATAACAATTGCGATAATCATAGCTAACCTCTTTGCGAACTAGATAATTGTTAAACAGAGGTTAATGTGCGAGTAAGAACTGAATATGAGGCATGAATGGTTTATTTAGACATTGCGCAAAGTAATGTTCTACCTAGTTACGTGTTGCGAGATATCAAGGGTCGAGTTCATTAGCGAGGGTTAGGCTTGTAGGCTGAATGTTGTTGCTAACTGCAGTACCAGGATAAGGATAGCTAAGACCACCTATTAACCCAGGAAGCGGTCAAAGTTCGCTTGCCGCAGGAACTAGAAGGGGAAGATATCGCACCTACGATATCTTGGGTATCGCTAGACGGTTTCACATAGGGAAAGACTTATCGCATTCCCTGCATACTGCGATAAGACAGAGGCGTAGCCGGAGTAATGGAATGAGATAGACAGCTTCTGTGAAAGGGGTTAAGGAGGGTTTAACCATCCTGGATGCCTCGGAACTTGGCTGAGGACACTTGAGTCTTCTGCCTCCCATTAGAATCACTTCGGGTGAGACCTCAGGTTGCTTCTGCGACCTGTTGCCGAAAGGGCCAGTGAGCTAAGGGTTCTGTTGGTCTAAAAGATTACCGCCAGCCCGGGTCTGTCCAGAGAGAAAGGATCAAAGATCAACAAAAATTGAGGGCCAGAAGTATCCTGCTCGCAGTATTTTCTGGGCCGTAGCCATCCCAGAGAGGTGACCACCACATGCTCCAGCGTGGCAGTCGTTGAGAACGCGTTTCGCCTCATCTAAGGTCAAACAGCGTCGAAGGACAGTGTCGACACCACGTCGATACAGAGTATCATTCACTATAAGGTAGTATTTTGCGTGATGTCTGATACATCGCCGTTCATCATGGGTGAGATCAGGACGGAAGCGTTGGGTTTGGAGATATAAGAGAATATCCCCATACCACGGATCAGATGTGCTAATGAGGAACAATGATTCGTCGGGAAGAGAATCAATGGGCTCGGATTGCTCAGTAGCACGGGGCAAGTTACAAATTAACTCAGCGAAGACCAGAGATTTCTTAGACTTGGATTTGACAAATTCCAAGTCAAACTCTTGAAGGATGACAATCCAACGGGAGTACTTGCCCCCGAGCACTTGTCATGTGAGGATATAGTACATTGGATTGAAATCGGCGATGATGGTGGTCCGGCGGAGTAAAATGTAATGACGGAATCTCTGGACAGCAAATACTGTTGCCAGAGCCAGCTTTTCAACATGTGAGTAGCGAGTTTTAGAGTCAAGAAGACTCTTGCTGAGGTAGTACACCACATGTTCTATGCCGTTGTGGTCTTCCTGGACTAACACCATACCAATGGTGGAAATTGAGGCTGCGAGATAAAGGATGTAGTCCTGTGTGTAATTGGGGGGTTGAATCACAGGATCTTTGGTTAGGGCTGCCTTTAAATTGTCAAAGGAGCGTTGGGATTCGTCATCCCATATGAAGGGAACATTCTTCTTGAGAAGCCGCATGTAGCCTTTTGTTATCTCGGACAGATTGCAAATAAAACGACGCAGAAAGTTTGCATGCCCTTGCAAACATTGAAGTTCTGGAATATTGGTAGGTGAAGGCAGAGCTAAGATAGCTGCTACCTTTGCGGGATCTAGACGTATCCCATTTTTGGAGACTATGAAGCCCAACAGTTTTCCGGCTTCTACACAGAAGACGCACTTATGCGGGTTCAAATGTATATTGTAGCGCCGGCACCTTTCGAAAATGGCACTCAAGTGGTCTGGATGTTCTTCCCGAGTCCGAGAATGAGCGGGAAGGTCATCAAGATATGGCTCTACGATATGTTTGATGTCATGGAATGCGTAGGACATCGCCCGTTGGAAAGTTGCCCCGGCATTTTTCAGGCCAAAAGGTAACTTTTGATATGCAAAGATCCCCCAAGGGCAGATAAAGGCCGTTTTGTGCTGGTCGGCTGGGAGGATATCGATCTGATTATAGCCAGAGAAGCCATCCATAAATAAAAAGATAACACTTCCAGCATAGTTATCGATGATCTGGTCGATAAACGGAGTTGGGTAGTTGTCCTTGGGACAAGCCTTGTTCAAATCACAGTAATCAACACAGACTCTAATCGTTCCCTGTTTTTTGGCTACGGGAACGATGTTGGATACCCATTCTGTCAATGGGACAGGATAGATAAAACCAGCACGCAAAAGTTTTTTAACCTCTGCTTTAATGGCGGCTGCCTTACGAGGATGAACGGGTCGAAGCTTTTGCCGAACAGGTCAGGCGCCAGGGAAAGTTGGAATTTCGTGGACCACAATCGAGGGGTCAATTCCTGGCATCTCTTCATAACTCCAAGCGAAAACATCACGGAAAGTTTTAAAGTAGGCATTATAGAACTCCGTTTCGAGGGGAGTACATGTTTTTCCAATGTGTACGTTTTCCACGATACCAGGCTTCACTGAAATATCGATGGGAGCGGTTGCCATAAGATTGGCCAAGTTGCCTTCGGAAAATACCTCGTCGAGGGAAGTATGGAACTTGGTTTGAACCATCCCAAGTGAAGCGTTGGATTTGGTGTCAGGCTCAAGTGACTGAATGGTGGGGAATGAAGATCGATGATGAAAATCTCCCCAAGGTGGCTCATCACCGCACATAACCTCTATGATTGATTCGTCAGTGGGAAAAATCAAGTTGAGAGGATCAAAAAATGGTGGGTGTGGATGAGTTTCAGTCGAGAGTTGCGCCACTATGTGATCAGTAGAACAGTCGACCCAATCTGTGGCTGATTGGATCGCGTCATATGGTGCAAGGTTTCTGTTCAAAGGCATGGAATTTCCATAGCCTTGGATCTGAGTAGGACTCAGAATCACCCATGAATCATCGGAAGGGGTGACATGCGATGAAATCATGTTGACTGGTTGAAGATGGGTTCCCAGCTCTGGAAAAACTCCAATGAGGGAAGAATCCTTCATGAGACCAACACCTATGTCTTGGAACCGGTATCGAGGTTGATCCAATAACGGGATGGTATTGGTGGAGTTCGGATGAGAGTCTGGGATACAGTAATCCAGTTGATCAATAGTGACAATTTTCCCTTCATGAGGAAATTGTACGATCCGAAAGACTGTAGATGCTATGGCAGTCATGGCATAGAACCAGTTCCGACCAAGTAGGAGATTGTAATCCAAAGGTGCATCTACGACTTCGATGTGTACGGATACTGTTTTTCCCCCCAGTTCAACACCGATTGAGGGAATGAGTCCATATGGTTGAAAACCATGTCCATCAAACGCCCTGAGAGTAGTGGGAGAAGTTGTGACCTCGGGTGAGCCTAAGGCTCTCCAGCAGTTCAAAGACATAATCGACGTGGAAGCACCCTCATCTAACACAGTGCGGTGGATGACATTCCCATGGATTTTTGTATGCACTTGGAAGGCTAACTGATGAGAAAGCCTAGGTTTAGCGTGCTCCAAGTTAAACATGATGGAGTTTGAAGTATCTGGGTCCAGTGCCCCCAGTGCTGAAAGTAGGGTTCTACACTGCGTGGGGCAATGTTGGAGAACCTCGAGAGTCGACATAGCGCAAGGTGCTTGATCCAAATCCTCAACAATGTTGTAGTTTTGGGCAGCTCGCGCATTCGGATTGAATGTCGCCTTTCGTATGGTGCCCTTGGGTGGGCGTAGCACTGTGTCCGTTAGCGATCGCTCGATGTGGAGATGACCATTAGGGGGGGGAATAGGAATCGGATCTTCAACAGGAGATTTGCCTTTGGCTATCTCCGATTGTTTGTTTGAATTTGGAGGGTTTTCATACGTCTTTGAACGAGTGGTAATATTAATCTCCTCATTACTTGTCATTAGGATTTCGCGGTTTGTGGACGTCTCTCCGTGGGTGGGATTGGTCGGGTTGCCCCCTTGTGGGGATTCCTGGGCAACCATTTGCTGTTACTGTTGGGGGAAAGGGTCAGTTAGCACTGCCGGGCGAGAGGATCCTTTAACGAACTTGTTGACCTCATCCTTGTAGGGACAGTCACGCGTATAATGATCATCTTGACAAATCAAGCAGGGAAACTTAGCTTTCCGACGTGGTTTCTGGTCATTCTGGGTAGGTTTTGGCTTGGGGTTCTCCTGCTGGTTCTTTTTGGTTTTGCCACGATTGTTTTTCTTCTTTCCTCCGGATGGTTGTGATGTAGATTGGACTGCATTCACTTCAGAGGAGACAGCAGGAGAGGTGGAAGCTTTTGAAGCGGCCTGGGTAAAAGCGGGGGAAGCAGAAGCTTGTTGTCTCGTCGAGTTGGTAGTAGGCTGAGCCTTGACTGAACCAACAATACCATCAATGGGTGGTTCAGTGGTAGGCTTTGTTGGATCAGTGTGAACGCGGGAGGCATGTGGAAGAAGTTCATGTAAAGTACCGGATTGAGTATATACCAAATCCATGTATTGTGCTGCCGAGATGGCTTGTTCTTCTGTAACCGGTCCACGCATAGCAATATCTCTAGCTATGGGAGGCAAAAAGGACTTTGTAAACCAATCAGCAAGTAGTTGATCCGGAATAGGTGCCTTTATTAGCCTACGGCATCTTCGCCACTCATGGATGTGATCCGAAATATGTGTAGAAGTGGTTTGACGCAGTGAAGTTAGCAGTTCTGTTCCAGTCTCATACCGGATGGGGAGCTGGAAATGTGTCAGAAACTGCATAGCCAAAGTGTTGAAATCACGAAAAGAGTGTTGTGGCAGCTTGATATACCATTTTGCTGCCGTTCCGGTGAGCGTGCGTTGGAAGAGTCGAAGTCGAATGGAATCATCCATCAAGGAGTTGGATGAACACCAAAGATGGAAGGTCATCACGTGATTCTTGGGGTCTTCCCCGGGCTTGGCATCGAACTTAGGAATGTCCGATGGTAGTTTGGCTGGGATAGGTGACCAGTGAGGTTCATGCCATATAGGATCGTTAATAAGCCTCGACAAATCAGGTAAGTCAAGAGTGGCCAAAAAGGGAAGTTGACGGTTGGTCTGTGGGAATGAGTAATACCCATGTGGTGCCGAGAACCCTGGAGGGCCCTGCATAGCATACTGCTGTGTGTTGTATCCATATGAGTTTCCCACGGGATACTGCTGGAAATTCTGTGAATGGTAAGCCATCTGGTTAACCGGTTGATTGTAAGTAGCCGGTTGGTAAGTGTTCTGCTGAGTGGGTATGGTACCCTGAGGTTGTTGATACCCAGGAATGGTTGCTGTTCCTTGTTGGGGAAAAGTTCCTTGGAATTGTTGTGTTCCAGGGGTGCTACCACTATACTGTGTAAGTGGAGGGTTTCCCATAGCAGGGTTGGGGGGTGGCTGTGACGGTGGTTTCCATGGAAGGCTCGTTCCTGCTTGAGGAGCGAGTGGAAATTGAAGTGATGGGTTCCATGGAGTTGTAGCAGCTGAAGGGTAAGGGAAGCCAGAATTCAAGTTGGGGGAAATCTGAGATTGCCCCCCAGCTTGGTTCTAGTTTCCAAAAAGTGAGTACCCGCCACTCTGTGGGATTTGATGATCCCAAGAAGGAAGCATGCCTGACGGGGGAGGTTGAGAATGAGGTCCGGTTGGAATACCGGAATAAGGTTGCCCACTACCAGGTGTGCTGTACATACCGTACTGAGTAGATGCTGCGGGTTGGGATAGTTGTTGGATAGAACCAATAGGCTGTCCGCCAGCAGATGGGTTGGATGACCCTATGAGAGGAGGCTGTTGAGTAGGAACGGGGTTCCCCACAAAAGGTTGCCCTCCAGCTGGTTGGGTTGATGGCCCACCAGGGAGGGTTTGTATGTTGGAGTTAGGGACCATTGCAGTCGGTTGTCCACCTCCTGAAATAGTATAAATGGTGGCTGAAGGTGACCCTCCGGTCGAAACGAAAGATCCAGCAGTATGACTAGGTGTTCTTCCGCCACTAGCTAGATATGATGGCATGGAATGGCTAATGGCGCCAAAAGTACCGATTTGCGGAGGAGGTCGTCCATATTGGACAGGTGAGGACAGAGAAAAAACTGGGTTATCCCTCATAGAATGTGCACCAAACATAGGTGATGACAGCAAATGTGGGGAATTTAGCCCAGGGGTATCGGCGTCGTCCATAACGTGTTCAATGATTGGAGGACCAACGAGTACTGGGTCCGAGTTCATATCTTGAAAAATATTTTGGGGATCCGGCGGGAACCTAGGTCTAGTAAAGTCCGAAGGTCCTGAGCCGTCTGCAAAGGAGTGATGAAATTATGTGCTAGACGGGACGTTGGGAACCCTATAGTCAGAAGGACGAGAAACGGGGGGGTATCTAGACGCTGTCGAGAGTATTTGCTCTGTGCTGCGTCTAAGTTGTGCCGATGCTAACGGAGAGTTCGCTAGACTAACCATACTAGACTGGATGGAAGCCATGATTTCGTGTCCCGGTGGGAGGTTGGGTAGATGTAAAGTGCGAGGTACGTTGCTAGAAGAACTTGTCTCTTGAGGATGAACACTGGGTGACGTAGTAGTAACAGGCGGAAGTTCCGCCTGGGAAGTGATGAAGCTATAATCAAGTTCAAAGGGTGTGTCAGGTAGACGAGTATCTTCAACAATTTCAATGTATCCGCTTGGGACTGAAATCAAGCCAGGTATGTCCTGGTCGGACCCTTCTGTGGTGCCAATAGATCCGTCTATATCATCGTGAAAAGTGTCTGATGGATGGGAAGTGTTGGCATCTGGTAGAAGGATGACCTCTGGTCTAGTACTCTGGGTTGTACTAGGTTCAGTTGCTGTAACTGTGTCCACTGTAACAGATAAATCTGGAATGACAGTGGGTGAGGTAACAGTGGAAGTCTCAGACATGTTAGTGGTTGCAGAAGCTGTAATAGATTCTGAGACTGTGCTGTGTGTGGCAGTTACGGGCGTAACTGAAGATGTTGTACGTATCGGCGGTGGAATGTTGCCTCGACCAGCACCGCGGCCAGGAGGAGCAGGAATGCATGATGCAGGTGGACCAGAAGTCCATGGCGGTGGTGGTGGTGGAGGGCTTTGGCCCTGTTGTCTTCGTGATCTTCGTGGTAGATCTGACATGATGACAGGAAAATGAAAATCGGGGGGCAGTATCGTAAACAAATAACTCAAAAACTCTAATGCAGCCGAGTGTGCAGAAGAGGAGCTAGAAAAAGCAAGGCTCACAGGCCAAAAAAGCAAGCTCTAAAATCTATACTGAGACCGGTGTCTCAATAAGCGAGGTGATCAACAAAAATGGCCAGAATGCCAACAAGCAGTCCCTATAAAGAAAAAATGACCCTCTACAAAGATGAGATAGCAAGCAAACTCCTAACTAAGAGCTGGAGACCTCAACAGGCTGTATCCTTCGCAAGGTGATGAAATCCAAGTCGAACAATACAACATGAGAGACCGATATAAGAAGGATATCCCTCTACCGAAAGGGATCCTGGGTAAAAGAGCCCTAGTAGAATAGATACTAAGCCACCTCGTTCATGACACGTCGGAAAAGGTTTTGGGCACTTCATCCTTCCGAAGAAGACATAGATCGATGTTGCCTTAGGGCTAAGTGGAGTGCGGTATTCCACAAAGTCCGTCCGGTTCTCAATCTCGCGGCCGTTTAACCCCTGAAAGTTGGAAACAGTCAGGAGGCCCCTCCACAAACTAGCTGTGACCGTGTCAATAAGTACTAGAGGATTTTAGTTCCTTAAAGACAACGACTATGTCTCAGATGAAAGCGACAAGGGGGAATTATTTTGATGCCTATCCCCGGTGTCCTACCTAACTACCAAATTCTTTTGATTTCCTCAAGTGAGGTTAAAATTGGTTTAATTAGGGTGATTAATTTTAGTGGCTGTCTTACTCAATCGGGTAGTGGACGTGAAACTTGATGGTGTTATGACGACTCAAGCCATGCAAATGAGAATGAATCACAAATAAGCCTTTGTCTTCGATGAAATCTAGCTAAGGTAAAGATAGAGGTTCTTCGATCAAATATGCATGAAAATTTTCACAAGCAATCAAAGTAAAAGATTTTTCTTTTCTTTTCGATTTATAAACAAAGCCAAACTGAAGTAAACACTCTTTTCAATGCACTGATTCTACAATCTACAATGCTTCTACAATGAGAATTTTTTGTGGCAAAAATCAATGGTTCATTTCCCTACGCAAAATACTAATAAATTTTTTCAATTTAAACAACAAAATTGCTTTCAAGTAATAATCTTTTCAATTTACTGAAAATGATAATGATAATATGACTGTAAAAACTACAGTATTCAGTAACAGAGAACACTTGAGTTGTTTGTGGTGAAAAAATCAAGTCAATGCAATCAAAATGGAACCATGACCCATATATCGAAAGTGCCACTAATTCAATCAACAATCAAGCTCACAAACTGGGTAATAAGCACACCATGCAGACTGGAAATTAACCAGGATGCTAACAGGCAACAGTAAAGACTACCTAAGGCAAAGAGAAACTTAGGAAACCATGCAAAGGTAAAAAATTTAAACACTTGCAGGCACTACCGCGGGTGATGGTTTGGCTTAAGCGCGGCACTGTGATAGTACCGCTCTGGTACTAAGGCAGAGAGCGCGGTACTACCGTGCTGGAAGTAGTTCTGAGGGCGCGGTACTGTGGCAAGGGAAGAAAAAAGCACAACTTGAGAAGAAAAAATAAAATTTTCAGGGTTGTTGCTAACCCAAGGGACTCAGTGATCAAACAGGGAGATAAATACTGCGAGGAGGGGTGAATAAAGGTCAAAAAGGACCAAGATTCAAACTGGTTTGAAGTGCAATAAAACAAATCACAATCAGCAGATGAGTGACAGTGAACTGAATCAATCAAGTAGTAATCAAAACCAGCGGAGTCGCCATTCTTGTTATGTAGAATTTTGTCCTACGGATAAGCCAAAACTCTCTTAACTTTAAAGCAGACTTTAAACTAACTTTAAAGCAAGAAACAAGTCAAACCAAATGCTACCTTGAATCCCTACATCTAACAAACATCTCAGGATTAAAATGCTAGAAAGAGTAGAAGAAATTTAACTAACCTTCTATCCAGACGCTTGTTCTTGTAGTCGCTCCAATCTCCAAGCCCTCGCGAATGAACCTGTCAAAATGGAACCAAGACACAAGAATACACTATTCTCTAGCAACCTGAAACATGAGTTAGAATCTAAATCTTATGAAAGATACAAATCATATCATTAAAACAAAATTAACACAAATGATTTGGGAAAACAAGACAAGTTATTCCATTACAACTTGAAGAATACTTACAAAAGGTGCTTGATACCCAAGCCAATCCTCCAGCTCCAAGTGTCTTCTCCTCTAGCTATGTCCACAATACTGCAAGACCATAAGTTTGGTACTCTCAAGAGTCCTTCCCTTTTTCCAATGGAATGCCTCTCTTTTATAGTGAATGGTGAGGTTAACCAACAAGAGAGATGGGTGGATATAAGGAGAGATAAGTGGATCAGGGTTTCTAATCGAAGGAGATGAGTTGAGATTGAATCAGGGAGCCCAATCTTCCATTATCTTCGAAAATCCAAAATCCCACAAGCCAAGGGAAAAAGGCTATTAAAAGAGTACCGCGTTCTGCAGTCTCTTCAGAACGCGGCACTGCCGCGTCTTGGGGAAAGAGCATAGCGCGGTAGTGTCTAGTACCGCGTTTTGACAGATGAGCAAGGCGCGGTAGTGTATGTGGATAAAGTCTAAGGTGGGTCAAAACTTGTCAGGGTAGATTCACCTTCAAGGTTGACTCATCATCTGTCTCTTCTGGATGGTTTAAAACAGTAGGGAAAGTGTCGTCAACTCGTTTTGTGATGGAGATGTGACACTGTGAAACATAGAGGTATAACAACTATAGATCACCAGGCCATATCATGATCTTTATAGTTACGATTCAAGAAAGGTAAAATGCATAGGAATGATAAAAGACTTGGTGGTCACTCTTTCCCAAATACCGTCCAAAAGTGTAATGATGGATGTGGTGGTAGCAAATGTCCCAACGAAATATGGCATGCTTCTGTCAAGGAGTTGGGCTAAAAAACTGGGAGGAACCATGCATATGGACATGAAGTGCGCTACAATACCTGTTTTTGCTGGAGAGACCAGACAGTTGTATAGAGAAGCAATGTTTGCTTATGTTATAAGCGATCAAGACAGTCCTATGAATTATCCTATATATGCATCCGATGAAGACATGGGTTGTTACAGATTATCATCGGGAGATCCATCTGAAGAAGAAATTGCACAGGTTCAGGAAACATAACCAACCACTAAAGATAGCAGGAACCAAGTCTGGAAACTCTTTTTCGATGGATCCTCTGCCCAAGTAGATTCTGGAGCAGGTGCGGTATCGTCATCAACATTGGGAGATGAAATAAGTTTGTCTTACAAATTGTATTTTGAGACAACAAACAATGTTGCTGAGTATGAAGCACTCATCCTCAGCCTTCGAGCAGCAAGGGACTTAAAAATCACCAAGCTGGCAGTTTTTGGAGACTCTAAACTAGTGGTCAATTAGATTAGAAGTATTTATCAAACCAAACATCCAATACTTAGAGCATATCGAAATATTTCTTGGGACCTCATTCAAAATTTCTTTGACGCCTTCAACATTACTTTCATTCCCAGGAAAGAAAATCAACAAGTTGATGCATTGGCCATGATGGCAAGTTCTTTCAAGCCTCCCAAGAAGCTGAAATTAAATTATGAGGTTGAAATGCGATATCGTCCCTCCATCCCTGACAACATGAAAAGTTGGCAGGTTTTCGAAGATGACCAACAAATCAAACGCTTCTTGCAGCTTGTCAGTGAATTCTCAAATAGTGACATAGACGATAATTCTGGGGAGACAGAAGAATGTATCTCATAGATATAGGACGCTGAGAGATCTAGGTTGACACAGCAGATTGTTGGCCACAATATTTTGAAGCTGAAAAGTAACTTCATTCCTAAGGGTCTAGTTCTATTAGAGCAGTTGTTCGATAAAAATGAAATCCTAGTCAAACCAGCAGTACAACCAACTACTAAGGTTGTACAAGAAGTAAATCTCGGTACCATGGAGGATCCCAAGTTTGTAAAACTTTCTCAGTCCCTCACGATCGAGAAAAGGAAAAGGTATGATGAATTGTTCAAAATTTATGCAGATGTTTTTGCATGGATGTATGAAGACCTCAGAACTTTTTATACTACTATAATACAACATAGAATCCCCTTAAAGACGGATGCTAAGTCGGTGAAGCAAAAGTTGAGATAGGTGAACCCTATCTTGTTGTCGGTAATTGAAAATGAAGTAAGGAAACTTCTTGATGTGAAAATCATCATCCCTCTAAGATATTCAGAATGGGTGGCTAACCCGGTGCTGGTCAGAAAGAAAAATGGAGAAATCCGGTTATGTGTTGATTTCATAAACCTAAACAAGTGCTCGTTGAAGGATAATTACCCCTTACCCAAAATGGATCATATTCTGCAAAAGGTAGTTGGGTCAACTAGAGTATCTATGATGGATGGGTTCTCAGGCTATAACCAAATTGCTATGCACCTAGATGATAGGGAAAATACGTCCTTCACTACACCATGGAAAAATTTTATGTATGATAAAATTCCCTTTGGACTTATAAATGTTGGTGCTACATTCCAAAGGGCCATGGACATAGCATTCATAGGTGAAAAAGACAGATTTATTGTTATCTACCTGGATGATATGACAGTATTTTCTAAATCTGATGAGGACCATCTTCAGCATCTGAAGCAAACTTTTGAGAAGTGCAGAAAGTATGGCCTATCTCTCAACCCAAAGAAATCCTTTTTTTCCATGACAAAGGAAAAACTGCTGGGGCACATCGTTTCTAAAGATGGTGTAAGGATAGAATTGGAGAGGGAGGCTGCTATCAAGCTAATCGAGCTCCCATGAAATAAGAAGGAGGTATAGTCTTTCATTGGTAAAATAATTTTTTTACGAAGGTTTATTCCTAATTTTGTTGAAATAATGAAATAAATTATTGATATGTTGAGAAAAGATGCTGAGATAAAATGGACCACAGCTGCAAGGAAATATTTTAAATAGATAAAGAATTCCATGGGAGAGGCACCTATTTTGACTAGCCCGGATTATACTAAGCATTTCCTAATTTTCTCTTTTGCCTCTAAAGTCACTATTGCAGTAGTCCTTTTACAAAAAAATCAAGAAGGGCATGAATAACCCATATCTTTCTTTAACAGAGACCTGAGGGATGCAGAGTTGAAATATATCACAATGGAGAAGGAGTCCTACGCACTTGTCAAAGCACTCAAGTCATTGAGGAGCTACATCTTTCATTCCAAGATCATCGTGCATGTCCCAGGAAGTACCATTAAAGATCAATTTGATCGATCAATTCCTTGGTCAGGAGAACGAAGATGGTCAGCAAAACCTTCCCAACTAGGTAGCTGAGAATTTTATTGGGTCTTACTGGTACTGGGACATAGTCTACTATTTACAGCATCTTACCTACCCCCCCATACTGGATAAATCTAAGATTAGATCCCTTAAACTCAAAGTGGTCAAATACTGTTTTTTTATGGTTACCTCTTTTGGAAGGATCCACTTGGAATCCTACCTAATTGTATTGTGGATGAAGAAATTGAAGGTATAATGAAAGAGTTTAACGAAGGTATGTGTGGAGGACAACATGCATTGAGAGCAACTACTCATAAAATCTTGCAAGCGAGCTATTTCTGACCCACTCTATTTACCGATGGCAACAAGATCGTCAGATCATGCAAGGAATGCCAACTATTCACCGGAAAGCAGAAGCTGAAACCATTACCCCTCAAACCCATCAGGGTGAAGTGCCTTTCCAACAATGGGGTCTTGATTTTATTGGAGAAATAAACCCTCATTCTAGCGGCCAATACAGATGCATTCTTATGGCCATTGACTACTTCACTAAGTGGATGGAAGCAATTCCCATGAGGAACACAAATGACTTAGTCATAATAGGCTTTCTAGAAGACAATATTTTGGCAAGATTTGGTTGTCCAAGGAAAATCATTACATACAATGCTCAAGCTTTCAAATCATATAAAATGATGAGTTTTTGTCAGAATTATAATATTGAGTTGATTCATTCAACAACATACTACCCACAAGGAAACAACTTGGTTGAATCTTCAAATAAGAGCTTGGTGACTATTATCAAGAAGATGCTCAGTACAAACAAAAAGGCCTGGGAATCCCAACTAAAGTTTGCATTATGGGTAGACAGAATTAGTGTCAAAAGAGATATAGGCACTTCACCATTTCAATTGGTGTATGGAAAGGAAGCAGTCCTCCTAATTCAGCTTTCTCTACTGGTGATGAAGATGTTACAACCGGAAAGCGAAGAGCCAGATGATATGGAAAGGAGAATTCATCAACTGATAGAGGTTCAACAGGTTAGAGAGCAGCTGGATGACTCCTCTAGAATCTACCAGGACAATATGAAAATGAATTTTGACCGAAGGTCTATTTCTCGAGACTTTCAGCACGAAGATCTTGTTTTGAAATGGGATTCTAAAAGAGAAGAAAGATCTAAACACGGGAATTTCGACAACCTATGGCTGGGTCCTTTCAAAATCATCACATTCCAAGGCAATGACACATATGAGTTGGCCCAACTTAATGGTGAAAGCTTTGGGAACCTTGTGAATGGGATATTCTTAAAGCGGTTCTTTCATTTCTAGTTCCTTATCCTACTCTATGAATGGATCTAGTGTACCATATTTGTAACATATTTTTCTTCCTTTATGTTTTTTAAAGTTATGATCAGTTTTGTTACCTATTCTTTGATTATTTTCTGTAGCTTCATTTTTCTTAAAGGAAAATAATGGACAGGTATTACTCCACAACCCAATGGACTAAAAGGAACTAGTCTACAGTTCTCAACCTCTCCCAAAAGGAAGAGGTTGTCCCCGTTAAAGGCAATGTTAGTACTATTATCAGCCGAGGGAAACTCGTCACCAGACGAAAAGAGTATCTCAGAAGGGGAATCTAGAGCAGGAAACAGTGCTGGTGAAGTAGAATACTTTTACACCATAGTGTTCCGATGATGCAGCTGAAGCTCAGAAGAGCAATTATTCATAGACCAGCTAAAAATGAGCACAATCAGAACCCTTAAGCGCTTCGCGCTTATTCATCCCAGATCATCTCGGAGAGAAAAACCGTCGTGTATGCGTGTCAGCTCCATAGGTGCTTAGGGGCCTCAAAGAAGTCTCCCCATACCACTTTTCGAGGGTCCTGAAACAATTAAATCCTCCACGATGTTTTATGTATCACGAGGCGCCAGACAGAGAGGCCATGCATAGAGGGGGACCCATTCTTAAAGTTGCATCTTCTTTGCATGGATCTCGATAGGGCTTAGCAGGAGATCGATGGTCGACCAAGCGTGCGACATAGATGACATTTTTCCCCATCGTAAACAAGGTTCGAGAGCAAGGGCTTGGGTGGGGTAGAAGGGATAGATGATGAAGACTCTGCATAGCAATATATGACAGCAAGGTGGCGGCATCTACATCTTCATGAGGCCATAAGTAGTCTAACGAGTGTGTCAAAGGTTCATAATAGCTATGAAAGAGGGGACCATTGCTAATACATCTATGTCTCATATTGGTGGGAGTTTTGTCCAACCAGACGTACTGATTTTCTAGCAAAGTGGTCACGTTTCACAGTCATAGAATGGCCAATAGTATTCCATATGACTGTTATTTGTAACATACTCTATTAGAGAGTACAAACAGAAATACTTAATGCCATTGGGCTATAACAAATTGTAACAACTTATGTTTTAGAGATTAGGAAGGCTATATATAGCCAAATAGACAGTAGCGAAAGGGTTGGCTCTCTTTTGTAAGAAGTATCACTTCTAATATTTGACATTTCGGTCAATACAAAAAGAAGAATATCATTTGCCTGATCTTGAAGCTTTTATGGATTCAAAACTTTAATGTGTACAATTAGTACTTTCTCCTGTTATTCATCTCCTTCATGTTGTGTATGATTCATAAATCTGTTCTAGGTTTAATATGAGTGAAGCTACTTAAATTATTTATTCTAAAGATCATTAACACATGAAGTTTTCATGTTAATTCATCTGGAGGTGATATCCTTGTATTATCCAGTGGTGGTTTTGTGATCATTTTGTTAAGACTATTGAATTCCTCTCCTAGGTTAAACACATCATTCTTTAACATAAAATAAATATTTACTCTCTGCAGTACCTTTACTTTATGCCATTTCATTTTCCATTGATACTCAAAGTTTGGTTTCTGTCACATTTAAATACCGCCCATATATTTCAAGATTGGATATCTACATTATTTTCTTTCAATTGTGATTTTAATTCAGTAAATAATTCATAAGATATTATTGATTCCCATGCATAGTTCTAAAGATAGCCTTAGAATTTCTTTGGTACAAACAGGTCCATCAATTTAAATCCATATGAATCTCATAAAATAGAAAAAAAATATCAGAAAGATTTGATATAAAACAGGTGCAATATCATCCCAAAATCACCATGAAAATACTATGAGGGAAATGGCTCGAATCTCAGTTTTAATTGGAAATGTCACATGAAGTACTTGGTATTTTGAGTTGTGGCTCTCATGATATGTCTATTATAGAATTATGAAACAACTAATATGTCCATAAGGTAGAAATAGTAATCCTCCATTAGCTAGATGCAACAAAAAGTGCGCCATTACACTTTTACATGACATTGAGAGAAAGAGGAAACTAGCTCGAATATCAATGTTACTTGAAGAAATAGTATATGAAGTGCTTAGTATTTTGATATGTGGCTCTCATGATCTCTCCATTACAGAGTTATGCATCCATTAAAAAGTTCATAAGGTCGAAACAACAACCTTCCATTTGTTAAATTATCGTAACTTCAAAGAATATTCTACTTGTACTTTATTATTGTAACTCTGTCGGGGATGTTTTACCTCCATTCGTAGATTTCATTATTATATTTGGTCATGTAAAATTCATGAGGTAAATCTTCCATTGTAAGTCAGGTCATTAGTACCCTAAATAATGTAATATAATATTATTTGAGTCCTTCTAAGAGAGTTCATTCCAGTCAGTTAAAGTGAGGACGACCTAGTTGGGTTAAGAGTTAAGTGAAAGGTAAAGTAGAAATAGAGAGTGAGTTCCTCTCATTTGTACCATCACTCACTTGTGCAATTTACATTACTAGAGGATAGAGAGAGATATATGCGAAGGAGGAGGAGAATTGGCTTGGATCTAGAGTTTGGGTTTGTCTTTCTTATTTGTGAGACCTATTTTGGGAATTGTACTTTTATCATCTATAATGAGGAAGTTATTGTTGGTTTTTCTTCCTCTTGACGGTTTCCTGGGGTATATTGTTTTGTGATTTGTGATTCTGTATATTCCATAGACCCTTCTTATCCTTCTATTATGAATAATGCATTGAATTCTAATGAAATTGGAATCCAGTCTATAGTAGCATATAATCTTAGCATGGTATCAGAGCTATCCTGAAAAGAGCAACTTTCACAAGGTAAAACTCTCCCTCTCTCTCTAAGCATAAAAATTAGGGCTTCTCACAAAAGTGGAATTCTTTAGTGCAATTGCAATAGGTATGTTCTCCTCTCCAAGATCGAAATTTTGGTACCAAGATCGAAGTTTTTCAGTGGGTGAAACTCCCAAAAATTCAAACCCTAGTTTGACTCTCGACCAGAAAAACCAAAAAACCAGAAAACCAAAGAAAGCCAGAAACTGTAGATCAAAATTTTGCAAGTCAATTTTCAAGGGTGAAATTTTGGAATATTCAGAAGCCAAGTGTACCATCATATTCGCCTCAATTAATCACATCTTTTGGTGAATTCACTTTTTTATTTTGAGAAATTTTTATTTTTGGTTATTCTTTGCTCTCAGGGTTAAGATGGGACCAAGCACTAAGATTGATGTCAAGTTGGAAGGAATAGAGAAATTTTATGCTTGGAAGTATAGGATTGGACTCATTCTAGAAGAGAATGATCTTTCAAATTTTGTTAAAGAAGATGTACTGGAACCTACAAAAGTTGAATCCAAAGAAAGAAAAGAAGAAGAAGAAGAAGATGTTAAATTTTGAGCATTAATTCACAATACGCTAGGATCTTTACTAAGAGAATAACATGTATAGTATATCAATGCATATCAATCATACCAAGCATGTTAATCATCACAAGAAGCAAAAGCATGAGAGACAAGAGACATAGAGTTTCTGTGGGGAAAACCCTAAGGTGAAAAACCCCACAACTTCCTCAGAGATAGATAGAGCATTAGCTCAACCAAAGTACAACCAAAATACATAGAGATAGTCTCCTAGTAGTAGATGATCCTCCTCCTCACATGTGCGCCACTTTTCGAGTTAAGGACGAATGAGTTTCTGAGTGATCCAAATAGAGATCTCCCAATCTCTATTTATACTTGATCTGTTTTCCCAGTGACCTTATGGGGCCGACTTGTCTAGCTAGGTACATCAACCATATATTATATAAATCAGGGCCGACCCCACACATGGTGGTCTAATAACCCATCGGCAAGTTACCATACTTGTGACACTTGTCAATACACATGACGACACTTTCGTATAGACGAATGACACATCTCTATAGGAGTACAATAATATATAAATGAAATACATGGATGAAATACATTCCGAAGTTACATATACATCAACACTCCCTCTTAACTAGGAAGGTATTTCTCGACACAGATCTGCTAGCACAAGTCTTCTTCTCTAGATCATCATCATCGATGCATCGTCATCGTCATCGTCACTACTACTGCTATCTCAACCAATCTCTGACTCTACTCATCATAGGAAGTTCTACAGAGCCAGTCCTTTTTCATACTGGATGTAGGCCCACCACCTGCAGGTCTTCATCATCACTGACCATACTGTGGAATCCTCAAGACTTATTACGTGCGTCACAAAACCTGGAGGTAGCATCCTCGGCTGTTACAAGCACACAGCTCTACTTGTTGGATCTCCCAGGAGCACATTACATGTGACCCATCACAAAACCTAGCTGAAGCATCCCAGGCTGTTACGAGCACACAGCTCTACCTGTTGGATCTCCCAGGAGCACATTACATGTGATCTCACCACAAAACCTGGCTGAAGCATCTGAGGCCTTTTTCATCATGTCCAGATCTCCCAGGAGCAAATTACATGTGATCCACCACAAAACCTAGTTGAAGCATCTGAGGCCTTTTTCATCTTGTCCAAATATCCCAGGAGCAAATTACATGTGGTCATGGCAAAACCTGGCTGAAGCATCTGAGGCCTTTTTAATCCTATCCAGATATCCTAGGAGAAAATTACATGCCATAGGACAAAACCTTGAAAGAAAATCCCAGGATGTTACGGGTACACAACTCCGACTTGAAGGATCTCCCAGGGCGCTATTATATGTCCTCCCAGAGTAATGTCTCAAAAGAGCATCCCAAGATATTACGGGTACACAACTCTGACCTATAGGATCTCCCAGACATGCTCATCTGCACAACCTGTTCCACGGCCATAGAGTATCATCCTGATACTCACCATACATCATCCCGATGTACACATGATCGTCGTGATCATCATCTCTTCATCGTCCTGATGCATGTCATCTAGAGAAGATCGTCATCCACGATCATCCTGATCATACAATGCATCTACCTGATGCATACCAAGTATCTACCTGATACATACATAGATACATGATCCACACAATGTATCTACCTGATACATATCAACATACATGATCGACCTAATCATACAATGTATCCACCTGATACATATACAGATACATGATCCAAGCATCCAACATGATGCATACATACATAAATGATCCAACTAATCATATCCAGCATCCAACATGATGCGTACATACATAAATGATCCAACTGATCATATCCAGCATCCAACATGATGCGTACATACATAAATGATCCAATTGATCTTATCCAACATCCAACATGATGCATACATACATAAATGATCCAACTGATCATATCCAACATCCAACATGTTGTGTACATACATGAATGATCCAACTGATCATATAGAGCAAAAACTAGAACATCATCCTGATGCTCATCATCTTGCGCTTACATCCACAACCATGTGAAGGATCCCCGTTCCACCATGCTAGGAATGGCTACAGCAAATGTCTCCATCACTTCTTCCTCGAAGTGTCATCGATCCGAAGAACACCAAGCCTCTCTCTGAAGTACTCGAACTTCACTCTGGTTAGTGGCTTCATCAACACATCTGCAATTTGCTCATCTGTCGAAACATATGGAGCTTCACTATTACCCTTTGCACCATATCCCTGATATAGTGATATTTGATATCTATGTGTTTCGACCTGTCGTGGAACACCAGCTTCTCAGACATCTTCACACAACTCTGTTTGTCATAGAAGATACCAGTAGCCTCCAATGGTAGATCAAATAACTCAGATAGTAGCTTCCTCAGCCATACTAACTCAGAACTAGTCGAACAGGCTGCAACATACTCTGCCTCAGCTGTACTCAGTGCTATGTAGGACTGCTTCTTGCTAAACCAAGAGATCATACTTGATCCCATACTGAAGTAGCACCCAGAAGTTCTCTTCCTATCTGCAGCATTGGCTGCTCAATCTGAATCAACATAACCCTGTAGATTAAACTTTTGATTCACATCATACTTGAGCCCATAGTCAACTGTACCCTTCAGGTACCTCAGAATATGCTTTACAGCAACCAGGTGAACACTCCTCGGATCTGTCAGGAACTGGCTCAATGTGTTCACCGCAAAGAAAATATCTGGTCTCGTGTTCGTCAGGTACATCAAGGATTCAATCATCTGGCGATACATAGAGACATCAACCGACTCAGATGAAGAATCACATAGAAGCTTCAGATTCGATGCCATAGGTGTGGCCATGGCCTTGCAATCCATCATCCTGAACCTCTTCAGGATATCTACAGTATACTTCCCTTGTCTAAGGAAGATCCCATCTGTACTCTTCCACACCTCCATACCTAGAAAATAATGCATCATCCCCAAGTCCTTCATATCGAACTCGGCAGCAAGCTTCCTCTTTGTATCGACAATCAATCTGTCATCTTCGGTTACAATAGGTCATCCACATACAGGAGTAGAATCACAGGATTCCCTTCCTCAACCTTGTAGTAAAGGTTGGAATCCGCTTTACTCCTTGTAAAGCCCAAACTAGATAGGAAATTGTCCATCCTACCATACCAAGTTCTGGGAGCTTGCTTCAAGCCATACAAGGATTTCTTCAATCTGCACACATGTGACTCCCTATCATGTGTTTCAAAACTGAGTGTCTCCTCCACATATACTTCCTCTTCGACTACACCATTCAAGAAAGTAGTCTTGACATCCATCTGGTGTATCTTCCATTTCATCGCTGCAGTAAGGGAAAGTACTGATCTAATGGAAGTGTACCTAGCTACAGGAGCAAATTTTTTTTCATATTATATTCCCTCTTTCTGAGAGAAGCCACGAGCTACGAATATTGCCTTGCATTTCTCTATGCTGCCATCTACAGCATGCTTGATCTTGTAGATCCATTTGGAAGTCACAACAGACTTCCCTTCAGGTCTTGGGACAACATCCCAAACATCATTCTTCATTATTGATTGGTATTCTTTGACCATGGCATCCTTCCATTCTTACTTTTCCGCTGCTTCTTCGTAATTGGAAGGTTCTTTGTTCATGATATCACAGAGTAAAGCAACATAGCTGGTGTGAGATCTAGTTCTCTTCTTTGCTCTATGTTCTTCTTCTGGAATGCCAAATCTTTCTGCATCTTGAATGAGCTATCTAGCCCATGCAGGTTTCCTCTTATGAGAGTTGTCTTCACGTGGTGGATCTACAGGGTGTTGCAGATATTCAATTTCACGATCAACATCTGGAATTGCTTCAGTCATGGTAGTGTCTTGAAATCTATTTTCCTTGGGTTCTTCATAATCTTCAATAGGTGCCTTCCTTGATTTGATGAATGCTAAGTTTTCATCAAACGTTACATCCCTACTGACATCAATCTTCTTGAACCCTGTAAAGTATATTCTGTAAGCCTTCGAGCTTTCACTGTAACCCATAAAGATACCCTTCTTTCCTGAAGGATCCAACTTGGTCCTCTTTTCCTTTGGAACATGTGTATATACTGGACAACCAAATATTCTTAGATGGTTGACCTCAGGTTTCTTACCAGAGAATACCTCTTCTGGTGTCTTGTTGTCCAATATCTTTTGGGGTGTTCTATTCTGCACATATACAACTGTCCTAGCTGCTTTTTCCCATAGATTCATAGGTAGATCCTGGTCATGCAGCATTTCCCTTGCTGCTTCCATAATTGTTCGATTCTTTCTTTCTGCAACTCCATTCTGTTGTGGATTGTAAGGAGCAGTCAACTCCCTCTTAATCCCTGAATCATTGCATAACTTCTTGAAGTCACTTGAAGTGAATTCTCCACCATTGTCAGATCTAAATGTCTTTATCTTCTTATTAGTTTGGCTCTCCATCAAGGTTTTGAATTCCTTGAACTTATCAAACAATTCATATTTTTTCTTCAAGAAGTAGACCCAAGTCTTCCTGGAAAAGTCATCAATGAAAGAGACATAGTAAAAATACCCACTCAGAGAACTAGATGACATCAGACCACATACATCGGAGTGGATAATTTCCAAGATATCTTTTGCCTTGCTTTCACTGCTTGGAAATGCTTTCTTTATGTTCTTTCCTTTTGCACATCCTTTGCAAACACCGTCATGTTTGGTCTTGATTTCAGGAAGACCCTCTACAGCCTTGCTTGCAATTGGAAGTGCCCTATAGTGCATATGAGCAAGTATTCTATGCCAAAGTTCACTTGGCTCCATGGATTCATGCACCATGGCATGTTCAGGTCGTCCCTTTAGTTTATACAATCCTCCCTCTTGCTCTCCAATCACTACTGCATCATCTATGGTCTTTCCCTTTTGCCACATTAGAACTTGGCCATCCACAAATGCAACCCTCATACCTTTTGCATCCAATGCGGATATGGAGAGAAGGTTCTTCTTGAGCCTAGGTACATACAAAACATCTTTCATCTTCAAAGACTTCTTAGAGTCTAGATTGTAGGAGGCCTCACCACTACCTTTTGCAAAAATAAGATTGAATGGATTGTCCATTCTAAAGTTTTACCCCTTTCAATTGGTTCCGTAGAGTCATCTTCTGATTTATGTTCTTCCCTTCAAATAGCTTGGATAGGGAATCAAACATCTCTTTGGGTGTCTTTAGAGATGACACATGGGGGATGAGATGGTCCTTGATAGAATCAACAATGATTCTCTTTGCCTTGACCAAGTTCTTTTTATGCAATATTTTAGCCTCTTCATCCTCTGGGATAGGGATGTCTTCTTTTACATATGAGTGGAACTCATTTTCTTCTAGGATTAACCCAATCCTATACTTCCAAGCTTGAATGTTATCAACCCCTTCAAGCTTATCCTCAAGCTTGGTGTGGTTAGACATCTTAAAGAGTACTTCAAATGGAAATAGAAAATATTTAGGTCTTACCACTTGACTTGCTGAAAAATCGATCTGGTCTCGAATTAGGGTTTGTTAGAGAAACCCTAAAAATTCAAAATGTGAATTTCAACTTTCTGAAAGGATAGAAAGATGCACCTTGATGAGCTGATCAACCTAGTATATTCAGAATTTGAGATCTGCAAAGCTTCACCCTTCATAAATGCCTTTTTGTCTTCCGAGGTTCACTTAGGAGGACCCTGAATTAGGGTTTGAGTTTCCCGGAGATCTACCTAGCCAAAAATCTTGATCCAAATCTCTAAACTTCGAGTTTGGTAAGGAGCTTCTAGCTATGTCTCCAGATTCCAACAATTCTTATTTTCGTGGAAACCCTAATTTTTAGGGCCAAATCTGAAAAATAATCAGAATTGAATTCTGATTGGACAGATAGATTCTCCTTGATGAATAGAGTCAATCTACTATACTTCTTTTCCAAAATATGTGGAGAGAAACCCAATAAACAAGAAACCCTTGGTTTCCATCACTACACATTGTCTTCTTCTCATGTTAGCTCTAATACCATGTTAAATTTTGAGCATTAATTCACAATACTCTAGGATCATTACTGAGAGAATAACATGTATAGTATATCAATGCATATCAATCATAACAAGCATGTTAATCATCACAAGAAGCAAAAGCATGAGAGACAAGAGACAAAGAGTTTTCGTGGGGAAAACGCTAAGGTGAAAAACCCCACAACTTCCTTAGAGATAGATAGAGCCATAACTCAACCAAAGTACAACCAAAATACACAAAGATAGTCTCCTAGTAGCAGATGACCCTCCTCCTCACATGTGTGCCACTTTCTGAGTGAAGGAAGAATGAGTTTCTGAGTGATCCAAATAGAGATCTCCCTATCTCTATTTATACTTGATCTATTTTCCCAGTGACCTTATGGGGACGACTTGTCTAGCTAGGTACATCAACCATATATTATATAAATCAGGGCCGACCCCACACATGGTGGTCTAATAACCCAATGGCAAGTTACCATACTTGCGACACTTTTCAATACACATGATGACACTTCCGTATAGAGGAATGACACATCTCTATAGGAGTACAATAATATATAAATGAAATACATGGATGAAATACATTTTGAAGTTACATATACAACAACAGAAGAACCTACTAGGAAGCAAGCAAAGGAAGAAGTATAAGAATATTTTTTATTCTCCACTCTCTCTGGGTCCGTGAAACCTGGAAATGGCACATCACTAATTGATAGTGGTGCTTCAAATCACATAACATGTCAAAAGAAGACTCTCTCAATTTTAGAAGAAAAGAACTCCCCTCAGAAGGTATCATTAGTAGAGGATTATGTCACGTCCCTTCCCGTCATCCTGACCCACAGAGGGAACATGACTGCAACATGGGGGTGTGTCTAATTCTTCCCCAAGCCATATGACTAAATTCATGATTTAATAAAATGCATAATTAAATTATACACAACAGAAATAAACATCATCCACACACAATCCATCATGCATTCAACATATCAATAACAATCATCAAATTAACACATTGCAGAACACAGAATGGACATAATTTTAACATGAAGCTATCCAAGCAACTAGCTACGTGAGAGCAATGTTCCACCCAACCATAGATCTCTGTCCAACCTATATTCTTTCAACTGAGAGACCACCCCCGATCTGGGATGTGTATCCACTAAGGAGGAACTAAACAAGCTCACTCACAACCATGGTTTCCCATAAACAATCATGCTAAGCCAACACAAAGCTGGGTTTATAAAGCCTGCAAGAGAGAAGGGAGGAGTATTCTATGTTAGTGATCTCAACCACAGAGCTAAAGGGATCTCAACTAAATCCAAACAGCCTTGGAACCCACAATACCTACCACACCCAACACAAGGAAGGTCCCCTTCTCTGCTATAGAGTCCCTTAGGTGCCCCTTCCCTCCAGTGCTATTCAGGGTGGGCATAAAAAGTTCCAGCCACTAATTCTTTGAGATTCTAGCCTTCACAGGGTTTTTCAAGGAATCCCAACCTCTGTTCTCTCTTATTCTCTGTTATTCACACTTGTATTTTCTCAATTCTGTCACCAAATAACTCTGTCCCGTAATTGGAGTTTTGGGCTATCAAATATGGGTTTTCCTATGGATTTTTGGGCATATAACACTCTCAAATTTTCCCTAAGGTTCAGGTCTATCGATCCCCCATTGGATTTCACTGTCCACACAAGTTTCTGGGCATTTTTGGCACTTTAAAACGTGGCTTAATTCAAAGTTGCGATTTCTGGTTTTTCTCACTGTTGGCACTATGTAATCGATGAAAACCGAAGCTTAGATGTTCCACAATGGAATGGGAATGAGGATTAACGAATTCCCATGATGTAGAGTGACTTCTGGGTCAAGGAAACAGAGCCCATACCTTCCATACGAATTTCTGGGCTACCCATGCTCCATTGAAGCCATGGACTGATTTCTTCAACTACATCCTTACAACATAATTAAATGTCAGCAAGGAAAGTCAAATGGGTTCTCAAGATGACATTTGGAAACATATGGTTCAACCACACAATACCCCTCACCACTCCCTAGTGGATACACCTGGCCCCCTCTTATTAGTTGCTTCCATAGCCAATTTTTGGTATTTTATTAAAATATTAATATTTACATCATTTTACAATGTTTCGTGGCTTAATAGCACATGGATACCAAAATATCAAATATTTTCCTTTTTAATAAAATCTGAGTATACACTAGCGGGGCCTTGGCCTTGAGCTCCACACTAGGGAAACATACATCACATGTATACAATATTTACATTAAAAGTCAATATTTCCTAAGGGTCAAAATGGGTGTATTACAGATTATCAATACCCTATTAAGGGAATAGGAGAAGCCACCTACAAGCTTGATTCATGAACCATGATGAAGATGGAGGATATAATATATGTACTAGGCCTAAAGAAAAACCTACTTTCTATCTCATCTTTAGATAAGAAAGGGTTTAGGTTTACCTTTATAGATGGAGAAGTTCTCATGTGGCCCAAAGGAAAATCTATAGAAGATGTAGTCGTTATTGGAATAGAAGAAGGAGGTCTCTACAAACTAAAAGGACATTCAAAAGAAGCCTTGATTCATGATACTACAATTCCATGTGAACTGTGGCATAGAAGGTGATGGGATTCAGGATTGTCTACCTTTTTACATGTATATGTACCAGAAGTGAACTTTAAATATCAACCAGGGAACATACAAACTTCAGAGGCACTCAACACTATATGTGCACTATTAGATAATATTTGTCGTTAAGTGTTCGATGTATTCTAAGATATATAATATGAAAGTGGGAAATTTAATCTAATAAAGCATTCACTTAATCTAGGAAAGAAGAAAATGTTATTCTATGAAGGCATGAAATTTAATCTAACAAAGCATTCACTTAATCTAGGAAAGTAAGAAATGTTATTCTATGAAAGAAGGAAACTTAATCTAAGAAAGCATTTACTTAATCTAGGAAAGAAGGAAAGGCTATTCTATGAAAGTAGGAAATTTGAACCATGTTCAACCTAGTTTATGAATGCCAAAGTGATTTCTATCCAAGAAGCATGAATCTAATTTAATGGAAACAGAGATCTATCTAATTAGAATCAAAGAGTCATCATTTCAAAAGCACAAGAGTATGAATCTGATCTAGGCTAAGAATATATCAAACATAAAAATGTAAATATGGAAATCGCATGCACGGATGATGGCTACAGGACTACGAACACAGTGTATCAGAATTGCAAACGCAGTATTACAGATCTATAGAAGAAAAATGCTTATGCATAGAGTTGAAATATAGTATCAAATAAGTGCTGAAATTAATCCATGCGCATTTATCCTAGAAATAAATAACATAATGCATCAATATATGGGAAACAAAGTATAGAACTCCTGAGCTACGCACTGATGGGTCCCTCCCTAATGTGCATCACATGAGAAGAATAAAACTTATAATCTAACATATTGAAAGTAACGTTGGTTCTTCATTATAAATTCATGAGTTCCATCATGGTAGTAGAAATTGTAAACTAAGTATCCGAACTGAAAAAATGCAAAAGATTGTTTCTAAATATGTGCATTAGACCCCCTGCTACTAAGGTGTCTATATTTATTACAAACTTTTACCCTAGTTTAACATTGGAAATCACGATCCCAAATTCAGGGGATTCTTTCCTACCTATTAGGGAAAACAGGAGCATTGTGTCTCTTGTGATCTTCAATCTAGAGCTTGGCATTGCCATTCTTTCTGTTTACCTGTGATATGTCCACACATGGATTTATTCACATGATCAATAAATAAAAGATGATAAAACAAAATAAAATATAATTACTAAATCACTTTGTTTAATTATCAATCAAATTGCATTCTTCCCTACAGAAAGGAGTGCTTTTCTGATCATTTCTTTGCTTATGTGTGGCATAATGGAGTCTATGGAATACCGATATCATGGACTCATCATCTCCCCCGAACTTGAATATGTTACCCATCCTTGGGTGACCCATCATATTCCACAATGGATTCTCTGATGTCCCAGGAAACAACTATAGGAACCCCTACCTGCCAGTAATAAACTTGACTCTGCTCTTCTTTGGCCCAGACACTTCTTTCTTCGTCCTTGTCAATGTGCTCCTTAATAATTAGGGGAAGGAATAATGGTGGGTTTAGATTCATCCCAATCCATTTGAGTTTATTTTTTATCATAGATTTCTTATACAACTTTTTCCTAATCAGTGCGACCTCCAATCTGTGGAGGGAATGAGGTTCATGCCTTTTCAGGTATTCTGAAACTCTTTTCCACCGATCACTGATGACCTCCTGTACCTCGCTGAGTGTGCTCTGTGTGGTTCTGTTGAAGTGTACAATTGCTTATTGCTGCTTCTCGAGAAGGATGGGGATTAGGTCCTCATTAGAGGTTATGGAATAATGATCCTAAGCCACCTTCTCTGGATGTGTAGCCTCGTCTCTTATCCATAGTGCATTCTCCCATTCCTCCATTTGGTATAGGTGAGCATCTTGCCACCTCTCCATTTCGTGGTTAATCCATGAACACAATGCTTTGAGATGGAATCTACTCACATAAGGATTTGGTGACCAGTTCAGTGAATTGGGTATGACTAAGTTGTGAAGAAAAAATTCACACAACTAATCCTTCTCTAGTTTAGTGCTTTCTAGAGAAGTATCCACGAAATGCTTCAAGGTTATTACATCCATAGGTAAGTGACGTTTCAGTCTTCGTAATTTAAAATGACACCATTTCTCCTTAAGATACATTGCATAGATCCGGGATGGAGGTCGATACACGATGATGTCCTCATATAACTTGGCAGTAGTATCTAGAGTAGTCTCTAAATGTAAGATCTATTGGTATTTTTGGACCAACCCTTCCTGAAGTTGGTTTAATTTTTTCTGCAATGCCAGGTTTTGCTGTTCCATTTGTTTTAATTGGCCAGTGTGCTACATCTTCAAGATCTGAGTTTTATCATACATAAATGGGGGTGCAGCTGATGACACGTCCTGGGATTTATGGATTTGTGCCTCAATATTCAGGGATTCTATCTCTTCCCTAACTATTGACAGTTCGAATAGTGCTTCAACCAGCTGGCCATCCTCTTTAATCAACATTTATTCATTTTCAATGTTCTTAAGTGTTGTGTCTCCTACTACTAGTGTAAAAGGGTTTCCTTGCTCTACCCCATCATCTTCATAGTCTGATTGGTCTTGGGGTATGGGGCTTGCTTCTTTTTCCTCTTCTTTTTCCTCTTTATTTTCCTCTTTGGCTCTTGTCTGCTGCCTCAGCCTTCTACTTTGCTGATTAACCCATGTTACCTTCCTACTAATCTCCCAAATGGATTGCAATAGGTAGAAATGAAAGCTAATTTTATTGTTAGGTTTTATATGCCCCTTGTTCCTCAGGAGATCAGAATTTTGAAATGAAAGGTAGGAATATAGCTGAGTCTCCCTGTGCAGGTAATGTATTTGAGGACGAAAATGGCTACTTCATCCCACGGACTTGGCATGCTTTATCTTTTGACGCCATTCTTGTCTTCTTCATAGCTCTCACCTTCCGCAAAGAAAATCAGCCTTTCCCTATGATTGGCTTCTTTGTCGTCCTTCCCTCAATGTAGCCCCTTGGGCATGCCTATGTATACTGCAATTAATTCCTCATTTAAACAGATGCGTAACCCCTTCACCCTGCTAACATACTAATCTTATTTTAAATGCTTCATGTTTTTGGAGAATTCTAAGGCTACTTCAGTTTCATGGCCTCTTATCTTAGTGATGAATTGAATCCACCCCACTATGCGGTGCATCGACAGTACTTTGGGTTTTTCATAGATTGAGGCATGGTCATATGGTTCGCTTTTCTTACACCAATTTTTCAAGTTCTAAAATTACTGAATAACATAAAACTTGAGTGTGGAGGACCAGATGACTTACTTGATTGCTCATGGTCGATCCCTGGCTTGTTGGCTGAGTACTTAATCCTTCTTGCTATGCCCCCTTTGCTGAGAAATATTTTGTATTTGTCGGTTAGATTTGCTTACTTATCCCTCTTCATCTTATTTTCTATTTCCGCATTAAATTCCATCATTTCATGCCACTCTAGTGCTTGATATCAAAGGATATGGTGGGATAAAAAGGTCATCATTTATTAATGTGGGTCGGGAATCATTACTCTGAACCATGCCGTCATTTTTTCTAAAGTGCTATCCTCAAATAAGAATTATTTTCTAGGGAGACTTATTTGATTGAAAATGAAAACAAAGAATTTACTGATTACCTTTTGTGCTTAGTGTACCTTGGTTGTTGACATGGAGGTTTTTGTAATAACTCAGAGTTCCGTAGTTGGTTATGTCTTTATCTTTAGTTTTATTTTCCAGTTCCATAGTTGTGCTTCTATGATGTCTTTTTTTGCTTCATGCCCACAGGACGCTTCTTTAGAAATTCCTGCAATGGGATCTTAGAGATGCCTGCATTGGTTCTTATAGATGCCCGCAGTGGCTCTTAGAGATGCCCGCACAACTCCTTTTTTCGTGTTAGCTTGCTTGATATTTTCTTGTGCTTGGTTGAACTATTGATTCTCCCCTTTTGTGCTGGCTCGCTTGATATTTCTGCTGGTCGCTTGTTCCACTCTATTTTTTTTATATTTTTTCTCTTTTCTTTTTCTCTTTTTATATTTTTTTCTTTCCTTTTTTTTCTTTTTTTTGTCTATTTTTTTTTCTCTCATTTCTGTTTTTTTTGGTTTAAGTGGAGGACATGTACATCCTCAATTAGCATCATATATTTTTGATAAATGTTTTGGGTGAATTCCTCTTTGGATTGCGGTTTTTTGCACAATTTGAGTCTATGCCCATTTACCAACATTGGAAATTCGGTCTCATCTATTGTCTTGATTCTGACTGCTCCATTGTCGTAGATTGTATCAATGATGTATGGTCCTAGCCATCCTGTTGTAAGTTTTCCCTAAAAATTTTGAAATTTAGAATCATATAACAATGCCCAATCCCCTTATGTGAATTTATTTTATTTTATATTCTTATCATGCCATTGCTTCCTCTGTTGTTGGATGATTTCAGTGTGGGTGAGAGCTTGTTGGTGGTGCTCATCTAGCTAGTTTAATTGGAGCATACGCTCTTCCTGGATTGCTAAAAGTTGCATGTTTAAATGGGCCACTATCCTTAATGTCCTGATCTCAAATTCAATAGGGAACATTACCTTTTTCCCATACACCAACTGATAGGGGGTAAAACTTGTTGTTGTTTTCCATGTTGTGTTATAAGCCCAAACTGCTTCATTTAACCGGTCTGCCCAATACCTTTTATGCAATTGAACTGTCTTTGTTAGAAGCTTCTCAAGTTCTCTGTTTGTAACTTTAGCTTGTCCATTGGCTTGTGGATGGTAGGAGGACCTTCAATGCTTTATTTTATTTCTTCTGAGTAGGTCCTCAATGAGGTTTGATGTAAAAATTTTCCTTGGTCACAAACAAATTCTTTGGGAACTCCAAATATATGGAATATCTATTCTGTGAAGAACTTTGCTACACTTGTTTCATTTGGCTACTGTGAGTGCTGCAACTTCAGCCCATTTAGTTAGGTAGTCCATACGAACTACAATGTAGTTTTTTATGATTCAAAGGTGGATTGAATGGACCGACGAAGTCAAATCCCCATTTTTCAAATGGTTCCAGCAAAATTTGAGGGTGTAGAGGCATCTCTTCTCTTTGTGTAGGCTTTCCCATTTGTTGATAGTCATCACAATGTGACACATATTTGTGGGATTCCTTGTGTAGTGTTGGATAGTAGTATCTATTCTATACAATTTTATTATCTATCCTCTTTGATGCATAATGGCCTCCACAAGGCTCATTGTAAGTAGTGTGGAGTATGTCATGGACCTCATATTCTTGGATGTATCTTCTTGATATTTGGTCTGTTCCTTGTTTAAAAAGAATCCCTTGTATCCAAGTATAGGTTGCACTTTTCCTGATGATCCTACACTTCTCTTGTAGCTATAAAGAGGTGGAAACTTCTCAGATACCAAGTAGTTTGTTATATCGGAAAACCATGGGATTTGTGGGATATTGCAAAGAGGTGTTCATCGGGGATGTGATCATTTACCAATTCACTGTCCTGTACATGGGCCATCCTAGACAGAAAATTTGCTACCATATTATGTTTGTCTGGCTTTCAAGGATTGTTAATTCGAACTCTTGTAAGAGAAGAAACCATCTAATACTCCTTTCACTTGTATTGGTTTTATTAATGAGGTACCTGATTGTATTGGTTTTAGTAATATAAGATGATGGTTTGGTGCAATCTATGTGTAATGTTGCTTGATACTTATGTTATTTCCTTTTCTTAATGCCATTATCTGTTTTTGTCGCTATGCCGCGATAATATGTTATAGATATCGGTATACTGTAATGTTGCGATTAAAGTAATGTGCAAGCTCTATCTACTATAATGTTGAATGCTGTGATTAAAGTGATGTGCTATAACTTCATGATGAATATTTAGAATTGTTGTTAGTATCATAGTGCCACAACTTGCCTCCTACCTCGGCGGAAACATGGTTCCATCTGCTCTTCCTGGATGCCTCGGGTGAGACCTCATCCGCTCTGCGGGTGTTGCTGGGTGAGCTCAAACCTGCTCGGGCCGGTGCCCAGGGAGACTACAGTATGTGTCGACAGTTGGTTGACCCCTATCGACTGTGAAGTCATGATTTGGTCAAAAAATGGTTTCGTTTCCAGGACCGTGTGCAGAGTAAGAGGAGGCCATGTTGTGGCACCCGACGAAGCTGGAGATACAGAGCTGGTTTGATCAGAGACTGTGGGAATTTGCTGAAAAGGAAAGTCGGAACATGTGACTAACGGTAGATCACTGGTTGGGAAGATGTATTCACGACGGTCCGCATGAGTGGTTCTTCTCTGAATTTTTGGTTGTTCTGTATGAGTGGTTATCAAAGTTGACCTTCCAGAAGAGAAATTTCCAAGGTGGTGAACCAACGGCTTGGACCCCGGAGTTGATCCAAGAGCTGCAGGAAGTCGATAATAAGGCATCGCGGGCTGTCGAAGTTTGGCTTGATAGCATCTTGGAAGGATATATCACTGAATTTGCGATCGAAACGAATAAATCCTATAGTGAAGCTGAAAGGTACTTCTTTGACAAACCGAGGGGAAGGTTTTTTGCTGTCACTCCAACTATCAATTAAGATGCTAATCTGCGAGAAAGGTATATTGAAGATGCACCTTGATCAATAAGCATCTTGGTGGGCGGAGGCCATGGGTATCATGACTGTCAGGGGGTGGTCGAAAGAATGGTAAAGGGGTAGATGGGTGCAGACCATGAGGAGACTATGAGTGAAGTCGAGGAAGAAAGTGGCCTTACGAGGGGAGGAGCAAGGTTCCGACAGGAAAAGAGGCAGAGGATAGGAGAAGGTCTTGTTGCGATTGGACTGCAAGACCGTGAAGGAAGGTCGCACGGGATGAAGCGACCTCACAGTCCTGATAAGGACAACCAGGCTACGCCCAGGATAGAGGCAGGACCAAACCCTGACACAAACATACCCACCCCTCCGCTCATTGTCTCTCAACCAACAAGAAATAATACTTCGACACCGCCAAGTTCGTCAATACCGCAGAAGTTAATTGATAGTAGCGCAGCGACAGGAGGAAGGAAGCCCAAGATGGCGGGCGATGATGCTAATCTACTATTGTTCCATGGAAGTGCAACAGACAACCCAGAACAGTATTGGTTTTTGTGTGAAGCAGTCTGGACCGTGAAACAGATCACTGATGACAATACTAAGAAAGGACAGTTAGCCACGACTCTGCGAGGTCGTGCCTTAGATTGGTTCATGAAGTTCGTTTTAGTCCCTACGGGGACCCCAGAGAAGTCCTTGGATGAGATTCAGGATGGGATGATTGTTGAATTTAGATGGCCTAAGTTGGAGGCTCAATATATTACTGAATTGAAGGAAATTAAGCATTATCCCAATGAGATGGTGTGGGATTTCGACCAGCGATTCAAGACACTGATGGCAAAGGTTAGTTTCGATATGAGCGCTGTCGAACATAAATAATGGTTCATTGTGGCACTGTTACCCCCCATTCGACTGCTGCTGATGCATCAAAACATATTGACGCCTAGCGAAGCTCTAGCGACTGCAATGCGATTGGAGGCATCGCCGATTGGAGATAATGCAACTGGGATGTTGCAGATTTAGACGCAGCTTGCCATCCTAACTATACAGTTGCAAGATTTAAAGAAGAACAAGGAACAACGCGATGAATTATGGTGTACATGATGTTGACGAGAGGGACAAACGAAAGATGATTGCCCAGATTTTTGTAATTATTTGGTCTCTGGTGCGCCCAATCCATTGAATGGGGGCAGTATGCCGTGGTGTCATGTTTGTCATGTGTTTGGGCATAGTCACGATAATTGCCCATATATGCAGAAAATGGTCACAACCCCATGAAATCTGTATTGCACCTTCTGTAAGTTGGTAGGACATGATGACAAGGATTGTCGTGCATATGGGTTGCTGCAGGAGAGAATGTGTGATGCATTCTATGTCAAAGATGATTAGCGCACTGCACCTCTACAGCCGAAGGTAGCTCAGCCGCAACCACAGATGCAATTTGTATCGCAGCAGCAGCAACTACAGCAGTTCGTACCACAATATACACTAGTGAACCCCCCATAGCCTCAGTACGTGCAACAACCACAGTATGTACCACAAGGGAAAGGGATGCTGCCAGCAACCATGCAGTAGCAGTTTAACCAACCTTAGTATCAGCAGCAGGGCGACTATCTGGGAGGCTACAGGGGTGGACGTGGTGGTGGATTTGGTCGTGGAGGAGGAGGCCGAGGTGGTTGAGGACCTGTTCAATGTTACCACTATGTGGTATGGGGGCATTATCAGTGAGACTACCCACTGCTACAGAATCAATGTACGTTTTGTTCTAGTAATGATCATACGGTTGAGAATTATCCGTAGTTGATTGCAAGATGGAAAGCTAGGAACACTCCGCAGCTACAGAACCTAGTACAGAAACCGGTACAGAACCTAGTGCAGCAACCAGTGCAGAACCAGACCCACAACCACCGCCGAATGCTAATACAAAAGTAAATCAACCAAGGAACCTGCAGTAGAACCAAACATAGGGTGCCAATATTGCGACTATTTCTGCATAATCGTGACCACAAGATGCTTCGGTGGCTATTGTCACTCGTGGAGGCAAGACGACTAGAGAATATGGTTCACAACCACTCATTCGCTTAGCTGGTCAGAAGACGGTAAATTTTGGCATTGATGCGGAGCAGGAGACGTTCCTAGAAGCGCGTCGTACCTTGGAGAAAGACTGCGGTAAGGCTGTTGTTTGCGATATGCCACCTGTATTCGATACTACTAATGATGTGGATCGATCGCCACTACCGGGGACGTTGCAAAAGTTTCTTGAGAACTATTTGTTGTTGGCCCAAGACCCGGCTTCCCTAGTTGAGATTGAGGGATGGTTGCAACAATTTTCGAAAGGACGGTAGGAGTCGACAGTAAACTCCTTACAGCGACGGAAGACTGGCAAGGAAATGTGAATGAATATTCAGATTGGTGACTATGATCTTGACTCTGTGATTCTTGACCTTGGTTCGGATGTTAACATCTAAACCAAGTAGGCATGGTAGAATATGGGGAGTCCCCCATTGAGCTCGTCTCTTGTGCAACTCCGGTTGGCTAACCATGCGAAGGTTACACCGATTGGGCGGGTTCCACGGCTCACGATTGATATTGAGGGCATGAAGACTTATGTTGATTTTGACGTCATTGAAGTATTTGATGGAGGAAGCTCCTATCCTATGCTATTGGGGATAACGATAGTGGAGCTATAATCAACTTCAAGAAGTGCATGATGAATTTTGAGAATCACGATTTCTGATTCATCGCTCCGTTGGATCCGGCTGAAGGACGCCGATATGTTGAGCCTGTCAAAGATGACAATCACACTAGCTAGGATCATACATTTAATATTTCTGAGGACTACATTGATCCCACGATCCACGGTGAGCTGGAGTGGCGCAGTGAGAGTTCTATGTCTTCCGACTCTGATGATGCATTAGAGCACTGACAGATATGGATGCATGAAGTACCGTTCCGGAAATGTGGCTTAGTTACGCAATCCTTATGTCGGGTTGTGACAGAAACAGTCACAGTTCCTGTCTATGACGGGTTGCCTGACCTCACTAACGTTTTGGCAAAATTTGAAGAACGGGTCTCAGAACACCAGTGATTGCTGGCCTTGGAGGAAGCACTGAAGGCTGCTCCAGCATGCTGGTGGGAAACACATAAGAAATTCATTAAAGATTGGTAACAGTGTCGAAGGTTGATGATGGTTCGATTTGGCAATCCTGAGGTTTATCACACTGGCAAGTATGATGGTTGGACTGATCCCAGTGATCATGTGATGGAGTGTCAAGGATTGTGGGTAACACGACCCAGAGATGAGTGGGTTCATGCTTTTGTCCATACTTTGGAGGAGATACCGCGCTCTTGGTATACGGCAACCGAGTTGCGCCGTGACATTACAACATGGGGGGAGTTGACAATCTATTTCACTCATACCTTCACATTTGCGGATGCCAACCCTAATGTCCATAACGCCCTACAGCTCATCCGCAATGTGATATTTCAGGTTGTTCCAGTGGCCTGGCTTGTTGACCAACACACCCACAGTCAAATGCAGTCTATCATGGAGTGCTTCAACGTCAGTGGAGGGCCAGAGGATGATGATGATACCTGTAATATCAACATTCCTAAATCAGAAGGAAGTCACGATGTGGTACCACCTATTGCGCCAAGTAATCCGTTCAATCAGCCGTTGCCGCTTTGCAAAATGAATATCGGAACTGAGGCTACTCCCAAGTTTGCTAATGTTGGGGATTATTGGGATGATGAGATGATGAGTAAGGTTACCGAGTTATTGCATGAGTTTCAGGACGTGTTTCCCATGAAGTTTTTTGAAATGAAGGGAATCTTGGGTGATTTATGAGAGATGAGGATTCCATTGAAACCAGATGCTAAGCCAGTCTGACAGTGACCTTATCGGCTAAATCCGCGACATAAAGAAAAGGTCAAGGTGAAACTTGATCGGATGCTGGATGCTGGTTATCAAACCTATGGAAGAGTCATAATGGATCAGTCCTATGGTGGTGCAGGACTAGAAAACAGGTGAAGTGCGCATTTGTGTCGATTTGCAAAAGTTGAATGATGTCTGCTTGCATGACCCCTTTCCAACCCCATTTACTGATGAAGTACTTGAAGGAGTGGGTGGCCAGGAGATGTACTCTTTCACTGATGGATTCTATGGCTACCATCATATTCGCATTGCCAAGGAAGATCGCCATAAGACAACTTATGTTATTGAATGGGGTTGCTTTCAGTACACAGTCATGCTCTTTGGTCTGAAGAATGCACCTGCGATATTTTCCTGGGTCGTTGTTGCCGCATTCAAAGATTTTATTCAGAAGTTTCTGCAAGTATATATGGATGATTGGACTATTTATGGATTGATTCGTGGTCATTTGGCCAATCTATAGTTGATGCTTGAGCGATGCCGATAGCACCAGATATCGCTGAACTTGAAGAAATGTATATTTTGTGCACCCTTTGGAATACTGCTGGGTCATATCATGTGTAAGTAGGGATTGTTGGTTGATCCAGCCAAAATTGCGCTTATTTTGGGGTTGCAACCGCCGACCACTATTAAGCAGTTGCGCGCCACCTTGGGTCATACAGGATATTATCGCAAGTTTATCAGGGGTTATGCTGTGATTACGGCCCCTATGGAGAAGTTGTTGAAAAAGGATGCAGCATTCCAGTGGAACTTGGAATGCCAGGCTAGTTTTGAAATGCTCAAGGCGAAGATGGCATCGACACTGATCTTGGTCTTTCCGGACTGGAGTAAGGAACTCCATGTCTATGTTGATGCTTCATCAGTTGCTTTAGGGGTTGTATTGGCTCAACCAGGAGAAGGCGACATTGATCATCCCATTGCTTTTACCAGTCGGAAGCTGTCTTCTGCAGAACGTAATTACACTACCACAGAACGAGAAGGTCTGGCCATGGTTTACACGCTACAGAAATTCAGGCACTATTTGTTGGGTGGCCACTTTAAAATGTTCACTGATCATTCTGCACTGAAATAATTGGTCAATAAGCCTGTGTTTGGGGAGAAGATCTGTCGGTGGCTACTGTTGTTTCAGGAGTTTGATTTTGAGGTTGTTGTGAATCCGGTACAGTTGAATGCTGGACCAGATCATTTGTCATGGACAGATACAGGGGAGGAACCGACTAATATCGATGATGGGTTGCCGGATGCCCAACTATTTCACGTTGTTGCTGCTGATCACTACTTCGATGATATCCTTCAGTTTCTGGTGACCGACACCGCGCCCGATGACTTTACCACTACTCAGAAGAAGCAATTGGTCGTCAAGGCTGCTGACTTTCAACTGATCGTGGGAGAGTTGTATAATTTGGGTACCGATGAGATATTGCGCAAATGTGTCTTACCGCATGAGCAGGCGTAGATATTGGCTGAGGCACATGGTGGAGTTGCGAGAGGACATTATGGTGGTTGGGTGACTACCAGGAAAATGCTGCGCGCAGGTCTTTGGTGGCCTACATTGCATAACGATGTGACATACTATGCACAATGTTGTGATGTTTGTCAACGAACTAGCAAGCCGTCCAGATGAGATGAGATGTCGTTGCTACCTCAAGTAACATTGCAACCGTTTGATAAATGGGCTGTGGATTTTGTGGGGCCAATCAATCCACCAGGGAAACGTACAGGTGCATGATACATCATTACAGCAACAGAGTATTTGACCCAATGGGCTGAGGCAATGCCTGTAGTTGATTGCTCCGCCGCAATAGCTGCTCAATTTTTGTTTGATCACATTATCACTCGTTTCGACTGCCCCAAGATATTGTTGAGTGATCAAGGCAGCCACTTTCTTAATCGCACTATCAGCGCATTGACGGAGGAATTGCAGATACAACATAAGAAGAGTACACCCTATCACCCACAGGTGAATGGAATGGTGGAGGCTTTTAACAAGGTATTGGAGCATGCACTGACAAAGGTGTGCAATGCAAACTGCGATGACTGGGATTTGAAAGCTCCAGCGGTATTATGGTCCTATCGCACTACATGTAAACGACTGACTGGTCAGACGCCTTTCAAGCTGGTATATGGGAAGGAAGCAATTATGCCGATGGAGTATATTGTCCCAAGTCTATGCATTGCAGCTATTACAGGTATGGACGATGTTGCAGCATTAGAGGATCGTCTAGCGCAATTGGTACAGTTGGAAGAAGATCGATTTATCGTTGGCTTTCATCGAGGGGTGGAGAAGTATAGACAGAAGGCATGGCATGATCGCCACATCAAAAATAAACAGTTTCAGCAAGGTGACTTAGTGTTATTATACGACAGTAAGTTTATGAAACATTCAAGAAATTTGTAGATGCATTGGCTAGGTCCCTACCGCATCACTAGTATGACTTTAGGAGGAGCGGCTTAGTTGCAGCAATTGGATGGGGGGATGCTCCCCAAGCTGGTAAATGGTCACAGGTTGAAGCCCTACCGTGCAAGCTTGGAGCAGTGCGATGTCTGAGTTGCATTGGTGTAAAAACAAATGATGATGATTGTTGCAGGTTTCTTGGTGGCAGATGGCGCACCAACAGCAGAAGGTATGTGCAACCGGAAGAGGCTTGCACCGCCGGGTTAGCGTAGCAAATACTCATGACAGTATTGCGCTCAGGCTCGACAACGAATTTTGTACGACGATTTTGGGAGAGTGTGGCGATGTGATGTGATTACTGGCCACCATCTCTACACATGATTGCACTTGACCGATTCGGCTGGGTTCACACATGACAATGGCATGTTTTGCACATGGCACGCTGGGCCGGGACGAGGAGTGGGGTTGTTCACATAGTGGAACATGGGAGCTTTGTTGGCAATATGGTTTCCCCCCTCCACTATGACAGTTGGCCGGCTCATCCACACAGATGAGAGGTACCGGAGCATCATTCCCCCCGTTGTGACCTGGGAGGGTCCGGCTATAAGTAACCGAGGAAGTTGGTAGTTCACCATATAGAAGTTGTTCCGACATAGAGTGGTTATGTTGGTTAATCAATTTGGGAGTTGCGTTGTGAGGAATTCCAAGGAGGATGTGGAAATGCTTCACTTTGTTTCCCGTCGCAGCACCCCAGGGGCCCTGCGAGCCCACACGACAACTGTCGTTGAGTTCCTTGATATGGTCAGTGAACTTCCCCTATCTATGCCCAGGCCAGTGCCAGGGGTGACTGTGGTATGCGTCGATAGTGAGATGGACCTCTGGCCGGTCCCGCATGATTCAGTATGCAGTAGTTGTTCGAAGAGTTGTGCTATTTTTTATCAGAACATTGGTTGAGATGGTAGCTCCTCGACTTCAGTAGAAGATGGGCATTGGTGCAAAACAAATGTGCCAGAGTCGTCTGCCATTCTCACCCCTTGGTATTGTTCATGCTCTTTTCTTTTCAGTATGCACTATTCCATGCAACTGGAGGATGAGTTCGCGACGTACTTATCAGCGATCTAGGGGTTGCATACTCTTGTGTAGGGCTTACAGAATTGGTAGCCAAGGATCTGTATAGTTGAAAGAAGGAGACAACATTGCGTGATCTAGACAGGAAGAACAGATGCAGTTGACATGGCTCGAGGGTGAGCCACAAGATTGTGTTGGGGGCATGTTGGTAGGCGGTTTGATGAGGATGTGTCGCGGTACCACCGACATTATGACACGTTGGATAAAGGCATGAAAGGAGTATTTTGTACCAGAGTAGACCGCAGTTGGTGGGTTTTGGGTCACTTGGACCATGTATTTTGTAATATTGAGTCAAGTATATCGCAGTTGGCGGGTTTTCGGCCATGTATTTTGTAATATCGAGTCAATTGTACCGCGGTATGCGGGTTTTTGGGTCATTAGACCAAGTTAGTTAGTCTATTGTCCATAAGTGTCGGTTAGGAAAGTGGACAAGTATTGGAATGGGTGAAAGACTATAAATAGATGAGAATTGTAAGTGTTGAAGGAGAGTGGAATGATAGAGAGACGATAGAGTTGTATGCGAAGATAATGCGGGAGTTGTGTAGAGATTTATGTACTTCTTTTGGTTTTCCATAGTAATATAAGATGATGGTTTGGTGCAATCTGTGTGTAATGTTTCTTGATACTTATGTTATTTCCTTTTCTTAATGCCATTATCTGTTTCTGTCACTATGCCGCAATAATATGTTATAGATACCTGTCTACTATAATGTTGCGATTAAAGTAATGTGCAAACTTTGTCTACTGTAATGTTGAATGCTGCGATTAAAGTGATGTGCTATAACTTCATGATGAATATTTAGAATTGATGTTAGTATCATACTGCCGCAACTCGCCTCCTCCCTCGACGGAAACATGGTTCCGTCTACTCTTCTTGGACGCCTCGGGTGAGATCCCATCTGCTCTGCGGGTGTTGCTGGGTGGGCTCAAACCTGCCCGGGCCGGTGCCTAGGGAGACTGCAGTATGTGTCGATAGTTGGTGGACCCCTGTCAACTGTGAGGTCGCGACTTGGTCAACACTGTGTAGTTCAATTCTTCCCCTGGAGATTTTTTGCTGATGTAATAGATTGCATATGGTTTTTTTTCTTCGTCATGTCTGAGGACTGCCCTGATAGCTTTGTCCAAAGCATCCGAGTGGATGTGAAATGGTAGTGTCCAGTTGGGTCCTTGAAGGAATGGGGAAGTTATTGTTTTCTCCTTGAGGTGATAAAATGCTAACATTCAGTGTTCGGTTTAGATGAATTCTTTATCTTTTGTAAACAAGGAAAACATAGGTGCGGCGATTTTGCTGAAACCCTCTATAAATCTTCTGTAGTAGCCTATTTTCTCAAGCCCTCTATAAATCTTCTATAGTAGCCTATTTTCTCAAGGAAGCTGTGCACATCCCTATGTTTGACAGGTGGGGGTAGTGTTTTAATAATAGTGACTTTTGCTTGATCCACTTGAATAGGGTGGATTTAGATGTGGTTGTAGCCACTAAATCCATCCAAGAATGAAAAAAACTTGTTTCCAGCTAGAGTGTCCAATAAATGATCAATGAATGGTAGAGGGAAGTGATCTCTTTTGGTTGCTTTGTTGAGCTCCCTATAATCTACGCAAATTATCCACTTTCCTCCTTTCTTCGAAACTATTGCTAACGGTGAGACCCATTCACTATCGGGGATCGGGTAAATGAAACATGCATCTAGTAACTCTTTCAATTCTAGTTTAACTATATCCTTCAGCACTCGATTCATCCTTCTTTGGGGTTGTCTGATTGGGACAACACCCTCTCTGATGTATATATAGTGTTTGAAAATATCCGGGTGTATCCCTTTCATATCAGTGTAGGTCCATGCGAAATCCCTATTGTTTTTTGAGTGTAATTTTATTAATTGCTTTTCCTATTCTAGTTCCAGATGTGCATTAATATTGACTTTCTTCCCCAACAATATTTCCACCACTTTTACCTATGGGAGTTGTTATTCAATGGAGAATACTTGTTTCCACATTCTTTCTGTGTTGATATGAGAGTTTAGAAATTCTTGTTGTTTCCCTATTGCAAATATTTCTTCAAGCATATCATGATTAGGATAAACATTCTGAATAAAATTAGCTAAATAAGCATCTTCATCCTTAGCTTTAAGGGTTAGAGTTGTTCTTATGTTGAGGAAAGGTCTCATATTTTGGTCATCTATGTCATCATAATCATCCATCCAATTTTGGTATTCTGTATCTATTGATCATTTTTCCGGTGGGTATATTGGGATTTTCTTTCTAGCTTGTCCATTGGTAATTGTCATATCCTCAGATCGACATCCTATGTAGGCATCTGTTGTTGCTAGCCATGGCCTTCCTAGGATGATTGGGTACCCACTGAGCTTTCTTTTGAATTCTTTAACTATGAATTATGCTGGATATTCCCAATATTCAATGTTGATAATTAATTCTTCAAGGATACCTTCTGGCTTAACAGTGGATGTGTCAGCTAGTTGTAGGATCGTGCTTGTTGATCTTATAAAGGATTGAAGACCTAGGAATAACATAGTGTCTTTTGTCATAACGTTTATTGTAGACCCTAGGTCAATTATACTGCTTGAAATAGGATTGTTGTTTATGGTTACATTGACAATAGGGCTTCCTGGATCTAGGTACTTTGGATTGACAGAGATCCCCAACATAAGGTCTTCTAGTTGGCCTACCACATTTATGGTTGGGGGATCTCGTTTCTTTTGTCCAAGTTTCTTCAAACAATTTTCCTTGATGAATTTGTTATAGATTGGGACATCTCTAATTTCTTGTAAGATGGGAATTTGAATGTTTAAATGTTTTAATTCATTAAGTATAGTGTTCTATGCTTCTTCCTTTTTGTTTTGTTTTAATTTTTCAGGAAATGGAGGATTTTGCTCTGGTATTCGGAGTTGACCCTCTTCTTCCTGGTGGTGTATAAATTTGGTATGTTGATGTTTTGGAGATATGGGTTGTTCAAAATATGTGGATTCTTAATCGTTTTGATAATTAGAACCCTGTAGAGTTTTTCCAGATCTCAGATTGATCTCATTCAAATCTAGCATGTATACAACATAGGTCGGAAACTGCATTACTTCGTTGTTGTAGGGTTGTTGTCTTGTTCTATTATTATTTGGATTTGGGACAGGTTGAGTAGGGATTGGAGGTGGTTTTGGGGGATGTTGTATTTTTGGAGGCGGCATTATATAAAGTGGTTGTTGCAGTGGTTCCCTCCAATTTGTCGAATATGGATATGGGTTCCCGTAGTTTATCTGTGGTTGCGAAAAAGGTGGGGGATATTGTGGGTAAGGTTGGGGGGAGTATGGATGATGGTAAGGAGTCTCATTTTGCTTCCATTGAATTGGACCTCCTTGTGGGGGCCATGGAATGTTTGCTGAGGGATTCCAATTCTGTTGATTATTCCCTTGATTAAAATAGGTTTGGTTATTGGATTGGAAGGGCCTAGCGAAATTGTTTCTTTGTTGATTAACAAAGCAAAGTTGTTATATAGAACTATCTAAGATATGATATTGTATGGCCGCTTTGCATGATGGAAGTAAATGGAATTTATCTATGGTATGATCATTAGTGCAGAGCCTACATATTTCTGTTGTATTTAATGGACATTGTCCTTTTTCATGTTTTTTCTACATCTTGGGAAAAATACCACTAGTGCCTAGTTGATTTCGTCTTGTTTTTTTTTTAGTTGGAGTGCATCTAATTGCATAGCTAAGGATTGAAGGATGTATGTCTTCATGTTGTCTAGGATATTTACCAGGTTGGATTTTGTGAGGCATGGGATCGAAAAGGACGATCCCCCAGCTACTGGGTGTATATCTCATGTTCCATTTTTGCCCTTTCTGGATCTGGAATAATTTTTAAAGATTTGCAGAATTTGATCATAGTTTTTCTAAAAGATATCCCCATCACCTAACAAGTTTAATACTTCTAGGTATTCTTACTTTATTCCCCTAAGAAGTACTAGTTTTAATGATTCTTGATCCAGGGTATAATGAATAGCTCTCTTATATCTGAGTTGGAACCGTTGTGGATAATATTCTAGAGATTCTTTTTCTCCCCGTTGCATCCTGAAAATATCATCCCTAGTGTCCTTTGCTTTCCAGTTGTCTCTATATTTTTGCAGGAAGGCTTGCTTCATCTAATCCCATGTGAAAATATTGTTTCCTTCTAGACTCATAAACCATCTGAGTGATAACTCTTTCAACATGGAAGGAAAGAGTCTTAATTTTTGTGCATCGGTGGTATAACCAAAGGACGTACATATTATTTCAAATTCAAACAAGAATGTCTCGAAGTATTATGAGTTTAATCGATGGAAGTTTGAGAGATTAGCGGGATTGAAATTTTTCATCCTACCATCTCCAAGGGATACAACTTAAAGGTAAGGTAAATAGTTCTCTGTGTTCATCTTCCTCATCCACCATGGTAGTGTTTGAACTAGAGATAGTGAAGAAGTTATCAAGGTCTGGGTTATAGCTGGGATTGGCTTCTTTGTCAATGTTAAGATATTCAAGTTGAATGTGTTCAGAATTGCTATTGCTCATAGGGAAGTTAGGCAGAAAACGTCCAAATTCATCCCTCTTTCATCGAGGCATTGACGTATATTCTTTTTATTTTCGAGTTTTTTTCTTTCAAGATGTCTCGTATAGTTTAAGAACCTCCCAGGAAACGACGCCAAAAAGTGATGGGATTTGGGACTATTTACCTTTTAACAATTATATGTACCAGAAGTGTACTTTAAATATCAACCAGGGAACGTACTAACTTTAGAGGCACTCAACACTATATGTGCACTATTATATAATGTTTGTCATTAAGTGTTCGATGTATTCTAAGGGATATTCTATGAAAGCACAAAATTTAATCTAAGAAAGAATTCAGTTAATCTAGGAAAGCAGGAAATGTTATTCTATGAACGAAGGAAATTTAATCTAAGAAATAATTCACTTAATATAGGAAAGCAGGAAATGTTTTTCTATGAAAGCAGGAAACGTGATCTAAGAAAGCATTCACTTAATCTAGGAAAGCATGAAAGGTTATTCTATGAAAGCAGGAAATTTAAACCATGTTCAACCTAGTTTATGAAAGCCAAAGTGATTCCTATCCAAGAAGCATGAATCTAATTTAATGGAAATAGAGATCTATCTAACTGGAATCAAAGAGTCATCATTTAAAGAGTACAAGAGTATGAATATGATCTATTCTAAGAATACCATATCAAAGATAGAAATGGAAATATGGAAATAGCATGCATGGATGATGGCTACAGGAATATAGAAGAGAAGAGAAGAATACAAATTATAAACTCACAGATTGAAAGTAACACTGGTTCTTCATTATAAATTCATAAGTTCTATCATGTTTGTAGAAATTGTAAACTGAGTATCCGAACTGAAAAAATGCAAAATATTGTTTCCAAAGATGTGCGTTAGACCCCCTCCTACTCAGGTGTCTATATTTATTACAAACTTCTACCCTAGTTTAACATTGGAAATCATGATCCCAAATTTAGGGGATTCTTTCCTACAAATTAGGGAAAACATGAGCATTGCATCTCTTGTGATCTTCAATATGGAGCTCGTAATTTCCGTTCTTCCTATTTACCTGCGCTATGTCCACACATGGATTTATTCACATAATTAGTAAATAAAATATGCTAAAACAAAAGAAAAGATAATTAATAAATCAGTTCATTTAGTTATCAATCAAATTGCATTCTTCCCTATAGAAAGGAGTGTTTTTCTGATCATTTCTTCGCTTATGTGTGGCATAATGGATTTTATGGAATACCTATATCATGGAATCATCAGAAGGCTTGCTCACATAAGCTACAAATACTTACCACATGTAAGCAAGGTAGTAATAGGATTACCCGATATAAATATTAACCACGAAGCAATATGTAAAGGATCCGCAAAAGGGAAGAACATAAAGAATCCATTTCCGAAGAGCGACACCAAGACGAAAGAAATATTGGAACTTATTCACTCACAAGTATATGTTCCAATTCCCTCCAAATATCTTAGTGGATATGAATATTATGTTACATTCATTGATGATTACTCTCGAAATACTTGGATTTACTTTCTGAAATCAAAAGGTGAAGTATTCAAGAAGTTAAAGGAATTCAAATCCTTGATAGAGAATATTTCAGAAAGGAAGATAAAGATAATCAGGTTAGATAATGGAGGAGAGTACACTTCAAAATATTTTGAATCCTTTTGCAAAATTGATGGGATTAAGAGGGAACTTACCACTCCCTATAATCCTCAAAAAAATGGTGTTGCTGAAAGAAAAAATCAAACTATTATGGAAGCAGGGATGAAGCAGCAAGGACAACAGTATATGTCCAAAATAGAGTATCCCATAGTCCAATTGGGTTCAAATCCCTAGAAGAGATGTTCACGGGAAAGAAACCAGAGGTAAGTCATCTCAAGATATTTAGTTGTCTAGTGTTTGTTCATATTCCAAAAGAGAAAAGAACCAAGTTGGATCCTTCCTAAAAGAAATGAATCTTCATTGGATACTGTGAGGTCTCCAAGGTCTTCGGGATCTATATACTAGGATATAATCACATGGATATTAGCAGGGATGTAGCATTTGATGAAGATGCAGCTCTCAAGAAATATAGAAAGTGCCAACATGAAGAAGTATATGAAGAAGATGAGGCTCCTAGAGTTACAGAGGTTGCACCCTCTCCCGATGATTAGACTCCAGAGGATCATGATATGTTGAAAGCCCAAGAACATCCACCCATGACTATCTCTAGCAAGAGAAAAACGGCTTGGGATCGAGAAATTATTCAATATACAAAGAGGCATGGATCTCCATAAGGCTCCACAAGAGAAAGCAAGAGGCCAAATTCATTTTCCATTTATGTGGCTTTGATGTGTGATCATGTAGACAAAGAACCTACTTGATTTGAAGAGGCCATTCAAAATAAAGAATGGGTAGAAGCTATGATGGAAGAATACCAATATATAATGAATAATTATGTATGGGACATAGTTCCCAAACCAGAAGGAAAAAGTGTTCTATATTCCAAATGGATATACAAGATAAAACATGCATTAGATGGAAGTATTGAAAAATACAAAGCTAGATTTGTGGCTTGTGGATTGTCTCAAAATGAAGGAAGTGATTATGAAGAAACGTTTGCTCCTGTAGAAAGGGACACTTCAATTAGAACGATCATGGTTCTTGCAACCACGATTAAGTGAAAGTTACCCTAGATGGATGTGAAAACAACTTTCTTGAATGGTGTCATTGAAGAACAAGTGTACATAGAACAACCACAAGGTTTTAAGGTTGAAAACAAAGAGACGCATGCATGTAAATTGAAGAAGGATCTAGATGGTTTAAAGCAAGCTCCAAGAGCTTGGTATGTAAGAATTGATGGTTTTCTAACGAGCTTGGGCTTTACGAAAAGTAAAGCTGATCCAAACCTTTACTTCAAGGTTATCGATGATGAAATTGTCATATTATTAATATATGTGGATGAATTATTCCTGACAGGAAATGAGAAGTAAATTTCAAAGTGCAAGAAGAAGCTCACTGCATAATTTGAGATTAAATACATTTACTTGATGCATTATTTTCTAGGTCTTGAAGTATGGTAGAGCCTAGAGGGAATATTCCTTAACCAAGCCAAGTATGCAGTAGAAATATTGAAAAGATTTGATATGTTGGAGTTTAAATCCATGGCCACACCCATGGATACCAACTTGAAGTTATTATTTGATACTTCGTCAGAATTAGTGGATTTGACTCTATACAGACAAATTATTGGGTCATTGATGTATCTGAGGAATACTAGGCCAGATATATGCTTTGTTGTGAACACCTCGAGTCAGTATCTAGTTGAGTCTAGACGTCTTCACCTTGTAGCTACAAAGCATGTGATGAGGTACCTAAAATGTACAATAGACTATGGTCTCAATTATTCTAGAGATCATGAGTTCAGACTGTATGGGTAGTAGATTCCGATTGGGAAGGAAGTGTCTCAGACAGGAAGAGCACTTCAAGCAGATGTTATAGTCTAGGGTCAACCATGATCTCATGGCTAAGCAGGAACCAATCCAGTATTTCTCTGAGCACTGCAAAAGCAGAGTATATTGTAGCTTGTTCTGCTAGTTGTGAGGCTATATGGATTCAGAAGTTGTTATCATGCCTATTTGATTTGGATTTGGATACCACAATGGTTCTATGTGATAAGCAAAGTTGTATAAAGATGAAAGAGAACCCTGTGAACCATGAAAGTTGAAGCACATAGAAATACAATATTTCTACATACGTGATATGGTGCAGAGGGTAGCTATAAAGATCCAATATGTGAGCATAGATGAGCAGGTTACAAATGTGTTGACTAAGCCTCTGTCTTGTGTGAAGTTTGAGCACTTTCGTGACAATCTTGGTGTAGTCTGTAAGGAATTCCCTCGAAAGGGGGAGTAGTGCTGATGACATTGTGGTGCAGTGGGATTGATAATTCCTAGACAGTGATCCCGTAATTATGAAAGGAAGGATAGTCTTAAATGTCTATCCTGAGTTGTGGTGGGATTGATCATCCCTAGACAGTGGTCCCATAATTTTGAAAGGAAGGATAGTCTTAAATGTTGATCCTGAGTTGTGGTGGGATTGATCATCCCTAGACAGTGATCCCGTAATTCCAAAAATAAGGATAGTCTTAAATGTTGATCCTGAGTTGTGGTGGGATTGATCATCCCAAGTCAATGATCCTGTAATTCCAAAAGGAAGGATAGTCTTAAATGTTTATCCTTAGAATTAATCCCTAGTTCCGAAAGGAAGGATTGTATAAGAGTGTTGGACTGAATCCTTGGTTCCGAAAGGAAGGATTGTCCATGATTCTAGTTCTGAAAGGAAGGATCACCAGAGTTGTTGGAATGAATCCTTGGTTCTGAAATGAAGGATTGTCCATGATCCCAGTTCCGAAAGAAAGGATCACCAATGTTGTTGGACTAAATCCCTGGTTCTGAAAGGAAGGATTGTCCATGATCCCAGTTATGAAAGAAAGGATCACCAGATTTTTTGGACTGAATCTTGAGTTTCGAAAGGAAGGATTGACCATGATCCCAGTTTCAAAAGGAAGGATCACCAGATTTGTTGGACTGAATCCTGAGTTCCAAAAGGAAGGATTGTCCAGGATCCCTAGTTCCGAAAGGAAGGATCATGTGTGCTACAGGTGATTATGCTCCTGATGATATTCCAGTACTATAGATGAGGATGCTCCAGTGCTGTAGACGATGATGTTCCAGGATTCTCTAGTGTTGTAGATAATGACGTTCCAATGCTGAAGATTAGGATGCTCCAGTACTACAGATGTTCTAGGGCCGAAGATGAGGATGCTCCAGTGCTGCATATATTCTAGTGCTTAAGATGAGGATTCTCCAATGCTGAAGAATATGATGATTGAGTGATCAAAGATGAGGATGATCCAGTGCTGTAGAAGATGATGCTTCAGTGATGAAGATGAGGATGCTCCAGTATGGAAGATGATGATACTTCATCTCTATACTGAAGATAATGATTTTGTTGAATAACTTCCAATGATTTATAGATGTATCAACCAATGTTCTAGATTTTGTTTTGATGATGCCCCTCCTCCCTCCGATGATGTTGTGTAGAGTTACACATGCAGATGTTGTTGTCAGTAGAATAACCTTCTAGTTAAGGGGGAGTGTTAAATTATTGTAACTTCAAAGAATATCCTACTTGTACTTTATTATTGTAACTCCATTGGGGATATTTTACCTTCGTTCAGAGATTTCATTATTATATTTGGTCATGTAAAAGTCACTAGGTAAAGCCTCCATTGGAAGTCGGGTTGTTAGTACCCTAAAGAATGTAATATAGTATTATTTGAGTAATTCTAAAAGAGGTCGTCTGATTCAGTTAAAGTGAGGCTGGCCTATCTGGGTTAAAATTTAAGTGAAAGGTAAAGTATAAATAGAGAGTGATTTCCTCTCATTTGTACCATCACTCACTTGTGCAATTCGCATTAGAGGAGAGAGAGATATCCGCGAAGGAGGATGAGGATTGGCTTGGGTCTAGAGTTTGGGTTTATCTCTCTTATTTGTGAGACCTATTTTGGGCATTGTACCTTGATCATCTTTATTGAGGAAGCTCTTGCTGGATTTTCTTCCCCTTGAGGGTTTCCCAAGGTATATTGTTTTGTGCTTTTCGATTGTGTATCTTTCAGAGATCCTTATTATGATGCTATTGTGAATAATTCATTGAGTGCTAATTTAATTGGAAAATATTCTATAGTAGCATATAATCTTAACACCATTATCTATATGCAACAAAGAGTGCGCTATCTCACTTTACATGAACATTGAGAGAAAGATAGTAGAACGATAATAGAGAAGAATGAGAGAATATGAACTTGGACTCAGATGGGGGTTGAACCTGCATAAAAAATATCCATGAATCTTTGTTGAGAGGTCTGAATGGCCTCTCCATCAACCAATTTGGATGGGAATCTTGCCACCTCAAAATTGGTTTTAAGGCAGGGAGGATGAACATCCACCATGCAAGGACAAGCTTCAAGCTATCCCAAATTGAAAAGATGCAAATGAAAAATGACCAAAATCTTCTCTGTTTCGACTTCGCCTCCTTTTAATAACTTTATTTGATTCATTTACCTCATTATAACTCAAATTTTCTCGTAATTACTCATGAAATTCGAATTAGTGGGAATTATGACCCTTCGTTGGCCCCACATGACACTTGGCTCATATTTTCTCTCCAACTCCTCCATGATTTCGAATTGGGGAATATTTTGGCTACTTTGGATATGTGTAACTCCTTTCATGTGCCAACTTGGTCTATTTTTATCTCTTACATTGTCATAGATGTCATAGAATATGTCATAAGTGTCATCGGTGTCATAGAATCTGACATAAGTGTCATAATGCTTGTCATAGTTGTCATAAAATCTGTCATTGCCTATTTTTAGCCCTATGACTCTTCCTCTTCCTTCATGAATGTTAACTCTTCCCTTACAACTCGAATTTAGGGATGGCTCCAGGTTTAAAGGAGGAATATTCTCTCATGTGGACCCCACATGTCCACTTATGTGCCCCCAAGTCCAACTGGGACCTAATGCCACTTCATTTTGAAGCATTTAACAGTCCTGCCCACCCAATATTGCTTGTTCTCAAGAAATTTAAAACAAGGATGTTGAAGAACCTTCTTTCCTTCCAAATTTGCTTCAAACGTGTTTTAAAAATCATTTGAACCTTCAGACTTGCACTGAACAACCTGTTGAGGTTGCCACTGATTTGCCAAAATTTTCAAATTTTCATGTTTCCAAGAAAATTTATGAGAGGAAAGTCCATGCTTCCGCTGCTCCACTCTGATTACAATCACCTTCTCAAGTGGTGATTCAATCTCCCAAACTTCTTGCTGCCCCCCAAAATTGAAACCAATGAGACCAAAAATGATCCCACGGTCCCAAATGAGCCTGATACATGCATGGTGATAAATATCCGCAACGAAATAAACTGAGTCCAAGTAAATAAACCGAAACAACATCGATCGGCATGTGGCCAGGAAGCACGAGGGGGACAACAGTTCTACTGAATGAGTCGGCTCTTTTATGGAAGAAGCTTAAGAAACAAAATGCGCAAAGCAAGAATACACTACACAGAGCGAATACATATGTACACAGATAATATGTAGGAATGCGAACTGATTTCTATGACTGGATATAAGTTCATCAATTTGATGTATGTTACAATATTATACATGCTTATATATAATGTGATGAGACACTTGGGTGCTTTCTCGTTACGTTCAGTTACAAGAGAAGTTAGAATGGTTCGAGATTTCAACCGTTATAGTCGACTGGAAGATAGAGAGACAGTCTTTCGAAGTTCGACAATCGCAAGTCATAGGTCAACGCTGCATGTCGATGTCGCGAAACTGTAAGGTTACAGAACATGTAGAAGTCGTGGAGTTGTCGAAGTCATGTCGAAGTCGGAACTTGTTGAAGTTGTTTCAACGTCGATGAATTGTCGAAGATGTGTCAAAGTTAGCGTCCAAAAATAATTCCAACTACGATGTGGATCATACCTCCTTCCTTGAGAAACAATGGTCCCCATTGTTAGTTCGTGAAGGTGAGGAAACTTATCGGTCAGTTTAGTATTAGAGTACCACTTTCCTTGTGCTAGGATCTGTCCTTCTTTAGCAACCAGAAACAAGGGAATTATGTTCATCCTTGTATGGCGTACTCATCGTCCCACAATGGTGTCGCAAGGAAGAGGCTCCTGAACATCTGGATGGATGTCTTCAGGTTCTTCTATCAGTAAGTCATTTTGTTCCAACAATGGTGCATTGTATGGTCAAAGTAAATCCATATTGAATACTGGATGCAGACCCAAGCATGTAGGAATGTCACGTTGGAAAGCGTTTTTGCCAATCTGTCAAAGAATATTGTATGGACCATATCGAAAAGGCTTGAGTTTCTTGAATGGAACATCGAAGTGCTCCTTCTTGAGATGTAGAAGACCTTATCCCCAATTTGGAATGAATGAGGAATAGGATGCTTGTCGTGTCAAGCCTTAGCTTTCAAGTTTGCTCATTGCAACATTTCATGTGCTTTCTTCTAGATGTCGTAGATTTTATCTCGAAACTTCGAAGCTTTATCAACTTCTCGCTAGCTGTAGTTGGTGTCGGAGTTTGGTTATGTCAAGGAGCTTATCAGGTTGATAGATGTTGTGGATTGAAATCCATAACAGATCTCAAATGGAATATTTCCTATAGAGCTGTGTTGAGCACGATTGTAACTGTGTTGTATGTATAGAAGACTTTCATCCCATGGGCATCAATGCTTGTGGTTGTACATGCGAAGCAGTTGTACGATGAAGCAATTCATAACTTTTGTCTGTCCGTCGGTATGAGGATGGAAATCTATCAAAAATGAGATTTGTGTGTCAAGTTGTTTCCAGAGAGTCTTCCAAAAGATGCTGATGAATCTGTAATCTCAGTCGGAAATAATGGTTGTGGGTAAACCAAAGTGTTTCCAAACATGTGTCAGGAAGAGTTGAGCAGTCTACTACGCTGTCATGGTCTTCTTGCATGGTATGAGAATGGCCATATTGGAAAATATGTCGACTACTACTAGTATAGCATCGTGCTGATGTTTGGTAGTAGGATATCTCGTCAAGTAGTCCATAGAAATAGATTCTCATGGTCAACTAGGAACTAGAAGAGGTGTGTACAATCCCTGTTGTCGATTAGGAGGATTAGCAATGGCACAAACCACGCATGATTGAATGTACTTGTTGACGTCAGTTTAAAGTGTAGGCCAAAAGAAATACTTATGCATAATAGAAAGTGTCTTTTCTACTCAAAAGTGTCCAGTAGTATTGCTGTAGTGCGCATTGTTGGGCCTGGCCCAAGTGGGTCATTTTGAGCAGGAAGGATTTTTAGAACTGCGGAGCTGAGCACAATTAAGTTGGAATAGTTTTGGGATAAGTTTTGGTATGCTGCAAAGTTGCGTACAGCGAAGTGTTGGAAGAACTGCGAAGACAGTGCTACGATGTGTTCGGTCAATAGAAGATCTAGCTAAGCAAAGTGTTGGATGGAAGACAGCACATGTTCCAGTTAGGTCATCGGAGATCTAGTTTTGGAAAAGATACTCGATAACTACCAAGCGGTGGGTAGGTGCAGATCGGGAGAAAGGTGACTAGCCACACACACAGAGTACTACTACTTCAACCAGTTGTCTAAAGGCCGTGAAAAAATGAACAGCTTGGTGAGAGCAACCCATTAGCGCGCACGTGATAGTTTTGTAAACCTAAGGGTTTCTGCCTTCGAGATGTAAAGACATGACCTACGGGTCCTGATCTATATATAAGGAAATTTTGTAAGAAAAAGGGTAAGAGAGAGAGACTCTTTGGTTTTGTTGATCATTATTGAATATTGTTAGAACATGTAAGCTTGAAGCTATTGTAAAGGCTCTGCAGCTGAGTGCACAAAGACCTAATTTTGAGAGAGAGAAGAACGTCTGCAGCTGAATGCCCAGATGAAGAATTGTTGTACCCTTCCCTAAGATAATAAAACAACAGTTCTCGTGGACATAGCTTCCCATGTGGGGGGTGAACCACGTTAAACCTTGTGTTATGTGATTGCTGTGTATGATTGCCATTATTTTTTGTTAAATTACTTACAATGCATGCGTGAAGTTACTGTTATCTGATATATGTTTACTTATATCTGTGTTCACCACATAAGGGATGGAATAAGGTGTTAAGTAGTTTGTGTATGAATGTTAATGTTCAGCACCTATAAGTCTTTGAATGAATGGATCTGGTAGATAATCACATAGTTAATTGTTGAGATTGAATCACGGTATCAGAACATACAACATTGAGTGTTTCACTTATTTACAAAATTTATAATGTCAGAGTAAGGATTACGAAGTAAGAGTGATTAATTTAGATCAAGTCTTGTAGTTAATGCACAGTCTAGTTGATGCATCGACCCATCAGAGTGATGCAAGATAAGCTCTTAATAGCTTATTATTGTATGCTAGAAATATCCTTACCGCGCAGTCCATGGACCGTTGGGTATGTAGTATTATTGCTATCACAGTGTGGTATGCTAAGTATTAGAATTCGCGTGATCTTGCGCCCGTAGCATGGAAGTCCTTTACTGTGCTGTGCGTTAGTCAGAAAGGCACTCGTATCACCAGGTTGTGGAAACCTGATTCTGCAACCACCCCCTCAGCTTCGTCTCGGGTGAGACCTCAGGCTGCTTGCAGTATGTTACCGAAAGGGCCAGTGAATAGGGGTTTTGTTGGTATCTTGCAACGCGAAGTACCTGGGTCTACATTGGAAAACCTCTAGATCAATTTATATGCCAACAAATGGTTATGTTGCCACGCTAAGACCCAGTGATGCGATAGTGTGTTTCGAAAAGTAATATGCAAAGAAGAATATGAGTTCCCATTAGGGTCAGACAACTGGCATCCAGAAAAGAAAGAGATCTAGGCTTGGTGTGATAAGATCAAAAGAGATTTTGCAAAGAAAGAAAAAAGCCACCCGCGTCTATCTAACGTAGAGTGGTTGAGCAGATACTTGTAGAGAGATATCCACGAGATTTTCTAGGCATCATTTCCAAATGAGCTGCATGAGTGGATATCGTTCCTAGCATACAAAAGAATTATTCTCAAAGAGGAGTACCTACAGAGTGGACTCTGGAGCTTACTGCACAGCTCAAAGCAATAGATAGCCCACTGTCACAAGAAGTCAACTTCTGGGTTGATAGCATACTTGAAGGATTTGTGATCGAGTTTTCTGTAGACACGTTGAAATCTTACAGCCAAGCTGAAGCATACTTCTTCGAAGGATTCAGAGGTAAGTTCTTGAAAAATCTTAGTCTATACAGTAAAATGCTTTTAGCTGAGAAAGGTGTTTCAAGAATGCAGTAATAATTCTGAATCTGTCATGGTAGAAAATACATACATTGATTCTGATGAAGAAAACCATACTTTGAGAAGTGGAAAAGGATACAAGCTTACTAACGAAAAGTGTGTTGGAGAAAATTCACTATGGCTTGGGGTAGACCACAACAGACAGCTGACTACTAGAAATTAACTCAATTCTCAGAACTATGCTATATAAATGACAATGCTAAGATAATGAAGAATATAACCAACCTCGATCCAAACGTTTGATGTAGATCCCCGTTGGAACTTTTCCACTCATGCGCTTGAACCTGTAAATTAGTCTTGACAGCCAATATACAACAAGCGCATGTAATTGTGATGAACCTGCAATAATTAATTAATGCAAATACACAAGATATCAGAAATAATAGAACTCAAAATCACTTTTATATTGATCATGGGCCACTTCAAGGGGGCAACCTCCTTTGAGCAAGCTCAATACAATTAACTTCACCGTGGCTTCAATGACCTCAACACACACTTATATACTAAGTTTATGCCCAATACTATGGGTCAAAACCATGGAACATATAATACTACGGGACGACTTACAAAGCATATGCATCCAATACTATGGGTCAATACTATGGGCTAATATAAACTATGGATCAACAAATACTACGGGACTTCTTAAAAAGCATATGCATCCAACAACAATATACTAACATACTAAAGAGAAGGTTTGACATGGGTTCCTAACATCCCCTCTCCCTTAGAAAAAGCTTTGTCCTCAAAGCTTTGGTTGGAGAAATTGTTGCAGAATCTGAAGGAGTGGTTCCCCGGTAGCATCCTCGGGTTGCATTTCGGGCTACTGACACCTTTGGAGTGTCAGGGAGGATTGCTTGGATGGCTGTACACGAAGAAGAACCCTATCAGCTGTGTGGAAAATGCGCTCAGAACGGTGCTGATCGGCTTGTTGTTTCAGGCAAATTCTGGCCATGTGAAGATTGTCCTGCAGAATGAGAAGAATCTGATCACAGTTGCGAAGAACCGAGTCAATTTCCTGAATTGGGGAGCTGCTAAGGGTGTATGGAAGAAGAACTGGCGGTGTCTGTCCATAGACTGCTTCATATGGTGTTCTTTGAGATGTGGTATTGTACCACCAGAGCGCTGCTAGGAAATCCATAGAAATAGTTGGCCAAAACTGTGTAGGGATGGGCAAGGGTTTGAGCAATCCCGAAAGGAGTGTCATTTCACCCTTGTTGACCTGGAAAGTATCACAGTCATCCACCATCTGTTGAATTGTCATTTTCAGTCCCTGCCAAAAGAAGTTACATTGTTCTTGGTCATACATTTTGAAGAACCTAGAGTGCCCTACTGATGAAGAAGCATGGAGTTCATAGAAGAGAGAGCCCTGCTGAACAGATTGCAACCAATTTGGAACAAGCAGAGAAAGAACTGTAAGAGAAACTGGTTCATCGAATGTGCGAGAAGGAGCAACTGCAACCATATTGTCATTACCCTTTTGGTAAGTGATCGCATAGTCATAACCCATGAGTTGCATAACCCATTTCAGGTGTACTGGGGAGGAGAACCGTTGTTACAGAAAATTTTACAGACTCTGGATATCAGTCTTGATGCAAAAATAATTCCCCAATAGGGATGGTTGCCACTTTTGTACTGCATGCAAAATAGCTAGCATGTCCTGCTGAGATGTAGATGCGGCGAAATGATTACCAAAAAAGTCTCTTGAAGGCGGTGAGCCCCTTGGTGCAGCAAAGACACCTGCATATCTATTCAAGGAAGTAGTGGACGCCATTGGTGGGTGCATCTGAATGGAATGGAGTTGAGCGATGACACCATGTGAATTCCTCTTAAGGATCTTTTCTAGTCGATGTGAACTAATGATGCAGAGAGACCCTAGTTGTAAGCCCATAAATTTGTGTTGTGTCTCATGGACTGAAAAATGCATCCAAAGTTCAGCAAAATCCCATAAGATGGGGCCAAATGTGCGTAACCATTGAACACCCAAAACCACATCACATCCACCTAATGACAAGACAAACATGTCAAAGCGCATGTTATAATATTCTAGAGAGATACACACATTGTGACACTTTCCTTTGCAAGGTAAGGTGCCCCCATTAACAACCATGAATTCAAAGTTGGAGCAAGGGTGGATAAAACAATCAGCCTATTTAGCGATCTGAGGGTCAATGAAGTTATGAGTGCTGCTAGAATCAATGAGTAGTGTAAGAGGAAGCTTCTTGAAGTAACCCCTGACCCGCATTGTTTGGGGGGTGGTGATGCCGGATAAAACATTGAGAGATATCTCTAGGTGGCCATCCGGAGATGGGGAGTCAATAGGTGGCTCATGAATGTCGATTTGATCATCCATTGTATCTGGAGTTTCTTCACCAATTTTAGAGGTAGGTGGAGAATCCATATCCAAGAGATAGAGCTTTTGCTAAACACATTTATGTCCCTGAATGAATTTCTCATCACAATTATAACAAGGCCCTTTTTCTCTGCGTGCTTGCATCTCTGTTTCAGACAAATGCTTGGTAGGAGCTGGTTGAGGAGCTGGCGGGATGGGAGGTCGTTGAGAACCCATATTGCTGAAGGGAATAGAGGTGGGTTTGGAGCATTGTTGAGTTGCGATCTTGTCCTCTTCCAACTTAGCCAACCCTAGGACTTCCATCATTGTGTTAGGACAGAGCATTTTGACCTCTGAGCAGATTTCATCTTTGAGACCACTGATAAAACAACTCCTGTAGAATTCATCAGACAATCCTTCTGTGTGATTGGCCAGTTTCTCAAATTCTGTCTGATACTCTCTTACTGTGCCAATTTGGTGGAGTTTAGTGAGTGCTCCTGTGAAGTCATCAAAAGCACTAGGACCAAATCATGACAAAAGGAGTTCGCAAAAATCTTTCCAGTTTGGCTCGGGATGAGCTTTGATGTACCAACGGTACCATTGAAGGGCTTCCTGTTCCAAATGAAAGGATGCAAGTGGAACTTTCTGGACATCAAAAGTATTATGCAGACTGAAATATTGTTCTGCTCGGCATATCCATCCAGTCGGATCAGTACCATTGAAGCGAGGAAAATCAAGCTTCGGCCCACGAAAATTGCTGGAAGAAGAGAACCCGATGGCTGCAAAAGATTCTGGCTGTCGGGTATTGTTCATGGCTGAATGCTGAAGATGGAGCCTGAGAAATTTTTCATCCAGATCTTGGAGTTTGGTTTGGATGGCTACAAGTGCTTCCTCCATGGTTGTTGCTCATGCGTGGGTGACAACCATCACCAAGAGTTTTTTTTTTTTTTTTTTTTGGAATGGCTATAAAAACACAAACAAAAACTTATTTAGTAAAGAGAAATTTGGATTTGGGGAAACCTCGGATGGTTAATATGGGTTTGACTAGGTTTTGTACATTTTCTGAGGGATAGGGAAGCAAAAAATGAGGATTTCAGAAGTGGGGTGAATAAATGGGAAAATTTGTCAAAGAGGGACAAAGAAGCAGAATTAGGAAAGGAACACGGTGGCAAAATTTAAAGGCGTTTGGGTGAAAATCGAAGGAGTTATGGCAAACCCTAAAAATAGACAAATGTGGGCTAGTCTTGGGAAGTGGAATTGGGGATAGGGTCTTCAGGAATGAAATATGCAGAATCGGATTGCAGGGGTGTCAATGAAGTTTCAGGGAAAACAAAGTTGAAATAAGGGAGATATGGGCGAAAATGGATTTTTTTTTTACCAGGAATGGATCTGCAATGGCGCGGAAGGGATCGGAAACAGATAGATCTGTGGAAGGGATCAACAAGAGATGGATCTGAAACGACGCCGAATGGATAAAAATAAACTGGATATGATCGGCTTTCAGAATAGATCTGAAATGCCTGGAGCTGGGATGACTGTCAGAATGGAGTTGAAATGACTGGTTCTGAAATGACTCAGAATGGATCTGAAATGGCTTGGAAGTGATCGGAAACAGTTCCACTGAAAAATAGATATGGACCCCAGGTATGTGCGGCTTCCTATCGGTTCAGGGGATTCACTCGGCCACCAATGCTATCTGACAGCTTGCGTATTGGGGAAATACCCCTCACTCCATGGCTCAGGTAAAACTGATAACCACTTTGCCACAAACGACAACTCTTTGTTTACCTCACGGGTGGGAACTAGTCAATCAGGTAGGGGTCGTTGCCCTTTTCGCTGGCAGGTCCTCTCAATGGGCCACCTACTTTGGGGTTCTTTTGGTACTCCTCACAATGATTTTAGGGATTATTCCCAAGTACTTCCCACAGTTAAGTGAATAGGGATTATTCCCAGATCCGAAGCTGCGACAGATGCAAAAAAAAGTTTTGACAGAAATTTCACCCAATGAGCCCAAGAAAGTGCTCTGATACCAAATGTGATGAACCTGCAATAATTAATTAATGCAAATACACGAGATATCAGAATAAATAGAACTCAGAATCACTTTTATATGGATCACGAGCCACTTCGAGGGGGCAACCTCCTTTGAGCAAGCTCAATACAATTAACTTCACCGTGGCTTCAATGACCTCAACACACACTTATATACTAAGTCTATGCCCAATACTATGGGTCAAAACCATGGGACATATAATACTACGGGACGAATTAGAGAGCATATGCGTCCAATACTATGGGCTAATATAAACTATGGATCAACAAATACTACGGGATGACTTACAAAGCATATGCATCCAACAACAATATACTAACATAGTAAAGAGAAGGGTTGACACGGGTTCCTAACAGTAATATATAAACAACATTAACATCATCAATAGCAATGGTCCATGATATTATAAGTAAATGCAACCCAATGTAATGTAAACAACATTCACAACATTAATGGATGAGAATATGATTATTTCTATTAATAAATAACAAGAAGTACAATATGATACGACCTCTTGCCGGCAACCAATCTGAACCAAGATCTGGATCAATCCACTTGTGCCCCCACCACTTCAATCCTCCATGGAATGGAAAACTCAAACTATTATATGAGTTTGGAAGGTGAACATAGAAGGTTCACGACTACAAGGATCAATGAGTGTAGACTCAAGATAAGGAAAAAATCCACTAGAGTTCTCTTTATCTTCTTTTTCCTCCCGTCCATAAGCCATATGTGCTCAATATATAGTCCTTCCAAAGGTAAGTGAAAGGACACATCGAGGCGTTTCGGGGAAAATGGAGGGCCAAAGGTCACCCTATGACCGCTTTTTGGGAGTAAAAAGTAATTAACTAGTGATTTTTACCAATTTGCATGCTACCTGCGGGCTATAGTGATGCAACTCGCGGGTACGCCCACTGTAATGATGCAGCTAGCGTAGAGGGAAAAAAATGAGGAAAATAGTGTGTCTGAAGGATATAAAGTGGATTTGAGTCAGTGAAATGGATCCTATAGGCCAAAGAGTGCAGATGCTCATAAGGTGGAAAATTACATTGTAACAGATGCCCCCTAATGTGTGAGGTCAGAGACTGATGCTACGATGGCTGAAATACATTATAAAACTCAGAAGTGGAGTGATGGAGACACAAGTGGAAAGAGCAGCTCACTCATCATGATATAATAGTATCCCATAATACATGTCGGTATAGTACAACAATCTAATACAACGACCATGAATAGGCAGTACATAGTGAATACATGTCATAAGTGATCATAGCCATGATCCCTCTACAGTAAGATATGGTCCCCTGTTGAAAAGGAAACAACTGGTGCAAATTGGAGGTACAAACTACTGATATCTGATAGATGATATCTCAGATGTAAATTCAAAGTCATAAGTAGCATACTGAATGCCACTATCGCCTGGGGTCTTCTACAACTCTTCGATGGTGCAAGTACCACCAAGTGAATAAAGGAGTTGAAGTCAAAAATTGATGTGACATCGTCTGATTACCGTTCAATTATGTATACCGTTAACAGATGCGAGATAACCCACCAATAATGAAAATGGGCATCAAGGCATAGAGTACAATCATCAGAGTGTCAATAGATGTGTTGAAGTCGAACACTAGGATGAATCCATCGATCAGGGGACATTGATGTATTCCCAAAACGGTCGATGGCGAGAGAACCTGCCACTAATGACTGCAAGCCTCAAGGTACTCAACCGAACTCTAAGCCTCAAGTCCCAGAATAAATGGGTTGAAGTCGATAGAACGAGACTTGCTAGAAGGAGGGCATTAAGGCATCCCCCATCAACTAGTGCGAGGTACCAGCTATGCTAAAAGATTTGGAAGATCTCAAGTGAAATGGATTGACTCAATAAGGACGGCTGACATGCAATAGTCAAGAAATCTGAGGAGTGACCGACTTTGGTTTCAGGACTTCCTTTGAAAAAGAGCATGAGTAGATGGATAGACTCAGGAAGCATAGACTCAATATAGATTGTGCGATGAAGGAGGAATCACAAAGGGATCCATAATTACTGGAAGCTTAACCAATTGGTGGAGAAAACTGAGAAAAAAGTACAGCTCCTAAGGTCCAACTATAGTCCCGAGTCATAATGTATGGAGTGGAATGAATGCTCTGTTCAAATGCGACACAACAACTACCAACAAGAAGTAGTAACCATAATCCCATCCGACTTTTTGGAATATTTTATTTTTTTGGTCTTTTTCATATTTGGAAAAGCTTGAAAAAAATAAAATTGCTTATAGTACAACAAGTGGGGGAACGAGTGTCAAATGGCTAGCAGGCTAGTCCCAAGCAGTGGAACATACCTATGATCAATGCAAGCAAGTGTGTGCAGGATGTGGACACTTGGGGAGGGTGTTCCCTCAGGGTCAAAAGGTCATCAAATTGTGAAGGAAAAATGGAAGCTCTACAGGGCTCGACAAGGAAAAAGTGCTTAGGCACCTGTGCTAACAACTGAGTGAGCGGGAGCCGGCACAAGGCTCAATCAACAAGCAGGATGATGCAATGCAATCACAACTTAACATAAATGGGGGATTCCTTATGGGAGATGGCCAGCATAAGACAAAGTAGAGTATGAGTCTTTATCGCAGAGTCATGGCGTGACTATAAAAGACTCCCTATCCTAAGGACAAACAATGTCATGAGCACCATAATGCAAAAAAGGGGTTCTAACTAGGGTACCAATGTTCGGAAAGGCCCTACCGCTACATAACGACACTTCTATAACAGTGTGAAGGTTCCGTGACGGTTACAAAGTGAGGTCGCACCTAGGTTTTATGAAAATGGTCGAAAGGTCAAATGCATAATGCATGTGAGAATGGCATCTAACCTATATGCCAGGTGTGAAATATACCTGCCGTAGGCACAAAATGGTCCAAAACAACTCTCACCGAATAAATCTGATTAAAAAATGCTACTCCAATACGTTATATTAGTCCAAAATAGCGTATAATGGTGAAAAATATAGACAAGTGGATTTTGAAAATTATAAATAGTAACAAAAATTTACAATTTACAATTCATTTTTCCTATTCACCCATTTGGAGCTTTGTGGTTAGTTTTCACCTTGAAGTTCAACTGCCGATTCTGGAAGCTACAGGCATTCGTTCATCGAACCGTCCGAAGCAGGTTGGTAGTCTCATCCACACCTTTCATTTTAATGCTTTTATTTTAGTTTTTAGTGGTTGGATTTTTAGTTTTGCCAGGCCCTAAATGGCTTCGGCGCTACCCGCGAGCTATCACTATGCGGGTTGCGAGTAGGGAAAAGTACACGTAGTATCTTATGTAGTTTCTTCTTTGAGCAATTTCTGGGGCTTAGTCCGAGGGTTGAGGTCCCTCCTTGTAGTCTTCACGACCCAGCCCTGACCCGGTGGGCAGAGATCTTGACGCGACAGGGTGGTGGCCGTCTCGCGTCACCATATACTGAGGAGTTCTTGCACTGGTGGGACTGACAGGTCATTTCTATATAGGACTACCCTTACGCAGGGATAGACTTCCGCCAAGATCGGGACATGCCGCTCCCACCAAATACAGTGTTCAGAGACATCGGTGAGTACTATTTTTAGGTTTTTTGTGTATTAAATTTTTATGGATTTTTGATTATAGATGTAAATGCAAAAATCATTTTGGGGGTAGTATCCTATACTAATGTTTTACTGTTTTCTCGCAGACAAGGGCCCAGTGAGACCTGATGGATTCCCAAGACATCGTTGTCAGGGCAGGGGTGAGGAGGCAGGAGGTGTTGCAGCAGAGCACACTCTACAGACGTTGCAGAACAACCTATCTCGGATGGCTGCCAGGCTACCACATATAGAGGTGGCATGGCTACCTGAGGATATGCAGCGCCATGTAGTGGGGGTGCCAAGTAACTGGGTACGACTACTGCAGTGGATAGCAAATGCAGTACAATACTTCTATGAGACACATCCTGTTGGGGCGGCAGCTAGGCCTCCTCATAGGGAGTAGATATCTCAGGATCTCATTTTTGTATCGATATGTATATTTTTGAGGGCTACGGGCTCTATTTTTGTATGACACTACCATTTTTGGACATATTATTTATGAACTATGGTTCTCCGGTTCTACTATATGTGTGTATGTACAAATGTATGAATGTCTCTTTTATTTGTGTGCTTCATTGTGGATGTGACAAATGCCAATCTAATACACAGTTATCGTATGCATCAGATATATGATTAACACTTTGTGGAACATGAATGTATGCAATTGAAACAAAATGTCGTTCCAACAATCTTACCCTTAGGAATTTCCGTAGTAGTGTAGGATCTCTCACGCGGTACTGACCATTCAACTGAGACACAACTAGTTGTGAATCCAGGCGGACTTCTAAACACTGGACGCCATGTAAAATAACATCCCGAAGTAGCTCAATCATGGCACTATACTCAGCCACATTGTTAGATGTAGCACCGAGACAGGCACCTCCTAAGGACACAACTAGATGGTCAGGTGAATAAATAACCCAAGCAGCAGAAGCAAGCTACTGCGTATGACAGCTAGCACCATCCGCGAAACCTAAGAACGTAGGAAATTCCAATGACATTTGTCAATCAAATGGAAGCTAATCAGCAGACCCGAAAACCAAAAGCAAGCTAAACTATGTACAGAAATAACTATACAATAGTATACAAAGGGCACTATCTTGAACGAAAGGTTCAAGCGTAATACCGCTTGAGGTAGAGCCCATTTATAGGCTCCTTCAAAACATTCCCTTCATAGTCTTCTAATTCATATGCTCCTTTTTCCAGGACACGCCTCACGATGTAAGGACCATGTGACATGGGGTTAAACTTGCCTGCCCCCAGGGGTTCTGTTGTTGCTACAACATTCCCCCCAAATGTTTTGAAAATATTGGGGGCCCTCCTTTTGTTTTTGAGAGGAAGTTTGCCTAAGATTATCTGAGCATAATGGTCTTTCCTTACTTAGTTTTTCCCTGAAGAAAGGTCTTTTACTTGCCCTACTCTGAGTTTTTTCCTCTTTTTTCCTAAGTAAAACTCAAGGTCCAATTCTTACGAAGCAACGGAAGAAAAGGACAAAGTCAGCCCGCAGCAGAAGTATTTCACTAAGTTTCTCCGCAATGGTGGGAGAATTCCTCTAACTCTTCTGCAAGCAATCAGAAATTTACGAATAAGTCTTTTACGGGAAGACTCATCTATCTCTCCTGAGGTAGCGAAGGAATTTCAAATAACTCTTCCATGAAGGAGGGAAAACTCACTTAAGTTGGCCGATGTGTAGCGTCACGCTTTCCTTTCGTGAAAAAGTTCGAACAATTCTTCCGTAACGACGACCAAACTCAGACTTTCTTTCCACAGGAGACCGAAACCCTTAACCAAGTCCTTCTGATTTCTAGCAGTCGCATTTATTAAAGAAAAGGTCGATTCGACCCATCCGTACACTGCATTAACCTTGTTTTAATGGCTTACAGCCACCCTAATAATGGTTCACACGTACCAATCTTATTTAAATAGGGCATGAACCCCGTTTGTTTTTTCATTATTTCCATTGATCAAGGGCGCCCATTCCGTTCTCGTCCAAGTTCGCAAGCTTCTGCTACGGGCTTTCTGTTTCCTCCGAGATATCAACGCCAACTTGCAATCATATTTCAAGCAAGTAAGTACCCTGCCAAGCCTCCTGTACTAGATTTTGTGGTTAAGGGAAATGTTATGTGCATGGTTCTATTTATTTTCCTTATCCTCATCAAGATGTGCAGTTTGACCACGGTCGAAGCAACCCATACCTTATTTTTTCCCCTTCAAACGCGCTGAAGTTTTGCTCGTATAAACATGGATACCTCGGGACCCTGGACACCCATTAGGCCATCAATCTTGTAAATCTCCAAACTAGCCCCTTCTATGAAGAGCATTGTTGTTCTTACCCATTTATGAAAGCTTATGCCATTTTGCGCTTTGGAACGTACTACTCGCAATCACTTTGCACTCACGTTTTTTCATTTGAAATGCATGTCCTTTACTTTCATAAGTGAAAAACAACATCCTACTGAAACCTTTTTAGTTTTGCACAGGGATTATGAAATAGCATATATAGTTTTTTAAACTAGAAAAAAAAGCCATTTAAAAATTTGCAAACCAGTAGTGAAATGAATTTGAAGCTTTTAGTTAGCATTTTAAGCCTCGTGAGTAAAATGATAATCGCTGAAATTGCATCGTATGCCTACAGGATTTTTCAAAAAATGGCCAAAGGTGGCAAGAGAAAGTCAAAGACAGCTGACGAAACCACAAGAGTAGAAACTACATTCCAGGATACCAAATGCACCACTAGTGTGCCCCTAGAAGTAAAATGTGGAGACGTATACCGTATGATAAGAGATCAGGACTTCACTGAAGCTCTTCTTGAGGAAGAATATTTATATCAGAACATCAAAAAATCTTGTATATCCAAGGCGGCCACACGTCCAGAGCTTTTCGCATGCTCGGAAGTAATTGGATGGATTTTGTAGCATGCAAACATCGAAACAAGAGTTATAGAAGACAGCAAAGGAAAGGATTTTGCCTCATTTCACCCTTCCTATATCTCAACGGCTTACAAGTTTCCCAAATCCCAACAACGTCTTGACGATGCATGGTTGGAAGAAATCTAGAAGGATAATCTAGAGATTGCGAGGAAATTGTTAATTTCAGGAAAACAAATCAGGAAAAAGGATAGTCAGGAGTATGAGGTTCTGAATCTGAGGCTGCCTTTCAGACTGATCACTCTCATGTTGAGTAGAATATTCAGAAGACCCGATGGGACGATGTTCATGCTACAATGGGTTCCCATCATTCACAACGTAGCATTCAAAGGGACAATTTTCAACTGGGCAGATATTCTCTCAAACAGCCTGTCATCAACAATAATGGCTGCATGAGAAGGGTTAGTGGAAAAGAAGGCAGAATGTTATATGGCATCTTACTTGATAGATTGCATTGTGGCGAAATGCCCCTTCCCCAAGTTGGGATGCACATGGAACTCGGCGGATAGATCAGTGTTCATTGCCTATAAAATCTTTTGGGCTCAGAATTACAAATGGCATTACAAACTCATTTGTGAGGAGTTTATCATGCCCCTATATGAATTAATGTTTAATGAAGAACCTAGTTGCCTATCTGAGAACGCCATGGAAGTTTTGGAGAAATATGGTGATTTCTATCTTTCGCCAGAAGGTACCTATATAAGAATGTACAGAGGCTCCAAAGCCCCATATATCCTGCCTAGATATGCTACAGATTATATAGTTCACAAGGAGGCAGTGAGGCAAGTGTTCATTGATGGGATTGGCAGCACCTTATACAAAGCAAAGAATGCTACTTTCCCACCTTTACCTTTCTATGTTGGGTCCTACAAGTTCTCAAGAATTGCAATGGTAGAAGATTTTGTTGCAGAATTGAAAAGCTTTCATTTTGGGCAAGATATTTTTCACAGAAATGATCGGCAAGGCAAAGCTGCCCAACATTGCAAAGAAATCTCCACTCCATTTGAATATGCTAACTATTATGATGAGGATGAGGAAGTATATAGAGGATTTAGCAATATGACTGAGTTATGGATTTGTCAACTTGGCAAAGGAGGAGCCATCTCGAGCTCTAATGTTGTGGAGAAAATAGATCAGCAACGAGAAAAGGGTACTGTTGAGGCTCTCTCGAAAGAAGAACAAAGGCTCCAGGAACAAGCCAAGAAAATACAAAAGGATAAACTCTGAGAAGAAGAGACTTTAACAGCCCAAGCAGCTGAAGCTGAAGTAAAGAGGATTCAAGAAAAAGAGAGGATCAGATTGGAAAGAAATGCGAAGAAAGAGGAAGAGGACAAATTGAGACAAGAGCAAGAGGAAGAAGCACAAAGGAAAGAAGAAGAAAAAAAGAAATCCAAAGAAAATGTCGACCCCGAAAGCCCAAACATTCATGACTTAGTTATGGTTTCCCCCATAAGGGACCTTCCCATTGTCCCTTTCACACCCTCAAGGATTAGCACAGTGTCCCAATGGGATAAGTTCACTTATAACAAAAAGAATAAATCCATTGTTAAAGAAACGGTGACTAGGATGAAGAGGCCTTTTCAACGAGATATTGTCACCAGACATGAAACCACAGTCATGCAAGGTACCCAACATGACCCCCAACTCATGGCATCTATTTATGTGTCCTTTGTTCTAGCAACCGTCGATAATGTCAATATATTAACAGACAAATTGAATCAGAGAAGGATAGAGCTAACTATTTATAGGAAACTCTAGTTAAAGAGCAGAATTATTCAAATTTGATGGTTGATAAATGTGACACCCTGGTGGAAGAAAAGGAAGAACTTAACAGAAGGATTCAACATCTAGAAGCTGAAAAGAGAGCTTTGGTGATACAGATGAGAACTCTGGAGATGGAGAAAAAATCTCTATAAAGTCACAACCTCCAGTTAGAGTCAGAGAAGTTTGATACTGCTCAACAGATTGATGATCTGAAAGAGAGCGTAGAGAAGCTGGAAGATAAGGAGGAGCTATTGGAGTATCAACTACAAATCACAACCAACAAGGTTGGAGACTTGGGACCCTTTCATGAGTAGGCTTGTGAAATTACGAGGAAGACATACGATATCCAGGAACTCATGACGGAGGAGGTTTGCAAGTTAAAGCAAGTGGTGGTCAAGATCAAAGAAATAAATGCTGAGGCCACTAGGCATAGGAGGAAGTACACACGTATTGTTGAGGACATAAGAAGGAAAATGGAATGGAGGGAGGGAAGATCAGGATTCCCAAAAGGACTCCCTCTTAAGTCCATCACCGATTTCAAAGCAGATATCCGCCTCTTGGGGTTTTGCCAGGATTATGGAATAAAGTTGAACAAAGTGGCCTTGGCCATATTTGAATGGTGTGGGAATTTGTATATGAAAATATGAGCCACCCATGAAGCATGCTAGGTGAAAATGCCTTAGACCATAGAGGAGTTCCTAGACAAATCCCAATGCTTGTCTGATCTAAAGGACGGGTTGAATGCTAAAACAGATTATGTAAAGAAGATAGATGTTCTGACCACTGAGGATTTGCATGATTGGATTGGCTAGACAACAATTCACACACATCTCCTAAGTGAAAGTCTCCATGCTACAATGATAGAAGTCACTAATCAAGAAGAAGAACTGGCCAAGCATGAGGCTTCATTGAAAACCATGCTTCCCCTAGATGCAAACAATATCATAAAAGAAACCGGTGTCTGGGTGAAGTATATAGCGGAGACTGACAGTATGTTGACAACTGGAACACAACAAGTTACAGTAGGAAAAGCAGGATCATCAACTTCAATGGCAACACCAGTAGTTCAAGCCCCAGTGGGAGTATTAGCTTCAACAGAAGTGCCCAGTCAGCAAAAGGCATCAATTAATGAATAATCTATTTCTACCTTACTCTGTGGGTCTGCAACCAGCATCTATTCTTCAGTTTCCTATGCAATAATTATTAAATGACATTGGGCCTTCAATAACGTCCATTTTTTAATATTTTGGCTTTTATTCTCTTTTTGTGATATGGTCACTACAAGACAAATTAGAGGAATATAAACAGTTAGGGTTTAGGTGGTAGCTCTTGGAGCATTTTGTAAGGCTATATATAGCTGAAGAAGAGGAGAATAGAGGGACTTTTGGCAGATGAAAGGACATTTTTTTGTCTTGTATAGGAACTATTTCTGCTACATGAATAAGAAAATTGTTTTGGCCTGTGGAAGCCTACACAACATTTTTCTTGGGATCATGTTGGATAATTGCTGAACTATTTCTGAATATTTCATACATTTTCTATGAGATCTTTCCTAGCTATTGTGAATTATTTCTCTGCTATGAATGGTTTCATTTCCTTTTGCAGAATTTCTATGTTAAAAGGGTAATAGAATGTTTGTCTCTATCAGAGCTATCTTTGATAATCCTTATTTTCTGCTATAAATGCTTCTTTCCAATTTAACAGCTATCTGTGAAGTTCCTGGGTGCATTTCTAGTTTATTACTCATTCTTTAAAGTTGCTCCTTATAAGGATAGTTTAATTTAGATTTAATTAGGATAGATTTTTTTAACGTATGCATTTAAATTAGGGCACTTGCATATCATTTTAAACATAAAAAATATAAACGGTGGATCGGGCCGCAACCATTGCAAAATAAACAAATATTTTAAAACTTACATTGTAGCCGGACCATTAACCGGATAGATTCCCCACACCAAACAGTGGGCGATCTAGTTGGGATCACTTACTGGGGAGAATCCCTTGCTGATTGATGCTGTGATATTCGAGGAATCAATAGTTTTTGGCCCTAAAAGGAGGGCCACTAGTGCATGGCTAGCAGAAGAGACCCTTTTGTAAGAAATTTTTCCACTGAAAACCCACCTAAAATAGTTATCCCAGACATTCCAGATCTGGAATCAAGAAATCAAGAAAATCCTAATTCTGAGATAGAACAGCAAGAAACATTGTATGCTGTCCCTTTTGAGAAAATAAATTGCTTCAGGAGACATACTCGCTCATATGCTAGAAGTCTTGGAGGACTAACCATAGTTCCTCTATTACCCAGAATCAGAGCTCCTCAGAAAAATCCTCAGTGTACAAGGGATTCCGTTCTCGTTCAAAGTCTAGAAGAATTATTAGATTTATCTCTAGAAGAAATCACTGAACCTTTTGACGAAGTTAGACCCGAGACTCCCACGAATCCAGAACAATAGCACACTCCGAGACATACTCCTCTTAATTCACCACCGCGTTCTCCATAAAGATTCATGGCTATACTCACATGGAGAGCCAGGGGAGCGTTAAATGTAGTCGGACCATTCCATGATTTGCCCAAAAACCCAGAAAAGGTTTTACCTAAGTATGACCCTAGCAAAGGAATTTCTGCTGAAGATCATCTTAAAAGTTTTTATTTAGCTTTAAATCTTCTAAATGTGGAATACAAAGACATGGTTTGTTGCCTCTTTCCTTATACTTTTGAACCCAAAGTATCTTCTTCGTATTTTAGTCTATAGGCTGATTCAATAACAAGTTGGGAAGATTTTGAGAAATGTTTTCTTAAAAAGTATGGCAATCAGAAAACTGTAGCTACTCTTATGAAAGAGTTGTTGTCTATGAGAATGGAAAAGAATGTGAAATTTCAAGAGTTTAACCAAAGGTTCAGAACATTGTTAATTAATTTTATTGATGCAACAAAGCCTACTGAGGAATGCTTAGTAGAATATTATACACCAGCTCTTAAATCCCCGTTGGCAATGTTCGTCAAGAGAACAAAAAAACCTACCCTGACAGAAAACTTCAAAGAAGCCAAGAAAGTAGAAGAGGAGGCTGACAGCATCGCCAAACATGCTCTCGATGTAGAGACCAAGACAGTAGTTGTTAAGAAACCTTTTATGTTAACTAGGGATAAAGAAGAACTCGTAGCAGATTTAGAAAATGTCATAAAAATGATGCAGAAGCTCTCCAATAAAATTGTGGATCTAGAAAAGGATAAGGCAACGAGTTCTTCAAGGCCACCTTTCAAGCCTTTCTATAAAAGGAAAGAAGAGAATGGATATTCAACCCCACCAGTAAACAATTTTGTTGTGCTAAATTTAAATGAAATAGGCATGGACCACTTCTACACTTTCCATAAAGAACAACACTGGGAGAAACGTTGTCCACAGTGGATCAATTCGATGAGCTTAGTAATGAACCAGATGTTAGATGCACAAATGCCTGAGCAGACAAACCCCTAACAAGAACCAATTCTTGAGAATGAAGAACCTATTTCCCACACCACGATGAGCCTTTGGGATTGGACTCCTACCCAAGAGCCATCTTGCAAATATTTCGTAGATGAAGTGCAAACATCATTTATCAACATCACTACCAGAAGTAAAGGCCCAGTGACCGATTAAACAATAGAAGAACCTAAAGCAAGATCTAATCAAATACCGAAGTGGCACATAACTGTCATTCCTCCCCAACCCAAGACAAACCCGGTAGTTGCTCCTACGGTGACTAAAGAACCAAACTCTGAAATAATCAAACAACTATAAGCTTCTTCAAGCAAAACATAAAATCAATCGAAGATTTCAAAGGAATGTGATATGAGCTATGATATAATCAAGGATATTAAGAAAACAAGAGCAAACATTTCCATTTTTTATATGTGTAGCTTACCGCAATAGAGGAAGAGATTGATGGAGGCCTTTGATCCAGAAATGAGCGCCTCAGTAGAAAACACTAATGAGAACCCATAAATTAACGAAGCAAGTATCGGTGGAAAATTGAAATCTCAAACTCTTCCTTTTGTCTTAACGTTTGAGATTTTTAATCATAATGTGCATAAATGTTTGGTAGACTCGGGTGCCAATTCGAATGTCATGCCTTTGTCAATTTGCAAAAGGATTAATGGACATCCAATCCCATCCCCATCTCAAATCATTCAATTAGATAGAACTGTTGTCAAGGTTATTGGTGAACTGAAAGATGTACATATTAGGTTGTCATCTGATCCTAGAGTATGTCAATTCATTAACATAATGCTGGTCAATATCCTTGAGGCATATGGTTTAATTTTGAGTAGGGACTGGTTTGCAAAAATGAATGGTTATTTTGCAATGGATTGGTCTCATTGTGGCTGTCCTATCAAAATAGGAAAAATCAAATCAAGATATTAAGAGAGCCACACATGAAACAAAATGTTACTCAGCTAGAGGAAAAAAATTAAGCTGTAGCTTTTTCATCTTCAGTTTTATGAAATTACTTCTTGGAAATCGAACCTGGGAATTACCAATGAGAAGAGGTTAGCCATATTTCAAACAAATAGCCCGATCTCCTTCAGTTTTCATAGGCTGATGATATTGATTGTAACATAGTAAACTTAGTTACTAATTTAGGCAATAATAAAACTAACTTAGTTAAATAAGAGAATATTTTTTGAATCCTTTACTTAGATGGCTCCAAGACTCAGGAAGGATCCGGAGCCAGTTGCATTTTAATTGATCCTAATGGAAACAAACATTTTTTATCATGTAGATTAGAATTTGAGTGTACTAATAATACCGCAGAATACGAAGCTCTCATTCATGGGTTAAAGAAAGCCATTGATCTTAATGTCAAGTTTTTGAAAGTCTTTGGTGATTCTGAAATTGTTGTTAGGAAAATAAGAAATACGATTCATTGTCTTCACCACATTTAAAGGGTTATCAAGCTGAGGTTTGGGATTTAGTTTCATGTTTTGATGTTTTCAATATTAATTCTATTCCTAGGTTGAAGAATGATGCAGCTAATTTTCCAGCAACCTCTGCTTCCAGATTAGTTCCCACTAATAACAAATGCTCCATTGAATTAATTTTCAGGCCCTCTATTCCAGATAACATCACGAATCTCAAGGTATTTGATGATGATGATCAGAAATTTGATTTCTTAACAAATGAAGATGTCTTCCAAGAGGCTGTAATAGATGAGGCCCATCATGATCTAGATTTACATAATGAAGATGTTGCAAAAGGAAACTTCATGCCCAAAGGCGTAAGAACCCTTGAAACATTATTTGATTTACAGAGCAAGTTCAAAAGACCTATAAATGTCAAAACTCACAGCTCATCCACGTAGCATGAGTTAATAAATCTGGGCATGGCAGCTGAACCGAAATATATTAATCTTGGTAAGTGCTGCACGCTGGGCGATAGAAGTAGATTCATAAAATTGTTCCAGCAATATAAAGATGTGTTCGCTTGGACCTACGACGATCTGAAAACATACAATACCCGCATCATTCAACACATAATACCAATGAAGGAAGGTGTCAAACCTTTTCAACAACAGTTAAGAAGGATGCATTTGGCACTCGAGCCTCTAATATAGAAAGAGTTAAAAAAATTGTTGGATGCCAAGATTATTTTTAAAGTCCGACATTCTGAATGGGTGGCTAATTTAGTTCCCATGCAGAAGAAATTGGGGGAGATCAGACTGTGTGTAGATTTCCGGAACTTAAACAGAGCTTCAAATAAAGACAACTACCCTATGCCCCAAATGGAACAAATCTTGCAGATGGTGTCAGGATCAGAACTTTTCTCTCTACTAGATGGTTTCTCTGGTTACAACCAAGTGCTAGTAGTGGAAGAGGATCGACTGAAAACGACTTTTTGTACGAAGTGGGGAACCTTCGCATATCGAAGAATGCCTTTTGTCTTAATCAACGCAGGAGCCACTTTTTAGTGCACCATGGACATTGCTTTTCAAGGATTGGGCAGTAAATGTGTTCCAGTCTACTTAGATGATGTGATAGTTTTCTCAAAGAAAAGGGAATACCATGTCTTTCACCTAAAGCAAATCTTTGATCACTGCAGAAAGTATGGTATCTCTTTAAACCCTAAGAAAAGTGTTTTCGTTGTTCTTGAAGGGAAACTTTTGGGTCATACCATTTCAAAGGAGGGGATCTCGATAGATCAAGAGAGAGTACAAGCTATCGACAAGATTCCCATGCCCCACAGTTAAAGGTCTATGCAATTATTCATGGGTACCATAAACTTTGTTCGAAGGTTCATACCAGACTTCGCTCAGGTCGTTAAACCTTTGCAACAAATGGTCAAGTAGAGTGTACAATTTAAGTGGACAGACTTGGAAAAGGTTGCATTTAGAGAAATCAAAGCTGCTATAGCCAAGGCACCTTCTTTAAGAATCCTAGATTTCGATAAATATTTTATAATGTACACTTTTGCTTCTGATAACTCTCTCACAGCTGTGCTTACTCAAAAGGTGGAATCAGGAGATGAATACCCAATTTCTTTTATGAGCACTGGTCTGCAGGGTGCTGAACTGAACAACCCCATGGTGGATAAACAAGCATATGCAATTTTTAAAGCAGTAAAGCAGTTCAGGCCATATATCCTAAAAAATAGAACTAAAGTCATAGTTCCTCATCCCGCTATCAGATCTCTTTTCGTTCAGAAAGAATTGGGAGAAAGAAGAGGAAACCGGGTCACTACACTTCAAGAGTATGACTTAGAATTCAAACTAGCTACTATTATCAAAGGCCAAGGTTTATGCAAGCTGCTTATTGAAATCCCAACTGACGAAGAGCTAGATTGGAGGAATGAAGCTGAACTGAACATGATTGATGTATGTCCAATTTTTACCACTCCAGAGTCTTGGTACAGGGACCTAATGTATTACTTACAGTCAAGTTACTTACCAGAACACTGGGGTCCGAAGCAAAGGAGATCCCTCTATATTAAATCAACAGCTTATCAAATCATTGAAGGATTACTTTTCAGTAAGAACTATGATGGTGTTTACCTCAGGTGTTTGGAAAGGGAAGATGTTGTTAACGTAGTCAAAGAACCACACGACGGACCTGCTGGAGGACATTACTTTGGGGATACTACATCCCACAAAATTCTCAGAGCAGGGTACTATTAGCCTACTCTTTTCAGGGGTGTTCATGCTTATGTCATAAATTGCGATGTATGTCAAAGAAGTGCCGGAAAAGCTACTTAAAGTAGCGGGTCCCTTGCAGCCAGTTATCATCACTGAACCATTCGAGTAATGGGGTATAGATATTACTGGAGAAATAAACCCAAACTCCTCGGTGCAACATCGGTACATTCTGATTGCTATAGATTATTTTACAAGATGGGCCGAAGCCATTCCCTTACAGAAAGCTAACGAGGATATGGTCATCAACATTTTGGAGAAAAACATCATAACCAGGTTTGGGGTTCCAATTTCTCTAGTTTTTGACAATGCACCTTATTTTTCATCAGTAAAGATTAATGAATTCATGTATGAAAGAGGAATTAAATTACATTACTCAGCCAATTACTATCCTCAGGGGAACGGTTTAGCTGAGTCTACCAATAAAAATCTCATCAAGATCCTTAAGAAAATTGTGATTGAAAACCAGAGGAGTTGGCACATAGCCCTCCCAAATGCTCTATGGGAAGATAGGGTCACTCCCAAGAATTCGTTAGGCGTTTCTCCTTTCACTTTGGTATATGGTAAGGAAGCCATTCTCCCTCCAAATGTTTTACCCCCAACCTTACAGCTGTCCCAAGCTTCCTGAGGTTCCAACAGTCAAGCCCTCCAATCACGAATCGACACCCTACTGAAACTTGAGTAATCATGACAAAAGGCCAAAGACTAATTCCACCATCACCAAGACATAGTCAAAAGATGGTTTGATAAGAAAAAATCTAGTAAGAGGAACTTCGAAGTAGGTGACTTAGTTCTGAAATGGGACCACCAGCATGACAGTAAGGGAATGCACACAAAATTTCAACACTTATGGGTTGGACCTTACCAAATTTTTGAAAATATTGGCCGGTCGAGCTATAAATTGAAAGACCTACAAGGGGAGGAAGTAAATCTCCCTTTCAATGGCCTCGCCTTGAAACAATACTTCGCATGAGTCCTGGGTGGGCTCTTGTACATAAATAAAACACTATATTTTCTGTTTTGCATTGTTTCTTTTCTTTTGTTTTATTTTAAATTGCTTTGATTACCTTTCAGTTCAACAGGTAGCTTGATTTGTTTTTTGTTATTTTGTTTGTTTTTCCCTTTTGATTAAGTCCTTTGTTTAAATAAAGCCAGGTTCAACTGTGGTGTAGCTAAATAAATGACACTACAGAAAACTCAGAAGGATGGTCATAAAGAAGCTCACTGATATAGGGAATACATATTGGTAACTTTGCTTCCAAAGAGTGGTGTCCTAGAATGCAGCAATCCTCTTTTCTGTTTGGTTAGAGTAACCCCTATCAAATAGCTATGATCTAGCATTTCTTTCTTACTATCTTAGGGCCCCATTCACTTTAACATTAATAGTTGTCTCAAGAAGTTAACTATGGCAGACCCATGGAGAGGAAGCATGTCTCACAGATATATGGTATTTAAACGATCCCATGCTGCAAGTAAAGCCAAAAGGCATATGTCAAAGAAGTCTGGTTTCTAGAGATTCTCGCCTCAATTAAAGCATGGCTGAGAAAAACAAGGAAACTTTCAAAATAAGGAAGCTATTCAAATAAACCTACCTAAATAGGTTCTTCTTCGTCCGTGAAGCACGAAAACAAACAAATCCCTTTCTCACACAAAAGGACATTTTGGATTGAAGAACTTATGTCAAAATTTTGAAAGCAGGAGAAACTTATTTCTGGGAGGCTCAAAGCAACTAAAAGTCGTGAATTAAAGAAACATCCAAAAGGATGTAAAAATCATTGGAATGAGGAACAACTGAATATGCCTATGAGATATGTCATGATCCTGTGGATTCCTATGCTAGTAAGCTTCTGGAAGATAGATTTTTAAAATAAACCCCACACTTTGGCCCTTAGAGAGTTGTAAAGAAATCTGAGTCAAAGCTACCTTTCCCTTTATCACCATTATGATAAGAGTGATCACTGCATTCTTCGAAGTTGAACTATGGAGACATTTGGTTACACAGGTAGTCAACACTTTGTAATTTTCCTAACCTTGAGATGAGTTTGTTTCAGAGATCTATGTTGGTCAGCGAATCGCCAATTTTTGTTGCTACAACATCCCCCCCAAATTTTTTGAAAATATTGGGGGCCCTCCTTTTGTTTTTGCGAGGAAGTTTTCCTAAGAATATCTGAGCATAATGGTGTTTCCTTAGTTTTTCCCTAAAGAAAGGTATTTTACTTGCCTTACTCTTTGAGTTTTTTCCTCTTTTTGCCTAAGTAAAACTCGAGGTCCAATTCTTCCGACGAGGTAGAAAAAAATGACTAAGTCAGCCCGTGGCGGAAGTAAGTCACTAAGTTTCTCTGCAACGGCGGGAGAATTCGTCTAACTCTTCCGCAAGCAATCGGAAATTTACGAATAAGTCTTTTATGGGAAGACTCATCTATCTCTATCGAGGTAGCGAAGGACATTCAAATAACTCTTCTGTGAAGGTGGGAAAACTCACTTAAGTTGGCCGATGTGTAGCATCACGCTTTCCTTTCACAGAAAAGTTCAGACAATTCTTCCGCAACGGTGGCCAAACTCAGACTTTCTTTCCACAGGAGACTAAAACCCTTAACCAAGTCCTTTCGATTTCTGGTGGTCACATTTATTAAAGAAAAGGTTGATTTGACCCATCCGTACACTGCATTAACCCCATTTTAATGGTTTACAACCACCCTAATAATGGTTCACACGTACCAATATTATTTAAATAGGGCATGAACCCCGTTTGGTTTTTCATTATTTCCATTGATCAAGGGTGCCCATTCCGTTCTCGTCCAAGTTCACAAGCACTTGCTATGGGCTCACCATTTCCGCCGAGATATCAACGCCCACTTGCAGTCATATTTCAAGCAAGTAAGTACCTTGCCAGGCCTCCTGTACTAGATTTTGTGGTTAAGGGAAATGTTATGTGCATGGTTCTATTTCTTTTCCTTATCCGCGTCAAGATGTGCAGTTTGACCACAGCCGAAGCAACCCATACCTTATTTTTTCCCCTTCAAATGCGCCAAATTTTTGCTCGTATAAACATGGATACCTCAGGAACATGGACACCCATTAGGCCATCAGTCTTGTAAATCTCCAAGCTAGCCCCTTCTATGAAGAGCGTCGTTGTTCTTACCCATTTATGAAAGCTTATGCAGTTTTGCGCTATGGAACATAATACTCGCAATCACTTTGCGCTCACGTTTTGTCATTTGAAAAGCATGTCCTTTACTTTCATAAGTGCAATACAGAATCCTACTAAAACCTTTTTATTTTTGCACAGGGATTATGAAAAAGCATATATAGTTTTTTAAACTAGAAAAAAGAGCCATTTAAAAATTTGCAAATCAGTAGTGAAATGAATTTGAAGTTTTCAGTCAACATTTTAAGCCTCATGAGTAAAATTATAATTGTTGACATTGCGTCATATGCCTACAGGAGTTTTCAAAAAATGGCCAAAAGTGGCAAGAGAAATTCAAAGACAATTGACGAAAGCATAAGAGTAGAAAGTACATTCTAAGATACCAAATGCACCACAGGCATGCCCCTAGAAGTAAATTGGGTAGACTTATACCTTATGATAAGAGATCAGGACTTCCCTGAAGCTCTTCTTGATGAAGAATATTTATATCAGAACATCAGAAACTCTTGTATATCCAAAGCGGCCACACATCCATATCTTTTCTCATGCTCGGAAGTAATTGGATGGATTTTGCAGCATGCAAACACCGAAACAAGAGTTATAGAAGACAACAAAGGAAAGGCTTTTGCCTCATTTCACCCATCCTATATCTCAATGGCTTACAAGTTTCCCAAAGCTCAGCAGCGGCTTGACGATGCATAGTTGGAAGAAATACAGATGGATAATGTAGAGATGGAGAGGAAATTGTTAATTTCAGGCAAACAAATCATAAAAAAGGATAGTCAGGAGTACGAGGTTCTGAATCTGAGGCCCCCTTTCAGACTGATCACTCTCATGTTGAGTATAATATTCAGAAGAACCGATGGGATGATGTTCATGCGGCAATGGGTTCCCATCATTCACTACGTAGCGTTCAAAGGGACAATTTTCAACTAGGCAGATATTCTCTCAGACAGCCTATCATTAGCATTAATGGATGCATGAGAAGTGTTAGTGGAAAAGAAGGAAAAATGTTATATGGAATCTTACTTGATAGATTGCATTGTGGCAAAATGCCCCTTCCCCAAGTTGTGATGCACATGGAACTCGGCGGATAGCTCAATGTTCATCGCCTACAAAATATTTTGGGCTCAGAATTACAAAAGGTATTACAAACTCATTTGTGAGGAGTTTATCATGCCCCTATATGAATTAATGTTTAATGAAGAACCTAGCTGCCTATCTGAGAATGCCATGGAAGTTTTGGAGAAATATGGTGATTTCTATCTTTCGCCAGAAGGTACCTATATAAGAATGTACGGAGGCTCCAAAGCCTCGTATATCCTACCTAGATATGCTACAGATTATATAGTTCACAAGAAGGCAGTGAGGCAAGTGTTCATTGATGGGATTGGTAGCACCTTATACAAAGCAAAGAAGGCTACTTTCCCGCCTTTACCTTTCTATGTTGTGTCCTACAAGTTCGCAGGAATTGCAACGGTAGAATATTTTGTCGCAGAGTTGAAAAGCTTTCATTTTGGGCAAGAGATTTTTCACAGAAATGATCGGCAAGGCAAAGCTGCCCAACATTGCAAAGAAATATCCACTCCATTTGAATATGCTAACTATTATGATAAGGATGAGGAAGTATATAGAGGAGTTATCAATATGACTGAGCTACGGATTTGTCAACTTGGAAAAGGAGGAGCCAGCGCGAGCTCTAATGTTGTGGAGAAAATAGATCAGCAATGAGAAAAGGGTACTACTGAGGCTCTCTCGAAAGAAGAACAAAGGCTCCAGGAAAAAGCCAAGAAAATACAAAAGGATAAACTCTAAGAAGAAAAGACTTTAAGAGCCCAAGTAGCTGAATCTAAAGTAAAGAGGATTCAAGAAGAAGAGAGGATCATATTGGAAAGAAATGTGAAGCAAGAGGAAGAGGACAAATTGAGACAAGAGCAAGAGGAAGAAGCACAAAGGAAAGAAGAAGAAGAAAAGAGATCCAAAGAATATGCCGACCCCAAAATCCCAAACATGCATGACTTAGTTATGGGTTCCCCCATAAGGGATCTCCCTATTGTCCCTTTCACACCCTCCAAGAATAGCATAGTGTCCCAATGGGATAAGTTCACTTATAACAAAAAGAGGAAATCCATTGTTAAAGAAACGGTGACTAGGATGAAGAGGCCTTTTCAACCAGATATCGTCACCAGACATGAAACCACAGTCATGCAAGGTACCCAACATGACCCCCAACTCATGGCATCTATTTTTGTGTCCACTGTTCTAGTAACCTCTGACAATGTCAATATATTAACAGACAAGTTTGAATCAGAGAAGGATAGAGCTAACCATCTACAGGAAACTCTGGTTAAAGAGCATAGTTATTCAAATTTGATGGTTGATAAATGTGACACCCTGGTGGAAGAAAAGGAAGAACTTAACAGAAGGCTTCAGCATTTAAAAGATGAAAAGAGAGCTTTGGTGATATAGATGAGAACTTTGGAGACGGAGAAAAAAGCTCTAGAAAGTCACAACCTCTGGTTAGAGTAAGAGAAGTTTGATACCGCTCAATAGATTGATGATCTGAAAGAGAGCGTAGAGAAGCTGGAAGATAAGGAGGAGCTACTGGAGTATCAATTACAACTGGCAACCAACAAGGTTGGACACTTGGGACCCTTTCATGGGCAGGCTTGTGAAATTATGAGGAAGACATACGATATCCAGGAACTCATGACAGAGGAGGTTTGCAAGTTAAAGCAAGTGGTGGTCAAGATCAAAGAAATAAATGCCGAGGCCACTAGGCGTAGGAGGAAGTACACATGTATTGTTGAGGACATAAGGAGGCAAATGAAATGGAGGGAGGGAAGATCAGGATTCCCAAAAGGACTCCCTCTTAAGTCCATCTCCGGTTTCAAAGCAGATATCTGCCTCTTGGGGTTTTGCCAGGATTATGGAGTAAAGTTGAATGGTGTGGGAATTTGTATATAAAAATACAAGCCACCCATGAAGAATGCCAGGTGAATCACAGTCCATTTCCTTCAGCATATTGCCGGGGATGGACAGACCTATCGTATTGAACCTTAACACGATGTTTATTGGCTTCTATAGCCACAGCGGCATCTCGACGCTTCTCGTCAAGCTACTCAAGGTGGATCAAACGTTGCTCGATATCCGTCGTATCAGGAAGGAGCTCTATGGCTAGTTTAAGCGAAGGGATTTCGTATTCAATCGGTAAAATCGACTCCACACTGTGTACTAGTTGAAATGGTGAGAACCCGGTGGCAGTCTTGACAGCGGTTCGATATGCCCACAAAGCAGGATATAACATAATGTGCCAATTATTCTTACTTTGTTGGATGGTACGCTGGAGAATGGTCTTCAAATATTTATTAACTACTTCAACTTGACCATTCGCTTGGGAATAGTAAGAAGATGAGTGTTCTTGATGAAACCCAAGCTTGAGAGACAAATCCTCCATCATCTTGTTCTGAAAGTGACTGCCATGGTCAATGACAATCTCTTTCAGAATACCGAACCGAGTAATGATCTGATTGAACACGAAATGAGCTGCAGTAGCATCATCGGCTTTTATGGTAGGCATGGCCTCATCCCATTTGGAAAAGTAGTCCACGACCACTATGATACGGTGATGCCCCCCAGCCGAAGCTAGTTTTCAATCCATGAAATCCACCCCCTACTTGGTGAAGGGATTGATGGTGATGACCGGATGAAGGGGCGCTGGATGCGATTGTATGTTCCAAGAAAACACCTAGCAAGGGTGACATCTCTTCACAGCATTAACACATTCCTTAAAGATGGAAGGCCCAAAATAACCAGCTCGCATAATACGTTGGGTTGTCACAAGCCCGGATAAGTGACTGCCACACTACCCAACATGGAAATCATTCAGCATGCGCTCCGCTTCTTCATGAGTTAAGCAATGACGAAGAATAGAATCCTTTCCCTGGTGATACAAAGTGTCATCAACAATAGTATAATATTTAGCATGATGTTTCACACGTCGTCGCTCGTCCCATGAATAGTGAGAAGGGAACTTCAAAGTTTGGAGATATACAATGAAATCCCCATACCAGGGGTCCTCTGACGAGATAAGAAACAAGTGTTCATCCACAAAGGAATCTTCATGGATGACATCGTCATCAAGTATCGGGAGGTTAGACATAAGCTCAGCAAACACCAACAATTTAACTGATTTCACCGAAGCAAACTCAAGTTCAATTTCTTGAAGAATTACAATCCATTTATTGTATTTCCCCCCTATGAGATGTCGCGATAACATGAACTGAAATGGATTGATGTGAGCTATGACCATGGTCTTCCTAAGCATAATATAATGCCATAATTGTTGGACTGAATGAACAGTCGCAAGCGCCAACTTTCCACATGAGTATATCTTAGCTCGACGTCTACTAGATTTCGACTAACGTAGTAGATAACATGCTCGACAAGGGCATCATCAATCTGAACCAAGACCATGCCAATCGTCTCTTCAGATGCAGCCACATAAAGGATAAAATCATGTGCAAAGTCTCGTGGACTAAGCATAGGGGCCGATACCAAAGCTTTTGTAAGGGCATCGAAAGACTACTGGGCCCACTCATCCCAGATAAAGGGTGTGTCTTTCTTCAATAAGCACGCGAAACCTTTGGTAAGATTAGCATAATTGACTACGAAATGATGTAGAAAAGTGGCTCTCCCTTGGAGGCTCTGAAGTTGTAACAAGTTGCATGGAGGAGGCAGTCGAAGTATTGTGTCAACTTTAAGAGGATCGACTCTAATACCCTCTTTCGAAACTATGAATCCCACAGGGTGACCAACCATCTCTGCTAGAGTCATCCTAAACTCTTCTTGTTCGAAGAGCTCAAGGTTGGGAAGGAAATAAGAGCGATGGTGCATATCCTCCCAAGGCATCTTGTTAGAAAAACAGGATCGCAGAGCAATAACAATAAACAGAAATGCAAATATAATCACACACACATTACAAGAGAGACACAAATATATCGTGGTTCACCCCAACTTGGGCTATGTCCACATTGAAGTTTCCAATCATTATTATTCCGTCCAGCAAAGTGAAGGGATACAACCTGCAACACAGCTGCTGCACTTCCTCTTCACTGTCTCACAGTCTCTCTTAACAAATCTTAGAGATATTTACAATGCATAAAACCTAATACATCATTACACCCTAGCCGTGTTACAATGTCTTTCTTTTATAAGGGAAATGCAATGGGAAAAAACCATGGGCCCAAAAATTGGTGGCAAAAATGGCCCCAAATATTTTCCTCAGGGGTTACGCTCAGGCGGTTACGCCCCGGACCCCCTGAGCATCAGCCCCGGATCATAACCAAACCTGGGGTACAGACACGGCTAAATCATCATCTATGAGGCTGGAACATCTGGCTCCACAACCAACATTCTCCCACTTGGAGACTGATCACAACAACTCCACCCCTGCTGTACTTGCTGGACCTTGGACTTGGCAACTTTCTCATCTTCACCTTCATGCTAGAAGGCCAACTAAAACCGAGCAGGAATTTAGTTTCTCTCTAGTCACTACCTTTGTGAACATGTCTGCAGGATTCTGGCTAGTATGTATCTTTTCCAGCTTCAACAGTTCATCTTCCAAAACAGAGTGTATGAAATGGTACTTGAGCTGTATATTTTTAGTCCTAGAATGGAATGCTGAGTTCTTTGCAAGATGAATGGCACTCTGGCTGTCACTATACAACCTACTATCCTTCTTCTTCTTACCCACTTCCTCCCTAAACCTCTGCAACCAAATAATCTCTTTACTAGCCTCTGTAACATCAACATACTCTGCTTCCATTGTTGAAAGTGAAACAACCTTTTGCAGTCTCGAAATCCAACTTACTACTATTCCACCTACAGTAAACACATACCCTCTGGTGCTCCTCCTACTATCCTTATCACCTACCATATCTTCATCAACATATCCCTATAGAACAGTGTCTGAACCTCCAAAACATAATGCTTGAGTGGTGGTACCTCTCAAATACCTGAGAATCCACTGTACTTCCCTCCAATGTTCTTTACCTGGATTGTTCATATATCTGCTCACAACTCCCACTACATGTGCAATATCTGGTCTTGTGCACACCATGGCATACATCAAGCTACAAACTGCTGATTGATAGGGAATCTTGGACATGTAATCTGTCTCTTCCTGTGTCTTGGGACACATTTCCTTACTTAGACTGAAATGGTTGGCCAATGGTGTACTAACTGGTTTTGCATTCTGCATTCTGAACCTCTCCAACACCTTTTGTATGTACTCACCCTGAGACAATGTCAATTTGCAATTTTTCCTGTCTCTTGTTATTCTCATACCAAGGAATTTCTTTGCAGCACCCAAATCCTTCATTGCAAATGAATTAGCTAGCTTCCTTTTGAGTACATTTATATCCTGCAACAATCATGTCATCCACATACAATAACAAGATAATATATCTTTCATTGTCTAGCTTCTTGAAATAAACACAGTGATCAGAATGACATCTACTATAACCTTGTTCTGTCATGAACCTGTCAAATTTTAAATACCACTGCCTTGAAACTTGCTTCAAGCCATACAAGCTCTTTTTTAACCTGCACACCAAATTATCCTTACCTTTGACCTCATACCCTTGTGGTTGCTGCATATATATCTCTTCATCCAAATCCCCATGGAGAAAGGATGCAAATATTCTACTGTCACTAGACTTAAGATAGTCCTAATTGAAGTCATCTTAACAACAGGAGAAAATATTTCATCAAAATCAATACCTTTCTTTTGTGCAAACCGCTTTACAACAAGTCTGGCCTTGTACCGCTTCTTACCTCCTTCTTCTTCCTTCAACTTGTAAATCTATTTGTTCTGCAATGCTCGTTTACTAGTAGGCAACTGAACCAGATCCCAAGTCTGGTTTCCTACCAATGAGTCTATCTCCTCATTCATGCCTTGCTCCCACTTCTTTCTAGTTTGCACTTGCATTGCTTCTTCATAACATTCTGGTTCACCAACATTAGTCATCAACAAATAATACATTGAAGGAGAGTATCGTTCAAGGAGTCTACTTAACTTGGTAGATCTTCTTGTAGTTGTGGAAGTTTCAGGTACTTGCTGTTGTTCTTGATTTTCTGACACCTTTGGAACTTCATTTTCTTGAATTTCATCAAGTACTGTGTACTCTGTGGTTTGCTTTTCCTGTTTCTTTCCCTGCAACTGATCTTTATACATGACCTTTTCGTTGAATATCACATCTCTTCTCTTGATGATTTTGTTATTTTCATAATCCCATAAGCGATAACCAAATTCATCAACTCCATATCCAATAAAGGTACATTTCTTGGATTTAGCTTCAATCTTTGTTCTATTTTCTTTGTCAATATGGACAAATGCTTCACAAGCAAATGTTCTCAGAAATGAGTAGTTTACCTTTTTATCTGTCCATGCCTCCTCTGGAATACCACCATCCAAAGCACTTGAAGGTCCTCTGTTTATTAAATATACAGCAGTATTTATAGCATCTGCCCAAAACCGTAAGGGAAACCCTACATGTAGTCTCATACACCTTGCATGCTCCATGATCATTCTGTTCATCCTTTCTGACAAACCATTTTCTTGTGGTGTTCCTGGGACTGTCTTCTCTCTACGAATCCCATAGTATGAATATTAACTATCAAACTCCTTGCCACGGTACTCACCTCCATTATCAGATCTGAGACACTTCAACCTTTTCCCTGTCTCATTCTCAACCAAATCTTTCCACTTCTTTAAAGTAGCAAACACATCAGATTTCTGTCTAATGCAATAAACCCAAGTTTTCCTAGTTGCATTGTCAATAAATGTAACATAATAATGAGAGCCAAAAAGAGATTGTACCTGAGCCGGTCCCCATACATCTGTATGCACTAGCTCTAACTTTTCATTCTTCTTCTACTTCCCAACACTGAGAAATCTGACTCTCTTCTGTTTTCCATAAACACAGTTTTCATAGAATTCCAAATTTACCTGCTTCAAATCTGGTAGCAACTTCCTTGAGTGGAGAATATGCATCCCCTTATCACTCATGTGGCCAAGCCTATGATGCCACAATGCTGTATTTGTTCCTGTGGAAGCTAAAGAGATAGAATGGTCAGTATTATGAGGACATAAATACAACATACCTATCATGTCTCCTTTTGCTATCACCATTGATCCTTTAGTGATCTTCCACCACTTTTCTCCAAATGTAGATAGACAGCCGCCATCTCCCAACTGCCCTATTGAGATCAGGTTTCTTTTCATAGCAGGAATATGCCTAACATCTTTCAACAACCAGTCAGTTCCATTCTTAACTTTTATCCATACCTTACCCATTCCAACAATTTTACATGACTCATCATCACCCAATAAAACATGTCCAAAATCACCAGGAACATACTCATGAAAGTATTTCCTATGGGGTGTAGCATGACATGAAGATCCTGAATCTACTACCCAACAATCACTAGTATTATCTAATGCAAGAATCAAAGCATCTTGTAACACATCATCTGCTACATTTGCTTCCTTAGTAGTTTCCTTCTGTGCATCTCCTTTCTTCTTTAGAGATCTGCAGTCTTTCTTCAGATGTCCTTTCTTTCCACAGTTCCAACACTCTATTTTTTTACAGTCTGGACTTAGATCTGCCCGTTTTAGACTTACCACGATTACCTTGGCTCTTTCCTCTCTCCTTTTGTCTTCCCTTGCTCTCCATGGTCAATGCATTACCTGATGTCTCATCTGTGCTTTTTCTTTGCATTTCCTCACTAATAATAACACCAATAACATCATCAAATTTCAAGGTGTTTGAACTAGAGACGGAGTTACTTACAGCCATGACCAAGCTATTCCAGCTTTCTGGAAATGAACACAAGATTAGAAGAGCCCTAACCTCATCATCAAATTTCACACTTACAGAACTTAGCTAATTTGTAACCGTATTAAACTCTTTTAAATGATCAATAACAGATCCACTTTCAGACATCTTCATATTAAATAAATGCTTCATTAGAAATACCTTGTTGGAGGCCAAGGGTTTTTCATTCAGCTTACCCAGTGCACTCATCAAACCCTCCATTGTCATTTCTTTTGATATATTGAAGGCCACCGATGAAGCCAGGATCAGCCGTATTGTTCCCAGATCCTTTTTGTCAAGAACCTCCCATTCTTCGTCCTTCATAGCCACCGACTGCTTTGCTCTTCCTCCCAATCGTAGGAATAGATCCTTCTGGTATAGATAGTCCTCCATTTGCATCTTACATAACTGGACGTTTTGGCTGTTAAACTTCTCGACCTTAAACTTTCCTTCTTCTCTCATTGCTCCCACTCGAACCAGAAACCTTAGCTTCCTGTGGGTTTATCTTCCAAATAGACCTTTGGCTCTGATACCAATTGTTAGAAAAATATGATCGAAGAGCAATAACAATAAACAAAAATGCAAATATAATCACACACACATTACAAGAGAGACACCAATATATTGTGGTTCACTCCAACTTGGGCTACGTCCACACTGAAGTTTTCAATCCTTATTATTATTTCATCCAACAAAGTGAAGGGATACAACCTGCAGCACAACCACTGCACTTTCTCTTCAGTTTCTCACAGATCTCAAAGATCTTTACAATGCATAAATCTTAATACATCATTACACCCTAGCCATGTTACAATGTCTTTCTTTTATAAGAGAAATACAATGGGAAAATACCATGGGTTACCCAAAACCATGGGCCCGAAAATTGGTGTTGAAAATAGTCCCAAAAATTTTTCTCGAGGGCCCGCTGGCCCCCGGACCCCCTGAGCGTCAGGCCGAGATCATAACCAAACCTGGGGTATGGACACGACTAAATCATCATCTATGAGACTAGAAGATCTAGCTCCACAACCAACACATCTCACTACCACACATGGCCTCCATAATAGCTTCATCTGAAGGAAAAGTATCATCAAGGCAGTAGTGTGAACAAGACGAGTTGGCTACCGAGACTGGTAGCGTAACGAGATCTTCCTCGAATGTCTGAGAAGAAGAGAGATCTGAATCTGCAGTGGCTTGTTGAATATGTTGGTAAGCAAGCTCAGCTATAGACAGTGGAATAGACATCCCGAAATGTGTAATGTCTCCAGACGTGGAACTCGTGGACGGTAAAGTCCATGGATCATTAAAATAGGAAGTCTGGAATGGCATATTATGCAAAGGAGGAGACGCATCATCGGAAATGGTTCCAATAAAATTCACAGGTGCAGGAAAATCATAAGTTTCCATTAATGAAGGGTGCATACCAACACCCATGTTCCCAGTTGCCGGCTGAGAATCAGTAACTTGCGGGACTACGGATCCCATGGATGATGTGGAAGGAGGATTAACGAAATCCAGCTGATCGATGGTCACAATCTCGCCTTCATGAGGAAAGTAGATAACTCTGTATACAGTAGATGCGAAGCCTTCATAGCCTACATCCAATTCCGACCCAGTAAAAGGTTGTAGTCAATGGGTGCATCAACCGCCTTGACTTCAATAGGCACAGATTTACCTCCCAAGCAGACAAAAAGGGAAGGGATAATTCCATGCGGCTTAAATGACCGATCGTCGAATGCAGTGAGTGTGGTTCTAGATGCAAGTAGAGGAGGAGAGATGAGAGCTTTCCAACAATCTAATGACATCACTGACATCACTGACATGGAAGCACCTTCCAGCAAGGAACGGGAGCTACGGCTGGAAAGCTTGATTATAATCCCCCACAAAAGGTTGGTTGAATGGAACAAAATTATAAGGTGGACCAAAAGCTTGACCATGAGCATTAAACTCCTAAAAATCAGGACCTAACAGACCATAAGCTTGACCATGGCCATAAGGTTGATAACCTCCTCCGACCTGACCTGTATGAGAGTAAGCAGGAATATAAGTGTTTTGGGCACCATATTGAGGTGGGCCGTATTGGTGGCCAGCACCGACTGTGTTGTAGTAAGGGTTTCCACCATAAGTATGGGGCATATACATACTATTCGTAGCGGGAACGGAGTTGTAATGACCATGATGGTGAGGTATGTTCCCACCCCCAGCACTAGGATTAGTGTGAGAAGTCATGTGGTGACCATAAGCATAAGATGTATTCCCATCCCGAACATTGGTGTTACTAGTAGCAGGAATGGTGGCATTATGACCATGAGGATAAGATATATTCCCACCTCCTACATTAGTATTACTAGTAGTGGCGGTGGACGCAAAAGTATGCGGTATATGCCCACCCCCGTGGTTAGAAGGAGCATTAACATTCTTGAAAGTGGTCTTGGGTTGACGTGTAGCGACATGTGTATTAGGTGGTGGATGGCAAGTCGTGTTGCGAATAGTGTTCCTATTAGGTTGGGTATCCCTAGGAGGCAGTCATCTTCCATCATTAGCATAGTTAGGAGGAATATGACCGGTCCCCATACTATGTGTGTGAGTGGAAAGCGTGGTGCCCCGGGCGAGGGTATTGCGACCAGTGGGTGTAGTGTTGCTAACACCATGACTAGTGCCAACATGACTACCAAATGCAATGGAAGGATCAACTGTGGTGTAATTCGGCATACCATATGAGAACGGGGTAGGGTTGACCGTAGGGTCTGTGTCATCATGTAATTCTGGTATCCCGTAAAGATAATTATGTGGACATGAAGCATCGAACGGGTCGTTTTCAAGTGGGTCTAGACCAAACAAGCTCAGTTGGGTCTCAGGTGGATCACCCCCCCACGCTTCACGAGGAGTAGGGGTGTTTGAAGTGTGCTCAACTCTACCTGATGGACTGGTTGGGATTTCTCCCGTGTCAGAATGTGCATTCATGGTGTCGATAAGGTATGTCTTGTAAGAATCTGAATATTCGGAGGGGGCCCAGTGGCGTCCATTCTTGACATGGCATTTAAGCTCGGCAGCTGATAAAACAGCCAACCGACGATATCAATGGGGAGTAGGACTCCACGCCACAATATCTCTGGAGAGACTATAAAATCAAAATGTCTCCGAAAGGCCAACTATCGATCAAAAACAGTAAATCAAAAGCACACACCTAGAGAAACTACAACCAAGAGTAGACAAATAGAGTGGCTAAATGAGCTCTCGACACTAGAACCAGTATGTCTCTCCCAGGAGAGGCTTGAGACTCCCAAACTATAGCCAGAGGTAATAGAATCAGTTATAGAGACACCCAGGCTTCATTGCATGCAAAGGGCCATAACCCTCGGCAACAAACAATTGTGTTGTCCAATCCCTATCTGACTCAGGACACAAATAGCATAACCACCGCAAGTACCCTATGCGATACCTAGGTATGGAAACTATGGTCACTGCAATATAAACAATGCTCAAGGGTACAGTCGCAAGTGGGATCCGTCGTATGGGCAGGGTAGCTAAGCCCGAAACTCAATGAGGGTCAAATCCACCAAGAGTCCCTAGATACGAACAAATCCTGGAAATATCTCCAACATTCAGCTAGTATCAAAGGGAAATCTCCTCAACCAACCTCCCGTGACCTGGTGCTTAACACTGGTTTAAGTAGCGCTTCCTAAGAACACCGATGTATGCCATGCATTCCTCTACTCCCTGGTCAGACACCTAATGTTTCATCTAGTAGTCTTGGAATGTTAACTCACAATGATCTATTCCAAGATTCTAAACTTATTCTAGTTGGTGTACCATATAAATAAAACCGGTCTAATCAATTTTAACATTAAGCATTAATTTTAATGGCTGTGGTTACTCAAGGGATATCGTCGTTAAACTAGTGATGTGTATGACTCAATAGTATGCAAAATAGTCAAATCCTAGAGTCATCTATCCAATAAAAACAATGCCACTAGCATGCAAAATCAATCCAACGGTTTTGAAATAAAAATGCAATCCTTTTATATTTTCAATGCACAAGTAGAACCTAAATGAAGGCAGCAAGCACTCAATGCAAGATGCAGTACATAAAAGCAATTTTTTTTTGTATTTTCTCTTATAAACAAAAGGAAAATGCAAAACTATATGTATTTTTTTTGTATTTTTCAATATAAGGAAATGAAAAATGCAAGCAAAATCCTACTATTTAGTCACTGAAGTGCCAAGAAGATCACTAAGACAACCCACCAGATCCCAAACAGTAAGACCAAGCCAAAGGGATGAGCTCAAAAGGAAAAAATAACAAGGCTAAATCCAAGTATGGGTATAAAACCAACAAGGCTCAACCAAGAGAAATTAAGAGTTCTGGTCACAAACAAGGTACGGAACAGTCAAGAATCAGGCCAACAAAGACTCAGGATCATCCAAAGCCAACCCAACAACAACCAAAGGTCATGAAATAACCAAAGCCGGAGTTATATGCTATTGTCGAAGGAATACCTACAGGTACCTACAAGCGGTAGAGTAAACAGAGGCGGGTGTACGCGGGAAGAGCTAAGCTCACCCACGGGTAGGGAAAAGCAAATTGGAAAATAAAGAGTCCAATGGCTCAGAAAAAACTAGTTTTCTCTAGTGTATCTCAACGGCCAATCAGTGACACAAAGCTTCGACAAACAACAACTCTAAATAAGGACTAATGCCTAAAAATCCCCAAACATGAATGTTTTCCCTAGCGGAGTCGCCATTTCTGTGTTGGAGAAAACTGACTATGGCTTGGGGTAGACCACAACAAACAGCTGACTACCAGAAATTAACTCAATTCTCAAAACTATGCTATATAAATGACAATGCTAAGATAATGAAGAATATAACCAACCTCAATCCAAACGTTTGATGTAGATTCCCTTTGGAGCTTTTCCGCTCGTGCACTTGAACCTGCAAATTAGTCTTGACAGCCAATATACAACAAGCTCATGTAATATATAAACAACATTAACATCATCAATAGAAATGGTCCATGATATTATAAGTAAATGCAACCCAATGTAATGTAAACAACATTCACAACATTAATGGACGAGAATATGAGTATTTCTATTAATAAATAACAAGAAGTACAATATGATACGACCTCTTACCGGCAACCAATCTAAACCAAGATCTGGATCAATCCACTTGTGCCTCCACCACTTCAATCCTCCATGGAATGGAAAACTCAAACTATGATAGGAGTTTGGAAAGTGAACATAGAAGGTTCACAACTACAAGAATCAATGAGTGTAGACTCAAGATAAGGCAATAATCCACTAGAGTTTCTTGCTCTTCGTTCTCCTCTCATCCATAAGTCATATGTGCTCAATATATAGTCCTTCCAAAGGTAAGTGAAAGGACACATTGAGGCGTTTCGGGGAAAATGGAGGGCCAAAGGTCACCCTATTACCACTTTTTGGGAGTAAAAAGTAATTAAATAGTTATTTTTACCAATTTACATGCTACCCGCGAGCTATAGTGATGCAACTCGCGGGTATGCCCACTATAATGATGCAACTAGTGTACAGGGAAAAAAATGAGAAAAATAGTGTGTCTGAAGGATATAAAGTGGATCTGAGTTAGTGAAATGGATCCTATAGGCCAAATAGTGTTGATGCTCAAAAGGTGGAAAATTATGTTGTAACAAAAAGAATCCCATAGGATCTCGAAACCGCATAGATACTGAAATCCCATGAGACCTTAATAATCAGAATACGTAGTTATTAGCCACCATCTAGTGTATTACAACTCAGAATCCATCAGTCAAGAACCCACCTGTTGAGAGTATCGCGCAGCCTACCCCGCAGAACATCAATACTAGTATCACTGCAGAAGCGAGTGTTCAGACCACTACAACTCAAACCATTCCGCATAATACTATCCCTAGTACGATCTAGCATCCTATGTCTACTGTTGTCGCAAGGAATCCGCCGCAGAAATGTACACAATCCGGAAGGAGGATGACTGATAATAATATCAAACTGTCGATATTCAAAGGAACGGGTCTAGAAGACCCTGATCATCACTGGTTTCTATGTGAAGTTGTGTGGAGTGTCAAGCAAGTTACGGATGATGCTATAGAGAGAGAGCGCAGATCATCACTACTTTCAGAGATAGAGCACTACATTGGTTTATGAAGTATTCTCAAGCACAGCCGAGCACTCTAGCAGACATCAAGACCGCGATTGCAGCAGATTTTAAGAAACCCAAATCAGAATCACAGTGCATAACATGGTTGAAAGAAATCAAGCAAAAACCTACTGAATCGATGTGGGAATTCAACCAAAAATTTAATACATTATTGGACCAAGTGATCTTTGTCATAGCTCCACAATAGCACCAAGAGTGGTTCATTGCTACGTTGTTTCCCCATATCAGACAACCACTAATGCAATAGAAGGTTGTATTATAGGGTGAGGCCTTGGAGATCGCGATGAAGCTGAAGGCTTCACCAATCGGAGAGAGTAGTTTTGGGATGTTACAGATCCAGAACCAGTTGGCTACCTTGACATTAGAATTGCAAGGTATGAAGAATGGAAAGGAACAGAGACATGAACAAAGACATGAAGTTTGGTGCACAGGATGCAAAGGAGAGGGCCACACCAGAGAAAATTGCCCCTTATTTCAAGATTATCTTAACAGCGATGCACCAAACCTAATGAATATGAATCAGAACCAGGCGTCGTGGTGTGAAATTTGTAGAACTACAGGACATTGGCCTGAGGATTGTTACCTCATACAAAAATATGTCAAAACACCTAAAAACTTATACTGTAATTTTTGTAAGTCAGTTGGACATGATGAGTCCAACTGTCCTGCTTATGAGCTGATGAATGAAAGAAAGCGAGATATGGAAGCAATGTGAGGTGCTGGAATGTACCGCGTTCAAGAAGAAAACCATCCAAAATAGGAGAACACCCAACATGATCAGGGTGGATATAGAGGCCGCGGAGGTGGATATCACGATAGAGGAAGAAATTCTGGCCCAACTCAAGGAAGAGGCTGAGGCCAGGTAATTTGCTATAACTGTGGCCAACCAGGTCATCTATCTCGAGTTTGTATTAATCCATGCACCACATGCAACTATTGTAAATCATTTGATCATGTCATTGAAGAATTCCCCATGCTTGAGGTAGAAATGTAGAAGCGAAGAAGAACAGAAACACCGAACCCTAACATTCAGTTGATCGCAGGAGAGAACAGACCTACAGATCCGAGTGTAAATGCGGTAATGCGAAGTGGTGCTGATATAGGAAGAGACAAAAGCGCAGAAGCCTCCACTTGTGGAACAATTGATGATAAGAAGACCCCTGGAGAAACAATATGGATTAGAAAAGATCCTAGGAAACAACCTCCATTAAACTTACAGAAAAATAGAGAAGTATTTAAAGAAGCGTGAGACACATTCAAAAAACCATCACCTACTTCACCAAGAATCTCGTTGCCCAGTGAAGTACGGAAGATAGAAGACATGCCACTGGCATATGATCAGACATCCGCTACACCATATACAACCACTTACATTGTGCAATTCCTAAGAAGCTGCATCAAGTTATTGAAGAACAAAGACAATCTTATGGAATTTGAAAAACTGATAAATCAGTATGAATCACATAGTGAGAGGAGGACTTGCCATGGCGCAGTTCATAAAATTAGGAGTCCCAAAAGAACCGGGAGGGAAATGCAATTCACAGCACAGATAGGAGACTACGAGATGGACGAGATCATTCTTGATCTCGGATCCGAAGTAAATGTCTTGACGAAGCAGACATGGTAGGCGATGGGGAAACCAAAGTTACAGTGGTCCCCTATACATTTAAAAATGGCTAATCAAGGCATACTTATACCGTTGGGAAGGTTACCCAATACCATTATCGACATTGATGGAGTGTGAAGTTATGCAGACTTCCAAGTAATTGAAATTGTGGATGATAGCAATCCTTATCCAGCGTTGCTGGGTATTGATTGGGCAATGAAAAACTCCACCATCATAAATATGAAGACAATGAAAATGATATTTGAAGGAAATGACATAAGGGTAGTCACACCATTGGATCCTTCGCAAGGGGAGCGATATGTTGAACCAATTCAAGAGGAGTGCAAAGCTCAATATCTAGACCATATCTATTAAATGACAACAAATGCTACAGATTATACTCATCCTACTGCGGATGGAATGCTCAGCTGGCGCTGTGATAGTTCTTGCATCTCAAACTTTGAGACAGGATTGGAAAACTGGCAACACATAATGCATGAAGTATCTTCCAGGAGATGCGCGACACTTATGAAATCACTCCGCTGGATTGGAAAGCAGGTAAGTCCAATCCCCACTTATGACGGTTCAGCTAACGTTTATTCATTTATCAAAGAATACACTGCAACACTTGCAGCTGAACACCACGTCTCAGCATTAGATATGGCACTGCGAAAGACACCTGCGAGATGGTGGGCTATGCATAAGAAGATATTGACAACTTGGGACCAGTGCAGAATAAAAATGCAGATCAGGTTTGATGATAAGGTTACACTACCTATTGAGAAATACAATGGCCAGATGGATCCAGGGGATCATATTGCAGCCTGTGTAGAAGCTTGGAAAGAAATACCACAAACGGAATGGGTACACCTTTTTGTGCATACACTGGAAGAACCTATTCCTAAGAAATGGTATCTAGAGGATGAGTTGCACAGAGGAACTATGGATTGGTCTATCCTTACTGCAACCTTCCAGAAGGACTTTAGCTTTGGAGACGACCATCCTACTATCAATGACGCGCTGCAACTCATCAAGGAAAATATATTTAGACCAGATTGCACGTAGGAAAATATAACATTAGAAGAATTTTTTTAAGCAAACAACGTACTTGGGAATCTACAACCCGATTGAAGAGAACAAGTAGAGCACTCCTTGGACTGTCATAACTTAGCAGAAGAAGTTGAAGATAAGGAAGACAACAATGAGGAGGACCCACGCAATATAAAGATCCCTGAATCAGAAGGAACACGCGAGGTAGAAGGACCTCCACTAGAAATTCCAAATATGAGTGGACAGGTTAAAACAAAGAAAGTGAACATTGGCACTAGTGAAGAGCCAAAATTCATAGCAATAGGAGACTACTAGGATGATGATACTGTTCCAGAGATCGCAAATATATTCCATGAATATCAGGAAGTATTCTCAACAAAGTTCACAGAGATGAAAGGAATTCTGGGAGACTTAGGAGTGATGAAAATTCCTCTTAAGTCTGGCACGAAACCTGTAAAGCAAAGGCCATATAGATTGAATCCATGCTACAAAGAACAAGTTAAGGCAGAAATTGACAAGATGCTTGATGCATGGATCATTGAGCCAGTTGATGAATCTGAATGGATAAGCCCAATGGTTAACCAAGACAAGAAAACAAAGGGTGAGATCAGGATCTGTGTTTATCTCAGAAAGATAAATGATGCTTCAGTACATGACCCATCCCCTACACCTTTTACCGGCGAAGTACTTGATAACATTGGAGGGAATGAGGCATAATATTTTACTGATGGGTTTTCTGGATACCATCAGATAAGAATTGATCCGACCGATAGGCACAAGTCCACTTTTACAACAGAATGGGGGTCGTTTCAGTATATAGTGATGCCTTTTGGTTTGAAGAACACACCAACCATATTTTCTAGAGTGGTGATCGCAGCATTTAAAGAATTCATACATAAGTTTCTATAGGTTTACTTTGATGATTGGACCATTTTTGGGTTACTGAAGAACCATGCCGCGAACCTCTGGATGATGCTGGAAAAATGCAGACAACACCAGATTTCTTTGAATTTGAAGAAATGTATTTTCTGTGTTCCTTATGGGATTCTGCTGGGACACATTGTGTGCATGTAGGGCTTGATGGTTGATCCTGTGAAGATTGCAGTTATTGTAAATTTTCCTACACCAAATTTAGTTAAACAATTGCGCACTACATTAGGGCATACCGGTTACTACAGGAAATTCATAAAAGGGTATGCACAGATAACCGCAGCAAAGGAGAAGCTTTTAAAGAAAGATGCACCGTTCATTTGGAATGAGGACTGTGAGAAAGGATTTGACACATTGAAAGAGAAAATGGTCACTGCGCTGATCCTAGTTTTTCCAGACTGGGAGAAACAATTTCATGTCCATGTTGATGATTCATGTATAGCATTGGGCGTTGTTCTTGCGTAGCTAGGAGAAGGAGGCATTGATCATCTAATTGGATTTTCGAGCAGAAAGTTGCCATCTGCTAAGAAGAACTATACCACTACTGAAAGGGAAGGACTTGCAATGGTATATGCACTACAGAAATCTAGACACTATTATCTTGGTGTGCACTTCTCTATGTTTACCGACCATTCTGCATTAAAATACCTGGTTAATAAGCCAGTGTTAGGGGGGCGGATATGCAGATAGCTATTACTCTTCCAAGAGTATGATTTTGAAATAATGGTTAAGCCAGGAAAGTTAAACTTAGGACCTGTTCATCTGTCCGGGATTGAGTTAGGAGAAGAGCCTACAAATCTTGAATACAATCTGCCTGATGTGTAGTTGTTCGCTATACAGGTCACCGATGAGTATTATCAAGACATTATTAACTTTCTAACTATAGGGTTCGCACCTGAACAATTCACTATGCAGCAAAAGAAGCAGCTGGTAGTGCGAGCCATAGACTTCACCATTATTGCAGGGAAGATGTACAAGTTAGGACCTGATGAAGTACTACGAAGGTGTGTATTGGAGCATGAGAAGCCATATATATTGGCCGATGCACATTCAGGAGTAGCAGGAGGCCACTATGTAGGAAGGGCTACTGCGCAGAAGATATTGCTTGCAGGACTATGGTGGCCAACAATCCATAAAGAATCGAAGGAACATTGCTAGAGTTGTGATTTTTGTGAGAGGACAGGGAAGCCGTCAAGAAGAGATGAAACGTTGTTGAATCCTCAGCTGACCTTACAGGCATTCGAAAAATGGGCAATTGATTTCATGGGACCTATCAACCCACTAGGGAAAAGAATTGGTGCGAGGTACATTATTACTGCAACTAACTACCTCACCAGATGGGTAGAAGCAAAACCAGTAAAAGACTACACCGCAGCCACAACTGCTGAATTGATCTTTGAGAACATCCTTACACGATTTGGATGTCCAAAAATTTTGATGAGTGATCAATGCACTCTTTTTTTTAATAGAACTATTGAATCTTTGACCGAAGATTTCTACATCTATCATCAGCACAGTACACCTTACCATCTGCAAGTGAACAAAATTGTTGAAGTGTTCAATAAAGTACTCAAAAATGTGCTAACCAAGATATGCAACGTAAACCGCGATGACTGGGACCTGCGCATTCCATTTGTATTATGGACATACAGAACAACATGCAAGAAATTAATTGGACATACACCTTTCAGATTGGCTTATGGGAAGGAAGCAATAATACCAATGCGTACATTATTCCCATCTTGAGAATAGCTGCATTTACAAGGATGGAAGATTGCGCAGCATTGGAAGAAAGGTTGTTACACTTGGTTGGTCTGGAAGAAGATCGCTTCATCGCAGGCTTCCACCAACAAGTATAGAAAGAACGTGAAAAAGCATGGCACGATCACCACTTCAAGAGAACGTCTTTCTAGGTAGGTGATCTAGTCCTCCTATACGATAGGAAATTCATGAAGTTTCCTGGGAAGTTTAAAATGCATTGGCTTGGGTCATATACTATTATACATGTTAGTAACAGTGGGGTAGTCTAGTTAGCTACTTTAGCCGTTGATACATTACTGAATTTGATAAATGGAAGCAGACTAAAGCTTTACTGCGACAGTCCTGCTTCCCAGCATCCAGTATGATCAAGAAGGAAGGAAAATTTTCTAAGTGCCAAGTACAGTTGGAATTGGGCACTCGAAACTGCAAAAGAGTCTGTACACAAAGTTGTAGAGATAGATCTATGTACCGTGCAGCATTGCTCAAGCTACGCGTTAGAAAAAAAAAAAAAAAAAAATATATATATATATATATATATATAATAATAATAAGAAAAGAAAAGAAACAATGCGCTGTTGCAACATTCAAAAGGCAACCCTGAAGAGAAAAGAAATTAGACACCTCAAAGTAACTGCGCAGGACCAAAGATGACCTGCCACGCAGTTCAACGCAAGGCTCCAGAAAATAGCCATTATGCAGTACTTTCCTACCGACCGCTTGGGCATTTAAAGCATAGATAGCCGTTCTGAATGACTTAATGAGGGAATTGACCGAAGCATATGACGAATTTGACTAACAGATACTACATTTGAAGCTTATCTAACCGTTAAGGGGCATGGAGGGGGATCAGCCGCGCCTATAAATAATACAATAGTGAGACTCGCGGGTGATACCAAAGCATCTAGAAATTCTTGCGGACATTGTTTTATGACTTAGTTCTGCAAGTTATCCACTAGTTTGTCGTGTTAGAAAAACAGGATCACAGATCAATAACAATAAACAGAAATGCAAATATAATCACACATACACATTACAAGAGAGACACAGATATATCGTGGTTCACCCAACTTGGGCTACGTCCACACTGAATTTGCCAGTCCTTATTATTATTACCGTCCAGCAAGTCGAAGGGATACAACCTGCAGCACAACCGTTGCACTTCCTCTTCTCTGTTTTACAGTCTCTCTCCTAATCTCAAAGATCTTTACAATGCATAAAACCTAATACATCAACAACCCTAGACGTATTACAATGTCTTTCTTTTATAAGGGAAATACAATGGGAAAATACCACGGGATACCCAAAACCATGGGCCCGCAAAACAACTGGCGAAAATAGCCCCAAAAAAATTTCTTCCGGGGCGTTGCCCCCGAACCCCCATTTCTCGGGAGCGCTGCCCCTGGACCCCCCAACCAAGGGGGATGGGCCCCCCTGGAACCCCGTGGGGGGGCAATGCCCCCCCACACCCCCCCGCTGGGGTGAGTGTACAGTCCACCTACATATCATATAGAACTGGGGTACAAACACGGCTGATACAATATCATCTATGAGACTAGAAGATCTGGCTCCACAACCAACATGCCGAGTAGTGTGCAAGTGAATGTCACATAGTTCCTTTGTTGACAAGGAGTTCATGGTTGAAGAGGATGTGAGGTTATTCCAATACGGAGGGATTGACGAGTTAATGAGAACCCCAAACAAGAAAGTTGTCACTGAACCAGAACAGGGTCCAAGAAGATCACCGAGACATGGCCCCTCAATGCAAGACAAAGGCAAAAATCTAGTAGGGCCGAGAATAAAGCTACCAAAGACAAGTTCGGTGGGGACAAATAAGCCCATTGCCGATAAGGAGATACCTTTAACTATGAGCCCAGATTATATCTCACTACGTGCACTAGATGCACCGACCATTAAACTACAGAAGTGTCCAAAATATGAGATACCACTCTCACCGATATCAAAGCATGTTGAGGTGGAAAAAAATATGTTGGGTAAGATTCCCGAATGTAAATGGGAGGACTATGATCTTCTTGCAATGCAGAAAGAGAAGCCCAGCGAGCCAAGATTCCCACAGTTCCAGCTCGACAAATACATGTGCTGGAAGAAGAATGTAAAGGGAAACCTCACCTTGGTCGTGGAAATCTGGTTTTCTGGAGTAGCCAAGTCGGGGCTACTCAACCTGTTCAGGATCCCACATTTTGACAGATCACCGGAGCTCAATGCGGTGGTGAAAACTTTGATGGTATGCATTCACCAGGGATATTTATGGCTTGACCAGAATATCGACCTGACGATTGACTTAATCCATCGGATAACTGGATTGAGCAAAAGAGGAGCAGACCCAAGGAAGCTTTTTCAGGGGAAAAGCAAGGATAAAGAGGTAGCCGCGTTGATGAAGAAAATGCAGTCTGTTGTCAAAGGGAAGCAAGGCTTCCAAATGGATGACATAAAAGACCAAGAAATAAGGTTTGTCACGCAGCTGTTAGCGGGAAAATTTCTCAGAAAGTGCAGACCGTTAGAAGTCTCTACAGGTGCATTACTACTCGGCGCCGCAACCACCTAGGGAGAAGAATTGAATTGGTGTCAATACCTACTGAATGAGTTCCTAGAGGAACTGAATGACACGCAGATCAATGGTGGATACTTCCATTTCACCTGGCTAATAGTGTTGATTTCCTTGCTGGGATGGAAGGAGCTAAAGCAATATGTTGGAGTGAGCACGGACAATTCAGACTACAGAGGTGCTCACTATCAAAACCTTTGGGCAAATTTGAATCCCGAAAGACAGCACGAGATATCACTGGTATTTTACACATATTATGACTAGCTGCGTGGGGCCATCATGTTTACACCTCGAATACCAAAACAAGTAACAAGCGAATATATCCACATCATCAACTTTTATGTTGCGATGAAATGCATATCGATTTCAGCTACAGTGCAGATTAAGAATCCTAACTGGTACCCAGGAAACTACCGCATGTACGAGGAAGATATTGAAAATATCATGAAAGAATGGCTAGTTGATTTCCAAGTTGAGGTTGTGGACGTCCAAAGTGATTCTGGTGAGGATAACCCTATCCCGTGTCCCATAGTAGAAGACAAAGAGTCAAGGAAAAGAAAGGACACTGGGAGTCCTTCAGGGTGCAAGGAACCAAGGAAGAAACAAAAATAAACTAAAGACCAATTTGACACAGTGCTTCACAACGATGACTACCTAATGATCACTGCGAAGGTCACTGAGCAAATGGAGGAGCTCTCAACTGACAAGGAGAAGAAGGAAAAGGCGATTCAGGACAATTTGGACCAGAACCTGACTACACTGCAAGGGATTTCCCAAAAATTTGATGAAGTAAGCAAAAGATTACCCTTGCCACAAAAATCAAAGGCTGAAGGGGAGTCGACAGGGACTTCACAGCAGCAAATCGCCATTCTTGCGAGGTCCCGTGTTGTCCATCTGCAACCATTATCTATAAGTTTGCCATTACCTAATCAAGTAATGCTAGATATGAAGAATGTAGAGCACGTGGAGCTTGATCTTGCAAAGATACCATTGCCAGGCCTACATTACTTGCAGACGCAAGTTTGTGAAGAAATGCATGACAAAACCATAGATGTGCTGAAAGGACAAGTTGAGCTGCAAGCAGCTAGCAGGAAGCTAGAGGAAGATCGCTCGCGGAGAGCTATGCAATTGCAAGATGAGCAGGATTGTTGGTTGAGATTGGAATCTACGATAACTACGGTTGCAGATAACATAGATGAATTTGAAGTACAACTAGAACCAGTAGATACTATTGTCAAGATTGGCAATCTGGTCACTAGTCTTAAGACAGAAAAGGAAGACATGGAGATTCTCCATGAGTCGGAAATCACTACCTTGAAGGCGCAGATCAATCCACAGATCCCACCAAATGAAAAACAATTAAGAGAGGGAGCAGTGAAGACCACAGCACAGAATATTGTTGTTGAAGTGGCTAAATGCCAGACTCTATTGGAAGCAGCATCGAGGGAATTTAATGCCCTCGAGGAAGATCAACAGTTGCTAGAGGTAAAGAAGGAAGTGAAAGAAAAGCAAGCAACACTGGAAAAGTTGGGTGAAGAAGTTACGACGCTATCAGCAAGAGATAAGCTGCTAAAATACAGAGAAATCAACACCCTCAAGAAGGAAGTGCAAGCCTTACATGAGAAAGAGACAAAAATGGGCGATAAGTCACAACCATTATTAGAGTAGGCTGACACGATCTCATAGGAGATCAAATAAAATTTAAAGGAGCTGCATGAGAATCATGAGCAGGTGCAAGGATAGATCGGCCATGCGATAACACATGAGATGCTGGAAACAGTCGGGAAAATCGAGCAAGATACGAAGACCGCGATAGAAAAGCTGATTGGCGCATTCAATGAGTTTGCTGTGAAGCTCACCCCACAATCAACGGAACACCTTGAAGAAGTTGTAGGTGGCTTGTGGGAAAGCCACATGTAAGTGTTAGGGGCCTATTGGGCCTGGCCCAAGTGGGGCATTTTGAGTAGGAAGAATTTTGAGAACTACGGATCTGAGCGTAGTTAAGTTGGAACAATTTTGGGTTAAGTTTTGGTATGTTGCGAAGTTGTGTGCAGCACAGTGTTGGAAGAACTGCGAAGAAAGTGCTGTGAGGAGAATAGTGCTGCGATGTGTTCGGTCAATGGAAGATCCAGCTAAGCAGAGTGTTGGATGGCAGACAGCACATGTTCCGGTTAGGTCATCGGAGATCTATTTTTGGAAAAGATACTTGATAACTACCAAGCCGTGGGTAGGTGCAGATCGGGAGGAAGGTGACTAGCTGCACACATAGAGAATGACTACTTCAACCAGTTTTCTAAAGGCCGTGAAAGAAGGAATAGCTCGACGAGAGCAACCTATTGGTGCACACATGATAGTTTTGTAAACCTAAGGGTTTCTTCCTTCTAGATGTAAAGACATGACCGACGGGTCTTAATCTATATATAAGGAAATTTTGTAAGGGAAAGGGTAAGAGAGAGAGACTCTTCAGTTTTGTTGATCATTATTGAATATTGTTAGAATCTATAAGCTGGAAGCTATTGTAAAGGCTTTGCAGCTGAGTGCACAGAGACCTAATTTTGGGAGAGAGAAGAGCATCTGCAGCTGAGTGCAAAGACGAAGAACTGTTGTACCCTTCCCTAAGATAACAAAACAACAGTTCATGTGGACGTAGCATCCCATCCGGGGGGGTGAACCACCTTAAACCTTGTGTTATGTGATTGTTGTGTATGATTGCCATTATTTTTGCTTAAATTACTTAAAGTGCATGCATGAAGTTACTGTTATCTGATATATGTTTACTTTTTTCTGTATTCACCACAGAAGGGATGGAATAAGGTGTTAAGTAGTTCGTTTATGGATGAATGTTAATGTTCAACACCTATAAGTCTTCGAATGAATGGATCTGGTAGATAATCACATAGTTAATTGTTGAGATTGAATCACGGTATCAGAACATACAGCAATGCGCGTTTCACTTATTTACATAAGTTATAACGTCAGAGTAAGGATTACGAAGTAAGAGTGATTAATCTAGATCAAGTCTTGTAGTTGACGTCCAGTCTAGTTGATACACTGACCCATCATAGTGATGCAAGATAAGCTATTGATAGCTTATTATTGTATACTAGAAATATCCTTACCGCACATTCCATGGAAAGCTGGGTGTGCAGTATTACTGCTATCGCGGTGTGGTACGCGAAGTATTACACTTCGTGCGGTCTTGAGCCTGCGGCATGGAAGTCCTTTACTACACTGCACGTCAGTCAAAAAGGCACTCATATCACTAGTTTGTGGAAACCTAATTCTGCAACCACCCCCTCAGCTTCGCCACGAGTGAGACCTCAGGTTGCTTGCAATTCGTTTCCGAAAGGGCCAGTGAATAGGGATTTTGTTGGTATCTTGCACCACGAAGTACCTGGGTCTACATTGGAAAACCTCTAGATTAGTTTATATGCCAACACGCATCTGAAATGAGTTGTTGTCGATGCTCACCGGTTGGTACACAAAGTTGTCCAAGCTTGTATAGCAAGGTATCTTTTAGGAAATAGTCGGCGGTCGATGACTTGTCAGTCTGAAGCTATCGCTAGACTGGTGAAAATTTGATGTATTCCTATTAAAACTTAAGCCAAGTAGTGGTGTCAGATCCCTGCATACTCATCACTGTAGAAAGTAGAGTAATGGGTGGTCTTCTTAGATAATCAGCGGTGGCGTTAGATTTACCTTTCTGACACTTAATCACCAACTGGAATTGTTGTAGGTAGTTAATCCACTTAAGTTGTTCAGTTGTTTGTAGTTTTTATTGGGTCAGAGCAAACTGTAGATTCTTATGGTCAGTGAGGATGATCATTTCCTTGCCAATGATGTAATGCCTCCATTGCTTGAAAGCTTGCACAATGGCATGCAATTCCTTTTTGTACGTCAAATATCTTCTAACTGTGTCATTAAAAGTCTCGGAATGAAAAGAAACTGGGTGACCAGATTGAGTGATCACTGTGCCCAAGGCATAGTCTGATGCGTCCATCTCAATCTCAAAGGGCTTATGCAAATCAGGTAACACAAGTACTGGTGCAGTGCAGAGCTTGTGCTTGAGCTGTTCAAAAGCTTCTTGTTGTGTTGATGTCTATTTGAAGACAATTTTTTCATTTCCCTTCGTCAACTGATTCAAGGGCCAGGATATGTAAATCAAGCTGAGTATGAATGGTCGATAGAAATTCGCCAAACCAAGAAAACTTCTTAGTTCTTGAATGCTTTGACGAATGGACCAATCTTTGAGGATATGTACTTTGTCTGGATTGACGTGAATGCCTGCAGAGTCAATTACATAGCCCAAATATTTGATGTTGTTCATTGCAAAGGTACATTTGTCCATGTTGAAGTAAAGCCGATGTTGCTGGAGAGTGTCGATGATCCGAATTTTAGGGGGCATATGGTCTAAATTCGGATGTATAAGCCATAAAAGTATTAAATAGAGAGGCCACCCTCTCTCATCTATGGTATTTAGTAGCACATAGTTTTGGCCCATGGTATAGCCTCAAAACACATTGTAATAATGCTATATAAAGGCCTAGCAAGCCTTCTCATGAGATCAAGTTACTCATTTGGTTTCTCTCATATTTTCTATTGTTCATTGTGAGATTATTTAGATCTGAGTGAGTTATTGGTAATTAGTTTTAGAGGTGGGGCTCCTCTTTGAGCCTCACCTCCCATTCACTTCATGTGTTTTTGTTCATGCTTATTCTTATGCAATATTAGGGTTTTCATGTGAATTTTATGACAGATTTGCATGCTTAATCTCCTCCTCTCTCGGCATTCAAGCCTTCCGGGTCTCAGCCCCCAAGATCTGGATCAGTGGTATCAGAGCGGGTATGCTCTCCATTGGGACAATATTTTGAAGGATTATGCGGGTTCAACGGAGGTTCCACAACCTCTACAACAACCCATGCTTCTCTACAAACCCTTGGCATCTCTATACTCAACACTCTCACATTCAACAAAATTTGAACAGGTTCCATGGACTGCATAGGAGGTTTTAGAGGCTCTACCATAGCTCATCCGAAAGGTATTTCTGTCAGCTCAAATGGGTATTTCACGGAATTTCATTTTGTTTCCCGGTTTGTGAGATATGCTTGTTTGAAGTAACACATGTTTGTACACAATGCGGCTGGACGTACAAACACTTTAAACAAGTGCTACAGACTCCATATAACGTTTCAGAGGCTCTACCATAGCTCATTGGAAAGCTATTTCTGTCAGCTAAAATGGGTATTTCAGGGTTTTTTATTTGGCTTTCTGGTTTGAGAGATATCATCGATTGAAGCAACAGATGTCTGCAAAATAGTGTGCGCGCATCTCTTGAGCTTCAACAAACATTTTCTCAATCTCTGGGCCACCCCAGAGCAAGTATGTTATATGGATGGAAAGGTCTCTTCGAGATCTCAAATGGGTCTTCAATGGAATTCAATTTCAGTACATGCATCAGAAGCTATGAATGGATTTGCAGCAAGTCATCAACTGCACCAAAGATCATGAATTTTCAATTTTTTTAAAATCTTAATGTAATCATGGTTATGGGTCAACCACACAAAACCCATGGTTATGGGTTAACCACACAAAACCTATGGTTATGGTTCAACCACACAAAACCCATAGTTATGTATTGTAATCATGGTTGTGGGTCAACCACACAAAACCCACGGTTATGGGTTAACCACACAAAACCCTTCTCTTCAGTGGAAACAAGCTTGTCATTGCCACCATGGTTATGGGTCAACCACATAAAACCCACGGTTATGGGTCAACCACACAAAACCCATGGTTTTGAGTCAACCACACAAAACTCTTCTCTTCATTGGAATCAAGCTTGTCATTGCCATCATGGTTATGGGTCACCCTTGCAAAACCCACGGTTATGGGTCAACCTCACAAAACCCACGGTTATGGGTCAACCACACAAAACTCTTCTCTTCATTGGTAGCTAGCACAGTGTAATCATGGGTCTCTTTTTAGCATGAAATGATGGGGACCATCATTTTCTAAGGGGGGAGGAATGATCCGAATTTTAGGGGGCATATGGTCTAAATTCGGATGTATAAGCCATAAAAGTATTAAATAGAGAGGCCACCCTCTCTCATCCATGGTATTTAGTAGCACATAGTTTTGGCCCATGGTATAGCCTCAAAACACATTGTAATAATGCTATATAAAGGCCTATCAAGCCTTCTCATGAGATCAAGTTACTCATTTGGTTTCTCTCATATTTTCTATTGTTCATTGTGAGATTATTTAGATCTGAGTGAGTTATTGGTAATTAGTTTTAGAGGTGGGGCTCCTCTTTGAGCCTCACCTCCCATTCACTTCATGTGTTTTTGTTCATGCTTATTCTTATGCAATATTAGGGTTTTCATGTGAATTTTATGACAGATTTGCATGCTTAATCTCCTCCTCTCTCGGCATTCAAGCCTTCCGGGTCTCAGCCCCCAAGATCCGGATCAGTCGAGGACTTGTCAAAGCTATCCGACATGTTCTTCCCATGATCGACTGAAAATCAATATGTTGTCTAGATAGACAATGACCCATTTGTTGATGAAAGCTCGTAGAATGTTGTCCATGTATCGCATGAATGTCGCAGGTGCATTGGTTAAGCCGAAAGGAATGACTAACCATTCAAACAATCCTTCCTTGGTCTTGAAAGCAATTTTCCACACATATGAGGGCTCGATTGGAATCTGATGATATCCCGACTTGAGGTCGATCTTAGTAAGGAATTTAGCACCTTTCAAACAGTCAATGATCTCGTCTATCTGCGGTAGAGGGTACCGATTCTTCACCGATATTTTGTTGAGTGCCCTGTAGTCAATGCACATGTGCTAAGTCTCATATTTCTTTGGAATGAGGACAATTGGACTTCCACAAGGAGAGAAGTTGGGTCAGATATGACCTTTATCAATCAAATCTTGGATTTGTTTGCAAATCTCTTCATTTTCGAGAATGGATATTCTGTAAACAGATGCGTTAGGAAAATAAGAACCATGAGAAAGTTAAATGGAGTGTTTTACCTGGAAATGTCAAGGTACTTCATCCAACTCTTGGAATAAACTCTGATACTCATCGAGAACGTTGTCGATCTACTACTTCTGTCAGGAACTACTTTGGTCGGTGAGTCGACTCGTTGCTGCAGTCTTCCTAGAATTTTTTGGTTTGATCATGATTAAAGTGAACTTTTGAGCATGATTGATGAGCTTCTTTGTATTGTTAGTAGATATCATTGAAACCATTGGTGTAGGCCATCGCTTTGGTATGTTGTATCATCGATTCTAGATTTTGACAATCACCTTCTACGGTCGTGACTGATAAGTTCCATGGCAATCCCATAAGTAAGGTTTCTGAAATAGGGCATCGGCTAGGGAGAGTGGTGCTACGTCGTATATTACTTCATCTTCAAAAGGATTTATGAAGTAGGAGAGTTTGCATTGTTGGGTACTCCTTAGCTCTTGTCCATCTTTCATCCAACCGATGTTGTAAGGCTGAGGATGCGAGGTGGTAACAAGACGTAATTTCTTCACAAGATCTTCATAAATGAAGTTCTTCTGGCTACCATTGTCCACAGTCAGATGTAATGGGTTGTGATGGACCCATATCTGTGTATGGAACATGCACTCTCATTCCTCCTCATCGATGATAGTCGAGGATGCTGGAGTCATTGATTTTGATGTCAAAAGGGTCATTGCATCTAGATTTGATTCTTCCACCGTCTTATCGAACACATTGGATGTCGACACTTTTTCCAAAAATATCTTCTGAGCTTTGCATTCAAACATATCATGCCAAGATGAGTGGTGGTAATCGCACCATTTTATGGTCGGTGGTTGTTTGCTACTTTCCCTTTTCAGAAAAGGATTTTTGTTGTGATCTAGCTTTGATGGAGTCGTATGAGAAGATTTCGAATTGTCAAAGTCGGTTGATGTTGGCTTTATTGCGAAGCATGATTTCTATTTCTGCTTACTTTCAAGTTTGATGGCATAGTGGAATGCATCTGCAAGCGTAATGATAGTCATAAATTCCATCTCTTGCTGAATATACTGGGACAATCCGCTGATGTACTTCAGAACAAGAAATTTATCTTCTTCTTGGACCCCAAGTCTAGCCATGAGTCGATAGAACTCATCAGTTTAACTTTGTACTAATTGGTCTTTCCATTTCCTTAGCTGCTACCACTTCTTCTACTGTTTTTCAAGGTATTTGTGAGGGTAAAATTTCTTTCGTATGTGTTCAACGAATTTATCCCTTATGTCAATGGGGTCTCCTCTTTTCTCCATCTTTGTCGAGAGGTTCTCCCACCAATAGTGCACAGATGTTGACATCTTTAAGGCTGCAATGGTGATCTTGTCAGCTTCTGAGAGTTGATTCACAGAGTAATAAGATTCCAATTATTGCACCCAATTGTTGACGGACTCCGCGTCAATATTTCCTTCAAGATTTGGTGTGTCGAAATTCATTTTCCCTTTGAAGGGGTTGATTTTATCGGAGTGAGTTCTTGTTGAAAATCCTCCGGATGTCAAAGCAAATCGCGTGAGAATTTCATTGAACTGGGAAAACATTTCAGTTCATTGTCGAGTCAGCGCTTGCTCAATAAGTTGTGTTGTCTCATCAGCTGCATGTCTATTGTCTGTTTCTTCTACCATTTTTGGAGGTAGCGTCTGCTTGGATTGGTAAGATTGTGAGTGTGTTCGAACAGGCATAAGTTGGTAACTTCGTTGGAAGTGTCTACGTAAAATTAAGCATGAACAAAGCTGAGTGCTATGATTGAGTATGCTCTGATACCAATGATCCACATGTGGCCAAGAAGCACGAGAGGGACAACATTTCAACTGAATGAGTCAGCTTTGTTATGGCGGAAGCTTAAGAAACATAATGCGAAAAGCAGGAATACACTACACAGACATAACACAAATGTACATAGACAATATGTAGGAATGCAAACTGATTTCTATTACTGGATATAATTTCATGAATTTGATGTATGTTACAATATTATACATGCTTATATAGAATGTCTTGAGGTGTTTGGGTGATTTACCGTTAAGTTCAGTTACAAGAGAAGTTAGAACGACTCGGCAGTTCAACCATTACAGTCGACTGGAAGAAAGAGAGATAGTCTGTCGAATTTTGACAGTCGCAAGTTGCATATCAATGCTGCATGTCGATGTCGTGAAAATGTGGGGTCGCAGAACATGTCGAAGTCACGGATTTTTCGAAGTGTTGAGGCCTTGGATATGTAGGTTGCTGGAATGGGTTCCAAGGATCACAACAGAGGGTGAAAATCCAGACTGAATGGCTTCAAAAGGTTCCACGCAAGAATAGTTCTATCCCCAGTTTGTTCGGTGTACTTAAATCCCACGGATACAAAGGCCTCTGCTGGAACTTATGGGGTTTGATGCTAAAAGGATCAGTCTTCTTGTGTGGGAATATCAAAGTATCCTAACTCTAAAATGGATCAAAACTTAGAACAAATCTACCTTAAAGGAAATATACACTAAGTCAGATCTAATCTAAAGGAAGCTTTTTGACTGTGTGTAGGATAACTTGGTTTGAGTGTTGATAAGTCATTTCACCAAATTAACCGAAATGTAAAATTGGATCTTTTCTTATTGCTTCAAAATACAATCAGACAATAAAAATTAAATGATAATAGTTTAAAGATTAGGTACATGGAAATTTACCCTGCTTCTCGAATGTTAATTGAAAAATTAACATTAACTTAATAATTTATGTGAATCATTTGCAGAAATAGATAAATATGTTAATTAAATAAATTGAATTAAAACATAAATACACAAATACCATGAATTAAGAAAAATCCAAATCATAGATCAATGCATTAATGATTGATTGCAAAAGATAAATAGCATTCATTCAATAATTAAGGTGAAAAAATCAGATATCATCAAAGAAATTTGATAGCATAAACATAGAAGATATCAAAAGAAGCTAATCTTGAGTCATTGGGTCTGCAAAAAATTACAAGATCTCAAGTGAAGCAGTGCTTCTCCAGTCCTTCTCTGGTGATTTTCTCCCCCTACCCCATGAGACTTCTACCCTTTAAATAAAAATTACAAAATAGTTACAAAAGGATAAGATTCCCATAAAATAGGGATTACAAAATCAATTTCCACTGCTTAATCATCTTGAAGAGCGATTAACACTTAACAACTCCGAAATTCCCAAAGGAATTCAAAGATAACTACAATCCACTAGCTGCCTGTGATAAATAACATATGAACTGAAAGATCTTTCTTAGAAGATTCATGATGATCAACAATGTCCTCAAACACTGAAAAGTCAGCCACTTGTTCCTCCTTCTTAGGGATTGGTAGAATGACAGGTACTTCATTGATTATAAAATCCTGGATAATGGTATCGTCTCAATCAATTGGTTTTTTGGTGACCTTCCTTCTCTTCTTCTGAGGGAGCCGTATGCACATGGATTGAATCTCAGAGTCCTCTTCTTCACTATCACTACTTTCATCTGGAACACCTGCATCAAAAGGTGGTGAGATAGGTTCTTGATATAGAAGAGGTTGAATTTCTTTCTCGTCACAAAATATGACTGAAGATTTGTGACTTCTCTGCATCTTCCTCACAGTATGTAATTGTTAGAAGGAAAATTTTCTAAAAATTAACTAACAAGACCTTTTCTATCGCAATATGATGACCAACAAATTTCTCATGTTGACGTTTATATTGAAAATAAAACAACAAAGTTTCCAGAAATGACTTAGCGTAATGAATTTCCATGATTTAAAATCTTACGATCTCGAACTTGCAATTATCACATCTGTGTTGAAATAACACACAACAAGTGTCGATGAAAATAGGATTAAGACAGGATAAGATTCTTCATTAATTCACGTATGATCCAACATCAAATATTATCATTCGACCATTATAAGTTAGTTGGATCAATGATTACCCTTTTTCATGCTTGGATGAAGGTGAAAATCGCAATCAAGAACCTGGTTGCAATTCGAAAAATGGTGAACAGAAACAAGAACCGAAATGATTATTCAAAACCAAAAACCTAATATCAACCATAGGATGAAGGAATTAGAGGAAATTTCAATTTAAAATGGGCCTTCCAAAACTAATACAAATTCCATGTTAGTATTAGCCAATAAAAATGCTTTAAAATTCAAAAAGGGAGCACCTAAAAATATTGAAGGAAAAAAAAACTACTTTTTTGGATCGTATTTTCAACTTATCTCCATGTAGGTTTACTCAAATTTCAAGAGGGGGGACTCATTGGATGCATAATTAAATTATGCATCCAAAGAGTACCCATGTTGCATACTTTTAACAACATCCACACCATGAAAAATAAAAAAAAATACATTAAAAGTGTGTTTTCTTTCACTAGAAACATGTTTTTAATGTATTTTCAAATTTTCAGGGTGTGGATGTTGTTAAAACTATGAAATATGGTACTATTTGGATGCATAATTTAATTATTCATCCAACGAGTCATCCCTCTTGAAATTTGATTAAACCTACAAGGAGATAAGTTGAAAATACGATCCAAAAAAGTAGTTTTTTTACTCTCTCTCTACTATTATTTTATTATTTTCCTTAGGAGACCCATTTTTGATGGGATAAATGCCACAGGCATTTATTTGCAAACATATACATTCTTCCCGCAATCCGCAATCCGCAATTACAGGTTGCGGGTTGTGGAATCGCAACTCCAAGTATTAACAAGCCAAATGTTTCTGCAATCTGCAGTCCGCAATTGCGGGTTGCAGAAATAGAAACCACACTAATCAAAATAATGATTCTTCTGCAATCCACAAATGCAGGTTGCGGGTTGTGGACATGCAAAATGCAAAATTATTTACCAAGTGTTCCCGCAATCCACATTGCGGGTTGCGGATGCAAACAACCACGATTTATTTGAGAAAGAATTCCGCATCCACAATACGCATTGCAGATTGCGGGTTGCAGAACGAAAACATTTAAAAGCTAAAAACCAAGCTTCCACAATCCGTATTGCGGATTGCGGATTGCGGGTTGCTGAAAGACTTAACTTTTAGGAAAATCAAAGCTTTCTGCAACTCACAAAAAACACACAAAATCAAAGGAATTTTCAAGCTGAAAAATTACTAACTTAATCAAATCATGACAAAGCAATAAAAGCATGATGAAAAACCCCAAAATGACCATGGAATTTAATCATTACCTTTGCATATAAAAATTTGAGGCTCCCATGTTTTTTTGAAAATATGGGATCTATTGTACCTACAACAAATGGCAACTGGCTGGGACAAACCAATTATCTTTGTAAATAAAATCTGTAGTTACAAGGAAGACATGTTAGCAAACTGATATTTCAACCTTTGCTTCACAAAATGTTCTCATAAAACACAATCAAAATAGTAGAGTTAGTCATATGATCAGTATATCCCCATCCAAAACCATTTAATGATGATGTTCATATGACAAGGCAGTCTTCGAAGTAAACATGAATCCCTTACCATTACGCAGTCATAGGGAAGCAGTTTATGATGAGACTTTGAACAAACTTAGAGCTATTATGGGTTACCAGATCTTGAAATGGAAATGAAAGGGAAAAATGGAAATGTATATATTGTGAGTAATATGTTTGTACATAAGTAAATAATTAATAAAGTCAAGGTGATTTAAGACTTCATAACCCAGAATGGCTCTAGGTTTGCTCTAAGGCTCATCATAAACTTCCTTCCTATGATTGCATAACAGTAAATGATTTATGTTTACTTCTAAGACTACTTTGTCATATGAACATCATCATTAATTGGTTTTGCAAGGGGATATATCAATCATATGACTAACTTTTATATTTTGATTGTGTTTTATGAGAACATTTTGTAAATTACAGGTTAAAATATCAAGCTTGCTGACATGTCTTCGTTGTAATTATAGATCTCATTTTTAGAGATAACTGGTTCATCCCAGCCAGTCGCCATTTGTTGTAGGTACAACAGATCCTATGTTTTCTATAAAACATGGGAGCCCCAAGTTTTATATGCAAAGAAAATGATTAAATTCCTTGGTTATTTTGGGGTTCTTCATCATGCTTTCATTACTTTGCTTTGATTTGATCAAGTTAGTAATTTTTCCTTTTAAAAATTCCCTTGATTTCGAGTGTTTTTGAGAGTTGCGAAAAGAGCAGGTTTTTCCCCCAAAAAAGTTCAGTCCTTCCGCAACACGTAGTCCGGATTGCAGAAACTTGCTTTTCTGGTTTTAGAATGCTTTTGTTTCACAACCCGCAACCCACAATGCGAATTGCAGATGCAGAATTGTTTGTCTAATAATCGTGGTTGTTCGTTCCGCAACCCATAATCGACAATAAGGATTGTGGGGACTTTTTGTTTGATAATGTTTAGAGTTGAGATCCCGCAACTTGCGGATTGCAGATTGCGAGAAGGATTGTGTAATGTCCAAAATAAACCTTCGGCACTTGTCCTCCGCAGCCTGCATGTTTAATCTCGATCGTTGATTTGCCTCAATTTTGTTGTTTATATTGGTTTGTTTTTGTTTTGAATAATCATTTCGGTTCTCTTTTTTTCTTCACCATTTTCTGATTTGAAATTAGATTTTCAAACTAAGATTTTCACCTACGGCCATTTATGAACTGATCATCGTTGATTCAACTAATTTGTAATTGATTGGGTGTTAAGGTTTGACATTAATCATACATGAATTATTACTATCTTATCCTGTCTTAACCCAATCCTTGTCGACGCATGATGTGCGTTATTTCAATACAGACATGATAATTGCAAGTTCCAGGCCGTAAGATTTTAATTATGCCAATTCATCACACTCAACCATGCCTGGAATCTTTATTATTTTCCTTTGGATATAGACATCAGCATGAGCAAATTGGTTGTTCACCAAAACTCTTGTTAGTTAATTTTCATAATTTTTTAGACTGACAATTGTATTGTGAGCAATATGCAGAGAGATCATAAATATTTGGTAAGGTTTTGTGAAGATAAAGAACTTCAGCCTCTTCTATATCAAGAACCTGTGTCGCCACCTTTTGATGCAGGTGTTCTTGATGAAAGTAGTGGTAGTGAAGAAGAACCTGAGATTCAGTCCATCTGCATACAACTCCCACGGAAGAAGAGAAGGAAGATCACTAAAAGGCCAGCTGATCCAGACAATACCATTATCCAGGATTTTATAATCAATGAGGAACCTGTCACTCCATTAATCCATTTGAAGGAGGAATAAGTGGCCGACTTTTCAGTTTTTGAGAACATTGTTGATCATCATAAATCTTCTAAGAAATATTTTCCAACTCCCTTACTATCCGTCACAGACAGCTAATAGACTGTGGTTAACCTCCACAGTTTATTACAGGATGTTTACCACAATTATGTAATGGACATATTTGGTTGCTATGAACCATTCTCTACGATGATATGATTAGAATAGTCTAATTTTGTAAATCCCTGTTTTCATGGGAAAGCTATCCTTCGTAACCATTTTTGTAATTATTATTTAAAGGGATAGAAGTCTAATGGGAAAGAGGGGAAGATAATCGCCAGAGAAGGATTGGAGAAACATTGTTTCACTTGTGATCATGTAATTTTTTGTAGGCCAATGAATCAAAGTTACTTTCTTTCGGCATCTTCTTTGTTTAAGTTATCAAATTTCTTTGATGATGTATGATTTATTCACCTTAATTAGTAATTAATACTGTTGATTTTGCAGCCAATCATTAATGCATTGATCATAGAGTTGGATTCATCTTAATTCATGGTTTATGTGTGTTTACGTTTTAATTGAATTTATTTAATTAAAATATTTATCTATTTCTACAAATGATTCACAGAAACTATTAAATCAATAGTTCATGTTAATTTTTCAATTAGCATAAGAGTTACAGGGTAATCTTGGATATGCTTTATCTTTAAACTATTATCAGTAATTTTCATTGCTTGATCGTATTTTGAAGTAGTAAGTTAATGATATAGTTTTACATTTATGTTAAATTGGTGAAATAACTTATTGGAATTCGAACCAAGTTACCTTGCACACAATCAATACACTCCCTTTAGATTAGATTTGAATTAGTTTAGATTTCCTTTAAAGTAGGGTTGTCTTAGGTTTAGATCCACTTTAGAATCAGAACACTTTTGTTCTTCCTTCTTAGGAAGACAGATCCTTCTAGAGTCAAACCCCATAAGTTCCAGCAGAGGCCTTTGTATCCGTGGGAGATTACTATTCCAAATAGGATGGGGATATAATTGTCCTTGTGTAGGACCTTTTGAAGCCTTTTAGTCTGGGTTTTCATCCTCTGTTGTTAGACTTAGAACCCATTCCAGCAACCTACACATCCGAGGCTTCAACACTAGTAAACCTCAAGAACAATATAAGCATCCAACAAATGGTTCCATTGTTGCGCTTGAACTGGTGATGAGTACCGAACCTTGGAATCTCGATAAAAAAGAAATATGGGACTAGGTAGACAAGACAGAAAGAGATTTTGCAAGAAAGGAGAATAGACATCTGCGTCTCTCTGATGTAGATTGGTTAAATAAATACCCGTGGAAGGATATTCATGAAATTTTCTGGGAAGGTTTTGGAAACGAGTTGCATGAGTAGATATACAGACTCGCAGAGCGAAAGGACTGTTTCCAAGAAGGAGCACCTATCGAGTGGAACCCTGAGCTTATTCAGAGGCTTAAAGAAGTAAATAGTCCACTATCGCGAGAAGTCAACTTTTGGGTTGACATTATTCTAGAATGCTTCGTGACAGAGTTTGTTGTGGACATGTTGAAGTCCTACAGCGCAACAAAAGCAGAGTTTTTCAAAGGTTTCAAAGGTAAGTACCTCAACAATCTAAGTTTATATTAAAATGCTTTTAGCTGAGAAAGGCGTTTTAAGAATGTAGTAAGATTCCTAGAAGTTTTTGAATCTATAATGGTCGATAACACATATACTGATTCTGATGAAGATACGCACAATTTAAGAAGTGGTAAAAGATATAAGTGTGCCACTGAAAAGAACCCTAAAGAACCTGGACTCCAAGTAGATATTGAGTTAGAACTTGAGACTGGTAGCACACAACACCTCCATTAGCCACCTACCAGCCTCCAACTCCCCAGAATCCATCAGTTGTGAATACTGTGCCTCCTATTGCCAATAATCCATCAGCTTAGAACCCTCCAGTTGTGAATATTCCTAATCCTCAGAGCGTCAATACCAGTAACACCACGGGGGTGAGTACTTAGACCATTTCGACTCAGACCATCCTGACTCAGACCATTCCGACTCAAAATATTATGATTTAGAACATTCCTCGCAGTAACATCCCTAACACCACTAAGAAAACTGCACAAAACGTTGTCCTTCCTAGAAGGAGAATGACTGACGACATTAAGCTACCGATATTCAATGGGATGAGTATAGAAGACCCTGAGCAGCACTGGTTTCTATGTGAAGCCATATAGAATGTCAAGCAAGTTCAGGATGAGGCTGTTAAGCAGGCACAACTCATCACTACATTCAGAGATAGAGCCTTGAACTAGTTTATGAAGTATTCTCAGGGATATAATAGAACTCTAGTGGAGATTAAGGCTGCACTATTAAGAGAGTTCAAGAAGTCGAAGTCAGAATCCCAATGTATAACAAAATTAAAGGAGACTAAGCAAAAACCTAATGAGACAGTCTGGGAACTTGACCAGAAGTTTAAAACATTGTTAAACCAAGTCAGTTTTGACATAGCACCAAGAATGGTTCATAGCTGCGTTGTTGCCCCATATTAGATTACCGCTGATGCAATAGAAGGTTGCTTTGTAGGAAGAATCCTTGGAGATTGTGATGAAATTAGAAGCTTCACCCATAGGAGAGACTAGCATTGGAATGGTCCAGATCCAGAATTAGCTAGCTACCTTGATATTACAGTTATAAGACATTACAAAGGGAAAAGAACAAAGAGAAGATATTTGGTGTATCAAATGTAAGGGAGAAGGACACCCAAAGTAACGTTGTCCTTTGTTTCAGGACTACCTAGACAGTGGAGCACCAAATCCACTAAATCAGAACCAAGGGCCATGGTGTGAGATCTGTAGAACTAGAGGACACCGGCCAGAATATTGTTACTTAATTCGGAAATATGTGAGAACACCAAAGAACTTATATTGCACATTCTATGAATCTGTTGGACATGATGATTCCAACTGCTAAGCATATGAGCTCATGATAGAAAGAAAGCATGATGTAGAGCATATGTGTGGTGGAGTATACAGAGTTCAAGAAGAAACATTAGAAAATAAGGATAACACGTAGTATGATCAAGGCACATACATAGGCCATGGAGGTTTCCACAGAAGGGGAAGAAACACTGGCCCAAGACAAGGAAGAGGTAGAGGCCAGATGATTTGTTATAACCGTGGCCATCCAGGTCACTTATCTAGAGATTGTACCAATGCCTGTACTACCTATAATTATTGTAAATATTTTGATCACGTTATTGAGGCATGCCTAGTGTTAGCAGCAGAAATGCAGAAGAGAAAGAAAAAAGTGCCTAACCCAAATATTCAGATGATCGCAGCAGAGAAAGGGACTGCAGATCTAAGTATTAATGTTGTGAAACGAAGTGGTGTTGCCATAGGAAAAGACAAACAACTAGAAGCTTCGACTTCTGGATATTTTCAAACTAAGCAGACCCTTGGTGAAGTGGTCTGGATCAGAAAAGCTACTGGGAAAACACTTGTTTTCAATATGGAGAGAAACAAAGAAGCCTTTGAAGAAGCAAGGGATATCTTCAAAGAGTCAACCCCTATGTCACCAAGAATCCCTTTGGAAAGTGAAATTGCATACACACAAGACATGCCAACAGCATATGATCAAACCAGTAACGCAGCAGAAACATGCACTTCTGTTGGGTAGTTCCTACGGAGCTGCATGAAATTATTGAAGAGAAAAAATGTTGTAGTGGAATTACAGAAGTTTTTAAACCAATATGAACCGTGCAGTTCCATTTATACTTCCCAGAGCGTAGTTCATCAGATAAAGAGCCATAAAAGAACATGCTGATAAATGAGGCTAAGTGCGTAGATTGGAGATTACGAGATGGATGAGATAATCCTTGATTTAGGTTTAGAGGTAAATGTATTGAGAAAGAAGACATGGAAACAGATGGGGAAACCAAGGTTAGGATGGTCACCCATATAGTTGAGGTTATCGAATAAGTAGAAAGTCATACCTTTTGGTAGATTAGCCAATCTACTTGTAGACATCCATGGAGTCAAAAGTTTTGCGGACTTTGAGGTTATCGAGATGACTAGCGACAGTAACACATATCTGGGATTATTGGGGATAGACTGGGCTATGGATAACCTCACAATGATAAACCTAAAAACCAAGAAGATGATCTTCGAAGGGCAGGATATTAGGGTCATTACACCTTTGGACCATTCGCAAGGAGAGATACATAGAGCTAATACATGAAGAATCCATAGCACAGGATCTTGACAACATTGATAAGATGACTACGAATTAGGATGACTACATCAATCCTACGACGAATGGAACACTTAGTTGGCGATGTGACAAATCTTTCGTATCAAACTCCGACGCGGGACTGGAGAACTGGAAAGGGAGAATGCATGAAGTGTCTGCAACAAGACGCACGCAGTCACGAAGTCACTATGATGGATTGGAACAGAGGTGAGTCTAATTCCCACTTATGCTGGTTTAACTAATGTCTATACCTTTTTGCAAGAATATACTGTATCAATTGTAGCTGAACATCACATACCAACATTGGATATAGCATTGCGTGCTACACCTGCAAGATGGTGGGCTATGCATAAGTAGACATTGACCACATGGGATCAATGCAGACACATGATGCAAATTAGATTCATAGAGAAAGTTGCGCTGACATTTGAAAAGTATAATGGACAAACGGATCTAAGGGATCACATAGAGACTTGTTCTCAAGCATGGGAAAATAGACCACAGACAGAATGGGTTCATCTGTTTGTGCATACATTAGAGCAGATTCCAAGCAATTGGTACACAGACGCCGAACTTCACATAGAAACCACAGATTGGTCTAGAGTGACTGCGAACTTTTAGAGAACCTTCAGCTTTGAAGATAAGTCTCCCAGCATAAATGAGGCTCTGCAGACCATCAAAGAAAGGATATTATGAGAGGAATGCCCAAGTGCAAACGAGGCATTCAAGGTCCTCAAAGAGAAGATATTCGAAGATGTAGAAGTACCTGTGAACCTACGACCAGAATTGGAAAAAACGATAGAACATTGTTGATGCCCAATTTTGTCATCATTTTTTATCATTGATCGTGCTATGGTTATGCTGTTTTTCCACTTTTGATGCATCAAGTTCATATTTATTATCATTCAAACATCCATACAGACTCAGGTACAAACACATTTAATTCTCCTATGGTTTTCTATTTGATTATCATCTTATATGGAAAATTACTATCAATTTAACATTTCTAAATCTACTAGGCATATAGTTTTGATTTTACAGGCTGTGGTTTTCATGCAGACATTCATTTGGATGCTCATTCGCATTCAGATGACCATTCAACCCTTCGTTCGCACCTCAAAAATCATTTGTTAGCATACTTGGGAGCATTGAAGACACCAACATAGACGTGGGTTTTGTTGCCCACGTGGCAAACATGGTTCGTGAGCTTCTTCCTGTAAAGATTTGGTTCATAACTTGCCCAAGAAACTAGCAATCAATATGGCCAACAACCTAGCATCAATTCTGTCAAAAACGTGTTTTAACAGACAACAAATTTCAGGCTTGATTTCCGGGCAAAGGAAGGCAAAATTATAGATTCCGGCACATGGGTTTTGTGCAGAATAGACCTATTTAGTTCCCTAAGAAGAATTTTGTGAAAATTCAAAGCCATTTGGGAGCCATTCGTGGTTCCTTGAAACAGATTTTCCTAGAAAACGTGGTTGGCCATTTTTCAAATATAGAAATTAGTTTTAATGGTCCAGGGGTTTTGGGATTCGGTTCTATCCTTCCCCACTCGCATTTTCATGTATAAATAGAGCCCCATAGGGATGAGAAAGTATGTAATTTTTCCCTATGTTTTTATAATGGAATCTCTGGTTCAAATTCGTTTTTATCATGCTCCTGTGACTGGTTAGTTAGTCAAGGTCCAGCCACCACTACTAGGAGGGCCCCTCAGAATTGTGTGAGTATATGTGTTGTGTATGTTCCTGTGATTTTCTATATACGTTATGGTGTTCGTATTCTCCTGCAAATAACAATTTCAGATAAGTAATGTGATTGTATTTATTCCTTTGTACATGCTATCTCAAATTGAATCCTCTCTTCAGTGATGGCATTATATTGTCTATGTTTTCTTTTTGTAACTGAGATCTCGGTCCTTAGATGCATTGTGTGTTTCCCTTTCAATCGTGGATTTCTCAAGTATAGATTGTAGTAGTTTATTTTGATTAATTAGTTAGAATGTGTTTGGTAATCATAACATAGGTTATTTAGTTAGATTTCCATTGTTTATTATGATCATAAGAAATAGTTAATTTGAATTTTGTTCCGCGCAGAAACTAGAGATAGTTACAATTCAAGGTGTGTTTTCATTTGCCATTCAAAGGGTGTGAGTGTGATAATATAGTAGTATAGTTACAAATCTTTGTTAGTTTATATGTACCTTTTTCTTATTTAGTTTATCATCAAGAATAGGATTATCTTATTAATCAGTAGTTGTTTCCATCATTGAAGTTTTGGGAAGCTAATTAGCTCAAATAGATTTATTACTGTTCATTTAAGTTTGCATTTGTAGAATGTAATTAGTATCACAGTAACTCTTTCAATCATGGTTCTGAATGCAATGTCGTAGAAGCATCTGAAGTGTGCATGATTTCAAATGCTTTCATTTTTATAGAACAGAGATAATTCGTGTTTCATTAGGAGTAGTCTTATCTTGTTAAATACTCAATAGATAAAAAAAAATTCTGAGTTTTGAAGTCCTTTAAATAGAATAGAAGTGACAATTAATAACTTCACATTTGTTAGTTCTTTCGTAGAAGATACTATAGCATTTCTTCCTTTTGCTATTAGAAATCAGTGAAGGAATTAGTTTTGTAGAAGGCTTTAATTTTCTGTCAGTATAGAGTTAGAGTTATAATAGACTTTTTACATGCTTTTTAGTTAGTAATTACATCCCAGATTTGAAGTAACGTTGTAGTTCTGAAAATCCTAGATGAGTTCTCTTTCAAGATAAAAGTGTTCTATAGAATAGAAGTTGAATTCGAGCTTTCAATCACTCATTTACATTCTAGTTGTTGTCATAGTCGTCACACTCTTTAAAATTCCTTCACACACACACATTAGATCTTTGAATTTGTAGTTTTCATTTCTGATTAGTAAACAAAATCATGGTAGCATTTACATAAATAGGAAATTGCATTTGGCATAGTTGTTTTACTTGAATTAGTTCTTTCTACACATGCATTTCATATTTCCTTTGAGTACTGTTTAAAGTCTTTGATTAGCTAAGGAACAGACAAAATAGCAATAAAATTTACTTTTCCTTAGATATAAGTCTTTACCTTCACTCATAATAGGAATTAGGTAGAGTCTAAATGAAGTGTCGTATGTAGTGTCTGGATGCAGTTCCATTTGAAGGTCTGTTCGACAAGTTGATTGATATTTAAGAACCCTTACTCAATTCTAGGTAAATTACCAGCTTTAGGTTAGGCTTGGGTAGTTTAATCCTTCAATCTTGCACATACTGTGCCAACATCTCTAAGCTTACGAGCCCCCAGGTTGAAAATTAAGTGTTGAATTAGATAGTGCATATTTTACTCAACATTTTGCCACCGTTGTCGGGGAGATGCTAAAGGGGTCGGAGTCTAGGTAGATAGGCTGCTTTTACATTACAGAACAAGGGGGAGGGGAGAACGGTAAGATGAGAAGTAAGAACCTGCTCATCCACTTTAGTGGGTTGCCCCAAAGCCTTGTTGTTCCCTTCAGGAAAGTGTGATTTTATTTCTGCAAATTTGAGTTTGTTCCCTGTCCAAGTAATTTAATTCTTTGCAAATATGTTTTTCTTTTTGCCAGTTTGAGTTTGTTTTCTTTTCACAATCTAGTGTTCTGCAACCAACGTGTTTATTTTTATGTAGGTATGAGTTTGATCTATTTTTCACAAGTGTGTTTTTTTATCTATAGGTGTGATGTGTTTTTGAATTTTGCAACTAATTTAGTTTTATTTTGGTTTGTGCAAATTTGCTTTAGGAATGTATTTTTGTAGGTAACTTTTTTTAATCATTAAAATATATCTATCTACTTGGGTGTTGTAAGAACCCCACCACTAATCCTTGTGTGAAGTAGGAACTACCGACTAAATACATGGATTCAAGGGTGAACATTAGTATGAGAGAACTCTCTCAAATCCTAGCAATAGCTGGGATCTTAATCTCTACCTCTCAGGAAGAGAATATATTAACAACAAATAAGATATTATCATCCTCTCCTAAAATGAAAGACGAAGAAAAATCCCAAGAGCTGCAAAAAGATTATCCCTGCCAAATTACATAGGAAGATATTGATACATTGGAGTATACATCCGAAGGAGAGTGGCCTGAAACTGAAGAGTTCTCTACATGCAAGCTATAAGATCCTATGCATACTTTCGAAATCAATCAACCAAGAGGAGGGGAGCTTTATGACATGATGATGTAAGGTGAATATGAGGACTACATCGAAAGATGGTTCCAAGAGGTAACCCAACCACCATTCCATTCCTTCCTTCGACACCTTTTGTTGCAAAAGCAAGTAAGTCAGTTGGTTCTCCACATTCAGGTAATCACTGCTTTAACTTTTTAATATGTGGATATAGGTATGTTTTTCATTTTGCTTCACACTTGGTTACATTGGAAGAGCTCATATACTTGAATAAAAAAATATTTTCTTTGTTCTTATGTAGAATAGGAATATATATATATAAATAAAGAGTTGCATGTTTAGTCTAGAAATTAATGCAACTTAGTTTTCTTTTTCAAATAAAAGAATTAAGAAGAAGATAATGTTAATGGCTAAACCAAAACATTTCAAAATCCTTACTTATTTTCATACATGCATATTTCTTAAGAGCAACTTTAAATACCAAGTGGATTTTCCATAAGTTTAAGGTCTATCTAATCCCTATAGGTCACTCGTACATCCTAGCTTCATTATCAAAGTCTGTTATTTAAGCATCTTTATTACACAGTAGCATAAGGGTGAATGAAATTCCTAGTTTGTGAGGAAACACTACCATAACTCTATATGAAAAAGGCGAGTTTTGGGACTAGAGACAACTTTCATTCATTCTCTTATGGCCTCCTCCACTATAAATTAATTAAGTTTGGCCATGTCATGTCTTTGGAATGAAATAAATGCGTAGTCAATTTTTCATGCACATGACCTTTAAAAGGAAATTTATAGAAAGTCCACCAACCCATATACCATCCCAATCTGTGAAAGGTTTTCAGAGCTACCTCCCCATCCTGTTGCAAAAATAAATACATGTATAAATCTCTTAAGGGTGGTGGTAAAGGCTAGTTTATGCTATTAAAAGGGTCTAAGAGGCTAACCCACCAGAATACTGAACAGGTGTGCTGGCAGTGGGTATCAGCCTGTGGTATGACTAGGAAAACCCATCGCGGTGCTGAACATGCTCGCTGGCAATGGCGTATTCTGTCTGGGGAGGATATTTCTTAAATATCAAAGTTACCCCATCGGGGTACTGAATAGGCCTGTTGGCAATGGGTTTTGACTTTGATGTCTTTCACTATGCCTAATCTATATTTGTGTGTATGAATGGTATACTTGTGTAAACTCTTAGGAAGAAGCATGCATGCTTGAACAACAGGTTAAATGAACTTCATCTAATTGCCATTTGAGAATGTTTGTAAGTTGCACTTAAGACACTGTCGCCTAATTCATACTATACCTAGGATGTCACTATCCTAGAAGTGGGACCCATAAACTTAGGATCCTACTGACCTCAAATGCAAACTTTGTCCATAATTTCTTGAATAACAATAAACCTTTGAGAAGTAGTAGGGATGACTGGTTTCCTATAGGCTCTACAGACTATCTATACCCTCATGCTTTTCTATTTCGGGAGACATGAGGAAAATCCCTTCTCATAGCTTATATGTGGTCTTCGTAAGCATAAACTACTGAATTTGCATGTATTGAAGAATCTGACTTAATATGATATTGTTTTGGTCATATCATGAATACTTCTTTTCCTCGAAAAAGTTCCAGTTTTTAGAATAATGATTTTTTTTAGGATTTCCTGCTGATTGATGTTGATCTAGAGTGTTTACATAAGAAGCATACAACCTAGTATTAATTTATTGATGTCCCGAGGATGTGCCATATCTTTTGTTTGGGGTAGGATTCAAAATTATTTCTATTTTCTATTTACTAGGATTCAAAATAATTTCTATTTTTCTGTTTACTTGTGAAGCATTTTTTTTCATCTATTTCTATCCTAAGAAAAATCTAGTTGTCATAGGAAAATATGAGTAGCAGATGGGAGCTTAATGCTTATTTCTAGCATATGGTTCGCGATCGAATAAAAAGGAGAGCACCCTGAAGAAGCTTATTAGCTAGGTTGTTTCAAGAGAAGCAGTTTCAGAGACAACAACTCCATCTTTGTAAACCTGAAAAAGATTTCATTTGCATTCTCAGAAGATCTCCTATACAATCATAATTCAAAGAAATGTCAAAAGTTCTGCTGAAAGAAGGGTCGAATGAGGTGGTTGAATGAAGGGTCTGAATGCAACTATGACCCTGTAACAACATCTCTGTTATACCAAGGTATATGTTTTCACAAAATTCAAATATAATATTTTGAATCCGATAATATTTCAATATAAGAAACTACTAATACCATATTACTTCATCAAATACTCAATTGTAAGTTGAAATCATTATATTCCAGCTGCTAATGATAATCTGATATTAACATTCTACAATTTAGCATATTTAAAGTCAACTTCATTCACAAAGACATAAGGTGATTCATCTCTGAACTATGGATATAGGAATATTTTCGGAATATTTATTGTATGATTCTACAAATCAAAGATTCACAAACATACAATATAATTATCATTTCATTTTCTTCGTATCTGCTTAAATTAGCATATATAAACCATTTCATTATTCAACCATAAGGAAATAAAATCAACATATGAATCCTACCATAGTTTAAGAATCATTATTGCCTATCTAGTTTGCAATCCAATTTGAATCACCTCAATCTGACATCATATGAAAATGTTATGCTCAAAATACTAACTGCTTGTCATAACAACTGCATTGTGACAATTCTACATATTGTTGTTCATCGAAATATTTCACATATCAAATCATCTTCTTTTCAAAACCTGTTTATAAGGTAGATATACCTTCAAGTCTAGTTTAAGTCAAAATTTGAATCATCCCATTCGGAGGTAAGATGAAAAGTTATGCCACATTTAGTAACAGTATGTCTTAAAACCAGCATGGTGAAACCCCACCTCTTAGGTTTGTTCATCAGTAGATTTGAGATATCAAATCAAACTATATTAAAAACCTGTTTCTACTTGAGGTAGATACATGAGTCTAAATTGCTCCTCAATAGGTTTGACATGTCATTTTAACTCAATTTGAAAACATGTTTCTACCTATGAATCCACTTTAATCAAGATTCTGAATCACTTCAATCGGATATAAAATGAAGATTTTATGAAAAAGATAACGTCGGGAGGTCCGGGCTTGCCACCACTTCTCCGTAGATAAACAAATGCATCTTTCTCCATTTTGCTTAGTGGGACCTGACATATCCTCGGTTTGGGGGAGTGTTGATGCCAAATTTTGTCATCATTTTTTATCATTGATCATGATATGGTTATGTTGTTTTTCCATTTTTTATGCATCGAGTTCATATTTCTTATCATTCAGACATCCATATGGACTCAGGTATAAACACATTTAATTCTCTTATGGTTTTCTATTTGATTATCATCTTATATGGAAAATTAATACCAATTTAACATTTCTAAACCTATTGGGCATATAGTTTCGATTTTACAGGCTATGTTTTTCATGCAGATGTTCATTTGGATGCTCATTCGCATTCAGACACTCATTCGCATTAGGACGACTATTCAACCCTTCCTTCGCACCTCAAAAATCATTTGTTAGCATACTTGGGAGCATTGAAGACACCAACAGAGAAGTGGGTTTTGTTTCGCACTTGACAGACATGGTTCGTGAGCTTTTTCCTGTAAAGATTTGGTTCATAACTTGCCCAAGTACCCAGCGATCAATATGGCCAACAATCTAGCATCATATCTGTCAAAAACATGTTTTAACAAACAACAAATTTTGGGCTTGATTTCCGGGAAAATGAAGGCGAAATTCTAGATTCCGGCACATGGGTTTTGTGCAAAATAGGCCTATTTAGGATTAAGGTAAGAATTTTGTAGAAATTCAAAGCCATTTGGGAGCAGCTCGTGGTTCCTTGAAACGGATTTGCCCAAAAAACGTGGTTGGCCTTTTTTCAAATATGGAAATTATTGTTGATGGTCCAGGGGTTTTGGGATTCGGTTCTATCCTTCCCCACTCGCATTTTCATGTATAAATAGAGCCCCATAGGGCTAAGAAAGTATGTAATTTTTCTCTGCATTTTTATAATGGAAGCTTTGGTTCAAATTCATTTTTCTCATGCTCCTGTGACTGGTTAGTTAGTTAAGCTTCAACCACCAATACTTGGACGGCCCCCCATAATTGTGTGAGTATCTGTGTTGTGTATGTTCCTGTGATTTTCTATATACGTTGTGGTGTTCGTATTCTCCTGGAAATAACAATTTAATATAAGTAATGTGATTTTATTTCTTCCTTTGTACATGCTCTCTCAAATTGAATCCTCTGTTCAGTGATAACATTATACTGTCTATGTTTTCTTTTTGTAACTGTGATCTCGGTCCTTAGATGCATCGTGTGTTTCCCTTTTAAGCGTGTATTTCTCAAGTATAGAATGCAATAGTTTCTTTTGATTGCAATTAGTTAAAATGTGTTTGGTAATCATAACATGGGTTCTTTAGTTAGATTTCCATTATTTATTATGATCATAAGAAATAGTTAATTTGAATTTTGTTCATCGCAGAAACTAGAGATAGTTACAATTCAAGGTGTGTTTTCATTTACCATTCAAAGGGTGTGAGTGTGATAATATAGTAGTATAGTTACAAAGCTTTGTTAGTTTATCTGTACCTTTTTCTCATTCAGTTTCTCATCAAGAGTAAGATTAGCTTATTAATCAGTAGTTGTTCCCATCATTGAAGTTTTCATAAGCTAAGTAGCTCAGATAGATTTATTATTGTTCATTTAAGTCTGCATTTCTAGAATGTAATTAGTATCTCAGTAATTCTTTCAATCATGGTCCTGAATGCAATGTCGTAGAAGCCTCTCAAGTTTGCATGATTTCAAATGCTTTCTTCTTTATAGAATAGAGATAATTCTTGTTTCATTAGGAGTAGTCTTGTCTTGTTAAATACTCATTAGATAGATTTGTTTCTGAGTTTTGAATTCCTTTAAATAGAATAGAATTGGCAATTAATAATTTTGCATTTGTTAATTCTTTCGTAGAAGATACTATAGCATTTCTTCCTTTTGTTATTAGAAATCAGTGAAGGAATTAGTTTTGCAGAAGGATTTAATTTTATGTCAGTATAGAGTTAGAGTTACAATAGAATTTTTACATGCTTTTTAGTTAGTAATTACATCCCAGATTTGAAGTAATGTTGTAGTTTTGAAAATCCTAGATTAGTTCTCTTTCAAGATAAAAGTGTTTTATAGAATAGAAGTTGAATTCGCGCTTTCAATCATTCATTCACATTCTAGTTGTTGTCATAGATGTCACACTCTTTAAAATTCCTTCACACACACACACACATTAGATCTTTGAATTTGCAGTTTCCATTTCTGATTAGAAAACGAAATCATGGTAGCATTTACATAAATAGGAAATTGCATTTGGCATAGTTGTTTTACTTGAATTAGTTCTTTCTGCACATGCATTTCATATTTTCTTTGAGTACTATTTAAAGTATTTGATTAGATAGGGAACGAATGAAATAGCAATAAAATTTAATTTTTCTTAGATATAAGTCTTTAGCTTCACTCAGAATAGGGATTAGGTAGAGTCTGAATGAAGTGTCGTATGTAGTGTCTGAACATAGTTCCATTTGAAGGTTTGTTTGACAAGACAATTGATAGTTCAGAACCCTTACTCAGTTCTAGGTAAATTACTAGATTTAGGTTAGGCTAGGGTAGTTTAAGCCTTCAATCTTGCACATACTGTGCCAACATCTCTAAGCTTACGAGCCCCCGGGTTGACAATTAAGTGTTGAAATAGATAGTGCATATTTTACTCAACAAACATGCCCTTTAATGTTATAACGTTGCTGAAAATGAAGAAGATCCAGAGGAGAGTGATGAGGAGGATCCGCGCAACATTAATATACCTAAATCAGAAGGAGCGCGCGATGTAGAGGGACCTCCATTAGAAATTCCAGATATGAGTGGACATGTTAAGACCAAAAAAGTGAACATTGGCACAAGTGAAGAGCCGAAGTTCGTGTCCATTGGAGTCTATTGCGATGATGAAACAGTCGCGCAGATTGCGGATTTTCTACACGAGTATCAAGATTTATTTTCAACAAATTTTTCCGAAATGAAAGGCATTCTGGGTGACTTGGGGGTCACAAAGATAGCTCTCAAGCCAGGCGTGAAGCTCGTTAAGCAGAGGCCCTAAAGACTAAATCCAAGATATAAAGAAAAAGTTAAGGCAGAAATTGATAAGATGCTTGATGGAGGGATCATCGAGCCAATCGAAGAATCAGAGTGGGTAATCTTGATGTTTATCCAAGACAAAAAGACTAAGGGATAAATAAGGATCTGCATAGATCTAAGGAAGTTGAATGATGCTTCACTACATGACCCATTTCCTACTCCGTTTACATAAGAAGTATTAGATAATGTTGGAAGAAATGAGGCCTATTCTTTCACTAATGGCTTTTCTGGATACCTTTAGATAAGGATTGATGAAGCAGACAAACATAAGACAACATTTGCTACTGAATGGGGATCATATCAGTATACAGTGATGCCTTTTGGGTTGAAGAATACACTTGCTATATTTTCCAGAGTTGTTGTGGCTGCATTCAAAGACATTATCCATAAGTTCTTAGAAGTCTATTTTGATGATTGGATTGTCTTTGGTTTATTGAAGAAACACTATGAGAACCTAAGAATGATGTTAACAAAATGTAGACAACATCAGATTTATTTGAATTTGAAGAAATGTATCTTTTGTGTGCCCTGCGGAATTTTGTTGGGACACATTGTCTCTAAACAAGGTTTGATGGTTGACCCTACGAAGATCATAGTTATTGTGAACCGGCCAGCACCGAATTCAGTGAAACAAATTCACACCACATTGGGACATACAGGGTACTATAGAAAATTTATTAAGGGTTATGCACAGATAACCATGTGAATGGAGAAGCTATTGAAGAAAGAAGCGCAGCTCATATGGAACGCGGAATGTGAGAAAGGCCTAGACACATTAAAGGAGAAAATGGTAATTGCACCTATTCTTGTGTTTCCGGATTGGGACAAGAAATTCCATGTACACATTGATGCTTCGTCCATTGCACTTGGTGTGGTGCTAGCTCATCTAGGAGAGGGGGATTGACCATCCCATTGCATTCTCGAGCATAAAAATTTCATCAGCTGAAAAGAACTATATGACCACATAAAGAGAATGCCTAGCTATGGTGTTTGCATTGCAGAAATTCAGACACTATTTTCTTGGTGCGCACGTCTTAATGTTTACTGACCATTCCGCTTTGAAGTATCTGGTCAATAAACCAGTGTTAGGGGGTAGAATTTGCAGATGATTATTACTATTCCAAGAATATGATTTTGAGATCATTGTCAAGCCAGGGAGATTGAACCTAGGACCTAACAATCTCTCAAGGATTGAGTTAGGCAAAGAACCTACCAATCTTGAAGACAATCTGCTTGATGTGCAGTTATTTTCTATATAGGTCACCGATGTTTATTACAAGGATATTGTAGAATTTTTTACTATAAGATTGGCACCTACAGGATTCACTACGCAGTAGAAGAAGCAGCTGGTAGTTAGAGCAATAGACATCACTATCATAGCAGGACAACTATACAAGTTCGGACCAGATGAGGTGCTATGCAGATGTGTGTTGGAGCATGAGAAGCCATTCATACGGGTTGATGTACATTCAGTTGTATTGGGAGGTCACTACGTAGGAATAGCTACTACACAGAAGATATTGAGAGCACAGATATGGTGGCCTGCAATTCATAAAGATTCAAAGGAACATTTCCATAATTGTGATGTTTGCCAGAGAATGGGAAAGCCATCGCAAAGATATGAAATGCAGTTAAAACCACAGTTGACACTGCAAGCATTTGACAAATGCGCTATTGATTTTGTGGCACCTATTAACCCACCGACAAAGAGTACTGGTGCGAGATACATTATCACTGCGACTGATTACCTCACCAGATGGGAAGAGGCTAAGCTAGTGAAGGAATGTAGCGCAGCTACAGCTGCACAGTTCATATTTGAGAACATCCTTACCAGATTTGGATGCCTGAAGATTTTAATGAGTGATCAAGGGACTCACTTTTTGAACAAAACTATCGAATCCCTTACTAAAGAGTTCCACATTTATCATCAAAGGAGTACACCGTACCATCCTCAAGCCAATGGAACCATTGAAGCGTTCAATAATGTATTAGATAATGCACTGACAAAGGTATGCAATGTAAACATGGATGATTGGGATCTACGCATTTTAGTTGTTTTATGGGCATATAGGACCACTTGCAAGAAGTTATCAGGTCATACGCCTTTCAGATTGGCCTATCGACAGGAAGTTATGATGCTAATGGAATACAATGTACCAAGCTTAAGGATTGTTGCATTCATAGGAATGGAGGATGAACAAACAATAGAGGAAAGGCTTCTACACTGGGTTGGATTGGAAGAGGATCGCTTCATTGCAGGCTTTCACCAGAAAGTGCAGAAAGATAGAGAAAAAGCATGGCATGATCACCACATCAAGAACAATTCCTTTGAGGTAGGTGACCTTGTCCTCCTGTATGATAGCAAGTTTATGAAATGTCCTAGAAAATTTAAAATGCATTGGATTGGCCCATATACTATTATGCATGTTACAAATGGTGGCACAGTTCAGTTAGCCACATTAGCCATAGATAACTTACCAGGTTTGGTGAATGGAAGTAGACTAAAACCCTATCGGGATAGTTCTACTTCGTAGAACTCTCAATAGAATGAAGTCGTTGAGTTATGTGAAAAAAAAAGAATGAAAAGAAGAACCATGCACTATGAAGCTCAAAATGTAGCTGCGTAGATCAGATAGAACAAGAAGGATGAAAAGTTCAGAAGGAGAAGAACGACACCGCGAAGTAACCGCACCAGACTAGTGACAACCCACCATGCAGTTTGACACAATGCTCCAAGAAACTAGCCGTTAATATGTTGGTCGAAAAACTAGCTGTTATACAATGATTTTGCTGACGATCGCTTGAGCATTTAATGCAAAAATAACCATTCTGAAGGAAAGGACCTGAATCCTTGATGAATTTGGCAAACAGACATGCCATTTAATGATTTTCTAGTCATTTATGGGCGTGGCTAAGGCCGACTGCACCTATAAATACCACTGTATTTGGACTCGCGGGCATTACCGAAAATCTGAAATTTTTCTATGAGCCATAGATTGACTCTGTTTACCAAGAGAGTTAAGTTACCCCGTGACTCTGTAGAAGGAAGTTTAGTGAATGTCTGAAGATTCTATAGTTGAGCAAGAGTTCATAGTTGAGCAGGTTGTGAGGGTGTTTAAGCACACAGGTCTTGAAGGGTTGATGAGAACCCCTGCTAAGAAATTTGTTACAGAACAAGGTCAAGGTTGATGCCGTTCGCTGCGACACACTGCACCAATGCAAGCCAAGAGGAAGGAACCAACAGTGGAGAAGAAAAAGCCGAAGATAATGAGCTCCAAGCTACCAGAATTTCTGCTCGGCGATAAAGAAATTCCATTAACTTTGACCCCAGAGTACATCTCTCCACATACACAGGATGCACTGGCCTTGAAGCTCACCAGGAATGCTAGAAGCAAATCTGCTCGGTAAGATCACTGACTGTAAGTTCGAAGACTACGACTTGCTGCAATAGCAGAAGGACCCAGATGAGCCTAAGTACCCACAATTTCAGCCAGATAGATATATGTGCTAGAAGATGGATGTGAAGAACAACCAGTTGTTGGTTGAACAGAAATGGTTGTCTAAAGTCGTCGAATCAGGGCTGTTGAACCTATTGTGGCTCCCGCACTTCGACCGGAGCTCAGAACGTAACGTAGTGGTGCGCAAACTCATATCGCACACACACCAAGGCTACCTTTGGTTGGATAGGAACATCAACCTAAACATAGACTTGATCCATCAGATCACAGGCCTAAGCAAGCAAGATAGACCCTAAGAAGTTCTTTGTCGGCAAGTCCAGGGATAAGGAATTCGCCACACAAATGAAGCAGGCACATCAGATTCCGAAAGGAAAAAGAGGATTTATCACAGACGATATAGACGATGATGCTAAGGGGTCCGTAACACAATTGCTAGTAGGAAAAGTTTTGTGAAAGGAAAGGCCGACAGAAGTTCCAGCCAGCGCAATGCTCCTTGGGGCGAAGGCAGCGCAGGGCGGAATATTTAACTGGTTACAATATCTGTTGAATGAATTGCTCGATGATGTGCATGACACACATATGCATGACAATATCTTCCATTATAGTTGGTTAATGGTATTGATTACCTTTGAAGGCTGGAAGGACCCAAGGCACTATGTTGGCCTTAGCGGTGCCAGTAATGACTGTAGAGGACCCAGGTATGCAAACCTGTGGGAGAATTTGATGTCAAAAAGAGAGTGCACGACGAATGAAGTTTTCTATACATACTACAAGTAGTTGTGTGATGTCATTGTTTGCACACTGTGCATCTCAAAAGATATAACAACTAAGTACATTCACACCTTAAATTTCTATGCTGACATGCATTTTATCTACATTTCAACAAAGGCACAAAAAAAGAACCCAGAATGGTTGCAAGAGAACTATCACATGGATGAAGCAGATATCGACCTTATCATGAAGGAATGGGTGGATGAATGGAAGGTCGAAAGACCTATGATCATCGATAGTGACTCCAAAGAGAGTAATCCAATTCCAACAACAATTGTCTAAGACTCACCGTTAGGAAAAAGGTAGGAGCCCGGAAGCTCAGTACCAGAGAAAGTACAGAAAAGAAGCAGAAGGCTTCAAAGGACCAGTCAGAAGCGAAGTTGCATGATGACGATTATGAGATGATCGCATCCACGATCATTGTGCATCTAGAAGATGTGCTAAACCTCAAAGACAGTAAGGATGAGGAGATTCAAGCAAGTTTGCAGAAGAATCTCACCACGCTGCAAGGCATAACAATGAAGTTCAAGCAAGTCCAGTGCGACTTGGTCATGCCGTGATAATTAGAATCAGAAGGAAGGTCAGGGGACACTTGGCAACCAAAGAAAACACCTCTAGCCCTAACCTTGCCACAAAAATTGCGCATAGTCCGCATTGAACCAATCAATGTCATTATATCGTGCGACAAAACACCTCCGAGCGCGTAGAGCATAGAGCATGTGGACATCGACATCGCTATGTTGCCACTAGAGGGCCTACACAATCTGCACCTTCAGGTTGTCGAAGAGATCCATGATAGAAATGTGGTTTCTATAAACCAACACCATCGATTGCAAGAAAATTATAAGTAGTTGTAGGAAATCAGTTTAAAGAGAACCAAGGCACTTGAAAGTGAGTAGGACCAAAGAACAAGAATAGAGCAGACTGTCACTTCAGTCTACGCAGAGATACTAGAATGTGACGAGTACCTAGAGATCATGAATACTATCCTTAAGATCGGCTCGGTAGTCAACAATCTTAAGACTGGGATGAAAGACCTGGAGACTAATTATCAAGCAAATATTTCCTCCTTGGAAGCACAGAATCAACCGAATACACCACCATATCAGGCAGAGCTCAGAGGAGCATAAGCAAAAGTAGCCGTAGAGACCATATCCAATGAAGTAGAAAAGTGTCAAAACTTGTTGGATGAAGCTATGAGGATGTTTACTATGCTACAAGAGGACCCTGAGGTGTTGGAGGTCCAAACCAATTTGAAGGAAAAGCAGGCAACGTTAGATGCCTTGAATGAGGAGATGAATACCCTACTACCAAAAGACAGACTCCGCGGATTTCCAGAAGTCAAGGAATTAAAGAGACAACTTGTAGTGTTAAGAGAACAGGAGGCTGAAGCCAGAGACAAGTCACAACCCCTGCAAGGGGACGCTCATTCACTAACGCAGCAGATCGAAAAAAATTGAGGGAACTCCACGACGCATAGGATTCAGTGCAACAGAAAACGCATGATGACTTAACACCAGATGTGTTAGAAACCGTCAAAGTAATTGAACAGGATGCCAAGGATACGGTTGCTAAGTTGAGCGCAAAGTATCAAAAGTAGCTGCTAAAATAGCTCCGCAAGAAGAAGAGCACCTCATGGAACCAGAAGTGGAAAGTGGCTTGGGGACGAGCCACATGTAAGTGCTAGGGGCCTGCTGGGCCTAGCCCAAGTGAGGCATTTTTGTGCAAGACATTTTTGGAGCTTCTAAGTTACAACGCATCCCAGATGAAGGCAGTTTTGGCAAGACATTTTTGGGGAGCTGAGAAGTTGAGTGCAGCGCAGTATTGACAAGATAGGAACCGTGTAGTTGGGCACTAGTTCCATGAACTGGTAGCACCGCTCAATGCCAGTAGGGAACCTATTTTGGGTAAAGAATGTAAGAGAAGGTTGACCTACGAAAGCGACCTATTTGGGTAAGAGACTCCTTGATTCTCGGGAATGGGTATGGAGCAACGAGAAGGCAGATGAAAGCGACCTGTCAACAAAGTGGCAGAAAACGGTTGGAAGCTAAGCCACGAGGTCTACAGCAACAGGCAGGCTAGACAGGATGAAAGCAACAAGCCATGATGCAGTATAACCATTTTGTGAAGACTATGGATGTCAGAAGGGTGTGAGAGCTACGAGTGGTCCAGCAGAATGGCAAGAAGCATGTGAAGGAGCTGTCGACTATGATAGGCCGAGTTGGCGGGTAACCGCACCATTTTGTAACCTTAGGGTTTTTTCCTATGCATTGTAAGTACGTGACCTACGGGAACAATCTATACAAGGGCACACTTTGTAAGGGAAATTTTTAATCTTCTATTGGTTATTGTTGAATACTGATCTTTGTTTAGAGAAGATTGTAAAGGATCTGCAAGCTACATGCGCAGATACCTACTGAAGAGAGAAGAAAGTCTACAGCTGAGTGCATAGACTGGAACTGTTGTACCCTTCCCAAAGATAATATAACAATAGTTCCTATGGACGTAGCTCCCATCCTGGGGTTGAACCACATTAAATTATGTGTTATGTGATTGCTTATGTGCTTGAATCTATGTATTTGCTTATGCTGAATGGCTAACATATGGTTTATGATTTCATGTATTCTTTCTTTTATATGTATTCGCCATAAGGATAAGAGATGGGGATTATATGTTAAGTAACACATATGTGAATGAATGTTAATTGCATAAGTATTTGTAAGTTAATTGAATGCATGAGTTAATCGGGTAAACACTTAAGCCCACAACGTCGATATAGTGCAAGTGCAGCATCAGAAGTGCGCAGTTACATTGCAATCCATCACATTGTTTAAGTCAAAAGGTTCACAAACTATTGTTCCTGTTAAATACATCAGTTACACTAAGTAAAGTCTATTGAAGTTGCATAAGTATTGGGAGGAAGCGCAGTCTCTATGGAGCTATCCTATTGTTGAAGGACCATTCCACATCGCACATTCCTTGGATGTGCGATAGTCTAAGTGTTAACCGTGAAGAAGGTGAACTTTGCGCAGCCACCAGTTCGCAGTGCGAGTCCCATAGCATGCTGCTCACCAGTCTTATTGAAGTGCTCATCACCTGGTTGTGGAAACTTGATTCCACAGCCCCCCATTACTTCGCCTTGGGTGAGACCTCAGTCTGTTCACAAGCTTTTGCCGAAAGGGCCGATGAAAATGGGTTTTGTTGGTTCCTCGAACCATGTAGAACCTGGGTCTTTCTATTAAACCTCGTGAACAATATATTCAACCAACAAGGATATTTCTCCGGATGTAGTTAATGAATTCCTTTGGGAATTTCGGAGTTGTTAACTTTTAATCGCTCTTCAAGATGATTAAGCAGTGGAACTTGATTTTGTAATCCCTATTTTATGGGAATCTTATCCTTTTGTAACTATTTTGTAATTGTTATTTAAAGGGTAGAAGTATCATGGGGTATGGGGAGAAAAACACCAGAGAAGGACTAGAGAAACGCTGCTTCACTTGAGATCTTGTAATTTGCAGACCCAATGAATCAAGATTAGTTTCTTTTGATATCTTCTTTGTTTATGTTATCAAATTTCTTTGATGATATCTGATTTTTTTATGTTAATTATTGAATGAATGTTGTGTATCTTTTGCAATAGATCATTAATGCATTGATATATGATTTGGATTTGTCTTAATTCATGGTCTTTGTGTAGTTATGTTTTAATTGAATTTATTTAATTAAAATATTTATCTATTTCTGCAAATGATTCACGGAAATTATTAAGTTAATGTTAATTTTTCAATTGACATTCCAGAAATAGGGTAACCTTGAAGGTACCTAATCCTTAAACTATTATCAATTAATTTTTATTGTCTGATTATATTTTGAAGCAATAAGAAAAGATCAAATTTTACATTTCTGTTAAGTTGGTGAAATGACTTATTCACACTCAAACCAAGTTATCCTACACATAGTCAAAATGCTTCCTTTAGATTAGATCTGACTTAGTGTAGATTTCCTTTAAGGTAGATTTGATCTAGGTTTAGATCCATTTTAGAGTTAGGATACCTTGATCTTCCCACAAAGGAAGACTGATCCTTTAGGATCAAACCCCATAAGTTTCAGCAGAGGCCTTTGTATCTGTGGGAGTTAACTACACCAAACAGACTAGGGATAGAATTGTTCTTGTGCGGAAACTTTTGAATCCTTTCAGTCTGGTTTTTCACCCTCTTTTGTGGGACTTGGAACCCATTCCAACAACCTACACATTCGGGGCCTCAACATGAAGTCATGTCGAAGTTTTGTCTACATCGATGACTTGTCGAAGATGCATCGAAGTTAGCATCCGAAAATAATGCCAACTACAATGTGGATCAAATACTATGCATAAATGAACTCAATGAAATGAAGGTTAGCTTTCTCCATCAAGCCAACAACCAAGGTACTGTTCCAAATGAACTGAAAACAATAAATTCTAGGATCCCATTAGCTTTTTTGAATTCCAAAAGATAGCCATGCTCTACCACAAAAAATTTCAAGAAAAATATTTCCCACATCCCACTGCCTTAGTTGCAAATCTTTGACTGGTAGTGTCACATGTGGAAAACTAACATTCCAAAGAATTCCAGGATCCCATTGTCTCATCTGTATCTTTCCAAACATCAGTAATAATAATACAAATTCATCACTATGAAAAATTCAAGGAAGGATGTAAAGATCATACCACCACACTAGAAGTTCAACATTTCCACTATACAATTGAAACTTTGAGGGCCCTTGCATCAAAATATGAACTTCTTCAAGGTTGGGCCGAGACCAAGAGAGACTCTCCAACATGAAATACATATCCTCAAAGTGAGGCTGAATTCAAACAAGTCTCCCCCAATCAACCATATGTTCCTCATGTTCCAAATGCACACAAGAATCAAGAGTGATACCATTGAAGCTCAAAGGACAAGGGTGAAATTCCCCTATCTCATCACCAAAAGAGTAGGAATCATCCAACAAGAAAATATGTCCATGCTTCTCCAAAAGAATGTAATATGCAACAAAATAATCAGCCATGTGTTCTTTCATCCAAGAAGTGAATGAAGAACCTCCACTAAAATATGAACCAAGTAAGGATCAAAGAAAACAAGGAGACTTCAATTGGCTCAAACAAGTCTCATCAAGACACCCATGGATATGTGTATCATCAAGAAATAAAAAAGGATGTTGCTAACAATAATAATTTTATTCAATCATATATTTCTTCACCCAAGTATTCGATGAAGTTCCTCCAACATCAAATGAACTAAACAAGGAGCCAGGAAAATCATGAGTCTTCAAGTGACTCAAGTGAACATCATAGGTGCATCCATGTATATATTTATCATCATAAGGTAACAAAGGATTCTTATGAAAATGTAAATAATAAGGTGCTCTATTAATGTCATCATCAAAAGGAGAGATAGGATTTTCATACTCCTCATGTGGCACCATTAGAAAGAAACCTTTCACCCAATTTTCATCCCCAATTGATGTGGCTGAAAAAGTAGTAGGGGGTGAAGATTTGTGAACCAACCTTAACTCTTTACAACTCTTACCCAATTTGTTTTTTAATGCATCTTCTCCATAATTGGCTAGTCCAACTATTGTGATATCATGAGCCTCCTCCAAGGCTCTACAACTCTCTCCATGAGGCAACTCATAATCCCTCTAAACAAGAACAAGTGCTTGTCTTCCTTATTGTTTTAATGTAGCCTCTTCAAGCACCTACATATCATGTACCACATTTTCCACCATCACATGAGGTTAATCCTTTGTAACATAAATTATTTCAGCCATTGAATGACTATCTAATATGTAGGAGGGTGTAAAGGACCTTTGCAACTTCTCTTGAAGTTGCTCAATATGCACCATAGATTTTTGGAGTGTATTTTGGGTGGAATCCAACTCATTTGAGAGATTTTAATTCTCTTCTGCATCCTTCAAGGTTATTCCATGATACAAACCAACAAGCTCAATTAAATAATCCCTATCATAAAGAAAATTCAAAAAATTACCTTTGGTGTCCAACATTGCCTTCTGGATTTTCTCCATGTCTTCAACGGAAGAATTCTCCTCCACACACCAACAAAATTTCAAAACTAGTGCATGTGTGTCATGGAGAGTTTTCAAGGCCTCTTGAATCTTCTTTACATCCATCTTCAAGGACCTTGCAACAAAATGAGGATCTTGCAAATGAACCTCCTCTTCTTCCTTCTTTCTTGGACAAAATTCATGAAGCTCAAGTGGGGATGGGGAAGTTGATCTTGGTTCTTCTTCAAATGCTACAAGGTATTCATATCCATGGTCAATCGAAATTTGGCTTTCAGAAACACTTTTAAAAGTGATCTCTATGTCTCCAACATAGAGTTGTGAGCATCCCTCAGTAGGTACTCCTTCACAGTTCAAGCATCCATAAGTAGATGCTCTTTGATTCATGTCCAAATTAGATTATGTCTCAGAATGGTCTTCAATATTTTCAATGGAATCTTCTCCATGATCATGTGATTTTTCTTCATCTTTTTCAGAGTCACTTGGGAGTGAATTTTGACCATCTTCATGTAATGCTTCTTCTGCATTACCTATTTCAGAACTACGTGGCTCATGGGTCTCCTCCTTTTCACTCAAACATATATGATTTTCTCTCGAAGGTATTTTGCAAGAAGATAATAGAAATTTCTTCACTAAGTCCAAATATTCATTCTTGGGCCTATATACAAACACCCAATCAACATAGTCTTCAAAAGGAATGTCCTTGTGTATATCTCCTTTCAAAGCAAGATATGATTGATATTGTTGAGGCAAGGTTTTACATGTTGCTCTCAATATTTATAATTCATTAATAGGATTATACTTTGGTGGTATGAAACATTCATATTCACAATACATACGGTCATATGAATAACCTTCATTCCTTATGAAATTGTAAGAAGTGTTGCATGATGGCACCTCTTCCTCATACCATTCACATTCTTCTTCATATTGCTCACAATCATCTTCATACTACTCATAAGAATTGTACTCATAGGATTCATCATAATAGTAACGATGGATGGAAATTCTTATTCAATGGATTATAATAATGCATAGGTACAAGAACCATGCTCTGATACCACTGTAATATCCCTATTTTGAAAGTTTACTCAATTTGGCCAATTTTTTAACCTTGGACTAGTGAAACCCCAAATTGTCCCAAATGATCCCAAATGGTTTAGAATTCTGTATGGAATGGATTTATGTGTCTTAGGACACACTAATTCATATATTATATTCTTGGACACATTTAAAATACTTCATAAACTTGCATTTACAACTGGAGAATGAAAGGAAAAAATACTAGGAAAATCGATGTTAAAACCCCCAAGGGTAGATGGCTCTTTTGGCTTCCCAAATGCTGTAAAAAACTCCCAAATTTTTAATATGAGACTTGAATAAGTTAAAGGACATAAAGGAAAACAAATTTTCAGCATCATATCAGGTTTCAGGGTCAAATAGGTATCCCAAAGGACAACAACTTCTATAGTATATAATTTGGGTGAATATGGTAAACAAGGGGCATTGAATTTATGTCACAAACTATAGTAACACTTTCGGAGTATGCATACATTATTTGGGACATAAATTTAACTCCATAGGGATCTCATAATATAGAAAAAAATCTTAGAAAGGTCTGATATAAAACATGTGCAATATCATCTCAAAATCACCATGAAAATACTATGAGGGAAATGGCTCAAATCTCAGTTTTAATTGGAAATGTCATAGCAAGTACTTGGTATTTCGAGTTGTGTATCTCATGATATGTATATTACACAATTATAAATCAAATAACATGTCCATAAGGTAGAATTAGAAATCCTCCATTCGCTAGATTCAACAAGAAGTGCGCCATCACACTTTTACATGACATTGAGAGAAAGAGGAAACTAGCTCGAATATCAATGTTACTTGGGGAAATAGTACATGCAGTGCTTAGTATTTCGATATGTGGCTCTCATGATATATTCATTACAGATTTATGCATCCATTAAAAATTTCATAAGTTCGAAACAATAGCCTTCCATTATCTATATGCAACAAAGAGTGTGCTATCTCACTTTACATGAACATTGAGAGAAAGATAGTAGAATGAGAATAGAGAAGAATGCGAGAATATGAATTTGAACTCAGATGGGGGTTGAAAATGCATCAAAAAATATCCATGAATCTCTTTTGAGAGTTTTGAATGGCCTCTCCATTAACCAACTTGGATGGGAATCTTGCACCCTCGAAACTGGTTCTAAGGCAGGGAGGATGAACATCCACCATGCAAGGACAAGCTTGAAGCTCTCCCAAATTGAAAATATGCAAATGAAAAATGAACAAACGCTGCTCTATTTCGACTTGGCATCCTTTTAATAACTTTAGTTGACTCATTTAACTCTTTAGAACTCAAATTAAATCCTAATTACTCATGAAATTCAAATTAGTGGGAGTTATGACCCGTCATTGGCCCCACATGACACATGGCCCATCTTTTGAACCCAACTCCTCCATGAATTCGAATTGGGGAATCTTTTGGATGCTTTGGAGATGTGTAATTCCTCTCATGCGCCCTCTTGGTCTATTTTTAGCTCTTACATTGTCATAGATGTCATAGAATCTGTCGTAAGTGTCATATGTGTCATAGAATTTGTCATAAGTGCCATAATGCTTGTCATAATTGTCATAGAATCTGTCATTACCTACTTTTAGCCCTATGAATATTCCTCTTCCTTTATGAATGTTATCTCTTCCATTCCAACTCGAATTTGGGGATGGATCCATGTTTAAATGAATAATATTCTCTCATGTGGACCTCACATGTCCACTTATGCACCCCAAGTCCAACTAGGACCTAATGCCACTTCATTTTGGAGAGTTTAATATTTATTCCATAATTTATTGGCCTATTTTTCTACCATCAATTTATAATATTGAATTTTCCTGAGAAACTATAGATCTTGGGGTTAAATATCAATATTTTAATTCGTCCACATAACCCTTAAGAATTGGGTAGGCCAACTTAATTATTTATCTGAAAATTATTTAATTGGGGACATGGCAAATTTTTGTAAACAGACAAGTGACATAATGTGCATAGAAATTATCAAATCTAAAAAGGAAGAAAGAAAACTAAGGTTGGCACTAGAGAAATTTGAGATGTTATACAAGATACAAGATGGAAAAATGGACTACCAGGGATAAGGAGATCACCATCAATTATTTTGAATCAAAGCTAGTATCCTTGGCATAAAATCCATCTGATGAAACCTCAATCAAGTCAGTAATTTCCAAGAAGGACAATGGGATAGCTAACCTGGAGAAGAAGCTGAAAATGCCTACCACTGAAACAGTGCAGTCATAACAAATGACACAAATACAAGAAGAGAAGGAGAAAATCTATGCTAGTATGATAAAATTTCAACAATTTTCTGAAGATATGCGGAGGAAGACATATCATTTGCATTGGCAGATTGCAAATTTGGAGTTGGAAGCTGCTAATATTTCTACTGAGGAGAGCGATAATGCTGAAATTTCCTTGATGTAAACAACCAATCAATACACATTACTAAACCCAAAGGCTACAATGGAGAGTCATCCCACTCTAGGAACAGCAGAAGCAGCTAAAAGTTATCCTTCCGCAACAAAAGTTACAGGTGATCCTCAGGTCAATCCCCTAGACACTATTCATGTAGATGCAATGGAAGAGGACCATGCAGATTTGAGATCCATTCCTAAACCTATTGAAGAAGACAATGACTTAGTTTCCATTTTGGATGAATAAAAAAGGGAGCTATAAAATAAACATAATAGAGTCCTTGAATTAGAAAATGAAGTCAGCAAGAAAGAGGAGGAAATATCAGGATTGGAGAAAGAAGTAGGAGACCTAGAAGGTCAACTTCTCTCCAAATAGATATTCAAGGAGAACATCTGTTAAGAAGAATTACTCAAATTGTCTAGGAGAAGATTGAAGATTGGTTAACAAACAAGTGGGATTATTTTGAAGTTATCTAGGATAAGTCAGATCTATCTACTCAAGGTGTGGTAGAAATAAAATCAGTTGAAAGGAAATTAGGAGATAAGCCAAAGCAGGCTGCAGAGGTTATAGGCTATCTAAGCAATAGAACATAAAAGGAAACTAGCTGAAAGGGGCATAACTGATAGGACTCAAATAATTAAGATTGCTAGGTCTATGATTATGAAGAAAACGTATGTCTCAAGGATGAGAGATAATGTTAAATAGTTGAATGATGAAATAGTTTCCCTTAAATCACTCTTTAAAGATGTATGAAAATTGGGAATGCCTTCTCCATGGGATGGAAATGATGATGCTTATCCTAGAGAAACTTATCAAGAACATATTAAGAAAAGGAAGGATGAACTCCCCCCAGAGTCAATGGAAGGAGATATAGAAGGAAAACAAGCAGTTTATAGGATAAAGGTTTTTTTTTAAATTTGGATAGGCTTGGGGATTATTGCCAAAAGGTTGGGGTCCATTTCATATGAGAAACACACCAATGCTGAAATCTCTTTAGAAACTCTAAAGAATTACAAACATACTTTGGGAAAGGAATGGAAAACTGTAGTCCAATACTACAAACATGTCTTTCCCCCTAGATCAGTAGCTACTCAATCACATGGACAATCATCCATTCATGCAGTAGGGTTACAATTTGGGAAATCAACAACTTATCCATCAACTCAAGGGCCTAATGAATTTTCAAATCAACCACCTCCCATTTCATTCATGCCACCTACAGGTCCTATCAACATTCAAATGATCCACCAAATGGATCAACATCGTATCCCTCCAATGGGGCCTATAGGACAGTCTTCTGGGAAGTCAAATGTCTATACGAGGGGGGAGACGAAGAAGACTCCTAGAAAAAGAAATTAAAATATTAGGAAATTAGCATTTCTAGATGAGAAAGAAGACCTGTAAAATGTTCTTTGTAAAAAAGTAAATTTGGTTTTAATTTACTTTTATGTTAGATTATAAGGAACCGAATAAGGTTCCCTACAAAATCTATATAAGGAGGATTGTATTCCATTTGAAGGGATGGAAATTTAAGTGGATAGGTTCTCTTCCTAATTTTTGTAGACTCAAGTCGCAGTCTTAGGTTTGTAATTTTTATGTTGTAAGAGATTAAAGACACACTTATATTTCAGAGAGATTTTTTTCCTCTTTTGAGTGAATCAATTGTTATTTTATTTTGTCTTCTATGTAAATATTTGCAAGATTAATAGAAATATTGATGCATTTTTTGTCTCATTTTGAGATCTTTGATATTCATGATGTTTCAGAATTGAAAGATCTGTCATAGATTCCTCATTGTATTCCTCTATTATATCTTTTAAAGATTGTTCATGTATGATGCAAGGTCTTCAATATTTTCCTACTTGTATTGTGTATGCTAAATTTAACTGAATTTACTTTCATTCCCCGAGTTTACTTTACAGATGTGTATGAATTCATGAAATTATTCATTCAAAAGCTTCAGTATGTTCCAAAATTCCCTAGATACAAGAAATTTGATGTTATCAGTCACTTCTTGTACATATCTAGCCTCCATTTATTAATTCCAATTCCATTAATCCATGTATTCTGAAATAAGATCTGAATTTCCTCTACAATAACACCTTTCATTCATTAAATAGTATGCATGACCTAATGATCCACATCATAGTTGGAATTATTGTCAGATGCTGACTTCGATACATCTTCGACAAGTCATCGACGTCGACAGAAATTCGACAAGTTCCAACCTCGACATGGCTTCAACAACTCCGCGACTTCGACAAGTTTTGCGACCTTACAGTTTCGCATCGACATGCGGTGTCGATATGGAATTTGCGAATGTCGAACTTCGACAGACTGTCTCTCTTTCTTCCAGTCAACTATAACGGTTGAACTGCCGAACTATTCTAACTTATTTTGTAACTGAACGTAACGGTAAAGCACCCAAGCGTCTCAACACTCTCTATATAGTCATGTAAACTATTGTAATATACAACTTAGAATCAATAGATGATCTCATATCTAGTTGTTCGGATATCCACATCATCTATTTCGGGATACATCATCTATTTCAGGATCTTGCATGATCTATTTCAGGATATGATCTATTTCAGGATCTTGCATGCACAGGCATGCATCCCAGTCACCAGTTTGATGCCTCCAGCACCTTATCCACCTTCTTCTAGCACCCGGGAGCCACTTACCACAGAGTTTTAGGCCTCCTAAGATGAAAGGCGCCCTCTTCTCACCTACTGCCAGAGAAGGGCGCACTTGTTCACCTACCACTGCAGATTCACTCCAGTTACATTCAGTTAGCTCCGATTCTCCCTGATTTGAGGCTAGTTTCACTCCCGACTGGCTGTATCACTTCCGTTTGACCTCCAGTTTGATTAGGTGACTTGTTCTGACTTTAGTTAGCCTCCCATGCGCCCCCACTGAGCCTCCAGATCCTATATCAGTGCTACACACTTCAGTTACATTTATTACACTCAGTTAGACTCAGTTTGACACCTGGATGACTGGTTGTTGTGATTGATGAGCACCACTGATGATTGATGAGGACTCCTAGATAGAGTCAAGCTACTCCATTCAGTGATTTGAATGACCTCCTTAGGCAATTCGAATTGCTCAGTCATTGTGACAGTTTGTATTGTAATTCATTCACCCTTTCTGGGATAGAGAGCACTGCTGCATGTTTTGCACAGTTTTGCACCATATTTTCTATGTTCATCTATTGTGATTGATTTACTTGTTCATTAGATCTGCTGTGACTAATTTTACATGGTATCAGAGCCATTGTAGGGACAAGATCTCTTTTCTACATGTGTTTATACAAGAAGATTTGACTGAATTGCTAAAAAAAAAATTGCAAAAATTTTGGCATGAGATATCTCAAGGGCATTCGCTCCTGTGCATGCAAAGCTTGAAAAATATTCCAATACCACTCCAGAAGCTTGAGTTACCACATAATTCCTGGATCTGATACATTGGACCTATTCAACATTGCTTGAAATCCAATCCCAGGTGTGATGCAACTCTCAAAGGGTGGATTGTTCGACCTTATTGTGGTTGTTTTGATGTGATTTACAGGTTTATTGTCTCCTCCAATTGCACTCGCTACCTTCTGCATGCAAGCCTTTCTACAGCAATTGCATTCGCTATAGTCTGCATGCAAGCTTCCTCTTCATCAGTTGACTCAATCCTTGCAATGGAATACTCTTCTTCAAAGCCTATCCTCACCCCATTCAATTATTTTGATTGGAAAGATGATATGGAGATCATATTACGTTCAAAAGGTTACTACCGAGTCACTCTTGGTCTTGAATTGGAGCCAAACAATGTAGCAGAAAGAACCAAACACTACAACAAGCTTGATGAAGCTTACGGTCTTCTTTGTCTCTCCATCTCCAAGGATCTTCACTTCCATCTCAGCGGATTCAAGACTCCAAAAGCCATATGGGAGCAACTTGAAACACTATTCGGCAAGCAGGATGAACTTAGGGCTTTTCAATTAGAGAATGAATTGATTGGCCTTAATCCTGAGAATTTTGAGACCATCAATGAATTCTTCACAAAATTCAAGAACTTGAACTTGCAATTGAAGAACAGTGGTGTTATCAAAGAGGATAAACAGTTGATCCTCTCCATTCTAAGCAAGCTTGGGAAAGATTATTCGGTATTTGTCTCCACTTTCAATTCCGGTCGGCTAACTACCCCGAATTGGAAGATGCCTACCTTGAATGCCTTCATTGAGTCCGTTACGAAAGAGCATGACAAGTTGATTCAAATGGGGTCCATAAGCTCCAAAGATTCAGCCCTATTTGTTCAAGGACCCAAGATCTCGAATGGTAAAGGAAAGCTAAAGAAGGAGAAGCCCAAATTCGAGCCTCACAAGCAAAAAGACAAAGGCAAGCAAACGGATGCACCATCCAGTTCGAAATCCAAGCAAAAGGGCAAAGCAGGTAACCAAAAATCTAAATGTACTTATTGTAACCGTGGCTTTCATCCCGAAAGTTCATGTATGAAGAAGACTATAGATCAAATGGCCCTCCTTTTGGAAAAGAACAACATAACCCTTCCTGACGGTGCAAGGAAGAAGGATCGGAATGACGATCATGAAAGAGGACAAGCACTCATGGCAACGGTTTCGAAGCCCACTCTCTTGATAGATTCGGGTGCATCAAATCATATGGCTGCAAATATTGATTCTTTTTCCTCATTCGATCCAAACAGCTCCATCCCCATCCATTTGGGAGATGACTCAAAAATTTCTTCAAAGGGCAAAGGTACGATTCATGTAGAACATGGATGCTTTCAGAATGTTCTCTATGTGCCTTGCTTAGCTTCGAATCTCCTTTCTGTGTATCAAATGAAACATACTGGTGATCCAAAGAAAGTCACATTCAGCCCTAATACAGTTGAAATTTCTGATATCAAAAGTGGAAGACTAGTTGCGGTTGGGAAGGCAAACCACACTGCAAAATGTTATGAGTTTTCGCACTTTATACCGCTTGCAAAGCTCACCGCTCTTCGCACACATGGTAATGAGGTTAGTAGGCTTTGGCATGAAAGATTTGGACATCTAAATTATAAGTATTTGCTGCTGCTATCAAATAAATCCATGGTAGATGGGCTTCCACAACTCCGTTCCTCGAAGGGAATATGCACCGGTTGCATTATTGGGAAGCACCCCGAGCACAGATTCGACCGCGGCAAGGCTAGTAGAGCCTCTACTATTTTGGGATTGATCCATTCTGATATTAGTGGTCTGCTGCCCCATATGTCATTAAATGGTTCAAGGTATGTTTTGACATTTATTGACGATTTTTCCCGCTTTACATGGGTATTCTTTCTCAAAAACAAGTCAGAAGTGCTTGGAAAATTCAAGGATTTTAAGGCTTCTGTTGAGACCACCACTGAGAGCAAGATCAAAGCTCTTAGATATGATAATGGTGGGGAATATATCAAGTCCGAGTTGCTGCAACTTTGTGCCCAAAGCGGAATCAAGATCCAACATACAGTTCCCTACACACCCCAGCAGAACGGTGTAGCGGAAAGGAAAAACCGGTCACTGAAAGAGATGGATACATGCATGATTGAATCGAAAGGTTTGGATGCAAATATTTGGGCTGAAGCAATCAATGTTGCTGCATATATACAGAACCGTGTTCCACATTCATCCGTGAAAGGTATGACTCCTTTCGAAGCATTCTTTGGTCACAAACCGGATCTGTCAAATTTGAGAGTTTTTGGCTCTACTGCATGGGCTAGAATTCCTTCTGAGAAGAGACGAGCTTTGGATCCACAAAGTATCGAGTGCATATTGATAGGATATGGGGAATAATAAAAAGCATATAAACTCATGGATATCAGATCTAAAAAGATATTCATAGAGCGCAGTGTGCAGTTTGAAGAACCGCTTCAAGAATTGCAACTAGTTGAGGAGAAAACTTCCGATTCACCGCCTTCACCAGAAGAAGATTCGAGCAGCGATAATGAAGGTATGAGTTCTGATATTTCTGATATTGTAGCAGCATATGATGATCATGACATATCAGGTTCTAAATCCAACCATTCAGATCCCCCTCAGTTACCAAAGTGGGCCCAAAACACTCTACAATATGCTGGTTCTAGTCTTGGAAATCCTGCTGATCCGAGACGAACAAGAGGAGACTTTCAAAGGGCAGGTATGGCTCTTTCTATTGCTGATCCATTTCTTCCTGAGATTTTTTATTTGATGGCTGGTTCAGATCCCCAATCATACTATTCAGCCCATTGAGATCCGAGATGGAAAAGTGCCATGGATGAAGAGTACAGTTCTCTTCAAAAGAACAATACATGGGAGCTAGTTTCTCTTCCACCTGGAAGCAAATTAGTGAAGTGTAAATGGGTCTACCGTACTAAAGTTGATGCTGATGGCACTATCAGAAAATATAAAGCAAGGTTGGTGGCAAAAGGTTTTTCCCAAGTCCAAGGAGTGGACTACACAGAGACCTTTGCACCGGTTGCAAAGATGGATTCCATCCGCCTTGTTTTAGCTATTGCCGCATCCAAGCACTGGGAAGTGCATCACATGGATGTGAAGAGTGCATTTTTACATGGAGACCTTGCTGAAGAGGTCTATATGCAGCAGCCAGAGGGTTATACATCAGATCCATCATTGGTTTGTAGATTGAAGAAATCTTTGTACGGGTTAAAACAGGCCCCAAGAGCTTGGTACGCAAAGATGGACTCCTTCCTTCTTTCTCAAAATTTCCAAAGATGCAAATCTGATCCGAATGTCTATCTTCAGCGAGTTAAAGGTAATTTGTTGGTTATTGTACTTTATGTTGATAATCTGCTTATTACTGGTAGCACACTTACTTCAATAAACAAGCTAAAATCTGCCTTAAATCTAGCTTTTGACATGAGCGATTTGGGCTTGCTGAGTCACTTTTTGGGCTTGGAGATAGCTCAAAATTTCGATGGGATCACTATATATCAGCAAAAATATGCTTCCAACCTGTTATTGAAGTTTAATATGGCTGAATGTAAGGCAGCCCCGTTCCCATTCCTCTCAGGAATCAGTCTTGAGGAGGGAGATTCCACACCGCTTGCAGATTGCAGTATGTATCGACAGTTGATTGGTTCACTACTTTATTTGACACATTCACGGCCTGATATCTCATATGCCGTGAGTGCCGTGTCAAGATATATGCAGCAGCCACATGAGCTTCATTGTCGAGCAGCCAAGCGGATCTTGCAGTATGTGCAAGGTACGAGACAGTTTGGTATACATTATGCTGCAGATTCTGAGCTAGATTTCATTGGTTTTACTGATTCAGATTGGGCAGGTGATAGCATTGATCGGAAGTCCACTTCCGGTTATGTTTTCATGATTGGTCATGGTGCTATTTGCTGGTCCAGCAAAAAGCAAGCAGCCATTGCACTTTCTTCAGCAGAGGCAGAGTATCGAGGGGCAGTTTGGTTGCAGGGTATTCTTTCCGAGTTTGGTTTTGGTGGCACTACTTCGACTGTCCTATTTTGTGACAATCAAAGTGCTATCAAGATCTCCACAGATCCAGTTCAGCGGCAGAGGACCAAACACATTGAGATTCATATGCATTACATTCGACAGTTGGTGCATGACCGCACCATCATTCTGCAATATTGCCCTACTGATGAGCAAATTGTAGACATCTTCACCAAGAGCTTCACTGAGAAGAAGTTCTCTTACCTCCGTTCACTGTTGGGGGTGAGTTCCATCATGGTGGAGACAGATTGATTCATTATTATGCTTTAGCTTGAGGGGGGGCTTTCTTCCCACTGGGTTTTCCCTCTTTCCTCACTTAGTTTATTTTCAGCATTTTTTGGATTATTGTATTGGGGTGACCTTTGGTCTTAGTTACCAGGGCCCCACATTATTTTAGTTGGCACATCATAGTCTAGCTTGAGGGGGGGTGTTCGGATATCCACATCATCTATTTCGGGATACATCATCTATTTCAGGATCTTGCATGATCTATTTCAGGATATGATCTATTTCAGGATCTTGCATGCACAGGCATGCATCCCAGTCACCAGTTTGATGCCTCCAGCACCTTATCCACCTTCTTCTAGCACCCGGGAGCCACTTACCACAGAGTTTTAGGCCTCCTAAGCTAAAAGGCGCCCTCTTCTCACCTACTGCTAGAGAAGGGCGCACTTGTTCACCTACCACTGCAGATTCACTCCAGTTACATTCAGTTAGCTCCGATTCTCCCTGATTTGAGGCTAGTTTCACTCCCGACTGACTGTATCACTTCCGTTTGACCTCCAGTTTGATTAGGTGACTTGTTCTGACTTCAGTTAGCCTCCCATGCGCCCCCACTGAGCCTCCAGATCCTATATCAGTGCTACACACTTCAGTTACATTTATTACACTCAGTTAGACTCAGTTTGACACCTGGATGACTGGTTGTTGTGATTGATGAGCACCACCGATGATTGATGAGGACTCCTAGATAGATTCAAGCTACTCCATTCAGTGATTTGAATGACCTCCTTAGGCAATTCGAATTGCTCAGTCATTGTGACAGTTTGTATTGTAATTCATTCACCCTTTCTGGGATAGAGAGCACTGCTGCATGTTTTGCACAGTTTTGCACCATATTTTCTATGTTCATCTGTTGTGATTGATTTACTTGTTCATTAGATCTGCTGTGACTAATTTTACACTAGTAATAGAAGTTCAGTTCTCATTCCTGCAAATTGTCTATGTATATTGGTGTTATGTCTGTGTAGTGTATTCCTGCTTTGCGCATTCTGTTCTTAAGCTTCCTCCATAACAAAGCTGACTCATTCAGTTGAACTGTTGTCCCCATTGTGCTTCCTGGCCACATCTGGATCATTGGTATCAAAGCACTTAGCTTTGTTCATGGTTAAGTTTGCGTAGACACTTCCAACGAAGTTACCAACTTATGCATGTTCAAACACACTCGCAATCTCAGCAGTCCAAGGAGACACTACCTCCAGAAATGGCAGAAGAAACAGACAATAAAAATGCAGCTTATGAGACAACACAACATATTGAGCAAGTTCTAACTCGAAAACGAACTGAAACGTTCTTCCAGTTGAATGAAATTCTCACGCGATTTGCTTTGACATCCGGAGGATTTTCGATGAGAACTCACTCCGATAAAATCCACCCCTTAAAAGTGAAAATGAATTTGGACATGCTGAATCTTGAAGGAAATATTGACGCAGAATCTGTTGAAAATTGAGCACAACAATTGGAATCCTATTACTCTGTGAATCAACTCTCAGAAGCTGACAAGATCACCATTGCAGCCTTAAAGATATCAACATTTGTGCACTGCTACTGGGAGAACCTCTCGACAAAGATGGAGAAAAGCAAAGACCCCATCGATACTTGGGATAAATTCATCGAACAAATCCGAAAAGAATTTTACCCACCTAAGTACCTCTAGCAGCAGTATAAGAAGTGGAAACAACTAAGGAAATCAAAATACCAATCGGTACAGAGTTACACCTATGAGTTCTATAGACTCATGGCTAGAGTTGACATCCAAGAAGAAGAGAAATTGCTCATTCTGAAGTACATCAACGGATTGTCCCAGTACAGTCAATAGGAGATGGAATTTCTCATTGTCAATACACTCGCAGATGCATTCCACTTTGCAAACAAACTTGAAACCAAGCACAAACGGAAAGCACGCTTCGCGACAAAGCCAACATCAGGATGACCACCTGACAAGAAGACATTAGCCGAATTAGACAAGTCAAAATCTTCAAAGACGACTCTCCCAAAGCCAGATTACGGAAAAAATCCTTTTTAGAAAAGGGAACATAGCAAACAACTACCTAACAGGAAATGGTACGATTACCACCACTCATCTTGGCATGATATGTCTGAATGCAAAGCTCGGAAGAAATTTTTGGAGAAAGTGTCGACATCCGACACGTTTGAAAAGACGGTGGAAGAATCTGATCCAAGCACAATGACCCTTTTGACATCGACATCGACCACTCTAGCAGCCTCGACTATCTTCGAAGAGGAGGAATGAGAGTGCCTATTCCATACACAGATATGGGTCCAGAACAACCCATTACATCTGATTGTAGATAACTGTATCCAGAAGAACTTCATTTCTAAATATCTTGTCAAGAAAGTAGGTCTTGTCACCACTCTGCATCCTCATCCTTACAACATCGATTGGATGAAGGATGGACAGGAACTATAGATCACCCGACAGTGCAAACTCGCCTACTTCATAAAAAAATTTGGAGATGAAGTACTCTGCGACATAGCACCAATCTCCATAGTTGATGCCGTGTTTGGGAAAACTTACCTATGGGATCTCCATGGAAGTTATCAGCCACGACCACAGAAGGTGATTGTAAAAATCCCGAGTTGATTGTAAAAAATTCCAGAGCAACGAACTACACCAACGGTTTCAATGATACATGTTAAACAGACAAAGAAGCTCATCAATCATGTTCATAAGTTCACGTTAATCATGATCAAACCGAAACATTCTAGGAAGACTACAGTGATGAGTCGACTTACTGACCAATGTAGCTCCTAAAAGAAGTAGTTGATCGACAATGTTCTCGACAAGTATCATAGTTTATTCCAATAGACAGACAGAATACCTCGACATTGCCAGGTAAAACACTCCATTGAACTTGATCCTAGTTCTTCTTTTCCTAATGAATTTCTTTACAGAAGATCCATTCTAGAAAATGAAGAGATTCACAAACAAATCCAAGATTTGATCGGAAAAGGTCATATCTGACCAAGATTCTCTCCTTGTGGAAGTCCAGTTGTCCTCGTTCCAAAGAAATATAGGACTTGGCGCATGTGCATTGACTACAGGGCACTCAACAAAATTTCGGTAAAGAATCACTACCCTCATCCCCAGATAGAAGAAATTGTAGACTGTCAGAAAGGTGCTAAATTATTTACTAAGCTCGACCTCATGTCAGGATATCAACAGATTCCAATCGAGCCCTCAGATGTGTGGAAAACTGCATTCAAGACCAAGGAAGGATTTTTTGAATGGTTAGTCATGCCTTTCGGCTTAACCAATGCACCTACGACCTTCATGCGATACATGGAAAACATTCTTCAACCTTTCACCGGAAAATGGGTCATTGTATACCTTGACGACATATTGATTTTTCAATCGATCATGGGAAGAACATGTTGGACAACTTCGACAAGTCCTCGACACTGTCCAGCAACATCGAATCTACTTGAACATGGATAAGTGTACGTTTGGGATGAACAACATCAAATATTTGGCATATGTAATTGACTCTACAGGAATTCATGTTGATCCAGACAAACTACAGATCCTCAAATATTGGTCCATTCCTCAAAGCATTCAAGAAATAAGAAGTTTTCTTGGTTTGGCAAATTTCTATCGACGGTTCATACTTGGATTCAGTCACATAGCCTGGCCCTTGAATCAGCTGACGAAGGGAAATGGAAAAATTGTCTTCAAATGGACATTGACACATCAAGAATCTTTTGTATAGCTCAAGCACAAGCTCCGCACTGCACCAGTACTTGTGTTACCCGATCTGCATCATCCCTTTGAGATTGAGACGGATGCATCGGACTATGCCTTGGGTGGAATGATCACTTAGTTTGGTCACCCAGTCGCTTTTCATTCTGAAACTTTTAATGATACAGTTAGAAGATATTCGACGTACGAAAAAGAACTACATTCCATTGTGCAAGCTCTCAAACAATGGAGGCATTACATCCTTGGAAAGGAAACGGTCATCCTCACTAACCATAAGCCTCTTCAGTTCGCTCTGACCTAGTCGAAACTACAAACAATCAAACAACTCAAGTGGATTAATTACCTACAACAATTCTAGTTGGTGATTAAGTATTGGAAAGTTAAAGCTAACGTCTTCGTTGATTATCTGAGTTGACCACCCATTACTCTCCTTTTACAATGATGAGTATGAAGGGTTACAACACAACCACTTGGCCTCAATTGTACCGGGACATCAATAGAAATTCACCAAACCAAGAAAACTTCTTATTTCTTGAATGCTTTGACGAATGGACCAATATTTGAGGATCTGTAGTTTGTCTGGATCAACATGAATTCCTGCATAGTCAATTACATATGCCAAATATTTGATGTTGTTCATCCCAAAGGTACACTTGTCCATGTTCAAGTAGATTCGATGTTGCTAGACAGTGTCGAGGACTTGTCGAAGTTGTCCGACATGTTCTTCCCATGATCGATTGAAAAAATCAATATGTCATCAAGGTATACAATGACCCATTTGCCGATGAAAGGTCGAATAATGTTGTCCATGTATCGCATGAAGGTTGCAGGTGCATTGGTTAAGCCGAAAGGCATGACTAACCATTCAAAAAATCCTTCCTTGGTCTTGAAAGCAGTTTTCCACACATCTGAGGGCTCAATTGGAATCTGATGATATCCCGACATGAGGTCGAGCTTAGTAAATAATTTAGCACCTTTTAGACAGTCGACGATTTATTCTATCTGCGGAAGAGGGTAGCGATGGAGAGTGAAATAGCTGAAAGCGAACGTAATGTAGAAGAAATGTTTATAAATGTAATGTAGAATGATAAATAATACAATTGAAGTTGGCTTAAATAATCCTGTCTTGCACCTTTTCACCAAAGGGCATGACCATTAATGTTAATTATATTTAATATTAATCTATCATTATTTTATTGTTACATTGCCTTCCCCTTAAGGGAAGCTTTGTCCTCAAAGCTTATTTGATGACAATGATTATGTGAACTACCACATCATCTCTGATGTGGACACCGGTATGGTTTGCTACTAGCGATTTTTGTCCCCAGTTCCAATTTGATTATGTGTTCGATTTTTCTATTTGATGGCAGCTCCATAGGTAACTCTTGAAACACTTTGCAATGTTTTTGAATTGGCTTTTGTATCTCTGGTCGTTTGTCCCTATCTTCTTTACTTGTTAGAAGATTCATTTCTTGACATTGAAGTATGTACGTTGGTGTGTCCTTCCGACGTAACTTTTCCATCTGATGTGATGTAACCAACTGTGTCAGAGGTGGTTGGAACCCATATAATTTGTGTGTTTTCCTGAATGCATGGAATTCAATAAAATGTTCTTGGTGATTTGTGGAGTATGTACCCAAGGTTTGTAACCATTGTATTCCTAATACAACGTCAACTCCTCCCAGTGGTACCACAAAGAAATCTGATTCTAAGTTATACTCTTGTATTTGTAACTTGACTTGGTGACATTTTCCTATGTTGTTAATCTTCTTGCCATATGCTATCATGACCTTCATGTTAGGTACTGGAAAAAAATAGGTTAAATACCTTTGCAAGGTTGACATTAATGAAGTTATGGGTGCTTCCAGAGTCGATGAGAACTGTGACATCATTCTTCTTTATATGTCCTCTAAGCTTCAATGTTTGTGGTTGGGAGATTCCGGTAATAGCGGATGATGAGATTTGTGGGGTGTCGTCCTCGATTTCTATGGGGTAGTCTTGCTGACTCTTAGCATCATTATTGACTTCCAACTCTGCTTCACAGGCATACAATTTTTTTTGTAAGCAGCTATGCTTAGAATCCCATTTGTCTCCACAGAACTTACATTTCCCTTCCTTTATTCTCTGGGCCTCTAAACTGGGCTTTGTTCCTTCCCTAAGTTGAGGCGGCGTATATCTTGGATTTCCTGTATATGCTGATTGGAGGGGGTTCTCCTTAGAGCCATCTTGGCCAAAATTTGTATGAATGAATTTGCTTTCAATAATCATAGCTTTACGTCGAGCTTCCTCCATGGTTGAGATGTTATGTAACTCTAGTTCATCACGAATGTGCTGTTTTAGATCGTGTATGTAGGTCTGTAATCCTTGGTCATCGATTAACTCTGGAACTCGAGTCGAGAGTGCTTCCCACTCACAGGTGTACTCATAGACACTGTTTTTCTGTTGTAATCTTGTGATTTTGGCAAATAATTCTTTTTCTTCAATGCCTTGGAATCTTTTAATGAGGTCGTTCTTGAAGCTAACCCAGTTGTGAGAATAGATTCTTGCAATTTTCTTCCACCATAAGTACCAATTGTAAGCGTTTCCTTCCAGATGCATGGCGGCATATTTAACTTTCTCCTCTTCATAATGGATATTGTGGATGTCTAAGTATTCCTCGGCTTTGTTAATCCATGCTATGCACTATCGTTCGTCCCCATCGTATTTGGGTATCTCGACTTTCACCCGAATTTGGTGTCCTTGTGTGTATGAGAATGATGATGATATGTTGAAAGGATCCAGCTGCTCCGGTGTTTTGGGAAAGTTGGGATGCGGATATTTTGGTAGGGGTAGTCTTTCCAAGATGGCTTTTAAAACTGCGTCATTTTCCTTTTGGTTGTCTTGTAGAATGCGAATGGAATTCTCTATTCGTCTGTGTCCAAGTTGCTGCCAAATTGTTACTGGTTTGATCGATCTTTGCGTGGAGTTCCTCATAGTTCTTCTTAATCTTCTCATTGATTGAATCGAATCGGGCGTTTAATTCACTCATTGATCTGGTTATGGGTGGAATCTTCTCGGCACTAAACACGGATTTATTTTTATTTGTTGTACGAATCCAGCTCACCACGAATTGATTTTTTTTTATTTTTAGAATCAAATAATAATAATTATTAATAAGCAATAATATTAATAAATATTAAAGTATTAATTAAAAAAATTGTGCATCCGACGATGGCTGTGGATGATGGAGGCGGATGGTGGATGGATGATGGATGATGGCTGATGGAGGCGAATGGTGGATGGATGATGGACGATGGACGATGGAGGTGGATGATGGATGTGGATGGTGGGGGGATGAAGGATGGCAGCTGGGGGTGTGCGAAAGATGGTCGTGGGGGTGTGTGGAGATGGCAGGAGATGAAGGATGGCAACAGGGGGTGAGGTGGTGGGAGGTGGCTGGGCGACAACGACTGGGGAGAAGACGGGGAAGGGGAGGACGGGGGATGGAGAAGGCACAAAGAGGGAGGTGAAGGTAATGGGGAGGTGGGTGCAGGATGGTGGAGGGCGGAAGGGAGGTGTGGGAAGAGGGCGTGGTGACTCACGGGAGGTGGAGCAGTGAAACATTGCAGCGGGGAAGGGTAGTGCAGTAGAGGGGGGAGTAGAGGGGGTGGAAATTGGTGACAGGAGAGAGGTGGTTGATTGCGTGAGCAGGCAGCGGGAGTTGTGGAGTAGGTGGCACAGGGGAGAGGGTGCAGGAGGTGGTGTGGGGTGTCGGTGGAGTGGCAGGATGTGAGGGAGGAGAAGTAAGGAGGAGGTGGGTGCAGCAGAGGTAGGAGTGGTGGATGATGTAATGTGGTGGACTGTTGCCGAGAGCCGAGAGGCTTTGATACTAATGGAGAGAGAAATAGCTAAAAGCGAACGTAATGTAGAAGAAATGTATATAAAAGTAATGTAGGATGATAAATAATACAATTAAAGTTGGATTAAATAATCCTGTCTTGCACCTTTTCACCAAAGGGCATGACCATTAATGTTAATTATATTTAATATTAATCTATTATTATTTTATTGTTACAGACGACATATTGATTTTTCAATCGATCATAAGAACATGTCAGACAACTTCGACAAGTCCTCGACAGTGTCCAGCAACATCGAATCTACTTAAACATGGACAAGTGTACCTTTGGGATGAACAACATCAAATATTTGGCGTATGTAATTGACTCTGCAGGAATTCATGTTGATCCAGACAAACTACAGATCCTAAAATATTGGTCCATTCCTCAAAGCATTCAAGAAATAATAAATTTTCTTGGTTTGGTGAATTTCTATCGACGGTTCATACTTGGATTCAGTCACATAGCCTAGCCCTTGAATCAGCTGATGAAGGGAAATGGAAAAATTGTCTTCAAATGGGCACCGGTACATCAAGAAGATTTTGTATAGCTCAAGCACAAGCTCCGCACTGCACCAGTACTTGTGTTACCCGATCTGCCTCATCCCTTTGAGATTGAGACGGATGCATCGAACTATGCCTTGGGTGGAATGATCACTCAGTCTGGTCACCCAGTCGCTTTTCATTCTGAAACTTTTAATGATACAGTTAGAAGATATTCAACGTACAAAAAAGAACTATACGCCATTGTGCAAGCTCTCAAACAATGGAGACATTACATCCTTGGAAAGGAAATGGTCATCCTCACTAACCATAAGCCTCTTTAGTTCGCTCTGACCTAGTCGAAACTACAAACAATCAAACAACTTAAGTGGATGAATTACCTACAACAATTCCAGTTGGTGATTAAGTATTGGAAAGTTAAAGCTAACATCATCGTTGATTATCTGAGTCGACCACCCATTACTCTCCTTTTACAGTGATGAGTATGAAGGGTTACGACACATCCACTTGGCCTCAATTGTATCGGGATGACATTGAATTTTCACCAGTATACCGACAGCTTCATACTAACAAGTCATAGACCTTTGACTACTTCCTGAAAGACACCTTGCTATACAAGCTTGGACAAATTTGTGTACCGACCGATGAGCATCGACAACAGCTAATTTGGGACGTGTATTATAGCAAGACTGCAAGACACTTTGGAGTAGCAAAGACACTTGCTATTCTCGAGAAGTATTTATTTTATCCTACACTTAAAACTATCATCAACAAGTACATTCAATCATGCATGGTTTGTGCCATTGCTAAACCGTGTAATCGACGACAGGGATTGTAAAAACCTCTACCAGTTCCCAATCGACCGTGGAAATCTATTTATATGGACTACTTAATGGGATATCCTATTACCAGAGATCAGCATGACGTGATATTCATAGTAGTCGACAGATTTTTGAAGATGGCCATTCTCATTCCATGTAAGAATACCACAACAACGCAACAGATCGCTCAACTCTTATTTACACATGTTTGGAAACACTTTGGTTTACCGAAAACCATTAATTATGACCGAGACGCCAGATTCGCCAGCATCTTTTGGAAGACTCTTTAGAAACAGCTGGACACATGACTCTCATTGTCAACAAATTTCCATCCTCAAATTGACGGAAAGATGGAATTTGTGAACCGCTTGGTGGTACAACTGCTTCACATATACAACCACAAGCATCGACACACATGGGATGAAATTCTTCCATACATACAACACCGTTACAATCATTCTCGGCACAGCTCTATAGGAAATATTCCATTTGAGATCTATTACAGATTTCAACCCTCAGGGCTATCGACTTGATCAGCTCCTCGACACAGCTGAACTCTGACACCGACTACAACTAGTGAGAAGTTGACAAAGCCTTGAAATTTCAAGATCAGATCTACAACATCTAGAAGCAAGCACCAAAAATGTTGCAACGAGCAAACATGAAATCTAGGGCCTGACACAAAAAAGCATCGTATTCCTAATTCATTCCAAATTGGGTATAAGGTCTGGTTACATCTCAATAAGGAGCTCTTCACTAGTTCATTCAAGAAGCTCAAACCTTTGTGATATGTTCCATACAATATTCTTCAATAGATTGGAGAAAACGCTTTCTAGCTTGACATTCCTGCATGCTTGGGTCTGCATCCAGTATTCAATGTGGATTTACTTCGACCATATCATGCACCGTTGTGGGAACAAAATGACTTACTGACAAAAGAACCCGAAGACATCCATCCAGATGTTCAAGAGCCTCTTCCTTGTGACACCATTGTGGGATGATGAGTACACCATACAAGGATGAACACAATTCCCTTGTTTCAGGTTGCTAAAGCCAGACAGATCCAAGCAAAAGGAAAGCGGTACTCTGGTACCGAACTGACTGACAAGTTTCCTCACCTTCATGAGAAAACAATGGGGACCATTGTTTCTTAAGGAAGGAGGTCTGATCCACATCGCAGTTGGAGTTATTGTCGGATGTTGACTTCGACACATCTGCGACAAGTCATCGACGTCGACACAACTTTGACAAGTTCCAACTTTGACAAGTTCCAACTTCGACAAGTTCCGACTTCGACATGGCTTCGACGACTCCGCGACTTCGACAAGTTCTGCGACCTTACAGTTTCACAACATTGACATGCAGCGTCGATCTGCGACTTGCGACTGTTGAACTTCGGCAGACTATCTCTCTTTCTTCCAATCGACTGTAATGGTTGAATTACCAAACCGTTCTAACTTTTTTTGTAACTGCACGTAACGAGAAAGCACCCAAGCATATCAACACTCTCTATAAAAGCATGTAAACTATTGTAATATACATCTTAGAATCAATCGATGATCTCATATCCAGTAATAGAAGTTCATTTTGCATACCTGCATATTGTCTATGTATATTTGTGTTTTGTATGTGTAATTTATTCATGCTTTGCGCATTCTGTTCTTAAGCTTCCTCCACAACAGAGCCTACTCATTCAGTCGAACTATTGTCCCCCTCGTGCTTCCTGGCCATGTGTGGATCACCTAATCTAGTTAATGTTTGAAAAATATTACTTCAAATAATGTGCATAAAGATATAGCTCGTGTATCTATAAAAAAATGAGCTTCTATCATGCCTGGGCATGAGTCAATTCAACCTGGTTCACCTTTGGGACCAACATGAAAAAATGGTGGCCATACTGAGTAGCGCAAGTGAAAGAAATCTTTCCCCTATTACAAATTGAAGACAGTCTTAGCTCTGCACGATGAAGTAGAATAGACATCGTGGTTGAATATTCACTCGGTGACTCCATTGGATCAAGTTGGATCCTCGTAAGAAACATACAAGATCCAATACTCAATCAAAGGAATTTTGGAGCCTACCATTCTTTCGAACTCACTGGAGGAACATTCGTACTGCTAAATGGAGAGGTATTCATCTTTTAAATTCTAATTTAATATCCTCTACAATAAGAAATCATGAAGTTCTTGAAGATTTAAACAATTTTCATAATTTGTGCAATATTCTCGAGATTCCTTTAAATACAGTTCTTGAACCTCATTTCACCTCTCCAATATCATCTGCAAGTATATCTAGATCTGATCATTCTTTTACTCCACCTCAAAGAAATTCACTAACTCCTTAGGCTCATAATATTATCCTAGAACATTTAAATATGGCTGGTAGGGGACAAGTAAATCCACTCCATGCAGTAAATCCATCATCGGCCAATAGGTTTGGTGCTTTAAATCTACCAAACAATATTCATGATATTCCTGAGAAATACCTCAAGATTTTACCTAACTATGATGGAGAAAAAGATATTATAGGTGAAGATCACATTTATAATTTTCAATATTTCACATATGACCTTCTCGATGAAGAAGATGATGTATACATGAGACTATTTGTACAATCCTTAAGAGGAGAAGTTAGAAAATGGTTTAGAGCCCTACCTGCAAATTCTATAAATTCTTAGCCTTCCCTAGAGAAAGCATTCACGAGACAGTGGGGTGAAAAAAGAGATAATATATATTATCTGACTGAATTTCTAGCTTTAAAGAAAAAGAATGGAGAAAATGTCAGTGAATTTAATAAAAGGTTTAATAAGGTTTACAACAAGATCCCTCAAGACATTAAAACTTCTGAAGCTGCAGCTAAAGTGACATATGCAGGGGCACATGATTCATATTTTGCTATGATCTTGAGGGAATGAAGATCCACTACTCTACTAAATATGCAAGACAAGGCTCTAGATGTGGAAGAAAACATGTCGCCTTGGGTAAAATGAAACATAGAAAAGATGTAGACGAAAAGAAAACAAGAGAGGAGGCATGTACATCAGATAAGAATAGGGAGAATCAATATGACAAAATTGAAGAGGTGTAAAAAATTTTGAAATTAGGACCTGGCCATCTTTCAAGAATTGAGTCAGGAGAAGAACCTAGTAATCTGGAGTATAATCTACCAGATGTGCAGTTGTTTCCTATTCATATGGTAGATGAATACTTCAGAGACACTGTAGAATTTATGACTATAGGGATAGCACCCATAGAACTTACTACGCAGTAGAAGAAACAATTATTGGTAAGATTAACTGATTTTACCTTGATTGCAGGACAATTATAGAAATTGGGACTAGATGAAGTATTGCGTATGCGTACTAGAACATGAGAGACCCATCATACTTGCTGAAACACATTTAGGAGTATCTGGAGGACACTATGCAGGGAAAGCTGCCACACAAAATTTTTTGAGAGAAGGACTATGGTGGCCTACTATACACAAAGATTCAAAAGAACATTGCATGAATTACGATGTATGCCAAAGAACACGGAAGCCATATCATAGATATGAGATTCCATTGATGCCACAATTGACTTTACAAGCCTTTGATAAATGGGTTATTGACTTTGTGAGACCTATTAACCAACCAGGAAAGAGAACTTGCTCGAGATACATCATTACAGCTATAGATTATCTAACCAGATGGGAAGAAGCAAAACCAATGAAGAACTGTAACATAGTTATAGCAACGCAGTTCATTTTTTAGAACTTCTTGACAAGGTTTGGATGTCCAAAGATTATGATGAGTAATAAGGGAAATCACTTCCTCAACAAAACTATTGAAGCCCTGAAAGAAGAATTTCAAATCTATCATCAGAAGAGTACACCATATCATCCACAAGCTCATGGCACTGTAGAATCCTTTAATAAGGTATTGGAGAATGCATTAACCAAAGTATGCAATAAAAACATGGATGATTGGGATCTTAGAATACCAGCAGTATCATGGGCATATAGAACAACTTGTAAAAATTTGATAGGTCATACACCTTTCAGGTTAGTATATGGACAGGAAGTTGTCATGCCCATTGAATACAGAGTACCAAGCTTGAGAATTGCGGTATTCATAGATACTTGATAAAATGGAGAATATTTTACAAATGGTATCGGGTTCAGAACTATTCTCCCTACTAGACGGATTTATTCTGGAGCAAATTTGAAAACTACTACTCAAAAATATATGTTTTGCGTAGTTTTCGGTTTTATTCTACTGAACCTTCTATATCTTCACAACCCTCATTTAACAAAGTTTTGGGTATATCTTCACAACCATCATTTAACATTAGTCAAAATCCCCACACTCCTTTAAATACCACCCCTTATTATAGTAAAAAAATGGCCACATCCAAATGAAAACTGAATTCAAGTCAAAAAATGAAAACTGAGTATAGGATATCCAAATGCATATCAATCACATCATCCATTTATCTACCATGATGTCATGGAATTCATTTTTTGCTTTCCATACTGACTTACAAGAGACCAAAATCTATAGGCATGAACTAGCAATTATCTATTGTAGCATTTAATAACTGAGTAGTTTATACATATTCTAATCCAAACCCTAGGCTAGGGATCATGAAGCATGTATATATCCATGGGAAAGAATGTCGTATGCAAGTGGTATTTCCTATGTGACCTTTCTCTCATTAACTTGTTTAGCAACTTGAAAACAAATATTGATGTATGTATTTTCCTTTCTTTTTATTAAATATGATTGACCATATAATTTAAGTAGCATAAATTAACATTTTTTATCATATAATTGTTTACCATACATTATATATGTGACTTTGGGGAGCAGATTTTATTGAGAAAGATGCTGAACTATTCCCCCTATATCATTCAGGGAGAGTTGTTACAATTGATTGGATTGGAGGAAGATCGCTTCATTGCAGGCTTTCACCAACAAGTGCAGAAACGTAGAGAATTAAAGGTATGGCATAATAGACACATCAAGCACAAATTCTTCCAGGTAGGAGACCATGTTCTCCTCTATGATAGTAAATTTACCAAATTTCTTGGAAAATTTAGAATACACTGGTTAGGACCATACATTGTCAAACATGTTACTAATGGTGGCGCAGTATAGCTAGATACATTACTTGGAGAAAACTTACAAGGACTTGTCAATGGGAGTAGACTAAATCCTTATAGGGATTACGCTACTCCTACAAACCAAAGTTAAACAACGAAATGATGTTTAATTGTCAAGTGCAGTTGAAATTGGACACTAAAAATAGAGAGCAGAGTCTGCACACAATAGTTTTGTTATAATGTGAAGTTCACAAGAATTGAATATGTGTTGCGAAGCACACATAGAATGTTAAGTTGTGAAGTAAAAGAAGGAGGTAGTGTTGCGACTAATCCATCAAGAGAAGGGGAATGCGAAGTGAACCTCGCCACTCACCTATATTTCGACGAAGCTAGAGGAAACTAGACATTTTAGTTTGGGATGGAAAGTAGCCATTATACAATACTTTTAGGAAACCGGATTTTTCTGCTTTAAGGCATACTTCTATCATGAAGACACATTTAATGTAAAGAGAGGACCAAGATCTAAGCAATATTTTGACAATGGACATAGCATTTAATGTTAACTTAGTCATTTTTGGGCACGTCTTAGCTGGAGCTATGGCTATAAATAGCAAGGAGCACATAGTTACCTATTTTATTGTGACTTTTAATTTTTACTGCAAGTAATTTCTGAGTTTTTACCAAATAAGAACAGATCCTTACGACATTATATGTATTAGCAAGAAATCCTATAAGAGATATTAAGGAAAATCCAACAGTCCGGTCTAGAAACAGTTATGAAGACTCCTATAAAGAAAAAATCTCAAGAGAAAGGTGGGATCTCTAGAGCCTCACCACGACATGCACTCAAAATTAAACAAAAGGATAAGAAGAAATCCAAGTAACAAGAGAAACTACAGTCTGCATAAATTCCAAAAGAGTATCCACTAGAGTGACCTCACAAGAGGCCTATTCTGCTGATACCCTAGTACATCAAGAACTGCATGCATACTTTCCAATCCAATCAAAAATTTATTTGCTCAAATTTTTAAGAAAAAACTAAGTATGAAGGTGGTTTTTCTAAAGACTAAAACTTCTAAAAACTCTCTTAAGAGAAAAAGGAGGGGCCCCATTATTTTTTCAAAAATTTTGGGGATCAGGTTGTAGCCACAACAATTGGAGAATCATTGGTGAACACAGATCTCTGAACAATTTCTTTCCAATATCAGAAAACTTACATGTTATTGATACCATAAGTAACAAAAAGCTTATACAACTCAGTTTTCATATCAGGAAGTAACCACATTATCATTTTGGTCATTTGGGAATGGGCAACTTTGAATTAGACTTCTTAACTACTCTCTTGAGTCCAAAATGTGAAGTTCATTTTAAATCCACCTTTCGGATGTCCCATAACTGAGACTCCACAGTATAGTAAGAAAATCATGTTGGTCACCCTATATGTCAATTAATTAAAGCTAACACATAGGATGGTCAATATAAATTGTTAAACCCAGGGAGGTCTTTTATGTCAATGGCAATAAGCATAATCTATGCATAAACATTTCAAGCAGTTGATTAGATAATGGAGGGAATAATCCTACCAGTCTATCCAGCCAAACTCATCCCATAAAAGAACTAACCTAATTCACACAACTAGGAATTCAATTGCAGCTACCTTCCTACAGAGATCAACCTAGCAGTTATAAATTTAAGAATAGAAATAAACTAGATTACTTTTGCAAGTAGTTAAATCCTATAATTATCAAACTTTAATATTCAATATTTACCAAAATGATCCATCTAGTAGCTACTGTTACTCAATCACAATCTTCCTATTCTAATAAACCAATTGAAGATACAACAACAACCAAAATCTAATCATAAGCTTGAACCCTAACTGATAATTACTGGAAATCCTAGAAAGCATAAACAACTGGAAGATAACGGAATTGAGCTTGGCTGTTATAGCTGATTCGAACACACGTGCATTAAACTGAATTAACCTACACAGTCGACTGTCACACCACTCTGTTACAACTATTTAAGATGCAATCGTACTACCAAAAGGAAAGCTAACCCTTGTTGCAGCTAACAGTAACATCTACAATAATTCCATGCCACACACAGAAAGAAAGCTAAATTAACCTACCTACTTAAACTGGTTATCTCTATGAGAAGGCGGGCCCTGGCCTTCTAACAGAGATGCTGAGAATCACAACAAATTAAGACACATAAATGAAGAACTCTGCTCTCATATTAATGATGGAATTTGATAGTCTCAGTGCTCTGTTACAGCTTATACAAAATGGTAATTGTCCAACCCCAGGCTACAGGAGCCTTCTCATATTTATACATTTGAAGGTACAGATCACGATCCACTAAAATCGTGCAGCAATGAAGATCAATGATCTTCAAGCTATGGAGTTACAGCTAACTATTACAACCGTATTAAACAAGGTTGTTACTCATGAAGGAGTTGTTACTCCAGTAATCAATGGATCAACGGATTTGGCAAGCTGGAATGCGATCTGTCTGTTGCAGCTGGGTTTTGTTTCAGTGGAGGACTATCACAGATTCTCGTGGAGGAATGCGTTGTCCCTTGGAGTTCTGAGGAATTAGGCTTTGGAGAGTAACAGTTGGTGCCACTTGGTTGATACACCTGCGCTTTAGACCTTGACTAAATGAAATCACACAGATTAGCATAAACCAAGGACTAGGATCCATAATCTTTAACAATCTTAGGAATAAAACAAATAAAGTAATAACAAATTATACCTGTCAATATTATTGGTCGATCTGGAGAAAGGCATGGATATAGCTTATGAAAATAGGATGTAATTAGGGAAAGATCATGTAATAAGGATGGCCAAAAAGGGGCATTTGCTAGACCCAACATATCCCCCCAACTATTCGATTCCATGTCCTCATGCAACAACCTCCACTAGTCCAAATCATAGCATGAGTTGAATCTGTGGAGATTTGTAAGATTGTAGGAAAATTCTAGTGTTTCCTCCTAAGGCACAAACCCAAAGCAAGCTGTCCATTTTTATCAACATAGATTCTCTTCTTCTTTACTCAAAGCATAGCTATTTTTGTAAGGACTCACAGGTAGCCATATGAGAGGGAACCTGAATCTTAACCCAATCCACCAGGGTCCACATTTCTTCATGCACTACACATATTTAGGAACCCTTGTCAAAGCTTGTCTGAAATTCTCAAAGCAGTAGGGGTCCCCTTTTTTTAAAGATGAAGAAGAATAGAGCCATTTGTATTCACTGCCTTCCAGAGCACCCTACTGCATATTGAAAATCATTGGGACACATGTAGTGAGGAGTTTATCTCTCAAAATTTCAAAGTATTGGGAAATGGTAGGAACCCTGAGAGATCCAGCATCGTTTTTTATGAGTCCTTTTGGGTCCTGAGGTTCACCCTTAATCCAGAGAGGAGAATTCTCCTCATTCTTGAGGATGGTCTGGAAAGCATTTCTCCATCTTACATGGTTAATGACAAAAGAGGCAAATGCCCTCAGCTGAACATCTCCCAAACAAGGGAATGGATTGGCTGGGGAGTCAATATAACAAGCCCTATCATGCAAATACAATTCGCATAAAAAATGATAATCCTCAAAATCACTTTTCAGAAAAGTATCTAAAAACTGGGTGGCTGTTTCCAAATCAAATGATCTCCCTTCCTTCAGAGCCCTTATCTGAAATAAAGTTGTCTGTTCATGGAGGAAGACAGGGTAAGAGGGGGATAGAGCCCTGTAACTCAATAATTCTAGGGAAAGAGTATACATTTTGTCTTTTTCTTGTTGCAGGGACTTCAGTTTCTTCAATCCTTCCAATTTTTCTTGAATTTTCTCCCACCGGAGTTTTTGGAAGAATAAATCCTCATCTCATTTTTCTCTCAACCCCCTAATGACATTTCTATGTTCTTGGAGAGAGATCATACCTGTCCTGAACTGATCAATCCATTTGTATGATTTATCCAACTCGAGATTTAGCCAGAGAATCTTCTTTTCTAACCATTGAAATCTTCTATTCTCCACCCCCTTCTCATCATCAGAGTCTAGATAAATGACTTCCTCTTTTTGCTTTGGCACTGTAATAGTTTCATCCTCCATTGGAGTTGCAGTGGTCTGTGCCTATAATGCAGTCTTAGCCATGGATTTTGGGGATGCTGGTTCTTGTGTAGCAGCATCCTTTATTTCCATATCAACCTCATCCTCTTCAGTCTGTGTTACAATCTCAACAAATATTCTTAGGACTGTTGGTTCTCGTGTGACAGCATCCTTCCTTTCCATTTCAACCTCAGTCATCTCTGTCTGTGTTGCAACTTCAGCAAATGATTTTGAAAACACTGGTTCTTGTCTAACAGTGTTCTCTTCTTTGTCCTTGATATGAAATGCTGTTGTTTGAGTTGCAACCTCACTATATATTTTCAAGGGTACTGGTTCTTGTGTAACAGACCCCTGTTCTTCAATTTCTTTGAACTACTGAGATTGTTTCTGGGTTACATCAAATCCCTCTGACTGATGAGATTGGTCCTGAATAATTTCAGTATCCCCTAATGGCTAGGACTGTACTGTTTCATCTCCTAAATTCAAATCAGGAATCTCTTCAATTATTGGCTCATTTTCCCCCATCAATTCTATTTTTGGCATTATTTCTTCCACCTCCTCTATATGTACATGCCTTTGTGATACAACTCCCAACACAACAACTCTGTGTCCTGCTGCAAAAAATATAGCTCCACATTCTAAACAAACAGTCTCTCCTTGCTCCTCATTTTCAAATGCAAGAGATGAATTTTCTAATAAGTTTGCAGCATTTACTAATGTGTTCAAATTATTCTCTGCTTGTTTTCCAACTACTCCCTTCCATCTTTCTAGCTCATTTCCCAATGTCTGCACATCCTCCTTTAATAATTCATTTTCATGCAGGAGATTTTCGATTTGAGGTTCTTCTATGGAAGGTTCCTGTACAGCAGCATATGACAAGGGGTTCAAAATGGGAATTTCTATATCTACCCCTATTACAGGTTCTTTCTCTACCATTGGTGACTCACTATTTTCTCTAACTGCTCTTGCTGTCTCTGTTGAGGGTGCTTCCTTATTAGACCCAAATTCATCCACTTTCACTATTTCTTCTACTGTCCCCACTGCTTGTGTTGTTGTTGCTATTACAACTGCTTCTGCTGCTACAGTCGATCGAATCCTTCTTTTCCTCTCCATTCCCACTGGGTGTTCTTCATTGCTTACTGCTACTAGTGCTGTGACAACTCTGGTTTTTCTTTTATTTGTTGTAGTGGATGTCTGACCCTTGTTTCCTGAGCTTCCTCTTTGTTTCTTTGAAACAATGGTCTTTTCCTTGGTCTTCTCTTCTTCAATAATGGTCCCCCTTATCTCAGGAGAGGACACAACCTCCAAAATTTCCACAGTCCCTTCTCCTGCTGTTCCTGTCTGATATCCTTCCTCTCGAATTCCTACTTCTGCAGTTGCAGCGTCTGATATTACTGCCTCCTGTACCATGGATTCCATCACAATTTCCTCAGCAACAGGGTTTTCTACTGATGTTTCTTTTCCCATATTTACCTCCTCACCATCATTAGTCTAGTTTCCTAATGCTCCAGCCTTCCCCCCAACTGGATTTGAGGAACGTCGATCCTCATTATCTTCACCAACACCCTCCATTTCTAATACAGGTTCTATAATTGGCCCATCTCCAGCTAGAAATTGTTCCCAGGTTAAATTATGGTTTGCAATGGCTCTCAAGACTAGTAATTTGATTAGGCCATGATTAGTAAGGGAGGAAACTGGGTGTTGGTCATTTTTTGCATATCCAGCAATGGCATGTAGGGCTTTAAGCAGATAAAATGGTATATTTACCAAATTGCCATGGCGTAAATGAGACAATAAGGGAAGTTCAGAGAAGGAAATGATTTGGTACCTACCTTCACAAGAGATGTATCTTTTCATGAACATTGCCACTTGATTACAGGGTGGTGGTAAAGATGCCAGTTCCAACCCACGACGCTTTGGACTAACCTGCTCTCCAACTGCCAAAAATTATGTCACAGTATTTGCATTATGTGCCTTCCATCCAAATAACTTCTTCCCAACCTGGGGTAAGCTAGTAACCTCTGCTATGATTTCTTCTGTAACATCCACACATAGTCCCCTGACCTCAGAGTGAGTACCAGTCAAGTTGAGGGAAAATTGCAATGCAGTTTCTATGTGGAAACCATTCAACCGTTCAAAGTATTCCATCCAACCTACTGCTGTGAAAATGTTAAGAACTTCTGCATTAGCATGTACAGCTTCTGTATTTACTAGTTCATGCTGGAATGGGTTTCCCATATTGACCTTTCCTCACAATTCAAAATGAATACAACAATTTACCAGTCTAGACGTGGAAGTTGAAGTTTTACGAACATGCAAGGGATCCTTGGGGTTCAAAATCATGTTTTTAGGCAAGTCAACGCAAGTATGAACATTCTGTTGGAATCAGGAAGTTGGCAGAATTGGGGTATCAGGTGCAAATCGGGTAAGGTGACGGGAAATAAATACAACCATGATCCTGACATATTCCATAGAGGTTAATTAGCATGGGTTTGCTAATTGAGGGCTACGATAATACATAATCATTATTACCATATTTAATTTTCTGCCAAATCATGTAAAAGATACAATCCATACCTTTGCATTTATGAGTTCATCCATGAATCAACCATTATAGCTGGCCTTCATCCTCACGAGTATGAATGCACATGTGTTGAAGTGATGTGGCCACCGCCACCTAAGCTGAAAGCTACTCAAGACACCCGAAATTTTCCTTCGTGGAAAAACATGATTGGATCTTGTGGAGCAAGCAACAAAACTGACTCCTAATTGAACCATTATTGGAATCATCATTCGGAGAGCAGGCAAATTGGCGAAGTCACAGCTGCTAGATTTAGCAAAATAAGAAAGAATTGTGGAGTCGCAGCTGTACGGAAAGAGCGAAAATGAAGTGGAAATAGCGGAGTAGCAGTTGCTGGATTTAGTAGAATGGTCAAGAATACCAGAGTCGCAGCTACTCGATTTAGTAGAATGGTCAAGAATAGCGGAGTCGTAGCTGCTGGATTTAGCGGAATGGTTGAGAATAGCAAAGTCGCAGCTGCTGGCAAAGAGTGAAAATGGAGTGAAAATAGCGGAGTCGTAGTTGCTGGATTTAGCGGAAGAGTCAAGAATAGCGGAGTCACAGCTGCTGGATTTAACGGAATGGTAGAGAATAGCGGAGTTGCAGCTACTGGATTTAGCGAAATAGTCAATAGTAGCGGACTCGCAGCTGCTGCATTTGGCGGATTGGTCAGGAATAGTGGATTCGTAGCTACTGAAATAGTAAGAATGAGCAAGGTAAGGAGTCGCAGCTGCACAATACTGAAGTAACAGGCAAATTTTCAGCTAACTGCTGAAAGGTAACAAATCATCCATCTTCTTAAAAAAAACGATTTATTAGATCAGGAACAATGCAAGGTGCCTGCAATCATCTAGCCCAATCACGACCACTGTTCCTCTAATTAATTCCTGCACAAAATTCTTTAAACAAACCCGATCAAATGCAAAATGAAAAAAAAAATACAGAATGAAAAAGTAAATGAATTATTTATGTACAAATCATGTGGATATTGCAGTTCTTTAAAAATTGACAGGGGTTGAGAAAAATACATGTCCCGGTGTTAGTTGATAGTTTGGATCACCTGCAACATGCGAAAAAAAAGTTTCCCTTGAGATTGGCTTGTGGTACAGTCGCAGTCGATGACCATTTGCGAATAATGGCATTTTTTTTTCATCAATGGTGATCAGCCAAACTGTTCCATTATCAAATACCCGATCTATCTGATAGGGGCCCAACCAATGGGTACGCAATTTGCCTTTAAAGTCCATCTTAAACCGTGAATCATATAACAGAGCCCAGTCTACTTCTTGGAAGACTTTTTTCTTTATAAATCGATCATGCCACTTAGAGCGTTGTTGTTGGATTAGAGTTGTATGATGTGCTGCAGCTGTGCGCTTCTCGTCCAACTCATTGAGCTAATTCATTCAGTCCTTTTCTGCCTCTGATAAATCAAGGTTTGCTTCCACAGCTGTTTTCAAAGTCCTGATTTCAAATTAAATTGGAAAAACAACATTTTTACCATACACTAACTCATATGGGGAGAATCCAATGGTGTTACGCCATGTAGTACGATAGGCCCATAGTGCCTCTGGAAGTCTTTCAACCCAATCCTTACAATGGCTCTTCAATGTTTTTGTCAAAATAGCCTCGATAACCTTGTTTGTACTCTCCACTTGGCCATTGCCTTGTGGATGATATGGAAAGGTTATTCTGTGCTGAATATGGAATTTTTGTAACAGTGTTTCCAGCTTGTGAGACACAAATTGTGGTAATGATTTCCTTAGGTACTCCGAACCGAGTAAAAATTTCTTCATATAGGAAATAAATCACAACCTGGTCATTGTCCTTAACCAAGGATACTGCTTCTACCCATTTGGTCATGTAATCTATGCAAACCAAGATGTGAACTTTCTATTTTGAGGGAGGGTTGATAGGCCCTACAAAATCTAGAGCCCACCTATCAAATGGTTCAACCAGAACCTGTGGCTGCAAAGGCATTTCATCTAATCTGTTGGGTTGGCCCATTCTCTAGCAGCTATCACATGCATGAACATACTTCTTTGCATCCCTGAACAATGTAGGCTAGAAATAGCCCATTCTCAAATTTTTATGACCTGTCCTTTTATCAACAAAATTTCCCCCACAGGGCTCATCATGGCAAGCTATAAGAATGCTAAAGATCTCATCTTCTCTAACAAATCTCCTGATCTCTAAATCAAGCCCTGTGTAGAAAAGATGACCATCAATCCAACAGTACCTAGCACTCTGTTGTATGATTTTCTTTCTTTCTCTCTTTGACAGATGTGCTAGGAGCTTACCTGCAGCCAAAAAGCTAGCATTATCTACATACCATGGGGAATGAGCTGATACTGCAAACAAATGTTCATTAGGGAAGGAAGCTTCGACTGGTAAATTGTCATCACTATTGGTAAGTCGAGATAAAAAATCTGCAACAACATTTTCCTTCCCTGGTTTATCAATGATTGTGATATCAAATTCCTGTAATAGTAACAACCATCTAGTAACTCTAGCATTCATGATTGGTTTATTCATCAAATACTTGATAGCAGAATGATCAATGTGCACAAAAGTAGAATATCCAGTAATATAATGTCTAAATTTGTTGATGGCATAAACAATGGAAAGGAATTCCTTTTTTGTGACAGTATAGTTTAGTTCAGCAGGAGATAAGTTCTTGCTAATGTAATAAATTGCATAAGGAGCATTACCTTCCCGCTGTCCCAAAACTGGCCCAATGGCAGTGTTTGAAGCATCTGAAGAAATATGAAAAGGCAAAGCCCAGTTGGGCCCTCGTAAGATGGGTGTTGTAGATAGCCTTTTCTTTAGCTTAGTAAACGCTATTTGGCATGCATCATTCCAGACAAACTTTGCATCCTTCATCAACAAAGTGAACAAAGGAGAAGCTAGTTTGGAAAAAATTTCCATGAACCTTCTGTAATAGCCAGCATGCCCCAAGAAGCTACGTACATCCTTTTGTGTTCCAGGAGTTGGTATGTTTTCAATTACCTTGATTTTGGATGGATCTACCTAGATACCATCAGAAGAGATGAAGTGCCCCAGCACTATGCCCTCACTCATCATCATGTGGCACTTTTCAGTGCTTAAAGAGAGTTGGCTTTGTTCACAGTGTTTCAAGACCTTTTCTAATTTTTTCAGTGCTTCTTTATAACTATCACCAAATGGAGTAAAGTCATCCATAAAAGTTTCCATGCAATCATTCACCATTTCCGAAAAGATTCCAATCACTGCTTTGTGAAATGTAGTTGGTGCGTTGCACAACCCAAAAGGAAGTACTCGGTATGAAAAAGTTCCCCAGGGGCAGGTGAAAGTGGTTTTGTCCTAGTTTTTTCGGAGCAATTTGGATCAAGTTGTAGCCACTAAAGCCATCTAGAAAGGAGAAATACTTTTTCCCGGACAAGGTATCAAGGACCTGATCAATGAAAGGTAAGGAGAAATGGTCCTTCTGCATTGCTTTGTTCAATTCTCTGTAATCCACATAGACCCTCCATTTCCCATTCTTGTTTGGCACAATCACAAGTAGAGAAACCCACTCACTATTTGAAATCGGGTATATGAATCCTGCTTCCAAAAGTTTTTGGATCTCCTCTTTCACTATGTCTCTTAGGCTCGGGTTCATCCTTCGTTGTGGTTGACACACAGGCCTGGAATCGTTTTTAATATAAATATGATGGGTGCACAGATTAGAAGCACTCCCCTTCATGTCTGTGCACTCCCAAGCGAAAGCTCCCTTACGTTGTTTCAGCAGAGTGACTAGTTGTTCCAGCTCACTAGGCACCATATTGGGATTGATATTCAATGTTTTCCTTGGCCTAGTTTCTACTGGAACACTCTTCTAATTCTTGGGTACTGGAATTATACTGGCATCATCGATTAGAGTTTCTTCTGTAAGATTTTCTTGTTTTGTTACAGCTAGAGTACTATCCAAGATCTGATAGACATTTTTATTGACTGACGTGGGCTCACTGATGAAACTATTAATGGCATCATCCTCTGTTTCATCTTTAAATGTTAAGGCTCTCCCCATTGTTAATAACAGCTACACACCTTCTTCCTCCTCCAAATCTTCCCACAATGGAGTTTCATTTTCTGTGCTTGGTCGAGTTGGAGGGTACAGGGTTAGGCTCTTGATCTCAATTCTGTCTGAATTGGTCATAGATCTTGACCAACAGTTGATACAGGCATCTGCTGTGGCCAATTACGGTCTTCCCAGGATCAGTGGGTGTCCCCTCAACTGGGATTTTGGCTGTAACACCAAGAAATCCGCAGGGTATTCCCACAAGTCAATTGAGATCATGAGGTCATCTAGGATCCCCTCAAGTTGGATCGTTGATCTATCAGCAAGTTCCAAAATAGTAGGGGTCAGTCGAAGGTTAGTGAGTCCCAATTTCTTCACAGTCTCTATTGTCATAACATTAATAGCTGCACCTAAATCTACCAAGATATTGGGGATTTGTGTGTTCCCTATGTGAACTGTAACAGTTGGGTTCCCAGGGTCATCGTATTTTGCCACAAAGGCCTTCCCTGTGAAAATCCTCACAGCAGATCTAAGAGATGATGTATCTCACAAGAGAATAATTATGATTAAGCAAGAAAATAGAAGAAGAGTGATACATGCAGTATAATGAGCAACAGAATAATATGGTACAGTAGAACTCAGATAGAAGCAATAATACTTCGGTCATACTATGTTATTAATCACAAATGGACATATAAATAATACAATGCATGAGGAATTCGAATGCCTAAGGTGGCAATTCGAATTAGCCTTCATGGAGTGATCAAAGGATCACTGGAGTGTCATCGGAGCACAACTAGGTGTCCTCATGATCATCGGAGCGCAACTGGAAGTCTTCATCATCATCAGTGGAGTCATCAATGCTCAAGTAACTGTCAACCATCAGTCAAACTAACTCTGGTAGGTGTAACTGAGTGTAACTCAATGTAACTGAGTGTAACTGACTGTAACTCAATGTAACTGAGTGTAACTGACTGTAACTCAATGTAACTGAATGTAACTGAGTGTAACTGACTGTAACTCAATGTAACTGAATGTAACTGAGTGTAACTGACTGTAACTCAATGTAACTGAGTGTAACTGACTGTAACTGACTGTAACTCAATGTAACTGAGTGTAACTGACTGTAACTCAATGTAACTGAGTGTAACTGAGTGACAACTGGACTGGTAGGTGAAGAAGGGCGATTTGCTCCCTAAAATCAAGGAAGAAGGGCGCACTAAGCAACTGGAGGGCTAAAACTGAATAGTGAGAAGCTCCTGGGGGCTGGCTAACTGAGGGCTAGGTGCTGGACTGATGACTGGGATGCATGCAAAATGCATGCAAACCCTAGAATGCATGCAAACCCTAAAAAGGTGCATGCATGACTGAAAATGTAAATGATCAAAATACTGGTGGGACTAGGATGGAGTATAGGAATATCCTAACACCCCCCCTTAATCCATCCTGGGCCCTGGTAACTAAGACCAAAGGTCACCCAATACAATGAATAATAACAATCAATAAACCAAGGAAGTGGGAAAATTTCATGGGAAACATACCCCCTCCTCAAAAAAATAGACTGTAAAGCACACATAAAAAATAAAAGCTCCAAACTCAAGCATGTGTGATGCTTGGTCATATGTCTGGAGGTATCTTCTTCTTGGGAAGAAGTGGATCATGCTCAAAAAGCATGTGCTTGTACTTGCTCTTCAGATCGAATGTGATGAGAACAAATCCAACAGTATTAGAATGATCCTTGAACCTGTGATTCGAATCAGCTGAGGTAGGATCAAATTTTTGAATGTGCATATAGTCCTTTGTCTTCTCCTTCGAACCACCATGGGTGAGATTATGCCAAAAAGAACTATTACATGTTTGCTTGAAATCAAAATCAGATTTAAGACTTTCAAAACAGTTTCTTGAGATCTCCTTTGAACCAGCAAGGGTGAGATCAAAACTATCATATGCATGAGAAATTATCTCAAGCGGGTGGCAATGGCCATATTCTTCAATAACCTTCTGAAAGCATGTGCTAATGATCATATAGTAGTAAATAAGAGATGTTTGCTGAAGAGGAGCGAATGCATTACCTCCAATAGCTGATGTTACCTCCGAAATAATCATGTGATCATGATGCAAACCAACAAACTCTGGTGCAAGAGAGGATTTAGGACCTTCTGCAATATCTAGAGTGTGAACTGGCACAGAAAGAGAAGAAAGTTTGAGAATGAGCGGAGATTCTGCAAGTTCTTTGTCAACAACTTCAATATGAGATGATACTGGTTCATGATCTGAGAGATCATCAAGGGGAGCGAATGCAACATGATCTGAGAGACCATCAGGAGGAGCGAATGCATCATGATCTGAGAGACCATCAAGTGGAGCGAATGCATCAACTTGCTTGCTTTTGAAGGGATTTGGACCAAAACCATCATTCTTTTTGCCGAATCTTTCATCCAGATGAGCCCATAACTCTTTTGGAGTTTCAATTTCAAAGATGGTCGGGTACAATATGTAATCAGTCATAGTAAGCTTCATTCTTCCAATGTGCATGTCACCTTTATTCAACCATTTAATCTTCTTTGTAGAGGATTCGAACTCTCTTTCAAAATAGCAATCAAAGAGATCATGGCTCTTTAAATATGCTATTATTTTTGGTTTCCATTCATCATAGTTGAATAGAGAAAGAGGAGTGATTTCTTCTAATTCAGGATACATTGAAGATGTAGAAGACCTGCAAAAACAATATAGAATAACTGCAACTGCTACTGCTGCAAAAATGCAGATTCTGCTGCAACTGCTGAACTCGAAATCTTGGTAATAACCTGCAAAAAAAAACTCTCAAGAATGGAGATAAACAATACTCTCAACCTCGCTCTGATACCAAGTGAAAATCCTCACAGCAGATCTAAGAGATGATGTATCTCACAAGAGAATAATTATGATTAAGCAAGAAAATAGAAGAAGAGTGATACATGCAGTATAATGAGCAACAGAATAATATGGTACAGTAGAACTCAGATAGAAGCAATAATACTTCGGTCATACTATGTTATTAATCACAAATGGACATATAAATAATACAATGCATGAGGAATTCGAATGCCTAAGGTGGCAATTCGAATTAGCCTTCATGGAGTGATCAAAGGATCACTGGAGTGTCATCGGAGCACAACTAGGTGTCCTCATGATCATCGGAGCGCAACTGGAAGTCTTCATCATCATCAGTGGAGTCATCAATGCTCAAGTAACTGTCAACCATCAGTCAAACTAACTCTGGTAGGTGTAACTGAGTGTAACTCAATGTAACTGAGTGTAACTGACTGTAACTCAATGTAACTGAGTGTAACTGACTGTAACTCAATGTAACTGAATGTAACTGAGTGTAACTGACTGTAACTCAATGTAACTGAATGTAACTGAGTGTAACTGACTGTAACTCAATGTAACTGAGTGTAACTGACTGTAACTGACTGTAACTCAATGTAACTGAGTGTAACTGACTGTAACTCAATGTAACTGAGTGTAACTGAGTGACAACTGGACTGGTAGGTGAAGAAGGGCGATTTGCTCCCTAAAATCAAGGAAGAAGGGCGCACTAAGCAACTGGAGGGCTAAAACTGAATAGTGAGAAGCTCCTGGGGGCTGGCTAACTGAGGGCTAGGTGCTGGACTGATGACTGGGATGCATGCAAAATGCATGCAAACCCTAGAATGCATGCAAACCCTAAAAGGTGCATGCATGACTGAAAATGTAAATGATCAAAATACTGGTGGGACTAGGATGGAGTATAGGAATATCCTAACATTCCCCATTATTAATTCTGAAAGTTTTCCCAATACGTGGACAGTGGGGGGGTCCCTGGACCTTCTTCCTAGTTTCTTGACATGCAAATCTCTAACAGTATTAGCATAAATGGGCACATCATGGAGGGCCTGTAACAGTGGAATTTTAACATACAATTTTTTCAGTTCTCCTAGGAGATCGAATCGGCGTTGTTCCACTGTTGTTTGCAGGTCCAATCGTTCAGGGTATGGCATTTCTCTCATCAACTGTGTAGGCTGTGATACTTCGTGTGTTACTCTCTGAGTCTCAGCTACTGTCTCGGTAGGAGTATTAACATCCTCAACAATCGGGCTTGCTGAATTCACCATATTCTCATAGTGTTGATTCACTCCAGTTTCAATCACTAGGAATGAAACATCCTCAGTGATAATAGGTTCCACCACCCTTCCTGATCGTAATTGTATATCATTGTAGGGAATCTGGGTGATGCAATATGCAGGCATGTTGGCAGTCTCAAATAGATGGACTGCTTTATTGTTTGGGTTCGGGTTATATTGTGCAGGTAGCTGTGGTCGAAGTGGTGCATTCATAGGTGCGGCATTGTTTTGGAATGCGAAATGCGGTTGTTGATAATGTTGATGCTGATACTGTTGAGGAGGGTACTGTTGATACTAAGTCTGGTGATGGGGGGAGTTATTTCCTTAGTAAGAATTTCTCCAGTTGGAATTCCAAGGAGCTTGATTGTTTGACTACTGTGACCATGGTGTCAATGAGTTAGAATTTTGCATTGGGTTCTGATATGGATGCCACTAATTGTTAGAATAATGTGAAGGTAATTGTGTATTCATATTATGAATATTGTTCATTCCATTCATATTATTCAGAAAAAAAGATGGGTCTGGATTCATACCTTGATTTAGAGGCTACCATGGTTTCTTCTGTGCCATGAAGTAGGCTGGCTCCACATCCGGAATGGATGCCTATAGGATTGATTTGACCTTAGGTAATGAAGGACATTCCTCAGTATCATGCTCCAGTTCACATATCCTACATACCTCTGCTTTTTCCAACGAGCATTCCTTTAGTGGGTGCTTTTTCCTACATTTAGGACATAATACACCAAGTGTAAGATCTTCGACTACTTGTTTCTGCTTTGCTCTCATGACATCTAACTCTGAGGAAATGGAGCTCATCATGTATGTTTTAAAATTTTCCAGTAAGTTTCCTATCTGTCCTCGAGTGGCCCCTCCACTAGCTGAATTCTGAGTCCTAGTGAAGACATTCTGCTCTCGGTCTTTGTCTCATTTGTTGGTTATAGAGGATCCCCTGGAGTACCTTCGACATAATTCAACAATTTTTTCGAAAGGTTCCTTCGAGATATCCCCTTTTCCTAGCAGATTCAACATGTCAAGGAAGTCTTCTCTAATTCCTCTTAGTAAAATGATATTGAGCACATCCTTGCCAATCTCAGCATGACCAGATCTTTGTAAATTGTACATAAATCTTTCCACAAAGTCTTCCAAACTCTCTTCATCCTTCTGGACAATTTTAAACAACTCGTCTTTCCTATCCCTAGTTCTGGAATATTCTTGGTACTTAGAAAGGAAGATTTTTTTCATTTGGTCCCAAGTAGTAATGGTCTCCCGACCCAAACTCATGAACTAGCATAGAGCATTTCCCTTCATGGTGGCTGGGAATAACTTCAACTTCTGAGCACTATAGGTGTAATCATAGCTACGACAGAGGATATCAAACTCAAAAAGAAACTCATCAGGATCCTCAGAGGGCTTACCATGAAAATTTGGGAGAACTGATGGTGAGATATTTTTCATAGGAGCTGCTCCAGGTGTCTGGAGGATAGGGAATTCCAATGTAGCCATAGTATTACCAGGATGATTATATTCTCCTTCTTCCTCCCGGTTCTCCCCATGTTCATTCTCTCCTTCCCGTTCTCTACCAGCCATGGTTCTAGTCCAAAATTCAACAACTTCCTTTATGTGTTCTTCCTCTGCTTTGGCTTATTTTTCTCTTCTCCTCTCTTCTTCTCGCCTTCTCTCTTCCTTTGCTACTCAACGAGTCTCCAACCATACTTCTTTAGTAACTCTGGTTCAATTGATATGATAGATCTCCTCTCTATCTGGTGCACCTACAACACTTCCCTTATCTTCAGGAGGTTAATTTTCTGCAACAGGAGTTTAAGGTCCCGTTGTATTCTCCACTGTCGATGTTGAATGTTCAAGATTGGGAGGAACATAATTTCCCCTACATGTAGATTTCCATGGTTGTCTAGTGGAAGAATCAACTCTAGTAATTATCTCATCAATGTATGTATGTCTTCCCTGACCTGCATTACGACCTCGACCTCTTCCACCTACAATGTTAGTATTCAAAGGGGGTTCCCGATTTGTTTTTCTTGTATTCATGCATGTTGTAAATAATTAAACTAAAATCAAATCAAATAAAACCAACTACTAACTCTGTCTATCTATTACCATCCCCGGCAATGGTGCCAAAATGTTGGTCACCCTATATGTCAATTAATTAAAGCTAACACATAGGATGGTCAATATAAATTGTCAAACCCAGGGAGGTCTTTTATTTCAATGGAAATAAGCATACTTTGTGCATAAACATGTCAAGTAGTTGATTAACTAATGGAGGCAATAATCCTACCAGTCTATCTAGCCAAACTCATCCCATTAAAGAACTAACCTAATTCACACACCTAGGAATTCAATTTCAACTACCTTCCTACAAAGATCAACCTAGCAGTTATAAATTTAAGAATAGAAATAAACTAGATTACTTTTGCAAGAAGTTAAATCCTATAATTATCAAACTACAATATTCAATATTTACCAAAATGATCCATCTAGTAGCTACTGTTACTCAATCACAATCTACCTATTCTAATAAACCAATTGAAGATACAACAGCAACCAGAATCTAATCATAAGCTTGAACCCTAAATGATAATTACTGGAAATCCTAGAAAGCATAAACAACTGGAAGATATCAGAATTGAGTTTGGCTGTTACAGCTGATTCGAACACACATGCATTAAACTAAATTAACCTACACAGTTGACTGTCACACCACTCTGTTACAACTATTCAAGATGCAATCAAACTACCAGAAGGAAATCTAACCTATGTTGCAGCTAATAGTAACATCCACAATAATTCCACACCACACACAGAAAGAAAGCTAAATTAACCTACCTACTTAAACCAGATATCTCTATGAGAAGGCGGGCCCTGGCCTTCTAACAAAGACAACAAGAATCACAACAAATTAAGACACATAAATGAAGAACTCTGCTCTCATATTAATGATGGAATTTGACAGTCTCAGTGCTCTGCTACAGCTTATACAAAATGGTAATTGTCCAACCCCAGGCTACGTGAGCCTTCTCATATTTATACATTTGAAGGTACAGATCACGATCCACTAAAATTGTGCAACAATGAAGATCAATGATCTTCAAGCTGCGGAGTTACAGCTAACTGTTACAACCGTATTAAACAAGGCTATTACTCATGAGGGAGTTACTCCAGTAATCAATGGATCAATGAATTTGGCAAGCTAGAATGCGATATGTCTATTGTAGCTAGGTTCTATTTCAGTGGAGGCCTGCCATAGATTCTCATGGAGGAATGCAATGTCCCATGGAGTTATGAGGAATCGGGCTTTGGAGAGTAACAGTTGGAGCCACTTGGTTGATACGCCTATGCTTTAGACCCTGACTAAATGAAATCACAAAGATTAGCATAAACCAAGGACTAGGATCCAGAATCTTTAAAAATCTTAGGCGTAAAACAAATAAAGTAATAACAAATTATTCCTGTCAATACCTGTCAATATAGCTTATGAAAATAGGATGTAATCAGGGAAAACTTATATAATAAGGATGGCCAAAAAGGGGCATCTCCTAGACCCAACAAATCCCACAGACATATTCATTTGTTCCTCATTCCCATGTTGTCATCATTTTTTTAGATGCTTTCTTTATCGACGAATTTTGTCAACTAGGCCTTCCATGATAGCTTTCTTCAATCTTCAACATTGACTTAGGTTCTTCCATCCATAATGTCCTTTTGTGTGAGCAAGAGATTTATTTGATTCTCATGCTCACGCATAGAGAAGAACCTTGCTGGGATGACCATTAGAGAAGCTTTCTTGATTAGATGTCTTTGCTTTATCAACCATGCTTTGATAGAGGCAATATGTTTTGGAAAATAGACTCTTTGATACAAGCTCTTTTGGCTTTTTATTTGCAGCATAGGATGATTTTAAATACCATACATCTGTAAGACTTGCTTCCTTTCCGTGGGTCCATCATAGTGAAAAACCTGAGATAGTCATTAATGTGAGAGTGAATGGAGCCCCAAGACAGTAATACAAAAATCATAAATCTCAATTATTTTACAGGGTTATCATGACTCAAAAATGATTTTGAAGATGATATTTCCTTTAAAAACAAGTCAGTAAACAACAGAGTCAGATAGAGAAACTTTCTTTTATAAGTAGATCCTGGCCTTTCAAATCCTTTTAATATTGATCATAGCCCTATCTTTCCATATACCAAGAAGTTGGGATGGGATTTTATTTAAAAATAAATAAAAATCAAATAGTAAGCAAATAAATGAATCAAATGAAATCAATCAAAACAAAGCAAAGTATGCATGCAGTCCCAACAGAATCTACTTATAAAATCAATTGTAACAATTCTGCTGACAAACTACTCAAAACTGAAAACAACAAACTTGAAAATAAAACCAAACAAATTTTATTTATGTGCAAAAATGACTCTAAACCTACGATAAATATTGCTTGAGAGCAAGGCCGTTGACAGGGAGATTTTCTTCCTCCCCTTGTAAATCTTTTAGTTTGTATGTCGACGGACCAAGCTTGCCGGAAATTTGGTAAGGGCCAAGCCATAATTGTTGAAATTTTGTGTGCTTTCCCTTTTCGTCATGTGGGTGATCCCACTTCATAACTAAGTCACCTACTTCAAAACTCCTTTTTCCAGACTTGTGTTTATCAAACCACCTTTTGACAATGTCTTGGTGTTGGTGGAACCTATCTTTGGCTTTTTGCCGGGACTCTTCAAGTTTCAACAGGGTGTTAATTCATGACTGTAGGATCTTGCTGTTGGAACCTAAAGAGGCTTGGGCCAGCTGTAAGGATGGGAGAAGTATATTAGGTGGTAATATGGATTCTTTCCCATAGACTAATGTGTAAGGGGAAAATCCTAAGGCATTCTTTGGAGTCACTCTATCTGCCCATAATGCGTTTGGAAGGGTTGCATGCCAATTCCTTTGATTCTCAATAACAGTTTTCTTAAGAATTCAGATGAGATTTTTATTTTTGGATTTGGCTAGTCCATTTCCTTGGGGATAATAATTTTCCGAATAGTGCAATTTAATTCCTCTTTCATAAACAAATGCATTTAATTTTACAGATGAAAAGTAAGCTGCATTATCACAAACTAAAGAAATTGGAACCCCAAACCTAGTTATGATATTCTCTTGTAGGAACTTGATAACCGCGTCTTGTTTCACTTTCTGTAGTGGAGCATCTTATGTCCATCACGTGAAATAGTCTGTGGCTGTTAGGATATATCGGTGTTGCAGTGAGGAATTCGGATTTATTTCCCCAATAACATCTATGCCCCATTGCTCGAATGGTTCAGAGATAATAACTGGCTGTAATGGTCCTACTGCTTTTGGCAATCTACCAGCAGTTCTTTGACATGCATCACATTTCTTGGCATGAGCATGGGAATATTTAAAAAGAGTGGGCCAATAGTATCCAGCTCTAAGTATTTTATGAGCCATAGTGTCTCCAAAATAATGGCACCCTGCAGGGCCATCATGTAATTCTTTAACCACTTTATCAACATCCTCTTTCTCAAGGCATATGAGAAATATCCCATCATAATTCTTTATGAAGAGTACTCCATCAATTATATGATAAGTTGTTGATTTTAATCGGAGTTCCCTTCTCTTCTTAGAACTCCAGTGTTCTCGTAGATATCCTTATTTCGAATAGTATATCAAATCTATGTACCAAGACTCTGGAGCAGTGATGATAGGACATACTTCAGTAAGATTCAATTAAACTTTGTTTTCCCACTCCTTCTCTTCACTGGTTGGATTTCCAGTGAGTAACTTACACAAAATTTGACCTTTAATAATGGTGGCTAGTTTGAATTCCTGATCATACTCTTGAAGTGTGGTTACCCAGTTTCCTCTTCTTTCCCCTAGTTCCTTTTGCACAAACAATGATCTGATAGCGGGGTGAGGCACTATAAATTTGGTTATGTTTTTCAAGATATATGGCCTGAACTATTTTAATACTTTAAACACTACATATGCTTTCTTATCCACAGTGGGGTAATTTAGTTCAGCGCCCTACAATCCAGTGCTCATGGAAGATATTGGATATTCGTCACCTGAATCTCCTTTCTGGGTGAGCACTATTGTGAGAGATTTATCTAAAGAAAAAGTGTACATGGTAAAATCTTTCTAAAAATATGGACTCTTTAAAGAAGGGGCGTTGGCTATGGAAATTTTAATGTCCTTAAACACAATATTCTCTATGTCAGTCCATTTAAATTGCACACTTTGCTTTACCATTTGCTGCAAAAGTTTAACAATATCAGCGAAATCAGGTACAAACCTTTGAACAAAATTTATCGTGCCTATAAATGATTGCATAGATTTTTTGTTATGGGGCATGGGAATCTTGCTAACAGCTTGCACTCTCTCTTGATGTATTGAGATTCCCTTCTTCGAAATGATATGATATATAAGTTTACCTTCAAGAACAACAAAAACACTTTTCTTGGGGTTTAGAGACATACCATATTTCTTGCAGTAGTCAAAAATCTGTTTCAGGTGGAAAACATGGTCTTCCCTTTTCTTGCAAAAAATAGTCATGTCATCTAAATAAATGACCACCCAGTGGCCAACCAATCCTCAGAACGCAATGTCATGGCCCTCTGAAATGTAGCTCCAGCGTTTATTAGGCCAAATGGCATTCTTCGATATGCAAACATTCCCCATTTTGTACGGAATGTGGTCTTGAGTCGCTCTTCTTCCGCTACTAATACCTGATTGTATCTAGAAAATCTGTCTAGTAGGGAGAATAGTTCTGAACCCGATAACATTTGTAAAATCTGCTCCATTGATGGCACAGGGTAGTTGTCTTTATCAGATGACAACTACTATGTGAAGATATAGAAGGTTCATCATCTATTGACTAAAACTAATTAGATGGTTTCAGTGCTGAGCGCTAGATTGAAGACCACGAGGATCACTATAGATGCAACACTCTTGTTTTCCTTGATTTGTAGGGGTTAATCCCATAAATTTTGGTTCGTGGTGTCCAATGTAAAACTAGGGTAGAAGCTGTAATAAATAGAGACATTTGAGTAGCAGGGGGTTTGGATATATTGTGGAAAAACAATATCTTAGCATTTTACATAGTTCATAAATTTAGTTTTACAGTTTTTACCAGGCGAGATGGATTTATGAATTTATAATGAAGCTCCAACTTTTTTCTAATTTCGTGAGTTTATAAGTTTCATTTCCTCCTGTGATACCTATTGTGGAGGTCCCCCTCAATACGTAGCTTAGTATTTTTGTGTTTTGTTTCAGGTATTTTCCATGTATTTAGTTATTTATTTCTAGTATAAATTGCATGTGGATTAATTTCATCATTTCATTCATACATCAGATTTTGGTTTTAGCATAACCGTTTCCCTTCTGTAGTTCTTTAGTAGAGTGTCTATAGTTCCAAAACACATTGTCCGTAGTCTTATAGCTATCATCCGCATGAGCAAATTTTTGATATTCATTTCCACTTTTTATACAACATTTTCAAATAAGATCAAATCTATATTTTTTTTACTTTGGAGATGATGATTTGTGATTACAATTAAATGGATCTTCTCTCCCTTCAGATTAAATTTATGTTTCTTAGGTTAACCTTTTACATGCTTTCATTTTCTGCTTTAATCAAATAGGATTTACATGCTTTCATTTCCTGCCTTAATAAAATAGGATTTACATGCTTTCATTTTTTGTTTTAATAAAATAGGATTTACATGCTTTAATTTTCTGCTTTAACATAATACAACACCCAACTTTCTTAGGTCATTTCATGCTTTCCAGTTTCCATAGAACAATAGTACCTGTTTTCTTAGAGTATCCTTTAAAATACATAGGACACCTAGAACAATGAAGATTATCTCATAGTGTACATACAATGTTGAGTACCTCTCAAGTTTGTACGCTCTCTGGTCGATATTTAAAGTATACTTTTGGTATATATACCTCATATAAGGTACACATTCCTGGAGTCCACCAGTAGACAATATCAAAGAAAAAATGGAAGATATGGAGATTTGTTACAAAGAAAATATTGCAGACTTAGAGTCGAGACAACAACCTGGAACTCTGCCAGAAGTGAAACTAGCAAGAGCTGAAGAACTCAAGACTTGAACAGAGAACATCTCCACGGAAGTTGCGAGGTGTCAATATTTTCTAGAAGAAGTGACCAAGTCATGGGCCACACTGCAAGAAGACCCAGAATTACTGAATATTCGGGATGAAGTGCAGAAGAAGCAAAAGGACCTTAACTTATTGAACATCACTATGAAGGATTTGCTACCAAGGAAAATAATACTAAAGTTCACATAAATAAAGTAAATTCAGAAGGAACTGAAGGTGCTAAGGACGAGGAAGCTGGAACTTCAACAAAGCTACAAACTACGCAGGAAGAGGCATTGACACTCTCTGAAGAGATCAATGTGAAGCTGCAAGAGCTTCGCATGATAGAGAGCACGGTGAAGGACCAAATGCAAGAACCAGTATCTACAATGTTGCTTGACACAGTGAAAGGATATGAGCAGGAGACTAAGGAGATTGTTGTGAAGCTGACCGCAACATATCAAGAGTTCGCAATGAATATGAACACACCTAGTGCTGCGAAATCAAAGAATACCAGTGTAAGTGGCTCGGGGACGAGCCACAAGTAAGTGTTAGGGGCCTATTGGGCGCATCCCAAGTAAAGGAAGTTATGAACAAAAAGTATAGTTAGGCAAGGCTTGACATTGACTATTTTTGGGAGATAAGTGACTTTGCAAATCCTGGGAAGAGGGTATGGAGCGAAGTTCAGTCAAGGAGAAAGGACCTGTTCCCTTAGTAAAGATGAAGTACTAAGGACAACTAGAAGTTGTTGAAGCAGTTAAAGGTTGAACGGTGACCTGAATGCTATAGGAGCATAAATCACATAAGCATAATGGTGTAAAGGACATGCCACTGTAGAAGTCAGAACTGCTTTGTCAGAAGAAGTTGTTAGAAAAACAGGATTGCAGAGAAATAACAATAAACAAGATGCAAATAAAAATCACACAAACATATTACAAGTGAGACACCAATATATCGTGGTTCACCCAAGATGGGCTGCATCCACACTGCAATTTCCAGTCCTTATTATTATACGATCAAGCAAATGAAGGGATACAACCTACAGCACATCTGCTACACTTCTTCTTCACTTTCTTACAGTCTCTCTTCATAATCTCATAGATCTTTACAAAGCATAATACCTAATACATCAACCCTGGCTATGTTACAATGTATTTCTTTTATAGGAGAAAAACAATGGGAAAATACCACGGGTTACCCAAAATTATGGGCCCGTAAACTATTGGAGAAAACAACCCAAAAAAATTTCTCGGGGGCCTTGCTCCCAAACCCCCATTTCTCGAGGGTGCTTCCCCTGAACCCTCATACCTCGAGCGTGTTTCCCCTGAACCACCTTTTTCAGGGCGCTACCTCGAACCCCAAAGTGGGGGAACGAGTGTACAATAATCCTGGGGTACAAACACGACTGTATAACATCTATAAATATGGAATATCAGGCTGCACAACCAACAATATCCCACTTGGAGACTGATCACAACAACTCCACCATTGTTGCACTTGTTGGACTTGGACTTGGCAAATTTCTTGTCTTCACCTTCATGCTAGAAGGCCAACTAAAACTGAGCAAGAACTCAATTTCTCTCTGGTCACTACCTTTGTGAACATGTCTGCAGGATTCTGGCTAATATGTATCTTTTCCAGCTTCAACAATTCATCTTCCAGAACAGAGCGTATGAAATGGTACTTGAGCTGTATATGTTTAGTCCTGGAATGGAATGTTGAGTTCTTTGCAAGATGAATGGCACTCTGGCTATCACTATACAACCTACTATCCTTCTGCTTCTTACCCACTTCCTCCATAAACCTCTGCAACTAAATAATCTCTTTACTAGCCTCTGTAACATCAACATACTCTGCTTCCATTGTTGAAAGTGCAACAACCTTCTGCAGTCTCGAAATCCAACTTACTACTATTCCACCTACAGTAAACACATACCCTGTGGTCCTCCTCCTGCTATCCTTATCACCTACCATATATGCATCAACATATCCCTGTAGAACATTGTCTAAACCTCCAAAACATAATGCCTGAGTGGTGGTACCTCTCAAATACCTGAGAATCCACTGTACTGCCCTCCAATGTTCTTTACCTGGATTGTTCATATATCTGCTCACAACTCCCACTGCATGTGGAATATCTGGTCTTGTGCACACCATGGAATACATCAAGCTACCAACTACTGATGAATAGGGAATCTTGGACATGTAATCTGTCTCTTCCTGTGTCTTGGGACACATTTCTTTACTTATATTGAAATGGATGGCCAAAGGTGTACTAACTAGTTTTGCATTCTGCATCATGAACCTCTCCAACACCTTTTGTTTGTACTCACCCTGAGACAATGTCAATTTGCGATTTTTCTTGTCTCTTGTTATTCTCATACCAAGGATTTTCTTTGTAGCACCCAAATCCTTCATCGTAAATGAATTTGCTAACTTCTTTTTTAGCACATTTATTTCCTGCATGTTAGACCCCGCAACAAGCATGCCATCCACATACAATAACAAGATAATATAACTTCCATTATCTAGCCTCTTGAAATAAATACAGTGGTCAGAATGACATCTACTATAACCTTGTTCTATCATAAACCTGTTAAATTTTAAATACCACTGCCTTGGAGCTTGCTTCAAGCCATACAAGCTATTCTTCAACCTGCATACCAGATCCTCCTTCCCTTTGACCTCATACCCTTTTGGCTACTGCATATATATCTCTTCCTCGAAATCCCCATGGAGAAAGGTTGTTTTTACATCTAACTATTCAAGATGCAAATCTTCTATTGCCACTAGACTTAAAATAGTCCTAATTGAAGTCATCTTAACAATAGGAGAAAATATTTCATCAAAATCTATACCTTTCTTCTGTGCAAACCCCTTTACAACAAGTCCGGCCTTGTACTGCTTCTTGCCTCCTTCTTCCTTTAACCTGTAAATCTATTTTTTCTACAATGCTCTTTACCAGTAGGCAACTGAACCAAATCCCAAGTTTGGTTTCCTACCAATGAGTCCATCTCTTCATTCATGCCTTGCTCCCACTTCTTTCTAGTTTCCACCTGCATTGCTTCTTCATAACATTCTGGTTCACCAGCATCAATCATCAATAAATAATATATTGAAGGAGAGTATCATTCACGGAGTCTACTTAACTTGGTAGATATTCTTACACTTGCAAGAGTTTTAGGTACTTGCTGCTATTCTTAATTTTTTGGAACCTTTGGAACTTCATTTTCTTCAAATCCATCAAGTACTGTGTACTCTGTGTTTTACTTTTCCTATTTCTTTCCCTGCAAATGATCTTTATACATGACCTTTTCATTGAATATCACATCTCTACTCTTAGTGATTTTGTTATTTTCATAATCCCATAAGCGATAACCAAAATCATCAACCCCATATCCAATAAAGGTACATTTCTTGGATTTCGCTTCAATCTTTGTTCTATTTTCTTTGTCAATATGGACAAATTCTTCACAACTAGATGTTCTCGGAAATGAGTAGTTTACCTTTTTACCTGTCCATGCCTCCTCTAGAATGCCACCATCCAAAGCACTAGAAGGCCCTCTGTTTATTAAATAAACATTAGTATTTACAGCATCTGCCCAAAATTGTAAGGGCAACCCTGCATGCAATCTCATACACCTTGCACGCTCCATGATCATTCTATTCATCCTTTCTGACACACCATTTTCTTGTGGTGTTACGGGGACTGTATTCTCTCTACGAATCCCATGGTATGAACAATAACTATCAAACTCCTTGACGCAGTACTCACCTCCATTATCAGATCTGAGAAACTTCAACCTTTTTCCTGTCTCATTCTCATCCAAATCTTTCCACTTCTTAGAAGTAGCAAACACATCGGATTTATGTCTAATGCAATAAACCCAAGTTTTTCTAGTTGCATCATAAATAAATGTAACATAATAATGAGAGCCACCAAGAGATTGTATCTGAGCTGGTCCCCATACATATGTATGCACAAGCTCTAACTTTTCATTCTTCTTCTATTTTTCAACCCTGAGAAATCTGACTCTCTTTTGTTTTCCATAAACACAGTTCTCACAGAATTCCAAACTTACTTGCTTCAAATATGGAAGAAACTTTCTTGACTGGAGAATATGCATCCCTTTCTCACTCATGTAGCCAAGCCTATGATGCCACAATGTTGTATCTTTTCCCGTGGAAGCTAAAGAGATGGAATGGTGAGTATTATGAGGACATAAATACAACGTACCTACCCTGTCTCCTTTTGCTATCACCATTGATCCTTTAGTGATCTTTCACCACGTTTCTCCAAACATATATAGATAGCTACCATCTCCCAACTGCCCTGTTCAGATCAGATTTCTTTTCATAGCAGGAATATGCCTTACATCTTTCAGTAGCCAATTAGTTCCATTCTTAAATTTTATCCATACCTTACCCATTCCAACAATTTTACATGGCTCATCATCACCCAATAAAACATGTCCAAAATCACCTAGAACATAATCATGAAAATATTTCCTATGGGGTGTAGCATGACATGAAGCCCCTGAATCTACTACCCAATAATCACTAGTATTATCTAATGTAAGAATCAAAGAATATTGTAACACATCACTGTCACGTACCCACCCATTCACCCAATGCAAGGCAGGGCACATAATGCCAAATTCAGGGCTTTCACAAGATCTCAGCCCATTAGTTAGATTCATATAAATAATATATGAATGTGCAGATGTAAAACAAATCAATTATGCACAACGGAATTTAAATCTAATCCACACACACACTTCATATGCACTCAGTATATCAATATCAGTCATCAATTAACTAAAACAATGCAGAAGTAAATACATAGACATAAAAACACTTATCTTCATTTTTGCAACTGCCTAAGCAACTAGCTATGTCGCTGCAATGTTCCACCCAGACATAGGCTCTTTGACAGCTTATACTGAGTCCGTCCGAAGGCCACCCCCGAGCTAGGCATGATTCTCACAAGGGAAAGGGGACATTCCAGCTCACCCACAGCCCATTAACCATTTTATCTCAACCAAGCCAGTCCAACTGGGTTTATCAGGCTACAATGGAACACTGGATGCTCATTCTCAAGCTAAAGCCAGAACAATGGATTACCCATTACCCATACCCCAACATACTCTTTCTTCTCACAGCAAAATGATTATTGATAGGGTTACACATTGACAACAGAGGTGTTCACAAAACAGGGTCCACATTGGCTCTCCCAACTCATGGTTCACCCAAATGAACTGTGGAAATTTCGATTTCAACCCCAGGGAGCAAAACCGATTTCTATCCACTGGTTAGAATCCTTTCCAATGGCCTAAACGACCTCCAGGAAGACCCAAAAATGTTCTTCTCTCCTCCCCCACTGGTAACCAACACAAAAACGCCCCTTCCCAGCTAAAAGATGAAGGGAAACATAGAAAACCGAGGGAGGAAAACGCCCAGGCAGCTAGAGCGGCGTGAGAGAGCAAGGCCATGGTGAATAATCCCCTTGAGAGCAATTTCGTGGCTCTTTTCTTTCCCGAGGGGACAAACATGATTTTCCATGAAGGGTGGCTTTCCCATACCCGAATTTGGATAGCCATACCTCTCCATTCCCAAGGCATTAACTACCTCAACCACTTCTTGGGAGAAATCAATGATTGGGTACAAAAGTCAACATGGGTAGTTGAGGGTTTGATGGGTTCCCTCATTGACACTTGGCTTGACTCTATTGGCTCAAGGGTTTGAATGTTTTCCCTCCCAATTCCTTGTGAAATCATGCCCCCATCTCTTTTTTGCATTGCATAGCTAGTTGTGGGTATTTTTATTAAAATGCATATTACATGATATTGGAGTTCCAATGTGCCTGGTTAGCACGCGAACCATATGCATCAATAAATCGATGGTGGGGCCTTGGCCTTGAGCTCCTCACCACGATTTCATAACAATATTACATCATTTAAAATGTTAAATTGATAGGGTCTAGATGGGAACGTGACAATCACCTACTACATTTGCTTCCTGGGTAGTTTCCTGCTGTCCATCTCCTTTCTTCTTTAGAGATATGTAGTCTTTCTTCAGATGTCCTTTCTTTCCACAGTTCTAGCACTCTATTTTTCCTAGTATGGACTTGGATCTTCCCATTTTAGACTTGCTGCGATTACCTTGGCTCTTTCCTTTCTCCCTTTGTCTTCCTCTTCTCTCCATGGTCAACGCATTACTTGATGTCTCACATGTGTTTTTTCTTCGCATTTCCTCGCTAAGAATAACACTAACAACATCATCAAATATCAAGGTGTTTGAACCAGAGACAGAGTTACTTACAGCCATGACCAAGCCATTCCATCTTTCTGGAAATGAACACATGATTAGAAGAGCCCTAACCTCATCATCAAAGTTCACACTTACAGAACTTAGTTGATTTGTAACCGTATTAAATTCATTTAAATGATCAGCAACAGATCCACCTTAGGACATCTTCATATTAAATAAATTCTTCATTAGAAATACTCTGTTGGAGGCTGAGGTTTTTTCATACAACTTACCTAATGCGATCATCAAACCCTCCGTTGTGTTTTCTTTTGAGATATTGAAAGCCACCGATGAAGCCATGGACATCCGTATTGTTCCTAGTGCCTTTCTATCAAGAACCTCCCATTACTCGTCCTTCATAGTTGTCGGCTGCTTTGCTCTTCCTCCAAACGGTAGGAATAGATCCTTCTGATACAGATAGTCCTCCATTTGCATCTTCCATAACTGGTAGTTTTGGCCATTAAATTTCTTGACCTTAAACTTTCCTTCTTCTGCCATTGTTCCCACTCGAACCAGAAACCCTAGTTTCCTGTAGGTTTACATGCCAAATAGACCTTTCGCTCTAATACTAATTGTTAGAAAAATAGGATCACGGAGCAATAACAATAAACAAGATGCAAATACAAATCACACAAACATATTACAAGAGAGATACCAATATATCGTGGTTGACCCAAGATGGGCTACGTCCACACTGAAATTTCCAGTCCTTATTATTATATCATCCAGCAAATGAAGGGATACAACCTACATCATATCCGCTGCACTTCCTCTTTACTTTCTCACAGTCTCTCTTCATGATCTCAAAGATATTTACAATGCATAATACCTAATACATCAACCCTAGCCATGTTACAATGTCTTTCTTTTATAGGGGAAATACAATGGGAAAATACCATGGGTCCATAAACTGTTGGCGAAAATAGCCCAAAAATGTTTCTCAGGGACTTTGCCCACGAACCCCAAAGTGGGAGATCGAGTGTATAGTAATCCTGGGGTACAAACACGACTAAATAACATCTCTGAATCTGGAAGATCAGGCTCCACAACCAACAGAAGCATCAGAGTCAAAATAAGTGGTGCCAAAGGGACAACATATTTAAAGCTAAGCATGGTCTACAGGAGAACCATGGGGTTTTTGGGTTTAAGGATACTATGGGGGTTGGACCATAGTTATTGTAATATGTAACCTTAGGGAACATCTATATATAAGGGTATTTTTGTATGAGGAATGGTTCATATATAAGAGTTTTGTTGTTGTTATTGAGCATTTGGTTGGTTAGAACCAAGAGTGAACAAAATCTACACCTGAGTGCGTAGAGATATGACTGTAGAGAAGAGTTTGTAGCTAAGTGCACAGACTAGAAATATTACCCTTCCAAGATAATAGAAAGAACAGTTCATGTGGATGTAGCTCCCACCTGGGGGGTGAACCAGGTAAATCATGTGTTATGAATGAGTTTGCAATGCGTTTGTGTCCATGTTATGACGTGTTTATGTATTTTCTTTCATATATATGAGAATGGTAATCATATGTTAAGTAAATGAAATACAATTGAATGAATGCTGCAAAGTAATACTAAGTATGATGAATGCGTAGTTATAAGATTAAAGACAGTAGATATTCAGCGTAGTTCTATATACTATGATAGCTGCAGAGTGCGAAGTCATCTAAATATTCTTCCTTGTTAGTAAATGTTAAGGAGAGAGAAGTTGCGAAGTTGTTTACCACATATGCACGTCGCCACGGTTACAAAAACTTGATTCTGTAACCCCCCCATCTTCGCTTCGGGTGAGAATTCTTCATGTTCATAGGTTGATGCTGAGAGGGCCAGTGAAATGGGTTTTGTTGTTGCTCTGATTAACTTTGCCGAACATGGGTCAACCAAAGCAGTTAGACCAACAATCGGCTTGTAATAAGGCCTCCCATATTTCAATTTATAAAATTGAAATCCATCTTCTGGTGTGGTAACTATATATAGATATGTCATTCCATCAGTACCTAAGAATATGATGAGTTGGCTCGTGATGATACCCCTCACCTTGCAGCCACTTCTAAGATTTTTCTTTTTTGGATTCAATTTAAAATAGGATTGTTAGTGAATAGGGAAGCAACTCCATACACTCCTTAAGAACAAGAAATGACGTAAAGGATTTACGTATGTATTTCTTACAAAATTTTAGCCATACCAGTCGAGGGAATTCTTGTTGAATGTGGTTGTCATTGATGTCAAAGGAGTTCAGTAATGACAAAGGAATAACCAAGGACATGATGGAAGGGAAAACTCAGTGGAAGACAAAGGAGTAACAAAGGAATTAATGACATGGCATGGTTGATGAAGATTCAAATCCAACTAATGGTGTTCTAGTAACTTCATGATGTCATTATTACAATTTGACCTAGTTAGATAGAAATTTGTCAGTTTGGAGAAATTCAAGAAATTGACTAAGTGTTGGAAATTTGGTCCAAGTGGCCTTTGGAAAATGTCCATCGTACCTCATAGGGGAATGATAAAAATTATCTGAAAGCACCAGGTTGTAGCTTTTTGATCTATCTACCTGACCATGGTCTCATCTTGTCTCGAGAGTGTCTAAGGAAGAAGTTATAGGTCTTCCAAAACAAGGTTTTAGGCAATTTTACACCAATCCAGTAAAATGTCCACCTAGGTCATAGGAAGATGAGTTTGAAGGTGAAATCACTTTGTTTGTGATCAGTGAGATGTACTACATGATCTAGTACCATTGGTTCAGGACTTTTGTGAAATAAAAAATCCACCTTGGAGATTGCAGAAATTGTCTAAGTATAAAAATGCTGGTAAAAAGGCCCGAGTAACCTCACTAAAATGTCTGCCATTTCCAGTGGTTGATGTATTAAGGTATTTTGAGGGTATCGGTCTCTATACTATTGACTGGTGCATCCAACCATATCATTGGTTTTTCCAAAACGTATCTACAGGTGAATATATGATCTGCCAAAAGTGCCTCCTAGCATGATTTTCATTACTCCAGAAAAATGCCCGCCAAGGAGAGAGAGAAAAAAGGGTTCAGAATCTATTGATCAAACCTTCTATGTGAAGATATAGAAGGTTTTGCATCTTTCTTCCTATCACATGCAGGTACTCAGAGGTTATTCTTTTCAAGTAACTGAGCCATCAAGTCTATAGCCTTCTTCATACAAGAACACTCATGATGAAATCCTCTATTGCAATAGGTACATTTGGATTTCTCCTTTTGAGAATGATTGGTCTTCTTGGAATTTGAACCCCCTTCTGAATTATAGGGAGCCTCATTTTTCTTATGCTCATTCGAATTTGTGTCAAAAACATTTTTCTTTCCTTTGGCATTCTCTCTCTTCACCTCAGTAGCTGCAACTGCTGAATCCATCTTGGGTTTTATCATTCCCATTTGAATTAACATCTCCTCCTCTTGTGTGAGAGACTGGATGAAGTCATCAAGGCTAGGAAACTTCCATTTTGGGATGGATAGCTTCACTGGCTTAAAGTTGCAGACAAATACTGATTAGTTAGGGCCCACATTTGATAGTATGGCAAGGATGAGTTGCTTCTCTTCCTTCTCTATTCCATATCTCTTCAATTGTGGAATCAGATTTTTAAACTTGGTAAGAAACTCATTGATGGAGTCGAAACTACAAGGGCTCAAGTAGATGAGCTCATTTTCAAATTTGTGACCTTTCAATTCATCTTTCTAGATCTATGACATGAAAATGGAGGTCCTCGGAAATGTCGAGGAGCAGCAGTCCTACTGCTTCATCAAGTTTATCTAAGTACTTGGATTTCTCTACTGCACCAGTGGGTTCGACTGCAGTCCCATTCAATACTCTAGAGAGGCTCTTGTACTTCATGAAGATGTCCATATTGGCCTTCCATTCGACATAATTGAATGAATTCAGTGTTAGATCCATTGGTAGCTATTGAAGTCGAATTGAAGATGAATTTGAATGATGGAGATAAACTGCAAAACAATGAAATTGTTGATGGTGATGTGCTATAATTCGAATTGAACACTGCCTTAGGACAATGAGCACATGTGATTGGATCCTTCACACCTAGATAGACCTCACTGGATTTCTCAAGTTAATTAAAGTCAATTGCACTAGGAATTGTTGTGGAAAGATAGAGGCTTTTGGTGCTCAATGAAAGATAGCTACTCAAAGAATTGATGCAACTGTTGCTCCTGCAATTGAAATAGCTGATTCTAGCTCTGATACCATGTGTGAATGTACAGGAAAGATCACACAGCTAGAGAAAATCTCACAAAAATCACTCAATAATTGCAGAGAAGAAAGAAGAAGAAATGAAATTCAAACTCAACTTTTTGTGCTAAAATGGTCGACGAGACTCAATCAGTAGAGCTGAAATGGTTGGCGTAACTCGGTATTATCCGCCGAAACGTTCCGCCTCTTGCCTTGATCTTTTCAAGCTTTTGTGTTTCGGCGAAACTCGACGAGTCGAGCCAAAACGGTCGACTGGTTTTCCCTTGTTGTATGCCTTTTCTTTTTGATGGAACTCGCCAAACCAAGCCGAAATGGTTAGTAGTTCTCATCTAAATCCGCTGAAGTACCAGAGCGTTACCCTTTGGCATCTTCGACACTTAGAATTTTCTCTGGTTTAGTGAAGAAAGTTGTTAGCCGTGATATGTTTTGGCGAGATTGAAAAATCTTGCGCCGAAAAGATCGTCGGCAGTCACAAAGATGCGCTGAAAGAGAATTGGATGCATTTCGAGGCACCGCATAGGAAAAACTCAGGAGTAACCACCGAAACAGTTGCAGACAGGAAAAGTACCATGTGAAAAATCACCGAGAAGCCAAAATCGGCATGGTTGATTCTCCTTCATTGATGTTTCTCGCAGAGACATGTTGAGTCCTGCCGATACGTATCACGGAAACTTGACGAGTTCTGCTGAAACCGTCAGCTAGCCTTTATCGGTGGTATATTTTGATTTTGTTGTGCCACCAAAATGACCCGAGGCCCCACCACATTAACAACATTTTATGTTTGCCACCAACCCAATCTAATCAACATTAATTACTCTACTTTGAAGGGTTATATATATAGGATTGGGGTTTTAATTTTTATTATTTACTTTGCACAAAACACCATTGAAGTTAGCTATTGTCTCCTCCACTCACCGAGCACCAGGAATCGCCATATCCATTGAATCTTTATGAATAGACAGCATTTGACAGGTAGGCCATCCCTTTTCTCTTTCGTTCTTCTGATTAGTAGTTATGAGAAAGGTGTTGTTTGTCATTATCTTCCCTTACCGCCATTTGGTGCTCACCGTCCTAACTCGTAGAGGGTTAAGCCATCTAGGGTTTCAGGTTTTATGTCCAAGGAAGAGGTTTAAACCTTACTCACTCACTTTTATCTACCCCGACCATCACCCTGCCTTGTTTCCGAACTTGCATCGAGGCCCTTTTTGGCGTACCTGCTGAGTTGAATTTGGTTTCGGGCGTCATAGATTTGTTAGGCATCAACAGTTACACTTGTTTTCGGTTGTGCAACCTAAACCGTCATGGCCATAAAACCAAGATGGACCCATGATGACCACCCTGTCACCACTTAGTTCGAACCTTGCTCCTAGTAAGACCATCAAGCCTATGCCCTTAGGTGGTTTTCGCACCTTTTTTTTCGTTCGTCCCTAATCAACAATGTTTTAATCTCTTACACTATATTCTAAGTGCTTTTTGACCGCTTCCCCTGGTTACACTCGAAAGTTACACTTAGCGGTTGGTTATTTTGTTAATTTTGGAAGCCAGAACGGTTTTGCTTTAGTTTACATATACTCTAATTTCACATCTGTACATTAGAAAACAAACACAAAACTCTAGCGGCATGATTTTTTTGTTTTCTCAACCTGCCCGTCAGCAGCTAATTGTCTTATTGTTAAATTGGTAGGCATAATGATTTCAACATTTTGGCTCATCTACACATGGTTAAAACAAAGCTTGAATCTTAACAAACATAACAAAAAACATTATGTTCAAACCTGCATACTTCTTAATATGAATTGAAATGCTTGATCTCTTTTTTAAAAATTTTGCTTACACATGGTTTCCTTTTACATGAATTTAAACAATGACTAAGAAAGGAGCCAAGAGAAAATCCAAGCTGACTGAGGCAGAGATAGATGTCGAAATAATATTGGAGATCAAGGTGGAGGCCATGTTCGAGGATACCAAAGCAGTGACAGGGGCCCTCCCTGAATTTAGATAGGGAGAATTATACTAGATGATCTGAGACAAAGATATCGCCGGTTCAGTTCTTGAGATGTTCCTATACCAAAACATCATGAATTCCAGCATTACTAAAGTAGCCACACGCCTAGAGCTGTTTACTTGCTCGGAAGTCATCGGTTGGATTCTATCACAGGTTGACTCCCAATCAAGGATCATTTCCAAAAGAAAAGGACAATCTTTTGCATTGTTCCATCCGTCCCACATAGAAGTGGCGTACAAACTACCATGCCCTCATGTCCTGCTGACTGAGAAATGGATGGAGAGTCTGAACATGGACACTTTCGACTACGCCAAGAAATTATTAGTAGAAGGAAAACAATTGAGGAAAAAAGAAAGCGGGGAATATGAAATCCAAAGCTTGAGGCCTCCCTTTAGGATCATAACCCCGATGCCGAGCAAAATCTTTGGCAAGGAAGACGGGACTATCTATAAACTAAACTGGATACCTATGATTCATCAGGTATCCTTTTATGGTAAGGTCTTTAACTAGGAAGACATTATCTCGGACAGTCTATCATCAACAATAGCCGCCGCGAAAGGACGCTTAACCCAGAAAAGGGAAGAATTTTACATGTCCTCATACCTTGTAGACGTATACTGTTAAGAAATCCTTTCCCTAACTTGGGATGCATATGGAATTCATATGATTCCCATGTCTATGTTGCCTATCGAATCTTGTATGCTCATAAGTATGTAAGTCAATATAAATGCATATGTAAGGAATTCATCATGCCTCTGTACGCGTTAATTTTTAACAAAGAACCCAAGTGCTTATCTTAAAACGCCATGGCAGTTGTAGAACAGTTTGGAGATTACTATTTCTCCTAAGAGGGTACATATCTCAGGATGTATGGGGGTTCCAAACCCCAATCTCTTTTTCCCAAATATGAAACTGACTATGTAGTTCACAAAGAAGCAGTATGGCAGGTCTTTATCAATGGGATGGGAAAGATCCTGCACGACCAAAAGAAAGCTTCTTTTCCGTGGCTACCCTTTTGCATCAGACCGTACAAATTTTCCAAGGTTAACATGGCTGAAACATTTGTCCCAGAGCTGGAATCATTCCATTTTGGTGAAAATATTTTCACTAGAAATGACAACCAAAACAAGATTGTTGAGCATTATGCAGCACTCAAGGTGCATTGTGATTATGCTAATCATTTTGAAAAGGAGGAAGCATTATTCAGAAGAGATAGCAACATGAATGAGCTCAACAAGCGCTTCCGTCCCAAAGGTGGAGGTAGTTCCAGCACTACTACCAAAGCTGCACAGCAGGCAATAGCCTCACAATTAGAAAAGGCAGAACAAGGCTTAAAGAAGAAACTGAGAAGGCCCAGAGACAGGAAGATGAAAGAATTCAGAAAGAAGAAGCTGAAAGAGCTCAAAGGGAAGAAGCGGAAAGAGTTGAGAGGGAATAGGCCAAAAAATTGCAGAAAGAAGAAGCCAAAAGGATTCAAAAGGAAGAAATTGAAATAATTCAGAGAGAAGAAGCCAAGAAGCTGCAAGAGATAAGAGACAAAGCAGAAAAGGAAGAAGCTGAACTGCAAAAGAAAGCAGAGGAAGAAGAAAAGTCCAAGAAAGATGTGGAAATGAGAAGCTTAAGCATGCAGAACACAGACAGAGATCAGTCCCAAATACTCATGAGAGGCCACCTCCCATTAGAGGAGCTCATACTAGTGCCATTCACCCCGTCAAAGGGATGCACTTTGGCTCAATTGGACACAATTGTCTTTGACCGTAACAGGAAAACCATTTTAAGAAGACGTGAGAAGAGACTAAAAGTGGGCTCCAAACCGGATGTCGACACTTTGCAAGAGAACACCATCCTAGAGGGTACACACAAAGACCCCATATTCATGGCATCTGTTGCTTTGGCTGCTACTCAAGCAAGTGAAGATAACATTGATAGGATAATGAATGATGTTGAGCGAAGCAAGGAGAAAGTGCTTAAATTAAAGGAAAATCTAGTGAAAGAACGAGCATAAGGGATAGAATGGAAAAGGAAATATCACATGCTTCTATCTGAGAAAGAAAGAATAATAAGTGAATACTAGAGCTTGGATGAAGAAAAGGAGGCCTTAACTGTTCAGTTAATGATATTGGAAGGGGAGAAGAATGATCTTGAAGATCAGAACACTCAGCTAGGATCAAGCGAAGCAGATGCTAACCAATAGGTTGAAGAATTAACAGCTCAGATGGAAGGATTGGAAAAGGAGAGAATCTCTGACAGAACAGCTGGAGACTGCAGACAAGAGTAAAATGGACATGTCTTTGTTCTGGGATGAAGCATGTAAAATCCAAGAACAAATACATCATGCTCAGGTGACTCTCACAGAAAATATATACAATGTAAAGCTAATGATGGTGAGAATGGACAAGATATCCCCTGATTCACAGACAGTTAGACAAAGAATGCTTGATGTTGCAGAAAAAATTAAAAGTCAAATGGCATGGATTGAGACAAACACTGAGTACCCTGGAAACTTGCTTCCTAAGACAACAGTGGATTTGAAGTCAGAAATGGAACTTCTAGAATTTTGCAGGAGAGCCTCCATAAAAATAAATAATGACATCCTAAAGACTATCCATAAGTGTAAGGATTTTTATGAGAAGGTCCAACAAGTTCATGAAAATTTCCATCTCTCTCCGCTCTCACCAATGAATGTGCTCCCTTCTAAGGATCTACATATGGAAAAACTACAAACTGGGTTACAAGGGGAGTTGGAATACATCAGGAAGTTGGATGTTCTCATAGAGGAAGACATCCACCATTTTATAGGGAAAGCATCCATACATCTATATTTCCTGCAAGATAGTTGTATAATAGTAGAAGCAGGGGTGGCGCATGTTGAGACCCAGCTGTCGTATCATGAAGTATCTTTGCAAGTATTAGAGCCCAAAAGGTTGAATGTCATCTCCGAAGGAGCTAATGCATGGGAGCAATATTTTGTTAGTCTACATGGGCCCATGTAAATTCGAATTTGTAATTATTTTTTATATATTTTCTGACATAAGCACTAGAGGACAAAATTTTGAGATTCCCTAGGGTTAGGGTATGTGAAGAGGCACTAGAGACAATTTTCTAAAGCTATAAATGGAGAAGGTAAATAGGAAGAAGAACTTTTGGTAGGTACAGTAGAGATGGACTATTTTGTATGAGAACTACTTTTCTACTTAATAAAGAAGGATATGTTGCTTGGGAAAAGGAGCACAAATATTTTTTCCTATAATATGTAAAATGTCATTGTGGAAGTAATTCTTCATGCATTCATATGGATACTGTGAGATTGTTCTAAACGGTCTTGAATTACTTCATGGTTATGAATGGTTTCCTTTTCTTATGCAAATCTTGATGTGCTTATGGATTAATAGAGTGCTTTAATTATATCAAAGTTATCTTTGGTATCTTTTCTTTGTACTGTAAATGTGCTTATTATGTTGAAACAACTAACTATGAGGCTCTTATGTGAATTTCTAGTTATTACTCTTAATTCAGATTTGCTCCTTGCGGGGTTAGTTTAGGTTAATTTATTCAGATCATTTTGATTAGATTAGATCACATGCATTTAATTAGAGCACTTGCATCTCATCTTTAATTTAAAAAATACATAACAGTGGATCAGGCTGCAACTGGTAAAATCAAACTTTAATTCACATACAGTAGTCAGGCCGTTAACCAGACATATTCCCCAAACCAAACGGTGAGCGATCTAATTGGGCTTGCTTACCAGGGAGAATCCCTAACTGTTGTTGATGTGAATTTTGGGGCATCAACAGGAGGATGGATGGTTGGTATAGCCATTCCAGGATCTAGATGTTTGGATAGGAATATATGATGATCAAATGGACTCAGGCCATTAAAAGCAATTGATAGGGATTTCTCATTTAAACTGTAAGGGGCTAACGAATCAGTTATGAATAACATCTTTCTCAAGGATTCCGAGGTAATGAAAAAAAGGTTTTTTGTTGAGTCGGATGATGGGACTGCTCTTGTCGTTGGGGATTAGTTCTTTGAGCACCATGAAACAAATTTAGGGAACACAATAGACCTAGGGAAAATGGAATAGGCAAAGTTGTAGCTCCAGAGGTTAAGTTTGTCTTGGTAATTGAAAGCGAGCTCTCTAGCTTCTCTAAGGGTCTCAACTAGGTCTAAATTGTGGATAATGGTGTCAACGATGTCAGTATCGTGATCATACACATTTTTTTATTCCAAGTAGCAAGGTTTTGGAAGTGTGACTTTGGTCTTGGGTGCCATTGTTTTCGTTGGTTCACAGTATTATGGAAAAAGGATGGCAAAACCCGGCTAAAATTAGGGCTTTCTGCAAACCAAAGCTCAAGTAAATTGATAAAGAAAAACAAGATTACAGTAACCAGAATAGTCAGAAGTGGCATATGGATACCCATTGGACACCAGGAGTCTGACTCACATTGAAATATGTTGATCTAACTGATATAGCTCATCTTCTTCTACTGACCTGGTAAGTTGGTTGGAAAGTGAGCGTGCTTCCTTGATGAGAAATAATAAAATACTAAATCTACGTTAAAACCTTTTACACCATAAGAAATGATGTACTTTATACGTAGGATGCCAGAAGGAGAGTAAAACAGATAAGCGGGGCCCATATGACAGATGGCATGTGTTGGCACAATTTTTTTCTAGTTGATTGGGAGATATATCTCCAAATTTGGTTTTCAATATCACCTAAGGTTGGCAAACAAAGCACTAAAAATGAGGGTTTTGAATCTTTGGTTAAAACATTTCATGTGACCGTTGGTAGTGTTAAAGCAGATCCAATGTAGCTACTGAAGCATCTTGTGATATATTGTGGAGGAATCGATGGTCTATATTGAAGTGACAAATAAGATCAATGGTGGGGGCAAGTTCCACTAGAGAAAGAAGCAATACACATAACACATTTCAAAATTGCCGAAATAACCATTGGAATGCAGTTAAGGGGAGTAAATAATCAACAGTCATTGATCGGTCAACAAAAAGATCGATGATCCATTTCGATTTCTCATTCCCAGCATGCACGTAAAAGTGAAGTGGTAGGTGGTTGCGAAATCCTAAACCACCTTTCACATGTCGATAATACATCATGTCGCATGTTGGAAAAGTGGTAAGGGAAACCACCTTCCGCCATTTCCAAAACCACCTTTGGGAGGCTATAAAAGACCAAGTGCACGTGAAGTAGCGACATTTGTCATTTAGCATTGAACGATTGGGATGTATTGCATGCAGTTAAAAGACGACATGACATACCTTTTCCAGCTCATTTGTTTCAAGGTAGTATTTCAAAACCTATGCAAATATTTCAGAGCTTTACACAATGGAAAGTTAGATGGAAGTAGGAGTCAAAAGTGAGGAATTCATAAACTTAAAGGAATTTATAGAGGATAGAGATGGGGATGCGTTTGACACTATTATGACCATAAATATAGTTAATTAAATAAATAACAGGTTGAGAGATTTGCAAAAATAGGATGAAGACATGCATAACATTCATAAGTCTCATTTTTTTACTTTTTCCCTGAACAAACCCTAGGTTTTCTCGACTTTGTCTCCAAGTGTGCCAAAAATTATTCCCAAACCAAAAGAGTTGTCATGAATTTGAAGAGAACTAAAATCCTTTGTCTTATCAATTCTTCAGTGATTAAGAAACTATTAGAGATACCTACATATTTTCCCTAAAACCTAGAAAACTTCACCGAAGAAAATTTGGTTAAATTGTACAAACATTCTACCCATTAATTCAAGCAAACTTTCTTGTCAAAAACCCTCAAACCAGACATTTCAGTTGATAATAAACCTTTCCCAGTAGATATTACCCTCTTTAATGAAAACTCACACCTAGTCCTTTCATTAATCAGTCAATTTCTAGGGCTAGATAATGACCAAGTTGTCACTAAAATCTAATTGAGTATGCTATTTAGATTGGGTACATGTTCTCTTGAGATTGAGTCCAGTCAGTATCTATGTCTTAAATTTGATGAATTCCTGGATGAGAATATTCATTCCCAGTTGGTGAATTTCCACACTACGAAACACTATAGGGTCCAGTCATACTTGATGAAAATGTTTCTATGTTTAAGTGTAGAAAGTCTAGATTTTCTAGAAGTAGTTTTTTCATCTAGAATTGAAAACAATATGTTCAATTTCACAAATCTTGTGTTGTCCGAGATATATAGAGTAATTTTTGAAGAAATATTTCCTAGATTTTTTCCAGAAATGAAGAACATGTTGCAGTTTAGTCAAAAGAAATTTGTAAGTGATTGGTTGCTATTTAAACAACACACTATTATTAGGATCTATTGTTTTATCAAAGAACCATACATTTTACCGGCCTTTTTGACACCAACGGTCTTCTCTCTAGAGTTCATCAGGCAGAAACTGATTTTTAAAAATGAACATTTTATGACTTTCAAAAAAGCTTTTGATATAAAATTTCCATTGAATATTGGTCACTTTATTATAAAGAATAGAAATGCTCTTTCATTTTTAGAGAAACAGATGCAGATGATGAATTTCAAAAAGGCTTCTGCTATTAATTATGATCCACACCACATCATATCATAGATTATACAACAGAATACACGTAGAGATTTTGATCACCATGAGGTTAAACGATTGGCTAGAGAAGCAAATTTTATACAGTATGAATCTGATACAAAGTTCTCTGAAAATTCACAATCAAATCCTTCAGCATTGGCAAGATCTTCGATCGAGTTGGTGCCTACTCCTAACAAAATTGAAAGTTACAGCAAAAGAAGTTTTTTTGAGACCACTGACATGGAAGTGGAGAACCAGAGAGGAATCAAAATACTGAAATTGAATAAAATAAATAAATAGTTATACTAGACATTGAAAAAGGGAAGGAAAAAGAGAAGTTTAAAGGTCCAGTTGTCCAAGTATATGAATACAAGTTTGTTGAAGCAAAGGATGCAGGTTCTAGTGATAAATATCAGTCCAGGCTGAATTATATGTCAAATATGGCTAGGATAAACAAGTTCCATATAAGAAAAATAACAAATTGTTTCCTAAAGTTATAAATATATCAGACACAAAAGTTACTTTAATGAATGCTAGGGATCATACAAAAAATAACTTAAATTTAGCAGTATATTCTGATGAAAAGGTTACATCAATGAAGATCAATCTACAAAAGATACCAGTTCGGGATAAAATTCATTTGCATATACAAATTGGAGAAGTAATCTACACAAAATTAATGAAATCCACCTTGAATATTTCAAAACTACCATCTACATTGAATAGATTGGAAATTCAATTGAAACAGGAGAAGACTGAAAATAAGGCTCATCAATAACAGATTAAGAAACTATAGGTTGATTTGGTGGAAAAAGATGGTGAGCCAAATAACGTTCAGGCAACCAAAAATATTTTGAATGAAAAATAAAATACCATCCAGTTACTGAAAAAGAAGCTCAAAATTCCAGCAACACGGTCAATTCAGGCATCTCAATTAAAAATTTTAGAACAAGAGAAATAAACTCTCTCTCAAGAGATGGATGATTGTAAAGCAAAGCTACTTAAATTTATGGAACATGAAGTGAGTTGGGAAAAGGAAAAACTTAGTGGTAAGGCTCAAATTGATGATTTGAAAAATAAACTAGTAGGTACAACACAGGAAAAAGATGAAACATGACAAGAAAGTGAAGAGACAAGTACAAAAAGTTTGATTCAGGTTATGTCTCAGGTGAGCTTAAAGAGTTAAAAGAAGAAAATCAGTAATTGAATGAAGAAATTTAGGAAAAAAAAGGAGAAAAAAGAACTTGAAAATAAGAAGAAAGAGTTACTTGATAAGAATGAAAAGTTGATTTCTTAGGTTAAAGGGAAGCTTCCTTTACAGGGTGCCACGAATATGATTTGGGATTCAATAATAAATGAAGCTGAAAAATTTAGACCTTTACTAAATTTTATGAAGACTAAAAAACCAGTGGTAAATGAAAGTATGCAGAGTTGTACAGTCATGAGGGAAAATTTAGATAAGAAACCGAAGGAAGTAGCTCAAAACACAATTGATTTTCTTAATACTCTAACATAAGATGATCTAAAAGCATTGGAAATTAAAAATAGAATAGCAGTAATAACTTGGGATAGAGGAATCCTTGGAAAGCATTGTCATGTTGAAAATTTCCAAGAAAAAGTAAACCAAATGAAAGAACAAGTTGAGTCTTTCAAAAGCTTATTTACCGATCTGATTTAGAAGGGACTTCCTTCCTTACTTGATAAGAAGGACTTTCATTCTTAGTTACTTGATAAGAATGAAAAGTTGATTTCTCAGGTTAAAGGGCAGCTTCCTTTACAGGGTGCCACGCATATTATTTGGGATTCAATAATAAATGAAGCTGAAAAATTTAGACTTTTTCTAAATTTTATGAAGACTAAAGAAACAGTGATAAATGAAAGTATGCAAAGTTGTACAGTCATGAGGGAAAATTTAAATAAGAAACCAAAGCAAGTAGCTCAAAACACAATTGATTTTATTAATACTCTGACATAAGATGATCTAAAAGCATTGGAAATTAAAAATAGAATAGCAGTAATAACTTGGGATAGAGGAATCCTTGGAAAGCATCGTTGTGTTGAAAATTTCCAAGAAAAAGTAAACCAAATCAAACAACAGGTTGAGTCTTTCAAAAGCTTATTTACCGAACTGATTCAAAAAGGACTTTCTTCCTTTTGAAATGAACAGGACAAGTTCATTTCCGAAAATGAATATAAAACCTTGTTGTTCGAAATCAGAATGGATCATTAAAATTTTGAAGGCATGATGCACTTTTTGACAGGGAAAGTAATATTAGAGAAGCTCACAGTTGATTTTGAAATTTTAAACCAGTTAATGATGATAGGAACAAAGCTACCTCCTATATCTTTTATGGATAACGTGGAGATGAAAGTTTTAGTTAAAGAGGTGACCAGTTATGAGATCCCTTCTTTAGAACAGTGGAAAACCATGGAAAAATATGGAAAAATGAAGTATAAATTACACACATGAACACTCTTGTCCAAAAAAGAGATTTGTACTAGAGCTGCAATCGATAAAGAAGACACAAGAGTGTTATATTTTGAAAATTATGAAGTATAATTTTTTGTCATAAATAGTATGTAATAAGTAGAAGTTTCCTATTTTTTGAAATAGGCAGATAGGTTTTGGCTCAAGAATCCTTTTTCATGTATAAATAAATGCTTTGCAATGTAATCAGGGTTGGAACCCATAAAAGAGAGACTTATTTTGTATAGATATTTTTCAAGAATTAATAGAAATTCCTGCAGAGTTGATCACAATCTTCCAAAGCAAAGATTCTTGTGTTATCTTTTTACAGTCTGTAATTTTCTTCTTCTCATGTGAATGTCATTTCCGTTACCTCTTTTCATTATGTTTCCTTTCATGCTTAGATGAGATTTTATTTATATCAGAATTTGTATTATTATGCTCTGATATACGGGATATAAGTATTCATAAACTTTTTCTTCTAAAGTTGATGTTGGATTCATATGCAATCGGTTCCCAATGATAATGGATTGTTTCTTTTTATTCTATTACCACCCTCAAGCAAGAAATATAAAGTAAATAAATAGATACCATTCCTTTGTGAAAACCATATTTTAAAAACTTTGTTTATCTTTAAAAGATCTCTGATTTTGACTCCATACCCAATGATATCCTTGTGTTTTATCCATTTACAATATTAAAGCATAATTATTCTAAAATATTTCTGGCCATTGTATTTATTTGTTGAGAGAACCCTCTCTGGTAGGAAAGAAGCTAGTTTTCCTCCTAAATATTATTTTGAAAAAGTTAACTTGGAACTATCCTTCCACAACCAAAGGATAAATTATGAGTGCTAATGTTTTGGCGCCGTTTTCGGGGAATGAAAGTTCAAATCTTCCCTGGGTAGAATGACTATTTAGAGAGATCAGATTTATGTGGGAAAATAAGAGATTTGATATTTGATATTGGTTATATTTTTCCCTAGTGACTCCACTTTGAAGTTCAATTAAAAGGCGTCTGCAAAAAAGAAATTGTGGCTTCCAGAAATATTTATACGAGAGGAAATCTAGATCCCCAATCATTTCAAGTGGTAAAGATTCTTGAAAATATTCTCAGAAGCAATAAAGGGAAAGATAAATAAGGTACATCTTAGTCAGAAAATTTGTCTCCTTCTTTCAAGAAGAACTGTTGAATATTGAGGAAATTCGTTTAAATGTAAAGTTTGAGCAATCTTTATTTAGGTCAAAGTCTGAAACAGATTTAAAAGAAACTATTATTGATCAAAATAGATTTCAGTCATCTCTATTGCAATATGTTTGGGAAGATTTAGAAAAAAATGGAAAAGTAGACTTAAAAGTAAAGAAAGTTCAAAATCCTCCACTACAAGTTCATAATACTATTCAAGATCCTCCTCTAATCATTGCTGCTAGGTTTCCCCGCTTACTTTACCTACTACTTTGCATGAACTTCCTCATAATTATGCTCAAAGGATTACATTCTATGATGGAGAAGAAAATTATACACCTCAACAACATATTGATAGGTTTAATAACTTTATTGATCTTGAAGAAGTAGATTATGATGATGAAAAATGACATTGTTAGCTCAAAGTTTGTCTGGAGAAGTTAAAAAATGGTTCAAAACTCTTCCTGCAAGATCCTTCCCTTCTTATGATGAATTTGTAAATCGTTTTCTTGAAAGGTAGGAGGATAAAAAGAACCCTTTGCGAATTTTGACATAATATAATAACTTGAAAAAGGGAAATTTTGAATCTGTTCAAGAGTTTTATGGAAGGTTTATGAGGTTTTATAATTTGATTCCTACTGATATTCAACCTCCAGTGGGAGTTGCCAAGTTACATTATGCAGATGCATTTGATGGTGATTTTTCTTTTATGTCGAGAGAAAGGAAGTCAACATCTTTACTAGATATGTTGAAAGATGCAGTAGAAGTAGAGGAAAATTTAATGGCATTTGGAAAAATGAAACAAACAAAAGAGCAGACAGAAGAAAAATAAGAGAGGAAAACCAAGCTTCAACTTCTTATTCTTCCAGTTATGCTAAATTTGATATTATGATGAAGACTATGGAATGAGTCATGGATAGATTAACCCTAGAAAACAAACCTCAAAATAGAGATCAACAAGAGCCACAAATTAGGAATCCAAATTCCATGAGACCTATTCCTCCATAGATAAGACAAAGAGATCCAAGAGATTAGAGAAATCAGAGAAATGTAGAAGATCAACAAGTGAGACCCCCTTTCCCTAAAAAATTTGTTAATGAAGGAGAATAAATACAACCTTTGGAAAGTGACATACATCATTTTGATGATCTTGACTCCGAGGTTTATCTGACAAAAGTAGAACATGATATGTTTTCCTGGGAGGGAGAATGTAATACTTTTGAATAAAAAACAAAACAATATCAAATTGGATATCAGAATGCTGTGAGTGATCTTCAGAGGAAAATCAACCTCAGAAACAGAGATGTAGTTGTAAATAAAGGTAAAAGTCATGTTGATCAACCTTCAACTAGTTAGTAGAAGAAGGAAAAATAAAAAGAAGATATGATGAAAAAGGTTCCAGAAAATAAAAGAAACTTGGTCAAAGAAACTGATAAAAAATTCACTTCATTCAATTTGCAGAATGGAATTTCAATGATTAAAATTTCTATTCCTTTAAATGAGTTATTTCAAAACAATGAGTACAAAGAACAGATTGCAAGGATAGTTAAAAGTGAAGAACAAATGGAACCTGATACATTATAACTAAATGATGATACTCTAACTATTCTTTTGGGTCCCAAAGCAGAAGATGGCAATACAGAATATGTTCCACCTTTTTATGTGATTTTAAATTTCCATGATATGATTCTCCATAATGTTATGCTTGATATAGGAGCTTCACATAATTTAATGCCAAAGGAGGTGCTGCATAGTCTAGGTTTGGAGATTACAAAACGTTACAAAGATTTATTTTCTTTTGATTCTAGAAAGGTCATATGTTTGGGATTAATCAAAGACTTGGTGGTCACCCTTACTCAAATCCCATCCAAAATTACTATCATGGATGTGGTTGTCGCAAATATTCTTCCAAAATTTGGTATGCTATTATCTAGGTCTTGGGATTCAAAACTCAAAGGAACTTTGCAAATGGATATGTATTTTGATACAATTCCACTTTTTGGGGAGCAAATAAAGTTATACAGAGAAAAAATACTTGCATATGTGGTGAGTAGTCAAGATAAACCAGACAATAATCCCATTTATGCAGTAGAAATTGATTTGGGATCTTCTATTTTTTATAATGATTTCCATTTTGAACAAAAAAAAGACAATGACAAACAGGGATAGAACAATGACTTTGTTATAGAACAAGAAATACTTAAACAAAAACAAAGGACTTAATGGATATGGACAATGCATTTTGATGGATCAATAAGTAAAGAAGGTGATGGTGCAGATGTGTGGATAATATCCCTTGATCGAGAATTGATGGTATATTCTTTCAAGTTAACTTTTGAATGTACAAATAATGTAGCAGGGTATGAAGCTTTGATTTTCGGACTCAATGTGTTAAAATATTTAAAGTAAAAAATAATTGATGTGTATGGAGACTCTGATTTGATGATTAACCAGGTAAATGGCAGTTATCAAACAAAACATCCAAGAATGAGAGCATACATGAATGAAGTTTGGGACATGCTTGGAAGATTTTTTTATGAACAGAAGATTGTGGTGGTACCTAGGATAGACAATTCAGTGGGAGACTCTTTGGCTACTACTGCTGGTGCTTTTAAAATTCCCAGTTTTTCAAATAAAAAATATGAAATTGAAGTTGTAAATAAACCTTCAATTCTTGATAATTCAAAATATTGGCAAGTTTGTGAAGATGATTTACAAATTAAAATATTTTTAGAGATGTCAGATGAATATCCTAATATGATGATTGATAATGAAGATCATAATATAGAGGAAGCTGTCATTGATGACAAATTTTCAGAAGAATAAGAAAAGTTCAAAGGCAATTGGAGGAAAAGAAATTATCCAACTTAAAAACAATGTCATTCCCAAAGGTCTTATACCTTTAGAAAAGTTGTTTGACAGAAATGATGTAGCCAAAAATCCAAAAGTGTTACCTCATGACAATGAAATTCAAGATTGCAATATTGGGACAAAAGAAAAGCCTAAAATAGTGAAAATTTCAAAAACAATTCCATCAGAAGAAGAAAATAAATATGTTGAGTTGATGAAGAAATTTTCAGATGTTTTTGCATGGAGTTATGAAGACTTGAAAGAATGTGATACCTCCATTATTCAACATACAATTCCAATCAAACCAAATGAAAAGCCTTTTAAGAACAAACTCGGAAGAATAAATCCCTTGTTGCTCCCAGTAATTAGAAAGGAAGTTAAGAAACTATTTGATGCCAAAACTATTGTATCCCTTATATTTTCAAGATGGGTAGCAAATTTGGTTCATGTTAGAAAAAAGAGTGGAGAAATAAGACTTTGTGTGGATTTCAAAAATTTGAACAAGGTATCTCTGAAAGATAATTACCCCTTTCCTAAGATGGATCATATTTTACAGAAAGTTGTAGGAGCAGAAATAATATGTATGTTCGATGGTTATGTAGGGTATAATCAAATCAAAGCTCTTCCAGAATATCAAGAGAAAACAACATTTACAACAGCTTGGGGGACTTTTATGTATTCCAAAATGCCATTTGGATTAATGAATGCAAGAGCAACATTTCAAAGAGCCATGGACATCGCATTTGCTGAAGAAAAAGACAAATTTGTGGTGGTGTATATGGATGATATCACAGTTTATTCAAAATCAAATGCAGATCATTTGAAACACTTGGACAAAGTATTTTTGAAGTGCAGAAAGTTTGGTAGATCCTTAAATCCCCCAAAATCTAATTTTTCCATGAAAGAAGGAAAATTATTAGGTCATATAATATCAAGAGATGGTATCAAAATTGATCCTAACACGGTGACAACTATTCAAAATATTGGGATACTAAGATGTAAGAAAGAGATTCAGTCTTTCATTGGAAGGGTAAATTTTTTGAGAAGATTTGTTCCAAGCTTTGCATAAATTTTAAGGAATATTACAAATCTGTTAAAGAAAAATAATGACATCAAATGGACTATAGAAGCTAATAAATCCTTCACACACATAAAAAAATTCCTCACAGAATGTCCTATTTTAATCAGTCCATATTTTTCAAAGTAATTCATTATATTTTCTTTCGCTTCACAACATACCATATCTGGTGTATTGTTACAAAAAAATCAAGAAAATATGGAACAACCTATTGCTTTTTTTAGTAAGATTTTAAGAGATGAAGAATTGAAGTATGATATCATGGAAAAACATGCACATCCATTGATAAAGTCTTTAAAGGAATTCAGAGTTTATATATTGCATTCACATATAATTTCTTATGTTCCAACTACTCTTGTAAAATATATTGTCACTCAACCAGACCCTGAAGGAAAAAGAGCTAAGTGGATTGCAGTATTATTGGAATATGATCTGGAAATCAAACCTACAAAGGTGATTAAAAGACAAGGTTTGGCGAAATTGATGACAAAATCAAATTATGATTCTTTGGATATGAATTTCATTTCTGATTTTTCAATTGAAACAATTCTAGATTTACCAGTGCTCTAAGATTTGTCTTTATCTCCTTAGTATAGTGAGATTATCTATGTTTTACAGAATCTACATGCACCTCCTGAGCTGAGAAAAACTATATCAAGATCTATGAAACTAACAGGAACAAAATTTTGTATTTTAAATGAATATTTGTACTGGAAAGATCCAGTAGGGATTTTATTAAATTATTTATTGGAAAATGAGGCACATCGGATCATGAAGGAGTTTAATCAAGAAGTATGTAGAGGTCATCATTCATGGAAAGAAACAGTCAACAAAATTTTGAGAGCAGTTTTTTATTGGCCAACTATTTTTTCTGATGTGTATAAATAAATTCCAATTTGTCATGAGTGTCATATTTTTGATGGAAAATGGAAACTTTTTTCTTTACCCTTAAATCCAATTTCAGTAGAAGCACCTTTTCAACAATGGGGATTAGACTTTATTGGATAAATTAACCCAAATTATTCTGGTCAACACAAGTGGATCTTGACTGCCACAAATTATTTCACAAAATGGATTGAAGCTATACCTACCGGGAATGCCATAGATGCAGTTATTATTAATTTCCCAGAAGAAAATATTCTCTCAAGGTTTGGATTCCCTAGGAGAATAGTGACAGATAATGCACAGGATTTTAAATAAAAAAATATGATTAATTTTTGTCATAAATATCATATCCATTTGAATAATTCAACTGCTTATTATCCTCAGGGAATGGATTAGCAGAATATTCAAACAAAATTTTGGTACGAATTATAAAGAACTTGCTGGAGGAAAACAAAATGGCATGGAATACAAAACTTAAATATGCATTATGGGAAGATAGAATAAGTACAAAAATGGCTATTGTCACATCACCATTTCAGTTGGTTTATGGAAGAGAGGTAATTTTTCCAATTTCATTAGGTTTACCAGTCATGAAATTACTGCAGGAGGTGCCAGAAGAACCAAATCATATACATAGAAGGTTAAAGCAAATGATAGATTTACACCAAACGAGGGAAAAACATATGACAAAGTTCAAATACACCAAGAAAAAATGAAAAAGACATTTGATAGGTAAATCAAAGAAAGGAATTTTGAGATTGATGATTTAGTTTTAAAATGGGATGCAAGAAATGAAGATAAGCATGGAAAATTTGAAACCTTGTGGAAAGGCCCATTGTTATCAGTGCTTACCAAGGGGATAATACTTTCATTCTACAAAATAAAAATGGAGAGTTCATTGGAGGAGGTCCTGTAAATGGAAGATTACTCAAACATTATCTTTCTTAACTGGAGAAATAGAAGGGTGATTTTGTACATAAAATTGTATATATGTTGTTGTCTTTAAAAGAATGTTTGTATATATACGGCATTGAAAAATTAAAATTGAATAAGGCACTAGTATGCGATGTTCTTTGCTACCTCACTGGGAGGATAGAATCCCCAGTTGGAGCCAGTTGTCGGCACAGTATTTTTGTAGTTGATTGGGAGATAAAATATCTCCAAATTTGGTTTTCAATATCACCTAATCTTGGCAAACAAAGCGCTAAAAATGAGGGTTTAAATATTCGGTTAAAACATTTCATGTGACCGTTAGCAGTGTTAAAGCAGAGCCAAAGTAGCTAGTGAAGCATCTTGTGATATCTTGTGAAGGAATCAACGATCTAGATTGAAGTGGAAAATAAGATCAATGGTCGGGGCAGGATCCGCTGGAGAATGAAGCGAGACACATAACATATTTCAAAATTTAGGAAATAACCGTTGGAATATGGTTAAAGGGAGGAAAGAATCAACGGTCATTGATCGGTTAACAAAATGATCGACGGTCCATGTCGATTTCGCATTGCCAACTTGCATGTAAAAGTGAAGTGGTGGGTGGTTGCTAAATCCTAAACCACCTTCCACATGTTGATAATACATCATTTCATAAGTTGGAAAAGTGGTAAGGGAAACCACCTTCCTCCATTGCCAAATTGCCTTTAGGAGGCTATAAAAGACCAATTCCACGTGAAGTAGCGACATTTTTCATTTATAATTGAACGATTGGGACATGTCGCATGCAGTTAGAAGAATACAGGACATACCTTTTCCATGTCATCCATTTCTAGGTAGGCTTTCAAAACCTGTGCATATATTTTAGAGCTTTACACGAAGGAAAGTCAGAGTGAAGTAGGAGTCCAAAGTGAGGAATTCGTAAACTTAGAGGAAGTTCTAGAGGATAGAGACGGGGATGTATTTGACACTATTATGACCAAAAATGCAGTTACTGAAATAAAGAACAGGTTGGGATATTTGCAAAAACAAGATGAAGACATGCATAACATTCATAACTCTCATTTTATTCACTTTTTCCCTGAACAAACACTAGGTTTTCCCAACTTCATCTCCTGGTGCGCCAAAAATTATTCCCAAACCGAAAGAGTCATCATGAATTCAAAGAGAACTAAAATCCTGTGTCCTATCAATTCTTCAGTGATTAAGAAATCGTTAGAGATACCTCCATATTTTTCCCAAAACCTAGGAGACTTCACCGAAGAAAATTTGGTTAACTTGTACAAACATTCTACCCCTGAAGTCAAGCAAACTTTCTTGTCAAAAAACCTCAAACCACACACTTCATTTGATAATACACCTTTCCTATTAGATATTACCCTCTTTAATGAAAACTCACAACTAGTCCTTTCATTAATCATTCAATTTCTAGGGCTAGATAATGACCAAATTGTCACCAAAATCCAATTGAGTATACTATTTAGATTGGGTACATGTTCACCTGAGATTGAGTCCAGTCAGTATCTATGTCTTAAATTTGATGAATTCCTAGCTAAGAATATTCATTCTCAGTTGGTGAATTTCCACACTACGAAACACTTTAGGGTCTAGTCATGCTTGATGAAAATGATTTTATATTCAAGTGAAGAAAGTCTACATTTTCGAGAAGTATTTTTTTCAGCTAGAATTGAAAACAATATGTTCAATTTAATGAATCTTGTGTTGTCAGAGATATATAGAGTAATTTTTGAAAAACAATTACCTAGATTTTTACCAAAAATAAAGGACCTGTTGCAGTTTAGTCTAGAGAAAGTTGTAGGTGATTGGTTCCTATTGAAACAAGACACTTTTATTAGGCTATATGGTTTTATCAGAGAACCATATATTTTACCAGCCTTTCTGACACCAAGGGTGTTCTCTCTATAGTTCATCAAGAAGAAACTAATTGTTGAAAATGAACGATTTCTGAGTTTCAAAAAATCTTATGATATAAAATTTACATTGAAGGTTGGTCCTTTTATTATAAAGAATAGAAATGCTCTTTTAGTTTTAGAGAAACAGTTGCAAATGATGAATTTCAAAAAGGCTTCTGCTATTAATTATGGTCCACACCACATCATTTCACAGAGGAGACAACAGAATAAAAGTAGATCTTTTGATCACCGAGAGGTTAAAGGATTGGCTAGAAAAGAAAATTTTCTACATTATGAATCTGATACAAAGTTCTTTGAAAATTCGCAATCAAATCCTTCAGCATTGGAAATATATTCAACCGAGTTGGTGCCTACTCCTAACAAAATTGAAATTTCCAGCAAAAGCATTTTTTTTTTACCACTGACATGGAAGTGGAGGAGCAGGGAGGAATCAAAAGATTGAAATTGAATCAAGAAAAATAAATAGTTATACTAGACACTGAAAAAGGGAATGAAAAAGAGAAGTTTCAAGGTCCAGATGTCCATGTATATGACTACAAGTTTGTTGAAGAAAAGGATGCAGGTTCTAGTGATAAATATCAATCCAGGGCTGAATTATATGTCAAATATGTCCAGGATAAACAATTTTCATCGGATAAAAGTCAAAAATTGTTTCCTAAAGTTAGAAATATATTAGACACAGAAGTTACTTTAACCAACATAGATCCATCTTAAACCCATATCTATCAAGCACCCAGAGGGATCCAATTTCTTGAGGTGTATTTCTTTTTTTAAATTTAAACTCAAGAAATTTGATATGTCTTGAATTTGATCTCTCTTGATTGATAAATACGGGTTTAAGTTTTAAGTTTTTATTTTATATACGAACATCTATTTTTTAATTACTTTTCATAATATTTTATTTTATGAACCAACATCGATTTTTTTTAAATACTTTCCAAATACTTTTTACATTTTATTAGATGGTTATAGGATTTTTTTTTAAATATTTTTTACGTTTGATTAGATGTAACGCTACATAATGCTACATCACACACATTAGAAGATCTCCCCATACTGGGTTGTAGAGCACCTCGTTTCACTCGGTGCAATGACTACCATGGATCATACAAAAAATACCCTAAAGTTGGCAGCATCTTCTGATGAAAAGGTTACAGAAATGAAGATCAATCTGCAAATGATGCCAATTTCGGATACAATTCATTTGCATAGACAAACTAGAGAGGTAATCTACACAAACTTAATGAAAGCCACCTTGAAGATTTTGAAACTACAATCTAGAGTGAATAGATTGGAAATTCAATTGAAATAGGAGAAGACTGAAAATAAGGCTCATCAACAGTAGATTAAGAAACCATAGGTTTATTTGGTGGAAACAGATGGTGAGCCAAATAAGGGCCGGGAAACCAGAAAGATTTTGAATAAAAAAGAAAATACCATCCAGTTACTGAAAAAGAAGCTCAAAATTCGAGCAACACAGTTAATCGAGGCATCTAAATTAAGAGTTTTAGAACAATAGAAAGAAACTCTCTCTCAAGAGTTGGATGATTGTAAATCAAAGCTGCTTAAATTTATAGAACATGAAGTGAGTTGGGAAAATGAAAAACTTAGTCCTAAGGCTCAAATTGATGATTTGAAAAAGAAACTAGCAGGTACAACACAGGAAAAACAAGGAACATGACAAGAAAGTGAAGAGACAAGTACATAAATTTTGATTTAGGCTATGTTTCACGTGAGCTTAAAAGAAGAACAAATTAAAAAGTTAAAAGAAGAAAATCAGAAATTGAATGAAGAAATCCAGAAAAAAAACAAGAGAAAAAAGAACTTGAAAATAAGAATACAGAGTTACTTGATAAGAATGAAAAGTTGATTTCTTAGTTACTTGATAAGAATGAAAAGTTGATTTCTTAGGTTACAGGGAAGCTTCCTTTGCAAGGTGCAAGGCATATGATTTGGGATTCAATAATAAATGGAGCTCGAAAATTCATACCTTTTCTAAACTTTATGAAGACTAAAGAAACAATGGTAAACGAAAGCATGCAGAGTTGTACAGTCATGAGGGAAACTTTAGATAAGAAACCAAAGGAAACGACTTAAAACACAATTGATTTTCTTAATACTCTCACATAAGATAATCTAAATGCACTCACAATAAAAAACAGAATAGCAGTATGTTGGCATCCCAACAATTCCTCTTTATTTGTGCAAAATAAAGGGACCCCCTTGTAAATTTTTGTAAATACTTATCTTTTGGTTTTTTATCTTATCTTACTTAATTTGATGTTATCTACTAAATCGTTTTTCCTCTATATTTAAAAGAAATTTGACAAAAATATTTGAGTTGAACAAAATGATTTAATACACGACTTCTCAAAATTAATCTCTTCTTCTTATATTTATGATTTTCATATCTCATTCAAGTAATCATAAATTTATTTAAATAACTTTTGTAGAAGTCTATCGTGTGATCCCATACATTAAACTTTACCTTTTTGAAATATAATATTCCATAAATTGTTAAAGATCTTTTAGAAAATGTGAAGAGTTAAAAGAGATTAGATTGTGTGTCAATTTGAGGGAGAAGAGCTCATTTTCCCTGCTTTATATGAATTATTGTTTACCCTTACAAATGCCAAAAACAATTTTCCAACTAAAATAGGTTCATTATGTGAATCTGCTTTTTGGTTACATTATCATAAGAGACAAAAGATATTTAATTAGTGCTTTTGGACATTTCAATCAATGGTTACGTTTGATATGCATTGAAAGTAATTTTATCATTGATTTAAAAGGTAAAGCATAAAGCTTATTTATAGTGTGATTACACGGATCGAACATGACACATAAGCTAATAAAGAATATGAATACATATTTGGATGGGAAATCATTTTGAAGAGTGTGCATTCATACTTACATTTTTTAAAGGTTACCCAAAGTTTTCATTATAATTGGGTGTTATTTAATATGAATTTAATGGATCTTTTTCTGGATCGCAGGTTTTATAAAGAGTTTCACCAAAACATCAATCGAGCATAATTAAGATGATGGTTTATGAGCAACACACTCCCATAAGTTGACTGTTTTGATATTAGATGCGTGATGAAACAATGAGGAGAAGCCATGCTGTCTCATCAAAATTCTACTGAGCATTGTTAATATCATTCAATATTGATGTTATGGTTTACGCCATCAATTCATTCAAAGTCGCAGTGGTCACCATTAATTCGCCAAAACATTAATCTGCTTCTCATGCCACGTAAAGATTAGTTAAAATCAACCACTTGGTTGTGCAAACCTTACATCGTGGACATTGATATTGCTGAGCTGGTGGAAGATTTTATAATAAAGTGTGTCACAGTTAGCAGATGAAAAATCACAGCTAGACTTCAAATACCGCGCTACAAAGAGAGAGTTGCATTAATTAATGAGTGACAACTACCTATAAACAATGGTTTAATCTAGGGATTAGTTAGGGATTAGTTATTATGTTTTTATGATTCACAACATATCATATTCCAGCTAAATAATGAGAGATAGCGTCTCAGCTCAAAGTGGAAACCGTTGCACCAGAAATATTCAGCGACAATCAAAGGAGTGAATGGAGATTACAACAATTTCGAACGGTTGATAACTCGTTACAAGCAGGTCAAAGCATAAAGGGAGAATCTACCCTTCAAAATGCCAGTCCATAAAAAATCGTGTAGGTTTCGATATCTCATCATATTGAATGGAAATCGTGCCTAAGATCATATTGAGGAGATTAGCCTGCAAGATTTGCCAGTATGAAAGGGAAGTCTATTATTTTTCATCATTACACCTTTCACGATAACTATGTTATTCTATTTGTGCAGGTTAAGCATGGAAAATAATACGGTTAATCTTCTATGCTTTCATTTATGCATAAATATATTCTACTAGAATTGATAGGAGAAAGAGAATGCAAAATATCGGCGATTCAATGACCAGATTAAAAGTACTTTGCCATGTTTGATTTCTTGATGATGCAGGTTAAAGGAACTAACTTGAGTAAAAGGAGAGATCACCTCCATCGATTACGAATAATGATTTCATCATATATGTTCAAGAGGAGTTGATCATACCCGGGCTTCTCGACAGTTTTCATTGGAGATCCTTCCAGCTATCGACAGACTGATTAACATTTTCTTTTACGTCGGTTAGATAAAAAAACGCTGAAGTAATTGTGCTGTTAATTCTTGGAAGCCACCCCACCCAGGAATTGATTGGCACATCTATTGTTGAGGAGGTTGTTATTATCTCCATTTCCTATATAAGAAGGTTGTCAATTGTTCAGGAGGAGGGGGAAGCTTTGTAAAGAATGAAGGGAATTGTTTTCCTAGAGGCTCTACTGTTTTCTCCTTGGGTTCAAATTCTGGGAACTAAGAGAAACATTTTCAAAACAGTATTTTAATATTTTTTGCTGTAATTTGAAGTTTTCTTTGAATTTATTATGGAGAGCATAGCTATTGCACAAGTTTCAAGACTCTGATCAAGTTTTGACATCTATATTATCTATGGTGCATCTATCTTCTGCTTGAGTCTCCCTTGGATCTCTTTTACTAGCATATATATACCGTGCTATTATATGTTGAGTTATCATTTCATGGATTTGAATTAAAGTGTCAATTTTGAATATAAGCAATTTATTTGAAATCTGAAATAATATACTACTTTTTGTTACTCCATATTTTGTATAAATTAATGTTATATTATGCTTAACTTGTATATATGCTGTGTTATGTATACATGCTAAAGTATAATTATCTATTGCCATATATTCAGAATTAGATAAATTGATTTTTAGTTTGAATATTCACAATCATTTGATTTTTAGTTTGAATATTCACAATCATTTTGCACGAGATTTCATTTTCTTGTAGAAAGGTTATAGTTCACTTTGATGTTTGGGGATTTTTCTGCCATATCTAAAGTGTTAATTGTCTTCTTGTTTGAGACTTGAAATCATAATATTCTCATGTTCCTGATCAAGATAAGTAGTTTTCGAAATAGACTAACTAGAAGTTTCGATTTTATTTCGTAAGTTAAAACCTACAGGATTTTTAGGAGCTACTATAGCACCTACTAAATAAATTGCATCATAGGTCAGGTGAGATTGCATAATAGGATTTTAATTTCATTTTTAGGAATTCAGATAACTAGATTGAGAGGCTCTCTTTTGAGAGAAAAATCATAAGGTAGCAGGGCCTTTGTTCCTGCGAGAGTTAGCTATTTCAAACACAGTAATAACTTGGGCTAGAATAATCCTTCAAAAGCATCATCATGTTGAAAATGTACAAGCAAAAGTAAACCGAATGAAACAACATGTTGAGTCTTTCAAAAGCTTATTTAGAGATCTAATTCAGAAAAGACTTCCTTCCTTTTGGAATGAAGAGAAGAGGTTGATTTCCCAAAATGAATATAAAACCTTGTTGTTAGAAATATGAATGGATCATCAAAAGTTTGAAGCCATGACCCATGTTTTGACACGGAAAGTAATATTAGAGAAGCTCACAATTGATTGTGAAATTTTAAACTAGTTAATGATGATATGAGCAAAGCTACATCCTATATATTTTATGGATCACGTGGATATGAAAGTTTTAGTTAAAGAGATGACCAGTTATGAGATCCATTCATCAGAAGGAAAACAGTGGAAAAATATGGCAAAAGGAAGTATAATTTACACACATGAACACTCTTGTCGAAACAAGATATTTGTACCAGAGCTTCAGTCGATAAAGAAAACACAAGAGTGTTATATTTTCAAAATTATGAAGTATAATTTTTTGACAGAAATAGTATGTAATAAGTAGTTGAAGTAAATCCTATTTTTAGAATTAGGAAGTTAGGTTTTGGCTCAAGAAGCCTTTTTCATATATAAATGCATGATTTGCAATGTAATCAGGGTTGGAACCCGTAAAAGAGAGACTTCTTTTGTATCGATATTTTTCAAGAATTAATAGAAATTTTCGGAGAGTTGAGCATGATCTTCCAAAGAAAATATTCTTGTGCTATCTATTTATAGTCTGTAAATTTCTTCTTCTCATGTGAATTTCATTTTCGTTACCTCTTTTCATTATGTTTTCTTTCATGCTTAGATGAGATTTTATTTTGATCAAAATCCATATTATTATGCTATGATCTATGGGATCTAAGTATTCATAAAAAAATTCTTCTAAAGTTGATGGTGGATTCATCTGCAATTGATGCCCAATGTTAATGGACTGTTTCTTTCTCTTTTATTACCACCTGCAAGCAAGAACTTGACTATAAAGAAATAAATACCTTGCCTTTGTAAAAAACCATATTGTTTAAACTCTGTTTATCTTTAAAATATATCTGATTTTGAATCCATGCTCAATGATATCCCTGTGTTTCCTCCAATTACAATATGAAATCATAGTTATTCTGAAATATTTCTAGCCATTGTATTTATTTGTTGAGAGAGCCCTCTATGGTAGGAAAGGATCCATTTTTACTCCTAAATATTGGTTTGAAAAAGTTACCTTGGAACTATCCTTCCACAACCAAAGGAGAAATTATGAGTGCTAACAACATGCGTGTAGTGAATAAGTGGACTGGAGGAGTGACGGGACACTTTGGACAGATGATAGGCGGGGACTTTACTGTGAATTGATAGGTTGTTTGGTCATGCTAAGTTGTAAAGCACAATGTTAGGAAGGTTAGAGAATCTTCCTTCAACGAGGTGCAACCAGTAATTGCAGGGCACGTGTCCTCGGCGGTTTCAAGTACAATGCACACCTGAGCTCTATTTTTGGTGGATCCAAATTATCGGCGCTCAATCAATCAGATCCATTGACCCTGATCAATGGGAGGAGAATATGCACACATGTTATCCCTGATTAACTTTGATACCTTTTATGAGTGTGCTTGACCTTTGGACTATTGATATTGCTCCCAATTTGACGGTTGGCCGCTCCTCTGATTTAACTTTCAAATATTGTCCCATGGTTCTCATCCATGGGTCCTATTAGCATGTTCCTAGTCTTTCATTGGGATCCTTTATCCTTCCAGGGCTAAAATTTACAAAACCTTATGTGTTCGTTCATTTCTTGAATGACTTTCTTTTCAGGAAAATATTGGGTACTAACACTAGGCGCTCTTAGAGGTTTTGGTAACTGCTTTCTTTATGGCCAATCCATCCTTCCTATTTTTCTCTCCAAAAGGAATCATATTTTTCTAATTTCATGATACATCACCTTCCAAATCCATTTTGGAGAATTTGAGAGCCTCTTGCATGATTTGGAGTTAGATGTTTCCACCTTGGGGGTTTTAGATAGTTTTTGTAAGAATACTTTGTGAGCTTTTCGAATTCCTTCTCAATGATTCGAATTTATAATGTAATATTATATATTTTTCAGCCACTTTATTTTATATGGTTGGATGATGTAACTTTATGCAATACAGTTTAATATTTTTCATGCATTCAGTGTCAATTTTCAGTGTTCTATGTAATTCTAGACTAGCAATTTTAGTGAGAGTGTTTGTTAAATATACATGATCATCCTGTGATATCATTTCGCATGGTATCAGAGTTGTTTAGGGGAGCATAACTACATCCAGTAGCACACCAGAATAAAGGAGTTTCCATAGAATTCATGTGGTCGATTACCTTGTACCCTTTGGTTTAGCTCAAGGGGTCTACCCGAGAGTTACACACTCCTGAAAGTTCCTACTGTAATATTGCAGAGCTCTATAGTTTCAATAATTCTCCAGAGAGTTGTTTGGTTGTGTTTTTGCAAGTTCATATCAATCTTAGAAGTGCGAACCTCATTTTTCCATGGATCCTTGTCAGAATGTGTTGTTGAACCCATTTAATTACTTTGAGTGGAAGGTATAGATGGAGATCATGTTGAGGTCTAAATGCTTCTATAGAGTAACAATGGCCACTGAGAATGAGCCTACTACATATGTGGAGAAATCTAAGTGGCATAATCAGAGAGATAAGGCTTATGGTCTCCTTTTCCTCAGCACATCAAAAGATATTCTATTCCATTTGGATGGTCTGACAAAACCAAATGAAGTTTGGGTGAAACTTAGAACCTTGTTTGGAAAAAATGATGAGTTCAAAGGATCCCAATTAGAGAATAAGTTGATTTCTCTAAGTCCAAGCAGTTTTGAGAATCTACAAGATTATTTATCCAAATTCAACTGATTGGTTTTGCAGCTGAAGCAGTGTTGGATTGACAAAAAGGATGAGCAGCTTGTCTTGGAAATTCTTTAGAAATTGGGGCAAGAATACTTAGTCTTTGTCTCAACCTTCCATGCTAAAAAAGTCATTGTAAAGAATTGGAAGATGCCTAGTTTATAAGAATTCATGGAGTCATTTACTCAGGAGAATAATAAGCTTATGTTGATGGGTTCGATAAAACGTTCAAAAAATCAAAATTTGGCTCCTGGCGATTCAAGGAATTCAAAGGGTAACAAGAATGCCAATCCCAAAAATCCTTCTGAGCAGAAGAAAGAGAAACCTAAGCCACAAGAGGAGCCCTCCTGCTACAAGAAGAATCAATCAAAGAAGAACGAGAGAAGCAAGTGCTCTTACTACCAAAGGGGATTTAATCTTGAAAGCTTTTGTTAACACCTAAAAATTGTTCACTAGCTCATCTCCCTAGTCACATAACCCATTTGTCCACTTTTCCTACATTTTTGGCCTCCAAAACCCCAAAAAACCCTAAAATGGTAACCAAAAGGGAAAAAAACATTATTTCCCTCCTCAATTAATGAAATTCCTTCAAAAAAGGTCAAAACGCACAAAAAGGGTCCAAAATCCCCAAAATAAAAGAAAAAGTAGAAAAAGTCAAAAATAAATTCAAAAAGAGAGAAAAACCCTAATACCATTAGCCAATACTATTGGTTTCCAAAAACCATGGGTCAATACTCCACCACCCAAAATCACTATAAAAGGTGATGGAGGCTCCCCATTTCACATCAATAAGCACTCTTCATAACCTTATGTTATCGAAATTCCTGTTGAACTTGAGCCTATAACCTTGATATTTTGTTGCCTATTCAGTTGAGTTCTGGCCACCTCTTGGGCATTTGGAGAAGAGCTAGGAACTCTGGAGATCCTATGCGTTACACTTCGTACGACTGCAAGGACTCCAACAACCTCACCATTTGAGGTAAATATCATTGCAAACCCTTGTTTTTGTTGGAATATTTTCACCATCATTATTGTATTTAAATGGATTGCATGCATTCATGCATCCTCTCATCAGTATGGTAGTTTCCCAGCACCTAGTCCTTAGTTATAGGCTCCTTGGAGCCTATCTCTAGACATCAGTAGCACTCCTACCTACGTAGTGTGCATTGATTTCATCATCTGGATACTAATGCGCCCTACTACACTCTTCTAGAACCTCATCCGTCATTTCATGCATTGATCAGTCAGTTCATGCATTGATTGCTCAGTTAATTGACTATAGCTCCCATTGTCTATGTCAAAGTGACACTTGACTACTGACAGTTTTTCATGTGCCCTTGGAGTATCCTTCCCTAGATTAGTGCTCACATGCATCAGTTAGAGTCAGTTAGACTCACATTTGACTGATCTTTGACTATCGGTGGCCACTACCACTTATTGGGTAATGGTTCCCATTATAGGTCAAATCTGCACTTGTCTGTCCGTGATCACATTTCCCTATTGATCACACAAAAGCACACTAGGGATGGAAGAGATAGATTGAACTTTAGATGACTTAGTGCTGAGATCCTTCACCTTCAGCTAAAAACCATAATTTTTCTAGATATTTCATTAGAAATGCGCTACTCTTACAATTGGCATCTAGCGCACCATGTGCAGGTTCTACTAAAGACAACCCGTGCACTTATCCCAACAGTTGTATGCGCAAGTCATTAAGACCACTAGCTGCACACCATGCACTGGTTTACTGGTATCATACCTGCACACATATTAAGATGGAATGAAAAAATATATTAAGAATACGAATTGGGATTAGTTGAGTTTGGTATTATAACTCCCCCAACCTCCCAATTCAACTACCTCATGAATCTAACTTCCTGCCTTGGCCATAAATACAAGAGGAAACCATGAGGAAGTGGCCAATCTAAGGTGAAAGCTACTATTATGCTGAAGGAATTTCTAGTCACGAGAGGAGCAGGAGCCCAGAAATAGGTTGAAGAAGTGCTTGGAACAGAATCAGGTATATTGTACTTTGTTGCATTTCTTTGACAATAAAGATCGAGATATCCTTCCCGTCCCAATTAAATGTGTATTTCATTGGATGATTGATTATAATTAATGTCATATTGTTTGTCAATATCATTATCTATTTGTAGTCAAATCATTTGAGGAAGGTTAATTGGTTTTGCAAGTGTTTTGTTGTGGAGATCGGGTGAAAGCTAGGACCAACCAGCATAAAAGGGTATGCTTTCTCAATCCTTGATCTCGTTTGTTTACAATAATTAGTGTAAAACCCTAATATATCTATCTATCAACCCCATGTATGTTGATAGCCTCCATCCCCTACTATAGGATATAATCCTTATCAAAAGAACTGGCGATTCCACTGGGGAACACCTTTTAATTTATGCTGTGGGGATCTTTTAGTTTTTCTTCAGTCTTAATTGCTTTCTGACTTTTTGTAAGGTTTTTAAGGGTTGCTTAGTTTTTTCCTTTGCTTGAATTCAGTTCAGTCTTGAAGATTGCAAAGTTTTATTTGTCCTTTTAGTACCCACGTGTGTGTCTTCTATACATCCACGTGCTCCTTTTCTAACTTGTGCGCTAGTTGTCTTAGTTACAACCCGTGCATTTTAAGTTGCACGCGTTGTCTATTAATATATACAGCAGCGTACTTTCCTATGGGTTTGAACCTTTACAATAAGGTTTTATTTTGGTTGTTAGGTCTGCCTTTTGGTTTTTGCTTTGTTCTTATGTCTGTTGTTTAGGTACCCCTGTGTCCTTCTGAGTTTTGCTATGGCCTTGTAGAAGTCATGGATGATCTTTTCACTTTGATTCAGTTACTTGTTTGGTGTCCTTTATTTTTTTTTTAGGCCTTGTTGAAACCTTTGTGTGACTCTCTACTAGTTACAACAACGCACTTTTTTCCCTAGGCGCGATTTGTCAGCTTACAGACCTGCGCATCACCTGCCTATTGTCTAATACTATACCCGCTCACTTTTTCTAAGTTTTACCTTCTAATTTAGGGTTTTACCTCAAGTTGGTCTTTTGGTAGTTTCTTATATCTTTGATTAACTAGATACCTCCCGAACACTTGTTCAGGTCAGTATGAGCTTGTTTGAAGTCTCTTGGCTAGCCTTGTTTGTGAGTCTTTCTGTTGATAGAGTTTCCTCGGTTTGATTGCTTACCCTCACTGTTTGGCAGGTGTTTTGTTTTGGTTTTCTGATGCTCAGGAGCAACTTAGTATTATTCCTTTCCACTTTACACATCAATTTACCTCCTTTTTCTTTGCACCTAGTTCCAAATTCCAGGTTAGTTCATTGAAATAACCCCGTAGGCCTAAAGTCTTTGTCAGTCCTCGGATTGATTTTGTTATAAGATTTAGGCTCTTTATCTTTACTCACATCTTTGATAATTCTTGCTTGTTCATTTTCATGCTTTTTTCCTCTTTTCGTAGTTAGAGAAATAAAGGTCCAATTGAAAAACTAAGAAATTTTATACGAGACTTGTCATTTGTTTCAAAGTAGGATAGTTTGCTTTACTATTAACTTTGAAAACTAAACATTGGAAAAGAAAAAATGTTTTATGCTTTGGAATGCTTATTTTTGTTTTGAAAGATTAAACGGAAAAAGAATTTTTGTGAAGTTTTTGCATTATAATACGCATTTTACTTTTGTCATAACCATACCACACACATCACTTCCCATTGAGTAAGAAGCAGCCTCTAAAAAGAATATCTAATAAAATCAATTAGTAACTTTCTTTTTTTAGGTTTGTCACTACATCAACTAGCTTAGGCTAGGATTTCGGGGTAGATTGCTTTAAACTGCCCGAAATAAATTTCATTGCTCAACAATCATAGTGAGACAATATTTTAGGCAAACCCACTTATATCAAAGTATCCTGGGAATGATCCACTCAAACTGGAGTTAAGCACGAGGTCGTGTGAGATTGGAACTGTTGAGGATACCCCCTCACTTTCCTTTCAAGCATAAACCAGAGTTGATTCGCATACAAGGGTCCACTAGTGCTTAAGAACTCTTGGATTTCAGTCTTTTCTACCCTGCTCATGCGTCTTGGCTAGACTGGCGATTGCCTCCCCCCGAGTATTTTCATATTTGTGGTATCCTTAGTATCTTAACCTTAGGGCTCTTCATAGGTATAGTGGAAGGCTATTTCCACTACACCTAGGACAGGTGCGGAAGGAAACCCTTTACAGTAATCTTGGGAGGGAGGTTTGGTTATTCAAATGCTAGCAACCAGAGGACCTGCATTCGACGTCGTGCAATAGACCTTCGATATTCTATTGGTTTTTTCTAGGCCCTCATCCTCCCAGACTGACTTCTAAGAATATTAGCTTTGTTTTCCTGGTTTTGATCACTTTAGGAAATTTTTGATAGTGGTATGCTATTTTTCTTCTTAGTCGATTAGTGGCCACTAGGTTTTTCATACTTATTTTGTTTGTGTTATAACTGTGGAGGGAAAACCTCTCCGTAGGTCATGAAGGTTGGAAAACCTTCCTCCACTCATTGTGGAGCCTCCACTGCCACCTCGATGCAGGAGGAATGATTCCCGTGGTTCATATGAACTTACGGGCGTAACGGAACCACCTGGAGAACCTCATATTAGATTTCAAGATCAACATGTCTTTGATACTGTAGAGGTTGAGGACTTGACCTCCTAAGAGTTTAGCACTCCTTACAACCCTCCTTTGACTGGACCCTACAATCCATTACTTGTAACTGTAGACCCTCTAGATCAACTGAAGTTTAGTGCGTATTGGTTTACCCCTGGTTATTTCATGGCTAGTTCTGGAGATGAGACAGGAGTTCCCCAAACTCCTACAACAACAATGGTTATGAGAGCTCTCTCTCATTATTTTGCAATCTCATCGGTACCAAGATATGTGCAGGCCACCCCTGCTTCAAACCCTTCTTTTAGTTTCAACACTGGTTCCATAGGTATGTCTAGCTCTCAAGCTTCGTCATCACCCATTCCTTTTGGTTCCACTGGTGGATTCTTAAACATCCATGTTACATGGATATCTTCAGTACCGCTTGTTAGCACCATTTTTAACCTGGATGAAAGGGAGGGTTAAAACCTTAAATGAATGGGGAAAACCTCGGGGGTTTGTGAATATGGACCATAGGAATGCTAAGTGGGATAGCTGGATCAAATTTTGTGGCTCAAGGGAGGAAATGACCAAACTATAAGTCTAAACATGGCTTAGGGGATTAAAAGGGAAAGAAACCACCTCAGTTAAACGATGGCATAAACAAAAGGTGGAGATCAATGGCGAAGGAGATCCGCGATGGAGAAGAAACCTCGCAAAGAAGGTGGTGGTGGTTTACGCGGAGGAGGCATGCATAGCCTACGGGCATGTTGGTGATAGATCGACGGTCACCGATGCAGATCAATGGCCAGGAAGTGGTTCGCATATCTGACATGCCCGAGGAAGTATGATTTTCATATTTGTGAACTTTTGTTAAACCCCACACTTTCCAACGGTGCAGATCTGGCTGGACTGAGATCCACGGCTGGGATTTGGTTCGCAGATTTAACTTGCACCTGAGGTCTACCGGTCCAAAATCCGCAAACATGGTGCGGGCCCCGCTGATCGACAGTCTAGATGCAGGGGAGACCAGGATCGATAGTGTTAATTCGATAATAGGAATGATGGTTTTAAGGACACCTCTGTTACATACGAATAATTTCCCAAAGAAAAGGGGCCACATCAAAGCTGCCATTTCCCATTTCACCCGCCACAAAAGTCTATCTAGCTTGCTCAAAGACACGCCAGAGTGCTGTCGTCATCCTACAACATGTGAGGGATCCTATCAAGCAATCATTCCAAATGATTATCGTAATCACCAGCTTGTTATAAGTGGGCTCCAAATGTTTATTGTTTACGTCCAAATTCTAAAGGGTGGTAGGATCGAAGACCCAGGTTTTCCAGTTGAGAGTTCAGCCGTGGAGGAAAATCAGGAGGCCAAGGTAATTTTCATGCTAGAGCAAGCATGGTCCGAAGTGGAGGACCACGTTCCTTCATCTCCTGTGATATTCGAACATGTAGAGTGGTAGGTTCCCATGAAAGATCAACCAAAGAATAAGAAGGGAGGAATCCATGAAGTGGAGAAGAGCACTTATGAGGACGTGGATATTCTCCAAGATTTCATAGTCCCAAATGAGGATGTGACACCTCCTCCTTCGACAGAGTAAGCACAGGTGGCTGATTCCCTCAAAGTGGAGGATTTCTTTGACTAGCAAGGCCATGTAATAGCTCCAATGTAAGGTGGTGACCTGTTCATGATGTTTTGTTCCCTGTCACATTAGTTTGTTGCATATTTTTTATTTATGTGCAATATTCCTATATTTTTTAGGCCTCTTAAAGCCTTCCAGCTGCTTAGGGGCCATCATAGTCTACAATCATGTGGTGACACCTGCAAAATCGATCATGTTTGTCTATCAGCTTTCATTCTCTATTGTAATTAGATTTCAAATTGGGTGGACTGAGCCATATGGTGTCAACCCAGCCATAACTATTTTTTGTTAGAAATTTCAAGCCTAAGGGCCTATAAATTCTCATGTAGTAGAGATAACAAAGGGTTGGAAAATCAGTGGGTCGAGACGTGAGAAGGATGACTTCTGTTTTGAGACATAATCCTTAATAGAATTGCAGTGTTGCAACTGGTGTTTGACATAGATTCATGTGTCGTTTGTCTTGCAGTCTGTACTTTTTTTCTTCTCATGCGAATGTATTCCTTGTTTATCTTTTCCATATTGTATTCCTTTTCACACTTGGATAAGTATAGATTAAGACAGAATTCATGCATTCATGCTTTGTCTCTTTAATTTCAAGTGTTCAGGAAACTCTTCTACTAAAGTTGGCATCGAATTCGCCCTTGTGAGATGCCCATGCTAATGGACTATTCATTTCTTCTTCCCTTACCACTAGACAACAACCTTTTGACTTCAAAGGATGGATATCTTGCCTCTATTTTGATATTCTATGAAGCAACGTTGTTATTTGATATATGTGCTATGTTTCGACTCCAATGCCCAATGGTCCCTCTCGTGATTATTTGATCAAACCTTAAAAACAAATTGCCCTATCAGAAATCTAACCTTTTGAATTGTTGTGTGTGTGAGCTATCTCAAATTAAAAACAATGCCTAATATTAATTATCAACTAGGATCAGTAAACTTAGAGTTGAAAGCAAAATATATCCCAAGGTAGAAAAGGTTCTATAGTTTTAGGTTTGTCAGACCTAAAAATGCTTAATAAGGAAAAAGATCGAAAGATCTTTCAAAATGAAAAACCGAGTTGAATATTTAAGAATACATTAAAATCACAGATCATAATAGTACTAGATCATACTACTCTACCTCTATGGTTAATTAATAAGAAATATGGAAACAAATATTGGAACACAAACTACTCTAGAAAAGTAAGAAACTACCAAATTCAACTTCCAGATTACAACTATGGCCAGAATCAGAGCTACGGATATTAGATGTTTAATAGGGAGAACTTGTGAATGTACATAAATTTAGACTAAACCATCTAATTCCACTATTCTTGATTACGTACATCAAATGTAATAAGAACAGGAGTAAATGTATCAGAATGACTTTCAAATGTAATGAGGAAGCTAAATGGAAGTAAATCTAACTTAACTTCTACAAACAAATGTAAACTAAAAATCAACAAACTACTACAAATTTTGAACATGATGAACTACTGTCTATCCATATGTGAACAACATGAAATTAATGTAAGGAGAAGCAATCATAAGACTTAACAAAGATGTTAAACTGAACTATATTAGATTTGGAAGCAAGTAGAAAACTTGATAAAGATACCTTATTATTAATCCAGATCTTACAACATGAACATCTTCATTAAATAGAAACTAGTCTTAATATTAACAAACTAAAACAACTTAATGAAATGGAATTATCAACTACAACTTGAAAATAAACTACTTAGGAACAACGTTCGCATATTCTAAACAGTAAGCAAGTAACATAGCAGATTAAAGAACTAAGGTTTGGAACAAAGATGAGAAGAGGATAAAGAAGAAGTAGGAAGGGAGGAAATAATGATAACAAATGAATTAAAAACTCTAAATAATACAAAACAAGATTAAATTACATCTCAAACTATTAAGGAGGAATAAGAAGAATGATGATTAAGAGGCAGAATAAATTAGATTCGGTAAAAGGCCTAAAATAATGCAGAAAAACCATAGGTCCGAATGACGATCTGAACGTCGGTCTAAAAGGCGGTCCAAATGATGATCCGAATGGAGGAAAATAGTTTAAAGTGAGGAAAAGAAGAGTTTTTGAATGATTTAATCACCAGCTGGATTTATGCAAATGATCTTACAGTGCACAAGAAGCAAGAGAGAGATGATTGGAGGCTAAGAAGTTATCTATGCAAATAATTACCTAAAGAAAAGAATGATTCTATGAGAGGTAGGAAGAAGGTTGGGAATAGAAGAAAGAAGAGTTAACCTACATAAAACAGGAAGAAAAACTAACAGAGAAGAGAAGAAGGAAAGGAATGCTAACTATGGAAGAAGTTAGAAGAAATATCTATCTATGATGAAAGAGGGACTCAAAAACAAACTGCAAATGATCAAACTACTGAACTATTGGTCGACCATTCTACTCAGAAGAAGGGAGATTGTATTGACAACAAAATATCATTTACAGAAAGATGAAGATAATCACACAGGAAAAATGAATTAATTACATATACAAGAAATAAACTAGCTAATTGCAAGAAAAGAAATGCAGAAAATGTAAATAAAACCTCCAGTTGATGAGGGGCCCTTCCCAGCAATCGGAGGGTGAACTAGCTCAACTTAAATGACTGCTAGTAAAACATCAATAAGCTACTGCTTCCATTAACTTGAGGAAAATTACAGAGTCTGTATTCAAACTATCTATGACTAGAAACGCTTGGACTGAGACTGGAAACCATTGTAACTTCAGAGAACTAAAGATAAAAACTCAAAGACTCAAAAGAACTCCAAAAGACTACAAAAGACTAACTCGTCTCAATCACATAGGCAACTATTTATAAGTTAAAATGGGTGAGAGGGTCGACAGAGTTGACCTCTCTCATAATAGAGGTGTTTAATGTCTGTAACTGCTGATTAAATGAATACATAACAGTGCAGGGGGGCATCTACTTATCTCCTTGGCGTCAATCCTTGCCAATTCCAACAGTTGAGCATTCGTTCTCTCAAATCATGAGCAGAAGCATATGATAGAGCATCGATGTGGGCACAAGAGTTACATGAGCATGTTGAACGTGGATGTGGTAGTTATGTCGGCCAAATGAGTGTGAACGGGCCGACTCCTTCCAGAACGATGGCATGAGCGAGAGCTAAGCATACATGCGTGATTCTGGGGTGAATGCGCAGGCAAATCAAGGCTTGGAGCGTTGATGTGGACGTAGAGTGCATTGTACGGCTTGACGAGGCCAAGGTAGAATATTCTAGAACAATGGTTCATTAACCATCAGTGCCACATGGCAAACAAAACCCACATGTCCTCCTCTTTATTCAACGGAATGAGATGCATCAACCACGGATTTTGCGGGCTAAACGGAGGGCTGAATGATGAGCTGAAAGCATTTTAGGCTGAGCACATAGGGCATGGGATAAATGATGGATAACTTGCAAATCATAACATGTAAATCAAAACCATAAGTGTTAATTATCCCCAAAAACATCATTTAAATCATAAATAAACCATAGTATACAAAATATAACAAGATTTGCGTGGTAAATGAATTTGTGAATACCTGGACTATTTGATGGGATGAATGGCTAAGAAAACAAATTACTATAGCAAAAAACGATAGAAATAACGCCACTTCGAGTAAATTAAATGATAAAAAATGGTAACAATATTGGACACCAACATTCCCCCAAACCGGAGTCATGCTAGGTCCCACTGAGCAAAACAAAAAGTAATTTAGGAAGACGGCCGAGCTGCGGTAGCAGCGGTCTTCGACTCGAATGATGGAGATGCATGCTTGGCCTGGAGCTTCTTGAAATGACTCCTTAAGGAATTATACTTTACTCTAAGGATAGCATTGGATGTTATTTTGGCATTAACCGAGCATTCAATGATTTTCAACTGTGTACGCAACATCTTATTCTCTTCAAGGAGCTCAAAGATTTTCTCCACATAGCTTTGACTTTGTTCTATTAATTGTGCTATCTCTTGGGTTAATTGATCCCACTTTTGCTGACTCAAAATAGGTTGTTCTCCACCATGCTCCAAATCCATTTGAGGACTCTTCTCTTTCGGAGATGTCTCAGTGTTAATAGTCTATTCTTGAGAGCTTTTGTCTTTATTACATGCAGGAGGGCTTCTAGCAGCACAAGCTTCACTCATCTGAACGGATGCATTATCTAGTGTGAGGAGGGAGGATTCCAAAGTATGATTGTCCAACTGAATATTTGAGCATGAGGGCTGACTGATGATCTGAATGTCAGGCTGATCAATGGATTGGTCATGATTTGTCTCTCTAGGTTCAGTAGGAGAATGTATTGAATGGACAAAGTGCATATCATCTAAGGAACTCTCATCAAATCGTACATGTTTAATGTTTGGTTCTTCTTGGTCGTGAAGGTGTTCTTGAGAAGGGGAAGATTTGACAGTAGATAAATGGGGGTTTAATATCTCAAAAACAAAATGGTCCCAAGTCTGACCTCTCTCTTTTAGCTGATGAATGATTAAAATCTTAATGAGACAATGGTGATATAAGCTGCCAGAAGGGTTAATGATATTCTTTCTAACTTGACTTGACATCTTTTCCAAGCTCTTTAGAAAGTAGAATAGGAAATTTAAGGTCTGATTATTGACAAAATGAGCTAACAATCTAATGTGGGAAGCTTTAAAAATAGTGAACTTACCCTCGCAGGTGACTAAGTGAATGATAATGGTCAAAAGATCCAAGTACTCTGGCTTGATCCATTCTCTATGAACACCTTTGGTTCTAGTAATGTGTTGAAAGTCAGGCTTAAGAGTGAACTGATGAGCTTCTCGTGGAAGAAACAAATGCTTGTGCCATCGGGCACCTTCTCTAGGGAGCTTCGTAGCTAATGTTATTGACTCTTTTGTCACAGAGAAAACAAGATGGCCAACATTGGCCATTTTTCCATCGAAACCTTTGGCAAACAACAATGAAATTTCATGGTCATGACCATCAAGGCAGTGGAGAAATGGATTCCAACCTGCTTGAGAGAATAACTCATTGCATCTTTTAAACTCAGGGATATGAAGAAGATCTTGGTAGCTACCTGGCTCGCAACGGTTAGGCATTGCTGATAGAGGATAGGGGAAAACAACAGATAAATGCAGGGGATACAAGGAATTTTTTGAGAGTGCAGCTCGCAGAGAGAGAAATGAAGGGTGAACGGAATGAAGCAGAATTTTACACAACCATCAGTTAAATTGAAGTCCATTTGGATGGCTGAATGGTCATAGGTAAAGAATGTTTTGAAAGATCACACTTGTACTTTGAAGATCTTGAGTTAAGTGCCAGTATTGAAGTGAGTGAATACGGTAGATGCATGTTTGTATAGCAAATTCAACCATGTCCAAAGCCAAGCTTTGGACAGGTTGAACAAAATTCACGTAATGGAATATTCTACACGTGGAAGATCACAAGGATCCAATCCATATGCTGAAAATATATACGACGGGTAAGGCCATTGTGGTCATACAATGATTCAAAATGACACAAGATTCGTTCATTTAACGAGATGAGATGAATACGGAAATAAAACCAAGTGCAAGATTTGACGTTTGATTGATCCCTATCATCATTGGTTAGTCAGAATTTTCAAAAATATCTAGCATGCTATTTGAAATATATAAGCTAAAATTTCTTCAACACTTTTATTCAAAAAACGTTGCTTATTTGCTGCATTTGTCACTTCATTTGGATCGGCATTCAATCCGTCATTCATCCTTTCATACATACTGTTGTCTATACAAACTTTTATTGCTGAAGCCAACTAGAACTGATTTTTGCAAAGAATTTTTAAGGCTGTGAGTGCACAGAAAATGCTGTAAACTTTGCTTTTTGAAACTTTTCAAGTCATGTTCCCTTTTTGTTTTTCTTTAATTAAAACAATTCATCTTCTGCTTTTGCATTCACCTGCAAACATCTATCACTTTTAGAGATAAATAAACTTTTTTCTTTAATAAAAATAAATAGAAAAGAATAGTTTAAAACAGTTCTAATCCTCCCCCAAACCAAAGATATGGCTTGTCCTCAAGTCAACAAAAAGAACATTAGATATTCCATTATTTTATCAACAACTGAAGAATGTTGTAATACTTTTCTCAAGAAAATGAAATATAACTAAACATGTAGATGATTCAGAGATGTACATTTATCATAAAGAATAGAACAGTGCTTAAAAGAACCATATGAAGAATGATAATATAATTTGATATGAAAGATGCCACAGGAAAACTAGCCATCCATGACTCAAAAAATTTCTTGTCATCCCAAGATATAGATAAGGTGTACCGTAAAGCTTGTGAGATTTTCATAATTAAGGGTCCCATTTTTAGGATAATAACATCCTAGATAATGTTTGAATTATATGACAAGGTCCAAGTTCAACTTACAGTTATTATCTAATGACAGTATAGATGATTGGCCAAAACATGTGTTTGTATACTCAGGTTTCTTATATATGAATCATGTTCATAGTAATGCATTAACCGATCTCTTTTACCCTATATTGACCCGCTGCCAGCAGCCCTGTTCAGTATCCCGACGGGTTTATCTTGGTGCCATGCAAGCATAGTCTCATTGCTAATGAGCCTATTCAGTACCCAGGAGGGTTTACTTGCATTTACCTAGCTTCCTTGTTTGAGATCTTACTTAGCATGGACCCAATGCCAGCAGGCCTGTTCAGTACCCCGACGGGTTTACTTGCATTTACCTAGCTTCCTTGTTTGAGATTTTACTTAGCATGGACTCGCTACCAGCTAGCCTGTTCAGTACCCTGGCGGGTTTGCTTCGTATAATGATGTATATGTATATATATATATATATATTTTAAGGAAGCCAGTTGGCACTAGAGTGTGCTAATCCTTCTAAAACATAATTCCAAATATCAGAACAAACCTTTATGAGCAACTTTTACTTATAATAGCCAAAGTTTAAGATCATGTCAAAAGATAATAACCTAAAGTTGTTCTTTGATCTATATCAATCTTCTTCATAAAAATTCGGTAATGTTCCCCACAAGAATGAAAATAACATTCACTTCTAAGTTACCTTTAAAAAATGCTTTAAGGGACAAGTTTTGATAATGAGTCTAGGATAAGCCAATGATCCATAGGTGTAAGATAGTATACTTTTTTTTTTAAGATCATAGCAATTAAGATAGGTCTTTTAAGCAACAATTCTAAATGATAATCAGAAATGTGCATGCCTGAATCAAATACCATATTCAAAATCATGAATGAAATGGTTGCAATATAATATGAAGAACACTTTATCTTTTGCTAAAAATGTCAATTTCAACAATAATTGAAAAAAAGAAAAGAAGGGATTAGGGTAAAAAAAATCTTTTAAGTGCTTCCCTTCAATAATATTGCATGCACGGATAATGTCCTTGTAATTAAGCTGCAAAACTCTTGTTAGATGATTTTGATTTATTTAAAACAAAACATATGTACAAAAAAAAGTCATAAGAAATCTAAAAAGGGAGAAAAATTTTCTTGTTTTTAATGGCAAAAATTTCATAAGCTGATCATACAAATAAAATTCCCTGTATAAATACAATCAGCTTATCAGAAACAACTCTTCATTATTATGATTAAAACAAAAACACAATATATTCACATATGTACAAATAAAGACAATCGTTTAGAAATTTCAGGGACTAGGAGGAGGAGGAATGATTTCCTCTTCTACTAGTTCCATCTCCTGTTGTTGTAAGGAATTCTTTACAAAGTCTTGTTTAGATATAGGTTGGCGATACAGTCTAAGTCTATGGCCATTTACAACAAAGGAAGTTTAAGAATCATGAATTGTTTTAATTTTAACGGATCCATTATCGAAAGCTGTAACAATTTCATAAGGACCCATCCAACGAGTAGGCAATTTACCTTTAAAATTTTTATATCTCGAATCGAAAATTAATGCCCAATCTCCTGTTTTAAATTGTTTTTGTTTAATGTATCTGTCATACAATTTTTTACGTTGATTCTGTATTAATATTGTTTGTTGGATAGCATCTTGTCTAATATCGTCTAATTCATTTATTTGTAGGATTCGTTGTTTATGTGCTTCTTCTAAATCCATTCCTAACTGAGCAGGCATACGAAATGTCTTAACTCGAAATTCAATGGGTCACTACTACATATGGCCTAAATTGCCACATTTTTTCGTTGTAATTGCCACGATATTTCGTCCCTATTGCAACGATCTGGGGTTCATTTTTTCATGGAACCAACTTCGTGGATATAGGGACAAAGATTCCCCATCGTGGCAATAGTAACGTTTCTTAGTGGCCACGTGTCACCTTCGCAACAGTGCTCAAATCTTCAGAAAATTAATTCTTCCATGAAGTTTTGTCGATATATCCACGCCCCTCATCTATATGTTTCCACGCAAATGCTTTACCTACCACGAACTTTCATGTCTATAGAGATGAACTTAAATTGGAGGTTAATCACTATAGCAACGAATGTTCATGGCAGGTTCAGCATCTGCATAGTAACATCTTATACAGCTCCACAAAATTTCGCCGCAGTAGAGACGATTAGATTCACTAACTTTCGTGGCAGGTTCAGCATCTACATGGAAACATTTCTATGCTTCCTTGAAACGTCGTCTCTGTATCCATGATACTGCGTCTCTGTATCCATGAAAATTCATGGCAGAAATCCGTCGATATTGCGACGATACCTGGAAGTGTTTAAAAAAAAAAGCCTAAATGGAAATCGTTGAATCAGTGTTAGTGGTTGTGTTTGAAGCAGTGCAGAGTGAGCCCTCTGCTAGATCTAGGTTACTCTCAAGTGTAGGGAATACACCTATGCAGAACAATGCAGACCTTGTAAATCATTGGTTTGTTGGATCCAATGGTGCTCAACTGAGCAACAATGAAGCAGGGTGTGTTGAAGATAAATTCAATTCTATTAGGGCATTCAAAATACAAGTGTCACAGTGATTTCCTAAAGAAACATAGTAGCATAGATAGTAGCTAACCATGAAGAGAATATTAGCCTAATGATGGATCCTGTGGACCCTGAGGAAGCCGCTCATGGAGAGGAGGATGAGAGCACCAGTTTCCTTTCTGATGATATTGTTGAACATACAGAACGGTGGAAGTACTTGGAGCAAGGAAGAGTCATATTATATTTCCTTTGAAGAATGTTGGATGAAGAAGCCTTTAGTCATTGAATTCATCCAAGGGGATTGGTTCTTGATAAATCTTCTTTCCTTTTAATTCTGAGATGGTTGTCAGGTATGATTTGTAGTTTGGTACATGAACAATAGCGAGGCCATTGCCCTATATCCAGTCTTGGAGACATGACTTCAATCCAAACTTCAAAGAACATTAATCAAATACAATATTCCCTCTAGATTGAGTATGCCAACTTCAGCTGACATGAGGCTCTTTGTTGATATGTTTGCAAGGTACTAATTATTGATGACAACCGTGTTCAAACCCAAGAGTTTTTGTTAAAGTGGATCTAAACATAAAGTGGCCTCAATGTCTCAAATTATTTACCAAGGTTAGGGTACATGATCCCCATGCTCCCCATGCTCCCAGGACATTGGTGTTCCAAGGGGGATATTTCCCCATGTGCCCTTTTAGAAGGGACACAAGGAAACACAATAGGGAACTTCTCCCTCAAAACATGAGACACTCCCATGCTCCCATTTTACCAAAATCTGTTGTTATTTACAGTTGATGGGGTACTTTCATAGAAGGTGAAATACTTGAATTTATTGAATGCTTGCTTTGCTTACAAAGCTCAAGACTACTAGATAAGGGGGTACCCTAGTAGAAAGCCTTGTTCGGCACCTAAGTCTATCCTACTTCTAATCTACCTCAATACTTTGCCCCGACAACTTCTCAAATGCCAAGGCCATGAGGAGACCCATATGTCGATGTTGTTCCTCAAATCATTCTATTAAATATTCTTCTTAGGATAAGGGCATGGATCCACCTTCTAGCAAGCATCACCTGCTTGAGATCAATATTGAAATATGGATGAGGAATGGCAAGTAAAGCAGTCAAGAATGAGAGGATCTCAAACTCAACCTAGTCCATCCAAAGAAATCCTGTAAATGAGTATTCTCAGCCACATCACAGGACTAACAAGGATGCAACTAGGAAATCTCCCACTCACTAAGCCATCATGGGACATTTTGTGCCCAACAATCGCTTTGGTTCACTTTTGATGCAATGTATTCCCAATGTAATTGTCACCATTGTCATGGAATGTGACAGGGATTTCTATCACCGGTAGGAGCATGCTTGTGAGAGATATGTTGCATGATGTGAAGTTATATATTTCCTTCCTTCAGGAAGTGAGGACATTTCGTTTTGAGCTTAGGACTAGGATGGGTTGGTAAGGCCCCTTTTAGTCTACAGACCATCAACAAGGTAGCAGTACAGGGGTTCTTCTTGCTCCTTGGTCTCAAACTTTTAGACATGCCTACTAGATCATGGTCTAGATTCATTGCACATATGTGTATGTGATACATTTATTTATATGGGAAAGATGTGTATGTACTACATTCAAATATGCACCCAATGCAATCCAGTAAATGATTACTGTGGAACTAGACTGCTCCTTCCTCACAGAATGTTGAATACATTCTAGGGGTGATTTAGAATATGGTGAAATGAAGGTGACTAGGAAGGAGGGAACTGTCATTCTTTGTCTGATAATGAAAAAGTGGCTTGGAGAAGATGCAAAGCTACTTTACAAGGGTTTGATCCCAATTGGAGACCAAAGCATCTTGATTATGGGGGGGAATTCACTTGATCTAATATGCAACCAAGAGACAAGTGTATTAAAACTATATTGTCATTGGACAGAATTTATGGTCGCAAGAATCCTGTCACATTTGCAGGTACCCAAGGCAAAGCGATTGATGTCCAAATGTTGGTCCTAGGTTATAACCATTTCCCAATAGTGTCAGCCTTTTCTATTGAACCAGCATAAGAGGACCATCAATTGTACATCAATTGTGAAGCAAAGACGATAACTTCTTGTGAATTTCTTCACATCAACAAAAGTTGCAAGAGATAAATGGTGTGTAGGCATGATAAGTTATTCGCTTAAATGGTGTGTAAGCATGATAAGTTTTCCTCTTAATTTTCCTATCATGATTAATGGCCATAATACTTCTGTAAATTGGTATTGTTTTGATAAATGTGTTGATCTATTGTTTGGTCAAGATTTTGTTGACTATCATCTTCCTTTCTTGATAGGCAAAGATAGCATCACCTTTCATACAAGTGGCCAAGCAATTACAATCCCTAGCAAAAACACTTATGAATGCCATGTACCTAGTAATATTAAATATGTTGTTGAAAAATATGTAGAAAATCCTATCAAGATCAATAATATTTCCAGACATGCAACAAAACACAACCAAAAAGTACCTCAAGATACCAAATATAAAATCATTAAGGATTGTACTTATAAGTTCTAATTTCCTATATTTTGGTGTGCAAATAGTCATCTTTTGGTGGGGAATGCTGGGTTTGGAATTGTGATGTATCTTCTATATTTCTTCTTAAGTATTCATTAATGGATACTGAATAGATGACTTGGGTATCATGCAATACTTTTTTATCATACCCACAACCAGCAGCATGTGCCTTTCCACAAAATAGGCAACCATTTTTCAGTATTGCATTAATGGCATTCTTCAACAAATCTATCAAAGAGACAAGAAAATTTATTGACAAGAAGTTACCCATGAAGCAAACGTGCTTGCATCTTGTCCCTCATGTCCAAGTGAACTTGGAATTGTTTTACGGCATGTATTGTATCTAGCCAAATGTACCAAACACAAAATATGTTAAGTTACCTATATATATGTTAAATTAAGAGTTGATAATGCATAAACACATGAGATAGAAAATATGTTAAGTTACCTATATTCACATATTGATATACGACCTTGGATAATCCAGTGGAGATCAATGCATCAGATGTATCATGCAAATTCATAAGAAGGCACTGAATTTAATATTATATTCTGACTGGAATAATTATTTATATGTACAAGCCAAAACCTTTTCTAAAGTTGACTATTTACAAGCGAGATAAGCAAGCTACCTATTCCAATCCCATGTGCATTCTTCCTAGAAGTACGACCCATGAACACCTTAAAAGCTGAAGGTTTCCAATTCAGAATTTGGATACGGTCAAAAATAATTTCACAAAAACTAGTGAAACATTAGGAAACATCTATCTCTAGTCTTCCACAAATCTTATTTTAAATAGTAGACATATGTGAGCAGCATAATTCAATAGACACGGTAATACTCCAGGACTATTGTATTGCAAGCTTCCAAACTGAGAAAGTATTCATGTGCAACCTTTATCTCCTGTGTAGCAAAACTTTTACCTAACAACCGAACAAGTTCAATATTTGGATTCCAAACCTGCCTATCCAGTATTTCTTTAGTGTGTATAAGGAAAGCACCCAACAAGAAAAAGAAAACATCAGAAACACTACCACAGCATGATATACAAAACACCAATATGCTCAAGGATATCACATTATGTTATTTGGAGTGAGGTAGATCCCACTCCTAGAATTGGATATGTGGCATAATCACTAAGTTTCACATGCATACTTACCTCCTGTAACCAAGCACTCCAAATGTACAACCAGTAAGTTCTTAACACAAGCTCTTTGGTATATTCATAACTGCCATATCAACATATTATAATTGCTTACAATGACAAGCAAACTAAAATGATAAACTAATATTCAATAGCATGTAATAAAATAAACATGTATATCATATAATAGAAATAGAGATATAGTTGAAAATACCAACCAGCTGGGTGTGAAACCATTATTGAAAATATACTCAGAAGTGTTACTTTCAACAAAGATTGATTGTGCCTCGGAGAGGCTAGTCTTATCTAAGAACCAACTGACCCTACAAGAGGGTGTGTACAAACCAGAGAGAGAGAGAAATGACTGGAGTTGATTAGGTCAATGACAGTCAAGCACAGTACATAACTCAACATAAATTAAGTCACAAAAATTCTAAACTTCGACAAAGTCAAGTACTGTATAAGACAAAAACTTCAACAAGGTGGTATAAAAAAAATGGAGGGTAAATGACCGTATTAACCACAAGTCTTAGGGAAGGTACCACAAGCCCAATAATAAATCAATCAAGGCGGGGAAGGTACAACAATTATTTAATAACTCAATCAGTAATAGGTAATAAAATAAACATATCGATCATATAACAATAAGTGAGTTATAGTTGAAGATCTCCACATCAACATTAAACCAAAAATCAGATCTGAAGTGTGGGTACAAATATAAACAATGGTCATAAAATAAGAAAAATATAAACAACGGTCATAACATACGTGTGGGTAGTAGAATACCCATGACCCTTAGAACCAAGGCTATGCTGCAAATGTCGCCGAACAACCATAGGACTCTATAAGAGCAAAACTTCAACAAGGTGGTTTTTAAAAAGTTACTAAAGTACTCAAGAAGGTGGTTTTTAAAAAGTTACTCCAAATGTCGCCAAACAACCATAGGACTCTATAAGAGCAAAAATTCAACAAGGTGGTTTTTAAAAAGTTACGAGACCAATCATAGCTCAATCAAGGCGGGGAAGGTACAACCAATCATATCTCTCTCAAATGTATAGATGTTCCATATAACCTGAAAGTTCATCATCACAGTATAAGGAAGGGTGGTGGGATGCCAAATAAAAATATCCATCATTTCTCTCTATGCAATCCTGATAGCATCACATAACAGTTAAGTACCTTGTACTATAAAAAATAAAAGCCACCTGTTTAACCTTTAAATTTAGGAATATGGTCTACAAAAGCAAAATTTCATCACAATTACCATCCAAATTTCTAACTAGTGCCAAAGCAACAGTAAAAGATTTAATAACATAATTTTGATCTCTATCAACTTCAGCACTCCTCTTTGGCCCCTGTGCTGAATTTGGTCCTCGAGATGTAAAGTTAAGTACAAACCTCAAACAGGTTTACACAGTCCACATACTACAACAATTAAGCACACAGATGATGAAAGAAAGGTACAGTAACATAACAATTCTACAGCTGAATGATAAAACGATACTATTTCTAAATAGTGCTAAAGCAACAGTAAAACATTTTATAACATAATTTTCATCTCTTTCAGTAGCATGTCATAAAATAAAAATATTTATCATATAAAAATAAGAGAGGTATAGTTGAAGATCTCATTTAACCAAAAATCAAATCTGAAGTGTGGTACTCTTTCTGAACAGTGCTAAAGCAATAGTACAAGATCTTAAAACATAAATTTTGATCTCTATCAACTTCAGCACTCCTCTGTGGTCCCTGTGTCGAAGTTGGTCCTCGAGATGTAAAGTTAAGTACAGACCTCAAATAGGTTTACACAGTCCACATACTACAACATTTCAGCACACAGATGAAAGAAAGGTATAGTAACATAACAATTCTACAGCTGAATGATAAAATGATACTATTTTTGAACAGTGCTAAAGCAGCAGTAAAATATTTTATAACATAATTTTCATCTCTTTCAGTGACATGTATTAAATTAAACATATCGATCATATAACAATAACAGAGGTATAGTTGAAGATCTCCACGTCAACATTTAACCAAAAATAAGATCTGAAGTGTGGTACTATTTATGAATAGTGCTAAAGCAACAGTACAAGATTTTACAACATAAATTTGATCTCTATCAACTTCAGCACTCCTCTTTGGTCCTTGTGTTGAAATTGGTCCTCGAGATGTAATGGGAAGTAGTGAAATTATAAAGAGTGATGATGATCGAAGTCATGATGAACATATATAATATATCTAATATAAACATAATCAATGTTTCAGACTTGTGATGACATTTAAATTTAAAACTCAAATTCTAAGAAAATAAAACATATAAATGGGAAAATTCCTTAGAGCATCAAATTAAAGATAAGTACCTCATAACTATACCAAATAAAAGTTATCTATGTAGCATACTAACAATGTTTCATACTAACAACATAGACATCCATCAAAATACAAATCATGAATTTATGTTGCATCTACTTTTTCGTTGTTTTATGTTTCTTTGCATGTAAAAAACTTGCGAGTGGGGTATCATAATCATCCAATGGTTCAGTATTTACTGCGATATCTCCTATTATTGTTTGTGTTTCCATGCCCTCATTTATGCCACTTCTTGTACGTCGCTGAGCAAGGTGTGGAGGCATCTCTGTAGGGGTGTGAACTGCAACAACGAAAATTAGCATATATATATGACGTAGAACTATTATTGAAATAAATATTTCATTTTTTTATTTAAATTACAATATTTCTCTTTACCAGTCGCTGTAGATGTGACAACTGGGGTGTTAATTGGAGGTATCATTGCTTCCTCCTGCAGTTCATGCTCCTGAGTTGCATGGTCTTTCATTGAAAGAATAAAATTTATAAGTATATGTGACATCTACTCGAATAGAGTCTAGAAACCCTCCCATACTGTCACGAAATGTGTCTAGTATAACCATTCAAAACTCCAGTCCGTACAACCACCCATTGAAAAAAATTCAATGTTGGCCCCATTCGGTACATTAATTATTCTATAGGTTGATTGCTTTATTTTTGAATTGTTGGTGTGTGACATGATTGAGTCTAGAAACCCTCCCATACTGTCACTACATGTGTCTAGTATAACCATGCAAAACTCCAGTCCGTACAACCACCCATTGAAAAAAATTCAACGTTGGCCCCATTCGGTACATTAATTATTCTATAAGTTGATTGCTTTATTGTAGAATTGTTAGTGTGAGACATGATTGAGTCTAGAAGCCCTCCCATACTATCACTACATGTGTCTAGTATAACCATGCAAAACTCCAGTCCGTACAACCACCCATTGAAAAAATTTCAACGTTGGCCCCATTCGGTACATTAATTATTCTATAGGTTGATTGCTTTATTGTCGAATTGTTAGTGTGAGACATGATTGAGTCTAGAAACCCTCCCATACCATCACTACATGTGTCTAGTATAACCATGCAAAAGTCCAGTCCGTACAACCACCCATTGAAAAAAATTCAACATTGGCCCCATTCGGTACATTAATTATTCTATAGGTTGATTGTTGTATTGTTGAATTGTTAGTGTGAGACATGATTGAGTCTAGAAACACTCCCATACTGTCACTACATGTGTCTAGTATAACCATGCAAAACTCCAGTCCGTACAACCACTCATTGAAAAAAAGTTAACGTTCGCCCCATTTGGTACATTAATTATTCTATAAGTTGATTGCTTTATTGTCAAATTGTTAGTGTGAGACATGAATGAGTCTAGAAACCCTCCCATACCGTCACTACATGTGTCTAGCTGTATAACCATGCAAAACTCCAGTCCATACAACCACCCATTGAAAACAATTCAACGTTGGCCCCATTCAGTACATTAATTATTTTATACATTATTCAAAATTAAGAAAAAATATATAATTTTCTTTACATTATACAAATCCACTAATTAGTAATTGAAATATCCCAAAAAATAACACATAAATCTTATAACTTGATTTTGTGTCTTGGTTAATCGACACATGTTCGATTCAAACCATTACCACTACAACCTCGAGGAACACCCATGCGTCTGCACATGTAGAACATAAGATTAGAAAACTAATTTTCAAATATAACCAAGTTAATCAACACAATGAACATATGGTATGTGAGTGCATTTACTTTAACCTATAAACATTGCGTACCTCAACTTTTCAACAATTAAATATCATTCATCTTCTTCTTCATCCAACTCAACATCTGTATCAGGATCTGGTTCTGAATAGATATTGATGAAAGGATCATTCACATCATCATCATCATCAAAGTCATCTTCGCTAATATAGTCATCCATATCGTCAATGAGATCATCGTCCGCTACATTTGCATGATCAACCTCTTCAACTTCTTCATCTAACACATCGACTGCAGCTTGATCTGAATCATCATCATCTTCTTCTTCTCCCTGATTATCTTCATCATCTAGTACATGATTATACTTTACTGGTCTTCCTCTTGGATCGTAATGAACAACGTATGACTAACCTGCTTTACTTGGTACCTCGGAGTAGTATACTTGCTCACATTGACTTGGAAGAACATAAGGCTTTGTACCCGATTCAAATGTCCTTGTATTAACCATGGTAAATCCATTAGCATGCTCAATAATAGTTCTTTCAGGATCATGTTCATGCATCCGTAGCCTGTACCACTTCACCTCAAACAAACTATTTTAAAGGAATTAAAATCACACTCAAGAATGTCCTCCAAATAGCCATAGTACCTATTCTCGGTTTCTTCTGGATGTCTATCACTTCTAAAGGAAATATATGTGACCTTAAACACTATAGTTATCCCACAATCCGAGGTTTTCCTATTATCATCCAACTTTTTGATACGAAATTTATGACCATTACACCACATAGCCTTGTGATGTTTCAACTGCAAAATTGACAACATGTTACAAATACATTGTGAATTAATAAATGTCATATAGGAGTTAGTAAATATAATTGAAAACTTAAACAAACGAAATGTAATAATTGGAAAAATGGATCGAAGTAACTAGAAGAAATGTGGGTAAAAAAATTACTTGCCTTTTAATCTTTTAAACCATAGGCTAAATCAACTTCCCTTTGCTAAAAACATATTTTTCTACTGCTGCACCTAATCCCATATAAATTCCAGAATCAAACTTTCATCCCACCATCCTCAGTCTGTACACCAGTACCCCTCACTTACCTCTTATCTGGTTCGAAGGATTTGCCATAAAATTTCACTAGTAAAAGTTGTAAAATTTTTAAAGTGGAGTTAATATTTGGGTCAGATCTTGCCCAGGATATTACAGTGGTATCAGAGCACTTTCCTTGGCTCAGCCTGTGGAAATTAACCCTCAGTGGGAAATTAGCAGCACAATCTTCAAGTTACAGTTGTAGTATTAGTTCCATGTCATGGAAGATTCAGACTTTGAATTGTATGAGGAGGATTATTTTTATGGAGAGTATGATAATTATGATGAGTAGTATGAAGAATACTGTAGACAGTTTGAGGAAGAGAATCCCCAAGAAGTTCCTTCCACAAGCATCTGCCATGAGATCATGATTGGAAGAAGACTGTGGTTATTTTCATAGCCCTATTCACAAAAAATTTGCATGTTCCACAGTTAAAAGTCAACCTCCTATGGAAGAGTTAATAAAAGATATGAAAAATTTATTGGAGGCATGTGACTACACAAGAATTTTTGGATCCTCTTCAAGAAGAACCTCCATGAATCTTCATCCTAAGACAACCAAGGAGAAACAAGACCCAAAAACCAATCAGGAGATTGTTGACAAATTGGAAGAAGAATCTACTGCAAGATTCTATGATGAGGATCTCAAGATCACCTTAGATGAGATTGGTACTGTTAGGGGTGTTGAGCCAAATTTCAGATGAGATCTAAAAGTAGAACATAAATCAGATTCAAAGACACCACATGAGCTTCACAAGGAAGTAGAAATTGACCACACATCAGTTATATGTGAACTAATAGAATCAGCAGTAGAACAAGGCACCATAACCCCACCTATTGAAGAGAGAAGCATGATGCAAAGGTATGGACCACTTTCATATTTTTGTACTAATTTGTCTCATGATGATGTTGCAGCCACATCAGAAGACAATTATTGCATAAGGGATTCCCTGGATGTTGAGTTTCAAATCCTTGGTGATAAGGGTGAGTGTAGTGACCAAGCTGAATTACTAGAAGGGTGTTTGCAGGATGCCTACATGGTCAGAAGAGAATCTACTGAGGAATGTTTTAAGCGTGAGAAAGAATCTAAAGATGTGTACTCTCACATATACGTGGGGGACATGGAGATTCCCATTGATGAAGGTGTTGTGGGTGCAACATCCATGGGGAAAGAAGAAGTCCTGGTAACAACAGAAAATGAAAATGAGAAGTTGATGGAAGGCCAAACCACCAACACTCCACCACATAAGGAGGATAACATGACACCTGGTGAATTATTAAATTCTGATTTTTGTGTGTCATTATTTCAATCTGATATGGCATCCACTTCTAGTGAAAATTTCAGAGTGGTTGAGCTCCCTAGTGATGAGGTTCAGAATTTTGATGTGAAAAAGGAATGCAATGTGAAGGCTGGAATTTTGAGAGAAGATCTTTCTGGTATACCCAAGATGAATGAGAAATTAATTTGCAGCCCAAATTATGTTGTTGAGGACCTAAGAGATGAATATATTGCAGCAGCAATATATGGATCAGATTTCCAAACTTCAAGTGCACTGCATAAAATCGATCTGGGGATGGAAAATGAAGAGGAGGAACATCTGCAAAAATATCATCTTCTTGCAGGGTCATTGAAGATGGATGAACAAAAGATCCAAGAGGCCCTGAAAATTCTCCATGACACTCATTCTTCAGTGTCGAGGTTGTGTTGGGAAGTTGCTTTAAGGGAAGATCAATATTTTTTTGTAGCCATGGAAAATATCCAAAAATCAATGTCCACAATCAAAGGTAATTTCTCACAGTTGCTTTCAAATAAAAATTACATGTTTGAGCTTGTTGAATTGTTGCAGGAGGCATCATGGCATGATGAAGAAAGTATTTGCAGATATGGAAAAGAGAACTATAAGGTCAATAATGAATTGATGGCCACCCAAGATTCTTTGAGAAGCACTCAAAGTGCCCTCCAAGAATCCAAGACGAAGATGTTGTTGCTTCATGAAAAGTTGCAAAGATCCCCTCTACCCTCCTACACACCATTCAGTCAATTTCATTGGGGTGAAAGAATTCATGATCATATGGAGGAACCTCATGAGATGGTGTATCATGAGGATCATTTACCTTTACATGTGCTTGAGGAGTGTGCAGAAGAGTTTGATGAAAACGAAGCACATGATCATTTCCTAAGGGAACTTGAGCTGTTCCTCGGAAACAATCACTCTCCCATGGAGAAGTAGGATGAGAGCACCCAATTTGGGCCAGCCAATAATGATGAAGTTGCAGCCATAAGACTGATTACTGAAGGTTGTAGACGTACAAAGAAGGTTCACAGTCCTTCCCCTCATGTCATGGATTCAACAATAACAATGGGGAATGAACAGTGGGTGAAGAAGTTTTTCTTGTTGATGCCACATGTACCATAGGTGGATCATGATCTATTCCTATGGGAGATAGATCTTATTTCAGCAAAGATGGATTATTTCAGCTCATGTGAATTAGCAAGCAAGATGTATGATTCATTCATTGGATGGATGGATAAAGGAAACACTGAAACGAGAAATCTCGCAGGTAAAAAGGTTTCTTGTTTCTGCAATAAATGTTTTATTATAACTGACATTGTCTCGAATTGTGAGCAACAGCAAAGGTATACTTTGCATCCATTTGATGTCACTCATCCACATATAGATTGGTTGAAAGATTACCTGAAAAACATGGAGTCTCCCTGCAAAAATGTTGTTGCTTATGGTCAAGGGAAGGCAGCTGAGCAAGAAAGTTGCCAAGATAGATTAATGGAGCATTTTACTGGCAGAAGTTGGCCTATGTGGAGGGAATGCACATGCTGGGAGATCGGTAAAATGCAGTTGATACTTTGGGATCCTGGCATTCATGGGAGTGATAGATTGCCAAAGATGACGGGAAAATTTTGGTCCTTGCAAGAGAAACAGTGGGATCCGGGAATTCTACTCAAGTATCATGGCTGGGTTGAAAATTTTGTTCTTTGCTGGTTAAATTGCAGATATAAATTACAGTGCAGTTTTTCTTCATTTTTTTGAAGGCCCAAGTTTAATTTTCAGACTGCACAGTGAATGGGGACAATTATAATTAGAGTGGTGCAGCAGAAGCTGGGTAGAATCCTGACATTGCTTGAGGACAAGCAATCTTAGGAAGGGAGGACTTTCATGTCCCCATATTTTGCTATGGTCCATGGGGTAAGTTTGGCCTAAGTCACCTAGGCAATCATTATTTAATTAATGAGCAAGTATGGAAACTACCTCATGAAAGGCGCCTAAGGTTGTATTTGGGAACTAAATGGACAAGGTGGGCCCCCCATGTAGTTATTAACCCCATGACTAAGTCTAAGTGATTAATTAAATGAGAATTTAATTAATGGGGAAGTTTTGAGGCAATTACTATAGTGGTTAATTAATTCTGAATTAATTAATTAAATTCTGAAGTCTGAATTAATTATGAGAATTATGATATTTTAATAATAAATGTTGCTAATAAATATTAGCAAGTGGTGATGATATTCCTAGGAAATTCAAATTGGTAAGTAAGCCAAACTTGCCTAAGTGGTAAAGTCTCAGAAAAGCTAAGGAAACTAGTGGAGACAAGTTGGCAAGATGAACCCAGAAAGGAAACTGACAAAAGCTGGAAAAATCAGACAACAACAGGAAAGAGAAAAGTAAAGAAAGTGGAAATATTCAGAAAAGCTTTCTGAAAGAAAATAGCAACAACCAGAAAAGCTACCTAAAGTGCACTTTCCCAAATTCAGTGAAGGAGATGAAGGAAAGAAAGTTTTGTAAGCTCAAAAGTTGCTATTCTCCTCAAGAAAGGCACCCTCATGGCTTTGGAGTAGAATGGGCAAGTGGGTAACCTACTCTCACAGGTCACCAAGACAAGAACTTGCTCAGCAGGTCATCATGATGTTTATAAAAGAATCCAACCAACTTCATTTGATAACTTTTGATCATTTATGTTTTCTCATGAGAGCTCTGATGCTTCTCCAGTTGAGTGATGTGCCTCAATTGTGCTTCTTGGGTGATGTGCCCCAAGGCCCATAGTTTTCAGTGAGTTTTGTGCAGGTCCTTATCAATATATAGCAGCCAATAACATATGCTTCCAGCCTCCATTGAAGATCTACAGTCATACAGGAGAACAGGTTCCTCCAACAGTGATTCTGCAGCTAGTTTTAGTGAAGATTCTCCTGTTGAAGAAGTTTGATCCAGTGAATGCACCAAAGAATTGGTGGAGAGATAGTTCATCCATTTTTGCAGACATTAGAAGAGCCACATATCAGAGATCAACTTCAAAGCTGAACCATCCTTCTCTTCTATCTCATTCTCTCAACCACAGCTAGATTTGGAGAGGGTTTCCACTGAAGAAGAGAGCTAGTTGATGGTGATGAGGCCCATTTGAAGATCATCCATTCTAAGTGCAGCAATATCAGCCATCTAATATGTAGATGGAATGATATTTACTTCTAGAACATAGCCACAGTAACTTCTTACTTCTCTTATCTATTCTTTCACTGATTGTAACCGAAGATTAGCCTGTGAGGAATTGTTATTTAAGAAGCAAATTATTAAGGAAAGAAGAAGTGTTCTGAAAGTCTTATTTCAAGATATATGTGTGTAAAAAATTATATCAGAGTCTAAATTAATATCAGAACAGATTTTGTGGTTTATTAAATCAGTTTGTGAAGTTAGAATGCAAGACTAGCTAGATTGATGGCAATTCTAGACTAGTTTCACCAGTTTTCCTGTTGAATCTATTTTAATCACTATTTTTACATTCTATCAGTCGGAGATAGTCCTTAACTCATTCTAGTATCCATATCAGTCCCTGTAATAATAATTTGGATGCATTTAGCCACGTTTTGGAAAGCCTGTATTGTGACTAGCTCGGCAGTCCACCATGTGCAAATAATTACCAAATTGCTCCAAACTTTTCCAAGTCAATCCAGTCTTTATTCCAGCATTCCTTATGAGTTTCATGACTGATATATCTCTTTCATAAACACCTTTAATCCTTACCTAGTCTTGTTGGCATATGCTAGAAGCCTAGGAAGCCTCGAAGTAGGCAATACATTCGCTATACTGCTGAAAAGTGAATGGCTCTAGTACCTTGTGCCAAGGAATCCTGCTAAAAACATATTTTTCTGCTGCTGAACCTAATCCCATATAAATTCTAGAATCAAAATTTCATCCCACCATCCTCAGTCTGTACACCAGTACCCCTCACTTACCTCTTGTCCGGTTCAAAGGATTTGCCATAAAATTTCACTAGTAAAAGTTGTAAAAGTTTTAAAGTGGAGTTAATATCTGGGTCAGATCTTGCGCAGGATATTACAACGTTCATATCATTAACCTGGTACTTTCCTAATTGGCCAAACATACATGATTAGTTATATTTAGCGCCTATATGTCGTTATATATAAAAGAGATAATTATCATGCATGAAACAAATCAATGAAATATTTACTGATCAGACTTTCAATTAAAAAAATACCTATTAATTAAATACCTAGAACAATCATTGCCAACATTGTGTGCTCTCTCTTGATCGACATCCAAGGAGGAAGGTTATTGTTTATAACAAAAACAAGCCACACTGAGTAGGTAGAACAAAGCTCTCCAAATGGAGTGACACCATCAGCTGCCAAAGAAAGTTTAACATTACGAGGACCTTCTTTAAAAATTGGCCACTTTTCTTCGATGTATCTCAATGAAGAACCATCTGCAGGCATTTGAAGAACATCATCGCGACTTCTGTTCTTTGCATGGAAATCCATAAACTGTGCTATACTTTGACACCTGAACAACCGCTGGAAATGTGGGATTATCGCAATATAATGAAGAACTTTTTGAGGCACCTTTTTTGTCACTTTATTGGTTCGATACCTACTTGTTTGACATTGTGGGCATTCATTTTCTAATGCATATTTTCCATAGTATATGATATGATCATTAGGACATGCATCAATGTTGATGTATATGTAACTTCAGAATGTATTTCACATATATGTATATTGTATTCCTATAGAGATGTTATTATTCCTCTATACGGAAGTGGTTGTATTCCTATAGAGATGGTATTATTCCTCTATACGGAAGTGTCGTCATTTATATTGTAAGTGTTGTAGATTATACTTGATGGGCTATTAGACCACCTTGTTGGGGTCGGACCTGCATAAGTCATGTGGGTCAAAGGGTTATTAGACCACCCTAGTGGGGGTCAGCCCAGTCAGGATTATGTTAAGTGGTTAAGTTAAGGCCGACCTAGTTGAGTAAAGGTCAACTCAAGTTAGTGTATAAATAGAGAGTGTGTCTCTCTCATTTTACACATTCTATTCTCTCACTCACACTATGGAGAGTGGCGCACTTTTGGAGGAGGAGGCTCTGCTGCTAAGAGAATACTATCTCTTGTATTATGGTTGTATCATTGCTCTATCTATCTCTGAGGAATTTATTGGGGTTTTTCATCTTTATGGTTTTCCCCAAGTAAACTATGTGTCTCTTCTGTGCTTGCATTATTGTGTCCATGAATGATATGCTGTAGATTTGCTATACATGTTGTTCTCTCAGTTAATATCCTAGATTAGATTGAATTAAATTATGAAAATTTAACTTGGGATTAGAGCTATCCTGAAAGAAGGCATGATATGGCATGTATGACACTTGTTGCACTTACGATGCTAGGGCTTGATATAGAAAACACCAGTCATCGTAGCACTTTCACTATAAATACCATTTGGCGAAGTTTTCAGATCTGAAATGTTTACAAGTCGAAGATCGAATCCCCATGTACCTTGTGTCCAAAGGAAAACCTCTAATTCGTTGTACATTTTGATTTATGCTCTGTACAATATAGGGTTTCTGCCTCTTCCAGATCTGAGTCAAAATCAGGTGACCTTGGGAAAAAGGTCATAACTTGGGATAGGAAGCTCCAAATGAAACTTTGTAAAAAGTGACAGGTAGTACACAGACTGTACTATCTCAAGAAAAGTTGTCAGAGGCCGAAGGTGAACTAGTGACACATGGCACTCCATATAAGTTCGCTCTCCTATATTATCCCATAAACAGGTCAAGTTACGACACTTGGCATAACTCTCTCTCAGAGAATCCAATTGAGGTCATACCTGTCGATATGGAAAGAAAACAGGTCAGGTTAGCTCAGGAAACGATTTCAGAGACCGAAGTTGAACCAGGGACACGTGACATGCCGTACAAGTTCGCTCTCCTGTTTTATCCCATAAACAGGTCACGTTGTGACACTTGGCATAACTCTCTCTCAGAGAATCCAATTGAGGTTAGACCTATCGGGATGGAAATATAACAGGTCGGGCTATCTCAGGAAAATTATTCAAATACTGTGGATCAAAAGGTTTGGATTTACACCAGAAACAATCAGGTACAAATTTCTGTCAAAACAGAATTATTTTTTAGCACCTTCATTCATGGCTTCCGGAATTTAGGGCTTCGGAGAAAGTTGGAATTTTTGTAATCGGAGACCACGTCTGAATGCTACTCATCAAAATCAAAATTTAGAGACCAATACCAAAATTTTTGGTTGGGTAGAAGGCCGGGCTTGATCAAACCCTAGTTCGGGACTTTGATAAGAAAAGTGGAAAATTAGGGCTTCTGCAAAAATGGGAATTTTTGAAATCTGTGACCACGGCTGGAAGCTACTCATAAAAATAGAATCTTAGAGATTTGGATCAAAGCTTTTGATTGGGTAGAAGAGTGGGCTTCATGAAACCCTAGTTCGGGGTCATATCTAGTGAATCCAAAAGTTTCAAAGGCAAAATTGAGGAGTGAAACTTTGCAATTTTCAAATTCTGAATATACCAACTTGATCAGCTCATCAAGGCGCATATTTCTATCCTTTCGAAAGTTTGAAATTCAAAGTTTGAATTTTTGGGGTTTCTCTGACAAACCTTATTACAGCGCCAAATCTAGTTCCTACAAATCAAGTGGATTGTGTTAATCCTAGAAGAGGATGGATTGGTCAATTGCATAAGTGAAGAAGTTCCTGTTTCAGAGGGAGATGAGGCTAAGGCCTTCCATAATAAGATTACAAGCAATCTTGACATGTATGGCTTACATGTATGTTTCATGGTTAAGTTTATCATATGTTTGTCTTCATATCATTATAGTACAATCTTGATTAATTACTAGACTTGTCGTATCACCTTAATAGAATATATTCATTGATTAAGGTTTTGACACTTATGAATGTACTAATGCATTGTGATGTTGTATGAGGTTTATGTTGTTCGCTAACATAAAAGGTACACCAAGAAAGACAAATCATGTTCTACTTCAAGAACATATGATCATGGTGACATGAAGACAAAGATTCATCCATTGTCATGGATCACATAGAAGATCTACTTTCGAGGTATGTATAACTTGGTCCTATAATGGTTAACCTATGAGACATGCAGGTTACTAGCACAAGTCACTGAAGAGAACCAGAAGAAATTATGCGGGTATATTAGACATAACTAGCTAGCATGCTAATCCAGGTATGTTTTTACTATATCAGGCTAGAATCCTACCGTGTGTTAGGATCTTATATTGTTGTGTTGTTGATAATGATTATTCATGAAGTCATAGGTTTGAATAATCATGGTTGTATGCATATTATGTTTCTTACCATAATTGATGATATGACTAACCAGAAGAATCATGAAGGTATAGGTTTGAATAATCACGGGTTTTATGCATATTATATCTCTTATCTTGATTAATGATTCAACTAACTAGAAGAGTCCTATGATAAAATAAGAATATGTATGAGTAAAAGAAGACTTCCTTGAAACCTTGAATACTAATGTTTATTATCTGTGTTTGAAATGATCTTGACTATACATGCATGAGATTATTGTGTTTTTATAGTATTAAGATTATACTAATAAATGTGTGGTTATGTATGAGACCTCAAGGATAACACAATGATGATACTAATAAGCATGCATTGTGATTAAGAATGGATGTAAGTTCAAGGACAGGTAATCCAGGAAGCAAAGTTCAAGAGGGAGCACACTCTAGTTGTTCCTGCAAGAAAGCAAAGGAGCACACTTCAGTAGTTTCTGCAAGGATGCAGATATTTAGAGGGAGTTGACCACTTCTCACAATCCACATCAGAATGGAGTTGCAAAGATTCAGAGGGAGTCCACCCAGCAACCAAACAAAGATAAGTATTTGAATTGTCATTTCTTACATAATGTTATTCAATGATGTATATGCTTATGTTCCTAAGAATCAGGTTGTGTATTATGCATATTAGAATAGTTGCATTGATGAACAATATACTACTAATATACATGGGTAAGTGGCCTATGGAACTGTACAACATTCCATTGCTAGTTATCTAGAATGAAACCTCTTTGCTGACATGTTAGGAGTTGTGCACACTCTTAACAATGTTCTGGTAGAGATTGGAAGGCATTTAGAAAGTCACGGAATATGGATAAATGTTGTATTGGCTAAGATAATTGCATGACTATATGACATATTTATTTATGTGTAGGAATTTGTTCTGAAAACTATGAGATGTTTTCTAATCATGCAATTTAACTTGTTGTGTAGGAAAGATCATATACCATCACCTACAAAAGAAGAACTACAACATTTGTTCAACAACAAAATTATCTATTGAAGATATTGAAGTTCCCAGGATCTGGGAAGAATGCCATGATCGAGGAGTATCAGTCGATCATGAAGATGTTTGGGATGCAGTCCCAAAAAGGGTAGTCTGTAGTGACTTCCAAGAAAATCTACAAGATCAAAGCATGATGCAGGTGGTAGCATAGAGACTTTTGCTCTTGTAGCCAGATACACTTCCATTAGATCAGTACTTGCTTTGGCTGCAGTGATGAAGTGGAAGATACACGAGATGGATTTCAAGACAGCCTTCTTGAATGGTGTAGTTGAAGAAGAATTGTATGTGGAGAAGCCACTTGGTTCTAAGACACATGACAGGGAGTCATATATGTGCAGAACTTGGTATGGTAGGATAGACATCTTTCTATCCAGTTTGGGCTTTACCAAGAGTAAAGCGGATTCCAACCTTTACTACAAGGTTGAGGAAGGCAATCCAGTGATACTACTTTTGTATGTGGATGACCTGTTTGTTATGGGTGAGGATAGATTGATTGCCGACACGCAGCAGAAGCTTGCTGCCGAGTTAGAGACGAATAACTTGGGTATTATGCACTACTTTCTTGGTATGGAGGTGTGGCAGTGCTGTAGATAGGAAGATCACTTATGGGTGTTGCCTCAGTACGGGATCAGGTGTGATCTCTTGGTTTAGCAGGAAGCAGTCCTATGTATCACTGAGTACAGCCAAAGCAGAGTATGTTGCGACGGATGAGCAGGTTGCAGATGTATTGACCAAGCCATTGGCCAGAGTGCAGTTTGAGTACTTTAAAGATAGGCTTGGTGCACTCCAGATCGAGGTTCATTCCAAAGGGAAGTGATGAGTCTGGAAGATGCAGATGCACATGAGATTTTCTAACATGGTTGATGTGTTCTCCCATGGTCGTGATGTAATTGCTGAGCCATTCTCACATGGTGGTAGATCTGTTCTCCCATGGTGTAGATGTAAGGGCTGGAGCCATTCTCACATGGTTGTAGATGTGTTCTCCCATGGTGAAAAAGTAAGGGCTGGAGCCTTCCCCGAATGGTGGTAGATATGTTCTCCCATGTCGGTGGTGTAAGTACTGGATGATGTGCATCTCGGTTGTGCTTCGTGGACGATGAGATGATCTGAAGAAGACGATGCTATGATTATCAGGAGGATCATGGATGATGAGCATCAAGACAATGCTCCAGTTACTACTCTATATGTATATGTACGCATTATGTTGGATGTTGGATATGATCAGTTGGATCATTTATATGTATATGTATATGTACGCATCATGTTTGATGCTGGATATGATCAGTTGGATCATTTGTATGTCTTTTGTATATGCATCATCTTGGATGCTTGGACCATGTATCTGTATATGTATCAGGTGGATACATTGTATGATCAGGTGGATCATGTATGATGATATGTATTAGGTAGATACTTGGTATGCATCAGGTGGATGCATTGTATGATCAGGATGATCATGATGATGAGCTTCAGGATGTTGCTCCAGATGATGTGTATCAGGATGGTACAGTGATGACGATCAGTGTGATCATGAGCATCAGGATGATGCTTTGTGCGATGATGATCCATTGGATCATGAGTATCAGGTTGATACTTGGAGGTCAGAGATGATATGTGGCAGGTTGTGCAAATAGCATGTAATCAGTCCTGGGAGATCTTGTTGGTCGTGTTGTGGCACATAAATGTTCCTGGGATACTCTTTTCGGTATTGCTATGTAGTATGTAATCAATCCTCAGATATCCGATAGGTTGAGCTGTGTGCTCGTAATCAGTCCTAGGATGAGGTATTACTACGGAGACATCTAATCAGTCCTGGAGATCCGAGAGGTTGAGCTATGTGCTCATAATTAGTCCTGGGATGCTCTTTAGAGATCTTGTCGGTCGTGCTGCAGCACATAAATGTTCCTGGGATTCTCTTTAAATGTTTTGTCTATCCACATGTAATCAGTCCTGGAGATCCGAGAGGTTGAGGTGTGTGCTCGTAATAAGTCCTGGGATTCTCTTTAGAGATCTTGTCGGTCGTGCTGCGGCACATAAATGTTCCTGGGATGCTCTTTAAAGGTATTGTGGAGAAGATGCATGTAATCAGTCCTGGGAGATCTTGTCGGTCGTGCTTAGGCCCATAAATGTTCCTGGGATACTCTTTCTGGTATTGCATTCGCACATAAAATTAGTCCTGAGAGGCCACCTTTATCAGACCGTTCTTACAGATGATGAAGACCTGCAGGTGGTGGGCCTACATCCAGTATGAAAAAGGACTGGCTCTGTAGAACTTCCTATGACGAGTAGATTCAGACATTGATTGAGATAGTAGCAGCAGTGACGATGATGATGACTCGATGACGATTATCCAGTGACGATGATCTAGAGAAGATGACTTGTGCTAGAAGACCTGTGTCGAGAAATACCTTCCTAGTTGAGAGGGAGTGTTGATGTATATGTAACTTTGGAATGTATTTCACATATATGTATATTGTATTCCTATAGAGATGTTATTATTCCTCTATACAGAAGTGGTTGTATTCCTATAGAGATGTTATTATTCCTTTCTATGGAAGTGTCGTCATTTATATTGTAAGTGTCGTAACTTATACTTGATGGGTTATTAGACCACTTTGTTGGGGTCGGCCCTGTATAAGTCATGTGGGTCAAAGGGTTATTAGACCACCCTAGTGGTGGTCGACCCAGTCAGCATTATGTTAAGTGGATAAGTTAAGGCCGACCTAGTTGAGTAAAGGTCAAGTCAAGTGAGTGTATAAATAGAGAGCGTGTCTCTCTCATTTTACACATTCTATTCTCTCACTCACACTATGGAGAGTGGCGCACTTATGGAGGAGGAGGCTCTGTTGCTAGGAGAAGACTATCTCTTGTATTTTGGTTGTATCATTGCTCTATCTATCTCTGAGGAAGTTATTGGGGTTTTTCACCTTTATGGTTTTACCCAAGTAAACTTTGTGTCTCTTATGTGCTTGCATTATTGTGTCCATGAATGATATGCTGTAGATTTGTTGTACATGTTGTTCTCTCAATTAAGATCCTAGATTAGATTGAAGTAAATTCTGAAAATTTAACAATCAATAGCTTGATACTCCATACCAAATGGTTTCATAATGACATATATCCCTCGATATGTGCGTGGTAAAATATTTGAAGCTGGTAATAGAAAATCACCTAACAATCTACAAAATTCAAAAGAATAAATCAATGAAAACAATATTAATCATCAATATCACATCCAAACTTTACACATTAGATAACAATAGCAACAATATAGGAAAATAGTCAACCCTTTCTATATATAGATATTGTGAATATGCAGACAAAAATAAATAAATAAAATTACATACCTTAGTATCTGTGTCATACAGGTGTTTGATAATCCATTCAAAACCTTCAAGTTCAATAACAACAATATAGCAGATAAAAGATTTGTTTTTGAGCCTTCATAAAGAGGTTGACATGACTTCTCAAGTAGATGATCAACATCATCACTATCATCCTGGTTGTCCTCATCCATTGGAGCAAATGTGTCTTGGATCAATCTTTGTATCTCATCTTCCTGATTTGTGTCACTAATGTTATCTACATCCATTATATCATCAGAAATAACTACTTGATCATCTTCAATATTCTGATGTAGAAGTTCATGAAGCCGTGAATGAGTATTTCTGCTAGTACTTGGAAAATAACTCTCTGGAACGCGACATTTTGGGGGCATTGTCTATAAATTTACAAACAACATAGAAAAATTAGTTTGTATAGAACATATAGTAAAAAAATAAGACATTTTACTAAAATTCATGCAGACATTATGAATATTACAGTCAATATATTAAAAATTGAACACCAAAAATAGTCTTACCAGGGGACAATATTCATAACCCCCTTCGGTGTGCCCCTTCTCCTTACAATGTCTTTCAGCTATTTCTATTAAAAGTCTTCTTTTTTGCAAGCCCCTGCAATCAAAGCAAGGACAATAACATTTTCCATCTCCTCTCGCATCTAATGTAGCTATAAACTGAGCAAGCTTCCTTGCATTTTCATTCATAGTGACAAATCCTTGTAGTGGTACAAGTAATTGTCTTACCTACACCATACAAAACAATAACTTGTCAATTACATTAGATATTATAAGTACATTTCTGAATATAGTATATTATAATCCAATATTTTCTATATTTATAAAGAAAAACATGAAGACTAAAGTAAATATGAATGGAAAGATGGTTATAAGTTGGTTGTGAGAAAGTGAATTGAGAATGGAAAGATGGTAAGTTAATATAATCTAACGTTTAATGTGAACACTTGGAGGGGGATTGTACCGATGCAGTGGTTGGAATTTTAAATAAATATTCTTTCCATATTTTTAGGAATGCATTGTATCAAGAGCACTAAAATTAGAAGTGGTTCTGGTTGGTTACAAAAAAAAATGGTAAATGTCAAATGTTAAGGAACCAAAAATATTGGAAAATTGATAACTACTTGTATAGTTTGAAGACCTGATCATATAGTTTGACCACCAAAAGTCTCTTAACCAATATTGTAGAAGAAAGGATTGTAATAGATCTCGAGCATTATGTATGTCAAATGTTATATAGGACCGCAAACACATTAGAGATAGTACCAATTGCAAGAGAAAACAATTTCAAATATGCCATTTCAAAAAGCAAGTTAACATGACCTAAGCCAAAAAAACAAGTTCTTGAAAAAAATATAGGAAGTTAAATGAAAATGATAGCAAGTTCTTGAAAAAAATATTAGAAAGGAAAAAAGCAAGTTAACATGACCTAAGCTAGCTCATTACTAAAAAATATTAAAATCTAACCCTTATAAAAATAGAGACAAAAAATTACACATTACTAACCTTGCAAGTTCAAAATGAGAGATATGCAGAATATCCAAGCTCATACAATCACGCCGCAAGTCCAAGATCCGTGCTCAATGTGCCTCAAGAAAAGAAAATGTGAAAATCATGGTGAGAGTGTGTAGTTTATATAGCTTGACATTTTTCCTTGTTGCCACAAAAACTGAAACCTATATTTTTTCGTCCCTATATCGACGAATGTTCATGGAACTTTAAAAATGTGGATATTGCCACGATTTTTCCGCCTTGACAAAAAAAAAGTTAAAAAATCATTTTTTGAACCCACAAATGTTGAAAACGTGGAAAAGTTTCGTGGAACAATCCGCCCATATGTAGTAGTGGGTAGGAGAACCTGTTTGCCATAAACAAGTTCATAAGGCGTGTGGCCAGTGGTGTTTCTCCAAGTTATTCTATAAGCCCACAAGGCTTCTAGGAGACTATCTGCCCAGTCCTTGTGGTGTAACTGAATGGTCTTGGTCATGATAGCTTCTAATACCTTGTTTGTGCTTTCTACTTGACCATTTGCCTAAGGATGATATGGTGAAGATTTGCAATGTCTAATACAATATTTATTAGTAAGTTCTTTCATCGACTTGGAAGTGAATTGAGATCCTTAATCGGTTACAATTTCCCTAGGTACATCAAATCGAGTCAATATCTCTTCATACATAAACTCTATCACTGATTTCTTTGTGGCTCAGAATAAAGCTTTGGCCTCTACCCATTTGGTGACATAATCTGTACATACTAGAATGTACTTTTTCTTACGAGACATAGGGGAAATTGGTCCAACAAAATCTAGAGCCCATTTTTCAAAAGGCTCAATCATAACTTGAGGTTGCAAAGGAATCTCATCAGATGGCGTAGGTCTACCCATTCTTTGGCAACTATCGCATCCCTTGACATATTTGGCAGCATCCTTGAAGATGCTTGGCCAATAATATCCAGAATGTAAAACCTTATATGTTGTTCTTTTATCAGAAAAGTGTCCACCGCAAGGTACACCATGACATGCATGAAGAATCTCTGCCATATCATCCTCTCGTACACATCTTCTAATAATAAGGTCAAGACCCGTATGAAAAAGATTGTTATCCACCCAAGAATAGTTAGAGCTATAAACTATGATTCTCCATTTTTCGGGTGGAGAGAGATGGTTTTGTAGCTTTCCAGTTGCCAAATAATTGGATATGTCTGCGAACCATGGGGTTCGAACAGGTACAATGAATAAATGTTCATCTGGGAAGCTATCATCAACAGCAGTATCATCATTGTCGGTTTGAATACGGGAGAGAAAGTCTGCAACTACATTCTCTTGACCCGAACGTTCAACAATGGTAATATTAAAATCTTGTAATAGAAGAAGCCACCAAGTCCCCCTGCCATTGGTGACTGGTTTATTCATCAAAAATCTAATAGCAGAATGGTCGGTATGTATGAAAATTTAATATCCTATGATATAATGACGAAACGTATTGATGGAATAGACTACTGCGAGGAACTCTTTTTCGGTAACAATGTATTTTGATTATGCATAAGTCAAATTGTTACTAGCGAAATAAATGGCATAAGATAACTTTTCCTCCTTTTGACCTAAGACTACCCCTATAGCTATGTCGGATGCATCCATAGAAATATGAAAAGGAAGGGACCAATTAGGGCCCTTAAGTACTGGTGCTACTAATAACTTTTCTTTTAAAGTTTTGAAAGCTTGTTGATAAGGTTCAGTCCATTGAAATTCCATGTCCTTCATGAGTAGTTTGAACATAGGTGCAGCTATCTTAGTAAAATTTTCTATAAACCGCCTATAATAACCTGCATGGCCAAGAAAGTTTCTGACGTCCTTCAGAGTCTTTGGAGGAGGAAGATTGACAATTATCTCTATCTTGAAAGGATCCACTTAATACCTTGAAGAGAGACATGATATCCTAGAACTATGCCCTCGGTTAATAACATCTTGCATTTTTCATGGCTAAGGGCCAAGTTTGTATCCTGACATCGAATAAGAACTGTCTTGAGGTTGTCGAGGGCCTCTTGGAAGGTATTACCATAAACTGTGAAATTGTCCATGTAGACCTCTACACAATCATGTATAAGGTCAGCAAAGATAACTAGAACTGCACGTTGGAAAGTAGCAGGTGCATTACAAAGGCCAAAAGGTAACACTCGATAGGAATAAGTCCCCCAAGAGTAAGTAAAGCTAGTCTTATCTTGGTCTTTAGGTGGTATTAATATCTGGTTCTATCCACTATACCCATCTAGGAAAGAAAAGAATTGTTTCCCTGATAGGGTATCTAACACCTGATCTATAAAAGGTAGAGGGAAATAGTCTTTAAGAGTGGCCTTGTTCAATTCTCGAAAATCAACACAGATACGCCACTTCCCTGTGACTTTATTTGGAACTACTACCAGACGAGACACCCACTTACTATTGGAAATTGGGTAAATGAATCCAGCGTTAACAAGTTTTTGCAATTCTTCTTTTACTATATCTTTTAGAGTTGGGTTCATTCTTCTCTGGGGTTGTCTGACCGGAGGTACATTTGTGTCTGTATAAATGTGGTGAATACATGTATCTGGGTGTATACCCTTCATATCAGTGTATTCCCAAGCGAAAGCCCCAGTTTGACTTTTGAAAACTTTTAACAATTACTTTTGTTAACTCACATCTAAACCTGCATTTATATGTAGGAATTTTTTGGAACTAACCTCATATGGTACGGTATAAGATCCTAGTTGTTCCTCAATTGAAAAGACACAAGGTGTACTTGTAAATGTTGAGAGACTCATGTTTTCTTGAAATTCGTCTCCAAAGATCTGGTCAAGTTGGGAAAAAGACCGAGGAAATTCAATACATGTGGTGGAAGAAATAAACTAATTCAACAAATTTTCAATATTTTGTTCGTGAAGTGCCCAAGAGAGATCACTAACAAGGGAAAGTTATTCTAGGTTTTCTTCTCCAAAAGGACAATCTATCCAAAATAAACTCTCAGCTATAGGCTGTGCTGGTGGGTATAAAGCTAGTCTTCTTGTAGATAACCCATCAGAGATGACCATCTCTCCATCCCTACATCTTATGAATGCATTAGCAGTAGCCAGCCAGGGTCTTCCTAAAATAATAGTATTCCCCCTAGATGGGTCTTTTGATTGAATAACCATGAAGTCCACGAGATATTCCCATGAGGCTACTGATACCATAATATCGTCTAATATCCCAGTAGATTGCACCATAGTACGATCTGCTAGTTCTAACATTGTTGGAGTAGGGCGGAGGAATGGTACTAATTGGAGAGCTTCTAAAATTGTAGTAGTCATTAGGTTAATAGAAGCCCCTAGATCAATGAGCGTGTTCCCTATAATAGTGTTGTTAATGAGAACAGTTACTACAGGATTCCCTGGATTTGTGTACTTCGGAATTCTAGGCTATTATGCTATACAATCTGAGATTTCACCTATGACATGTATTGTTGGAGGGTCTTTTTGTTTCTTACCTGGTCTCTTAATGCATAGTTCTTTTATCAATTTACTTAAGATTGGTATATCTTTAATTCCTTGTAATAAAGGAATATTAATGTAAATATTTTTCAATTCATTAATGACGTTATATTCTGGGAAAGTTACCGGTTTTTCTACTATTAAACGCTCCAGATATGGAGGTGATTTATTTCCCGATATTACTTTTTTATGAGGAAGGTTATGTGTTGAATATTTAGGAATGACCACATTTTCAAGAATGACATCATTTAAAATTTCATTAGGTGCATTTTCTTCTTGAATAACAACTGATTACTTAGGATGATCTTGCAAAACTCTTCCAGACCGCAACTGAACTTCATGTATTGGTGCGGACGAAATAGCATATGATGGAAGAGGTAACAGCCCAATGCTATTAAGAGCTTGGGTTGGTTTGTTGTTAGGATTTGGTATCGGTTGTGTGGGTAATATTGTGGGTCTTGGATGGTTCATGTTCTAGAAATGAGGATGTTGATTTGGAATAGGGGGTAGTGAAGGAGGTGCATATCCAGATAAAAATTGATGAACATTAGGTGGGTAAGGATAGCTAGTCATAGGAGGAGATGGTTGAGCAAAAGCTTGTCCTCTCCATCCATGAGGCCATTGTTGTTGTTGAGCATTTTGAGGAGGGTAATGCGGTGGCCAATTTTGCCAACCTGAAGTGTTCTATTGTTGCGGAGGTTGATAAGGATGGTAGTAAGGTGGAAATTGGAATGATGGTTCCTGACCCGAAGGTTGATCCTTAGGCTGCCAAGGCCTCCTAGATGGTTCACCAAAACTTCCACTCTTGTATACAACTTGCAACCCAGGAAACGATGGACAACTATCAGTGGGATGCTCTTCTGAGGTGACAAACTGAAACATTATTTAATGGACATTCTCTTTGAGGATGTTTAGTTCTACACCTAGGGAAGAAAATACTCATTGTTGCATGCTCTTCATCCTGTCTCTTTTTAGCGTGTAAGGAATCTAACTGAGAACCCATAGCCCCTAAAGTATCTGTTTGGAAATTTTCTAACATGTTCTCTATCTCTACCCTTGAAACTCCACCAAGACCGGATGTGTTTCCTTTTGGATTTCTAACATAAGGTTCTCAAAAGTGTCTTCCACCTTTCCCTTTGCTCCTAGAGTAATTCCTACACAGTTCACAAATCTCTGAAAAATATTTATGAGAAATATCTCCTGCTGCCATGAGATTAAGGTTATCCAAGAATTCTTCTAGGATTCCTTTAAGGAAGAGTGTTCTTACTGCATCTTCTCGAAGATCACTATATTTAGACTTGTGTAACACATACTTAAATATTTCGAGGTAGTCCTCCAGGCTCTCGTCTGCAAGTTGTTGAATTTTAAAAATATCATTGCGAGAGTCTTTTGGTCTATAGTAATCCTGATATTTTCGAAGAAATGCATTCTTCATGTCTTCCCAAGATTTAATACTAGATTCTCCCAATCCCATGAACCATCGAAGAGAGGAATCTTTTAATGTGGCAGGAAAAAGTTTTAGTTTTTGGCCATCTTGTAGGTAATTGTAACTCCTACACAAAATTTCAAACTCAAATAAGAATGTGTCTGGATCCTCACTAATTTTCCCATAGAAGGTTGGTAGTGAGGAAGGAGGGATATTTTTCATAGTAACATCTTGTGCAGTGTCTAATATGGGAAACCCCAAGGTATCTTCAGTTCTAACTTCTCCATCTTCTTCATCTTGTCAGACACGATCTTCATGTTCATCCTCCATGAAGACCTTATTACCAAAGAGATAAAATCTAGGTGGCTCCTTTCTTGGTGAATATGGGATATCCCAATGTTCTTTTTCAGGAGGGATATTCTTCTTTTTGGGAGGAGAATGATCAACTACGTGGGAATCTAGTCCAGGAGGTTCTACTGTTGCTGTGTCAATCTATGAGATGATGATGTTTGTAGAGCTCTCAAAAAGAGCATCTACTTGTGCAAGATTGATAAAACCTACCAAATCTAGACCACCTATTATTGAAAAAGTAGTATCTTTGGGATTTTTGACTAATGGAGGGTTAAGAGGTTCTGAAATTTTATCCTTCTGAGCTTCTTCTTGTCTGAGTTTAGTATCAATATGAGCTTGAGGTTCTTTTAGTGGAATTTATTTATGAACAGATTGTTCTGATGTCCCTATGATTTCCTTTAAGATGTTTCCAGAGAAGGTTTCTCTAGCCTTCCAAGTTGGACTATCCCCTTTAGGTGTCTTCCGATACCTTTCTGTTGAGTTAGTAGTTGTGGTGGTACGTACCCCGTATAGGTTAGTAGGAGTTTGAGTTTTAATAAATCTACCTTGTGAATCTCTAGACCTATTCATGAAAACAAATTTTAACTGAAAGAAACTTTGACTGCATAACTATTACTGTTGGGTTTTGGGGATGCCTGTTATAACAGATGCGCAGGTTGTTACCTCTCATCTTACAGCTCACCTGCCACCAGCCTAATCTAAGTTTTGGAAAAGAAATTCTACCTATTTCAACTGAATTCTACCTATTTCAACTCCCTAGCAACGATGCCAAAATGTTGGGTGTGTGAGCTATCTCAAATTAAGAACAACACCTAAGATTAATTATCAACCAGGATCAGTAAACTTAGAGATGAAAGCAAAATATATGCCAAGGTAGAAAAGGTTCTACAGTTTCAGGTTTGTCAGACCTAAAAATGTTTAATAAGGAAAAAGATCGAAATATCTTTCAAAATGAAAAACTGAGTTAAATATTTAAGAATACATTAAAATCACAGTAGATCATACTACTCTACCTCTATGGTTAATAAATAAGAAATATGGAAACAAATACTGGAACACAAACTACTCTAGAAAAGTAAGAAACTACCAAATTCAACTTCCAGATGACAACTATGGACAAAATCAAAGCTACGGATATCAGATGTTTAATAGGGAGAATTTGTAAATGTACATAAATTTGGACTAAACCATCTAATTCCACTCTTCTTGATTACGTACATCAAATGTAATAGGAACCGGAGTAAATGTATCGTAATGACTTTCAAATGTAATGAGGAAGTTAAACGGAAGTAAATCTAACTTTACTTCTACAAACAAATGTAAACTAAAAATCAACAAGCTACTACTAATTTTAAACATGCTGAACTACTGTCTATCCGTATGTGAACAACATGAAATTAATGTAAGGAGAAGCAATCAGAAGAAGACTTAACAAAGATGTTAAACTAAACTATATTAGATTTGGAAGCAAGTAGAAAACTTGATAAAGATATCTTATTATTAATCCAGATCTTACAACATGAACATCTTCATTAAATAGAAACTAGTCTTAAGATTAACAAACTAAAACAACTTAATGAAATGGAATTATCAACTACAACTTGAAAATAAACTACTTAGGAACAACATTCACACATTTTGAACAGTAAGCAAGTAACAGAGCAGATTAAAGAACTAAGGTTTGGAAGAAAGATGAGAAGAGGATAAAGAAGAAGTAGGAAGGGAGGAAATAATGATAACAAATGAATTAAAACCTCTAAATATTCAGTAGAGATATAGTCCTTTGAAACTACCCCTTGTTCTTCATGAATACCCTCCCAAATACCATAAATACCTCCATACGTTTGATGGAGAAGATGGTAGTCTCACAGCTGAAAGACATCTTCATGGTTTTGAGCACTCCCTGGACCTTTTTGAAATAGAACACGATGATGTTTGTATGAGGGAGTTTTCCCAATCCTTCCAAGAAGATGTGAAGAAATGGTTTTAAGTACTTGCAACCTGAATCTATTGATACATGGGAAGAGTTTTCTGATGTCTTTTTGGGGTTTTGGGGTAGGAGAAGGTCATTGGACCAGGTTCTTTCATAATTTTATTCCAAGAAAAGACAAGAAGGTGAAATCATGTCTAGTTTTAATAGGAGGTTTGCAATATTTTATTATAACATGCCAACGAAAATTCAACCCTTGTAAAATGTTTCTTAATTGCATTATGCATCTATCCTTCCTTCTTAATTGTCTTTTCTTCTGCTGGAAAGGAGGTCTTCCACATTGCAACAGATGTTCATTTATTCATTGGAGGTTGAAGACAGTCTCAGGATGTCTGGAAAAATGTCAGAGCAAGACATTGACAATAAAGTGGAGGGGAGATTAGAGATTAAGGAAAGATATGAACCAGGAGAGTTTGCTTTGCAGTCCCATCCTTCTCATGGTGAGATGAGGAGTGATCATCCCAGAGATATACAGGGAGAGAATATCACTAATTTGTGTTATATAAGTTGCAATCAGAAGATTGAAGAGTCTACTATGGAAAGTTTTAAACAAGATTTTAATCCTCCTATATACGATGAATATGCTGATGACTTCATGGATGTTGTGCCCGAAAGGATAGTTTAAAGTTTTGAAAATCCTAAACTAATTAATGAAGAAATTTGGGTTGAAATTTATGACCAAAGTGCTTAAAACATAGTAGATAGTAAGCTCGATGAAGATAGTACCATGCTTCTCTGCTCTGGATCATTTGAGGCAGTAAAGAAAGGTTTTGAGGTCATGAATGAAGAATGCTCGAGGGCCTTGCATGAAGAACCCTGCCCTCATCATAAAGAGAAAGAAGAGGTTGATTATCAATGTCCTCATGAAGGCTTCAAACAAGCAGAAGTTTTTCCCTCAGCTGAAAATGAAATAGATTGTGGTATCCATAAGGATTTTCTTGTTGTTTCTCCTGAATTTGATACATACATTCAACTAGTTGGCCAGGTAATAAGTGACCAGGAGGAGGAGCATGATAGTGAGTCAGCTTTGTCCTCATGTCATTCGGGCCCATAATATTTGAATTCAAGGAGAAGTTCATCTCCTCGATCCATTTGAAAACCAGGAGGGAATTTCTTTCAATGCATCAGAGCATAATCAAGTTTTTAACCCAGGAATTCTATATAGCCATGTAGGTGATAGTGTGGACAGTCCATCTATTGAAGCAGCCTCTCATGTTACAAAGCTGTAGCCACAACAGAAATATGCATATGAATATGATGGTCTTGGTCCTACTGGGTTGGATAAGGGATCAAGCATACATAATTTTCAGGTTCTACATGAAGCTTGTCATGAGCTTTCAATCCTTGTACCTAGGAGGAATGACAAAGAAGAGGGATTTTCCAAGCTGCAAGTCAAATCACAATTAAATAGGATGCCAAGTAAGTAACAGCTGGAACGGACTTGTCATGTCAGAGGAGTGGCATAGGAATTTGGAGGATATCATGCCTTTCATGACCCAATAGCTGATTACATGGAAAATTTCTTCAGTTGGGGTGATTGGCTATATTTATGCCAGAATGATTACACCTATCATCATTGCTTTGTGCCATTGTGTCATTATTTTCTGACCTTAGTTGAGCATGATGGGAGAGTTTCGCGCTTGGATCAGTTGTTGAATTGGTTGCATTGGAATTTTCATATCACTTGAGGTTGCATCCATTTCAGTAGCTTCGAGTAGGGTAGTTTGTGCATAAATAAGCTCGATATGGAGAGCACCTTTTCAACGTTTCCAGTCACAGTAGTATGTTACATTTTTAAGTTTTTTTTCATTTTTCAATAAAGAGCTACAGGTTGCAAAATTTTGTGACAAGAAAGGCCCAATGGATTAGGCACTGGTTTGCGGGGTTCTTTGCTACCTCACAAGAAGGATAGCATCCCCAATTGGAGCGAGTTGTTAGCACCATTTTTGACCTAGATGAAAGGGAGCGTTAAACCTTGAAATGAATGGGGAAAGCCTCAGGGGTTTGCGAAAATGGCCTAGAGGAATGCTAAGTGGGACAGTTGGATCAACTTTTGTGGCTCAAGGGAGGAAATGACAAAAGTATAAGTATAAACATGGCTTAGGGAATTAAAAACGCAAGAACCCACCTCAGTTAAGCGATGACATAAACAGAAGGCAGAGATCAATGGAAAAGGAGATCAACGATGGAGAAGCAATCTTGCAAAGAAGGTGGCGGTGGTTTACGTAGAGGCATCATGCGTAGCCCACGGGCATGTTGGAGATAGATCGACGGTCACTAATGCAGATCAACGGCCAGGAAGTGGCTCGCATATCTGACATGCCCGAGGAAGAATGATTTTCGTATTTGAGAACTTTTGTTAAACCCCACACATTCCAACGATGCAGATCTGGCTGGATTGAGATCCACGGCTGGGATTTGGTTTGCATATCTAACTTGCACATGAGGTCTACAGGTCCAAAATCCGCAAACATGGTGGAGGCCCCGCTGATCGACGGTCTGGATGCAGGGGAGACCAGGATCGACGGTGTGAAGTTGATCACATGAATGATGGGTTAAAGGACACCTCTAATGCATACAAATCATTTTCCAAAGAAAAGGGGCCACATCAAAGCCACCATTTTCCATTTCACCTGCCACAAAAGTCTAATCTGATTAGCTCAAAGACACATCAGAGCGCAGTCATCATCCTAAAACATGTGAGGGATCCTATCAAGCAATCATGCCAAATGATTATCCTAATCACCATATTGTTATAAGTGGGCTCCAAATGTTTACTGTTTACGTCCAAATTCTAAAGGGTGGTAGGCTCGAAGATTCAGGTTTTCTAGTTGAGAGTTCGACCATGGAGGAAAATCAGGAGGCCAAGGTAATTTTCATGCCAGAGCAGGCATGGTCCGAAGTGGAGGACCACATTCCTTCATCCCCTATGAGATTCGACCACGTAGAAGAAAGTTCAGCCAGCGAGCCCAAAGAGCATGTAGAGCGGCAGGTGCCCATGAAAGCTCAGCGGAAGAAGAAGAAGGGACGAATCCAAAAAGTGGAGCATAGCACTCATGAGGACATGGATATTCTCCAAGATTTCATAGTCCCAAATGAGGATGTGACACCTCCTCCTAATTCGACAGAAGAAGCACAAGTGGTTGATTCCCTCAAAGTGGAGGATTTCTTCGACCAGCAAGGCCATCTAATAGCTCCAACGTAAGGTGGCGACCTGTTCATGATGTTTTGTTCCTGTATCTAGGGTTTTCACCCTAGCTTGTCCAAATGAGCACCTACTAAGGATAAGGGCCTCCTTAGTAGCAGTTCAGTGAAACAAGGTAAAATCTAAGCTAACATGTGCATCAACAGAAATAAAAAGACAATAATATAATGGGAATTTTTCTTTTGTATTGAAAATGAGAACAAAGTTACATTTACCTCAAATGTTGAGGTTGGTGGAGCTCTTGTAGTAGTCCAAGAGGGCTTCTTCCATGCTCCAATGTGTACCTTCTCCTTCTCTAAGAGGTTTGGATAATGGGCCAAAAGGGGCACTCAAATGAGAAGCTAGCTCAAATGGTAAGCTAGAGTTTCAAGAGTGATTTTGGCAGAGTGAGGATAGGATAGACTGTGGATATGAAATGGGGACCCTCCATCACCTATTTATAGGTTTTTTAGTGGTGGCGTGTTGACCCATGGTTTTTGTCACGGTATGGTTTAGGTCATTTGTTTTAGGGTTGTTTCTTCTTTTTTCCCTCTTTTTCCTCTTTTTTATATTTTTTTATTCCCTTTTATTTGATTTTTGGGAATTCAGGGCCCTTTTAAAGGGCTTTTGCTATCTTTTGAGGAAATTTAAATTATTTTGGGGGAAAAAAGGGGGTTTTGGTCCTTTTGGTGGCTTTTTAATGGTTTTTTGAGGTTTTGGAGGCAAATATGGTAGGAAATATAGAGAAATGAGTCATGTAATGAGGGAGATGAGATGGTGAGCACTTTTTGGGTGTTGACAGATTGCCCCCTGATGTGTGAGGGCAGGAGCTCATCGTATGGCCGACAGACATCATAGGTCTTTTATAGTTTTCTTGGGGAGTGGAGAAGACAAGAAACGAATTAGAGCTCGAAACAACGGTCCCGAACAAAATGCAAAAACTAAAAATATATGACCTCAATAATGAATGAGGAATAATCTCAATATATGGACGAGGCAGGAATTCCCATGCTCGTATCAAGATATATAGAATAACAATGAGGCCCAAAGAAGGGGACCTGAAAGATACATGGAGAACTACTGTGTACATCATAAGGGTCCAAAGAGGACACAAATCTGGGAAATACTGCCGATCTGACCATGTCTGAGCTGAAGAACTGATACACTGGAATAATAATAGTGTTGTTGAGTGTGGTACCAGAGGAACCGATGAGTTGTTGGATCATAATGACGGGGAGTCATACCCTCAATGGTACACTAGACTGTAGCTAAACTGGGTACTTCAAGGAAGTAGGCAAGTGGATGGCTTCTGAATACCATTGCCAACGCAACTCGGATATCCACGGGAACATATAACTGGGTGTTCCGAAGTGACTCACTAATGTGCTAGAGTCGAGGGAAATCCGGGGTCTTCGACCAATAACTGAAGGGATGTATACCTTGCAAAAATCTCAATGGTGCGATCAAGGTGTTGAAGTCGAGCACGTGAGAAACAACCATTCGGAGAGGCACTGAGGTCTCCACTCAAAATGGTCCGTAGGCACTCACCATAGATGGTGATGATTCCAAGGTGCAGGGACCTCTGGGTCTATCCTCTGGAATAGATGGGCTGGCGTTGATAGAGGGAGACCTGAAACTAGCAAGGAAATGATGTTTCCTTGATAGGAGCACGACGTAGATAACTGAAGTGTGAGAGTAGTGATGGTAGGACTGACATACGGTGAAGCTGGGGAATGATTGGGAAAATAGAGGGGGTGGACTCAAACTTCCTTTGTTCAGAGTATGATGGTGGGGATGGTCGGGAAGCATATTAAACTGACTGGTGGGAAGGGGACCAGAGATTTTAAAGGACCAGGGATGGTGACTGGAATGAGGGATACTCAAGTTGGTGTAGGATGGCAAGAGACTCTGAGTGTGGTATATCGCAGAATTCTCTGAACAAAGGTGACCTTATTGGGGGTGCTACCGAGATGATTGATCATAGTGCTGAGAGGCACCGGTGGGGACTTCTTCATGGTTTAAGGAGCTGGAAGAAGTGTGCTCAAAATGGTATTGTCATGTGAATTTATACGAGCCCAGGACAATTCATGCTCATGATTTCTTTCAATTTTAAGGAGTCTGAAAGTAATAAGAAAACTCTGAAATAATGGAATGGTACCGTCGTGTGGATTTGTATGAGCCCAGGATGGTGCATGCTCGTGGTTGCTTTCAATTTTACAGAGTCTGAAAGCAATAAGAAGACTCGAGGGGGGTTCTTTTTCATGTGTTAGTCTCCAAGGCCCGAAAAGCATAAAAGGATGCAATGAAGAAATAGTCTAGCTGGTGTGACTAGAGTATTCCTTTTTCGTAATTAGTCTACCAGGTCTAGAAAAGGGTTAAACTTATACCAGATAGACGCCCTTTCAGGTAATTTAATGAGCATGAAAGGAAGCAAGATTTATCGACAATATTTTCATTCTTTTAGGAGTCAGAAAAGAGCTTAACAAAAACTTCCTAAGTGCCTTTTTCGTAAAGGACTTGTCCAGCCTGAAAAAGGGATAAAATTATACCGAACAAAAGGAATGGCCAAGCAAGGAGAGAGTGTTCAATCAAGGGACATCGATGAAAACCAAGAATGAGGGTTGGGGGGGAAAACTGGTGGGCCTCCTTGCGGGATGATGAATGGTGGTAAAATAATGAAATAATTGCAGTATGAATGGAGTGGATGGCTCATGTATAAATGGGTAACAATTCGATGGCGGTCGTTGTGGCACACAAATCGAGGTAGCAAGGTGTCAGGACACAATGTTGAAACTGTTTCTGGTGAGAGCAAGAAATGATCTCAAGCATTATCACGAGCTCGGAAAACTAAATCTGATGATATAAAAAGCATCAAAAATGGATAACAGCCGAGGTGGCGCACAAACCAAGATGACTAGGGGCTGGTGAAAAATGCCCAAAAAATCTGGGGGTGAGAGCGAGAAATGATCTCAAGCATCATCAAGGGCTCAGAAAACTGAATCCGATGGTATAAGGAATGCTAAAAACTGACAACGGCCGATGTGGCATGCAAATCGAGATGGCAAGGTGCATGGAAAAAATTCCAAAAAAGGGGTTCAGAGAAAACGAGAAACTGAGTCGACCATTTTGAAGGTCTCATCGTTCTGATTCCAGTGGTGGAAACGGTTTGGAAAATGGACTCCGTATCGATCCAAAATGGCCAAATCAAGAAAACGTCAACTGTCTATAAATAGTAAGTGGACCCATAATGCCAAGTGTCATTTGTGTGGTTGACTTTGACAGGAGAGTGTGGTGGGCCAGAGCGGATTTGGAATTTCTGGGCGATTGGATCAGTCGATTTAATTTCCGCGAGTTGCATGTATTTCACTGAACTCATACCTTTAATTTTTTCTCAATTCAGGTGGGTAGTGGGTCCTCAGGGAGGGTGGTACGGTCCACGCGGGTGTGGATAGTGGGTTTCGAGGCGATGGCCGTGATCATGGATTGCAATTGTGGCCTCTACGGTTGTGATCCGAGATCACGGTTATGGCCTGGACAGTCGCGATCTACGATCGCGACTATGGCCTAGACAGTCGCGATCTGCGATCGCAACGGTGGCCCCTACAGGTGTGATCTACGATTGCGGCTGTAGTCCCGATAGCCATAATTTGGGGTCGTGACATTGGGCCCCACAACCGTGATCTGGAACAAGATTGTGGAGTCATACTCGGGGGGATGATGGTTTATTTGATGATGTGCTGATGAGTTTTCATTGTGGGATTGACAGGATGCCGAGAGTACTATGGCGAGAGCATGAGATCCCTAACGATCTCATGGAGTACATACGGGATGATCGACATGTTCGGGGGACCTTGGGGCTATGCGGGCTGCTGAATTTCGTGCATGTGCTGATGATGCGTTCAGCAGCACTACTGTTGAACAGGTTGGTGGGATTCTGGGAGCTCGATATGCAGGCCTTCATGGTGCAGAGGGAGAGACTGGAGCTCACCCTAGCGGATGTGTACTTTTTGATGGGACTGCTTTGTTTGGGTAGGGTGGCGGATACCCAGCCACGGGTGTCCGCGGATGTGGACATGGAGGAGATGCTGGATCGGTACTGCCTCCCTCCAGCAAGAGTGCATAAGAATGCACTCTTGATTTGTGACTTAGAGGAGCCATCACTTCGGGCGATTGCAGCATGTGTGGTCCAAGTGCTGGGGTCATAGGGGCCCAAACGGGTGTCGGGGGTACTGATGCAGTTGGTAGAGCGGGTATTATAGGTCACCTTCTTTATTTGGGGCTAGATGTTCCTCACCTGTGTTCAGCGGCAGCTGAGCTCAGTTAAGGTATATGGCAAGGGGTTCTGTTATGGGTCATTTTTGTGCTCTTTCTTCATGGAGCGGGTTCCGACACTGCGACCGCGAGTACCGATATGGGCTGAGGGTTTGAGGGAGCCGCGGATGGTGCGGTAGGGTGAGATGATGAGCCAGAGGGGTGGGAGAGAGGTGGGGCAGTATTTTACGCAAGATCTCTATTTGCAGTGGTTGCAGATGTCGTTGGATTTTGATGACTACCTGTACCGTGGTATGGACTATCGGAGAGATCCGGAGGCACCACGACCTTTTGGGCAGGCTTGGGGTATGGATGGTATGTATCCATCTTGTAATTGATGTTTTTATGTTATATTTTTTGCTAGAGATGGATGATGATTCTGACTATTTGCGATTTGGTTTAATGCAGTTGTGGGACCACATCCACCATCGGGGCATAGGGAGCGTAGGGGGTAGATAGCAGTGCCATCCTTGCCAAACCGGGGGGAGGTACGACGACGGAATGCAGAGGGGACTTTGGAGTCCTTGCAAGTTACCTTCGACCAACTACTAGTGGGGGTCTCCAACGAGGGGTGGCGGGATCTTGATTGGGACGTGGTTGACGCATGTCACGAGGCTCCGTGGGATTTGCGGTCGATTTTGATTCAGGTGGCAGTATTGGCCGAGGAGAGGAGGGGTCAGGATTGACAGGGGGATGAGGAGGATCCACAGGAGGCTCTAGAGGAGGAGCGAGGAGAGGACGAGTCCGCAAGAGAGGAGGCGGTGACAGAGAGTGATGATGGTTTGGATGGGGGATATGACTCTCATTAGGGAGTTTTGGGGACTCCCCCCCGATGCGTATGTGCGTTTGGGATTTTTTGTATATACGACATGTATTTTATGATACGTATGCTGTTGAGGCTCCTGATGTATATTTTTTGTATATATGAGTGCTGGGACACTCATGACATATATACGATGATGATATATTTATATAGATATGCACATGGATGAATTTTTTGTGGTGATTATGTTTGTACGCACGTGGATGCGCCTGTATGGTTTTGTGTTATTTTATTGCGCGTGGATGCAAATGATTTGTTATGATAGGCACGCGGATGCCCTTTGTTGTAGATGCCGTCTTTTTGGGATTTTTATGTTTCTGATGTGTTGATATGTGATGATGATGCATGATGGATGATTTACATGGTGTGATTGATATGCCACTGGAGGACGGTGTTAGCCATTTGATCTGTGACACTATTATGTGCTCTTGGGACATGAGTGAATGTTATCGATTCAAACTATCGGATTAGTTGTTTTGTGCGCAGGAACTTTCTAAAGAGGCAAGGATCATGCACCTGGTAGCAGTTGTTGAGATGGGAGACAAGCAGCTAGGAGTCAAATAACACATGAAAATGACGCATACCCATCTGAAGGGCAGTAGTCAGGAGACCGGTCACAGCATCATACTCAGCTTGGTTATTGGTAGCAACGCCTATGCACATTCCGTCAAGGTGAATCAACTCATGTGAAGGGGAATATAAGACCCAAGCTGCAGAGGCCAAGTTTGGAGACTAGTGGCTTGCTCCATCGGTGAATCCAATGTAATAAGGTGGAAGATGTTCCATCTGTGATCATGCAAAAATGACGAATGTAAGGTTGTGGAAAAAAAAATGAAAAACAAAAAGTAATCAAACTGTACAATACGAACCAATGGGTCTACGGGATTGTTAAGGATAAAAGCATTTAAGATACAACCCATTACGAGGGTTGCGCAAGGGGTGGCCTTCTGAGTCAGTTAAAATATATGCCCCATGTCCAAGGAAGGTATGCACTATGTAAGGACCTTGCCCCATGGATTCGAACTTCCCTTTACTTGTCTTGTCGTGGGCTTGGTCGTGAACGAGGACTAGATCTCCTTCACGGAAAGATCGTGGGTGGACATGTTTGTCATAACCAGATTTGGAGCAGATCTTGACAGTGTCTATAGTTTGGAGGGTTGTACGACGATCTTCATCGGTTTGTTCTAACAATAGCAAACATTGTTCGAGTGGTGAGGTATCTAGGAGAAGTTCAATGGCGATGTGTAAGGCAGGTATCTGACACTCGATGGGGAGGACGGATTCGACACCATGAACAAAGTGAAAAGGGGTGAAACTGGTGGCGGTCTTAGTTGATGTACAGTAAGCCCATAATGCAGGGAAAAGCATGTGATGCCAACTAGACTTATGTCGGTCAACAGTCCGTTGGAGGATTGGTTTCAAAATTTTGTTAATAGCCTTAACATGGTCGTTCCCTTGGGGGTAGTAAGCAGAGGCATACTGATGTTTGAACTTAAGGAGAGATGAAAACTCATGCCAAATGGCATCTTCAAAATGTGAACCATGGTCTGAAACAAGCTATTTTGGGACCCCGAATCGTGTAATAACATGGTTAAGAAAGAAATGGGCAGCAATGTCGGCTTTACAGTTGAAGGTGGGCATGGCTTCAACCCATTTGGTGAAGTAGTCGATGGCGAAAATGATGTACTTATGGTCGTTGGAGGATGAGGGTTTACACTCCATAAAGTTGAAGGCCCATTTGCAAAAAGGGCCAATGGTGACGACTGGGTGGAGTGGGGCATGTGGTGTCCGGGCCTTAGGGGCAAAGAGTTGGCAATTATGGCAATGCTTGACTGTTGTGATGCAGTCGGTAAACAGTGTGGGCCAGAAGTATCCAGCATGGATGACCTTCTGGGTGGTGGCCATCCCTGAGAAATGTTCACCGCAGGTGCCACTATGACAATCATTGAGGACTTGTTCGGCTTCCTCTCGTGTGAGACAACGACGGAGGATAGTATCAACCCCTCGTCGTTAAAGGGCATCACCCAAAAGGAGATACTGAGAGGTGTGGTGAGGGATACGGCAGCATACATCATGGTCTATGTCTGGTCAAAACTTCTACATGTGAAGGTATAGCATAATATCACCGTACCATGGGTCATTTGACGAGATGATGAACAAATGATTGTCTAGTAACTCATCGGAGATTGGCGGGGATGACAAAAGGGATGGGAGGTCGGTTATGAGCTAGGAAAGCACGAGGGCTTTAGTACTCTTAGGAGTTGTGATGGTCAGGTCGTACTCTTAGAGGATAATCACCCATTTAGCGACGCAGCCTTGCAGAAGGTGACAGCTCAAGAGGTAGATCATGGGGTTGGATTCGGCGACAACGGTAGCATGACTTAGGAGGATGTAGTGTCGCAATTTCTGTACGGAAAAGATGACGTCAAGGCCCATCCTTTCCTCATATGGGTAACATAGGGGTGGTCCATACAAGTTTTGGCTAATGTAATAAATGACATGCTCCTGGCGAGCAGCATCTTCTTGAACAAGGACCCCTGACACGGCATGGTTGGATGTTGAGACATAAAGGATGAAGTCCTTAGAGAAATATGGAGGGGAGATCAAAGAGGCTAGTTTGAGAGATTTTTTAAGGGCTTCGAATGCATCTTGCGCCTGGTCGTCCAAAACAGAGGGTATGTGAGTACGAAGCAAACGTAAGAAACCATGAACAGTGGTGGCATAATTAGGAACGAAGCGACGGAGGAAATTAGATTTCCCCTGTAAGCTCTATAGTTGCTGGAGCATGCGTGGTGCAGGAAGGTCTAATATGGCTTGAAATTTGAGGGGGTCGACATCAATTCCTTTGTGGGAAACAATGAAACCTAACAACCGGCCTGCCAGAACACAAAAGACACACTTGAGTGGATTCAAACGGATTTGATACTTCCGAAAACGTAGAAAAACTTGCTGGAGGTCGTTAAGGTGGTCGGATCATTTCTTGGAACGTGTTGTGAGATCGTCAAGATAGACTAATAGGATATCAACCAAGTCATGAAAACAACAGGTCATGGCTCGCTGGAAGGTAGCCCTAGCATTTTTAAGGCCGAAAGGCATGACCCAATAGGCAAAGGTGCCCCATGGGGTGGTGAAGGCAGTCTTGTATTGATCTTCTTTGTGGATCTGAATCTGGTTATACCTAGAGAACTCGTCCATGAAGGATAGGACTTCATGCTCTATGCACGCATCAATGAGTTGTTCAATAAATGGCGTCAGGAAGTTGTCTTCGGGACATGCTTGGTTTAAATCATGAAAGTTAGTATAGACCTTGATGGTGCCTTGTTTTTTGTTAACAGGGACGGGGTTAGAAACCCAAGTCGTGTATGCGATGGGGTAAATGAAACCTGTTGCACGAAGTTTCTCAATCGCTGCTTTAACGGCAGGGAGCTTTGATGGGTGAATGGGGAGCTGTTTTTGGTGAACGGGGCACATCTGGCCACGTGTCAATGTGGTACTCTATGATAGAGGGTTTAAGACTAGGCATTTCGATGTAGGACGAGGCAAAGACATCGCAAAACTTTTGAAAAAGGTTTTTGTACTCTCCGATCTCATACTCGGTGCAGGAGGCTCCCAAAGTAATGAGTTCAGGGGCACCGCCTAGGGAAGAGATATCAATGAGGATTGTGGGTGAGATATTGGCCATGTCACCTTCCTCGAAGGCATCGGGAGCAGGAATGGGCTCTTTAAACTAGTCGACCTTGGTGGGGAGGAAATCTTTGGACTCAACCAAAAATTTGGTGGCTATGGTGGAGGAGGACTCTTCCGGGAGAAAATAGGAATGATGGTGCATATCTTCCCAGGTGTAATCAAGTGTAGTAAGATCCTCAAGAATTTCCTCATCATTGCGGAAATTTTTTGTGGTCAAATCAGTTGAGGAGGGGATGCTAGTAGTAGAGATCATATAAATGGTATTGATCTCTCCTGTTGGCGGAGATGCTGGGGGGTGGATCTCTTCAATGGTGGGAGGAGACGTCTCGAGGTCCACATTGTTCATCTCATAGAGAGTGGCTATGTAATCTAGGAGATCAGGGCAGTGATGTGATTAATGGCCATAAACACCGCATATTGCACAAGGGTGATTGGTACACAGTGATTTATCGCAAGGCTTAGGGGTAGGGTCGAGTTGGAAAACCGAGATGTTGGGGTCGTCGTCAAGCATTTGCATGTGCTCTTGTAATGCGAGTAATTGGGGACATTGATGGGTAGCATGGCCCATCTCATCACACAAAGAGAATTTGGGAGGAGCGCGAAATGCGGGGGGATTTTTAACTGTTTTGGGCGGGGGTAGAGTGGTGTACGGTTGTGGGCCTCTGCCCCCGGTGTGCTTGATAAGAGGGGATGGATTAGTGGATGAGGAAAGAGTAGGGACACTGGGAGGTGGTTGACTAATAGTGGTGATGGGTTGCACCGGTTGTAGGATGACATTTGGCGGCGGAGGGGAAACAAGAGGTGTGAGATACAACTGTTAACACCTAAAAATTGCTCACTAGCTCATTTCCTTATTCACATGACCCATTTGTCCACTTTTTCACCATTTGAGCCTCTAAAGCCACCAAAAGACCTTAATACACCCCTTTTTCCACTCAAAATGAGTATTTTTCCTAAAAAAGCATAAAAAACCCTCAAAAAGGGTCCAAAATTCCCAAAAATATTAAAAAGGTAATAAAAATATTCAAAATATTCAAAAAAGGAAAAAGGAGGGAAAAGGTACCTAAACCATGTTGGTCAATACCATAAGTTTCCACAAAACCATAATGGTATTCCCCACCACCAAAAACTATAAAAAGGTGGTAGGGGCTCCTCACTTTACATCCATCCATCTTCCTATCCTGATGCTGCCAAAATCTCCCATGAGTTTTTGGCCATTGTAGCTACCTTGGAGAAGGGACCCTTTGGAGTTTGGAGCTGCTCACCCTTGGAGCTACTCAACAACCTTCATCACTTGGAGGTATTATTATTGCAAGCACTTGCTTGCCCCCATTTTCAATACAAAGTTATTTTTTCTATTTCTTGTTCTTGTTTTCAATTCAAAAGTTTATTATGATATGCACATGCTAGTTTAGTTTTAGTTTTAGATTTACAATTGTTTTATCTTTAATATTTGAGACTGCTGCTACTAGTTAGCAGGTGCCCATAGCACGAAGCTTGGTTGCAAAACCAAGCCAACAGTTTTTGGTGACTCCGCTGCTTTCGAATTTATAGATCTCACTTTTGCTTTAGATCTTAGTTTTTGTTAGTATTAGTTAGTTTAATTCATAGATCTGCCACCCTAGACAGCATATCCATTGTTGTTCTAGATCTTGGCCCATTTTATTACCATTAACAGCCCGAAATTTTCAATTTTTGGGTTCATTTTTCGGCGTCCGTGTACGGCTTTCGCCTCGCGGCTTTTTTCCCAACAGTCGCGCGGCTCATCGCCACTGCGCAGCTCTTTTCCGCGCGGTTCACCGCGGCTTTGCGGCCAATTAGAGTGCTGCACATCGCGGCTTCGTGGACATTTTCCGCGTTGCACATCGCGACTGTGTGACGAAATCCCACGCTGCACTTCGCGACTGAAACCCGCGCTTCCCATCGCGATTGTGCGACTGAAACCCGCGTGGTCCATCGCGGTTGTTCTGTCAAAACCCACGATGCCAATTTTTTCCATTCGACCAATCCATTTAAAAAATTAATTTTTTGCTGTGTTTTCTGCCCAACTAGCACATTTTACAGTATTAAAATTCCTGCACTTTTTACAGCTAGAAATATTTTTACTATTTAGAATGCTCATTTGAAAAAGTCTTTTTTAAAAAAAAAAATTCAGAAATTGAAAGAAGGATTTATTTGCATTTTATCTAGATAAAAATTTTGCTGTTTACTTCCTTGATATTTTTCCCGTACCAATTTTTGAAAAAGAAATCCATTTATTTCTTGAAAAAGTCATATTATTTGCTTTCCTATTTCAAAAGATCCTTTGTTTTTTGAATATTTTCCGCAAAGCATTTACTTTTTCAATTTCAGTTTAAAATACCACACGTGCACCCACTCAAACACATAATTTAAATTGAGCGTTAAAATTTTCCCATAAATTCAACCAACTTTTAAACCCCACTTGGGGAGCACTTAAAAGAACTTTGTAGCTAGGTAGAATTGAGGGGATAGGTGTTCCAATAACACCCCTCAGTTATTACATTTGAGACATAGCTGTTGTCCATTAGGGAACCAAAATCTCCTAGTATTTTTGGGCACGGTCATAACCAGTTTATCGGAAAGCCTCTCCCCTAGGAGGGTTGAAGTCGCGAGGATGGTTCCGGAAGCCTGAGTGGAATACCAAAATCCATTCAGTAACCGAAGGGCTACCATTTGCAGTTCTCGGGATATCCCTGTATGGGGGTATTGCGGTAAAAGGACCAAACGACAAATTTACCTTTTATGGACGTGTCATGAACGGAGTATCCTAGATGCCATTCTTTAGGATTTATTACCCGGTGTCCCTTCCGGTAGGGGGATATCTAGCCGTTGATTCAACACTCAATATTGTCTGACTTGGATTTCATCACCTTGCAGAGAATATCATTTGTTGATTCACAATACTTTTAGTTAGGTGTTTGCATGATACAATCCACCATTGGTCTAGTAGCACCTCTTTTTCTAGAAGTTGTTTTCCTGTTGGTACTCTGACCATTTTGTGCATCCCTCCACTTATTATAGCACAGCTGCTATAATAAGTGATTTTTGAGGTTGATTTTTTGGCCTGAGAGCCTTTATTTTCACTCCCCTGTTTGCACCCTTGGTTGCATTAGGGTTTTGAGTTTCTTATACATTACCATCTTACCCAGAAGATTTTTACACAAAAACTTATTTCTCACCATTGAGAATTTTAGACGCTCTCGCCGTCTTCAGGGTGGACCGCCAGAGTTCAGTCTACTTGGATCTCCACGTCACCGACGTTGAGCCTTATCCCTTGACTCGACACATTGTCGGTCAAACAGACAGTCATCCGATTCTGACACACCACACTTCCCATCTGATTTTGAGGCAGAATCTGAAAACCCTACCGAGTTATTACCAACCAACCTCATGGCTGGGACACAATTCGACCCACTTTTTACCAGCACCATAGGAGATACATCCACAAACCCTTCTATTGCGGTGCCATCCATGGCAACAACCACACCCCTAAGTATGCTTAATATGGGGGACACCCCACCTTTAGGAATGCCCAACACATGACTACCTCATATTATGGGTATGCCCAACATAGGGGTCACACCCCCTCTCACTACCATAACCCATATCCCAGGAATCCCTACTACTATTCCTAACCCTGGTGTAGCCCATGTTGCACTTGGAAACGCTGGCCCATACCAGACCACAACTATTGGAGGACACATACCTTTAGTACCTAGCATACCCTTAGGCACTACTAGACCCCTACATCATACCACCATGACTAGTCATGTCCCAGTCACTACGCCACATCCATCTGCTAGCTTACCGTACATGGAAAGTCTGAACTTACCAGACTTAGCCAGGTTAACCAATGATCCTATCAGACACGACACTACGTGGCCTCACATGCCCAGCAAACTCCCCTCCGACATCCCTAAGTTTGAGGGAAAGGCAGGTGAGGACCCCCAGAACCATATCATGTCCTTCCATCTATGGTGTTCCTCCAACTCCATAGTGGACAACTCTGTCTGCCTCCGTCTGTTACAGCGCACCTTCACTGGCTCTGCAGCTAAATGGTATATCGAGCAGCCCCATGGGATCCATGCCACCTTTACCTCCCTTGCCTCGACCTTCCTGCAGTTCTTCCAGTTACCCATCCGCTATGATGCGGGAGTCGAGATCCTACTGTCTTGCAGACAGAACACGGCCACCCACATCACTGACCACATTCATGAGTGGCGTCGATGCCGAAGCCTCTGCAAAATCTAGTTAGATGACCGCATCTTCTTAGATTGGTTCCTAAAGTCCCTTCTCCCTCTCATTGCCAAGGATGTCGCATCCGAATGACCCCAGTCTGAAGAAGAGGCCATCCTCAAAGCCCAATAGTTTGACCTCATTTACGCCCAATCGGGTTATCTGTATACCATTATACTAGACGCCCCTCGGGGTGAGTCATCCCAACACGATGCGCCGGGGGCATCCTATGCCGCAGATGGTATCATTGGTCGTATGGCCTCACATCCCCAACCCTTTTCCATTGCACATCCTAGCCATGGCCCCGACCTTTCGTGAGCTATATCTCAATCTGGAGCAACCAATTCATACGCTCCCATGGCACATCACCACCATACCCATGGACCTTCATGTCCACCTCAATGCTTTGGTCATGCACCACCTACATACGCCCCCCCAGCCGCACCTCAACCAGTGTATTACCCACAGCAAGCTGCGACAGCTAGCCCAACACCTCCAATAGCTCAGGGTTACCAACAACCCCAGTAGGTAACTGGACCACCTCCAGCCCCGCCATCTTATTATGCACCGCAACCTGCTCCCGCACCTGCGGCAAACCAAAATCCTCCCGCTGCCCAAGGGCAAGTGTACACACAACACAATCATCCCCAACACCAAAACAACTAGCGCAACCTGGGTGGGAAACAAAAACATGGAAGAGGACGTAACCGCGGAAACAACCAACAACAACATCAAGGTCCTCCACCTCCCAATCCTCCGCAAAATAACAACGCTGCTCCTCCCAACCAGAATCTGGATCGTAATCCCAGGCATCCCAAAAACAATAACCTCAGAACAAACCATCCTTGTTCTATTTGTGGGGTCTATGGCCATTACACACATGCTTGCCCACATTTGGAGCGAGCTCGACAACTCTGGACTGACGATGCCCATCATCAAGGACAAGCGGCTCCTCAGCCACCACCCAACCCTCCACCACCTCAACATCAACCTTTGGTGCTGCAAAACCCCTTTCCAACCCAAGGCGTAGTGAACACTCAGCCATTAGCTCCCCCTCAGAGCAACGCGCCACCACAACAAATCACTTATGCCACTCCTGATCAACCCATGTTTGATTTAGATACCCACCACTTGTTGATGATGTCATCCGCAGATGCCAACCTCCAAACCCGCCGGAACCAATATGGCTCCACCCCTGAAGGCCCTCCCACCAACAAGAACACTAACATTCATCCCACAGATCCGACGTTACGTATACCTCCGGACCCACTCGATGGCGCTTCAAAATCACCTCGCTTCCCACTTCGTCGCATCAACAATAATCCCAATGCTCGTGCTGCATCGAATTACAACATTGTAGATGACTTAGCCCAGTCTCCTGCAGCCATGTCTGCTTTAGAAGTCTTAAAAAACTGTCCTTCACAGCGCAAGACTTTACTCTCTTCCATTGGCGCTATTGACCCCAATGATTCACAACTGATGGCATTCGATTCAGACCAGTCCGAACCTCACTTGCCTTCCACTTTAGCATTCCAAGTTTTCGTTTCTGTTCGGAACCTTGTCATCCATCGGTGCATTATCGATGAAGGGGCCTCTACATGCATTATGTCCACATTCGTTTGGCAGAAGTTGGGATCCCCTACTCTCCAGCAGTCCACCACTGCATTGCAAGCCTACGACGGTCGTTCGGCTCAACCCCAAGGTCTCTTAGCTAATGTCCCCTTCCAGCTGGCTGGTAAAACCGTACTCATTGACATTGAGATCATCAATGCCAAACTTGACTATAACCTCTTACTTGGCCGCAGCTACATGTATGCCATGTGGGTTGTTGCCTCATCAGTTTTTCATACCATGATGTCCCTCATGAAGGACGCGTGGTCAAGGTTGACCAACTCACCTATTACGATCCCAAGGCCCCTGCCGCACCTGAAAATGTTCTCCCCATGGTTGAACAACCTGTTTGTGGTGCAACTAACTCGTTTGTTTCCTCCATGGGACCCAGACTTTACTCCGACGCGCCGATGACTTCTACATTCCAATCTATTCCACCACCGTCACCGGAGACACACGTCGCTAACCTCTGTACTCTTCCCCACAATACACAAACACCCAACAATCAACCATCCTTGTTACCTAAACCACCATTGGTCCCTAGTCACATTGGTGTTACACCCATCCACACGACCCCCTTTCTATTTCCTCCCTCAGGCGTAGTAAGCGCTCTAGTTATGGCTACCCTTAGTCTCCCCGGGTTAACATTGGGATTACCCGTGTGGTATATTTCGCCTCCCGTTCCCCCGCCGACACCAAATGTCACCCTGCAACCGGTGCAACCCATTGCCACTTCTACCCAACCACCTCCCGGTATCACTACTCCTTCGTCATCTACGAATCCCCCTCCTCACATCAGGCCCATTGGGGGTAGAGGCCCACAACCATACACTGCGGCACCCCCACCCAAAGCAGTTAAACCTCCCCCCATGTTCCGTGCTCCTGCTTAATGCTCGTTGTGTGATGAGTTAGGCCATCCAACTCATCAATGTCCATAGTTACCTGCATTACAGGAACACATGCAAATGGTTGACGATGACCCCAACATCCCGGTTGTCAACATCGACTCAAACCCCATGCCTCGTGACAAATCACTGCGTACCAACCACGCTTATGCGATATGCGGTATTTACGGAAACTACTCCCACCATTGTCCTGATATCCCAGATTACAGAGCAGCTCTCTACGAGATGAACAATTTGGACCTTGAGACGACGCCCCCTACAATCGAGGAAATCTACCCTCCCATATCATCCTCATCTAGAGAGATTAACACCGTTTGTATGATCTCTTCGACTACTACTACCTCGTCAACCGATTCGACCACTCAAAGTTTCCGCAATGATGAGGAGATTCTAGAGGCTCTTACTACCCCTGTTTACCCCTGGGAAGATATGCACCATCATTCACACTTACTTCCAGAAGAGACCTCATCCACCACCGCTACCCAATTCGCGATTGAGTCCAAAGAATTCCCTCCTACTACAGTCGACTGGTTTAAGGATCCTATTCCTACTCCTAATGCCTTTGAGGAAGGTAACATGGCCAATATCTCACCCATCATCCACATCGATATCTCTGACCCACTGGGTGCCCTTGAAATCATTACATTAGAAGCCTCCTGGAGTGAGCATGAGATTGAGGAATACAAAAAATTGTTCCAAGAATTTCGTGATGTCTTTGCTTGGTCCTATACCAAAACACCTGGTCTTGATCCCACCATTATAGAGCACCACATTGACACATGGGCTGATGTACCCCCCCGTTCATCAGCAATAACGACCCAGTCATCCCCCACCATCTTCCTCCTCGGCAGAAAGTAACACCATTTACACGATTTCCACTGGATACCCCTCGATCCGGTTGACCCCTGCCATTTATCCCTTTCATACACATGTGCCACTTTGCTATGTCGGTTTTGTTGATGGTGCAAGCTACTGGTCCCCCAATCTGGCCTCCGCAGCTTGGGTAATATATTCCCCTTCACATGAGTTGATCCACATCGACGGAGTGTGTTTAGGTGCTGCCACCAACAACCAAGCTGAATATGATGCCGTGACCGGTCTCCTAGCCGCAGCTCTCCAAATGAGCATACATCGCCTTAATGTTTTCCTGGACTCACAACTTCTTGTTTCCCAGCTCAACAATGATTACCAGGTACGCGATCCCTGTCTGTTCAAAAAAAATTTGCGCACTAAACAAATGATTCGACAGTTTGAATCCATTTCATTCACACATGTCCCAAGAAACCTCAATAGTGTAGCAGACCATATGGCCAACAATGTACTTGATTGGCACACCAATTAAATCATTTCATAAAGAAAATGCATCCACGTGCATAACATGTGCCTCCACGGGCATATACCAAAACAAAATGTGCATCCACGGGCATATACAAAAAATCAAAATATTGCATCCACGTGCATAACATGTGCCTCCACGGGCATACAGAAAATCAAACATGCCTCCATGGGCGAACAAAAAGAAAACAAATGCATCCATGTGCATACACGACTATATATGAACATCATATATATATATATATCAAAACATGTCATAAGTGTCCTCAGCACCCAATATACAAAAATACATCAACCGTACAAACAAAAAAAAATAGCTTCCCCATATGCTCATCAGCATTTGGCGGCAAATACATATCATCTAATCATCATGGTCTCTAGGCTCCTCTGGCACCTCCTCTGCCGGTCCCGCCGTATCATGCCGAGCCCGGACTCGCCTCTCTGACGGCCCCGCTGGATCATCCCGTAAACGAATCCTGCCCTTCGCCGACCCTGCCTGATCCCGCCGAACCCTATCCCTCAACTCGGCCTCCATCACTGCCGCTCTCAACAACATCGAGCGCCACTCATGAGGCACCTTGAAACATCGCTCGACGATGTCCCGATCCAGATCACTCCACCCATCCTCTGGGAATCCTACTACAATCATACCTAGTGTATCTTAGACACCAGCGACAGCATCATCTCGAGGGCCATCCCCTCGACCACGAGCCCCGAATCCTCGACCAGGTGGAGGCGGTACAGCTGCCGGAGGTGGAGAAACCACCATCGCCCATCCCCTGTGCGCCACATGGTCAGCCAGTGGAACAAGACCAACATTTGCACAATGCAAATAAACCATCATATACATATCTAAACTATAATCATAAACCCCAGGCCTGTCCCTAGGCTCGTGGCATCTCAGGATCTCCTCGGTAATCCATACCAGCATATGGATAGTCCTCAATCAGCAAAGGGATCTGCTCCCACTGCTCGTAAAACTCCTGCGAGAAGAACCCGCAGATACCACCACCTACGCGAGGCATCATCTGCCCCCACCGCACCATCTGCGGCTCGCTCACTAAACCATCACGAATGGGCACCCGTGGTCGCAAAGTCGGTACCCGCTCAAAGAAAAATGAACACAGAAAGGAGGCATAGCAGAACTCTCCCCCCTCCTGACTGACCTTGTCCAGATCTCTTCGGACACCAGCTAGGAACATCTGACCCCATGCGTAATAAGTCCCCCTCAGCACAGAATCCACCATCATCGTTTGCCCCCCTGACAAACGATGTGGCGTCACGGCACCCAAACCCGCAGAACACAAGCCCCGACAACGAGCATGTCCCACTCTCGCAGTGATCTCAGACTTAGCGCGTTGTTCTGTACAACCGCCCCAGCGACACAGAAAGTCTCCAGGAGATCCTCCATGTCAACACCTGTCGGGATCCTTGGCAAAAGATCCCCCACCTCCCCTAAGCAAGGCAACCCAGTAAGAAAATAGACATCTGTGAGGGTGATCTCCAACCTCTCACCCCCAACAACAAAGGAACCCTCTGCAGGTACCCACCAACTCACCAACTTGTTCAGTAGGGGTCCTACTGAACGCATTGGGGGAATCTGAACGAACTTTAGCAGTCCACCCTCTGCCAAAACATGCTGGACATGCTGATCAGTCCGAATCCAGATCATCAAGTCTTCCTCCATCTCTCGCTCTCGCCATGATGTCAATGGCCTCCTCAGCATCCTACCAAAAAACCAAAAAACTTTTAGCACCATAGACAAAAAATTTCAAAAATGCCATCGCGGCTTTTCCATCAAAAGCCGCGATGATCCTCGCGACTTCTATACAAGAACCCGCGATGAACATCGCGGGTATTGGCTAGACAGTCGCGATGAACATCGCGACTGTCTCCTCCATACCCGCGATGAACATCGCTACTTTCAAACTGACAGTTGCTATGAACATCGCGACTGTCAGCCTCAAACCCGCGATGTCCATCGCGGTAAAGGAGCCGAAACCCGCGATATTCCACATTGGAAGGCTAACATGGAATTTCGCGGCCTTCGGGGGCCCGCTTGTTGGTTGTGGAGGCAAATCTTCTAGTCTCATAGATGATATTGTATTAGCCGTATTTGTACCCCAGTTCTATATGATGTGTAGGTGGACTGTACACTCACCCCAGTGGGGCCCATCCGCCCTGGCTGGGGGGTCCGGGGGCCAGCGCCCCTGAGAAATGGGGGTTCGGGGGCAACGCCCCCGAAGAAATTTTTTGGGGCTGTTTTCGCCAGCTGTTTTGCGGGCCCATGGTTTTGGGTATCCCGTGGTATTTTCCCATTGTATTTCCCTTATAAAAGAAGGACATTGTAATACGGCTAGGGTATATGTATTAGATTTTATGCATTGTAAAGATCTTTGAGATCTGGAGAGAGACTGTAAAACAGAGAAGAGGAAGTGCAGCGGTTGTGCTGCAGGTTGTATCCCTTCGACTTGCTGGACGGTAATAATAATAAGGACTGGCAAATTCAGTGTGGACGTAGCCCAAGTTGGGTGAACCACGATATATCTGTGTCTCTCTTGTAATGTGTATGTGTGATTATATTTGCATTTCTGTTTATTGTTATTGCTCTGCGATCCTGTTTTTCTAACACCGCTGCTAACAAAAAATGACATAATTGAAAAGGCTAAGGTAAATAGAGTTACCTGAAACTCGCGGAATCGAAAACCAACGGTGAAATCTCCTAGAAATCAAGAAAGAGCTCTGACTGCTCTACCAAACTCACACGTAACAATGACACGTCATATGGGCCCCACGCCCTATTTATAGAGATTCCACCATTTTTCAAACAGCCATTCTGGAAACATATGATGTCTGTTTCTCAAACCATTGGTACCGTTGGAATCAGAATAGCGAGAACTTCATGACAGTTCTCTCCTTTTCCAGTTTTCACCAGGTCCATTTTTTGACCATTTTTCCATGCCCTCGTTGCCTCGGTTTGCGTACCACGTCGGCCCTCGTCCATTTTTTACGAGTCTTATATCGCCAGATTCAGTTTTCCACGCAAATGATGATGCTTGAGATCATTTCTCGCTCTCACGCCCATATTTTTCAGGCATTTTTCCTATGCCCCCTCGTCGCCTCGGTTTTCATGCCACATCGGTCGTCGTCCATTTTTGATGAGTCTTATATCGCCGGATTCAGTTTTCCGCGCTCGTGATGATGCTTGAGATCATTTCTCTCTCTCACGCCCAGATTTTTCAGGCATTTTTCCTATGCCCCCTCGTCGCCTTGGTTTGCATGCCACATCGGCCGTCATCCATTTTTGACAAGTCTTATATCGCCGGATTCAGTTTTCCGCGCTTGTGATGATGGTTGAGATCATTTCTCGCTCTCATGCCCAAATTTTTCAGGAATTTTTCCCATGCCCCCTCGTCGCCTTGGTTTGCGTGCCACATCAACCGTCGTCCATTTTTTACGAACCTTATATCGCCGGATCTAGTTTTCCACGCTTGTGATGATGCTTGAGATCATTTCTCGCTCTCACCTCCATATCTTTTAGGCATTTTTTCCATGAGCCCTCGTCACCTCGGTTTGCGTGCCACATTGGTCGTTGCCCCTTTTTGACAATCTTTATGTCACCGGATTCATTTTTCTGCACTCATGATGATGCTTGAGACCTTTTCTCGCTATCATCAATCCCTTTTTGTCTGGTATAATTTTATCCCGTTTTCGGGCCGAACAATCCCTTTTACAAAAAAGGCACTTAGGGAGTTTTTGTTAAGCTCTTTTCTCACTCCTAAAACAATGAAAAGATCGTCGAGCAACCTTGCTTCCTTTCATGCTCGCTAAACGTATTTGAAAGGGCGTCTGCCTGGCATAAGTTTACCCCTTTTTCAGACCTTGTAGACTAATTACGAAAAAGGAATACTTTAGTCACATCAGCTAGAAGAGTTCTCCATTTGCATCATTTTATGCTTTTTCAGGCCTTGGAGACTAACTTACGAAAAAGAACACCAATGGAGTCCACTTACTGCTTTCAGACTCTCTAAACATGAAAGCGACCACGAGCAATCACCATCCCGGGCTCGTAAAACCAATAGGACAATACTCATAACCATTGCAGAGTCTTCTTATCGTTTTCAGACTCCTTAAAAATGAAAGCACCAATGAGCATGAACAGTCCTGGGCTCACAAAATACACAGGACAGTACCATTTCAGAGCACCCTTTTATCCCTTCTTCGAGCTCATTAAAACTATGAAGAAGGCCCCAATGGTGCTTCTTGGTACCACAACAGATCACGTCTACTCATATAGCAGCTCCCCCATGATTGGTCGCCTTTGTTTAGAGTATTCTGCAGTATGTCACCCTGAGAACCCCTCGACAACACCCATCATCTTGATCCCTCCCTGAGTCAATACATACCCTTCAGTCCTTAAAATCTATGATCCCCACACCTACAAGTCAGTTCCCTACGCTGCCAGGTCAAGCATGTCATCATGCTCTGAACAAAGGAAGTTTGAGTCTACCCACTATATGACCCCAGTTACTTCCCATCCCCACAAATATGTCAGTCCTACCATCAGTACTACCACACTTCAGTTCTACACCTCGTGCTCCTATCAAGGATACATCATTGCCTTGATTAGTTGCTGGTCTCCCTCTGTCAACGACAACCAAATTTATTCCAAAGGATAGACCTAGAGGTCCCTATGTCTTGGACTCATCACCATTTATGATGAGTTCCTACAAATCATTTCGAGAAGAGTCCTCAGTGCCTCTCCAAATGGTTGTTTCTCACATGCTCGACTTCAACACCTTGATCACATCGTTGAGACTCGCACAGGGTATTGGTTTGTTCAGTTATTTGTCCAAGACCCAGGATACCACCTGACTCTTCCACATTTGAGAGTCTACTTATGAAAACAAACAGCTACATTTTTTTTATAGATATCAGGGTTGCGCATGGTGGCAGTATTCAGATGTACCCCAGTTTCATACTCTCTCGAGTATACAGTTACATATACTTCCCAGAGATGGCTCACAGTCATTAAGTCTCGACAGATGTTGGACACCTTCAGTTTCAGCAGTTCATCAGTTATTCCAGTGTATCAGTTATTGAGATCGGTCATATTATGATCATGAGTACATCCCAAAATGATGTCCCGTCTGGACCATTATGATGTACCAACATATTTTTTATGTATTTTTCAGGTCCCCCTTCTTGGGACTAATTGTTATGTCTTGATACGAGCATGGGTATGCCCGCCTCGTCCATTTTCAGAGATTATTCCTCATTCATATTGAGGCCTTGTAATATTGTTTATTTTTTGCAGCTTCCAAGGGCCGTGGATCCAGTATCCAATCGGTCTCTTCTCCTCCCCAAACCCCAGAAAAACGACAAAAGAACTATGATGTCTATCGGCCATACGATGAGATCCTGCCCTCACACATTAGGGGGCAAGCTGTTAACACCTAAAAAGTGCTCACTAGCTCATTTCCTTATTCACATGACCCATTTGTCCACTTTTTCACCATTTGAGCCTCTAAATCCACCAAAAGGTCACCAAAAGACCTTAATACACCCCTTTTTCCACTCAAAATGAGTATTTTTCCTAAAAAAGCATAAAAAACCCTCAAAAAGGGTCCAAAATTCCCAAAAATATTAAAAAGGGAATAAAAATATTCAAAATATTCAAAAAAAGAAAAAGGAGGGAAAAGGTACCTAAACCATGTTGGTCAATACCATTAGTTTCCACAAAATCATAATGGTATTCCCCACCACCAAAAACTATAAAAAGGTGGTAGGGGCTCCTCACTTTACATCCATCCATCTTCCTATCTTCATGCTGCCAAAATCTCCCATGAGTTTTTGGCCATTGTAGCTACCTTGGAGAAGGGACCCTTTGGAGTTTGGAGCTGCTCACCCTTGGAGCTACTCAACAACCTTCATCACTTGGAGGTATTATTATTGCAAGCACTTGCTTGCCCCCATTTTCAATACAAAAATATTTTTTCTATTTCTTGTTCTTGTTTTCAATTCAAAAGTTTATTATGATATGCACATGCTAGTTTAGTTTTAGTTTTAGATTTACAATTGTTTTTGCTTTAATATTTGAGACTGCTGCTACTAGTTAGCAGGTGCCCATAGCACTAAGCTTAGTTGCAAAACCAAGCCAACAACAACATAGGTAATCCTAAAGTTAACCTGGGGAGGCTGAGAGTAGCCATAACCGGGGCGCTTACCACTCCCGAAGGAAGGAATAGGAAGGGGATTGTATGGATGGGTGTAACACCAACATGACTACGTACCAATGGTGGTTGGGGTAGCAAGAGTGGTTGATGGTTGGGTGTTTGTGTATTGTGGGAGAGGGTACATAAGTCAGATATTTCGGTCGCAAGTGATGGGGGTGGAATGGATTAGAATGTGGAAGTCATCAGCATATCTGAGTAGACTCCAGGTCCAACTGAGGAAACCAATGAGGTAGATGCACCACGAACAGGTTGTTCAACCATGGGAAGAACGTTTTCGGGTGCAGCGGGGGCATTGGGATCGTAATAGGTGAGTTGATCAATCTTGACCACTCGTTTTTCATGGGGGAACATCATGGTGCAAAAAATGGATGAGGCAATCGCTCGAATGGCGTACATGTAACTGTGGCCAAGTAAGAGGTTATAATCAAGTTGGGCGCTGATGACCTCTGTGTCAATAAGCATTGTTTTACTAGACAACTAGACAGGGACATTAACTAAGAGACCTTGGGGTTGAGATGAACGGTCGTCGTAGGCTCGCAATGCAGTGGTGGATGGCTGGAGAGTAGGGGATCCCAACTTCTGCCAAACGAATGTGGACATAACGCATGTAGAGGCACCCTCATCGATGATGCACCGCTGGATTACAAGGTTCTGAATGGATACAAAAACTTGGAATGCTAATGTGGAAGGCAGGCGTAATTCAGATTGGTCCAAATCAAAGGCCATCATTCCTGAATCAGTCCGGTCAATAGCACCAATGGCTGATAACAGAGTCTTGCACTGTGTAGGGAAGTTTTTTAAGACCTCTAACACAGACATGGTTGCAGGGGACTGAGCTAAGTCATCCACAATGTTGTAATTAGACACAGCACGAGCATTGGGGTTATTGTTGATGCAGCGAAGTGGGAAGCGAGGGGCTTTTGGGGCTCCATATAATGGGGTCGGAGGTATGCGTAATGGCTGATTGGTGGGAAGAGCGTTGGTGGTTTTGTCAATGGGAGGGGCTTTGGGGGTGGAGTCATATTGGTTCCAGCGGGTTTGAAGGTTGACATCGACTAATGACATCATTAACAAGTGATGGGTGCTTGAGTCTAAATTGGGTGGGCAGGCACAGCGTACGTGACTTGCTGTTGTGGTGGCGTGTTTCCTTGAGGGGGAGCTAACGGTTGAGTGTTCACCACTCCTTGGGTTGGTAAAGGGTTCTGTAACACCAAGGGTTGTGTCTGAGTTGGTAGGGGGTTAGGTGGCGCCTGAGGTGCCGCATGCCCTTGGTGGTGGGCATCATCGGTCCAGAGTTGTCGTGCCCGCTCCAAATGTGGGAAAGCATGTGTGTAATGGCCATAGACCCCGCAAATAGAACAAGGGTGGTTTGTTCGTAAGTTAGGGTTTTTAGCTTGTTTTGGTGGCCTGTCTGGGTTTTGGTTGGTAGGTGCCGCGTTATTATTGTTTGGGGATTAGGTGGCTGGCCACCTTGGTTTGGAGGGGGGTTGTTCCTGCGATTACATCCTTTTCCGCAGTTTTGTTGGCCTTGTTGGCGTTGGTTATTTTGGTTATGCTGCGGATTTTTTTGCGCATACACTTGCCCTTGGGCAGCAGGTGGGTTATGGGGTTGTGCAGGTGTGGTAGTAGGCTGCGGTGGATAATAAGTGGGTGGGGGTGGAGGCGGTGCAGGTGCTGAACCTTGTGTGGGTTGTTGATACGTCTGTGGGATGGGTGGTTGATTTGTCGCAGGTGCTGCCTATGGTGGATAATAAGCGGGGGGGGGGGCTTGAGAGGATACCATAGGGTGCACAACCTGCGGGTGGTAATATGGTTGAGGTGCAACCGCGGGAACGTAAGTGGGGGATGCATGGCCGAAGCACTGAGCTGGACATGAGGGTCCGTGGGAATGTCGGTTATGCGCCATGGGAGCATACAAAGTGGTTGCTCCAGAGTAAGATGTAGCCCACGAAAGGTCGGGGCCATTACTAGTACGAGTCATGGAAAAGGGCTGGTTATATGATGCAACATGCCCAATGATGCCATCGACGGCATGGGATTCCCCCGGCGCATCGTTTCGGGAGGAATCACTATGGCGGGCGTCGGGTATAATGGTATATAGGTAACCAGACTGGGCGTAGGTAAGGTCAAACTGCTGGGCTTTTAGGATGGACTCTTCCTCATACTGGGGTCGCTCGGATGCCACATCCTTAGCAATGACGGGGAGGAGAGATTTAAGAAACCAATCTAGGAAGATACAGCCATCTAACTTGATTTTGCACAGGATTTGGCGTCGACGCCACTCATGAATGTGGTCAGTGATGTGGGTGGCTGTATTCTATCTGCAAGACAGTAGGATCTCAACTCCTGTGTCATAGCAGACAGGTAACTAAAAGAACTGCAGGAAGGTCGAGGCGAGGGAATTAAAGGTGGCATGGGTCCCATGGGGCTGCTCGATGTACCACTTGGCTGTGGAGCCAGTGAGAGCTCGTTGTAACAGACGGAGTTGGACAGAGTCGTTCACTATGGAGTTGGAGGAACACCATAGATGAAAGGACATAATATGGTTCTGGGGATCGTCACCTACCTTGCCCTCAAACTTAGGGATGTCTGATGGGAGCTTGGTGGGAATGTGAGGCCACGTAGGATCATGTATGATGGGATCGTTGGTCAGTCTGGCTAGGTTAGGAAGGTTGAGACTAGCCATGAATGGCAAACTAGTAGAAGGATGTGACATGTTGGTGGTCGTGGCCAAGTTGGGGCCGATGCCCCCAAGTGTAGGGGATGGGTTTGTGATAGGGATGTGACTCCCAAAGGGGGGGGTGGAGGTGGTACGGGAGGGTCCTGCACCACTAAGCGTAGTGTGAGTCACTAGTGGAATTGGGTTGGGTATGCTAGCCACTAGAATTGGCACAATGACCAGAATGGTGGGTGTGGGCCCCATCGAGGGCATACCCAAAGCAAATGTGGTGGCTGGGGTGGTTGTGGATGCTCCACCAAGGGTCCCTACAAAGAAAGGGTTGGAATTCATGCCAGCCATGGGGCTAGTTGGTGCAGTTTAAGTGGGGTTTTTGGAATCTGCCTCAGAATCAAAGGTGAAATAAGGGGCATCAGAGCCAGGGAATGGAGCTCTATGTCATCAACGAGTAGAGTCAAGTGACGAAGCTCGAGGTCTATGATGAGTGGTATCAAGTGATGAAGCTCTACGTCTGTGGCGGGTGATGCCAAGTTAACTGTGCTGCAAGGGCTCTCTCTGGAGGCGCCGAGAGTGTCTCGGGGACTTAATGGTGACAGATGGTGTCGAGTATCTGGGGGTTGTGTCGAGTGAAAAAAGGCTCAAAAACCCTAATGCAGCCGAGTGTGCAGAAGTAGAGCGCAAAAAATATGACACTCAGACCAACAACCATCTCAAAACGCTCACTATAACAGTTGTGCTACAATAAGTGGAGCGTCAACAACAATGGTCAGAATACCAACAAGTAGCAAGTTTCCTAAAAAATAAAAATAGTGGACTCGCTAGACCAAAAGGAGGTAAGGGAGCAGGCAAACACCTAGCTAAATAGTATTCTGATTCAACCAGACATATCCTCTGCAAGGTGATAAAGTCCAAGTCAGACAATATGGATAGTGGAACCAAGTGGCTAAAGGTATCCCCCTACCGGGAGGGACACCAGGTAAGACAATCCTAGAAGAAAGGAAACTAAGCTACCCCGTTCATGACACATTCAGAAAGGTGAATCTGCAGCTCCGGACCTATCACCGTGTGGGCTTGAAAGGAATCACCACATGCGGACCAACGAGTAGGTAGCCTTCGGTTACTGGGTGGATTGCGATATTCCACTCAGGCCTCTGGAACCAGTCTAGCTACTTCAGCCCTCCTAAGGGAGAGGCCCTCTGATAAACTGGTCATGACCATGTCAAAAACTACTAGGGGATTTTGGTACCCTAAAGGACAACAACTATGTCTCAAGTGTAAGCGACCAAGGGGTGTTATTTAGATGCCTATCCCCCTATCCTACCTAACTACAATATTCTTATGTGTTCCCCAAGTGGGGTTAGAATGTCGGTTGTGTTAAGTAGTGTTTTAAGGCTCACTTGAATTAGATGACAACGTGTGTGCGTGTGAGGAAATGAACCCAATCAAAAGTGCCATGCGTGGGCAACGTTTTTAACCAATAATAATGTAGAAATTTAACTTGCAATGCAAAATTTTCTTTTTCCAATGTAAATGCTTAAACTTAAAATTTCTGTAAATGGAATAGAAAGCAAACTGCAGAAAAAGGCTATAGGTAACTGTGGCTACAGACAAAACAGGTGGTTGTGCAGGTGCAGAAAAATTATGGGTTCAAAAAGGGTAAAAAATGCAGAAAATAGATCGCGGATCTGTGACTGAAATGCGCGGCCTGGAGCGTGGCTGTAGGGGTGAACCCTGCAGTCGGATTGTCGGTCTATGGCTAAAATGTGTGATCTGGAGCGCGACTGTAGGGGTGAAACCTGCAGTCAGATCGCGGGTCTGTGGCTGAAAGGTGCGGTTTGGGGCACGGCAAAAGGGCAGAAAGTTGCGGCTGGATCGCGGGTTTGTGGCCAAAATGCGTGGTCTGGGGCCTGGAAAAAGGGAAAAAAGCTGTGGTCGGGTCACGGGTTTGTGCCCAAAATGCACGGTCTGGGGTGCGGCAAAAGGGAAAAAAACTGTGGTCAGGTCACGAGTTTGTGGCTGAAATTCACGCTCTGGGGCGCGGTAAAGGGGCAGAAAGCTGCGGTCGAGGCCGCAGGAAAAACGGCAGGAAGTCGCGGTCTAGTCCACGAGAAAATTGTCATAAATATGCGACTTGGATCGCAGAAAAATGATCGAAAGCTGTGATCTAGGTCGCGGCTATGAGGAATAGAATCGCGATCTATGGCAGAAAACCCAACTAGCCAAAGCCATAGCCGAATAGGGAAAACAAAAAAGTACTTGCAGAAAATAAAAACTTTTAAATTTTTAACCAGAAATTCAAAGGCCAATAGTGGAGTCGCCAAAACTGTAGCTAGGGTTTTCACCCTAGCTTGTGCAAATGAGCACCTACTACGGAGAAGGGCCTCCTTAGTAGCAGTTCAGTAAAACAAGGTAAAATCTAAGCTAACATGTGCATCAACAGAAATAAAAAGACAATAATATAATGAGAATTTTTCTTTTGTATTAAAAATGAGAACAAAGTTACATTTACCTCAAATGTTGAGATTGGTGGATCTCTTGCAGTAGTCCAGGAGGGCTGCTTCCGTGCTCCAATGGGTTCCTTCTCCTTCTCCAAGGTGTTTGGATAATGGGCCAAAAGGGGCACTCAAATGGGAAGCTAGCTCAAATGGTAAGCTAGGGTTTCAAGAGTGATTTTGGTAGAGTGAGGATATGATAGATTGTTGATATGAAATGGGGAACCTCCATCACCTATTTATAGGTTTTTTAGTGGTGGAGTGTTGACCCATGGTTTTTGGGACCATATGGTTTAGGTCAATTGTTTTAGGGTTTTTGCTTCCTTTTTCCCTCTTTTTCCTCTTTTTTTTTATATTTTATTATTCCCTTTTATTTTATTTCTAGGAATTTAAGGCCCTTTTAGAGGGTTTTTGCTATCTTTTGAGAAAATTTAAATTATTTTGGGGGAAAAAAGGGGTTTTTTGAGGTTTTGGAGGCAAATATGGTAGGAAATATAGACAAATGAGTCATGTAATGAGGGAGATGAGATGGTGAGCACTTTTTGGGTGTTAACAGTTCCCTGTCACATCAGGTTGTTGCATATTTTTTATTTTATGTGCAATATTCCTATATTTTTTAGGCCTCTTAGAACCTGCCAACTACTCAGGGGCTGTCGTAGTCCAAAATCATGTAGTGATACCTGCAAATTCGATCGTGTCTGTCTATCATCTTTCATTCTCTATTGTAATTAGCTTTCAAAGGGGGTGGACTGAGCCAAATGGTGTCAGCCCAGCCATAACTGTTTTTTGATAGAAATTTCAAGCCTAAGGGTCTATAAATTCTCGTGTAGTAGAGATAACAAAGGGTTGGAAAATAAGTGGGCCAAGACCTGAGAAGGATGAGTTCTGTTTTGAGACATAATCCTTAATAGAATTGCAGTGTTGCAGCTAATGTTTGAAAGAGATTCATGTGTTGTTTGTCTTGCAGTCTATACTTTATTTTTCTCATGTGAATTTATTCCTTGTTTATCTTTTCCATATTGTATTCCTTTTCACACTTGGATAAGTATGGATTAAGATAGAATTAATGTATTCAAGCTTTCTCTTTTTCATTTCAAGTGTTCACGAAACTTTTCTACTAAAGTTGGCATCGGATTCGCCCTTCTGAGACGCCCATGCTAATGGACTATTCATTTCTTCTTCCCTTACCACCAGACAACATTCTTTTGATTGCAAAAGGATGGCTATCTTGCCTTTGTTTTGATATTCTATGCAACAACGTTGTTATTTGATATGTGTGCTGTGTTTCAACTCCAATGCCCAATGGTCCCTCTCGTGATTATCTTACCAAACCTTAAAAACAAATTGCCCTGTCAGAAATCTGACCTTCTGAATGTGCTTGATTGAACATCGTGAGCTAGAAGGATTTGTAATAGTGAGAGATCCCTCTATGATTGTACTGGGTAAGAAGTACAGTCCAAAGTGATTTTGTGGTTACCCCGAAGTGTCCTTCTCCCATAACCAGGAGGGCCATTTTGGGTGCTAACACCGCTCACATCATCTCATGTTTCACAACAACCCTAGGTTAATCCACAATCCACTCCTTTTAGTCAGGGTTTTCCTTGGTTTGGAGGACATATACCTCCTTCCATACCTTTTGTGGGCTCGATGCCCACCTCGTCTATTACTTTTACATCTGGGTTCAACCCCTTCACAGGGTCTAATGCACAAAGTTCGAATGTGCAAACATCTAATGTACCACCTTTTGTGGGCTCAATACCCACATCGTCAATTAATTTTTCATCGAATGTGTAAACATCTAATGTACCTATAGGGAGTACCCCTTTTTCACTGTTTGGTGGAGGAGGTGGTAACATTCTTAACCCACATTATGGAGGGGGTAACACCCAACCACAATCGACAAACATTCCAAGAAGTAACATACTAACTTTTGGTTGGAGCAACTTTGGTAATGCTTACACTTCACAACCAATGGCCAGGGGAAACCCCAACTAGCAGTTCAGGAACTAGGCGTTGGGAATCATGAATTAAAAATTGGTTGAGATCACGAATGTGAAAAAGTGAATAGGGTTAATGACCTGCCCCCATGTGATGTGCATGGGGTTTGTGATTGTGGATCACATATGTGTTGGTTTGAATGATGGGGTCATTGGAATACTGAGATAGATGTGATGGGGAAGGTTCAAAATGATTGATCATGCCCCCTATGCTAGGGTCGAGGTAATCTATTATGCCCCCTAACTCAGAGGTGTCAATGTGGTGCAAATGCTGTCTTAGAGAGGGATCAATGGGGCATTGACCAACTACTGGAGGGGGGGTGTACCATGAGGCTGTGGGTCGTGGTGGCATACTGAAGTGATGATATGATGATGGGGGATTCCCCTTGCGGGGTGGATGCCCCCAGTGTCGTTGATGAAAATGATGATGAGTAGGCAAGGTATCAGGACTGCCCCCATGCTGTGGACATGTCGTTTCCTCTTTGATTTGAAAAAATTGAACATGTGTGCCAAAGGGATCAATGGAAGGGGCCGACCGGACAGAGGGGTCTCTAGTGGAAACCGTGTAAATGGTGTTAATTTCTTCCGAGGAGGAATATTTTGGGGGATATATTTCCTCAATGAGCGGTGGGGATATCTTTAGGTCGGCATTATTCAACTCGTATAGTGCTGCTCTATAATCCGGGATATCGGGGCAGTGATGTGAATAATGGCCATAGATGCCGCATATTGCACAAGGGTAGTTGGTATGCAGTGATTTATCGCGAGGCTGAGGGGATAGTTCTAGTTTGACAACTGGAACATTGGTGTCGTCATCGAACATATTCATGTGTTCTTGAAGTGTCGTTAGTTGTGGACATAGATGGGTAGCATGGCCTATATCGTCGCACAAGGAGCATTTAGGCAGCACATGGGTTTGGGGATTTCTAGCTAATTTGGGAGTCACTGGGGGGGTGCAAGTTGTGGGTGCAGTGTTGTAGGTTTGTGGACCTCTGCCCCCAGTGTGGCGGGATTGAGGGGGGACATAACTAGATGTTGATTCCGTAGTCACCGTTGGGGGTGGTCGGTTTTGAATGTTTGCTACACCAGGGGGTGGATGGTTAGAAGTATTGATGGGTTGCACCGGTTGTAAAATGACTTTCGGTGTCGGGGGAGGGGTTGGGGCAGGTAGGTACCACACAGGTAGTCCTAATGTTAATCCTGGGAGATTAAGTGTAGCCATGATTAGTGTGCTGATGGCGCCTGAAGGGGAAAATAAAAATGGGATAGTATGAATTGGTGTGGCTCCTACGTTAGTTAGCACTAAGCGTGGTTGCGGGAGTAAAGGGGGTTGTTGGTTTGGTATCTTTGTGTTATGCGAGAGGGTGCACAAATTAGATATCTCACTTATCTTCAAAGGGGGTGGAATGGATTGGAATGTGGAAGTCATAGATGATTCTGAGTATAATTTGAGTCTAACTGTGGAGACGAACGATGTAGGTCCATTCTGAACTGGTTGTTCAATCATAGGGAGAACATTTTTAGGTGCAATGGGGGCGTATTAGTTTCAACACGTTTGGAGATTCATGTCGAACAATGACATCATAAGGAGATGATGAGTGCTTGAATCCATCGGTTGGTTTGTGTGTGCAGCATATGTGATTTGTTGTTGTGGTGTTGTGGTTCCTTGAGGAGGATCCAACGGACAAGTGTTCGCCACTCCTTGTGTGGGCAAAGGATTCTGCAGCACCATGGGTTGTGGTTGAGGAGGTGGCGCTGGTTGTGCCGCGTACCCTTGGTCTTGGGCGTCATTAGACCACAGTTGGCACGCTCGCTCCAAATGGGGGCAAGTTTGTGTGTAGTGGTCGTATACCCCGCATATGGAACATGGGTGGTTTGTTCGTAAATTGGGGTTCTTACCCTATTTCGGTGGTCGAACATGGTTTTGGTTGGCAGGGGTAGTGTTGTTGTTGTTTGGAGGATAAGTCTGAGCGACTGGAGGTTATGGTGCAGCAAGCACTACCTATAGTGGGTAATAAGCAGGAGGGTTATGAGGTGGACCTGTTGCTTGTTGTGGTTGTGGGTAACCTTGAGCTGCTAGAAGTGTTGGAGAAAGAGGCGCTGCCTATTGAGGATAATAAGCCACTTGGGCTTGTGGCTGGATCGGAGGCTGGTGGGCCTGCTGGTTATAATATGGAGCGGGCACATAAGCTGGTGGTGCATGTCCATAACATTGTGGTGGACATGAAGGTCCATGAATGTGATGGGTATGTGTTACTGGAGCATATGATGTTGTAGCCCTAGAAAGGTCTGGGGTGTTGTTTGTACTCATCATGGTAAAAGGTTTTTTTTTCGCCGTAACCTGGCCGATAATACCATCGATGGCATGGGAGTCCCCCAGCACATCATGGCGGGATGGATCGTCGTGCGGGGCGTCATGTAAAATAGTGTATAGATATCCTGACTGGGCATATATGAGGTCGAATTGTTGAGCTTTTAAGATAGCTTCTTCTTCTGACTAGGGTCGTTTGGAAGCTACATCTTTGGCTATGAGGGGTAAGAGTGATTTGAGAAACCAATCCAAAAATATACAGTAGTCAAGCTTTATCTTGCAGAGGCTACGGTGCTTACACCACTCATGGATATGGTTGGTGATGTGGGTAGCCGTGTTCTGTCTACAAGACAAAAGGATTTCAACCCCTGCATCATAGCATATAGGTAATTGGAAGAACTAGAGGAAAGTTGAGGTGAGGGACGTAAATGTGTTGTGGGTCCCATGTGGTTGTTCAATGTACCACTTGGCTACCGAGCCGGTAAAAGTTTGTTGTAATAAACGAAGACGAATGGAATCGTCTACTATGGAGTTTGAGGAACACCATAGGTGAAAGGACATGATGTGGTTTTGGGGGTCTTCCCCAGCCTTGCCTTTAAATTTTGGGATATCGGAGGGGAGCTTTGTGGGCATGGGGGGCCAAGTGGGGTCATGTCTAATAGGATCATTAGTAATTCTTGCCAAGTCTGGCAAATTCAAAATTGCCAGAAATGGTAGATTGGCCGAGGGGTGTGATGTAGTGGTTGGGGCATATGTGCTAGTGGTAGCATTATGGTGTGGGCCACTACCCCCGAAGGGTATCTGATTTGTGAAAGGGATCTATCCCCCGATCAAAGGAGTATGGGTGAAGCCCGTATTCCCAAGTGTAGCTTGAGTTACAGATGGGTTTGGATTGGGTATGGTAGACGTAAGGTTTGGTATGCTAGAAGTGGTTACAGTCAAAGGTATACCTATAGCAGGTGTAGGTCCTGTGTTGGGCATGCTTGAAGTAGGTGTGGCCCCCATATTAGGCATGCCTAAGGGGATTGTGGCTACCGTGGTTGTCACAGTAGTAGTAGTGGGGTTTGCTGATGTGGCCCCTACAACACTAGTGAAAAATGGGGTCAAATTATGATCCAGCCATGTGGTTGGTTGGAGATGTGTCGGTAGGGTGTTCGGATTCAGCCTCAGAATCAAATGTGAAGTGAGGCGCATCAAAATCGGATGACGGTGTTCTATGCCGATGACGTATTGAGTCAAGGGATAATGCTCTACGTCGATGACGTGTAAAGTCAAGTGTACCAAACTAAGGGGGTTCACCCTGAAAATGGCGGGATCGTCTTAAATTCTCAATGGTGAGATATGTCTTGAAATATCAATGGATGTAGGTGAGATAAAAAACTCAAGACCCTAGTGCAACAATGTGTGTAGGAGGGGAGTATGAAAAAATAATGGATCATAGGCCAACAACCAACCTCAAAAGCACTTACTATAACAGTTGTGCTATAGTAAGTGGAGGGATCAAGAAAAAATGGTCAGAATACCAAAATCAAGTAGCTCCTAGAAAAAGTGGTGCTCACTAGACCAAAGGTGGGTATTGTATCATGAAAACACCTAACTAGAAGTATTGTGAGTCGGCAAACTATATCCTCTGCAAGGTGATGAAATCCAAGTCAGACAATATAGAGTGTAGAATCAACGGCTAGATATCCCCCTACTAGGAGGGACACCGGGTAGACAATCCTAAAGAATGGAAACTAAGATACCCCGTTCATGACACATTCGGTTGGGTGAATCTGCAGTTTGGTTCTATCACCGCTGTACCCCCATACGGGTGTACACCGAGAACTTCGGAAGGTATCCTTCGATTATTGAATGGATTGCGTTATTCCACTTAGGCTTCTCGAACCAGTCTGGCTACTTCAACCATCCTAAGGGAGAGACCTTCCCGATAAATTGGTTGATAACCGTGTCAAAATTATAAGGGATTTTTGGGACCCTAAAAGACAACCACTATGTCTCAGATGTAAATAATTGAGGGGTGTTATTGGCACACATATCCCCTCAATCCTACCTAACTACAATATTATTTTAAGTGCTCTCCAAGTGGGGTTAAAAAGTTTGTTAAGTTAAGGTATATTTTAAGGCTCAGTTAAAATAATGTGGCAGAGTGGGTGCACGTGTGATTATTTAACTGAAAATGATTTGGCTCGCTTGGGCGATTGATTACAAATGAAAAAATAATATGTTTCCAGTTTGCAAAAAATAAAGACGTTTTTGAAATTTAAATGCTTTAAAAACAATTCAAAAGTGGTGGACTTTTGAAATAATTTTAAAGGAAAGAAAATAACATAAAAATTTCAAGAAATAAATGGATTTCTTAAAAAATTGCTTGGGCAAACTATTGAGCAAATTAACAGTGAAACCTATGATCTAAAAATAGTGTTGAAAATCTTTCTTTCAATTACTGAAAATTTTTAAAAAGACTTTTTAATGGAACATATATAAAATAGAAAATGATTCAATGTCTGTAATAATGCAGAAAAAATAATGCTGGAAAATAGGCTAAATGGGCAAAAAATACAACAAAACATTTCTAGAAAATTGAGCCGAATTCAATAAAACAACATCGCGGGTTTTAGGGAAAAATCCACGATGTGCATCGTGGGTTTGAGCCGTGAAGCCATGATCTGCAGCACGGAAAATGGCCGCAGAGCTGTGATGTGCAGCGTGAAAAATGACCGTGAAGCCGCGATGTGTAGCACGGAAAATGGCCGCGATGTGCAGCATTGAAAAAAGCCGCGAAGCTGTGGAGCGTAGCACGGAAAAAGGTCGCGATGAGCCGCGCGACTGTAGGGCGAAAAGCCGCGATGAAAAAAGAAAAAAAATGGATGTCGAAAAACGAATTTGAAAATGGAAATTTCAGGTTGTTAATGGCTACAGAAAGGGGCAAGATCTAGAGTAACAATGGATCTGTTGCCTAGTATGGCAGATCTGTAAATTAAAATGATTTAAAACTAACAAAAACTAAGATCTAAAGCAAAAAACCAAGATCTTAGAATTTGAAGTCAGCGGAGTCGCCAAAAAATGTTGCTTGGTTTTGCAATCAAGCTTGTGCAATGGGCACCTATCAACAATGTGATAGTAGTTTCAATATAGAAAGTAAAAACAATTATGAATTAAATCTAAACTAGCATGTGCATATAACAATAAACTTAAAACGATTCATAGAAAGAACAAGAAATAAAAGAATGTTTTGTATTATAATACCTCAAATGGTGAGGATTTGTGGTGTTGAGTAGCTCCAAGGTTGAGATGCTCCAGGCTCCAATGGTCTCTTCTCCAAGATTGCTACAATGGTCAAGAACTCAAGAGAGATTTTGACAGCATGAGGATAGGATGATGGATGGATCCAAAGTGAGGAGCCCCTATTACCTTTTTATAGTTTTTGGTGATGAGGAATACCATTGTGGATTGGAGGAAACCAATGGTATTGACCAACATGGTTTATGTACCTTTTTCTCTCTCTTTTCCTTTTTTGAATATTTTGAATATTTTTATTCCCTTTTAATATTTTGGGAATTCTGGACCCTTTTTTAGGGTTTTTTGTGTTTTTTGAGGAAAAATATATATTTTGATGGGGAAAAAGGTGTATTATGGTCTTTTTGGTGACCTTTTGATGGCTTTAGAGGCTCAAATGGTGGAAAAGTGGACAAATGGTGTTAAATTTTCAAAATTTACTTCAATCTGATCTAGGATCTTAATTGAGAGAACAACATGTATAGCAAATCTACAGCATATCAATCATGGACACAATAATTCAAGCACACAAGAGACACAGAGTTTACTTGGGGAAAACCATAAAGGTGAAAAACCCCAATAACTTCCTCAGAGATAGATAGAGCAATGATACAACCAGAATACAAGAGATAGTCTTCTCCTAGCAACATAGCCTCCTCCTCCACAAGTGCGCCACTCTCTTAAGTGTGAGTGACAGAATAGAATGTGTAAAATGAGAGAGACACACTCTCTATTTATACACTAACTTGACTTGACCTTTACTCAACTAGGTCAGCCTCAACTTAACCACTTAACATAATGCTGACTGGGTCGACCCCCACTAGGGTGGTCTAATAACCCATCAAGTATAAGTTACGACACTTACATTATAAATGACGACACTTCTGTATAGAGGAATAATAACATCTCTATAGGAATACAATATACATATATGTGAAATACATTCTGAAGTTACATATACATCAACACTCCCTCTTAACTAGGAAGGTATTTCTCGACATAGGTCTTCTAGTACAAGTCTTCTTCTCTCTATCATCATCAGCGAATCATCATCCTCATCACTGCTGTTGCTATCTCAATCAATCTCTGAATCTACTCGTCATAGGAAGTTCTACAGAGCCAGTCCTTTTTCATACTGGATGTAGGCCCACCACCTGGAGGTCATCGTCATCACTGGCCATACTGTGGAATCCTCAGGACTTATTACGTGCATCACAAAACCTGTCTGCAGCATCCCAGGCTATTACGAGCACACAGCTCTACCTGTCGGATCTCCCAGGATCACATTACATGTGACCCATCACAAAATCTTGCTAAAGCATCCCAGGCTGTTACGAGCACACAGCTCTACCTGTCGGATCTCCCAAGAGCACATTACATGTGATCTCACCACAAAACCTGGCTGAAGCATCCCAGGCTGTTACGAGCACACAGCTCTACCAGTCGGATCTCCCAGGAGCACATTACATGTGGTCCACCACAAAACATGGTTGAAGCATCTAAGGCCTTTTTCATCTTGTCCAGATATCCCAGGAGCAAATTACATGTGGTCATGGCAAAACCTGGCTGAAGCATCTGAGGCCTTTTTCATCCTGTCCAGATCTCCCAGGAGCAAATTATATGCCATAGGACAAAACCTCGCAAGAGCATCTCAGGATGTTACGGGTATACAACTCCGACCTGAAGATGTCCCAGGGCACAAATTACATGTCCTCCCAGAGCAATGTCTCGAAAGAGCATCCCAGGCTGTTACGGGTACACAACTCCGACCTATAGGATCTCCCAGACATGCTCATTTTCACAACCTGATCCACGGCCACAAAGGATCATCTGATACACACCATACATCATCCTGATGTACACATGATCATCTTGATCATCATCACTGCATCATCCTGATGCATGTCATCTAGAGAAGCTCGTCATTCACGATCACCCTGATCATACAATGCATCTACCTGATGCATACCAAGTCTCTACCTGATACATATCATCATACACAGTGTATCCACTTGATACATATACAGATACATGGTCCAAGCATCCAACATGATGCATACATACATAAATGATCCAACTGATCATATCCAGCATCCAACATGATGCGTACATACATTAATGATCCAACTGATCATATCCAGCATCCAACATGATGTGTACATACATAAATGATCCAACTAATCATATCCAGCATCCAAAATTCCAAGTTTTGCAGAAGCCCTAATTTTCCATCTTTCCAATCAAAGTCCCGAACTGGGGTTTGATCAAGCCCGGCCTTCTGCCCAACGAAAAAATCTGATCTTGGTTTCTAAATTTCAATTTTGATGAGTAGAATCCATCCATGGTCTCCTATTACAAAAATTCCAACTTTCTCTGAAGCCATAAATTTCGAAAGCCATGAATGAAGGTGCTCAAAAATAATTCTTTTTCAATGAAATATGTACCTAATTGTTTCTTGTGTAACTCCATACTTTTCAATACACAGGGTCTGAAAACTTTTCCTGAGATAGCCCAACCTGTTCTCTTTCCATCCCAACAAGTCTGACCTCAATTGGATTCTCAGAGAGAGATTTATGCCAAGTGTCGCAACGTGACCTATTTATGGGATAATACAGGAGAGTGAACTTGTACAGCGTGCCACGTGTCACTGGTTCAACTTCGGCCTCTGAAACGTTTTCCTGAGATAATAAAGTCTGTCTACTACCTATCACTTTTTACTAAATTTCATTTGGAGCTTCCTAGCCCAAGTTATGACCTTTTTCCCAAGGTCACCTGATTTTGACTTAGATCTGGAAGAGGGAGAAACCCTATATTGTACAGATCATAAATCACAAAGTAAAACGAATTAGAGGTTTTCCTTTGGACACAAGGTACATGGGGATCTAATATTCGACCTGTAAAAGTTTCAGACCCGAAAACTTCGCCAAAACGGATTTATGGAGAAAGTGCTATGATGACTGGTTTTTGCGATATCAAGCCCTAACATCATAAGTGCAACAAGTGTCATACATGCCATATCATGCCTTCTTTCAGGCTAGCTCTGATACCATGTTAAATTTTCAGAATTTACTTCAATATGATCTAGGATATTAACTGAGAGAACAACATGTATAGCAAATCTACAGCATATCAATCATGGACACAATAATGCAAGCACACAAGAGACACAGAGTTTACTTGGGGAAAACCATAAAGGTGAAAAACTCCAATAACTTCCTCAGAGATAGATAGAGCAATGATACAACCAGAATACGAGAGATAGTCTTCTCCTAGTAGCAGAGCCTCCTCCTCTACAAGTGCGCCACTCTCCCAAGTGTGAGTGAGAGAATAGAATGTATAAAATGAGAGAGACACACTCTCTATTTATACACTAACTTGACATGACCTTTACTCAACTAGGTCGGCCTCAACTTAACCACTTAACATAATGCTTACTGGGTCGACGCCCACTAGGGTGTTCTAATAACCCTTTGACCCACATGGCCAACCCCCAATAAGGTGGTCTAATAACCCTTTGACCCACATGACTTATACAGGGCCGAACCCAACAAAGGTGGTCTAATAACCCATCAAGTATAAGTTACGACAGTTACAATATAAATGATGACTCTTCCGTATAGAGGAATAATAACATCTCTATAGGAATACAATATAAATATATGTGAAATACATTCTGAGGTTACATAGACATCAACAAATGGGTCATGTGAATAAGGGAATGAGCTAGTGAGCACTTTTTGGGTGTTAACAAGATCTAGGGTATTTCTCGAAGGAGACCTTGTTCTACTTTGGGATCAGAACAAGGAACCTTTAGGACGTGGCAAGTTCAAGTCCATGTGGCTCGGTCCTTACATAATTTCTAAGGTACTGAAGAAAGGTGCTTATGAGTTAACGGATTACGAAGGTAATAAGCTGCCTGAGCCTAGAAATGGGCTCTACCTGAAGAAGTACTACGCTTAGGCATTTGTGTTTTTTCTTGTAACATAGCTGTATATTTTGTAGAGCCAGTTTTTGCTTGTGCTTGTTAGTTAACCTTATGTGTGTCTTCATTTCATGTATCAGATGTCAACTGAACATTTCTTAGGATTTGTTGATGGTTCCAGTCACCACACCCGACAGTTGGCTTCAGCAGCTTGGGTCATTTACTCACTGGCTGGCCAACTGTTCTCTTCGAGGGGGTTTGTTTGGATCCCACTACGAACAATGTAGCTGAGTATAGTGTGGTTATAGAACTTCTCCGAGATGCTCTTATTCATGGCATTTCACCTTTGGAGGTAAGACTTGATTCGCAACTAGTTGTATTTCAATTAACGGGTGTTTACCAGCTCGAATATTCCCGTGTTGAGGGTTTAGTGAAGTGCTCGGGGATAACACAGTACCCATTATGAAACGTCGAGTTAGATTATTGGAAAGATAGTTTGATTCCATTATATATCAACACATTCCAAGAAATTTAAATGCATTAGCTGATTCATTTGCAAATTATTTTTTAGATTGGCATTTGTATCATACATTTCCATAAATAGAATTTCACACATAAAGTTAAACACACACACATGTACATAACCGATATTGTATATATATCCGATACTGTATCAAAAAATATAATATGAGTTTTGGATCACAAGTCATGTCATAAAGTACAAAACAAGGCTCCGTGGCCTAAAAAATATACATAAAATATACATCTCCTATGGAGGAGAGGCCTCATCGGCATCTACTGCCTCCCGATAACATATGACCAACCTAGCTATCTTCTGCAGCACCCTAAGCCATGCTGGGGGCACCCCAACTACATCTTTCTGCATATCAATAGGTATCCGCTCCATGCAGCATGCAAAAACATCATGAGTCAACTGACTCACTTTCCACTCTATGGTCCCTAACATAGCATCAGCTGCACCCACATCTACTGGACTCACGAAGATAGTAGGATGTCCCTCGGGATGAACACGTCCAATATCTGCATTTGACACTTGTTTAGTACTTCATAACTCATCATAAAAATCATATACTTGAAAATTTGAAAAAATTAAATAATTCTCAAAACAAAAACATACCAATATCTTCCCAGGCACCACCTGGAGGAAGCACCAGCTCTGGATCATGGCAGAAGTCTAATCTAGCATACAAAAACTGCTCGAACGTCGGCACCTGTCTCTCCCACCGCCCCCAGAAATCATCAGTATGATAGCAAAAGTGACATTCACCACCACCCTGGTGGAGAAAAATGTCACCCCAACGGCCCAATATCGGCTCACAATGATTGGCTGGAGGTAGAGGCATGCTCAAGCTAAGAGCAAGTACCTGGCGAGCTCCTAATATGGATGCCTAATGGGGAAGCTATACCAAGAGCCTACTTTAAATGTCAACCCGAGGAACGTACAATCTTTAGAGATGCATGCACTATCTGTGCTCTTATAGGACAATCTCTTGTCATAGTTGGATGTCGGTATCGATGTTCTAAAGATTGTCTACTAAATGTGAAAACTGATTATGCTATGGAATTAAATACTGGAAAGCAATAAATCTAATTAAAAGAATTAAAGTGTTGAAAGCAGTAAATATGTTCTGAGAAATAAAGCAGGGAATCTATTTTAAATAATTAAAATGCTGAAGTAATTAGATGCTGATCTGTTCTAATAAATGAAGATACAAAAACAATAAATCCATCTGAAATAATTAAAATGTTGAATTAACTAAATGCTGAGAATGAAAATATCATAATAGAGTTATTCTACTATTGGGGAAACAAAGTCTGTAACTACTATCTGTGCACAAAATTGGAGTCTTGATCTAACTTGTTTTACCAATCTAGAATTGAAATATGATCATTCTATGCTTACCCATCTATTGCTAAGAAGTCAAAAGAAACTAATCACGATGAGAAACTGCAGTGAACTCTAGATCTAAACCATGGCATTGAAAGCAAAACTATTACACATGTAATCATTGATAAAAATATGCGTTGAAAGAAAGAACCTATAGGACTACTGAAATCGTTTTACTGTACTATGGAATGCATTCTAAACTACTACAGAAATAATGAATCATTCAACGCTCCCATGTATCATAGAACTGTTCATCAATGTAAAACGCAAACTTGGAAAAATACCTGCAAATAGGAATCTCCTGACCTACGTGTTGGAGGGGCCCTCCCCAACCCGTACTCAGGAGAGAATAAAAACTCAGAAATGCTTGCTGGAATTAATCATCAACCTTTCATTAATATATAAAATCCATGTCAAAATAGAAGTCTGTACTTCTCAGTATCTCAATAATGCAGAAAACGTTAAAAATAATGTCTTTCCCAAAAATAACAGCAGGGTCCTCTCGCTACTCGAGAGGTCCATATTTATACGATTTAAATCTGATCCTAACTGATTGTCAAAGTGTCGATTCATCTTGAAAGTGGGAGTGCATCCTCTATAAATCAGGAAATAGGGCGTCGAGCTTGGTGATCCTTTAGTCTTCTACACATCCATCCTTTAATGACCTTGAACCTTCTCAATCACGCTTGCTTTCCATATAATCAGTTTATTTGATATGCATTCTAACATACAAGATTAATCATAAAAACAATTTCATTAAATAATTAAAGTAAAACACTTTTCCCACAATTGAGTGTGTTTCTTTACCATTGCTTGAGTTGGATTGTGGAAAAAGGGTTCTCAAATACCTGAAAAATGAACCCATCATTCTCTCCCCTACTTGAAGGATTCACCCATCCTTGGGTGACTTATTCCAATTGTCGATGACCTCCCTGATATCCCATGCTACCACCTTAGGTGTCCCTGCCTGCCTGAGATATCCAAAATTATGACCCTCCCTAGCCCATGCCTTCCTCTCCTCCTCTTCATTAATCTGTTCTTTGAGGACTGGGGAAAGAAAGAATGGGGGATTCAGTCTCATCCCAATCCACCTGAGTGGGTTTCTTGCCAGGGATTCTTTGTAGAGTGTGGTTTTGAAGAGAGCATCCTTAATCCTAAGGGGAGAGTGGATTTCTCTTCATTTTAGATCATTTTCCACCCTACACCACCTTTCCCTGATGGGCTCATTAACTTCCTTTTGTGTGCTGCGGAGTGTAATGTCAAAATGACTCACCGCCTCCTGTTGTTTTGTGAGGAGAATGGGTATCAGTTCCTCGTCCTGAGTGAGGATCCTGTGATTATAGATTATTCCCTCTGGGTGAGTTGGCTCAGGTCTAATCATTAATGGGGTTTTCCATTTGGATGCAACATAGAGATGATAGTCTTGGGCTCGCTCAATTTCGTGGTTCATCCACAAACACAATTCCCTTAACTGGAAATTGCCCACATATGGGTTTGGTGACCATTTGGGTGAGCTAGAAACTACGAAATCGTGCAAGAAGAACTCACTCAATTGATCTTTCTCCAACTCTGTGGAGTTCAAAGATGCATCAATAAATTCTTTAGGAGTGCTTACCTCTATAAGGAGATCTTTCTTCAACCTCTGGAGCTGGAATTCGCCCTATTTCTCTTTTAAATAAAATGCATATACCACCGACGGTGGTCTGAGGTCACGCAGTCTCTCATATCTGCCGATAGTAGTGGCAAAAACATCCTTAAGTTTTGATAATCTCCTGGTCCTTCCTTGCTAATTCTCTCTGTGCTTCGGCCAACTTCTCTTGCAGTGCTAAATTCTTCTGCTCGGCCAGCCGAAGCTCTTCTGCATGGTGCATCTTTAGGATTTGTGTTTTCTCTGCTGAGAATGGGGGAGGTGTGGCCTGGCTTCCTGGCCGAATTCTTAATGTTGCCAACTCATTTCTGAGCCTTTCCAATTCTACTCGTGCTTCAGCGAGCTGGGAAATGACCTCAAGGTCTTCATTACGTTCTGGAGGGTTTTCTTGAAAGTTTCCTTGCTCCTGTAAGCTCTGCCCTTCTTCTTTATCCATTTGTTCTTCTATATCCTGTTTTTCCTCTTCATTCCTTTCCTCTTCTTCATCCTTTCTTCTTTTTCTTCTTCATCCTCTTCTTCATCTGTAGTTGGATCCTTTTGATCCATAAAAGGATCAATGTCATCATCAGACACATTGGTAATCAGGGGGTTGGGTTCCCTTTCTTTCTCCTTGGAGACTCGGATTTTAGATACCTGTGTGAATCTCTTGTTGCACCTCTTCGACCCTTGACTACTGGTAGGAATATTTGGGTCTGATTTGGGGGAGTCCTCTTTGGAGTGTTTTATTTTGACCAAGGTGTCGGCCACACTGTCCAAGTCAATTTTTCTTTTTTCCCCTGATACATAAGTGGTCTTACTTTTCGATTCAGGTGGCAAGGGCATAGTCCTCATTCTCTGAACGTCCTCAGTAGACACCACGATGAACTCCTCCCAGGAGAGCTCTGGAATCTAAGCTTTTATCTCCTCACCAACTATTAGTTTGATCAGCCCATGATGGGCCAAAGCATCATCTTTTCCCTTAGCCACCTTCCTTCTCATCTCTGCTAGGGATTGGAGCAGGTAAAATGGAATGCTAATATTGTTGTTTGATGAAATGTGACTTCTGTGCCTGAGAAGCTCTAGAAAACGAAAATGGAAAATGGGAACATAGCTTAATCTTCCAGTGCATGTAATATACCTCAGGACAATTGCAGCCATTTCATCCCATGGTGTTGGCATGGAGGATCTCTTGACTCCATTTTTGTCTTCATCATAAACTTCTCCATGCTCAATGAATGCTACTTTTGCTGTGTGGTTTTCCTCCCAGTCGTTGTTGCTCCAATGCAGGCCCATTGGAAGACCAGTGTGTTTGGCTATAATGTCCTCATCCACTTTTATGCATAACCCCTTCACCTGGGTGACATACTGTTCATCGTTAATATGCTTGAAGTTTCTTGAGAACTTCTAGGATACCCCTATATGGTATCCTCTCAGTCCAAGGATAAATGGCATCCAGCCTGAGTTGCAAATGATCTGTAGGACTCTTGGGCTTTGATAAATGGAACCGTGATTTTTTGGTTCACTCTTTTTAAAACCCTTCATCATTTTTTGAATCTTCTTTATAACCAGACAAACCAGGTCTTTCGGAATGTAGTTTTATACTTTTAACTTGGTCGCGCTCTGCCTACAGGCTCAAGGAATACAATGGTGGCTGCTTCTCAGGAATTTCGGGTGGTTACTTATATGAAAAATCGTGGAATATGCTGCACCCTAATTCAATGCCTTTCTTCACCTATTCTTTCCATCATACCTGTACTTGCCACTTTTAATCCCCTATTTTTCATGATCGATCTCTGCCTTCTCATGATCGACCTCTGTACTTCATGTGGTGAAGGTTACGATCATGATTTGTTGAGGGTGACAGGACTTTGGTAGCAATCATGAGTTATGAAGTTCATTCCACCATGCCGCCAATTTGAAATGGAAACTGTCCTCAGCTGACTAGAAATAACTGTATTGTGGGAAAGTGCTTTACCGTAAAAATCAAATAAAATCGTTTTAGAGATTACCTTGGTATGTATGCGTATCGGCATTGATGATCTGGTCCGTTTTTCATGTGTGGTGGATTCTGTAGTATATCTTGGCGGTGTCTGTAGTTGATTTATGCATGTCAGTAGTTACGTGCGTAGGCTGCTTTTTCCATTTTGCGCGTTTGAATTTGCTTAATATGTGATTTTGAAAATTGTGCCAGTTGTTGATACGACTCAGGTGATCGTGTTTTATATTTGGATGATTGCATGGTTGGATGTGATTGGCTCCCTTGAATATCTTGCAGGCTCGCTTGAATATGTTTGAAAAAGGTTGGCATGGTGTGTCTTGAATTAATCTGTAGTAGATGAAGACTGATTTTTGCATGTAGACATGGCTGGCTCGCTTGAGTTGATTTCAGGCTCACTTGAATAAATGGCAGCCTTTCTTGATATATTTTGCAGGCTCGCTTGAATTGATGGTAGCCTCGCTTGATATATTTTGCAGGCTCGGTTGAATTGATGGCAGCCTCGCTTGAATTATTGGCAGCCTTGCTTGATATATTTTGCAGGCTCGGTTGAATTGATGGCAGTCTCGCTTGAATTATTGTGCAGGCTCACTTGAATAGGTTGATTTCCTGTAAACTTCCTGTTACCTTTTCTTTGTTTTTTTTCTTTTTTTTTCTCTCTTTTTTTGTTTATATATTTTTTCTCTTTTTTTTTTTTCATGATATGTGTTGAAGTTTACTAATTTGCAGCATGCTCTATCAGCATCAATTGTTGCTGGTAGAGTACTTGTGTAAATTATTCTTTGGACTTTGGTTGTTTGTAGAGTTTTAGGCGATGCCCATTCACTATCATGGGGAACTCATCATCATCAATTGTAATAATTCTCATAGCCCCATTGTCATAAATTTTCTGTATACTATAAGGTCCAAGCCATCTAGTGGTTAGCTTTCCTTTGAATGTGTGAAATCTGGAGTCGTAGAGTAGTGCCCAATCACCCTCTTTGAATTTCTTATCCTTTAAATGTTGGTCATGCCATTTCTTTCTTTGTTGTTGGATGATTTCAGTATGTCTTAGTGCTTGTTGACGGTGTTCATCCAGTTGATTTAGCTACAACATGCGTTCTTTTTTAATGTCTGATAGGTTCATATTTAGATCGGCTACAATTCTTAAGGTTTTTACTTCAAATTTGATTGGTAGCATGACCTTTTTCCCATAGACCAGTTCATAAGGTGTGAATCCTGTTGTTGTTTTCCATGTAGTATTGTAAGCTCAGACTGCTTCACTAAGTCTGTCAGCCCAATTTCCTTTGTGAAGTTGGACAGTTTTTGTCAAGATTCTCTCTAATTCCCTCTTGGTTACCTCAGCTTGACCATTTCCTTCAGGGTGGTAAGAGGATGATTGTCTATGCTTTACATTGTTTCTTTTCATCAAGTCTTCAATTAAATTTGATGTGAATTGTGGTCCTTGATCCGAAACTACTTCTCTTGGCACCCGAAATCTGTGAAAGATCTGCTCAGTAAATAATTTGGCCACACTAGTTTCATTTGCAGCAGGCAGTGCTGCAACCTCTGTCCATTTTGTAAGGTAATCAGTGCATACAAGTATGTAGCTCTTCTAATTGGACTGTGGGTTGAATGGGCCAACAAAATTGAATCGCCACTTATTGAATGCCTCTAAAGAGAATTGTGGATGTAGTGGAATTTCTTGTTTTTGTGTTGGCTTTCCCATTCTCTGGCAATCATCACAATGGGACACATACTTGTAAGCATCTCTTTGGAGTGTTGGTCAATAATACCCTGTTTGCAAGATCTTGTAGGCTGCCCTTTTTGCAGCGTAGTGTCCTCCACAGTGTTCATTGTGGGTGGCATGCATGATGTCATGTACCTCGTCTTCCCTAATGCACCTTAAAAGTACTTGATCTGGTCCTTGTTTAAAAAGCATACCCTCTATCCATGTATATGTGGCACTTTGTCTTATTACTTTTGTCCTTTCTTTATAACTATAATGTTCTGGAAACTTCCTGGATACCAAATAGTTTGCTATGTCAGCAAACCATGGACTTTTTATTCATATGGAAAAAAGGTGCTCATCAGGGAAGTTATCTTGGACCAATTCATTATTTGTCCCATGTGTTACTCTTGACAAAAAATTTGCTACGACATTATGCTTTCCTAGTTTATCTATTATAGTGATGTCGAATTCCTATAGAAGTAGCATCCATCGAATAATTCTTGCACTGGTATTAGGCTTGTTCATAAGATATCTGATCGTTGAGTGGTCAGTATGGATAAAACTTTGGTATCCTGTAATGTAATGCCTGAATTTGTTGATTGCATGTATGACTGCCAGAAATTCCTTCTCTGTGAATGTGTAGTTGATTTATGGCCCAGCCAAATTTTTGCTTATATAGTATATGGCATAGGGTTTCTTGTCTTGTTCTTGCCCAAGCACAGATCTGATTGCTTTATCTGATGCATCGGTGTGAATGTGAAATGGAATTTCCCCGTTTCGTCCTTGAAGTGTTGGTGCTGTGATGGTTTTCTGTTTAAGACTTTCAAAGGCTGACATGCAGTTGCTTGTCCATATGAACTCATTGTCTTTTGTGAGAAGTGAAAACATGGGGGCAGCAATTCTGCTATAATTCTCAATAAACCTTTTGTAGTATCCTGTCTGTCCAAGGAAGCTTCTCACATCTCTTTGTTTGACAGGTCGAGGCAGTGTCTTGATTACTGATACTTTGGCTTGATCCACCTCTATACCTCTATGTGATATATGATGTCCTAGAAAAATTCGTTCTTCCATTAACATCCTACATTTGTCATTTCTTAGGCACAAACTCATCTCAATACATTTTTTAATATTAATTCAAGATTTTTCAATGTCTGCTCAAAGCTCTGTCCATAAGGTGTGAAATCATCCATGAATACTTCCATTTTGTTATTCAGAAAATCGGAGAAAATACTCAGTATGGATCTTTGAAATGTTGTTGGGGCGTTACATAGACCAAAGGGTAGGACCCTCTAGGCGTAAGTTCCCCATGGGAATGTGAAGGTCGTCTTATCTTGATCAGCTGGGTGTATTAAAATTTGGCTGTAACCACTAAAACCGTCTAGGAATGAAAAGTACTTGTTTCCAGACAATGTATCTAGCACCTTGTCTATAAATGGAAGTGGAAAATGATCTTTGTTTGTTTCTTTATTCAGCTCCTTGTAGTCCAAACAAATTCTCCATTTGCCTCGTTTTTTGGGCACTATGACTAGTGGTGAGACCCACTCACTATCAAATATTGGATAGATGAACCCTGCGTCTAATAACTTTTGTAATTCCACTTTGACTATGTCTTTTAATGCAAGGTTCATCCTTGTTTGTGGTTGCCTGATGGGAGTAGAACCTTCTTTGATGTAAATGTAGTGTTTGTAGATATCAGGATGTATTCCTTTCATATCTGTATATGTCCATGCAAATGCTTTACTATGTTGTGTTAGTATCTTCATCAATTTCTCTTCTTGCTTTGGTTTTAAATTGGAAATTATGTTGACTATTTTGCCAGGGTTAATTTCCACGACTTTTACCTTCTCAATCTGTTCTAGCAGCACTTATGTCCACAAGTCATCCATGTTCTGTTTTGAACTTTCACCTATTTCTGTAGAAAAAAATTCTTGAATAACATGATTGTTAGGAGATATATTTTGTATAAATCTATCTATATGGCCATCTTCATTTACTGCCTTTAACGATATTGCAGCATCAATTGTTAGGATAGGTTGGAGGTTTTGATTTGGTGTGTTCTGGTAATCATCAGTCCAATTTTGATATTCTAAATCTGATGATTTCATTGTTGGTGGGTAGATTGTTATTTTCTTCCTGGTATGTCCACTGGTGATTGTCATATTTTCTGATCGGCAACCTATGTAAGCATCCACAGTTGCTAACCAAGGTCTACCCAGGATAATTGGATAGCCACTAAGTTTGCTTTTGATTTCGATTATTATAAAATCAGCTGGGTATTCCCAGGACTCGATATTGATCATAATGTCTTCTAGCATTCCCTCGGGCTTCACAGTGGACGTGTCTGCTAGTTGGAGTATTGTTGTGGTTGGTCTTACCATTGATTGGAGTCCTAGGTATAACATGGTTTCTTTAGTCATGACATTGATCACAGCTCCTAGATCGATTAAGCTTTTATTTATTTGCTTGTTATTTTGGGTGACGCTTACTACAGGACTACTAGGATCAAGATATTTAGGATTTATTATGACACCTAGCATCAAATCAGCCAATTGTCCCACTACATTAATAGTTGGTGGGTCACACTTTCTCCTTCATGGCTTCTTTAGGCAATTTTCTCTAATGAATTTGTTGCAGATGGGCACATCCCTTATGGATTCTAGGATTGGGATTTGGATGCTTAAGTGTTTGAATTCATTTAAGATTTTATTCTCTTCCTCTTCTTTTGTATTCCGGACAAGTTTTTCTGGAAATGGAGGGTTTCTAGTTCGTGTGAGTGGTATAATTTCTTCCTTAGGAAGTTCTAGTTCATCAAGATGCTGAACATAGGGTTTTGATGTGTGGTCCTGAGCTTCAGGTAGAGGTTGTTGGATGTTGTGTGGGGGTGTATTCTGCAACATTTTTCCAGATCATAGGTTTATTTCATTTATTTCTATGGTGTCTACAGCATAAGTTGGGAATTGTGTGATGTCAATATTATAAGCCTGCTGCTGTTGTGGGGGCCTATTATTATTAGGATTTGGAATCGGTTGGGTTGGAATAGGTGGAGGTCTGGGGGGTGGTTGAGGTTGTGGGGGTGGCATAATGAGTGGCTGTTGTAATGGCACCCTCCAATTTGATGGATGGGGGTACTGGTTTGCATAATTTGTGGTGGATGGAAATGGTGGGGGGTATTGAGAATAAGACGGTGGATAATATGGCTGTTGACAGGATGGTTGATATGCTTACTGGTTTTGTTGCCATTGGTTTTGATTTGGCTGTGATTTCCATGGAGTCGGCGCAAAGTTCCAATTTAGCTGTCCTTGATTATAGTAAGTTTGATTGCTATGCTGATATGGCCTAACAAAATTATTCCTCCTCTGATTTATAAAACAGAGTTGTTCTACAGTTCCTTCAGCTGTTGGGTCTTGAATAGCTGCCTTACATGAGGGTAAGAGGGGACATTTATCAGTGGAATGTTCATCGGTGCAGAGACCACATACTTCTTTTGTGTTCAAGGTGGACTGCCCCTTCTCATGCTTCTTCCTACAGCGAGGACAAAATACTGCCAAGGCTTGGTTAATTTCATTCTGTTTCTTTTTTATTTGAAGAGCATCAATTTGCATGGCTAGGGATTGCAGTATGTCAATTTGCATGTCATCCAGCAGGTTTCCTAAATCATATTTTGTAAGCGTTGGTGTTGAGGATGATGCTCCACTGGTGGTTGTATGTGTATCCCTCGTCCCATTCTTAATTTTCCTAGATCTTGAGTAGTTTTTGAAGATTTGCAGGATTTGGTCAAAAGATTTTTGGAATATGTCTCCATTTCCAAGGAGAATTAAGAATTAAAATTTCTCCTCTTTTACACCTCTGAGAATTACAAGCTTTACTGATTTAGGATCCAATGTGCAATGGCTGGCTCGTTTGTAGCTGAGTTGAAATCTTTGGGCATAATCTTCTAATGACTCTCTATCTCCTTATTGCATCCTAAAGATTTCATCCCTAGTATCTTTGGCCTTGCAGTAGTCCCTATATTTTTCTAAGAATGACTGTTTCATTTCATCCCAGCTAAAGATAATATTTCCTTCAAGGCTCATGAACCACCGAAGTGATAGGTCTTTCAGTGTGGAAGGAAAAAGCCTAAGCTTTTGTGCATCAGTAGTGTAATAAAATGATCTGCAAACTACCTCAAATTCAAACAGGAATGTGTCAGGATCTTTTGATGTCAACCCATGAAAGTTTGGCAGATTATTAGGATTGATGTTCTTCATTCTGGCATCTCTGAGAGGTATGCTAATGGGAAAAGTGAAAATCTCCCTAGGTTCTTCATCTTCATTTGCCATTGAGGTGTTTGAGTTGGAACTAGTAGTGAAGTTGCTTCTGTTTGGATCGTATGTGGAGTCAGTCTCGTTTTCAGAGTGTAGAATTTCAAACTGAGAATGGTTAGAACTGTCAACGGTGCCAAAAAGTGGTGAGCTCCTAATATGGATGCCTAATGGGGAAGCTATACCAAGATCCTACTTTAAATGTCAACCCGAGGAACGTACAAACTTTAGAGATGCATGCACTATCTGTGCTCTTATAGGATAATCTCTTGTCACAGTTGGATGTCGGTATCGATGTTCTAAAGATTGTCTACTAAATGTGAAAATTGATTATGCTATGGAATTAAATACTGGAAAGCAATAAATCTAATTAAAATAATTAAAGTGCTGCAAGCAGTAAATATGTTCTAAGAAATAAAGCAGGGAATCTATTTTAAATATTAAAATGCTGAAGTAATTAGATGTTGATCTGTTCTAAGAAATGAAGACACAAAAATAGTAAATCTATCTGAAATAATTAAAATGTTGATTAACTAAATGCTGAGAATGAAAATATCATAACAGAGCTATTCTACTATTGGGGAAACAAAGTCTGTAACTACTATCTGTGCACAAAATTGGAGTCTTGATCTAACTTGTTTTACCAATCTAGAATTGAAATACGATCTTTCTATGCTTACCCATCTATTACTAAGAAGTCAAAAGAAACTAATCACGATGAGAAACTGCAGTGAACTCCAGATCTAAACCATGACATTGAAAGCAAAACTATTACACATGTAATCATTGATAAAAATATGCGTTGAAAGAAAGAACCTACAAGACTACTGAAATCGTTTTACTATACTACGGAATGCATTCTAAACTACTACAGAAATAATGAATCATTCAACACTCCCATATATCATAGAACTGTTCATCAATGTAAAATGCATACTTGGAAAAATACCTGCAAATAGGAATCTCCTGACCTACGTGTTGGAGGGGCCCTCCCCAACCCGTACTCAGGAGAGAATAAAAACTCAGAAACGCTCGCTGGAATTAATCATCAATCTTTCATTAATATATAAAATCCATGTCAAAATGAAATTTGAGTTTTTTAATTTGAATTACATATATGAGTTTGATTTTAAATTTTTACCCGCTTTGGTAAAATCTCTATAGTTTCAAATTCTATCAAATTGTTCTATTTAATCAATGAATAGCTACATATGGTACTAAGGTAATTTTCAACCAATAGTTCTCAAATTTTCACTAAAATTTTGTAGTATCAATCCTTTAAGACTAAATTTCTTGATGATAGACCTTTTCAACTAGCTCATGGTTAAAATTAAATATCATTTAAGATTTTTTGTCGCGATTACTAACATGTTTGTTGAAGTCCTAGTTTTTTGCAGATCATGAGTCATGATCCTAGAAGCCTTGGTGGATCATTTACGGAAAAAGTATACTCTAGGTATACTCTTGTATATGCTAGAAGAGTTCTTCTTCCATTGTTTCACACTTTTTCAGGGGAGGACACTAAATTTACGAAAAAATACCTTTTGGAGCCTTCTTTTGGAGCCTTCAGGCTCTCTAAACATGAAAAAACCAAGCGAGCATTCACCTACTCGGGCTCGATGTGAAATTCATGAGAGGGTAAAAAGAGGATTGTTTAAGTTTTTCAGACTCTATAAACAGGAAAACACCGGCGAGCATTAATCTACTTGGGCTCGATATTAAAATCCATGAGTAGGTGTATAAAGGATTGTTTAAGTTTTTCAGACTCTATAAACAAGAAAACATCGGCGAGCAGTAACCTACTTCGGATCGATATTAAAATCCACAAGTAGGTGTATGGAGTTATTGATTAAGTTTTTCAGACTTCTTAAATCTGAAAACACCGGCGAGCAAGAACAGATCTTGGCTCGATACTAAAATCCAGAGATCAGTAATATAGATTAATCTTCTATCTCTGCTTCGAACTCTGTAAACAATGAAAAAGGTCCTGAGTCTTCCTCCCATGGGCTCATTAAACTTTTTACATGGTTGGATCTACTGAGTTTTCATTCTTTCTTAGACTCATTAAAATAACAAGAAAGGTATTCTTTTATCTAAAAAGAATAAGGGATACGAAGGATGTATCATATCTTTAGTTTCAAAGGTAGTTCAGTCAGTCCTATCCTTGAACACAGCACCTAGAGTTTATCATGTCGGTTGGGTTTAGTTTTTGACCTTAGGGTGAACCTGATCTCCGATTTGTTTGCTCCCCCGGTTGGTTATTCTTCCAACCATATGGAGGGCCTGCTAATGTCTCCTACGTTATAGGTTTATATCATTTTCCCCATTATGTTCAAAACTTTCTAAGTCACTTTGTGTCATGCTTACTGTTCAAGGATATAGCCCGTGTCGGGCATTCTGCAGTTTACCTTGACCTCATGTGTCGGCCATCCTAGTGTCAGTCTTGTTACATATATTATGCCATATCATCTCATACCAGTTGAGTGTCCCTCGTGTTGGATGATGGAGGATGCCTCAAGGCCTCCCTTCCAACAGACTTCTTCCCATCGACATCAACTCATTTTGCTCTGGGATTGAAGTTTAGAGTTTCGGTTAGTACCTTGGAGATTGAAGTCACCAGTGGCAGTTTTCCTCACTGTTGAATGATGAGAATATATCAATGTCTCTTATTTGACAGGATCCTCAAGTGTTCGACTCCAAGTCCACTTATTCACACTTGTTGGATCGTACTAGGTACCTTGGGCCCCATCATCATTATCGGTGGAAGCCCACGCATTTGTTAACGGTATACATCAAGGACCGCTAATCAAACGATACCCCCCATGTTCGACTATCAACTCATCTATTCACATGGTAAGGGTTTGTACCTTGGGTTGTTTTGGATGAAGACCTTGGGATGTTGATGACATCACCTCACTATGATATCTCCCAAGTTGCGCAAGACTGGGCCTCACTTATATTCGGCTCTCCATGAGACATAGATCCAATTTGTTGTTATGGCTATGATCTCTCAGTTTGACATGGATCCACGCCTGTATTTCAAGTGGCCATGCTATATATACATCTCCTAGTTATGTATCAGAGATCATGTTGTATCACACTATACATCTATATGATGTCAAGATTGTAATTGCTCACTGACATTGATCTGTGTTTCAGGTGTTTCTGTAACTTGGTTCTGCGGTTTCTTGCTCCTCCTCTGACTTGGAATTATAATGTATTTCGGCCATCGTTTCCCTCTGACCTCACACATTAGGGGGCATCTGTTATAGGTCAAATCTGCACTTCTCCATCCGTGATCACCTTGAGTTGTCGATCACACAAAAGGACAACTTGGATTGAAGAGCATGATGACCTTGGATGATACCTTGACCTAATTTAACCTTTTGCAAGCTAGCAAAACCCTGAAAAACCTCATGTTTTGACCTATGCGCTACTCTACTTCAACAAACTAGTGCTCATGCCCTACTCCATAGGATCAATAGTAGCGCACATCTCCTGCTGTGTGCTACTCCACTTCAATAAACTAGTGCACACCCTCAAAAAAGTTGCAAACGTTGGTTGTTAAACACTGAAGTTGCATACTGTGCACTCCTCCACTGTGAAAAACTTGCGCACACCTTAAAATATGATCAAAAATATATTAATTTGACAAATTGGGATTAGTTGCAATTGGTTATGCAACTTCCCCAACTTCCATTACAACCACCTCTCGATCTAAACTACCTTCCTTGTCCTATAAATACAAGGAGGATTGAGGAGAGGGGTTAGACATTGTTGTGACTCTCATTCACAAGAGGAGAAATTTGTATGAAGGGTTGTTATGCTAGAATATTTCAAGTCAGACAAGAGAAGGAGCCCAGAATCCGGTTTCACAAGCATGTTGCATTGATCAGGTGAAACTTGTAATTATTATATGCTTTTGACAATAAAGGTTGAAACATTCCTTCCTGTCCCAAATATAATGCCTAATGGATTGTGTATTTATTTGGTTAAATGCTTGATTGTTCTTGATGTTTGAATTGCATTTCAATTTTATCATCTTTATATCAGTCAAGATACGCTGAGGAAGGTATCTTTATGTTGCAGATCTATTGAAGTCGAAGATCAAGTTGAAGATTGAGCACGAGATCGAGCAAAGCTAGTATCAAACGTTAGTAATAAGGTATGTCTTCAAGATCTTTGATCTATTTCAATTTATAGATGTTTCTGTAGCGTAATCATTATGTTTACATGTCTCCCCCTAAGTTGATAGTGTCCCTTTCCTCACTATAGGGTGAATTTCCCGAACAATAATACTTTCCCTAGTTGAGAAAGATTCCCTCTAGGCCTTTCCACACTGCTAGACCTAAGAAGTAGTGCATCAATCCGAGATCTTTCATATCAAACAATAAATAGAGTTTCTTCTTGCATTCGATAATCTATTTCTCATTTCCTGTCAGAAATAGATCATCCACATATAGCAGCAATATGACAGGTTCATCATCCATAACCTTGAGATAAAGATTAGGATCAGCTTTACTTTTGTTAAAGCCTAAGCTTGTCAAGAAACTGTCAATTCTTCCATACCAAGCTTTGGGAGCTTTCTTCAAACCATACAAAGCCTTCTTTAGTTTGCACACATGGGTTCTTCCATCTTCCACCTCAAATCCTTGTGGTTGTTCTATATACACTTCCTCCTCAATCACACCATTCAAGAAGGCTGTCTTTACATCCATCTAGTGTAATTTCCACTTCATCATGGATGCAAGTGCCAAGATAGTTGTAATGGAAGTGTACCTTGCAACTGGTGCAAATGTTTCTTCATAGTCAATTCCCTCTTTCTGAGAGAACCCTTTGGCTACAAACCTTGCTTTATATTTTTTCAATGCTTCCATCTGCAACATGCTTTATCTTGTATATACATTTGGAGGATACCACACTCTTGTCCTTTGGCTTGGGAACTATATCCCAAACATAATTCTTCATTATTGACTGGTAGTCCTCAGTCATTGCCTCTACCCACTCTTTCTTATGAACTACTTCTTCATAACCAGTAGGTACTTGATCTACAAGATCACACATCAGGGCCACATAGTTTGAGAATGTCTTTGGTTTCTTGCTCACCCTAGTGAAGCATTCTGGAGCTCCATATTTTTCTGCTCCTAGTATAATGTCTCTTGCCCATGCTGGCATTCTCTTCCTTGAAATTTCCATGAAAGGGGGTTCTTGTGGTTCCATCATGTCATGGTATTCAGGACTTGTCTCTTCAGGGGTGGGTGTAGCTTCTGTAATTCTGGAAGGTGCCTCTTCCTCATATACTTCTTCATGTTGGCACTTCCTAGATCTCTTGAGAGTTGCCTCTTCATCAAATGTTACATCCCTCCTTATTTCCATATGATGGAATCTTGGGATGTATATTCTGAATGCTTTGGATGCTTCACAATATCCAACAAATATTCCTTTCTTCCCAAAAGGATCTAGCTTGTTCCTCTTTTCTTTTGGAATGTGAATGTATACTGGGCATCCAAATATCTTGAGGTGACTTACCTCAGGCTTCTTCCCTGTGAACACTTCTTCTGGGGTCTTGAAATAAAGAGCACTATGAGATAGTCTCTTTTGCACATAGACTGTTGTCCTGGCTGCTTCAGCCCATAAATACATGGGTAGGTCTTGATCATGTATCATTGTCTTTACTGCCTCCATAATGGTTGTATTATTTCTTTATGCAGCACCATTTTGTTGGGGATTGTAGGGAGTGGTTAGTTACCTCTTGATTCCAGCTTCCTTACAAAAGATATCAAAATATTTTGAAGTATATTCTCGACCATTATCTATCCTGAGTATCTTAATCTTCTTTTCTAAATGGTTTTCTATCAAGTATTTGAATTCCTTGAACTTTCCAAAAACTTCATCTTTTCCCTTCAGAAAATAGATCCAAGTCTTCCTTGAGTAGTCATCAATGAATGTAAGGTAGTATTCATATCCACTCAAGGATGTGGATGGCATTGGTCCACATACATCTGAGTGAATCAATTCCAATGTACTCTTAGTCTTTGTATCACTCTTTGGAAATGGGTTCTTGACATTTTTCCCTTTTGCACATCCTTTGCAAGTGCCATCATGGTCAATCTTTAAGTCTAGTGATCCTATGACTATTTTTCTCACATGAGGTAGTGCTTTGTATTTAATGTGAGCAAGCCTTCTATGCCATAGCTCACTTGGGCTAGTGGCTTCATGAACAAGGGCAGCTTCTGGATGGCCCTTGAGTTTGTATAGACCTCCTTCCTCTTCACCAATAACAATTGCATCCTCAATTGATTTTCCTTTGGACCACATGAGCACTTGTCCATCTATGAATGCAATCCTATAACTGTTCTTATCTAATGCTGAGATAGAAATTAAGTTCTTCTTCAAACCTGGTACATATAAGATTTCCTTCATCTTCAATGGGGTTCCAGAATCAAGCTTGTAGCTTGCTTCAACAATTCCCTTGATGGGATATTGATAGTCATCTCCTAGAGATACCTTCTATGGAGAGGTCGTTTCTTCAAGTCTTGAGAGAGTCTTCTTTTGACCTGTCATGTGCTTTGAAGCACCACTATCAATGAGCCATGTATCTTTTCAAGGTGTTACTGACCTAGAGAGTGCAGAGAATAGAACATACTCTTCTTCATCTTCTTCTACTATTTTAGCTCTCTTTGTTTTAGGGTTTTCCTCTTCTTCTTCTTCACTATCATCTTCTACAAGGTGTTCATGATGTCTTTTGTGAAGATTCTTCTTCTTTCTTGTGGGACAATTTCTGGCAAAGTGTCCGGGTTTGTGACAACTATAACATTTCACTGAGGAGAGATCTCTTTTTGAGCTTACTCCTTCTTTATTTTGAAATCTATGTGGAGGATGAGATTTGTTATGGCCATTCTTCATGGAGTTGAAATGACTCCTTCTTCTGGTATGAGTGGCCAGGGCTTGGTCATTTTCTTTGAGTAGGGATTCTCTATTGGCTACCCTAGCCTCTTCCTGAATGCAATCCTCCCATACTACATCAAATGTCATACTTTCCTTTCTTGCACAAATAGTTTGGATAAATGACTCCCAAGGTCTAGTCAGACCATTGAGCGCAGTCATGACTAGTTGCACCGAGTGAAACAAGGTGCTCTACAACCCAGTGTGGGGGAGATCCTGTAATGTTTGTCCATGTTTGTCCTGTTTGTCCATGTTTGTCCTTATAGTCGGACATAATAAATAAATTTTGTCTTTAACATAATAATAATAAAAATTTAATATTATGTCGGCGATTAATAAAATGACGTGTATTTTCATTTGAATTAAATCCTAGACTATATAATACATGGACATGTATTTTTGTTTGAATTAAATCCTAGGCTATAAACGTTTGTCTTTATTATTGTTGGCCATTAATTAAAATGTAAAAAAAGTAAAATGTAATGGAAAGTATTTAATGAAAAGTAAAAAACTGAAATGTAATGAAAAGTAAAAAAGTAAAATGTATTTTCAGCCATTAATTAAAATGTAAAAAAAAGTAAAATTGTGGAAAGTATTTAAAAAAAATCCATGTCAACTCATAAAATAAAATATTATGAAAAGTAATTAAAAAATAAATGTTTGTTTATAAAATAAAAAATTAAAACTTAAACCTGGATCAATCAAGAGAGATTAAATTTCTTGAGTTTAAATTTAAAAAAAGAAATACACCTCAAGAATATGGATCCCTCATGGTGATTGATAGATAGGGGTTTAAGATGGATCTATGTTGGTTCATCTTCATCAAGGGTGTCTCCAATAGCTTCTAGTTGTTCCTTGAACTGGGATACCCTTGTGAAATAGTCTTGAATAGATTCTCCTTTATTCATCTTGGTATTCTTCAATTGAGTTCTTAGATTCATCTTTCTATTGATGTTCCTCCCTTCATACATTTTGCCTAGGGCATCATACATTTCCTTTGGAGTCTTCTTGGATTCCACTTGGGGAATCAAGTGGTCCTTAATAGAATCAACAATGATTCTCTTTTCCTTAATTAGGTCCTTCCTATCCTTCTCTTTGGCTTCATCTTCTTCAGGTTCTGCAACCTCATTTTTAATATATTGGACAAGATCATTCTCTTCAAGAATGAGACCAATTATGTATTTCCATGCCCGAAAATTTTCTATACCCTCTAGCTTGTCTTCAAGCTTAGTGCTTGGAGCCATCTTATCCAGGACGTCACAGAGATTGAAGTTTCAAAAAGATAGAATAGTACTTACCAGGAGATGATCTTGATTGAATTGAGAATTCTGGTGTGATCAGCTTCTAGAAACTTCAACTTTACACCTTTCGGATCTACAACAGAATTTTTGGTTTTCTTGTCTTCTCTTTTCTGGTTTTATGGTGCACAGGTTCGCAGCTTTTCTGGTTCACTGGTGCACAGGTGTGCGGTTTTTCCCGTTCTATGGTTTTCCGGTTTTCTTCACTTTTGGTCAAAGTAGGGTTTGACTTTCCCGGAGTTATACCCACTCAAAACATTCGATCTCGGGCTCAAAACTTCGATTTTGAGGAGGTCTATTTATCCATGCAATCAGATTCCAAAAATTCTGATTTTTGCAGAAACCCTAATTTTCACCGGAGGAGGAGAGAGAGATATTTTCACCTTGTGAAAGATGTCTTATTCAGGCTAACTCTGATACCATTTTAAATTTATCCTAATTTAACTAGCAAGATCACTGAAAGAAACACAATCACAAGATAGGCAAAGATTTACCCTGGGAAACCCTCATGGGGTAGAAAACCTAGCAAAGCTTTCCTCAATATAGATAATCAACCCAATACAAGATGTAGTCCTCAACAAGAGCTCCTTCTCCTCCTATGCAGACATCTCTCTCTATTGTGCGCCAATCACAAGTGGATGAATGAACGAGATAAGTGAGGAACATACCTCCTCTACTTATACTTGTTTACCGACTGAATTTTTACCCTATTGAGGCCGACCTCTCCCAAATGAGTCTAATAACCCCCAAATAGTAAACTTAGGGCCAACCTTACATGGGAGATCTAATAACCCTAGTTACCACACTCTCTCGAAGGAATAAACATCTCCGGATATACAATAGGGTCACCACGGAGGAATGTACCATCTCCGGAAAAATAAAATACAAATATAATATTCTTTGAAGTTACGATATTTCAACATGTTCCTACAGTTGCACTAGAACAAGTGCTTCCTCAATGGGTTCCTTCAACATGTGAAGAAGCTAGTGATCTTGCCGGTGATCCTAGAGATCAACGTCGAACACATTCTTAGTTTCAGCGATCCTCTTCTCTTTTGGCTCAGGTTTCCGAGAATCATGATCCAAAAACTTTTGCAGAAGCTTCAAGAAATCGAGATTGGGATGCAGCTATGGATGAAGAATACCGTTCCTTAATGGAGAACGATGCTTCGGATCTTGTACCTCTTCCAAAAGGAAGAAAACTTGTCAGATGTAAATGGGTCTACAGAACTAAGAATGCATCAGATGGAAGTGTTGAAAGACTTAATTCAAGGTTAGTTCCCAAAGGTTTTTCCCAAGTTGAAGGGATTGACTACAATGAAACCTTTGCTCCTGTTGCAAAAATGAACTCCATCCGCCTTGTTCTTTCCCTTGCAACCTTACATAACTGGGAAGTCCATCAAATGGATGTCAAGTCTGCCTTCTTACATGGTGATTTACAAGAGGAAATTTACATGGAACAACCTCCTGGATATGTTTAGAATAACTCTAGCCTTGTCTACCGCCTTAAGAAATCCTTGTATGGCCTTAAGCAATCTCCTAGTGTTGTGAGGAAAATGCACCTATAGTTCAGGGGAGAAACTACCAACTTCAGGTATGAAAGATAGACTTATAAATGTTCTGCACGTACAACAAGAAAGTGAAGAGATTAGGGTTTAGAGATGTATGCACCTTATTCAGAAGGTTGATCCTAGCTTCCTCTTCCTTGCTCTTCCATGCTATACAATATCTCCATGCCCACGCCTGCAAAACAACTTGATACCTTTCTCAAATACATTTGATTACATACATAAGACTGATATTCATAATAGAAGAAGACATCAGATTATAAATAAACTGTAGTCAAATCTGAGACACACGTAACTAGGTCATATTTGGAAAGGGAAGAAAGTCTGATCTTTATTAATGAATGAAATCAAGTACATAAATTTATACCTTCCTTGAAGCTTGGCACTTCACGAAACCTAGATTCAAGGTCTCCTGCTTATGTTCTCCAAGGATCCCAGCCTCTAATTAGCTGTGCTAGGGTTTATGAGAAACTGAGGCACAAGAGAGGGGGATGAGGGTCTCCATTCCTCCAGCATAACAATGTTATAGACTTGGTCCCTTCACATGGCCCTTCTACCCTCCTTATATAGTCAGTGAAGGAGAGGAAAAAAAGTTATAACCCGAGTAGGAGGTTCCCCAACCAACTTAACTTCCCAAAATTTTGATATTTTGACTTGTACAGGAATGTACTCTACTCGACAGTAGACAAAGTAGCGTACATGTGGAGGTGGGCGCTACTTTAATGAAGCATAGTAGGGTATATACGCTACTATCGTGCCTGTATACCAGCGTCCATGTGAAACAATTTCCAAAAACAAGCTTTTCTGCTCATTTTCAGGAGATGGTTTGGTTTGGAAAAATGTTCCTAAGGGTTGTAATCATCAAATGGGTCCAGAATGAGGTAATTTCAACCATTTTTAGTGTCCCAAATGACCCCTCAATACACAAGTGTCCTGTTGTGTGATTGAACTTGATCTCAAGAAGTATCATCATGCGACCAAGGAATGCAAGTGTCGTCACAGATGGAGAGGTGTCATTTGAAGCTATAACAGATGCCCCCTAATGTATGAGGTCAGAGGGAGTGCGGGAAACGATGACCGAAATACATTATAAATAAAAAAGAGTTGAATCATGGAGGAATGGTGAAACTAAGAATCATAGGCTCAAATGAAGTACCTGAAAGCAAAGGCAATGTCAGACAAACTTATCCTTGGGGTAACTGTCCATGTTCAAATGGTGGAACATGACCTCCAAGAGGATACAATAATGATCCAAATACTAATGCATATATCATGGCCACTAGAATACAAGCATGGATCCATGAGGAACATAAGTGTAAACATAGCCACATAAATACAAGGTGGGTCTATGTCAAAACTGGAGAACATAGACATAGAGAACAAGCTGGATCTATGTCTCATCAAGAGCCCAAAAAGAGTGTGGCTCAGTATTGCGCAATTTGGGAGATAACAAAAATGAGGTGATGCTATCGAGGATCCCAAGGTATTCATCTAAAAACAACCCAAGGTACAAACCTATCCATGCGAATAAATGAGTTGATGTCAAACATGGGAGATATCGTTTGATTACCGGTCATTGATGTATACCATTAACAAACACGAGGGTGTCTACCAATAATGAAAATGGAACCCAAGGTACCTAGTACATTCAATCAAGTGCGAATAAATGGTCTTTCCATCGAACACTTGAAGAATCCATCGGATAGGAGACATTGATGTATTCCCATCTATCCAGTGGCGAGGGAGACTGCCACTAATGATTGCAATCCCCAAGGTACTAACCGAAACTCTAAACTTCATTCCCAGAGCACAATGAGTTGGAGTCGATGGGAAGAAGTCCGTTGGAAGGGAGGCCTTAATGTATCCTCCATCATCCAACACAAGGGATACTCAACAAGTATGAGCTGATTTGGAGTAGGACTGAACACATGATGAAACATACTAACAACAAGGAATGGCCGACACATGAGGTCAAGGAAACTGCAGAAAGGCCGACACAGGTTATAACCTTGAACAGTGAGCACAACACAAGAGTGACTTAGGCAGCTTTTAACACAAAGAGACCACAATACAAATCTGCAATATAGGAGACATTAACAAATTCTCCATATGATTGGAAGACTAGCCAAATGGAGGAGTAAGAACTCTGAGATCAGGTTTACCCTAAGGCCAACACTAGAACCCAACTTGTTTAATAGACTCAAAACAGGTGCTTTGTTCAAGGAGATAGTTGACTTGCTGCCATCATATTGAAAGATATTTTAACATTCTTCCCTTCCCTTTCCTTTTTCATTTTTTAACGAGCTTGACAAAGAACTAAAGCATGCTCGATGGTATTTCATATTTAAGGAGTTTTAAAAACCTAGAAGAAAACTCCATACACCTATCCGTGGATTTTATATAGAGCCCGGATTGGTCTGTGCTCGGCGGTGTTTTCTTTCTTATAGAGTTGAAAAACTTAAACAGTTCTCTATACACCTACTCGTGGATTTTAATATCGAGCCCAAGTAGGTTAATGCTCGTCGGTGTTTTCCTATTTATAGAGTCTGAAAAACTTAAACAATCCTCTTTTTACCCTCTCGTGGATTTCACATCGAGCCCGAGTAGGTGAATGCTCGCTTGGTGTTTTCACATTTCGAGAGTCTGAAAACCCTAAAGATGACTCCAAAGGTCCTTTTTCGTAAAGTTAGTCTCCTTCCCCGAAAAAGTGTAAAATAATGGAAGAAGAACTCTTCTAGCGCATACCAGAGTATACCTAGAGTATACCTTTTCCGTAAATTATCCACCAAGGCCCGGAAAATGGGTAATTCCATACCTAAGTGAATGTCAGTTCAGTTATTTTAACGAGCCCAAGGAGACAACTATGCTCGGAAAACTTTTCCTATTTAAGGAGTTTGAAAAGGGCTTAAAAGAACTCCATAGGGATCTTTTCCATAAAGGTTTAACGATTTCGAAAAAGTAAACTCGTGACCTCCTTACTGTTTTTAACGAGCTCAAAGGAGATACAGAAAATGCTCACAACTTCCTTACTGTTTTTAATGAGCTCGAAGTGAAGATGAAAGAAATGCTCATAGCCTCCTTACTGTTTTTAACGAGCTCAAAGGGAAGGTGGAAGAGTGCTCATAACCTACTTATTGTTTTTAACGAGCTCAAAGTAAAGGTAGAAGAATGCTCGTAACCTACTTACTATTTTTAATGAGCTCGAAGTAAAAGAAGAATGCTCGCAATGGGAGGAGACGAGTGTCAGGGACATGCGAAACTACCTCCAAGCACATGGAACAAAGCTATTCCTAATGCAAGGAACATGAGAAATATAAGGACACTCAAGGTGTGTCTCCTCCAGGTAAAAGGTGTCAAATTGCGAAGGAAAGATGATACAGGGCTTAGCGGAAATGAGATCAGAGATGGAGGCTTATACAACGAGCTAAAAGCGTGGAAGTTGGCATCAAGCTCATTAGCGCAAGTGGGATCATAACAGATGCATATGCAACTCAAACACAAAGATGGGAGCCTTATCAGGGATGGCCAAAATTATATGAGGAAGAAAGATATGAGGCTTCTTCTCAAAGTCATGGTAAATCTAAAAGGGCTCCCAAGCCTATGAGAAAAACTCAGCATGGGCACCAGAATGGCATAAGGGTGCTGACTAGGGTGACCCATGTTAGGTAGGCTCTGCTGTCGGACTAGTGCACAGTTCATAAAGAGATGGCTAACACACCAATATCCAATAGGTTCAACCCTATGGCAAATTCGGATGGCAAAAGGTTCAAATGCAACATAACAGCGGGGAAGCCTAAACCTATATGCAAGGTTCCGAATATACCTAACATGGTCGCACAAGGTGTCGAAAAGGACCAGTAAGCAAGTATAAATCCAGCTAAGAATCTTGTCTCCAATAAACATTAGTGCCAGGATCATATCTAAAACATATGTAAGGAACGACCCGATACAAGTCACTGTGGTAGAAACACTTTCAAATTCACTATCATCAACAACAGGCATAAACAAGGAAGAGTTTTCAATTGAAGACTCTATGGTACCCAAGCCCGAGGACTTACAATCAACAAGATCGACTTCAGGATGAAGATCAAAGTTGAGGGACATGATGGAATTTGCAGAAACAAATTCATCATCACGGGAGTTGAAAATTCTAGAAGCAGAATCAAACTCAGCAGGAACATCGATTTGCGGATCTATAGGAGAGCCCAAAGACTCAATAGTAGGAATATCAGACTTTAAGGTCAAATCAAGGCTGGACATGACTACGACTGGATCAACATACAAATGAATGGTAGACTGTACTATGAACTCTAGGAAAACTTCATCAGGAGGAAGTATATCGTCCCAGATAGAACACATATCTAAACATTCAGATGGAGGTGTCACTTGGTCAAAAGCTGGGACCAAGTCCCGAGAAGGTAAGCATGAACTCAGTGACTTCTTCTTAGTAGCAGTTGAACTCAAGGAACAATATGCCACATAAGTCCCATGTGACATAGTAGTTCCTAATGACGAGGGATCAGACTGGTCTACAGTTGGGTAATAAGAAGGATCAACGAATGCAAGCTGGTCGATAGTGACGATGCTTTCGTTATGAGGGAAATGCATCATACGAAAGAGCATATACACCACAGCATGCATAGCATAAACGTAATCACACCCGAGGATCATATCAAAATCCATAGGGTCCTTTAAAACCATAAAATCAACTAAGACTATTTTTCCACCCAAAGTAACAGGTGTTGACGGAGGAATCCGAACGGTTCACTAGGTCTTCTATCAAAGGTCAGCGGCCAATTAACAACTGGAATAACATTAGGGAAACCCAAATCTCTCTAAGCATAAGCAGACAAGATACTAACAGAAGATCCTTCATCTACAATGCATCAATTAACCGTATGGTTCCCGATATCAACCTTTATCTGGAAAGGTTTCGAAGAAGGAAGACGAGGTTCGGCTAGACTATTCCAATCAAAGGAAACGATCCTAGGGCTTGGTAGGGGTTCACATGGCACAGATGAAGTGCCCCCTTTTTCAAGAACATCCAAACTGGTAATGCAGAAGACTTCAGTAGTAGGTGCATCAATCTCCGAAGGACTGATGGGATCGGTCGAAGATTGCATCAATTCGATCACTTCACTCTCAGAAGGAAGAGTGGGGTCGACCAAAGATTGCATTGGTTCAACCACTTTATCAACCAAAGGTTGATCTGACTATAGGGACTCTATAGACAACTCAGGGATAGAGGTTCCTTCAGACATGGACCACACTCTTCGTGCTTTTGGAATGGCAGGGCATCGGTGAGTAAGGTGATCTCCCTTACAAAGTTTACAAGGGAAATTTGGTTTTTGTCCTATAGGTTGAGACTCCTTTAAAATGTTAGTACTCTCAGCACGACTAGCATTGGCTGACAGTTTGCCCCCAGCATGACTTGCAGTGGCTGATTGCTCAGAAGCAGAAGACTTTTGAACTAAGGACCACACTTTTCGCACTTCTGGAAGTATAAGGCACAAGTAAGTAAGGTGGTCTCCCTCGCAAAACTTAAAAGGGAACTTAAGCTTCTGTTTGTTTGGTTTTTTGACAATGTCAACTCCCTCAGCATGAATTGCAGTGGTTGATCTGGTGTCTCCAGTATGACTCACAGGAACTGGTGAATTGTCATTAATATGACTAGCAGTGATCAATGACGTGTCCTCAACATGACTGACTGTGGTTGAAGACAAACTTTCAATGTGATTTTCAGTGACTAAAATTTTTCTCCCAGCATGACCTCCAGAGGCTAGGTAGGTGCCCCCTGCATGATTTGCATAGGCAGGGTGCTTGCCCCCAGCATGACTTACAGAGGTTGGGTTGCTGCCCCCTTGTTTTGGCATCTTCTTCCCATTCTTCCTACATTTATTCCTTTTAGACTGCTGGTTACTAGTATTGCTACTTTCACCACATGAGGTAGAAGGACGAGGAGAATATGTTACTGGAAAGGGAGGCACGGGTTCTGATGCTTTTAATTTGAGGTGCTTACAAAAGAAGCGTCAGGAGCATGCAAGGAATTCAGAGTGGAAAACAACCAAACTGGCAGCCGTATGGTGAATCCAGGAAGATTCAGAGTAGCCATTAAGGGAGTGCCAATGTTTCCAATGAATGGAATAGCACAAGGATCCCCTGGAACAAGGGTACCTTGATTGGCACTCGCCGGAATGCTAGACATAGTTTCCTGCTCAAATGAACAAGAAGTTCTCTAAGGAAAACTAATACAAGTAGCACAAAGAGCACACCACTAAAAAAGTTCCTAGGTAAATCAAACTAGGCAAACGGATGCCTTCCGGAGAAGAGTCTGGGATGATGAGGGCCCAGAACACATCAACGAAGGATGAAGAACAGTTACCCGGGGTCCACAATACAATGACTAAGGGTACAAGCACTGGAATCACCCAACCACCCTCCCAAAGACCTGCAAGGGATTTCCTCCCACATCTGTCCTAGGTACAACAGATATAACCCTCCGTCGTCGCCTGTGTATGAACCTATGGTTAGATACTAAGGATACCACCACACCGAAAACTTCTGGGGGAATAGTCTCTGGTCGAATCAGAAGGCATGGGCAGGGTAGCTGAGCCCGAAACTCAAAAGAGTCCCCAAACGCAATCCAATCCTGGTATATGCTCAAAACAGAAAGTAGGAGGTGTATTCCCAACAATCTGATCTCACAAGACCTACTGCATAGATCCTAGGCAAGCTTTGAATGAAGTCGGTTTACCTGTGATGGTCAAACTACGATTTTTGCGTAATGTGTGATCTTGGGTGGTTTAAGGTGTTTTAAACCCAAGATCCTAACCAAGACTAATTGGTGTAGTGTTACCTAGAAAAGATAATGTTACTAGTACATTTTATTAGAGTTCATTTTAAAGGTTACTTGCTTACTCAAAAAGGTAGTGGGTGTGTGAGAGTGGTTATAATAGAGATAGAGTACTGAAAATGAAATATTTACCACCAAACAAATCTTTTCTTTTCAATTCAAGTGTTAAAATTATGATCTAGAATGCATATGCAAATGCAATTTTTAATCTTTTGAATGCAAAAACGGTAAAAATAAAGTCTAAATGTATAAAATTAAACTCAAAACCTAAGAATGCAGCTACTCAAACAAATAGGTATGCAAAAGAAAACTTGTTCTTTTTGATGCAAAGCACTCTAAAATATTTTAAGCCACTTGCAAGGTACTCTATTCATAAAATAAATCAAAATTATTTATTCTTTTCAAAGGTAAGAAACAAAACTGAAACAAACCTACTATCAAAGCAAAGCAAAGAAACTTTCAGGTTTTCTTTATTGAAATAGTAAAAGATACCAAATATGACTTTCAAATTCTTATTGATGTAAGCATGCCAAACATTGGGAAAAGAGTACAAAAACTAATTTTAGACCCAAACTAAGCAAATGACCTACGAAGAAGTATGGTTTGGTAAAGTCACGTCTTTACATAAACAATGCAAACAAGGTCTTGAATAATAGCCAAAACACTCGAGCTTTCACTACAAAAAAAAAACTAAAAGCATAAGGGAGGATAAGAAACCAATCTAAAGAGAAATTTCACTCAAATAGATAAAAATAGGGTCAAGTAGACTCAGTAGGTTCCAATCCAATGGAAATGGAGAAAGCAGGTTCAGTCCAACTCAAATTAGGGTACAAAACACCAAATTGGTTCACAACCCCCAAACTTAGGTCAACAAGCCCCAAAACTTTCCCAACAAGCCTAAAATGATCAAAAGAGGTTCAAATCATGAAAATAGGATCATTACAAGGATAGGAGACCACTTACAGTGGTTTAACACAGACCTAGAGTCATCAGGGGCCCTAAAAAATGCAGTCACAGCCCTCCAAAATTGGGTCCACAACCCAAAAACTCAAAAATTTCAAACCCATATGTGTACGTTACTGTCTAGTAGGTAAAGTAGGGTATTTTTTAAGGTAAACGCTACTGTATGGCTATAGAGTAGCATCCAAATAGGGGAAAACGCTACTATGCTGCACAACAGTAGAGTACGGGTTGGAAAAGTTGAAAAAATGGGGTTAAAACCCCCCACACCTGGGTCTACAAGGGTTTGCAAGGGCTGGGAAGGGTCTGTAAGAGCAAAGGAGGGTCAAACAGAGCCTACTAACTGATTCTAATCAAGAAAATGAACAAAGACCATCAAACAAGACTGAAGAAATGACCTTGGATACTCCTAAGCAGTTAGGATTTCCCCAGCGGAGTCACCATTCTGTTGTGAGGAAAATGCACCTATAGTTCAGGGGAGAAACTACCAACTTCAGGTATGAAAGATAGACTTATAAATGTTCTGCACGTACAACAAGAAAGTGAAGAGATTAGGGTTTAGAGATGTATGCACCTTATTCAGAAGGTTGATCCTAGCTTCCTCTTCCTTGCTCTTCCATGCTATCCAATATCTCCATGCCCACGCCTACAAAACAACTTGATACCTTTCTCAAATACATTTGATTACATACATAAGACTGATATTCATAATAGAATAAGACATCAGATTATAAACAAACTGTAATCAAATCTAAGACACATGTAACTAGGTCATATTTGGAAAGGGAAGAAAGTCAGATCTTTATTGATGAATGAAAGCAAGTACATAAAGTTATACTTTCTTTCAAGCTTGGCACTTCACGAAGCCTAGATTCAAGGTCTCATGCTTCTGTTCTCCAAGGATCCCAACCTCTAATCAGTTGTGCTAGGGTTTATGAGAAACTAAGGCACAAGAGAGGGGGATGAGGGTCTCCATTCCTCCAACATAACAATGTTATAGACTTGGTCCCTTCACATGGCCCTTATACCCTCCTTATATAGTCAGTGAAGGAGAGGAAAAAAAGTTATAACCGAGTAGGAGGTTCCCCAACCAACTTAACTTCCCAAATTTTTGAGATTTTGACTTGTACAGGAATGTACTCTACTCTACAGTAGACAAAGTAGCATACATGTGGAGGTGGGTGCTACTTTAATGAAGCAGAGTAGGGTATATACGCTATTATCATGCCTGTATACCAGCGTCCATGTGAAAAAATTGCCAAAAACAGGCTTTTCTGCTCATTTTCAGGAGATGGTTTGGTCTGGAAAAATGTTCCTAAGGGTTGTAATCATCAAATGGGTCAAGAATGAGGTAATTTCAACCATTTTTAGTGTCCCAAATGACCCCTCAATCCACAAGTGTTCTGTTGTGTGACTGAACTTGATCTCAAGAAGTGTCGTCATGCGACCAAGGAATGCAAGTGTCGTCACGGACGGAGAGGTGTCATTTTAAGCTATAACACCTAGAGCTTGGTATGCCAAAATAGATAGCTTTATCCTTGACACTGGTTTTTCTAGATGCCATTCTGACCCCAATGTCTATACCAAGAAAGTAGGAAACCATATCATCATACTTGTTCTATATGTTGATGACCTTATTCTTACTGGTAATGACCGTAAGCTTAACCCATGTGAAATCCAGTCTTAAGCAAAATTTTGAAATGTCAGACTTAGGACATTTGCATTATTTTCTTGGTCTCCAAGTCCTGCAAACCAAAGAAGGAATCTTTCTTTCTCATTCTAAGTATGCTTGTGACCTTCTTCGTCGCTTTGACATGGAAGATTGTACACCAGCCCCTTCTCTCTTCCAGTCTGGAGTCAAACTTTCTGCCACTTGTACTTCACCTGAAGTAGATGCCACCTTGTATCATCAGCGTGTTGGTAGTCTCTCATACTTGACTCATTCCCGTCCTGACCTTTCCTTTGCCATTGGTCGTGTTTCCCGTTATATGCAAACACCTCATGAAAGTCACTGGAAAGTAGCTAAAAGAATACTTCGATATATTCAAGGTACAATTCAGTTTGGGATTCATTACAGTACAGGGGGGGGGACCTTTGTTGGTTGGTTTCACTGACTCAGATTGGGCCAGTGATCCTGATGATCGAAAGTCTATAGCAGGTTATGTTTTCAGTCTGGGATTTGGACCTGTCACTTGGGCTTGTAAGAAACAACAAGCTCTTTCTCTTTCTTCAGTAGAGGCAGATTATCAAGCCACAGTTATTGCTAGTCAAGAAGCTTTATGGCTTCGACAGATCGTTTCAGAGTTTGGATTCGAGCAACAACAGCCTACTCCACTTTTTTGCGACAATCAAAGTGCCATCAAGCTTTCCAAAGATCCAGTCCTACATCAACGCAACAAACACATTGAGATACATATGAACTTCATTAGAAATATTGTTCATGATCATGTTCTTGAAGTGCTCTTTTGTCCTACAGATGATCAGGTTGCAGACATCTTCACCAAGTCTCTTGCAAAAGCAAATTTTTTTAAACTTCGATCTATGTTAGGAGTTCAGGAATTTTTCATTAAGGGGGGATAGGCTCTGATGCCTCCGTCCTTCTCCTAATAGTGTCACTTTTGTAAATCCTTCAATCCTATCCCAAGTTGTTCTCAAGGGGGGATGTTAGGATATTTAGACACTTAGGAGTTAGTTAAGATCAACTTGTGTAATATATCTGTTAGGAAAAGTGTGTTTCTTTAGTATGCATTAGTATGCATTTGTAAATATTTAATCCGATGGTCACGATATGTTTTAGACATAGAATGATCCGACGGCTCAACTTCTCTTAGATCATACCTAACCTTGATCCATGGCTTAACACCCAATTGGTCCATGATCTCTATTTAAAGAGCATGGAGGGTCATTGTCTAGTTGATCGATTATGAGAACCTCATTTGTAACTTTCCTTCTTTGCATAATAAATTTCTCCGTAGAAGCTATTTGGTCAGGGCCATGGAGTGTTTCCCTCTCGAGGGTTTAAACCATGTCAAAACATCAGTGTACCGATCTATGATTAGTTTGTGTGAAGTGGTTGCTCTAGGTGTTTGGTATTTTGGGAGTACACTATGTACCCGAACATTCTCTTCGTCCTGTGGGAGTTTTTCTGCTATGGCAATTGAATTTTGTGAAACAGGGAAAGTCACATATCCCACAGTATAGGTTTTCCCATCAAACCCTCAAGAAAATGCCCTTGACACCTTTGCATGGTGGGCCTGTATTTTTTCATAGTAATGAAACCATCCTACTCTTCTGAATTTGATTCCAAATTCTTGATATGCTTCAAGAATCTCAACCCGTATAGGCTCATATCTCACCACGTGACCACTTAGATGCACATACATAGTGGACTCTTCAATTTCTTTGAAAAATGGATGAATTCTGTGTATGATACCTCAAAATTACATAGATATGAACAACGTTGTGAAAACATAGTGAATAGATTATTTAAACAACCACACTAATCATTGGGAAAATCATGAAAAAATAGCTCGAAGGACTATGAAATCAATAAATTATTAAACATTCAAACCCATGATCGACCACGAATTTCATTTATTGTAGCTGGTAGTCTCCCAAAATGACATGACAGAAGGCATTGTTAAAATGATGACTCTGACAGTCATGCCATTTCTGTAGCGCTTAGTGGGTATTTTGGTATCGATTCCAATTTGGTAGCGCCATTTGGAAATTTGGTAGTGCTACTAAAACTTAGCTTGTATTAAGCTCCACGCTAAAATTTACAAGGATTAATCCACTTCATTGAGGACCATACCTACAAAATTAGAATATAAAAATAACACTTGTGCCAACTCATTGCATTACTCACTAATCATTGAAATTTGAAAGTAAAGAGTTGAATATCACAACATCATAGCATAGGTTAACAAAAGATTTCTTGGATTTTATTAGACTTGGGAATAACATGAATGAAAAGGAATTAAATGAATAGATTTTAGGATCATGGAGTAGACAATCCAGAGTGCAGAACCTACTAAGTACTAACAGGAACTATAGTTGATTTTTGAATCTTAAAATTTAGTAATAACTTAGCCTTGTGATAAATTATGTGATAATATGTAGTAGGATCTGATAGTTGTAACAAGCCTCACACAAAACTCACTCAAGAAGTGCAGAGAAGAAGAGAAGAAAGTACTCAATAATCACTCATGAACACATAAAATGGAGAATAGCAGTATAATCATACATCAGCTGTGATATGGCACTGTGAATGATGAATACAATACAATAACTGTCAATAGAATTCGAATTAACCAAGGAGGTCATTCGAATCTTGTTCAAAGTCTAGCTTGGATAACATTAGAGACATCATCCAATCAAATGAGTCTAACTGAGTCTAACATAACCATCTAGGCATGAATTAGGGGATGGAGTCTCCAAGGAGGGCGCATGAGGATGTCATAAGATCAAGTGGCACTCCAGAACTAGCTAAATAGGAGCTATAGGAAGTTAGGATGAGCAATCAGTGGAAGAACTGCTCAATTAATGCTCTAACTGGCTGTCAGACGCCTAGTAGGTGAGTTAAGGCGCTCTAACTAAATGATAAATCCTGGTAGGTGAGAAAACGCGCACATGTCATGCAGGTGAGTCAAACAGGGAGCATCAAGTAGGTAGGAGGGCTACTGGGGGCTGAAGACAGGCTCTAAGGAGCTGAAATTAGGATCTAGGTGTTGGGGAGACCACCAAAATGATGACTGGATGCATGCATTTGCATGAAAATGCATGAATACATGCAAATACAAAAAATGATGGTGAGAATATTCCAACAAATTATACTTCCCCTATAGAATATTTCAATTGACAATGAAAAGACATAAAACATAGTAGTTAAAATCCAAGATAAAAGTTTTCATAAAAATACCACATCTGCAATTTTATCTAGTTGTGATGCATTTTAGTCACTGAAATATGAGAAAAATGATGTTGAGGATATTCCAACACCCCCCTACAAGCTATACTAGGAGGTAATAACTGAAAACTGTAAAATAAGGCCCTAGTGTTTGAGACCAAAGGTCACCCCATACAAGAATCTAAATAATAAATGAGGAAAGAGGGAAAACCCAGTGGGAAGAAAGCCCTCCCTCAAAATAGACTGAAGGATGATAATGTAGCATATCATCACTTACCCCAAGAAGAGATCTAAGGTAAGTGAACCTCTTCACCATGAATTTCTTGCTGAAGATATATGCAATCTACTCTCCATATGAAGGTAGAGCAGTGAGATGATCTAATCATGCACTAATTCTCTGATGTAATGCATGTGTATCTCAATGTGTTTGGTTCTTTGTCTCAGAATTGAATCTATGGAAATCCTGATAGCACTCTAATTGTCACAATATATGACTGGTGGAGTATTGAATCGAATCCCAAACTCTGATAAGATGCCACGCAGCCAAATGCACTTTGTGGTTTCACTTAATACACCTCTGTACTCGGCCTCTGCTGAAGAAAGAGCTAAAGCAATCTGTTTTTTGCTCGACCAACATATAGGTCTAGATCCAATCATGAAAACAAAACCAGATGTAGAATTCTGATATGAGCTATATCCATTCCAATAAGAGTCAGTATATCCAACAAGGTTCAAAGGACACCCAGCTGAATAGTGAAGACCATGAGTCTTGGTACCTTGCACATAGTGCAAGATCCTCTTTGTTGCCTTCCAGTGAAGCTCATGAGGCTCCTGCATGAGTCTGGAGAAAGAACTGACTCCATAGGATAGATCAGGACGAGTGTGTGTGAGAAACAAAATGATACCAATCAACTCCCGATACAAAGTACTGTCTACCAAAGGTGTGGAAGATCCATCCTCAAGGCTGATCCCTGAAAGAAAGGGGAATGCAACTAGTTTTCATTCGCTCATATGGATCCTATCAAATAGATCTAACGCATACTTGGATTGAGCAACTTTGATTCTTGAATCACTCTGGGGGACTTCAAGACCAAGAAATTGCTTGAGCAATCCCAAATCTGACATGGAGAAGGAGTTGTGCAAAGCATTTTTTATAGATCTAAGACATGAAGAATTGCTCCCAGTAATCAACAAGTCATCAACATAAAGTACAATGAGAAGTAAGGATTTACCATCATGCCTCATGTAGACATTCGAATCTAATTTGCACCTATGAAAATCTTGTGAGAGCAAGAAGAAATCCATGTTGACATACCAAGCTCGGGGAGCTTGCTTAAGCCCATACAAGGACTTCCTCAATCTGAAAACAAGTGAAGGATCATCAGTATACCCCTCAGGTTGCTTCATGTATATCTCCTCCTCTAGATCTCCATGAAGGAAAGCACTCTTGACATCCATATGATGCACTTCCCAGTGCTTGGATGCAACAAGAGCAAGAACAAGAGGAATGGAATCCATCTTAGCAATAGAAGCGAATGTCTCAGAATAGTCAATCCCATGAACTTGGGGAAAACCTCTTGCAACCAATCTAGCCTTGTACTTGTTGGAGACTCCATCTAAATCCATCTTTTTTCTATAGATCCACTTGCATTGAACAATTTTCCTTCCAAGTGGGAGAGAACAAGCTCCCAAGTCTCATTTCTTTGAAGAGATTGATACACTTCTTCCATAGCAGCTACCCATATCGGATCTTGAGAGGCTTCAAATTTGGTCTTTGGATTAGAGCCAATCATAAGAAAGAATCTCTCAACTAGAAATGGATCTCAGGGCGAGAGTGTATTTCTTGTATCATGAAGATCATATCTATCATTGAAAAGATCAATGGTGGAGACATGAGTAGTGGTGGCCCATGTAGCAATAGGATATGAAACTTTAGGTGCTATATCTTTAGGCTGTTGTGGATATGGATCTAGCATTCGCACTTCTTCAAGATTCCTCTTTTTCTCAATCTTCTTTGGTGGATCCTTGCCTTTCAAGCAACCTTTGCAGGTGCCATGATCAAACTTGTCATTTGGAAGACCTTCAACCACATTTTGAGCTTGCATGTCTTGCAAATGATTGTAGTTGAGATGTCCAAATCTCTCATGCAACAATCTGCTTTCTTCATTGGCATGAGTATGGAGAGAAGATGGTTTTGAGAGAGGCAATAAGTGTAAGAACTCATATAGTTTAGAGTTGTGATTTTCAACTCCTTTTGCAATGATTTCACCTGAAACCATGTTTTGTATTTCGACTTCATTTGGAGATAAGATCACTCTCTTGGGATCTCCAATATGAGCCATTTGGTACAATGAAAGTAGATTTGTTTTGAGAGAAAGAACATAAAGCACATAAGAAAAGTAGCCATGGTCAAGATTGATTCTTCCAATACCCTAAGAGGAGACTTCTGAATCATTTCCCAACTTGATGGAAGGGCCAACTGCGCATTCAATGTTGGAGAAGAGATATTTGGAGGAAGACATATGTCTTGATGCTCCTGAATCTATGATGAATGAGGATTCTTTTGATGCACTTGCCATGAGGGCATGGCATCTCTCTTTGTCCTTAGATCTAGAAGTTTCAGTATCAATATATTTATTCCTTGCACATGCAGGTACAAGGAGATTGTTCTTCTCAAGTAACTGAGCCATCAAGTCTATAGTCTTCTTCATACAAGAACTCTCAGGATGAAATCGTCGATGACAATATGTGCACTTGGATCTCTCTTTATGAGATTGCTTGTTCTTATTTGAATTCGAAGCCCCATTTGACTGATATGGAACATATTTTGGCTTTGCATCATTCACTCTCTTTTTAGAAGATTTTTGCTTGCCTTTTACATTCACTCTTTTGGCCTCAGTAGCTGTAAGGGCCGAATCCAACTTTGGTTTTATCATTCCCATGGAGATTAACTTCTCCTCCTCTTGTGTGAGATATTCGATGAAGTCATCAAGTGTACGAAACTTCTATTTTGGAATGGACATCTTAGTTGACTGAAATGTGGAGACAAAAACTGAGAAATTTTGCCCCAATTTTGAGAGAATGGAAAGAATGAGTTGTTTGTCTTCTTTCACTATCTCATATATTTTCAACTGTGAAATCAAGCTTTTGAAATTGGTTAGGGAAGCATTGATGGATTCGAAGCTTTCAGGACTCATTGAGATGACTTCATTCTCCAATTTATGACTTTTCAAATCATCTTTCTTTCCAAAGACGGATTCGAGCTTGTCCCAAACCTCTTTTGGAGATGTTAGATCGATGACATGAAAGTGAATATCTTCATAAATTGAGAGAAGGAGTAAGCATATTGCTTTATCAATCCTATCCAAGTACTTGGATTTCTCTACTGCACTGAGTGGTTCGACCATAGTTCCATTTAGTATCCTAGTGAAGCTCTTGGACCTAATGAAGAGGGACATTTTGGATTTCCATTCGACATAGTTGGAAGAATTGATTTTTAGATCCATCTGAGCAGTGGAATTCGAATTGAAGAGGAATTTGAATGGGTGAATAAACCTACAAAACATGAAGAGTTTTGTTGATGGATATATGCTACACTTCAAATGAACACTGCCTTAGGACATTGAGCACATATGACTAAGTCCTTCAAACCTAGATAGACCTCATTGGATTGCACCAGTGAATTCAAGGTAATAGTAGTAGGATTTGTTGTGGAAACTTAGAGGCTTCTGGTGCTCAAGTGAAAGATAGCTGCTCAAAGAAATGCTGCAACTGTTGCAATGGATGCAATTTGAATAGCTACTGCAAGCTCTAATACCATGTGATAATATGCAGTAATATCTGACAGTTGTAACAAGCCTCACACAAAACTCACTCAAGAAGTGCAGATAAGAAGAGAAGAAAGTACTCAATAATCACTCATGAACACAGAAAATGGAGAATAGCAGTATAATCATACATCAGCTGTGAGTTGGCACTATGAATGATGAATACAATACAATAATTGTCAATATAATTCAAATTAACCAAAGAGTTCATTCAAATCATGCTCAAATTCTATACTCCATCCTAGTCCCACCAATATTTTGATCATTTACATTTTCATCCATGCATGCACCTTTAGGGTTTGCATGCATTCTAGGGTTTGCATGCATCCCAGTCATCAGTCCAGCACCTAGCCCTCAGTTAGCCAGCCCCCAGGAGCTTCTAACTATTCATTTTTATCCCTCCAGTTGCTTAATGCTCCTTTATTCCTTGATTTTAGGGAGCAACTCGCCCTTCTTCACCTACCAGTCTAGTTGTCACTCAGTTACAGTCAATTACACTCAGTTACACAAATTTACATTGAGTTACACTCAGTTATACCTACCAGAGTTAGTTTGACTGATGGTTGATAGTTACTTGAGCATTGATGACTCCACTAATGATGATGAAGACTTCCAGTTGCGCTCCGATGATCACGAGGACACCTAGTTGTGCTCCGATGACACTCTATTGATCTTATGATCACTCTAAGAGGCTAATTCGAATTGCCACCTTAGGCATTCGAATCCTCTCTACCATTGTACTATTTATTTGTCCATATTGTGATTAATTAATTAGTGTGTGTGAAGTATTATTGCTTCTATCTGAGTTCTACTGTACCATATTATTCTGTTGCTCATTATACTGTATTGTTCACTCTTCTTCTATTTTCTTGCTTAATCATAATTACTCTTGTGAGGTATACATCATCTATTAGATCTGCTGTGAGGATTTTCACATGGTAACAAAGCATGTTGAGAGTATTGTTTATCTCCATTCTTGAGAGATTTTTGAAGGTTATTACCAATATTTCGATTGCAGCAGTTGCAACAGTTTCTGCATTTTTGCAGCAGTAGCAGTTGCAGTTATTCTATATTGTTTTTGCAGGTCCTCTACAGCTTCAATGTATTCATCAAGAATTACTCCTCTTGATCCACTCCACTATGATGAATGGGAACCAAGAATGATAGCATACTTAAATATCCATGATCTTTTTTATTGTTATTTTGAAAGAGAGTTCGAATCCCCTGAAGAGAAGATTGACTGGTTAAATAAAAGTGACATGCACTTTGCAGCAATAATGTTTTCTTTGTTTGCATGCCAGAGATTCCAATTCAAATATCATAATGGTGTTGAAACTCCAAAGGAGTTATGGACTCCAAAAGAGATATGGGCTCACCTGGATGAAAAATTTGGTAGAAAGAATGAAGGACTTGGTCCTAACCCATTCGAAAGCAAGCAAAGTGATGCATTCGCTCCTCTTGATGGTCTCTCAGATCATGAACCAGTATCATCTCATATTGAAATTGTTGACAAAGAACTTGCAGATTCTCCACTCATGCTCAAACTTTCTTCTCTTTCTGTGCCAGCTCACACTCTAGATATTGCAGAAGGTCCTAAATCCTCTCTTGCACCAGATTCTGTTGGTTTGCATCATGATCACATGATTATTTCAGAGGTCAAAACAGCTATTGAAGGTAATGCATTCGCTCCTCTCGATCTATCTCCTCTTTTATACTACTATATGATCATAAATTCATGCTTTCAGAAGGTTATTGAAGATTATGGCCATTGCCATTCGCTTGGGATAAATTCTCATGCAATTACTGGTTTTGATCTCACCTCTCATGGTTCAAAGGAGAGCTCAAGAAACCATGATTCAAGTCTTGGATCTAATTTGGATTCTAAGCAATTACTGCTTGGGATAATTTCTCATGCATATGATAGTTTTGATCTCACCCCTGCTGGTTCAAAGGAGATCTCAAGAAACTGTTTTTTAAGTCTTAAATCTGATTTTGATTTCAAGCAAACATGTAATAGTTATGTTTGGCATAATCTCACCCATGGTGGTTCGAAGGAGAAGACAAAATACTATATGCACTTTCACAGATTTGATCCTACCTCAGCTGATTCAAATCAAAGGTTCAAGGATCATTCTCATACTATTGGATTTTTTCTCATCACATTCGATCTGAAGAGCAAGTACAAGCACATGCCTTTTGAGCATGATCCACTTCTTCCCAAGAAGAAGATACCTCCAGACATATGACCAAGCATCACACATGCTTGAGTTTGGAGCATTTATTTTTATGTGTGCCTTAAAGTCTATTTTTTGAGGAGGGGGTATGCTTCCCATGGAATTTTCCAACTTCCTTGGTTTATTGATTGTTATTATTCATTGTATTGGGTGACCTTTGGTCTGAGTTACCAGGGCCCAGGATGGATTAAGGGGGGGTGTTAGGATATTCCTATACTCCATCCTAGTCCCACCAGTATTTTGATCATTTACATTTTCAGTCATGCATGCACCTTTAGGGTTTGCATGCATCCCAGTCATCAGTCCAGCACATAGCCCTCATTTAGCCAGCCCCCAAGAGCTTCTCACTATTCATTTTTATCCCTCCAGTTGCTTAATGCGCCCTTCTTCCTTGATTTTAGGGAGAAACTTTCCCTTCTTCACCTACCAGTCCAGTTGTCACTCAGTTACAGTCAGTTACACTCAGTTACATTGAGTTACACTTAGTTACACCTACCAAAGTTATTTTGACTAATGGTTGACAGTTACTTGAGCATTGATGACTCCACTGATGATGATGAATACTTCCATTTGCGCTCCGATGATCATGAGGACACCTAGTTGTGCTCCGATGACACTCTATTGATCTTATGATCACTCTGAGAGGCTAATTCAAATTGCCACCTTAGGCATTCGAATCCTCTCTACCATTGTACTATTTATTTGTCCATAGTGTGATTAATTAATTAGTGTTTGTGAAGTATTATTGCTTCTATATGAGTTATATTGTACCATCTTATTCTGTTGCTCATTATACTGTATTGTTCACTCTTCTTCTATTTTCCTGCTGAATCATAATTACTCTTTTGAGGTATACATCATCTCTTAGATCTGCTGTGAGGATTTTCACAAAAGACAGCTGCTCAAAGAACTGCTGCAATGGATGCAATTTGAATAGCTGCTGCAAGCTCTAATACCATGTGATAATATGCAGTAATATCTAACAGTTGTAACAAGCCTCACACAAAACTCACTCAGGAAGTGCATATAAGAAGAGAAGAAAGTACTCAATAATCACTCATGAACACAGAAAATGGAGAATAGCAGTATAATCATACATCAGTTATGAGTTGGCACTATGAATAATGAATACAATACAATAACTGTCAATATAATTCGAATTAACCAAGGAGTTCATTCAAATCATGCTCAAATTCTAGCTTGGATAACATTAGAGACATCATCCAATCAGTAGTATCAGTCATAAATGGTCAAAGGTCAGTCAAATGAGTCTAACTAAGTCTAACAGAACCATCTAGGCATGAATCAGGGGATGGAGACTCCAAGGAGGGTGCATGAGGTTGTCAGAAGATCAAGTTGCACTCTAGAACTAGCTAACTAGGAGCTACAGGAAGTTAGGATGAGCAATCACTGGAAGAACTACTCAATCAATGCTCTAAGTGATTGTCAGACTCCTGGTAGGTGAGATAAGGTGCTCTAACTGAAGGATAACTCCTGGTAGGTGAGAAAATGTGCACATGTCATGCAGGTGAGTCAAACAGCGCGCATCAGGTAGGGAGGAGGGCTACTAGGGGCTGAAGACAGGCTCTAAGGAGCTGAAATTAGGCTCTAGGTGTTGGGGAGACTACCAAAATGATGAATGGATGCATTCATTTTCATGAAAATGCATGCATGATGACTAGATGCATGAAGACATGCAAATATAAAAAATGATGGTGAGAATATTCCAACAAATTACACTTCCCCTATAGAATATTTCAATTGACAATGAAAAGACATAAAAATTAGTAGTTAAAATCCAAGATAAAAGTTTTCTTAAAAATACCACATCTACAACTTTATCTAGTTGTGATGCATTTTAGTCACTGAAATATGAGAAAAAACATCCCCAAGGCCAAACTTAGAAAAAAATGTAACCATTATGGATTTTGTGTATCAAAACTTGAGAAATGATAAATTAAGCATTGTTTATGTCCCCATAATTCTCACATATGAACTCAACTTGGGGCAAAAAGAACTGTTTCATAAGTAGTTTCTACCCTCACTAAAAATCTTATAGAATGGTTTATCAATTGAAAGACTAGTGACAACAATTTGTCCAACTTAATTATGCATTGAAAATGCCCATAAAACTACTAAAATTGCATGCATATTTCGTTCTAATGATTCATACCGATATATCTTCCACATACATAATCATATTGATGCCTCTTCACAATAAGAGCATAACAAACATAGAGGGGTTTCCAATGATTGGTTGCATGATAACTTTCAATTTTTCTTTAATATATGTTTTTAACAATGCAAAGAGATCAAACATTCTAGAGAAATTTTTAACATCTTTTCTTTTGTTCTTATAGAGCTCCAAAATGAATTTTTTCAACTCTAGGATGACCAATGATCTCAAAAAACATGTCAAATCCAGTCCCTACATCCAAATTCATCATTTCATTGGTATGTACAATTTGTCCTAAAGCAGTTCCCATTACATTCTTATACCTTTGGATCTTGGAATTGAATTTTTTTTACCTCTATGATGATCAATTACCTTTAAAAACATGTTGAACCCCTCCCTACATCATAATTCATCATTTGGTTGGAATGACTAAGTTGGTGAAAAGCTAGTCACAAAGACAAAAACTAGATTTGGGCAGTGATCCTTTTTAGGTGATAGTAGTTAACATCAACTTTGTTTTCTAAACATCATTGTTTTAGTTCACCTTAAAACCTTCTAATCTTCTCCTCAAGATCATTGGTTTTCTTCCAACAAGTCTTCTCAAAATTTCCTAGTTTTCCATAATAATAATAATATGTTAGGAACCCGTTTCAACCCTTCTCTTTACTTTGTTAGTATATTGTTGTTGGACACATATTCTTTGTAAGTCGTCCCATGAGTATAATGTATTATCCCACATTGTTAGTATATTGATGTTGGACGCATATGATTTCCAATTCGCCCTGTGAATATATTGTATTATCCCACATTCATGGGGAGTAATAGCTTTATATCTTAGACTTAGTATATAATTACGTGTTGAGGCCAATGAAGGAATCCACGAGTTATCTGTATTGAGCTCGCTCAAAGTAGATTTCCCCCTCAAAGTGTCATGAGATCAATAAATCTCTTTTGCGTTCTTCTATTTCTAATATATCATGCATTTTCATCATTTAATTGTTGAAAGTTCCCCACATCCGGTATCAAAGCACTTTCTTGGGCTCGATGGGTATAATTTCTGCCATTTTTTTTTTGCAATGGCTTCCAGGCAATGTGATTACTGCAGTAGTTCTTTTTCTTTGCATCTGAGTTGTTCCTTTCAATTGCAGGTTCGGATCTAGGAATAATCACTATCTGCTTAATTGTGGGAAGTACTTGGGCATAGCCCTAAAACTCATTGTGAGGAGTACCACATGAACCCTGAAGTAGTTGTCCCATTGAGAGGACCTGCTAGCAAAAAGGTAAACGACCCCTACCTAATTGACTAGTTCCCACCCGTGAGGTAAACCAAGATCTATCGTTTGTGGCAAAGTGGTTATCATTTTTACATGAGCCGTGGAGTCAGGTGTACTGCCCCAATACGCAAGTCATTAGACAACATTGGTAGTCGAGTGAATCCTATTGGGCACGGCCCAAGTGGAAGAAGTTTTGATGGAGAAAGTATAAGTTAGGCAAGGCCTAACATCAGTCAATTTTTGGAGAAGCAACTCTGCAATTCCCGGGAGGAGGGCATGGAGCGATGCAAAGTCAGCAAAAAAGGAGTTGTCTCCTTAGTAAAAGTGAAGTACTAAGGATGGTGAAGGTAGTTGGAGCAGTTATGAAGGAAGTGGTGGACTATAGCTATAGGAATAGACATAGAGAAGCGAAAGAGTGTAAAGGATGCACCATGTCAGTGTCAGAGCCACACGGTCAGAACTTCGACTGTCAGAAGAGGCGCCAGAGCCAGATAAGCAGTGCAAAAGGATAGCAGAGCTCTAGCGAAGAAAATGCAAAGCATGGTCAAAAAGAGAACCGTGAAATTTTGGGTTTAATGGTATTATGGGGGTTGGCCCATAGTTATTGTAAAGATGTGACCTTCGGGAACAATATATATCAAGGGATATTTTCTATAGGAAAGGGTTATATTTTGTTAGATATTTTAAGAGCCTCGAGTGAGATGTAGGATCAGAAATATCTAACAGAAGAAAAGACTCTGCAGATCTGTGAGCAGATATCATTGTAAAGAGGACTCTGCAGTTGTGTGCACAGACTGGAACTGTTAAACCCTTCCTTCTAATATAAATAACAGTTCTCATGGAAGTAGCTACCATCTGGGGGGTGAACCACGTAAACATCTGTGTTGTGTGATTGGATCTATGACTTATATCGTGTTCATGTATGTTTATGCTTTTATATGTATTTTCATGTGCATATTGATGAGAATGATATGTTAAGAAGTGAAACACACATATCTAAATATGCTAAGTGATAATGAATGTGATAAATGCGTAGTTACATAATTAAGAGTTAAGGAATAACAATGATTCGGCGGAGTCTGTAATGTTGGTAAATACGAAGTGCGCAATCACGGATTGGCGCAGTTGTATTCGACGTAAAAGTGGAGTAAAAGTAAATTTACTAAAAGTTCAGTTCCCACATATGTGCATCGTGAAGGTTGCGGAATCCCAATTCTGTAATCCCCCCATAACTTCTCCTTGGGTGAGACCTCATCTTGTTCGCAGGTTGTTTCCGAAAGGGCCGGTAAAAAGGGGTTTTGTTGGGTGTGTGAGTCAGTACATAGAACCCAGGTCAACCCATAAGTAAAAATAACTCAACAAATCCCCTGAACCTTTAGGAATATGAGTATACATGGGGTCCATATCTATTTCCAGTTGATAAATAGAATATTACATATGTCCAAAGCTGTTGCAGATCAATTCCGAAAAGAAAAGAAAAGAAAAACTGTTTTTTGCCATATCTTCTTTGCTTTAGCTCTGTTTCCATTGAAAATTCACTGGAACCCATACACTTCCATTCTGCATATTTCCTTCCCGAGGACACTATCCCAAATTCCACTTCCAGAAGCCAGAAATCCCACATGTGTCTACTTTTAGTGTTTGCCATAACTTCTTCGATTTTCACCCAATCACCTTCAAATTTTGCCACAGTGTTCATTTCCCATTTCTGCTTCTTTGTTCCTCTTGGAAAAAATTTCCCGGTCTTTCACCCCACTTCTGAAATCCACATTTTCTACTTCCATGTCTATTAGAAAGTGTCCAAAACCTATTCAAACCTCAATTACCCATCCGAGTTTTTCCCAAATCCAAATTTTCCTTTACTAAAGAAGTTTTTGTTTTTGTTTTTCTACCCATTCAAAAAACAAATCTTGTTATGGTTGTCACCTGCACAGGAGCAAAAAACATGGAGGAAGAACTTGCAGCCTTCAAAACAAAACTCCATCTTCAGTATTCAGCCATGAACAATAGACGATAGCTAGAGTCTTCTGTGGATATTGGGTTCTCTTCTTCCAGCAATTTTCATGGGTTGAAGCTTGATTTTCCTTGCTTCAATGGTGATGATCCGACTAGATGGATATACCGGAAAGAACAATATTTCAGTCTGCATAATACTTTTGATGTCAACAAAGTTCCACTTGCATCCTTTCATCTAGAACATGAAGCCCTTCAATTGTACCATTGGTACTTCAAGGATCATGAAGATCCAAAATGGACAGATTTCTGCCAACTCCTTTTGCAACAATTTGGTCCTAGTGCTTTCGATGACTTCACAAGAGCACTTACTAAACTTTGCCAAATTAGCACTGTGAGAGAGTATCAGACATAATTTGAGAAACTGGCCAATCACACATGTAGCTAGGGTTTTCACACTAGCTTGTGCAAATGGGCACCTACTAAGGAGAAGGGACTCCTTAGTAGCAGTTCAATCACAATGGTAAAATGAAACAGTAAATTTAAACTAACATGGGCATTGACATAAATAACAAAACATGAAAATATGGTGAAGATCTCTCTTTTTGTATTAAAAATTACCTCAGGTATAGAGGTTGATGAAGCCCTTGTAGCAGTCCAAGAGGATTGCTTCCAAGCTCCAGTGTTGTTCCTTCTCTTTCTTCCAAAGATGTTTTGGAAATCGGGCCAAAAGGATTCTCAAGAATTAGCTCCAAATGGAGAGCTAAGGTTTCGAGGGAATTTTTGGCAGCGTGAGGATAGGGATGATTGTGGATGTGAAATGGGGAACCTCCATCACCTATTTATAGGCTTTTAGTGGTGGAGTGTTGACCCATGGTTTTGGGCACCATATGGTTTAGGTCAGCTGTATAGGGTTTTTGCTTCCTTTTTCCCCTCTTTTTCCTCTTTTTTGTATTTTTTATTCCCTTTTTAGAGGGTTTTTGCTATTTTTGGAGGAATTTAACTTATTTTGGGGGGAAAAGGGGGTTTTTGGCCTTTTGGAGGCTTTTTTAATGGTTTTTTTGGGGTTTTGGAGGCAAATTTGGTAGGAAATATGGACAAATGAGTCATGTAATGGGGTAGATGAGGTAGTGAGCACTTTTTGGGTGTTAACAGATTGCCCCCTAATGTGTGAGGGCAAGAGCTCATCATATGGCCGATAGACATCATAGGTCTTTTATGGTTTTCCTGGGATGTGGAGAAAAGAAGAAACGAACTAGAGCCCGGAACAACGGTCTCGAACAAGCCTCAAAAACTGAAAGTACATGACCTCAATAGTGAATCAGGAATAATCTCAACATATGGATGAGGCAGGCATTCCCATGCTTGTATCAAGATCTATAATAATAACAATGGGGTTCAACACATGGGGACCAGAAAGATACATGGCCTAAAATAATGAATGAGGAAGGATCTCAATATATGGACGAGGTGGGCATACCCATGCTCGTATCAAGATATATAAAACATAACAATGAGGTCCAAAAAATGGGGACCTGAAAGATACATGGCCTCAAATAATGAATGAGGAAGAATCTCAATATACGGATGAGGCGAGCATAACCATGCTCGTATCAATATATTTAAAAAATAACAGTGAGGCCCAAAAATGGAGGTCTGAAGGATACATGGAGAACCACTGTCTACATCATAAGGGTTTAGAGGGGACACATAATCTGGGACATACTGTTGGGATGACCATGTCTGAGCTGAAGAACTGATATACTGGAATAACAATAGTGCTGCTGAGTGTGGTACTAGAGGAACTAATGAACTGCTGGGGAAGAGTGACGGGGGATCATACCCTCAATGGTACATTGGACTGGAGCTGAACTGGGTACTCAAGGAAGCATATAACTAGATGTCTTCCAAATACAATCACCAACGCAACCTGGACATCCACGAGAACATATAACTGGGTGTTCCAAAGTGACTCGCCAATGTGTTAGAGTCAGGGGAAATCCGAGGTCTTCGACCAATAAATGAAGGGATATATACCCTGTGCGATTCTCAATGATGCGATCAAGGTGTTGAAGTCGAGCATGTGAGAAACAACCACTCGGAGAGGCACTTATGACTCCTCTCAAAATGGTCCGTAGGAACTCACCATAGTTGGTGATGGGTCCAAGGCGCAGGGACCTCTGGAATAGATGGGCTATCATCGACAGAGGGAGACCTGCAACTAGCAAGGCAATGATGTTTCCTTGATAGGAGCACGAGGTGGAGAACTGAAGTGTGAGAGTACTGATGGTAGGATTAACATATTGTGGGGGTGGGGGATAACTGGGCAAGTAGAGTGGGTGGAATCAAACTTCCTTTGTTCAGAGTATGATAGCAGGGATGATCGGGCAGCATATGAAACTGACTGGTGGGAAAGGGATCATAGCTGTAATGGATCAAGGATAGTGACTGGGATGAGTGATACTCAAGTTGGTGTAAGATGGTAGGAGACTGCAGAATACTCTGAACAAAGGCGACCTTATTGGGGGTGCTGCCAAGATGATCGATCATAGTGCTGAGGGGCACTGGGGGGACTTTTGCATGGGTTAAGGAACTAGAAGAAGTGTTTTCAAAACGGTACTGTCGTGTGGATTTATACGAGCCCAGGACAATTCATGCTCGTGATTGCTTTCAATTTTAAGGCGTCTAAAAGCGATAAGAAGACTCTGAAATAATGGAATGGTACCGTCATGTGGATTTGTACGAGCCCAAGACAGTAAGTGCTCGTGGTTGCTTTCAATTTTAAAGAGTCTAAAAGTAATAAGAAGACTCCAGGGGGGTGCTTTTTCACGTGTTAGTCTCCAAGGCCCGAAGAAGCATAAAAGGATGCAATGAAGAACTCTTCTAACCAGTGTGACTAGAGTATTCATTTTTCGTAATTAGTCTACCAGGTCCGGAAAAGGGTTAAACTTATACCAGATAGACGCCCTTTCAGGTATTTTAACGAGCATGAAAGGAATCAATATTGCTCGGTGATCTTTTCATTGTTTTAGGAGTCAGAAAAGAGCTTAACAAAAACTCCCTAAGTGCCTTTTTCGTAAAGGACTTGTCCGGCCCGAAAAAGGGATAAAATTATACCAAACAAAAGGAATGGCCAGGCAATGAGGAAGTGCTCAATCAAGGAACATCGATGAGAACCAAGAACGAGGGTGGGGGGGGACAATGGTGGGCCTCCTTGTGGGATGATGAATGGTGGCAAAATAACGAAATAATTGCAATATGACTGAAGTGAATGGCTCATGTACAAATGTGTAACAATTCGATGGTGGCCGATGTGGTGCGCAAATCGAGGCAGCAAGGTGTCAGGACAAAATCTTGAAATTGTACCTGGTGAGAGCGAGAAATGATCTCAAGCATCATCATGAGCTCGAAAAACTGAATCCGGCAATATAAAAAGTGTCAAAAACGGAGAACGACCGAGGTGGCTTGCAAACCGAGGCGACGAGGGGCGTTTTGGACAAAATACCCGAAACATCTGGGGGTGAGAGCAAGAAATTATCTCAAGTATCATCACAAGTGTGAAAAAATGAATCCGATGACATAAAGTATTTAAAAAACGGGCTACGGCCAATGTGGCACGCGAACCGAGGCGACAGGGGGCGTTTTGGAAAAAATACCCGCAAAATCTAGGGGTGAGAGCGAGAAATGATCTAAAGCATCATCACGAGCTCGAAAAAATGAAGCCAGTGATATAAAGTATATCAAAAATGGGCTACGGCTGATATGGCACGCAAACCGAGGCAACGAAGGGTGTCTAGGAAAAAATACCTAAAAAATCTAAGGGTGAGAGCGAGAAATGATCTCAAGCATCATCACGGGCACGGAAATATGAATCCGACAGTGCAAATGGTGCGCAAAACGAAGGTCACAATGACTCTGCAATGGTCAAAGGAAATAACTAGGTTAAAAAATGGTTGCAAATAAAGGTGAGCCCACCAAGCCAAGGATGTAGTGGTGGGGAGAAATGATGACCCGTGAGGGAAGAATACTAGGTGTATCAAATCAAATCAAATCTACAAGTCATATGTGACCTAAAAAATGGTTAAGATCACGCATGTGAAAAAGTGAGCAGGGTCAATGACCTGCCCCCATGCTATATGCATAGGGTTTGTGATTGTGGATCACATATGTGTTGGTTTGAACGATGGGTTCATTGATGTGTTGAGATAGATGTGATGGGGTAGGTTCAAAATGATTGATCATGCCCCCTATCCGAGGTTCGAGGTAATTTATTATGTCCCTTAACTTAGAGGTTTCAATGTGGTGCTCGATGATAGCGGGGTCAAGACCAGGCAAAGACATCGCGGAACTCTTGGAAAAGTTTCGTGTACTCTCCAATCTCGTACTCAATGCAGGAGGCTCCTAACGTAATGAGTTCAGGAGCACCAGCTAGGGCAGAGATATCAATGTGGATTTTGGGTGAGATATTGGCCATGTTACCTTCGTTGAATGCATTGGGGGCGGGAATGGGATCTTTAAACCAGTCGACTTTGGCGGGGAGGAAATCTTTGGACTCAACCGAGAATTGGGTGGCTATGGTGGAGGACTCTTCCGGGAGGAAATAAGAGCAATGGTGCATGTCTTCCCAGGGGTAATCTGGTGCAGTAAGAGCCTCGAGAATCTCCTCATCATTGTGGAAACTTTGGGTTGTCAAATCGGTTGACGAGGGAGTGCTAGTAGAAGAGATCATATAAATGGTATTAATCTCTCTGGTTGGCGGGGATGCTGGGGGGTGGATCTCTTCAATGGTAGGGGGAGCCATATCGAGGTCCAAGTTATTCATCTCATAGAGATTTGCTCTGTAATCTGGGAGATCTAGGCAGTGATGTGAGTAATGGCCGTAAATACCGCATATTGCACAAGGGTGGTTGGTACGCAGTGATTTATCACAAAGCTTAGGGGTAGGGTCAAGTTGGAAAAATGGGATGTTGGGGTCGTCGTCAAGCATTTGCATGTGTTCATGTAATGCAGGTAATTGTGCACATTGATGGGTAGCATGGCCTAACTCATCACACAACGAGCATTTGGGAGGAGCACGAAACACGGGGGTATTCTTAACTGGTTTAGGTGGGGGTAAAGCAGTGTATGGTTGTGGGCCTCTGCCCCCGGTGTGATTGATAAGAGGGGATGAATTAGTGGATGATGAAGGGGTAGTGACATCGGGAGATGGTTGACTAGTAGTGGCCATGGGTTGCACCGGTTGTAGGATGACATTTGGTGTCGGAGGGGTAACGGGAGGCGTGATGTACCATACAGGTAATCCTAATGTTAAACTGGGGAGGCTAAGGGTAGCCATAACCAGGGCGCTTACTACTCCCCAAGGGGGGAATAGGAAGGGGATTGTATGGATGGGTGTAACACCAACATGACTAGGTACCAATGGTGGTTGGGGTAGCAAGGGCAGTTGATGGTTGGGTGTTGGTGTATTATGGGAAATGGTACATAAGTCATATATTTCGGTTGCTGGTGACGAAGGTGGAATGGACTAGAATGTCGAGGTCATCGGTGTATCTAAGTAAACTCCAGGTCCCATTGAGGAAACCAACGAGGTAGATGCACCACTAACAGGTTGTTCAATCATGGGGAGAACGCTTTCGGGTGCAGCGGGGCATTGGGATCGTAATAGGTGAGTTGGTCAACTTTTAACATGCGTCCGTCGTGGGGGAACATCATGGTACGAAAAACGGATGAGGCAACCGCCCGCATGGCATACATGTAACTGTGGCCAAGTAAGAGGTTATAATCAAGCTGGGCGTTGATGACCTCTATGTCAATAAGCACTATTTTATCGGCCAAATGGATGGGGACATTAGCTAAGAGACCTTGGGGTTGAGCCGAACGGCCGTCGTAGGCTCGCAACGCAGTGGTGGACTGTTGGAGTGTAGGGGATCCCAACTTCTGCCAAATGAATGTGCAAATAATGCATGTAGAGGCACCTTCATCGATGATGCACCGATGGATGACAAGATTCCGAATGGATACAGAAACTTGGAATGCTAAAGTGGAAGGCAGGCGTGGTTCAGATTGGTCCAAATTGAAGGCCATCATTCGTGAATCATTTGGGTCAATAGCACCAATGGCTGAAAGCAAAGTCTTGCGCTATGTTGGACAGTTTTTTAAGACCTCTAACGCATACATGGCTACGGGGGACTGGGCTAAGTCATCTACAATCTTGTAATTAGATGCAACATGAGCATTGGGGTTATTGTTGATGCGGCAAAGTGGGAAGCGAGGGGCTTTGGAGGCGCCATCTAGTGGAGCCGGAGGTATGCGTAATGACTGATCGATGGGATGAGCGTTAGTATTTTTGTTGGCAGGAGGGGCTTTGGGGGTGGAGCCATATTGGTTCTGACGGGTTTGGAGGTTAACATCGGCGGATGACATCTTTAACAAGTGATGGGTACCTGAGTCTATCATGGGTTAATCAGGAGCGGCATAAGTGAATTTTTTTTTTGGTGGCGCATTTCCTTGATGGGGAGACAACGGCTGAGTGTTCACTATGCCTTGGGTTGGTAAAGGGTTTTGTAACACCAAGGGTGGATTCTGAGGTTGTGGGGGCTTGGGCGACGCCTGAGGAGCCGCGTGCCCTTGGCGGTGTGCATCATCGGTCTAGATTTTTCGAGCTCGCTCCAAATGTGGGAAAGCATGTGTGTAGTGGCCATAGACCCCACAAATCGAAAAAGGATGGTTTGTTTGCAAATTAGGATTTTTGGCTTGTTTGGGTGGTCGATCAGGGTTTTGGTTGGAAGGTGCCACATTATTATTGTTCGGGGGATTAGGAGGTTGGCCGCCTTGATCTGGAGGGGGGTTGATCCCGTGGTTACGTCCTTTGCTACGGTTTTGTTGGCCTTGTTGGCGTTGGTTATTTTGGTTTGGCGGCGGATTTTGTTGCGCATACACTTGCCCTTGGGTGGCAGGTGTTCTCTAGGGTTGTGCAGGTGCGGGAGCAGGATGCGGTGGATAATAAGTAGGTGGAGGAGGCACAGGTGCTGAACCTTGTGGGGGTTGTTGATATGCCTGTGCAACGGCTAGTGGGTTTGCCGCAGGGGTTGCCTGGGGCTGATAATAAGAAGGGGGGGCTTGAGAGGATACAGGAGCTTGCATGGCCTGCGGGTGGTAATATGGCTGAGGTGTGACCAGGGGGGCGTAAGCGGGGGATGCATGACCAAAGCACTGAGGTGGACATGAGGGTCCGTGGGAATGTTGATGATGTGCCATGGGAGCATACGAATTGGCTGCTCCAGACTGGGATGTAGCCCGTGAAAGGTTGAGGCCAGGGCTAGGATGTGCTATGGAAAAGGACTGGTTATGTGAGGCTATAAAGCCAATGATGCCATCTGCGGCATGGGATGCCCTCGGCACATCATGTCGGGAGGAATCGCCGCAGGGGGCGTCAGGGATGATGGAATATAGGTAACCAGACTGGGCATAAATAAGGTCAAATTGTTGGGCTTTGAGGATGGCCTATTCTTCGAACTAGGGTCACTTGGATTCCACATCCTTGGCAATGACAGGAAGGAGAGATTTTGGAAACCAATCTAAGAAGATACGGTCGTCTAACTTGATTTTGTAGAGGCTGTGGTGTCGATGCCACTCATGGATGTGGTCAATGATGTGGGTGGTCATGTTTTGTCTACAAGACAGTAAGATCTCAACTCCCGCATCATAAGAGAAAGGTAACGGAAAGAACTTCAGGAAGGTCAAGGCGAGGGAGGTAAAGGTGGCCTGGGTCCCATAGGGCTGCTCAATGTACCACTTAGCTGCAGAGCCAGTGAGGGTGCACTGTAACAGACGAAGGCGGACAGAGTCGTCCATTATGGAGTTAGAGGAACACCATAGGTGGAAGGACATAATATGGTTATGGGGGTCTTTACCTGCCTTGCCCTCAAACTTAGGGATGTCTGATGGGTGTTTGGTGGGCATGTGAGGCCACGCAGGGTCATGTCTGATGGTATTGTTAGTCATTCTGGCTAGGTTAGGAAGGTTGAGACTAGCCATGAATGGAAAACTAGTAGAAGGATGTGACATACTGGTGGTTGTGACCATGTTGGGACCAATGCCCCCAAGTGGAGGGGCTAGGTTTGGGTTGGGGACGTTTCCTCCAGGTGGAGGAATGAAGGTGGTATGGGATGGTCCATCACTGCCAAGGGTAGTGTGAGTCACTGGTGGAGTGGGGATGGGTATGTTAGTCACTGGAATAGGTACAGTGATCAGAATGGTGGGTGTGGGCCCCATCGAGAGCATACCCAAAGCGTGTGTGGTAGCTGGGGTGGTGGTGGAACCAATGGTCCCTACAAAGAAAGGGTTGGAAGTCATGCCAGCCATGGGGCTGGTTGGTGCAGTATAAGTGGGGTTCTCGGACTCTGCCTCGGAATCAGAGGTAAAATAAGGGGCATCAATTTCAGGGGATGGAGCTCTACGTCTGCGACGAGTGGAGTCAAGTGATGAAGCTCTACGTCTATGATGGGTGATTTCAAGTGAACTGTGATACCGGGGCTGGCCCCAGAGGCATTGAGAATGTCTCGGGGACTCAATGGTGACAGATGGTGTCATGTCTCTAGGGGTTGTGTCGAGTGGAAATAACTCAAAAACCCTAATGCCACCAAGTGTGCAAAAAATATGGCACTCAGGCCAACAACCAGCTCAAAACACTCACTGTAACAGTTGTGCTACAATAAGTGGAGCATCAACAAAGATGGTCAGAATACCAACAAGCAACAGGTTTCCCTAAAAAATAAAAATAGTGGACTCGCTAGACCAAAGGAAGGTAAGGAAGCATGCAAACACCTAGCTAAATAGTATTCTGACTCAACCAAACATATCCTCTGCAAGGTGATGAAATCCAAGTCAGATAATATGGATAGTAGAGCGAAGTGGCTAAAGATATCCCTCTACGGGGAGGGACATCGGGTAGTCAATCCTAGAAGAAAAGAAACTAAGATACCCCGTTCATGACACGTCCAAAAAGGTGAATCTGCAGTTTGGTTCTATCGTCGCTATACCCCCATATGGGTGGTACACTGAGAACTACGAAAGGTATCCTTCGGTTACTGAATAGATTGCCATATTCCATTGAGGCCTCCGGAACCAGTCTACCTACTTCGACCCTCCTATGGGAGAGGCCCTCTGATAAACTGGTTGTGACCGTGCCAAAAAATACTAGGGGATTTTGGTTCCCTAATGGACAACAACTATGTCTCAAGTGTAAGTGACCGAGGGGTGTTATTTGGATGCCTATCCCCCCGACCCTACCTAACTACTATATTCTTATTTGTTCCCCAAGTGGGGTTAGAATGTTGGTTTTGTTAAGCAGTATTTTAGGGCTCACTTGAATTAGGTGACAGAGTGTGTGCGTGTGAGATAATGAACCCAAGTAAAAGTGCCACAGGGTAAGCAACTTTCTAACTAACAATAATAATGCAGAAATTAAACTTTGAAATGCAAAATTTTCTCTTTTCAATTAAAATGCTGATATTTTAAAAAATTATGTAAATGGAACAGAAATAATACTGCAGAAAAAGGCTGTAGGTAAGTATGGCTGCAAGTAGGATAGATGGATGTGCAGGTGCAGAAAATATTGCAGCAAATTTCTGGGTTCAAACAGGGAAAAAGTGCAGAAAACAGATCGCGAGTCTGCGGCGAACCTAGGTGGTCGGATCGCAGGAAACAGGTCAAGAATCGCAGGTGGGCCATAGGAAAAGGGCTGAAAGCTGCAGGCGGATCATAAGAAAAGGGCTGAAAGCCGCAGGCAGATCGTAGGAAAATGGCTGAAAGCCGCAGGCGGATCGCAGGAAAAGGGCTGAAAGCCTCAGGTGGATCGCAGGAAAATGATTGAAAGCCGCAGGTGGATCGTAGGAAAATGGGTGAAATCCACAAGCGGATCGCAGGAAAAAGGCTGACAACCATAAGCGGATCGCAGGAAAAGGGCTGAAAGCCGCAGGCAGATCGCAGGAATGGGGGGAACAGCCACGGTCGGATCGCACGAAATAGGCTGAGAGCCATGGTCAGATCGTAGGTAAAAGATTGAAAACCACCGGTAGATCACGGGAAACAGTCTGACAGCCACGGTCGAATCGCAGGTAACAGTCTGAAAGTTGTGGTTGGATCGCAACTATGGAGACAAAATACGCGATTTACGTCAGCAAACCCGATTGCCGAAAGGGATAGCCGAAAGGAAAAAACAGAAAAAAAAAATTGCAGAAAACTAAAAACATTTAAAAACTGTAACCAGAAATTCAAAGGAACACTAGGGGAGTCGCCAAAACTGTAGCTAGGTTTTTCACCCTAGCTTGTGCAAATGAGCACCTACTAAGGAGAAGGGACTCCTTAGTAGCAGTTCAATCACAATGGTAAAATGAAATAGTAAATTTAAACTAACATGAGCATTGACATAAATAACAAAACATGAAAATATGGTGAAGATCTCTCTTTTTGTATTAAAAATTACCTCAGGTGTAGAGGTTGATGAAGCCCTTGTAGCAGTCTAAGAGGGTTGCTTCCAAGCTCTAGTGTTGTTCCTTCTCCTTCTTCCAAAGATGTTTTGGAAATGGGGCCAAAAGGATTCTCAAGAATTAGCTCCAAATGGAGAGCTAGGGTTTCAAGGGAATTTTTGGCAGCGTGAGGATAGGGATGATTGTGGATGTGAAATGGGGAGCCTCCATCACCTATTTATAGGTTTTTAGTGGTGGAGTGCTGACCCATGGTTTTGGGCACCATATGGTTTAGGTCAGCTGTATAGGGTTTTTGCTTCATTTTTTTCCTCTTTTTCCTCTTTTTTGTATTTTTTATTCCCTTTTTAGAGGGTTTTTGCTATTTTTGGAGGAATTTAACTTATTTTGTGGAAACAATGGGGTTTTTGGCCTTTTGGAGGCTTTTTTAATGGTTTTTTGGGGTTCTGGAGGCAAATTTGGTAGGAAATATGGACAAATGAGTCATGTAATGGGGTAGATGAGGTAGTGAGCGCTTTTTGGGTGTTAACAACACATAAGGATTTCCTGATGAATTCTACGGGAGTTGTTTTGTCAGTGGTATGAAGGATGCAATCCAATATGAGGTTAAAATGTTTTGTCCCAGCACAATGATGGAAGCCCTAGGGTTGGCTATGTTGGCAGAGGACAAGATCACATCCCAACAATGCTCCAAATCCACTTTTGTTCCATTCATAAATATGGTTTCCCAACGACCTCCCATCACGCCAGCTCCTAAAGAAACTCCTATCAATAATTTTTTCTGAAGAAGAGATAAGGGCATGTAGAGAAAAATGGATTTTTTATAATTATGATGAGAAATTAAAAATGGATTTTTTATAATTATGATGAGAAATTTACTCAGGGACATGTTTACTCTCCTTCTCAAGACGACCACCCAGAGATATCTCTCCATGCTTTATCCGGAGTCACCACCCCACAAACCATTAGGGGAGTTTTGAGGTAAAAAATGGGCCTTAAAAGAAATAATGTACCATAAAAAATCACTTTATAAGAACCAATAGGATTCAATATGATGATGTCAACCATAAAGGTAAAATTTGTAAAACCAATTGGAGGGAAAAGAAAAAAACTACTTTTTCTTATCGTATTTTTGACATATCTCCTTAACGGTTTACCCAAATTTCAATTTTGGGCACTCGTTGGATGTGTATTTTAATTCTGCATCCAACCTCATACCCACACTGCATACTTCTGAGGCACCCACAGAATGAAAAAAATGAAAATTTCAATTAAAATACGCATTTTAATATTAAAATACGTTTTTTAATTGAAATTTTCATTTTTTTCATGCCGTGGGTGCCTCAGAAGTATGCAGTGTGGGTATGGGTTGGAGGAGTGTTAATTTTTTTAGCATAAATTCACATATACTCTAGGATCTTTACTGAGAGAATAACATGTATAGCATATCAAGTATAACAATGCATATCAATCACACCAAGCAATCACATGAGACAATAGACACACAGAGTTTCACTAGGGAAAACCATAAAGGCGAAAACCCCACAACTTCCTCAAAGATAGAAAGAGCAATGAAACAACCAAAGTACAAGAGATAGTCTTCTCCTAGCAGCTGATCCTCCTCCTCACATGTGTGCCAATTTCCGAGTGATGGAAGTATGAGTAATGAGATAATCAAATAGAGATATCCTGATATCTATTTATGCATGTCATGTCCTGCCCAATAAACCTATGGGCCCAACTTGTCTAGCTTAGCCTAATAACCCATGGTTAACTTAATCAGGGCCAACCCACACATGGTGGTCTAATAACCCATCGGCAAGTTACGACACTTGCGACACTTGTCAATACAAATGACGACACTTTCGTATAGAGGAATAATAACATCTCTATAGGAGTACAATATACATGGATGAAATACATTCCGAAGTTACATATACATCAACAAGGAAGAGTTAAAATATGCATCCAATGAGTGCCCAAACTTGAAATTTGGGTAAACTGTTAAGGAGATATGTCAAAAATATGATAAGAAAAAGGTAGTTTTTCTTTTTCCTCTCTAAAATTTAAAACTCTTATTTTATTATTAAAACTCTTATTTTAGTATTTCCCTTAGGAGGCCCATTTTAGACCTCAAAACTCCCCTAATTTAATGTGGGTCAAGGGTTACTTCAAGAATCTCCCTATTACAATACTCATTGATTCTTGTAGTACTCATAACTTCATAGACCCTCGGATCACCAAACAGGCTGATTGTTTTGTCCATCCTTGCTCCAACTTTGAATTCATGATTGCCAATGGGGGCACCTTAACTTGCAAGGGGAAGTGTCACAATGTGCGGATCTCTATTGTAGATTATAACCTGAGCTCCGACATGTTTTCATTGGCCTTAGGTGGATGTGATGTTTTTTTGGGCGCTCAGTGGTTACGCACACTTGGCCCCATCTTCTGGGATTTTTCTGAACTTTGGATGTAGTTTTCAGTCAATGGAAAAAAACACACATTGAAGGGATTGCAACCAAGGTCTCTCAGCATCAGCAATTCACATCGCATGGAAAATATCCTTAAGAAGAATTCACATGGTGTCATCGCTCAGCTCCATTCCATTCAGATGCACCCATCAACGGTCTCCACTACTCCTTTGGATTTACAACAAATTTTGGATAGATATGCATGTGTCTTTGCTGAACCAGTGGGATTTCCAACTTCAAGACCAGAGTACCATCGTATTCATCTCCTTCCTTGAAGCGTTCCTCCCAACATCAGGCCCTATCACTACCCATTTCACTAAAAAACAGAGATTGAGATGCTCATTCGAGACTTACTAAAGCAAGGTATTATTCTCCCTAGTACCAGTTCCTTTTCTTCACCAGTTCTTCTTGTCCGAAAAAAAGTTGGGTCATGCCACCTCTGCATTGACTTTTGAGCACTTAATCATCTCACAATCAAGGATAAGTTTCCAATTTATGTTGTTGATGAGATTCTTGATGAGCTTCATGGTGCTTATTTTTTCTCCAAATTGGATCTTCGTTCTAGGTATCATCAAATTCGGGTTCATGAGGATGATTTCCCTAAAACAACTCTCCGCACACATGATGGCCACTATGAGTTTTTGGGCATTCCCTTTGGCCTCACTAATGCTCCTTCCACATTCCAGGCATTGATGAATAAAATATCCTAGCCCTACTTATGGAAATTCATTATGTTCTTCTTTGATGATATCCTCATCTATAGTAAAACATGGGATGAGCATATCCAGCATTTGGATATTATACTGCAACTTTTCTCTAATCATCATCTCCATGCCAAACAGCCTAAATGTGTTTTTGGATAGGAGGAAGTAGAGTATCTCAGGCATGTTATTTCAACACAAGGGGTTCGTGTGGATCTTGCCAAAATAGATGCCATGAAAAATTGGCCGCATCCTCAGACACTCAAGAGCCTTCGTGGTTTTTTGGGATTGACTGGATAATACCACAAGTTTGTCAAAGATTACAAGAATATTGTAGCTCCATTGAATCGCTCTATTGAAAAATGATGCTTTTACATGGAAACATGATACTGAGTGTGCATTTGACAAACTGAAACAAGTTATGTGTACTAGACCTGTTCTAGTTATGCCCGATTTTTCCAAGCCCTTCACTATTGATAGTGATGCTTGCGACAATGGACTTGGTGTTGTTCTCCTTCAAGATGACCATCCCATTGTGTTCACTAGAAAATCCCTTCCCGTAAGAATGTACTCGCCTCTACATATGACAACGAAATGATGGCTATTTTGCATGCAGTATAGAAGTGTAAGCCATACATATTAGGGAATCATTTCTGCATCAAGACTGATCACCAGAGTCTAGAATATTTCCTGGAACAACAGGTCTCCTCCCCAACACAACAGAAATGGGTTATCAACTCATGGGTTATGACTATGAGATCACTTACAAGAAGGGTAAGGACAATATTGTGGTGGATTATCTTTCTTGCACATTTGTAGCTAGGGTTTTACCCCTAGCTTGTGCAAATGAGCACCTACTAAGGAGAATGGACTCCTTAGTAGCAGTTCAGTAGATATAAATTATTAAGCTAAAACAACAATTAAATTACTTCTAAAATATTGCATGAAACATAAACAAAAGATATAAAAAAGTGGTTTTGTATTGATATTACCTCCAATGTGGAGGTTGATGAAGCCCTTTGCAGTGTCCAAGAGGATGCTCCAAGCTTCAATATGCTCCTTCTCCTTCTCCAATGGTGGGGATGGGCCAAAAGTGGCTCTCAAGGTGAAAGTAGTTCAATGATGAACTAGGGTTTCGAGAGAGATTTTGGCAGAGTAAGGGTGCTTGTGATTGTGGATATGGAATAAGGGATCTCCATCACCTATTTATAGTTTTTTGGTGGTGGAGTGCTGACCCATGGTTTTGGGAAACACATGGTTTTGTGCAGCTGTATAGGGTTTTTTCCTCCTTTTCCTCATTATTTTATATTTTTTCTTCCTTTTTTAGGGGTTTTTGATATTTTTAGAGGAAAAAGGGGGTTTTTTAGCCTTTTTTAGGCTATTTTGATGGTTTTGTGGCCTTTTGGAGGCATTTTAGGCCTTTTGGAGGCTTTTTAATGGGATTTTTTGGGGTTTTCAGGGAAATATGGTAGGGAAATGGACAAATGAGCCATATAATGTGGTAGATGAGGTAGTGAACACTTTTTGGGTGTTAACAACATTTGATGAACAAGTTTCTCTTTCATCTATTTCTATGCATTTTCCAAATTGGTTGCGACTTATTCAGCAAGCCTATGTTAATGAATCCTCATTATCTCAAATCATCCAACGGTTGGCCAAAAACCCTTCTGTTGTACCGCATTACTCTTAGGATGGTGCTTCTCTGATATGCAAGGCTCGTCTGGTGCTTCCCCAGAGAACATATCTTCAACAAGTTGTCTTCTGTGACCTCCATGCTTCTCCATCGGCAGGGCACTCTGGGTTCCTCAAAATGTATGAGCAGGCACAACGTAACTTATTTTGGAAGGGATTGAAAAGGACAATTCAACAGATGGTGGCTGAATGTGATACTTTCCAGCACAAAGAGGGTGAAACGACACTCCTTCCGAGATTGATCGAACCCTTTCCCATTTCTACACGGATTTGGACAGATATTTCTATGGATTTCATTGAAGGGCTCCCTAAATCTGGAGGGAAGACAATGATTTTGGTTGTGGTTGATCGCCTCTCCAAATATAGTAATTTTTGTGCCCTCATTCCATCCCTATATCTCCTCCTCACTCACACAAATTTTCCTAGACCAGATATTTCATCTTCATGGAATCCCTTCTTCCATTTTCTCAGATCGCGATGCAACTTTCACCAGTCATTTTTGGATAGAACTATGTCGCCACACTGGCACCAAACTGAAGATGATTTTAGGGTATCACCCGCAAATAGATGGTCAAACTTAAATTATCAACAAATGTTTTGAAACTTATCTTCATTGCTTCACCTCTGAAAACAACATCAGTGGGAAAAGTGGCTCCCTCTCACTGAATGGTGTTACAATACCTCCTACCACACTGCATCTAAAATGACTCCATATGAAGCAGTCTATTGTCAGGAACTGCCAGCGCTTCTTGCATACACCCGCAGCAGTTCACCATTTCAGGAAGTTCACACAGTTCTTCGAACCCGCAATCAGATTCTTCGCATTTTGCAAGACAATCTTCACATGGCAAGAAATCGAATGAAACAACAAGCCGATTAGCACCGTTCTGAGTGCACTTTTCAAGCAGGTGATATGGTTTTTCCTCCTAAAAGGGAATCATAAGATCGCTCCAAATCTCTATGGGCCATATAAGGTTCTTCATAAGCCTATGGGTCTGTTTCTTATAAATTGGAACTTCCTCCTTCTTCCCGCATTCATCCAGTATTTCACATCTCTTGTCTAAATAAAGTTCTTGGTGCCAACATCAAAGCACAAATTGTTTTACCAGAACTGGATAATGAAGAATCCATCATTTTGGAGATAGAGGCCATCCTCAATAGGAGCACTCATCATCTTTGCTCTTGATCCATCACAGAGGTATTAATTAAATGGCACAAAATTCAACTAGAGGATGCTACATGGGAACCACTCCTTCAGATTCAGCAACAATTTCCACATCTAAAGATTTGAGGAAAAAGATTTTTCTAAGGGGCAGGGGATGTTAGGAACTCGTGTCAACCCTTCTCTTTACTTTGTTAGTATATTTTTTTTTGTATGCATATCCTTTGTACTTCGTCCTGTGAGTATATTGTATTATCCCACATTGTTAGTATATTGTTGTTGGACGCATATGCTTTGTAAGTCGTCTCGTGAGTATATTGTACTATCCCACATTCATGGGGAGTAATAGTTGTTTATATTAGACTTAGTATATAAGTACGTGTTGAGTCCAGTGAAGGAATCCATGAGTTATTTGTATTGAGCTTGCTCAAAGGAGGTTGCCCCCTCGAAGTGGCCTGCGATCAATAAATCTCTTATGTGTTATGTTATTTCTGATATATCATGCATTTTCATCATTTAATTGTTGAAGGTTCCCCACATAATAATAGGTTTTCTTGCTCTTGACGATTTTGGTTAATTACTCACTATCACCTCCATGATTTCTTCTGTCAATATGATCTTCACAATCCTTACTATTGTATATACCATATATTATTTCCTATTTTCAATCTTTATCCCTTTCTCTATAATTGTTTTAGACCTTTCCCTTAATGTAATGGATATGTTGCTTAATGCCAGGATTCTTTCATAAAAAAGAATTCCTTGTGCCCCAATCAACAAAGAGAAAAGGATTCAATTATTAACATCATCTTTCCTTAAAGCCTAATTTTCCCAATCATCATCATCTTTCCTTGAATCCCAATTTTCTCAAAATGTGGAATATAAAACATCATATTGTGTTTTCAAATTCATTAGGATCAATTTGATAACTATACTTCCTTCTTGGGGAAATATTTTCCACATTTTCCTTTCTTCATAGTGCCTTTACATGAGCCAAATAATCCTTAATTATACTATGAAATAGAGAAACATGTGTTCCTTTCAGAAATATTCTCAACATTTTGGACCAAAACGTTGGTTCATCATTAAAAGTCAATCTACAACATTTTCTCATTATTATACAATCCATTGAGGTGTTATTTTTTGAACCATGTTTCAAAGGAAATCATTAATCCCACTCACTAATGTTTAGATTTCATCTCAAATGTGACCCTATAAAAAAAACCTCAATCACTCACTAATGTTTTGGTTTCCTCTCAAATGGGTCCATATAAATAGTTCCTCAATGACTTATATAATGATGGACATATCTTGAGTATTGTCTCTTGATGATGAACCAATGTTTTGGTTCAAAACATTGAGAAATTTTTGTATTATCATTTATGGGATTAGGTTGATTCATCCGTTCTTTGATTTCCTTTCAAATGGGTGCCTATAAATAGCACCTCAATGACTTAAATAATTACGAGTATGTCTTGTGGATTGCTTCCCAATGATGAACTAAAATTTTGGTTTGGAACGTTAATAAGATTCATTAAATGAACACATGTTTATCCATTTTATATCATAAGTTTATCTAGTGAAAAGAACAAAAATCCTAAATCCTAATGAAAGAGAAAGGTCCAAGAGATATCAACTCTTTCTCATGTTGCATAAATTGAATGTAATTGAACTTATTGAATATTGTCTTCAAATTATTTCATACTTCATTCTGTTGGAATATTTAAAACCCACATCTATGTCATTTAATACCTTAGTAGCATTAATTAATCATTTTATGATTAATTCCTAAGTATTAGACTATATAGTTGGCATATGAGTCATTCTGTGGACCACAAGGCACCTTTGGGGGACCAAAATCATTCCTGGAGTGGACCACAAGCTTCCTAAATCACTTGGGCGCATTTTTGGTGATTATGTATAAGATTCTAGTGGGAAAGGAACATTACTGCTTTTTACTGCTTTTGGGTGAAAGGTGAAAAGCTAGTTGACTGGGGAATGTGTTTTTTGGACCACTTTCACTTCTTGATTTTTCTTCCTTCCATTTTTGGGATTTAGCATTTTTTTTCATCACACATCACTATCTGATCACTAAATCATAAATTCGTGAGCCTTTGGTGTGACTTGGAGAACACAATCGCCACCTAGGGGGTTTCACATCAATTTAGTAAGTCTGCTTTTGTGAGGATTCGAATGGCATCCTTATGCATTGTAATCTCTAATGTAAATTTGTATATTGAAATCCATTTGCTTTCCTAATGTTGTATGATGTATTATTATTCATGAGAGTAATGTTATGTGCATTTATTGTGAGTAAATTTATGTGTTATTGACTAGTTGTGTGAGAATTATTGTGAGAGAGTTTAATTCTTGATCAGATATTGGTGTGAACAGAATTTCACATGGTATCATATCTATCAATATATTCCTTTCTCCCTCTATTGCCTTGCAGGATCCAACCAGTCTCAAGGAGGGCGCAGTAATTCATCCACAGGGCGCATTCTATCATCCAGAAGGCACAGCTGAGCATCCAGGGGTGTACCCAAATCACTCCAAAATTTATTTCAGAGCTTCCATGGATCAGTCACATCAGATCATCCTCACTCCATTCAAGTATTTTGACTGTAAAGCGCATATGGATATCATGTTGAGGAGCAAAGGCCTCTACAGGGTGACTATGGCAATTGAACCGAAGCCAACCTTCGCAATCGAGAAATCAAAGTGGCATAATCAAAGAGATGAAGCCTATGGATTACTGTGTATCACTACATATAGGTATCTTCTATTCCATCTCAATGGTATTACCTCTCCCAATGAAGTTTGGCTAAAGCTTCAAGAATTGTTTGGAAAGACTGATGAATTAAGAGGCCACCAACTGGATAATGAACTAATTTCATTGAGTCCACAGAATTTTGATAACCTCCAAGATTTCTTCTCCAAATTCAAATCACTTGTTCTACAGTTGAAGCAATGTGGTATTGATCAAAAATTTGAGCAACTACTCTTGGCCATTCTCTCCAATGTTAGCCTGTATTACTCAATCTTTGTTTCGACCTTCCACTAACTAGAAAAGCAGTTCGAAACTGGAAGAGTCCTACTCTCTCAGAATTCATGGAGTCTCTTGCACAAGAACAAGGAAAATTGGTCTTGATGGGATCCATCAAAAATCCATCAAAAGACTATTGTCTAAATGTTGGAGATTCAAAGGGTTCAAAAGGGAAGAAGAAGGGCAATTTCAAGAAGCCCACTGATCAGAGGAAAGACAAGCAGAAAGTTCTTGAAGACTCCTACCACTCAAAGAAGAATCAAAATAAGAAGAATGAGAAGGCAAAGTGTACTTATTGCAGTAGGGGATTTCATCCTGAAATCTTCTTCATGAAGAAAACCATTGATCAAATGCCTCTACTTCTAGAGAAAGCCAACATTCCTCTTCCTAAGAGTGCAAGGATGAAGGATGGAGGAAAAAATTCTGAAGATAAGGAGAGAGTGCATGCACTGATGGCAAGCACATCCAATCCTACCTCACTCATTATTGATTCTGGAGCTTCAAGGAACATGGTGTCTACAAGTGAGTTTTTTACTTCACTTGACTCTTCCTATGGTCCAAATATTGTGTTGGGTGATAATTCTAAAACTTCAAGCAAAGGTAAAGGCAGCATAGATCTCAATTTTGGCTCATTCAATAATGTCTTGTATGTTCTTGGACTTGCTTCTAACCTGGTGGAGAGGAGAACTGCGTTAGTGAAATTATTTCTCGACGTTTCGAGCCGCAAAGTAGGGCTCATCATCAGGAGAGAGTGTCTCACAGTTTAAATTAAGTATGGAAGATATTAATTAATAAGTGTGAGGTTCATTTAAAATTTTAGGGTTTTGCTGACATCCTAGTTTTTTATATTTTAAATTTTTATTAATTTTAAATTTTTAATCTTTTTTTTAATCGTTTTTTAACAAGTTCTAACAATTCTAACTAATTAGATTTTTTGATTAGGAGTAAAGTCTTAAAAGTATATGATCGCTACTCGCTGCTCTGCGTGAGGTCGTGTGCATGAGAGCTGTGGCAGACTTATTTGGTAGGGTTAGCCCTGAGGGGGTCGGTGGGAAGAATTTGAAGGGGAAAAAATTTGAAAGGAGGACGTGGTTAAACCCTCATCCCTTCATCCCAAGGTTGAACCCTTCAGGTTGTTGGTGGCCTCTCAACCAAAGAAGAAGAAGCCGGATATGTCCAAGTTTGTTAAGAGGTTGGAAGAGATACCTGAAGTGACACTTCCCCCCGAAGATCCAATTAAATTTGCATTATCAATTGCTGATAGAGCTCTGGTGGGTCAGTTCACTAGTTTGTGGCACTCCCCCAAGGCCACGGAAACCTGGGTTCATAATAACTAGCGACCTTTGATCTCAAATAGTGTTACCTCATACTTCCTAGGTCGAGGGTTCTTTCTCTTCGAATTTATCTCAAAATAAGACAGAGATCTCATTTTTCGAAATGGCCCATACTTTATGGGTCCCCAAGGGATATATATGAATGGCTAGACTCCGGAGTTCGATCCCTTGGAGGACGTCCCAAACGCAGTTCCTATTTGGGTGAGGCTACCGAATCTTCCTGTACACTGCTAGAACTGGGAGTCTTTAAAATTCATTGGGAATGCGTTGGGAAAGTTTATTGACAGAGCTAACCCTAATGACCAGTGTGAATGTGCTCGTATATGTGTTGAGGTAGATCTCGAAGTAGGGCTGCCAGAGGCCATCAAAATCAAAGTGGGGAGCTGGACGCATCTGCAAAAGCTAGATTATGAACAACTCCCGTTTAAATGTAGAGGATGCCATGAATATGGCCATTTTTCCAGGAGCTATCCTAAAAAATCAGCGCCAGAAAGAGATAATGAGGAAAGGTGGCAGCAAATCAAGAAACTGAGAACCAATCCAAGAACAGGGACCGGTAGCCAAGGGATGGGTAAAGGGAATCAAAAGAAAGCAAACCCTAGAAGCAATGACAAGGAGAAAGGAAAACATAAGGAGGCACACAACAGGTTTGAGATGCCAGATTCAAGGCTTGAAGAAATCCTGGGAGAAGACCCCATCCGAGTTAAACAGATTGTCCCGAATGTTGTGCCGTAGCCAGGATCAGATCAGGTAAATCCCTCCCCAGTCAGCTCATTTCCACCGGTGAAATCTGGTGACTCTTCTGGGGTTAGCCCAAAGGAAGTAGCCCCAAGCTTAGGGGAGAACGACCAACACTCAGAAGAATCAGGCGAGGAAGGGGAAACAGAAGATTCGATGTTAACAACAAGAAGGTCCACTCGAGGAAGGAAATCAGATAAGGAAAAGAGGGAAATGGAAACTTGCAAGAATAAATTGCAAGGAATTCAACCAACTCTGGACAAAATGCTGGCCAGAAATCCTAAGCCAAATAGTAATCCAAGTCAGGGCTCAAAAGAAGCCAACCCAAAAAGCAAGTAATGAAGATAATTTCCTGGAACTGTAGAGGGATGGGAAGCAAATTGAATGAAGACTCAATGAAAGGGTTAATTAGATCGGAAAATCCTGACATCCTTCTCATCCAGGAAACAAAAATGGAAAAAGTTGACTTCCTTCATAAAAGTAAGCAAATTTGGAAAAAAGGGGGAGGCTGTGTGGTCTCCTCAAGGGGTGCTTCAGGTGGGCTGGGCATTCTCTGGAATGAATCCCTGGTATCTAAAATTTCTGAAATATATAACACCCATTGTATGTTAATGTAATTTCGACACTTGGATTCAAAAGAGACTGTGAGCCTCTTTAATATCTATGTTCCTTCTAGTTATGGAGAAAAGAAAATGTGCTGGGAATCTATTCAGGAGGTATCCAACACGGTACCTCTGGATAATGTCATTCTAGCAGGGGATCTAAATCTAACCCTGTCTATGTTTGAAAAAAGATGTGGTTCAATTGTTCGAGATCCAGCCAGAGAATGAGTGGAAGTGTTAATTCAAGATTGGGACCTCATGGACATCAAGCCTGCCAATGGTAAGTTCACCTGGACAAATAAAAGATCTGGTCCTGGACACATCGCTGCTAGACTAGATCGTTTTCTCATTCAAAGCTCCTTTATGCTTCTTGGACTGGATGCTAGCTCATCCATTCTTCTGACAAGGGTTTCTGACCATAGACCAATCGGACTGAATCTGAATATGCAAAGAAATTTGGGGCCTATTCCGTTCTGATTTAGCCCTCTGTTGATTCAGCACAAGGACTTCATTAGCAAAGTGGAAAGTGTCTGGAAAATCCCTGTCCAGGGCTCCCCCTTCTATGTCTGGGAGGAAAAGTTAAGAAGGGTGAAAAAAGAACTTAAAAAATGGGAAAAAGAACTTCCATCCCCATCTGATGAACGAAAGGCTGCTTTAAACCTTCTCAACAGTCATCAGATGCAAATGGAAAGTGTTGAGATAAAAAATGAGACTCTGAAAACTAAAGAAAACCTTCAAGCTAAAGTTAATAAGGCGCTCCTACAGGAAGAAGAATTCTAGAGACATAAATCTTGAAGTCTGTGGCTGCAATCGGTAGATAGAAATACTGACTACTTCCACAAACAGGCCCAAGCCAGAAAAATGTACAACTCTATCTCTGAAATCACAATAGATAACCAAACTATCTCTAACTTCTATGATATTAAAGATGCTGCTCATAATCATTTCAAAGATCTTTACACTGAAGAGGATGATGATAGAGTGCCCTATGCCCTGTTAGAATTAATCCCGTGCAAGGTCATGGACCAGATGAACCAAAATTTAGTAGCCCCTGTCAGCAAGAAGGAAAGAACGGAAGCCCTTCAGGCTATGAATCCTGACAAGGCTCCGAGCCCTGATGGGTTCACTGCACGCTTTATCAAATGCTGTTGGCACACGATAAAAAGGGACCTTCATAGAATGGTGCTAAAGTCCCAAGCAACCATCAAGATGGGAGGAAGCATGAATTCCTCTTTCCTTGCCCTAATCCCCAAAGAAAAAGGTGCCAGTATGTTCAGCAGATTCAGACCAATCTCACTTTGTAACATTGGCTAGAAGTTGATCACCAAAGTCATAGCCAATAGGCTGAAACTTATTCTCCTGGATCTCATTCTTGAAAATCAAGGAGGCTTTGTCAAAGGGAGCCAAATTGCAGACAACCTCATTCTGGTTCAAGAGGCAATCCACTCCAGCATAAATCGAAAATAAAAATGAATGGTGGTCAAACTTGACTTAGCAAATGCATTTGATAGGGTAAGACACAGTTTTTTGCTGGAGGTACTTAAGAGATTTGGATTTGATGATAGGTTAATAAGATGGATCAAGGCTTGCATAGCAGAACCTTGGATTGTCCCGCTGGTCAATAGTAGAGCGGCTGAGTTCTTCAAATCCTCTCGTGGGCTTTGCCAGGGATGCCCTCTCTCCCCTCTTCTCTTTGTAATTCAAGCTTCTATTTTAAGTTTTCTCTTAGAAAAAAGAAGACAAGACCAAATTCTCTTGGGTATAAAAATCGCTAGAGGTGTTCGAGATATAAACCATGTTTTGTTTGCAGATGATACTCTTCTCCTAGGAGGTGCCTCTATGATCAATGCTAGGGCTTTCAAAGATGGCCGAGATTTTATTGCTCTGCATTGGGAAGCGAGGTGAATGCTGGAAAATGTCAAATCTTTGGCTGGAATCTGACAGGACGGGAATTAAGCTCTATAACCAGAATTTTTGGGTTTAATGGCACCACTAGCTGGAATTCATTTAAATACCTTGGTCTCCCTGTTTGCAAAAGCATTCCCAGGAGAAAGGAATGGCTCCCTTTGGTTGACAAGTTCAAGCAAAAATTGATGTCGTGGGGAACTAATTGGCTAAATCTAGCAGGAAAGTTGGTGCTGATAAAATCAATTTTGATTAGTCTACCCGTCTTTCAAGGTTCTTTGCTTTTGGCCGCGGCAGGGATCCTTAAGGAGATGGAGAAGCTACTTAGACATTTCTTCTGGAAAGGAGGGAGAAACAACAAGCGTAGGATCCCGTTGGTGAGGTGGGAAAAAGTAAGCAAATATTTAATGGAAGGCGGTCTGCAAATAAAAGATTTAAAAGCCCAGAACACTGCGCTGGGAGCTAAAATCCTTTGGAAGCAAGTTGGCAGAAAACCTGGCTGGGCCCAAAAAGCAATGTGGAAAAAATATTTTCAAAATTCCAGAACTAGGAGCCTTGACTCCCCTCCTAATACCCGCCCTGGATCTCCTATCTTCATTCTATGCAAACAAGCTCTCCCCCTGATCAAAGACCACCTCTTCTGGGTCCCTGGAAATGGGAAATTGATAAACATCTGGAATGATAAAATTATGGGGGGGGGAATCGCTGGAAAAAGTTCCAGAAATATCTAAGGAACTGGATGACTCAGGAAAATCTAATCACTCTTTGGGACATCTCAGAGTGGGTTGGAGATGAGTGGAAGGGCTAGAACATTATGAGAATCCCCTCTGAGTTCTCTCAAGCCTGGCTAAAGCTCAAAGAGAGATTGGTAGGGAAAGATCCATTGTCAAAAAGAAGAAAGGACTCTAGAGGTTGGGGAAACAAATCTGGAGTGTATACAGTTGCCTAAGGTTATGATGTAATTAAAAACATTCCCTCAGCTCCCACAAACCCAACGATTTGGAAGGGAATATGGAACAGTAAAAGCATACCCAAAGTTGACTTCGTCATTTGGACATTAGCGCACAATAGCATTTTAATAGGAGAGAATCTACTAAAGTAGGGCTTTAATGGGCCCTTTCGATGCCCTTTATGCCTTTGTCAGATAGAGTCCTCTGAGCATCTCTTTTTAAACTGTCTTTTCTCAAAAGAGGTTTGGAATAAAGCCTTAGGCAATTGGAGAAACAAAATTGTTGTTACTGACAAAATTAACTCGTTGTTTGAAAATTGGAATTCTTTATATCCTGGATCTCTTGACTCCAAAGGTTGGTTCAAGACTGGGTGGATGGCATTGCCTAAGATGGTATGCTAGGAAATCTGGCTCGAAATAAATGCTAGAATTTTCCAAGAAAAAGCATCTAAACCTAGGAAAGTATGGACAAAAGCTAGAGGTCTCCTCAAAGAATTCCTACAGACCTCTGTCAACTTGAAAATTGTTAACAATCTCAGCAAAGAGGAAATAGATTGGGGGATTAAGATGGATATTAGACCCCCATATGCAAATGAAATTTCGGCAAAGATGGAGTGCTGAAAAATCATATTAGAAGGAGAATATTTTACTAAGTGGAGGAAAAATTTGGAGATGTATAGTCTTTTCTTTGATGGAGCGGCTAAGGGGAATCCTAGAAATGCAAGAGGAGGAGGGATAATTCGAAATTTTGAAGATAAGATTGAAATTAAGTATGCCCGGGGACTTGGCATTTCCACAAGTAATCAGGCTGAAGCTCTTGCATTACTAAAAGGACTTCGCCAACTCAAAAAGAATGGAATTGGAAGAGCCAGAGTAGTAGGAGACTCACAAAATATTATCAGATATTTGGTGAAGAACTCCACTCCAGAGGATCTCAGATTAAAAATGCATGTTAGCAAAATCAAAAAATTGATCAACTCCTTTGATAGAATGGAATTCTATCATGTGCATAGGGCTAACAATCTAGAAGCGGATAGCGAGGCCAATAGAGCAGTGCTCCTTTCCCTGGGAATGCTAAGCACTGAAAATTCAGAGGATTGGGATGCAATTCCATAAAAATACTCAGGCAGGAAAGGTCATGGCAGCTAGATGGAGAAGCTGGAGATGGATTGCGGCCAGGGAAAATTCGTGGAGGGGAGAAGGTTGGGTCAACTTGGAAGCAAAGACAGCTCATAAGAATGATAAGAAAAGCCAGTGCAGAAGAAGGAGTATCAATCGTGACCGGGTCAAATTGATGAGAAAGAATGAAAGTAAAGACAATGCATAAGTTCTCTGTCTGCTACCTCTATCAAATTTGAAATAATTCATGTTCTTCTGCAAGTTGCTGGAATAGTTCATGAATATGGGTAGACACTACATTTGATTTGAAATCGCCAAAATGATGGAAACCAAATGCCTGGGAAAGAGAAAGCTTAATCGACCCTCGTGGTGGATGGTAGAGGACATTTCGAAGTCTCTCAGACACAGTTGTAAATTTCCAAGTGCTAAGGCACCTGAGAGTTCATTAATATAAAATTTTAACCGCTTCTGTCAAAAAAAAAAGTCTTAAAAGTATATGGTTGGTTAATTAGTTAATTCAAAATTTAATTAATTATAATTTTTAAAAACTTTTAAAAAAAATTATTTTTAATTTGTTCCCTAATTTTAATTGTTGAAATAATTATTTTTAATAAATTTAATATATGGTCTTTTTAAAAATATATAATGAAAAAGTTTTCTATTATTATTAATAAAAATTTTAATAAAGTTTTATTATTAATAATAATAAAAATTTGATTAACATAAAAGAAATCTTGTAATCTTAAATTTAAACTCAAAGTCCTTTAGTAATTTTTAACCTAATTTATTAAATTAGTAATTAATTATTAATCCAATTAACCAAAAAAAAGGACTTTGAGTTTAAACTTAAGATTACAAGATTTCTTTTATGATAATAAAAAAAAAAATTATTAATAATAATAAAAATTTATTAATAATAATAGAAAACTTTTTCATTATATATTTTTAAAAATACCATATATTAAAGTTATTAAAAATAATTATTACAACAATTAAAATTAGGGAACAAATTAAAAATAAAAAATTTTAAATTTTTTTTAAAATTTTAATTAATTAAATTTTGAATTAACTAATTAACAAACCATATACTTTTAAGACTTTACTCTTAATCAAAAAAATCTACTTAGTTAGAATTGTTAGAACTTGTTAAAAAAAATTAATAAAACTATTAAAAATTAAAAATTAATAAAAAATTAAAATATAAAAAACTAGAATGTCGGCAAAACCCTAAAATTTTAAATGAACCTTACATTTATTAATTGCTATCTTCCATACCTAATTTAAACCGTGAGACACTCTCTCCTGATGATGAGCCCTACTTTGCAACTCGAAACATCGAGAAAAAATTTCACTAACGCAGTTCTCCTCTCCACCATTTTATTCTCTCTCACTGCGTGATCATGAACAGTTTAATTCAATCCCTCCATGGAAGAGACGCGCTGGACAGCCTGAGGTCCTTCGAGAAGCTACAAGTTAAAATGGTTAAGAATATAGCTAACTTAAAATTCCTTAAAAATTGTAGAGACAGCAAAATCATACCTAAATTCGCAGTAGTTAAACATGCACTTAACGTTAGGAATCGATGAATCTTTGAAGAAACCAACGCAGCTATAATTCATGCAGAAATTAGACGAGGCCATGGAGCTATCAACACATTATCTGAGGCACTCTACCGGCTGCACTTAGACCTGGCTAACAATCTACGACCTGATATATGGGCAAGGGTAGAAGCAGCCTCCGCGGAAAGAATGGAGAGACTAACCACTAGCGTAGAGACCAAACACAGGAACAAACTCGCTAAGCTACGTAAGGCTCAGAAACCGGAGCATGAGTAGAACAATCAGACAAAATCCTGTGTGATTAACCTATCAAGCATTACGTTGGATGATGAACAGACCAAAGTGTTGGAGCGTGGCTTAAACTTCATCGTGGCTCCCAAGAGACTGCCGATAGAAGACCTGGTCTGTAGAGTAGAAGACGCGTTGTCGAACCTCCCAGAAATAGAAGCTAAAGAAGTAAGGCAAGAATGCACAGTAGTCATTAGGAAAGCAAGGCCACCCAGATCAAACATATCCCTAGGTGAGAGAGCAGCATTAAGAAGCTTGAGGAATAATGACAACATCATTGTGCTAAGAGCTGACAAAGGAAACGCAACCGTCATACAAGATAGGCTTGAATATGACAGAAAAATGCTTGAGCATATTTCAGTAAGTGGCAGTTACAGAAGGCTGGATAAAGATCCCACGAAGAAGATTATAAATGAAGTTACGAAAGCCATTAAGAATTATGCCCTGGACGAGAACACGAAGAAGAAGTTGATACCAAAAGATACAATGGTTCCTAGGATTTAGGATTTTCCTAAGATTCACAAGGAAGGAGCACCTATCAGACCCATAGTAAACACTATAGGATCCCCTACATACTTCTTAGCTAAGTTCCTGGCAAGAATATTAAAAGGATTTGTTGGAGAAACTCCCTCCTTTATCAAAGATTCCACTCACATGGTAAAAGAAATGGAAGACTTCAAGACAGAACAAGGGGATATCCTAGCTAGTTTTGATGTAGTGTCCCTTTTCACTAAAATACCAGTAGATGAAGCCCTTAGGGTAGTTGATGAAGAAACCAAAAAACTAGTTAGAATTTGCTTAAAATCCACCTTCTTCAGCTTCAAAGGGGTATTGTATGAACAAGTTGAGGGCATTGCTATGGGATCACCTCTTTCCCCGGTGGTGGCAAACTTGTACATGGAAGCATTTGAAAAATTAGCTATTGAAGCTTTCCCAATAAAACCAAAATGGTGGAAGAGGTTCATAGATGATACTAACATTAACTGGCCACATGGGAGAGAAATCTTGATTGAGTTCCTAGGACATCTGAATAGCATATCAGACCATATCAAATTCACCATGGAGGTTGAAGAAGATAACCATATTCCATTCTTGGATGTGCTCATCACAAAAAGAGATGGTGGAACGCTAGGTCATGAGGTTTATAGGAAGAAAACCCATACTGATAGGTACCTACATGCGGACTCACACCATCTACCTTCTCAAAAGATAGGAGTATTAAACACACTAGTAACTAGAGCTATTAGGATCTGAGATGGGGACCACCTAGAGAAAGATTTAGACCACTTGTCTAAGGTCTTCCAAATGAATGGTTATAAAAAAATCAAATCACGAGGGTGATCCAAAAAGCTCGTAAAAAATCTCGGAAACAAAATAAGAACATTGATGGAACTAAGATCACCCTTCCTTATATTAAAGGAACAACAGATGTTATAGCCAGGATCCTTTGGAAAAAAGACATGAGGGTTACCTTTTCTCCCCCAAACTTGGTAGGTAGAATGTTAGATTCTTCCAAAGACCCAATAGAACCATTAAAACATAAGGGTGTCTACAGTGTCCCCTGCTCCTGTGATATACCATATATAGGGGAAACTGGACGCTCCATCCAAGTAAGACTCAAAGAACACTGCGCAAACATTAGACGCAATCGTCATCAGAAATCAGCACTAGCTGAAAATGCCCACCACTCGCGCCACCACATACGCATTGAAGAAACAAAACTCATCGCTAGGGAGGAACATTATAGAAGGAGGAAGATCAAGGAGGCCATTGAGATAGAGAAGGTCCCATCAAATTTAAATAAGGATGATGGCCTTAATCTTAGTGAATGTTGGCGCCCCATAATTCGCCATCTCAAAGACAATAATCCACATACAGAAAAACAATAACTCTAAAATCAACTAATGAATTGATAATTTTAATAACTTTAATTAAAAATTTACAAACCCTAAAACTTTTAATCCTCATCAATAAAGTTTTTAAAATCTTAAAATTTTTTGTTTAGAAATTTATTAATAATTTAATAAATTAGGTTAAAAATTACTAATTTATATCTCTCCTACTTTAGTTAGATAAAATTATGAACTCTGTCAATATTAATTATTAATCCAATTAACAAAAAAAAAGACTTTGAGTTTAAACTTAAGATTACAAGATTTATTTTATGTTAATAAAAAAAAAAATTATTAATAATAATAAAACTTTATTAAAATTTTTATTAATAATAATAGAAAACTTTTTCATTATATATTTTTAAAAAGACTATATATTAAATTTATTAAAAATAATTATTTCAACAATTAAAATTAGGAAACAAATTAAAACAAAAAAATTTTAAAAGATTTTAAAATTTTGAATTAACTAATTAACCAACCATATACTTTTAAGACTTTACTCTTAATCAAAAATCTAATTACTTAGAATTGTTAGAACTTGTTAAAAGAAGATTAAAAAAACTATTAAAAATTAAAAATTAATAAAAAATTAAAATATAAAAAACTAGGATGCAGGCAAAACCCTAAAATTTTAAATGAACCTCATACTTATTAATTACTATCTTCCATACCTAATTTAAATCGTGAGACACTCTCTCCTGATGATGAGCCCTACTTTGCAGCTCAAAACATCGAGAAATAATTTCACTAACGCAGTTCTCCTCTCCACCATTTTATTATCTCTCATTGCGTGATCATGAACAACTTGCTTCTAACCCTTTTTTAGTATACCAAATGACCCACATAGGTTCACCCAAAAAGGTAACCTTTATACCTAATGATGTTGAGATATGTGAAATGTCTACAGGACGAATTGTTGCATTAGGCACTGCTGACCATAGTTCTAGAATCTACAAGTTTTCTCATTTTGTGCCATTCCCCTCACCTTCTGCTCTTTTAACTCATACCAATGAGTCAAGAAACTAGTGGCATGAAATATTTGGCCACTTGAAATATAAATATATTTCCCAACTTCATGAGAAAGAAATGGTAATAGGGCTTCCCAATATCAAATTTTCCAAAGGTGTCTATCAAATTTGCATCATAGGAAAACACCCTGAGCATAAGTATGGGAGATCCAAAACTAAGTGAACCTCTGCACCCTTGGAGCTTATTCACAGTGACATATCAGGTCCATTCCCCCATGCGTCCTTGAACCATTCCAAATACATTATTACCTTCATATATGAATTTTTTGTTAAAATAATGTAACTGCGGAAGATATTCTATTTATATTATTGTATTCCTCCTACAGAAGTTGATGGTCATGTAATTAATAATGTAAAGGTCATTGAAAGAATCAATGTAAACCTTAGGACATGTGTCGGCTCAGAAAATCCCCTAGATGATTATTATATTATGTAATTGACCAGTCAAGTAGAGAAGTCGGCCTTGTTAGGGAATTTGTCACCCCAACGGAAGAATATAAATAGAGGACCTCTCTCTCACTTCTATTCACTCATTCACTCAAGCAAGTTCGCATAGGTAAAGAAGAGAGGTGCGCACAAGTGGAGTAGTTGTTTTGTCTTGGGGTTATCTTGTACTTTGTGATTTCTATATTGAAGAAGGCTTTGTTTGGTTTTCTACCCCAAGAGGGTTTCCCAAGATAAATTGTGTCTCTTGTCTTTTATGTTGTGCTTGTTTATCTTTCAGTAATTGTTTATATGCTATATGCTGCTCAAGTAAAAACTAACATGGTATCAGAGCTAGCCTGAAATATTACATTGTGCAGCCACGGAAAATTAGGGATTTTGACAGAAGGAGAATTTTTTAGTGATTTCTGCATAGGATTTATCCTCTCAGAAAAATCAAACTTTTGAGCCCAAGATCGAACTTTTTGGTTGGGAAGAAGGTCAGGCTTTATCAAACCCTAAATCAGGATTTTGATCAGAAAGGTGGAAAATTAGGGTTTCTGCAAAACTTAAAAATTTTGGAATCTATGACCACGGCTGGATACTGCTCAGAAAAATCAAACTTTTGAGCACTAGATCGAATTTTTTAGTTGGGCAGAAGGCCGGGCTTTATCAAACCCTAGTTTGGGATCGTGTCTAGAAGATTCTAAAGTTTCAAGGCAATTTTTGAAGGGTCAAATTTTGCAGATTTCAAATTTGAATTATACCAACCTAATCAACTCTGCAAGGCACATCTTTCTATCCTTTCAGAAATTTTAAATTCAAAGTTTGAATTTTTAGGGTTTCTCTGACAAACCCTAGATCAAGGAGGAGCAGATCTTAGAAGGGAAAAATTTCTGGTAAGTCTCAAATCTATTTCTATTTCTATTTGAAGTACTCATTATAGCAAGATGACAAGCAATACCAATCTTGATGAGAATCTTGAAGGAGCTCAGAACTTCAGATCTTGGAAGTATAGAGTCATGCTCATCCTTGAGGAGCATGAGCTAGAAGACTATGTGAAGGAAGGACTGACAGAACCAGAGGGAGATGAAGAGAAGGCAAGGAATAAGAAGAATCTTATCAAAGAAAAGAGGATCATTGATGATTCCATCAAGGATAACTTGATCCCCCATGTGTCTTCCAAGAAGACACCAAAATAAATGTTTGATGCCTTGACCAGTCTATTTGAAGGAAAGAACATCAACACAAAGATGACCTTGAGAAATCAACTCAAGGGTGTGAAGTGCATGAACTCTAAAACCATGCACTCATACTTCTCCAAGGAATCCCAGATCAAAGAACTATTAGAATCCATTGGGGATATGATTGAAGATGCATAAGTTGTGATGACTACTTTGAATGGTCACCCCCGAGATTGGGAACCATTTGTTCGTGGCATTTGTGCCAGAAAGAAACTAATCAAGTTCAGAAACCTATGGGAAGAATGTGTCCAAGAAGAAGAAACAATAGTCATAAGAGAGGAGAAGTTAAATAACGATGAAGAGCAAGCTTTAGCTACTCATGCTTAAGGTGGAAAGAAAAGGAAGGACAACCCCCATCCTTGAGTGGACTCTCCAAGGAGACCCCAGAAGAAGAGAAGGACCAAAAAATATTTCTCTTCAATTGAGTGTTACTCATGACACAAGATTGGACACATTGCAAAGAATTGTCCAAACAAACATGGACATCACAAGAAGCAGAAGAAGAGGTTTCATGCTCATGCAGCGGAAGATAGTGATGATGATGACAAGACCAGAAATAATGAAGACTCCAGTGAAGAATATGTTCTTATCTCAGCACTCACTGGTTTAGTATCTCATGGGAGTGGTGCTTGGCTATTTGATAGTGGAGCTTCAAAACACATGACAAAATACAAAGAATCATTGTCTCATCTTATCCAGAAGGAATCCCCACACAAGGTAAGACTCGGAGATGACTACTAATATCCCATCAAAGGAATGGGAGAATCCTCTTACAAATTGGACTCCGGGAATTCCGTGAACATGAAGGATGTACTTTATGTCTGGGTTGAAGAAGAACCTTCTATCTATTTCAGCATTAGATAAGAAAGGTCTTCGAGTTGCATTTGTAGATGGTGAAGTTCTCATGTGGCTAAAGGGAAGACTATTGATGATGTAGTAGTCATTGGAGTAGAAGAAGGAGGACTTTCCAAACTTAAGGGTCATGTAGATACAACAATGATGGCTAGTACCATGAACCCCTGTGAGATATGGCATAGGATACTAGCTCATGTACACTATAAGGCCTTACCAATTGTAAGTAAGGTGGTGACTGGATTACCAGAGATCCAGGTGGATCATAAAGGAGTATGCAAAGGGTGTGCTCAAGCGAAGAGCACTAAGAACCCATTTCCAAGTAGAGACAGCAAGGCGAAAGGTATTCTGGATATTATTCATTCATACATTTGTGGACCAATGTCCACCACCTCTCTAAGTGGGTATGAATATTATGCATCTTTTATTGATGATTATTCTCGCAAAACCTGGATTTATTTTCTGAAGAAAAATAATGAAGTCTTTGAAAAGTTTAAAGAGTTCAAGGCTCTCGTAGAGAATCTCTCTGAAAAGAAGATTAAGATGCCGAGGTCAGACAATGGAGGGGAATATACCTCAGGGGATTTCAAATATTTATTTAAGCAAGCAAGGATTAAGAGGGAGCTCACTGTTCCCTATAATCCACAACGGAATGGTGTGGCTGAAAGGAAGAACAAAACGATCATAGAAGCAGTAAAGGATATGATCCATGATCAATATTTACCCATGCATCTATGGGCAGAAGCTGCCAGAACCGCAGTCTATGTACAGAACAGGATCTCCCATAGTGAACTTGGAAACAATACCCCTGAAGAAATGTTCACCGGGAAGAAGCCTGAAGTCATTCATCTGAAGATATTTGGATATCCCATGTTCATCCACATTCCAAAGGAGAAGAGATCGAAACTAGAGCCTTCAGGAAAGAAGGGAATATCTGTGGGTTATAGTGAGAAATCTAAGGCTTACTGCATATACATACCAGGATTCCATCAGATCGAGATTAGTCGAGATGTCACATTTGATGAAGGTTCAGCTTTCAACAAGTCTAAGAAGACTCATCAGGATGAAGAGGATCAAGAGGCTCCCAAAATTGCAGAATCAACCAAAGAACCAATTCTAGATGTTAAAGGTGATCCTATCCCAGAGGATCATGACATGGCAGAACCTCAAAGACTTGAGGAAACACCTCATGTAGAGATCTCTCAAAAGAGAAGACCATCCTGGGCACATGAATTAATTCAAGATGCAGGAAAGTATGGTTCTCTAGAAGGCTCCAGTAGATAGATCAAGAGACCAAGGCCATATTCTAGCTATGTAGCCTTGATGTGCAATCGTGTTGAAGAAGAACCAGCTTGTTTTGAAGAAGTAGTAAAGAAGAAGGGATGGATGGATGCCATGAATGAATAATATCAGTCCATCATCAAGAATGATGTTTGGGATGTGGTACCAAGACCGAAGGACAAATCGGTTGTTTCATCAAAATGGATCTTCAAAACAAAACATTCAGTAGACGGAAACATTGAAAAGTACAAAGCAAGACTTGTAGCCCGGGGATTATTGCAAAAGGAAGGAATTGACTATGAGGAGACTTTTTCCCCGGTAGCCAAATATACTTCGATTAGAACCATTCTTGCCTTGGCAGCCAAGATGAAATGGAAGCTACATCAGATGGATGTGAAGACTTCTTTCCTGAATGGAAACATAGAAGAGGAAGTATATATAGAGCAACCAAAAGTATTTGAAGCAGAAGATAATAATTCACATGTATGCAAGTTGAAGAAAGCACTGTATGGGTTGAAGCAAGCTCCCAAAGCATGGTATGGAAGAATTGATAGCTTCCTGATGAGTTTGGGATTTACCAAGAGTAAAGCAGATTCTAATCTTTACTACAAGATTATGAACGATGAACCCATGATACTATTATTGTATATGGATGACTTATTTCTGACTGGAGAAGAGAAGCCTATTGTTGAATGTAAGAAGAGGCTTGCAGCAGAATTCGAGATGAAAGACCTTGGCAAGATGCACTATTTTCTAGGTCTTGAGGTATGGCAGTTTCCAGACGAGATTTTTCTGAGTCAAGGAAAATACACAATAGAGATCCTAAAGAGATTTGGGATGCTGGATTGCAAGGCCATGACCACTCCGATGGTGACAAACTTGAAGCTTCTAGGTGATGATTCTTCAGAGAAAGTGGATGTCACCATGTATAGACAGATTATTGGGTCATTGATGTATTTGACCAATACTCGTACAGATATATGTTTTGCGGTAAACAACTTGAGTCAGTATATGGTGAAACCCACGATTGTTCACTTGATTGCAGCAAAACATGTGATGAGATATCAGAAGGGTATATTGGATTATGGACTCAGATATGCCTCAGATAGTGAGTTTAGACTATATGGGTACACAGACTCAGATTGGGCTAGAAGTGTTGAAGACAGAAAGAGCACTTCAGGATGTTGCTTTAGTTTGGGATTAGTTGTGATCTCATGGCTTAGTAGAAAGCAACCCTGTGTTTCACTCAGTACAGCGGAAGCTGAATATGTTGCAGCTTGTTTAGCTTGTGGTGAAGCAGTGTGGCTTCTCAAGATGTTGACAGGATTGTTCAATGTAGAGATTGATTCTACGGAGATACTCTGTGACAACCAGAGTTGCATCAAGTTAACAGAAAATCCTGTGTTTCATGATCGATCGAAGCACATCAAGATTAAGTTCCACTATATCTGGGATATGGTGCAGAGGGGAGCTATGAATCTCGAGTATGTTCCTACAGAGGAACAGGTTGCTGATGTCTTGACTAAGCTTCTCGCTCATGTGAAGTTTGAGTACTTTCAAGACAAGCTTGGTGTGGTCCAGAGGGACCTCTCTAGGAAGAGAGATTGACCGAAAGGATAGATGCCTATCCAGGAGGGACGAAAGATCAATATCTGCTGACTAATAGAGTTCCTATCCGAAAGGATAGATGCCTGTCCGTAGGGATGGATTCCTCTCCAAGGGTGAGGGAAGATCAGTACCTGCTAACTGATAGAGTTCCTATCCGAAAGGATAGATTCCTGCCATAGGGATGGATACCTCTCCACGGGTGAGGGAAGATCAGTATTGGTTGACTGATGGTTCCACCTCTCACGAGTTGATGCCTGTCCGGAGGGATGGATGCCTCTCCAAGGGTAAGGGAAGATCAATACTGGTTGACTGATGGTTCCATCTCTCATGAGATGATACCTATCCGGAGGGATGGATGTCTCTCCAAGGTGAGGGAAGATCAGTACTGGCTGACTGATGGTTCCAACTCTCACGAGCTGATGCATGTTGTTGGCAGGTGGTTTGGTAAGGAAGAATTGCAGCATCGCTGATGCTACGATGCGTCAGAAGAGATCACGGAAGGCATAAGAATAGACTATTTTATGCATTTTTGAGTTAATTGTACCGCAGTAGGCGGGTTTTTGGGTCATTGGACCATATGAGATGTAATTTTGAGTTAATTATACCACAATAGGTGGGTTTTTAGGTCATTTGGACCGCGTTAGTTAGATGTTGGGTCATTTGTCCAAGAGTTGGTTAGGAAGTTGTTAGTAAGTGGACAAGCATTGTAAAGGCAGAAGCCTATTTATAGTCAAAGAGTCATATGTGTTGGATAACCTCTTGATCTGATTTGGGCACGATTTTTGGATGTTGTTTCTGCGCATCCTTGAGTCTGTATGTGAGATCAAGTGATATTGTTGAGGTTTGGTTTTGCAGAGAGGTTGTATCAGGGTTTTTCTGGAGTAATATGACATGACATAACCGTTTGGTGAAATTCCCTATGTACCTTTTATGTTAATGCATGATGCGATGATTTCTTACTGCAGTTAATACTTTAATGTTATACTTGTAGCGATGAATGTTTCTGTTGAATGATGCTGTGAATACGAATGATGTGAATCTTGAATGCATAGATCTGTTTTGAATGTTGCAATAAGTAAGTTAAGTAATTGTTTCCGCAATCATCCTCCTAAATTCGGCAGAATCATGGTTCCATCCACTCTCCCTTGATTGCCTCGAGTGAGACCTCATCTGCTCCGCAGGTGTTGCTAGACAGGGTAAACCCTATCTGGGCCAGTGCTCAGGGAGATTGTGGTGGGTTGGTGTCGACAGAGATGGGAACTCCTGTAGACTGGGTTTGAGTCAAAAAATGGTTCCATTGCCGGGACTGTGTGCGAAGTGAAAGGAGGATATGTTGTGGCACTTGACGAAACCCGAGATCCAGGAATGGTTTGATCAGAAGCTACAGGAATTCACTGAAGAATAAATCCAAAACACTCGACTGATAATAGATCAGTGGGTAGATAGATATATTCATGACAGTCCACATGAATGGTTCTTCTGTGGATTCCCGGTCCTATTGTTCGAGTGGTTGGCGAAGTTGACCTTTCAGAAGAGGAACTTTCAGGGTGGTGAGCCAATGACCTGGACCCTGGAACTGATCCAAGAGCTGCAGGAAGTCGACAATAAAGCATTGCGGCCTGTCGAAGTGTGGCTTGATAGCATCCTGGAAGGGTATATCACTGAATTCATTGTTGACACAAAGAAATCTTATAGTGAAGCCGAAAGATATTTCTTCCGTGAACCCCAAGGAAGGTTTTTGCTGTCGCTCCAACTGTCCATTAAGATACTTATTTGTGAAAAGGGTATATTGAAGATGCATATAGATCAGTAATCAGCCTAGTGGGCGGAGGCCGTGGGTATCGCGATAGTAGGGGGACGTGCATGGAATGATCAAGAATAGATGGGTGTGGGTCATGACAAGACTGTGAGTGAAGCCGAGGAAGAAAGTGGTCTTACAAGGGGAGGAGGGAGGTTTTGACAGGAAACGAGGCAGAGGATAGGAGAAGGTCCTACTGCGATCGAACTGCAAGTTCGTGAAGGAAGACCACACAGGACAAAGCGAGATCATAGTCCGGAAAAGGACACACAAGCTACGCTTAGGATAGAGGTAGGACCTAACCCCAGCAGCAACGTACCCACACCTCCGCTCACTTTCTGTCAACCAATGAGAAACACCACTTCGACCCCACCAGGTCAACAAAATGTGATTGCTAGTAGTTCAATACCTACAGGAAGGAAGCCCAGGATGGCGGGAAATGATGCTAAGTTACCATTGTTCCATGGGAGTGGGACAAATAATCCAGAGCAGTATTGGTTTTTGTGTGAAGTGGTCTGGACCGTAAAACAGATCACTGGTGATGATGCCAAAAAGGACAGTTGGCGACGAACCTGCGAGGTCGCGCCTTAGATTGGTTTATGAAGTTTGTTCTAGTCCCTACAGGAGATCCAGCGAAGTCGCTAGATGAGATCAGGGATGGGTTGATTGCAGAATTCAGGAAGCCCAAGTTTGAGGCCCAATATATTACGGAATTGAAAGAAATTAAGCAATATCCCAATGAGACGGTGTGGGACTTCGACCAGCGGTTCAAGATGCTGATGGCAAGGGTTATTTTTGATATGAGCATTGTCCAACATAAAGAGTAGTTCATTGCGGCACTGCTGTCGCATATTCGGCTACCATTGATGCAACAAAACATCTCGATGCCCACTGAAGCTCTGGAGATTGCAATGTGGTTGGAGGCGTCGCCGATTAGAGAAAATGGAGCCGGGATGTCGCAGATATAGACGCAGCTGGCTAACTTGACCATACAGCTGCAAGATTTCAAGAAGGACAAGGATTAGCACGAAGAAGTATGGTGTATGTGATGTCGAGGAGAAGGGCATACGAAGGACAATTGTCCCGACTTCCGCAACTATTTGGTTTCAAGAGCGCCAAACCCGTTAAATGGTGTTGGCATACCGGGGTGTCGCGTTTGTTAGGTATTTGGGCACCGCCATGAAGAATTTCCATATATGTAGAAGATGGTCACCAAGCTGATGAATCTATATTGCACTTTCTGCAAATAGGTGGGACATGATGACAAAGATTGCTAGGCATATGGGTTGCTTCATGAGAGAACATATGATGCATTCTATGTAAAGGATAAACAGCATGCCGTACAACAACCACCACTGATATCGCAAGTATCCCAGCCGCTACCTCAACCGCAGGTGCAATTTGTACCGCAGCAATAGTAGTAGCAGTTTGTGCTACAATATGCTCCGATGAAAATGGCTCCATAGTAGCCACAGTACGTTCAACAACCTCAATATGCGCAACAAAGGAAAGGCATGCAACCAGCTCTGATGCAGCAACAATACACTCAATAGCAATACCAACAGCAGGGTGTATTCCATGGAAGGATTCCGGGGTGGACGCGGTGGAGGATTTGGTCGCGCAGGTCGCGGACCTATGCAGTGTTATCACTGTGCGGTATGGAGACACTATCAGCGCAATTGTCCACTATTGCAGTCGTAGTGTACTTTTTGCTTTTTTACAGACCATACAATGGAGAACTTCCCATAGTTGATTACATGATGGTAGGCAGGGAATATTCCACAATTGCAGAACCAGGCTCAACAGCCCATGCAGAATCAGGTGCAGCAACTAGTACAGCAACCAGTGTAGAACCAGAACCAGCGACGAATTCAGAATGCTAATCAAAATGTGAACCAGCCGGGGAATCCACCGCTGAACCAGAACCAGGGTGCAAATGTTTCAACAATCTCAGCAAAGCCCAGGCCACATGATGCAGCCATTGCAGTGCAAAAACAGGAGAAGATACCTCAAATACGGTGGTCCAGTTGGCCGAGCAGAAGAAGGTGTCATTTGACATTAATTAAGAGCGCGATACGTTCCACCAGGCAAGACGGGCGTTGGACAAAGGCAAGGCTATCATCTGTGACATGCCCCCTGTATTTGATGACACATCAGACGTTGATCCATCAGTGCAGTCTAGAACTTTGCAGAAATTCCTGGAAAGTTGTTTGCTGTTGGCAAGGGATCCTGCTGTGCTTGCTGAGATTAAGGGGTTGGTGCAATGATTTCCAAGGGGACGCCAGGAATCCGTGGTGAATTCCTTACAACCGAGGAAGACTGGCAAAGAGATGCGGATGAATATTCAAATTGGAGATTATGATGTTGACTCAGTTATTATGGATCTTGGTTCGGATGTCAACATCTTAACAAAGCAAGCATGGCAGAAAATGGGAATCCCCCCATTGAGCTGGTCTCATGTACAACTCCGGTTAGCTAATCATGCTAAAGTGATGCCAATTGGGAGATTCCCCCAGAAGTGGTGGACATTGAGGGAATGAAGACCTACACTGACTTCGATGTCATCGAAGTGGTTGAATGAGGAAGATCTTATCCCACGTTGCTGGGGATCGGATGGGCTAACAACAGTGGTGCAGTAATCAATTTCAAGCGACGGATGATGACTTTTGAAAATCGAGATATCAGAGTTATCGCCCCATTGGATCTGGCTGAAGGACGCAGATACCTTGAACGAGTGAAAGATGAATATCCCAGCGGATGGGGCCATGCATTCAATATTTCAGAATATTACATTCATCCAACTGACAACGGGGAGCTTGGATGGTGCAGTGACAGCTCTGCGTCTTCCGACTCTGATGACGCGCTAGAACACTGGCAGAACCACTTGCACAAGGTGTCACTTTGTAAGTGTGGATTGATCACGCAGTTGCTATGCCATGTCACGACTGAAATGGTCACACTACCAATCTATGAAGGAGTGCCTGGCTTGTCTGCATTTCTGACGGAGTTCAAGGAAAGAGTTTCAGAACCACAGTGATTGCTCGCATTGGACGAAGCACTGAAGGCTGCTCCAGCATGCTGGTGGGCGACACACAAGGCATCAATTGATGAATGGTCAAAATGCAGAAGATTGATGATGGTACTCTTCGGCGATACCGAGGTCTACCACGCAGGGAAATATGATGGTCGGAATGATCCTGGAGGCCATTTGATGGAGTGTCAGACATTATGGGCATCACGACCAAGAGATAAGTGGGTCCATGCATTTATCCATACTTTGGATGAAATGTCGCAGTCATGGCATACGACAGCTGAATTACAGGGAGAAATCACTACTTGGTTGGAGTTGACCATCTGTTTTACTCATACATTCATTTTTGTTGATCCCAACCCGGATGTCCATAGCGTTCTGCAGGTCATTCGCGATGTGGGTCTAAAGGTTGTTCCTATGGCGTACCCGACAGATCCGCATATGTACTGCCAGATGTAATCCATAATGGAATGTTACAATATCACTGGTGGGTCTGACGATGGTGATGATCCACGGAATGTTAATATTTTGAGTCTGAAGGAAGCCACGATGTGGTACCACCTAGTGCGCCAAGCGATCCGTTCAATCAGCCCTTGAAGCTTCGCAAGATCAATATTGGGACGGAGGCCACTCCCAAGTTCGCGAATGTTGGAGATTATTGGTATGATGAGATGATGGGAAAGGTCTCTGAGTTGTTACATGAGTTCCAAGACCTTTTTCCTACGAAGTTCTCTGAAATGAAAGGTATTTTAGGTGACCTAGGAGAGATGAATATTCTCTTGAAACCAGATGCGAAATTGATCAGGCAGTGACCTTATCAGCTCAATCTGCCACATAAGGAGAAGGTCAAGGCAGAACTTGATCACATGTTGGATGCTGGTATCATTGAACCGGTCGAAGAGTCAGAATGGATTAGTCCTATGGTAGTGTAGGACAAGAAGACTGGTGAGGTGCTCATCTGTGTTGATCTACAGAAGTTGAATGATGCCTGCTTGCATGACCCCTTTCCGACCCCGTTTACTGATGAAGTGCTTGAGGGGGTAGGTGGCCAGGAGATGTATTCTTTCACGGATGGATTCTCGGGCTATCTTCAGATCCGTATTTCCAAGGAAGACCGCCACAAGACGACTTTTGTGACAGAATGGGGATTTTTTCAGCATACTGTTGTTGACACCAGGTTTGAGGAAACCTAAAATTTTTGCTAAAAGGTCCTAAGAGAATAAATCATCACAAAAAAGGTTGAAATGAAGGTTTTGATATAAAAGCATAAAAGAAAAACCCATATTTATAAAGTCCGCCAGCTAATATATGTAAGGGTTAAGCCCCAGTCAAGTTTCGTCGGCGGAGATATTATAGATCACGATCAACGGTCAATATCAACCCCGCGTCGCCAATGTAATCGTCAACAAACGGTGGAAGGTGGTAGCGGACATAATACCACCAAGGCACGTGTCCGATATTCATTCATCCGGGCATGGATAAAGTGGTATCGTAAACCACTACAGCACCGCGCGGAACCACCCATTATGGGAATGTGGAAAGATACCTTACGTGGCAAGATGGGACCCAACACGTGGCAAACACGGAAAGCTTGGTAGGGCCATGGTACGTGGCATCATATTTTACAATGATCGGAAGCCTGATACATAACTAAATAAAATCAACGGCCAACGTTTCATCCGCGGCCAGAAACATGCACACGGGATATAAGGAAAAGCGGTCGCGGACAATAAACCACCATAACAGGTGTCAACAGATGGTGTATCCGCGCGGGGAGCAAACCGGAAATAGAAACCGCCTTTTCGATCGCAGATACCACCGGTGGAATAAAGGGAGACGAGATCTGACGGTCCAAAACAAAGCTTCGAAGATCAACGGTTGGATATGACCCGCGTTCATAAAGGTGCAAAGAGGTTATTTTAAAAGGGCTTATATAAAAAGAAAGGGCTCCACATAACGGCATTTTGCATGTGTCGTTATACTGGAGAGCTCCGAAGACTGGTGGAAGCTGGCGATTGCGACAGAAGGCGAAAAGCGAGCACTTAAAGGTAGGGTCTGGTGACCTGTCACACTTTTTAAACGGAATTTTGTTTAAAAGAAGCATTTAAATGGAGACTGTGCAAGATATAGACGTTTTTAGGTCAAAAGATGCCCTAGAAGACAGAGATGAAGATGTTTACGATACCCTAATTAGGTTTCCGGTCTCCGATGTAAAAATTAAGTTCTCTGAGTTATTAAAAGAGGGTATAGACCCCCATAGGGTTCACCAGTCATCTCTGATAGCTTTTTGCCCAGACCAATTTCCTGTTTTCCCAGAATTCGTCTCCTGGTGTGCCGAAAATTATTCTCGGGAAGAAAGAGTCGTTTTAAACAGCCAGAAAACCAAAGCCATTTGCAAAATCAAGCCAGCCGAATTGATTAGAGCCCTGAAAGTGGATTTGCCCCAAACCCTGGACCCTGAGGTTTTTTCTGAGGTTTCAATTATTGAAAATTTTCATCATGCTTCTCAGAGTGATAGAGAAATGTTTTTGTCAACGTGTCTCAAACCAGAGACTAGCATTTCGGAACTCCCTTATCCTTTAAATATCAATCTTTTTAATGAAAGTGCTCAGTTGGTCTTGACACTGTTGGCCGTAGTTTTAGGGTTAGATACGGATTTGTATATAACTGAGTTTCAATTGAGTTTATTGTACAGAATAAGTATAGTCCAGTCGGGAATTGACGAAAGTCAAATTCCCCGACTAAATTTTGAAACATTCATAGCAGAAAGGATTCATGACTAGATGGTCAATTTTTCCACGCATAGACATTTCAGGTTTCAGGCCTTTTTAATGAGAATGATTATGGTATCCAGTCAGGAAGAATTACAGTTCCCAGAGATCGTTTTCACAGCTCCACTGGAAAATAATATGTTCAACTTTATCAACTACATGCTCTCAGAGATCTTTAAGATGACTTTCGGAAAAAAATCTGCCTAGAGTATTGCCGGAAATGCAGGTATCAATGCAATTGAATACAGAGTATGCTACAGGGGATTGGTTTTTATCGAAAGATAGTACAGTAGTCAGATTGTATGGATTCAAGCATAAACCCTATGTGTTACCAGCATTCCTCACTTTGAGGATTTTTGCCTTGGAATTCTTGAGACATAAATTGATCGTAGAAGACAACAATTTTTTAGTTCACAGACAAGCAACGGACATTAAATACCCTTTCACATTAGGTCCGTTCACAATAAAGAATAAGAACGCTGCTGTATATATAGAGAAGTTGTTAAAAGACATGAATTTTGAGACAGATGCAGCTATGGAATATGACCCATTAAATATCATATCCAAACGAAGAATTGAGCATCGTATCAAGGCTCTGAATCATCAAATTGTTGAAGGGATGGCAGACAGAGCCAACTGGCTCGAATACAAAGAAGAAATTATTCCAAACACATCCGACAAAGAAATGTCATTGGAAGAAGCAACGGTGGAAACAGAAAATGAAATAAATACTGCATTAGTGGGGTCCAAAAGACCTATACAGGACATCATGATCATTGATGATGAAGAGACTGAAAAAGGCAAAAGATTGAAAACCGATGAGTCACAAGAATTGACAACAATTTCAGAAGAAGCAAAAGCGACAGAAGATGAAATACCAGAGGTTACAGTAAAGGAATACAACATTGAAGAAACCCCTGTAGGGGGTGATGTAAATAGACCCAGGAATATCATGGACGTATTTGATGAACATAGTAAAAATAAACAGGAATCCGCGAAGCAAACAAGTCAATTGTTTCCAAAGGTCAGGAATATATCAAATAATGAAGTGAGCTTATTTACCAACAGGAACATCAAAGAAAATTCTTTGAAATTTTCAGTTGTGACAAAAAACAAGATCTCAGAGATGAAGATAGACTTGTCAAAAGTAAATGCCCCTGATAAAATTTTGTTACATAGACAAGCTGGAGAGGCCATATACTCAGACTATTTGGGGGCAACAATGAGAGCAGACAAACTGAAGAATTCAGTAGACAAATTAAATAATCAGTTGAGACAGGAAAAAGCGGAGAATAAGTCTCGACAACAGCAAATCAAGAAATTGCAAATAGATTTGACTAATAAAGGTGGAGATGCAGCCACTAAACTGCTCAAGGAGAAGGAAGAGGTGATCTTAACATTGAGACGAAAATTAAAAATCCCAGACACTGTGCTCATTCAAGGTGCATAATTGACAGTCTTAGAAAAAGAGAAAGAAGAACTATCTAACGAAGTCAATGATGTCACTGCTAAGATGTTAAAGCTTTCTGACGAAAGGGATTGTTGGGAAAAAGAAAGGTTCATTTTAGAAGAACAGTTGGCCACAGCAAGAAAACAATTAGCAGAGAAAAGTCAACAGCAGGTGCAGCCAGGCTCAGAAGAGGATAAGACCAGTGTAGATGGAATTTTACAGGCAATGTCACAAATAAGTCTAAAAGATAATGAAATCAAATTGTTAAAGACAGAAATACAGAAATTGAAAGAAGAAAACGAAGCAAAAGATAAAGAAATAAAAACCTTGCAGGCAAAAAATCAGGAATTGAGCAACAATAATAAAGGATTAGCAGCTCATGTAACAGGGCAAGCTGCTATGCAGGGGTGTAAACATATGGTGTGGGACCAGATCATTAAAGAGGTTGAAAAACTTAGGCCATATCTGGATTATATAAGAGTTAAAGAAAAGGTAGCCAAAGATGCCTTCGAAAGTTGCCGAGCAGTCAGGGAGAGCCTAAATAGAAAGCCGAAAGAAATAGCCCAGAGAGCAATAACATTTTTAAACAGTCTATCTGAGGCAGACCTGACAGCCATGAGTATAACGAACAGAATTTCTGTCATCACTTGGGCCAGAAGGATCTTGGGCAAATACTCACATGTTGAAAATGTCGAGGCTAAAGCAGGAGAAATAAAGGAAGAAGTAATCAAGTTCAAAAAGCAATTTGAAAAGTTAGTGAATAAGGGATTCCCAGCTTTCTGGAACGAAAAAAGTGAATTAATTCCTCCAAATGAATATAAAAGATTACTGTTTGATATCAGGATGGATCACCGAAATTTCCAGCAGCTAGATCATATGCTCACAGGAAAAATTTTAATGGAGAAGATGTCAGGGGAATTCGAAATTTTAAATATGCTAATTTCAATTTGTGCAAACCTTCTTCCTGTTTCTTATGCAGGTCATATTGAGATGCGAGTATTGGTGAAGGAAATGACCAATTATGACTTACCCACGGTTGACCAATGGAATTATGTGGAGAAGTACGGAAAAACCAAATATTCTGTTCATACCTAGATGCACTGGAAACTCTTGCCATGTGGCTAAAGGATGATATCTAAAAGGTTTTGCCAAGTGGCAAAAAGACATTTTTATTTTTAAATTGTAATATTATTTGAAAGACAGTTATGGGTTGCTCAAAGACAGTTATCTTTTAGTTAAACTTTTTTAATTATTAGTTAGAAGAAGCAGTTATGTGGAGCTTCTTCTAAAAATTTTGTATAAAAAACAATGGAGGTCATTGTTGAAGGGGTTGGAAAATTTTTGAGAAACAAGGATGTTTTGAAGTTTATTTTTGAGAAATAAAAGCAGTACAGTGATGGTACCTATTTTTGATATCAGAGATTCATGAGTTAATCAGTCTTACAGTCTGTTATTCTCCTTATCTTCATATGTGCATGTTTACTTTCTTCGTTATATCTCCCATAGTGTTTTTCTTCCATATTTAAATGAGCACTTGAAATAACTTTGAGATTCATATTGGTTATGCCTCATTTTATTTGCATTTAAATATCCCTTATATTCTCCAAAGTTGACAATAGATTCATCCTGGATAGATGCCTGTTGTTGATGGAATGTCTTTACTTCTTTCTATGCCACCTGAAAAATCGAATTGACTGTAATATGGTTACTATCTTGCCTCTGTATAAATTTGTATGGTGAAAATCTCTTACTGGTTTATTATTGCATTTTGAAAGCTTCAACTCCATGCCCAATGTTTCTTGTTTACCTTTTCGACCAGAAAATATTTTTTGAGAAATTCTAAAAGAACTTTTGTATATTTTAGCCTTCACATATATATCAAGAGAGAGCCCTCTCTGGTAGAGAAAATGGCTAGTTCTTCTACCTAAAGCTTGGTTTGAAATAGGTTACCTTAGGTCTTATTTCCTTACAACCGAAATAAAATCTAAATGCTAACATTTTGGCGCCGTTGCCGGGGAACGAAAGTGAAATTTTCCCTGGGAGAAACGACAAAGAAAGCTCAAATTTCTTGGGCAAGGAAGTTTGAAACAAGTTGGTTGTAGATATTGCCCTCGCGACTTCACTTGTGACAGTTTTCAGAAGTTTTGAGAGTAATTTGAGAAAGACATTGTGGCTACAAGAAGGAATCCAAGTTCGCAGTTCTTTTTAGGCGTGGACAATCCAGAAAAGCTCCTCAAGACGGAGAAAGTCAAAGGCAAAACGAAAGAAGGTATTTCTCAGTTTTCGAATATATTCCCTTCTTTACAAGAACATCTGTTTGAGGAAGAAGATATTAGTTCAAATGAAAATATTTTGCTTAGAACTAAGTCAGATTCTGATTTGAAAGAAACAAAAGTTGATCCACAAAGTTTGTGGGGCTACTCTTTAAAATCTGTTTGGGAAAATTTACAAAGATCTAAGAGGAAAGAACCTAAAATATCCAAAGCCCAAAGAATACCTGTACAGGGTAATAGACAACAGGCCGCGGTTGTTGCACCTTATAATCCACCACCCATGGCAGCAAGATTTGCTCCTTTGGTTTTGCCAGCAATTTTACATGATTTACCTCAAAATTATGCACAAAGAATCTTTACTTTTGATAATGAGGGAAATTATACCGCACAGCAACATGTTGATAATTTCAGTGATTTTATTGATTTAGAAGAAGTGGATTATGATGATGCTAAAATGAGGTTGTTTGCTCAAAGCTTGAGAGGTGAAGTGAAAAAATGGTTTAGAGCTTTAGCCGCTGGATCTATCGCAAACTATGATGCCTTTACAACCCTTTTTATCGAAAGGTGGGAAGATCAGAAAAATCCTTCACAGGTATTGACCCAGTATAACAATCTGAAAAAGGGAGGTTTTGAGTCAGTTCAGGAGTTCTCTGCTAGATTTATGAAAGTCTACAATTCAATCCCTGCAGATATAAAACCTCCAGTGGGAGCAGCCAAGTTACATTATGCAGATGCTTTTGAAGGTGATTTCTCATGCACATTAAGAGAAAGAAGATCTACTACTTTGGCAATAATGATGAAAGATGCAGTAGAATTTGAGGCTAATATGATGGCTTCTGGAAAAATGAGGCATAGAGATATGGATAGAAAGAAAACTAGAGAACATAATCAAAATGCAGCTTCTTCTTCTTCTTCCTCTACAGACGTAAAATTCGAAGCAATGATGAAAACTATGGAAAAGTTGTTAGAAAGATTAGTAGTGGATAACAAAGCTCCAAATAAAGAACAAGCAGAACCTCAAATTAGAAACCCGAATTTTAGAAGACCTTTTGTTCCAGCTGCAAGGCCGAGAGAACAGCAAAACCCAAGAAATGCAAAAGAAGATCAAATCCGACCCCCTTTTCCTGAAAATTATATTGCTGGGGAAGCTGAAGCTGAGATACCTGAAGGAGATATCCACCACTGCGGCAGTTCTGATCCAGAAGTGTATTTGACTAAACAGGAGCATGATATGTTCATGGCAGAGGGAGAATGTTGTAGTTTGGAGATAGGAAGTGATCAATACCAGATTGGTTATCAAAATGCCATAAACGATCTTCAAAGAAAGATAAATCTGAGGAACCGAGATGTTGTAATTGACAAAGGGAAAGAACCAATAGGCAAGTCAAAAAGAAATGCTGATAAAACTTCTACTAGTCAGTCTGAACCACAAACTAAAAGAAAAAAAAATGAAGATGTGCCCAAGGTAATTCCAGATAGCAAGAAAGATCCAACGAAAGAAAGTGATAAAAATTTGGTTCCTTTTAACATACAGAATGAAATGTCAAAAGTCAAGATTTCAGTACCCTTTAATGAAATACTGAAGAACAAGGAATACAAGGAACAAATTTTCAAGATGATGCAGGTAGAAAATCGGGTGGAAATAGACACTTTGGAATTAGATGATGATAATCCTAATATCTGTTTAGGGTCGAAAATGGAAGACAATGCTTTGGAAGAAATTTCTCCCTTCTATGTGAATTTGGATATTCATGATAAAGTGGTGCATAACTGTATGTTGGATTCTAGAGCTTCTCATAATTTGATGCCCAAACTTGTAGTAGAATCTTTGGGATTGGAAATCACAAGACCATATGATGACTTATTTTCTTTCGATTCAAGGAAAGTTAAATGTTTAGGGTTGATAAAAGATTTGACAGTCAATCTCAGTAAAATACCAGCCAAAGGTATTCTTATGGATGTGGTGGTTGCTGATATTCCTGCGAAGTTTGGTATGTTATTATCCAGATCGTGGGCCTCAAAGTTAAAGGGAACTCTACAAATGGATATGTCTTTCGCTACTATTCCGGTGTTGGGAGTACACAAAAGATTGTATACTGAAAAGAGAGCTACTTATTTGGTAAGTGATCTAAAAGAGCCTAAGAAACATGCCATATATGCATTAGACACCGATTTGGGTTCTTGCATTTTGTACAATGATGTTGAATCTAAAGAAAAGATTGATTTAATTGAACCCAAAGAAAATGAGAAGGAAAGATTGTTAAGAGAAAAGATCAGAAGAGAAGGTACTTGGACAATGCACTTTGATGGGGCTAGAAGCAGAGAAGGAGCTGGAGCAGGAGTATGGATAATTACACCTGACAGAGAATTTCTAATGTTTTCTTACCAATTGAATTTTGAATGTACCAACAATGTTGCAGAATATGAGGCTTTAATTCTGGGATTGAATGTGTTGAAAGACTTGAAAGCAAAAAGGATTGAGATATTTGGAGATTCTTAGTTGGTTATAAATCAGGTAAAAGCTATTTATCAGACCAAACACCCTAAAATGAGGTCCTATAGGAATGAAGTGTGGGATCTACTGGAAATTTTTTTCGATGAACATGATGTTATCTCAATTCCCCGAGTTAGCAACACTGTAGCAGATTCTTTAGCCACTGCAGGAGCTGCGTTCAAAACTCCCATCTTTTCTAAAAAGGAATATAATATTGAAGTCATACATAGACCATCTATTCCAGACAATGTCAAACATTGGCAGGTCTTTGAAGATGACCAACAGATCAAACGCTTTTTGGAAATGACAGATGAGTTCAATTACAGGTCTATTGATGCAGAAGGTGATGAGATGGGTCCAGATGAAGTGGATTCTCCGGAGGAAACAGAAAAATTCAAGCAAAGGATTGGAGGCAAGGATATTATTCAGCTGAAGAACAATGTTATCCCTAGAGGTTTAATTCCTTTAGAAAAGCTATTTGATAAAAATGATGTGGTAAAGAATCCAAAGATTGAACCAAAACTTGAAGATGTAAAAGATTATAATTTAGGTTCTGAAAAAGATCCCAAATTGGTAAAACTCTCAAAGAAATTACCAAGAAAAGAAGAAGATAAAAGTGTGGAAGTAATGAAAAGGTTTTCAGATGTTTTTGCTTGGAGCTATGAGGATTTGAAGGAATATGATATTTCTGTTATACAGCATACAATTCCAATTAAACCAGGTGAAAAGCCTTTTAAGCAGAAATTAAGAAGAATAAATCCCAAGCTACTGCCAGTGATAGAAAAAGAGGTGAGGAAGTTGTTTGATGCTAAGATAATTGTGTCTCTGAGATTTTCCAAGTGGTTAGCAAATTTAGTACCTGTAAGAAAAAATAATGGAGAAATAAGGTTGTGTGTGGATTTTAGAAACTTGAACATAGCTTCTTTGAAAGATAATTATCCACTTCCTAAAATGGACTAGGTTTTACAGCAAGTGGTGGGAGCCGAAAGAATTTCCATGCTAGATGGTTTTTCGGGTTATAATCAAATCAAAGTTCATCCAGAGGATCAAGAAAAAACTGCTTTTACTACTCCTTGGGGAACGTTTATGTACGCCAAAATGCCATTTGGTCTAATGAATGCAGGCGCAACATTTCAGAGAGCTATGGATATTGCATTTGCAGATGAAAGGGACAAAATTGTGGTAGTATACATGGATGATATCACTGTTTATTCAAAGAACACTGCTGATCACTGGAAGCATCTAGAAAGAGTCTTCATAAAATGTAGAAGGTTTGGAATTTCATTAAATCCAAAGAAATCGCATTTTTGCATGGAAGAGGGAAGGTTATTGGGACACATCATATCCAAAGAAGGCATTAAGATCGATCCGGAGAGAGTATCTGCAATACAAAAGGTAGGAATCCCTAGGAGTAAGAAAGAGATTCAGTCATTCATAGGAAGGGTAAATTGGTTGAGGAGGTTCATTCCCAGTTTTGCTGAAATTTTGAGAAATATAACTGAAATGTTGAGAAAAGATAGAGAAATTAAATGGAATGAAGAAGCAAGAAAATCCTTTGACAACATTAAAAAAGCATTGACTGAAGCACCGGTGTTAATTAGTCCAGATTATACAAGGGATTTCATTATGTTTACATATGCATCGGAACACACAGTGGCTGGGGTATTGTTGCAGAAGAATCAAGAAGGTATAGAACAGCCTATTGCATTTTTTAGTAAGATTCTGAAAGATGCAGAATTAAAATATAACATCATGGAAAAACAAGCTTATGCTTTGGTGAAAGCATTGAAAGATTTCAGGATATATATTTTGCATTCTCATACAATAGCACATGTTCCATCAGCAGCGGTAAAAGACATTCTTACGCAACCAGATCCTAAAGGGAAAAGAGCAAAATGGATAGCAGTATTGCTGGAATATGACCTGGACATTAAACCCACCAAATTGATAAAAGGTCAAGGTTTAGCTAAAATGATGACAGAAACAAATTGGGATTCCCTCAGTATAAATTTTCTAGCTGAAACTTCGACCGAGAATGTTCCAAAGTCGCCGATAATTGAAGATTTCTCTTTATCTCCCTGGTACTCAGATATCATATATGTCTTACAGAATCTCCAAGCACCTGCAGACATGGAAAAAACTAGGGCAAGGTCAGTAAAACTGAAAGCAGCAAAGTTTTGCATATTGGATGGAAATTTGTTTTGGAAAGATCCAGGAGGAATATTGTTAAATTGTCTTTTAGAGAATGAGGCACAGCATATTATGGTGGAATTTCATAAGGGTATGTGTGGAGGACATCATTCATGGAAGGCTACAGTAAACAAAATTCTTAGAGCTGGTTTTTACTGGATCAGCATGTACTCCGATGTGTATAAAGAAATAACAAAATGTCATGAATGTCAAATTTTCGATGGAAAAAGAGAATTATTGCCATTTCCATTGAAACCCATTTCAGTCGAAGCACCTTTCCAACAGTGGGGGTTAGATTTTATTGGTGAAATTAACCCGAATTCTTTAGGACAACACAAGTGGATTTTGACTGCTACTGATTACTTCACAAAATGGATTGAGGCCATCCCAACCAGAAATGCTACAGAGACGGTGATTATGAACTTTTTGGAAGAAAATATTTTGTCCAGGTTTGGTTGTCCTAAAAGGATAGTGACAGATAATGCTCCAGCGTTCAAGTCAAAAAAGATGATAAATTTCTGTCATAAATACCACATACATCTGAATCACTCAACAGCTTATTATCCGCAAGGAAATGGGTTAGCCGAATCTTCAAATAAAAGTTTAGTGAGAATCATAAAGAAGTTGCTAGAGGATAATAAGAGGGCTTGGCACACTAAACTAAAATATGCTCTATGGGCAGACAGAATCAGTACAAAAAGAGCAATTGGCACTTCCCCTTTTCAGTTAGTATATGGTACAAAAGTAGTTTTTCCTGTTTCTTTAGGATTGCCAGTCATGAAATTGTTACAAGAAGTTGATGAAGAACCAAATCATATGCAAAGAAGAATAAATCAAATGATAGAGTTGCATGAAGTCAGAGAAAAAGCATATAACAAGACTCAAATGCATCAAGAAAAAATGAAAAAAACCTTTGATAGAAAGGTTAAGGAAAGGGATTTTCAAATAAATGATTTGGTTTTGAAGTGGGATTCTAGGAAAGAAGAGCACCATGGAAAGTTTGAGCATTTATGGAAAGGACCATATATTGTTGCAGGATGCCAAGGAGAAAATGCATTTATCTTAAAAAATTGCAATGGAGAATTTTATCCTGGAGGGCCAGTAAATGGGAGACACCTCAAACATTATTTGTCCTAACAGATAGAAGTGAAAGAAATTTCCTGTACAGTGTAAATTTTTCAAAAAAAAAAAAAAAAAAAAATGTTTGAATGCGGCCCAATGGATCAGGCACTTGGTCTACGATGTTCTTTGCTACCTCGCAGGGAGGATAGCATCCCCAGTTGGAGCCAGTTGTTGACACCAGGTCTGAGGAAACCTAAAATTTTTGCTAAAAGGTCCTAAGAGAAGAAATCATCACAAAAAAGGTTGAAATGAAGGTTTTGATATAAAAGCATAAAAGAAAAACCCATATTTATAAAGTCCGCCAGCTAATATATGTAAGGGTTAAGCCCCAGTCAAGTTCCGTCGGCGGAGATATTATAGATCAAGATCAACGGTCAATATCAACCCCGCGTCGCCAATGTAATCGTCAACAAACGGTGGAAGGTGGTAGCGGACATAATACCACCAAGGCACGTGTCTGATATTCATTCATCCGCGCATGGATAAAGTGGTATCGGAAACCACTATAGCACCGCGCGGAACCACCCATTATGGGAATGTGGAAAGATACCTTACGTGGCAAGATGGGACCCAACACGTGGCAAACACGGAAAGCTTGGTAGGGCCATGGTACGTGGCATCATATTTTACAATGATCGGAAGGCTGATACATAACTAAATAAAATCAACGGCCAACGTTTCATCCGCGGCCAGAAACATGCACACGGGATATAAGGAAAAGCGGTCGCGGAGAATAAACCACCATAACAGGTGTCAACAGATGGTGTATCCGCGTGGGGAGCAAACCGGAAATAGAAACCTCCTTTTCGATCGCGGATACCACCGGTGGAATAAAGGGAGACGAGATCTGACGGTCCAAAACAAAGCTTCGAAGATCAACGGTTGGATATGACCCGCGTTCATAAAGGTGCAAAGAGGTTATTTTAAAAGGGCTTATATAAAAAGAAAGGGCTCCACATAACGGCATTTTGCATGTGTCGTTATACTGGAGAGCTCCGAAGACTGGTGGAAGCTGGCGATTGCGACAGAAGGCGAAAAGCGAGCACTTAAAGGTAGGGTCTGGTGACCTGTCACACTTTTTAAACGGAATTTTGTTTAAAAGAAGCATTTAAATGGAGACTGTGCAAGATATAGACGTTTTTAGGTCAAAAGATGCCCTAGAAGACAGAGATGAAGATGTTTACGATACCCTAATTAGGTTTCCGGTCTCCGATGTAAAAATTAAGTTGTCTGAGTTATTAAAAGAGGGTATAGACCCCCATAGGGTTCACCAGTCATCTCTGATAGCTTTTTGCCCAGACCAATTTCCTGTTTTCCCAGAATTCGTCTCCTGGTGTGCCGAAAATTATTCCCGGGAAGAAAGAGTCGTTTTAAACAGCTAGAAAACCAGAGCCATTTGCAAAATCAAGCCAGCCGAATTGATTAGAGCCCTGAAAGTGGATTTGCCCCAAACCCTGGACCCTGAGGTTTTTTCTGAGGTTTCAATTATTGAAAATTTTCATCATGCTTCTCAGAGTGATAGAGAAATGTTTTTGTCGACGTGTCTCAAACCATAGATTAGCATTTCGGAACTCCCTTATCCTTTAAATATCAATCTTTTTAATGAAAGTACTCAGTTGGTCTTGAAACTGTTGGCCGTAGTTTTAGTGTTAGATACGGATTTGTATATAACTGAGTTTCAATTGAGTTTATTGTACAGAATAAGTATAGTCCAGTCGGGAATTGACGAAAGTCAAATTCCCCGACTAAATTTTGAAACATTCATAGCAGAAAGGATTCATGACCAGATGGTCAATTTTTCCACGCATAGACATTTCAGGTTTCAGGCCTTTTTAATGAGAATGATTATGGTATCCAGTCAGGAAGAATTACAGTTCCCAGAGATCGTTTTCACAGCTCCACTGGAAAATAATATGTTCAACTTTATCAACTACATGCTCTCAGAGATCTTTAAGATGACTTTCGGAAAAAATCTGCCTAGAGTACTGCCGGAAATGCAGGTATCAATGCAATTGAATACAGAGTATGCTACAGGGGATTGGTTTTTATCGAAAGATAGTACAGTAGTCAGATTGTATGGATTCAAGCATAAACCCTATGTGTTACCAGCATTCCTCACTTTGAGGATTTTTGCCTTGGAATTCTTGAGACAGAAATTGATCGTAGAAGATAACAATTTTTTAGTTCACAGACAAGCAACGGACATTAAATACCCTTTCACATTAGGTCGGTTCACAATAAAGAATAAGAACGTTGCTGTATATATAGAGAAGTTGTTAAAAGACATGAATTTTGAGACAGATGCAGCTATGGAATATGACCCATTAAATATCATATCCAAACGAAGAATTGAGCATCGTATCAAGGCTCTGAATCATCAAATTGTTGAAGGGATGGCAGACAGGGCCAACTGGCTCGAATACAAAGAAGAAATTATTCCAAACACATCCGACAAAGAAATGTCATTGGAAGTGTTAACACCCAAAAAGTGTTCACTACCTCATTACCACATTATATGGCTCATTTGTCCATTTTCCTACCATTTTTCCCTTAGAATCCCAAAAAATCCCATTAAAATGCCTCCAAAAGGCCTAAAATGCCTCCAAAAGGCCACAAAACCATCAAAATAGCCTAAAAAAGGCTAAAAAAACCCCCTTTTCCTCCAAAAATAGCAAAAATCCCCTAAAAAGGAATAAAAAATATAAAATAATGAGGAAAAGGAGAAAAAAACCCTATACAGCTGCCTAAAACCATGTGTTTCCCAAAACCATGGGTCAGCACTCCACCACCAAAAAACTATAAATAGGTGATGGAGATCCCTTATTCCATATCCACAATCACAAGCACCCTTACTCTGCCAAAATCTCTCTCGAAACCCTAGTTCACCTTTGAACTATTTTCACCTTGAGAGCCACCTTTGGCCCATCCCCAACATTGGAGAAGGAGAAGGAGCATCTTGAAGCTTGGAGCATCCTCTTGGACACTGCAAAGGGCTTCATCAACCTTGACACTCAAGGTAACATTAATATAAAACCATTTTTTACATCTTTCATTTATGTCTCATGCAATGCTTAAAGTAGTTTGTTAATTGTTTTTTTAGCTTAATCATTTAATCATTATTGAACTGCTACTAAGGAGTCCATTCTCCTTAGTAGGTGCTCATTGGCACAAGCTAGGGGTAAAACCCTAGCTACAGTTTTGGCGACTCCACGGGAACATACAACTGGGCGTTCCAAAGTGACTCACCAATGTGCTAGAGTCGGGGGAAATCCGGGGTCTTCGACAAACAATGATGGGATATAATCCTACGCGATCCTCAACGATGCGATCAAGGTGCTGAAGTCGAGCATGTGAGGAACAACCACTCAGAGAGGCAATGATGTCTCCTCGCATGCTCGACTTCAGCACCTTGATCGCATCGTTGAGGATCGCGTAGGATTATATCCCATCATTGTTTGTCGAAGACCCCGGATTTCCCCCGACTCTAGCACATTGGTGAGTCACTTTGGAATGCCCAGTTGTATGTTCCCGTGGATGTCCGGGCTGCGTTGGCGATTGTATTCGGAAGCCCTCCAGCTATATGCTTCCTTGAGTACCCATTTCAGTTCCAGTCCAGTGTACCATTGCGAGTGTACCCCTTGTCACTCTGATCCAGCAGCTCATCAGTTCCTTTGGTACCACATTCAGTAGCACTGCTGATTATTCCAGTGTATCAGTTTTTCAGCACAGACATGGTCAGCTCAGCAGTATGTCCCAGATTTTGTGTCCCCTCTGGACCCTTATGATGTACACAGCGGCTATGTATCTTTCAGGTCCCCTTTTTCGGGCCTCACAGTTCTGTTCATGTATCTTGATACGAGCATGGGTATGCCCGCCTCGTCCATATGATCAGATGATTCCTCATCCCTTATTGAGGTTAGGTACTTTTAGTTCTTGCAGTTGTTCGGGATCGTTGTTCCGGGCTCCAGTTTGTTTCTTCTCTTCTCTCCACATCCCAGGAAAACCATTCATGACTTATGATGTCCATCGGCCATACGATTAGCTCCTGACCTCGCACATCAGGGGGCAATCTGTTAACACCCAAAAAGTGTTCACTACCTCATTACCACATTATATGGCTCATTTGTCCATTTTCCTACCATTTTTCCCTTAGAATCCCAAAAAATCCCATTAAAATGCCTCCAAAAGGCCACAAAACCATCAAAATAGCCTAAAAAAGGCTAAAAAACCCCCTTTTCCTCCAAAAATAGCAAAAATCCCCTAAAAAGGAATAAAAAATATAAAATAATGAGGAAAAGGAGAAAAAAACCCTATACAGCTGCCTAAAACCATGTGTTTCCCAAAACCATGGGTCAGCACTCCACCACCAAAAAACTATAAATAGGTGATGGAGATCCCTTATTCCATATCCACAATCACAAGCACCCTTACTCTGCCAAAATCTCTCTCGAAACCCTAGTTCACCTTTGAACTATTTTCACCTTGAGAGCCACCTTTGGCCCATCCCCAACATTGGACAAGGAGAAGGAGCATCTTGAAGCTTGGAGCATCCTCTTGGACACTGCAAAGGGCTTTATCAACCTTGACACTCAAGGTAACATTAATATAAAACCATTTTTTACATCTTTCATTTATGTCTCATGCAATGCTTAAAGTAGTTTGTTAATTGTTTTTTTAGCTTAATCATTTAATCATTATTGAACTGCTACTAAGGAGTCCATTCTCCTTAGTAGGTGCTCATTGGCACAAGCTAGGGGTAAAACCCTAGCTACAGGAAGAAGCAACGGTGGAAACAGAAAATGAAATAAATACTGCATTAGTGGGGTCCAAAAGACCTATACAGGACATCATGATCATTGATTATGAAGAGACTGAAAAAGGCAAAAGATTGAAAACCGATGAGTCACAAGAATTGACAACAATTTCAGAAGAAGCAAAAGCGACAGAAGATGAAATACCAGAGGTTACAGTAAAGGAATACAACATTGAAGAAACCCCTGTAGGGGGTGATGTAAATAGACCCAGGAATATCATGGACGTATTTGATGAACATAGTAAAAATAAACAGGAATCCGCGAAGCAAACAAGTCAATTGTTTCCAAAGGTCGGGAATATATCAAATAATGAAGTGAGCTTATTTACCAGCAGGAACATCAAAGAAAATTCTTTGAAATTTTCAGTTGTGACAAAAAACAAGATCTCAGAGATGAAGATAGACTTGTCAAAAGTAAATGCCCCTGATAAAATTTTGTTACATAGACAAGCTGGAGAGGTCATATACTCAGACTATTTGGGGGCCACATTGAGAGCAGACAAACTGAAGAATTCAGTAGACAAATTAAATAATCAGTTGAGACAGGAAAAAGCGGAGAATAAGTCTCGACAACAGCAAATCAAGAAATTGCAAATAGATTTGACTAATAAAGGTGGAGATGCAGCCACTAAACTGCTCAAGGAGAAGGAAGAGGTGATCTTAACATTGAGACGAAAATTAAAAATCCCAGACACTGTACTCATTCAAGGTGCAAAATTGACAGTCTTAGAAAAAGAGAAAGAAGAACAATCTAACGAAGTCAATGATGTCACTGCTAAGATGTTAAAGCTTTCTGACAAACGGGATTGTTGGGAAAAAGAAAGGTTCATTTTAGAAGAACAGTTGGCCACAGCAAGAAAACAATTAGCAGAGAAAAGTCAGCAGCAGGTGCAGCCAGGCTCAGAAGAGGATAAGACCAGTGTAGATGGAATTTTACAGGCAATGTCACAAATAAGTCTAAAAGATAATGAAATCAAATTGTTAAAGACAGAAATACAGAAATTGAAAGAAGAAAACGAAGCAAAAGATAAAGAAATAAAAACCTTGCAGGCAAAAAATCAGGAATTGAGCAACAATAATAAAGGATTAGCAGCTCATGTAACAGGGCAAGCTGCTATGCAAGGGTGTAAACATATGGTGTGGGACCAGATCATTAAAGAGGTTGAAAAACTTAGGCCATATCTGGATTATATAAGAGTTAAAGAAAAGGTAGCCAAAGATGCCTTCGAAAGTTGCCGAGCAGTCAGGGAGAGCCTAAATAGAAAGCCGAAAGAAATAGCCCAGAGAGCAATAACATTTTTAAACAGTCTATCTGAGGCAGACCTGACAGCCATGAGTATAACGAATAGAATTTCTGTCATCACTTGGGCCAGAAGGATCTTGGGAAAATACTCACATGTTGAAAATGTCGAGGCTAAAGCAAGAGAAATAAAGGAAGAAGTAATCAAGTTCAAAAAGCAATTTGAAAAGTTAGTGAATAAGGGATTCCCAGCTTTCTGGAACGAAAAAAGTGAATTAATTCCTCCAAATGAATATAAAAGATTACTGTTTGATATCAGGATGGATCACCGAAATTTCCAGCAGCTAGATCATATGCTCACAGGAAAAATTTTAATGGAGAAGATGTCAGGGGAATTCGAAATTTTAAATATGCTAATTTCAATTTGTGCAAACCTTCTTCCTGTTTCTTATGCAGGTCATATTGAGATGCGAGTATTGGTGAAGGAAATGACCAATTATGACTTACCCACGGTTGACCAATGGAATTATGTGGAGAAGTACGGAAAAACCAGATATTCTGTTCATACCTAGATGCACTGGAAACTCTTGCCATGTGGCTAAAGGATGATATCTAAAAGGTTTTGCCAAGTGGAAAAAAGACATTTTTATTTTTAAATTGTAATATTATTTGAAAGACAGTTATGGGTTGCTCAAAGACAGTTATCTTTTAGTTAAACTTTTTTAATTATTAGTTAGAAGAAGCAGTTATGTGGAGCTTCTTCTAAAAATTTTGTATAAAAAACAATGGAGGTCATTGTTGAAGGGGTTGGAAAATTTTTGAGAAACAAGGATGTTTTGAAGTTTATTTTTGAGAAATAAAAGCAGTACAGTGATGGTACCTATTTTTGATATCAGAGATTCATGAGTTAATCAGTCTTACAGTCTGTTATTCTCCTTATCTTCATATGTGCATGTTTACTTTCTTCGTTATATCTCCCATAGTGTTTTTCTTCCATATTTAAATGAGCACTTGAAATAACTTTGAGATTCATATTGGTTATGCCTCATTTTATTTGCATTTAAATATCCCTTATATTCTCCAAAGTTGACAATAGATTCATCCTGGATAGATGCCTGTTGTTGATGGAATGTCTTTACTTCTTTCTATGCCACCTGAAAAATCGAATTGACTGTAATATGGTTACTATCTTGCCTCTGTATAAATTTGTATGGTGAAAATCTCTTACTGTTTTATTATTGCATTTTGAAAGCTTCAACTCCATGCCCAATGTTTCTTGTTTACCTTTTCGACCAGAAAATATTTTTTGAGAAATTCTAAAAGAACTTTTGTATATTTTAGCCTTCACATATATATCAAGAGAGAGCCCTCTCTGGTAGAGAAAATGGCTAGTTCTTCTACCTAAAGCTTGGTTTGAAATAGGTTACCTTAGGTCTTATTTCCTTACAACCGAAATAAAATCTAAGTGCTAACAACTGTCATGCCATTCAGACTGAAGAATGCACCTGCGATATTTTCACGGGTTATTGTTGCTGCATTCAAGGATTTAATCCAGAATTTCTTGTACGTATACATGGACGATTCGACAGTTTATGGTTTGATCCATGATCATCTGGCCAATCTGTGGTTGATGCTGGAACGCTGTCGACAACACCAGATATCGCTAAATTTGAAGAAGTGCATTTTTTGTGCCCCGTTTGGGATATTGCTGGGTCACATCATATGCAAACAAGGGTTGTTGGTCGATCCAACAAAGATTGTGCTCATTTTGAGTTTGACACCGCTGACCACTGTGAAACAACTGAGGGCGACATTGGGGCATACTGGGTATTATCGCAAGTTCATCAGGGGATATGCCGCAATCACCGCCCCTATGGAGAAGTTATTGAAGAAAGATGTCATATTTCAATGGAGCCCTGAATGTCGGTATAGTTTTGAACAACTCAAGGCTAAGATGGTTTTGGCACCGATACTAGTATTCCCATACTGGAGTAAGGAATTCCATGTTCATGTTGATGCATCGTCAATTGCACTTGGTGTGGTGCTAGCGTAACTAGGAGAGGGGGATCTTGATCACACTATTGCTTTCGCCAGTCTAAAGTTGCCATCCGCAGAAAGGAACTACACCACTACCGAGCGGGAATGATTGGCGATGGTCTATGTGCTACAGAAGTTCCGACACTACTTATTGGGAGGACATTTTAAGATGTTCACAGACCACTCTTCCTCGAAGTACCTGGTCAATAAGCCTGTGTTGGGGGGGAAGATATGCTGCCGATTACTTCTCTTTCATGAGTTCGATTTTGAATTAATTGTGAAACCAGGGCAGTCGAATTCTGGCCCTGATCATCTATCATGGATTGAAACAGGAGAAGAGCCAAGGAATATTGAAGATGGGTTGCTTGATGCCCAACTGGTTCGGGTTGAAGTAGCCGATGGCTATTTTAAAGAAATCATCCAATTTTGGCAACAGGTACTGCACCCGAAGCGCTCACCACTAGTCAGAAGAAGCAATTGGTGGTTAAACCTGCCAACTTCCAGCTCATCGTAGGAGAGTTATACAAGATGGGTGACGATGAGATATTAGGACGGTGTGTCTTGCCACATGAGAAATCGTAGATATTGGATGAAGCACATGGCGGAGTAGCTGGAGGACACTACGGTAGTTGGGTGACTGCCAGGAAGGTGCTTTGGGCAGGGCTCTGGTGGCCTATGCTCCATAATGATGCGAACGACTATGCGCAGTCCTGCAACATCTGTCAGAGAACTGGGAAGCCATCCAGGAGGGACAAGATGCCGTTGACACCTCATTTAACACTGCAGCCATTTGACAAATGGGCAGTGGATTTTGTGGGACCCATCAATCCACCGGGTAAGCGCACTAGTGCTAGATATATCATCATGGTGACAGATTACTTGACAAGATGGGCGGAAGCTGCACCAGTTGTTGATTGTTCTGTGGACATGGCCACGTAGTTCTTGTTTGACAACATTATCACTCGCTTCGGCTGCCCCAAGATATTGTTGAGCGATCAAGGCAGCCACTTTCTCAATTGCACCATCAGCGCACTGACGGAGGAGCTGCAGATTCAGCATAAGAAGAGTACACCATATCATCCACAGGAAAATGACACGGTGGAAGCATTCAACAAGATATTGGAACATGTGCTGACAAAGGTGTGCAATGTGAATCGCAACGACTGGGATCTCAAAATCCCAGCAGTATTGTGGGCCTTGTATTGGAGAAAACTCACTATGGCTTGGGGTAGACCACTACAGGCAGCTGACTACCAGAAATTAACTCAATTCCCGGAACTATGTTATTATAAATGACAATGCTAAGATAATGGAGAATGTAACCAACCTTGATCCAAATGTTTGATGTAGATCCCCGTTGGAGCTTTCAATCCATGCACTTGAATCTGCAAATTAGTCTTGACAGCCAATATACGACAAGTACATATAATATATAAACGACATTAACATCGTCAATAGAAATGGTCCATGATATTATAAGTAAATGCAACCCAATGTAGAATAAACAACATTCACAACATTAATGGACATGGATATGAGTATTTCTATTAATAAACAAGAAGAAGTACAATGTGATACGACCTCTTGTCGGCAACCAATCTGAACCAAGATCTGGATCAATCCACTTGTGCCTCCACCACTTCAATCCTCCATGAATGGAAAACTCAAACTATGGTAGGAGTTTGGAAGGTGAACATAAGGGGTTCACAACTGCAAGGATCAATGAGTGTAGACTCAAGATAGGGAAAAAAATCCACTAGAGTTCCCTTGCTCTTCTTTTTCCTCCCGTCCGTAAGCCATATGTGCTCAATATATAGTCCTCCCAAAGGTAAGTGAAAGGACACATCTAGGCTTTTCTTGGGCAGATGGAGGTTCAAAGGTCACCCAATAACCGCTTTTTGGGAGTAAAAAGTAATAAACTAGTGATTTTTACCATTTTACATGCTACATGTGGGCTATAGTGATGCAACTCGTAGATACGCCCATTGTAATGATGCATCAAGCGTACAAGAGAAAAAATGAGGAAATAGTATGTCTGAAGGATATAACATGGATCTAAGTTAGTGAAATGGATCCTACAGGCCAAAGAATGCTGATGCTCACAAGGTGGAAAATTACGTTGTAACAGATGCCCCCTAATGTGTGAGGTCAGAGAATGATGCGACGATGGCCGAAATACATTATAAAAATATCTCAGAAGTGGAGTAATGGGGACACAAGTGGAAAGAGCAACTCACTCGTCATAGTACAATAGTATATTTGAATACATGTCGGTATAGTACAACAAGCTGATACAATGACCATGAATAGGAAATACATAATGAATACATGTCATAAGTGATCATAGCCATGATCCTTCTATAGTAAGATATGGTCTCCTGCTGAAAAGGAAACAACTGGTGCAAACTGGAGGCACAAACTGCTGATATCTGAGAGGTGATATCTCAGAGGTAAAGTCAAAGTCATAGGTAGCATACTGAATTCCACTATCGCCTTGGGTCTTCTACACAAGTCTTTGACAGTGCAAGTCCCATCAAGTGAATAAAGGAGTTGGGGTCGAACCTGATGTGACATCGTCTGATTACCGGTCAATGATGTATACCGTTAACAGACGCGAGATAACACACCAATAATGAAAATGGGCATCAAGGCACAGAGTACAATCATCAAAGTGTGAATAGATGTGTTGAAGTCGAACACTAGGATGAATCCATCAATCAGGGGACATTGATGTATTCCCAAAACTGTCGATGGCAAGAGAACCTGCCACTAATGACTGCAAGCCTCAAGGTACTCAACCAAACTCTAAGTCTCAAGTCCTGGAATAAATGGGTTGAAGTCGATGGAACAAGACTCGCTGGAAGGAGGGCATTAATGCATCCCCCATCAACTAGCATGAGGTACTAGCTATGCTAAAAGATTTGGAAGATCTCAGGTGAAACAGACTGACTCAATAAGGATGGCCGACATGCAATAGTCAAGAAAACTGAGGAGTGACCGATTCTGGTTTCAGAACTTCCTTTGAACAAGAGCATGAGAAGATGGATAGACTGAGGTAGCATAGACTCAATATAAACTGTGCCATGCAGGAGGCACCACAAACGAAAAAAATGAGGAAATAGTATGTCTGAAGGATATAATGTGGATCTGAGTCAGTGAAATGGATCCTACAGGCCAAAGAATGCTGATGCTCACAAGGTGGAAAATTACGTTGTAACAGGCCTATCACACCACATGTAAAAGGTTGACAGGTCAGATGCCATTTAAGCTGGTGTATGGACAAGAAGCAATCATGCCAATGGAGTACATTGTTCCAAGTTTGTGCGTAGCAGCAATGATGGGAATAGATTCTACGACAGCATTAGAGGAACATCTAGCGCAGTTAGTGTAGCTGGAGGAAGATCGATTTATCGTCGGTTTCCATCAAGGTGTGGAGAAGGATCGCCAGAAGGCTTGGCATGATCGCCACATCAAGAACAAACAGTTTCAACAGGGTGACTTGGTGTTGTTGTATGACAGCAAGTTTATGAAACATCCAGGAAAATTGTAGATGCGTTGGCTTGGTTTGTATCGCATCAGTAGCATAACTTCAGGAGGAGTGGTATAGTTGCAGCAGTTGGATGGAGCGATGCTCCCCAAGTTGATTAATGGTAGCAGGTTGAAGCCCTATCGGTCGGGCTTGGAATAGCGTGATGCTTGAGTCGCATCAAAAAAAAAAAGTGTAGATTGATTGGTGGCAAGGTGGCGCACCAATAGGAACGGAATGTGGAAGCAGTGAGGCTTGTGCCGCAAGTTAGGAGTGATCCACAACAAGCAGCAGGGTCGCGACCGAGTCAAATTAGCAATAAGTGCCAAAAGTTAAAACAGTTAATTAACGGTGCTTGTTCAAATGATGGGCATTAATGGCGGATCCGGTTGATTGGCTGACAGGATCGACAGTGGATTTGCGTCATTAATACAGGATTTCGGTTGAATTAATGCAGGATTTAGTGCTGATTACGGAGGCTTCAACTGGACGCTATAAAAACGGGTAGAAGTTGGTCGAAAGGCACCGAGAATTCAGTTGTTCAGTTCCTATGCAGAGCTGAAGAGTATTGTTATAGCTTGGTGAGTGCAGTTGTGCGTTCGGAAAGGTTCAGTTGAACTTGTAGAGTGCCTTTAGGAAGAAGAAGCTATTAGTTGAGAGCGCTGGGTAAGGTATGCCATGAGAGCTAGAAATGGTCAAGATTAGCAGTGAGGTTGAGTCTCCTTTCACCAGGATTACCATTGAGGAAGAAGTTGCATCTGCGGGAGACATCAATCTTGAGGCAAAAGTCGCAAACATGTCAGTGGGGACGTCAGTAATCGCCAAGAAGCATCAAGGGGGTCAGCATTCTGAGTCCTCGCAGAGTAAGAGGAAACTTAGATCATTTATCGGGGTGGTAGGAGACACTCAGGTGAAGGTAGGGCAGTCCATTCGCCGCATTGATAAATCTACCCCATGGGAGGGACTGTCGGTTGTTGACATCCCTAGGTATATCCCTCCCAGTTGGTCGGATGCAACCCTGCGCAAGTTGAACCCAAAGCAGAAGTATGGCGTGAAGATGTCAGCACTCCCTACCGGAATGGAGTGCTCTGTCGATATTTTACCGGCGTTGATGCACCTACGATATGATGATCATGATATGGTGGCCCACCCAGAAATTGCATCGGCCCCATTTGTGCCCGAGTCACAACTTACCGCAACGCCGATTATACAGGACAGGGCACGTGGATTGGAATAGGCCGGTTTGTTAGGGCTCATTAACATGCTGCATTTCGGGCAGGTGGCGAAAGTTAACGCGTGTGTGAAGAAGTTGCTTGCGTGCTTCCATGGTGGTTCCTTTTGGCTGGATAGAGAAATTTCAGTCACTATTGATTTGATTTCGTCCATTACTGGACTACCTAAGGATGGAATCGATCCATCACAGTACTTCCAAGGGAAGGCGAATGACAAAAAGTGGTCGCGGGGTCAGCTGGTGAAGAAATATGGCTTAGAAACGAATGGCCATGGGTATCGCACCGACAGTATCAATGATAAGGCGGTACTCACCGGCACCAAGATTTTATGTTGCAAGGTGGTCAGAGGTGGTTGTCCTAACCAGTGCAACTCATGGATTGTCCCATGTGCAGTACAATACGCGAAGGGCATCCAAATGAACTGGTCCTTGTTTCTATTGAATCAATTGGCGGAGGATGCCGCAATAGTTCAGGATGGTAAGGGCTCGTTTACATATAGTTGGTTGCTACTCTTGATTGCATTTATGGCTTGGAAGGAGCCCAGTGTGTATCAGGGGATGGATGTTGCGCCTGCAAAAGAGTGGTGGGGTGCACGCTATCAGAACTTATGGTATGTACGGGATCCAGAGCAACTCCGGGATTGGAAATTTATATTTTGGCTCTATTGGGAGATGCTTTGCAATGCAGCAACAAAGGTACCGCGGATATCCGAAGACACTGCGGCAAGTTTAAGCCGATCATGGATTTTGCGGTTCGACCGCATGCTATTTATGTGCAGGCAAGGCATGACCCCAGTTAGCAATGGTTTTTGACCCCTTACAAGGTAATGACGAAAGCATTGGATTCCATTGTGACTGATTGGCCACCAGAATGGTGCGAACCCATGGTGTTGGCCGATATTAAGGATGGAGATCCAGTGAAGGGTCCATAGGATCACACATCGGCGCAGAACCCACACATTCATCATGATTCTGATCAAGAGTCCATCAAAACATCGACGAATGATGACAGTGACCGTGCCTTGGAAGAGAACACAATGAAAGGCACCAGGACCTGACGACAATCAGCGGGCTACCCCTGTCGACTGAAGAAATCTTGAGCCGACTCATAAAGGCAATCGATGATGCGTCCACCACAGCAGCTCAAAAGATGACAAGGGTGACAAATGAATGCTTCCATGTGCTCACTGCTCGTATGGATTCGTTGTGTGACATGGTTTTGCGGAGGGCACCGGAGAGGTAGTAGCACCACAAGTTAGCACAATCAACACCGAGCCGTGGGTCCAGAATGTGGAGATTCCCCCAATTGCGATTGTGACTGAAGATGAGTCTGTGAACGCCTTGATGCAGCAGTTACAGAAGGTGTCCATTAATGTTAACTCATTACCAGCGGAAGAGTTGACCACTATGCAGGTAGCTACAAGCCGGGAGACGACAGATCGACTGCGGGAGATTAGTGGCATGTGCGTACGATTCCAAGCGAGCAAGGCCGATGCGAAGCGTGCCATTGAAGAATTGAATGGTAAGGCTACTTTGGCACGACAAGTTGTGCATGAGCTCGAGGAAGATATCAGGAAGGAACGAGCTAAGAAGGCTCTCGAGATCGAAGAATTGAAGAAAGAGAAGGACCGCCTCATCGTCGAGAAGGCCAATATGTGGGATGATAGTGTACGGGTCGATCGGGCCATCATGGAAGCTTATCAGCATGTGTCGGAGCCCACTGAAGAGGTGGATGTGCTACAACGGGTGTAGCGACTGGGGGCTGCCATTGTCCAGTTGAGGCAAGAGAATCAAGATTTGAAGGCTCAGGTGAATCCTGGTACAGCTCCAGTTGAAGTCGACGACAGAAAAAGGGTGATTGAGGAGGTCGCAACTCAGATGGAGGAGTTGGAAAAGGCCGCGACGAATCTTACAGCTGATACCATACAGTTCTGGAGCCAACTTGTCCAAGACGAGTAGGTTGACCAGTTGATCAAGTATTGGCAAGACACTGAAGAAAAATTGGCGACACTCAAGGAAGCCCTGCGCACAATGCCACCCATGGAACAGGTCGCCAAGTCTTGAGACTTAAAGGAATTGCAGCAACGAGTTACCAAGGTTGATGAGAGACAGAAGAAGCATGTTGCGCAGCTAGAGCAATTTTAGGATGTTGGGGGACAGTTCATGATCAAGGCTGGTGACGCGCTTCAGGTAGTACAGAAGGGTCATCAACAGGTAACGGCGAAGCTCACTGTGCATCCATCTGCAGAAGATGTGCTCAACAGTCAGGTGGCGGCTATAGAAGCCAAGGTAATGGTGACGACAATCGCGCAGCAGTATGGGGATTTCAAAGTGAAGACCACATAATACACCACATCTAGTTGACGTGGCTCGAGGGCGAGCCACAAGATTGTGTTGGGGGCCTATTGGAAGGAGGTTTGGTAAGGAAGAATCACAGCATCACCGATTCTACAACAGGCCAGAAGAGGTTGTGGAAGGCAGAAGAATAGACTATTTTATGCATTTTTGAGTCAATTGTACCACAGTTGGCGGATTTTTGGGTCATTGGACCATATAAGATGTAATTTTGAGTTAATTATACCGCAGTAGGTGGTTTTTTGGGTCATTTGGAACATGTCAATTAGATGTTGGGTCATTTGTCCAGGATTCAGTTAGGAAGTTGTTAGTAAGTAGACAAGCATTGTAAAGGTGGAAGCCTATTTATAGTCAAAGAGTCATATGTGTTGGATAACCTTTTGATCTGATCTTGGCATGATTTTTGGATGTTGTTTATGCACATCCTTGAGTCTGTATGTGAGATCAAGTGATATTGTTGAGGTCTGGTTTTGCGGAGAGGTTGTATAAGGGTTTTTCTGGAGTAATATGACATGCCCGAACTATTTCGTGAAATTCCCTGTGTACCTTTTATGTTAATGCATGTTGTGATGATTTCTTACTGTAGTTAATACTTTAATGTTATACTTGTTGCGATGAATGTTTCTGTTGAATGATTCTATGAATACGAATGATGTTAATCTTGAATGCATAGATCTGTTTCGAATGTTGCGATAAGTAAGTTAAGTAATTGTTGCCACAATCATCCTCCTTCATTCAGCGGAAACATGGTTCCGTCCACTCTCCCTTGATCGCCTCGGGTGAAACCTCATCTGCTCTGCAGGTGTTGCTGGACAGGGTAAACCCTGTATGGGCCGATGCTCAGGGAGATCACAGTGGGTTGGTGTCAACAATGATGGGAACCCTTGTCGACTGGGTTTGAGTCAACACCTATCCAAAGGCATGGATGCCTCTCCAAGGGTGAGGGAAGATCAGTACTGGCTGACTGATAGTATCAGTACTTACTTACTGATTGTTATTTCAGGTGTTCCAGATGATGGTGTTGATGATGAGGATGTTCAAGCAAATGGTGTTCCAACTGACGATGATGTTGTTCCAGCTGATGGTGCTACTAATGAGGATGTTCCAGTAGATGGCCTTTCAGCTAACGAGGTTGTTGTTCCAGTCAATGATGTTCTAGCAAGAGGATGATTGTTGATGATGATGCCACTGATGATGATCATACTTCAACAAATGTTGAGGTTTCTACTCCATAGATGATGCCCCAAGACAGATGATGATCCAAAGCCTTCCTACGACATATAGAAGTTCACAAGTCGGTTTTGCAGATGTTGTTACCCGCAGAATACCTTCCTAGTTAAGAGATAGTGTTAAAATAATGTAACTACAGAAGATATTTTATTTATATTATTGTATTCCTCCTACGGGAGTTGATGGTCATGTAACTAATAATGTAAAGGTCATTGAAAGAATCAATGTAAACCCTAGGACATGTGTTGGCTCAGAAAATCCCCTAGATGATTATTATATTATGTAATTGACCAGTCCAGTAGAGAAGTCGGCCTTGTTGGTGAATTTGTCACCCCAACGAAAGAATATAAATAGAGGACCTCTCTCTCACTTCTATTCACTCATTCACTCAAGCAAGTTCGTATAGGTGAAGAAAAGAGGTGCGCACAAGTGGAGGAGTAGCTATTTTGTCTCGGGTTTATCTTGTACTTTGTGATTTCTATATTGAGAAAGAATTTGTTGGGTTTTCTACCCCAAGAGGGTTTCCCAGGATAAATTGTGTCTCTTGTCTTTTATGTTGTGCTTGTTTATCTTTCAGTAATTGTTTATATGCTATATGTTGTTCAAGTAAAAACTAACATTTTCCAGGTATTGTTGGATCCATTTCATCAAGTTAAATTCTGAATTTTTTTGTCTATTCAAGCATTTCAAGGCCTCAGTTGAGAACCAGTTTGGTAGACATATCAAGATTATCAGATCTGATAATGGTGGGGAGTTTCAGCAATTTTGTGCCTCTTCAGGCATTTAGATGCAACACTCTATTCCATATACACCTCATCATAATGGTGTTCCTGAGAGGAAGAAGAGATCATTGAAGGAAATGGCCACATGTATGCTTGAGGCAAAGTATTTATCTCCAAGGATTTGGGATGAGGAAATAAATTGTGCCACATACATTCAAAATTGAGTGCCTCACAAATCTCTCAAATGAATCACTCCTTTTGAGGCTTGGACTGGGCACAAACCTGATATTTCTCATTTCAGGATTTTTGGCTCCAAGGCTTGGGCTAGGATTCCACTTGAGAAGAGGAAGGCTATGCAGCCCCAAATCTAAACTTGTATTTTTTTTTGCTATTCAAAGGAATCCAAAGTTTATAAGTTGTTGAACATGGATACTCAAAAATCCTTCATTGAAAGAAGTGTTCAATTTGAAGAAGATCCCTCTCAGAATGTTGAAATTGGAGAACCATCTTCACCACCACCTGAAGAAGTAAGTGATGCTTTGAATTTTTTTATTATGATATTTCTGATGATGAGTACCATTTTATTGCATAACCTAATTCACCAACAAGGCCTAAATGGGATTCTAAGACTTTGCAAGCAGCTGGTGAACTAGTGGGAAATCCTCAAAACACAAGGAGGACTAGATCACAATTTGAGACTGCTCTCAATGTCAATGACCCCTACCTATCTGAGAGATGTTATATGATGGTGGATTCTGATCCTCAAACATATGAGGAATCCTCACATGACCCAATATGGTAGGATTCCATAGATGAGTATTTTCATTCAGTGCAAAAGAATGATACATGGGAGCTAGTCAATCTCCCCCCAGGCAGAAAATTGGTAAGGTGTAAGTGGATCTACAAAACCAAGTGTGCAGCTGATGGTGCAGAAGTGAAACATAAGGCTATGCTGGAAGAAAAGGGCTTCTCCCAAGTCCAATGTCTTGACTACAATGAGAATTTTCCACCAGTGTTATGTAGAATTTTGTCCTACGGATAAGCCAAAACTCTCTTAACTTTAAAGCAGACTTTAAACTAATTCTAAAGCAAGAAACAAGTCAAAACAAATGCTACCTTGAATCCCTAGATCTAACAAACATTTCAGGATCAAAATGCTAAAGAGAGTAGAAGGAATTTAACTGACCTTCTATCAAGACGCTTGTTTTTGGTATTTGCTCCAAGTTCCAAGCCCTCACAAGTGAACCTGTCAAAATGGAACCAAAATACAAGAATGCACTATTCTCTAGCAATCTGAAACATGAGTTAGGATCTAAATCTGTGAAAGATACAAATCATATCATTAAAACAAGATTAACACAAATGATTTGGGAAAACAAGACAAGTTATTCCATTACAACTTGAAGAATACTTACAAAAGGTGCTTGATGTCCAAGCCAATCCTTCAGCTCCAAGTGTCTTCTCCTCTAGCTATCTCCACAATGCTGCAAGACCATAAGTTTGGTGCTCTCAAGAGTCCTCCCTTTTTCCAATGGCATGCCTCTCTTTTATAGTGAATGGTGAGGTTAACCAACAAGAGAGATGGGTGGATCTAAGGAGAGATAAGTGGATCAGGGTTTCTAATCGAAGGAGATGAGTTGAGATCGAATCAAGGACCCTAATCTTCCATTATCTTTGAAAATCCAAAATCCCACAAACGAAGGGAAAAAAGATATTAAAAGAGTACCGCGTTTTGCAAAGACTGCAGAACGCGGCACTGCCACGCTTTGAGGAAAAAGCAGAACGCGGTAGTGTCTAGTACCGCGTTTTGGCAAACTAGCAAGGCGCGGTAGTGTATGTAAATAAAGCCTAAGGTGGGTCAAAACTTGCCAAGGTGGATTCACTTTCAAGGTTGACTCATCATCTGTCTCTTCTGGATGGTTTAAAACAGCAGGGAAAATGTTGTCAACTCGATTTGTGATGGAGATGCGACACCGTGAAACATAGAGGTATAACAGATGCCCCCTAAAGTGTGAGGTCAGAAGGGACTGATGGCCGAAAGACTTTACGAACATAATGTGCAGAGATAGCATCGAGGAGAGCGACACTGAGCTGAAACAGAAACAAAGTGCTAGATATACCACCGAGGCGGGCATTTCCATGCTCGGAAACAGATGACTCAAAGCATGGCTGCCGACCAATACATTGCAGATCCATGAGTACTGAAATAATGTAAACTGTGGACAGATCATGGCTACTATGAACAATCGTAGATCCATGAGACAATAATGACATAGCCACGACCAATACAATAAGTGGATCTGTGTGACAATACAAGAGATATTTCCATCGCAGCCTGGACGCAGTCAAAATGTAGAGGTGCGTCCAGGGTCTTCTACCCGATCGCAAAAAGATACGAATCTAACCATGTGATTACAAGGTGTTGAAGTCGAACATGGTAGAAACCATTTGATTACCGGTCAATGATGTGGACCGTTAACAAATGCGAGGGAGATCACCAATGATGACAATGATTCCCAAGGTATCAATAGTACATCTCAACGAAATGCGAATGAATGAGTTGATGTCGAGCATCCGAGAGATTGCTTGATCAGAGGTCAATGATGTGAACCTACTGTCAAACATGAGGAAACCTGCCATTGAGGCATGCAGGTACCAAGGTACTAATGGTTGATCTCTAAGCCTAATTCCCGGATAGTAATTTGGTGTCGACAGGAATAGACTCGTCGAAGGCGGGCCATAATGATTCCCACATCATCGACACGAAATCGGCGCATATGATAGGATGATGAAGCAATGGAGTATGTACTGACACAGCGGAGGCTTGACACAATGAATGACTCGAAACAATGCAACCCTTTGAACATATAACGACATGTAACAGGACTTGGCAGCAGGGATTATTGATAATAGAGGATAGACACCAGATGAGTGGACTCGTGGCCAGGGAGACGACCCATGATGATGACTATAACTCGATGAAAGACGGATACCCAAATATACACAAGAGACGGGCACATGCCATGTTCAAAGGTAACGACTGACAAGCTGCCATAGATAAACTTGACTTATTCCCCCATATTTCCCCGACATGATGGACGAGTACCTCTTTCTTGTTTTACGAGCTTGAAGAGGATAACAGATGCTCGGTGTATCCCATCTCATGGATGAGTCCAATCTCACATGTTTTACGAACCTGAGAAAGGAGGGGTTCGTCCCAAAGTGGGTCCTTCGATGTTAATATTTTAACGAGTCCAAGGAAGGAAAACTCGGTAGTTTTTCATATTTAGAGAGCCTAAAAAACTTAAAGGAAGCTCCATAATGTACTTTTTCGTAAAATTTAGTCCCTCGTTCCCGAAAAAGTGTAAAACAATTCCCGAGAGAACTCTCCCAGCCGAGATTGACTGAGGTATACCTTTCTCGTAAATAGTCTAGACGGGCCGAAAAAGGGGTAACCTATCACCGAATAGACGACCTTTCAAATACTTTTACAAGTGTGAAAGAGTCAAGATCACTTGGCAATCTTTTCAATTTTAAGGAGTCTGAAAAGAGCTTAACTATGGACTCCTATGGTCTTTTTCGTAATTTTGAATTATTCTGGTCCGAAAAAAGAATAAAATACAACCAGGATAATACTTTCCTCATTGTTTAATGAGCATGAGTAAAGCTGACCGTACTCGACACTGTTTACTTGAGTTTGACAAGCACGATACAGGTGTGAAAGCGCTTGGAATCTTTTTCAAGTTTTAAATCCAGAGCACGAAAAAGATAAAGTGGGCTCAAAATGAAGGTCAAATTACGAATAAACACCGGTGTGAATGCATCCCATTCCTACCGCGGATCCTGTCAATAAATGCTCAAAAACTGGACATTAGCAATGTGGACAAGGATTTATCTCAATTATTTGAAATAGTAATTAATTAATTAATTAAAAAAAATGTGAAGAAATGCTATATAAGGAATCGTAAAAATAGAAATTACTATTCATTTGTGTTTTTTACCCAAAGGAGACATTTTCACCTATTTTGGAGCAAAATTTCAAGGATCCATACCGGGAGTTCTGGGACACCATTTCGACCGCCGTTTGCGCCAGGTAAGAGTGCTTGACCCCCTCTTTCATTTCATGTAAGAAATTTTTGCATTCACCAGGAAAAAATTAATTTTCTAGCAAGCCCTTTTGGGCAAAAATCGCCCTCCACACTACCGCGCGGGGGCCCTATCGAAAGACGCGGTACTGTTGAACAGTACCGCTCTGTATCCTCAAGATGAGGCGCGGCAGTGTGGATTGCCGCGGGTTAGGGTGTCCTCCAGGCGCGGCACGGGCGAATTTCAAGTTCAAAAAATTAAATTTTCTCCAATTTTTTGCTGGAAGTAAGTTGTTAAATAGTTACTAATTGTTTTGTTTTCCCTTTTGCAGGGATTTGCAACTTATTCGGAGAAAAATGGTAAGCTGGAAAGAGAGAGAGCACGAAGCGGATGATTTTGCAGCTGAAAATGACTTACCAACCGTGACCGCATTGCGAGAATGTGGTTTGCTAAAGTTTTTCAAGACCAAAGGGATCCGCCAGCAGCCTAAACTCCTTACTCACCTTATCCAATTGTGGGAGCCTGACACTCAAGATTTCCGAGTGGGAGAGCATGTGCTTGAAATCCAACTTGAGTATATTTACTTCCTCACGGGCCTCTCGAAAAGAGGGGCCCGGCCGAACTTTACCGGGTACACCGCTTCAGAATCAAGCACAGATGATTTAATTGCTCGATATTGCCAGGCAGGTTCGAGTAAGAAAAGTGGGAAGGTGGCTATAAAAGAGGTCACAAATCTTCCTTTGAAAACCTTGCTATTCACTATCACGCGTGTAGCGGGAAGCGTGAGTCCACATCAGGCATCCCGCACGCAGGTGAATCTCGCAGCAGAGTGCATGGGAGGAACAGTTTTCAACTGGTGTGATGCAGTGTTGTCCAATCTGAAGGAACAGGTGCACAAGTGTAGGACTGGGAAAAATACCCAGTTTGGCTATGGGAGCATCCTGGTCACTTTCTTTTTGGTGAGGGTGCCACTACTGCGTCCACAGATATCTATGCCCCCTCGTCCACCTACTGAGCCATGGATGGCTCGATGGAGTGACTATGCTGGACGTCTCGGGGGACCTCAGCAGCTAGCTTTTGGAGAGGATTTCTTCTCTTGGCTAGAGGAGCAGATAGTCATGATTGACGACTATCCCTATTTACGGGTAGATTTCCGTGAGGATATCGACTTGGCATTGCCGGAGGATGATGACTGGGACAACTCTGGTATGACCTTCATGGATATGTATTTTTTCCTTTTTGAATATTTAATTTTTATTGCTTTTTTAGAATGTGTAAAAGACGCCTAATATATATTCGCATGCATGTTGCAGACCGTGGACCACAGAGGCCAGCTGGATACTCTCCACTACATCGTTGTGGTGTGGATCGTCAAGCTGCTCCTGATGAAGAGGAAGATGAAGACGAGGCAGGAGGCATCCGGGACATCGAGAGGAACCTGCAGGGATTGACCCATGGTATCCCTCCTATGCGGATGGATGACATTCCTTACCACCTCCAGCGGCATACTGTGGGTGTACCTGGTCGTATCAGTCGACTTCTTCGCAGGGTGGTTCGAGCTGTGGTGTGTTACCACCAGCAGCGGGAGGAGTCCGATGAGGGACATGATAGGTCTCCTAGGTCTCCATAGATGGTCCTTTGATCTTTTTGCGGCATGTATGCGATATGTAGGCTTTGAGGGCCAATTTTTGTATATGGGATTTGATCTCCAATTTTGTCTTTGACACAAACTTTATGTATTTTTGAAAAAACACTCTTATTTACAGTGATATGGACCTATTTATGATCTAAATATTTACAATGACTTGTGCATTTTATTTTTTATGATGTTTTTATATATGGGAAAGATGCCAATCCAAAATGTAATTAGCCAATGAATCGGCAATACAATTGAATTCTCTCGGTATGTGTTGATATGTGATAAAATCAAATGACCGTTCCAAGAGGCGTACTCTTCGAAATAAACGAAGTAATGTAGGATCGCGAACTGTGTAAACACAGTTTAAATGAGAAACCACGAGTTGGGAGTCGAAAAAGACTGATAAGGAGTCAATCCCGAGTGAAGCAACCTTTGTCAAGAGACCAATGACTGCATGGTACTCCGCGATATTGTTGGTTGCAGGACCTAAATAATTGGCTCCTGAAGAAATCAACTCGCCAGTGGGGGAGTAAATCACCCATGCTGCGGAAGCGAGATTCCGGGTATGTCGGCTTGCACCGTCGGCGAACCCAAAGTAGGCTGACATCTGCGCATAAAGTCACGAGTCAACGTAAGAGTAGATACATGAGGTCCATGCGCACACTAAACAGAAAGCAAAAAGCAAACTAAGTACATTATGTACAACAAGTAACCCGCGTACGGTAACCTCATGCGTAGAAACGCTTGAGGTATAGCCCGTTGCGGGGCCGTGCCAATGGCGTACCATCACAATCGACTAGTTCATAGGTTCCTTTTTCTAAAACACGTTTTACAATGAGGGGCCCGTACCACATAGATTCAAGTTTACCTTTTCCAAGCTTATCATGCATCTGATCATATGTAAGTACGAGGTCACCCTCATTGAAGATCCGAGGTTGAACGGATTTGTCATATTGAGCTTTGACGCGTTTTTTGTGAGCTTCATTAGCCAAAGTGGCGTCGCGGCGGGTTTCATCTAGCTTGGCTAGGTATAGAAACCGTTCTTCTTCGGAAGTAGTGTGTGGAAGTAGCTCTATGGCTATCTTGAGTGATGGAATTTCACATTCAATCGGGAGAATGGCTTCTAGGCCGTACACCAGTTGAAATGGTGTAAACCCAGTAGCGCTTTTCACTGAGGTTCGGTATGCCCACAGTGCTGAGAATAGAGCCGAGTGCCAATTGGATTTTTGGGTACACACAATGCGCTGAATCATTCTTTTCAGGACTTTATTAATGGCTTCAACCTGGCCATTAGCTTGTGGGTAATATGGGGTTGAGTTTTCATGGCGAAAACCCAGTTTGGCACTTAGTTCTTCGATCATATGGTTCCTGAAATGGGAACCATGATCGGTCACAATGGACTGTGGGACACCGAATCTAGCTATGATATGATTGAATATGAACTGCGCTGCTGTTTTGCCGTCTTCAGCATATGTAGGCATCGCTTCATCCCATTTTGTAAAATAGTCAACAGCTACTATGACATAGCTATGCCCCCCGGCTGAAGTGGGTTTACAGTGCATAAAATCGATGCCCCACTTGGAAAAGGGGCCGACGGCAATGACAGGATGGAGTGGAGCAGGATGCGAGCGTGCTTTGCTATGAAAGAATTGACATGGTGGACACTTCTTGACTGTTTCAATGCAGTCATTGAAAATTGAGGGCCAGAAGTATCCTGCTCGCAATATTTTCTGGGCCGTAGCCATCCCAGAGAGATGACCACCACATGCTCCAGCGTGGCAGTCATTGAGAACGCGTTCCGCCTCATCTATGGTCAAACAGCGTAGAAGGACAGTGTCGACACCACGTCGATACAGAGTATCGTTCACTATAAGGTAGTATTTTGCGTGATGTCTGATACGTCGTCGTTCATCGTGGGTGAGATCGGGACGGAAGCGTTGGGTTTGGAGATATAAGAGAATATCCCCATACCACGGATCTGACGTGCTAATGAGGAACAATGATTCATCGGGGAGAGAATCAATGGGCTCGGATTGCTCAGTAGCACGGGGCAGGTTACAAATTAACTCAGCAAAGACCAGAGATTTCTTAGACTTGGCTTTGACAAATTCCAAGTCAAACTCTTGGAGGGTGACAATCCAATGGGAGTACTTGCCCCCAAGCACTTGTCGTGTGAGGATATAGTACATTGGATTAAAATCGGCGATGACGGTGGTCCGGCGGAGTAATATGTAATGACGGAATCTCTGGACAGCAAATACTGTTGCCAGAGCCAGTTTTTCAACATGTGAGTAGCGAGTTTCAGAGTCAAGAAGACTCTTGCTGAGATAGTACACCACATGTTCTATGCCGTTGTGGTCTTCCTGGACTAACACCATACCAATGGTGGAAATCGAGGCTGCGAGATAAAGGATATAGTCCTGTGTGTAATTGGGGGGTTGAATCACAGGATCTTTGGTTAAGGCTGCCTTTAAATTGTCAAAGGAGCGTTGGGCTTCGTCATCCCATATGAAGGGAACATTCTTCTTGAGAAGCCGCATGTAGCCTTTTGTTATCTCGGACAGATTGCAGATAAAACGGCGTAGAAAGTTTGCATGCCCTTGCAAACATTGAAGTTCTGGAATATTGGTAGGTGAAGGCAGGGCTATGATAGCTGCTACCTTTGCGGGATCTAGACGTATCCCATCTTTGGAGACTATGAAGCCCAATAGTTTTCCGGCTTCTACACAGAAGACGCACTTATGCGGGTTCAAACGTATATTGTAGCGCCGGCACCTTTCAAAAATGGCACTCAAATGATCTGGATGTTCTTCCCGAGTTCGAGAGTGAGCGGGGAGGTCATCGAGATATTGCTCTACAATATGTTTGATGTCATGGAATGCGTAGGACATCGCCCGTTGGAAAGTTGCCCCGGCATTTTTGAGGCCAAAGGTAACTTTCGATATGCAAAGATCCCCCAAGGGCAGATAAAGGCCATTTTGTGCTGGTCGGCTGGGAGGATATCGATCTGATTATAGCCAGAGAAGCCATCCATAAATGAAAAGATAACACTTCTGGCACAGTTATCGATGATCTGGTCGATAAACGGAGTTGGGTAGTTGTCCTTGGGACAAGCTTTGTTCATATCACGGTAATCAACACAGACTCTAATCATTCCCTGTTTCTTGGCTACGGGAACGATGTTGGATACCCATTCTGTCAATGGGACAGGATAGATAAAACCAGCACGCAAAAGTTTTTCAACTTCTGCTTTAATGGCGGCTGCCTTACGAGGATGAACGGGTCGAAGATTTTGCCGAACAGGTCGGGCGCCAGGGAAAGTTGGAATTTCGTGGACCACAATCGATGGGTCGATCCCTGGCATCTCTTCATAACTCCAAGCAAAAACATCGCGGAATGTTTTAAAGTAGGCATTATAGAACTCCATTTCAAGAGAAGTACATGTTTTGCCAATGTGTACGTTTTCCACGATACCAGGCTTTACTGAAATATCGATGGGAGTGGTTGCCATAAGGTTGGCCAAGTTGCCTTCGGAGAATACTTCGTCGAGGGAAGTGGGGAACTTGGTTTGAACCATCCCAAGTGAAGCACTGGATTTGGTGTCAGGCTCAAGTGACTGAATGGTGGGGAATGAAGATCGATGATGAAAATCTCCCCATGGTGGCTCATTACCGCACATAACCTCTATAATTGATTCGTCAGTGGGAAAAATCAAGTTGAGAGGATCAAACAATGGTGGGTGTGTATGAGTTTCAGTCGAGAGCTGTGCCACTGTGTGATCAGTAGAATAGTCGACCCAATCCGTGGCTGATTGGATCGCGTCATATGCTGCAAGGTTTCTGTTCAAAGGCATGGAATTGCCATAGCCTTGGATCTGAGTAGGACTCGGAATCACCCATGAATCATCGGAAGGGGTGACATGCGACGAAATCATGTTGACTGGTTGAAGATGGGTTCCCAGCTCTGGAAAAACTCCAATGAGGGATGAATCCTTCATGAGACCAACACCTATGTCTTGGAACCGGTACCGAGGTTGATCCAATAACGGGATGGTATTGGTGGAGTTCGGATGGGAGTCTGGGATACAGTAATCCAGTTGATCAATAGCGACAATTTTCCCTTCATGAGGAAATTGTACAATCCAAAAGACTGTAGATGCTATGGCGGTCATGGCATAGAACCAGTTCCTACCAAGTAGGAGATTGTAATCCAAAGGTGCATCTACGACTTCGATGTGTACGGATACTGTTTTGCCTCCCAGTTCAACACCGATTGAGGGAATGAGTCCATATGGTTGAAAACCATGTCCATCAAACGCCCTAAGATTAGTGGGAGAGTTTGTGACCTCGGGTGAGCCTAAGGCTCTCCAGCAGTTCAAAGACATAATCGACGTGGAAGCACCCTCATCTAACACAGTGCGGTGGATGACATTTCCATGGATTTTCGTATGCACCTGGAAGGCTAACTGGTGAGAAAGCCTAGGTTTAGCGTGCTCCAAGTTAAACATGATGGAGTTTGAAGTATCTGGGTCCAGTGCCCCCAGTGCTGAAAGTAGGGTTCTACGCTGCGTGGGGCAGTGTTGGAGAACCTCGAGAGTTGACATAGCGCAAGGTGCTTGAGCCAAATCCTCAACAATGTTATAGTTTTGGGCAGCTCGCGCATTCGGATTGAATGTCGTCTTTCGTATGGTGCCCTTGGGTGGGCGTAGCACTGTATCCATAAGTGGTCTCTCGATATGGAGATGACCATTAGGGGGGGAAATAGGAATCGGATCTTCAACAGGAGATTTGCCTTTGGCTGTCTCCGATTGTTTGTTTGAACTTGGAGGATTGTCATACGTCTTTGAACGAGTGGTGATATTAATCTCCTCATTACTTGTCATTAGGATTTCGTGGTTTGTGGACGTCTCTCCACGGGAAGGATTGGTCGGGTTGCCCCCTTGTGGGGATTCTTGGGCAACCATTTGCTGTTGCTGTTGGGGGAAAGGGTCAGTTAGCACTGCCGGGCGAGAGGATCCTTTAACGAACTTGTGGACCTCGTCCTTGTAGGGACAGTCACGTGTATAATGATCATCTTGACAAATCAAGCAGGGAACCTTAGCTTTTCGACGTGGTTTCTGGTCATTCTGGGTAGGTTGTGGCTTGGGGTTCTCCTGCTGATTCTTCTTGGGTTTACCACGATTTTTTTTCTTCTTTCCTTCGGATGGTTGTGACGTAGATTGGACTGCATTCACTTCGGAGGAGACAGCAGGAGAGGTGGAAGCTTTTGAAGCGGCCTGGGTAAAAGCGGGGGAAGCAGAAGCTTGTTGCCCCGTCGAGTTGGTAGCAGGCTGAGCCTTGACTGAACCAACGATACCATCGATGGGTGGTTCAGTGGTAGGCTTTGTAGGATCAGTGTGAACGCGGGAGGCATGTGGAAGAAGTTCATGTAAAGTACCGGATTGAGTATATACCAAATCCATGTATTGTGCTGCCGAGATGGCTTGTTCTTCTGTAATCGGTCCGCGCATAGCAATATCTCTGGCTATGGGAGGCAAAAAGGATTTCGTAAACCAATCAGCAAGTAGCTGATCCAGAATAGGTGCCTTTATTAGCCTACGGCGTCTTCGCCACTCATGGATGTGATCCGAAATATGTGTAGAAGTGGTTTGACGTAGTGAAGTTAGCAGTTCTGTTCCAGTCTCATACCGGATGGGAAGCTGGAAATGTGTCAGAAACTACATAGCCAAAGTGTTGAAATCACGAAAAGAGTGTTGTGGCAGCTCGATATACCATTTTGCTGCCGTTCCGGTGAGCGTGCGTTGGAAGAGCCGAAGTCGGATGGAATCATCCATCAAGGAGTTGGATGAACACCAAAGATGGAAGGTCATCACGTGGTTCTTGGGGTCTTCCCCGGGTTTGGCATCGAACTTAGGAATGTCCGATGGTAGTTTGGCTGGGATAGGTGGCCAGTGAGGTTCGTGCCATATAGGATCGTTGATAAGCCTCGAAAAATCAGGTAGATCAAGTGTGGCCAAAAAGGGAAGTTGACGGTTGGTCTGCGGGAATGAGTAATAACCATGTGGTGCCGAGAACCCTGGAGGGCCCTGCATAGCATACTGCTGTGTGTTATACCCATATGAGTTTCCCGCGGGATACTGCTGGAAATTCTGTGGATGGTAAGCCATCTGGTTAACCGGTTGATTGTAAGCAACCGGCTGGTGAGTGTTCTGCTGAGTGGGTATAGTACCCTGAGGCTGTTGATACCCGGGAATGGTTGCTGTTCCTTGTTAGGGAAAAGTTCCATGGAATTGTTGTGTTCCAGGGATGTTACCACCATATTGTGCAAGTAGAGAATTTCCCATAGCAGGGTTGGGGGGTGGCTGCGATGGTGGTGTCCATGGAAGGCTCGTTCCTGCTTGAGGAGCGAGTGGAAATTGAAGTGATGGGTTCCATGGAGTTGTGGCAGCTGAAGGGTAAGGGAAACCAGAATTCAAGTTGGGGGAAATCTGAGATTGCCCCCCAGCTTGGTTCCAGTTTCCAAAAAGTGAGTACCCCCCACTCTGTGGGATTTGATAATCCCAAGAAGGAAGCATGCCTGACAGGGGTTGTTGAGAGTAAGGCCCGGTTGGAACACTGGAATAAAGTTGCCCACTGCCAGGTGGATTGTACATACCGAACTGAGTAGACGTTGCTGGTTGGGAAGCTTGTTGGATCGAGCCAATAGGTTGTCCGCCAGCAGTTAGGTTGGATGGCCCTATATGAGGAGGCTGTTGACTGGGAAGTGGGTTCCCAGCGAAAGGTTGTCCTCCAACTGGTTGGGTTGATGGCCCACCAGTTGGAGGTTGTTGACTCGGAACAGGGTTCCCAACAAAAGGTTGTCCACCAACTGGTTGGGTTGATGGCCCACCAGGGGGGATTTGGTAGCTAGGGTTGGGGACCACTGTAGTCAGTTGTCCACCTCCTGAGATAGTGTAAATGGTGGCTGAGGGTGATCCTCCGGTCCAACCGGAAGATCCAGCAGTGAGACTAAGCGTTCTTCCGTCGCTGGTCAAATATGATAACGTGGATTGGCCAACGGCACCAAAAGTACCTATTTGCGGAGGGGGTCGTCCATATCGAACAGGTGAGGACGGGGAAAAAACTGGGTTATCCCTCATAGAATGTGCGTCAAATATGGGTGATGACAGTAAATGCGGGGAATTTAGCCCAGGGGTATTAGCGTCGTTCGTGACATGTTCAATGGTAGGAGGACCCTCGAAAACTGGGTCCGAGTTCATGTCCTGGAAAAGGTTTTGGGGATCCGGCAGGAAACTAGGTATGGTAACATCTGAAGGTCCTGCGCCGTCTGCAAAGGAGTGTCGAAATTATGTGCTGGACGGGATGTTGGGATCCCTATAGTCAGAAGGACGAGTGTCAAGGGGATATCTAGAGACTGACGAGAGCATGTGCTCTGTGCTGCGTCTAAACCGTGCCGATGCTAACGGAGAGTTCGCTAGGCTAACCATACTAGACTGGATGGAAGCCATGATTTCATGTCCCGGTGGGAGATTGGGTAGAGCTAGAGTATGAGGTACGTTGCTAGAAGAACTTGTCTCCTGAGGATGAACACTGGGTGACGTAGTGATAACAGGCGGAAGATCCGCCTGGGAAGTGATGAAACCATAATCAGGTTCAAAGGGTGTGTCAGGTAGACGAGTATCTTCAATGATTTCAACGTATCCGCCTGGGACTGAAATTAAGCCAGGTATGTCTTGGTCGGACCCTTCTGTGGTGCCAATAGATCTGTCTATATCATCGTGAAAAGTGTCTGATGGACGGGAAGTGTTGGCATCCGGTAGAAGGATGACCTCTGGTCTAGTACTCTGGGTTGTACTAGGTTCAGTTGCGGTAACTGTGTCCACTGTAACAGATAAATCTGGAATGACAGTGGGTGAGGTGACAGTGGAAGTCTCAGACGTGCTAGTGGTTGCAGACGCTGCAATAGATCCTGAGACTGTGCTGTGTGTGGCAGTTACGGGCGTAACTGAAGATGTTGTACGTATCGGCGGTGGAATATTGCCTCGACCAGCACCGCGGCCAGGAGGAGCAGGAATGCGTGATGCAGGCGGACCAGTAGTCCGTGGCGGTGGTGGTGGTGGAGGGCTTTGGCCCTGTTGTCTTCGTGATCTTCGTGGTAGATCTGACATAATGACAGGAAAATGAAAATCGGGGGCAGTATCGTAAACAAAGAACTCAAAAACTCTAATGCAACCGAGTGTGCAGAAGAGGAGCTAGAAAAAGCAAGGCTCACAGGCCAAAAAAGCAAGCTCTAAAATCTATACTGAGACCGGTGTCTCAATAAGCGAGCTGATCAACAAAAATGGCCAGAATGCCAACAAGCAGTCCCTATAAAGAAAAAATGACCCTCTACAAAGATGAGATAGCAAGCAAACTCCTAACTAAGAGCTGGAGACCTCAACAGGCTGTATCCTTCGCAAGGTGATGAAATCCAAGTCGAACAATACAACATGAGAGACCGATATAAGAAGGATATCCCTCTACCGAAAGGGATCCTGGGTAAAAGAGCCCTAGTATAATAGATACTAAGCCACCTCGTTCATGACACGTCGGAAAAGGTTTTGGGCACTTCATCCTTCTGAAGAAGACAGCGATCGATGTTGCCTTAGGGCTAAGTGGAGTGCGGTATTCCACAGAGTCTGTACGGTTCTCAATCTCGCGGCCGTTTAACCCCTGAAAGTTGGAAACAGTCAGGAGGCCCCTCCACAAACTGGCTGTGACCGTGTCAATAAGTACTAGAGGATTTTAGTTCACTAAAGACAACGACTATGTCTCAGATGAAAATGACAAGGGGGAATTATTTTGATGCCTATCCCCGGTGTCCTACCTAACTACCAAATTCTTTTGATTTCCTCAAGTGAGGTTAAAGTTCGTTTAATTAGGGTGATTAATTTTAGTGGCTGTCTTTACTCAATGGGGTAGTGGACGTGAAACTTGATGGTGTTATGACGACTCAAACCATGCAAATGAGAATGAATCACAAACAAGCCTTTGTCTTCGATGAAATCTAGCTAAGGTAAAGATAGAGGTTCTTCGATCAAATATGCATGAAAATTTTCACAAGCAATCAAAGTAAGAGATTTTTCTTTCCTTTTTTGATTTATAAACAAAGCCAATCTGAAGTAAACACTCTTTTCAATGCACTGATTTTACAATCTACAATGCTTCTATAATGAGAATTTCTATGGCAAAATCAATGGTTCATTTCCCTATGCAAAATACTACTAGACTTTTTCAATTTAAACAACAAAATTGCTCTCAACCAATGATCTTTTTAATTTACTGAAAATGATAATGACAATATGACTGTAAAAGCTACAGTATTCAGTAACAGAGAACAGTGGTGTTGAGTTGGTTGTGGGGAAAAAATCAATTCAATGCAATCAGACTGAAAAATGACCAATATGTCAAAAGTGCCACTTAATTCAATCAACAATCAAGCTCACAAACTAGGTAATAAGCACACCATACAGACTGGAAATTAACCAGGATGCTAACAGGCAACAGTAAAGATTATCTGAGGCAGAGAGAAACTCAGGAAACCAAGCAAAAATAAAAAAATTTAAACACTTGCAGACACTACCGCGGTTTATAGTCTGGCTGAAGCACGACACTGTGACAGTACCACTCTGGTACTAAGGCAGAGGGCGCGGTACTACCGCGCTGGAATCAGTTATGAGGGCGCGGTACTGTGGCAAGGGAAAGAAAAAGCACAACTTGAGAAGAAAAAGTAAGATTTTCAGGGTTGTTGCTAACCCAGGGGACTCAGTAATTAAACAGGGAGATAAATACTGCGAGGAGGGGTGAATAAGGGTCAAAAAGACCAAAATTCAAACTGGTTTGAAGTGCAACAAAAAAATCACAATTCAAAGATAAATGACTGTGAATTAAATCAATCAAGCAGTAATCAAAACCAGCGGAGTCGCCATTCTTGTTATGTAGAATTTTGTCCTACAGATAAGCCAAAACTCTCTTAACTTTAAAGCAGACTTTAAACTAATTCTAAAGCAAGAAACAAGTCAAAACAAATGCTACCTTGAATCCCTAGATCTAACAAACATTTCAGGATCAAAATGCTAAAGAGAGTAGAAGGAATTTAACTGACCTTCTATCCAGACGCTTGTTTTTGGTATTTGCTCCAAGTTCCAAGCCCTCACAAGTGAACCTGTCAAAATGGAACCAAAATACAAGAATGCACTATTCTCTAGCAATCTGAAACATGAGTTAGGATCTAAATCTGTGAAAGATACAAATCATATCATTAAAACAAGATTAACACAAATGATTTGGGAAAACAAGACAAGTTATTCCATTACAACTTGAAGAATACTTACAAAAGGTGCTTGATGTCCAAGCCAATCCTTCAGCTCCAAGTGTCTTCTCCTCTAGCTATCTCCACAATGCTGCAAGACCATAAGTTTGGTGCTCTCAAGAGTCCTCCCTTTTTCCAATGGCATGCCTCTCTTTTATAGTGAATGGTGAGGTTAACCAACAAGAGAGATGGGTGGATCTAAGGAGAGATAAGTGGATCAGGGTTTCTAATCGAAGGAGATGAGTTGAGATCGAATCAAGGACCCTAATCTTCCATTATCTTCGAAAGTCCAAAATCCCACAAACGAAGGGGAAAAAGCTATTAAAAGAGTACCGCGTTTTGCAAAGACTGCAGAATGCGGCACTGCCGCGCTTTGAGGAAAAAGCAGAACGCGGTAGTGTCTAGTACCGCGTTTTGGCAAACTAGCAAGGCGCGGTAGTGTATGTAAATAAAGCCTAAGGTGGGTCAAAACTTGCCAAGGTGGATTCACTTTCAAGGTTGACTCATCATCTGTCTCTTCTGGATGGTTTAAAACAGCAGGGAAAATGTTGTCAACTCGATTTGTGATGGAGATGCGACACCGTGAAACATAGAGGTATAACAACCAGTTCCACAGAAGCCATTCGATAAGACTAGTTCTGGCAATTTCTGCATCCAAGTGCTGGGAAGTGCACCACATGGATTTCAAGAGTGCATTCCTCCATGGGGATATTGAGGATGATATTTATATGCAGCAGCCAGAAGGATATACATATGATCCTCACTATGTGTGCAGGTTGAGGAAGTCCTTATATGGGCTTAAGCAAGCCCCTAAGGCTTGGTATGCCAAAATGGACAACTTTCTCTTGTCACAATCTTATGTGAGATGCAAATATGATCCTAATGTTTACATGAAGTTGATTGATGGTTCAATTATGATTATAGTGTTGTATGTTGATGATCTACTAATCACAGGTATCTCTACTGATCAAATAGATTCATTAAAGATTGCTTTGCATCAAGCTTTTTCCATGAGTGACTTGAATTCTTAAGCAGTTTTTGGAGCTTGAGATTTCTCAAACTGATAATGAAACTAAGGTATCTCAGTCCAAATATGCATCTGACCTGCTAAATAAGTTCAATATGGCTGATTTTAATCCTTCAAAGGCTCCTTTCCTTTCAGGAGTTAGACTTGAAGAAGCAGAATCTACACCCTTGGTTGACAGCAACTTGTATAGGCGGCTTGTTGGAAGCTTGTTATACTTGACTCATACTCGACCTAATCTTGCATATGTTGTGAGTGTGGCATCAAGATACATGGATCAGCCACATGAGCTCCATTGGAGGGCTATAAAAATAATATTTCACTGTGTGCAAGGCACCAAGACTGATGGGATTCACTATGCTGCAGATTCTAGCCTAGATCTTCTTGGCTTTACTGATTCAGATTGGGCTGGTGATAGCCTTGACAGAAAATCCACATCTGGATTTGTATTCATGCATGGAGGTGGTCCTGATTGTTGGTCTAGCATCAAACATAGTGCAATTGCACTATCTTTAGTAGAGGCCGAGTACAGTGGAGCAGCAAATGCTGCTACTTAGTGTGTGTGGTTGCAAGGTAATCTTTCAGAGTTTGAGATTGCCTTTAGTACTCCTATTTTCATCTTTTGTGACAATCAGAGTGATATAAGGGCCTGAAGTGATCCAGTACAGAGATAGAGTACCAAGCATATTGAGATTCATATACACTACATCAGAAGTTTAGTGCATGAATAGATCATTGATTTGCAATATTGCCCAACAGGTGAGAAAAATGCAGACATATTCACCAAAGATTTTACTGAGAAGACTTTCAACTATCTGATATCACTGTTTGGGATGGTTGAACATGTGGTGGAGTGAAGGATTGATCAAAAATCTTTCAATTTTGATGATGTCCAATTTTTAGGGAAGGTTTTTCCCATGACGTTTTCCTTCTTTTCTTGTTTTATGGACCAGGCAGTATTGTGCAGGGTGACCATGTCTTGTTACTAGGCCCTAGTTTTTATTTCTGATTTTTAGCACATAAAGTCAGACTTATGGGGGGGTTTGGAATATTTAAAATGCAAATCTATGTCATTTAATACCTTAGTAGGATTAATTAATCATTTTATCATTAATTCCTAACTATTAGACTAGATAGTTGGAATATGAGTCATTGTGTGGACCACAAGGCATCTTTGGGGGCCCACAATCCTTCCTGCAGGGGAACAAAAGCTTCCTAAGTCACTTGGGTGCATTTCTGGTTATTCTGGATAAGATTCTGGTGAAAAAAGCGCATTACTGCTTTTTACTGCTTTTGGGTGAAAGGTGAAAAGCTAATTGATTAGGGAACGTGTTTTCTGGAGCACTTTCACTCCTTGATGTTTCTTCCTCCCATTTTTGGTATTTAGCATGTTTTCTCATTACATATCACTATCTAATCACTAAATCATAAATTCGTGAGCCTTTGGTGTGACTTGGAGAACACACTTTCCACTTAGGGGGGTTTTGCATCAATTTAATAAGTCTTCTTTTGTGAGTATTCGAATGGAGTCCTTATGAATTTAAATCTCTGATGTAAATTTATATATTGATATCCATTTACTTTCCTAAGGTTGGATGATGTATTATTATTCATGAGAGTAATGTTATGTGCATTTATTGTGAGTAAATTTCTGTGTTCTTGACTAGTTGTGTGAGAATTATTGTGAGAGAGTTTAATTCTTGATCATATCTTGGTGTGAACATAACTTCACACATTCAAAAATTTGGACTCACTAGTATGAAATGAAATCTCCCTTGATATATAGGTCATTGTTGTATTCAAGCAGATAGAAGTATTATACACACATTAGCCATCAAGAAAGAGCACATATTGGGCCAAGCGCTTAACCGTTGTATTCATTCCATAGATGGTATACTTATACATGAAGAGAGAGGTTAGAGCGGTTGCACCCACTCTCAGCCGCTTATTCTTTAAGCACAATTATATACTAATACAAACTAATGGTGACATCAAGAAGGCCCGAAGGGTCCCTTCTAACATCTCCCCCACCAACAAAACACTTCTTCGTCCCGAAGAAGACGGGAAAAAACAACCATGAGTCATGATTTCTTTATCCTTCATCAGAATTCTGGTATTTGTCAATTGAGCCTCACCCTTTCACCTTCCTATCGGCTTTCTTCTCCATCGGTCCAGGAACTTATGGGCTTCCACACTCTACCTTTACACCAGCTCACCAACTGCCTTCAAACTTTTGAAATCATACTGAAGAGATGTCTCTGTATCTCAGCACCGAGAATCTCAATCAGTTCAAGTGTTTTTTTCCTTGGTTAATCAGTTCAAGTGTTCTTTTGTCATCATAAAGCATTAAGCTCGTCTTCTGTGTGCTAGTGACTTCTGCTTGAATATGATCTTCATCAACTTCATATGTTGTGAGGCTTCCTGCAAGTTTCTAAATGTGTCGCTACTTATGTGTGCTCGGTTCATGCTGCTCATGGTCAGGGCCGAATCCTTAGACTTGACTCGACTTACAATAGTTAGCGAGATATCGAACTAGATTAGAAAAATGACCCATACAACCATACTATTATAATGACTCTTTACTCGTTTACCAATGATGGCAATAGAAATCGACCATATAGACTTTGACCATAATTTACAATGGACCATGTTTTACAACAACGACCTCAATAATACTATTATATCAACCCTAACGGCTTGTTCATGATCGATGAAAAGTGTAGGATGAGAAGTGCTCATGGTCGAAAATCGACTGTTTCAACGTGATCGACAGATACTGTAGTGAGGATATGTTGTTGATAGATACTCATTGATTTGCATATGCAACCTCTATGCAACTAATGTAGTCATCGTCGGATCTTCATTTTAGACAGCATATATCGATCAAAAAAATACCTTAGTCAATTGCATCAATCCACAATTGAAGTAGTCGGCTATGCCTATGACTAGGACGGTCGGCTATATCCACGACTGGAACGGTCGATCTACGAATTATCAAACTGGATTATGCGATGTAAAGGTGTATCGGTCAACATATGAGAAACTTAATTTGAGCAATAATAACGGTCGACAAAGTATTGTAATAGCCTGGAATATAGATATCGTTTCCATTAGGTTCCCAAGATATACTTGTCAAATAATTATTTTCGCCATTTGTTTGTATTAGCTGCTGTGTGTGTGTGTTTTCAGCATTCCAACAATAAGTTTTCTTAGCTAAATGATAGCCGTCTTGAATAGCTCGTCGAAAAGGAAGCCCTGTCTCAGACGGTCGGTTGTTGACTACCACGTAGTTGAGCGTGACAACCTCCAAACCATCAATAATTGTTGGCAGTGTATCTTTATTATTCATCTAAAAGAAGTGAATGGCGCGTTCTGTCTGGTCGACATTATCCATTGCAGGTTGCTCCGATTGCAAGATACATGACTGCAATGCGAACTTAATTCCTCTGTATGAACGCTAAAAAATATATACTTTCAAGGGTGGCGTCAACAGAAATATCCTCAGGGATTCAACAAAGCGAACAACATCTATCAGCTCATGTTTTGTAATTCGTCGGCATCTTGACGCTGCTTCCGATGACAAAGATAGTCGATGGGCTGAGGAACTCTTTTCGCAGAAGTATCAACATATGAGCAATCGTTCTCACAAAATATTTATGGATCAATGCACATGTAGTCTTGTAGTTTTCTTTGTAGGTTCTATCCACTCCTAGCTGCATGCCCTCATTTTCTTTCAGAAAGACTCGCTCGCATACTTTGAGCAGACTTTAAAGATTTCAATACAATATGCATTAAGCAATTCAATAGATCGACCAGAAGCATCATGTCAGCATAGAGCAGACCATCAACATCCATGAGCAATGCTTCATGCTGATATCTTTATTGTCTGCTTTTATTTCAGGTTCGACCACACCAACATAATGAAAATATTAATTTAACTTCAACGAATCAAGGAAAACAATACCTGGGAGCAGATATGGTGACTGTCCAATAGTATTATACACATCTTTCTGTCGACAGTTTGATACCCTTCATGGTAATTTCCTGGGAATATTTCACATAAGAGCACAGAGATTATTTCCTTCTTATCACCAGGAGCATCTTCAAGCAAGAACCTTCAGCATTTATGATAGCTTTTGTGTGTGTAGGCGGACTCTTCCCAAAGAACACACATTCAAAGCAGCATCTGAGCATATCTTGCAGGTTTCTTTTGTACAAGCATCTCACGACTTCTTCCAGGTCCAGACCACCTCCATCCGCTGTTACTATCACCCATACTGGAAAGAGGAGACAACGGATCTAGATGTTGTATTCAAGAAGACAGAAGTATTGTACACACAATAACCATCAAGAAAGAGCACATATTGGGCCAAGCACTTAACCGTTGTATTCATTCAAGAGATGGTATACTTATACATGAAGAGAGAGGTTGGAGTGGTTGCACCCGCTCTCAACCGCTCATTCTTTAAGCACAAGTATATACTATTCAAACTAGTGATGACATCAAGAAGGCCTGAAGGGTCCCCTCCAACAGTCACCATAACACCTACAACTTCATCACTCATCCCATTAAACATGAACATCTCATCTTCATCCTGAGGACCAAGAATGACATTTTTTTGTAAACTACCATAACACTTTGTTCTTCAACAAAGTCACCATGTCTTGTGTTGACATGTTATATTTGTACCTATTTAGAACCACAAGATCCTTCTTTGAACCCAAATTACTATGAAAAACCTTGAAAAGTCCAAACAAGTTAATCCTTTCCAAATATTTGACTTCATAGGAGCACAAACACCATCCACAATATTCCTAAGATGTGAGAACCCTCCAAATGCCTTGCAAGAACAAGAACCAAGATTACGAACTTATAACTTAGGTTTTGATACTAGTTACGAATCACATGTGTATTGTATAAATAGTGAACATATCCGAATAAAAAGCATCGGTGTTTATAAATGTTATTATGTCATTTACAACACAAGAACATTATTTGTATTTTCTTCCTTTAGATTGATGCATAAACCATTTATTTCTACACTTGAGTGCATAACCAATATCCTTAAAAGAGGTTTAATTTGATCAACTTCCATTAGCTAACTTGATTGGGATCACTCACTTGGTCATATTTGACTAGTCAAAATATCTTAGTTGATCGACCAACTTACACCAAATATGGGGTTTAATTCACTAATTCTGACACATTTTGAGATAATGTCACTTCCTAATTGTCCAAGAATCTATGTTGAAGGGGGTGTTGTCGGTACAATATATCCCTTCTTTATCAATAAAAATGGGATCCCCACTCTCAGTTTTGAAGTTAATTTGAAGTTCCTTGTATGGTGTTTTTGGGGTGTTAATTGTTGATGTCTTTATTCCTACCTTTTCAATGCTTTGGATTTAATAAAATTTTGCTGAAAAAACCTTTGTTTTATGCGTTTTTAAGATTGCGGAAAACATACTTTCTGGAATTTTTTGTCGTTTCCGCAACCCGCAATTTGTAATGCGGATTGTGGGTGTTCAAAATTTTCGAAGTTTAAATCTTCCCTTTCCGCAACCCGCAACCCGCAATTGCGGATTGCGGATGTCAGGAAACGTTTTTTTAATAAAATAAAAAAATTTGGTTCTGCATTCCACAACCTGCGAATTGTGGATTGCGGAAAGCAAAAAGCACTTAGAAAAAAAAATTGCATTTTGCACTTCCGCAATCCGCAACCCGCATATCACGAATTGCGGAATGCGGAAAGAACTTAATCACTAATAATAAAATTCGCGATTCTAAAACCCGCAACCCGGAAATTGTGGATTGCATAAATCGGAAACCATAATAAACCAATTGATGTTGCACCCCGCAACCCACAACCCAAATTGTGGATTGTGGAAATATTGACTTTTCTCGTTACTTTTCACTGATTCGTTATCCAATTGTGGATTGCGGATTGCAGAAACGGTAAATTACTTATGTCCAAACTTGCACTTATGCAACCCGCAACCCGCATTGATACGGATTTATGTGAGAACGAAATGAAAGAGAATATATATATTCACATACACAGATATATGGAAAGAAACAAAATGATACAGCAAACTCAGATTCTATTAAATGAATGAGATAGAACAAACTGTAAAATAAAAGCAGCTAGAATGGTGGTAGTTATATCTCTAAGAAGAGATGTGGCAACTAAGCTCATTCGTGACAAGTTGAATACAAAAAGAGGCCGAAAGGCCTATTTATCATAATCATGAGGGAAAGAATCCCAAACATGCAAAAACCTAACCCTAGAAGATGAATCGTCATAAACTTTGCAGCCCCAAGGTGTTTGGTTGAACAGTCAACTTCCCAGGGTCATAAATTTTTCATACGATCCTTGTTTGGGGCGCTCGATATACCGTTGGAAAGGTCTATCCGATATTTAAAACTTTCGAATGGGGCCTAACACATGTTATTGTTAACTGGTGTCACCCCCCCCCCCTAATCGCTAAAAAATGTCGTTTAGGGCCTCAAAACGGCCCCGGAAGTTTAGGACCCGAAAAATCGTAGAACAATTACAAGAAAACTACCAAAATGTAAAATTGTTTTGAGCCAGTGTAATAGGTGGGTGGCCAGCTGTATCCATCTAGATCACGCATTGCGGATTTCACAATCAAAATTTGCAAAAAGTTGATCCCGCAATTTCTTTTCCACTCTTCGCGATTTAATCTCAGTTGTTGATTTCATTTGATCTTGCGATCCAGATTTTGTCCCATAGTTGGTTAAATATTTTGAATTTTCTTTTTCTTTTTTACCATTTTCAAATTTTCCAATTTCACTTGCGCCAAGGATTTTACTATGGATTTTTACCAAGGATTTCCAATTTCACTCCTTCTTCGACATAGGTTGGTTATTCTTCCATTTTTTCCTTTTATGTGTGGAAATTGTTGGGTTTTGAAACTGTTTGATTAATTAATTTTTACATTCATCAGAATTTACCAATTTTCTCAAGTATGTCGAGAATCACCCGATCAAAGACGGCCTTAAAGGAATTTAAGAACAAAGACCCCAATGTTGGTATCCTTGCTAACACCAATGGCAGAGTGTCTGAGACCTGTCACTTAGATTGGTCCCTGATTTACTACATATTCGATAATGATGACTTTTCTCAAATCCAATACAACCAGTCCTTTTACCTGAACATCAGTAAATCCTAGCTACATGCCATTGCATCTAGAACGACGCTTATGCCTTATACTGACACCATCAAATGGATAATCGACCATGCAATCCCTAAAGACTGCTCATTTAACAAAAATGTTGGGGCTCGGTTAACCTCTTTTTGGTCTTAAGTCTTCGCCAGGGCATATGCCCTTAGGTCACCCAACTAGCTCCTTAATACGGGTTTCCTTGATTCTTCCAAGACCCAGTATAACTTCGAAGAAATTCTCAAATACTGGATGGATAACCCGGCTAGCTTCACTCCCATGGCTGACAATTCCTACCATGTTTCCTGGTTCAAGGAACCATTTTCCCTGTTAGAGTCCATGCTTTGTAGATTGTACGAAGTACCAAATTGCTCTATGTTCAAGGCCGAATGGGAACCTCTGGCACACCATTTTCTTACAACAGGAAAGTCCTTTAATTGGGCCCAAATAATATCAGTGGAACTCAAAATGATGATAGAAAAATACGAAAAAGCTCCAGCTTCCAGAAAACCCACCTTTTATTATTCAACATATGTCATGGATGTGTTCTGCTCAGCTTTTCAATTCCCTTCTATGGGATGGAACTGGACCGTGTCTGCACCTCATGTTCACATTTACTATTCTACACTTTGGGAGGACAATTTTGTCCCTCTTCTCTATGATATTTGTGACCATTTCATTGGGACAATTTAATAGATGATATTCAAAGCAGATGCACCTACTTTCTCTGATCATTCCAAGACACTTATCTCCATCATGGGTGCATGGTATGTGGGTGAGTACTTTTCTTATGTCAAGATTTGGGGCAGTGAAAATGTTCATTTGTTTCCCACAATAGTACCAGATAGACTACTGCTAGAAGAAGTTTCTTATCAAACGGTCATCGATGGAGTGTTCCCCGAATTAATTGGAGCTAAGAGAAGGGGATGGCCTAAGTTCCCACTTACCCTTGGGCCTCTTGTGATTCAAAATTCCACACATTCTATAGCACTTGGAATTAAAATCAGCACCCTCAAGCTGGGGAAAGCCCCAAAGAGAATGAATGACCCCAAGTCATTCCTGGCCAACCACTTTACACGGGAACATATGAAAATCACTTATGCTCATGAGACTTCCCCAGATGACTCAATTTACCAAGGATTCAACTTCTTCTCTGAAGTTTTGAACAGAACCTATCCTAAAGAAGAGTAGTGCTTCATCTTCCAACATCAGCAAGAACTCAATACCAAGGTCTTGCAATATAGAAAATTGGAGCTCTCACTTGAAGAAAAGTCTAAGAAGGATTTGGCAGACAAGGAAGCAAAAAAAGAAAATGCCCCTCTGATGCTGACCTATGAAACTAATGGAAAAGGTAAGGCATTTGATGAGGACACATCACATCCCAAACCATTGGCCACTCTCAATGCCCTAATTCAGTTAGCTGTTGAGATGAAAAGAGAACTTGCAGTGATGAGCTCAGTAGTGGAAGCTTGGGTTTTTGTTGCAACTAATCCAGATAAAAGGAAAAAGATGGAGGGTTCTATGCCACAAGTGACCATGATTGATGATAGTGATCTAGAGGATGAAACACTTCCATCTTCTTTACCAATTATTGTGCCTATTTTTGCAAGAGGTTACTGTTACACAAACTTTTGCTGATATTTTGAAAGGTACAGTGATGGATGATCCCCTTCCAGATCTCCACTTTCAAGAAATCACCATAGTGACTACTGCATTTACCTCTACATCTCCACTTACTTCCACTACATTCCCTTCCACCTCATCAGTTGACACTACACTCTCTTCCATCTCATCAGTTGATACCACCCTTCTTTCATCCACCACAATTGAGCCACCTGTTATTCCTATTATCACTTCACAAGAATCATTGGTAAATCCACTTTCTACCTTACTACCATAGGTTACTGAAGTCCAAGTCACAACTGTATCTTTACAAGCATCAGTAACCACAGTCTCTATTTCACTCCTTCAAATTTTTACCTCAACTTCTCTTCCCATTTATGTACCCTTAGTCTCCAATATTTCCATTGCCCCCATATCCAACTCTCAAATCACTATGCCAATCCCAACCCCTATTGTATCCCAAACAGCTATTCTGGTCACAACTTCTTATGTGTCTACATTTGGTGTTGAGGTAATGGAATATTTTGGAGAAGATGTTGTAGTTTCACTAGGAGAATATTTCTATAGCAGGACAGAGAAAGCAATAGTAAAAAGGGGTACAAAAAGGCAAAAGGAAGGTATTGTTGCCAAAGGTCTTTTTCCCAACCAAGTGATCTGGATAAAAGAATCCACTGATGTCCAGCAGGAGGCACTTGATACTGCTGCAGCAATGGGGGCCTTTGCAGGGGAAAATTATGACTCAATCACTTCATTAAACAAATAAATTGAGATGAAGCAATAAGAGCTGCAGAAGCTCAGGCAGGAGCTAGATCGAATAGAGGAACATCATAAGTCTCAAATACAAGAACTGAAGACTCAGCATGACAACCAGCTTAAAGATTTGTAGGCACAGGATGCAGCCCATTCACAGAAGCTTCGGGAGGCACAATTGTTTAATGTGGATCATGCTAAAAAGATCACAGGGTTGGAATCACAACTGAATGATGCTGTAGCTATGGAAGCTGCTTCTTCTTTCCCTAGATTTTCTGGAGAGGAATTTAAAGAATTTGTCTTGAAGGTGAATCAAGATTATAATAACCTCTTGGTTCAGTTATTTGAGTGCCTAGATGATATCAGGGATACCTATAATGCCTTTGAACGTCATAATGATGACCTCTTCACACATAATCAGAAAAGAGAGGATGCACTTTGGGATATTGAAGATGTGACAGATTGGAAAAAGTACATCAAAGATAAGACTGAAGATATACCTATTATTGAAAGCATCAAGTTTAGAAGAGTTAAACTCTCTTTAGATTCATGGGAAAACGCATGTGAAGAGGTAGAGTCTACAATCCAGGAAGCACAACCAGTTTGCAGCAGAAGATGGTGTGCTTATGATGACTTATTGACCAAGTTGGTTGGATTTCCCAACTCTTAAACTCATTGAAAAGTCTGATCCACCCAATTTAATGATCCAGCAGGTTGAAGAGAGACGGGAAGAATCCAAACAAGGAATCGATCAGTTGAAGCACATTCATATTGATGAGCTTAAGACTTCATTGAGTCACCCATCAATTCAGGAGTGGAGGTCAAACTTTTCCTGCGTGAGTGGGATAATTTAAAGAAAAGGTAAATTGAATCTTTCAATTACAAGACCCAGTTGGCACTCGAACATGTCAGATATCAATATACTTAAGACTTGTTAGATGTATTTGCAAAGTGGCAGATTTCCCTTGGAAATTCTTAGTTAATATTTTGCAATCTCTATCTTCATCGGAGAATTCCCTTGTAATATTTTTGCAATTATTATTTAAAGGGCTTAGATCTCATAGAAGAGAGGGGGGGTAACTACCGAAGGAGAACTGGAGATGCTTGGTTCTTTAAGGACATGTAATTTTTTGCAGGTTTAATGGAATACAGTCAGTTTCTCTCAGCTGTCTCTTTTGTATAATTGATCAAATTTCTTTGATGAATTGCTTGATTTTCCCATTCCAGTCATTGGACAAACTCTGTTTTATGTTGTAATCTTATCAGATGTATTGTGTAACGTACCCACCTATCTATCCAATGCAAGGGAGGGAACATGGCACTAAAATATGGCTTTTACATAAGCACAGCCCATTCATCAACTGCATACACATAAAATCAATAGTGTGCAGATGTAAATTAAGAAAATATGCACATCGGAATGAAGCATCATCCACACACATTTCATACTCATCCATCATATCAAAATAGCCATCAATTTAGATATTGCAGAAGTAAAACACAATAAATACTCATCTTGATGTAATGTTGTCCCAGACAACTAGCTATGTCACTGCAACGTTCCACCCAACCATAGGTCTCTACCCAAACTGTATTCTTTCAGCACTTAGAGACCATCCCCGAGCTGAGCACGATATCTACAAGGAAAAGGGAACCCTCAAGCACAACACAGCCCAAAGCAATGTATACCCATCTCAATCCAAGCACTCTCTTGTACACAAAACTCAGATATGGGCTTGGGAACACACTTCCAGCAATGGGGCTTAGAAACTAGATGGACATGTATTTTCCCCAAAACGTGGGCACACCAAAAATGGATTGTGGGGAGAGGGAATCAACCCCAGGGAAGAAAACCGATTTCTCCCACAAATGTATGAGCATTCAATGGGCCAAAATGGCCTCAATAAAACCCCAAATTGTTTCCCCTTCTTCCTACTATTAGCCACAACAAAAATTCCCTTCCCAGCTAGAAAAAATGAAGGAACACACAGGGAATCAATGGAGGAAAACGCCCAGGTAGCTCTTATCTCTTGAGAGAGGAAAATGGATGGGTGAATAATGGATTAGGGAGAAATTTCATGGCCCTTTTCTTTCCCAAGAAGCCCAAACACGAATCTCTAGGAAGGGTGGCTTGCCCATACTCAAATATGGACAGCCATACCTCTCTATTCCCCAAGGCATTAACTACCTCAACCAACTCTTAGGAGAAATGAATGGTTGGGTACAAAATTCAACATAAGTAGTTGAGGGTTCATGGGTTCTCTCATTGACACTTGGCTTGACTTGATTGGCTCAAGGGTTTGAATATTTCCCTCCCAATTTCCTTGTAACATCATGCCCCTATCTCTTGTTGCATTGCATAGCTAGTTGTGGGAATTTATATTAAAATGCATATTTACAATCCCCATGGTTCACTAGCACATGGGTAGCATAATATACAATACTTTCCTCTTCAAGGTCGAGCATTCACTAGCGAGGCCTTGGCCCTGAGCTCCATGCTAGGAATCATACATAATATGCATACAATATTTACATTATAGCCCAAAATATTACAAGGGTCAAAATGGGGGACGTTATATTCCCCCTCCCTTGGAATAACACCATCCTCGGTGTTCCAATACCTAGGAATACATACACGCTATATACATGTCCAAAATTCACAAAATATGGCAGGTATGTCTTGCATTTCACCCTTTTCTTGGGTTTTCAGGACCAAGTCCTTTGGTCTTCACAAACTGGTCTTGCTGGCTAGGAACTTCTAGCTCTGCATGAGGGAATTGTTTCAAAACAATCCCTTCATTTTCTTTACCTTCCCATTGATCTACAAGTATGGAAACTTTATGGCGGCTACCCTCTTGATGCTCCGTTGTTGGGCAATTACGGAGGCAATGATTTCCTTCACATCCCCAATATTTCATTGGCAGCTTTACCTTTTACTGCTCAGTTTCTTTTGAGTCTTCCCACCTAGAAATTTTCTTAATCGGCCGATTGGATGAATGCTTCTTCATGGTTTCACTTTCCTTTCCCTTACTGATTGCTCCCAGAATGCTTTTTACCTCTTTTTGCAGGCGAATAGAGTCCTACAAAACCTTGTGGTTCATCTCATTATGTTGCCTCTGTAGCTTGAGCATCTCTCCAAGATTTTCTTGGGTCCTAGAAATTATTTGAAGAAGACTTTCAGCCAACTCTAATAGCCCTCGGTTTGCTACCATGGTCAATGGGAACAAATGACCACACTTTGCTTACTAGAAACACTTTCTTGTGCTTGATGCAACCAATTGTTTCACTTTCTTACCTATGAAATTAATCATGGAAATCCCTTGTTAGGGCAAGCATAACATAAACATTAAAATTAGTCAATTATTTTCCCAATTGACATGGAATGTCCACGCTTTATTCATGGGACTTCCACACTTTTCATGCTTTCCCAACATACACATGAACTCATTCATGTTCATCCTTTCACAGAAAATTTACTATTTCAGCATTCACAATTCATTTCAAGCAATTAAACACAATCTATTTTCAGCCATGACATGCACTCAACAATATTTTGTTTTATAAATGCATCAATCAAAAGGAAAGAGAAGAGTAGGAGTTTCTCCCTCTTAGTCATGTTCTATTATGGAGCTACACCATCGTTGTGGTTTCATGCTCCTTAGTCTCTTTCACTTCAATGTGAATGCTTTGACTTTCCTTTCTTGGCTATGACACCTAGTGTCTAAGGTCTGTCTAAGGATTTTCAACTAAGGAACCCTTCTCCATTGTGGCCTACAGACCTTTGGCTGCTAGGACCCACTCATGTCCACTAGCACCATCTTTCATTACTGCTCATATTCATCTCTTTAGGACGGTCACATGTCCATCTGCATCCCTATGATGCCTTCCTAGTCTTTGCTTTGAACAATACCTACACTCAAACATTGAATCAATTCACATGTTTAGTTTATTTTCATAGGGTTTATCTCTAAACAAGAGTTTAGGAAATCATAACCAAATCAGATACACACGTATATTCATAAGCAAGAAGCTGCAAGGTAACCGAATACTTATCTGTATTGGATGTATTCACTTTATTCCACGGGATCCTTCTTTGCTTTACGATCCTTGAATTTCCCGTGGACACAATTATGAATGTTGGGCCAACACGTAAGCTACTCCACAATCATTCGAATAGGAAATGCTAGGCCAATATGCTGACTGGGTTTTATCAATTGTTTTGGGGGTGTTGGGCCAGTGTACACACTGCTTCACAATATCAAGTAGTTAATTCCCAACTAGTTACTCTCTGTATTTCTCAATAATTTATATCACCCACTCATTTACTCTCTGGATTTTACCAGTAATTATATAGTTCTTTCAGGGTCTTGCTTTCCTGCAATGACCAAGGTTTCCAATAGAGAAACAATAGTGTATTAGCTTAGCTGTCAGAATACTTACACCTGAAATCCTCATTATTCCAAACAAGACATAAATGAAAATGAATACTTATCTGTATTGTGTGTTTCCTCTATGGTCCACAGGGTCCTGCTTCGCTTTGCAAGCCTTGGAATCGCCTATGGACTTAGATGTAGTTAATGCTTAACCAATACACCTTCATGCCTACTGGATTTACCAAGCATTTGGTGGTGCCCAACCAGTCCCATACCTGATTGGCCCTCTCCAATGCCGAGCCAGCACATTCATCTGGGTCATCGACCAATGGAAGGAAACTGCGCCACCGACCATTATAGGTCAAGGCTCTACTATGGAGCCATAGGAATCTCAGGGTTTTCAGTCAGTCTCAGCACCCCCTCTTACTACTGACCTAATAGAGATTTTATGCCTTCACCAATGTCACCACACCTTCTCGCACCACAACCCTTCACACACACATCAACTTTCCATTCATACAAGGATGCCACTCCTTTTCTTGTGCAAATCAGTGGTTCCTTTTTAGGAACTTTATAGGTGACTTTCTTGACTGTAGGTTAGCATGGCCCCACTCACACAAGGATGATGCCCCTTTTTTACTACACAGCTCCTTGGGCCTGTCCATCCCTTCCAGTATTATTTAGTGTGAGCATAGAAAGCTTACCAATTTCTATACAGTCCTTCTGCGTACCCTTCTTTACTTTGCCTCTTAATTTGCAGTACCAATTGGCATATGTGTAGGCTGACAACATAAGAAGGACAAGCAGGATTATCAATATTGCTCCTCAAAATTGTAACCACATTCCATAACATTCACTATCAAGTATTGAAACACCAGGAATGCGTCCATTCCCTTAGGGTGTAGTCAATATTGACAACCCTATCATGACCCGACACCAGAAAGGTGTGCACCCCCTTTCTAATGTGAGCCATGTAGGCCCTAATCATACTTAAGCAATCTGAAATGATATAAATAAAATAGAGCATGCTCTGCATATTAACCCTAATAATTTAGATATGCATGTTTTTATCTAGGGTCACAGAATACTCATTCATTTTGCAGATGTATCTTTTCTTCATTTGTGAAGAATGGGGGCTCCCTTCTCTGAGTCAACAGTTCTTCGGTTTGCCACCCCAATCTTTCCACATCCCGTAATCCACACATGCCTTCTTGGCATAGCTTTACCATCTCACTCTTATGGCTTTCCAACATACAGCTCAGCTGAGATGTCATCCTTAAAATATGCAATGGTGTTTCACCCGAAACCCATTCCCAAAGTATGGGGTCCTTCCCATGGAGTTTGGCTTCTGCAGGTCATCACACATAGTCTTCTTGCAATGTGTCTTCCTGGCACATTTATCAAATAGCCAAACAGTCAACATCATTTAATAATAAAATTCAAATCCAATTTCCCTAATCATTTAATGGCATTAATAATTAAATTCAAGTATGAATTTGCAATTCTGTCATCTACAAAAATTGATTTGCTTAGCCATGAGTCTGTTCTCATATCGTTTGGCTCTTTCTCATGGTAGATTCCAATCTTCATCACGGACTTACCCACATTTTCCATGCCCAAAACAATCTACCTAAAATCTGAAACTTCAATCAGCCAAACGCTTTGTAAGTCTCCATGCATATAATATTTCATTGCTACCATAGTCACTAAAACATTCTCAGAATCATAACACTCCATAATTCAAACATTTTCAGTTGTTAACATCTTAATATCACCAAAAATTGTTTACTTCATGCGAATCATTACTATACTAAAGTTGCATGGTTTAGCTACATCATTTTATGCAATCATTACTTCACAGCCATATCATTTTATGCAACTCTTTCCTTTCAACAGAGCACTCTTGGTAGTCTACCACTCTTGGTAGTCTATCAACATGTCTACCTTCTTTATGCAATCATTCTCTTTCATTCACAGCAGCTTATGAAATTCTCTTAGGATTGAAAATAGTTCACCATTTCATCTATTAACACAATCATGCATTCACACAATGCATCTCAACATGTGCGCCTATACCTATGCATGCACCTTCACATCACTTTCATAATATTTTAATGTGCATTCACTCAATGCAACCTTGCATTAATTCATGAATACTATGCATTCAAACATTTTATGGCCTAACCATGATTACCACACATAGCATGCACTACCATGGCAGGGCCATAAGTCCTCACTTTCATTGGTTATTTAAACTTATAATCCAGCATACACAAATGGCATGTTATAATTTCATATGAATGCATTGAGGTTTCTAAGAAATTATAGGGTGTAAGGATCCTTTCCCTCACTTACCCACACCTCATCATACTCGGTAGATTAACATTCACATTCAAGCATAGTTTAAGGGATCTTACCCAATCCTCTTTCAATCATTCATGCATTTAAGCACAAATAACCATTACCTACATGGCTTTCATTAACATCACTCGATGTTACCTGATCAATTGGCCTCTTATCAAGGCTTCACAGTCATTTTTCCAACCTTATGATCATATATTTGTTGCACCATCCTTTCTTCATAAGGTAGTTGGTCATATGCAACAACATCATCCACATCCTTAGTCACGCTTCGGTTGTCTTTGGTCCTATAACCAATGCGAACACGACTAATTATTAACAACCACCATAATCATCTTAAGTGGCTCATTGCATATGCAAAACCTCACTATTTTACCAATATGCAATATCATATACATGCACGAATATTTTCATAGGCATTGTGCAATGTTTCTTAATATGCCATCTAGTGCATATTCATTTCATCTATCTAATGTATTGCATTTTCAATCATGCTTCTATAGCCTGATTCCCACAACCATTAGCAACAACATTAATTGTCATTAATCATGGGAAATACCATTAATGGGCTATTGCATGTGTAACTTCACTACCTTTTTACCCATATGCAACATCATGCTCATGCATAAACACATTTATATGCACTATGCAATATCTGTTAATGTTCCAACTAGTGCACGTTTACTTCGTCTATATGATCCTTTTCATTTTTAGCATTCCTATGCCATAGTTTTTATGCATATAAAACTTGAAAAATACAAAAACAATAGCAAGAGAGGAGTTAAGGAATCCCCCCTTTCCAATTTCCTCATTGTAGCATGGGGTTTCCTCTTCCACATCATAGCTGATCCAATTTCATGGGTGCTCTCATTGCTTTCCCACAATGCATATTACAGCCAATTACTCTCGACAACCTTCCATGCAATCCCTGCTTCTCATCCCAAGCATAGAGAATGCACTTCACACTTTCAACGATTGTCTCCGAGGGACGACGGGAGTCAAGGGGGTTTTCCCAATCGCGCAATCTAGTGCATAAGTTTAATGTCGTTTTTTCAACTTTCGGGGCCTGAAATTCACCCTGGAAAACAGTTGAAATTATCTGTTTCGGAGGACTTATCGTTCTCCTCCGAGCTGTGTCGGACCAACTCACCGAGTTCTTCCGACCTGTTGTGGAGAAACACGCCGAGTTCTTCCAACCTGTTCCGGAGCAACTTGTCGATTTCTTCTGGTCGGTGAACTTATCAGTCTCTTCTGACTCGTTGCGGAACAACTCGTCATGTTCTTCCAGTCGACAAATTCAGCTTTTCCTTCCGATCCGTTTCAGCAAAAACTCGCCAACTTTTTCCACCGTTTCGGCAAAAACTTGCCAACTTTTTCCGCCGTTTCAGCAAAATATCACCAACATTTTCCGTCGTTTTGGCAAAAACTCGCCAACTCTTTTTTCCGTTTCGGAAAAAACTAGCCAACTTTCCACCAAAATTTTCCTTCCTTTTTCGGCAAACTTATTGATTTTATGCCGAATCGTTGTGGAGCAACTCGCCAAGTTTTGCCGAAAACTTCAGCGCAACTCAGCGAGATTCGCCGAAACACATTGGCTCAACTCCACGAGACTCGCCAAAACAGTTAGGCAAAATACTTAGAAAATTTTTGAATTTTTGAAAATTTTCTTAATGGTCTGTGCGGAACAAGAAGCATACTTACCTCTGAATGTTGCCTGATTTGGCCCATTAGGCCCAATGCTACAACCATCACTCTGATACCATTCTATAACATACCCACCTATCTATCCAATGCAAGGGAGGGAACATGGCACTAAAATATGGGCCTTTACATAAGCTCATCCCATTCATCAACTTCATACACATAAAATCAATAATGTGCAAATGTAAATTAAGAAAATATGCACAGCAGAATGAAGCATCATCCACACATATTTCATACTCATCCATCATATCAAAATAACCATCAATTTAGATATTGCAGAAGTAAAACACAATAAATACTCATCTTGATGTAATGTTGTCCCAAACAACTAGCTATGTCGCTGCAACGTTCCACCCAACCATAGGTCTCTGCCCAGCCTGTATTCTTTCAGCACTCAAAGACCACCCCCGAGCTGAGCATGATATCTACAAGGAAAAGGGAACCCTCAAGCACAGCACAGCCCAAAGCAATGGATACCCATCTCAACCCAAGCATTCTCTTGTACACAAAACTCAGATATGGGCTTGGGAACACACTTCCAGCAATGGGGCTTAGAAACTAGATGGACATGGATTTTCCCCAAAACGTGGGCACACTAAAAACGGATTGTGGGGAGAGGGAATCAACCCTAGGGAAGAAAACCGATTTCTCCCACAGATGTATGAGCATTCAGTGGGAAAAACGGCCTCAATAAAACCCCAAATCGTTTCCCCTTCTTCCCACTATTAGCCACAACAAAAATGCCCTTCCCATCTAGGGAAAATGAAGGAACACACAGGGAATCAATGAAGGAAAACGCCCAGGTATCTCTCATCTCTTGAGAGAGGAAAACTAATGGGTGAATAATGGCTTGGGGAGCAATTTCATGGCCCTTTTCTTGCCCAAGAATCCCAAACACGAATCTCTAGGAAGGGTGGCTTGCCCATACTCGAATTTGGATAGCCATACCTCTCCATTTCCCAAGGCATTAACTACCTCAACCAACTCTTGGGAGAAATAAATGGTTGGGTACAAAAGTCAACATGGGTAGTTGAGGGTTCATGGGTTCTCTCATTGACACTTGGCTTGACTTGATTGGCTCAAGGGTGTGAATATTTCCCTCCCAATTTCCTTGTAACATCATGTCCCATCTCTTGTTGCATTGCATAGCTAGTTGTGGGCATTTATATTAAAATGCATATTTACAATCCCCATGGTTCACTAGCACATGGGTAGCATAATATCCAATACTTGCCTCTTCAAGGTCAAGCGTTCACTAGCGGGGCCTTGGCCTTGAGCTCCACGCTAGGAATCATACATAATATGAATACAATATTTACATTATAGCCCAAAATATTACAAGGGTCGAAATGGGGGACATTACATATTGATCCATTCATTTAGATTTCTCTTTACTGATAGTCTATGTGTTCTCATGTGTTAAATGAATTTGTTCATTCAAGCCATGTTATTTATCTTTGCAACTCATAAACAGTTAAAATCATATTGATGCTAATTTTTCAATTAGCATGTTATAACATAACAATCTTATATGCTTTAATTCTTTGAATAAAATCAATTCAATTTTCATTGCATGGTTTTGTTTAAAGCTGGTAGGTTCATATTCAATTCATATTTATATCAATTGGTTTTGTACTTATCAAATAACTATATCTGATTGCTCTGTGAACCCAGATCTCATCCTTTTAACATTAACCTAGTTTACTTAGATTATATTTAGTGAGAATCATTTACATCTTAGACTTAAAACTTTTCAGATCTCACCTAAGTACCAACGGAGGCCTAATATCTGTGGGATTCAGTCACACCAAACAATATGGGGATAGAACCCCTCTTGCATAGGGTTGTTTGAATCCTTTCAGATTAGGCTATCACCCTCTGTTGTTTTCCTTGGAAAACATTCCAGCACTATCACACCTGAGGCTTCAACAAATGGATCTAGAAGGAAAGCCATGACCAATCATTCCTAAACAAAACACTAGTAAACATCCTCCAGCAAGATCACCGGTTGTTACCAGGAGCCATAATCAAGCATCCACATCCATGGATCAACCAATACAAGATTCCACCACAATCCTTGCTACCTGTAGCTAGGGTTTTCACCCTAGCTTGTGCAAATGGGCACCTATTAAGGAGAAGGGACTCCTTAGTAGCAGTTCAAAAAAAATGGTAAAAACAAGACAGTAAATCAAAACAGTAAACTTAAACTAGCATGTGCATGAGACAACAAAAAGATATTAAAAATTGGTTTTGTATTAAGTATACCTCAAATGTGAGGTTGGTGGATCCTTTGCAGTAGTCCAGGGGCTGCTCTAGTGTTGTTCCTTCTCCTTCTTCCAAGGTGTTTTGGGTATGGGTCGAAGGGGTTCTCAAGTTGGAAATTAGCTCCAAGTGGAGAGCTAGGGTTTCAAGAGAATTTTTGGCAGCATAAAGATGGAGAAATTGGGGATATGAAATGGGGAGCCTCCATCGCCTATTTATAGGTTTTTAGTGGTGGAGTGTTGACCCATGGTTTTTGGCACCATATGGTTTAGGTCAACTATATAAGGTATTTGCTTCCTTTTTTCCCTCTTTTTCTTTTTTTTTGTATTTTGTATTCCCTTTTTAGAGAGTTTTTGCTATTTTGGATGAAATTTGAATTATTTTGGGGAAAAAAGGGGGTTTTTGGCCTTTGGAGGCTTTTTTAATGGTTTTTTGGCCTTTTGGAGGCTTTTTTAATTGTTTTTTAAGGTTTTGGAGGCAAATATGGTAGGAAATATGGACAAATTAGTCATGTAATGAGGGAAATGAGGTAGTGAGCACTTTTTGAGTGTTAATATATTGCCCCCTGATGTGTGAGGGCAGGAGCTCATAGTATGGCCGATAGACATCATAAGTCTTTTATGGTTTTCTTGGGATGTGGAGAGGAGAAGAAATGAACTAGAGCCCGGAACAACGATCCCGAACAAACTGCAAAAAATGAAAATACATGACCTCAATAGTGAATGAGGAATAATCTCAACATATGGACGAGGCGAGCATCCCCATGCTCGTATCAAGATATATAAGAATGACAATGAGGTCCAAAAAATGGGGACCTGAAAGATACATGGCCTCAAATAATGAATGAGGAAGAATCTCAATATATGGACGAGGCGGGCATACCCATGCTCGTATCCAGATATATAAAAAATAACAGTGAGGCCCAAAAATGGGGGCCTGAAGGAGACATGGAGAACCACTGTGTACATCATAAGGGTCCAGAGGGGACACAGAATCTAGGACATACTGTTGGGTTGACCATGTCTGAGCTGAAGAACTGATATACTGGAAGAACAATAGTGTTGTTGAGTGTGGTACCAGAGGAACTTATGAACTACTGGGGCATAGTAATGGGGGGTCATACCCTCAATGGTACACTGAACTGGAACTAAACTGGGTACTCAAGGAGGAAGTGCTCAATCAAGGAACATCAATGAGAACCAAGAATCAGGATGGGGGGGAACACTGGTGGGCCTCCTTGCGGGATGATGAATGGTGGAAAAATAATGAAATAATTGCAGTATGAATGGAGTGAATGGCTCATGTAAAAATGTGTAACAATCCGATGGTGGCCGATGTGGCACGTAAACCAAGGCAGCAAGGTGTCGGGACACAATGTTGAAATTGTACCTGGTGAGAGCGAGAAATGCTATCAAGCATCATCACGAGCTCAGAAAACTGAATTCGGCGATATAAAAAGTGTCAAAAATGGATAACAGCCGATGTGGCACGTGAACCAAGGCGACGAGGGGCATTTTGGAAAAACTACCCAAAAAATCTAAGGGTGAGAGCGAGAAATGATCTCAAGCATCATCATGGGCATGAAAATATGAATTTGGCGGTGCAAATGGTGCGAAAAACGGAGGTCATAAGGACTCTGGAATGGTCAAAGAAAATAACTAGGTTAAAAAATGGTTGCAAATAAAGGTGAGCCCACCAAGCCAAGGATGCAGTGGTGGGGAGAAATGATTACCCGTGGGGGAAGAATACTAGGTGTATCAAATCAAGTCAAATATACAAGTGATATGTGACCTCAAAAATGGTTGAGATCACGCATGTGAAAAAGTGAGCAGGGTTAATGACCTACCCCCATGCTATGCGCATGGGGTTTATGATTGTGGATCACATATGTGTTGGTTTGAAAAAGGGGGTCATCAACGATTCCTTTGTGGGAAACAATGAAACCTAACAACTGGCCTGTCGAAACACAAAAGACACACTTGAGTGGGTTCAAGCGGATCTGATACTTGCGACAACGCATAAAAATTTGCCGGAGGTTGTTAAGGTGGTCGGATCATTTCTTGGAACATGCTGTGAGATAGTCAAGATAGACTAATAGGATATGGACCAAGTCGTGAAAACAATAGGTCATGGCTCGCTGGAAGGTGGCCCCAGCATTTTTAAGGTCGAAAGGCATGACACGATAGGAAAAGGTTCCCCGTGGGGTGGTAAAGGTAGTCTTGTATTGATCTTCCTTGTGGATCTGAATCTGGTTGTATCCAGAGAAACCGTCCATGAAGGATAGGACTTCATGCCGGCACATGCATCGATGAGTTGGTCAATAAATGGTGTGGGGAAGTTGTCTTTAGGACATGATCGGTTTAAATCATAGAAGTCAGTACATACTCGGATGGTGCCTTGTTTCTTGCTAACAGGGACGGGGTTAGAAACCCAAGTGGTGTATGCAATAGGATAAATGAATCCTGCTGTGCAAAGTTTCTCAATCTCTGCTTTAACGACAAGGAGCTTTGATGGGTGAATGGGGCGTTGTTTCTGGCGAATGGGGGGTACATCTGGCCACATGTCAACGTGGTTCTCTATGATAGCGGGGTCAAGACCAGGCATTTTGGTATAGGACCAGACAAAGACATCACGAAATTCTTGAAAAAGTTTCTTGTACTCTCTGATCTCGTGCTCGGTGCAGGAAGCTCCTAACGAAATGATTTCAGGCGCACCGGCTGGGGCCGAGATATCAATGTGGATTATGGGTGAGATATTGGCCATGTTACCTTCCTCGAAGGCATCGGGAGAGAGAATGGGATCTTTAAACCAGTCGACTTTTGTGGGAAGGAAATATTTGGACTCGACCGAGAATTGGGTGGCTGTGGTGGAGGAGGACTCTTCCGAGAGGAAATAGGAACGATGGTGCATATCCTCCTAGGGGTAATCATGGGCAGTAAGAGACTCTAGAATCTCCTCATCATTGTGGAAACTTTGGGTTGTCAAATCAGTTGACGAGGGAGTGCTAGTAGAAGAGATCATATAAATGGTATTAATCTCTCCGGTTGATGGGGATACGGGGGGGTGGATCCCCTCAATGGTGGGGGGAGCCATCTCAAGGTCCAAGTTATTCATCTCGTAGAGAGCTGCTCTATAATCTGGGAGATCTGGGTAGTGATGTGAGTAATGGCCGTAAATACTGCATATTGCACAAGGGTGGTTGGTACACAGTGATTTATCATGAGGCTTTAGGGTAGGGTTGAGTTGGACAACTGGGATGTTGGGGTCGTCGTCAATCATTTGCATGTTCTCTTGTAATGTGGGTAATTATGGACATTGATGGGTAGCATGGCCCAACTCATCACACAATGAGCATTTGGGAGGAGCACGAAATACGGGGGGGTTTTAACCATTTTGGGCGAGGGTAAAGCAATGTATGGTTGTGGGCCTCTGCCCCCAGTGTACTTGATAAGAGGGGATGGATTAGTGGATGAAGAATAAGTAGTGACACTAGGAGGTGGCTAACTAGTAGTGGTGATGGGTTGCACCGGTTGTAGGACGACATTTGGTGTCGGGGGGGGAATGGCAGGCGTGATGTACCATACAGGTAATCCTAAGGTTAAACCGGGGAGCCTAAGGGTAGCCATAACTGGGGCACTTACTACTCCTAAAGGGGGGAATAGGAAGGGGATTGTATGGATGGGTGTAACACCAACATGACTAGGTACCAATGGTCGTTGAGGTAGCAAGGGCAGTTGATGGTTGGGTGTTGGTGGATTGTGGTAAAGGGTACATAAGTCAGATATTTTGGGCACTGGTGATGGGGGTGGTATGGATTGGAATGTTGAGTTCATCGATGTATCTGAGTAACAATACATATCCTAAGTCTAGGAACATGAGCATATACATCATTGAACAATTTTATTTAAACAAACAAATATGCATGAAATGATAATTAAAAATATTTATCTTTGTTTGTTCGTTGGGTGGACTCCCTCTGAGTCTTCGCTTCCTTGCAGGAGCTGCTGGAGTTCTAGTCTGAAGTAGCTTCTTCTACACCTTTCTGTTGTGGGATGTAGAGAGATGGTCAACTCCCTCTGAATATCTGCATCCTTGCATAAACCACTAGAGTGTACTCCCTCTTGATATTTGCTTCCTGGATTTGAATCTCATATTCATCCTTGGTCCCTATGCATGCTTATTAGTATCATGAATGTGTTATCCTTGTGATCTCATATAAAATCATACATTCATTAGTATACTATTAAAACACAATAATCTCAAGCATGTATAGTCATGATCATTTCAAACAGAAATAATAAGCATTAGCATTCAAGGTTTATGTAGGATTCTTATGGTTAGTCAAATCATAAGAAACATAACATGTCTAAACCTAAAACCTATGACTCTTCGGGTTAGTCATATCATCAATCAAGAGAAGAGATATAATATGCATAAAACCATGACTATTCAAACCTATGATTTCATGATTCCTCTGGTTAGTCAAATCAATCAATATAAGAGACTTATTATTTTACTTATATTCCTATTTGACCATAGGACTTTTCTGGTTAGTCATATCATTAAACAAAGTAAAAATCATAATATGCCTAAACCCATGATTACTAACTTCAATGAATAATCATAATCAATCATACCAAGTATACTTATATAAAGGATCTTATCACAAGATGAGATTGTAACTTGATATAGGAAAAACATACCTGGATTAGCATGCTAGCTAGTTATGTCTAACATACTCACATGATGTCTTCTTGTTCTTCTTCAATGACTTGTGCTAGTAACCTATATATCTCATAGGTTAACTATTACAAAACCAAGTTATACATACCTCGTAAATGGATCTTCTATGAGATCCATGACAATGGATGAATCTTTGTCCTCATGTTATCATGATCATATGTTCTTGGACCAGAACATGATTTGTCTTTCTTGGTGTACCTTTCATGTTAGTAGACAACATAAACCTCATACAACACCATAATGCATTAGTACAATCATAAGTGTCAACACCCTAACCAATAAATATCTTCTATCATGCATTCATAATTTTGTTAAGGTGATACGACAAATCTAAAATCAAAATTGTACTAACCGTAATAACATGAAGACAAACATACCATAAACTTAATCATGGACAAGTATCGAAACATACCTTGATGAGTCATACCTGTCGAGATCGCTTGTAATCTTCTTATGTAAGGCCTTAGCTTCATCTCCCTCTGAAACAGGAACATCTTCACTTATGCAGGTGACCAATCCATCTTCTTCTAGGATTAACCCAATCCACTTGATTTGCAAGAACTAGACCTGGAGCTGGATATGGGTTTGTCAGAGAAACCCCAAAAATTCAAACTTTGAATTTCAAACTTTCGAAAGGATAGAAATATGCGCCTTGATAAGCTGATCAAACCGGTATATTCAGAATTTGAAAAATTGCAAAGTTTCACTCCTCAATTTTGCCTTTGAAACTTCTAGATTCACTGGACGTGACCTTGAACTGGGGTTTGATGAATCCCACTCTTCTGCCCAATCAAAAGGTTTGATCCAAAGCTCTAAGCTTCTATTTTTCTGAGGAGCTTCCAGCCGTGGTCATAGATTTCAAAAATTCCCATTTTTACAGAAGCCCTAATTTCCCACTTTTCTTATCAAAGTCCCGAACTAGGGTCTGATCAAGCCCGGCCTTCTGCCCAACCAAAAATTCTGATTTTGGTCTCTAAATTTTTATTTTGATGAGTATCATTCAGCCATGGTCTCCGATTACAAAAATTCCAAATTTTTTTCCGAAGCCCTAAATTCCGAAAGCCATGAATGAAGGTACTCAAAAATAATTCTGTTTTGACAGAAATATGTACCTGATTTTTTTTGGTGTAACTCTGAAATTTTCAATCCAAAGGGTCTGAAAAAGTTTCTTGAGATATCCTGACCTGTTATCTTTCCATCCTGATAGGTCTGACCTCAATTGGACTCTCTGAGAGAGAGTTATTCCAAGTGTCGCAACGTGACCTGTTTATGGGATAATACAGGAGAGCGAACTTGTATGGCGTACCACGTGTCACTGGTTCAACTTCGGCCTCTGAAAACGTTTTTTGAGATAGTACAGTCTGTGTACTACCTCTCACTTTTTACGAAATTTCATTTGGATCTTCCTAGCCCAGGTTATGACCTTTTTCCCAAGGTCACCTGATTTTGACTCAGATCTAGAAGAGGCAGAAACCCTATATTGTACAGATCATAAATCACAAAGTAAAACGAATTAGAGGTTTTCCTTTGGACACAAGGAACATGGGGATCTTAGATTCGGCCTGTAACAATTTCAGATCCGAAAAATGCGCCAAAACGGATTTATAGCGAAAGTGCTACGATGACTGGTTTTTGCTATATCAAGCCCTAGCATCGTAAGTGCAACAAGTGTCATACATGCCATATCATGCCTTCCTTCAGGCTAGTTCTGATACCATGTTAAATTTTCAGAATTTACTTCAATCTGATCTAGGATCTTAACTGAGAGAACAACATGTACAGTATATCTACAGCATATCAATCATGGAGACAATAATGCAAGCACACAAGAGACACAAAGATTTACTTGGGGAAAACCATAAGGGTGAAAAACCCCAATAACTTCCTCAGAGATAGATAGAGCAATGATACAACCATGAGAGATAGACATAACCTAGCAGCAGATCCTCCTCCTCCATAAGTGGGCCACTCCTCCTTGAGTGCATGTGTGAGAAGTGAGTGAGAAAATAGAGTGCCTCCCGCACTCTATTTATACTTGACTTGACTTGCCTTTTTACCTAACTCATGTAGGCTCGAACTTAACCACATAACATAATGCTGACTGGGCTGACCCCCAATAGGGTGGTCTAATAACCCTTCGACCCACATGACCGACCCCCAATAGGGTTGTCTAATAACCCTTTGACCCACATGACTTATACAGGGCCGACCCCAAAGAAGGTGGTATAATAACCCATCAAGTATAAGTTACGACACTTACAATATAAATAACGACACTTCCGTATAGAGGAATAATAACATCTCTATAGGAATACAATATACATATATGTGAAATACATTCCGAAGTTACATATACATCAACAATATAGTAAGTGGGTGGAGGCGGTGCAGGTGTTGAACCTTGTGGGGGTTGTTGATACGTCTGTGTGACGGGTTGGGGGTTTGCTGCAGGTGCTGCCTGTGGTGGATAATAAGCAGGGGGGGCTTGAGAGGGTACAGGAGCTGGCACTGTCTACGGGTGGTAATATGGTTGAGGTGCGGCCGGGGGGGGCGTAAGTGGGGGATGCATGATCAAATCACTGAGGTGGACATGACAGTCCATGGAAATGGTGATTATGGGCCATGCGAGCATATGAATTGGTTGCTCGAGAGTGGGATGTAGCCCACAAAAGGTCGGGGCCATGGCTAGTGCATGCTATGGGAAAGGGCTGATTATGCGAGGCAATACGGCCAGTATTCCATCTGTGGCATGGGATGCCCCCGGCGCATCATGTCGGGAGGAATCGCCACGGAGGGCATCAAGTATGATGGTATAGAGGTAACCAGACTAGGCATAAATAAGGTCAAATTGTTGGGATTTTAGGATGGCCTCTTCCTCGGACTGGGGTCCCTCGGATGCCACATCCTTGGCAATGACAGGAAGGAGAGATTTTAGAAACCAATCTAAGAAGATACGATCATCTAACTTGATTTTGCACAGGCTTCGGTGTCGATGCCACTCATGAATGTGGTCAGCGATGTGGGTGGCCATGTTCTGTCTGCAAGACAGTAGGATCTCAACTCCCGCATCACAATGGACAGGTAATTGAAAGAACTGCAGGAAGGTCGAGGCGAGGGAGGTAAAGGTGGCATGGGTCCCATGGGGCTGCTCGATGTACCACTTAGTTGCAGAGCCAGTGAGGGTGCGCTGTAACAAATGGAGTCGAACAGAGTCGTCAACTATGGAGTTGGAGGAACACCATAGATGGAAGGACATAATATGGTTCTGGGGGTCTTCACCTTCCTTTCCCTCAAACTTAGGGATGTCTGATGGGAGTTTGGTAGGCATGTGAGGCCACGCAGGGTCGTGTTTGATGGGATCGTTAGTCAGTCTAGCTAGGTCAGGAAGGTTGAGACTAGCCATGAATGGAAAACTAGTAGAAAGATGTGACATACTAGTGGTCGTGACCACGTTGGGGCCAATGCCCCCAAGTGGAGGGGCTAGGTTCGGGTTGGGGACGTTTCCCCCAGGTTGAGGAATGAAGGTGGTATGCGACGGTCCTGCACCGCCAAGGGTAGTATGATTCACAGGTGGAGTTGGGATGGGTATGCTAGGCACTGGAATGGGTACAGTAATTGAAATGGTGGATGTGGGTATGCTCCACCAGTGGTTCCTCCAAAGAAAGGGTTGGAAGTCATGCCATCCATGGGGCTAGTTGGTGCAGTGTAAGTGGGGTTTTCGGACTCTGCCTCAGAATCAGATGTAAAATAAGGGGCTTCAGGGCCGGGGGACAGAACTCTGTGTTGTCGACGAGTGGAGTCCAGTGATGAAGCTCTACGTCTATGACGGGTGATGTCAAGTGAACTGTGATGTGGGGGCTCGCCCCGGAGGCACCGAGAATGTCTCGGGGACTCAATGGTGACAGATGGTGTCAAGTATCTGGGGGTTGTGTCGAGTGAAAAACAACTCAAAAACCCTAATGCAGCGAAGTGTGCAGAAGGAGAGCGCAAAAAATATGGCACTCATGCCAACAACCAGCTCAAAACACTCACTGTAATAGCTGTGCTACAATAAGCGGAGCGTCAACAACAATGGTCAGAATACCAACAAGCAGCGGGTTTCCTAAAAAGAAAAAAAATAGTGGACTCGCTAGACCAAAGGGAGGTAAGGGAGCATGTAAACACCTAGCTAAATAGTATTCTAACTCAACAAGACATATCCTCTGTAAGGTGATGAAATCCAAGTCAGATAGTATGGATAGTAGAGCCAAGTGGCTAAAGATATCCCCCTACCAGGAGGGACACCGGGTAAGACAATCCTAGAAGAAAAGCAGCTAAGATACCCCGTTCATGACACGTCTAGAAAAGGTGAATCTGCAGCTCTGGTCCTATCAGCGTGTGGGAATAAAGAGAACACCACACGCAGACCAACGAGTAGGTATCCTTCGGTTACTGAATGGTTTGTGGTATTACACTCAGGCCTCCGAAACTAGTCTGGCTACTTCAACCCTCCTAAGGGAGAGGCCCTCTGATAAACTAATTGTGACCGTGCCAAAAAATACTAGGAGATTTTGGTTCCCTAATGGACAACAACTATGTCTCAAGTGTAAGCAACCGAGGGGTGTTATTTGGATGCCTATCCCCCCTGTCCTACCTAACTACAATATTCTTATGTGTTCCCCAAGTGGGGTTGGAATGTTGGTTGTGTTAAGTAGTATTTTAGGGCTCACTTGAATTAGGTGATAGAGTGTGTGCGTGTGAGGTAATGAACCCAATCAAAAGTGCCACGGGGTGGGCAACTTTCTAACTAATAATAACAATGCAAAAATTAAATTTTGAAATGCAAAATTTTCTCTTTTTCAATTGAAATGCTTAAACTTTTTTTACTTTTTTTTTAAAAAACTCTATAAATGGAATAGAAAGCAAACTGCAGAAAAAAGGTTGTACGTAAGTATGGTTGCAGATAGGACAGGTGGTTGTGCAGGTGCAGAAAATATTGCAGCAAAGTTCTGGGTTCAAACAGGGAAAAAGTGCAGAAAACAGATCGCGGGTCTACGGCGAAATGGCGTGGTCGGATCGCGGGAAACAGGCGGACAGCCACAGGGGGATCGCAGGAAATAGGTGGAAAGCTGTGGGTGGATCACAAGGAACATGATAAAATCTACGGGGAGATCTCAGAAAACAGGCTGAAAGCCATGGGTGGATCTCAGGAAAAAGGTCGAAGGTCGTGGGTGGATCGCAGGAAAATGGCTGAAGGCCGCAGGCGGATCGCAGGAAAATGGCTAAAGGTCGCGGGTGGATCGCAAGAAAATGGCTAAAGGCCGTGGGTGGATCGCAAGAAAATGGCTGAAGGCCACGGGCAGATCACAGGAAATTGGCTGAAGGCCATGGGAGGATCGCAAGAAAAGGGCTTAAGGCTGCGGGCGAATCGCAAGAAAAGGGCTGATAGCCACGGTCGAATCACAGGAAACAGGCTGAGAGCCACAGTCAAATCACAGGAAACAGACTGAAAACCGTGGGGAGATCGCAGGAAACATTCTGAGAGCCGTGGTCAGATCGCAGGTAACAGTCTGAAAGCCGTGGTCGGATCGCAACTGTGGGGAAAAAATACGCAATTTACGGCAATAAACCCGACTGCCAAAAGGGACAACCGAAAGGGGAAAACAGAAAAGTATTGCAGAAAACTAAAAACTTCTAAAAAACTATAACTAGAAATTCAAAGGAACACTAGGGGAGTCACCAAAACTGTAGCTAGGGTTTTCACCCTAGCTTGTGCAAATGGGCACCTACTAAGGAGAAGGGACTCCTTAGTAGCAGTTCAAAAAAAATGGTAAAAACAAGACAGTAAATCAAAACAGTAAACTTAAACTAGCATGTGCATGAGACAACAAAAAGATATTAAAATTTGGTTTTGAATTAATTATACATCAAATGTGAGGTTGGTGGAGCCTTTGCAGTAGTCCAGGGGCTGCTCCAATGCTCCAGTGTTGTTCCTTCTCCTTGTTCCAAGGTCTTTTGGATATGGGCCAAAGGGGTTCTCAAGTTGGAAATTAACTCCAAGTGGAGAGCTAGGGTTTCAAGAGAATTTTTGGCAGCATAAGGATGGAGAAATTGGGGATATGAAATGGGGAGCCTCCATCAGCTATTTATAGGTTTTTAGTGGTGGAGTGTTGACCCATGGTTTTTGGCACCATATGGTTTAGGTCAACTGTATAGGGTTTTTGCTTCCTATTTCCCTCTTTTTCCTCTTTTTTGTATTTTTTATTCCCTTTTTTAGAGGGTTTTTGTTATTTTGGAGGAAATTTGAATTATTTTGGGGAAAAAGGGGGGGTTTTGGCCTTTTGGAGGATTTTTTAATGGTTTTTTAAGGTTTTGGAGGCAAATATGGTAGGAAATATGGACAAATGAGTCATGTAATGAGGGAAATGAGGTAGTGAGCACTTTTTGATTGTTACCACTACCCCTGTAACAGGACAAGAAGTTAGAAGGCCTGACATCATATTTGTATCACCAGATAAAGGGCATCTCACCTTTGAGCAACAGAGGAAAAGTAATCAATATATTACTGCTCGGGTAGAGCAAAGGATTGAAGACCATTGGACCCTAAGACAGTTAATATCCCAATACCGTCGACCTAACGATCCACAGACTGACGCAGATAACATAGAGTCAGATAATCAAAATGTATGTAATCATAAACAGCTCGACAAGAACTGTTTCCTGACTTTCAAATCATATCAATATTTGAAGAAACAGATCAAGATCAGAGTATCCCATATCCCAACATAGCATCTGTTGGACCACCACCAACCCCACCTTCATCATCCTCATCCTCATCTGAGGAATCATCAGATAATGAGTCATCCACAAGTTCTTCTTCTGAGGAAGATATACCAGTGGCAGATCGACAAAATAGACCTTGGTTAGATCAGGATGTTGTGTTTGTCCCTGGAGAACAACATAGGCTTCAAAAAACCCAGAGAAATGGCTTCCTAAATTTAATCCAGATGATAAATCTCCTGCGGAAGACCATATTAAAACCTTCATGCAAGCTATTAGGATTAGAAGTGTGATACATGAAGATGTAGTCTGTATTTTGTTCCCTTATACCTTTGAAGGGAAGGCTTCTACCTGGTATTTTTCCCTGGAAGTCCGATCGATATCTTCTTGGAATGATTTTGAAGCCCTATTTATCCAAAAATTTGGAGATGATAAAGCTCCTGAGGATCTGTTCATTGATCTATCCACAATGAAAATTAAGGGAAAATAAAGGGTTAAGGATTTCAACCAAAGATTCTCCTATTTGAAAAATAGGATACCTACCACTGTTCTTCCTGCAAAAGAATTATTGGTCGCATATTACATTAAGGGTCTCCATATCCCCATTGACATGTGGTTCAAGAGATCCGATAAGGATAACTTGAAGGAGGCTTTTGCTGAAGCCATTCAGGTAGAAAAGGACGTGTTTTGTTTAAAAGATAATCCTGACACTCAACGTGATCAACCTTCTACCTCACGCAAGAAACAAGATAACCCTCTTAAACCCACTGTACAAAAGAAAGATCCTTTTGAAATGAATGATATGAAAAAAATTATGTAGAAGATCTCTAATGAAATGGTAGGTTTGAACAAGACCAACACTGAAAATCAAACCAATAACAGAGGGTTTGTAAGACCACCTTTTAGGTGACCTTACCAACCCCCTCAAGACCAAACTCCTCCTAATCCTGATGAAGGGTTAAATTCTGAGGAAATCTATTCCATTTTCAAGGCTCCGGCTACTGAATCCCTAAGTCCTCTTGATCACCCTGATGAAAATCCTAAAGAAAACTTGGATCCTCAACCACCTGATGAAGAAGATGACCAGCAGGACAATACCATTAGTTATTTTTAATAACTTCCTACTACTGAAGAAGAAGATGAACCTGATACCATTTTTAATGTCCAACATCCTTATAACACAAGAAGCAAAGGACAATCTTCACAAGAAGCTTCCCCTTCAACACCTACCCCATATAAAGGCAAAGCAGTAACACAGAAAGAGACTATCATTCCTGAGATTGAATATAGTTTAGTTGATGACTTGAAAAGGGTAAAGGCTAACATATCTCTTTTTGAACTTCTGAAAATTTCTTCCATGAGAGACAGTCTTCCTAAAAGCATGATTGTGAACAAACCTAGATAAGTTTAAAACAACAACCTAGAGACTTATTCTAAACCCGGCAGCCAAAATCCCGGTGGAAAGAAAATGCCTCCTTTATTGCTCACTTTCAAAAAATTTAATAGGAATGTGCATAACTTCATGATAGACTTAGGTGCTTCATCCAATGTGATGCCACTGTCTATCTACAAGAAGCTGAATGCATCATGGGAACCTTTCCCTACCCAAATAGTCCAACTTGACCGATCAAGAGTTAGCGTAGTAGGAGAGTTGAAAAATGTTCTTCTGACGCTGTCTGTTGATCCAAGAATCCACCAAACCATAGACATAGTTGTGGTTGATATCCCTGAGGCATATGGAATGTGGCTAAGTATGGATTGGTCAGAAAATATTAAAGGTTATTTTGCTACTGACTAGTCCCACTTGTGGCTCCCTTACAATGGAAGACCCAATAACATCAAAATTAGTAGAGAGCCATACATGAACAATCTATCACTAATTTGAATGATTCCAGTGAGCCTGCTTCTTATTTTAGCTCACACATTGAACACTATACTTTCGACACATTATTCGGGGATTTACCTGCCATCATCACCTGCTGAGAATGTTCAAAATCAATTTGAAATTGTTAATTTTGCTTCTGTCCCATTCTCTAGTTCCATTGTACATAATGTATATAATGTGAATACAAATTTTAGAATAGATTTAAATGCTTGGACTTTGTTCTTTGACGGGTCAAAATCTAAAGACGGAGCTAGTGCAGGATGTGTGCTAATAGACCCAAAGGGGACCAAAATAATGATTGCCTGCAGACTAGAATTTGAGTGTACTAAAAATATTGTTTAATATGAGGCTCTGGTTCAGGGACTCAGGAAGGCAATCGATCTGGGCGCTCAAGTAATAGATTGCTACGGGGATTCCGAAATTATTGTGAAATAGGTAAGGAATAAAATCTATTGTATATCCCCTCGTTTAATTAATTATCATAATCTTGTAATGGATCTGACCAATTCTTTTAGTGCATTCAATATTAAATCAATCCCCAGGTCCCAAAAATTTGATGCAAACTTAATGGCCAACACTACCTCAAGACTGATTCCCCCAGAAGGTCTGTCTCCTAATACTTTCTCTATTGAGTTGGTGTACAGACCCTCCATTCCTGATAATGTCACAAGTTGGCAAGTTTTTTATGATGATCAACAGATTTTAGACTTCCTCACATCCCAAGATACATTCCAAGATGTAGCCATAGATGAGGATGATCATGAGAAATTTTTATCTGACCCTAACTTACCTTCCAATCTCATTCTCAAGTCAATCATTTGGAAAAGTATTATGATTTGCAGTACAAATTCAAGCATAACACAAACTGTAAAGCACAAAGCTCATCTCTGAACTATGAACCTATCAACCTAGGAACCGATCAAAACCCTCAGTTAATCAATTTAGGGATTGATTGCTCTCCTGAGGAAAGAAAATATTTCATTAAATTATGTAAAGAGTTCAAAGATGTGTTCACTTGGACATATGATGAGCGCAAGACCTTTGATACCCATATCATGCATCACAATATCCCCATGAAACCTGATGTCAAACCTTACCAGCAAAAATTAAGAAATATGCATCCCATCTTAGAACCATCTGTTAAAAAAGAGCTCGAGAAACTATTAGCATCCAAGATTATTTTCCTAGTTAGACACACACAATGGATTGAAAATTTAGTCCCTGTTCGAAAAAAGAATGGGGAAATTAGATTGTTTGTATATTTCAAAAACCTTAACAAAGCATCTGAGAAAGACAATTATCATGTTTCCCCTATGGAGAAAATTTTACAAAAAGTTGCAGGGACCGAAATGTTCTCCCTATTAGATGGTTTCTCGGGATATAATCAGGTTTTAGTTTCCCTTGCTGACCAATAAAAAACAACTTTCAGAACCCCTTGGGGAAAATTTGCTTACAGACAAATTCTTTTTGGATTGATAAATGCAAGTGCCACTTTCCATAGAGCTATGGATATAGATTTAAGGGGGTTAATGCATAATTATGTTGTTTTTTATCTTGATGACATTACAATTTATTCTAAAAGGAGACATTAACATCTTTTTGCTCTTAAACAGGTATTTGAACAGTGCAGAAAATATGGGATCTCCCTGAATCCAAAGAAATCCATCTTCACGGTTACAGAAGGTAAGATTTTGGGATTCATTGTTTCAAAAAATGACATGATTATTGACCTAGAAAGGACAGGCACCATTTCCAAGATTGGACTTCCCAGTTCCAGAAACACCATGCAGTCATTCCTAGGTAAGATTAATTTTGTTAGAAGGTTTGTTCCTAATTTTGCACAGATTGTCAATCCTTTACAACACTTGATTTAAAAAGATGCACAATTCAATTGGTCCGATGATCAGAGAAATTCCTTTTCCGAAATTCGGAAATCCATCGCAGAAGCTCCTGCTTTGATGTCTCCTGATTTCACTAAAGATTTTATTTTGTATACATTCTCTATTGATTTCTCGTATGTTGTTGTTTTCACGCCGAAACATCCTGAGGATGTTGAGATTCCTATTTCCTTCATGAGCTCTACGTTTAAAGGGGTCAAACTGAATTATTCCCATATTGATAAATAGGCCTATGCGGTCTATAAGTTGGTAAAACACTTCAGACCCTATCTTTTGAAATCTCAAACTAAAGTTATTGTCCCTTATGCAACCACCAGGAATGTTTTGATGCAAAAGGAGTTGGGTGAAAAATGCGCTAACTGGATGACATCTCTTCAGGAATACGACCTTGAAATCAGACCCGCTAAAATCATAAGAAGCCAAGGTTTGTGCTTACTTGCTACTCAGTCTAACGACCCTGTACAGGAACAACTCGAGTGGGATCAAGAGGAAAGTACATCTCAGAGTTCTGTAAATGTTATTTCCACATCGTCATCTGAATGGTATGGCGATATCAGGTTTTTTCTAACACATGGGTTTTCTCCTGAAACCATGGATTTCAAAAAACGTAGGGCTTTAAGACTGGAAGTTACATCGTATCATTGTATTGATGGTGTGATTTTTAGAAAAAAACCATGATGGAGTTTTCCTTAGATGTTTAGAAAAGACTGAAACTGACAATATATTGTTGGAATTTCATGCAAGACCCGTTGGAGGACACTTTGTAGGGGAAACTACTGCCCACAAGATTCTCAGAGCAGGCTATTACTGGCCAACCCTATTCAGAGATGCATATGCTTTTTCCAGGAAATGTGAAGCTTGCCAAAAATGTGTTGGTAAGGTCAAGAAGTCTTCCTTCCCTCTTCAGCCAGTCACAGTTCAATTTCCATTCCAACAATGGGGCCTAGACTTTGTTGGTCCTATCACGCATGCCTCTTCCTTGCAACACCAGTACATCCTCATAGCCACATACTATTTTACTAAGTGGGTGGAAGCAATTCCCTTCATATCAGTGGCCAATACAAACTCAGTGATATATTTTCAGGAAAGTAACATAGTCACTAGGTTTGGTGTGCCTGAGTTTCTGGTTTTTGATAACGCTTCCTACTTCCCCTCCATTGACCTCACCCAGTTTTCCCTTTAGAAAGGGATCAAGATTAAATACTCTGCCAACTATTATCCACAAAGAAATGCACTGGTTGAGTCTTCCAATAAGAACTATATCAACATATTAAAGAAGATTGTAGCCACCCATCATAAAAATTGCCATACCCAGTTGTTCAATGCTCTTTGGGCAGACCATGTAACTCCAAAGGATGCCATTGGAAATTCCCCTTACTGTCTGGTCTATGGTAAGGAGGCCATTTTACCATCAAATCTTTTAATCCCTTCACTACAATTAGTTCACTCAATGCAACAGCAGGATGACTCTTCTCCCCTTCAGCAAAGGGTTGATTCATTACTTAAATTGGAGGAAAGAGAGAAATCTAAAAATAAACTTTATGAACATCAGCAATTGGTTAAAAGATGGTTCGATGATAAATCCTCAACTGATAGGGATTTCTCAGTGGGAGATATGGTTTTAAGATGGGACAAACAACATAAGGACAAAAATGACTATAGCAAATTCCAACGCTTGTGTCTTGGGCCATTCATTATTACATAAAATCTTGGCCCTAGTACTGTCCGATTACAAACACTGGAGGGTGTTCCTAACACTTATCCAGTTAACATTCAGGTTTTAAAAAGGTATTTTGTGTAAGGTAAGCTTTGGCTTACCTATATATAGGTGTGGTTTTTTTTCCTAATTTCTTTTATTTGGATTGTTTGTTTTCTTTTGAATTTTGTTTTTCCAAAGACATGATTTTGATGAAGAATTTTGCATAAGCTACTGGTCAATGTATCTCAGATCTGCTCGATCTAAAATTTGGGGTAACCATGTTAGACTTACTTTACACAGTCTATATCTGAAGATGTTCTTTCATGAAGTACAACAGCCAATCCATGCGGAACCTTAATTGATACCTTCTCACCTGAATCATCATTTTCATAAATGTCTCACTCTAATAAATCGAGCTATAGCAGCAATTAGCTCTTATTCATTATGTTTCATTGGTGATTGGTAGTAAATCTCTACACCCTGGACAATATTTAATCTATTCCATATCACACAGGCCATGGTATTGGATTTAAATAAAGTACATTTAAATAATTGATTATTGCAAGATGGGGGGTCTTATCACAAGCCATCCCATTATGTTCATATATACAACGCGGAATGACACCTCCACATCTAGTTACCAAACTAGGGAGGTGACTTTTAGTTTATACTGGGAGGTGGAAGGTCCTGTCACAAGCCGTTCCATTCATGATATGAAAGTATCAGTGAGTAACACTACTGATATATGGTCACCAAGCCATGGTAGTGTCTTGTAATCTACTCTTTAACTGATTTTGCTTCCATTAATACAGCTTGTTGCTTTCAAGGACAAGGGATCTTATTGCAAGCCAACCTGACCATGATCATGAATTTTATTTTTGGACTAAAGTTACTGATATATGGTCACCAAGCCATGGTAACTGCTTTTGGTGTCACAACTAAAAGACAAGGGGTCTCCTTACAGAGCTGGCTTGTTCAGTTTCCAGGTAAGATTTGTGAATGGAATTACTAGCATCTAATCACCAAGTCAGGGTAATGACCTTGTTGCAATGAATTTTTGAGTTTAATATCTTTTTCTTTTGAGTTAGAAATATATATATATAAATATAAAGGTTGGAGTCAGTTTGTATATTCAATGAGTGACTCATGATCCAAGGTGATTGATGTTCTGGTGGCCTGGAATGGCTATAAGTTTGTTCACAAGGTTAATCACAAACCATCCTTTGTTGCTTGCATAATGGTTTAAGGAGTACCTTTTGGTTACTATGTTCCTTTTTCGAGTGAACATTGTTGGGGCCAAGGTCGCAGCTATAGTAAAAGCTGCGAATTTTGGGAAAAATCACGAGTATGGAAGGAAAGTGCTAATTTTGGGACAAGCACTAAGTTTTGGGTAAGAAGGAGACGGTGCGCAGTACGGTGCCAGATGGATGATCTCAGCGCAGATCATGGACCGGAAATTGCGGAGATCGCGCGCACGTCATCAAAGAATGAAGGTGGCTCAGCTACCATAATAAATAAAGGCGATGGAGTAGAGGGCTTAGCTACCCTCATTTAAAGGCTTAGTACAGAAGTTATGGTTGCTCGGATCAAGGAGGAGCAACGGACCAGAGCATTGAAGGCGAAGGACGATCGCCCATACCCACAATCTGCGCCGGAATTCACGGAGCCTGCAGGAAGCGGCGACGTGACTGCAAGCGGCGCCTACAGTACACCTAGCCATGTGCGTGGTTAGGGTTTTTGGGAATCACTGTTGGGAAAGGCCCACAGTTTTGTAAAGGTGTGACCGTCATGGCTACCTATATAGATGAATCATTGTAATGGGTAGAGGGTTTTTCCTCCCTTCCTTCAGTTCCTTCCTTTTGGAGAGTTAGAGAGTTGGACACTAGACTGTTAGAGAGCTAGTCTAAAGGATAGATCATGTGTTGATTATCCTTCACTGTAATTTCTACCCGGTGTGTAGAACTAGAGAGAGGAAATCGGATAGCCGAGGAGCTAATCCCTGAGTTGCCAGACAGTCTGAGTCGACGTCTGTGCCTTTGTAATCTCCATAGAGAGGAGAAAGCTTGAGAGAAGGGCTCCCAGCTGTGTGCGTGGAGTTTCCTGTAAGATCTAAGGCTGCAGCTGTGTGCGCAGCATATTGTATGACTCTATCATTTTCTGGTTAATATAACGCTCCCGTGGATGTGGTTTTCCTCGAGGGGATGAGCTTCACTTATGTCTTCTTGTTATAATGTTTGCGTGAATGATAACTATTTAGAGTTCATTATTTGTGTATGCAAGACTTCTGTCTTATCCTTGTGACTGTTTGAGCAAGTTGGAAAGATCCTTTGATAACTAGAAGTGTCTTAAGTACTAAAGAGGTAGTAACGCACGGTCGCTGCGGCGAGAGCAGACTGCGTTACTGCGCTAGATGTGAAGGGCGAGGAAGTGTTCAGCGCGTCGACCCAAGGGATAGTTGCCTGCTGCGTTAGAGAGAAGAAACTGCGCAGTAGACCTGCCAAGGAAGGGACCCACGCAGCTGCGGCGAGCGGCCTGCGGGAAGGTCCGACCGCCGATTTCACAGGAACCATTCAAGGAAGAGCCATCTCCGCGTCACCCCGGTTAAGGAAACCTGATTCCTTAACCCCCCCATAGCCACTTCGGGTGAGACCTCGAGCTGCCGCGCAGCTCGTTGCCGAGAGGGCCAGTGCGCCAAGGGGTTTTGTTGCTGCGCTTCATTAAAACCCGGGTCTGCCCAGAAAAGCAGCCAACAAATGGTTCCGTTGCCGCGCGAATGAGACTTTTTATTTTGGCGACGCGCGAGATAGAAGAGCCAACAAATGGTTCCGTTGCCGCGCGAATGAGACTTGTTATTTTGGCGACGCGCGAGATAGAAGAGCCAACAAATGGTTCCGTTGCCGCGCGAATGAGACTTGTTATTTTGGCAACGCGCGAGATAGAAGAGTCAACAAATGGTTCCGTTGCCTAGTGACCAACAAATGGTTCTGTTGCCTTATGACTTTTTGATCACATTACTTCCATGGCTTTGAACCCTGTTGATTGAGCCAACAAATGATTCCTTTGCCTTGCGACTTGTTGCTGTAAGACTTACTAGTCACGCGACATCTGAGACTGTTGCTGAAGACAACATAAGGTTCTGTTACACTGAGACTTGCTCAGCTAACAAATGTGTTACTGGAATCCTACAGCTAAGGAAATTGGAGATTGGTTTGATTTAAAGGCTAAAGAGTTTGCTGAACAAGAAAATAGAAGCCCTACGCTTCAAACAGAAGATTGGTTACAGAAGTATATTTATGCTGACCTTTACGAAATTTTCTTTGTTACGTTTGCATTGGAGTTACACGCTTGGATAGCCAAGTTAGCAGAATCTAGACCTACGCTGCATGTTGATCGACCCGTCACGTGGACGCCTGAGCTAGTTAGTATTGTGAAGCGGATAGACAATCCTGTGTCCCGCGCAGTAGACTTTTGGTTGAATAGTCTACTGGAAGGTTTTATTACCGAATTTGCAGTCGATACAAGAAAGAGTTTCAGTGAAGCTGAGAGGAGTTTCTTCCAAGTACACAGAGGTAAGTTCTTAAATTCTCTGAACTTATGGATTAAAATGCTTCTGTATGAAAAAGGAAAGCTATGTATTGCTTCTGATGAATAGCATAGTCAAGTAATGTCCGTAGATTCTGATAGTGATCCTGAAGTTATTGGTTGCACTCGTAGTGGAAAACGATATAAAGTAGGCCTTGACCAATATCCTTTTGAGTCTAGCCCAAACGATAGCCAAGTTCCTAGAGCAAGCCATATAGAAAGACAAGGGAGTGCTCATATCCCGTATTACCCCTTTACACCGCAAAAACCAGACGGAGCTCAGTATAATCCTACAGTAACACCTTCTAGTAGCCCACACGCTACTTCTAGTACCTCTGTACCACCTTTGTTTAACCATCCCGGAGGCACTGCTACAGTACCTCCATCTCAAACCCGTGCAAGAAGGATGGGTGATGACATGAAACTACCAACTTTTAGAGGAACAGGGATAGAGGACCCTGAGCAGCACTGGTTCTTATGTGAAGCCATTTGGACAATTAAGCAAATTAATGATGATGCTGTTAAACTGGTTCAGTTAGCAACCACACTAAGAGAAAGAGCCTTGACTTGGTTCATGAAATACTCAGCAGCACAGAATAGGACGCTTGCTGAGGTAAGAAATGCCATGATTAGAGAATTCAAGAAACCTAAGTCAGAATCACAGTGTATAACAGAGCTCAAAGACATCAAACAGTTACCTACAGAATCAGTATGGGACTTTGACCAGAAGTTCAAAGCCTTGATAGATCAAGTAAGCTTCGAGTTTGCACCACAGCAACATAAAGAATGGTTCATTGCTGCACTGCTTCCACACATTAGACTTCCTCTTATGCAACAGAATCTCAATACTCAGGAACAAGCTCTAGAAATGGCTATGAAACTAGAAGCTTCGCCAATTGCAGGAACAAGCAACGATGTTGCGCATTTACAGAACCACTTGCAAGAAATTAACAGGTCACACACCTTTCAGCTTGGTGTATGGACAAGAAGCAGTTATGCCCATGGAATACATTGTTCCCAGTCTCCGGATTGCGCAAATTACAGAAATGGCAGATCCTGACACTATGAATGAAAGACTTTCGCAACTGCTTTCTTTAGAAGAAGACAGACTTATGGCCGGATTTCATCAACAGGTACAGAAGGCAAGACAGAAAGCTTGGCATGACAGGCACATTAAGCATAAGCACTTTGAAGAAGGAGACTTGGTACTCCTTTACGATAGTAAATTCATCAAGTTTCCAGGCAAGTTTCGTGTGCATTGGTTAGGTCCTTTTCAGGTACTAAAAATAACAGACGGAGGCGCAGTTCAGCTTGCAAAGCTGAATGGAGAACTACTACCTACAATGATAAACGGGAATCGGCTTAAGCTTTATTGCGACGGCCACTCCGCCCTGTCGACATAATATATTACTCAGGAATGCAGATGCCCAGTGTAGTTGAAAGAGACATCGCATTTAGTCTACACGGAAGCTGCGACACACCCTCAGTTTCCAGCTTCCTGCGCAGTTCCTTGAAATATCCGCGCATCCTGAATAAAAATTGCTTGAGCAAAGCTTAGCAGTCCGCTCTGGCGAAGTTTTGCTTTGTGGACCATTGGACTATCGCTCTTGCGAAGTCCCCTTTCATAATTTGCCGCTGAAAAGAGTTTTGTTGTGGACCCATAGAGGCACGGTTTCCTAAGTTGAAATGACCCGCCGGAAATTTTGAATTACAGCAGTTATGTAGCCGCGTTTGAATAAATGAAGGATAAGGCCGCTATTTAATTCTACCCGTTCTGACGGATTCGGCTTAATCTCCGAAAGATTTGCATTTAACTCAGGCGCCGAAAGCATTAGCTTCTCCCGGAAGGCTGTCAGAACCCGTCAATCACACTAAATGCACCGCTACGGCAAGGAGGATAGCGTGTTGTCAACTCATCTGTAGCCGCCTATAGCTACGTAACCCCACTTGGTCGCATTTACTAACCCCGCTGGCTATACATACCTCACACTTGTATCAATTTCGGGTTACTGTCTCGAGTTGCATAAGTTGTGTTTGAAGATCTGCATTATTGTTTTCAGAGCCGAGTGTGCAGACTATTTTCCCTTGTTTTCAGAGTCTATACCCTACGCAGTTCCGCCATTTGCTGTCCAGAGTTTTGTTATTTACATTGGTTCACAACGGAGAATTTATCGACTGAAGAAGTTGTTCGTCAATTTCTACGCCGAGGCTTAGATTTCGGCATGGCCACTCCGGTGACGGCTTCGACCTACGTACACCCCGGTGCTACTGATCCCAGAACATCTCCAGGCACAAGAGCATCTCAGCAGCAGCAGGAGGAACCTGTTCCAGAGCCGCTCGCGTCTATGGTGAACTACCTTCCGCCGCGTCCAGATGATGCGCCGGATGTACAGATTCCGAAGAATGCAAAGTATCCAATTCCGCTACCGCCACTACCGGCTAGTGTGCGGGTAGAGGGCCAACTATTGGGAAACATTCCATTGGTTAAATTCTCTGATTTTAACCTTGGAGACTATAAGACATATCCTCAGTTTCAGTTGGACCGATATTTGGATATCGTCCATAATCCCACCAGAAACGTTGATGAGTTTATCCCGAAGGGATTTGCAGCAAATCTTGAGCGCCCTGGACTCTTGAATTTGTTGAAGCTACCGCACTTTGGGCGTAGCAATGAAGTGAACGCAGTCGTTAAAACACTGCTATCCTGCGTTCATGGAGGTTACCTTTGGCTCGGGAGGCCAATTGATCTAAATGTTGATTTGATACACCGTATCACCGGCCTATCTAAGGTCGGGAAGGATCCCAATATCCATTTTGCGGGAAAGGAGAAGGACCGAAAATTAGCTGCAAAGCTGGTCCAGAAATATAACTTGACAAGAGGAGGTCGGGCTTATGACCTCACCACAGTTGAAGATGAGGCACTTCGCTTCACAGGAAGTCTGCTTGCAGGCAGACTTCTCACCAAGTGCCGACCAAAAGAAGTTACTGGAGCTGTCGTAGAGCTCGCTATCGCAGCTGCGGAGGGAGAACAGTACAATTGGTCTCTCTTCCTGCTGAATTCTTTTTTGGCTGATTGCCTGAATGTGCAGGACAATGCAGGCCAATCATTCCATTTTTCGTGGCTTCTAATTCTATGTGCTCTCGTCGGGTGGAAGGAGCCCCCGAATACTCAGTTCCGTCCACGCCGCGCAGGAGAGGTTGCCGGCATGCGCTACATCAACCTCTGGGATTCCCCTAATCCCGCGAAGCGCAAGATGAATCGCGCTGTTTTTTGTGAGTATTACTATCTCCTCCGAGAGACCATACAAGATATGCCAAGGCTGAGCGAGGAGACAGCCACATTGTATGACGGGAAGTTGGCTTTTACTGCCGACATCCATCAACTCTACCTTCGGCCTTGCGACATTCCAGGTGACTGGGCGCTAGGTCTTTACAGGATGACCACAGAAGATGTCGAAGAAACCATTAAGTCGTGGTCCGATGAATGGAGAGCAGCAGCTGACATCGCACCTGCGATGCCACCCGCCGCTGCGCAAGAAAAAAATAAGGGCAAGGAAGCCCCTGAGCAAAGAAGCGATGAAGGCTCAACAGAACCAGCCACAAAGAAGCAGAAAGTGTCGCATCCCACTGAGGCCATTCCCTCGGAGATCGACAAATATTTGAAAGACCAATTTCGTGAGATGAGGAACATGCATGCTCACATCCGAGGTGCTCTAGACTTACAATTTGTAGAACTAAAAGGTCTCGCAGGAAGGATTGCGCAGACCCATGCGCCAGCATCTACTTCGCAGGCGCCACAAGAAATTCCAACTGGTGAGCGAGTTGAAGAACTCACAGAAAGGCACACTGTCGTGCATATTCCGCCTACCAGCATGACACTTCCAGATCCCCTAGCTGAACTGCAGGTAAGCACAGTTGGACCTGTAGAAATTAATTTGTCTATGATTCCTATAGAAACTCTACAGCTAGTACAGGAGAAAGTTTCTCTTGAGTTGAGAGCTAGAGAGCTCTCTACTTTCCAGGCAAACCAACGACTGCAATCGCAGGAGATAGAGCTGAAGGAAAGTCATAAGAATATCTCTGCGAAGCTTGCACTCTATGAGGCGCAAGACACCGGCATCAGAAACGCAATAGAAGAGATTGCTCAGGAATTGCCGGCTTGCGAGATTCAACCAGACCTCCCTCTGGTTGCAAAAGTTCAAATTATTGGCGAAAGGGCGAAAACCCTGGAGCAAGAAATAGCTGCTATGGCAGAAGGCCATAAAACCCAGATTGCTGAGCTAGAAGCTCGCGTCGCTGCGCATCTTACGGATGATGCGCAGGTACAATTTGAAGCATTGAGCAGAGCTTCCACACGAATGAAAGGTCGAGTACAGGAAGCCAAGAACCTGATGGACCAGGCTATGGAAGCATGGTCAGAGCTTGTGAACCTCCCTTTTAAAGTAGGACTATCAGAACAGGTGCAAGCTGCAGAACAGTCTCTCACTGTTCTGAATGAAGAAGCCAAGTCCTTAACAGGCTTGCCAAAGATGAAGAAAATGGGCGAAGTGCGCAAAATGCAGCAGCAACTGCACAAGCTCAGAACTGAAGATGAGAAGCTCACCAACAGCATTCAGCCATTCATGGATGAGTATGCTGAAATCGTTGGCCAGATTGAGACAAAAATCAAAGAGATTGCCGAGTCTCAAGAGATCATTGATACACTCACTAAAGATGAAACAACCGCAGAAACAGTACAGACAGCTGATCAGTGTATTGAGGAATTGGACTCCGCTATTGCGAAGTGGCAGAAAACATTCGCAGAGATTCAAGCAAACACAGAGGCGCAAATCCAAAGACCACGCGCTAGTGCGAGTGGCTCGAGGGCGAGCCACAAGTGAGTGTTGGGGGCCTGTTGGGGCCAAGGTCGCAGCTATAGTAAAAGCTGCGAATTTTGGGAAAAATCACGAGTATGGAAGGAAAGTGCTAATTTTGGGACAAGCACTAAGTTTTGGGTAAGAAGGAGACGGTGCGCAGTACGGTGCCAGATGGATGATCTCAGCGCAGATCATGGACCGGAAATTGCGGAGATCGCGCGCACGTCATCAAAGAATGAAGGTGGCTCAGCTACCATAATAAATAAAGGCGATGGAGTAGAGGGCTTAGCTACCCTCATTTAAAGGCTTAGTACAGAAGTTATGGTTGCTCGGATCAAGGAGGAGCAACGGACCAGAGCATTGAAGGCGAAGGACGATCGCCCATACCCACAATCTGCGCCGGAATTCACGGAGCCTGCAGGAAGCGGCGACGTGACTGCAAGCGGCGCCTACAGTACACCTAGCCATGTGCGTGGTTAGGGTTTTTGGGAATCACTGTTGGGAAAGGCCCACAGTTTTGTAAAGGTGTGACCGTCATGGCTACCTATATAGATGAATCATTGTAATGGGTAGAGGGTTTTTCCTCCCTTCCTTCAGTTCCTTCCTTTTGGAGAGTTAGAGAGTTGGACACTAGACTGTTAGAGAGCCAGTCTAAAGGATAGATCATGTGTTGATTATCCTTCACTGTAATTTCTACCCGGTGTGTAGAACTAGAGAGAGGAAATCGGATAGCCGAGGAGCTAATCCCTGAGTTTCCAGACAGTCTGAGTCGACGTCTGTGCCTTTGTAATCTCCATAGAGAGGAGAAAGCTTGAGAGAAGGGCTCCCAGCTGTGTGCGTGGAGTTTCCTGTAAGATCTAAGGCTGCAGCTGTGTGCGCAGCATATTGTATGACTCTATCATTTTCTGGTTAATATAACGCTCCCGTGGATGTGGTTTTCCTCGAGGGGATGAGCTTCACTTATGTCTTCTTGTTATAATGTTTGCGTGAATGATAACTATTTAGAGTTCATTATTTGTGTATGCAAGACTTCTGTCTTATCCTTGTGACTGTTTGAGCAAGTTGGAAAGATCCTTTGATAACTAGAAGTGTCTTAAGTACTAAAGAGGTAGTAACGCACGGTCGCTGCGGCGAGAGCAGACTGCGTTACTGCGCTAGATGTGAAGGGCGAGGAAGTGTTCAGCGCGTCGACCCAAGGGATAGTTGCCTGCTGCGTTAGAGAGAAGAAACTGCGCAGTAGACCTGCCAAGGAAGGGACCCACGCAGCTGCGGCGAGCGGCCTGCGGGAAGGTCCGATCGCCGATTTCACAGGAACCATTCAAGGAAGAGCCATCTCCGCGTCACCCCGGTTAAGGAAACCTGATTCCTTAACCCCCCCATAGCCACTTCGGGTGAGACCTCGAGCTGCCGCGCAGCTCGTTGCCGAGAGGGCCAGTGCGCCAAGGGGTTTTGTTGCTGCGCTTCATTAAAACCCGGGTCTGCCCAGAAAAGCAGCCAACAAACATCATCATAACTTATTCTGGTTGGGGATATATCAATCATGTGGAACTAATTCTTCTCTTTTGACTATGATTTTATCAAAACATTTTCTATTAGCAGGATGAATTATCTTTTATTCTAACATGTCTTTCTTCAAATCTGAAGATTATGCTTTCAGAGATAACTGCTTCACCCAGCCAATCGCCATTTGTTGTAGGTACAACAGATCATTTTTTATCAATAAAAATGGGAGCCCCACTCTCAGTTTTGAAGATAATTTGAAGTTTATTGTATGGTGTTTCTGGGGTGTTAATTGTTGCTATCTTTATTCCTACCTTTTCAATACTTTGGATTTAATAAAATTTTGTTGGAAAAACCTTTGTTTTATGCATTTTTAAGATTGCAGAAAACATACTTTTTGGAAATTTTTGTTGTTTCTGCAACCCACGATTCGCAACCCGCAATCCGCAATGCGGATTGCGGGTGTTCAAAATTTTTGAAGTTTAAATCTTCCCTTTCCACAACCCGCAACCGGCAATTGAGGATTGCAGATGTCGGGAAATGTTTTTTTAATAAAATCGAAATTTTCGGTTCCGCATTCTGCAACCTGCAAATTGCGGATTACGGAAAGCCGAAAGCACTTGGAAAATAAAATTGTGTTTTTCACTTCCGCAACCCGCAACCCGCATATTGTGGATTGTGGATTGTGTAATGCAGAAATAACTTAATCACTAATAATAAAAAAATGCGATTCCGCAACTCGCAACCCGCAAATTGTGGATTGCGGAAATCGGAAACCATAATAAACCAATTGAATTTGCGCCCCACAACCCGCAATCCAAATTGCAGATTGCAGAAAGATTGACTTTTTTCATTACTTTTCACCGCTTCGTTATCCAATTGTGGATTGCGGATTGCAGATTCGTTAAAATTACTTATGCCCAAACTTGCACTTCTACAACCTGCAACCTGCATTGCAGATTGCAGATTGCAGAAATCACAATCAAAATTTGCAAAAAGTTTATCCCGTAGTTTCTTTTCGCTCTTCGGGATTTAATCTCAGTCATTGATTTCTTTTGATCTTGCGATCCAGATTTCGTCCCACAGTTCGTTAAATATTTCAAATTTTCGTTTTCTTTTTTACCATTTTCAAATTTGCCAATTTCACTTGCGCCAAGGATTTTACTACGGATTTTTACCAAGGATTTCCAATTTCACTCCTTCTTCGACACAAGTCTGTTCTTCTTTCATATTTTTCCTTTTATGTGCGAAAATTGTTGGGTTTTGAAACTATTTTATTAATTAATTTTTACATTCATCGGAATTTACAAATTTTCTCAAGCATGTCAAGAATCACCCAATCAAAAATGGCCTTAAAGGAATTTAAGAACAAAGACCCCAATGTTGGTATCCTTGCTGACACCAATGGCAGAGTGTCTGAGACCTGTCGCTTAGATTGGTCCTTGATTTACTCCATATTCGATAATGACGACTTTTCTCAAATCCAATAAAACCATTCCTTTTACCTAAACATCATTTAATCCCGACTGCATGCCATTGCGGCCAGACCGGCGCTTATTCCTTATACCGATGCCATCAAATGGATAATCGACCATGCAAGTCCCAAAGACTACTCATTTAACGATAGCATCGGGGCTCAGTTAACCTCTTTCCAATATGAAGTCTTCTCCAGGCAATATTCCCTTATGTCACCCGACCATATCCTTAATAAGGGTTTCCATGATTCTGCTAAGACCTGGTATAACTTCGAAGAAATGCTCAAATCCTGGATGGATAACCCGGCTAGCTTCACGCACAAGGGTGACAATTACTACCCTGCTTCCTGGTTCAAGGAACCATTTTCCCTGTTAGAGGCCATGCTTTGTAGATTGTACGGGTTACCAAATTGCTCTCTATTCAAGGCCGAATGGGGACCTCTTGCACACCATGTTCTTACAACAGGAGAGTCCTTTAATTGGGCCCACATACTATCAGTGGAACTCAGAATGACGATTGAAAAATACCAAAAAACTCCAGCTTCCAGAAAACCCACCTTTAATTATTCATCATATGTCATGGATGTGTTATGCTCAGCTTTTCAATTCCCTTATATGGGATGGAACTGGACCGTGTCTGCACCTCCTATTCACATTTACTATTTTGGACTTTGGGAGGACAATTTTGTCCCTCTTGTATATGATTTTTGTGACCATTTCATTGGGGAAATTTACCAGATGATAATAAAAGAAGATGCACCTACTTTCTTTCATTGGGGCAATTTATCTCCATAATGGGTGACTGGTATGTGGGTGAGTACTTTTCTTATGTCAATATTTGGGGCATTGAAAATGTTAATTTGTTTCCCAGAATAGTACTAGATAAACTACTGCTAGAAGAAGTTTCTTATCAAACGGTCATCGATGGAGTGTTCCCCAAATTAACTGGACCCAAGAGAAGGGGATGGCGTAATTCCCCACTTAACCTTGGGCCTCTGGCCACCCACTTTGCACAGGAACATATGAAAATCACTTATGCTCATGAGAATGCCCCATATAACTCAATTTACCAAGGAGTCAACTTCTTCCTTGAATTTTTGAACAGAACCTCTTCTAAAGAAGAGCATACCTTCATCTTCCAACATCAGCAAGAACTCAAGAACAAGGTCTTGCAATATAGAAAATTGGAGTTCTCACTTGAAGAAAAGGCTAAGAAGGATTTGGAAGACAAGGAAGCACAGAAATCAAATGCCCCTCTGATGATAACCTATGAAACTAATGGTAAAGGTGAGGCACTTGTTGAGGACACATCATAGCCCAAACCATTGGCCACTCTGAATGCCCTAATTCATTCAGCTGCTGAGATGAAAAGAGAACTTGCAGTGATGAGCTCAGTAGTGGAAACTCAGGCTGTTGCTACAACTACTCCAGCAAAAAGGAAAAATATGGAGGATTATGTAGCACGGGTGACCATGATTGATGACAATGATCTAGAGGATGAAACACTTCCATCTTCTTTCCCAACTGTTGTTCCTTTTTTGCAAGAGGTTACTGTTACACAAACTTTTGATGATATTTTAAAAGATATAGTGATGGATGGTCCCCTTCAAGATCTCCATTTTCAAGAAATCACCATAGTGACTGTTGCATTTACCTCTACATCTCCACTTACTTCCACTACATTCTCTTCTATCTCATCAGTTGACACTACACTCTCTTCCATCTCATCAATTGATACCACCCTTCCTTCATCCACCACAATTGAGCCACCTGTTATTCCCATTATCACTTCACAAGAATCATTGGTAAATCCGCTTTATACCTTACTACCACAGGTTACCAAAGTCCAAGTCCCAACTGTATCTTTACAACTATCAGTAACCACAGTCTATGTTTCACTCCCTGAAATTGTTACCTCGACTTCTCTTCCCATTTATGTACCCTTAGTATCCAATATTTCCATTCCCCCCATATCCACCTCTCAAATTACTATGCCAATCCCAACCCCTAATGTGTCCCAAACAGCTCCTCTGGTCACAATTTCTGATGTGTCTACATCTCGTGTTGAGGTAGTCGTAGATTTTGGAGAAGATGTTGTAGTTTCACTAGGAAAATATTTCTATAGCAGGACAGAGAAAGCAATAGTAAAAAGGGGTACAAAAAGGCATAAGGAAGGCATTGTTTCCAAAGGTCTTGTTCCCAACGAGGTGATCTGGAGAAAAGCATCCACTGATGTCGAGCAGGAGGAACTTGATACTGTTGCAACAATGGGGGCCTTTGCAAGGGCAAATTATGACTCAGTCACTTCATTAAACAAAGAAATTGAGATGAAGCAACAATCGTTGCAGAAGCTCAGGCAGGAGCTAGCTCGAATAGAGGAATAACATTAAGTCTCAAATACAAGAACTGAATACTGAGCATGACAAGCAGCTTAAATATTTGCAGGAACGGGATGCACCCCATTAACATAGCAACTTCAGGAGGCACAATTGTTAAATGTGGATCATGCTAAAAAGATCACAGGTTTGGAATCACAACTGAAGGATGCAGTAGCTATGGCAGTCGCTTCTTCTTTCCCAAGATTTTCTGCAGAGGAATTTAAATTATTTTCCTTGAAGGTGAATCAAGATTATAATAACCTCTTGGTTCAGTTATTTGAGTGCCTAGATGAGATAAGGGAGACCTATAATGATTTTGAAAGTCAAACTGATGACCTCTTCACACATAATCAGAAAAGAGAGGATGCACTTCGATCTATTGAAGATGTGACAGATTGACAAAAGTACATCAAAGATAAGCCTAAAGATATACCTATTATTGAAAGCATCAAGTTTCAAATATTTAAAATATCTTTATATTCATGTGAAAACACATATGAAGAGGTAGAGTCTACAATCCAGGAAGCACAAGTAGTTTGCAACAGAAGATTGTTTGCTTCTGATGACTTATTGATCAAGTTGGATTTCCCAACTCTGAAACTCATTGAAAAGTATGATCCACCCAAGTTAATGATCCAGCGGGTTGAAGAGAGACGGCAAGAATACAAACAACGAATTTATCAATTGAAGCATGTTCATATTGTTGAGCTTAAAGAATTCATTGAGTCATCCATCAATTCAGGAGTGGAGGTCAAACTTTTCCTGCGTGAGTGGGATAATTTAAAGAAAAGGGAAATTGAATCTTTCAATTGCAAGACCTAGCTGACACTTGAACATGCCATATATCAAGATATTGAAGAATTGTTAGATGTATCTTCCAAGTGGCAGATTTCCCTTGGAAAGTCTTAGTTAATATTTTGCAATCCTTATCTTCATGGGAGAATTGCCTTGTAATATTTTTGTAATTATTATTTAAAGGGATTAGATATTATAGAAGAGAGGGAGGGGTAACTACCGAAGGAGAACTTGAGATGCTTGGTTTCTTTAAGGACATGTAATTTTTTGCAGGCTTAATGGAATACAGTCAGTTTCTCTCAGTTGTCTCTTTTGTATAATTGATCAAATTTCTTTGATGAATTGCTTGATTTTCCGATTCCAGCCATTGGACAAACTCTGTTTTATGTTGTAGCTTATCAGATGCATTGATCCATTCATTCATATTTCTCTTTATTGATGGTCTATGTATTATCATGTGTTAAATGAATTTGTTCATTCAACCCATGTTATTTATCTCTGCAACTCATACACAGTTAAAATCATATTGATGCTAATTAGTCAATTAGCATGTTATAACATAACAATATTATATGCTTTAATTCTTTGAATAAAATATATTCAATTTTCATTGCATGGTTTTGTTAAAGCTAGTAGGTTTAGATTCCATTCATATTTATATCAATTGGTTTTTTACTTATCAAATAACTAGATCCGATTGCTTTGTGAACCCAGGTCACATCCTTTTAACATTAACCTAGTTTATTTAGATTATATTTAATTAGAATCATTTACATCTTAGAATTAAAACTTTTCAGATCTCCCCTGATTGGGAGACGGATCTATCCAAAGATCCAATCACCTAAGTTCCAACAGAGGCCTAATATACGTGGGAGTCAGTCACACCAAACAATCTGGGGATAGAAACGCTCTTGCGTAGGGTTGTTTGAAGCCTTTCAGATTGGGTTTTCACCCTCTGTTGTTTTCCTTGGAAAACATTCCAGCACTATCACAGCCAAGGCTTCAACAAGGGGGAATACAATATCAGGTAATGTGACCTCATCATCCTATGAAAACTCAAATTGTTGTTGTTGTGCAAATAAAAAAGTCATGAACCTATGAGAAGAACACTACATGAGACATGAACCTTGAGAATTCATCCTTCGGGGAGTTTTAATCAAAATTCAAAGCAAATTGCAATGATTGTTATTGAATCAAAACATACATTTTAATTATCCCAATGTATTTAATGAATATGTAGTAATTTGATGCAAGAATGTCTAGGAAATTCCTAACCATAAGTACAAGTAGCATGCAATACAAAATCACGATGAAAGAAATAAAAAATGAGAAGTGTGAATGCGATAAGCTAGTGCACAGTGCATTTTTTAGTGTGAAAGAAGAAAATGCGCAACAATGAAAGATGAGGTGTGAAAAGTATGCCACTAGAAAGGATCATGAGGATGATGAAAGCATGAAATAGTGCATGTTAGTCCTAGATACACTCTAAGGCTGCTTTTAGAACTGTGCCTGGGCATCAATAAAATTTACTGTGTTCTTTTGCTTGATCAAAATCGCATTCACCATAAAATAATGCAGATAACCAATGTTGGAATAATGTGGGCAGTATTTCAATATGCCAATGACAAGAATTTGAATGAGTTTATGTTAATGGAATGGCACAAAACAAAGGTACATCAGAGAGAGTAAATATTTGTTTTATGTTTGAGAATAACGTACTGATCCTAAGGGAGGAATTCAGTAGTTTTAACAAAAATGATCACAGAACTAAACTTGAACAATATGAGGATATTATTTCCAGATAACCTAACATGAATACTTCACGCCATAATCATCTTACTAACAATAATTTAAGCTTACAGCACTCGTATTGAAATGAGAATGAACTTCATAAATCATGAACAATATGATAGAGATGAAATAACAAGAGAAAGAATACTAAATGGACATATCAAAAGTTTGAATCCACAAGACAACAAGATCAGGAATAATGAGGTTCTTCTTTATATATTGATCAGACTACAAAATATAAGTTATACTTATTAAAAAAATAGTCGACCATTCGCCTTAGCCTTTTCTACTAAATATAGCCTTCACAGGATTTACAAAATAAGTTGTTACAAAGAGTTTGTTTTAGCCCAATGTCTTATGCAATTATGTTTGTACTTTCCAACAAAGTCCGTTGCAAAAATAGTCTCACCGACTAATATTGGTTAGTCAGCTGCTACAAATGGGGACCACTTATGTTGACAAAGAAGTACATCCTTGTTGGAGTCAAGGTCGTAGCTACGGTAAAGCTGCGAATTTTGGGAAACAAAAAGCACAAGTATGGAAGGAAAGTGCTAATTTTGGGACAAGCACGAAGTTTTGGGCAAGAAGGAGACGGTGCGCAGTACGGTGCCAGATAGACAAGCTCAGCGAAGATCACGGACCAGAAATCGCGGAGCTCGCGCGCACGTCAGAAGAGAATGAAGGCTGAATAGAAAGCTCAGCTACCACAATAAATAAGGCGATGGAGTAGAGGGCTCAGCTACCCTCATTTAAAAGGCTACGTACAGAAGTTATGGTTGCTCGGATCAAGGAGGAGCAACGGACCAGAGCATTGAAGGCGAAGGACAAGCGCCCATACCCACAATCTGCGCCGAAAGTCAAGGAGCCTGCAGGAAGCGGCGACGTGACTGCAAGCGGCGCCTACAGTACACCTAGCCATGTGCGTGGTTAGGGTTTTTGGGAATCACTGTTGGGAAAGGCCCACAGTTTTGTAAAGGTGCGACCGCCATGGCCACCTATATATATGAATAATTGTAATGGATAGATGTTAGTTAGAGCTAGCTAGCGAGCGAGTTAGAGTTAGAGAGCAAGAGTTAGATACTCTTGGGATAGATTGATGTTTAGACTGTTAGATAGTCAGTCTCGAGGATAGATCATGTGTTGATTATCCTTTGTTAAGTGTTCTACCGAGTCTGTAGAACTAGAGAAGAATCGGATAGCCGAGAGCTAATCCCCGAGTTGCCAGACAGTCTGTGTGACGTCTGCGCCTTTGTAATCTCTATAGAGAAGAGACCAGATTGAGAGAAGGGCTCCCAGCTGTGTGCATGGAGTTTCCTGTAAAGATCTAAGGCTGCAGCTGTGTGCGCAGCGTATTGTATAACTCTATGGTTTTCTGGTTAATATAACAGTCTCATGGACGTGGTTTGCCTCGAGGAGACGAGCTTCACATATTTCCTCTTGTTATAATGTTTGCGTGAGTGAGTAACTGTTTAAGTTCATTACATGTGTATGCAAAACTCTTGTATTATCTTTGTGACTGCTTGATTGAGTTTGGAAAGGTCCATTGATAACCCTAAGTGTTAAGAACTGAAGAAGCGGTGGAGCGCTGTCGCTGCAGCGATCGAGGACTGCGATACTGTGTTGGGTGCGCAGGGTGAGGAAGTACTTAACGCTTCGACGCACAGAATAGTTGCCGTCTGCACCAGAGAGGAAGGAATCCACGCAGTTGCGCCGAGGGGCCTGCGGGAAAGTCCGACCGTCGATATCTGAGGAACCAGAAGAGGAAAGAACAATCTTCGCGTCACCGCGGTTGAGGAAACCTGATTCCTTAGCCCCCCGTAGCCACTTCGGGTGAGACCTCGAGCTGCTGCGCAGCTCGTTGCCGAGAGGGCCAGTGCGCCAAGGGGTTTGTTGCTGCGCTTCATTAAAACCCGGGTCTGCCCAAGAAAGCAGCCAACAATCCTACTGAATGGAAAGACCCCTACCACTCCACAGCAACCACATATTTGGAAGTGCTTATTTATCTTAGAGATGTCCTGAATTTGATAACAGTCGAACATTTTGGTGCCATGAAGGTGTTGATGCTTGCACATCAATGTTGGGTGCTGCGAAAAAATTCTTAAAACCTTCAACATCTATCCCTTCTACCCCATCCAATCCCTTTTCTCTCGAACCTTTATTTCGACCAGGAAAGAGATCATCTACATCACTGAGTTGTGAAATAGGACCTAATAGATCATTTGACAATTGAAACCGCTCAGGTGCGATCGCTTCACAATTTGATCATCCTTTGCTGGGACCGACATGCCCCTACCATCTGTGCTTCTGTATTCAGAAGGCCTGACTCATTTTCAACAACTGAAGTTCCCTTATATATCGTGGGTGATACTCCACCTCCTTTCCACCTGAATGCCTGCGCATGCTCATCAGCGGGCTGATCGTGGACACTGGTCGTCCTTGCCCTTAATGCTCCTTGTGTGCTTCCGATGGAAATAAAATGAGCCATTGAAACCTCGTATCCTCGCTACTTCAATTGGCAGCTCTGGTAGACTCACGCATTATGATTAGTGCATCTGACTTTTGAGGCTTAAGAACTCCACGATTCAAACTATACAACTACTTGAGTATTTATAGCCTCACTTGCTCATTCCTTGAGAATCGTGTTGTCCTTGAGAAATGATCACCTAGCCACTCATTGGGATTTTTGCATGCCAGGAGAAGATTATTCTTGTACGATGGTGGTGGCAGTAATGAGTGTTGGGGGATGTTGCTTCTGACCAATGGTGGCAGCGGACAATACCGCTTTGAGGGAGTCTTTTTGAATCATGTGGAGGATGAACTGCAGCGGGACGTCGTATATCATAAACCAAAATTGGTTTCAGAACTGCTATAAAGCAGTTTAGAAAGACCACTTTTAGGCCCCTTAACAATCCTGGAGATTCCACGTGGAAGTAGCAGTTTTGTTCCAGAGACGTATTGGGAGTGTTAAACTCCGAGAAACTTTATCACCCTGATGCTTAGGCAATCGTTGATCCTCTGCTAAGTCCTTCTCGAGATCTATGCAAGGTGGGCGCAACTTTAAGAGTGGGTCCCTCTCTTCATACGACCTATTTTCCTGGCGGTCCGTGGCATGAAAAACCACTATGGTGATTTTTAGCAGTTTTTAGGGCCCTGAAAAAGTGGTTAGGACAAACCGCTTTTAGGCACCGAAACAATCCTGGAGCTGCCACGTGGAAGTAGAGATTTTGTTCCAGGGACATATTGGGAGTGTTAAAATCCGAGCAATTTTATCATCCTGAAGCTCGAGCATCCTTCGATGCTACCTCCATACTTCCTCGAGATATGCAATCCGTCGGTGCAGCTTTATCGGGAGGACCCACCTATCTTGGAAATTTCAGATACTTCGATGTTGTGCGATTAGAAACCACCGCGACGGATCTTAGTTGTTTTCGAGGCTTCAAAAAAGTCGTTTAACCAGACTGCTTTCAAGGCCCTGAACTATTTTGAGGCTACCATGTGTTCATGGAAATTTTCAATCAGGGGTGCTCTGAGCTAGATAATCGTCAGGAATTTGGGGGTCCTGAACGCACTATCTGCTGCTGATTTGTGATTAACCAATATTTTGAGCTTTAGTTGCATCTGTCTGTCGCCATGGTGTGACTGTATTTTACTCTGTCTGCTCCATTGTTGCTCCATACTTTCACCCTGAGGTCTTCCTCAACTTGGCATATACTAGAGTTGACTTCGGCTGATCATGCTAATGATATTAGTACTAACATTGGCTTCAGCAGGGACAGCCTCTTCCTTCGGAAGAGGTTGAGAAAAATAGACAAGTGCCTTTAAGTCCATTGGGTTGTGGAGTTGTACCTGTCCTTTATTTTTCAAATCAAGTAACATAGAATAATAAGAGGGAAATGTAACAAAATGATCATAAATTTTGTAAAAAGGAAAGAGGGAAAAACATATGTTACATATATGATACATAGGAACCATTTATAGAGTAGAATAGAAACTAGTAATGAAAAAAACGCTTCAAGAATCTCCCGTTTACAGGGTTCTCAAAGCTTTCATCATTGAGTTGAGTTAATTCATATCTGTTGATGTCATGGACTGTAACGACCTTGAATGGGCCCAGCCACAGGTTGTCAAATTTCCCATGTTTATATCTTTCTTCCCTCCTAGCATCTCACTTCAGAACAAGATCTCCATGTTGAATATCTTGAGCAATAGCCCTTCGGTCAAAAGTCATTTTAATCTTGTCCTGGTGAATCTTGGAGTATTCGTCCAGATGCTCCCTGACCTGTTGAACCTCTATCAGTTGATGAATTCTTCTCTCCATGTCATTCAGTTCTTCATTTTTTGGCTATAATAGTTTCATCACTGGGAGACCCAACTGAATTGGGAGGACCGCTTCTTTTCCATAGACCAGCTGAAATGGAGAAGTTCCTATAGCTCTCTTGACACTAAACATGTCTGCCCATAATGCAAATTTTAGTTGGGATTCCAGGCCCTTTTGTTCGTATTGAGCATTTTATTAATAATAGTCACCAAGCTTTTGTTTGAGGACTCAACCAAACCGTTTCCATGAGGATAGTAGGCAATTGAATGAATCAACTCAATGTTGTAATTTTGACAAAAACTCATCATTTTGTGGGATTTGAAAGCTTGAGCATTGTCTGTAATGATATTTCTTGGGAAGCTAAATCTTACAAAATATTATCTTCTAGGAAACCTATTATGACCATGTCATTGGCGTTCCTCATGGGAATTGCTTCCACCCATTTTTTGAAATAGTCGGTGGCCGTAAGAATCCATCTATGTTGGCCACTGGAATGAGGGTTTATTTCTCCAATAAAATCAATGCCCCATTGTTGGAAGGGTGATTCTACCCTGATGGTTTTAAGGGGTAATGGTTTAATTTTTTGCTTTCCAGCGAATAACTAACATTCTTTGCATGCTCTGACAATCTTGTTAGCATCAATGAATAATGTAGGCCAGAAGTAACCAGCTCGTAGGGCTTTATAAGCAGTTTCTCTCCATGCATGATGTCCTCTGCACATTCCTTTGTGAAAATCTATAATTATGCCTTATGTTTCTTCTTCAACAATACAATTAAGTAGAACACCAATTTGATCCATCTAGAATACAGTACTTGACAGCTTTGATTTTAAGAGACCTCATTTAAACTTATCCAAACTAGGAGGTCATGTGAGGTGTTGTAAATAATAAACTATGTCCATGTACCATTCTAACCCAGTAAACTTCTCAGCAACATTGTTTGGAAGATTTTACTAACTATCTTCTTCCTCCTGACCAGGAATTCGATCAATCAGATTGATCTCAAGAGCTTGGTCATTTGACTCAGCTAGGATTTTGGCTATTCCTTGTTCCTTCACCAATTTGGTAGGCTTGATTTCCATATCATACTCCTGGATTTTGGATATCCACTTCCCTCTTCTTCCTTCGTTGTCAGGTTGACACAATATGTCTTTGATGGTACTTCCTGGGACATATGCGTTGATCCTAGAGTGAAAGACATAATTCCTAAACGACTTGAGGGCGTTGACAAGTGAGTAAGCCTTTTTTCCATTATGTTGTATTTAATCTCTGTGTCCCTCAGTGCTCAGCTGAAAAAAGCAATGGGTTGCTTGTTCCCTTCATGATTTTTCTGTAAGAGAACCGTTGCAATAGTAACCTCAGAGGGAAATTATAATATAAGAAATTCTTTCGTGTAATCAGAGCTAGTCAAAACAGGTGCTTCTCCTTAGGCATCCTTTATTTTTGTAAATGATTCTCTCGCAGCTGTGGTCCATTTTATCTCAACATCCTTCCTTAGCATGTCAGTAATTTCTTTCATTATTTCAGCAAAAGTTAGGAATAAATATTCGTAGAAACTTTATTTTACCAATAAAGGACTGCACCTCCTTTTTATTTCTTGGGATTTCAATTAGTTTGATAGTGGCCACTCTATTCGGGTCTATCCTCGCACCATCTTTGGAGACAATGTGCCCTAGCAGCTTTCCCTCTATCATTGCAAAAAGGGATTTTTTAGGGTTGAGAGATAGGCCGAATTTTCTACATTTCCTGAAAGTTTGTTTCAGATGTTGAAGGTGGTCTTCATCAGAATTTGAAAATACTGTCATATCATCCAGATATATAACAATACATTTTTCTTTTTCACCTATGAATGTTATATCCATGGCCCTTTGGAATGTTGCACCGGCATTAATAAGACCAAATGGCATTTTATCATACATAAAAGTTCCCCATGGTGTAGTGAAAGTTGTCTTTTCCCTATCATCTAGGTGCATGGTGATCTGGTTATAGCCTGAGAATCCGTCCATCATTAACACTCTGGTCGACCCAACTACTTTTTGTAGAATATGATCCATTTTGAGCAAGGGGTAATTATCCTTCAAAGAGCACTTATTCAGGTTTTTGAAATCAACACACAATCGAATTTCTCCATTCTTCTTTCTAACTCACACCAAATTAGCCACCCACTCTGAATATCTTATAGGAATGATGATTTTCGGATCAAGAAGTTTCCTTACTTCCTTTTCGATCACTAGCATCAAGATAGGGTTTACTTGTCTCAACTTCTGCTTTGCTAGCTTAGCATCTGCCTTCAAGGGAATCCTATGTTGTATGATAGTGGTATCATAGGTTTTGAGGTCTTCATAATTCCATGAAAAAACATCTACATAATTTTTAAACAAGTCCTCATACCTTTACTTTTGCTTGATTGTAAGGGACTGAGAAAGTTTTACGAACTTGGGTTATTCCACAGTGCCCAGATTCACCTCCTGCACAACCTCAGTAGTTGGTTGTACTGCTGGTTTTACTGGGATTTCGTTCTTATCGAACAATTGTTCTAGTGGAACCAGTCCTCTAGGAATAAATTTATTCTTTAGTTGCAGAATTTTGTGGCCAGCGATCTGTTGTCAACTCAGAGACTTTTCCATCTTCTGTTTGTAGAATTTTTTCTTCCATCTCTCTAGAATTACCATCTATATCAGTATTTGAAAATTCATCCACAAGCTATAAAAAGTGTTTGATTTGTTGGTCATCTTCAAAGACCTGCCAACTTTTTACATTGTTAGGGATGGAGGTACGATACCGCATTTAGAATTCATACTTTAGCTTTGGCTTCTTGGGAGGCTTGAAAGAGCTCGCCATCAAGGCTAATGCATATGTCTGTTGATTTCCTTCTTGGGGGACGAAAGCAATGTTGAAAGCATCAAATAAATTATCCATAAGGTCCTAGGTGAGATTTCGATATGATCTGAGTCTTGGATGTTTGGTTTGATAAATGCTTTTAATCTGGTTTACCACTAGCTCAGAGTCTCCAAAGACTTCCAGTTTGGTGATTTTTAAGTCCTTAGAAGCTCGGAGGCCGAGGATAAGAGCCTCATATTTAGCAACATTGTTTGTGGTATCAAAATCTAACTTGTAAGATAAAATTATCTTGTCCCCTGTTGGTGATGATAATATTGCACTAGCTCTAGATTCTTCTTTGGCGGAGGCTCCATCAAAATAGAGTTTCCAAACCTGATTCCCGTTATCCTCGGCAATGGGTTCTTCCGCTTGAGTTTGTACAATTTCTTCTTCGATGGGAGTTCTTGATGATAACTTGTAACAGCCCATGTCTTCATCAGCTACATATATGGGATAATTCATAGGACTATCTTGATCACTTATCACATAGGAAAACATAGCTTCTATATACAACCGTCTAGTCACTCCAGCAAAAACGGGTATTGTAGCGTACTTCATATCCATCTGCATGGTGCCCCCCAACTTTTTTGCCCAACTAGTTGATAGAAGCATGCCATATTTTGCTGGAACATCTTCTACCACTAAATCCATCATTACACTTTTGGTTGGCATTTGAGCAAGAGTGACTACCAAATCCTTTATCATACCTATGCATTTCACTTTTCTGGAGTCGAAACTATAGAGATCATGATATGGCCTAGTGATCTCTAGTCCCAATTGTTCCATGATTACTTTGGGCATCATATTGTGAGATGCTCTAGAGTCCAGCATACAGTTGTGAAGTAGTTTCTCATGTACATTCAGGGTAACATAAAATAGAGCAATGGGATCTTCTTTATTATCGATGTGTGGGCCGCATTGAAAGGTTGGGGCTTCATCATTTAGATTTATGGAATATTATTGATCGATGTTTTCAACTCTGTGTAACATAGGGTTCTTTATCAATTCAGACAAGGGAACAACTATTTTTAGTTTGTTCAACAACTGTTCCGGGCTGAAAGAGGTAGACCCTTCTTTGGGATTTGGCTCTATTCTCTTATGGGGGCTTATGCCTGGCTTAATTTGGCTATCTGGAACTATAGCCTCGTTTTCTTTAGCCTTTCGTAGGCTTTTTCTTTCTGATAGGGAGTGCATTTGCGGAAACTTAGCTTGAGTAGAATTCTATGGGGATTTCTTGGGAGGAATTTCATTCTGTCTATTTTCCAATTCTGGCCTTGGTCTCAAGTCATACTTCCTTTGCAAATTATCTGGTTGAGCATTGTGAAAAAGTGGATAATCACCAGGGATTTGATCACTTTCTTGGGAGTTCAAAAGATATGGGCCAGTCTGTTTATATGAGAGTGATCTCTCATAATCATCTCTAGTGAGGTACATAAGATAGTAATCTTCTTCCATCCAGTTCAACTGTTCTTCAAACTCTTCATAGGATTCTTCTGCTGGAATTTCAATCAGATTGTTTTCATTCTCGCGTACAGGTGGCCTTAGTGGTTATTCATCATTCCTTTTTTCTCTATGTGCCATCTGGGGATTGTGAGGTCTTCTAAACTGAGTAGGAGGTCGAGCAGGCGGTTGTCTGTTAGGACTCCTACTTTCTAATTCCATTCTAGTAACTTTATTTGACAGATTCTTTATAATGCAAGTCATCTCGTCAATATTTTCTTCTTGGGAGTCTTTGATTCCCAAGTAGCCACCCTCTACTTTAGCCTTTCCTTTTTCCTTTGGTTTAACATCATTGGTCAGTTTTATCTTGCCTTTTTCCCTCATGTTTCCTTCGGCGTCAATGGCATTATCTTGCATTACACTAAGTGAGAGCAGTCTTCTTTCTCTCAACGTGATGGAAAAATATGAGGGGAAATATGTTGCATATGTGACTCGAGCTACTGCTTCAGTAGGTTAAATATCCCCAGGGATCCTGAAATATATTTTGTTGAATCTCGCAGTAAAGTCCACCACATTTTCGGAGTTGCTCTTTTTCAGGGTGGATAATTCTGTTGAATAATAGAGACTATCACATTTAACTCCCCACTTCTTGATGAAGGTGGTTTCCAGGATCTCCATAGTGCTGATGGAGGCATTGGGTAGTGATCTAAACCATTTTCTGGCTTCTCCTTCCAGCAATTGAGCAAAAACTCTCATGAACACATCATCATGTTCGATCAGGATATTGTTAGTGGAATATTGGAATCGGTCTACATGATCTTCAGCAGACGTGCCCTTACTGCCATCATACTTTGGTAACAACTTCAAATAGTGGGTAGGCATATCATTCAAAGGCGTGGGTAATTGCAGAGGCCCATGCCGGCTAGCCACCCATCTGGGTGTTCTGGGTGGTGGTGGAGTTGGTCCTCTGCCTCCTCCTCCTGACATGGGGTGGTTGACGATTAGCTTCTTGGCCTGAGAAGAAATGAAAGATTTTAGTGGATTTATATGAATTGAAAATTCTCCGCTTATAGCAGGAATCGTTTGAAAGCTAGGAAAACCACAAGGAGTGTGAGGGTTATGGGGAGAAGGTTCTCTTTCATGGGTTTGGACAATGAATTCGGATTCAAGGAATTGAGGGCCAAACATAGGTGGGGAGAAACTTTGCCGATGGAATGGTGAAGTAGATTGATATTTTCCACGTCTATGTCTCCAGGAGACTGAGTCTTCTAAAGCCATAAATTCTTGGTGGCTGGGGTTCTGGTGGGTATGTCTTCATCCATATTCCAGGTTTGATTCTGTGGAGTCACCAAGTGGATTACAACCTACAACCTAGTTTCATCCACTATGAAATTAGGAGCATACAATTTTGTCGTTGTCCCTAAGGAAGATTTATCTTCTTGCTTGCATTCCCCAGAAACGGTGCCAGAAAAGATGTTAGTCCCAGAGACGTTCTAAGGATGCTTTTAGAACTATGCCTGGGCATCAATAAAATTTACTGTGTTCATTTTCTTGATCAAAATCACATTCACCATAAAATAATGCAGATAGCCAATCTTGGAATAATGTGGGCAATATTTCAATATGCCAATGTAAATAATTTGAATGAGTTTATGTTAATGGAGTGGCACAAAACAAAGGTACTTCAGAGAGAGTAAATCTTTGTTTTATGTTTGAGAATAAGGTACTGAGCCTAAGGGAGGAATTCAATAGTTTTAACAAAAATGATCACAGAACTAAAACTGAACAATATGAGGATATTATTTCCAAACAACCTAACATGAATACTTCATGCCATAATCATATTAGTAACAATAATTTAAACTAGAATGAACTTCATAAATCATGAACAATATAACAGAGATGAATTAATAGGAGAAATAATACTAACTGGACATATCAAAAGTTTGAATCCATAAGACAACAAGATCGGGCAAAATGAGGTTCTTCTTTATGTATTGATCAGACTGCAAAATATCAAAAGTTATACTTCTTACAAAAAGAGTCGACCATTACTCTTACCCTTTTATACTATATATAGCCTTCACAGGATTTACAAGATAAGTTGTTATAGAAAGTTTGTTATAGCCCAACAGCTTATGCAATTTTGTTTGTACTTTCCAACAAAGTCTGTTGCAAAAACATTCTCACGGACTAATATTGGTTAGTCAGCTGTTGTGAATGGGGACCACTTCTACTGACGAAGAAGTACATCCTGCTTAATGGAAAGACCCCTTCCACTCCACGGCGGCCACATATTTGGCAGTGCTTCTTTATCTTAGAGATGTCCTCAGTTTGATAACAGTCAAACATTTTGGCACCATGAAGGTGTTGATGCATGCACCTCAATGTTGGGTGTTGCTAAAATATTCTTAAAACCTTCATCATCTATCCCTTCTACCCTATCCAAGCCCTTTTCTCTCTAACCTTGCTTTCGACGGGGAAAGAGATCATCTACATCACCAAGTTGTGAAATAGGACCTCATATATCATTTGACAATTGAAACCGCTCAGGTGCGACCGCTTCACAATTTGATCATTGTCACATCCCCTCCGACCCACCTGGTCGGCTGAAGACCGTGATCCATTTTTTTTCTCCAAAACCATTGACTGAGCGCCCATACACTCAGTCGGAGAACTCGAATCCACAACAATGAATCCCGAAATGCACATTCCGCACAACGATCCCAAAATGCACATCCCGCACAACGATCCCGAAATGCACATCCCGCACAATGGGTCCCGAAACACACATCCCGCACAATGGGTCCCATAGTTTCAGGTTCAGGATTGCGGAAATTCCAAACCCTTAGCGCGTGTTTTGGAAACCCGATCCCAACTGATCCACCGTGGGGGTGGGTCACCCCAAAACTTGAAACCCGCATTGTCGGTTGCGGGGTTGTGGGAGGTCCAAATCCTGTAGTGCGAGTTTGACGAACCCGCAACCCAAAACCCACCAATGTCGGGTGCGCGGTTGCGGGAGGACTAAATCCCGTCGTGCAAGATTTGACGAAGTCGAAACCCGAAACCCACTACTTTCAGGTTCGGGATTGCGGGAGGCCCAAAACTCTCACACGGATTTGGCATACCCGCAACCCACGGAATCATGCATGCGGAACCCTGTTCTGCAAGGGTAACTTCATCAATCTTCCAAGGGGCATAACTCCTCCCTCCGGTATCCAAATGGGGCAAGGTTGGTACCAATGGAAAGCTCATGGAGAACTCTATCCAATGGTAGCATCCTCCTGACCAGGTGAGGCACCTAACCACCTCATTTCCTTCTCTGAAGCTCTGTTCCTATCCACACTTGAACATTCCAACCTTCAACCTGCCAAGGTCCCTTCCTGCTATCAAACCCACAGAGGTTCCTGAAACCACTTTCAGGGCTTCTCTAACTTCTCAAGGATCAATGTAGATATATCTTTCCTTCACAGGGTTAGTACACATCACATTCATTACCAAAAACGATGGAGATCTATCATACAACATCACATATAAAATGCATCCACATACTTAAATCACACATCTATCATATGCAAGAATTACAAGCATTAGTTCCTGCAATACAAGGTAAATACACACAGTGGATTCAGCCTGTTACTCAGGCCTGTACATGACTTCATGTCAACCATTCATATAACCATACATACAACAATTCCATGACTATACAAGAATTTATCATAATAATGAAACCACATCATTTACCATAACAGAATACTTATCTTTGAATTCCGAAGCAACTAGCTAAGTGAGAGCAACGTTCCACCCAACCTTAGATCTCTGTCCAGCCTATACTCTTTCGGCTAAGAGATCACCCCCGAGCTGGGCAGTGTATCCACTAAGGAGGGCTAATAGGTTCTCTCACAGTCAAGGCTCCATTCACATGCTAAACCAGTCTGTAGTTGGGTTTACCAAGCATTCCAGGGCACCTACCCATGCTACGCAGACCTACAGGGGTTCTTCAACACACAAGGATAACAAGGAGGTATTGCTAAACCAATGAGTTCAACCACAGAACTGCAGGCATCTCAGCACTCATTTTCCCTGGTACCCACAATATCTACCACATCCAACAAAAGGAAGACCTACTGCACAATCACACAGTCTCTCGGCATCTTCCCTTCCAGTGCTATTCCAGGATGGGTATATGAAGGTCCAGTCACTAGTTCATTGAGACTATAGCCTTCACTAAGTTTCTCTAGCAACCCAACCTTTCTCCCACAGTTTACAACAAGACATATCCCGGCTTGGGCTTTTTCCACGGTTGCTCTACGTAAACCATTCTGCAACCTTCTCTATTGACTCTGTCCGTCGCTGCACCAGGGGTCTACCTACAGGGTGTCATGACTGCTCATTCTTGGGTAGTTATCACACACAGGGGCACGCTAATTACAGGAGGACACGCAGGTGAACCCTCTGCGAGGGTCAATGGTCTCAACAATGGTAGCTTGAGCATTCCCAACAAGGAATCTGGTGCATGAATCCTCCATGGATGATTGTGTGTCTGAATCTCCCCCCCCCCCCCCGGTTCACAACAGGATCTGCGCATTTCTTTCCAGGCAGTTTGATTCCTTCACGCACAAGTGATCAGAGCCATGCCCTTCCATACGAAATCGCATGCATGCTCCATACTCCATCAGACTCAACAGTTGGTTCTCAACCACCCTCTGAAATCACATTAATGTCAGCAGGGAGTTCAAACAGATTCTCAGTCAAACATGTGGCAACATGGTCAACCAATCCCAAACCCCCTCACCTCTCCCTAGTGGATACACACGGACCCCTTCTCATTCGTTGCCTCCTTAGCCAGCTTCTCGGTTATTTTATTCATTCAGTAATAATTACATCATTTACATTCTTCATGGCTCAGTTTCCCATGAATAATCAAACTGTATCAATACTTGCCTAAGCAATAAACCGGAACATCCATTAGTGGGGCCTTGGCCTTGAGCTCCACACTAGGGCCTTTACACATACTGTACACAAGCAGTATTTACATCAAGGGAAAAATGGGGTATTACAATCCCCTCCCCCTTAGAATAACACCGTCCTCGGTGTTCCAAGACTTAGGAATACATATACAATTTACACCTATCCAAAATTTCAAAAACATTGCGGGTCTGCCCTACATTCTATCCTTTACTTTGAAATTTCAGGATCAAGTCCTTTGACTTCCATGAGCCTCTCCTATTGGTTCTGATCTTTCATCTCCTCCACAAGTCTGAAAACTTTATGGCTACTACCCTCTTGAGGTTCCCTTGTAGGGCAGTTGTGGAGGTAATGATGTCCTCCACATTTCCAACATCTCACTGGCTGCTTCATATTTACCTGCTCAATTTCCTTTGAGTCTTCATGCCTGGAACGTTTCTTAATGGACCGATTGGACGAATGCCTCGTCATTGATCCATTGTCCTTTCCTCGGTTGTTTATTTCCAGAATTATTTTTACTTGTCTTTGCAGACAAACAGAGTCCTACAGGACCTTGTGGTTCATCTCATTCTACTACTCCTGTATCTTGAGCATCTCTCCAAGATTTTCTTGGGTCTTGGAAATTGTTTGAAGAAGACTTTCAGCCAATTCCAACAACCTATGGTCTGCTTCCATGGCCACTGTGCACAACTGTTTCTCACTTTGCTCGCAAGCAGCACTTTCTCGTGCAGCTGCAACCAATGGATTTAATTTCCACCTGTGAAATTCATCATTACAAATCTTGTTAGGCCAAGCATAACCTAAATATTAAAAATCAGTCAATTTTTTTCCCTATTTGACATGGAGAGCCCATGCTCTAATCATGATACTTCCACACTTTCCATGCTTGCCCAGCATACACATTAATTCTTTCATGTTCATCCATTCGCAAGGAATTAACTATTTCAGCATTCACAATTTATTTCAAGCAAATAAACACACTCTACTTTCAGCCATACATGCATTCCACAATTTTCTGTTTTTATGATGCATCAATAAAAGGAAAGAGAGAGCAGTAAGAGTTTTCTTCTCATAGTCTTGTTCTGTTCTGGAACCCACACCACCACTGTGGTTTTCATGCTCCTGGCCTATTTCACTTCCATGTGAACACTTGACCAGCCCTTCTTGGCTATGACACTTAGTGTCTATGGTCTATTTCAGACCTCTCAACCATGGATTCCCTCCATATGGTTTGTCTAAAACTCCCTTGGCTGCTAGGACTCACACATTTCTACTAGCACCATCATTCATTGTTGCTCAAGATGAGCTTTTTAGGACAGTCACATGTCCACATGCATCCTTAATATGCTTTCATAGTCCTTGCTTCCTGTATGACCAAGGTTTCCAACAAAGAAACAATAGTGTATCAGCTTAATTGTTACAAGACTTATACTTGAAATCTTCATTATTCCAAACAAGAAATGAATGAAATTGAATACTTATTTGTATTGTGCATTTCCTCTCTGGTCCACAGGGTCCTGCTTTTACTTTATAAGCCTTGGGATCCTCCTGCGGACTGGGATGTTTGGCTAGCACGCAGGCTGCTCCAAAACATCAAGTAATCAATGTCCAACCAGTACACCTTCACGCCGACTTGGAAGGAAACTTCACTATGACCATTTCTAGGTCAAGGCTCTACTATGGAGCCATAGGCATATAACAGCTCTTTCATCAACACTTCATTGCCCTTCATCACAATCCCCACAACCTCCACAACATCCTTTTATACATATTAACCCTTCCACCACAACCCCTCACAACAACCTTACATACACATTAACCCTTCCACCACAACCCCTCACAACAACCTTTTACTTTGTTCCTTTAGTGTGTAGCACCAAATTGCATCTGTTTAAGGTGACAACACCAGTAGTATAGGCAAACTTGTCAGTGTTATTATTCAAAATTATAACCATAATTCATAGCATTCACTATCAAGTATTGAAACACTAGGAATTCATCCATTCCCATAGGGCGTAATCAATATTGGCATCCCTAACATAACTCAGCACCAGAAAGGTGTGCACTCCTCACTGATGTGAGCTATGCAGGTCCTAATCATACTCAAGCAATCTACCATAATGGAAATAAAATCAAAACAGGCTCTGCATATTTAATCTAACAATTAAACATGCATATAGGTATACATTTATCAGTCAGGGTTTATAGAACACTTATCCATTACGCAGATATATTTTCTCTTCATTAATGAGAAATGGGGGCTCCTTCTTTGAGTTGACAGTCCCTCGGTTTTCCACCCCAAATCCTTTTGATGTTACATAACCCTCATATGTTTTACTGACATAATATTTACCATCCCACTCATATTGTTTACCAATCGTGCAATGCGGATGAGACATTCATAATGTCTAATGGCGTTTCACCCGAAACCCATTTCCAAATCATGGAATCTCTTCTTATGAAGTTTGGATTCTGCAGGCCCTCTCACGTGGTCTTCCTGCAACGTGTCTTCCTGACACATTCCTCAAACAGCCAAACAGTCGCCAACTTTTAACAATAAAATTCAAATGTGATTGTTCCATAACCAATCAATAGTACTAATAATTAAATTCAATATGAATTTGCAACTCTGTCTACTACAAAAATTGATTTTCTTAGCCATGAGGCTATCCTCATATTGCTTGGCTCTTGTAAGTGGCACCATTCTGTCCATTATGGATTTATGTTTCTACCATACATGGGCATCCACCTACAACATGTGCTCCTGACACAATTTTACATAAGCTAAACAGTCATTAGCAATTATATGCAAAATTTCAAATCTGAAAGTTTACAAATCTGAGATTTACTATTCTTCTTTTTAATAGAGCTTAGATTTCTCAACCATGAGATTCCTTCTCATAAGCTCTAAATCGAATTTTCAAATCTGTTCCCTACAGAAATTAGATTTGCAACCATAATATTATTCTCATAAACTTAAATGAGAATATTTTCAAATTTGTTTCATGCATAAGTTAAATTTCACACCCATGAGAACTTCTCATAACCTTTGGCTTTTGCACATAGTAGACTCCAGCCTTCATCATGGACTTACCCACATTGCCATGCCTAGAACAATCTACCTGACATCTGAAACTTCAATTAGCCAAACACTTTGTAAATCTCCATGCATATAATATTTCATTGTGGCACAATCACTGAAGCATTTCCAGAATTATAACATTCCATAATTCAAACACTTCCAGTTGTTAACATATCAATATAACAAACTCACTTACTTCACGTAAATCATTATCATACTAAAATTGCAAGGTACAGTCACATTATTTATGCAAATAACTTAAATATTTTAAATGCTCATTAATTCATAGACATATCATTTATACAACTCTGTCCTTCCAACAGAACACTCTGGAAGCCTGTCAATCATGACTACCTTCGTGCAATTCTTCCCCTCCATTCACAGCAGCTCATGAAATGATCTCAGAATTATCATTAATTCATCATTTCATCTATTGCTCAATTATAATGAGACATATACATATATATCACAATCATGCATGCACACAATACATCTCCTCAGGTGTATCTACCCACATGCATGCATATTCACAACATTTACTCAAGTTTTTTTCATATGCATTCACTCAATGCTTAAGTACAAGATTTATAAAATCTCTTAATGCACATCCACTCAATGCCACCTTGCATTGTTTCATGAGTACTATGCATTCAAGCATATTACGACTTAATCAAGACTATCTCATATAACATGCATTACCATAATCAGGACCACCAATCCTCACTTGCTTTGGTTGTTAAGCTCATAACCAACACACACATGGCATGATGTATTTTATATGAATGCAATCTAAATTTCTAAATAGCCACATGGTATGAGGCCTCTTTCCTTCCCCACTTCATGCTCCACCACACTATGGCAGTATGGCGTTCACATGAATGCATTTCGACTCTAAATGCATACCATTTTATGATTACCGAATATGGTTCAATGGATTCTTACCCAATCCCTTCAACACTTATGCAATCATCATGAGTAAACCATTACCTGCATGGCTCCCATTTACACCTTTTATGTTACCTGATTTGTTGGTTTCTTACAACAGATTGCAGCATTCTTCCACCAATCTCTTGATCATGTATTTGCTGCCCTATCCTTTTCTTCATAAGGTTTGTTGGCCATATGTAGCAACATCATCAACATCTTTAGCCATGCTTCTGTTGTCTTTGGTCCTACAACCAAAACCAATCACCAGTAGTGATTATCAACCACAATATTTACCATTAGTGATTCATTGCATATGTAAAATCTCACTACTTTTACCAATATGTAATCTCATATGCATGCAAAACATATACTCATGCATGGTGCAATGTTTATTAATACGCCAATCAATGCATATTCTTGCCACTCATCTAATCCAGGAATTATTCATCTAAGCAATAAATCAAGCAATTAAGTTCATAGAAAAATCACGCCCTGGGCGCATTTCTTAACCAAAATTCATGCTTCGTCCGGCCCAAACAGCTCCCAGTGCTGCAACTGAAGCTCTGATACCACTCTGTCATGTCCCCTCCGACCCACCTGGTCGGATGAAGACCATGATCCATTTTTTTTTCTCCAAAACCATTGATTGAGCACCCATACACTCAGTCAGAGAACTCGAATCCGCAACAATGAATCCCGAAATGCACATTACGAACAACGATCCCGAAATGCACATCCCACACAATGATCCCGAAATGCACATCCCGCACAATGGGTCCCGAAATGCACATAACGCACAATGGGTCCCACAGTTTTGGGTTCGGGATTGCGGAAAGTCCAAACCCTTAGCGCGAGTTTTGGTAACCCGAAACCCGATCCCAACTGATCCACCGCAGGGGTGGGTCACCCCAAAACCCAAAACCCACATTGTCAGTTGCGGGGTTGTGGGAGGTCCAAATCCCGTAGTGTGAGTTTGACGAACCCACAACCCGAAACCCGCCAATGTCGGGTGCGGGGTTGCGGGAGGCCTAAATCCCGTCGTGCGAGCTTTGACGAACCCGAAACCTGAAACCCGCTACTTTCGGGTTCGGGATTGCGGGAGGCCCAAAAAACTCACGCGGATTTGGCATACCCACAACCCGCAACCTACGGAATCATGCGTGCGGAACCCTGTTCTGCAAGTGTAACTTCATCAATCTTCCAAGGGGCATAACTCCTCCCTCCGGTATCCAAATGGGGCAAGGTTGGTACCGCTTGAAAGCTCATAGAGAACTCTATCCAATGGTAGCATCCTCCTGACCAGATGAGGCACCTAACAACCTCATTTCCTTTTCTGAAGCTCTGTTCCTATCCACACTTGAACATTCCAACCTTCAACCTACCAAGGTCCCTTCCTGCTATCAGACCCACAGAGGTTCCTGAAACCACTTTTAGGGCTTCTATAACTTCTCAAGGATCAATGTAGATATATCTTTCCTTCATAGGGTTAGTACACATCACATGAATTACCAAAAACGATGGAGCTCTATCATACAACATCACATATAAAATGCATCCACAGACTTAACTCACACATCTATCATATGGAAGAATTACAAGCATTAGTTCCTGAAATACAAGGTAAATATACACAGTGGATTCAGCCAGTTACTCAGGCCTGTACATGACTTCATGTCAACCATTCATATAACCATACATACAACAATTCCATGACTATACAACCATTTATCATAATAATGAAACCACATCATTTACCATAACATAATACTTATCATTGAATTCCGAAGCAACTAGCTAAGCGAGAGAAACATTCCATCCAACCTTAGATCTCTGTCCATCCTATACTCTTTCGGCTAAGAGATCACCCCCAAGCTGGGCAGTGTATCCACTAAGGAGGGCTAATAGGTTCTCTCACAGTCAAGGCTTCATTCACATGCTAAACCAGTCTGTAGTTGGGTTTACCAAGCATTCCAGGGCACCTACCCATGCTACACCAACCTACAGGGGTTCTTTAGCACACAGGGATAACAAGGAGGTATTTCTAAATGAATGAGTTCAACCACAGAACTGCAAGCATCTCAGCACTCAGTTGACCTGGTACCCACAGTATCTACCACATCCAACACAAGGAAGACCTACTGCATAATCACATAGTCTCTCAAGGCATCTTCCCTTCCAATGCTATTCCAGGATGGGTATATGAAGGTCCAGTCACTAGTTCATTGAGACTATAGCCTTCACTGAATTTCTCCAGCAACCTAACCTTTCTCCCACAATTTACAACAAGACATATCCCGACTTGGGGTTTTTCCACGGTTTCTCTGCGCAAACCATTCTGCAACCTTCTCTATTGACTTTGTCCATCACTGCACCAGGGTTCTACCTATAGGGTGTCACAGCTGCTCATTCTTGGGTAGTTCTCACACACAGGGGCGTGCTAATTATAGGAGGACACGCAGGTGAGCCCTCTGCGAGGGTCAATGGTCTCAACAATGGTAGCGTGAGCGTTCCCAACAAGGAATTCGGTGCGTGAATCCTCCATGGATGATTGTGTGTCTGAATCTCCCCCCCCCCCCAGTTCACAACAGACTCTGTGTGTTTCTTTCCAGGCAGTTCGATTCCTTCACACACAAGTGATCAGAGCCATGCCCTGCCATACGAAATCGCAGGCATGCTCCATACTCCATTAGACTCAGCAGTTGGTTCTCAACCACCCTCTGAAATCGCATTAATGTCAGCAGGGAGTTCAAACGGGTTCTCAGTCAGACATGTGGCAACATGGTCAACCAATCCCAAACCCATTCACCTCTCCCTAGTGGATGCACACGGACCCCTTCTCGTTCGTTGCCTCCTTAGCCAGCTTCTCGGTTATTTTATTCATTCAGTAATAATTACATCATTTACATTCTTCATGGCTCAGCATCCCATGAATAATCAAACTGTATCAATACTTGCCTAAGCAATAAAATGGAACATCCACTAGTGGGGCCTTGGCCTTGAGCTCCACACTAGGGCCTTTACACATACTGTACAGAAGCAGTATTTACATCAAGGGAAAAATGGGGTATTACAATCATCCTTTGTTGGGACCCCGGCATGCCCTTGCCTTCTGTGCTTCTGCATTCAGAAGGCATGATTCCTTTTCAACCACTGAAATTCCCTTAGATATCTCGAGTGAGACTCCACCTCCTTTCCGCCTGAATTCTTGTGCATGCGCATCAGCAGGTTGCTCATGGACACTAGTCATTCGTGCCCTTAATGCTCCTTGTGTGCTTCCGCTCGAAATAAAATGAGCCGTCGAAACCTCGTATCCTCATTGATTCACTTCAAAACTTTGGTAGACTCATGCATTAAGCTCAGCGCATATGACCTTTGAGGATTAAGAACTCCATGATTCAAACTATGCAATTGGTTCAGTATTTATAAACTCACTTGCTCGTTCCTTCAGAATTGTGATTTCCTTGAGAAATGATCACAGAACCACTCATCGAGCTTTTTGTGTGTTCGGAAAATATTATTCTTGTACGATGGCAGTGGAAGTAATGAGCGCTGAGAGACGTTGCTTCTGACTGGTGGTGGCGGAGGACAAGACCGCTTTGAGGGAGTCTTTTTAATCATGCGGAGGACAAACTGCAGTGGGACATCGTATATCGTAAACCATAAGTGGTTTCAGAATTGCTATAAAGTAGTTTATAAAGACCGCTTTTAGGCCCCTGAACAATCCTGGAGCTGCCACGTGGAAGTAGCGGTTTTGTTCCAAAGATGTATTGGGAGTGTTAAACTCCAAGCAACTTTATCACCCCGATTCTTAGGCGATCGTTGATCCTCTGCTAAGTACTTCTCGATATCTGTGCGAGGTGGGCGCAACTTTAAGAGTGGGTCCCTCTCTTCATACGACCTATCTGCCTGGCGGTTCATGGCATGAAAAACCACTATGGTGATTTTTAGCGGTTTCAGGGCCCTGAAAAGGTGGTTCAGACAAACCACTTTTAGGCCCCTGAACAATCTTGGAGCTGCCACGTGGAAGTAGCAGTTTTGTTATAGGGACGTATTGGGAGTGTTAAACTCCGAGCAACTTTATCATCATGAAGCTCGGGCATCTATCGATGCGACCTCCTTATCAGGTGGACCCACCTACCTTAGCAATTTCAGATACTTCAATGTTTTGCGATTAAAAACCACCACAATGGACCTTAGTTGTCTTTAGGGCTCCGAAAAAGTAGTTTAACTAAACCACTTTCAAGGGCCTGAACTGTTTTGAGGCTGCCACGTGTTCATGGTGGTTTTCAATCAGGGGCACTCTGAGCTAGATAATCGTCAATAGTTTGGGGGTCCTGACCGCACTATCCAATGCTGATTTGTGATTAACCAATCTTCTGAGCTTCAGCTGCATATGTCTGTCGCCATAGTGTGACTGTCTTTTACTCTGTCTGCGCCATTGTTGCTCCAGACTTTCAATCTGAGGTCTTCCTTAGCTTGGAGTATACTAGAGCTGCCTTCGGTTGATCATGCTGATGATATTAGTACTAACAGTGCATATGTTGGTTGAAGCTAAGTGCACTCTTAAAAGCATGTAGGGTGAGCATGATAGGTATAATAGTGTATCAAAAACAGAAAAATGCGTTATTGTTAACACCCAAAAAATGCTCACTAGCTCATCTCCTTAGTCACATGACCCATTTGTCCACTTTTCCCACCATGTTAGCCTCCAAAACCTCAAAAAAACTTCAAATGGTTATCAAAAAGGCCAAAATCAATCTTTTTCTCCTCAAAATAATTAAAACCCTCCAAAAGGGCCCAAAATTCCCAAAAAATCAAATAAAAAGGGAATAAAATTCAAAAAAGGAAAAAGAAGGAAAGAAACCCTAAACCAATAAACTAAACCATGTGGTATCAAATACCATGGGTCAATACTCCACCACTCAAAAACCTATAAAAAGGTGATGGAGGCCCCCTATTATTCATCCACAATCCAATCTACCCTTATGCTACCAAAATCACTCCTGAAACCCTAGCCATCCATTTGAGCTAGATTTCACCACTTGAGTGCCCCTTTGGCCAACCATCTAAGCATTTGGAGAAGAGAAGGAGACCTTGGAAGTACTAGAGCATCTCGTCCCTATGGCTGCAAAAGCTCCATGAACCTCACCATTGAGGTAAAACTTCATGTAAAAACTCCATTTTCATCTAATGAAAATATATAACTCTCTTGTGTATTTTCTTTGCATGAAGAATCCATGAATGTTTATTGTTTACTGCAAATTTATTTGATGAATGCCCATGCACATGCTTAGATTTAGTTTCTCATTTATGTCATTTACTTAAGTTTATTTTACTGTTTTTGAACTGCTACTAAGGAGTCCATTCTCCTTAGTAGGTGCTCATTTGCACAAGCTAGGGTGAAAACCCTAGATACAGTTTTGGCAACTCCACTAGCTTGAATCTTTGGTTAAATTTCTTTAAGTTTTTATTTTGATTTAATATTGCAGATCTGGTTTACCTTTGAGCCTGTCACTTGCAGCCCAAGCCCTTTGTTGTCCCTGCTGTTAACAGTCCATAAATTTTGGGTTTAGATTTCTCCTGGCGAGTGTTGACGATGCAAAATAGAAGAGTTTTCAAGGTGGAGGGTCCGAAACTTAGCTGAAGAAGAAATATCTCTCCTCGGGTATAAACACTATGGTTGTAAAAGGAAGTAGAGGTTCTATATGTTCGAGAACTCAGGCTTTGAATTTTTATGAGAAGACCTAGCCTAAATATCAATTTTATGAGAAAATTATAAGTCTTTTAATATTTCTATAAAAAAGCCAAAATTTGAAACTTTATGAAGAAGGTTTTTTATTTTATTTTTATGATTAGAAAACCTTATGGATAAGGCCCTCAATCTCCATGGAGCCTAAGTTTCAGCTTTTAAGGACGACATAGATTTCTTTTAAATGTTTTAGTTTGGTTGCAAATTAAAAGTTGGAGCAAAAGTTATGTTAGCGCCCAATACCAAAAGTTAAGCCAAGAGGGCCACTCGTATCCTCCATCACTCAAGCGCCCAGGCTTAAAGCCTCCCATTCCTTTGTTGCTTGAAATATGTTGAGGGCGTCGAGGTATATAAAGAATGAAAAGAAACTTTCTGTTGTGCATGTGGGATAAAGCCTCCAGAGTTAAAAATGAAAAACAAAAACGCAGATAAGTAATGGAATTTTCATGGAAACCGAAAAACATCAAGAAATGCATCTTCCTCCTGGTTAAATTGGATGAACGCTGATTGGAGAAAGCTTCAGCTATTATCGCCCTATGACAAGCAATAATCCCAGGAAATTTGTTGACGACAGAGAGAAAATGTATGATTTGGACATTTTCATGTCCCATTTATCTGGAAAGGAAGGCAATTTGTATCAGCAAATCCCTAGCTCTGTTCTACAAAACGAAGAGAGGCTCTTTCAAGTCCATTACCCAATAGTAATGAAAAATTTGATAGGCAAATACGGGTTGCTCTCGGTACATAGAAATCTCCAGAGAAAAACTCCATGGATTGATTGTGAATTCGCTGGGGTTCGATTTTCAATAAGAAGGTTTACGAGAGGTTCTATCTCATCTTCAGATTTGAAAAAATGTTGCAGAGCTAAAGCAAGCATTTTTAACAGATTTAGAGATTCTCGTGTTGGGTTTTTTACAGTCCGTCCTTTTTCCCTACTCATAATGTGAATGTTTATTTTTCTTTGTTAATCCTTTCCTTTATGTTTTTTCCTGTCATATTTGAATGAAGGTTATAGTGAAACTGGAATTCATATTGATTATGCTCCGGTTCATCCTATTCAAATATCCACCAAATTTTCCTCTAAAGTTAATATGGATTCATCTTAGTTTGATGCCCGTATTTAATGGACTGTTCATCTTTTCTTCTATTACCACCAGAAATCAAGAAACTTGACGTTAAAAAACACAGCTATCCCGCCTCTAATGAAAAACTATTTTGCTAAAAACTCTACACATCTTTTGTATTTCATGATCTTGACTCCATCGCCCAATTGTATCTTTTTCCTGTTTGATCTAACCACAATCATTCAAAGTCTACAAGTTTTTATTATTATTTTACAAATTGGCCATTGAGTTTCATTGTCAAACTGCTGTCGTGGTGACATTGGATGGCAGATTTGTTGAGAGAGCCCTCTTTGGCTGAAAGAGTCCAACTTTCAGTCTAAAGATTGGTTTGAAATAGGTTACCTTAGGGTTTCTTTGATACAGCCCAAGGAAAATCCGAGTGCTAACATTTTGGCACCGTTGCCGGGGATCGAGGGTTTCATTTTCCCTGGGTATGAACGACAAAGTTACAGATTTGATTATTGATGGTGAACAATGGTCAGATATCAAGCAGGCTGTGCATCTTTCACCTGGCGACTCCATCTTCAAAGAATCCAGTTTTCAGAAATTTCATGGCGACTCCACATTAAAGAAGTCCAGTTTTGCATTGGTTCACAGGCTAAGTCTCCTCAGTTTTCAAATCAGAATCTACAGTTCCAGCATTTTGAGATGGCCTCGTTATTAAGAAGGTATGCTCCTATGAGCAGGTCTCATATTCCCGGTTTTCCGGATCAAATTCCTAAAATAGATTGGCAGTCTTATTTGCCTAAATTCAGAGATGAAAACAGTGATAATGCTGCTTTACATTTAATCAAATTTCATGCACATGTACACAAGTTGAAGATTATGTTTCATGAGGACTATCTTATGAAGATGTTCATGGCTTCTTTAGAAGGAAAAGCAAGGGATTGGTATGAAAGTTTAAGACCTGGAAGCTTGTTTTCTTTAAAATATTTTCACATAGCATTTTATGAGCATTATACAGTAGATTTTCCAGCTTTGTCTTTAGTGGAAAATTGTTGTGTTCAGTTTGAGGGTTTCATACAATACCTTGAAAGTATTGATGAAGATCTGGAAGGTATGAATGATGAAGACATGTCTGAAATATTTTATCATTTTTCTTCACAAGTCCATGGACATGATGATCAAGAGAAGTTAGCTGTAAATAAAATCAATGAAGAAATGATAGTAGATTCCCATGAACTATATTTAGAAACAAATGATGATTCATCTACTTCTTTGTATACAACTGAAGTATACATTCAGAATTGTGATATTCAAGAAAACCATCAAAACATAGTTGCACCCTTAGTTGAAAGTAAAGAGATTAGTAACCTTGTTGATGAGCTTTGTATCTCTCCTCCCGAGATGGACGAAAAGTGTTCTCAGTTTTATCAGGAAGCAGATCATGTCTCAGATGATGCTGCTGATTTTTTATTGAACAAGAAAGTTGAATCAAGTCTGCAGTATCCACACAGTCCGGGACATGTAAGTGAAACTTCTTCCATTTTTGGACATGAAAATCTGAATTTGAATGATGACAATCATGATAATTTTATGAAGGAATCCATTTATGATGATGATCCGCCGCAAGGAAATTAGCTATTAGACACCAGTTTCTTTCATCAACAAGATAGAGCTGTCATGTTTAATGATCTTGCAGAATGTTCATTGTTTGAGGATACTTTAGAGTATGAGGTTAATCATTCATTTCTGAAAAAGAATGTTAAGGAAGAAAAAACATTTCAACTCTCCCGTCAAATTGTAGAAAATCCGAAGGTACTTCAAATAAAATATATTTTCTTTGATCCTATAGTTGAGTATATGAAGAAATCTCTCAGTTTCAATTTGCAGCTAGGTTTTTATTGTGAGAATAAGGAGTATAGGTGGTTTCCTATATTATCATACTTTATGTTATTGACTTATTTCGAACACGGCAAAGGAGTTAGATTATTTGAACACCTAATGGATTGGCTTTATTGGTGTTTCCGAATTACTTGATTGATGGAAAGTCTTTGACATTCTAAAGGTAGGGTAGGTAGGAGAAATACGTTTTCCAGGAAAGCAGTCTTCAGTATGTACAGTGTTGTTTTCAGTTCAGTTTCAGCATGTGAGTTTTCAGTTTTCTATAGTTAAAGTGGTTTTCAGTTACAGTTTTGGATGGAGGACTGGTTACAGGATACAGGATACAGGTTACAGGTTGCAGTTGTCAAGGTTGGGAGCCGCCCAATGGTTAGGCACATGGTCTACAGTGTTCTTTGCTACCTCACTGGGAGGACAGCATCCCCAGTAGGAGCCAATTGTTAACAGTCCATAAATCTTGGGTTTAGATTTCTCCTAGGGAGCGTTGACGATGCAAAATAGAAGAGTTTTCATGGTGGAAGGTCCGAAACTTAGTTGAAGAAGAAATATCTCTCCTCGGGTATAAACACTGTGGTTGTAAAAGGAAGTAGAGGTTCTATATGTTCGAGAACTCAGGCTTTGAATTTTTATGAGAAGACCTAGCCTAAATATCGATTTTATGAGAAAATTATAAGTCTTTTAATATTTCTATAAAAAGCCAAAATTTGAAACTTTATGAAGAAGGTTTTTTATTTTATTTTTATGATTAGAAAACCTTATGGATAAGGCCCTCAATCTCCATGGAGCCTAAGTTTCATCTTTTAAGGATGACATAGATTTCTTTTAAATGTTTTAGTTTGGGTGCAAATTAAAATTTGAAGCAAAAGTTATGTTAGCGCCCAATACCGAAAGCTCACCATGGGACCATTAAGCCAAGAGGGCCACTCGTATCTTCCATCACTCAAGCACCCAGGCTTAAAGACTCCCATTCCTTTGTTGCTTGAAATATGTTGAGGGCATCGAGGTATATAAAGAATGAAAATAAACTTTCTGTTGTGCATGTGGGATAAAGCCTCCAAAGTTAAAAATGAAAAACAAAAACGCAGATAAGTAATGGAATTTTCATGGAAACTGAAAAACATCAAGAAATGCATCTTCCTCCTGGTTAAATTGGATGGACGCTGATTGGAGAAAGCTTCAGCTATTATCACCCTATGACAAGCAATAATCCTAGGAAATTTGTTGACGACGGAGAGAAAATGTATGATTTGGACATTTTCGTGTCCCATTTATCTGGAAAGGAAGGCAATTTGTATCAGCAAATCCCTAGCTCTGTTCTACAAAACGAAGAGAGGCTCTTTCAAGTCCATTACCCAACAGTAATGAAAAATTTGATAGGAAAATACAGGTTGCTCTTGGTACATAGCAATCTCTAGAGAAAAACTCCATGGATTGATTGTGAATTTGCTGGGGTTCAATTTTCAGTAAGAAGGTTTACGAGAGGTTCTATCTCATCTTCAGATTTGAAAAAATGTTGCAGAGCTAAAGCAAGCATTTTTAACAGATTTAGAGATTCTTGTGTTGGGTTTTTTACAGTCCGTCCTTTTTCCCTTCTCATAATGTGAATGTTTATTTTTCTTTGTTAATCCTTTCCTTTATGTTTTTTCCTGTCATATTTGAATGAAGGTTATAGTGAAACTGGAATTCATATTGATTATGCTCCAGTTCATCCTATTCAAATATCCACCAAATTTTCCTCTAAAGTTAATATGGATTCATCTTAGTTTGATGCCCGTATTTAATGGACTGTTCATCTTTTCTTCTATTACCACCAAAAATCAAGAAACTTGACGGTAAAAAACACAGCTATCCCGCCTCTAATGAAAAACTATTTTGCTAAAAACTCTGCACATCTTTTGTATTTCATGATCTTGACTCCATCGCCCAATTGTATCTTTTTCCTATTTGATCTACCCACAATCATTCAAAGTCTACAAGTTTTTATTATTATTTTACAAATTGGCCATTGAGTTTCATTGTCAAACTGCTGTCGTGGTGACATTGGATGGCAGATTTGTTGAGAAAGCCCGCTCTGGCTGAAAGAGGCCAACTTTCAGTCTAAAGATTGGTTTGAAATAGGTTACCTCGGGGTTTCTTTGATACAGCCCAAGGAAAATCCGAGTGCTAACACCTGCAAACCCCATTTTTTTGTTTGGCCATCGTTTTCGGTAGCCATTTTTGCATCATAAAACATCATTTTTTCCCTCATAGCTGCGACCCTGGACGTGGTTGTTCAGCCCAAATCCACGGCCTGGAGCTCAGCTTCTAAACCACAACTCGCATCCTGCAACGCCGCTTTCCTGCTCGTTCTCGCGGCCTACGACGCCGCTTTCCTGCTCATTCACGCGACCCCAGCTGCAGAACCCCATTCCTTCCCTGCGGCCTCGACCGCGTCTACTCGCCTCTATCAAGCAGCCCCAACCGCAGAACACAGGACAGTTCCCATGGTTTAGACCACACCCTTTGGTTTATATCTCGCAGCCCCTGCCACTGAACCTAGCCCTGCTCCCGTGGCTTCAACTGCGTCCTTTGGATCTTGCCCCATGGCTCCACCTGTCGCACCCTTTGCTCACCTGGTGGCCCTAGCTGCAGTCCCCTGCAGCGAACTCGCATCCCCGACGCAGCTTCTAGCTCCACAGCCATGGCCCAGACTGCAGATCCCAGAGTCGAACTAGCATCCCCAACCGTAGCTTTCAGCCTCGAAACCGGGCCCCAGACCGCAGGTTTCGACCTCGAAACCGCGCCCCAGACCGCAGGTTTCGACCTGGAAACCGCACCCCAGACCGCAAGTTTCGACCTGGAAATCGCGCCACAGACTACAGGTTTCGACCTGGAAATCGCGCCCTAGACCGTGAGTTTCGGCCCAAAACCTGCGCTCAATTTTCTGCATTTTTAACCTTTTTAGCCCAGATTTTTCTGCATTTTTCCTGCACTTTAACAGCCCCATGTTTTTCCTACAGCCCTACTTACTCACTAAGTTTTTCTACTATTTGATCCACTGCACCATTTTACAGATTTTCAACATTCACAGCATTTACGTTGAAAAGAAAAAAAAAATTTACATAGCAATTAAGTTTCAACATTTACATTTTTTTAGATAGTTTCCCAAGCGTGGAATTTTGTTGGGTACATCATCTCACTTACACACACTCTGTCAACTTAATTCAAGTGAGCCATAAAAATTACTTAACTCAACCAAATTTTTAACCCCACTTGGGGAACATGAAAGAATATTGTAGTTAAGTAGGACAGGGGGATAGGCATCCAAATAACACCCCTCAGTCATTTACACTTGATACATAGAACTTTTCCATTAGGGTACCAAAATCCTCTATTACTTGTTAGTACGGTTATACACCAATATGTCGGAAAAAGGCCTCTCCCTTAGGAGGGAAAGTATTGAGACTGGTTCAGGACGTGGAATGTCACACTCCACCTAGTTCTGAAGGACACCTACTCGTTGTCCTCATTGCATTCTCATATTTGGGGGTGTAGCGACCAAAGGACTGACACGGCGAACGCTTTTTATGGATGTACCATGAATGGGGTAGTATAGTTGCCATCCTCTAGGATTCTTTTACCCGGAATCCCTCTCGGTAGGGGGATATCCTTAGCCTTTTGGTTCTGCTTCTCGTATTGTCTCACTTGGATTTCATCACCTTGCAGAGGATACGATTGTTTCGATCCTTCATACCTTCTTATATAGGTGTTTGCATGCTCCCTTACCTCCCCCTGGTTTAGCGAGTACACCATTTTTTCTTTATTAGGAGTCATTTTCTTGTTGGTATTCTGACCACTTTTTCTTGTTTCTCTGCTTACTATAGCACAGCTTTTACAGTGAGCATTTCGAGCTTGTTGTTGGCCTGAGTGCCATATTTCTTGTGCTCTCCTTCTGCACACTTGGTTGCATTAGGGTTTTTGATATTTTCACTCGCCACAACCCCCTCATTTTATTATCCATCTGTCACCATTGAGTCCCCGAGGCATTCTTGGCGCCTCCATGGAGAACCCCTACAGCATGGTTCACTTGACACCACTCGTCACCGGCGTAGAGCCCCGTCACCAGATCCCGACGCCCCCTACTTCACATCTGATTCCGAATCAGAGAACCCCACATACACAGCTCTGTCTAGCCCCATGGCTGGTTTGATTTCCAACCCTTTCCTCGGCAGGATGGTTGGTGGTTGATCTTCCACTAACCCAGCTACCACTTCAACATCTATACCTGTCATCCCATCCGTGGGACCTACACCTACTATTCCTGCTACCACGACTATCCCTCTGGTTAGTGGGTTGGTTACCACTACAGTTCCTAGCAACACAATTGGTGGCAAAGAACCTTCCTACACAGTACCCCCACCTATGACTGGAATTCCCACGACCCCTATCATGACTTATACCATGGCTCCCCCCATTGGGGGCATTGGTCCCACCATAGGCGCTACTGCTAGCGCATTTGCCCCAACAATCATGTCACATCCTTCTTCCAGTTTTCCATTCATGGCTAGCCTCAACCTTCATGACCTGGCCAAATTGACCAACGACCCCATTCGATGTGACGCCACTTGGCCTCATATTCCTACCAAACGCCCACTCGACATCCCTAAGTTTGAGGGAAATGTAGGTGAGGATCCCCAGAATCAAATCATGTCTTTCCATTTATGGTGTTCCTCCAACTCCATAGTGTTAAATTTTCAGAATTTACTTCAATCTGATCTAGGATCTTAACTGAGAGAACAACATGTATAGCATATCTACAGCATAGTACTCATGGACACAATAATGAAAGCACACAAGCGACACAGAGTTTACTTGGGGAAAACCATAAAGGTGAAAAACCCCAATAACTTCCTCAGATATAGATAGAACAATGATACAACCAGAATACAAGAGATAGTCTTCTCCTAGCAGCAGATCCTCCTCCTCCACAAGTGCGCCACTCTCCAAAGTGTGTGTGAGTGAATAGAATGATGAAATAGAGATCTCCCGATCTCTATTTATACTAGACTTGACTTTCCTAATAACCTTTACTAGGTTGGCCTTAACTTAACCACATAACACAATGTTGACTAGGCCGACACCCAATAGGGTGGTCTAATAACCCTTTGACCCACATGGTCGACCCCCACTAGGGTGGTCTAATAACCCTTCAACCCACATGACTTATACAAGGCTGACCCCAACAAGGTGGTCTAATAACCCATCAAGTATAAGTTACAACACTTACAATATAAATGATGACACTTCCATATAGAGGAATAATAACATCTCTATAGGAATACAACCACTTACGTATAGAGGAATAATAACATCTCTATAGGAATACAATATACATATATGTGAAATACATTCCGAAGTTACATATACATCAACACTCCCACTTAACTAGGAAGGTATTTCTCGACACATGTCTTCTAACACAAGTCATCTTCTCTGGATCATCGTCACTAGATAATCGTCATCAAGTCATCATCATCGTCACTGTTGCTGCTATCTCAATCAATCTCTGAATCTACTTGTCATAGGAAGTTCTACAAAGCCAGTCCTTTTTGATACTGGATGTAGGCCCACCACCTGCAGGTCTTCGTCATCACTGGCCATACTGTGGAATCCTCAGGACTTATTACGTGCATCACAAAACCTTGCAAGAGCATCCCAGGACTTATTATGGGCACACATCGCAACCTATCGGATCTCCGAAGGAGCTATTACATGTGACCCTACCACAAAACCTCTAAAGAGAATCCCAGGACTGATTACGAGCACACAGCTCAACCTATCGGATCTCCCATGGAGCTATTATATGTGGTCACCACAAAACCTTCCAAGAGCATCCCAGGACTTATTACGGGAACACATCCCAACCTATCGGATCTCTCAGGGCGATATTACATGTGGTCATGGAAAAACCTTGCAAGAGCATCCCATGACTTATTACGAGCACACAGCTCAACCTATCGGATCTCCCAAGGCGCTATTATATGCCATAGGACAAAAACTCGAAAGAGCATCTGCAAGATATCCCAGGGTGAAATTATATGCCATAGGAAAAACCTTGCAAGACTATCTGCAGATCTCCTAGGGCACTATTATATGTCCTCCTAAAGAAAAACCTCGAAAGAGCATTTGCCAAATCTCCCAAGGAGCTATTATATGCCAGTGGCAAAACCTTACAAGAGAATCTACAAACCTCTCAGGGCGCTATTATATGGTTATCTGCACAACCTGTCCACGGCCACATAGTATCAACCTGATACTCACCATACATCATCCTGATGTATACAATGTATCCACCTGATACATCTACAAATACCTAATCCACCTGATCATACCTGATATATATCAACATACATGATCTACCTGATCATACAATGTATCCACCTGATACATACACAGATACATAGTCCAAGCATCCAACATGATGCATACATACATACATATAAATGATCCAACTGATCATATCTAGCATCCAACATGATGCATACATCCAGAGCAGTAACTGGAGCATCATCCTCTTCAGATCATTTCATCATCCACGAAGCACATCCCAGATGCACATCATCCAGCATTTACACCACCGACATGGGAGAACACATCTACCACTATTCGGGGAAGGCTCCAGCCCTTACTTTTTCACCATGGGAGAACACATCTACCACCATGTGAAAAATGGCTTCATCCCTTACATCTACACCATGGGAGAACACATCTACCACCATGTGAGAATGGCTCAACAATTACATCACGACCATGGGAGAACACATCAACCATGTCAGAAAATCTCATGTGCATCTGCATCTTCTGGACTCATCACTTCCCTTTCAAAGGAACCTCGATCTGAAGTGCACCAAGCCTCTCTCTGAAGTACTCAAACTGCACTCTGGCCAATGGCTTGGTCAATACATCTACAACCTGCTCATCTGTCGCAACAAAATCTGCTTCGGCTATACTCAACACTACGTAGGACTGCTTCCTGCTAAACCAAGAGATCACACTTGATCCCATACTAAAGCAGCACCCAGGAGTGCTCTTCTTATCTGCAGCACTGCCTACCCAATCTGAATCAACATAACCCTGTAGGTTAAACTTTTGATTTGCATCATACATGAGCCCATAATCAACTGTACCCTTCTGGTACCTCAGAATATGCTTTACAGCAACCAAGTGAACACTCCTCGGATCCGTCAAAAACTGGCTCAATGTGTTCAAAGCAAATATCTAGTCTCATGTTTGTTAGGTACATCAAGAGCCCAATCATCTAACGATGCATCGTGACATCAACCGGATCAGATGGAGCATCACACAGAAGCTTCAGGTTCGATGCCATAGGTGTGGCCATAGCCTTGCAGTCCATCATCCCGAACCTCTTCAGGACTCTACTGCATACTTCCCTTATCCAACGAAGATTCCATCTACACTCTGCCACACCTCCATGCCAAAAACAAATAGTGCATCATCCCCAAGTTTTTCAACTCGAACTCAGCAGCAAGCTTTCACTGCATGTCGGCAATCAATCTATCCTCACCTGTTACAAACAGGTCATCCACATAGTAGTATCACTGGATTGCCTTCCTCAACCTTGTAGTAAAGGTTGGAATCCGCTTTACTCTTGGTAAAGCCCAAACTGGATAGAAAGTTGTCTATCCTACCATACCAAGTTCTGCACATATATGATTCCATTTCATGTATTTCGAAACCAAGTGGCTGCTCCACATATACTTCCTCTTCAACTACACCATTCAAGAAAGTTGTCTTGAAATCCATCTGGTGTATCTTCTATTTCCTCACTTTTATATTTCTCTATGCTGCCATCCTCATCATGCTTGATCTGATAGATCCTTATGGAAGTCATAAGCAACTTACCTTTAGGTCTTGGGACTACATCCCAAACATCATACTTCATGATCGACGGATCATGGCATTCTTCCCATATCCTGGGAACTTCAATATCTTTAATAGATAATTTTGTTGCTGAACAAATGTTGTAGTTCTTCTTTTGTAGGTGATGGTGTACGATATTTCCTACACAACAAGTTAAATTGTATGATTAGAAAACATCTCATAATTTTCAGAACAAATTCTTACACATAAAGAAATATTTCATATAGTCATGCAATTATCTTAGCCAATGCTTCAATACAACATTTATCCATATTTTGTAACTTTCTAGATGCCTTCCAATCTCAACCAGAACATTGTTAAGAGTGTGCACAAATCCTAACATGTCAGCAAAGAGGTTTCATTCTAGATAAGTAGCAATGGAATGTTGTACAGTGCCATAGGCCACTCACCCATGTATATTAGTAGTATATTGTTCATCAATGCAACTATTCTAATATGCATAATACACAACCTAATTCGAGGAACATAAGCATATACATCATTGAATAACATTATGTAAGAAATGACAATTCAAATACTTATCTTTGTTTGGTTGCTGGGTGGACTCCCTCTGAATATTTGCAACTCTATTCTGATGTGGATTGTGAGAAGTGGTCAACTCCCTCTGAATATCTGCATCCTTGCAGAAACTACTGAAGTGTGCTCCTTTGCTTTCTTGCAAGAACAACTGGAGTGTGCTCCCTCTTGATCTTTGTTTCCTGGATTACTTGTCCTTGAACTTATATCCATCCTTAACCACTATGCATGCGTATTAGTATCATCATTGTGTTATCCTTGAGCTCTCTTACATAATCACACATTCATTAGTATAATCTTAATACTATCAAAACACAATAATCTTAAACATGTATAGTCATGATCATTCACAAATAATAAACATTAGTATTCAAGGTTTCAGGGAAGTCTTCTTTTACTCATGCATATTCTTATTTGATCATAGGATTCTTCTGATTAGTTAAATCATCAATGCATAAATCCATGATTACTCAAACATATACCTTCATGATTCTTTTGGTTAGTCATACCATCAATTATGGTAAGACACATAATATGCATACAACCATGACTATTCAAACCTATGACTTCATGAATAATCATTATCAACAACACAACAGTATAAGATCCTAACACAAGGTAGGATTCTAGCTTGATATAGGAAAAACATACCTGGATTAGCATGCTAGCTAGTTGTGTCTAACATACCTGCATAATGTCTTCTGATTCTCTTCAGTGACGTGTGCTAGTAACCTGCATGTCTCATAAGTTAACCATTGTAGAACCAAGTTATACATACCTCGAAAGTAGATCTTCTATGTGATCCATGACAATGGATGAATCTTTGTCTTCATGTCACCATGAGCATATGTTCTTGAAGTAGAACATGATTTGACTTTCTTGGTGTACCTTTTGTGTTAGCAGACAACATAAACCTCATACAACACCATAATGCATTAGTACAATCATAAGTGTCAACACCCTACTCAATGAATATCTTCTATCGTGCATTCATAATTTTATTAAGGTGATATGACAAGTCTAGATTTAATCAAGATTGTACTAACCGTAATAATATGAAGACAAATATACCATAAACTTAATCATGAACAAATCTCGAAACATACCTGGATAAGTCATACTTGTTGATATTGCTTGTAATCTTCTTATGTAAGGCCTTAGCCTCATCTCCCTCTGAAACGGGAACTTCTTCACTTATGCAAATGACCAATCCATCTTCTTCTAGGATTAACCCAATCCACTTGATTTGCAAGAACTGGATCTGGAGATGGATTAGGGTTTGTCAGAGAAACCCCAAAAATTCAAACTTTGAATTTCAAACTTCCAAAAGGATAGAAATATGCGCCTTGATGAGCTGATCAAGCTGGTATGTTCAGAATTTGAAAATTGCAAAGTTTCACTCCTCAATTTTTCCTTCGAAACTTCCGGATTCACTGGATGTGACCTCGAACTGGGGTTTGATGAATCCCACTCTTCTACCCAATCAAAAGGTTTTATCCAAATCTCTAAGCTTCTATTTTTATGATGAGCTTCCAGCCGTGGTCACAGATTTCAAAAATTCCCATTTTTGCAGAAGCCCTAATTTTCCACTTTTCTGATCAAAGTCCCGAACTAGAGTCTGATCAAGCCCGGCCTTCTGCCCAACCAAAAATTCTGATATTGGTCTCTAAATTTCAATTTTGATGAGTAGCATTCAGCCATGGTCTCCGATTACAAAAATTCCAACTTTATCCAAAACCCTAAATTCCGGAAGCAATGAATGAAGGTGCTCAAAAATAATTCTGTTTTGACATAAATATGTACCTGATTGTTTCTGGTGTAACTCCAAACTTTTCAATCCACGGGTTCTGAATAATTTTCCTGAGATAGCCTGACCTATCATCTTTCCATCTCGACAGGTCTGACCTCAATTGGATTCTCTGAGAGATAGTTATGCCAAGTGTCGCAACGTGACCTGTTTATGGGATAAAACAGGAGAGCGAACTTGTACGGCGTGCCACGTGTCACTGGTTCAACTTCGGCCTCTGCAAAATTTTATTGAGATAGTACAGTCTATGTACTACTTTTCCCTTTTTATGAAATTTCATTTGGAGCTTCCTAGCCCAAGTTATGACCTTTTTTCCAAGGTCACTTGTTTTTGACTCAGATCTGGAAGAGGTTGAAACCCTATATTGTACAGATCATAAATCACAAAGTACAACGAATTAGAGGTTGTTCTTTGGACACAAGGTACATGGGCATCTGATATTCTACCTGTAAAATTTTCAGATCCAAAAAGTTCACCAAAATGGATTTATAGTGAAAGTGCTACAATGACTGGTTTTTGCTATATCAAGCCCTAGCGTTGTAAGTGCAACAAGTGTCATACATGCCATATCATGCCTTCTTTCAGGCTAGCTCTGATACCATGTTAAATTTCCAGAATTTACTTCAATCTGATCTAGGATCTTAACTGAGAGAACAACATGTACAACATATCTACAGCATATTAATCATGGACACAATAATGAAAGCACACAAGAGACACAGAGTTTACTTGGGGAAAACCATAAAGGTGAAAAACCCCAATAACTTCCTCAGAGATAGATAGAACAATGATACAACCAGAATACAAGAGATAGTCTTCTCCTAGCAGCAGAGCCTCCTCCTCCACAAGTGTGCCACTCTCCAAAGTGTGTGTGAGTGAATAGAATGATGAAATAGAGATCTCCCGATCTCTATTTATATTAGACTTGACTTGCCTAATAACCTTTACTAGGTCTGCCTTAACTTAACCACATAACACAATGTTGACTGGGCCAACACCCAATAGGATGGTCTAATAACCCTTTGACCCACATGGCCGACCCCCACTAGGGTGGTCTAATAACCCTTCAACCCACATGACTTATCCAGGGCCGACCCTAACAAGGTGGTCAAATAACCCATCAAGTATAAGTTACGACACTTACAATATAAATGACGACACTTTCATATAGAGGAATAATAACATCTCTATAGGAATACAACCACTTCCGTATAGAGGAATAATAACATCTCTATAGGAATACAATATACATATATGTGAAATACATTCCGAAGTTACATATACATCAACACATAGTGTATGACTCCTTACTGGTTCTGCAGCTAAGTGGTACATTGAGCAACCCCATGGGACCCACTCCACTTTTACCTCCCTCAACTCGAAATGTCTGCAGTTCTTTTAGTTACTCGTATGTTACGACGCGGGAGTAGAGATCCTACTATCTTGCAGACAAAACACGACCATCCACATCACTGATCACATTCATGAGTGGCGTAAATGCCAAAGCTTATGCAATATTAAGTTAGATGACCATATCTTCCTAGTTTGGTTTCTAAAATATCTCCTTCCAGTTATTTCCAAGGATGTGGCATCTGAACGACCCTAGTCTGGAGAAGAAGCCATTCTGAAAGCCCAGCAGTTTGATCTCATCTATTCCTAGTCTGGCTACTTGTATACCATTTTACCCGACGCTCCCCGTGGTGATTCCTATCGGAACGACACATCAGGGTAATCCCACGCCACCGATGGCATCATTGGACATGTTGCATCACACAACCAACCCTTTACTATTATGTGCAATAATACTAGCCCTGACCTTTCGCGGGCAACTTCCCACTCTGGAGCTACAAATTCGTATGCTCCCATGGCAAACACTCGCCACACCCATGGACCCTCATTTCCACCAAAGTGTTACGTCCAGGAACCTACAACCTACACCCCTCCAGTTGCACCTACTACATATTACCATCAGCAGGACGCACATGCTCATGTCCACTCTCAAGCCCCATCGGCTTATTACCCACTGCAGCCAGCGCCTGTAGCAACCCAAACTCCAATCTCTCATACTTATAAACAACCACAATTGGTACCAGCACCTGGCCCACCTCAAGCCCCTCCTGCTTATTATCCACCGCAGCCTGCTCCAACACCTTCTCAACCTCGGAATCCCCCAGCTCCCCACGAGAAAGTGTATGCACAACAAAACCCGTAGCCAAACCAAAATACCCAATGTAATCAACAAGGCCAACAAAACCCCGAACGCGGACATGACCGCGGTAACAACTAACCACAAGACCAAGGCGTCTAGCCACCCAATCCTCCAAATAATAACAATGCTACTCCCGCCAACCAAAACCCTGATTGACCACCAAAACAAGGTAAGAACCCCAATTTATGAACAAACCACCCATGTTCCATATGCGTGGTATACAGCCATTATACACACACTTGTCCCCATTTGGAGCAAGCACGCCAACTTTGCACCGACGACGCCCAACGCCAGGGGCACGCAGCACCGTCGGCACCACCTAACCCCCCACCACCTCAAACACAACCCATGGTACTGCAAAATCCTTTACCCATGCAAGGAGTGGTGAACACTCAATCGTTGGCTCCCCCTCAAGGAACTAGGGCACCACAGCAACAAATTACTTATGTTGTGCCTGCTCATCAACCCATGGACTCAAGTACTCACCACTTGTTAATGATGTCGTCGGCAGACGTCAACCTCCAAACACGCTGAAACCAATATGGCTCCACCTCTGAAGCCATTCCAGCCGATAAATCCACCAACGCTCTTCCCACTGATCATTCGTTACGCATACCCACATCACCATTAGACAGGGGCCCCAAATCCCCTCACTTCCCACTGCGTCGAATCAATAATAATCCTAACGCTCGTGTCGCTTCTAATTATAACATTGTGGATGACTTAGCCCAATCTCCTACTACTATGTCAACCCTAGAGGTTCTAAAGACCTATCCTGCCCAAGGCAATACTATGTTATCCGCCATTGGTGCTATTTATCCTTCTAACTCACGAATGATGGCATTTGACCTGAACCAATCTGAACCACGCATGCCTTCCACATTAGCATTTCAAGTTTATGTATCCATTCGGAATCTTGTGATCCATTGATGCATCATCGATGAGGGTGCCTCCACATGCGTTATGTCGACATTCGTCTAGAAGAAGCTCAGATCCCCTACCCTACAACCATCCACCACTGCACTACGAGCTTACAATGGCCGCTCAGCTCAACCACAAGGCCTCTTGGCCAATGTTCCACTCGAGTTAGTAGGCAAAACAATCCTTATCAACATAGAGTTTATCAATGCCCAACTCTATTATAACCTCTTACTTGGACGCAGTTACATGTATGCCATGAAGGTTGTTGCTTCCTCAGTTTTCTGCATCATGATGTTCCCCCATGCGGGACGTGTGGTCAAGATTGATCAACTTACGTACTACAATCCCAATGCCCCCACCACGCCAAAAAATGTTCTCCCCATGATTGAACAACCCCTTCAAAATGCACCTACATCGTTGGTCTCCACAGTCGGACCTGGAATATACTCAGATACACCATGACTCCACGTTCCAATCCATTCCACCCCCTTTGCAGTCAGCCAAGATATTTGATTTGTGCACCCTCTCACACAATACACAGACGTCCAACCCAAAGCCCCCTTTACTGTCACAACCACCATCAATGCCCAGTCATGTCGGAGCCACACCTATCCACACTATCTTGTTTCTATTCCCTCCTTCAAGAGCAGTTAGCACCCCAGTAATGGCTACACTAAATCTTCCCGGGCTAACGTTAGGAATACCTGTGTGGTACCTACCCGCCCCAACTCCTCCCCCGACACCGAACGTCATTTTACAACCAGTTCAACCTATTAACGTGACGAACCGCCCACCTCTAGGGGTGGCAACCCCATCAATGTCGGTTAGTGCACAACCTTCAACCCGCCACACTGGGGGAAAGGGTCCACAAACTTACGCTGCCCCACCTACACCAAAGCCAACAAAGAATCCTCTGCCATTTCATGCTCCCCTCAAATGCTCTTTGTGTGACGATTTGGGCCATGCTACCCATCAATGTCTGCAACTACTAGCACTTCAGGAACACATACAAACATTAGATGACGATCCCAACATCCCAGTCGTCAAACTTGACCCTGGCCCTAAGCCTCGTGATAAATAGTTGCGTACCAATCACCCTTGCGCGATATGCGGTATTTACGGCCATTACTCGCATCACTTCCCTAATCTCCCGGAATACAGATTGGCTCTCTATGAACTAACCCATTCCGATCTAGAAAAATTCACTCCTACCATTGAGGAAATTCATCCCCCAACATCCTCCTCCTCGGAAGAGATTAATACCATCTACATGATTTCCACCACCAGTGCACCCTAGTCAACCGATTTGACAACTCATAGTGATGAAGAAATCATCGAAGCACTTACAGCACCTAACTACCCCTGGGATGATATGCACCATCGATCATATTTCATTCCCGAGGAGTCTACCACCTCCATGGCAACTCAATTCTCTGTCGAGTCCAAATATTTCCTTCTGCCCAAGGTTAACTAGTTTAAAGATCCCATCCCAGCTCCCGATGCCTTTGAGGAAGGCAACATGGCCAACATTTCACCCACAATACAAGTCAATATTTCCACCATGTCTGGAATACCTGAACTCATTTCATTAGGTGCATCATGCACTAAGGATGAGGTTCAAGCATATAAGAAGCTCTTTCAAGAGTTTCCCGATGTCCTATCCTGGTCATACACTGAGATGCCTAGACTTGACCCTGCTATCGTAGAGCATCACATTGACACTTGGCCAGACGTGCCACCCGTTCTCCAAAAACAATGCCCCATCCACCCATCTAAGCTTCCCGCCGTCAAAGCTGAAATTGAGAAGCTTCGTGCAGCTGGGTTCATTTACCCCATCGCCTATACCACCTATGTTTCCAACCCGGTGCCAGTTAACAAGAAGCAAGGCACCATTCGTGTCTATACTGATTTTCGACTTAAACCAAGCTTGTCCCAAAGACAACTTCCCCACGTCATTTATCGACCAACTCATCGATGCATGTACAGGGCAAGAGACGCTATCCTTCATGGATGGTTTCTCTGGGTACAATCAAATTCAGATTTGCAAAGAATATCAGTACAAGACTGCCTTCACCACCCCATGGGGCACCTTTTCCTATCACATTATGCCTTTCGGTATTAAAAATGTTGGTGCCACCTTCCAACGGGCCATGACCTATTGTTTTCACGACTTGGTTAATATCATCTTGGTCTACCTCGACGACCTCACGGCTCGATCCAAGAAATAGTTTGACCATCTGAACGAACTCCGACAAGTCTTTCTGCATTGTCGCAAGTATAAAATCCACTTGAAACCACTCAAGTGTGTATTCTGCGTTCCGGTAGGCCGGTTGTTGGGTTTCATCATTTCCCCGAAAGGAATTGTTGTAGATCCATTAAAATTCCAAGCCATCATAGACCTCCCATCACCACGTACACTACAACAATTACAGAGCCTTCAGGGGAAAGCTAATTTTCTCCGTCATTTTGTCCTCAATTACGCCACGACAATTCATGGTTTCCTTCATTTTCTCCGTACTCACATCTCTTTTGTTTGGGACAACCAAGTGCAAGGTGCTTTCGAGGACCTTAAGAAAGCTCTCACACGTGCCCCATTGATCGCCCCTCCGTATTTCTCAAAGGACTTCATCCTTTATGTTTAAGCATCCGATTATGCCGTTTCGGGGGTTCTTGTTCAAGAATATTTTGCTCGTCAAAAGCATGTCATTTATTATGTGAGCCAGAACTTATTAGGCCCACCACTACGTTACCCATATGAGGAAAAACTGGCCCTCACCATCGTCTTTTCCGTGCAAAAGTTGCGACACTACATCCTTATGAGTCACACTACAGATGTCGTAGACTCCAACCCCATGGTCTATCTCTTGAACCATCGCCTTCTTCAAGGCCGCGTTGCTAAATGGGTCATTATCCTACAAGTGAATGACCTGACATTTCCCAACTCATGACGAATTTACCATCCCTATCTCCGTCACCCTCGATCACTACTAGTTTACCTGACAACCATTTTTTTATCATCTCGTCATAAGACCCCTGGTACGGTGACATCTTGTTCTACCTCCGCACGCAAAAGTTTCGACCTGATATTGATCACGATGGATGTCGTTGCATCCATCACCATGCCTCCCATTATCTTCTCCTAGGTGATGTCCTATATCGATGCGGTGTCGACACCATCTTACGATGTTTCCTTACAGGAGACGAAGTAGAACAAGTTCTCAACGATTGTCATAGCGGAGCCTATGGTGGCCATTTCTCTGGAATGGCCACTACCCAAAAGGTGATCTTCACAGGGTACTTTTGTCCCACACTATTTACTAACTACATCACAGTGGTCAAACATTGTTGTTGGCTGCTTTACTTGGGCAGACTCGGGTTTTCATGAAGCGCAGCAACAAAACCCCTTGGCGCACTGGCCCTCTCGGCAACGAGCTGCGCAGCAGCTCGAGGTCTCACCCGAAGTGGCTATGGGGGGGTTAAGGAATCAGGTTTCCTTAACCATGGTGACGCAGAGATTGTGCTTCCTTTTTCAGTTCCTCAGATATCGGCGGTCTGACTTTCCCGCAGGCCCCTCGGCGCAACTGCGCGGACTCCTTCCTCAGCAGGCCCACTGCGCAGTTTCTCCTCTCCGGCGCAGAAGGAAACTATTCCTTGCGTCGAAGCGTTAAGTACTTCCTCGCCCTGCGCACCCAGCGCAGTAACGCATTCCTCGCTCGCTGCAGCGACAGTGCTCCACCACTTCTTCAATACTTGACGCTTATAACTATCAGGGGACCTTCTCCAACTCGCTTAACGGTCGCAAAGATAATACAAGGGTCTTGCATGCATAGGGAAGGAACTTAAACAATTAATCATTCAAACAACATTATAACAAGGAGAAATATGTGAAGCTCATCTCCTCGAGGAAAACCACGTCCACGGGATTTTATATTAACCAGAAAACCATAGAGTTATACAATACGCTGTGCACACAGCTGCAGCCTTAGATCTTTACAGGAAACTCCACGCACACAGCTGGGAGCCCTTCTCTCAATCTAGTCTCTTCTCTACAGAGATTACAAAGGCACAGACGTCAATTCAGACTGTCTGGCAACTCAGGTATTAGCTCCTCGGCTATCCGATTCTACTCTAGTTCTACACACTCGGTAGAAAACATAGCAAAGGATAATCAACACATGATCTATCCTCGAGACTGATTATCTAACAGTCTAACCATCTAACTTATCCCAAAAATATCTCTCTAACTCTTCTTCTTATCATGTATACATATATATAGGTGGCCATGACGGTCACACCTTTACAAAACTGTGGGCCTTTCCCAATAGTGATTCCCAAAAACCCTAACCACGCACATGGCTAGGTGTACTGTAGGCGCCGCTTGTAGTCACGTCGCCGCTTCCTGTAGGCTCCTTAACTTCCGGCGCAGATTGTGGGTATGGGCGCTTGTCCTTCGCCTTCAATGCTCTGGTCCGTTGCTCCTCCTTGATCCGAGCAACCATAACTTCTGTACTTAGCCTTTAAATGAGGGTAGCTGAGCCCTCTACTCCATCGCCTTATTTATTATGGTAGCTGAGCCACCTTCATTCTTGTATGACGTGCACGCGAGCTCCGCGATTTCCGGTCCGTGATCTTCGTTGAGCTTGTCCATCTGGCACCGTACTGCGCACCGTCTCCTTCTTGCCCAAAATTTAGTGCTTGTCCCAAAATTAGCACTTTCCTTCCATACTTGTGCTTTTTTCCCAAAATTCGCAGCTTTACCGCAGCTACGACCTAGGCTCCAACAGGCCCCTAACACTCACTTGTGGCTCACCCTCGAGCCACTCGCACTAGCGTGTGGTCGCTTGATTTGCACATCTGCTTGTGCTTGGGTCTCCGCGAATGTTTTCTTCCACTTCGCAATAGCGGAGTCCAATTCATCGACACACTCCACAGCTGTCTGCACCGTTTCTGCGGTGGCTTCTTCTTTAGTGATAGTATCAATCACCTCCTGAGATTCAGCAATCTCTTTGATTTTTGCCTCGACCTGGGCAACGATTTCAGAATACTCATCCATGAATGGCTGAATGCTGTTGGTGAGCTTCTCATCTTCAGTTCTGAGCTTGTGCAGTTGCTGCTGCATTCTGCGCACTTCACTCATTTTCTTCATTTTTGCTAAGCCTGTTAAGGCCTTGGCTTCTTCAGTCAGAACAGTGAGAGACTGTTCCGCGGCTTGCACCTGTTCTGACAGACCAACTTTAAAGGGGAGCTTCTCAAGCTCCATCCAAGCTTCCATAGCTTGGTTCATCAGGTTCTCGGCTTCCTGTATTCTATCTTTCATCTGTGTGGAAGCTCTGCTCAGCGCTTCAAATTGTACCTACGCATCATCCGTAAACTGCGCGGCAACTTGAGCTTCTAGCTCAGCGATCTGGGTTCTATGGTCCTCATCCATAGCAAATATTTCTTGCTCCAGGGTTTTCACCCTTCCTCCAATAATTTGAACTTTCTCAACCAGCGGGAGGTCTGGTTGAATCTCGCAAGTCGGCAACTCCTGGGCAATCTCATTCACTGCATTTCTGATGCCGATGTCTTGCGCCTCATAAAGTGCAAGTTTCTCAGATACATTCTTATGGATTGCCTTCAATTCTAACTCCTGCGATTGCAGTTGTTGGTTTGCCTGGAAGGTGGAGAGCTCTCTAGCTCTCAGCTCAACAGAAACTTTCTCATGCATAAGCTGTAGAGTCTCTATAGGAATTAAAGACAAATTTATTTCTACAGGCCCAACTAGGCTTACCTATAGTGAATCTAGCGGATCTGGAAGTGTCATGCTGGTAGGGGGAATATGCACGACAGTATGCCTTTCTGCGAGTACTTCAACTCGCTCAGCACTTGGAATTTCTTGTGGCGCCTGCGAAGTAGATGCTGGCGCATGGGTCTGCGCAACTCTTCCTGCGAGACCTTTCAGTTCTACGAACTGCAAATCTAAAGCACTTCTGATGTAAGCGTGCACATTGCGCAGCTCATGAAATTGCTCGTGTAGGTACTGGTCGATCCCCGAGGGAATAGCCTTAGCGGGATGCGACACTTTTTGCTTCTTGGTGGCCGGTTCTGTGGAACCTTCATCACTTCTTTGCTCCGGGGCTTCCTTGCCCTTATCCTTCTTTTTCGCAGCGACGGTCGGCAGCGCGGATGCGAGATCGACGGCCTCCCTCCACTCATCCGACCAAGACTTGATGGTTTCTTCAACATCCTCGGTAGTCATTCTGTAAAGGCCTAGCGCCCATTCATCTGGAATGCCGCAAGGGCGGAGGTAAAGTTGATGTATGTCGGCAGTAAAAGCCAACTTTCCTTCATATAATGTGGCTGTCTCCTCGCTCAGCCTTGGAATTTCTTGAATGGTATCTCAGAGGAGATAGTAGTACTCACAAAAGACAGCGCGATTCATCTTGCGCTTCACGGGATTAGGAGAATCCCAGAGGTTGATGTAGCGCATGCCGCCAACCTCTCCTGCGCGGCGTGGAAGGAACTGAGTATTCGGGGGCTCCTTCCACCCAATGAGAGCGCATAAAATTAGAAGCCAGGAAAAATGGAATGATTGGGCTGCATTGTCCTGCACATTCAGGCAATCAGCCAAGAAAGAATTCAGCAGGAAGAGAGACCAGTTGTACTGCTCTCCCTCCGCAGCTGCGATGGCGAGCTCCACGACAGCTCCAGTAACTTCCTTCGGTCGGCACTTTGTGAGAAGTCTTCCTGCAAGCAGACTTCCTGTAAATCGAAGTGCCTCATCTTCTACTGTGGTGAGGTCATAAGCCCGACCTCCTCTTGTCAAGTTATACTTCTGCACCAGCTGTGCAGCCAATTTTCTGTCCTTGTCCTTTCCCACAAAATGAATATTGGGATCCTTACCAGCCTTAGATAGACCGGTGATGCGGTGAATTAAATCAACATTTAGATCAATTGGCCTCCCGAGCCAAAGGTAACCTCCATGAACACATGAGAGCAGCGTCTTAACAACTGCATTGACTTCGCTGCTACGCCCAAAGTGCGGTAGCTTTAACAAATTCAGGAGTCCAGGGCGCTCAAGATTTGCTGCAAATCCCTTCGGGATAAACTCGTCAACCTTTCTGGTGGGATTATGCACTACATTCAGATATCGATCTAGCTGGAACTGAGGGTATGTCTTATAGTCTCCGAGGTTGAAATCAGAGAACTTGACCAGTGGAATGTGTCCCAACAGTTGCCCTTCTACCCGCACACTAGCCGGTAGTGGCAGTAACGGAATGGGATACTTTGCATTCTTTGGGATCTGTACTTCTGGCGCATCATCTGGACGCGGCGGAATATAGTTCGCCATGGTCGCCAACGGCTCTGGAACAGGTTCTTCTGGCTGCGACGGCGACGCTCTTGTAGCCGGAGATTGTCTGGGATCCTGATAACCAGGATGTACATAAGTCGAAGCTGTGACTGGAGTAGTCATGCCGAAATCTAAGCCTCGGCGCAGGAATTGTCGAACAACTTCTTCAGTTGACAGGTTCTCCGTCGTGAATTGATGTAGGGAACAAAAACTTTGGACAGCAAATGGCGGACCTGCGTAGGATATGGATGCTGAAAACAAGGGAAAATACTCTGCACACTCGGCTCTGAAAACAATAACTTGGATTCGTAAACAAGATAGCAACTCGAGGAAAGTAACCCAAAAATTATACAAGTGTGAGGTATTTATAGCCAAAGGTGATAGTAAATGCGAGCAAGTGGGGTTACGTAGCTGTAGGCAGCTATACATGAGTTGACAACACGCTATCCTCCTCGTCTCAGTGGTGTATTTATTGTGATTGAAGGGCTCTGACAGCCTTCCGGGAGAAGCTAATGCTTTCGGCGCCTGAGTTAAATGCAAATCTTTCGTAGATCAAGCCGAATCCGTCAAAGCGGCTAGACTTAAATAACGGAGTTATCCTTCATTTATTCATACGCGGCTACGTAACTGCTGTAATTCAAAAATTTTGGCGGGTCATTTCAACTTAGGGAACTGTGCCTCTAGGGGTCCACAAGGAGAACTCTTCAAGCGGTGAATTAACACAGGGAGCTCCGCAAGAGCGCTAGTTCAACGGTCCTGGGAGAAGCTTCGCAAGAGCGCAACTATGTTCGCTCCACCCAAACTTTAGAGATGCGCGGATGTTTCTAGGAACTGCGCAGGAAGCCGGAGACTGTGTCTCGCAACTTCCGTGTAGACTGAATGCGGTGCCTCTTTCAACTACACTGGGCATCTGCATCTCAGCAATATATTAGGTCGACAGAGCGGAGTGGTCGTCGCGATAAAGCTTGAGCCGACTCCCATTGATCATTGTAGGTAGTAATTCTCCATCAAGCTTTGCAAGCTGAACTGCGCCTCCTTCTGTTATTTTTATCACCTGAAAAGGGCCTAACCAATGTACACGAAACTTGCCCGGAAACTTGATGAATTTACTATCATAAAGGAGTACCAAGTCTCCTTCTTCAAAGTGTTTGTGCTTAATGTGCCTGTCATGCCAAGCTTTCTGTCTTGCCTTCTGTACCTGTTGATGGAATCCGGCCAAAAGTCGGTCTTCTTCTAAGGCAAGCAGTTGCGAAAGTCTTTCATTCATAGTATCAAGATCTGTCATTTCTATGATTTGCGCAATTCTGAGACTGGGAATAATGTATTCCATGGGCATAACTGCTTCTTGTCCATACACCAAACTGAAAGGTGTGTGACCTGTTAGTTTCTTGCAAGTGGTTCTATAAGCCCATAATACAGTTGTGACTCTAAGGTCCCAATCATCTCTTTGTTGATTACAGATCTTCGTCAGGGCATTCTCAAGAATTTTATTGAATGCTTCCACCGTACCATTAGCTTGAGGATGGTAGGGTGTACTCTTATGGTGATTAATTTGAAATTCTTCAGTAAGGGCCTCTATAGTCTCATTGAGAAAATGTGTACCCTGATCACTCATGAGGATCACTGGGCATCCAAATCTAGTGATAATATTCTCGAAAATGAACTATGCGGCCATAGCAGCGTCGCAGTTCTTAACTGGCTTCGCCTCAGCCCATCTGGTGAGGTATTCAGTAGCTGTAATGATGTATCTTGCGCCAGTTCTTTTTCCTGGTGGGTTAATAGGTCCTACAAAGTCAATGGCCCATTTATCAAAAGCACGCAGTGTGATCTGGGGTCTTAGCGGCATTTCATCTCTCCTTGAGGGTTTTCCTGTTCGCTGGCACACATCGCAACATTTACAGAACGCCTTAGTATCCTTGTGCAATGTCGTCCACCAGAGACCTGCAGCTAATATCTTTTGCGCAGTCGGCTTTCCTGCGAAATGGCCTCCTGCGGTACCTGAATGCGCTTCTGCGATGATAGAGCTCTTTTCATGTGGTAAGATACATCTGCGCAAAACTTCGTCAGGGCCCAACTTATAAAGCTGGCCTGCTATCAAAGTGAAGTCTGCGGCTCTGACAACAAGTTGCTTCTTCTGCTGGATTGTAAACTCGGCCGGCGCTTGCCCGGTAGTGAGAAACTCAAGAATATCAGAATAATATTCATCTGTTGCTTGAATAGAAAACAACTGTGCGTCAGGCAGATTGTCCTCCAGACTTGTAGGTTCCTCTCCTGACTCTATCCTGGATAGATGGTCAGGCCCTACATTCAATCTGCCTGGCTTTACAATAACCTCGAAATCATATTCTTGAAAGAGCAGTAGCCATCTGCAAATTCTTCCTCCTAACACTGGTTTATTGACCAAATATTTCAAAGCAGAGTGGTCAGTGTACATTTTAAAATGAGCGCCTAGCAGGTAGTGTCTGAATTTCTGTAGGGCATACACCATAGCTAATCCTTCCCTTTCTGTAGTGGTGTAGTTCTTCTCAGCTGTAGATAGCTTTCTGCTGGAGTAAGCAATCGGGTGGTCAATACTTCCTTCTCCAGACTGTGTAAGCACAACCCCCAATGCTATGGAAGAAGCATCAACATGAACATGAAAAGGTTTTCTCCAGTCCGGGAAAACTAGAATAGGCGTTGTGATCATCTTTTCTTTAAGTGTGTCCAAGCTCTGTTGGCATTCTTCTGTCCATTGGAACTTCGAATCCTTTTTCAGCAATCTTTCCATAGGTGTTGTGATCCCTGCATATCCTTTGATGAATTTTCTGTAGTATCCTGTATGTCCCAATGTAGTGCGCAATTGCTTAACTGAGTTGGGCGCAGGTAAATTAGCAATGATGGCAACCTTCGCAGGATCCATCAGGAGTCCTTGTCTGCATACAATATGTCCCAACAAAATACCAAAGGGCGCACAAAATATACATTTTTTCAAGTTAAGGGAAATATGGTGCTGTCTACATTTTTCTAACATCATGCGCAGATTTGCAATATGATTCTTTAATAGGCCAAATACAGTCCAGTCATCAAAATAGACTTCTAGAAACTTATGAATGAATTCTTTAAAAACAGCAACAACAACTCTAGAGAAGATAGCAGGTGCGTTTTTAAGACCAAAGAGCATTACCGTATACTGGAATGAGCCCCATTCAGTTGCAAAAGTAGTCTTGTGGCGGTCGTCCGGATGGATTCTGATCTGATGATATCCCGAAAAACCATCAGTGAAAGAGTAAGCTTCTTGTCCTCCAACATTATCGAGTACTTCATCTGTGAAAGGAGTGGGGAATGGATCGTGTGCAGATGCATCATTGAGTTTGCGCAAGTCGACACAGATTCTTATTTCACCTTTCGTTTTCTTTTCTTGGACCACCATAGGACTAATCCAATCGCTTTCCTCTACTGGCTCGATAATACCTGCTGCGAGCATTTTATCAATTTCTTCTTTGACTTTTTCTTTATAGCGCGGGTTCAACCTGTATGGGCGCTGCTTTACTGGCTTGGCATCTGGTTTCAGAGGTATGCGCATCACTCCTAAGTCTCCTAGGATGCCTTTCATTTCTGTGAACTTGGTAGGAAAGATATCCTGGTAGTCACGTAATAATTCTGAAACATGTCCAACAGTTTCATCATCCCAATAATCTCCTATAGAAGCAAACTTTGGTTCAGCTTCTGTACCAATGTTAATCTTCTTGAGCTTGACGTGTTCTGTGATGGCGGGAATATCAAGCTCAGGACCTTCGATATTGCGCGTCCCTTCTGATTCTGGGATATTGATGTTGCGAGGATCGTCCTCCTCATCTTCAGCGGTGAAGTTATAACATTCCAGGGCATGTTCTATCTGGACAGCCCAATCTGGTTGGGAATATTCTGATAACGGGCATTGTTCAAATATCTTCTTTTTAATACACTGCAAAGCTTGATCAATACTCGGATGTTCTGACTCAAAACTGAAGGTAAGTTGAAAGCTTTCCATCATTAGATGCCAAGTGAGAGTGCCTCTACGCAATTCTGTTTCAGTGTACCAGTTCCTTGGAACTGTGTCCAATGTGTGGATGAATAGGTGAACCCACTCATCTTCCGGAATATCTGACCATTGCTGAATACATGCTTCAATGTGTGTCCTGGGGTCACTTTGTCCCTCATACTTGCGTAGGACTTCGGCTGTGGTGTCCTGAAATCTGCGCAGTATCAATCTGCGACAGTCTTGCCATGTATGAATATTCTCTTTATGTGCAACCCACCATCTTGCGGGTGTAGCGCGCAATGCTACATCCAGTGCCGGGATGCGCTGCTGTTCTGGAAGCTTTTGTTCATATTCATGTATGAATTTAGTTACTTCAGTTAGACCATCAAAAATTGGAGTGTCAGTTAATTCTGTGCCAATCCATCGAATGGATTTAGTCATCATGGCGCAACGCCTTGCAGAAACCTCATGTAAACGATTCTGCCAGTTTTCCAATCCTGCATCTGAGTCTGATGTGCACGAGCTATCGCATCGCCAGCTGATATGGCCATCTGCTGTGGGGTTGACATAGTCACTGTGGTTAGTAGTCATTTGGTACAAACTTTCCATGTGGCGCGCTTCCTCTTCTGCGCGAATGGGTTCTATATACCTTGGTCCTTGAATAGGATCAAGTGGTGCGATGACCCTAATCTGGTCATCCTCAAAGGTCATCTGTCTTTTCTTCAAGTTAATGACAGCCAAATTATCAAATGCCCAGTCTATTCCTAAAAGTGCTGGGTATGGTCTACTATCATCAAGGATTTTGATTACTTCAAAATCTGCAGAGCTTCTTACTCCTTCAATATCAATAGGTACATTGGGTAATCTGCCCAATGGAGAGACTCATTGCTGATTCGCGAGTCTTAGCTGGATAGGGGATCTTGTAAGCTGAGGGCTTCCCATCTGTTCCCATGTCTGCATAGTGAGAACATTGGCTTCTGAGCCCAAATCTAACATGACTTCGTCCATTTCAAATGCTCCAATCTGCGCTGTGAGCCTCATTTCTTTTCCAGTTCTAATGTGACTCCTAATCTGGTGAACAGCACACTGCGGTGTGTTCGTCGAAGCAGACTGTTGGCACTAATCCAACAAGTGTTGGAGTTCTAAAGTTGCCTTTTCATTGCGCAACAATTTTAAACATTGTCGCAGGAACGCATGAACACTGCCTAGTGCATGCTCCTCGTCAGGTCTTCCAGCTGTAGTGGCCTGTTCTTGTGCCAGGTTGTCTTGTCTTAGCACTTGCGATGTAATATTGTTCTGCGGAATTGCGGCAGAACTTGAAGCTCTCGGATCTGAGAAATACTCTTGAGCTTGCTTGAATGCTTCTTTTTGCTTCTGCAGGTTCAGTGGGGCTGGTTTAATATTAGCACGGCGCACCCATTGCGTCGCTTGCTTTCCCATTCCCATCTCTTGCGCACCAGTGGTTGCTCCACTGCGTGTCACTATATTAACTGTAGGGTCTGGTTCTCTTTTTTCTGCTGCAATCAACTGAATATTCTGATTGACCTGTGGGGTCTTTGCTTGCATCTTAGCCTATAACTGAGGGCATTCTTCAATGATATGGTCAGAAGATTTACAATACCTGCAGAGAGTTGTGGGATTTTGGAAATCCCTGGCAAAATGACCTTGTGTTCCGCAATTATAACAAGTAATCTGTCCTCTTCCGCGACCAAAATTTGTTGTGCGTCCGCGTCCCCTGTAATTTCCTGCTCGGGCGTCGCGAGTTTGGTCATACGGTGGACCGGTTGTGGGTCCTTGTGTCTCTGCTTGTACCCTATAAACATCATGCTTTCTTTCTATCATAAGGTCATATGCTCTACAATTGTTCTCATCATGACCTACTGATTTACAGAAATTACAATATAGATTCTTTGGAGTTTGTACATATTTCTGAAGTAAGTGACATTCTTGTGGTCTATGACCTCTAGTTCTACAGATTTCACACCAAGGCCCCTGTGCCTGTGGTAAAGGGTTAGGTGCTCCAGTTGCAATATAGTCTATGAAAACGGGGCAATGGTCCTTTGAATGACCTTGGGCTTTACATTTTGTACACCAAATTTCTTCCTTAATCTCCTTGCCTTTCTTAATATCATGCACTTGCAAGGTTAAGTTTGCTAATTGGTTCTGCAACTGCGCAACATCGTTGCTTGTTCCCGCAATGGGCGAAGCTTCTAGTTTCATAGCCATCTCTAGAGCTTGTTTCTGAGTATTGAGATTCTGTTGCATGAGAGGAAGTCTAATGTGTGGGAGTAGCACAGCAATGAACCATTCTTTATGCTGTTGTGGTGCAAACTCGAAGCTTACTTGATCTATCAAGGCTTTGAACTTCTGGTCAAAGTCCCATACTGATTCTGTAGGTAGCTGTTTGATGTCTTTGAGCTCTGTTATACACTATGATTCTGATTTAGGTTTCTTGAATTCCCGAATCATAGCATTTCTTACATCAGCAAGCGTTCTATTCTGTGCTGCTGAGTATTTCATGAACCAAGTTAAGGCTCTTTCTCTTAGTGTGGTTGCTAACTGAACCAGTTTAATAGCATCATCATTAATTTGCTTAATTGTCCAAATGGCTTCACATAAGAACCAGTGCTACTCAGGGTCTTCTATCCCTGTTCCTCTAAAAGTTGGTAGCTTCATGTCATCACCCATCCTTCTTGTGCTAGGTTGAGGTGAGGGTGCTGTAGCAGTGCTTCTGGGCTGGTTAAATAAAGGTGGTACAGAGGTACTAGAAGTACCGTGTGGGCTATTAGAAGGTGTTACTGCGGGGTTATACTGAGCTCCGTCTGGTTTTTGCGGTGTAAAGGGGTGATACGGGATATGAACACTCCCTTGTCTTTCTATATGGCTTGTTCTAGAGACTTGGCTATCATCTGGGCTAGACTCAAAAGAATATTGGTCAAGGCCTACTTTATATCGTTTTCCACTACGAGTGCAACCAATAAGTTCAGGATCACTATCAGAATCTACGGACATTACTTGTCTATGCTATTCATCAGAAGCAATACATAGCTTTCCTTTTTCATACAGAAGCATTTTAATCCATAAGTTCAGAGAATTTAAGAACTTACCTCTGTGTACTTGGAAGAAATTCCTCTCAGCTTCACTGAAACTCTTTCTTGTATCTACTGCAAACTCGGTGATGAAACCTTTCAGTAGACTATTCAACCAAAAGTCTACTGCGCGGGACACAGGATTGTCTATCCGCTTCACAATACTGACTAGCTCAGGCGTCCAAGCGACGGGTCGATCAATATGCACAGTAGGTCTAGAATCTGCTAACTTGGCTATCCAAGCGTGTAACTCCAGTGTGAATGTAACAAAGAAAATTTCGTGAAGGTCAGTATAAATATACTTCTGTAACCAGTCTTCTGTTTGGAGCGTAGAACTTCTATTTTCTTGTTCAGCGAACTCTTTAGCCTTTAAATCAAACCAGTCTCCAATTTCTTTAGCTGTAGGATTCCAGTAACACATTTGTTAGCTGAGCAAGTCTCAATGTAACAGAACCTTGTGCTGGCTTCAGCAACAATCTCAGACGTCGGGGAAATAGTAAGTCTCACAGCAGCAAGTCGCGAGGCAAGGGAACCATTTGTTGGCTCCTTTCTTTCTCTAGGTTGCGCACCAATCTCGCACGTCACTGGAATAAGAAGTCTCAAGGCAGCGGAACCATTTGTTGGCTCAACAACAGGGTTCAAAGCAATGGAAGTGACGTGATCAAGAAGTCATAAGGCAACGGAACCATTTGTTGGCTCAACAACAGGGTTCAAAGCAACGGAAGTGACGTGATCAAGAAGTCATAAGGCAACGGAACCATTTGTTGGCTCAACAACAGGGTTCAAAGCAACGGAAGTGACGTGATCAAGAAGTCATAAGGCAACGGAACCATTTGTTGGCTGCTTTACTTGGGCAGACCCGGGTTTTCATGAAGCGCAGCAACAAAACCCCTTGGCGCACTGGCCCTCTCGGCAACGAGCTGCGCAGCAGCTCGAGGTCTCACCCGAAGTGGCTATGGGTGGGTTAAGGAATCAGGTTTCCTTAACCGTGGTGACGCGGAGATTGTGCTTCCTTTTTCAGTTCCTCAGATATCGGCGGTCTGACTTTCCCGCAGGCCCCTCGGCGCAACTGCGCGGACTCCTTCCTCAGCAGGCCCACTGCGCAGTTTCTCCTCTCCGGCGCAGAAGGCAACTATTCCTTGCGTCGAAGCGTTAAGTACTTCCTCGCCCTGCGCACCCAGCGCAGTAACGCATTCCTCGCTCGCTGCAGCGACAGTGCTCCACCACTTCTTCAATACTTGATGCTTATAACTATCAGGGGACCTTCTCCAACTCGCTTAACGGTCGCAAAGATAATACAAGGGTCTTGCATGCATAGGGAAGGAACTTAAACAGTTAATCATTCAAACAACATTATAACAAGGAGAAATATGTGAAGCTCATCTCCTCGAGGAAAACCACGTCCATGGGAGTTTATATTAACCAGAAAACCATAGAGTTATACAATACGCTGCGCACACAGCTGCAGCCTTAGATCTTTACAGGAAACTCCACGCACACAGCTGGGAGCCCTTCTCTCAATCTAGTCTCTTCTCTACAGAGATTACAAAGGCACAGACGTCAATTCAGACTGTCTGGCAACTCAGGGATTAGCTCCTCGGCTATCCGATTCTACTCTAGTTCTACACACTCGGTAGAAAACATAGCAAAGGATAATCAACACATGATCTATCCTCGAGACTGATTATCTAACAGTCTAACCATCTAACTTATCCCAAAAATATCTCTCTAACTCTTCTTCTTATCATGTATACATATATATAGGTGGCCATGACGGTCACACCTTTACAAAACTGTGGGCCTTTCCCAACAGTGATTCCCAAAAACCCTAACCATGCACATGGCTAGGTGTACTGTAGGCGCCGCTTGTAGTCATGTCGCCGCTTCCTGCAGGCTCCTTGACTTCCGGCGCAGATTGTGGGTATGGGCGCTTGTCCTTTGCCTTCAATGCTCTGGTCCGTTGCTCCTCCTTGATCCGAGCAACCATAACTTCTGTACTTAGCCTTTAAATGAGGGTAGCTGAGCCCTCTACTCCATCGCCTTATTTATTATGGTAGCTGAGCCACCTTCATTCTTGTATGACGTGCGCGCGAGCTCCGCGATTTCCGGTCCGTGATCTTCGCTGAGCTTGTCCATCTGGCACCGTACTGCGCACCGTCTCCTTCTTGCCCAAAATTTAGTGCTTGTCCCAAAATTAGCACTTTCCTTCCATACTTGTGCTTTTTTCCCAAAATTCGCAGCTTTACCGCAGCTACGACCTAGGCTCCAACAATTGTCGCAACTGCCAGCTCTTTTACCCCAAGGCAAGGACACCCCCCGCCCCCCTCCATCTGGTCGTCACCGTTGGTCCTTTTTGCAAATTGACCATTGACTTCATGTAATGTAATCCTCCCTCTTCCAGTGGCCATAAATACATCATTGTGGCTATCGACTACTTTACCAAATGGGTCGAAGCCATGCCTACCTTCAACTGCAAAGCTGACACTACAACCCGCTTCTTTTTTAACCACGTCATCACTCGTTTTGGAGTCCCTAAGCAACTCATCTCCGACCATGGCTCACATTTCGAAGATGCTATCTGGAGAGAGTTGTCGACTCTACTCAAATTCAAACATCAATATTCCTCCGCCTACCACCCCCAAGGGAACAGCCAAGTCGAGGCCATCAACAAAATCTTGAAGACAATCCTTCAGCAACCGTTGACTGACATAAGTCCAATTGGCATCATACGTTGTTTCCCACACTATGGGCTTACCGTACATCCACTAAGACCACCACGGGTTTTACCCCTTTTCATTTAGTTCATGGTGTTGAATCTGTACTCCTTATAGAGTGTCAAATCCTAGCATTGCACATCGCCATCAAACTCCTCCCAGACACCTCACCACTCAAACAACGCTTAATTCTGTTGGATCAAGCCGATGAAGACCGCCGTGTAGCCCTTCAAACCATTGAGGCTGTAAAAAACCGCTCCAAATCCGGTTACAATAAGCACGTTCACCCACTCTCCTTCCGTGAAGGAGACCTTGTACTCATTTACAACCAAGCCCACGATAAAATGGGTAAAGGAAAGTTTGAATCCATGTGGCAAGGCCCATACATTGTACACACCTTCCTTGGACACGGGGCATACATTCTGACCAATTCAGAAGGAAACCCTTGCGCAACCCCCGTAATGGGTTGTATCTCAAACACTTTTACCCTTAGCACTTTTTGGACCCATTAGTCCATGTTGTACAATATCATTTCTTTTTGTTTTTTCCTTACCTTTTTCATCTAGGACCTTACGCTTTGCTTCCCTACATGAACACAGATGGATCCTGTTCCACTTTACTATGTTGGCTTCGTCGACGGTGCAAGTCGTTGATCTCCAAATCTCGCCTCCGCAGCTTGGGTACTCTATTCCCCCTCACATGAGTTAATTCACCTCGATGGAGTGTGCATAGGTGTTGCTACTAACAACCAGGCTAAGTACGATGCTATGACTAGTCTCTTGAATGTTTCCCTCCAGATGGGTATAAGTCACCTTCGTGTGTTCCTAGACTCCTGGCTTCTTGTCGCCCAAATCAACAATTGTTGCCAGGTATGCGATCCTTGCCTCTTTAGAAAGTTCCTGCACACTAAACAACCGATCAGACAGTTTGAATCCGTTACATTCACTCATGTCCCAAGAAATCAAAACAATGTGGCATATCAAATGGCTAACAACATTCTAGACTGGCACATCAACCAAACCATGTAGGACATTAACCATACATCATCATAAATTCATATAGGCATCTAAAAACCATAGAAACAACAAAAAGAATCCATCATAATACAACATCCACATGCATATCATCACCATAAAAAATGCATCCACGTACATATAAACAACATAACAATTGCATCCATGTGCAACAAATACAAACAACACCAAAATGTGCATCCACGTGCATACGAGACTCTATCATCACAAAATGCATCCACGTGCATACGAGACTCTATCCTCACAAAATGCATCCATGTGCATGTATATATACCATATCGTCATAAAAATTCATGAGTTCCCTCAATACCCAACTATACAAAACATACATCGAGGAGCCCCAATAGCATCCTCCCTATATGATATCAGTCATATATACAAAAAACATCCCCATGTTCTCATCGGCATTGGGGGCAGCCCACAAACTGTCTAATCAGAGTCCTCCCCTCGATCCGTGTCCTCGTCATCACCGGCAGCCTCTGCCTTTGCTATTGACTCATCCTCTCCTTGCTCCTCCTCCAGATCATCTGGATCCTCATAATCAAACTCAGGAGTGTCCAACCGGTCCTGAGCCCTCCTCTCCTCCGCTAATACAGCAACCCACTTCAAGATAGCTCTCCACTCCCATGGAGCATCATAGCAAGTATCCAATAGCCCCCGATATAAATCCCGCCAACCCTCATCTACTACCGCGACTAGCAACCAATCAAAGCTGACCCGTAAGGACTCTAATGTCACATCGGCATCACATCATTGCACCTCCCCTCGATCAGGTGGGGATACCCTCACTACAAAACCCTTGCGGTCCTGATGCCCCTGTGGCGGCTATGGTCCCACATCTACAAGAACCAACACCAGAAAGGTTAGCATCATCAAACATCTCTAGCTGTCATCATAAACTGCCATGTAAAAATACAACATGATATGCTAAGAAGAAACCAAAATGCATACGCACCATCTGCCCCCCATACTTGTCCAGGAGGCCACGACATCTGAGGATCCCCCTGGTAGTCCATAGCTCGGTACAGGTAGTCATCGATAAGGACAGGCATCTGCATCCACTGCCTAAACAACTCTGCGGTAAAATATCATCCCACGACCCCACCACTACTGTGGACCATCATCTCCCCCCACTGCACCATCCACGGCTCCCATACGTAGGAGGTCCCTGTTAACACCCACTCAATCAACATCATCTGCCCTCTCGACACTCGGTGGGGCGACTGTGTTCCCAATACATGCACCACACATGCCGCGACCACTCGGGTCAATGGGGCCTGCAAATCACACACCAATAGTGCATTCGCATGCACATAAGACCCCGAAAAACAATGCCTCTCCAGCATCTCCTCCATATCCACATCCCCCGATATCCTAGGCCGAGTATCCGCCATCCTACCCAAACAGGGCAATCCAGTCAAAAAGTACACATCTGATAAGGTGAGATCCAATCTCTCACCCTGGATCATGAAAGCCTCAAATTTCCGGGTCCCAAAACCCGACCATCCTGTTTAGCAACAGGCTGAGTGTACGCATGAGGGGCACCTATGAAAACTTCAGTAGTCTGCAGAGTGCTAAAGTCCCCTGCACATGGTGATCCTGCCAGATCACCGCCAAAAGGTCCTCCGGTATATCGCGCTCCCTCCATGTCACCTTCGGCATCCTGCCAACCACACAATGAAATCTCAATAGAACCGCATAAAATACTCCATCGATATCCTCCAGATCGGTGCATCGACAACATGGCACCACGGCATGCATTCTGAGGTGCCTAAACCCCACATGTGTGCTCTGGAGCATGCTTTTCTCCTCAAAAAGCGTGCTTCCCGAGCACAACTGTGGGGCCCCCAGTCGCGCTCTAGAGTGCGGTTGTGGGAGCCATAGCCGTGCTCGACAAGCGTGGCTATGGGAGCCATAGACGCGCTCAGAGCGTGGTTGTGGGAGCCACAGTCGCGCTCGACAAGCGTGGCTGTGGGAGCCACAGTCATGCTCGGCAAGCATGGTTGTGGGAGCCACAGTCACGCTCGGCAAGTGCAGTTGTGAGAGCCACAGTTGCGCTCAGAGCATGGCTGTGGGGGCCACAGTTACGCTAGGAAAGCGAGGCTGTGAGAGCCAACACCACGCTCCGTAGTGCCCAAATCGCCTCAGAACCCACGCTTTACCACGATGGTCACCCAGTGTGGCCGGTACACCTCCACCAAGAACCAATTCCCCCAAAAAAACAAAATAACATCAAAGATAAGGGCTAAGAGGGTTACCTGCAACTCGCAAAATGAAAATCCACCAGTCGGTTCTCAAACAAATTCCAAATCACCTCTGGTTTAATCAATTCTTCTGTCAAACTCATCCATGCAAATGACACGTCACTTTGGGTCCACTTACTATTTATAGACATTTGACCAATTCTTGTTTTGGCCATTCCGAGGTCATACGAGGTCCATTTTCCAAACAATTGATACCACTAGATTCAGCATGACGAGACCTTAGCGGTGGTCGAGACCATTTCTCGATTTCACCAGACCCTTTTTCAGGCATTTTTTAGCACCCATTGTCACCTCGATTTGCATGCCACATCGGCCGTTATCAGTTTTTGACATTCTTTATATCGCGGATTCAGTTTTCCGTGCTCGTGATGATGCTTGAGATCATTTCTCACTCTCACCCCATATTTTTGGGGTATTTTTTCACACACCCCTCGTCGCCTCGATTTGCATGCCACATCGGCCGTTATCATTTTTTGGCGATTTTTATACCATCGAATTCAATTTTTTGAACCTGTGATGATGCTTGAGAACATTTCTCGCTCTCACCAAAAACTTTTTTCAACATTTCATCCACACACCTTGCCGCCTCAATTTGCGCTCCACATCGGCCGCCGTCGTTTTTTACCACTTTTTGCATCGCGACCTATCCATGAGCCCTCTGCTCCATCTATACTACAGTTATTGCATTATTTTTCTACCATTCATCAACCCGCAAGGAGACCCCATCAGTGTTCCACCCCCCCCACCACTGATCCTGGTTCACATACTCGTCCCTCGATTGAACACTTCCTCCTTGCTTGGCCATTACTTTTGTTCGGTATCCTTTTACCCCTTTTTCAGGCCGAGCAATTCCTTTATGAAAAAGGCACTTAGGGAGTTTCTGTTAAGCTCTTTTCTGACTCCTAAAAGAATGAAAAGATCGTTGAGCAAACTTGCTTCCTTTCATGCTCGCTAAAAGTATCTGAAAGGGCGTCTACCTGGTATAAGTTTAACCCTTTTCCGGACCTTCTAGACTAATTACGAAAAATGAATACTCTAGTCACATCGGCTAGAAGAGTTCTTCATTGCATCCTTTTATGCTTTTTCGGGCCTTGGAGACTAACACACGAAAAAGAACCCCCCTGGAGTCTTCTTACTGCTTCCAGACTCTCTAAAAATGAAAGAAACCATGAGCACTCACTGTCTTGGGCTCATATAAATCCACACGATGGTACCTCTCCATCATTTCAGAGTCTTCTTATCACTTTCAGACTCCTTAAAATTGAAAGCACTCACAAGCATGAACTATCCTGGGCTCGTACAAATCCACACGATAGTACCATTTCGAGCACCCTTCTATCCCTTCTTCGAGCTCCTTAAACCACGAAGAAGGACCCAACGATGCCTCTTGGTGCCATGACAGATCATATCTAGTCCCCACATTATGGAAGCCACCCCAGTATGGTCTCCTTTGTTGAGAGTATTCTACGATGTGTCACCCTTCAAGTCTCCTGATATCACTCATCAGTTTACCCCCATGAGTCTCCCCCATTGTCGTCATCATCCCTGGTCCATTAAAGCTATGATCCCTTCCCCTAAAGTCAGTCTCATATGTTTCCAGGTCAACCACGCCATCCTACTCTGAACAAAGGAAGTTTGAGTCCCCCACTCTGCAACCTCCGTTGTTCCCCACCCCCAAAGTATGTAAGTCCCACCTTCAGTACTATCACCTTTTGGTTGTACACCTCACGCTCCTATCAAGGAAACATCATTGCCTTGGTAGTTGCAGGTCTCCCTCTGTCGATGCCAACCAATATATTCCAGAGGATAAACCCAGAGGCCCCTATGCCTTGGACTCATCACCATCAGTGGTGAGTGCCTACAAACCATTTTGAGAGGAGTTCTCAGTTCCTCTCCGAATGGTTGTTTCTCACGTGCTCGACTTCAACACCTTGATCGCACCGTTGAGATTCGTACAGGGTATTGACCCCTTCAGTTATTGGTCGAAGACCCCCGTTGTCCCTCGACTCTAGCACATTGGTGAGTCAATTTGGAACACCCAGTTATATGTTCCCATGGATATCTGGGCTGCGTTGGCGATAGTATTCGGAAGCCATCCAGTCATATGCTTCATCGAGTACCCCATTCAGATATAGTCCAGTGTACCATTGAGAGTTTTACTCTCAGTCATTAAGTCCACCCAGTTATTGACCACCTTCAGTTCCAGCAGCTCATTAGTCCCTCTGGTACCACATTCAGAGCGACTGTTGTCATTCCAGTGTATCAGTGCTTTAGATCAGTCATGGCAGAACCATGAGTATGTCCTAGTTTTTTGTCCCCTCTAGACCATTATGATGTACACAGCAGTTCTCCATGTATTATTCAGGTCTCATTGGACCCCATTATTATTATTTTGTATATCTTGATATGAGCATGTGTATGCCCCCCTCGTCCATATATCAGAGATTATTCCTCATTCATTTTGATGCCATGTATGTTTAGTTTTTGCAGTTTGTATAAGGTCGTTGTTCTAGTCTCCAATCAGTCTCTTCTCTCCTCCACACCTCAGGAAAAAGACAAAGAACCTATGATGTCTATCGGCCATACGATGAGCTCCTTCCCTCACACATCAAGGGGCAATATGTTAACACCCAAAAAATGCTCACTAGCTCATCTCCTTAGTCACATGACCCATTTGTCCACTTTTCCCACCATTTTAGCCTCCAAAACCTCAAAAAACCTTCAAATGGTCATCAAAAAGGACAAAATCAATCTTTTTCTCCTCAAAATAATTAAAACCCTCCAAAAGGGCCCAAAATTTCCAAAAAATCAAATAAAAAGGGAATAAAATTCAAAAATTAATTCAAAAAAGGAAAAAAGAGGGAAAAATAAGGAAAGAAACCCTAAACCAATAACCTAAACCATGTGGTACCAAATACCATGGGTCAATACTCCACCACTCAAAAACCTATAAAAAGGTGATGGAGGCCCCCTATTATTCATCCACAATCCAATCTACCCTTATGATGCTAAAATCACTCCTAAAACCCTAACCATCCATTTGAGCTAGCTTTCACCACTTGAGTACCCCTTTGGCCAACCATCTTAGCATTTGGAGAAGAGAAGGAGACCTTGGAATTACTGGAGCATCTCGTACCTACGGTTGCAAAAGCTCCATCAACCTCACCATTGAGGTAAAACTTCATGTAAAAACTCCATTTTCATCTAATGAAAATATATAACTCTCTTGTGTATTTGTTCTGCATGAAGAATCCATGAATGTTTACCGTTTACTGCAAGTTTATTTGATAAATGCTCATGCACATGCTTAGATTTAATTTCTCATTTCTATCATTTACTTAGGTTTATTTTACTGTTTTTGAACTGCTACTAATGAGTCCATTCTCCTTAGTAGGTGCTCATTTGCACAAGCTAGGGTGAAAACCCTAGCTACAATTATGATCAATGAAAAAACACATAGGGAGATGAAGAGTTATGGAAAATTTTGAATAGCCAGATTGGAGTTTGGAGAGTTTGAGAGGGAGATGAAGAATTAAACATGAAGATGGTGACACAACCATGAGAATAAATATCATGATAAACATTAGGGGTAGAAGAGTCAATTAATAATGGTCAGTCTTATATTACACCCAATAGATCAATTTAGTAGGGAGACAAACAAGAGCCACAAAAGGTGAGTGTTGAGAGCTCCATGTTTGTAATATATGTATTCTAAATATTAATATATGACATAATATTGTCCCATCATAAATTATTCGAGTTATATATCACTACATTTGATTCATGTGAATGTTGGTAGTGCATTTTATATTTTGACAATTGGATTGCAAGATATTTTTCCATGAAACTTAAGTTTGGGACACTACACCCTACCAATATCATAATTAGAATAATGGATTGAGGTGACATGACTAATATAAATAATAGTGTGTTCACACATTGATTTGAGAAGGGGGATAAATATCAAAATTATAAATCACATTCATTAGGGGCTTGACTAGTTTTTTCTTTTTTCCTTGGAAAATACATCCCTGAAAAACCCGCAAGGAATTTCCTTCATTTTGAAGATGGTGGGCCAATGTAAAGTGGGCCACATAGACTATAGTACACTAACTCTAGAGGGATATCAAGTGAGTCCCACATACACAAAGATAGATAGCTTGAGGACTCAACCCAAAGACCGTATGCTTGCTATTCACAGCTCTCAACCACTCAAGCTAGATCATCATGCTTTCCTAACTAGTTACTCAAGTGGAATGGTGATATTCCATCCACTAGTATTTGATTCCTTGATTTAATTTTATGATACAAATTGAAGGACACTTTAAACATAAAAGACTTATTCAATTACGGATTAGGAATCATGAACAAAAATGAAACAAATGATATAGAAGATGCATTGAAAGAAGACTAGAATGTAACAATGTTTGTATTACTATGTAAATGCCTTGTACAATGGTTCATGAAAGAGAACATGAGAAAGAAAAGAGAATGACTCACTATTATATTATCTAAATTCTATGCGCTTGCTTTATATCATACTCTTGTATGGAATTTTTGGCATGGTGTAAATATTAAGTGATCAAAATTGAAGTTTTTTAAAATGTAAATGGTGGATTGCTTAGTTAATTACATGGACCAAAAAATGAGGATAATAATAATTTATGATGGATTAGATTTAATGGTTGACCTAATTTGACTTTTCCTTATGTAAACCCATGATTGAAGTTGAGCTTATCATAAGTAGTTATGGACATTTAATGTAATTCCACATAGTAAACAAAAAACAAGGTGTCTGTTTTCTATATAAGGACACATAGAGGTCATGAACAAGTTGTTGATAGTTTATATATAGTGGTTCATTCATTGTATTGAGTGATGTATTCTCTTGTCATAGTGTAGTGATTGAGTATGATATTGTGTAGCGCAAACATGTATAGAGCATGAATATGTCCTTTGCAATAGATATGAGAAGCCAATTTCATGTTTAGAGTGGGTTTTCTCCTAACATTTGGGTTTTCACTAAACCTATGTTCATGTGATGCTTATGATTGTGTATTGTGGTTATATGTTGCTATATTTGTTGTTATTATTTTACTAGAGTTGTGTTAAATTAAAGTTGAGGTTGGACACATCTAAGTTGTGTGAGAGAGAGAGGGGGGGGAAGTGTTTGACCTCCTAGAGTTGGTTTCCTTCCATCATCAAAAGGAGTTAAAACATGTCCAATATTAAGACAATTTGGTTAAAGTGGATTTTCATAGGATACTTTATCACTTATAAACAAAAAGAGTATACATAGAAATGCATTTTTTGTTATAAGAATGCTTTTTCACTCATTGAAGCCAATTTGGTTTAGTATATCCAGTAATGTGATTGTTCATTTTCTTGATGTGACATATGCTACTATTAGCATGCATGTACTATCAGGCACAAAAAATTGTCACTGGCACATGTGGCATTCGAAAGCATGCACAACATGTTGAAGTGTGTGTACAAGCTTGGAACTTGGCACATATAATGTTGTATGTGCCTAATGTTATGAGGGCTTCAACAATGACTCCTTAACAAGGGGTTACCAAGGGAATTCTCCTTGTACCCCAACAAGGGTACTACCTCTTGAAAACATAGGAGAAACTAGGGATCAAGGGTGTCCTAGTTAAGGGAGGTCAAAATGGGGAATGAGTGCTTTTTTATGTGTTTGATGTTGTATGTTGAAAACTGTAGCTACACATGTAATATTGTTATTGAATCAAAACATATACATTGTAATTCTTCCAATGTAATTTAATAAATATATAATAATTTGATGCAGGAACATATAGGAAATTCCTAAGAATAAGCATAAGTAGCATGAAACTAGAAACCATGATGAAAGAATACACCAATGAGAAGTGTGAATGACACAAGATGGTACATTGTACATTTTTTTGAATAGAGTAAGAAAATGTGCAACAATGATGGGGTGTATGAAGGATGGAATTAACAAGGAGCATGATGATAATGAAGTATGAAAGAGTGTATAAGTCGGTTGAAGATAAGTGCACTCCAAAAGTCATGTATGTTGAGCATGATAGATAGAATGGTGCATCAAACACTTACAATGGATTAAAGGAGGATGAAAAGACATATAGGGAGATAAAGAGTGATGGGAAATATGAAATAAGCATAATGGGATTTGGAGAGTTTGAGAGGAAGATGAGTAATTAGATAAGATGTTGATAACACAATCACGAGAATAAATAGCATGATAGACATTCGGGGTAGAAGAGTTAATCTAATAATGGTCGGTTAATGTATTAGAGACAATAGATCAATATAGTAGGGAGTCAAAACAAGAGCCACAAAAGGTGAGGTTTGAGAGCTCCATGTTTGTACTTCAAATCTATGTATTTTGAATATTAATATTATTGAATTTTATTGATGTGGATGTTGGTAGTGTGTTTTATATTGTGACAATGGAATTACAAGATGTTTGGCCATGAAGTTAAAGTTTGGGACACCATACCCCCGATAATATCGTAATTGGAATAAGGGGTTGAGGTGACATGAATAATATAAATAATAGTGTGGACACCACTTCTCCAAATAGGCACATGGTCACACATTGATTTGAGACAAGGGAGAAGATCAAAATTATAAATCACACTCATATATCAAGGACTTGGCTGGTTTTTCTCCTTGGAAAATACACTCGAGAAAACCCTACGCACTCCTCCTCATTTCAAGGATGGTACCCAATGTAATGTGGGCTATGTAGACTATTGTACACTGATCCGGTAGGGACATCAAATAAGGTCCACATACATAGAGGTAGGCAACTTAAAGAATTGACCCATGACCTCCTTCTTGTTATTCAAAACTGTAAACCACTTGAGTTAGTCCACTGAGATGTCTTGACTAGTTACTCAAGTAAGATGGTGATACTCTCTCTATTAGAATTCAATTCCCTTAATTTTATTTAGAGATACGAATTAGGGGACACCTTAAACATATAAGTTTCATTAAGTTATGGGTGAGCAAACATAAATAAAATAATAATAATAATATAAAATATGTAATTTAAAAACATCAATAACAATGTTGAGCATAACAATGTATATATTATCATGTAAATATCTAGCTCAATGCTCCGTGAAAGAGAATGACTCATTATTATATAGTGTTAAACCTATACCCTTTATTCACATTATTATATAATGTTAAACTTATACCCTTCATTCACACCATATTCTTGTATGGACTTTTTTGACATAGTGTAAATATTAAGTGATCAAATTGTGATCAAAATTAATTTCTTTTAAATATAAAAGCTGGATTAATTAATGGCATGGAAAGAAAAATTCTGATAATAAGCATCTATGATGAATGATCTTTAAGGGTTGATCTAATTTGACTTTGTAGAGCCTTACATTTGACTTTATCTTATGCAAACTTATTATAGAAGTTGAGTTTGTCATAAGTAGTTGTGGAAATTTCATGTAAGCTTACTTAGTACATAACTAATAGGTGTCCATTTTTTACATGTCCATTTTTTACATAAGGACACATGGAGGTCATGAATGGATTTTATATATTCATTGGATGAGTGATGTTATCATCTTGTCATGGTGTAGTGATTGAGTTCAGACATGGAGACAGCATGAATATGTCCTGGTAATAGAAATGAGATATCAAGGATATGTTTAGACTGGTTTTTTTCACACTTTAGTTTCTATTATAAATTTTTTTGTTCATCATATTAATATTAATATGATTGTGTATTGAGTTGATATGTTGTTATAATTTTAATTTAATTTTATATTTATGATTGTGTATTATGGTGATATGTTGTTATATTTGTTGTTTTTATGTTATATTAGTTGTGCGAAATTAAAATTAAGATTAGATATATCTATGTGAATGGTGTTTGATTTTTTTAAATTTGTTTATGTTTATCATCAAAGAGAATTAATACATGTTTAACAAAACAATTTGATTTAAGTGGGTGTTAATATAAACTTTATTGGAAAAACATTTTTAATTTCAAAAATGTTAGTTCACTCATTGAAATTAGTTTGGTTTTGTATCTTCAATAATGTAATTGTTCATTCGATATATGCTACTATTATCATGTCTGTATTATCAATCACAAAAAAAGTGTAATTGAATGCCTATAGCATTCTGAAACATACACAACACATTGAAGTGTATGCAAAGCCTTTAAACTTAATACGGAATGTAATTTATATTAAACAATATTAAGACTTTGAAACCTACTCCTCAACAAGGAGTTGCTAATGACACTTCTCCTTAAACCTCAAGAAGACCATTACCCTTTGAATTCATAAAAAGAACTAGATATAAAAAATGTCCGTAGATAGGAAGGGGTTGCCTAGGGCACTTCTCCTTAAACTCCTAGAGGGCTCCCATAGGGCCATTGTCCCTTTAAATTCATAGCAGAAAGTAGATACCAAGAGAGTCCTATATGTCAAAATGAACAATGGATGCTTTTTGACTATATTGTTTGTTGAAAACTATGCTACACTCGAATCAACCTCCTAAATAAAGTGACATGTGACATGTTTATCCCTTTCATTAAGGAGTGGTAGTTATAACTTGTGTGTGAACATATATATAAGGAGTGGTAGTTATAACTTGTGTGTGAACATATATATAAGTCCTTAATGTCATGAATGTTTTGGAAATCAAAATGTTGACTGTGTGGCACTAAAAGTTAAATAAATAAATAAATCTCAAAAGCTTCCAAAATTCTAAATTCTAAATAAATAAATAAAGTACAATGTTTTTATGTTTCTTACTTTATACTCCAAGAGCTTCATTGTTTATCACATTGAGGCAGGGAATTATGTTTGAGTCTATCATCCCATAAAGTGATGAACCCACTTTTTCTCACCGTGTCATGATGTTTGTTTTGCTTGAAAGTTTGTATGATTGTCCTAATAATTTTTAATGACTTCTAAAGCAAAGGGGAAGACCTGACCCATATGATGGGCTCCTAGAAAAAACTCCACAAGAGTGTCAAGTACACATTTGACATTTTAACATTATCAATGAAGGCTTCAAAAGTCTTCACTGGCTGGTTAGTGAGATTCGTTGTGGCCACCCATTAAAACTTTATGAAGAACCTTACCAAAAGGTTAATGTGTGACCGAATATGTCACTTCCGGTTTGACTATATCGGAACCACTAGTACTGCTGACCACTGTTAGCTTAAACTCACATAAAGTTCCGTGGCCCCAACCAAATAATGACATCTAATGTTTTAAATTTCAAATTGTTCCTAGGTTGTCTTAGATTTCAAAGAGAGTTGCATTAAAAAATTGAGGGGGCACTCCTAGTGGACATTCATGGGAATATATGTTAACCTCACCATCATTGATTGTATCTGCCCCTTTAAGATAAGGGCCGTGTCTTGGATTAGCAAGAATCACATTTATTACCATTGGCGGCTAGGTACTTGTTGCTAACCAACAAAGTGATGGAACCATTTTTTTTATTGAAGGGAATAAATGTTTAAAAGGTTATGCCTTTTGGATTGACCAATATAGAATTTTGAAAAATATGTTATCTAATTGGTTTGAGAGATAATCGATGGTCTTCACCACACATTAGTCTTTCTATCAATTCTATGTTTGACTTTGTGAGCATAGAGTCATCCTCATGGCCCATGGCGCTCCTATGTGTTGAGTGAGCTAGTAGCATAATATTGTAAGAAAAGCTTTTCAAAAGGGCATTGATGGAAGGAGATGCACACTTGGGAAATTCTATCCATATAATTGGGGGCTACCCCACTTACTTTGTCTCCAAGGGACCCTCCCTCTTGTGTTCAAAGTTTTTCTTTTTAAATAAAGACAACAAAAAATTAAAGTGTGAACTTAAAAAAATTAAAGAATCGTTTTAAAACATCTTTGCTATTGTTTTCCTTGGAAGATTGTGCTATTAATTGACTCATCCTTTTTCGCTTTTCAAATTGCAAATTGCACATCAATTTTATGTTTACAAATGTTATAGATGTAGACCTTTTTGTTATCTTATAGGATGAAGATTATATTTATTTATTATTTGTCACCATATTAAATATAATTATAAATAATAAATAATAATCATAATAATAATCTATTATTCTTCAAACACAAGATTTAAGTAAAAGTTTATTGATAATTGGTCGTAGTAAGTGTAAAGATGAAATTTTTGTTTGTTGGTTTTTCATTTTTCAAGCATAAGTAGTGAATATTACATATATTTATCCCTTGACACGACTAGGAATGTTTGCAATTGCTTATAATCGTTGAGAATGTAATATATAATAATTACCCACTAGCTTAACAATGCACAATACACATGATAATGAACTTGATTATTGGCTATTGCAAGAGTGCCATGATCACGAGCAAGGGTGGAACTTAAGAGCCATGCGCCTTAGTGATTCTATGCTTTGCTACCTCACATAATCCATATTGCATTTATTTACTGCTTCCACCCATAGGTAAGCTCACCATAGTTGAGAATAGTCTCCCACTTCCATATAAACACAAGCTCCAAATGACAAACGACTTGATTATTGGTGACTACAAGAATGTCATTATCACTTATAGTGAGAATGGAACTTAAAATTTGTATCTTGTTGTTGATGAGGGCTTGCTTGATTAGTGAAAGCAGTGTGTTATTAATACCCCACAAAGGGGTTCACATGTCGTATGTGTCACTTGTGCTTGTTATGTGATCCAATGATCACCAACTTGTTTATTAGCTACAACAAGAGTGTCACTATCACCTATAGTGAGGATGGAACTTAAAAATATGTTTTGTGATTTACAATAATATTCGATAGCTAATAACATAATTGATAACTGCTACTACCTATTATTGTATGAGCACAAGATCCAAATGTCTACTAACCTTAAAATGAGGCACTACAAGAGTGTTACTGTCAGTGGTGAAAATGGAACCAAAGAGTCGTGTGTCATGTTAATAAAATATCCATTAACTAAGAACATAATTGATATTAGTCATTGACTAGGTATAAGCATGAAATCAAAATAATAGCCACATATTTCCCTATGTGCATGAGATACAAATGATTATCAACATGGATAAGATTACATATATTTATCACTTGCAACACTAATTGTAATTATGATAGTTATCTAATAGCTAAGAATAGAGTTAATAATAATCACCCACTGAGAGGAGCACAGGATGCAAACGATAACCAACCCAAGATAATACTATAATAAGATTGTCACTATCACTGACAAGGATGTAATTTAAGATATGTGTCTTGTTGATTTGCAATAATGTTCGGTATTGAGAACACATATGATGATGGCCACATATTGCACTACCAACACAAGATTGCAAAGATTGTTGACTTAATTATTCATTACTATAAGACTGTGGTTATCACTAGTAAGGATGGAACTTAAAACTTTGTCATCTTGATTCTCCACTTTGTTATCCCACATATTGAACATTGCATTTATTTATCACTTCATTGAAATTACAACAGTGTCACATAACTAAGAACATAATCGAAATTGCTATCCCCTACCATCTAATCACAAGATTAAAGTGTTACCTAGTTGATGATTGAAATAATGTTCTCATCGGGATAGCGAGAGAATGCCGACACCTTCTATTCTAGGTAGAGAATCAAGGTACGACCATAAATACAATCATTACAATAGGGACTCAACAAGAGCAACATGTTACTTACAAGAATTGAACTTGGGTAGGGAGGGCAACAATCATCCCTCCCAACCACCCAAGCTATAACAAATAGGCATGAAATAATGTCATCATCATTAATAAGAATTCAACTTAAAACATATATTTAACAAGTTTTCACTTTGTCATTACACCACTAACTTATGCCCTACACTATCCTATACACATTTGCACATCAAAAAACAAGAAACATATATCTCTACATTCACACTCATTAAAAATGTGTTTAAAGATTAGACAATTCTGATTTTTCTAGTCATAATAAATGAAATTCGAGGATCTAAGCTTTGGCAAGATCATAATTTTTCATTGTTTAGAATCTATTTTGATTACAAAAATAAATTCACCGCCTTCAAAAACATTTCATCCACATAACATCTTATATTTACAATTCCAAAAATTCCACCTAAAATTTAGAAAAAAAATCTAAATCATCTAAATCTTTAAAATATTCGCATTAAAGGCTAAATGCATAATATTGTTAGTGTTGTTGAGCATGAAAAACAATGAAATTGGCTATAGAAGTGGCGAGAACACGCATATTTTTGGACACGGGCTTACTTACAAAAAGGAAGGTCCAAATTCCAAATAACAAATAAACTAAAAATCCCCAAAAAAAACACAAAGAAAAACTGTAATTAAAAAAGACCAAATCATTTTATTATCGAAAATAGAAAATATATATTCTCATATACATACTTTTTACAAAAGCGAATATTGTCTTTCTACGTATAATGTAAGAATTCGTAGATACTGTCCTTCTACGAATATCATCGAAAGAAATTTCAAAGCCTCCATTTCTTTTCGGTTCGTTTGCAGAGTGACACAGAAGGTCCGAATTCATGCGTCTTGGGGACTTGGAAATCATCACTGTTCGGGGATTTTTTCGTGCCTTCGGCTTTGGAGGGCAAAAAGTCGGAAATCCGTGCGCCTTGGAGGTCCAGATGGCGTGTGAAAAGGAAAAATTTGGTGCAGATTGTTGAAATGGAAAGCGTGTTAAAGGCCTCTTAGTCAATGGCCAGTCAAGTCAGACGAAAAAGGATTTTCATTGAAGAGGAAGAAGACAGGCAGAGTAACGCTCCAAAGGCATAGAAACTCCAGCGAGATCGGCGCGGGGTGGAAGTTCACACCGGGAAAGAAAATTTTAGAGGAGAGAAGGAAGAAAGCAGGGAGGAATTTTAGAGTACGAGAAGGGGTTGAAATTTGCATCGGTGGAGAAATTTAGACTTCTTTCTATCTATATGGCGGTTTTGGAGAGGTTTTCTGTGAAAATAGTGGCCGCGGAGGAGGAATTTAGAGTTCTTTCTGTCCAAATGGCCGTTTCAGAGAGGCTTTTGTAAAAAAAAAGCGGTAGCGGTTGAGGAATTTGGAGTTCTTTTTGTGCAAATGGCCTTTTCACTGACGTTTTTGTGAAAATAGCGGGCGCTGAGTAGGAATTTGGAGTCCTCTCTGGCTGTTTCAGATAGTTTTTTGTAAAAATAGCGGTCGCGGAGGTGGAATTTAGACTTCTTTCGGCAAAAGAGCGGTATATTTTTTTTGTAAAGGGCTAATTTTGGAGAAGAAGTGTTAAATTCCTGTTCTTGTGTAGAGTGCGGTAAATAATCGGGGGAGCTCGGCTGAATTCGACGTGCCGTGGACAAATTAGCTCATCGAAAGGTGTTCAGAGGCTGTTTTGCTTAAAGCTTTGACGCAATAAGCTTAGACGATCCGTGTTTGCCAATAAAATTAGTCTCTGGAGAAAATCAGCCGTGGATACCTGAGAAATCAGCGGTTGTAGGCTGAAGTTGATGGTCGTATGGAGAAATCAGCAGTTGTTGAGGCTTGTTAAATTTCAGCTACCCTGGGAAGTGAAGTGTTGAAATGAAAGGAGTCTGGAAGCACTTCAAAGGTAGAGAGGAAGCTAAACCGGAGGAAGCTGGTTTATCAGAAGAGATTAATTTAAAGAAGCGTGTTAGGTGAAGAATTTAGAGATTTGTTGGGCAACGCAGCTGAATTTAGCTATTTGCAGGAAATAAAAGCCCAGGTGATTGAGGTTTTAACAATTAAATTGAAGACAGGGGAAATAAAAGGGGATTTATTTGCAAGAAGAATTTTGCTTGAGAGAAATTCCGAACTTGAATGAGAATAACACAGGAAATACTGGGAAGAAGAAGCTATTAATCTGGCAGAGTGTCGTGGAATGAAGGAGCTTTGTGAGTGGGAGACAGTTTTTGGAGCTCTTTCAGACTCTAGACGGCATGGGCATCATCATCAAAACGGAAAGATACATATGGGAAACGATGAAAACCCTAGCAGGTGGGTCAAATACAGCACGAGTTAAATTTAATTGCGGAAGAAGCTTATGGGGAATGTTAGAAATCAAAGACTGTATGATTGAATTTGAAGTACCTCATTGAGAATTTATTTTGCTCAGTTAAGAGAGATATAGAGACAGTTTCAGAAGATTGATTTCCTTATCAAGAAAGTTTGTTTTTGAAATTTTATCGGCAATAATGCGAGCAGGGCTCAGCACAGTGCAGCAGACTCTAACCCCGGAGGCGGCGAGCATCTTAAATCATGCCATAGCAGAAGCTTGTCGCCGCGGGCACGGCCAAACGACTCCTCTACATGTCGCTGCAACGCTTTTGGCTGCCCCTGCAAGCCATCTGCGCCAGGCCTGCATTCGTTCTCATCCGAACTCTTCCCATCCTCTTCAATGCCGGGCATTGGAGCTTTGCTTCAGCGTGGCTCTTGATCGACTACCGGCAGCGCAGGGTGTTGTCCCTGGCACTGAACCACCGATTTCTAATGCTCTCATGGCGGCACTTAAGCGAGCGCAAGCACATCAGAGAAGAGGTTGCCCTGAGCAGCAACAGCAGCCTTTGTTGGCTGTGAAGGTAGAATTGGAACAGCTCATAGTTTCAATTCTTGATGATCCTAGTGTGAGCAGGGTGATGAGGGAAGCCAGCTTTTCGAGCCCTGCTGTCAAAGCAACTATCGAGCAATCGATCAATATGGCAAACTCGCATTCATCCATTTCCCTATCTTCAAGTGCCATTGATCGGGTGGGATTCAGATTAGGTAGTTCGCCTTCAATTTTGGGAAGAAGTCAGCAGCATTTTGATTGCAGCAATAGAAACTTAGAACGGGATGATGCGAGCTCTCGCCCAATTTCACAGAGAAATCTCTACTTGAACCCTCGACTTCAAAGTTCAGGGGTTGGTGCTGAAGCCACTGGCAATAGAAATGATGAGATTAGAAGACTCCTAGATATCCTTCTAAAGCTTAAGAAGAAGAATCCGATTCTGGTAGGGGAGAAAGAACCCGAAGCTGTAATAAAAGAACTTGTGCAGAGAATAGAAAAAGGTGAAACCCCAGCGCAGCTTCAGGGTGTGCAGATCCTTCCTATTGAAACAGAGATATCCGCTTTCTGTTCAGGAAACAAAGATAAAGATCACATTGCTATGAAGTTCAGGGAATTGGACCAAATGGTGGAAGGGCGTTTGAATAAGGGTATAATTCTTAACGTGGGTGATTTAAAGTGGCTTGTAGAGCAGCCCAAGGCAGGAGGAGCACCGATAGGGTTGCCAGTCTCATCTTCTGTGCAACAAGTTGTTATGAAATTGAGCGAATTGTTAGCTCGATATGGAGGAACTGGTCGACTATGGCTGATTGGGATTGCAACGTGTGAAACATACCTGCGTTGTCAAGTATATCATCCTTCTATGGAGAATGATTGGGACCTGCAGCCTCTACCTATTGTTGCCAAACCAGCTCCAGGCTTGTTTCCTAGGTTCTCCCTTGTTTCTTCCCTCTGCTTTCCAAGTTCTGCTGTTATTTTAGTGTTTAGAAGATCTGTTTTGAAATGCATCAAATGTGCCATTATTTTAGATTGGGGGATCATAATCAGCATCTTGAATTTTGGTTTCTATTTTTTTTATTGATCTGCATATTTCAGGAGCACAATAATGACTTAAACATTGCCCACCCATCTCTTGAACTTGAGCTGAGAGCTGAGTTGCGTTTCTGGTTTTGTATAAAAATATATTGTATGGTAGTTGATGTCCAATTTACGAATGTATGTTGGGTTTTTTTTTCGATTGATCTGCGTATTTCAAGAGCACAAAAATGACCTAAACATTGCCCATCCATCTCTTGATGCACTTGAGCTTGGTCACCTTTCTGCTTTGAATAGAGGCTTCTATCTATTATGCCAATAGCCATAACTTGGCTATCGTAGGATTTAGTGCTCAGCCAACTGATTGCTCTCTTTGAAATTGGATTTGTCTTCTTGTTTACAGCTGAGTGGTATTCATTTTCTGGTTTTTGCATTAAACTTTATAACTATGGTTTCTGAGGCATCATACTTCACAAAATTACGAGGTTCACAAAAAACGTATTCATTCGACATACCCATCCCAGATTTTCTCGTAGAAAAGTTGGGCCTCCCATTCCACGTTCTTTTAGCCATTCCCTGTACTTGTTTTCACTTCAAGTAAACGTTGCACAAACTTAATCCATATTGCTAGTCTTAATCTGTAGTGGTGCACTTAACAGAGTAGCTTCTATTTTACAACTCTTGCCTGTATGTACCATAAATAGCTTAGAAGATTTGAAGGAGCTTGATAGCCTCCTTTTCCAGATTGTTAAATCACTACATGGATTTTTGACATGTGGAACAGCTGGATGATGATAACCTTGTAATCTTCACATTAGTGAATTTCTCTATAAAGCTGTTCAGATAGGATACTGCGCTATATTATTTATCAGAAGATTATTGAGAGTGCTTGGGAAAATACTTCTCAAGAAAAGGTTTATTGATTGAGAATTGACTTTTATTTATTCAAGTCCATTTCTGGCAAAAAGGCTAATATGGGTGGTATCTACTTGCGCGCTTAATGTGACAAATACAATTGAATGGGAGAAAAAAAACTCTATTGTCTTTCTGGTTATTGCACAACTTTCAACTTCTACACAGCTTAGTTTCAATATTAATGGAAAAACAAATAAGATATCATTCATCTGTTTGCATTGATTTTCATTTTCTTGGATGAATTAAATTTTGAATACTGGAAAGAGTGTATATTTCTGATAAAGCTGGAATGATTACTGTCAATACTAATTCATGATCCATGCCTCCTTTAGGTTTATGAGCCCAGGAATTTCGAGCAACTCAATGGAGTCACTTTTTTCTCCTAGGGGGTTTCTCCCAATTGCACCCACACCAAAGAGATCCAGAGAAAGCAATGACTCAGTTCAGAAAATGAATTGTTGTTCCCAGTGTATGTCAACTTATGAGAAAGAACTTGCCTTCATGGAGGAGGAGAAGAAGAAGGCTCATATGCTGTCTACTACCCCTCCACAGTCGAAATCAATAGATCAAGGGAAGCAGGCATTGCCTCAGTGGCTTCAAATAGCAAAGTCAGCTAGTGGTGCGAAAGGACCAGATTCGGTGCAGGTGAGTTATCTTATTAGTGTTCTATTATGTAGATCGTTATTCTATGTTGTGGCAGAAAGTAATTCAGGTTAGTTTCCAGTTTGCATTCATATATTCTCACCTTCTGAGGATAATAATTATTAATGCTTGTTCCTTTTTCCCTTTTTATTTCTGGTCTGCTTTGACCGGCCAATCAAAAGAGGATATGGAAAGAAATCATACTAAACTTTAAAGGAACAGCGGGAAGGTAGTTTGTTCATTTTGTAGCAAGTATGAGTTGGTGGAATATGCTTTTATGGTTGAATTTATTTTCCCTTGTTTGCAATGCAGTCAAAAGATCGGGAGCTTATGTGGAATCAGAAAGTAGAGGAACTGCAAAAGAAATGGAATGAAACATGCCGTTCCTCACATCCCCATTTTCATACATTTCGGCCACATATTTCAGTTGATCAATCTCAGGAATCCCTGCGGGTAGGTGGTCAACCAATTGATGCAAATGGCAGAAGACAACCTGAATGCACTGTGGAAAAATCAGGAATTCAAGATCCACATAGAGGTAGAAGCATGTTCTCAATCACACTTGACTCCTTATTGCGGTCACCTCCTCAGTCCAAGTGTGTGACACCTATTTTGACACAAAGTAATGGTACAGTAGTTGAGGGGATTACTAGATCTTCAGTTACCCAGACTGCAGTAAATGGTCGTGCACAGGTTCTCCAGTCTAATTTTGGAGGTCGTTCATGTGAACTCCCAAGCAGCTTGCCAGGGTCATGTTATACGTCTTCTCCTAATCCTAGCCCAGTTGCGACAGATCTGGCATTAGGAAGGCCTAGTGTGTTCATGTCATCTTCTTGCAACCTAAGCGGTCTACAGGAAAAGAATCTTTTGGAGGAGTCCCATAAAGAACGTCTGAAAGACATGCCTGGTTGTGTTTCTTCAAACTTTGGTTTACCTTGGCATATTTCTCCCAAAGTATCGTCTCCATCTACTGATGCACATCCACTTGGATCAACACAGCCTTTTCTTGATCCACAAAACAGGAAAGATTCTAGCTTTTATCAGCCTATAGACTTAGATACATTTAAGAGAGTTTACAAGGGCCTTGAAGAGAAGGTTGGGTGGCAGCGTGAAGCAATTTCTTCTGTGACAAATATGGTCATTGAATGTAGATCAGGTAAAGGGAAGCGCCGTGGTGTGGGCCTTAAAGGAGATATATGGTTGCTTTTTTTGGGTCCAGATCGAGTGGGGAAACGAAAGATGGCTGTAGCTCTTTCTGAACTTATATTTGGAAGTGACAAAAAACTTATTTCTATGAAGTTAAGTTCACAAGATGGTGTGATATCTTCAAGCTGGAACCTTGGGCAGCATGAGAATGATGAATATGGTATGAACTCTAGGGGTAAGACTACTTTGGATAGTATTGCCGAAGCAGTGAGACAGAATCCTTTCTCTGTTATACTGTTGGAAGATGTGGATCAAGCTGATTCTTTGATCCATAGAAGCTTGATTCAGGCAATGGAGAAAGGTAGGTTGCCTGATTCACATGGTAGAGAAGTTGGCCTTGGTAACGTAATATTTGTCATGACGGGCAGTGCAGGATTTGAGAGCCATCATGAGATTGCAAAGCAAGAAGTTCGGTTTTCTGAAGAAAGACTAGTAGCATCTCGTGGATGGCCAATGCAACTTTTAGTCGAGAGTGCCCGTTTTGAAGTTCTTATCGCCAAACATAAGAGAGTGTCTGTCATTAATTCTACGCATGAGTCAGAAATCAAGGATAATGAAGATGTGTTCTTAGGCTTGGGAATTGGAAACAAGCGTAAAGCTGACTGGGTAAAGAATGAACAATCTCAAAATGATATAGAAAATGTCAAGAAAACGATTAAAGAGCCCTTCGTATCCCTGGACTTGAACCTCTCTGTGGAGGAGAACGATGTTGCTGACTTCTCTACTGCTAGTCAAGGCCACACAGAGGCATGCCAGGGATCCCGTGATTCAAGTGATCTGACAGTTGAACAAGGTCTTAAATGTGCCGGTGAACTTTTCAAGGATATTTCTGATTCAGTAGATGAGAAAGTTGTATTCAAGCCTTTTGACTTTGAAAGTCTCGCAGATAAAATTGTTGAGTCCATTAGTGCAAAGTTCTTCAGCATAATTGGAAACGAGGGCCTCATGGAGATAGACATAAAAGCCCTCGAGCAGATGCTTGCTTGCGTTTGGTTTTCCTCTGACGGAATGGAGATGTTCGAGAACTGGGCTGAACGGGTGCTTGTACGGTGTTTAACAGAGATAAGTACATCATCTACTGTTTCAGTTGACACTGTTGTTAAACTTGTTCTTGATAAGGATTGTTTTGCTGGAGAAAGGCGACCTGGAGTTCCATTCCTCCCTAGCAATATTTCAGTTAACATAAGAACTAAGACCGGCCAAAAGCCAGGGGCTATCTAAATGTTGCTGCTTTTCTCAATGGAAAACACTTGTCTAATATCAAGACTGCTTTGCAAACCCCATTAAAATGGGGGGTTGTCCATAATTATTCAATTTTTTTTATAAAAACAGCGGCACTAAATTTCTGCTTACACCGAGGCAAGCCTGGAGACTACGTTTGTACTGCCTAGTTAATTGAGGGTAATATCTAGATAAAACTGTAAAACTTCTTGTAGAGTGTATAATAGTTTCAATCCTGCATTCATATTATCCATCATGAATTGTGACCCTTTTGTGGGTTAAATTGTTGCTCTTATCTTTTATGTCCGGAAGAGATTCGTTATGTCCTTGAATTGATAAATCCAAGATAATAATAGCAAGAGATTCCTGCAACTTTTTGTTCTTATTTTTAGTTCTCATTGAAGAAGAGGAAGACACCAGAAAGGCACGTTTATAGGTACCGTGTTCCTTCTCATTTTTGTTTTTGATTAGCAGGTTTCTGGCTTCATTTGCCTGTGCAAGCATCATTCCTGATCTCGTTTTCTTCAAATCGACACGGAACTCAGTCTTGCTCTAGCCTCCTGTGCAGTCGACCAATGATTGTAGCTTTGTCAAAATTATCTCTTCAAGGACATTTGACATAGTGTCTATACCATTTTTTGCACTTAAGAGAAGTGCACATCTTTGGCAAAGAAGGGAATCTATTTGGCTACACTGAAGATCAGTCTTGTATTTTTTTAACCTGGTACCGCGGCTGTAGTTTATATCCAAAAGGTAGAGACAAATTTGTTATGATAGTGCTTTTATTTTTGGGGCGTCCGCAGCTACTGATCATGACATATATATTTGAATTCCTCTTAATTCCAAAGTCACAGCAATCAAGTATTGGGTACAAATGAGAAAATCTCAAATCTTGTTTGTGTATGAGGTTTTTAACTAAACATTAACAATATTTCTAGCTGCGAAAAGGTTAGGAGGAGACAATTTAATTTGAAATTGGTAACTGTTATAAACATATAAAACATAAAAAATTTAGCAGTGTTCGATACTAAAAGAATTTATCCTCCTTTCTGAAAGGTGGCAAAATTTAAAAGTTAAAACACAAATTTCAACTTTCCGTTCCCGTCAGATGACAGGAGATCAAAGGTTGGTTACTTAACAGATCCCAATTATCGTTATCAAAGTTTCATTGTTTGGTTAACCGGTGTGATATTATGCCCGTCTTATCGACGACAACTTTTTGTATTTAACGCTTGCTGTCAGGCTCCGTGAGTCTGTCAATTGACGCGATCATCATTGTCGTCATAATAGCTTTTTTCCTCTTTTTTTTGCCTTTCCGTCCACTTTAACTGACAAAGCAGCTTGGGGCAGGAAACACAACGGCACAAGTACCTTATCGTACACGTGGCAGTTTCAGAGCTGTCTGTTCAAACACAAAACTCTCTCTTTGTCACGATGAGACATTTTTCCTCAATGGTATATTTCATTTTATTTAAATTAATCAAATGTGGGTTGGTGTGTGTCCCATCTTCACATTATTTTGGTGAGCTAAATTCTAGATGATTTGCATCCAGAATCCGCTAATATTTCGGTCAAATTCTAGATGATTTGCACCTAGAATTCGGCAATATTTTGGTTAAAATCCGGCTCAAATTGTTGAAATCGTAGTTTAGGCTTGCTGGAATTGCATAATTGGGGTGTCCTAAGTGTAATCAAGAGTGCTGAATCCATCCCTACAATCAAAATTACAATCCCATCAACTTAAATTGCAATTTCAGCAATTTCTTCATTGCTGAATTCCGGTGAAAACCGCTAATGAAAATGCAAATCGTCTAAAGATTAGCTTACTCATTTTGGTCTCACTTCAATGTATCTAACGTTTAAACTGAACATTGAACCAAAGCAAGCACATATTGTTCTAGTAGAGCTTTAAAGGTGCCGAGGAAATCCTTAAAAGTGAATTTAGGTTAAGTGAATGTTATGAAAGGTGTGGATGGATAGCATTGTTTCACAAATATTAATAATAATAATACACTGAACCAAGGCAAACACATATTGTTCTGGTAGAACTTTAAAGGTGACAAGGAAATCCTTAAAAGTGAATTTAGGTTAAGTGAATTTTTTTTTCCCCGAGAAAAAAGGCGTTTCCGCTTTATAAAAAGAAGAGACATTTTATATGACCGCATAGGTCTCTCGAAATTGATTTTCATCACATTTCTTTACATCAATATGACAGATGTATTTAAATACATCCAAAAAAGTCCAACAGAAGTTCATACTGTGATAAAAAAGTTCATAAACAAAAACATAGTTCGTGGCTCCAAGCCATATACAATATCATGAGAATAATAGATCAAAACAAAATTGGCCCAGGGTCGTATAGCTGCCCGGGGTCGTGAGTCCAAGTCTGCCATTGTCCAACTCCAAGAAGTAGTCCTTTTTTCGAAAGCTCATCTGCCTCTTGGTTTCGTTCCTTGTAAATGTGGCAGAAAGAGATCTGTAAAAAAGATGCAGCCAGCCTAGAGACCTCATAGATGGGCGTCAATGTAATATTCCTGGGCTTCCATCTAGACTTCATCCATTGAATGATGAGTGATGAATCTCCAAAGATTTGAATGGACTGTATGTCCCTCGCAATAGTCGCATGGAGAAGATATTTCAAAGCCATCAACTCTGCTCGATTGTTGGTGTTGTTACCAATGGAGGCAAAACATTTGAACCATTGAGAAGAAGAGAGATAGATGATACCTGCAACACCACCGCGGGATTGCGTCCGTTGTGCAACTCCATCAAAAAACCCTCATGGGGTGTCCCTGTTGATAACAACCTCCAAGGCAACGCGTGTACGAATGGGCCTATTGACAGGGGAGTGTGCCATAGCCAGTACCATACTGCGCATTGCAAATATCTCAGGTGGTATATGAGAGTCCCGAAAAATTGCTTGATTCCGAGCCTTCCAGGAGTGCCAGATAATGATATAAGAGAGAACATGATATGAAAGGGAGAGCAGGTTAAGGTAATGTTATGAAAGATGTGGATGAATAGCATTGTTTCACAAATATTAATAATAATAATATTTAATTTTTAAGTTTACAATTTAGACATTAATTTTGTATCTTAAGATTTGAATCTATGATTTTGTAAAAAAACTCATATTTTTAACCATTAAACCTTAATTTAGATTGCACATTAAATATCAACGACATTGATGTATAATATCAATTTTATTCATGTCATTTATCATTGTTATTAGGTATGACCATAAGATACCATAAGATAACATGATAATGCATCATGTCTATATCTTCATCTATTCTCTAAATTGTTTGTATAATAACATTTTATCTGAAAATAGGGTATTATGCTAGATGAACATGAAGCTGACTATGGGGGTCGATTGGTATTATTAAACTCTGTTTTGGCAAATCTTCCAATATACTGGTTTAGTCTTGCATATGTTCTGGCCTCTATATTATGCAAGATTCGGAAGATCTTTTATAATTTTCATTGGAAAGGCTCTTTGAATTTCCAACGTTGCCACATAGTGTCGTGGGAACATATATCAACTCCAAAATCATATGGGGCCTGGGGTATACACAACTTGTATTGGGTGTATAAAGCACTACATTTAAAAAGCCTTTGGCGTGGGCTTAAAGATGAGGGCTTATGGGGGAAACTTATTAGAGATAAATACTTGTATCCAGATTCAATGATTGGTTGGATTAGATCAGAGAAAAAAATAAAAGGAAAGTGCTCTGTCATTTGGTCTGGATTAGTGGATGTATTTCGATTCATTTAGCGTTGGATGACCTAGATGGTGGGAAATGGCTATCAGATAAAAGTGGGTACGGATCTGGTTATTAGGAATCCACAGTCTCGAGTATTTTCTGAAGATACACTATAAGTTATTAATGGAATGGGGATACAATTTCTAAATCAGATTAAGAAAAGCCGGATTGAAAATCAGAATCATTCCTATTGGTTACGGGCTTCAGATTTGCATCTTACTGGGACCGCGACACTGGAATGGGATCTATTTATCTCTGGCTTGATTCACGCCAGTAGTTTCTTGGCATATGGGTTGGATTATATTACATGGGACTTTGGTAATGGGGATGGTAATGTTCCTACTACTCAAGCATATGAGGCAATTGCTATAGATACTGGATACCCCTTACCTGATTGGTGGTGCACGATACTCTGGAAATAGGATATACCAGGAAAAATTAAAATTTTTCTGTGGTTGACACTTAATAACCAGATATATACAGGCGACAGATACAGATTACATGGTGGTTGTGGTCCATCAGTATGCTACTTGTGCTTTAAGGAAGAAGAAACCTGTGATCATTTATTCTCAAAATGCACAGTCACTTTGAAACTTTGGGATGAGATTGCAAATAGTCACAGACAATCAGGTATCTGGTTTGGTGATACTTTGGCTCATTGTTTAAAAGACTGGTTTATTAAACATTGGTACCATATCACATATCCTGTGAGATTCATTTGGGGCATTTGGCGTCTCAGAAACTCTATGTTGTTTGATGATAAAACATATACTTTTAATGGATCTGTGGCTTTTATTAACCATTATATGATTGGGGTACAGGGGAAAGCGCCATCTATGATGCAAACAAAACTGGATTATCCTATGATGAGTTATCATAATCATGTAGGCAATTTTGATGGCACTGCTCAAATGGGACAGTGTGGTGTGGGCTGTTTATTGATATTGGATAAGGATCAATAGGTGGAGTTGTACTTTGGATGTGGGGCATGTAATAACTCGAGATCGGAGTTACTTGCTTTATGGGGTATTTTATTTTTGTCTAGGACATTTGGGATATACAGGATTGATATCTTTGGCGATTTAAATGCAATCATTGAGTGGGCTTTGGGAAAACATAAATTATAGGTGCCAGCTTTAACATTTTGGAAAAAAAGGATTGTGTCCCTACAACAGTCTATTGCGGATATTACATATAGCCATGTGAGTAGGGTCTTTAACAAAAAGGCTGATATATTATCAAAGAAGGGACCGACCATGGGAGAAGGAAGGGCGGTTATATGTCATTTTCTGAAGAATGAGCTCATTGAGGAGACATCGATTACTATTTACTGATTGAAATTCTTCTTTTTGTTTTTATTTAATATGCATTGTATATTCGAGATATATACTATAGATTAAAGTTTGATAGATATTAGCAATCTGGAATTAGCAATGGGATTTAGAAGACCATAGAGTACTCTTTGGGAGTATTTTGGTAAGGTAGATATTAGCAGTCTGGAATTAGCAATGGGCTTTAGAAGACCATAGAGTACTCTTTGGGAGTATTTTGGTAAGGTAGATATTTGATATATATAACTAGTCAAATGAACATGATTTTGATCAATGTTATCATAGATAATATGTTTTTGTTTATGTCAATGACGAGATAGAGTCCTCAAAAAATGAGATGTATTGTTTGTTTGGACAAGAGATACAGTGTAGTTTCTTTGATTCATAAATGAATAGCAAAAGACTCTTTTTCTTCTGGGAAAAAAAACATTTTATCTTAATCCATAGTTTTTTGACAAAAATATTAATTGAAATTTTCAATATAATTACTAAAATAATTGAAATACATTTATAAAACATGGCTAGAATGTTTTAGCTATAATATATTTGTAAAAAAACCTCTCAAAACATTAAAAAATGTCCGGAAACATAAAAACATATTTCCAGTGTTATGGTGTATTGTCTAGTAACATAAAAACATATTTTCACCAAGAAGTGTAATATTTAAAAACACTATAATTTAATTTCACACATGTTATGTAACATTCATTTTTTTCATTGTTTTCCACCAATTCAAGCAACTTTCATTCTTAATTCCAAGGGCAAAACATTGCCCCCATAGTGACATCCTCTTAGTGTTGATGAGTGAGTTTCAGAGATAGCAATTCCAATCCTCAATAACATTTGGTACAAATAACATTATGTAAACCAAGTTCTAAAGCTTACACATATGTACCAGGTATACCAATTGAGGCACCTCCATTGTCAGCGATCATTCTCGTAATTAAAATTTAATCCTATGTATATACAATGTATGATATGAAGCATACAATAGAAAAAAACCATATAATCCTTTATTGTTTTCATGACGAGGATAACCATATAATCCTTTATTGTTTTCATGACGAGGATAGAGAACAAATTGCTAAATTCCTTGTTGTACCATTAACCTACCATGTGCTTGTTTAACTCTTTTTTATTTTTATAATATTTATTTATATTCATATTATCATATTTATAATTTAATATATTTAATTTCTTTACATTATTTTCTTAATTATTACTAAATATGAAATTAATACTATTTTATACATTGGGAAAAAGTCAAAATAAATGAAGAGTTGAAGCAGGGAAATCATAGGAAGATTTCTTGCCCTCTAAACATGGAAGCCACTCTCCAAGAATCCTTCGTTATAAGCAGCACTTTTACACATTTGTTAACAGAGACCAAACATCATTAGTACTTTTCTGAGCCCATGCTATTCTCAAGGTGCACAGTTCCAAATTCCTTACTTTCCTTTTAGGCTCCAGTGCAATCTCATGATGGCTTTGCCTTTTTTGGTGTTATCTTTTTGCCATCCATTGGGCTGTTCATCATTGTCGTGTTCTTTATTTTGCATGCCCAAAAAGGCGATGCACTAAAAAGGTGGAAAACTTTGGTTTCATTTGGTTGGTTGGACTTGATAAGATAATTAGCTCGGTAATCATAATCTAGTTCACAAGTCAAGGAGGAGTAGGTCCCTGTGAAAGTTTGGTGGCTTGTTGTGGTCTTGGGGTTAGATGTGCAATCAGTGCAATCAAATATTTCATAATCGTTAAGTTTGATTTGTATACAAGCATGTTAGTGCATGGTTTGATGAAATATGATGTAATAATATAATTTTATAATGACAAATTGACTTTAGCATTGTGTAATATATATATATATATATATATATATATATATATTTTAAGTGTTTGATAATTTTGTTGAAGGTATATTAAAAAAAGTCAATTTTTTTAAATGTAATGTTTTTAAAACACTGTTCTTGTCTACATGTACTTGTAATGTGATTTCAGTTTGAATGTTTTTAAATTTCTATTCAAAGTAGTGAAAATTGTTTTTTATAAATAGTGTATGTATATTTATAGTGACTTGTTTGATTTGATAAGGGTATATAGGTATATAGATGTAATAGGAATTTCTAGTTGGTGATCCTTTGCTAGGACATCTTAATGATAGCTTTAGAGCCTTTCATTTTTCAAGGTGATATTAATGTAACGAATAATGTGATGAGGGTGATGCAAATACATCTTAATGATAATGATAGCTTTAGAACTTTTCATTTTTCAAGGTGATATTAATGTAACGAATAATGTGATGAGGGTGATTCTAGTATTGATCAATATATCTTGAAGTGTAAAAACCATGGTCAATCTTATTAATTATAAATGTTTACTAATATTTTTGTAAAATATTAAAATTTCCAAGAATTTTATAAAATTTAGTGATTTTTTAATAAATAATTTTATAATAAAGAAAATGAGATATTGTTTTTATAACCTTTCGTGATATTTTATAAAAATAATAAAATTCCCAAATATTTTATATAATTTTTAGATTTTTTTTATGATTTTTTAATAAATAATATTATTCTATAAAAATTAGATAATTTTTTTTATAGTAAAAATATAAATTTACAAATCATTAAAACAAAGAAAATTACTCAAATGGTGAAATTTATTCTCTTTATTTTTTCCTAACATGACTTGAAGGGAGTTGTTACAAAGAGTGACCATCACACTTGTCCTTAACATTATGGGCAAATACATACCTAATTTAATATATACCTTCTTTTATTTTGATTTTTATGTTTCCACTATGAAAATGAGTTGCTAGACTTCATCGTTGGATTGTGAAAAACATATTTTATAAATGGGTATAAATGTTGTATTGTTTCAATGTTTATGCTCTATACTATTCACTAATGCGTTCTTTTATTGTGTTTTTAACATCATCTTTGAGTGAAACATACTTTAATACTAACCATTTAATCAAACATAAAATTGAAAACACAATCTAAGTTGTTAGATGTATGTTGCAAATTTCATTTCTATGTCTCATTTGGGTTTTTGAGACAATCACTAACAGCCAAAGTCGAAATTAATGATTTTATGATGAACTTCTTTAAATACATCCCAAATAATACATATTTCTTCTTCAATCATCTTATGTGCCCATCCCTTATTCCTTCAAAATTCCATTTCTCATTTCAAATGTACTTTTATTAAAAAAATGAGTTATATAGTTAAGGGAGAATAACTTGAATGGTTGGGAGGTAAGTTTCATTCTCCACTTAGATTTAAATTCCCAATGAAACATTGACACATTGTATCTTGGTTGAAAACATAGACACCCCATTTAAGATGTCTCGGTCCTAAATTAAAATGTAATTTATGAGATGTTACACCCAATTTAAAATTTATATGACAACTAATCAAATTTGAACTTAAATATTATCTATATAAAATCGATTTAATAGATTATCAATTCTCTTAAATCTCATAAAAATATATGACAACCAATCAAATTTGAACTTAAATATTATCTATATAAAATCGATTTAATAGATTATCAATTCTCTTAAATCTTATAAAAATATATTTACATAATGCTATGCATCATTATTTTACATCCTAATAACATTGAAAAAACTTTAAAACTTTTTCCATTTTAAAATATCAAATAATCTTATAAATTGTACATATCATTATTTTACATCCTAATAACATTGAAGAAACTTTAAAACTTTTACCATTTTAAAATATCAAATAATCTTATAATCTTGTACAATTAAGTTGTATTTATTTTGATTTTGAACCATAAAAGTACTCAAATATAAACACTACAATGGTCAACTTTAACAGTTATGATGTTTTCTTTTCTTACAACCTTTCTAGATAAAGGCCAAACAAATATCATTTTCATACTAGGGGACAACACTTCGCCACACATTCTCTTTTAAAAGTTAGAAATCATGATACTCAACTATGGTTTTGTATTAAATTATTTAAATTACTTTTATAATACTTTAACTCGATTGAACCTGTGTATCTCCTTGGTCCTAGCAATGATTAAGTCCGTCAAATCTAACACTCATAATAACTTTTTATTTCGTAACTTTTATTTGTTTTAAATTCCACCTTTGGTTGTTGAATAAGACAAAGAATAATTGAGTTCTTCACATGGGCAGGGCTCCACAAATTCCCCATAAATATATAAAAACATAAAATATTGGAAGGATGTCCATTAACATTCCATATCATGGAATGTATATCCATGATTAAACTAGCTTCATATTTGTAATTTCAAATCCAATGTAGAGTTTAGTTTATCGAACTTGTGGTTAGGATTCGTTTGATAGAATATTGGGCTGGAATGTAATTTCATGCTTTATAATACTAATTTTATTTATAAAATGTATAATAAGGAAGGTAAGGAAATAATTTTATCTAAAATATATAATAATAATGATATATTTTTAAGGTCGCAACTAAGTTAGATATTAATTTGGTGTACATAACTTTTTGTTTGTAGGAAAATGTATTCTCCTTTGCGCAGCTATGTAACTGTTAAAGTCTACAAAGGTGTACATACCCTACTCCCTCCGGATTTGAACCTATGACCTCCTAAGAGGAAACACATGTTCTTAACCGTTGGGCCCACTTAGGCTATGCAAATTAATCTAATTACACCAATTACAATTTTTTGGTAAGTGGCTCGTAGGGATGTAGATCGATTGGCGATAGAGTGTATTGTTAAGGGACTCCTTGAGACGTCATAGGTTCAAACCTCGACTTACCCATGCCCCATGCTTGTGGATTGTGTGGGTGCACCTAGGGGTATAGTAGTAGCGGACATGAATGGACATTGTGTGATGTGAGTACAAGCCCAACCCAGTTGTCAATTCCCATAGTACAAAAAAAATAAAAATTGGTAAGTTAGACATGCGAAAATATCAATCGAGATAAAACCTTAACAAACTTGGTGCTTATATATTTGTAATAGAATCCTCTATATTTGTAATAGAAATCTCTATATTTGTAATAGAATCCTCTATATTTGGTGCTTTTATATTTGTAATAGAATCTTCTTAATAAAAATTGGTAAGTTAGACATGCGAAAATATCAATCGAGATAAAACCTTAACAAACTTGGTGCTTATATATTTGTAATAGAATCCTCTATCCAATGACATAATTTTCTTGTTTTCTATTTCATACTATAATTTTAGATTTATTTTTCTTTAAAACTTATACAATCTTTTTTCTCCCTAGTAGTGGATGGCCTCACATAAAAATAAGTATTTTAAAAATTACACGACAAAAATATTAAAAACAATGTGTCTGTTTCGTCTTTAAAAAATATATTTCTGGTTTTCTGTTTTAGGTAAATGAGTCTGTTTTCAATTTAATAGATATGTATACTGTCAAATTGTTGTTGTCACATTTTACTTAAAAATGAGTTACATATTCATAGATACACACAAAAAGAACATCGTCATCAAAATTCGGTGAAAAAATTGGTTGCTAAAATTGTAATTTTGAATTGAAGATTTAATTATTATTTTTGATGTAAAATAGATTCAACACATTCGAATACCCTAGTACAATCGGATTCTGTAATGCTATTCCATCAATCTAAAATGATTTTGGCATTTGCCAAATTTTAAGTAAAAAATATTAATTTCCGTTTTCGTTATTTTAAGCGACTAAAAAGCAATTCATAATAAGTTTAAATTATAACTTTACAACCTATTTTTTTATTGATTTAATAAGTTAATTACTTATATTTCATTTTTATTAAATTAAATTATAATAAAAAATTTAAAAAAAAATAAAATATATAAAAATACACCATTACAAAAATGAATTCTTACTTGCTTTGCTCATAACATTGGTTATCACAATCTTTATGTAATGATGAGAACGAATCTTTATTATACTTTGCCCAAAGCATTAATATATCCAGAAACAATAGTGTTGAAATTATAGCACTACCCTATAATTGGGCCATACCATATTTAATTGAAGATTAAAAAAACTCAAGAAAGTACATAAACAGGTTGAGGACTCGAAAAGTTCATGATGTTGAGTGAAGGACACAAATGTTAGCAAGCGATCCCAAATTGAACACATGAAGAATGGGTAATATTCAACAGGGGAAGCACCGATGGAGGGAAAGAAATCTTACTAGCAAGCGTCCTCATTATTACCATTTTGACTTATATGGCATAAATATGGAGGATTTGGCCCATCAAAATCATTTTGGCAATGTAGTACATTGCTTATCCCACTATGGTAGTGCAAAGTTTGCATTATATCATCACCTAAAAGTCTACTCGGTTTCATGATGGCATCGTACCAAAGAATGTTAAGTTGAAAATGTATCATCATAATAACCACTCATGAAACATAAAACACTTAGTGGGAAATATTGAACATAATAAAATGTTTGCATTAAGCCTAACAAATCTTAAAGTGACACCATAAAATTCCACCTTTAAGTTACCACTATCTCCACTTGTGTCTAATTGCCAAGGCATGAAATTTCCCCAATCTTACCAAACGTGCTTTGGCCAATTCATCACCTTCAAGTTCTCAACGTTAAACATTTTCAATTCAAGTTCTCAACATTAAACATTTTCAATACCAATACACACCTTAGTGCACATATGGTATGGTGTGATGTGCTCTTATGGTATGTCCTAAGTCCCTCTTAGGAAATTTTTGTCTATATGAAACACTATACTTGCTCCTTGTTTCACTTTACCTTTTATGTATGAATGATCTATGTATATATTATTAAATGTAAATTTTTTAGATAACACTATATTTTTTTCCATGGAAAAAAAATGTAATTTTATTTCATCTTGCGAGTACAAAATTACATTGATCATCTTCACTCATCAAAGAGTGGCATTGTTGTTAGGCAATATCAGATAATAGACTTGTGACTGAGTCCATTAAAAGAAGTTTTGTTTTCAAAACTTTACAAAAAAATATCATTACATAGACTGTTATAAGCAAACAGTATTCAAAACAAGTTGTTGTTTTCCATGAGTAGAGCTCTCCATTTATAACAGAAAGAGCGACGACATCATTCCCACGACCAAGGAAGTACCCAAAAAATAAACCGGAAAATAGTAAATCCGCAAAACCATAGAAGAACCCCTCAATCTATGAAGGGCCGATGAAAAAATTCCCTGACCATGCCATCTGTAAATTCTTTAATCTTCCAAATCCCTGGCCCTAATAGAAGCCCCGCTTTCGAAGCCCGGTCCACCTCTTTGTTATTTTCCCTGTAAACATGCATGCATGCAAAGTTGTCAAATGTAGAAGTAGCATCCCTGATAGCTATAAAATGTTTGAGAGTCTAAGACTTTGATAGTGTCGTGTTCCCGAGATCCACTTAACCACATTCATTGAGTCCCCAAAAATAGTTAAATTGCGACAGCCCTTCTCAAGGGCATAGGTGATAAGAAATTTGAGGCTTACAATATCCGCAAAGTTGTTACTCCCCTCTCCCAAACCCAAAGACATTTCAAAGAAATGATTAGGCGATAAAAATAGTAATGCCCCTCCACCAGAAACGGTTTTGACAAGCCCTGTAAAAAAACCCCAGGGCTGTGAACAATCAATGTCCACTGGTTGTATGGCCGTAATGCTACCAGTATGCCCACTCCATTTACAAGACAAATAGAGCCCACAACAATAAATAGCGGTTTGTGCAGGCAGGCAACCTTTGTCCGTGAAAATTTGTTTGTTCCTGGCAACCCACACCCCCCACACAACCAACAGAGGCAAGGATCTGTACTCATGAAAGATCGGGTTTTGGTACCAGATCCACCAGGAAGCATCCAACGTCTCCCCCTCCCAACGAAAAAGAACCTTCAACACCCTCGAATAGACCTCCCAAACCGCTTTGATGAATGGGCAATGGAGAAAAAGGTGACCGATTGTTTCCTCGCTCTGTTTACATAATATGCACCATCCCAACCCATGTTTATTCCTCTTCTAGAGAAAATCCCAAGTAGGCGCCTTGTTCATAAGAATACACCACATAAACAGATGCGTCTTATGTGGGCTCTGAATTTTCCACTGTAGCTTCCACCACCAAAACCGTTCCCCCTGCACAAAATCAACACTGTTCCGCAAATATCCTCCTTTGGGAGTATAGGAACCTGATGGATCTGCATCCCAACACAATTCATCATCATAATCTCCCAAGAAAATATGGTAAAGGTTAAGAGCCCTGAAGTACCTAATCAGTTCCATCTCTTCAGCCACATCCAGTCCAAAAGAGTTGGCCGGGAGCCTAGCGTTTCTACCCAAGAGAAGTGCATCCGGATCAGCTAGTGGATGAAGAAAAATGTAACCTCTCAGATGTAAAGCATCCATAGTCCCCTCAGGTAATAGATGTTGTTGTTCACATCCCACCCAAGGATCCCACCCAATCCTAACCTTACGGCCATTACCAACATTCCATACCAAGTCCTGTTCTATAATATGGAAAGAAGAAATCACCACCTTCCAAATCACAGAACCTCCCATGTGATATTTGAGTAGATTCCGAATCCAATTGTCGATCGTGTATGGAGAAATGTGCTTGTGTTGCATTACCTGTGCCCAAAAACCACTAGACTTGATCAACCTCCACCCACACTTAGCAGCCAGTGGTTTGGAGAAAGAAAAAATATTCTTCAGCCCCCATCCCCCCAAGGCTTTAGGGATAGCAATCTTGTCCCACCTAACCCAAGGGGCGACAAAAGCATCATCCTTACCGCTCCACAAGAAATGAAAAACACAGTCGTCTAGCCTGATCCAGAATGCCCCGAGGAATCCAAGCCAATGACATCCAGTAAACTGGAATTGCTTCCAGCACCAATTTGACCAGTACCAACCTCCCAGCTCTGGAGAGCCACTTATAACTCCAACACTTCAATCTCTTCTCCATCTTTTCGATCAACCACATCCAATCCTGTTTCTTATAATCATTAGGTTTTAGATTCAAACCTAAGTATTTTAGTCCATCCAGTAAAGTGAGGTGTGAGAAAAGAAAGAGTCATGTGAAAACCTCCACCTCCTTCATACATAGTAGATTAGTAGTCAAGGTGGATTTACCCCCATTGATTTCCATACTTGTAGCCCTGGAAAAAAGGTCCAAAATCTCCTTCATCTTATGACCATCTCGAAGAGAGCCCGAGCATAAAATGAGAACATCATCAACAAAAAGTAGGAGGGTAATAAGAAAATTCTGTGCAATCTGTATGCCACAAAAGAGACTAGTCCTCTTGGCCTCCTTAATCGCCCTACTCAATCCTTCAACAACCAACAAAAAAAGCAGAGGAGATAAGGGACATCCCTACTGCAAGCCATGCCCCAAATGGAAAAAAGGAGTTTCCACCCCATTTATAAGTACCAAAAAAGAAACAATAGTTATGCAGCTCATAATCCACCGAATGAAATTAATGTCAATACCTAGATGAGTAAGCAAGAGATGAAGATAAAACCAACTTACTTTATCATAGGCCTTTGATAGATTAATTTTAAGGACAACCCCCTTCAACTTCTTTGTTTTAATACTGTGCAACCCCTCCTGAGCAACCCCAATGGCTTCATGTATTTGTTGGCCTTCCAAAAAACGGAACTGCTCCTCAGAAATGTGAGTCAAAAGGATAGCCTCGAGTCGCTGAGCAATGATTTTAGTCACAATCATGTAAACACAGTTACATAAGGAGATAGGTCGAAAATCATTTAGAGTAGATGGGGAGTCCATCTTAGGGATTAAAGCAATTAAAGTAGAATTTATGCTAGTCGGTATCCTTCCCTCAAGTCAAGTGTCTTCAACCAATCTTAGCATATCTCCCCTGATGAAATCAAAGATTCCCAGGAAGAATTCAATAGTCCACCCATCAGGCCCAGGGCTTTTGTCCTTCTGAAAGCAAGAGAGGACCTCTTTCAATTCATCAACTGTAATGACTTCCATCAACATTCTGTTGTCCTCCTCTTCCACAAAGCATGGAAACAATTGAGCCACCCTAATGACTTCCTCAATATTAACCCTATCACTAGCCTTGAAGAGTTCATGAAAGTGATTAACCGCAACCTGAGCCATACCTTCAAAGGTATTATGAGATGTACCCAAGTGATCCTTCGGATTCCAGATAGTATTGGAAGAGTGTCTCCCTTTGGCATAGGAATGAAAAAACTTGGATTTTTAATCACCACTCTCCAACCAAATTTCCCTACTCTTTAATCGCCAAGTCTCCTCCTTCTCCAGAAGAAGTATGTTCCTACAACCTTCCAATCGAACCAAATTCTCCTTGGATTCAGGGGTCAAAAAGCCACCCCCAATACTCAAAGCAATGACCGCTAACTCCTCTTCAATCTACTTAATCTCCTGATCTTCCCTGAGTCTTTTCTCGGCTTCCCACTACTTGATCGGACCCTTCAAGCACTTGATGTTTTCAGCAAATTGAAAAGTAGCTGAAATGTTGTTCTCAGGATGGAAAGGAATCCAAATAGAATGGAATAGATAAAAAAAAGTTGGATACTTCAGCCAAATCTTATTAAACTTTAGAGGGCAAGGAGGTTTAATAGGACCATCTTTTAATTCAAGAAAAATAGGAACATGATCAGAGCAACCCCCACAAACAACCCATTGACGAATATGAAATTTTTTTTACACCATATGATCCGCAAGTAGGAATCTGTCCAATCTTTTCGCAATCCTACAATCACCCACCTGATTGTTGCGCCAAGATGGTTTAAGACAAACAGGTTCAACATCTACCAAATTTCCTTCCACCAGTTTCTAAATGAAAAAAACAATAAGTGAATCCACCTGTGCAAGAGGACCCCACACTTCATCCTGTCCCAAAGAGAAATTAAGATCCCCCCCAGGATCACAAAATCACCTTTAACCACAACTTTACTCAACAGGGACTCCCAAAATGGGATCCTATTGTAATAAGGCCCATAGATGTTAATAACAGTAAAATCCCTATCAAAATCAAGAGCCCAGAAAGATATGCCCAAAACAGATTCCATCCCCATAAATTGGAGACCTTGATACGAGCCTCCTTCCAACCCACAGCTAAACCACCAGATCTACCTCTAGCATCTGAAGCCTCAAAATTCCATCCTGGAAACCAACCTTTTAACTTAGCAGTAACCTCAAAACCAACCCCCATAGTTTCCTGTAACAAAAGAATATATGGATGCTCATTGTCGAGCACCCTTCGCAGTGCTGATCTTTTAGAGGGATCAACAAGACCTCGACAATTATAAGACATAATTTTCATTAGTGCCCCTTTTTCTGGGCCCACACAGCTCTAAGTGCCCGTTCAATGGAATGTTGTTTTCCTTCAAGAAGGTCCAAACATGCTCTGGATTTTTCTTTTGAAATAAAACACTGCCAACCCCTGCCCTTGGCCAAGTTAACCCTCCCTTTCTCGAGGCCACCTGCGAAAAGTTTTGTTGACGAATGCAGAAAATAACCAAAATCTGTTGATTCAGTGGGGGACTGTGGAATATCCATAGAGAGGTTGGTAATAGAGGGACCATGAAAAACCGGAGTAGGGGATACCTCCTGAATGCAAGGATTAGGGATTGTAACCACCCTTGAGGAACAAATGTCAGGGGAGGGAGGAAACAACAGATGGGAGGAGATATGTAGGTTCTTCAAGCCTTCCACCCAATCGAGACCAGGAATGGTTAAATTATTCAAAAAGAAATTAAAGGACGGAGAGAAAGGAGGAGGAACAATACCTGAGGTCATGGCCACTGGTCGAAAGAGAGGGTTCAACAACTCACCACTGGTCACGGCCAAGAGAGACGATGACAATCTGCCAACTTGAGCAGCAACCGAAGTGTTCACAGGAACTTATGCGTCCACAAACGTAGGAATCTCGTCTACTAAAACAATCTCATGAATTGTTGCAGGAACCTACACAGGAATTTCATGTGTATTATGTTTCGAATCCTCATGACATTTTTCCACCCTTTCCTTCCTCCGTGAGGGGGAGCCATTCCACGTACGAAACGGAAGCTTACAATCAATAGCAGGGTGACCATATTCATGGCACCGCCGACACCGAAAAGGGACATTTTCATAATCTAGTAATTGAGGAAAGACATAAGGCCCCCAACATATATCCATGCCATCCGCAAGACCATCCCTCACATTGATACTAACCAAGATCTGGGCCACCTTTCGGATCTTCAATTCAACGAAAGAAAAATTAGTGTCCAGATAAGACCCCAGGGGGTTACCAATAATTCTGAAATGTTCCTTGGACCAATAGTGCAAAGGAATACCAGGTAGACAGACCCATAATGGTATAATATCCATACGTTCCCTGCTGGCGTCAAAAAGGGGGTCCCAAGGTTTCAGTAAAAGGGGAACGTTCACCAAGTTCCAGTTTCTGCCCAGAGCCCAAAGAGCGTGCTCCTCCTGAGAAAGATGGAATGCATACCAACCGCCCGAGAGAGCCACTACCTCCGGAACATATCCCAGATGTTCCAACCAGTTATTCACCGCCCAATTGATCACCGTCTTGAGTGCCACTGCCCGACCATATACCCTCCCAGCCAAAACCGTTTTTACCATCTTCAAAATCTGTTGGAACCCAATATATTCACCCAACAAATAATTAGGAGCCTTCCCCTTATTTTTTAACCATTTCCTTCTCGTTTTAACTCGAGAACAAACCTACCCAGCCACCTCGGCCCCTACCTGTTGATAAAACAAATGCCGACCCCAGCCAGAATCAGGACTAGGGTATCCCCTCTGTTCAATGGAGCCCAAAAAACCTACAATGAAACCCTCATCATTCAGGTGCGCCGAACCCAAAAAAGAGCTATCCGCTGAACCCAGAAGGAAACTTCCCACACCATTCCCTCCAATAACACAACCCGTATTAGAGACATTATCAGAGTCGTTCAGGTAACCGGGTGAGATACTAAAATCCGACGGACTCACCATAGGTGAAATCAAGGGAATGTAGGTGCCCGAAAAACCCCAAATGGTTCCACCCCGACCTTCCGCAGTCAATACCCCATCAAGTTCCGAGGAGAAAGGAACTCCATAAGACCGACTTGGCAAAGCAACCAAATCCAGACAACCCTCCACAGCAGAAAAACCAGGGTTGGAGACTAAGCCCAATGGCACAGTCCACTCACCACCACATGCAGTGGGTGACCAAGCTCCAATCGCTTCCTGAGAACCACTAGGTGGCGAAGCCCAAATTTCCCCCGGTGCCAAATGGTCGCTACTATAGTGTAAATCGTCTTACAGATCCATAACAACCTAAACAAGAAAAACCATAGTAAAAAAGTAAAGAAAATTAGGGTAAGAAAACAGGGTTAATCACCCTAAATTGACCTGCCAAGGAAAGAGGCAGCGATCATGTGTAAACATGGCACCTCAACCGCCGTGCAGACCTCTTGTCAACATCAGGCCCTCGGCAGGCTTGTCTCCTGCAGAACCCTAGAAAACTCATGTCTCCTTCCTCAACAATGCCTAGATAACACTATATAAGGAACTCTCATTGCATACATGCAAACATTGAAGAAAACAACACACTTTTATGTGTTATTGACCATTACTGCCCCATAATGAGGGCTAACACAACCTAATGCACAATATACTTAATAAATACTCAATTGGATAAACAACGACAAAAAATATGCATAGATTTGTACACTAAGCTACATAGATGATAAATCATTGTCCAAACATTAGATGCAAGAAATAGAACCTATAAACTCAACATAAAAGTAAGGTTGGTTATCAACATCGACAATAATATCTTATTATAGTATATCTTTAGTACATGTGATACAAGATACAATCTCTCACTCGATTTTAATTTACAATATTATGAAGACTTATTTATACATTCTACGTACCTTAGCATCTACCATCTAAATAAACCATAAGCAAAGCTCATGTTAATGCAAAATACATTTAATCACAAAAAATACATTTGAATAAGCAAAAAGGGTTTTCAAGCTCAAAAAATTCCATTTTCCCAATTTATTTCAAATATCTTTCCATTTTATTAATGAAAATATCTAGGTCTATATTAACAATTAAAAGAAACATTTTAAAACAAAATTGCTACAATCCTCAACCAATACATACCATACTTAGACATTGACATATTGGGATGAGGGTTACGGAGGTTAGGGGGTAAGGAAAGAATAATAAGGTAGGTGTATCCTTATGGATATGGAAGCATTATGCTGGGAAAGTATCACAAAAATTTCCTTGCTTGCCATTGGGTCACAAAATTAAAAAAGATTTATATTTCTTCTTAAATAATCATATCTAGTTATAAACTAAAACCATTGAAGTATATATTGATTCATATTATCATTCATTGAATAGATAAGTAGCAAAAGTTTCATTACTTTTTATTGGTTAAAAAGGGTAATTTTTTAATTTGATTCCTTAACAATGAACAAAATGGTCTCTAAGTTGTCTTAATGCATTGTTTGAACAAGGAGAGGGGCATGCTCTATGACTTAGTTGCATTGGAGTTATGGGATATAAATCAGGTGTGACATGGTCATTGTGAAAAATGACAATGAATTAGTGGAAGTGATTTTTAACGATAAAATTGTGGATGTGGAAGTGATTTATAAAGTGTAAAATTTATTTTAATAATGTGAGGAGCAAATCATATGATAAAATGTAAAGAACATGCATAAATAGAGAATAATTATATGTGTAAAATACAACAAACAATGATAAATTATAAACGTGATAACAATATATAATAACAATTTAAGAGTTCAAATGTATAACTTATTTGTTTTGATTAAACTTAAATTGAAAAATGTGAATTAGAACCCCACAATTAGCCAAATTTACATATTATTGTTGATATATGCATGAGTTACAAAATAACAAATGTTGAAGTGTTGTGAGAACGATGTGATTCTAGTTATGTGAGTTTGATCTCGCAAGTATTAATGTGTGAGAGAGGGATAAAGTGTACATATGCATAAATTTGTGTACTTAAGACTCCTTGAATGCTATGTTACCCATAACTTGATTTCTACTTGCTTGAATGAATGTGAATGTATGATTTTTATAGTTTCGTTCTTGCATATATACAAGACTAGGGGATCAAATGATCAAGGGAGACCATAGTACCTAAGGTCATTCTTGCGTGCATTAATTGAAGATGAGCATCAACTTAAGCCTTGAAATCAAGTTAGTGGAGACATAAATCATGATTCTAGTTAAACATGATCACCCATATGGATGGGTGCACTAATCCTCTAGGCCTTGGAATGTCATTGATGTGAATTGGTGATCTAGTTTTGAAGTGGTGTGTATGATGATGTGTTAATTTGTCATTGAGGTTGGCACCATACAATTTAATTGCTAATTTAGAATCAATGATACATTAGAGATCAAGAATTGGTTGTTAGAATAAAGGCTTTCATGTGTAATAAAGTCATCTTAGTGACTTAGGCTTTAAAAAATAAAATAGTTTAGCTTTGAAGGTTTTGGATAAATAATTCTTCTAGGTATCTTTATAAGAGAGGTCAATCTCATTGTAGTAAATGCACCATTTTCCATAATATCAATGAGATGAATCTCAATACTGACTTGCTTGCCTCTAGAATATAAGGCTACACATGATCAACGATGGGTAGAAGCTAATTAGCACATCCTATGCTTTGTTGAATCATGAACTTGAGCCTGTCCACATTCCTCAACATGAATTGTTCCATGGTTTCTCTTACACAGATGACTTTGACTCTATTCACTCAAATCTTATCAACACATGTGAAGAGTTATAAGTGTTTACAAAGTCATTACTTGACACACTCCTTGAACACACATTTGAGGACGATGTGTTTAGGGTAATGGATGATTTATTGTCCCATATATCCCCACATGCATAAGTTTTTACTATTATAATAGAGAATAAAAATACACCACCTTAGTAGAGTCTTGCACTTAGTGCTATCCATTTGAGGATGATGTGTTTAGGGTAATGGATGATTTTTTGTCCCATATATCCCCACATGCATAAATGTTTACTATTATAATAGAGATAAAAATCTACCACCTTAGTAGAGTCTTGCACTTAGAGCTATCCTAATTGTTAAAATGATGATCGCTATTGATCCTAGCAACCTCCCATCAAAACATGTTCAAACCTTTGATAGAAATTAGGTGATAAAAAAATTAATATTCAAGTTGGAGAACTATTGAGATCTCTTCCCTCAAGGTATTTAACAATAAAATAGTTTAACCTTTCATACTTCCAGAGCATTTTGAGAAATCATTAAGATCATGTGATCCAAAATGTTGTGAACCTTGTTCAAGAGTGTTATCATTCCCCTTTTGTGATGGAGACTAATTGTTTCTCCTTGAAGAAGATGATTTATGTCTTAAATACTTTGTATCAACTTCTATGTGAAGAAGGTGTTGGCCCCAAGGTATTTTGAAGAAATGTTGTGTTTTGGTGTGAAAAGGGGTAGCATAGCGAAGTGGTACGAGGGAGCGCACCAACAAAAGAAGGATGGAGCCCAATGTAGCACCCACAAAAGATGAAAATAGTAGTGGTTGATCACATCAACCAAAAAAGAATTTAAGAGGAAATTAGGATTTTAGGTCCACTCAGTGGTCTACGGGGGTTATGCCAATGGTTATATATGTAAAGGGTTGGGTAGAGTAGGTCGTTGACAAAATAATGGTGTGATGTTTATAAGATTAAGAAGTTGATGAATGATCCCATGTAACTTTGTTGAGTTTTGTGTCACTAAAAGAGTTTTGTAAGGGTTGTGATTTGTAGGCTGTGTGCACAGATCTAAATGTATTGAGAGAGAGAGATGGATCTATAGGCTTTGTGCAAAGATCTGAATAAATTGAAATACTTTTGTAATTTGATCAATGAATAAACAAAGCATTTGTGTGGTTTTCTCCCATTCGGGTTTCCACGTAAAAATATTTGGTATACTTTGAATGCTTATTTATGTGCTTGTTATGTTTGATTTGTGTAATACTCTATTTAATCACAAGAAACTGTGAATGGATTCTATTATAAAGTTACTACGCAGTTGATATATGTAGAATGTTATTGCCTAGGTTTAACTATTTAATGTCGAGGTTCTTTTGATGGGTTTGGTGATAGAACACAGTTATCTCCCCTTCATTAACGCAAAAACATGGTTCCTGCAGTACCCATAGGTACTTTAGGTGAGAATTTGCTTGCTTGCAGGTGATGCCGAAAGGGCCAGTATCTTGGGATTTGTTGGTTTGTCATTAGTGAACTTGGGTATGCCCAAAAGTAAGCCAACAAATGGTTCTGTTGTTGCGACTTGGGATCTGTGTTTGAAGGGGATGTGGCACCTGATTAAACAAGATATTCTAGAGTGGATAGACAAGAAGAAGCAAGAGTTTGTTGAAGAATAGAACAAAAATCCGTATATCATCTCGCAATAATGATTGGAAAGGTATGTTTTCTGAGATCTACATGAAATTTTCTTTGGCAAGTTTCCTATTATATTAGTAGAATGATTGTCTAAGTTAGAATAACAAAAGAGATGTTTTCATTGAGGTGAGCCAATGGTTTGGACTCTTGAGTTAGTTCAAACGCTTAAAGGTATCAATAATAAGGTTTCCTGTGTTATTGATTATTGGCTTGATAGTATATTTGCAGGTTATGTTACTGAGTTTGTTGTAGAAACCTTAAAATATTATAGCACAACTGAAAGAGAGTTCTTAAAAGGAACATGAGGTAGATATTTAAAGTCTATGTACCCGTGGATTAAGATGTTACTATGCGAAAAATGTGTTATGAGAATGAAATATGAGGAGTAGGCAGCTTCGCACATTGGGAATTGGGGGTCATCCAAGGGAAGGTCTAAGAGTATGTTGGAGAAGAGTGAGCTAAAATGATAAGGAAGAAGAAAGTGAGATAGATGAAGAGTGTGGATTACTACGAAGTGGGACGAGATTTTGGCATTGTAATAGGAGAAGGACCACGACAAAGAGAAGGAGGTTCGCAGTGTGACCGGATGACAAAACTACTACAGCATACCATAGCTCAAGGAAGAATCATGTGGTATATAAGAAGAAGAAGAAGACGATTATCGACTCAGATCAGAGGAAGATCCAATTGATTCATCTCAGGTCGGACGCTGCAACATACCCACGACCCCATGTGCATCTCCTGAAATTGAGGTAAGTACTTATAGCCCATTGCATCTTATGGAAGCAAGTAATAGTAGTATAAATAATTAGAATAGTGGTTCAACTAGTCAAAATAGGGTTCAACAAGTCAAAATAGTGGAAGTGTTGGTCCCATAATTTAAATTCAGCCAATACCACCAAGAGGGAAAATGGCAGGAGATGATATGAAATTGCTAGTTTTACATGGGAATGGATTAGAAGATCTGTAGCATCGTTGGTTTCTTTGTGAAGCTGTCTGGAAAGTTAAGCAAGTGAAATATGACAATGTAAAAAGAGCGCAGTTGATCACGAACTTTTGGGATCGATAATTGAATTGGTTTATGAAATTTTTTGCTGTACCACAAGGAGGGAAACTGAAAACATTGGTAGAGATTAAAGTTGCAGTGGAAGATGAGTTCAGTAAGCCTAAGTCTGAGTTGCAGTGTATAACTGAGCTAAAAGAGGTTAAGGAAGCACCTAATGAGTGAGTGTTAGACTTCGACCATCGGTTTAAAACTTTGATGGATTGTGTAAGCTTTCAAATTACGGATTCACAACATAAGGAATAGTTTATAGTTTCACTGCTACCACATATAAGGTTACCATTGATGCAACGGAAGGCTGTGTCGCAGTCTGTGGCTCTTGAAATTGCGATGAAGTTAGAGGCATCCCCAATAGGAGAGACTGGTATAGGGATTGGTCAGATCCCGATGTAGTTAGAAAATTTGTCACTTCAGATCCAAGATATAAATAAAGGAAAGAGAAACGAGAGGAAGTTTGGTGTATCAAGTGCAAGACAAAGGGTCACCATAAGGATCAATGTCTGACATTTTAAGACTACCTAGCCATAAGGGTTCCTAATCCATTGAATCATGGAGTTGGAATCTGGTGTGAAATATACATGACTAGAAGACATCGACCGAAAGAATTTTACCTATTGCAAGTATGTGAATACTTCTAAAAACCTATTTTGTAACTTCTATAGGTTTGTAGGCCACAATGAAGCAAATTATCGAGAATATGACCTACTAAAGGAATGCACAACTGATGACTATAGAATGAAGGGGGAAGAGCAAGATGAAGGGAGCAATGCATAGTTCAATGCCCAGAGAGGAGGCTATAATCAAGAAACAGGTGGGTTAAGAGGACGCAGAAGAGGTGGATTTGACAGTGGAAGAGGATAGATAATTTGTTATAATTGTGGACAATCGGAACACTTGGCAAGAGATTGAACAAACCCTTGTTCGACATGTACATATTGTAGAGAAATGGACCATACAGTTAAAGAATGTCCACAATTGATAGCAAAGTGGAAGGAAAAGAGAAATCAAAATCTGAACCAGAATGTCGAGAAGATATCTGTGGAGCAGCGAGAAGATCAACCTACCATAGTAGTAGTCACACGTGACGGAATTGTGGCAGAAGGTGATGTGGCTACGCAAGAGAAGCAATGTGAACCGTGGGTTAGAAAATCAACATAACGACTTCCAGTGTTCAATCCTCAGAAGGAAAAAGAGACTTATGTTGAAGCTAGAAGGATTTTACTCCGATGACTCGAGGAGAATCAATATTTGCAACTCCTCCAATGTATGGTACAACTCCAGTATACGATATTCCTCCAATTTATGATCATTCAATTCCCAAGAGACCATTGGGAAATGTAATCCCTTTGAAGAATTTCTTGCAAAGTTGTTTAGATTTATTAAAAGATGAGAAGGAATTAGAACAACTTTGCAGTTTGATTGATCAATATGACTGAGAAATGGTAGAACCTATTGAAGAAAGAAATGTAAACCATGTGCAAAGGAAAAAGAGGATAGGTAGGGAACTTCAATTTAGTGCTCAGGTTGGGGATTATGATAAGGATTTTATTATTTTGGATCTGGGATCAGATGTAAATGTCCTTACTAAGCAAACATGAGAAAATATATGTAAGCCTAATATTGTATGGTCGCCATTGCAATTAAGATTGGAAAATCAACATAAGGTAATCCCAACTTTGGTAGATTAGTAGGTGTTCCTGTCGATGTGGATGAGATTTGAATATTTATAGACTTTCGAAGTGATTGAAATAATAGATGATAGTAACCCTTATCCAACACTACTTGGAATAGTTTGGGAAATGGATAATCAGGATATCATTAACTTGAAAAAGAGACAAATGACATTTGAAGGTGGGGGGATCAGAGTTATTGCACCCTTGGATCCTCTAGAAGGTGAGAGATATGTTGAACCTATTAAAGAATACAATGATGCTCAAGAGCTAGAAAATATTTATAAAATGACTTCAAGAATGGATGATTATATCAAACCTATAGTATATGGTAACCTTAGTTGGTGTAGTATTAGCTCATGCGCATCAAATTCAGATAAAGGACTGGAGAATTGACATAACATGTTACATGAGATATCTATGAGAAGGTGTTCTCACATCTCCAAATCACTATGCTAGATTAGGACATAGGTATGTAATCCACCCTTGTACGATGGATTAACAAATTTAGATTCCTTTATTTCTGAGTTTGAATTGCAAGTTCCATAGCAACAAAGGGTATTAACTTTAGATGTAGCCCTGAAGGCTACCCCAACAATGTGGTGGACTACTCATAAGAATAATGTAGAAGGATGGTTGCAGTGTAAAATATTGTTCGAAATTAGATTTGATGAGGGACTTGAGTATGCCAGAATGAAATATAATGGTTTTATTAGTCCTATGGAACATTTAGTGGAATGTACTAAAATGTGGAGGACTTTACCTAAGCAGGAGTGAGAACACATGTTTGTTCATACATTGGATATAGTTCCAAGAAACTGGTATATAGAGTTGGAATTGCAATGTGGAACTGCATATCGAGAAAATATGATCATGAACTTCAAATCAACTTTTAGTTTTGAGGGTGAGAATCCAACGGTGGATGCAACTCTACAAGTTATTAAGGAGATTTTTTTTGAAGAAGTGCCTTTATTGATATACAATATACCAGGTTGGGATATGACACTTGAGTAGACACTGGAGTGCTATGTTGGAACATAATTCCCATCTATACCTTGGTTAATAATCCTTGCATAATGTTCCAAGTGTTTAATGTAAGTTTTTCCATGGTTTGGCTTCATAGTGCCTAGTCTAGGGGGTTTGTCCACATATTAGACTAGTGGTTTGTCATTATATCCATGTTTGTCCACAAGTGTGCCCATTTCCTTATTTTGAGGAGACAAAGGCACCCTACTTAATGCATTTAATGAGGTAGGCACACCGCTTCCCTGTTTTATGGGATAAGGTTGGACCAAGGGCGCTTATGCACTAGAAATGGTCAAATTTCTCATTAATGGCCACTACCAAATCCCTAAACCACCTAATTCACCCTCATAATGATTTCATCCACATTTATTGAATTTCCAAACTTCCTCATGATCCTCATAGGTTCATTGGACCTCATTATGGCCCAATACATGAGTTACACTTGGCACAATGTCATAGATTGGGGGAATTAATCCACTAATACTAGCATTATTGTGAGCTACTCAACTCACCACTAAGCCTCTTGATTTTGTCTCTTGAGAGAATCTATATATTGTACACATGTTGTTGAACACTAATGAAATGGAAGATTAATCCACATGAGTGTTTTTCTCTTGTGTTCTGCTTCATATTTTCTTCATATTTCTTCTATTTTCCTGTCAATGTTTGGTAAATTCTAAGTGAAGCTTGATCTAGTAATCTAGATACACCTATGACACATATAGAATTTGACAATAAAATTGTTGGAGACAAGGAAGTTGATGACCTGAGGGACTTGCATATACTAGAGGCAGAGGGTAACCATGACATAAGAGGACCTGAGATATAATCTGCTAATTTTATACAGCCTTTGAAGACTAGAAAAGTAAATATTGGTTCAAAAGAGAACCCTAAGTTTGCTAATATTGGGGATTACTCGGATGATGAAACTTTAGGAAAGATTACTGATTTATTGCATGAGTATCAATATTTGTTCCCTACTAAGTTTCAGAAATGAAGGGTATTGCTGGTGACTTAGGAGAGATGAAAGCTCCACTTAATATTGGTGTGAATCATATTAAGAAGAGACCCTATAGATTAAGTCCAAGATACAAATAGAAAGTGAAGGTTGAAATTGAAATGATGTTGGATGCGGGAATCATTGAGCCTTTTGAAGAGTCAGTGTATATTATCCCTATGGTGGTCTAGGATAAAAGGTTAGGGGAAGTTAGAATTTGTGTCGATCTAATAAAGTTAAATGATGCATGTTTACATGATCCATTCCCCACCCCTTTTATGGATGAGGTACTAGAGAACGTTGGAGGACATGGAGCCTATTCATTTACTGATGGCTTTTCTGGATATCGTCAAATTAATATTTCTAGGGAGGATGGACATAGAACTACGTTTTCCATAGAGTGGGGATGTTACCAATATACAATGATGCCATTCGGGTTAAATAATGCCCCTTCTATTTTTTCTAGGGTGGTTGTTACAACTTTCAAGGTGTTTATACATAAGTTGTTGGAGGTATAATTCAACAATTGGATTGTTTTTGGGTTGCTAAAGAATCATATTGAGATTTTGATATTAATATTGGATCGATGCAGGAAGTACCAAATCTCTTTAAATTTGAAGAAATGCATATTTTGTGCACCTTTTGGTATTTTACTAGGGCATGTAGTATGTAAACATGTCCTCTTGATGGATCCTGCTAATATTTCCATTATTATAAATCTGCCACCACTAGCATCAATGCTATAGATAAGGAAAACATTGGGACATACATGGTATTACAGGAAATTCATTAAGGGGTATGCTTAGATTACTACTCCTATGTAGACATTACTGAAAAGGATATTAAATTCCATTGGAATGACAGATGCCAGAAGAGTTTAGATACATTAAAATAAAATATGGTAACTGCACCAATCTTGGTCTTTCCAGATTGGAGAAAAGAGTTTCATGTACATGTCGATGCTTCATCCATAGCTTTGGGTGCAGTTTTGGCACAACCTGGAGAAGGGGACATAGATCACCCTATTTATTTTGCTAGCAAAAGGTTATAAATAGTTGAAAGAAATCATATTACAACATAAAGAGAAGGGTTAGCAATGGAATATGCACTTCATAAATTTAGGCATTATTTATTTGGGTTTCATTTTAAGATGGTTACTGACCATTCTACTTTAAGATACCTGGTCAATAAGCCAGTGTTGGGGAGGAAATATGTAGGTGGTTGTTGTTATTCCAAGAGTATGATTTTGAAATTGTAGTCAAAATATGAAAATTAAATGCAGGTGTTGATCATTTGTCGAGGTTGGATACAAGAGAAGAACTGGAAACTTAGATGATAAACTACCTGAGGCAAAATCATTTTCAGTAAGGATGGTGGATAATTAATTTAAATACATTGTTCATTTCTTGAGTACATGTATGGATCGTGAGCACTATACCGTGGCACAAAAGAAAAAACTAGTGGTAAAAGCAATAGACTATCAACTGATAGCAGGACAATTGTATAAATTGGGTCTAGATGAAATCTTGAGAAGATGTGTGTTAGAACATGAAATACCTATGGTCCTAGCAGAATCTCATGATGGTGTTGCATGGGGACACTATGCAGGTAAGTATATGCCATAGAAAGTGTTGAGAGAAGGGCTTTGGTGGGATACTTTACATAAAGATGCAAAAGAGTACTGTAGATCTTGTCATGTATGTCAAAGGATTGGAAAACCTTCAAGAAGAGATGAAATGCCATTATTTACACAAGTTATTACATGCATTTGAAAAATGGGATGTTGAATTTATTAGACCAATTAAACCACTTGCAAAGATAACAGGAACTAGGTACATAATAAATATGGCACACTACTTGAATAAGTGGGATGAGGCTGAACCAATTCGGGATTGCAGTTCTGCGACTGATGCAAGGTTTTGATTTGAAAATGTGGTTACTAGGTTTGGTTATCCCAGGATTTTAATGAGTGATGAAGGATCCTATTTCTTAAACAGGACTATTGAAACATTAACATAATAATTTCATATCTACCATCATAAGAGTACACCATACCATCCTCAGGCTAATGGAACTTTCGAATATTTCAATAAAATTTTAGAGCATGCTTTGACAAAAATATACAATGTGAATCACGATGATTGGGATTTGAGGATACCAATATTATTGTGGTCATATAGGACAACTTGTAAAAAGTTGACAAGTCAAACACCTTTTAGGCTGGTATATGGGAAAGAAGTTGTAATTCCTATGGAGTACATTTAGCCAAGCTTAAGGATTGTTGTATTTACAAAAATGATAGGTACTGGGGCAGAAGAAGAAAGGTTGTCACAATTATTACAGTTATGAGAGGATATATATATTGTATGTTTTCATTATCAAGTACAAAAAGCAAGGGAGAAGGCATGGCATGATCGAAATATCAAGAAAAATAAGTTCTAGGTGGGAGACCCAATCCTCCTCTACGAAAGTAAGTTCTTAAAACACCCTGGTAAGTTTAGAATGCATTGGTTAGGACCATATGTGATTAAGTATGTTACATAAGGGGTGCTGTGCAATTGAAAATATTGAGTGGCGAAGTCATGGATGGTTTAGTCAATCGGTGATGGATAAAACTGTAGAGGGACAACTATACTTTCCTTCATCAAGCATGAACATAGTTGTGACGTCTAGGTGTTGATTGTAGTTGAAATGGGCACTGGATGCTAAAAAGAGTTTTCACGTAGTATAGGATTAGGAAGATGTCGAAGTTGATTTGGGCTGCATTTACAAACATAGGTATGTCAAAGTAAAAAAAACATTTAGAAGTAATGAAGTGGCACATTAATGGAAAAAAGTGTTGGAAGGATATGGAAGAATTACATTAAATGCGAGGCATGGTGGAATTTTGTGAAAGGATTTCATGGTGTTAAGGAAAATAAATGTTGGATTGGCTAAATCCCGAGGGAGATCATGTCAGATATGCTAAATATTGGTTTAACATAGAGACAAAACATGATAACAGGGTATTAAAATTGTAAAGGAATGAGGATCACGATCATTGTTTTTCGAGTATTGTTAAGATTTGAGCTAAGGACAAAACTAGAAAACTAGTGTGTTGTGAAATAGTGTGTCTGAAGAGATTATGCTTGAGAAATCCATTGTGAAAATTGTCAAAGAATTCATGGAGTCAGGACTACTAGGAATCCATGAGGAACCGGAGGTAGTAGAAACAACAACGCCATCATTGATTCCTTTAGAAACACAAAGGTCAGCATGCGCAAATGATATTGAATCCCACACTAAAGGGAAACATGATGCAGAGGCTTCAACATCTAGCATGCCGTCGGTTCTACCACCATATGTACCACCCAGGAAGCCGAATGAGAAGCTAGTTAGGTTGATTAAGGATTCCAAGTATACACTGTAGACGTCAGAGATTCCGAAGGGAGTATTGACGGAGTTGAATATGTGGATCATGAATTGGTTGACAAGAATAAATTCCCATAGTTTTCTTCAGAAAAATATTTAATGGAGGTGCACCAGGAAGACACGACCGCTCGTGTCGTTGAACCACAAAAATGGGCTAGAGGATTGGAAAAGTTTGGTGTCTTGGACCTTTTAGAGATACCACATTTTGGTCGTAGTGTGGGGGTCAATGCATGTGTCAAGAAGCTTCTCTTCTGTGTTCATGGAGGATTTTTATGGCTTGATAGGAAAAATTTGATTGATACAGACCTAGTGTCAAGGATCACGGGATTTCCATCTACAAGACCAGATCCAACAACCTATTTCGTGGGGAAGGAAAAGGATAAGGCAATGGAAAATAAGATGAAGGAGAAATACGGTTTGGATAAGAAAAATTGAGGCTATGACGTAGCTTCTATTAATGACCTTCCTATGAGATTCATGGCAAGGGAGATTTCTAGTAAGTTATTGAGGAAATGTCACCCCAATCAGGTCTCTGCTGCAACGATATCATTGGTCGAGAAGTGTGTCGAGGGTGTCCAGTTGAACTGGGAAACGTTCTTTCCTAACAGATTTTTGAGTGATTGTCGTGACACATAGGAAAAAGATATACATTTTCATTTTTCTTGGTTACTAATTTTGATTGCATTTGTTTCTTGGGAAAAACTAGAAGATTCACAGTTTGTGGGGCAAGCTAGCCATTGTTTGGCTACGTGGTTTGCATCTTTATGGTATAGTGAAAACACATACTACAAGAGAGACAACAACATCACATTTTGCCTATAAAGAGGGTATCCAACATAGTATTTGACAGACTCTGCGCATGGAGCCTTGTGTCGTAGATCTATTCAAGAACATTGTCTGGTTTAAGGCGGGGCCACCGTTTATGTTTGTGCAAGACAGAAGAGATACTAATAAGGAGTGGCTTCCTATGCACTATAAGATGAAAGAAGGAGATGTAGGCATAATTATCTAGGAATGGACTTAGGAATGGAAGGTGCTAGTTCCTGCATAGGAGATATCATCAAATGTGTCATAGATGGACAAGCAAAAAAAACGGTGAAGTTGAGCAGGGACAAGAAAAACTTGGGGAAGAGGCATTAGGAGTGGATGAAGAGTAGGAACATTCACAAGAAGGAGAGAAAGAATCTAGTGCAACACAAACTGAACTTGTGTTTAGGGACAAAATAAAATCCACTGAAGTAGAAAAAGAGAAGAGAACGAAGAGGAAATATTAGAGGGACAACGCATTTCTGTCGCTGAATAAAGATGACGTAGAAATGTTGAGAGAGATATTTAAAAACACTACTGAGGACATGTGGTAGAAAATAAAAGAAAATCACTTTGATCTATTTGGCGGAATAACAGGGAATTTAACTGAGCTACAGTAGGTACTAGCGAAAAGTAGGATAGAGCCAGTTCAAGCAGCAATTGAGCAGTAGAATGGAATCGATAAGGATGAAAGAAAAATGCTGCAGTCATCCTTGGATGTGTAGCATAGAGTTGTAACAATCACACCAAAGGAATTGAGTTTTCCAATAGTAGAGGTACATGACCGCGCCCATAAATTAAGTCATGTTGATATGAATTTGGAAGAGCTACCTATGTATACACTATACAATCTGCATCAGTGCATCATAGAGGAAATCAAAGGGAGGGAAGAGTATAGTTTTGCTAAAATGATGAAATATGGTGCAGAAAGAGATGAGCTCAAAAAAAAATGTATAATAATTGAGAAGGAGTGGGATGAGATAGTTAATTAAAAAGAGAAGTTACAAAAATTCATGGAAACAACTTGTAGCACAGTCCTAGAAGTCGAAGTGGCAGAAGAAGCACCAATTGAAGATAAAATGGTGATCCTAAATGAAGTTATTAAGGCTTCCATGTGAGAATTAGTGAGTTGGAAGCACAAATAGTGCCTACTACACCTCAGGAAATACGAGATCAAAGAGAAAAAGCAATGAAGGCTTCCATAGAAAATATTAAGGCCTTTAATGAAGAATGTGAAAAGCTGTTTGATGAAAGTTCGCAAGCATGGGAAACATTGATTGATGACAAATAACTATAGGGAGGTAACAACCAAGCTAGAAGATGCATAGAACAAGGTTGTGAAGTTAAAATAACACATAAGGACCTTTCCAACACTAGGGAGAATGTCGAAGGTTGCAAAAAGTAAGCAACTACATGCATAAATAAATCAACTAAGGGAGGAACAATAGCGAATGAGCCAGAGGCTTGAAACTTTGCAGAATAAAGCAGTGAGAGTATCTTAAATCATTGGAGGAGGATACATAGAGATAAGGAAAGCTATGTAGATGGATGAGGCATGACTAAAGGTAGATATTACTACGCACCCGATAGAGGAAATGCAAGAGAAGAAAGATAAAGTAGAAGGGACAATCAAAGCATCAAAGGAGATATATGCTGAGTTTTTGGTGACATGGAAGACGCCCTAGGAGCAAAGGAGATATATGCTAAGTTTTTGGTGACATGGAAGACACCCTAGGAGAAATCTTGATTTGGTCAGGATGAGCAACAAGTGAGTGTTGGGGGAATGTTGGCCCTAAGGTATTTTGAACAAATTTTGTGTTTTGGTGTGAAAAGGGGCATTGCAACAAAGTGGTCAGAGGGAGTGCGCCTACAAAAGAAGGATGGACCCTAACAAAATGATCGAAAAATATGGAAAGAGTAATGGTTGATCAGGTCAACCAAGAAAGATGTTAAGAGGAAGTTAGCATTTTGGGTCCACTTAGAGGTCCACGGGGGTTATGCCAATGGCTATATATATGTAAAGGGTTGGGTAGAGTAGGTTGTTGACAAAATAATGGTGTGATGCTGATAAGATTAAGAAGTTGATGAATGATCCCATGTAACATTTTTGAGTTTTGTGTCACTAAAAGAGTTTTGTAAGGGTTGTGATTTGTAGGCTGTGTATGAAAATATGAATGTATTGAGAGAGAGAGAGAGAGAGAGAGAGAGAGAGAGAGAGAGAGAGAGAGAGAGAGAGATCTGTAGAATGTGTGCAAAAATATGAATAAATCGAAATGCTTTTGTAATGGGATCAATGAATAAACAAAGCATTTTTGTGGTTTTCTCTCGTTCGGGTTTCCACTTAAAAATATATGGTGTACTTTGAATGTTTATTTATGTGCTTGTTATGTTTGATTTGTCTAATATTGATAAATGATAATACTTTGTTTAATGACAATACAATGCGAATGGCTTTCGTTATAAAGTTACTGCGTAGCTGATATATGTAGAATGTTATTGCATGGGTTTAACTATTTAGTGTGTAGGTTCTTTTGATGGGTTTGGTGATAGAACTAGTTCCCTCCCCTTCATTACTACAGAAACATGGTTCTTGCAGTACCCATAGGTATGTTGGGTAAGACTTCTCTTTCTTGCATGTTATGCTGAAAGGGCCATTGCCTTGGGATTTGTTGGTTTGTCATTAGTGAACTCAGAAATCCCCAGAAGTAAGCCAATAGAATATATTCCCACGGTTAGTCAATGAACTTTTCATATGGTAATTAAGTTAATTTTGTCACTTTTGATCCTTATTTATTTTAATGATATGTTTTTCCACTCATGGTTTTATATCAAAGCTCCAACATCAATATTATCACTACAGCTGTCACGTCCCCTCCCATCCATCTAGATCAAGGAATGGAACATGCCACTTAATCCGGGATTTTCAAGACTCTAGCCCCATCATTAAAATTCATAACAAGTAAAATTCAACAAAAATACATGTGTGCAGATGTAGAATGCAAGTAAACATAGTGGATGTAAAATATACTACACACATATCTAACATGCATTGATTTGCATAATCATAACAATCAATAATTAAAGACATTGTAGAATTGACAAAAGAGAGTACTTATCTTGATATGAAGCCGTTCTGAGCAACTAGCTATGAAACTGCAATGTTCCACCCAACCATAGGCCAATTGTGCTCATCAGTCTCTCAACATAGCTTCCACCCTTGAGTTGGGCATTATTTCCATAAGGAAAGGGAACCTACCATCTCATGCATAGCCAAATATATATAAGAAATCAACCAAACTAGTCCACAAATAGGTTTATTAGGATGTGAAGGAGGTATAAAGGAAGAATTGCTAAGCTAGTGAGCTCATCCACAACGCTATTGACATCTCTACAAGATTTAGCTAGCTCCCCCCCCACAATACCTACACACCCAACAAAAGGAAGTATCCCCTTCACTGCTCCACAGTCCCTCAGGCCATACATTGCCTTCTGGTGCTCTTCAGGGTGTGCATAGAAAGGTATCCAAATCCCTTTGATCTTTGGTGAGGTTACACTCTTCTCTAGGTTTATCAAGCTCATTCTAATCCTCTTCCACTCCTAGTTTCTTACACCCAATCTCAAGAAAACAAATGATACACATAATTCAAACCACAACATTATATCCCCACACACATCAAGCACATATGTTCGGCATGGAAAAATGTTTTTAATCGTGAGATGCACAAAACAATATGTCCATTGTTTTCCCCAAATAGTGGCACCCCAAAAACGAGTTGTGAGAGGGGAAAATGACCTCTGGGAAGAAAAATGTTTCTCCCACAGGTATATGAGCATTCAAATGGAAAAAATGGCCTCTATGGACCCCCAAATCAAATTCCTCTTCCTCCCATACATTCTGCAACTCAAAAATGACCTCCTAGCTAGAGAAAATGGAGGAAAACTCAGGAAAATCATGACAGAAATGCCCAACAATCCCATAAATCGCGAGAGAGAAAAACCCATGCATGAATAATGGCTTGGGAAGCAAATTCATGGGTGTTTTCTTGACCAAGAAGAGAAACATATTTTCCAAAAATGATGGCTTCGCCATACACGAAATTTGGGACAACCATAATCTCCATTTCCCAAAACAATAACTACCTCAACCAACTCTTGGAAGAAATAAATGATTGGGTACAAAAGTCAAGATGGGTAGTTGATGGTTCATGGGTTATCTCATTGACACTTGGATTGACACCAATGGATTCAAGGGTTTGAATATTTCCCTCCCTATTCCATGTAAAAATCATGCCCCCATACTCTTGTTGCATTGCATAGCTAGTTGTGGGTAATTTTCATTAAATACATTTACATCATATTTACGGTTTCCTTCATGCCATGCTAGCATGAGATCCACTTGCATCGTTATCTAATTGTTGATACATAAACGATAAATCGAAGGTAGGGCCTTGGCCTTGGACTCCTCACCACGATTTTATAACGATATTACATCATTTCATAATTTAATTGAATAAATTACAAGGATTAAACTGGGGGTATTACAACAACCTTTTAGAAAGGTCTTGGATGCCCTATGCTTGTATTACTTGAATGTATATATTTTTTATTATTGTTGGTGATGATGGAATTAAGATGCTTGAAGGTATTTTTTATGATGTTACTATAAAAAAGGAATAATTCATGCTTTGCGAGTATTAAAATCTAAACTACGTGTTTGCATAAATATAATGTAGCATACATTGCGTAAATGTCAAAGCTTAATATTTTATTTACCATAAGCTTAAAACTAGATTATTTTGAATCATACTTTCTCTTCAGAGAGAAAAAATGTCTTTTTTTTGTTTTTTAAGAAGATTGTTGATATACCATAAGCTCAAAATTTTGTGAAACCGAGAGTGAAAATATTACATTGAATCATAGTTCTTTAAAAAGAAAAATATCCTATTTTGTAGAAGATTATATATGTACCATAAACTTAAAACTTTGTGAAATTGAGAATGAAAATATTACTTTAAGGAAAAAAATTACCTTGTGTTTTGTGAAACCGAGAGTGAAAATATTACATTGAATCATAGTTCTTTAAAAAGAAAAATATCCTATTTTGTAGAAGATTATATATGTACCATAAACTTAAAACTTTGTGAAATTGAGAATGAAAATATTACTTTAAGGAGAAAAATTACCTTGTGTTTTGTAGAAGATTGTTTATGTATCATAAGCTTAAAAATTTAAGAAATCGAGAGCGAAAAGATTACTTGTGTTTGTAGAAGATTGTTTATGTATCATAAGCTTAAAAATTTAAGAAATCGAGAGCGAAAAGATTACTTAGAACCATACTTTCTTTTTAAAGAAAAAAAATGACTTGTATTTTGTAGAAGATTGGTTATGTATGATATGCTCAAAACTTTGTGAAATCGAGAGTGAAAAAATTATTTAGATTCATACATTCTCTCTAAAGTGAAAAATTGTTTTGGATTTTGTAGAAGATTGGTTATGTACCATTGTTTTGGATTCATACATTCATACATTCTTTGTGAAAGATAAGGATGTTGGATTACCATTGCCTACCGATTTTGAATTTCAAAAGAATACTTAGAATCATACTTTCCCTTTAAAGAAAAAAATTGCCTTTTATTTTGTAGAAGATTGGTTATGTAACATAAGCTCAAAACATTGTGAAAGATTAGGATATATGATTACCATTTCCTAGTAATTTTGATCTGGGAGTGAAAAAAATACTTAGAATCATACTTTCTCTTTAAAGATAAAAATACCCTATATGTTGTACACGATTGGATGTATACCGTAAGCTCAAAAGTTTGTGAAAGATAAGGATATATGATTACAGTCGCCTACCAATTTTGTAGAAGATCGGTTATGTACCATAAACTCAAAACTTTGTGAAAGATAAGGATGTATGATTACCATTTCTTACTAGATAGTGTTTTAGCCGTGAAAATATTAGTTAGAATCATACCCCTTTTTAAAAGAGAAACAATGCATTGTAATTGTCATGTTAGCCCCTGAGATGTTCCTATATGTAATGGAACTATGCCAGGGCATGATTTTAACTAAAGTTAGTTAAGATTTAAAGCCCTTTAATTTTAAGCAACATAATATTTAAGATTTATTTCAATTTTCTCAACTACACAGGACATTTAGGATGAATGAATGTAGGACTTTCAACTCAAGAGGCATTTTCCCATTTGTATTCAGGTATCTTGATTTGAGAGAGATGGTTGAAAAATATATGGAAACATAATGAAATATACAAGGTATTCACAGGAATAAACTTGCAATTTCTATGAAAATAAGAACATACTGAGCATTTGAATTCAACAGTTAACAAAAGTAAATGTGATCTTTGTGAAACATACAACTAATGACAGCTAGAATCTTAATACATTAAATAGTATATGAATAATTCAACACCATTCAATACATGTTGGAATGTAGGAAGAACCAGGGTTCAACATAAACTCACCAACAAAACCCTAGACACCATCCCTTTCGGCATCACATGCAAGAAGATGAAATCTCACCCGAGGTATCTAGGGGGACTACATGAACCAAGCATCCACAGTGTTGAAGGGATGTGAACATTCATTCAACCAATCTAAGCATTCATTCATTCATCATGCATAACATATAACTTACCCATAAAATATATTAATTAATTCATAACAAAAATGTAAACAGAGCATCCATGTGTGCATCGGATTCAACATTCATCCCTTTGAGTGAAGATACAATAGACTTCAAAACATGATTAATTCATTCATTATATTAGTGGGACGATCTTACATAATCTGTGTAATGCGCATAGGTCTCTATCACAACTTCCAGAGTCACCCAACATTACAGAGTAAAACAACAATTACCACAATATCCAAAAGAAAGAAAAAACGATAGTTAAAGTGTATCCAAAAGGTAACCCTACATCCTTAGAACCCTTACATATTTATGCATCGTGACAAGGGATGAACTCGTTACAAAGTGGACACACATATCCAATTAAATCCTAACTAAATTCTGACTAACTTCTTCCTTTTCTGCACTTTGGTCCATTCACTCAATTGTCACGCGATCCATTTCTGGTGCGCAACTTCTAAGACACGTCCAAACTCCCGCTCCAACAAGCCCCCAACACTCACCTGTTTCTCATTTCGAGCAACTTCAGCCGTTGTGTGTACTTCTTTGAACAAGATTCTTCTATACATTAGCATGCCTACTACTGCATAACACCTTTTGAACTAGAGGCTGAACCCTCTGGATGTGTCCTTGTGATCATTGATATGAGCAGAGTTCCACCCATTACTCAACTCTACTCGTTAGGTTTCTGTCTATATTTTCAATCCTCGTTTCAGTGGTGACATGGATCTCTACGTCGTAGCTACCTCGTATCTCAACTTATGGTGACTCTGCTTCCTATACCTTTTTCTTTGTTTCATTGCTATGCATCTATGGTTTTCCCTTTGGTTCTAGATCTCTACAACATATACCCCACTATGTAGAATATATCAAACACAGAAAGAAAATCTGAACTAATCCCACTTTGGTCTGTTGCTTCTTTATAATGACTCACCAAGTACCTATTGTGGCCACAATAGATCCCATGCTTAACTGAAGTACGGGAGCCCATTTCGAAGTAAACGCAAAAGCGTTTGGGTAAGTTCTTTTGTAAACACCAAATCTTGAGATCCATCTTGAAGACCCCTTACCCATGCTTTTGGTCTGCCTGTTTGCCAAGATTTTGATTTCTTTTTCTAAGTGTTTTGGTCTGGAGAAAACCTTAATTTTTGAGTGTTTTGTTGTTTGTTTATTCCAACCTGAAACCCGAAACCCGACAGTTGCAGGTTGCGGGATTTCATTTTCTTTGTTTTCTAGTTGTGTCAACTCAAAACCCGAAACCTGACAGTTGCGGATTCTTCCTTTTAATAATTCTGGGATATGCAATCCCGAATCCCGAAACCCAAAACCCGCTACTGCGGCTTTCAGCTTTTGGGACTCCATTTTATTTTTATCAATTTGCGTGTTCCCGAAACCCGAAACTCGACAATGTCGCATTTTGGGATTCAGGAAAAGGTTTTGCTTATGTTTACTATTATTTTTTTTCCGAAACCAGAACTCAGAATTTCGGGTTGCGGCTTTCGGGAATTTGTCCTGCGTCTTTCTTTTAGATTGCGATCCCAAAACCTGAACCCGACCTTTTGGGTTGCGTCTTTCGGGAATTACTTTTCTCGTTATGTTTTGCAAGTGTGCAATCCCGAAACCCGAACCCGACTTTTCGGGTTGCGGCTTTCGGGAACCATTTTAAACTTTGTGAATAAAGCACCAATGGCCCGATCCCGAATCCCGATTCGGGTAATCTAAGCCATTCATCCACTCCGATCACACAGTCAGGATTTCGTCTTGTAAATTCGATAAATAAGGTTTTTTCTATTTTTCTTTTATCATTTTTACTATCGAAATTACTGCGCCGTACCGATTTTTACTGCGAATTTGTTGCTAAGGGTGATTTGTGCCAGTTTTCCAGTTATTTCAGGTAAGTGTTCTATTATCCTTGCATTTTTGATTGGATTTTTCTTTGCCGTTTTAATTTTAATTGATTTGAAATTCTTTTATTTTGTTAGAAATTACGTTTTTAGTCACCATGTCGAAAAACACCCTGTATAAGACAACACAGAGGGATTCCCTTACCAAAGACCCTAATTTCGGTATCCTTTCGGACACGAGTGAAAGAGTCATTGAAACCTACCAGATGGATTGGTCCAAAATCTATGCTATTTTTGACAATGATGACCTTTCCCACATTGAAATTGATAGACTTGCGTATGAGAAGATTAGGTCTTCTCAAATCCATGCCATTGCCACACATCCGGCTATTTTAACTTACACGAACCCAGTTAAATGGATAATTGAGAATGAAGACGTCAAAGAACCTACCGAAAGATTCACAAACCGTGAATGATTTGCTGAACACTATTGACATGGGTCAATCATTTCCTGATCAACCAGAGTTGGAATTCAATGTTTCTCCTGGTGTTTCATTCTTGGCTCTGGTGTTACTGTATATTCAACAACTGTCTACCATCCCTCCGGGATTGTCCATTCCTTTCTCTTTGACAAAATTATATGATGCTCTCACTACTACTTTTGTTCCATCATCACATCATTCAATCCCTTTTTCCACTCCACCACCTATTGATACAGAGGTTCAATCTCCCCTTGATTCTTTACACTCACCTGTGTCTACTCTTTTATCTTTCGCCATTGGTGAATTATCTTCACTCCCATCTTCATCATCACCCACTAATGTTGATAGTCAACTCCAACTGCCTGAAACAAATGTTGACAATCAAGTTCCAGTTTCTGAAGCTTGTGTTTCAGTGCCCTCACCAGCCAAAATCTCATCAGTTTCCCAAACCACCTCAATGCCTTTGGTCACCTCCCAGGTCACTTTACCCATACCTCGTCCAGTTGTCACTCAGACACCCTCTCTGATCTCCACAGTGAGTGTTCCTTCTTCTTCTACAGAATTAGTGCCTGAGTACATAGATGATGATATCGTCCCTCTTGGGGATTACTTCTACAACCAAGAAGACAGGGTAGTGGTGAGGAGAACCAGAAAGCGAGGCAAAGGACAGGATAAGTTAGAAGCACCGGTTCCTAATCAGGTCATATGGGATCCCAGGACAAATGATCCTCAGGTTGAGGCTATAGAGACAGCTGCCGCTTTAGGAGCTTTTGGGAAAGCAAATTGGGATTCGGTACAGGTACTAAGAATGGAACTTGACCTTAAGAAGGAAGAAATCAAGAGGTTGGAAGGAGAGTTGGTCAACACCAACAAATAACATGGGACTGATGTGGCTGACCTTAGGAAGACTTGGGCAGACAAAGTACAGGATCTCGAGCAAAAGAATGCTACCCTCCAAACTGAACTCCGAATTATCAAAGCTCCTTAGATATAGAAAAGATAATTGCTTTGGAAAAGCGAATTGAGGATGCAACCGCAAGTGCAGCCTCAACAAGTTTCTTTAAGATTTCCTCACAAGAGTTCAAGGACTTGGCTCTTAAGGTAAATCAGGATCATTATAAGCTGCTTGAGAAACTGTACATTGCTTTGGATGAGATTAGGGAGAATTATATTTCTTTTTCAAAGATGTCTTCTACTCTACAAAAGCAAAAGGATAAAAGAATTTGAGCTTTCGAGGCAGAGCAAAATATCAGGGAATGGCAGGGGTATATAAAGGATGTACCAGAAGATATCCCCATTTTAAATACCTTTCAAATCAAGAATATCAAAGCTTCTTTGAATACATGGCTCGAGTTCAATGAAATGGCTCAAGAAATCATCAAAATATCTAAAGGTATCTGCAAAAGACGTTGGTACACAGTTGATAACATTATGGTCGTCTTACAGCTCCCACTTATGGACCCTATTCAAGAGGCTTTGCCTCCCAAATGCAAGCTTGAGGAAATTGAGCGCAAATGTGAGGAGGCCGCACAGAAGATTCAGATCCTTGATGAAGTCAGCGTTGATGACGTGGACAGATTAGTCAGAGGACCCCTTGTAATGGAGGGAAAAATCCACATCTACCTTCGCACCTGGCATAAGCTGGCCAAACATGACATGGAGAATAATACTTGCAACGTCTAGATATCTTTAGAATTTGTCAATTTTCCAAATATACATGAATTGTTCGAGATATATGAAAAGTGGCAGGATTTCCTGGATTCTTAGTAAGATCTGAATTTGTAATCCCTGTTTTTGGGAGACTCCTAGCGAGACTCTGTTTGATTTCTTGTTAAAATAGGAATGCCTCTCTTAGTAGTAGGGGGGGGGTAATTTTGGAGTTAGAAGTCAGTAGGAGAAAGGACTGGAGATACTCTATTTAGCAGAGCCATTGTAATTTTTGTACAAGACCTCTTTATACAGTAAAGTTATATTTTGATCTATCTTCTGTTATTCCTCAAGTTTCTTTGAGAATCACTGATTTATGCTTCAAATTGTCATCAATTATGTATCTAATCTTTTTCAAAACATCCATTAATGCATTGATCTGTTATATTGATTTCTCCATATGACTAGTTTATGTTTTAAAGTATTTTCATTGAGTTTCTTCAATTCAAATACTTTCATTTTCTATTTTTGCAAATGATTCATTGCACAATAATCATGGTTAATTTTTCAATTGATAGAATGATTACAGATTGAATCTTGAACAGGCTTTAGTACTTAAATTACTGTCTTTTAATTTTCATTAATAGATTGTGATTTAAGTTAATAAGTATCACATCAAAGACGTTTCTGTCAAAGGTGTTTAATTACTTGTTTATGATACCTCAAGACGGATTTGCACAATATTAAGCTTTCCCTTTAAGATAAATCTGACTTAGAATAGGTTCTTTCTTTAGATAGGTTAAGTTATATTTGTTAGGAAGATTTCACTTTTAGTTTCCCTTAATTGGGAACTGATCCAAGCGATCAAACCATCAACTTTTAGAGTGCCAGCGGAGGCTGAATATATGTGGGAGATCACCATACCAAATAGGCTGGGATAGAATTGCCCTTGCATAGGGTCTTTCGAAGCTTGTCAGCTTGGGTTTTCACCCTTTGTTGGGAGCCTTGGAACCCATTCCAACACATTGCATTTACCCTACAACCCAGAGGCCTCAACAAATGGATCTAGAAGGAGGGCCTCTAGTACAACATGCCTAAACAAACTACTAAGAAACCTCCTCCAGCAAGTACTTCAACGGTTCAAACTCAAAGCCAATCAAGGGCTTCAACCTCTGAACAACCCACTGAGTTACAAACTACAGTCCTTCCTGTTACATATGTCCAACCTACTATTATTCCTATTACACCTGCAGTGCAACAGGAAAATAAAAAGGATATCTTCATCATATCCCCTACTAGAGGACCAATCCCCCTTGAAGTGATTTTGAAAAAGTCCCGTGACAATTTAGCTAGATTGGAACAAAGGCCCGCTATTCAGCGAAGCCATGGTCTGACAACTATCAATTTAGATAACATTTTATAGACCAGTGATCAAGAGGGTCAACGAAACACGATTACACAGACCAGTGAACAACTGACCCAACACACAGCTGATCCCAACAATGAACATCAACAGACAACTGATCAAAACACACAACACCAAGAAACCATTGATCATTCAGGTTCTCCTGAATATAACCTCAATCGAATTTTTTAGGAAGCGCCAGATCAACCAAAACTTGGAGCTAGTGGACCACCACCATCTCCTCCTTCATCTTCAACATCTTCCTCAGATGGTGAATATTCTTCAATTTATTCATCAGAAGAAGAAGAAGAAGAAGAACCACTAATGGCTGGAGAAGGCCAAAACAGACCATGGCTCGACCAAGATGCAGTATGGGTACTTGGAGACCAACATAGATTACCCAAAAACCCTGAGAATGGTTACCCAAGTTTAACCTAGATGACAAGTCACCTGCACTAGATCATGTTAAAACCTTCATGCAGGCTATTAGACTTAGGAGTGTCATTCATGAGGATGTGGTCTGCAGAATCTTTCCTTATACTTTTGAAGGAAAGGCAGCTACATGGTATTTTTCCTTACTAGCAAGGTCTATCGTTTCTTGGGATGAGTTTGAAAAATTATTCATCCAAAAGTTTGGAGATGACAAAACACCACAGGATCTTGTTTTGGAACTATCCTCCATGAAGATCAAAGGTAAAGAAAGGGTTAAAGATTTCAATCAAAGGTTCTCATACCTAAAGAATAGAATTCCCATCAACCTTCTTCCCGTTGAAGAATTGTTGGTAGCCTACTATGAAAAGGGCCTACCTGTACCTATTGCAATGTGGGTAAAACGAGCACACAAAGACACTTTGCTGGAAGCAATACAAGTTGAAAAGGACATGTTCTGTCTGAAGGATAGTCCTGAAACCTCAGAAGAACAACCTTCCACTTCCAGGAAAAGAAATGAAAATATTCCCAAACCCACTGCTCAAAACAAGGATCCATTTGACATGATTGACGTGAAGAAGTTCATCCAGAAAATGTCAAATGAGATGGTGGACTTGAAAAAGAACAACAATGAAAATCAAAACCAGAATAGAGGTTTTATAAGGGCACCTTTTATGAGACCTTATCAACCTCCACCGAATCCACCACCTCCTAATCCAATAGAAGGCCTCACAAATGAAGAAATTTATTCTATTTTTAGAGCCTTAGCAGCAGAATCCAAAAAAACCCCTGAAGTTTCCAATGATCAAACCGATCCAGATCCACAATTACCTGAAGGAGAAGAAGATGAACATGAGAATCCACAAATCAACACTGTAAGTTACTTTTTAGAACTTCCTTTGTGTGAAGAAGAAGAAGAACCTGAGACTGTGTTCAATGTTCAACATCCTTACAACACAAGGTCTAGGCCTCAACCCCCTCAGGAACCTTCCTCCTCCACTCCAGTTCCTAATAAAGGTAGGACCGTTCCCCAGAAGGACACAATCATCCCTGAAATGGAGTACAACCTAGTTGAATATCTTAAAAGAGTTAAGGCAAACATCTCTTTGTTTGAATTGTTGAAAATCCTTTCCATGAGGGATACCTTACCCAAAAGTATGGTGGTCAAACAACAAGAGAATCACAGAATAGCAACCTTGACTCTTTCACTAAACCAAATGATCAAAATCCCGGAAGCAGAAGAACTCCCCCTTTTCTGCTTACTTTTGAGATTTTCAACCGAAACATACATAACTGCATGATAGACTCTGGTGCCTCATCAAATGTGATGTCTTTGTCTGTTTGTATAAAGTTGAATGCCACATGGGAACCTTGCCCCACTCAGATAGTACAACTTGACAGATCTAAAGTCAGAGTGGTAGGGAGACTTATAAATGTTCTGCTTACATTGTTAGCAGATCTTCGGATCCACCAAACAATTGACATAGTCATTGTTGACATACCAGAAGCATATGGTATGTGGCTCAGTAGAGACTGGTCAGAAAAGCTAAAAGGCTATTTTTCTACTGACTGGTCCCATTTGTGGTTACCCTACAATGGACAACCAAACAAAATCAAGATTAGTAGGGAGACTTACATGAAACAGACAGTCACAGGCTTAAATGACTCAAGTGAGCCTGCAGGTTATTTCAACACACACATTGAGCATTTTACCTTTGATACCTTCTTTGGGGACTTACCAGCTGACATTTCACCACAAGAGAATGCACAGAATGAATCTTAGGTAACTCATCTCACCTCTATGCCATTCTCAGGAGACATTGTACATAATATTTTTAATGTAAATACAAATTTTAGATTAGACCCTATTGCTTGGACATTGTTTTTTGACGGCTTTAGATCTAAGGATGGAGTTGGTGCAGGGTGTGTTCTCATAGATCCAAGAGGAACGAAAACTATGATTGCATGCAGGTTGGAGTTTGACTGTACAAACAATGTAGCTGAATATGAGGCCATGGTGCAGGGACTTAAGAAGTCTATTGACATGAAAGTGCAGATAATCCAATGTTTTGGGGATTCAGAAATCATTGTCAAACAAGTGAGGAATAAAATACACTGCCTATCTCCTCGCCTGATGAATTATCAGAAATTGGTAAGAGATCTTACTAGTTCCTTTACTGAATTCAATATTAATTTAGTCCCTAGATGTTACACATAAATCTTCCACCCTGTGAGCATCAAAATTGTTTGGCCTGTAGGATCCATTTTAGTGACTCAGATCCATTTTTATCCTTCAGTGATACCAGTTTGCCCTATTTTTATTCCTACTCGCTTGTTGCATCTTTATAGAATGTGTACCTGCAAGTTGCATCCCTATAGCCTGCGAGTAGCATGTAAAATGGTAAAAACCACTATTTAATCACTTTTTACTCCCAAAAAACGGTCATTGGGTGACTTTTGGCTCTCCATCTTCCCAAGTAACGCCTCGATGTGTCCTTTCACCTACCTTTGAGAGGAATATATATTGAGCACATATGGATTATGGACAGGAGGAAGAGGAGAATCGTAAGAGAACTCTAGTGGATTTTTGCCCTATCTTGAGTCTGCACTCATTGATCCTTGTAGTTGTGAACCAGTTATGTTCACCTTCCAAACTCCTTTCTAGTTTGAGTTTGCCATTCATGGAGGATTGAAGTGGTGGAGGCACAAGTGGATTGATCTAGATCTTGGTTCAGATTGGTTGCCGGTAAGAGGTCGTATCACTTTGTACTTCTTCTTGTTCATTAATAGAAATACTCATATTCTCGTCCATTCATGGTGTGAATGTCATTTATTATACATTGGGTTACATTTGCTTATGATATTATGGACCATTGTTATTGATAATGTTAATGTCAATTATATATTATATGTACTTGTTGGATATTGGCTATCAAGACTAATTTGCAGATTTCAAGTGCGTGGATTGAAAGCTCCAACGGGGATCTACATCAAACATTGGATTGAGGTTGGTGACATTTCTCCATTATTTTAACATTGTCATTTATAATATAATTGCTTTGAGAATTGAGTAGATTTCTGGTAGTCATCTATCTGTTGTGGTATTCGTAAGCCATAGTGAGTTTTCTCCAATACACTAGATCTCAAAATTTCGATGCTGACTTGTTGGCAAATACAGTATCCAGATTGATTCCACCAGAGGGGCTGTCTCCTCAAACATTCTCAATAGAACTTATGTACAGGCCTTCCATACCAGACAACGTAACTAATTGGAAAGTTTTTGACGATGATCAATAGATACTTGATTTTCTGATAGTCCAAGATACATTCCAGGATATGGATATAGACGAGGCCGAACATGAAAAGTCTCTCTCTGATCCCTTGAACGTCATCCCAAAGTCTGTAATCAATTTGGAGAATTTCTACGATTTGTAGGACAAATTTAGACATAAAATGAATTGCAAAACCCAGAGCTCCTCACTTAACTATGAACAAGTTAATTTAGGTACCGAGAAAGAACCTTGTTTTATCAATTTGGGAGTCAATTGCACACCTGAAGAATGAAGAGCTATCATTAAGCTGTGTAAAGAATACAAAGATGTCTTTGCCTGGACCTATGACGAATTGAAAACGTTTGACACTAGCATCATGCACCATAACATACCCATGAAGCCGGAAGTGAAACCATATCAACAAAAGCTGCATAAAATGCATCCTAGCTTAGAACCCTCTATGAAAAAAGAACTGGAAAAGCTACTCACAGCTCGAATTATTTTCCTAGTGAGGCATACACAATTGATAGCCAATTTGGTGCCTGTCCGAAAGAAAAGTGGAGAAATTCGACTGTGTGTTGATTTCCGGAATCTAAATCGGGCTTCCGAAAGTGACAATTATCCTGTTCCTCCTATGGAGCAGATTTTGCAAAAGGTAGCAGGGTCAGAGATGTTCTCACTCCTTGACAGTTTTTCGGGGTATAACTAGGTTATGGTTTCCCCGGACGATCAATTGAAAGTTGCTTTCAAAACCCCTTGGGGCACTTTTGCCTACAGGCGGATGCCTTTCGGTTTAATTAATGCAGGAGCCACTTTTCAGAGAGCTGTGGATATAGATTTCCGGGGTTTGATACATAATTCTGTCATAGTTTATCTAGATGACATTACTATATATTCTAAGAAGCGACACGAACATCTTTTTGCTTTGAAACAGGTTTTTGAACGTTGCAGGAAGTACAGGATTTCCTTGAACTCGAAGAAATCCATATTCGTAGTCACAGAAGGAAAGCTTCTTGGTTTCATTGTGTCGAAGGAAGATATTATTATTGACCCCGAGCGAACTGATGCTATTTTGAAAATCAGCTTTCCAGGCTCGCGTAAAGCAATGCAGTCCTTCCTGGGTAAGATCAACTTTGTAAGTAGATTTGTACCTAATTTTGCACAGATAGTTAAACCTTTACAACATTTAGTTAAGAAAGATGTACAATTTACTTGGTCACAAGAACAGAAAGATGCGTTCGTTGAAACTTGAAAGGCCATAGCCGAAGCTCCTGCTTTGATGTCCTCGGACTTTGATAAAGATTTCATTTTGTATACTTTTGCTATTGACTTCTCGTATGCAGCTGTTTTAGTGCAAAAGCATGACAATGACACATAAATTCCAATATCTTTCATGAGTTCGACCTTCAAAGGAGTTGAGCTTAATTATTCTCAAATTGACAAGCAGGCCTACGCGGTTTATAAGTATGCCAAGCATTATAGGCCTTATTTGTTGAAATCTCGGACCAAGGTCATTGTACCCTACTCTGCCATCAGGAATGCACTGATCCAGAAAGAGTTGGGAGAAAAAAGGGCTCACTGGATGACAAAACTACAAGAGTATGATCTTGAAATCAGACCAACCAAAATTGTCAAAGGACAAGGTCTCTGCTTGCTTACTGCGCAATCAAACGATCCTACACAGCAGCAGATTGAATGGGATCAAGAAGAACAGGTTCCAACAAGTTCTATCAACGCCATTGATACCCTTACGCCCGAGTGGTATGACCATAACAAATTTTTTCTAAACCATGGGTTTGCCCCTGAAACTCTTGACTTTAAGAAATGTAGAGACTTAAGATTGAAGGCTGCTCCTTATCAATTCATTAATGAAGTCTTGCTTAGAAAAAATTATGATGGAGTTTTCCTTAGGTTTTTTGGAAAAGAATGAAACTGATAACATCCTCTTTCGATTTCATGCAGGACCTGCTAGAGGCCACTTTTCGGGAGATACAACAGCTCATAAGATACTCAGGGTTGGGTATTATTGGTCCACGTTGTTTAAAAACGCATATGCTTATGTAAGGAAATGCGAACCATGCCAGAAATGTGAAGGAAAGTTCATAAAACCTGCTTTTCCTCTTCAACCAGTCACTATTCAGTTCCCATTCCAACAATGGGGACTAGACTTTTTTGGACCTATCAACCCTACCTCTTCTTTGCAACATAAATACATCCTTACAGCCACTGACTACTTTACCAGATGGGTAGAGGCAGTCACACTTAAACAATGTACTGCTGGACAAGTAATTTCCTTTCTTGACAGTCATATAGTCACACGCTTTGGTGCCCCATAGTATCTCGTTTTTGATAATGTGTCCTACTTTTCCTCAATTGAGTTGATTGAATATGCCCTTGAAAAAGGGATTAAGTTGAAAATTTCCGCCAATTACTACCCACAGGGTAATGGCTTGGCTGAGTCTTCTAACAAAAATCTGATCAATATTCTGAAGAAGACTGTAGCTTCTCATCATAGAGATTGGCACACTCAATTGTGCAGTGCTCTTTGGGCAGATCGAATCACTCCAAAGGAAACAATTGGAAATTCCCCCTACTGCTTAGTTTATGGTAAGGAAGCCGTTCTTCCTCCCAATCTCACCATCCCCTTGCTACAATTAGATCAGTCTGTCCAAGAAGATGAATATTCTCCCCTCCATCACAGAATTGATACTTTACTCAAACTGGAAGAAGACAGGGGAACAACTAAGAACAAGTTATATCATCATCAGCAGATGGTGAAGAGATGGTTTGATGAAAAAACATCATCTGATAGGGAATTTTCTGTTGGAGACTTGGTCCTGAGATGGGACAAACAACATAAATACAAGAACGCCTATACCAACTTTCAGCGTCTTTGGCTAGGGCCTTTCATTATTACCGAAAATATTGGCCCTGGTATAGTTCGATTACAGACACTGGAGGGAGTTGTGGACACCTATCTAGTGAATGTTTCACTTCTCAAAAAGTATTTTGTTTGATCAATCTAATGCATTTGTACATAGGAGTGGTGTGTGATTTTTGTTTCTATGATTGTTTTCATTTGTTTGTTTTAATAAATCCCACACATATGGCAACGCTTGATGGTCAGTTTTTCTATCAATAATCAGTTCAATTGAAATTCTAGCACTGTTTGTCAACTACAGTTTCTTTGACCTATGTTAGAATTTGCTCAGCAAAGGGTTAGACAGTTAGTTATTGCGAGATTTCAATTGATACCTTTTCATCTTGGTCATTATCTTACACATGTATTTTTTTTAAATTGAGGTTCAGGGGGTGACTAAGTTTTCTTATCTCATGTTTCATGGATCAAACAACATATCATAATAAACTGTTTAGCTTTATCTGCTCTGGAATCCTCTTACAATCATCTTGATAATAATCCTCTTAATAAATGTAAATTGCAAGGTGGGGGGTCTTCTTTTAAGCCAGCCCATTAGGTTCATAAGTGCTAAAGTGGAATGACATCTTCAAATCAAGCCACCACACTTGGAAGAAGACTCTTAGTCAGTTGGGAGGTGGAAGATCCTATCACAGGTCGGTCCATTCATGCTTTGCAAAACACTGGTGAGTAATGCTACCATTATATGGTTACCAAGCCATGGTAGTGCCTTGTAGTTCACAACTCAATAGATTGTTTAGTTTTGTTTGTAAGATACTTGCTGAATGTAGGAACAGGGGGGTCTTATCACAAGCCATCCCTGCCATGATCATGGGTCTGACCCTGGACTGAAATTATCATCATATGGTCACCAAGCCATGATAATTTCTTTCAGTGTCACAACTGGAAGACAAGGAGTCTTCTTACCAAGTTGGCTTGTTTAGTTTCCAGATCATGCTTGTGAATGGCTGCTATTTTCTGATCACCAAGTCAGGGCAGTGGTCCTATGTCTACAAGTTCTTGTGCCCAAGTTATCAATAAAAAAAAATGTGAGGAAGAATGTAAATAGCTAAGTCAAGTATTAGAAATAAATAAATTTCAATAAATCAAGGTGATGTGTAATTGGGATATCCATGAGCAGTTCTAAGCTAATTTTCAGGTTTAACACAAGCTAGCTTCTGTGATTGCATGAAGGTAAAGACTCTTACTTTTTTTTTTCTAGAACTTCCTTATCCAATTAGAATTACTTTAACATGATCATGTATGGAAGTATATTAATTTTATGTTTCTTGCTTATCAACTGTTCCTTTGGTGAACGTTTTCTAAAAATTTCAGGTTGGGGTGGTCTTGGTTGCCTGACAAACTTTCTTTAATTGAATTTTTGATTGCAGAGATAACTGGTTCGTCCCAGCTAGTCGCCATTTGTTGTGGCCACAACAGATCCCATGCTTAACTGAAGCATGGGAGCCCCATTTCTAAGTAAACGCAAAAGCGTTTGGGTAAGTTCTTTTGTAAACACCAAATCTTGAGATCCATCTTGAAGACCCCTTACCCATGCTTTTGGTCTGCCTAATTGCCAATCTTTTGATTTCTTTTTCTAAGTGTTTCGGTCTGGAGAAAACCTTAATTTTTGAGTGTTTTGTTGTTTGTTTATTCCAACCCGAAACCCGACAGTTTGTGCACCTGAAACTCGAAACCTGACAGTTGCGGGATTTCATTTTCTTTGTTTTCCGGTTGTTTCAACCCGAAATCCGAAACCCAACAGTTGCGGGTTGCGGGTTCTTCCTTTTAATAATTCAAGGGATTTGCAATCCCGAAACCCAAAACCCGCTACTACGGCTTTCGGCTTTCGGAACTCCATTTGATTTTTATCATTTTGCGTTTTCCCGAAACCCAAAACCCGACAATGTCGCGTTTTGGAATTCGGGAAAAGGTTTTGCTTATGTTTACTATTATTTTGTTTCCGAAACCCAAACCCAGAATTTTGGGTTGCGGCTTTCGGGAATTTGTCCTACGTCTTTCTTTTAGATTGCGATCCCAAAACCCGAACCCGACCTTTTGGGTTGTGTCTTTCAGGAATTACTTTTCTCGTTATGTTTTGCAAGTGTGCAATCCTGAAAGCCGAACCCGAATTTTCGGGTTGTGGTTTTCGGGAACCATTTTAAAATTTGTGAATAAAGCACCAACGGCCTGATCCCGAATCCTGATTCGAGTAATTTGAGCCGCTCATCCACTCTGATCGCATAGTCAGGATTTCGTCTTGTAAATTCGATAAATAAGGGTTTTTCTATTTTTCTTTTATCATTTTTACTATCGAAATTATTGCGCTGTGCCGATTTTTACTGTGAATTGGTTGCTAAGGGTGATTTGTGCCAGTTTTCCAGTTATTTCAGGTAAGTGTGCTACTATCCTTGCATTTTTGATTGGATTTTTCTTTGCCGTTTTAATTTTAATTGATTTGAAATTCTTTTATTTTGTCAGAAATTATGTTTTGAGTCGCCATGTCAAAAAACACCCGGTCTAAGACAGCACAGAGGGATTCCCTTACCAAAGACCCTAATTTCAGTATCCTTTCGGACACGAGTGAAAGAGTCACTGAAACCTACCAGATGGATTGGTCCAAAATCTATGCTATTTTTGACAATGATGACCTTTCCCACATTTAAATTGACAGACCTGCGTATGAGAAGATTAGGTCTTCTCAAATCCATGCCATTGCCGCACGTCCGACTATTTTACCTTACACGGACCGAATTAAATGGATAATTGAGAACGCAGATGTCAAATACCACTCTTTTAATGATATGCAGGAGCTCAGTTGTCTAATTTTTGCTTAGATATATTTATCCGGGACTTTGCCCTTAAACCACATGTGAAAACCCTTTCCTTTGAGTTTTTACAATCTTCAAAAACCCGGTATAATTTTGATGAGATGTTAAAATCGTGTATGCACAAACCCAATACCTTCGTGCCGAAGGCAGACCACCTGTACCCTATTATTTGGTTCAAGGAACCCTACTCTTTTCTAGCAGCCATGCTATGCCGACTGTTCGGTCTTCCTAACTGCTCTCTATTCAAGGCTGAATGCCCCCCCATAGCACATCATGTGCTAACTACAGGTGAGTCTTTTTCGTGGGCCTCTATCCAGTCATCTGAGCTAAAGAACGCCATTCATGAATATCAGAAGGCACCTGCTCACAAGAAACCACATTTTTATCTATCTGCATATATAATTGACGTTTTCTGTGTGGAGTTCCACTACCCTAACCTAGGTTGGAACTGGTCCCCCTCATACCCATCTGTTCATATTTATCACTTGGCGTTGTGGGAAGAAAATTATGTCCCTTCACTCTATGATATTTGTGATCATTTCATGGGTACAGTTTATTTAAAGATTTTTACGTAACAAGCACCAGCATTTTCAGAAGGTGCCAAATCCTTCATCAACACCATTGGGGACTGGTATGTGGGCGAATATTTTGCATAAATCAAGGTTTGGGGAAGTGATACAGTACACATTTTCCCCAGATTAGTCCCTGACAAAATGGTCATACAAGAAGTATCATTTCAGACTGTCATTGATGGCATGTACAAGAAACTTACAGGCCCTAGGAAGAAAGGCTAGCCTAAGTTTGCTTTGAATCTTGGCCAACTGGTTATTCCAACTTCCAGTTGGGCTACAGTTCTTGGTGATCAGATAGTGGCTTTAAAACTAGGACATGCTATCAAGGGGAAGCATGATCCTAAGAAATTATTAGATGCACACTTCAAGCAAACACATGTTAAGATGGACTATGCACATGAGGTAATCCCAGATGACTTTATATATCAAGGTGTGGATAAGTTTTCTCAGGTCCTTGCCAGGGAAAAGAGCCTAGAAGATCAACACAACATTTTGCAGTATCAGAGGGAACTCAAAACAAGGGTTTTGAGTTATAGGGTTATGCAGTTGAATTTGATTAAGCAGGCTCGAAAGGATAGAGAAGGGAAATAAGCTCAAAAGGATGAATCTTACGAGATGCTCGTCATCCATGATGGGGAAAAAGGGAAAGCTCCCATGCAGGAAACCACTCAAGTCAAGGTAACTGAACAAACTAAAATATTATTGTAGGAAGCTCGTCATTCCACACCGAAGCTGGCACAGATGTCAGCAATGTTGAGCACTCAACCTTTGGAACCCCCTAAGATTACTGTGGATTTACAGTTATCTACTGCAGAGGCTAAAGAAGATGAGGACCTAGTCATAACTCAAGCTAGCCCAACAAAGAGGCAGAAAGTTCTGCCTTCTACTTCACAGTTCCCTCCAGATGATATAATAGATTGTGATGAGGAAGTGGTGCCACACCCTTCGGTATCAGTAACACAGGAACCTACTGAAGATTCGCAAACTGTGAATGATTTGCTAAACAATATTGACATGGGTCAATCATTTCCTGATCAACCAGAGTTAGAATTCAATGCTACTCCTGGTGTTTCATCCTTGGCTCTGATGTTACCGTATACTCAACAACTGTCTGCTATCCCTCCGGGACTGTCCATTCCTTTCTCTTTGACAAAATTATATGATTCTCTCACTACTACTTCTATTCCATCATCACATCACTCAATCCCTTTTTCCACTCCACCACCTATTGATACAGAGGTTCAATCTCCCCTTGATTCTTTACACTCACCTGTGTCTACTCTTTTATATTTCGCCACTAGTGAATTATCTTCACTCCCATCTTCATCATCACCCACTAATGTTGATAGTCAACTCCAACTGCTTGAAAAAAATGTTGACAATCAAGTTCCAGTTTCTGAAGCCTGTGTTTCATTGCCCTCACTAGCCAAAATCTCATTAGTTGCCCAAACCACCTAAATGCCTTTGGTCACCTCCCAGGTCACTTTACCCATACCTAGTCCAATTGTCACTCAGACACCCTCTCTGATCTCCACAGTGAGTGTTCCTCCTTCTTCTACAGAATTAGTGCCTGAGTACATAGATGATGATATCGTCCCTCTTGGGGATTACTTCTACAACCAAGAAGACAGGGCAGTGGTGAGGAGAACCAGAAAGCGAGGGAAAGGACAGTATAAGTTAGAAGCACCGGTTCCTGATCAAGTCATATGGGCCCCCAGGACAAATGATCCTCAGGTTGAGGCTATAGAGACAGCTTCCACTTTAGGATCTTTTGGGAAAGCAAATTGGGATTCGGTACAGGTACTAAGCAGGGAACTTGACCTTAAGAAATAAGAAATAAGGAGGTTGGAAGGAAATATGGTCAACACCAAAAAATAGCATGGGACTGATGTGGCTGACCTTAGGAATACTTGGGCAGACAAAGTGCAGGATATTAAGCAAAAGAATGCTACCCTCCAAACTGAACTCCGACTTGTACAGGCTCAAATCTCCTCAGATACAGAAAAGATAATTGATTTGGAAAAGCGAATTGAGGATGCAACTCCAAGTGTAGCCTCAACAAGTTTCTTTAAGATTTCCTCACAAGAGTTCAAGGACTTGGCTCTTAAGGTAAATCAGGATCATTATAAGCTACTTGAGAAACTGTACATTGCTTTGGATGAGACCAGGGAGAATTATATTGCTTTTTCAAAGATGTCTTCTACTCTGCAAGAGCAAAAGGATAAAATACTTTGAGCTTTCGAGGCAGAGAAAAAGATCAGGGAATGGCATGGGTATATAAAGGATGTACCATAAGATGTCCCCATTTTAAATACCTTTCAGATCAAGAAGATCAAAGCTTCTTTGAATACATGGCTTGAGTTCAATGAAACGGCTCAAGAAATCATCAAAAAATCTAAAGGTATCTGCAAAAGACATTGGTACGCAATTGATAACATTATGGATGTCTTATAGCTCCCACTTATGGACCCTATTCAAGAGGATTTTCCGCCCAAATGAAAGATTGAGGAAATTGAGCGCAGATGTGAGGAGGCCGCATAGAAGATTCAGATCCTTGATGAAGTCAACGTTGATGACGTGGACATATTAGTCAGAGGACCGCTTGTCATGGAGGGAAAAATACACATCTACCTTCGCACCTGGCATAAGCTGGCCAAACATGACATGGAGAATAATACTTGCAACGTCCAGATAGCTTTAGAATTTGTCAATTTTCCAAATATAGATGAATTGTTAGAGATATATGAAAAGTGGCAGGATTTCCTGGATTCTTAGTAAGATCCAAATTTGTAATCCCTATTTTTGGGAGAGTCCTAGCGAGACTCTGTTTGATTTCTTGTTAAAAGAGGAATGCCTCTCTTAGTAGTAGGGGGGGAGTAATTTTGGAGTTAGAAGTCAGCAGGAGAAAGGACTGGAGATACTTTGTTTAGCAAAGCCATTGTAATTTTTGTACAAGACCTCTTTATATAGTAAAGTTATCTTTTGATCTATCTTCTGTTATTCCTTAAGTTTCTTTGAGAATTGCTGATTTATGCTTCAAATTGTCATCTATTATGTATCTAATCTTTTTCAAAACATCCATTAACGCATTGATCTATTATATTGATTTCTCCATATGGCTGGTTTATGTTTTAAAGTATTTTCATTGATTTTCCTCTGTTCAAAAATGTTCATTTTCTATTTCTGCAAATGATTCGTTGCACATAATAATCATGGTTAATTTTTCAATTGACAGAATGATTACAGATTGAATCTTGAACAGGCTTAAGTACTTGAATTATTGTCTTTTAATTTTCATTAATAGATTGTGATTTAAGTTAATAAGTATCACATCAAAGACGTTTCTGTCAAAGGTGTTTAATTACTTGTTTATCATACCTCAAGATTGATTTGCACAATATTAAGCTTTCCCTTTAAGATAAATTTGACTTAGAATAGGTTCTTTCTTTAGATAGGTTAAGTTAGATTTGTGAGGAAGATTTCACTTTTAGTTTCCCTTAAGTGGGAACTGATCTAAGTGATCAAACCATCAACTCTTAGAGTTCCAGCAGAGGTTGAATATCCGTGGGAGATCACCATACCAAATAGGCTGGGGATAGAATTGCCCTTGTGTAGGGTCTTTCGAAGCCTGTTAGCTTGGGTTTTCACCCTCTGTTGGGAGCCTTGGAACCCATTCTAGTGCATTACATTTACCCTGCAACCCTGAGGCCTCAATAGTACCTTGTCATGATTTTCCTTAGCTGCCTCTTTGGACTTTCTGGATTTGATGCTGATATGGTATCATTTCAAAATATTGGCTGCTGATTTTGCTACTGATAGCCACATGCGTTTTTTGACTCACATGACTTCAGACATGTCGTTGCATTGCCTTCACTATCTCCATTATCTTTTGAAGTGTGTCTTTCATAGTCACAACTTGTTCCTTTGCTTGTGCTTCATGTTAAATGTACAACATCACGAGTCATTCTCCAACCTAATCTTGTGCAGCCGGGATTGGGCCACATGTGTTGAGGTAGGGAGCCTGAGATGGACTCAGGAACTTGGAGTAGATTCTTGAGTTTGACTTAATAATGGCTAAGCCTTCAGTTGGAAAAGGTTTTTACTCATGTTTTTAGGTGAATGCTTTGATGTATCAAAGTGATGATGTTGTAAAGTCTTGTTGGACAAGACTCAGGACTTGTGTGTCAAGTCAGCTTCTCATGTGGACCTCTAGTTATAGTTGGTATGCATGGGGTGGACCTGTAGTTATAGAGGTATATGCTTTGCATGTTGAATCATTAATGTTGTGTGATGTATTACTAACCATGGTCACCAATTGCTATTAAGTCTCCTTTAGAGACTGTCCACCTCTAGAGTGAATTACTTTAGCATATGATCATTTTGTCCGAAAGTAATATAATATGATCACAACATTTGACAATCTTCTGAATATAATCTGATATGATAGATAATTAAAGTTAACACATATTGACCATGCAAATAAGACATGAGATAAATATAAGATGTGATAAGATATGAGAGAATTCGAATTGCACATAAAGAATTAATTAAGAGAGAAATTTGAATTGTTAAACTTTAGTAAATCAAAGGAGAACTCGAATTGATCACTACAATGATGTTAACAAGAAATACTTAGTTAAGCGATTTAACTAAGTGTTATTGCATGATGACACTTATGTTAAGAGATTTAACTAAGTGATATAAAAAATATATAGTTAACTAAGTGTTATTGCATGACGACACTTATGAGTTAACTAAGTGATATCAAACAAGATCTAGTTAACTTATTGTTATTGCATGACGATAGTTATATGAAAATAAAAGACAACACTTGCATGACGAAACTTAAGTTAGACACCTAACTAAGTGGGAAAGATTTTAGTTAAGGGGCTAGTTTATCCTAAGAATCAGTTCAGTGAGTTAATGCACTACATGAGAAGTGGGGCACACTTCTTCATGCAAGATTGATGCATCTAGATGGAGGGCGAGTTCATCTTGAAGTATGAAGATAAAAATAGAATACGAGGCATGTGAATAATATATAAATATTTTATACGGGATTGATGAATTCAATGTGAAGTGAATTCTCTTCTCCCTTGATGGCAAGGCACTTCACTTTGTGCAGTATATTATTATGAGTCTCTCTTCTTTATCTTTCTCTTGCTCTATGATTGCACCGAGGATGCTTAATGTAAAGGAAATTCTTTGTTATCTATCATAATTATACTCCGAATATTTTCTTGGGTTTTTCATCCTCATTATTTTGAGGATTTTCCCCAGGGTACATCTTGTGTTATGGTTGAATGTTTCATGTGATTGAATGGTTCATTAGTTCAAGTTTTTAGTATTTCCTCACTTAAAGTTTTAAAGTTCAAAGCTCATCATATTTGCTCAAAAATTAACATGATATCAGAACTCATGGCGTTAAGGAGCTAAGATTTGTGAAACAAAATTGAGCGTACATAGATCCTGATGAGTTGAGCACGATATTTGAAATCCATGCTTGACAAAAAGACCATCTTGAGGGCACTTCGAATTTCAACACTTGGAAGGCGAGGTTGTCGAACATCTTGGAGGAACATGACGTGGATGGATATATATCCACTGTGGTGGAGGAGCCTACATCTAATGCAGGGTGCATCAATTTCAAGAAGAACCAAGCTAAATCCGAACGGATCATCTATGATTTGGTAAAGGGCGATTTTATGCCCATGATCACTCCATTGAAGAATGCAAAGGAGTGATTTGATACATTGACAAACCTATATGAGAAGAAGGCCCTGATTCAAAAGAAGGCATTGAAGAATAAGCTTCGAAATATAAATATGGAGAAGGATGATATAGTGTCCTCCTTCTTCACCAAGATTTTCAGGTAAGAGATCAACTTGCTAGTATTGGAGTAGTGGTGGATGAAGGTGATCTTCTCCAAAACGCTATTGATTGTATCCCATACTCATGGGATACATTATTGGTTGCGGTAAATGTCCGAGAGGCACAACCTAACTTCAAAATTTTGTGGCATGACTTCCTCCAAGAGTAGGAGTGAATACAGAGCAAGTCAGTGTGCATCAAAGAAGAAAACATTGACTTCATGGAAAGGATGAATAAAGGAAAGAAGAACTTGTCTAAAAAGAAGTTTTCCCATTCAAAGAAGAAGGTATACAACAAGTAATTTGACAAGTCGAAGGTTAGATGCTACAACTATGACAAGAAGGGCCATTATGCAAGAGAGTACAAAGAAAAGAAAAAGGAAAAGGAATGTTTCATGCTTCTACCGCTATAGAAGTTGAAACTACTCAGAAGAATGCACCTGGAGAAAAGGAGACAAGGAGGGAGTATTACCTAGTCTCAACACTTTCTATATCCATCATCACAAGTGAAGAAACATGGTTGGTTGACAGTGGTGCATCCAAACCTATGACTAGTTATAAGATCTCCATCACCAATCTCAATGAGAAAAAGTTTGCATGCAAGGTAGAGTTGGGAGACTTGACACAACCTATTCGATCCAAGGAGTTGGATCCAGCTCCTTCTAGCTGATTTCAGGATATATTTTACATGTCAAGGAGATTCTTTATGTTCCAGGATTGAAGAAGAATCTCCTATCAGTTTCCATTCTTGAAGATAAGGGCTTCTGAGTTATCTTCATGGATAATCAAGCACTATTCTGGTTGAAGAACAAAGACTTGAAATATGAAGCAGTGATTGGATTTAGAGAGTGAGGTATCTACAAGGTGCACGGGAAGTACATTCAAGATATGGTTCACCACACTACCTGTCCATGTGAGCTATGGAATAGGAGGCTTGGTCACCTCCCCTACAAAGTGCTATCAGGATTACAAGAAATGGTGAAAGGTATGCCCCTATTTGATTTTGAGCATGATAGTGTATGTAGAGGTTGTGCACTTGGGAAGAATGTTAAAAATAGTTCCTCTAGTAGTACTACTAGATCTAAAGGGATTTTATATTTAATACATTTTGATGTATGTGGTTACATGTCATCCCATTCCCTGAGTGGATATTTATATTATGTATTGTTTATGGATGAATTCTCTGGAAATTCATGGATTTATTTCCTAAAGGCTTAGAGAAAAACCTTTATCAAGTTTCAGGAATTCAAATCCCTAGTTGAGAATCAGACAGGAAAGAACATCCGTGCTTTGAGATCTGACAATGGAAGTGAATTTGATTCACATGAGTTTAATGAGTTCTATAGTGATGCAAGAATTTTTAGATAGATAACTGTACCCTACAACCCTAAAAAAAATGGGGTTGCTGAAAGGAATAATAGAACCACATGTGAGGTTTCAAAATCCATGATGCATGATCAAGATATGTCTACCTCATTATCGGAAGAGGCCACCAGTACAACAATATATATCTAGAATATAATTCCTCATGCCATTCTTGATGTGAAGACACCTGAAGAAGTGTTCATCGGTGAAAAACCAGATATTTCACACCTGAGGATATTTGGGAGTCCTATATACATTCATGTACCGAAAGCAAAGAGGACAAATATGGAGCCATCATGAAAGAAGGGAACCTTTTTTGGTTATAGCAAAGCATCCAAATCCTACAGAATATGTGTGACACGTGAAATACACATTGAAGTCAACCAAGATGCGACCTTCCATGAAGAGGCAAAATTCAAGTGATCGGAAGAGCTTCAATATGATACATACACAGAGGAACATGAGAATCCTATTATGGAGGAACCAGATACTGATTCTCCCCATTCATATGTTCAGTCCAACAGAGTTCTCAGATTTGCTAGCTCCTAATGAACCAACAGAACTGGTTGATGAAACTCCTATCTGCATGGTGCCGAGATATACTACAAGATGCAGAGAGGCATGGAACACCATTAGGATCTTCTAGAGAGAAAATGAAACCTAACATATATCCAAGGTATATTGCACAAATGAGTCACATCAGTGATTCAAAGGCTTCCACTTATGAAGAATATGCAGAGAAGAAATGTTGGGCTTGGCCCAAGTAATCCAATTTTGTATAAGACAGTTTTGGAAGTTGCACAGTAACAACGCAATGCAACATCAACAAAGTAGAGGATACAACGTTGCGAGGTTACAACGCTACAAAGTTACAGCTCCGCGAAGATCCAGCATGGCAGAATGTTGGAAGGAAACCAGTATGCATTCCGGTAAGGTCAATCGACGACCTATTTTGGTTGAGGTACTCCATGATTCCCAGCACACGGGTAAGGAGTGGCATAGAGGGAAAGTGATCGATCACATGGGAAAAGGAAGCACTACGTGAACTGGCCACACAAAGCCATTAGAGAAGGAAAGACAGGGTGAAAGCGATCCGTTGGCATGTGCTCGACAGGGGGGCTGAAAGTGACATGACCACACGCAGAAGGATGGCCACGACAGAGAAGTCACTATCAAATCCTAATAATCCTGGTTAGTGGAGAAACCATGCCAATTTTGGGGAACCTTAGGGTTTTGAGCCCGCCATGATTGTAACAGACGTGACCTAAGGGAACGATATCTATATAAAGGGCATTTTTGTAAGGGAAAGGGTTAATATTCTTTTGGTTAATGTTGAAAATTGATCTCCGTTGAGAGATTGATTGTAAAAGGCTCTGTAGCTGTGTGCGTAGTGACCTATTGAGAGAGAAGAGAGTTTGTAGCTATGTGTGCAGACTGGAACTATTGAAACCCTTCCCATTGATAATATAATCAATAGTTCCTGTGGATGTAGCTCCCATCCTGGGGGTGAACCACGTTAAATCATCATGTTATGTGACTGAATGAGTTTGCATTTGTATATTTTTTTATGTTGAATGGTTACTTCATGTTTATGAGTTCACGTGTTCTTGATTTTATATGTATTCGCCACAAGGATAAAAGATGGGAATAATATGTTGAGTATTGCACATATGCGAGTGAATGTTGAATGTGTAGTATTTATAAGTTAGATGAATGCATAAGTCAAGTATTGGGTAACACTTGGTCAACGGAGTCTGTATAGTGTGACTCCACAAAGCGCAGCACCGGAAGTGTGCAGTCAGTGCATCCCATCATGTTGTCTAAGTTGCAAGGTTTACAAGTTGAGGTGCATGTGAATGTATAAAGTTTGCACTAAGTGAAATCTATTGGAATATTATAAGTGTTGAGAGGAAGCATAGTCATCTGTTGCGCTGTCCTATTGATTAAGAATCCCACCCGCATCGTGTAGTCCTTGGATGCGCGATAGCTTAAAGCATTAACCGCGAAGTAGGAGAACTTCGCGTTGTCCACCAGTCCATTGAATCATGCATCACCCGGTTGTGGAAACCTGATTCCGCAACCTGCCCATAACTTCACCTCGGGTGATACCTCATTCTGTTCGTAGACTGTTGCCGAAAGGGCCGGTGAAAAGGGGTTTTGTTGGTTCGTTGAACCGCGTAGAACCTGGGTCTATCTTGTAAGATGAAAGAACATAATTAGAGCCAACAAATGGTTCCATTGCCGGGACAAAGAACTGGTGATACGCGACGTTGTTACATTACGAGACTGTGCAAACGAAAGTATACGGAACAAATGGTTCCGCTTCTGTGCTAAGAACCAGTGATGAGTACAGACCCTTGGAATCCAGACAAAACAAAAATATGGAATAGGGTAGACAAGACATAAATGGATTTTGCCAAAAAGGAGAATAGACATGCACGCTACTCTGACGTATACTGGTTAAATAAAGACTTATGGAAGGATATTTACGAAATTTTCTTTGCATCCTTTGGAAATGAGTTGTATGAGTGGTTATCGAGACTCGTAGAGAAAAAGAACTATTTCCAGGAAGGAGCACCTACCTAGTGGACACCAGAGCTCATTTATAGGCTTAAAGCAGTAGATAGTCCGCTCTTGTGAGCAGTCGACTATTGGGTTGACAGTTGTTGGAGAGAACTTCCGCAGCATTTAGGAAGCTGCTAATTTTGGGAAGGATAACTAATTTTGGAGAGAAAGTACCAATTTTGGCGGTAAGACAAAGATATCGCCGTAGCGCAAATCCCAGCAGGAATCACGGCGATAGGTACAGAAAAGTCAAGCATGTGGTACAAAGAAGAGGCCGAAGGGAGAGCTCAACCATCGCAATAAAGGCGCCGGAGATGAAGAGAGGGTTCAACTACCCTCATTAAAGAAGAAGGACTACAGTCAGCGTTGCTTGAACCAAGAAGAAGCGACGGGCCGATGCATTAAAGACTAAGGACTGCAGGAAGCGGCGACGAGACAGAAGGCGGCCATGGAAGTACAGCCAGTTGACTGTAAGTGGTTAGGGTTGAGTCACTGTTGGGATAAGGCCCACAGTTTTGTAACTGCGATGAGACCTTCGGGCCATCTATATATAGTAGTCTTTTTATAGGATAAGGGGTTGGCCACATAGTGATAGAGACATCAGGTAGAGGTTAGTCAAGCCTTTTGTGGTTGCAGAGTCTGGACACCCCTGAGAGAATACAAGGGCCAACCTGTTGAGAGATAGTGCGATCCGCAGGGATTGTGAGAGAAAGAGAGTGCATTGTAAAAGGCAGGAAGAGAAAGAGGTCTATAGAGAAGGGCTCCCACTGAGGTGGAGTTTCCCAGAAGACCCTTGTTGTAAAGAGTGGAACGGAACTGTGTTTATTCTTCAGAGTTGTAAACAAGAACCGTAGTCCCCCTGGGCGTAGTTCTTGCCCTGGGAGTAACAACGTGCTTATTTAAGTAGCACTATTGTATTTGTGTAGCTACTGCTCTCATTCACTTGTCTGTGTTATATATGAATGCTTCAGTCTGTTATAAGTAATGTACATGGTCGTCAGTTTAACTTCTGAATGATGTATAATAATTGCGATAATCACCGCTACCCGCATAGTAACTAGATAGTTGTTAACAGAGGATGATGTGCGAGTAGGAACTGAATGTAAGTCATGAATGGTCCACTTAGACGCTGCTTAAAGTGATATTCTACTTAGTTACGTTGTTGCGAGATATCAAGGGTCAAGTTCATTAGCGAGGGTTAGGCGTGGAGACTGAATGTTGTCGCTAACTGCAGTACCAGGATAAGGCTAGCGGAGACCACTTATTAATCCAGGAAGCGGTCAAGATTCACTTATCGCAGGAACTAGAAGGGGAAGATATCGCGCCTATGATATCTTAGGTATCGCTAGACGGTCTCACGTAGGGGGAGGACTTATCGCACCCCCTGCGTAATGCGATAAGACAGAGGCGTAGTCGGAGTAATGGAATGAGATAGACAGTTCCAGTCAAAGGGATTAAGGTGGATTTAAGCAACCTGGATGCCTCGGAACTTGGCTGAGGACACTTGAGTCTTCTGCCTCCCATTAGAATCACTTCGGGTGAGACTTCAGGTTGCCTCTGCGACCTGTTGCCGAAAGGGCCAGTGAGCTAAGGGTTCTGTTGGTCTAAGAGATTACCGCAAGCCCGGGTCTGCTAGAAAGGATAAAGATACTAAACCAACAAATGGTTCCGTTGCCGGTTTGAACACATTGAGCTGATGTTCTGTTGGCATCCTACCAAGCAAGAACTTAACCAGTGGGTTGAGTCAAAAGAAAGAGAGTTTGCTGCAAAAGAAAACAAGAATCCTAGACTGAGCACTGAGGCTTGGCTACAGAAGCACATTTTTACAGATCTCCATGAGATATTCTTCGTAACTTATGCTATTGAGTTATATGGTTGGTTATCAAAGCTTGTTGACAACATCGGTGTCAAGAAGAATTGAGAAGTTGTCTGGACAGCAGAGCTGATTCAGACCTTGAAAGGTGTCGATAACCCCATCTCACGCGCAGTAGACTTCTGGCTTGCGAGTCTGCTGGAAGGCTTCATCACAGAGTTCACGGTTGATCAGAGAAAGAGTTTCAGCGCAGCAGAACGGTACTTCTTCAAGGGTTATCGCGGTAAGTACCTAAATTCTCTAAGGCTGTCCATTAAGCAATTACTATATGAAAAAGGAGTACTGGATATACTCTCAGATGAATAGTAGCATGATACTGTAATGTCAGTAGACTCTGAAAGTGATTACGAGTATCTTGGACATACACGAAGTGGTAAAAGATATAGAGTCAACGATTCATCTTCTTCTGAAGAAGACAGCTCAGATCACCCGAGACAGCAGAGTCAGAACCCTAGGACTCCTCAAAAGCCAGTCGGAACTCAGAATAATCCCGCAGGAACCCCGTCCAGTAGCTCTTATACAGCGAATACTGCCGCTACACCCTCCACATCTACACAGCCGAGTGGTAGTCATACAGCAAACCAGAACCCACCATCTAGAAACAGAATGGGAGATGATATGAAGCTACCAACATTTAAAGGTACAGGGTCGGAGGACCCTGAGCAACACTGGTTCTTATGCGAAGCCATATGGACCATTAAGCGAATACAAGATGATAATGTCAAGCTTGTCCAGCTGGCCACCACATTTAGAGAAAGAGCATTAACTTGGTATATGAAGTATACCACTGGCCATAACAGAACGCTTGCACAGGTTAGAACTGCTATGATTAAAGAGTTTAAAAAACCTAAATCCGAGTCACAATGCATAGCAGAACTTAAAGATATTAAACAATTGCCTACGGAGACGGTTTGGGATTTTGACCAGAGGTTCAAGACCCTCATTGATCAGGTAAGCTTTGAGCTTGCGCCTCAACAGCATAAAGAATGGTTTATCGCAGCAATATTACCACACATCAGACTTCCGCTAATGCAACAGAAATTAAATACACAAGATGAAGCATTAGAAATGGCAATGAAACTAGAGGCTTCACCTCTAGCAGAAACTAGCACCGGTATCACTAATCTGCAGAATCAGCTAGCTAACCTCACCTTACAGCTGCATGAAATTAAGAAAGGAAAGGAGGTTGCGCATGAAATTTGGTGTACTAAGTGTAAAGCGCAGGGACACAGTAAGGATAACTGCCCTGTCTTTGCTGACTATATCGCCAGTGGAGCTCCTAACCCGTTGATGCCGAACCAGGGGCCATGGTGCGAAATTTGTAGAACCAGAGGACACAGTCCTCAGGAATGCCCTCTCCTTCAGAAATATGTGCAGACACCAAAGAACCTATATTGCAACTTCTGTAAATCTGTGGGACATGACGAAAACAACTGTAGAGCTTATGAGTTAATGATAGAAAGGAAGCATGACCTTTACAGAGTTCAGTCAGAAGCATCCGGACCAGCAGTACGCGCACAAACTGATCCGAATCAGGGAGGCCGTGGAGGAAATTTCAGAGGCCGAGGACGCGGAGGAGGCTATGAATCTGGCCGTGGCCGTGGAACTATCACCTGTTATAACTGTGGAGGCACAGGACATTACGCTAGGGACTGTCAGAACCCTACTACAACGTGCAAGTATTGTAAATCTTATGATCACACAATAGAGGAATGTCCCATACTGATAGCTAAGATCAAGGACGCCAAGCCAGCAACCAATCAGACTATCCAGTTTATCGCTGCTGAGCAGAACGAAACCGAACCACGGGTCAATATTGTAACTCGCAGTGGTCTCTCCACAAGCAACATATCGCAGGACGTGGAAAAAACGACAGGAACGCAGTGGGTGCGCAAAGCTCCAGGAAAACCTATCCCACTTGATCTACAGAAGAATAAGGAGGCATTTCAACAAACTAAGACTTCCTTTGCTGAACAGACACCGCCCAGATCACTATTATTACCATCTCAGGGTATACCACGGAAACCACCGCAGGATGTTAGTACTGCGCAGATACCACAGGCTAGCACATCTGGAAGATGCGACGAAGAGGAATTGACCGGGAGTGTACAGTCCTTCTTGCAGAGTTGTTTGAAACTTCTAAGAAATGGGAAAGCTGTAGAGGAACTTCAGAAAGTTATTGACCAATGTCAACAGAGCCCTTCTGTGAGCAATACACAGCGCACCATTCACCATATAATGGGCCATACAAGGACAGGAAGAGAGATGAGGCTCACAGCGCAGATCGGACTATTTGAAATGGATGAGGTTATCCTAGACTTAGGATCAGAGGTAAATGTCTTGACTAAGCAGACATGGGAACAGATGGGAAGTCCAAAACTAAGCAGGTCCCCTATCCATCTTAGACTAGCTAATCAGCAGAGAATATCACCGATGGGTCGCCTATCGCATGTCCCAGTGGACATCGACGGAGTTCACACATATGCCGATTTTGAGATCATAGAAATTATTGGTGACACCAAACCCTATCCAGCTCTATTAGGTATTGATTGGGCTTTTGATAACAAGGCTGTTATCAACTTAAAGAAAAGGCAGATGACATTTGAAGATGCTCAAGTCCGGGTTATCGCACCATTAGACCCTTTACAGGGTCCTCGCTACATTGAGCCAATCAAAGCAGAAGAGGAGGTGCATAACATGGAAAATTTGTACCAAATGACTTCTAATCAGACAGATTACATTGACCCTACAGCTGATGGACATATCAGCTGGAGATGTGATAGCTCCTGCACATCAGATTCAGATGTTGGCTTAGAGAATTGGCAAAATAGACTCCACGAAGTCTCTATTCGCAGATGCGCATTCATGACTAAATCACTGCGATGGATTGGGACTGAAAACAGGTATATTCCAACTTTTGATGGATTAGCAGACGTCAATGATTTTTTGCAGCAGTTTGAACAAGAGATTCCTCAAGAGCAGAGGATGGAGGTTTTTGACCTTGCAGTTCGAGCCACACCTGCAAGATGGTGGTACACACACAAGGAACATATCGCATCATGGTATGATTGTAAGAGATTGATGCGCATTAGATTCTCTAAAGAAAGAGACTGTACACAGCGGAAATACACAGGGGAGAGTGATCCCAGAGCACACATTATGAACTGTGAACAGAGTTGGCTAGAAATTCCAGCAGAAGAATGGGTTCATTTGTTTATCCACACACTGGATACAGTTCCACGGAACTGGTATACAGAAGCAGAGCTAAGAAAAGGAACTATCTCATGGCCTATTATGATTGAAAACTTTTTGGTCACATTCAGTTTCGAATCTGAACATCCAAGCATTGATCGGGCCTTGAAGATCATAAAGACTAAAATATTTGAGGATTGCCCATCACCAGCGGCTTCGCAACCCGAGTGGGCTATTCAGATGGAACATGCACTGGAATGTTACAACTGCGCACAAGATTCAAGCGATGAGGATGAAGATCCTCGCAGTATCAATATTGCAGAAACAGAAGGTACGCGTGAAGTTGAAGGTCCACACTTAGAAATCCCAGCTGTAACAGAACCAATCAAGATTAGAAAGAGCAATATTGGCACAGAAACAGATCCTAAGTTTGCCTTTATTGGAGATTATTGGGATGATGAGACAATTGGCCAAATCACAGACCTATTACACGAGTATCAGGACCTATTTCCTACCAACTTTACAGAAATGAAGGGAATAGTGGGTGACTTAGGAGTCATGAGAATACCGCTTAAGAAGGATGCTAGGCCGGTTAAGCAACGTCCATACAGGTTGAACCCGCGGTATAAAGAAAAAGTAAAAGATGAAATAGATAAGATGCTAGCAGCAGGCATCATTGAACCTGTTGAAGAAAGTGAGTGGGTTAGTCCCATGGTAGTACAAGAAAAGAAAACAAAAGGAGACATCAGGATCTGTGTCGACTTGCGCAAACTGAATGATGCATCGCTGCATGACCCATTTCCGACACCATTCACTGATGAAGTCTTAGACAATGTTGGAGGACAAGAAATCTATTCATTTACTGATGGCTTTTCAGGCTATCACCAGATAAGAATCCATCCAGACGACAGGCACAAGACCACATTTGCGACAGAATGGGGCTCCTTTCAGTATACGGTAATGCCCTTTGGTCTTAAGAATGCCACAGCAATTTTTTCTAGAGTAGTTGTTGCTGTCTTTAAGGAATACATCCATCAATTTTTAGAAGTTTATTTTGATGATTGGACTGTATTTGGACTAGTCAAGAAGCACATAGGAAACCTGCGATTAATGTTTGAAAAATGTAGACAGCACCAGATTTCCCTTAACTTAAAAAAATGTATATTTTGTGCGCCTTTTGGTACGTTGTTGGGTCACATTGTGTGCAGACAAGGCTTGATGGTAGATCCCGCAAAGATCGCCATCATTGTCAATTTACCAGCACCTAACTCAGTAAAGCAGCTGAGAACTACACTTGGTCATACCGGGTATTACAGAAAGTTTATCAAAGGTTATGCCAAGATTACCGCACCAATGGAGAAATTATTGAAGAAGGATATCAAATTTCAGTGGAATGAGGAATGTCAGAAGAGTCTTGACGCTCTAAAAGAAAAAATGGTTACAGCACCTATTCTGGTCTTTCCAGATTGGAACAAGCCTTTTCATGTTCATGTGGATGCATCTGGCATCGCACTGGGCATTATTCTCACGCAACCAGGCGAAGGGGGTATTGACCACCCTATCGCATATTCGAGCAGGAGACTATCGACAGCTGAGAAGAATTACACCACCACAGAGAGAGAAGGGTTAGCAATGGTGTATGCTTTACAGAAATTTCGGCACTATCTGTTGGGTGCCCCGTTCAATATTTTCACCGACCATTCTGCATTAAAGTACTTGGTCAATAAGCCAGTGTTAGGGGGAAGAATATGCAGATGGCTATTGTTGTTCCAGGAATATGATTTCGAAATCATTGTTAAGCCAGGAAGACTAAATGCAGGACCTGATCACCTGTCAAGGCTAGACTCAGGTGAAGAACCAAGTAATTTAGAGGACAACTTGCCTGATGCGCAATTGTTCTCCATTCAGGTCGCAGATGAATATTATGGAGACATAATTCAATTCCTTACTACAGGGTGGGCACCACCTGAGTTTACCAAGCAACAAAAGAAACAATTAGTGGTGAAAGCAGCAGACTTCACCCTGATTGCAGGACACCTCTATAAGTTAGGACCAGATGAAATCTTGCGCAGATGCATTATGCCCCACGAGAAACAGACCATTCTTAAGGAAGCACATTCGGGCATCGCAGGAGGCCATTTCGCAGGGAAGCCTACCGCTCAGAAGATCCTAGCAGCCGGACTATGGTGGCCTACATTACATAAAGACAGTAAAGAGTTTTGCCGATCATGCGATATCTGCCAAAGGACAGGAAAGCCCTCCAGAAGAGATGAAATGCCGTTGCGACCACAGATAACGCTACGCGCATTCGATAAGTGGGCCATAGACTTCGTGGGTCATATTAACCCCCCAGGAAAACGAACTGGTGCGAGATATATTATTACAGCAACAGAATACCTCACCAGGTGGGCTGAGGCGAAAGCAGTCAGGAATTGTGATGCTGCTACAGCAGCACAATTTATTTTCGAAAACATCATCACTAGATTTGGATGCCCAGTGACTTTGATGAGTGATCAAGGCACACACTTTTTGAATAGCACCATAGAAGCCTTGACAGAGGAATTTGAAATACAACACCATAAGAGTACACCTTACCACCCTCAAGCTAATGGTACGGTGGAGGCTTTCAATAAGATATTAGAACAGGCTCTTACAAAGATTTGTAACAGTCAAAGGGATGATTGGGACCTCAGAGTTAATGCTGTATTATGGGCTTACAGGACCACGTGTAAGAAACTAACAGGGCACACACCTTTCAGCCTGGTATATGGACAAGAGGCTGTTATGCCTATGGAATACATCTTACCCAGTCTAAGGATTGCTCAGCTTACAGAGATGGCTGATTCTGATACTTTAGAGGAGAGATTGGCGCAGCTGCTCAATCTGGAGGAAGACAGATTTATCGCAGGATTCCATCAAAAAGTGCAGAAAGCACGAGAAAAAGCTTGGCATGATAGGCATATCAAGAACAAAATCTTTCAGCTTGGAGACTTGGTACTCCTTTATGACAGTAAGTTTATAAAGTTCCCTGGAAAATTCAAAACTCATTGGTTAGGGCCATATCAAATCCAGCAAATAACAGATGGAGGTGCTATACAGCTTCGTACTATGAGTGGGGAGTTTCTTCCTACCCTGATCAATGGCAGTCGGCTTAAGCTGTATCGCGACGGCCATGCCACCTCCCATCCCTAGCCCAGAAAGGAAGCTAATGGTGCAGATGTTCAGTGTAGTTGAAATGAAGCATCGCACCCTAAGGAGTCTACACCGGGAAATACTTTAGGTAAGAATTCGCAGCCAGCTTTCCTGGTGGTTGCGATAATTTTGATATGAGGCGAGTTTGTGGCACTTTCCATCTCCAGACGATGCGATACCTTATCGCAGAGGACAGAAAACAGATGGATGCGCTACCAAATTTTGAATTCATCAGAGGGCTAGTCACTTCGCCATCTGACAAGCATTAACTGCACGGCTGACAAGTATCTGTTGTACTAAGATTTGGCAGCAGTACGACGATTCTTCTAGATTTGGAAAATCCGATGCGACACCACTCCGGCGCACAGTTTCCCAGCGAAAATTCAAACGGCGTTTGCAATAAATAGGCGCGGGGTGCTGTCTTGTCTATGCATTAAATGCCGCCAGCGGGTCCAGTCACTGATCCGTTGCCATTTAAAATTCCGCCTTATGATAAATGCACGTTCTATTCAAAGCACGGGGCTACTTGGTCATTTTCACCAAAAAGAGTTGAGCGCAGTCGAGCCGAGCCAAGCGTATTCTTAGCAGAGTTCTGAGCAGGGAAACCAAAAACAATTGCAGACTCTGATTTGCATTAAGATCAGCAATCATAGGAAGTCCAGAGTACCACAGGGGAAGGTCCCTCGCACCAGACGAGCCTCTCGAAGACGTGTTGCAGAGATTCCAAAGGGGTGGAATCGAGTGCGCTATGACTTCGGTTGTGGCGAAGAAAGGGAAGAAAATTGCTGCTGGTTCTCCGTCTACACGCCAGTCACCAGGAACCTTAGCTAATATGGAGCGTAGCGAGACTCCGAATAGCACAGACTCAGAAGAACCGGCGCAGGAACTTCCGGAAGAAGTTACAGTCACTACCATATACTTCCCACCAAGAATAGAGAATGCGCCAGCCATTGTTCTTCCACGAGACTTTAAATATGAACTCATACTCCCACCGCTGGATAACCGAGTGAAGGAAGAAGGTAACTTGTGGGGGAATATGCATGCTGTTAAGTTTACTGATTATAATCTGAGAGATTATACGCTGTACCCACAATTCCGCCGCGATCGTTATATGACGATTCAGAGGAACCCAAGGACACAGCACGATGAATTCGTCCCCATGGACCATGTAAGCCATTTAGCACCGTCGGGACTGCTCAATCTCCTGGAGATTCCACACTTTGGACGGGGCCCGGAGGTCAATGCTGTGGTGCGGACGCTACTGTCATGTGTGCATGGTGGTTACTTATGGTTGGGTAACCGAATTGATGTCAATGTTGACCTCATTCACCGCATTACCGGTCTGTCGAAGACTGGTTTCGACCCACAGATAAATATTGACGGCGCCACAAAGGATACCAGGCTCTCAACCAAGCAGGTTGCGGAGTATAAGCTGCAAAGAGGAGGTCGCGCCTACGATGTCAATTCAATACAGGATGACGCCTTGCGGTTTACTGTTAGTCTGTTGGCCGGAAAACTCCTCCTCAAGGTCAGGCCGAAGGAGGTCACAGGCTCAGTTATCCGCCTCGCGATTGAAGTCATAAAAGGTAAACCTTACAACTGGAGCTTATTTTTGTTAAATAGTTTCTTTCAAGACTGTGCGCAGGCGCAGCAGGATCCACTTCACAGCTTCCACTTCTCGTGGCTGCTGATCCTTATGGCTTTCATTGGATGGAAAGAGCCGCCCAATTCGCAGTTTCCACAACTACCACCAGGGGCGTGCAGAGGCTCGAGGTACTCAAATCTTTGGGCGAGTAGTCACCCAGAGAAGCACAAGAATAACGCAATGGTATTCCATGAATATTATATGCTACTGCTTGAATCCGTCGCAACGATTCCGCGTGTCGACTCGCCGGTCGTTGATCTTTATCAGTCCAAGCTGGAATTTAAAGTCGACAGGGATAAAACCTACATCAGACCCAAAGGATTCAGGAAACATAACGAATGGGCCCCCGGCCCATATCGCATGGAAATCCAGCAGGTTGAAGATACCATTAAGAATTGTTTTGATGAGGACATGAAACAAATGTATGATGATCTATCCTCTGGCCTAGTTCCAGTTGATCCCCCAGCTGAGGACCCAGAATATGTTCAGGAGGTAGATCCTAAAGACAAAGAGAAAGAACCAATAGGTTCTAAGAGAAAGGCTATTGAAGGCCCTTCTCCGGTGCGACCAAAGAAGAAGAGAACAAAGGCGGTTACTTCCGACGAACCGCAGGCACCAATCATGACAGAAGATGAGTATGATCTCATCGCCATCCGAATACAGGAGAAGATGCGGGATACATTCGCTGCGATTCAGTCATCGTAGGATCGTATGTGCATCAGCCTTGACAACAAATTGCGAGAGTTGAAGGCAATCACTGAGAAGACTGCTTCCATGCAGATTCAGCCAGCTCCAACTACAGTCGCAGAAAGTTCGCAGCCCCCTCCACAGAGCAGAGAAGAAAGCATTGCAAGGGACCGCACGAACATTGTTCGTATACCGCCAGGAAGCATTAAGTTCCCTGTACCGATGGAAGTGCAGATGGTTCATCCTCTTGAGGTGAACCTACCAGAGGTACCTGTGGATCAGCTGTATGAAATTTTCCAGCAGATAGGCACGGAGCTGAGGCACAGAGAACAAGTCACATATGAGCAAAATGTTTTGCTGTCTAACGACAATGTGCATCTCATTGCACAGCATGAGGCAGAGAGTGCCCAGTTGACGCAATATGTTCAGCGAGAGCAGGATGTCTCTCTTGTTTTAAAGAATATCGCAGCAGAACTTCCGCAATGCGATATCAGGCCTGAGTTAGAAATAACTCAGAAGATCAGAAAAATAGCGGAAAGAGCAAAGGCTCTAGATGAAGAGAAGAAAAAGATGGAGGAAGAATACGAAGCAAGGATTGCTGCACTTGAAGCAAATAAGCCACCTACTCCAGAGGAAATCCAAGAAGCACGAGTGCAAGCTTTCAGAATTGTACAGACACAGATGCACTGTCGGGTGGAAGCAGCAGAGGCTATCCTGGAAGATGCATCAAAAACATGGCTGGAGCTAGAGGAGCTCCCACAGAAAGCCGAGCTCGATCAGCACATTAAGCACTGTGAAGATGCGATAGCAAGAGCTGAAGAAGAGTACAAGGGCTTGAGTGCTCTTGCGAAGATAAGAAAGAAAGGAGAAATCACACAAATTCAGCAGCAGTTGCAGAAATACAGAGAACAGCAGATCAACCTGGCTAACGAAGTTAGCCCGCACGAAAGCAAAGTCGCACATCTGGTTGATGAACTGGAGCAAAAGGTGAAAAGCTTCACCTCAAGTAAAGGAGTCATTGAGGGCACAGAGGACTCCTTGGTAACTGCTGAGCTGCTCAGCGCAGCGCAGGAAGAAGTAACACACGTGGATGAAAGTATTAAAGCGCTTAAGGCACAATTCGCAGCAATCTCACGAGCAGCAAAGGATAAGCTTAGGCAGATGAATCAGGCTGTTGTTGCAAGTGGCTCAGGGACGAGCCACAAGTAAGTGTTAGGGGAGTTGTTGGAGAGAACTTCCGCAGCATTTAGGAAGCTGCTAATTTTGGGAAGGATAACTAATTTTGGAGAGAAAGTACCAATTTTGGCGGTAAGACAAAGATATCGCCGTAGCGCAAATCCCGGCGGGAATCACGGCGATAGGTACAGAAAAGTCAAGCATGTGGTACAAAGAAGAGGCCGAAGGGAGAGCTCAACCACCGCAATAAAGGCGCCGGAGATGAAGAGAGGGTTCAGCTACCCTCATTAAAGAAGAAGGACTACAGTCAGCGTTGCTTGAACCAAGAAGAAGCGACGGGCCGATGCATTAAAGACTAAGGACTGCAGGAAGCGGCGACGAGACAGAAGGCGGCCATGGAAGTACAGCCAGTTGATTGTAAGTGGTTAGGGTTGAGTCACTGTTGGGATAAGGCCCACAGTTTTGTAACTGCGATGAGACCTTCGGGCCATCTATATATAGTAGTCTTTTTATAGGATAAGGGGTTGGCCACATAGTGATAGAGACATCAGGTAGAGGTTAGTCAAGCCTTTTGTGGTTGCAGAGTCTGGACACCCCTGAGAGAATACAAGGGCCAACCTGTTGAGAGATAGTGCGATCCGCAGGGATTGTGAGAGAAAGAGAGTGCATTGTAAAAGGCAGGAAGAGAAAGAGGTCTATAGAGAAGGGCTCCCACTGAGGTGGAGTTTCCCAGAAGACCCTTGTTGTAAAGAGTGGAACGGAACTGTGTTTATTCTTCAGAGTTGTAAACAAGAACCGTAGTCCCCCTGGGCGTAGTTCTTGCCCTGGGAGTAACAACGTGCTTATTTAAGTAGCACTATTGTATTTGTGTAGCTACTGCTCTCATTCACTTGTCTGTGTTATATATGAATGCTTCAGTCTGTTATAAGTAATGTACATGGTCGTCAGTTTAACTTCTGAATGATGTATAATAATTGCGATAATCACCGCTACCCGCATAGTAACTAGATAGTTGTTAACAGAGGATGATGTGCGAGTAGGAACTGAATGTAAGTCATGAATGGTCCACTTAGACGCTGCTTAAAGTGATATTCTAATTAGTTACGTTGTTGCGAGATATCAAGGGTCAAGTTCATTAGCGAGGGTTAGGCGTGGAGACTGAATGTTGTCGCTAACTGCAGTACCAGGATAAGGCTAGCGGAGACCACTTATTAATCCAGGAAGCGGTCAAGATTCACTTACCGCAGGAACTAGAAGGGGAAGATATCGCGCCTACGATATCTTAGGTATCGCTAGACGGTCTCACGTAGGGGGAGGACTTATCGCACCCCCTGCGTAATGCGATAAGACAGAGGCGTAGTCAGAGTAATGGAATGAGATAGACAGTTCCAGTCAAAGGGATTAAGGTGGATTTAAGCAACCTGGATGCCTCAGAACTTGGCTGAGGACACTTGAGTCTTCTGCCTCCCATTAGAATCACTTCGGGTGAGACTTCAGGTTGCCTCTGCGACCTGTTGCCGAAAGGGCCAGTGAGCTAAGGGTTCTGTTGGTCTAAGAGATTACCGCAAGCCCGGGTCTGCTAGAAAGGATAAAGATACTAAACCAACAACAGTAAACTACAAGGATTTGTGACAGAGTTTGTTGTGGACACGTTAAAGTCCTACAGCGTAGCAGAAGTGTTGAGGCATGTTACAACGTAATTTTCCACCTTGTGAGCATCATTATTCTTTGGCCTGTAGGATCCATTTCACTGACTTAGATCCACTTTATATCCTTCAGACATACTATTTCCTCATTTTTCTTCTTACTCGCTTGTTGCATCATTATAGCAGGCGTACCCGTGAGTTGCATCACTATAGACCGTGGGTAGCATGTAAAATGGTAAAAATCACTAGTCAATTACTTTTTACTCCCAAAAGCGGTTATTGGGTGACCTTTGTCCCTCCATCTACCCAAGAAATGCCTTGATGTGTCCTTTCACTTACCTTTGGGAGGACTATATATTGAGCACATATGGCTTATGGATGGGAGGAGAAAGAAGAGCAAGAGAACTCTAGTGGATTTTTTCCCTATCTTGAGTCTACACTCATTGATCCTTGTAGTTATGAACCCATTATGTTCACCTTCCAAACTCCTACCATAGTTTGAGTTTGCCATTCATGGAGGATTGAAGTGGTGGAGGCACAAGTGGATTGATCCAGATCTTGGTTCAGATTGGTTGCCGGCAAGAGGTCGTATCACATTGTACTTCTTCTTGTTTATTAATAGAAATACTCATATTCTCGTCCATTAATGTTGTGAATGTTGTTTATTCTACATTGGGTTGAATTTACTTATAATATCATGGACCATTGCTAGTGATGATGTTAATGTCATTTATATATATTATGTACTTGTTGTATAGTGGCTATCAAGACTAATTTGTAGATTCAAGTGCATGGATTGAAAGCTCCAACGGGGATCTACATCAAACGTTTGGATCGAGGTTGGTTACAGTCTCCATTATCTTAGCATTGTCATTTATAATAGCATAGTTCTGAGAATTGAGTTAATTTCTGGTAGTCAGCTGTCTGTAGTGGTAGCCCAAGCCATAGTGATTTTTCTCCAATACAGAAATGGCGACTCCACTGGGGAAAACATCCATGTTTGGGGATTTTTGAGCATTAGTCCTTAATTAGAGTTGCTGTCTTTCGAAGCTCTGTGTCACTGATTGGCCGTTAAGATACACTATAGAAAACTGTTCGGATATCCACATCATCTTTTTCAAGATCTTGCATGCAATTAGGGTTTGCATGCAAATTCTAGGGTTTGCATGCACTTTGCATGCATCCCAGTCACCAAGTTGATGCCTCCAGCACCTTAGCCACCTTATTCTAGCACCCGGGAGCCACTTACTTCAGTTATTTAGCCCTCCTAGTCTGAAAGGCGCCCACTTATCAGCTACTTCCAGAGAAGGGCGCACTTTCTCACCTACCACTGCAGTTCCACTTCAGTTACATTCAGTTAGCTCCGATTCTCCCTGATTTGAGGCTAGTTTCACTCCCGACTGACTGTTTCACTTCCGTTGGACCTCCAGATTGACTAGATGACTTGTTCTGACTTCAGTTAGCCTCCCATGCGCCCCCCACTGAGCCTGCTTCCCTTAATTAGTGCTACACACTTCAGTTACACTTGTTACACTCAGTTAGACTCAGATTGACACCTGGATGACTGGTTCTTGTGCATTGATGAGCACCACCGATTGATGATGAGGACTCCTAGTTGGAGTCAAGCTACTCCATTCAGTGATTCGAATGGCTTACTTAGTCAATTCGAATTGCTCACTCACATTGTCAGATTGTATTCTATTGTAATTCATTCACCCTTTCTGGGATATTGAGCACTGCTGCATGTTTTGCACAGTTTTACACCATATTTTCTATGTTCATCTATTGTGATTGATTTACTTGTTCATTAGATCTACTGTGACTAATTTTACATGGTATCAGAGCCATGGCAGGGACAAGTTTTCTTTTCTACAGGTGTTCTACATGAAGAGAGAGCAATCTTTGCTCACCAATATATTTCAGTAGCGGCATGCAAAATCTCATGTGCATTCGCTCATGTGCATGCAAGGCTGAAAACACAGTGTTTGTTTGTGTGTGATTTGCAGGTTTCTTACTTCCTCCATGTGCATTTGCTAATGCAAAGATGGAGACTTCTTCTTCACAAAATATTCTTACTCCATTCAACTATGATGAATGGAAACCAAAGATGATTGCATTCTTGAAGAGACAATGTCTTTTTGATATGTGCATTTGTAATACAAAAGATTTTGATTCCGATGAAGAGGAGAATGATTGGCTTAATGATTGTGACAGAGCTTATGGGGCAATATGTCTTGCTATGTCTCCTTGTATGCGCTACCTCAGTAAGACTGCTAAAAATCCAAGTGATCTATGGGTCCAACTTGACAGAGAATTTGGAAAGCAGGAAGAAGAGGATCATGCTAGCCTTTTGGAGAACAAGCCCAGTGAGATCTCCTTATGTGTTCTTTCCGATCATGTCTTGGCCTCAACAATTGTTCAAGATGAAGAAGAAACTGTATATTCAAAACTCACTCTCTCAATGTCTTCTATTTCGAATTCTGAGCAAGATAAACTAGCTCATACTCTAGATTCTAAACAGGTTCTTGAATCCTCTCTTTCACATGAGTTTTCCGGCATGCAGAATAATGATCTACTTGAAGTTTTAGAGGTAAAATATGATTTTGGAGGTGAAGCATTCGCCCTCCTTGATTTCATGCCTCCTATAGACTTGTGTTCTATCCTTTGCCAAGTTTCTCAGAGTTTTAATGAAGATGAAGAGCACTACCATTCGCTTGAGTTCAATTCTCATGCACTTTTTGCTGATTTTGGTTTTGATCTCACCCTTGTTGGTTCAAAGGAGATCTCAAGAAACCATTCATCTATTTTTGGAGCTGATTTAACTTCTATTGATAAGAAGTTCAAGTTTCAAGATCTATTTTATCCGATTGGAGCTATTCCTACCTCACTTGGTTCGAATCACAGGTTCCAAGATCATCCTTATATTTTCAGATTTGTTCTCACCATTTTCGGTATGAAGAGCAAGTTCTTAAAGTCTCCACATTCGCTTGCATCCACTGATGGAGAATTCAAGCACATGTTTTTGGAGCATGATCCATTTACTCCCAAGAGTAAGATACCTCCAGACATATCTACTCTATTTTGGAGCAATTAAATCTTTTGGTGTACTACAGTCTATTTTGAGGGGGGGTATTTTTCCCATGAGGTTTTCCCCATTTCCTCGGTTTATTGACTGTTATTAGTTTGGATTATTATTGTATTGGGGTGACCTTTGGTCTTAGTTACTAGGGCCCCACATTATTTTTTGCACATCATAGTCTAGCTTGAGGGGGGGTGTTCGGATATCCACATCATCTTTTTCAAGATCTTGCATGCAATTAGGGTTTTCATGCAAATTCTAGGGTTTGCATGCACTTTGCATGCATCCCAGTCACCAAGTTGATGCCTCCAGCACCTTAGCCACCTTATTCTAGCACCCAGGAGCCACTTAATTCAGTTCTTTAGCCCTCCTAGTCTGAAAGGCGCCCACTTCTTAGCTACTACCAGAGAAGGGCACACTTTCTCACCTACCACTGCAGTTCCACTTCAGTTACATTCAGTTAGCTCCGATTCTCCCTGATTTGAGGCTAGTTTCACTCCCGACTGACTGTTTCACTTCCGTTGGACCTCCAGATTGACTAGATGACTTGTTCTGAATTTAGTTAGCCTCCCATGCACCCCCCACTGATCCTCCTTCCCTTAATCAGTGCTACACACTTCAGTTACACTTGTTACACTCAGTTAGACTCAGATTGACACCTGGATGACTGGTTCTTGTGCATTGATGAGTACCACCGATTGATGATGAGGACTCCTAGTTGGAGTCAAGCTACTCCATTCAGTGATTCGAATGGCCTAGTTAGTCAATTTGAATTGCTCACTCACATTGTCAGATTGTATTCTATTGTAATTCATTCACCCTTTCTGGGATATTGAGCACTGCTGCATGTTTTGCACAGTTTTAGACCATATTTTCTATGTTCATCTGTTGTGATTGATTTACTTGTTCATTAGATCTGCTGTGACTAATTTTACAAAAAATTGCTTTTTCCTGAGCCATTGGACTCTTTATTTGCCCATTTTCCTTTCCTCACCCGCGGGCTAGTTTAGCTTTGCCCATGTATACCCGCCTCTCTTTACTCTATTGCTCGCGGGTACCCGCAGGATTTCCTTCAACAGTAGCATACAACTCCGGCTGTGGTTTATTTATGACTTTTGGTTGTTGCTGGGTTGGCTTTGGTTGATCCTGAGTCTTTGTTGGCCTGTTTCTTGACTGTTTCATGCCTTGGTTGTGACCAAAACTCTTCTTTTCTCTTGGTTGAGCCTTGTTGTTTTTTTACCCATCTTTGGATTTAGCCTTGTTGGTTTTTTCCTTTTGAGCTCATTCCTGTGGATAGGTCTTACTGCTTGGGATCTGCTGGGTTGTCTTAGTGATCTTCTCGGCACTTCAGTGACTGAATAGTAGGATTTTGCTTGCATTTTTCATTTCTTTATATTGAAAAATACAAAAAAATACATATAGTTTTGCATTTTCCTTGCTTATAAGAGCAAATACATTTTTTTTTTACTTTCATGTACTGCATCTTGCATTGAGTGCTTGCCGCTTTCATTTAGGTTATGCTTGTGCATCGAAAATATAAAAGGATTGAATTTTTATTTCAAAATTGTTGGGTTTATTTTGCATGTTAGTGACATTATTTTATTGGATAGATGAGTCTAGGATTGGACGATTTTGCATACTATTGAGTCATACACATCACTAGTTTCACGACCATATCATTTGAGTGACCACAACCATTAAAATTAATGCTTAATCTTAAGATTGATTAGACTGATTTTATTTATAGGGTACACCAACTAGCATAGGTTTAGAGTCTTGGAATAGATCATTGTGAGTTAACAATCCAAGACTACTAAACGAAACATTAGGTGTCTGACCAAGGAGTGGAGGAATCCATGGTATATATTGGTGTTCTTAGGAAGCTCTACTCAAACCAGAGTTAAGCACGAGGTCACTGGAGGTTGGTTGAAGGGAGATATTTCCAGGGTTTGTTCGTATCTGGGGGTACTGGAGGTTCGTCCTCTTGTCCTTTGGGCTTAGCTACTCTGCCCATACGACGGATCCCACCTGTGACTGTCCCCCTGAGCATTGGTTATATTGCGGTGACCATAGTTGCCGTACCTAGGTATCACATAGTGTACTTGCAGTGGTTATGCTGTTTGTGTCCTGAGTCAGATAGGGATTGGACATCACAGTTGTGTTTGTACAGTGGAGTTGACCCTGTGCACGCAGTGAAACCTAGGTGTCTCTATAACTGATTCTGTTACCTTCGGCTATAGTTTGGGAGTCTCAAGCCTCTCCTAGGTGAGACATACCGGCTCTAGCGTCGGGAGCTCATTTAGCCACTCTGTTTGTCTGCTCTTAGTTGTAGTTTCTCTAGGTGTGTGCTTTTGATTTACTGTTTTTTATCGATAGTTGGCCGTAGGAGACGTGATTTGATATTCTCTCTATAGATATCGTGGCATGGAGTCCTACTCCCTGCCGATCCCATCAGTTGGCTGGTTTGAAGCCTGTCGAATTTTCACGTCGTGTTGCTCAGGGATGCCAGCAGGCTCCCTCTGAGTCTTCAGATTCTTACGAGACATACATAGCCAGTGTTATGACGACTGCACATTTCGACACGAAGGAAATCCCCATGATTCCATCGGGTGGAGTCGAACACACTTCAGACACCCCCACACCTTGAGAGGCCGGGGGGGGTGATCCACTTGAGACTCAACCTAGTTCAATTTGGATGAATCCACTCGAGAATGATCCGTTCGATCCTTCGAATTTGGATAATTGTCTTTATGGGATGCCAACCTTACCTGAAGACGAAGATCCTGTGATCAACGTTAACCTGTTCTCATATAGTATGCCCGATTTTAGCATAGTTGATCCTCCCACTGCTTTTGGTAGTCATGCTGGCATTAGTCATGGTGTTAGCAACACTGCACCCATTGGGGGCAATACCCTCATCGGGGGCACCACATTGTCCACTCACTCACATAATACGGGGACTGGTCATAATCCTCCTAACAATGCTAATGTTGGAAGAAGACCACCTCCTAGGACTACCCAACCCAATAGGAACACTGTTCGAAACACGACTCACCATCCACCACCTAACACACATATCGCTACCCATCAACCTAGGATCACTTTCACAAATGATAATGCTCCTCCTAACCATTGGGGTGGACATATACCGCACACTTTTGTATCCACCACCGCTACTAGTAATAATAATGTAGGAGGTGGGAATATATCTTATCCATATGGTCATAACGCCACCATTCCTGCTACTAGTACCACCAACGTTGGGGTTGGGAATACTTCTCATGATTTGGGTCACCACATGACTGCTCATGCTAATCCTAATGCTGGGGGTGGGAACATACCTCACCATTATGGTCATTACAACTCGGTTCCTGCTATGAATAGTACGTATATGCCCCATACTTATGGTGGAAACCCTTACTACAACACAGTCAGTGCTAGCCACCAGTTCAACCCACCTCAATATGGTGCCCAAAACACACATATGCCTGCTTACTCTCGTACAGGTCAGGTTGGGGGAGGTTATCCACCTCATGTCCATGGTCAAAATTATGGTCCGTTAGGTCCTCATTATCAACCGTTTAATGCTCATGGTCAAGCTTTTGGTCTACCTTATAATTTGGTTCTGTTCAACCAACCTTTTATGGGAGCTTATATGCAAGCTTTCCAGCCGTAGCTCCCGTTTCTTGCACATTTGAATCTTTCAGATCTTTCAAAGCTCATGAATGATCTAGTTTTTCATGACCCTAATTGGCCCTCGGTCCCTACCAAGATCCCTTCGAACATTCCTAAGTTTGAGGAGAAAGGTGGTGAGGATCCGGGTGATCATGTCACAACGTTTCACCTTTGGTGCTCCTCCAACTTATTGAATCACGATTTCATTAGATTACGACTATTTCAACGCACCCTCATATTGGGGGTAGCTGTGAAGTGGTATGTGGAGTTTCCTGGGAACACCTATAGGGATTCAACGAGATTGCTTTGGTTTTCTTGGACCATTTCTAGTTTCCAGTTCATTATGATACTGGTACTGAACTGTTGTCTACCTTCCGTCAAAATAAGGCCACACATATTTCTGACCACTTTCAAGAGTGGCGCCGACGGAAGAGATTAGTGAAATCCAACATTCCTCTAGAGTTTCTGTTGGAATGGTTCCTCAAGTCTCTACTCCCATACATTGCTAAGGATGTTTTGATGTCCGGCATTGTGACTAAGGAACAAGCCATCTTCAAATTCCATCCGTTAGATCTACTATTCTCTCAATCTGGCATTTTATATGACATTATTCCTGACGCACCGAGAACATGACATGAGCCTATGTCAGTTCTTGGACCACATGCCGATGGCATCGTGGGATCCGCAAGCACTCGCCCTATAGACTTGGTAGCTAATCAAATGCAAAATTTGTCGCTAAACTAGTCTACTCCCATATAGGTTCACACCTTGTCGACTTCCACCCTATCGTCTGATGTACACAATGTGCAATCAACGAAGTCGTCAGGTAACTAGCAACCTGGTGGTAGGAAAAAGGGGAGAAACAACTGTAGGGGTGGAAACAATGGAAGTAACAATAACATCAATCGCAATACCCCCCATAAAGAGAATTCCAACCCTCATTGGGAAGGCAAAAATGCTGGTGAGGATAGTAAACCTAGGCGTAAGGTGAAGTTCCCTTGAAAGCTTTGTGGGGAAGATCATCTTACTCACTTTTGTCCTTGAATTGAAGAAGCATCGAAGCATTTGGCACAGAGCCCAGCTGTGTTAAAGGATCCCCTTCTACATCATCAAAACATGGCTTCACATGCTCCCACCACTGGTTATGGACCTACTGAAATGGCAATGCCTTCTTCCAATACTAGTGGTTATGGATGTGTGAATATGGTTCAATTAGAGGTTAGTGTTTATACTCGTCAATGCGATTACGGTGCACCACAACCTAATATGGGGAGTGAGCCTCTCCCTCCTCCTGAAAATTCCTTGCATATCGAGAAGCCCTCTAATATGCCACGGATACCGAAAGGTGTTCTCAAGCGCTTTAGACATAATCCTAATGCTTGAGCCACCTAGAACTACTCCATCATAGAAGATTTGGGCCAAACTTCATGTGCCATGTCGGCTCTTGAAGTTTTGCAGGCCTGTCCTTCTCAAAAGCATTCCCTTTTGAGTGCATTAGGAGTTCAGGATGGGGGAAATCCCAATGTTATCAAGTTCGATACTACTGATGTTGAACCTCGCTTACCTTACCACGTGGCTTTACAAATCCAGGTGGTGTGCCTTTAGATTTTTGTCAAACATACTATGGTTGAAAAAGGTGCTTCCGCGTTAGTAATGTCGTTAACTTGTTGGAAAGCTCTTGGCTCTCCTCCTCTACTCGCGTCTAGAACCACGCTCACTGCATTTGATGGTCGGTCATTTAAGCCACATGAAATTATCCCTTCCCTTGTTGTCTGCTTGGGAGGTAAGTCTGTGCCTATTGAAGTTGAATTCGAGGTGGTTGATGCGCCCATCGACTACAACCTGTTACTGGGTTGGAATTGGATGTACGCTATGAAGGCTGTCACGTCCACTGTATTCAGAGTTATCTACTTTCCCCATGAAGGCAAGATTGCGACCATCAATTAGATAGATTTCATTAACACTCCTTCCACAGCATCCACGGGATCCATAGTCCCGCAAGTTACAGATTCTCAGTCGGAAACTGGGAACATAGGTGTTGGTATGTACCCTTCATTGATGGGAACTTATAGCTTTCCTACACCTGTGAACTTCAACGGAACTATTTTTGACGATGCATCTCCTCCTTTGCATAGTATGCCATTTCGGACTTCCTATTGTACTGATCCATGGACTTTACCATCCACGAGTCCTACGTCTGGAGACATTACACACATCGGGATGTCTGTGCCCTTGTCTTTAGCTGAGCTTGCTTACGAGCATATTCAACTAGCCACTGCAGATCCAGATCTCTCTTCTTCTCAGAAAGTTGAAGAAGATCCCGTTACGCTTCCAGTTTGGGAAGCCAACTCATCTTGTTCACATGAATTCCTTGATGATACTTTGCCATCTGATGAAGCTATTATGGAGGCCATGTGTGGTAGTGAGAGGCCTTGGGAGGATATGCATCAATGCTCTTATTTCCTTCCTAACCTCGAGCTCGCTGAGCAAGAAGAGTTTAGGATGACTCTGGCAGAGATGGTTGGTCACCCTATGGCTCTTTTGGAGTCGCATGATGTTTTTGTGGAGGGGAATATGGCCAATATTTCCCCAACCATGTTGATAAACATCTCTCATACTCCCAGAAAGGTGGATAATGTCTACATCGGTGCCGATTGCACTCCTGAGGAGATTGCTATTTACATTGAATTATTTATAGAAATCTGGGAAGCTTTCGCATGGTCATATGAGGAGATGCCAGGAATAGAACCCCGCATTGTTGAACATGAGATTAGAACGTACCCTAATGCTAAACCGGTTTGACATTCTTACGTGCTGTGAAACCCAGGAAGGCAGCTGCTATCAAGGAAGAGGTGGAGAAATTGCTCAAAGCTAGTTTCATCTACCCCGTTCCCCTTACCGAATGGGTGTCAAACCCCGTTCATGTGGATAAGAAGCAGGGAACGATCTGTGTATGCACCGATTTTAGATATTTGAACCGTGCATGTTAGAAAGACAACTTCCCCACGCCATTCATTGATTCGATCTTGGATGCTTGTGTGGGAAGTGAGATTTTTTCGTTCATGGATGGATTCTCAAGCTATAATCAAATTCAAATCAAACCCGTGGACCAACATAAGATGGCATTTATTTGTCCCTGGGGAACGTTTGCATATCGGAAAATTCCCTTCAGCCTTAAAAATGCCAGAGCTACGTTTCAGTGAGCCATGACCTACGCCTTTCATGATCTTAAGAAGATTATGGAGGTTTTCTTGGATGATCTTGCTGGCCATTCTCGCAAGAGAACATACCACCCCAAGCACCTCTGTATGATTCTTGAACGATGTATACACTACAAAATTTGATTGAATCCCAATAAATGCATCTTCGCTTTAAGGAATGGTTGCCTTCTAGGATTCATAGTTTCAAAAGAGGGTATTAGATTTGATCGTCTAAAAGTTGAGGCAATACTTCAGTTGCCTCCTCCGCGCAATTTGTTACAACTTCAGAGCCTCCAAGGGAGAGCTACTTTTCTGCGTCGATTTGTAGTCAATTATGCTAATCTTACCAAAGGTTTTGCGTGCTTATTGAAGAAAGACACATCTTTTATCTGGGATGAGCGAGCCCAACAGTCTTTCGACACCCTTAAGAAAGCTTTGGTATCGGCCCCTATTCTTAGTCCACCAGACTTTGAAAGAGATTTTATCCTTTATGTGGCTGTGTCTCAAGAGACGATTGGCATGGTCTTGGTTCAGGTTGATGATGCGCTCATCGAGCATGTTATCTATTACCTCAGTCGAAATCTAGTAGATGTTGAACTAAGATATACTCACGTAGAAAAGCTAGCACTTGCGACTGTCCATGCAGTCCAATAGTTATGACATTACATTTTGCTTAGAACAACCACAGTTGTAGCTCACATCTATCCATTTCAGTTCGTGCTATCACGACGTCTTATAGGGGGGAAGTATAATAAATGGATTGTGATCCTTCAAGAGTTTGATCTCGATTTTGCTTCAGAAAAATCAGTGAAATATTTGGTGTTTGCTGAGCTTATGTAGGACCTCCCGAGACTTGGTGAGGATGACATTCATGAAGATTCCTTTGTGGATGAGCACTTATTTCTTATCTCGTCCGAGGACCCTTCGTATGTGGATGTCATTGTATATCTCCAAACTTTGAAGTTTCCTCCGCATTATTCACAAGACGAGCGATGGCATGTGAAACATCACGCTAAAGACTATACCATCATCGGTGACACTTTGTATTGCTGAGGAAAGGATTCAATTCTCCATCGTTTCTTAACTCATGAAGAAGCAGAGTGGGTGCTTAATGATTTCCATGCAGAGGCGTGTGGCGGTCACTTATCCGGGCTTGCTACAACCCAGCGTATTATGCGAGCTAGTTATTTTTGGCCTTCCATCTTTAAGGACTGTGTTAATGCTGTGAAGAGATGTCACCCTTGCTAGGTGTTTTCTCGGAACATACGCTTGCATCTAGCGCCCCTTCACTCGGTCATCACCATCGGTCCCTTCATTAAGTGGGGGGTGGACTTCATGGATTGCAAACCAGCTTCAGTAGGGGGGCACCACCATATTATAGTGGTCGTGGAATATTTTTCCAAATGGGCTGAGGCCATGCCTACCATAAAAGACGATGGTGCTACTGCAGCCCATTTCGTGTTCAATCAGATTATCACTTGGTTTAGTATCCTGAAAGAGATTGTCACTGACCATGGCAGTCACTTTCAGAACAAGATGATGGAGGATTTGTCTCTCAATCTTGGGTTTCATCAAGAACACTCATCTTCCTACTATCCCCAAGCGAATGGTCAAGTTGAAGTAGTTAATATATCTTTGAATACCATTCTCCAACGTACCATCCAACAAAGCAAGAACAATTGGCACATCATGTTATATTCTGATTTGTGGGCATATCAAACCGCAGTCAAGACTGCCACTGGATTCTCACTGTTGCAGCTAGTTCACGGTGTGGAGTCACTTTTACCGATTGAATGTGAAATCCCTTTGCTTAAACTGGCCATAGAGCTCCTCCCTGATACGACATGTATTGAGCAACGTTTAATCCACCTTGATAAACTTGACGAGCAACGTCGAGATGCCGCTGTGGCCATAGATTCCAACAAACGTCGTGTCAAGGTTCAATATGATAGGTCTGTCCATCCTCGACAGTATGCTGAAGGTGACTTGGTCCTCTTATATGACCAAGCTAAAGAACCCTTGGGGGCATGCAAGTTCAATCCCATGTGGCACGGTCCTTACATCGTGAGGCACATCCTAGAAAAAGGAGCCTATGAATTAGAAGACTATGAGGGGACTATCTTGAAGGAGCCTAGAAATGGGCTCTATCTCAAGTGGTATTACGCTTGAACCTCTGGTTCAGGCTGATACTTTTGTATATTATTGTATAGTTGCTTCTATACATAGTTTAGCTTTCTTTTGGTTTTTCGGGTCTGCTGATTCGCTTCCGTTTGATTGACAGATGTCAGCGGAATCTCCTATGTTCTTAGGGTTTGCAGATGGTGCTATTCGGCATACGTAGCAGCTTGCTTCTGCTACCTGGGTTATCTTCTCACATGACCACCTAATTGTGTCTTCAAGAGGTGCTTGTATCGGTCCTACATCTAACAATGTGTCCGAGTATAGTGCCATAATTGAGCTACTTCAGGATGCTATTTCACATGGTATCCAATCTTTAGAAGTTCGCTTGGATTCACAACTAGTTGTGTCTCAGTTGAATGGGTAGTACCGTGTGAGGGATCCTATGTTACTTTGGAAATTCCTAAGGGTAAGACTCTTGGAATGACATTTTGTTTCAATTACATACATACATGTTCCGAGAAGTGTTAATCATATATCTGATGCATACGCTAACTATGTATTAGATTGGCATTTGTCACATTCACCATGAAGCACACAAATGAAAGAGACATTCATACATTTGTACATACACACATATCGTAGAACCGAAGAACCATAGTTTATATATAAATATGTCCAAAAATGGTAGTGTCATACAAAACTAGAGCCCGTAGCCCTCAAAAATATACATATCGATACAAAAATGAGATCCTGGGATATCTACTCCCTACGAGGAGGCCTAGTTGCTGTCCCGACAGGATGTGTCTCATAGAAATAGTGAACTACATTGGCACCCGCTGCAGTAACTGCACCCAGTCACTAGGAACCCCCACTACTTGGTGCTGCATGGCCTCAGGTAGTCGCGCGACCTCTATCTGTGGAACACTGGAAACCATCTGTGATAGGCTGCGCCGCAAGGTCTGTAGAGTGCTCCCTGCTGCAACATCACCTGCCTCATCACCCCTACCCCAACGACCATGTCTCGGGAAGCCATCGGGTCTCACTGGGACCTTATCTGCGAGAAAACAATCAAACATTAGCATATGATACTACCACCAAAAATATTTTTGCATTCACATCTATAATAAAAAATCCATAAAAATTTAATATACTCAAAAACCTAAAAATAGTACTCACCAATGTCTCCGAATGCTGCGTCTGGTGGGAGTGGCATGTCTTGATCCCGGCATAAATCTATCCCTGCATAGGGGTAGTACTCTATGGCAATGACCTATTGGTCCCACCAGCAGAAGAAATCCTCAGTATATGGTGATGCCAGACGGGCACCACCCTGTCGTGTCAAGATCTCATCCCACCGGGTCAGGGATGGATCGTAGAGACTATGAGGAGGGACATCCACCCTCGGACTAAGCCCCGAGACTCTCTCAAAGAAGAAGCTGCATAGGATACTTCCATACCCAAATTTTTTGGCCTTCCCTTCTTTGCATTCTGTCAGTTGGGTCTTCATAAACCCCAGTAGTGTGGTACACCAATCGAATACTATAGGTTGCATGCATTGTGATGCTAATAACAGTTATTAATGCAGGGATGTGTCTACACTAATTAAACTATTATTCTAAGAGCTGGTGAGTCTCTACGTTAGCATTATGAAAAGATTATCACAAGTTATTTTAAATCTAGATTCATCCATCTATTCAAGATAAGCAAATTTAAGATCTACAACCATTTAACAGTTTAAATCATACAATACAAGCAACATTCAAACATCATAATGGAATAAACTTGAATCTATTCATAGTAGAACAATGGAGAAGTACATCCTTACTATGGCATTAGGTGTGCATCCTTCCTCCATTGACATGAGCTTCCCTTCCTTCACCCTTGCTTTTGAAGAATTTGAGCTCTTTCTCCTCCTTCAGAATCTTTCCAGCGTTACTTTGCTCTTCCTTTGTCTCCCTTACCATGCCCCAAAGCCTTTCTTATATAGCATTGGGAAGTGTTCCTTATGATTTTCTTTTGAGTGTGGGATAATCCATTTATATTATTTTAGCTTGAAAAACCCCATTTTCATAGTTTTTGGGCTTTTTGCATCATTTAGAATGATTTAAGCATAACTAATGCATTTTAGCATTTTTTAGAGAGGGTTCATCTCTACATGAGCTTATGTCATGGCCTCCTGCTGCAGGTGCATGGTAGAAAGTGCGCTTCTTCCGTCACTTGACTAAGGGTGTTAATTTTATTGTTAACAAATGCCCCCTAATGTGTGAGGTTTGAAGCAGAGCTAAGGGATGAAATACATTACTGAAATTTATACTCTGTATACTGATACTCTTTAGACTGATACTCTTTATCGTTCAAAGCAAGGGTAAGGGAAGGAAATCTCACATGCGATGGATTAAGGATCACACCTGTAAAATATAGCAATGTCTCAAATATATAATATCTTCTTGAGGTGGACATACCCATGCTCAGCAGTAAACAAGCATGGCCACGAACACTACATAGTGGATCCATGTCAAAAGAAAATTTTCTGAAAATGTAAATGTGCACTTTGATGAGTGCGATGACAAAGTCTTTTTGGGCTTTTGACATGGCGATCTAATCTTGCATAGCTCGGGCAATGCATCCATGAGTTGTACAAATGTTTTTCCCAAGGTCTTCAATACAAACTGACGATGGTACGAGTTTACATCATGCAAATAAGTGAGCTGATGTCGAGCATAATAAAACACCATCTGATTACCAGTCATTGATGTATACCATTAATAGATGCAAAGAGACCCACCGATAATGATGATGGACTCTAAGGTACCGAGTACAAACTAGCAAGTGTGAATAGATGTTCTGAAGTCGAACACTTGTAGAATCAAACAATCAGGGGTCATTGATGTATACTCACTGTCATTTGCGAGGAAACCTGCCACTAATGAATGCAAGATCCAAGGTCCTCTCGGGTTTCTAGATCCATGTCCTAGATGATGATTTGATGTCGATAGGAATAGATCCATCGAAAGGAGGGCATTAATGCATCCCACATCAACCGATACGAAACAAAGATCATTAGTATGATATAACTTGGTAGAACTGTAAGATTTAACACTGTAAACTGACACAAGGAAGGCCGACATGAATGGTCAGGAATATTTGAGCAATGGCCGACTTAGTTTAGACTTCCCTTGAACACATAACACGATGCAGAATGGACACTTGGCAACATAGGACTTTGAGTAACCGACCTTTAATGAAAACCACTAATGCTAGGTGCATTAACGGAAGCTCCATTGTTGATGGGAAGGATAACCCATCGGTGGAGATCTGTTCAAAATACTGGTACAGTTTCCTAAGGCAAATGCAGATGGTGTACTGACAACTTATCTGCCATGTTTAAGGGTGACAAGGACTGTCTGTTGCCGTTTTCTCCAAGGATTGTACTATGAAGTGATTCAAGTCTCTGCCTTTTTGGATTTTTGTGTTTTTTTAAATTTTTATGCTTTTTAATTTTTTGTAAAAAAGAATAAAGAATGTTATGATACATAGGAGGGAACGAGTGTTGCATGGGTGTATGTCTATTTTTCAAGGGTATGGGTTAGGCCAAGGCAAAGATCCTTATTGCCAACAAGGGATAAGCTAGTTGTGCACACTCTCACAGCTGTTCCTTCCCAAGGTAGGCTATCTGAAGCATGATTATGTGCCGACAGATGGTGAAGTAATACCATGTGACTAAGGTTATCCAATTTGGTGAAATGGCCAAGTCGGAATGGTTCAATGAGGTTTACTTTAGCTTGAATCTTGCGAAAAATGTCAAAATCATAGATCATCATGAATCATGGTCTGTCTCAACTACCTGAGTCAAATAGTTTGAACCATCAAAGTCTTCAAGTACTGAAATCAAAACCATTTCACTAGCCAGCAATTTGGTTAGAAACTGGTTCAAATGTACCATTAATATCTAAAAAGATAGCCAAAAATGAGGAATTATGCACCTTTCTATCATTCAAAAGGATACGGTTTGTATATGTATGAAAAAGATAAGTAAAAATACTCATGATTTACCATATGTGTTCCTTGTGCAGCCGATGTATGAGAGGAGGCATCCCTTTTTAGCTTGAATTCTTAGAAGCTATGAACCTTTAGTTTTTGATCTGCTAGTAGTGGGTTAGTTTCGATGTTGAACTAGAAAATTTAGAAACAGTTTCCCATGTTTTCAAGTTTTTCAAAAATTTTCATTTTTTTGTTTGTATGAACATTTTTTGGGTCTTATCTATAAGAAAAGAATAAAAAAGGGAAATAGTATTTACACTGTTCTTTTTGGTGTGTGCAAACTTTACACACTTTTTGGGTTATGATGTAAGCTAGATTATTTCGGTCTCACTTATGTCCTTAAATGATGTGTTCAATTAAAATGGCTATGAAACAATGTACAAGTGTGCTTTTTGGTATGATGTTAATGACTTAGATGCCAATCAAGTACATAGTTGGCCAACAAATCAGCCAAAATATTCAGACTTCTAGGAACGTGTAGATACTCAATAAACTCGAATTGACGTTCTAAAAGACGTACTTGTAGAAACTTTATAAACAGTGTAGGATGTCGAACCTGATATTGACCATTTAACTGGAATACAACTAATTTTGAGTCCAGCTTGACGATTATTCGTCGGATGCTAAGAGTGATAGCCTCGATAAGAAGCTCAATGACTACGCTATATTCTGCAACATTGTTGGTTGCAGATCTAAGAAAAGTGCCTCCTGAACTAAGAACTTCGTTATTAGGTGAAAAAACAACCCATGTGGCAGAAGCAATGTTCCGAGAACTACGGCTAGAGCCGTCCGCATATCCCAAATATGTGAAAGATTCTTGTGCCATCTGCCAAAGTGACAATGCCAAGCAAGGTAAGTGTGTGCCTGAAATAACTAATGTACAAACGTTTATACAAAAATACAACATAATACAACAAATGGTGCGAGGCATCAGTGCCTACGCGAAGTATTTATTCAGATAGAGACCATTTTTGATCTCCGACATGGGTTCCCCATCAAAATTGACCAATTCATAAGCTCCCTTTTTTAACATAGTTTTTACAATAAGTGGGCCAAACCATTTAGGTACAAATTTTCCTTCTCCTATTTTATCTTGGTCTTGGTCATAAACTAAAACCAGATCGCCTTTAGAGAAGACTCGAGGACGAATGGACTTGTCATATTGTTTTTTGACCCTCTTCTTGTGTACTTCTATGTTTAGAGAGGCTTCTCTTTTAGTTTCATCTAAAGCATGGAGATGGAGAAGCCTTTCCTCTTCCACAGAAGTGTTAGGTAGGAGTTTGACAACTATCTTTAATGATGGTATTTCACATTCAATCGGTAATATGACTTCTTCTCCATAAACTAGTTGGAAAGGAGTGAATTTGGTTGCAGTTTTAGTAGTTGTTCGGTAGGCCCAAAGAGCAGTAAACAACATCAAGTGCTAGTTATTCTTGTTTTTATTAATCATCCTTTGTAACATGGTTTTCAAAACCTTGTTGATGGCTTCTACTTGTCCGTTAGCTTGAGGATAATATGGCGAGGAGAAGTCTTGCCGCAATCCTAACCGGTTTGTAAGTTCATCCATACAGGAATTCCTAAAATGACTTCCGTTTTCCGTAGTGATCTCTTTGGGTACAACAAACCTTGCTACCACATGATTGAATAGAAAGTAAACTGCAGTTTTACCTGTGCAATTGAATGTAGGCATCGCCTCAGCCCACTTGGTGAAGGAATCCACTGCTACAATGATGTAGTGGTGGCCATCGGCTGAAGGTGGATTGACTGTCATATAATCAATGGCCCATTTTGAAAATGGACCCACGATTACTACAGGGTGTAAAGGAGAGGGATGTGCGCGCATTTTTCTTGTGTAAATTTGGCAAGGGTGACACTTTTTGACAGCATTTATGCAATCTTTGAAAATTGTAGGCCAAAAGTATCCTGCATGCAAAATTTTCTGAGCAGTGGCTAACCAGAAAGATGACCGCCACACGCTCCCGCATGGTAATCATTTAATACTTGTTCAGCTTCTTGGTGTACTAAACAATGCGTTAATATCATATCTATTCCTCAACGGTACAAAGTATCACCGATGATGAGGTATCTTCGAGCTCGATGTCGAATGCGATGTTGTTCAATACTAGAAAGCTGAGGATTGATCCTTTGGGTTTGAAGGTATATAATGAATGCTCCATACCATGGATCAAAAGGTGCAATGAGGAATACATGTTCATCTGCCCAAGTTTCAATAGATATAATACTCTCCTTCTCTATGGGTAACTCAGACATTAATTCGGCAAATACCAACAACTTCTTAGCTTTAGCATTTTTGAATTTGAGGTCAAATTCTTGTAAAATTACTATCCATTTTGAGTATTTTCCACCAATGATATGGCGGGACAAAATGTGTCTCATGGGGTTCATTTCAGCCACTATGGTTGTTTTCCTTGGAAGTATGTAATGTCTAAGTTGTTGGACAGCATGGACTGCTGCCAAGGCCAGCTTCTCGACCTGGGAATATTTCAATTCTGGACATGCAAGGCCCTTACTAAGATAGTAAACAACATGATCTTGAGAAGATTCATCTCCTTGTGCTAAGACCATTCCAATTGTGGTAGGAGAGGTGGCCAAATATAGCAAAAAGTCTCGATTATAGTTTGGTTGACTAAGCACCGGGGTAGAGACCAAAGATTTCTTTAGTTCATCGAATGAGCATTGAGCTTGGTCATCCCACGTAAATGTTGCATCTTGTTTTAAGAGATGTATGAAACCTTTAGCTTTCTCAACAAAATTTTCGACAAATCTTCTCAAGTAGTTGTCTTTTCCTTGAAGGCTTTGAAGTTGAGTGATTGTTTTTGGGGAAGGCAACTGATGTATCACTTCAACCTTGAGGGGATCAACCATGATCCCTTTTTGGGATACTATGAACCCAAGTAACCTCCCAGAGTCCACACAAAACATGCATTTATGTGGATTTAACCTAATGTTGTACTTGTGACAACGCTCAAATATGGCTTGTAAATGTGCCCCATGTTCCGCTCTCTTTTTAGATTTAGCTGCCAAATCATCAAGGTAAACTTCAGCAATATCTTTAATATCATGAAATGCATATGACATTGCTCTTTGAAAGGTATCCCCAGCGTTTTTAAGGCCAAATGGCATTTTCCTATAAGCGAAGGTTCCCCAAGGGCATATAAAATCTGTTTTATGTTGGTCTTCCTTTTTAATCTGGATTTGGTTGTAACCGGAGAAGCCGTTCATAAATGAGAAGATTTCATTCCTGACACATTCATCGATGATCTGATCAATGAAGGGTGTGGGATAGTTATCCTTAGGATAGGCTAAGTTTAGATCTCCAAAATCGGTACAAACCTGGATAGTTCCTTGTTTTTTGTTAACTGGAACAGGGTTGGATACCCAATCAGTCAAAGGAACAGGATAGATGAATCCAACGTTCAAGAGATTTTCAACTTCTACTTTACTGGTAGCTAATTTCTTAGGGTTCATCGGACGTAGTTTTTGCCACACAGGTTTAACATTGGGATATGTTTTGATTTCATGTTCTACGATGCTGGGATCGATGCCTTGCATTTCCACATAAGACCATGTGAATATATCACAATTTTTTTTAAATAAAGCAGTGTAAAATTTTATTTCCTCAGGAGAACAATCCGCACCTATGTTTATATACTCAACGACTCCAGGTTTGATAGAGATATCAATCTGGATGGTTTTCGAAATGTTCGCTAAATTTCCTTTTGAATTCACATCGTAGATTCGAACTGGGTATTGGTATTTACGGTTGTCACCTTCGAAGTAAAATTTTTTAGGTTCAACTTTTGATGAGTCGATCTTAGGCAGAAACGAGGATTTGTGATGCATATCCTCCCAGGGTCGTTCTGAGATGTTCATAACCTCTAATATGGCTTCGTCCGAAGGGAAGGTTTGATCTAGGATATCATGGTTACTTTGCAAGTTCAAGGCCCAAATAGGTGAAGTATAGGGATCATACTCCTCCGGCTTAGGAGGATTTTGATCTAGTTCTACCGAAGCCATCTAAATAGCTTGATAAGTGAGCTCCGCAGCAGAAAAGGGAACACTACTCTCCATTTCCTCATGGTGCGCAGAAGCAAGTATCTCGTCATTATTAGTTTCATCTAAGGTGTTTTCTTTGGAGGTTCCAACCGACGAGGTGGAACCAAATTCCAAAATAGAATTAGAGAAAACTCTTAATGGAGAGTATACTTCTGACGTTATGGTGAAAATAGGAGCAATGTTAGGGGTCAACATTGGTGGTGGAAGTGGGAACAGTCCCAAAAGGGACGAGTCTTTGAACATTCCTACCCCAATATATTGAATAACCATCGTTCCATCCCCTACATAAGGTACATTTGAATGGATACCAGTTTCAGGTGAGCAGTAATCTAGTTGATCGATTGTAACAATCGTCCCTTGGTGAGGGAACCGAATGACTCAGAATACGGAAGACACTATCGCCATCATCTTGTGTATCCAACTGCGTCCCAATAGAAAATTGTAGTCTATGGGTGCATCCACTACTTCCACATCTACCTGGACTGTTTTTCCCCCCAGTTCAACTGGGAAAGCCAAGATGAGTCCATGAGGTGGTAACGAATGTTCATCAAATGCCTTGAATATTGTTTGGGATGGTACTAAGGTGGGTGATCCCAAAGCTTTCCAACAAGCTAGGGACATGATGCAAGTTGAGGCTCCTTCATCCACAATGGTTCGAAAAATATTTTTCCCATGTGAAGTTACTTTAACTTGGAAAGCAATTTGTGGGGGAAGCCTACCTGTGGGCTGTTCTAAGTTAAATGTGATTAAATTGGTATCTGATAGATCAACAACACCGATGGCAGACAATAGTTCTTTCCATTGAGTGGGACAACTTTGCAACACCTCCAAGGCAGACATTGCACAAGGAGCTTGAGCTAAATATTCAACTGCATTGTAGTTTTGAGCAGCTCACGCATTGGGATTGTGTGTTGTTTTGCGGAGGACCCCTTTTGGAGGTCGAGGCACCATGTCTATGGTTGGTTTTTCAATAGTTAAAAAACCACTAGGCTAAGATCCAGTTGTTTCAACATCCTTTGAAGGTATGTCGTAATAACGAGCCCTAGTTTGGATATGAATGTTATGTTCACCAATTGTGAAGATATTTGCATTGGGTGGATTTCCCACTAGTGGGGGGTTTGCTTGGTTTCCTCCTGCTGGAGGTGCTGGTGCTGCAGCAACCATTTGTTGTTGCTGGGGGAAGGGTTGAGTTAGGACAGCAGGTTGTGGTTGTTTCCCTCCTCGTTGTGCCAACATGCGTTGAATATCATCCATATGAGGACAAAGATGAGTAGGGTGATCTTCTTTGCAAATTTTGCAAGGATATATGTTTTTCCTATTCTCGTTGTTTCCTCTGTTAGGATTATTCACCTTAGGTGCATCTACTGTCTTAGGGTTAGCATTAGGTTTCTTCTTTTGCTTCTTATTTTTTTCTTTTGGGTCCACAGTTTGAACCGTAAGGACTTCGGAAGTTTGGGAAGGAGTTTTAGTTTGTTGATGTGCCTAGCCAATGGTGGGTTGCGAGTTTTGAACTGACATTTGTCCCAATTGCTGGGTAATCTGTTCCACTTAGTTAATGGATCCAATCACACCATCAGTATGAGGTCCTTTTGGTGGCCTAGCTGGATCACACGCAGGTCTTACAGCATGGGGTAGTAAGTCATAAAGTGTGCCCCATTGGGAATATACTAAATCCATATGGTGGGCACTCTGAATGAGTTGTTCTTCAGTCATGGCTCTCAACATGGCTACTGTTATGTGGAATTCTGCCCTACGGATAAGTCAAAACTCCCTTAGGCTAAAGTAGGATCTAACTAACTCTAGGCTAAGAACAGACAAAACAAATGCAACCTTGAATCCCTAGATCTAACATACATTTCAGTATTAAAATGCTGAAGAGAGCAAAAGGATTTTAACTGACCTTATGTCCAAGTGCTCTGTCTTTGGTATTTGCTCCAAGCTCCAAGTCTTCACTAATGAACCTGTCAAAGAGTAACCAAAATACAAGTATGCACTATTCTCTAGCAATCTGAAACATGAGTCAGGATCTAAATCTGTGAAAGATACAAATCATATGATTAAAACAAGATTAACACAAATGATTTGGGAAAACAAGACAAGTTATTCCATTACAACTTGAAGATTACTTACAAAGGGTGCTTGATGTCCAAGCCAAACCTTCAACTCCAAGTATCTTCTCCTCTAGCTATCTCCACAATGCTGCAAGACCATAAGTTTTGTGCTCTCAAGAGTCCTCCTCCTTTCCAATGGCATGCCTCTCTTTTATAGTGAGTGGTGAGGTTAACCAACAAGAGAGATAGGTGGATCTAAGGAGGGATAAGTGGATCAGGGTTTCTAATCGAAGGAGATGAGTTGGGATCGAATCAAGGAACCCAATCTTCCATCATCTTCAAAAATCCAAGATCCCACAAGCCAAGGGTAAAAACTATTAAAAGTGTGCCGCGCTTTGCAAATGCTACAGGACGCGGCACTGTGCCGCGTTTTGTCAAGCTGGCAGGACGCGGTAGTGTGTGGAAATAAAGTCCAAGGTGGGTCAAAACTTGCCAGGGTGGATTTACCTTCAAGGTTGACTCATCATCTGTCTCTTCTGTATGGTTCAAAACAGTAGGGAAAGTGTCGTCGAGATGTGTTGTGATGGGGATGCGACACTGTGAAACATAGAGGTATAACAGATGCCCCCTAAAGTGTGAGGTCAGAAGGGACTGATGGCCGAAAGACTTTACGAATAAAATGTGCAGAGATAGCATCGAGGAGAGCGACACGGAGCTGAAATGGAAACAAAGTGTTAGATATACCACCGAGGCGGGCATTCCCATGCTCGGAAACAAACGACTCAAAGCATGGCTGCCGACCAATACATTGCAGATCCATGAGTACTGAGATAATGTAAACTGTGGACAGATCATGGCTACTATGAACAATCGTAGATCCATGAGACAGTAACGACACAGCCACGACCAATACAATAAGTGGATCTGTGTGACAATACAAGAGGCATCTCCATCGCAGCCTGGGCGCAGTCAAGATACAGTGATGCACCCAGGGTCTTCTACCCAATCGCATAAAGATACGAATCTAACCATGTGATTACAAGATGTTGAAGTCGAACATGGAAGAAACCATTTGATTACCGGTCAATGATGTGGACCGTTAACAAATGCGAGGGAGATCACCAATAACGACAATGATTCCCAAGGTATCAATAGTACATCTCAACGAAATGCGAATGAATGAGTTGATGTCGAGCATCCGAGAGATTGCTTGATCAGAGGTCAATGAGGTGAACCTGCTGTCAAACACGAGGAAACCTGCCATTGAGGCATGCAGGTACCAAGGTACTAATGGTTGATTTCTAAGTCCAATTCCTGGATAGTGATTTGGTGTCGACAGGAATAGACTCGTCGAAGGTGGGCCATGATGATTCCCACATCATCGACACGAAATCGGCACATGTGATAGGATGATGAAGTAATGGGATATGTACTGACACAGCGGAGGCCTGACACAGTGAATGACTCGATACAATGCAACCCTTTGAACATGTAACGGCATGTAACAAGACTTGGCAGCAAGAATTATTGATAAATAGAGGATAGACGTCAGATGAGTGGACTCGTGGCCAGGGAGACGACCCATGATGATGACTATGACTCAATGAAAAACGGACACCCAAATATAGACAAGAGATGGACACATGCCATGTTCAAAGGTAACGAATGACAAGCTGCCATAGATAAACTTGACTTGTTCCCCCATATTTCCCCGACATGATGGACGAGTACCTCTTTCTTGTTTTACGAGCTTGAAGAGGATAACAGATGCTCGGTGTAGCTCATCTTGTGGATGAGTCCAATCTCACATGTTTTGCGAACCTGAGAAAGGAGGGGTTTGTCCCAAAGTGGGTCCTTCGATGTTAATATTTTAACGAGCCCAAGGAAGGAAAACTCGGTAGTTTTTCATATTTAGAGAGCCTAAAAAACTTAAAGGAAGCTCCATAATGTACTTTTTCGTAAAATTTAGTCTCTCGATCCCGAAAAAGTGTAAAACGATTCCCGAGAGAACTCTCCCAGCCGAGATTGACTGAGGTATACCTTTCTCGTAAATAGTCTAGACGGGCCGAAAAAGGGGTAACCTATCACCGAATAGACGACCTTTCAAATACTTTTACAAGTGTGAAAGAGTCAAGATCACTTGGCAATCTTTTCAATTTTAAGGAGTCTGAAAAGAGCTTAACTATGGACTCCCGTGGTCTTTTTCGTAAAAATTAATTATTCTGGCCCGAAAGAAGAATAAAATACAACCAGGATAATACTTTCCTCATCGTTTAACGAGCATGAGTAAAGCTGACTGTACTCGACACCGTTTACTTGCGTTTGACAAGCACGACACAGGTGTGAAAGCGCTTGGAATCTTTTTCAATTTTTAAATCCAGAGCACGAAAAAGATAAAGTGGGCTCAATATGAAGGTCAAACTACGAACAACTACCAGTATGAATGGATCCCATTTTTTACCGCAGATCCTGTCAATAAATGCTCAAAAATCGGGTATTAGTAATATGAATAAGGGTTTATTAATTTTGAAATAGTAATTAATTAATTAAAAAAATGTGAAAAAATGCTATATAAAGCATGGTAAAAATAGAAATTACCATTCATTTGTAATTTTTACCCAAAGGAGACATTTTTACCCATTTTGGAGCAAAATTTCAAGGATCGATACCGAGAGTTCTGGGACACCATTTCGACCGCCGTCTGTGCCAGGTAAGGGTGCTTGAACCCCTCTTTCATTTCATGCAAGAAATTTTTACTTTCACCAGGGAAAAATTAATTTTTTGGCAAGCCCTTTTGGCAAGAATCGCCTGCCGTACTGCCGCGTGGGGCCCCTATCGTGAAACGCGGCACTGTTCAACAGTGCCGCGCTGTAACCTCAAAATGAGGCGCGGCACTGTGGACTGCCGCGCGGCAGGGTGCCCTCCAGGCGCGGCACGTGCGAAAATTAAGTTTGAAAAATCAATTTTTTCTCAAATTTTTGCTAGAATCAAGTTGTTAAATAGTCACTAATTACTTTGTTTACCTTTTTGCAGGGATTTGCAACTTGTTTGAGGCAAAATGGTGAGTTGGAAAGAGAGGGAGCATGAAACGGACGATTTTAGGGCCGAAAATGACTTACCCACCGTGACCGCATTGAGAGAATGTGGTTTGCTAAAGTTTTTCAAGACTAAAGGGATCCACCAACAACCTAAGCTCCTTACTCACCTTATTCAATTGTGGGATCCTGATATCGAAGCTTTCCGAGTGGGAGAGCACGTGCTTGAAATCCAACTTGAAGACATCTACTTTCTTACGGGCCTCTCAAAAAGAGGGGCCCAGCCGAATCTTACCGGGTACAGTGCTTCAGACTCAAGCACGGATGATTTAATTGCTCGATATTGTCAGGTGGGTTCGAGTAAGAAGAGTGGGAAAGTGGCCATAAAAGAGGTCACAAATCTTCCTTTCAAAACTTTGCTATTCACTATTACACGTGCAGCAGGAAGCGTGAGCCCACATCAGGCGACCCGCACGCAGGTAAATCTCGCAGCAGAGTGCATGGGAGGAACGGTCTTCAACTGGTGTGATGCAGTGCTGTCCCATATGAAGGAACAGGTGCACAAATGTAGAACTGGGAAAAATACCCAGTTTGGCTATGGGAGTATCTTGGTCACTTTCTTCCTGGCAAGGGTGCCATTACTGCGTCCGCAGATATCTATGCATCCTCGCCCACCTACTGAGCCATGGATGGCTCGATGGAGCGACTATGCCGGGCGCCTTGGAGGGCCTCAGCGGCTAGCTTTTGGAGAGGACTTCTTCTCTTGGCTAGAGGAGCAGATAGTCATGATCGACGACTATCCCTATTCAGGGGTAGATTTCCGCGAGGATATTGAGTTGGCTTTGCCAGAAGATGATGACTGGGACAACTCTGGTATGACCTTCATGGATATGTATTTTTCTTTTTGAATATTTAATTTTTAATGCTTTTTTAGAATGTGTAAAAGACTTCTAATGTATACTCGCATGCATGTTGCAGATCGTGGACCACAGAGGCCAGCTGGATACTCTCCACTGCGTCGTGGCGGTGTAGACCGTCAAGCTGATCCTGTCGAAGAAGAAGATGAAGATGAGGCAGGAGGTGTCCGGGACATTGAGAGGAACCTGCAGGGATTGACTCATGGCATCCCTGCTATGCGGATGGATGATGTCCCCTACCACCTCCAGAGGCATACCGTGGGTGTACCTGGACGTATTAGTCGACTTCTTCGCAAGGTGGTTCGAGCTGTGATGTGTTACCACCATCAGCAGGAGGAGTCCGATGAGGGACATGATAGGTCTCCTAGATCTCCATAGATGGTCTTTAGATCTTTTTGCGGCATGTACACGATATGTAGGCTTTGAGGGCCAATTTTTTGTATATGGGATTTGATCCCCAATTTTGTCTTTGACACAGACTTTATGTATTTTGAAAAAAACACTTTTTATATACAGTGATATGGACCTATTTATGATCTAAATACTTACAATGACTTGTGCATTTTATTTTTTATGATGTGTTTTATGTATGGGCAAGATGCCAGTCCAAAACGTAATTGGCCAATGAATCGGCAATATAATTGAATTCTCTCGGTATATGTTGATATATGATAAAATAAAATGACCGTTCCAAGAGACGTACTCTTCGAAATAACCGAAGCAATGTAGGATCGCGAACTGTGTAAACACGGTTTAGATGAGAGACCACGAGTTGGGAGTCTAAAAAGACCGATAAGGAGTTAATCCCGAGTGAAGCAACCTCTGTCAAGAGACCAATGACTACATGGTACTCTGCGATATTGTTGGTTGCGGGACCCAAACAAATGGCTCCTGAATAAATCAACTCGCCAGTGGGGGAATAGATCACCCATGCTGCGGAAGCGAGATTCCGGGTATGTCGGCTTGCACCGTCAGCGAATCCAAAGTAGGTAGACATCTGCGCATAAAGGCACGAGTCAAAGTAAGAGTAGATACATAAGATCCACGCGCACACTAAAAATAAAGCAAAAAACAAACTAAGTACATTATGTACAAGAAGTAACCCGCGTGGGGTAACCTCATGCGTAGAAACGCTTGAGGTATAGCCCGTTGCGGGGCCGTGCCAATGGCGTACCATCACAGTCGACTAGTTCATAGGCTCCTTTTTCTAAGACACGTTTTATGATGAAGGGGCCGTACCACATAGATTCAAGCTTGCCTTTTCCAAGTTTGTCATGCATCTGATCATATGTAAGTACAAGGTCACCCTCATTAAAGATCCGAGGTTGAACGGATTTGTCATATTGAGCTTTGACGCGTTTTTTGTGAGCTTCATTAGCCAAAGCGGCGTCGCGGCGTGTTTCATCTAGCTTGGCTAGGTATAGAAACCGTTCTTCTTCGGAAGTAGTGTGTGGGAGTAGCTCTATGGCTATCTTGAGTGATGGAATTTCACATTCAATCGGGAGAATGGCTTCCAGGCCGTACACCAATTGAAATGGTGTAAACCCAGTAGCACTTTTCACTGAGGTTCGGTATGCCCACAGTGCTGAGAACAGAGCTGAGTGCCAATTGGATTTTTGGGTACCCACAATGCGCTGAATCATTCGTTTCAGGACCTTATTGATGGCTTCAACTTGGCCATTAGCTTGTGGGTAATACGGGGTTGAGTTTTCATGGCGAAAACCCAGTTTGGCACTTAGTTCTTCGATCATATGATTCCTAAAATGGGAACCATGGTCGGTCACAATAGACTGTGGGACACCGAATCTAGCTATGATATGATTGAATATGAACTGCGCTGCTGTTTTGCCGTCTTCAGCATACGTAGGCATCGCTTCAGCCCATTTTGTAAAATAGTCCACAGCTACTATGACATAGCTATGCCCCCCGGCTGAAGTGGGCTTACAGTGCATAAAATCAATGCCCCATTTGGAGAAGGGGCCGACGGCAATGACAGGATGGAGTGGAGCAGGGTGCGAGCGTGCTTTGCTGGGCAAAATCGAAGGCCAGAAGTATCCCGCTCGCAATATTTTCTGGGCCGTAGCCATCCCAGAGAGATGACCACCACATGCTCCAGCGTGGCAGTCGTTGAGAACGCGTTCCGCCTCATCTAAGGTCAAACAGCGTCGAAGGACAGTGTCGACACCACGCCGATACAAAGTATCGTTCACTATAAGGTAGTATTTTGCGTGATGTCTGATACGTCGTCGTTCATCGCGGTTGAGGTCGGGACGGAAGCGTTGGGTTTGGAGATATAAGAGAATATCCCCATACCACGGATCAGACGTGCTAATGAGGAACAATGATTCGTCGGGAAGAGAATCAATGGGCTCGGATTGCTCAGTAGCACGGGGCAAGTGACAAATTAACTCAGCGAAGACCAGAGATTTCTTAGACTTGGCTTTGACAAACTCCAAGTCAAACTCTTGAAGGATGACAATCCAACGGGAGTACTTGCCCCCAAGCACTTGTCGTGTGAGGATATAGTACATCGGATTGAAATTGGCGATGACGGTGGTCCGACGGAGTAAGATGTAGTGACGGAATCTCTGGACATCAAACACTGTTGCCAGAGCCAGTTTTTCAACATGTGAGTAGCGAGTTTCAGAGTCGAGGAGACTCTTGCTGAGGTAGTACACCACATGTTCTATGCCGTTGTGGTCTTCCTGGACTAACACCATACCAATGGTGGAAATCGAGGCTGCAAGATAAAGGATGTAGTCCTGTGTGTAATTCGGGGGTTGAATCACAGGATCTTTGGTTAAGGCTGCCTTTAAATTATCAAAGGATCGTTGGGCTTCATCATCCCATATGAAGGGAACATTTTTCTTGAGAAGCCGCATGTAGCCTTTTGTTATCTCAGACAGATTACAGATAAAACGGCGTAGAAAGTTTGCATGCCCTTGCAAACATTGAAGTTCTGGAATATTGGTAGGTGAAGGCAGGGCTATGATAGCTGCTACCTTTGCGGGATCTAGACGTATCCCGTCTTTGGAGACTATGAAGCCTAACAGTTTTCCGGCTTCTACACAGAAGACGCACTTATGCGGGTTCAAACGTATATTGTAGCGCCGGCACCTTTCGAAAATGGCACTCAAGTGATCTGGATGTTCTTCCCGAGTTCGAGAATGAGCGGGAAGGTCATCGAGATATGGCTCTACGATATGTTTGATGTCATGAAATGCGTAGGACATCGCCCGTTGGAAAGTTGCCCCGGCATTTTTGAGGCCAAAAGGTAACTTCCGATATGCAAAGATCCCCCAAGGGCAGATAAAGGCCGTTTTGTGCTGGTCGGCTGGGAGGATATCGATCTGATTATAGCCAGAAAAGCCATCCATAAATGAAAAGATAACACTTCCGGCACAGTTATCGATGATCTGGTCAATATACGGAGTTGGGTAGTTGTCCTTGGGACAAGCTTTGTTCAAATCACGGTAATCAACACAGACTCTGATCGTTCCCTGTTTTTTGGCTACAGGGACGATGTTGGATACCCATTCTGTCAATGGGACAGGATAGATAAAACCAGCACGCAAAAGTTTTTCAACTTCTGCTTTAATGGCGGCTGCCTTACGAGGATGAACGGGTCGAAGCTTTTGCCGAACAGGTCGGGCGCCAGGAAAAGTTGGAATTTCGTGGACCACAATCGACGGGTCGATTCCTGGCATCTCTTCATAACTACAAGCGAAAACATCGCGGAAAGTTTTAAAGTAGGCATTATAGAACTCCGTCTCGAGAGGAGTACATGTTTTGCCAATGTGTACATTTTCCACGATACCAGGCTTTACTGAAATGTCGATGGGAGTGGTTGCCATAAGATTGGCCAAGTTGCCTTCAGAAAATACTTCGTCGAGGGAAGTGGGGAACTTGGTTTGAACCATCCCAAGTGAAGCACTGGATTTGGTATCAGGCTCAAGTGACTGAATGGTGGGGAATGAAGATCGATGATGAAAATCTCCCCATGGTGGCTCATTGCCGCACATAACCTCTATGATTGATTCGTCAGTAGGAAAAATCAAGTTGAGAGGATCAAGCAATGGTGGGAGTGTATGAGTTTCAGTCGAGAGCTGTGCCACTGTGTGATCAGTAGAACAGTCGACCCAATCTGTGGCTGATTGGATCGCGTCATATGCTGCAAGGTTTCTGTTCAAAGGCATGGAATTGCCATATCCTTGGATCTGAGTAGGACTCGGGATCACCCATGAGTCATCGGACGGGGTGACATGCGATGAAATCATGTTGACTGGTTGAAGATGGGTTCCCAGCTCTGGAAAAACTCCAATGAGGGATGAATCCTTCATGAGACCAACACCTACGTCTTGGAACCGGTACCGAGGTTGATCCAGTAACGGAACGGTATTGGCGGAGTTCGGATGGGAGTCTGGGATACAGTAAGCCAATTGATCAATAGTGACAATTTTCCCTTCATGAGGAAATTGTACAATCCGGAAGACTGTAGACGCTATGGCAGTCATGGCATAGAACCAGTTCCGACCAAGTAGGAGGTTGTAATCCAAAGGTGCATCTACGACTTCGATGTGTACGGATACTGTTTTGCCCCCCAGTTCAACACCGATTGAGGGGATGAGTCCATATGGTTGAAAACCATGTCCATCAAACGCTCTAAGAGTAGTGGGAGAAGTTGTGACCTCAGGCGAGCCGAGGGCTCTCCAACAGTTCAAAGACATAATCGACGTGGAAGCACCCTCATCTAACACTGTGCGGTGGATAACATTTCCACGGATTTTCGTATGCACCTGAAAGGCTAACTGGTGAGAAAGCCTAGGTTTAGCGTGCTCCAAGTTAAACATGATGGAGTTTGAAGTATCTGGGTCCAGTGCCCCCAGTGCTGAAAGTAGGGTTCTACGCTGCGTGGGGCAGTGTTGGAGAACCTCGAGAGTTGACATAGCGCAAGGTGCTTGAGCCAAATCTTCAACAATGTTGTAGTTTTGGGCAGCTCGCGCATTCGGATTGAATGTCGCCTTTCGTATAGTGCCCTTGGGTGGGCGTAGCACTGTGTCCATAAGTGGTCTCTCGATATGGAGGTGACCATTAGGGGGGGGAATAGGAATCGGATCTTCAACAGGAGACTTGCCTTTGGCTGTCTCCGATTGTTTGGTTGAACTTGGAGGATTGTCATACGTCTTTGAACGAGTGGTGATATTAATCTCCTCATTACTTGTCATTAGGATCTCGCGGTTTGTGGACGTCTCTCCACGGGAAGGATTGGTCGGGTTGCCCCCTTGTGGGGATTCTTGGGAAACCATTTGCTGTTGCTGTTGGGGGAAAGGGTCAGTTAGCACTGCCGGTCTAGAGGATCCTTTAACGAACTTATGGACCTCGTCCTTGTAGGGACAGTCACGCGTATAATGATCATCTTGACAAATCAAGCAGGGAAACTTAGCTTTCCGACGTGGTTTTTGATCATTCTGGGTAGGTTGTGGTTTGGGGTTCTCCTGCTGGTTCTTTTTAGGTTTACCACGATTGTTTTTCTTCTTTCCTCCAGATGGTTGTGATGTAGATTGGACTGCATTCACTTCGGAGGAGACAGCAGGGGAAGTGGAAGCTTTTGAAGCGGCCTGGGTAAAAGCGGGGGAAGCAGAAGCTTGTTGCCCCGTCGAGTTGGTGGCAGGCTGAGCTTTAACTGAACCAACGATACCATCAATGGGTGGTTCAGTAGTAGGGTTTGTAGGATCAGTGTGAACGCGGGAAGCATGTGGAAGAAGTTCATGTAAAGTACCGGATTGAGTATATACTAAATCCATGTATTGTGCTGCCGAGATGGCTTGTTCTTCCGTAACAGGTCCGCGCATAGCAATATCTCTGGCTATGGGAGGCAAAAAGGATTTTGTAAACCAATCAGCAAGTAGCTGATCTGGAATAGGTGCCTTTATTAGCCTACGGCGTCTTCGCCACTCGTGGATGTGATCCGAGATGTGTGTGGAAGTGGTTTGACGCAGTGAAGTTAGCAGTTCTGTTCCAGTCTCATATCGGATGGGAAGCTGGAAATGTGTCAGAAACTGCATAGCCAAAGTATTGAAATCACGAAAAGAGTGCTGTGGCAGCTCGATATACCATTTTGCTGCCGTTCCGGTAAGCGTATGTTGGAAGAGCCGAAGTCGGATGGAATCATCCATCAAGGAGTTTGATGAACACCAAAGATGGAAGGTCATCACGTGGTTCTTGGGGTCTTCCCCGGGCTTAGCATCGAACTTGGGAATGTCCGATGGTAGTTTGGCTGGGATAGGTGGCCAGTGAGGTTCGTTCCATATAGGATCGTTAATAAGCCTCGACAAATCAGGTAGATCAAGTGTGGCCAAGAAAGGAAGTTGACGGTTGGTCTGCGGGTATGAGTAATAACCATGCGGTGCAGAGAACCCTGGAGGGCCCTGCATAGCATGCTGCTGTGTGTTATACCCATATGCGTTTCCCGCGGGATACTGCTGGAAGTTCTGTGGATAATAAGCCATCTGGTTAACCGGTTGATTGTAAGCAACCGGTTGGTAAGTGTTCTGCTGAGTGGGTATGGGACCTTGAGGTTGTTGATACCCAGGAATAATTGCTGTTCCTTGTTGGGAAAAAGTTCCTTGGAATTGTTGTGTTCCAGGGATGTTGCCACCATACTGTGTAAGTGGAGGATTTCCCATAACAGGGTTGGGGGGTGGCTGCGACGGTGGTGTCCATGGAAGACTCGTTCCTGCTTGAGGAACTAGTGGAAATTGGAGTGATGGGTTCCATGGAGTTGTAGCAGCTGAAGGGTAAGGGAAACCAGAATTCAAGTTGGGGGAAATCTGGGATTGCCCCCCAGCTTGGTTCCAGTTTCCGAAAAGTGAGTACCCCCCACTCTGTGGGATTTGATGATCCCAAGAAGGAAGCATACCTGACGGGGGTGGTTGAGAGTAAGGTCCGGTTGGAACACCGGAATAAGGTTGCCCACTGCCAGGTGGATTGTACATACCGAACTGAGTAGACGCTGCTGGTTGGGAAACTAGTTGGAGCGAGCCAATAGGTTGTCCGCCAACAGTTAGGTTGGATGGCCCTATGTGAGGAGGTTGTAGACTGGGAAGTGAATTCCCAGCAAAAGGTTGTCCTCCGACTGGTTGGGTTGATGGCCCACCAGTTGGAGGTTGTTGACTAACAATGGGGTTCCCAACAAAAGGTTGCCCCCCAGCTAGTTGGGTTGATGGCCCACCAGGGAGGGTTTGTAAGTTGGAGTTAGGGACCATTGCAGTCGGTTGTCCACCTCCTGAAATAGTATAAATGGTGGCTGAAGGTGATCCTCCGGTCGAAACGGAAGATCCAGCAGTATGACTAGGTGTTCTTCCGCCGCTAGCCAAATATGATAGCATGGATTGGCCAACGGCGCCAAAAGTACCGATTAGCGGAGGCGGTCGTCCGTATTGGACAGGTGAGGACGGAGAAAAAACTGGGTTATCCCTCATAGAATGTGCACCAAACATTGGTGATGACAGCAAATGTGGGGAATTTAGCCCAGGGGTATCAGCGTCGTCCATCACGTGTTCAATAATAGGAGGACCATCGAGAACTGGGTCCGAGTTCATATCCTGAAAAAGATTTTGGGGATCCGACAGGAACCTAGGTGTAGTAAAGTCCGAAGGTCCTGAGCCGTCTGCAAAGGAATGATGAAATTCTGTGCTAGACGGAACATTGGGATCCCTATAGTCAGAAGGACGAGAAACAGGGGGGTATCTAGACGCTGTCGAAAGCATTTGCTCTGTGTTGCGTCTAAATTGTGCCGATGCTAACGGAGAGTTCGCTAGGCTAACCATACTAGACTGGATGGAAGCCATAATTTCGTGTCCCGGTGGGATGTTGGGTAGATGAAAAGTGCGAGGTACGTTGCTAGAAGAACTTGTCTCCTGAGGATGAACACTGGGTGACGTAGTAATAACAGGCGGAAGTTCCGTCTGGGAAGTAATGAAGCCATAATCAGGTTCAAAAGGTGTGTCAGGTAGACGAGTATCTTCAACGATCTCAACGTAGCCGCCTGGGACTGAAATTAGGCCAGGTATGTCCTGGTCAGACCCTTCTGTGGTGCCAATAGATCCGTCTATATCATCGTGGAAAGTGTCTGATGGACGAGAAGTGTTGGCATCCGGTAGAAGGATGACCTCTGGTCTAGTACTCTGGGTCGTGCTAGGTTCAGCTGCTGTAACTGTGCCCACTGTTACAGATAAATCTGGGATGACAGTGGGTGAGGTGACAGTGGAAGCCTCAGACATGCTAGTGGTCATAGAAGCTGCAATGGATTCTGAGACTGTGCTGTGTGTGGCAGTTACAGGCGTAACTGAAGATGTTGTACGGATCGGCGGTGGGATGTTGCCTCGACCAGCACCGCGGCCAGGAGGAGCAGGAATGCGTGATGCAGGCGGACCAGAAGTCCGTGGCGGTGGTGGTGGTGGAGGGCTTAGGCCCTGTTGTCTTCGTGATCTTCGTTGTTGATCTGACATGATGACAGGAAAATGAAAATTGGAGGCAGTACCGTAAACAAAGAACTCAAAAACTCTAATGCAACCGAGTGTGCAAAAGAGGAGCTAGAAAAAGCAAGGCTCACAGGCCAAAAAAGAAAGCTCAAAAATCTATACTGAGACCGGTGTCTCAATAAGCGAGCTGATCAACAAAAATGGCCAGAATGCCAACAAGCAGTCCCTACAAAGAAAAAATGACCCTCTACAAAGATGAGACGCCAAGCAAACTCCTAACTAAGAGCTGGAGACCTCAACAGGCTGTATCCTTCGCAAGGTGATGAAATCCAAGTCGAACAATACAACATGAGAGACCGATATAAGAAGGATATCCCTCTACCGAAAGGGATCCTGGGTAAAAGAGCCCTAGTAGAATAGATACTAATCCACCTCGTTCATGACACGTCGGAAAAGGTTTTGGGCACTTCAGCCTTCCGAAGAAGACAGCGATCGATGTTGCCTTAGGGCTAAGTGGAGTGCGGTATTCCACAGAGTCCGTCCGGTTCTCAATCTCGCGGCCGTTTAACCCCTGAACAGTTAGAAACAGTCAGGAGGCCCCTCCACAAACTGGCTGTGACCGTGTCAATAAGTACTAGAGGATTTTAGTTCCCTAAAGACAACGACTATGTCTCAGATGAAAATGACAAGGGGGAATTATTTTGATGCCTATCCCCGGTGTCCTACCTAACTACCAAATTCTTTTGATTTCCTCAAGTGAGGTTAAAGTTGGTTTAATTAGGGTGATTAATTTTAGTGGCTGTCTTTACTCAATCGGGTAGTGGACGTGAGACTTGATGGTGTTATGACGACTCAAACCATGCAAATGAGAATGAATCATAAACAAGCCTTTGTCTTCGATGAAATCTAGCTAAGGTAAAGATAGAGGTTCTTCGATCCAATATGCATAACAACTTTCACAAGCAATCAAAGTAAAAGATTTTTCTTTTCTTTTCGATTTATAAACCAAGCCAAGCTGAAGTAACCACGCTTTTCAATGCATTGATTTTACAATCTACAATGCTTCTATGATGAGAATTTTTATGGCAAAATTAATGGTTCATTTCCCTATGCAAAATGCTACTAGACTTTTTCAATTTAAACAACAAATTTGCTCTCGACCAATGATCTTTTTAATTTACTGAAAATGATAATGACAATATGACTGTAAAACTACAGTGTTCAGTAACAGAAGACAGTGGTGTTGAGTTGGTTGTGGGGAAAAGCCAAGTCAAATGCAATCAAATTGAAAAATGACCAATATGTCAAAAGTGCCACTTAATTCAATCAATCAATCAAGCTCACAAACCATGTAATAAGCAGACCAAACAGACTGGAAATTAACCAGGATGCTAACAGGCAACAGTAAAGACTATCTGAGGCAGGGAGAAACTCAGGAAACCAAGCAAAAATTAAGAAAAATTTACCTACTTGCAGACACTACCGCGGTCTATAGACTGCCTGAAGCGCGGCACTGTGTAACTGTCGCGCTGGTATGAATTCCTAGGACGCGGCACTGTGTAAATGTCGCGCTGGAAGTGGTTCAGAGGGCGCGGCACTGTGGCAAGAGGGAAAAAAAAAAACGCAACTGGAAAAGAAAAAATCAAGTTTTCAGGGTTGTTGCTAACCCAGGGGACTCAGTAATAAAACAGGGAGATAAATACTGCGAGGAGGGGTGAATAAGGGTCAAAAAAGACCAAAATTCAAGGTGGTTTGAAGTGCAACAAAAGACTGATAATTCAAAGATAAATGACTGTGAATTTGAACCAATCAAGCAGTAATCAAACCCAGCGGAGTCGCCATTCTTGTTATGTGGAATTCTGCCCTACGGATAAGTCAAAACTCCCTTAGGCTAAAGTAGGATCTAACTAACTCTAGGCTAAGAACAGACAAAACAAATGCAACCTTGAATCCCTAGATCTAACATACATTTCAGTATTAAAATGCTGAAGAGAGCAAAAGGATTTTAACTGACCTTATGTCCAAGTGCTCTGTCTTTGGTATTTGCTCCAAGCTCCAAGTCTTCACTAATGAACCTGTCAAAGAGTAACCAAAATACAAGTATGCACTATTCTCTAGCAATCTGAAACATGAGTCAGGATCTAAATCTGTGAAAGATACAAATCATATGATTAAAACAAGATTAACACAAATGATTTGGGAAAACAAGACAAGTTATTCCATTACAACTTGAAGATTACTTACAAAGGGTGCTTGATGTCCAAGCCAAACCTTCAACTCCAAGTATCTTCTCCTCTAGCTATCTCCACAATGCTGCAAGACCATAAGTTTTGTGCTCTCAAGAGTCCTCCTCCTTTCCAATGGCATGCCTCTCTTTTATAGTGAGTGGTGAGGTTAACCAACAAGAGAGATAGGTGGATCTAAGGAGGGATAAGTGGATCAGGGTTTCTAATCGAAGGAGATGAGTTGGGATCGAATCAAGGAACCCAATCTTCCATCATCTTCGAAAATCCAAGATCCCACAAGCCAAGGGCAAAAACTATTAAAAGTGTGCCGCGCTTTGCAAATGCTACAGGACGCGGCACTGTGCCGCGTTTTGTCAAGCTGGCAGGATGCGGTAGTGTGTGGAAATAAAGTCCAAGGTGGGTCAAAACTTGCCAGGGTGGATTTACCTTCAAGGTTGACTCATCATCTGTCTCTTCTGTATGGTTCAAAACAGTAGGGAAAGTGTCGTCGAGATGTGTTGTGATGGGGATGCGACACTGTGAAACATAGAGGTATAACAGATGCCCCCTAAAGTGTGAGGTCAGAAGGGACTGATGGCCGAAAGACTTTACGAATAAAATGTGCAGAGATAGCATCGAGGAGAGCGACACGGAGCTGAAATGGAAACAAAGTGTTAGATATACCACCGAGGCGGGCATTCCCATGCTCGGAAACAAACGACTCAAAGCATGGCTGCCGACCAATACATTGCAGATCCATGAGTACTGAGATAATGTAAACTGTGGACAGATCATGGCTACTATGAACAATCGTAGATCCATGAGACAGTAACGACACAGCCACGACCAATACAATAAGTGGATCTGTGTGACAATACAAGAGGCATCTCCATCGCAGCCTGGGCGCAGTCAAGATACAGTGATGCACCCGGGGTCTTCTACCCAATCGCATAAAGATACGAATCTAACCATGTGATTACAAGATGTTGAAGTCGAACATGGAAGAAACCATTTGATTACCGGTCAATGATGTGGACCGTTAACAAATGCGAGGGAGATCACCAATAACGACAATGATTCCCAAGGTATCAATAGTACATCTCAACGAAATGCGAATGAATGAGTTGATGTCGAGCATCCGAGAGATTGCTTGATCAGAGGTCAATGAGGTGAACCTGCTGTCAAACACGAGGAAACCTGCCATTGAGGCATGCAGGTACCAAGGTACTAATGGTTGATTTCTAAGTCCAATTCCTGGATAGTGATTTGGTGTCGACAGGAATAGACTCGTCGAAGGTGGGCCATGATGATTCCCACATCATCGACACGAAATCGGCACATGTGATAGGATGATGAAGTAATGGGATATGTACTGACACAGCGGAGGCCTGACACAGTGAATGACTCGATACAATGCAACCCTTTGAACATGTAACGGCATGTAACAAGACTTGGCAGCAAGAATTATTGATAAATAGAGGATAGACGTCAGATGAGTGGACTCGTGGCCAGGGAGACGACCCATGATGATGACTATGACTCAATGAAAAACGGACACCCAAATATAGACAAGAGATGGACACATGCCATGTTCAAAGGTAACGACTGACAAGCTGCCATAGATAAACTTGACTTGTTCCCCCATATTTCCCCGACATGATGGACGAGTACCTCTTTCTTGTTTTACGAGCTTGAAGAGGATAACAGATGCTCGGTGTAGCTCATCTTGTGGATGAGTCCAATCTCACATGTTTTGCGAACCTGAGAAAGGAGGGGTTCGTCCCAAAGTGGGTCCTTCGATGTTAATATTTTAACGAGCCCAAGGAAGGAAAACTCGGTAGTTTTTCATATTTAGAGAGCCTAAAAAACTTAAAGGAAGCTCCATAATGTACTTTTTCGTAAAATTTAGTCTCTCGATCCCGAAAAAGTGTAAAACGATTCCCGAGAGAACTCTCCCAGCCGAGATTGACTGAGGTATACCTTTCTCGTAAATAGTCTAGACGGGCCGAAAAAGGGGTAACCTATCACCGAATAGACGACCTTTCAAATACTTTTACAAGTGTGAAAGAGTCAAGATCACTTGGCAATCTTTTCAATTTTAAGGAGTCTGAAAAGAGCTTAACTATGGACTCCCGTGGTCTTTTTCGTAAAAATTAATTATTCTGGCCCGAAAGAAGAATAAAATACAACCAGGATAATACTTTCCTCATCGTTTAACGAGCATGAGTAAAGCTGACTGTACTCGACACCGTTTACTTGCGTTTGACAAGCACGACACAGGTGTGAAAGCGCTTGGAATCTTTTTCAAGTTTTAAATCCAGAGCACGAAAAAGATAAAGTGGGCTCAATATGAAGGTCAAACTACGAACAACTACCAGTATGAATGCATCCCATTTTTTACCGCAGATCCTGTCAATAAATGCTAAAAAATCGGGTATTAGTAATATGAATAAGGGTTTATTAATTTTGAAATAGTAATTAATTAATTAAAAAAATGTGAAAAAATGCTATATAAAGCATGGTAAAAATAGAAATTACCATTCATTTGTAATTTTTACCCAAAGGAGACATTTTTACCCATTTTGGAGCAAAATTTCAAGGATCGATACCGAGAGTTCTGGGACACCATTTCGACCGCCGTCTGTGCCAGGTAAGGGTGCTTGAACCCCTCTTTCATTTCATGCAAGAAATTTTTACTTTCACCAGGGAAAAATTAATTTTTTGGCAAGCCCTTTTGGCAAGAATCGCCTGCCGTACTGCCGCGTGGGGCCCCTATCGTGAAACGCGGCACTGTTCAACAGTGCCGCGCTGTAACCTCAAAATGAGGCGCGGCACTGTGGACTGCCGCGCGGCAGGGTGCCCTCCAGGCGTGGCACGTGCGAAAATTAAGTTTGAAAAATCAATTTTTTCTCAAATTTTTGCTAGAATCAAGTTGTTAAATAGTCACTAATTACTTTGTTTACCTTTTTGCAGGGATTTGCAACTTGTTTGAGGCAAAATGGTGAGTTGGAAAGAGAGGGAGCATGAAACGGACGATTTTAGGGCCGAAAATGACTTACCCACCGTGACCGCATTGAGAGAATGTGGTTTGCTAAAGTTTTTCAAGACTAAAGGGATCCGCCAACAACCTAAGCTCCTTACTCACCTTATTCAATTGTGGGATCCTGATATCGAAGCTTTCCGAGTGGGAGAGCACGTGCTTGAAATCCAACTTGAAGACATCTACTTTCTTACGGGCCTCTCAAAAAGAGGGGCCCGGCCGAATCTTACCGGGTACAGTGCTTCAGACTCAAGCACGGATGATTTAATTGCTCGATATTGTCAGGTGGGTTCGAGTAAGAAGAGTGGGAAAGTGGCCATAAAAGAGGTCACAAATCTTCCTTTCAAAACTTTGCTATTCACTATTACACGTGCAGCAGGAAGCGTGAGCCCACATCAGGCGACCCGCACGCAGGTAAATCTCGCAGCAGAGTGCATGGGAGGAACGGTCTTCAACTGGTGTGATGCAGTGCTGTCCCATATGAAGGAACAGGTGCACAAATGTAGAACTGGGAAAAATACCCAGTTTGGCTATGGGAGTATCTTGGTCACTTTCTTCCTGGCAAGGGTGCCATTACTGCGTCCGCAGATATCTATGCATCCTCGCCCACCTACTGAGCCATGGATGGCTCGATGGAGCGACTATGCCGGGCGCCTTGGAGGGCCTCAGCGGCTAGCTTTTGGAGAGGACTTCTTCTCTTGGCTAGAGGAGCAGATAGTCATGATCGACGACTATCCCTATTCAGGGGTAGATTTCCGCGAGGATATTGACTTGGATTTGCCAGAAGATGATGACTGGGACAACTCTGGTATGACCTTCATGGATATGTATTTTTCTTTTTGAATATTTAATTTTTAATGCTTTTTTAGAATGTGTAAAAGACTTCTAATGTATACTCGCATGCATGTTGCAGATCGTGGACCACAGAGGCCAGCTGGATACTCTCCACTGCGTCGTGGCGGTGTAGACCGTCAAGCTGATCCTGTCGAAGAAGAAGATGAAGATGAGGCAGGAGGTGTCCGGGACATTGAGAGGAACCTGCAGGGATTGACTCATGGCATCCCTGCTATGCGGATGGATGATGTCCCCTACCACCTCCAGAGGCATACCGTGGGTGTACCAGGACGTATTAGTCGACTTCTTCGCAAGGTGGTTCGAGCTGTGATGTGTTACCACCATCAGCAGGAGGAGTCCGATGAGGGACATGATAGGTCTCCTAGATCTCCATAGATGGTCTTTAGATCTTTTTGCGGCATGTACACGATATGTAGGCTTTGAGGGCCAATTTTTTGTATATGGGATTTGATCCCCAATTTTGTCTTTGACACAGACTTTATGTATTTTGAAAAAAACACTTTTTATATACAGTGATATGGACCTATTTATGATCTAAATACTTACAATGACTTGTGCATTTTATTTTTTATGATGTGTTTTATGTATGGGCAAGATGCCAGTCCAAAACGTAATTGGCCAATGAATCAGCAATATAATTGAATTCTCTCGGTATATGTTGATATATGATAAAATAAAATGACCGTTCCAAGAGACGTACTCTTCGAAATAACCGAAGCAATGTAGGATCGCGAACTGTGTAAACACGGTTTAGATGAGAGACCACGAGTTGGGAGTCTAAAAAGACCGATAAGGAGTTAATCCCGAGTGAAGCAACCTCTGTCAAGAGACCAATGAATGCATGGTACTCTGCGATATTGTTGGTTGCGGGACCCAAACAAATGGCTCCTGAATAAATCAACTCGCCAGTGGGGGAATAGATCACCCATGCTGCGGAAGCGAGATTCCGGGTATGTCGGCTTGCACCATCAGCGAATCCAAAGTAGGTAGACATCTGCGCATAAAGGCACGAGTCAAAGTAAGAGTAGATACATAAGATCCACGCGCACACTAAAAATAAAGCAAAAAACAAACTAAGTACATTATGTACAAGAAGTAACCCGCGTGGGGTAACCTCATGCGTAGAAACGCTTGAGGTATAGCCCGTTGCGGGGCCGTGCCAATGGCGTACCATCACAGTCGACTAGTTCATAGGCTCCTTTTTCTAAGACACATTTTATGATGAAGGGGCCGTACCACATAGATTCAAGCTTGCCTTTTCCAAGTTTGTCATGCATCTGATCATATGTAAGTACAAGGTCACCCTCATTAAAGATCCGAGGTTGAACGGATTTGTCATATTGAGCTTTGACGCGTTTTTTGTGAGCTTCATTAGCCAAAGCGGCGTCGCGGCGGGTTTCATCTAGCTTGGCTAGGTATAGAAACCGTTCTTCTTCGGAAGTAGTGTGTGGGAGTAGCTCTATGGCTATCTTGAGTGATGGAATTTCACATTCAATCGGGAGAATGGCTTCCAGGCCGTACACCAATTGAAATGGTGTAAACCCAGTAGCACTTTTCACTGAGGTTCGGTATGCCCACAGTGCTAAGAACAGAGCTGAGTGCCAATTGGATTTTTGGGTACCCACAATGCGCTGAATCATTCGTTTCAGGACCTTATTGATGGCTTCAACTTGGCCATTAGCTTGTGGGTAATACGGGGTTGAGTTTTCATGGCGAAAACCCAGTTTGGCACTTAGTTCTTCGATCATATGATTCCTAAAATGGGAACCATGGTCGGTCACAATAGACTGTGGGACACCGAATCTAGCTATGATATGATTGAATATGAACTGCGCTGCTGTTTTGCCGTCTTCAGCATACGTAGGCATCGCTTCAGCCCATTTTGTAAAATAGTCCACAGCTACTATGACATAGCTATGCCCCCCGGGTGAAGTGGGCTTACAGTGCATAAAATCAATGCCCCATTTGGAGAAGGGGCCGACGGCAATGACAGGATGGAGTGGAGCAGGGTGCGAGCGTGCTTTGCTATGAAAGAATTGACATGGCGGACACTTCTTGACTGTTTCAATGCAGTCTTTGAAAATCGAAGGCCAGAATTATCCCGCTCGCAATATTTTCTGGGCCGTAGCCATCCCAGAGAGATGACCACCACATGCTCCAGCGTGGCAGTCGTTGAGAACGCGTTCCGCCTCATCTAAGGTCAAACAGCGTCGAAGGACAGTGTCGACACCACGCCGATACAAAGTATCGTTCACTATAAGGTAGTATTTTGCGTGATGTCTGATACGTCGTCGTTCATCGCGGTTGAGGTCGGGACGGAAGCGTTGGGTTTGGAGATATAAGAGAATATCCCCATACCACGGATCAGACGTGCTAATGAGGAACAATGATTTGTCGGGAAGAGAATCAATGGGCTCGGATTGCTCAGTAGCACGGGGCAAGTGACAAATTAACTCAGCGAAGACCAGAGATTTCTTAGACTTGGCTTTGACAAACTCCAAGTCAAACTCTTGAAGGATGACAATCCAACGGGAGTACTTGCCCCCAAGCACTTGTCGTGTGAGGATATAGTACATCGGATTGAAATTGGCGATGACGGTGGTCCGACGGAGTAAGATGTAGTGACGGAATCTCTGGACAGCAAACACTGTTGCCAGAGCCAGTTTTTCAACATGTGAGTAGCGAGTTTCAGAGTCGAGGAGACTCTTGCTGAGGTAGTGCACCACATGTTCTATGCCGTTGTGGTCTTCCTGGACTAACACCATACCAATGGTGGAAATCGAGGCTGCAAGATAAAGGATGTAGTCCTGTGTGTAATTCGGGGGTTGAATCACAGGATCTTTGGTTAAGGCTGCCTTTAAATTATCAAAGGATCGTTGGGCTTCATCATCCCATATGAAGGGAACATTTTTCTTGAGAAGCCGCATGTAGCCTTTTGTTATCTCAGACAGATTACAGATAAAACGGCGTAGAAAGTTTGCATGCCCTTGCAAACATTGAAGTTCTGGAATATTGGTAGGTGAAGGCAGGGCTATGATAGCTGCTACCTTTGCGGGATCTAGACGTATCCCGTCTTTGGAGACTATGAAGCCTAACAGTTTTCCGGCTTCTACACAGAAGACGCACTTATGCGGGTTCAAACGTATATTGTAGCGCCGGCACCTTTCGAAAATGGCACTCAAGTGATCTGGATGTTCTTCCCGAGTTCGAGAATGAGCGGGAAGGTCATCGAGATATGGCTCTACGATATGTTTGATGTCATGAAATGCGTAGGACATCGCCCGTTGGAAAGTTGCCCCGGCATTTTTGAGGCCAAAAGGTAACTTCCGATATGCAAAGATCCCCCAAGGGCAGATAAAGGCCGTTTTGTGCTGGTCGGCTGGGAGGATATCGATCTGATTATAGCCAGAAAAGCCATCCATAAATGAAAAGATAACACTTCCGGCACAGTTATCGATGATCTGGTCAATAAACGGAGTTGGGTAGTTGTCCTTGGGACAAGCTTTGTTCAAATCACGGTAATCAACACAGACTCTGATCGTTCCCTGTTTTTTGGCTACAGGGACGATGTTGGATACCCATTCTGTCAATGGGACAGGATAGATAAAACCAGCACGCAAAAGTTTTTCAACTTCTGCTTTAATGGCGGCTGCCTTACGAGGATGAACGGGTCGAAGCTTTTTCCGAACAGGTCGGCCGCCAGGAAAAGTTGGAATTTCGTGGACCACAATCGACGGGTCGATTCCTGGCATCTCTTCATAACTCCAAGCGAAAACATCGCGGAAAGTTTTAAAGTAGGCATTATAGAACTCCGTCTCGAGAGGAGTACATGTTTTGCCAATGTGTACATTTTCCACGATACCAGGCTTTACTGAAATGTCGATGGGAGTGGTTGCCATAAGATTGGCCAAGTTGCCTTCAGAAAATACTTCGTCGAGGGAAGTGGGGAACTTGGTTTGAACCATCCCAAGTGAAGCACTGGATTTGGTATCAGGCTCAAGTGACTGAATGGTGGGGAATGAAGATCGATGATGAAAATCTCCCCATGGTGGCTCATTGCCGCACATAACCTCTATGATTGATTCGTCAGTAGGAAAAATCAAGTTGAGAGGATCAAACAATGGTGGGCGTGTATGAGTTTCAGTCGAGAGCTGTGCCACTGTGTGATCAGTAGAACAGTCGACCCAATCTGTGGCTGATTGGATCGCGTCATATGCTGCAAGGTTTCTGTTCAAAGGCATGGAATTGCCATAGCCTTGGATCTGAGTAGGACTCGGGATCACCCATGAGTCATCGGACGGGGTGACATGCGATGAAATCATGTTGACTGGTTGAAGATGGGTTCCCAGCTCTGGAAAAACTCCAATGAGGGATGAATCCTTCATGAGACCAACACCTACGTCTTGGAACCGGTACCGAGGTTGATCCAGTAACGGAATGGTATTGGCGGAGTTCGGATGGGAGTCTGGGATACAGTAAGCCAATTGATCAATAGTGACAATTTTCCCTTCATGAGGAAATTGTACAATTCGGAAGACTGTAGACGCTATGGCAGTCATGGCATAGAACCAGTTCCGACCAAGTAGGAGGTTGTAATCCAAAGGTGCATCTACGACTTTGATGTGTACGGATACTGTTTTGCCCCCCAGTTCAACACCGATTGAGGGGATGAGTCCATATGGTTGAAAACCATGTCCATCAAACGCTCTAAGAGTAGTGGGAGAAGTTGTGACCTCAGGCGAGCCGAGGGCTCTCCAACAGTTCAAATACATAATCGACGTGGAAGCACCCTCATCTAACACTGTGCGGTGGATAACATTTCCACGGATTTTCGTATGCACCTGAAAGGCTAACTGGTGAGAAAGCCTAGGTTTAGCGTGCTCCAAGTTAAACATGATGGAGTTTGAAGTATCTGGGTCCAGTGCCCCCAGTGCTGAAAGTAGGGTTCTACGCTGCGTGGGGCAGTGTTGGAGAACCTCGAGAGTTGACATAGCGCAAGGTGCTTGAGCCAAATCTTCAACAATGTTGTAGTTTTGGGCAGCTCGCGCATTCGGATTGAATGTCGCCTTTCGTATAGTGCCCTTGGGTGGGCGTAGCACTGTGTCCATAAGTGGTCTCTCGATATGGAGGTGACCATTAGGGGGGGGAATAGGAATCGGATCTTCAACAGGAGACTTGCCTTTGGCTGTCTCCGATTGTTTGGTTGAACTTGGAGGATTGTCATACGTCTTTGAACGAGTGGTGATATTAATCTCCTCATTACTTGTCATTAGGATCTCGCGGTTTGTGGACGTCTCTCCACGGGAAGGATTGGTCGGGTTTCCCCCTTGTGGGGATTCTTGGGCAACCATTTGCTGTTGCTGTTGGGGGAAAGGGTCAGTTAGCGCTGCCGGTCTAGAGGATCCTTTAACGAACTTATGGACCTCGTCCTTGTAGGGACAGTCACGCGTATAATGATCATCTTGACAAATCAAGCAGGGAAACTTAGCTTTCCGACGTGGTTTTTGATCATTCTGGGTAGGTTGTGGTTTGGGGTTCTCCTGCTGGTTCTTTTTAGGTTTACCACGATTGTTTTTCTTCTTTCCTCCAGATGGTTGTGATGTAGATTGGACTGCATTCACTTCGGAGGAGACAGCAGGGGAAGTGGAAGCTTTTGAAGCGGCCTGGGTAAAAGCGGGGGAAGCAGAAGCTTGTTGCCCCGTCGAGTTGGTGGCAGGCTGAGCTTTAACTGAACCAACGATACCATCAATGGGTGGTTCAGTAGTAGGCTTTGTAGGATCAGTGTGAACGCGGGAAGCATGTGGAAGAAGTTCATGTAAAGTACCGGATTGAGTATATACTAAATCCATGTATTGTGCTGCCGAGATGGCTTGTTCTTCCGTAACAGGTCCGCGCATAGCAATATCTCTGGCTATGGGAGGCAAAAAGGATTTTGTAAACCAATCAGCAAGTAGCTGATCTGGAATAGGTGCCTTTATTAGCCTACGGCGTCTTCGCCACTCGTGGATGTGATCCGAGATGTGTGTGGAAGTGGTTTGACGCAGTGAAGTTAGCAGTTCTGTTCCAGTCTCATATCGGATGGGAAGCTGGAAATGTGTCAGAAACTGCATAGCCAAAGTATTGAAATCACGAAAAGAGTGCTGTGGCAGCTCGATATACCATTTTGCTGCCGTTCCGGTAAGCGTACGTTGGAAGAGCCGAAGTCGGATGGAATCATCCATCAAGGAGTTTGATGAACACCAAAGATGGAAGGTCATCACGTGGTTCTTGGGGTCTTCCCCGGGCTTAGCATCGAACTTGGGAATGTCCGATGGTAGTTTGGCTGGGATAGGTGGCCAGTGAGGTTCGTGCCATATAGGATCGTTAATAAGCCTCAACAAATCAGGTAGATCAAGTGTGGCCAAGAAAGGAAGTTGACGGTTGGTCTGCGGGTATGAGTAATAACCATGCGGTGCAGAGAACCCTGGAGGGCCCTGCATAGCATGCTGCTGTGTGTTATACCCATATGCGTTTCCCGCGGGATACTGCTGGAAGTTCTGTGGATAATAAGCCATCTGGTTAACCGGTTGATTGTAAGCAACCGGTTGGTAAGTGTTCTGCTGAGTGGGTATGGGACCTTGAGGTTGTTGATACCCAGGAATAATTGCTGTTCCTTGTTGGGAAAAAGTTCCTTGGAATTGTTGTGTTCCAGGGATGTTGCCACCATACTGTGTAAGTGGAGGATTTCCCATAACAGGGTTGGGGGGTGGCTGCGACGGTGGTGTCCATGGAAGACTCGTTCCTGCTTGAGGAACTAGTGGAAATTGGAGTGATGGGTTCCATGGAGTTGTAGCAGCTGAAGGGTAAGGGAAACCAGAATTCAAGTTGGGGGAAATCTGGGATTGCCCCCCAGCTTGGTTCCAGTTTCCGAAAAGTGAGTACCCCCCACTCTGTGGGATTTGATGATCCCAAGAAGGAAGCATACCTGACGGGGGTGGTTGAGAGTAAGGTCCGGTTGGAACACCGGAATAAGGTTGCCCACTGCCAGGTGGATTGTACATACCGAACTGAGTAGACGCTGCTGGTTGGGAAACTAGTTGGAGCGAGCCAATAGGTTGTCCGCCAACAGTTAGGTTGGATGGCCCTATGTGAGGAGGTTGTAGACTGGGAAGTGAATTCCCAGCAAAAGGTTGTCCTCCGACTGGTTGGGTTGATGGCCCACCAGTTGGAGGTTGTTGACTAACAATGGGGTTCCCAACAAAAGGTTGCCCCCCAGCTGGTTGGGTTGATGGCCCACCAGGGAGGGTTTGTAAGTTGGAGTTAGGGACCATTGCAGTCGGTTGTCCACCTCCTGAAATAGTATAAATGGTGGCTGAAGGTGATCCTCCGGTCGAAACGGAAGATCCAGCAGTATGACTAGGTGTTCTTCCGCCGCTAGCCAAATATGATAGCATGGATTGGCCAACGGCGCCAAAAGTACCGATTAGCGGAGGCGGTCGTCCGTATTGGACAGCTGAGGATGGAGAAAAAACTGGGTTATCCCTCATAGAATGTGCACCAAACATTGGTGATGAGAGCAAATGTGGGGAATTTAGCCCAGGGGTATCAGCGTCGTCCATCACGTGTTCAATAATAGGAGGACCATCGAGAACTGGGTCCGAGTTCATATCCTGAAAAAGATTTTGGGGATCCGGCAGGAACCTAGGTGTAGTAAAGTCCGAAGGTCCTGAGCCGTCTGCAAAGGAATGATGAAATTCTGTGCTAGACGGAACATTGGGATCCCTATAGTCAGAAGGATGAGAAACAGGGGGGTATCTAGACGCTGTCGAAATCATTTTCTCTGTGTTGCGTCTAAATTGTGCCGATGCTAACGGAGAGTTCGCTAGGCTAACCATACTAGACTGGATGGAAGCCATAATTTCGTGTCCCGGTGGGATGTTGGGTAGATGAAAAGTGCGAGGTACGTTGCTAGAAGAACTTGTCTCCTGAGGATGAACACTGGGTGACGTAGTAATAACAGGCGGAAGTTCCGTCTGGGAAGTAATGAAGCCATAATCAGGTTCAAAAGGTGTGTCAGGTAGATGAGTATCTTCAACGATCTCAACGTAGCCGCCTGGGACTGAAATTAGGCCAGGTATGTCCTGGTCAGACCCTTCTGTGGTGCCAATAGATCCGTCTATATCATCGTGGAAAGTGTCTGATGGACGAGAAGTGTTGGCATCCGGTAGAAGGATGACCTCTGGTCTAGTACTCTGGGTCGTGCTAGGTTCAGCTGCTGTAACTGTGCCCACTGTTACAGATAAATCTGGGATGACAGTGGGTGAGGTGACAGTGGAAGCCTCAGACATGCTAGTGGTCATAGAAGCTGCAATGGATTCTGAGACTGTGCTGTGTGTGGCAGTTACAGGCGTAACTGAAGATGTTGTACGGATCGGCGGTGGGATGTTGCCTCGACCAGCACCGCGGCCAGGAGGAGCAGGAATGCGTGATGCAGGCGGACCAGAAGTCCGTGGCGGTGGTGGTGGTGGAGGGCTTAGGCCCTGTTGTCTTCGTGATCTTCGTTGTTGATCTGACATGATGACAGGAAAATGAAAATCGGAGGCAGTACCGTAAACAAAGAACTCAAAAACTCTAATGCAACCGAGTGTGCAAAAGAGGAGCTAGAAAAAGCAAGGCTCACAGGCCAAAAAAGCAAGCTCAAAAATCTATACTGAGACCGGTGTCTCAATAAGCGAGCTGATCAACAAAAATGGCCAGAATGCCAACAAGCAGTCCCTACAAAGAAAAAATGACCCTCTACAAAGATGAGACGCCAAGCAAACTCCTAACTAAGAGCTGGAGACCTCAACAGGCTGTATCCTTCGCAAGGTGATGAAATCCAAGTCGAACAATACAACATGAGAGACCGATATAAGAAGGATATCCCTCTACCGAAAGGGATCCTGGGTAAAAGAGCCCTAGTAGAATAGATACTAAGCCACCTCGTTCATGACACGTCGGAAAAGGTTTTGGGCACTTCAGCCTTCCGAAGAAGACAGCGATCGATGTTGCCTTAGGGCTAAGTGGAGTGCGGTATTCCACAGAGTCCGTCCGGTTCTCAATCTCGCGGCCGTTTAACCCCTGAACAGTTAGAAACAGTCAGGAGGCCCCTCCACAAACTGGCTGTGACCGTGTCAATAAGTACTAGAGGATTTTAGTTCCCTAAAGACAACGACTATGTCTCAGATGAAAATGACAAGGGGGAATTATTTTGATGCCTATCCCCGGTGTCCTACCTAACTACCAAATTCTTTTGATTTCCTCAAGTGAGGTTAAAGTTGGTTTAATTAGGGTGATTAATTTTAGTGGCTGTCTTTACTCAATCGGGTAGTGGACGTGAGACTTGATGGTGTTATGACGACTCAAACCATGCAAATGAGAATGAATCATAAACAAGCCTTTGTCTTCGATGAAATCTAGCTAAGGTAAAGATAGAGGTTCTTCGATCCAATATGCATAACAACTTTCACAAGCAATCAAAGTAAAAGATTTTTCTTTTCTTTTCGATTTATAAACCAAGCCAAGCTGAAGTAAACACGCTTTTCAATGCATTGATTTTACAATCTACAATGCTTCTATGATGAGAATTTTTATGGCAAAATTAATGGTTCATTTCCCTATGCAAAATGCTACTAGACTTTTTCAATTTAAACAACAAATTTGCTCTCGACCAATGATCTTTTTAATTTACTGAAAATGATAATGACAATATGACTGTAAAACTACAGTGTTCAGTAACAGAAGACAGTGGTGTTGAGTTGGTTGTGGGGAAAAGCCAAGTCAAATGCAATCAAATTGAAAAATGACCAATATGTCAAAAGTGCCACTTAATTCAATCAATCAATCAAGCTCACAAACCATGTAATAAGCAGACCAAACAGACTGGAAATTAACCAGGATGCTAACAGGCAACAGTAAAGACTATCTGAGGCAGGGAGAAACTCAGGAAACATAGCAAAAATTAAGAAAAATTTACCTACTTGCAGACACTACCGCGGTCTATAGACTGCCTGAAGCGCGGCACTGTGTAACTGTCGCGCTGGTATGAATTCCTAGGACGCGGCACTGTGTAAATGTCGCGCTGGAAGTGGTTCAGAGGGCGCGGCACTGTGGCAAGAGGGAAAAAAAAAACGCAACTGGAAAAGAAAAAATCAAGTTTTCAGGGTTGTTGCTAACCCAGGGGACTCAGTAATAAAATAGGGAGATAAATACTGCGAGGAGGGGTGAATAAGGGTCAAAAAAGACCAAAATTCAAGGTGGTTTGAAGTGCAACAAAAGACTGATAATTCAAAGATAAATGACTGTGAATTTGAACCAATCAAGCAGTAATCAAACCCAGCGGAGTCGCCATTCTTGTTATGTGGAATTCTGCCCTACGGATAAGTCAAAACTCCCTTAGGCTAAAGTAGGATCTAACTAACTCTAGGCTAAGAACAGACAAAACAAATGCAACCTTGAATCCCTAGATCTAACATACATTTCAGTATTAAAATGCTGAAGAGAGCAAAAGGATTTTAACTGACCTTATGTCCAAGTGCTCTGTCTTTGGTATTTGCTCCAAGCTCCAAGTCTTCACTAATGAACCTGTCAAAGAGTAACCAAAATACAAGTATGCACTATTCTCTAGCAATCTGAAACATGAGTCAGGATCTAAATCTGTGAAAGATACAAATCATATGATTAAAACAAGATTAACACAAATGATTTGGGAAAACAAGACAAGTTATTCCATTACAACTTGAAGATTACTTACAAAGGGTGCTTGATGTCCAAGCCAAACCTTCAACTCCAAGTATCTTCTCCTCTAGCTATCTCCACAATGCTGCAAGACCATAAGTTTTGTGCTCTCAAGAGTCCTCCTCCTTTCCAATGGCATGCCTCTCTTTTATAGTGAGTGGTGAGGTTAACCAACAAGAGAGATAGGTGGATCTAAGGAGGGATAAGTGGATCAGGGTTTCTAATCGAAGGAGATGAGTTGGGATCGAATCAAGGAACCCAATCTTCCATCATCTTCGAAAATCCAAGATCCCACAAGCCAAGGGCAAAAACTATTAAAAGTGTGCCGCGCTTTGCAAATGCTACAGGACGCGACACTGTGCCGCGTTTTGTCAAGCTGGCAGGACGCGGTAGTGTGTGGAAATAAAGTCCAAGGTGGGTCAAAACTTGCCAGGGTGGATTTACCTTCAAGGTTGACTCATCATCTGTCTCTTCTGTATGGTTCAAAACAGTAGGGAAAGTGTCGTCGAGATGTGTTGTGATGGGGATGCGACACTGTGAAACATAGAGGTATAACAGATGCCCCCTAAAGTGTGAGGTCAGAAGGGACTGATGGCCGAAAGACTTTACGAATAAAATGTGCAGAGATAGCATCGAGGAGAGCGACACGGAGCTGAAATGGAAACAAAGTGTTAGATATACCACCGAGGCGGGCATTCCCATGCTCGGAAACAAACGACTCAAAGCATGGCTGCCGACCAATACATTGCAGATCCATGAGTACTGAGATAATGTAAACTGTGGACAGATCATGGCTACTATGAACAATCGTAGATCCATGAGACAGTAACGACACAGCCACGACCAATACAATAAGTGGATCTGTGTGACAATACAAGAGGCATCTCCATCGCAGCCTGGGCGCAGTCAAGATACAGTGATGCACCCGGGGTCTTCTACCCAATCGCATAAAGATACGAATCTAACCATGTGATTACAAGATGTTGAAGTCGAACATGGAAGAAACCATTTGATTACCGGTCAATGATGTGGACCGTTAACAAATGCGAGGGAGATCACCAATAACGACAATGATTCCCAAGGTATCAATAGTACATCTCAACGAAATGCGAATGAATGAGTTGATGTCGAGCATCCGAGAGATTGCTTGATCAGAGGTCAATGAGGTGAACCTGCTGTCAAACACGAGGAAACCTGCCATTGAGGCATGCAGGTACCAAGGTACTAATGGTTGATTTCTAAGTCCAATTCCTGGATAGTGATTTGGTGTCGACAGGAATAGACTCGTCGAAGGTGGGCCATGATGATTCCCACATCATCGACACGAAATCGGCACATGTGATAGGATGATGAAGTAATGGGATATGTACTGACACAGCGGAGGCCTGACACAGTGAATGACTCGATACAATGCAACCCTTTGAACATGTAACGGCATGTAACAAGACTTGGCAGCAAGAATTATTGATAAATAGAGGATAGACGTCAGATGAGTGGACTCGTGGCCAGGGAGACGACCCATGATGATGACTATGACTCAATGAAAAACGGACACCCAAATATAGACAAGAGATGGACACATGCCATGTTCAAAGGTAACGACTGACAAGCTGCCATAGATAAACTTGACTTGTTCCCCCATATTTCCCCGACATGATGGACGAGTACCTCTTTCTTGTTTTACGAGCTTGAAGAGGATAACAGATGCTCGGTGTAGCTCATCTTGTGGATGAGTCCAATCTCACATGTTTTGCGAACCTGAGAAAGGAGGGGTTCGTCCCAAAGTGGGTCCTTCGATGTTAATATTTTAACGAGCCCAAGGAAGGAAAACTCGGTAGTTTTTCATATTTAGAGAGCCTAAAAAACTTAAAGGAAGCTCCATAATGTACTTTTTCGTAAAATTTAGTCTCTCGATCCCGAAAAAGTGTAAAACGATTCCCGAGAGAACTCTCCCAGCCAAGATTGACTGAGGTATACCTTTCTCGTAAATAGTCTAGACGGGCCGAAAAAGGGGTAACCTATCACCGAATAGACGACCTTTCAAATACTTTTACAAGTGTGAAAGAGTCAAGATCACTTGGCAATCTTTTCAATTTTAAGGAGTCTGAAAAGAGCTTAACTATGGACTCCCGTGGTCTTTTTCGTAAAAATTAATTATTCTGGCCCGAAAGAAGAATAAAATACAACCAGGATAATACTTTCCTCATCGTTTAACGAGCATGAGTAAAGCTGACTGTACTCGACACCGTTTACTTGCGTTTGACAAGCACGACACAGGTGTGAAAGCGCTTGGAATCTTTTTCAAGTTTTAAATCCAGAGCACGAAAAAGATAAAGTGGGCTCAATATGAAGGTCAAACTACGAACAACTACCAGTATGAATGCATCCCATTTTTTACCGCAGATCCTGTCAATAAATGCTCAAAAATCGGGTATTAGTAATATGAATAAGGGTTTATTAATTTTGAAATAGTAATTAATTAATTAAAAAAATGTGAAAAAATGCTATATAAAGCATGGTAAAAATAGAAATTACCATTCATTTGTAATTTTTACCCAAAGGAGACATTTTTACCCATTTTGGAGCAAAATTTCAAGGATCGATACCGAGAGTTCTGGGACACCATTTCGACCGCCGTCTGTGCCAGGTAAGGGTGCTTGAACCCCTCTTTCATTTCATGCAAGAAATTTTTACTTTCACCAGGGAAAAATTAATTTTTTGGCAAGCCCTTTTGGCAAGAATCGCCTGCCGTACTGCCGCGTGGGGCCCCTATCGTGAAACGCGGCACTGTTCAACAGTGCCGCGCTGTAACCTCAAAATGAGGCGCGGCACTGTGGACTACCGCGCGGCAGGGTGCCCTCCAGGCGCGGCACGTGCGAAAATTAAGTTTGAAAAATCAATTTTTTCTCAAATTTTTGCTAGAATCAAGTTGTTAAATAGTCACTAATTACTTTGTTTACCTTTTTGCAGGGATTTGCAACTTGTTTGAGGCAAAATGGTGAGTTGGAAAGAGAGGGAGCATGAAACGGACGATTTTAGGGCCGAAAATGACTTACCCACCGTGACCGCATTGAGAGAATGTGGTTTGCTAAAGTTTTTCAAGACTAAAGGGATCCGCCAACAACCTAAGCTCCTTACTCACCTTATTCAATTGTGGGATCCTGATATCGAAGCTTTCCGAGTGGGAGAGCACGTGCTTGAAATCCAACTTGAAGACATCTACTTTCTTACGGGCCTCTCAAAAAGAGGGGCCCGGCCGAATCTTACCGGGTACAGTGCTTCAGACTCAAGCACGGATGATTTAATTGCTCGATATTGTCAGGTGGGTTCGAGTAAGAAGAGTGGGAAAGTGGCCATAAAAGAGGTCACAAATCTTCCTTTCAAAACTTTGCTATTCACTATTACACGTGCAGCAGGAAGCGTGAGCCCACATCAGGCGACCCGCACGCAGGTAAATCTCGCAGCAGAGTGCATGGGAGGAACGGTCTTCAACTGGTGTGATGCAGTGCTGTCCCATATGAAGGAACAGGTGCACAAATGTAGAACTGGGAAAAATACCCAGTTTGGCTATGGGAGTATCTTGGTCACTTTCTTCCTGGAAAGGGTGCCATTACTGCATCCGCAGATATCTATGCATCCTCGCCCACCTACTGAGCCATGGATGGCTCGATGGAGCGACTATGCCGGGCGCCTTGGAGGGCCTCAGCGGCTAGCTTTTGGAGAGGACTTCTTCTCTTGGCTAGAGGAGCAGATAGTCATGATCGACGACTATCCCTATTCAGGGGTAGATTTCCGCGAGGATATTGACTTGGATTTGCCAGAAGATGATGACTGGGACAACTCTGGTATGACCTTCATGGATATGTATTTTTCTTTTTGAATATTTAATTTTTAATGCTTTTTTAGAATGTGTAAAAGACTTCTAATGTATACTCGCATGCATGTTGCAGATCGTGGACCACAGAGGCCAGCTGGATACTCTCCACTGCGTCGTGGCGGTGTAGACCGTCAAGCTGATCCTGTCGAAGAAGAAGATGAAGATGAGGCAGGAGGTGTCCGGGACATTGAGAGGAACCTGCAGGGATTGACTCATGGCATCCCTGCTATGCGGATGGATGATGTCCCCTACCACCTCCAGAGGCATACCGTGGGTGTACCTGGACGTATTAGTCGACTTCTTCGCAAGGTGGTTCGAGCTGTGATGTGTTACCACCATCAGCAGGAGGAGTCCGATGAGGGACATGATAGGTCTCCTAGATCTCCATAGATGGTCTTTAGATCTTTTTGCGGCATGTACACGATATGTAGGCTTTGAGGGCCAATTTTTTGTATATGGGATTTGATCCCCAATTTTGTCTTTGACACAGACTTTATGTATTTTGAAAAAAACACTTTTTATATACAGTGATATGGACCTATTTATGATCTAAATACTTACAATGACTTGTGCATTTTATTTTTTATGATGTGTTTTATGTATGGGCAAGATGCCAGTCCAAAACGTAATTGGCCAATGAATCAGCAATATAATTGAATTCTCTCGGTATATGTTGATATATGATAAAATAAAATGACCGTTCCAAGAGACGTACTCTTCGAAATAACCGAAGCAATGTAGGATCGCGAACTGTGTAAACACGGTTTAGATGAGAGACCACGAGTTGGGAGTCTAAAAAGACCGATAAGGAGTTAATCCCGAGTGAAGCAACCTCTGTCAAGAGACCAATGAATGCATGGTACTCTGCGATATTGTTGGTTGCGGGACCCAAACAAATGGCTCCTGAATAAATCAACTCGCCAGTGGGGGAATAGATCACCCATGCTGCGGAAGCGAGATTCCGGGTATGTCGGCTTGCACCGTCAGCGAATCCAAAGTAGGTAGACATCTGCGCATAAAGGCACGAGTCAAAGTAAGAGTAGATACATAAGATCCACGCGCACACTAAAAATAAAGCAAAAAACAAACTAAGTACATTATGTACAAGAAGTAACCCGCGTGGGGTAACCTCATGCGTAGAAACGCTTGAGGTATAGCCCGTTGCGGGGCCGTGCCAATGGCGTACCATCACAGTCGACTAGTTCATAGGCTCCTTTTTCTAAGACACGTTTTATGATGAAGGGGCCGTACCACATAGATTCAAGCTTGCCTTTTCCAAGTTTGTCATGCATCTGATCATATGTAAGTACAAGGTCACCCTCATTAAAGATCCGAGGTTGAACGGATTTGTCATATTGAGCTTTGACGCGTTTTTTGTGAGCTTCATTAGCCAAAGCGGCGTCGCGGCGGGTTTCATCTAGCTTGGCTAGGTATAGAAACCGTTCTTCTTCGGAAGTCGTGTGTGGGAGTAGCTCTATGGCTATCTTGAGTGATGGAATTTCACATTCAATCGGGAGAATGGCTTCCAGGCCGTACACCAATTGAAATGGTGTAAACCCAGTAGCACTTTTCACTGAGGTTCGGTATGCCCACAGTGCTGAGAACAGAGCTGAGTGCCAATTGGATTTTTGGGTACCCACAATGCGCTGAATCATTCGTTTCAGGACCTTATTGATGGCTTCAACTTGGCCATTAGCTTGTGGGTAATACGGGGTTGAGTTTTCATGGCGAAAACCCAGTTTGGCACTTAGTTCTTCGATCATATGATTCCTAAAATGGAAACCATGGTCGGTCACAATAGACTGTGGGACACCGAATCTAGCTATGATATGATTGAATATGAACTGCGCTGCTGTTTTGCCGTCTTCAGCATACGTAGGCATCGCTTCAGCCCATTTTGTAAAATAGTCCACAGCTACTATGACATAGCTATGCCCCCCGGCTGAAGTGGGCTTACAGTGCATAAAATCAATGCCCCATTTGGAGAAGGGGCCGACGGCAATGACAGGATGGAGTGGAGCAGGGTGCGAGCGTGCTTTGCTATGAAAGAATTGACATGGCGGACACTTCTTGACTGTTTCCATGCAGTCTTTGAAAATCGAAGGCCAGAAGTATCCCGCTCGCAATATTTTCTAGGCCGTAGCCATCCCAGAGAGATGACCACCACATGCTCCAGCGTGGCAGTCGTTGAGAACGCGTTCCGCCTCATCTAACTTCAAACAGCGTCGAAGGACAGTGTCGACACCACGCCGATACAAAGTATCGTTCACTATAAGGTAGTATTTTGCGTGATGTCTGATACGTCGTCGTTCATCGCGGTTGAGGTCGGGACGGAAGCGTTGGGTTTGGAGATATAAGAGAATATCCCCATACCACGGATCAGACGTGCTAATGAGGAACAATGATTCATCGGGAAGAGAATCAATGGGCTCGGATTGCTCAGTAGCACGGGGCAAGTGACAAATTAACTCAGCGAAGACCAGAGATTTCTTAGACTTGGATTTGACAAACTCCAAGTCAAACTCTTGAAGGATGACAATCCAACGGGAGTACTTGCCCCCAAGCACTTGTCGTGTGAGGATATAGTACATCGGATTGAAATTGGCGATGACGGTGGTCCGACGGAGTAAGATGTAGTGACGGAATCTCTGGACAGCAAACACTGTTGCCAGAGCCAGTTTTTCAACATGTGAGTAGCGAGTTTCAGAGTCGAGGAGACTCTTGCTGAGGTAGTACACCACATGTTCTATGCCGTTGTGGTCTTCCTGGACTAACACCATACCAATGGTGGAAATCGAGGCTGCAAGATAAAGGATGTAGTCCTGTGTGTAATTCGGGGGTTGAATCACAGGATCTTTGGTTAAGGCTGCCTTTAAATTATCAAAGGATCGTTGGGCTTCATCATCCCATATGAAGGGAACATTTTTCTTGAGAAGCCGCATGTAGCCTTTTGTTATCTCAGACAGATTACAGATAAAACGGCGTAGAAAGTTTGCATGCCCTTGCAAACATTGAAGTTCTGGAATATTGGTAGGTGAAGGCAGGGCTATGATAGCTGCTACCTTTGCGGGATCTAGACGTATCCCGTCTTTGGAGACTATGAAGCCTAACAGTTTTTCGGCTTCTACACAGAAGACGCACTTATGCGGGTTCAAACGTATATTGTAGCGCCGGCACCTTTCGAAAATGGCACTCAAGTGATCTGGATGTTCTTCCCGAGTTCGAGAATGAGCGGGAAGGTCATCGAGATATGGCTCTACGATATGTTTGATGTCATGAAATGCGTAGGACATCGCCCGTTGGAAAGTTGCCCCGGCATTTTTGAGGCCAAAAGGTAACTTCCGATATGCAAAGATCCCCCAAGGGCAGATAAAGGCCGTTTTGTGCTGGTCGGCTGGGAGGATATCGATCTGATTATAGCCAGAAAAGCCATCCATAAATGAAAAGATAACACTTCCGGCACAGTTATCGATGATCTGGTCAATAAACGGAGTTGGGTAGTTGTCCTTGGGACAAGCTTTGTTCAAATCACGGTAATCAACACAGACTCTGATCGTTCCCTGTTTTTTGGCTACAGGGACGATGTTGGATACCCATTCTGTCAATGGGACAGGATAGATAAAACCAGCACGCAAAAGTTTTTCAACTTCTGCTTTAATGGCGGCTGCCTTACGAGGATGAACGGGTCGAAGCTTTTGCCGAACAGGTCGGGCGCCAGGAAAAGTTGGAATTTCATGGACCACAATCGACGGGTCGATTCCTGGCAGCTCTTCATAACTCCAAGCGAAAACATCGCGGAAAGTTTTAAAGTAGGCATTATAGAACTCCGTCTCGAGAGGAGTACATGTTTTGCCAATGTGTACATTTTCCACGATACCAGGCTTTACTGAAATGTCGATGGGAGTGGTTGCCATAAGATTGGCCAAGTTGCCTTCAGAAAATACTTCGTCGAGGGAAGTGGGGAACTTGGTTTGAACCATCCCAAGTGAAGCACTGGATTTGGTATCAGGCTCAAGTGACTGAATGGTGGGGAATGAAGATCGATGATGAAAATCTCCCCATGGTGGCTCATTGCCGCACATAACCTCTATGATTGATTCGTCAGTAGGAAAAATCAAGTTGAGAGGATCAAACAATGGTGGGCGTGTATGAGTTTCAGTCGAGAGCTGTGCCACTGTGTGATCAGTAGAACAGTCGACCCAATCTGTGGCTGATTGGATCGCGTCATATGCTGCAAGGTTTCTGTTCAAAGGCATGGAATTGCCATAGCCTTGGATCTGAGTAGGACTCGGAATCACCCATGAGTCATCGGACGGGGTGACATGCGATGAAATCATGTTGACTGGTTGAAGATGGGTTCCCAGCTCTGGAAAAACTCCAATGAGGGATGAATCCTTCATGAGACCAACACCTACGTCTTGGAACCGGTACCGAGGTTGATCCAGTAACGGAACGGTATTGGCGGAGTTCGGATGGGAGTCTGGGATACAGTAAGCCAATTGATCAATAGTGACAATTTTCCCTTCATGAGGAAATTGTACAATCCGGAAGACTGTAGACGCTATGGCAGTCATGGCATAGAACCAGTTCCGACCAAGTAGGAGGTTGTAATCCAAAGGTGCATCTACGACTTTGATGTGTACGGATACTGTTTTGCCCCCCAGTTCAACACCGATTGAGGGGATGAGTCCATATGGTTGAAAACCATGTCCATCAAACGCTCTAAGAGTAGTGGGAGAAGTTGTGACCTCAGGCGAGCCGAGGGCTCTCCAACAGTTCAAAGACATAATCGACGTGGAAGCACCCTCATCTAACACTGTGCGGTGGATAACATTTCCACGGATTTTCGTATGCACCTGAAAGGCTAACTGGTGAGAAAGCCTAGGTTTAGCGTGCTCCAAGTTAAACATGATGGAGTTTGAAGTATCTGGGTCCAGTGCCCCCAGTGCTGAAAGTAGGGTTCTACGCTGCGTGGGGCAGTGTTGGAGAACCTCGAGAGTTGACATAGCGCAAGGTGCTTGAGCCAAATCTTCAACAATGTTGTAGTTTTGGGCAGCTCGCGCATTCGGATTGAATGTCGCCTTTCGTATAGTGCCCTTGGGTGGGCGTAGCACTGTGTCCATAAGTGGTCTCTCGATATGGAGGTGACCATTAGGGGGGGGAATAGGAATCGGATCTTCAACAGGAGACTTGCCTTTGGCTGTCTCCGATTGTTTGGTTGAACTTGGAGGATTGTCATACGTCTTTGAACGAGTGGTGATATTAATCTCCTCATTACTTGTCATTAGGATCTCGCGGTTTGTGGACGTCTCTCCACGGGAAGGATTGGTCGGGTTGCCCCCTTGTCGGGATTCTTGGGCAACCATTTGCTGTTGCTGTTGGGGGAAAGGGTCAGTTAGCACTGCCGGTCTAGAGGATCCTTTAACGAACTTATGGACCTCGTCCTTGTAGGGACAGTCACGCGTATAATGATCATCTTGACAAATCAAGCAGGGAAACTTAGCTTTCCGACGTGGTTTTTGATCATTCTGGGTAGGTTGTGGTTTGGGGTTCTCCTGCTGGTTCTTTTTAGGTTTACCACGATTGTTTTTCTTCTTTCCTCCAGATGGTTGTGATGTAGATTGGACTGCATTCACTTCGGAGGAGACAGCAGGGGAAGTGGAAGCTTTTGAAGCGGCCTGGGTAAAAGCGGGGGAAGCAGAAGCTTGTTGCCCCGTCGAGTTGGTGGCAGGCTGAGCTTTAACTGAACCAACGATACCATCAATGGGTGGTTCAGTAGTAGGCTTTGTAGGATCAGTGTGAACGCGGGAAGCATGTGGAAGAAGTTCATGTAAAGTACCGGATTGAGTATATACTAAATCCATGTATTGTGCTGCCGAGATGGCTTGTTCTTCCGTAACAGGTCCGCGCATAGCAATATCTCTGGCTATGGGAGGCAAAAAGGATTTTGTAAACCAATCAGCAAGTAGCTGATCTGGAATAGGTGCCTTTATTAGCCTACGGCGTCTTCGCCACTCGTGGATGTGATCCGAGATGTGTGTGGAAGTGGTTTGACGCAGTGAAGTTAGCAGTTCTGTTCCAGTCTCATATCGGATGGGAAGCTGGAAATGTGTCAGAAACTGCATAGCCAAAGTATTGAAATCACGAAAAGAGTGCTGTGGCAGCTCGATATACCATTTTGCTACCGTTCCGGTAAGCGTACGTTGGAAGAGCCGAAGTCGGATGGAATCATCCATCAAGGAGTTTGATGAACACCAAAGATGGAAGGTCATCACGTGGTTCTTGGGGTCTTCCCCGGGCTTAGCATCGAACTTGGGAATGTCCGATGGTAGTTTGGCTGGGATAGGTGGCCAGTGAGGTTCGTGCCATATAGGATCGTTAATAAGCCTCGACAAATCAAGTAGATCAAGTGTGGCCAAGAAAGGAAGTTGACGGTTGGTCTGCGGGTATGAGTAATAACCATGCGGTGCAGAGAACCCTGGAGGGCCCTGCATAGCATGCTGCTGTGTGTTATACCCATATGCGTTTCCCGCGGGATACTGCTGGAAGTTCTGTGGATAATAAGCCATCTGGTTAACCGGTTGATTGTAAGCAACCGGTTGGTAAGTGTTCTGCTGAGTGGGTATGGGACCTTGAGGTTGTTGATACCCAGGAATAATTGCTGTTCCTTGTTGGGAAAAAGTTCCTTGGAATTGTTGTGTTCCAGGGATGTTGCCACCATACTGTGTAAGTGGAGGATTTCCCATAACAGGGTTGGGGGGTGGCTGCGACGGTGGTGTCCATGGAAGACTCATTCCTGCTTGAGGAACTAGTGGAAATTGGAGTGATGGGTTCCATGGAGTTGTAGCAGCTGAAGGGTAAGGGAAACCAGAATTCAAGTTGGGGGAAATCTGGGATTGCCCCCCAGCTTGGTTCCAGTTTCCGAAAAGTGAGTACCCCCCACTCTGTGGGATTTGATGATCCCAAGAAGGAAGCATACCTGACGGGGGTGGTTGAGAGTAAGGTCCGGTTGGAACACCGGAATAAGGTTGCCCACTGCCAGGTGGATTGTACATACCGAACTGAGTAGACGCTGCTGGTTGGGAAACTAGTTGGAGCGAGCCAATAGGTTGTCCGCCAACAGTTAGGTTGGATGGCCCTATGTGAGGAGGTTGTAGACTGGGAAGTGAATTCCCAGCAAAAGGGTGTCCTCCGACTGGTTGGGTTGATGGCCCACCAGTTGGAGGTTGTTGACTAACAATGGGGTTCCCAACAAAAGGTTGCCCCCCAGCTGGTTGGGTTGATGGCCCACCAGGGAGGGTTTGTAAGTTGGAGTTAGGGACCATTGCAGTCGGTTGTCCACCTCCTGAAATAGTATAAATGGTGGCTGAAGGTGATCCTCCGGTCGAAACGGAAGATCCAGCAGTATGACTAGGTGTTCTTCCGCCGCTAGCCAAATATGATAGCATGGATTGGCCAACGGCGCCAAAAGTACCGATTAGCGGAGGCGGTCGTCCGTATTGGACAGGTGAGGACGGAGAAAAAACTGGGTTATCCCTCATAGAATGTGCACCAAACATTGGTGATGACAGCAAATGTGGGGAATTTAGCCCAGGGGTATCAGCGTCGTCCATCACGTGTTCAATAATAGGAGGACCATCGAGAACTGGGTCCGAGTTCATATCCTGAAAAAGATTTTGGGGATCCGGCAGGAACCTAGGTGTAGTAAAGTCCGAAGGTCCTGAGCCGTCTGCAAAGGAATGATGAAATTATGTGCTAGACGGAACATTGGGATCCCTATAGTCAGAAGGACGAGAAACAGGGGGGTATCTAGACGCTGTCGAAAGCATTTGCTCTGTGTTGCGTCTAAATTGTGCCGATGCTAACGGAGAGTTCGCTAGGCTAACCATACTAGACTGGATGGAAGCCATAATTTCGTGTCCCGGTGGGATGTTGGGTAGATGAAAAGTGCGAGGTACGTTGCTAGAAGAACTTGTCTCCTGAGGATGAACACTGGGTGACGTAGTAATAACAGGCGGAAGTTCCGTCTGGGAAGTAATGAAGCCATAATCAGGTTCAAAAGGTGTGTCAGGTAGACGAGTATCTTCAACGATCTCAACGTAGCCGCCTGGGACTGAAATTAGGCCAGGTATGTCCTGGTCAGACCCTTCTGTGGTGCCAATAGATCCGTCTATATCATCGTGGAAAGTGTCTGATGGACGAGAAGTGTTGGCATCCGGTAGAAGGATGACCTCTGGTCTAGTACTCTGGGTCGTGCTAGGTTCAGCTGCTGTAACTGTGCCCACTGTTACAGATAAATCTGGGATGACAGTGGGTGAGGTGACAGTGGAAGCCTCAGACATGCTAGTGGTCATAGAAGCTGCAATGGATTCTGAGACTGTGCTGTGTGTGGCAGTTACAGGCGTAACTGAAGATGTTGTACGGATCGGCGGTGGGATGTTGCCTCGACCAGCACCGCGGCCAGGAGGAGCAGGAATGCGTGATGCAGGCGGACCAGAAGTCCATGGCGGTGGTGGTGGTGGAGGGCTTAGGCCCTGTTGTCTTCGTGATCTTCGTTGTTGATCTGACATGATGACAGGAAAATGAAAATCGGATTCAGTACCGTAAACAAAGAACTCAAAAACTCTAATGCAGCCGAGTGTGCAAAAGAGGAGCTAGAAAAAGCAAGGCTCACAGGCCAAAAAAGCAAGCTCAAAAATCTATACTGAGACCGGTGTCTCAATAAGCGAGCTGATCAACAAAAATGGCCAGAATGCCAACAAGCAGTCCCTACAAAGAAAAAATGACCCTCTACAAAGATGAGACGCCAAGCAAACTCCTAACTAAGAGCTGGAGACCTCAACAGGCTGTATCCTTCGCAAGGTGATGAAATCCAAGTCGAACAATACAACATGAGAGACCGATATAAGAAGGATATCCCTCTACCGAAAGGGATCCTGGGTAAAAGAGCCCTAGTAGAATAGATACTAAGCCACCTCGTTCATGACACGCCGGAAAAGGTTTTGGGCACTTCAGCCTTCCGAAGAAGACAGCGATCGATGTTGCCTTAGGGCTAAGTGGAGTGCGGTATTCCACAGAGTCCGTCTGGTTCTCAATCTCGCGGCCGTTTAACCCCTGAACAGTTAGAAACAGTCAGGAGGCCCCTCCACAAACTGGCTGTGACCGTGTCAATAAGTACTAGAGGATTTTAGTTCCCTAAAGACAACGACTATGTCTCAGATGAAAATGACAAGGGGGAATTATTTTGATGCCTATCCCCGGTGTCCTACCTAACTACCAAATTCTTTTGATTTCCTCAAGTGAGGTTAAAGTTGGTTTAATTAGGGTGATTAATTTTAGTGGCTGTCTTTACTCAATCGGGTAGTGGACGTGAGACTTGATGGTGTTATGACGACTCAAACCATGCAAATGAGAATGAATCATAAACAAGCCTTTGTCTTCGATGAAATCTAGCTAAGGTAAAGATAGAGGTTCTTCGATCCAATATGCATAACAACTTTCACAAGCAATCAAAGTAAAAGATTTTTCTTTTCTTTTCGATTTATAAACCAAGCCAAGCTGAAGTAAACACGCTTTTCAATGCATTGATTTTACAATCTACAATGCTTCTATGATGAGAATTTTTATGGCAAAATTAATGGTTCATTTCCCTATGCAAAATGCTACTAGACTTTTTCAATTTAAACAACAAATTTGCTCTCGACCAATGATCTTTTTAATTTACTGAAAATGATAATGACAATATGACTGTAAAACTACAGTGTTCAGTAACAGAAGACAGTGGTGTTGAGTTGGTTGTGGGGAAAAGCCAAGTCAAATGCAATCAAATTGAAAAATGACCAATATGTCAAAAGTGCCACTTAATTCAATCAATCAATCAAGCTCACAAACCATGTAATAAGCAGACCAAACAGACTGGAAATTAACCAGGATGCTAACAGGCAACAGTAAAGACTATCTGAGGCAGGGAGAAACTCAGGAAACCAAGCAAAAATTAAGAAAAATTTACCTACTTGCAGACACTACCGCGGTCTATAGACTGCCTGAAGCGCGGCACTGTGTAACTGTCGCGCTGGTATGAATTCCTAGGACGCGGCACTGTGTAAATGTCGCGCTGGAAGTGGTTCAGAGGGCGCGGCACTGTGGCAAGAGGGAAAAAAAAAACGCAACTGGAAAAGAAAAAATCAAGTTTTCAGGGTTGTTGCTAACCCAGGGGACTCAGTAATAAAACAGGGAGATAAATACTGCGAGGAGGGGTGAATAAGGGTCAAAAAAGACCAAAATTCAAGGTGGTTTGAAGTGCAACAAAAGACTGATAATTCAAAGATAAATGACTGTGAATTTGAACCAATCAAGCAGTAATCAAACCCAGCGGAGTCGCCATTATTGTTATGTGGAATTCTGCCCTACGGATAAGTCAAAACTCCCTTAGGCTAAAGTAGGATCTAACTAACTCTAGGCTAAGAACAGACAAAACAAATGCAACCTTGAATCCCTAGATCTAACATACATTTCAGTATTAAAATGCTGAAGAGAGCAAAAGGATTTTATCTGACCTTATGTCCAAGTGCTCTGTCTTTGGTATTTGCTCCAAGCTCCAAGTCTTCACTAATGAACCTGTCAAAGAGTAACCAAAATACAAGTATGCACTATTCTCTAGCAATCTGAAACATGAGTCAGGATCTAAATCTGTGAAAGATACAAATCATATGATTAAAACAAGATTAACACAAATGATTTGGGAAAACAAGACAAGTTATTCCATTACAACTTGAAGATTACTTACAAAGGGTGCTTGATGTCCAAGCCAAACCTTCAACTCCAAGTATCTTCTCCTCTAGCTATCTCCACAATGCTACAAGACCATAAGTTTTGTGCTCTCAAGAGTCCTCCTCCTTTCCAATGGCATGCCTCTCTTTTATAGTGAGTGGTGAGGTTAACCAACAAGAGAGATAGGTGGATCTAAGGAGGGATAAGTGGATCAGGGTTTCTAATCGAAGGAGATGAGTTGGGATCGAATCAAGGAACCCAATCTTCCATCATCTTCGAAAATCCAAGATCCCACAAGCCAAGGGCAAAAACTATTAAAAGTGTGCCGCGCTTTGCAAATGCTACAGGACGCGGCACTGTGCCGCGTTTTGTCAAGCTGGCAGGACGCGGTAGTGTGTGGAAATAAAGTCCAAGGTGGGTCAAAACTTGCCATGGTGGATTTACCTTCAAGGTTGACTCATCATCTGTCTCTTCTGTATGGTTCAAAACAGTAGGGAAAGTGTCGTTGAGATGTGTTGTGATGGGGATGCGACACTGTGAAACATAGAGGTATAACAGATGCCCCCTAAAGTGTGAGGTCAGAAGGGACTGATGGCCGAAAGACTTTACGAATAAAATGTGCAGAGATAGCATCGAGGAGAGCGACACGGAGCTGAAATGGAAACAAAGTGTTAGATATACCACCGAGGCGGGCATTCCCATGCTCGGAAACAAACGAATCAAAGCATGGCTGCCGACCAATACATTGCAGATCCATGAGTACTGAGATAATGTAAACTGTGGACAGATCATGGCTACTATGAACAAACGTAGATCCATGAGACAATAACGACACAGCCACGACCAATACAATAAGTGGATCTGTGTGACAATACAAGAGGCATCTCCATCGCAGCCTGGGCGCAGTCAAGATACAGTGATGCACCCGGGGTCTTCTACCCAATCGCATAAAGATACGAATCTAACCATGTGATTACAAGATGTTGAAGTCGAACATGGAAGAAACCATTTGATTACCGGTCAATGATGTGGACCGTTAACAAATGCGAGGGAGATCACCAATAACGACAATGATTCCCAAGGTATCAATAGTACATCTCAACGAAATGCGAATGAATGAGTTGATGTCGAGCATCCGAGAGATTGCTTGATCAGAGGTCAATGAGGTGAACCTGCTGTCAAACACGAGGAAACCTGCCATTGAGGCATGCAGGTACCAAGGTACTAATGGTTGATTTCTAAGTCCAATTCCTGGATAGTGATTTGGTGTCGACAGGAATAGACTCGTCGAAGGTGGGCCATGATGATTCCCACATCATCGACACGAAATCGGCACATGTGATAGGATGATGAAGTAATGGGATATGTACTGACACAGCGGAGGCCTGACACAGTGAATGACTCGATACAATGCAACCCTTTGAACATGTAACGGCATGTAACAAGACTTGGCAGCAAGAATTATTGATAAATAGAGGATAGACGTCAGATGAGTGGACTCGTGGCCAGGGAGACGACCCATGATGATGACTATGACTCAATGAAAAACGGACACCCAAATATAGACAAGAGATGGACACATGCCATGTTCAAAGGTAACGACTGACAAGCTGCCATAGATAAACTTGACTTGTTCCCCCATATTTCCCCGACATGATGGACGAGTACCTCTTTCTTGTTTTACGAGCTTGAAGAGGATAACAGATGCTCGGTGTAGCTCATCTTGTGGATGAGTCCAATCTCACATGTTTTGCGAACCTGAGAAAGGAGGGGTTCGTCCCAAAGTGGGTCCTTCGATGTTAATATTTTAACGAGCCCAAGGAAGGAAAACTCGGTAGTTTTTCATATTTAGAGAGCCTAAAAAACTTAAAGGAAGCTCCATAATGTACTTTTTCGTAAAATTTAGTCTCTCGATCCCGAAAAAGTGTAAAACGATTCCCGAGAGAACTCTCCCAGCCGAGATTGACTGAGGTATACCTTTCTCGTAAATAGTCTAGACGGGCCGAAAAAGGGGTAACCTATCACCGAATAGACGACCTTTCAAATACTTTTACAAGTGTGAAAGAGTCAAGATCACTTGGCAATCTTTTCAATTTTAAGGAGTCTGAAAAGAGCTTAACTATGGACTCCCGTGGTCTTTTTCGTAAAAATTAATTATTCTGGCCCGAAAGAAGAATAAAATACAACCAGGATAATACTTTCCTCATCGTTTAACGAGCATGAGTAAAGCTGACTGTACTCGACACCGTTTACTTGCGTTTGACAAGCACGACACAGGTGTGAAAGCGCTTGGAATCTTTTTCAAGTTTTAAATCCAGAGCACGAAAAAGATAAAGTGGGCTCAATATGAAGGTCAAACTACGAACAACTACCAGTATGAATGCATCCCATTTTTTACCGCAGATCCTGTCAATAAATGCTCAAAAATCGGGTATTAGTAATATGAATAAGGGTTTATTAATTTTGAAATAGTAATTAATTAATTAAAAAAATGTGAAAAAATGCTATATAAAGCATGGTAAAAATAGAAATTACCATTCATTTGTAATTTTTACCCAAAGGAGACATTTTTACCCATTTTGGAGCAAAATTTCAAGGATCGATACCGAGAGTTCTGGGACACCATTTCGACCGCCGTCTGTGCCAGGTAAGGGTGCTTGAACCCCTCTTTCATTTCATGCAAGAAATTTTTACTTTCACCAGGGAAAAATTAATTTTTTGGCAAGCCCTTTTGGAAAGAATCGCCTGCCGTACTGCCGCGTGGGGCCCCTATCGTGAAACGCGGCACTGTTCAACAGTGCCGCGCTGTAACCTCAAAATGAGGCGCGGCACTGTGGACTGCCGCGCGGCAGGGTGCCCTCCAGGCGCGGCACGTGCGAAAATTAAGTTTGAAAAATCAATTTTTTCTCAAATTTTTGCTAGAATCAAGTTGTTAAATAGTCACTAATTACTTTGTTTACCTTTTTGCAGGGATTTGCAACTTGTTTGAGGCAAAATGGTGAGCTGGAAAGAGAGGGAGCATGAAACGGACGATTTTAGGGCCGAAAATGACTTACCCACCGTGACCGCATTGAGAGAATGTGGTTTGCTAAAGTTTTTCAAGACTAAAGGGATCCGCCAACAACCTAAGCTCCTTACTCACCTTATTCAATTGTGGGATCCTGATATCGAAGCTTTCCGAGTGGGAGAGCACGTGCTTGAAATCCAACTTGAAGACATCTACTTTCTTACGGGCCTCTCAAAAAGAGGGGCCCGGCCGAATCTTACTGGGTACAGTGCTTCAGACTTAAGCACGGATGATTTAATTGCTCGATATTGTCAGGTGGGTTCGAGTAAGAAGAGTGGGAAAGTGGCCATAAAAGAGGTCACAAATCTTCCTTTCAAAACTTTGCTATTCACTATTACACGTGCAGCAGGAAGCGTGAGCCCACATCAGGCGACCCGCACGCAGGTAAATCTCGCAGCAGAGTGCATGGGAGGAACGGTCTTCAACTGGTGTGATGCAGTGCTGTCCCATATGAAGGAACAGGTGCACAAATGTAGAACTGGGAAAAATACCCAGTTTGGCTATGGGAGTATCTTGGTCACTTTCTTCCTGGCAAGGGTGCCATTACTGCGTCCGCAGATATCTATGCATCCTCGCCCACCTACTGAGCCATGGATGGCTCGATGGAGCGACTATGCCGGGCGCCTTGGAGGGCCTCAGCGGCTAGCTTTTGGAGAGGACTTCTTCTCTTGGCTAGAGGAGCAGATAGTCATGATCGACGACTATCCCTATTCAGGGGTAGATTTCCGCGAGGATATTGACTTGGCTTTGCCAGAAGATGATGACTGGGACAAATCTGGTATGACCTTCATGGATATGCATTTTTCTTTTTGAATATTTAATTTTTAATGCTTTTTTAGAATGTGTAAAAGACTTCTAATGTATACTCGCATGCATGTTGCAGATCGTGGACCACAGAGGCCAGCTGGATACTCTCCACTGCGTCGTGGCGGTGTAGACCGTCAAGCTGATCCTGTCGAAGAAGAAGATGAAGATGAGGCAGGAGGTGTCCGGGACATTGAGAGGAACCTGCAGGGATTGACTCATGGCATCCCTGCTATGCGGATGGATGATGTCCCCTACCACCTCCAGAGGCATACCGTGGGTGTACCTGGACGTATTAGTCGACTTCTTCGCAAGGTGGTTCGAGCTGTGATGTGTTACCACCATCAGCAGGAGGAGTCCGATGAGGGACATGATAGGTCTCCTAGATCTCCATAGATGGTCTTTAGATCTTTTTGCGGCATGTACACGATATGTAGGCTTTGAGGGCCAATTTTTTGTATATGGGATTTGATCCCCAATTTTGTCTTTGACACAGACTTTATGTATTTTGAAAAAAACACTTTTTATATACAGTGATATGGACCTATTTATGATCTAAATACTTACAATGACTTGTGCATTTTATTTTTTATGATGTGTTTTATGTATGGGCAAGATGCCAGTCCAAAACGTAATTGGCCAATGAATCGGCAATATAATTGAATTCTCTCGGTATATGTTGATATATGATAAAATAAAATGACCGTTCCAAGAGACGTACTCTTCGAAATAACCGAAGCAATGTAGGATCGCGAACTGTGTAAACACGGTTTAGATGAGAGACCACGAGTTGGGAGTCTAAAAAGACCGATAAGGAGTTAATCCCGAGTGAAGCAACCTCTGTCAAGAGACCAATGACTGCATGGTACTCTGCGATATTGTTGGTTGCGGGACCCAAACAAATGGCTCCTGAATAAATCAACTCGCCAGTGGGGGAATAGATCACCCATGCTGCGGAAGCGAGATTCCGGGTATGTCGGCTTGCACCGTCAGCGAATCCAAAGTAGGTAGACATCTGCGCATAAAGGCACGAGTCAAAGTAAGAGTAGATACATAAGATCCACGCGCACACTAAAAATAAAGCAAAAAACAAACTAAGTACATTATGTACAAGAAGTAACCCGCGTGGGGTAACCTCATGCGTAGAAACGCTTGAGGTATAGCCCATTGCGGGGCCGTGCCAATGGCGTACCATCACAGTCGACTAGTTCATAGGCTCCTTTTTCTAAGACACGTTTTATGATGAAGGGGCCGTACCACATAGATTCAAGCTTGCCTTTTCCAAGTTTGTCATGCATCTGATCATATGTAAGTACAAGGTCACCCTCATTAAAGATCCGAGGTTGAACGGATTTGTCATATTGAGCTTTGACACGTTTTTTGTGAGCTTCATTAGCCAAAGCGGCGTCGCGGCGGGTTTCATCTAGCTTGGCTAGGTATAGAAACCGTTCTTCTTCGGAAGTAGTGTGTGGGAGTAGCTCTATGGCTATCTTGAGTGATGGAATTTCACATTCAATCGGGAGAATGGCTTCCAGGCCGTACACCAATTGAAATGGTGTAAACCCAGTAGCACTTTTCACTGAGGTTCGGTATGCCCACAGTGCTGAGAACAGAGCTGAGTGCCAATTGGATTTTTGGGTACCCACAATGCGCTGAATCATTTGTTTCAGGACCTTATTGATGGCTTCAACTTGGCCATTAGCTTGTGGGTAATACGGGGTTGAGTTTTCATGGCGAAAACCCAGTTTGGCACTTAGTTCTTCGATCATATGATTCCTAAAATGGAAACCATGGTCGGTCACAATAGACTGTGGGACACCGAATCTAGCTATGATATGATTGAATATGAACTGCGCTGCTGTTTTGCCGTCTTCAGCATACGTAGGCATCGCTTCAGCCCATTTTGTAAAATAGTCCACAGCTACTATGACATAGCTATGCCCCCCGGCTGAAGTGGGCTTACAGTGCATAAAATCAATGCCCCATTTGGAGAAGGGGCCGACGGCAATGACAGGATGGAGTGGAGCAGGGTGCGAGCGTGCTTTGCTATGAAAGAATTGACATGGCGGACACTTCTTGACTGTTTCGATGCAGTCTTTGAAAATCGAAGGCCAGAAGTATCCCGCTCGCAATATTTTCTGGGCCGTAGCCATCCCAGAGAGATGACCACCACATGCTCCAGCGTGGCAGTCGTTGAGAACGCGTTCCGCCTCATCTAAGGTCAAACAGCGTCGAAGGACAGTGTCGACACCACGCCGATACAAAGTATCGTTCACTATAAGGTAGTATTTTGCGTGATGTCTGATACGTCGTCGTTCATCGCGGTTGAGGTCGGGACGGAAGCGTTGGGTTTGGAGATATAAGAGAATATCCCCATACCACGGATCAGACGTGCTAATGAGGAACAATGATTCGTCGGGAAGAGAATCAATGGGCTCGGATTGCTCAGTAGCACGGGGCAAGTGACAAATTAACTCAGCGAAGACCAGAGATTTCTTAGACTTGGCTTTGACAAACTCCAAGTCAAACTCTTGAAGGATGACAATCCAACGGGAGTACTTGCCCCCAAGCACTTGTCGTGTGAGGATATAGTACATCGGATTGAAATTGGCGATGACGGTGGTCCGACGGAGTAAGATGTAGTGACGGAATCTCTGGACAGCAAACACTGTTGCCAGAGCCAGTTTTTCAACATGTGAGTAGCGAGTTTCAGAGTCGAGGAGACTCTTGCTGAGGTAGTACACCACATGTTCTATGCCGTTGTGGTCTTCCTGGACTAACACCATACCAATGGTGGAAATCGAGGCTGCAAGATAAAGGATGTAGTCCTGTGTGTAATTCGGGGGTTGAATCACAGGATCTTTGGTTAAGGCTGCCTTTAAATTATCAAAGGATCGTTGGGCTTCATCATCCCATATGAAGGGAACATTTTTCTTGAGAAGCCGCATGTAGCCTTTTGTTATCTCAGACAGATTACAGATAAAACGGCGTAGAAAGTTTGCATGCCCTTGCAAACATTGAAGTTCTGGAATATTGGTAGGTGAAGGCAGGGCTATGATAGCTGCTACCTTTGCGGGATCTAGACGTATCCCGTCTTTGGAGACTATGAAGCCTAACAGTTTTTCGGCTTCTACACAGAAGACGCACTTATGCGGGTTCAAACGTATATTGTAGCGCCGGCACCTTTCGAAAATGGCACTCAAGTGATCTGGATGTTCTTCCCGAGTTCGAGAATGAGCGGGAAGGTCATCGAGATATGGCTCTACGATATGTTTGATGTCATGAAATGCGTAGGACATCGCCCGTTGGAAAGTTGCCCCGGCATTTTTGAGGCCAAAAGGTAACTTCCGATATGCAAAGATCCCCCAAGGGCAGATAAAGGCCGTTTTGTGCTGGTCGGCTGGGAGGATATCGATCTGATTATAGCCAGAAAAGCCATCCATAAATGAAAAGATAACACTTCCGGCACAGTTATCGATGATCTGGTCAATAAACGGAGTTGGGTAGTTGTCCTTGGGACAAGCTTTGTTCAAATCACGGTAATCAACACAGACTCTGATCGTTCCCTGTTTTTTGGCTACAGGGACGATGTTGGATACCCATTCTGTCAATGGGACAGGATAGATAAAACCAGCACGCAAAAGTTTTTCAACTTCTGCTTTAATGGCGGCTGCCTTACGAGGATGAACGGGTCGAAGCTTTTGCCGAACAGGTCGGGCACCAGGAAAAGTTGGAATTTCGTGGACCACAATCGACGGGTCGATTCCTGGCATCTCTTCATAACTCCAAGCGAAAACATCGCGGAAAGTTTTAAAGTAGGCATTATAGAACTCCGTCTCGAGAGGAGTACATGTTTTGCCAATGTGTACATTTTCCACGATACCAGGCTTTACTGAAATGTCGATGGGAGTGGTTGCCATAAGATTGGCCAAGTTGCCTTCAGAAAATACTTCGTCGAGGGAAGTGGGGAACTTGGTTTGAACCATCCCAAGTGAAGCATTGGATTTGGTATCAGGCTCAAGTGATTGAATGGTGGGGAATGAAGATCGATGATGAAAATCTCCCCATGGTGGCTCATTGCCGCACATAACCTCTATGATTGATTCGTCAGTAGGAAAAATCAAGTTGAGAGGATCAAACAATGGTGGGCGTGTATGAGTTTCAGTCGAGAGCTGTGCCACTGTGTGATTAGTAGAACAGTCGACCCAATCTGTGGCTGATTGGATCGCGTCATATGCTGCAAGGTTTCTATTCAAAGGCATGGAATTGCCATAGCCTTGGATCTGAGTAGGACTCGGGATCACCCATGAGTCATCGGACGGGGTGACATGCGATGAAATCATGTTGACTGGTTGAAGATGGGTTCCCAGCTCTGGAAAAACTCCAATGAGGGATGAATCCTTCATGAGACCAACACCTACGTCTTGGAACCGGTACCGAGGTTGATCCAGTAACGGAACGGTATTGGCGGAGTTCGGATGGGAGTCTGGGATACAGTAAGCCAATTGATCAATAGTGACAATTTTCCCTTCATGAGGAAATTGTACAATCCGGAAGACTGTAGACGCTATGGCAGTCATGGCATAGAACCAGTTCCGACCAAGTAGGAGGTTGTAATCCAAAGGTGCATCTACGACTTCGATGTGTACGGATACTGTTTTGCCCCCCAGTTCAACACCGATTGAGGGGATGAGTCCATATGGTTGAAAACCATGTCCATCAAACGCTCTAAGAGTAGTGGGAGAAGTTGTGACCTCAGGCGAGCCGAGGGCTCTCCAACAGTTCAAAGACATAATCGACGTGGAAGCACCCTCATCTAACACTGTGCAGTGGATAACATTTCCACGGATTTTCGTATGCACCTGAAAGGCTAACTGGTGAGAAAGCCTAGGTTTAGCGTGCTCCAAGTTAAACATGATGGAGTTTGAAGTATCTGGGTCCAGTGCCCCCAGTGCTGAAAGTAGGGTTCTACGCTGCGTGGGGCAGTGTTGGAGAACCTCGAGAGTTGACATAGCGCAAGGTGCTTGAGCCAAATCTTCAACAATGTTGTAGTTTTGGGCAGCTCGCGCATTCGGATTGAATGTCGCCTTTCGTATAGTGCCCTTGGGTGGGCATAGCACTGTGTCCATAAGTGGTCTCTCGATATGGAGGTGACCATTAGGGGGGGGAATAGGAATCGGATCTTCAACAGGAGACTTGCCTTTGGCTGTCTCCGATTGTTTGGTTGAACTTGGAGGATTGTCATACGTCTTTGAACGAGTGGTGATATTAATCTCCTCATTACTTGTCATTAGGATCTCGCGGTTTGTGGACGTCTCTCCACGGGAAGGATTGGTCGGGTTGCCCCCTTGTGGGGATTCTTGGGCAACCATTTGCTGTTGCTGTTGGGGGAAAGGGTCAGTTAGCACTGCCGGTCTAGAGGATCCTTTAACGAACTTATGGACCTCGTCCTTGTAGGGACAGTCACGCGTATAATGATCATCTTGACAAATCAAGCAGGGAAACTTAGCTTTCCGACGTGGTTTTTGATCATTCTGGGTAGGTTGTGGTTTGGGGTTCTCCTGCTGGTTCTTTTTAGGTTTACCACGATTGTTTTTCTTCTTTCCTCCAGATGGTTGTGATGTAGATTGGACTGCATTCACTTCGGAGGAGACAGCAGGGGAAGTGGAAGCTTTTGAAGCGGCCTGGGTAAAAGCGGGGGAAGCAGAAGCTTGTTGCCCCGTCGAGTTGGTGGCAGGCTGAGCTTTAACTGAACCAACGATACCATCAATGGGTGGTTCAGTAGTAGGCTTTGTAGGATCAGTGTGAACGCGGGAAGCATGTGGAAGAAGTTCATGTAAAGTACCGGATTGAGTATATACTAAATCCATGTATTGTGCTGCCGAGATGGCTTGTTCTTCCGTAACAGGTCCGCGCATAGCAATATCTCTGGCTATGGGAGGCAAAAAGGATTTTGTAAACCAATCAGCAAGTAGCTGATCTGGAATAGGTGCCTTTATTAGCCTACGGCGTCTTCGCCACTCGTGGATGTGATCCGAGATGTGTGTGGAAGTGGTTTGACGCAGTGAAGTTAGTAGTTCTGTTCCAGTCTCATATCGGATGGGAAGCTGGAAATGTGTCAGAAACTGCATAGCCAAAGTATTGAAATCATGAAAAGAGTGCTGTGGCAGCTCGATATACCATTTTGCTGCCGTTCCGGTAAGCGTACGTTGGAAGAGCCGAAGTCGGATGGAATCATCCATCAAGGAGTTTGATGAACACCAAAGATGGAAGGTCATCACGTGGTTCTTGGGGTCTTCCCCGGGCTTAGCATCGAACTTGGGAATGTCCGATGGTAGTTTGGCTGGGATAGGTGGCCAGTGAGGTTCGTGCCATATAGGATCGTTAATAAGCCTCGACAAATCAGGTAGATCAAGTGTGGCCAAGAAAGGAAGTTGACGGTTGGTCTGCGGGTATGAGTAATAACCATGCGGTGCAGAGAACCCTGGAGGGCCCTGCATAGCATGCTGCTGTGTGTTATACCCATATGCGTTTCCCGCGGGATACTGCTGGAAATTCTGTGGATAATAAGCCATCTGGTTAACCGGTTGATTGTAAGCAACTGGTTGTTAAGTGTTCTGCTGAGTGGGTATGGGACCTTGAGGTTGTTGATACCCAGGAATAATTGCTGTTCCTTGTTGGGAAAAAGTTCCTTAGAATTGTTGTGTTCCAGGGATGTTGCCACCATACTGTGTAAGTGGAGGATTTCCCATAACAGGGTTGGGGGGTGGCTGCAACGGTGGTGTCCATGGAAGACTCGTTCCTGCTTGAGGAACTAGTGGAAATTGGAGTGATGGGTTCCATGGAGTTGTAGCAGCTGAAGGGTAAGGGAAACCAGAATTCAAGTTGGGGGAAATCTGGGATTGCCCCCCAGCTTGGTTCCAGTTTCCGAAAAGTGAGTACCCCCCACTCTGTGGGATTTGATGATCCCAAGAAGGAAGCATACCTGACGGGGGTGGTTGAGAGTAAGGTCCGGTTGGAACACCGGAATAAGGTTGCCCACTGCCAGGTGGATTGTACATACCGAACTGAGTAGACGCTGCTGGTTGGGAAACTAGTTGGAGCGAGCCAATAGGTTGTCCGCCAACAGTTAGGTTGGATGGCCCTATGTGAGGAGGTTGTAGACTGGGAAGTGAATTCCCAGCAAAAGGTTGTCCTCCGACTGGTTGGGTTGATGGCCCACCAGTTGGAGGTTGTTGACTAACAATGGGGTTCCCAACAAAAGGTTGCCCCCCAGCTGGTTGGGTTGATGGCCCACCAGGGAGGGTTTGTAAGTTGGAGTTAGGGACCATTGCAGTCGGTTGTCCACCTCCTGAAATAGTATAAATGGTGGCTGAAGGTGATCCTCCGGTCGAAACGGAAGATCCAGCAGTATGACTAGGTGTTCTTCCGCCGCTAGCCAAATATGATAGCATGGATTGGCCAACGGCGCCAAAAGTACCGATTAGCGGAGGCGGTCGTCCGTATTGGATAGGTGAGGACGGAGAAAAAACTGGGTTATCCCTCATAGAATGTGCACCAAACATTGGTGATGACAGCAAATTTGGGGAATTTAGCCCAGGGGTATCAGCGTCGTCCATCACGTGTTCAATAATAGGAGGACCATCGAGAACTGGGTCCGAGTTCATATCCTGAAAAAGATTTTGGGGATCCGGCAGGAACCTAGGTGTAGTAAAGTCCGAAGGTCCTGAGCCGTCTGCAAAGGAATGATGAAATTCTGTGCTAGACGGAACATTGGGATCCCTATAGTCAGAAGGACGAGAAACAGGGGGGTATCTAGACGCTGTCGAAAGCATTTGCTCTGTGTTGCGTCTAAATTGTGCCGATGCTAACGGAGAGTTCGCTAGGCTAACCATACTAGACTGGATGGAAGCCATAATTTCGTGTCCCGGTGGGATGTTGGGTAGATGAAAAGTGCGAGGTACGTTGCTAGAAGAACTTGTCTCCTGAGGATGAACACTGGGTGACGTAGTAATAACAGGCGGAAGTTCCGTCTGGGAAGTAATGAAGCCATAATCAGGTTCAAAAGGTGTGTCAGGTAGACGAGTATCTTCAACGATCTCAACGTAGCCGCCTGGGACTGAAATTAGGCCAGGTATGTCCTGGTCAGACCCTTCTGTGGTGCCAATAGATCCGTCTATATCATCGTGGAAAGTGTCTGATGGACGAGAAGTGTTGGCATCCGGTAGAAGGATGACCTCTGGTCTAGTACTCTGGGTCGTGCTAGGTTCAGCTGCTGTAACTGTGCCCACTGTTACAGATAAATCTGGGATGACAGTGGGTGAGGTGACAGTGGAAGCCTCAGACATGCTAGTGGTCATAGAAGCTGCAATGGATTCTGAGACTGTGCTGTGTGTGGCAGTTACAGGCGTAACTGAAGATGTTGTACGGATCGGCGGTGGGATGTTGCCTCGACCAGCACCGCGGCCAGGAGGAGCAGGAATGCGTGATGCAGGCGGACCAGAAGTCCGTGGCGGTGGTGGTGGTGGAGGGCTTAGGCCCTGTTGTCTTCGTGATCTTCGTTGTTGATCTGACATGATGACAGGAAAATGAAAATCGGAGGCAGTACCGTAAACAAAGAACTCAAAAACTCTAATGCAGCCGAGTGTGCAAAAGAGGAGCTAGAAAAAGCAAGGCTCACAGGCCAAAAAAGCAAGCTCAAAAATCTATACTGAGACCGGTGTCTCAATAAGCGAGCTGATCAACAAAAATGGCCAGAATGCCAACAAGCAGTCCCTACAAAGAAAAAATGACCCTCTACAAAGATGAGACGCCAAGCAAACTCCTAACTAAGAGCTGGAGACCTCAACAGGCTGTATCCTTCGCAAGGTGATGAAATCCAAGTCGAACAATACAACATGAGAGACCGATATAAGAAGGATATCCCTCTACCGAAAGGGATCCTGGGTAAAAGAGCCCTAGTAGAATAGATACTAAGCCACCTCGTTCATGAAACGTCGGAAAAGGTTTTGGGCACTTCAGCCTTCCGAAGAAGACAGCGATCGATGTTGCCTTAGGGCTAAGTGGAGTGCGGTATTCCACAGAGTCCGTCCGGTTCTCAATCTCGCGGCCGTTTAACCCCTGAACAGTTAGAAACAGTCAGGAGGCCCCTCCACAAACTGGCTGTGACCGTGTCAATAAGTACTAGAGGATTTTAGTTCCCTAAAGACAACGACTATGTCTCAGATGAAAATGACAAGGGGGAATTATTTTGATGCCTATCCCCGGTGTCCTACCTAACTACCAAATTCTTTTGATTTCCTCAAGTGAGGTTAAAGTTGGTTTAATTAGGGTGATTAATTTTAGTGGCTGTCTTTACTCAATCAGGTAGTGGACGTGAGACTTGATGGTGTTATGACGACTCAAACCATGCAAATGAGAATGAATCATAAACAAGCCTTTGTCTTCGATGAAATCTAGCTAAGGTAAAGATAGAGGTTCTTCGATCCAATATGCATAACAACTTTCACAAGCAATCAAAGTAAAAGATTTTTCTTTTCTTTTCGATTTATAAACCAAGCCAAGCTGAAGTAAACACGCTTTTCAATGCATTGATTTTACAATCTACAATGCTTCTATGATGAGAATTTTTATGGCAAAATTAATGGTTCATTTCCCTATGCAAAATGCTACTAGACTTTTTCAATTTAAACAACAAATTTGCTCTCGACCAATGATCTTTTTAATTTACTGAAAATGATAATGACAATATGACTGTAAAACTACAGTGTTCAGTAACAGAAGACAGTGGTGTTGAGTTGGTTGTGGGGAAAAGCCAAGTCAAATGCAATCAAATTGAAAAATGACCAATATGTCAAAAGTGCCACTTAATTCAATCAATCAATCAAGCTCACAAACCATGTAATAAGCAGACCAAACAGACTGGAAATTAACCAGGATGCTAACAGGCAACAGTAAAGACTATCTGAGGCAGGGAGAAACTCAGGAAACCAAGCAAAAATTAAGAAAAATTTACCTACTTGCAGACACTACCGCGGTCTATAGACTGCCTGAAGCGCGGCACTGTGTAACTGTCGCGCTGGTATGAATTCCTAGGACGCGGCACTGTGTAAATGTCGCGCTGGTATGAATTCCTAGGACGCGGCACTGTGTAAATGTCGCGCTGGAAGTGGTTCAGAGGGCGCGGCACTGTGGCAAGAGGGAAAAAAAAAACGCAACTGGAAAAGAAAAAATCAAGTTTTCAGGGTTGTTGCTAACCCAGGGGACTCAGTAATAAAACAGGGAGATAAATACTGCGAGGAGGGGTGAATAAGGGTCAAAAAAGACCAAAATTCAAGGTGGTTTGAAGTGCAACAAAAGACTGATAATTCAAAGATAAATGACTGTGAATTTGAACCAATCAAGCAGTAATCAAACCCAGCGGAGTCGCCATTCTTGTTATGTGGAATTCTGCCCTACGGATAAGTCAAAACTCCCTTAGGCTAAAGTAGGATCTAACTAACTCTAGGCTAAGAACAGACAAAACAAATGCAACCTTGAATCCCTAGATCTAACATACATTTCAGTATTAAAATGCTGAAGAGAGAAAAAGGATTTTAACTGACCTTATGTCCAAGTGCTCTGTCTTTGGTATTTGCTCCAAGCTCCAAGTCTTCACTAATGAACCTGTCAAAGAGTAACCAAAATACAAGTATGCACTATTCTCTAGCAATCTGAAACATGAGTCAGGATCTAAATCTGTGAAAGATACAAATCATATGATTAAAACAAGATTAACACAAATGATTTGGGAAAACAAGACAAGTTATTCCATTACAACTTTGAAGATTACTTACAAAGGGTGCTTGATGTCCAAGCCAAACCTTCAACTCCAAGTATCTTCTCCTCTAGCTATCTCCACAATGCTGTAAGACCATAAGTTTTGTGCTCTCAAGAGTCCTCCTCCTTTCCAATGGCATGCCTCTCTTTTATAGTGAGTGGTGAGGTTAACCAACAAGAGAGATAGGTGGATCTAAGGAGGGATAAGTGGATCAGGGTTTCTAATCGAAGGAGATGAGTTGGGATCGAATCAAGGAACCCAATCTTCCATCATCTTCGAAAATCCAAGATCCCACAAGCCAAGGGCAAAAACTATTAAAAGTGTGCCGCGCTTTGCAAATGCTACAGGACGCGGCACTGTGCCGCGTTTTGTCAAGCTGGCAGGACGCGGTAGTGTGTGGAAATAAAGTCCAAGGTGGGTCAAAACATGCCAGGGTGGATTTACCTTCAAGGTTGACTCATCATCTGTCTCTTCTGTATGGTTCAAAACAGTAGGGAAAGTGTCGTCGAGATGTGTTGTGATGGGGATGCGACACTGTGAAACATAGAGGTATAACAGCTACATCTTTGGCAAAAGTAGGTAGCAATGATTTAATGAACCAATCTGCTAAGAATTGATCAGGGATTTCAGTTTTTATAAGCCTTCGACATCTCCTCCACTCGTGGATATGATCCGAGATGTGAGTAGCGGTGGATTGCCTAAGTGAAGTTAAAAGTTCAGTTCCTGTCTCATAGCGGATAGGTAATTAAAAATGTGTCAAAAATGCCATAGCTAAAGATGAAAATTCAGTAAATGTATTGCAGGGAAACTCAATGTACCATTTCGCAACATTTCCCATTAGGGTCCGCTGAAACAACCTCAACCTAATACTATCATCGACTAGGGAATTGGATGAACACCACAAATGGAATGTCATCAGATGATTTGATGGATCTTCCCCTGGTTTTCCGTCAAACTTGGGTATGTCTGAGGGTAGTTTGGTTGGTATTGCTGGCCACCCATTCAAATGAAGAATAGGGTCATTGGTCAGCCGAGATAAATCTGGTAGATTCAATGTGGCCAGAAATGGTGACTTGTATGATGCCAAAGCAAACGTTTGATTTCTGGGTGAAGCTTGATGGCTCCACTATTGTGGTCCTTGGGCTTGAAAGGTATTCCAAGCTAGATTACCTCCTTGCGGAGATTGCATCCAAATAGATGGGTTATTTCCTGAATATTGCCCATTCCATTGTGGGATAGGATGCATGTACGGATTTCCCCCTTGTGGAGGTATGTTCCATTGAGTTTGGTGACTTGGTGGAACATTGCCACTCCATTGTGACATAGGGTTAATGGGTGGATTTCCCCCTTGTGGAGGTATGTTCCATTGAGATTGGTTACTCGGTGGAACATTACCACTCCATTGCTGGTTAAGATTCGTGGGTGGATTGCCCCATTGCCGAGGTATGCTCCATTGAGATTGGTTACTTGGTGGAACATTACCACTACATTGCTGGTTAAGATTCGTGGGTAGATTGCCCCCTTGCGGGGGTATGATCCATTGAGATTGGTTACTTGATGGAACATTACCACTACATTTCTAGTTTCCTTGGTTTGGATATGCGTTCCAAGGTTGATTTCCCCCTTGCGGGGGTGGTGCCCAAGAAGATGGGGTATTTCCTGAAACCTTCCCAATCCATGTTGGAATGGGGTTGTTGGATGGGTTACCTCCTAGTGTGCTACCTGTTGGGGGAATGGGATTGGCCCCAGGATTTGTGCTAGGAAAGTTTGGATAAAGGTTTCCCGAGGCACTTCCACCGGCTTGAGGAGTATTACTCCAAGTAGCATTAGTGTTCCATGGTTCATTAAGTCCACTAGGGATATTGAGGTTCCAAAATAAAGGATCCCCCCAGGTGTAGAACTTGGAAGACAGTTTGATATGCCAACAGGATTTTGATTTACTCCTAGATTGTTTTGACCTGGAGTGGCCAAACCATATGGGAAACCCAAGTTTGGTAAGGCACTCCCTCCAGTGGGTATTCCTGCAGGTAAAGTGGATGTACTTCTAGGATTAGGACCCGAACTTGTACCAACTGGCATTGAAGTGCTAGTTTAACTTATGGTAGAAGCAGGTAAATTGACTGGTGGAGTCGTGGTAGAGGTCAAATTGGAAATGTTACTACCTCCAGCAACTATGTGTAGTTGTGATGATGTGGTCCCTTGTGCTCCTGATGAAGCCATAGGGATGTTGGGAGTATTGTTACCTCCAACACTTGTTTGAGACGGTGCTGATGTGGTCCCTTGTGCTCCGGATGAAGCCATGGGATTGGATGTTGAATTTAGCATGTGTACCAAGTGTGCCACAACAAGATTGATGGTGTTCAAAGGTTCACTGATGTGGAGCACCACTGGTTCTGAAAGATTTGTCAGAGGTGGATTTATGGGATTTGCAGTGTTGTCTTCTAATGTTTCAATTGAAATTGGAGCAAGAGGATCAACAATTTCTATGTTTTCCTGGGTAGGTGGTGTTGTAGTATTTGTTTGATGTGTCTCTTCTCTACTATTGATTATTGAAGTTAGAAGTGTGTTGGTTTCAAAGTCAAAGTGTCTGGTATTTTGTAGTCGTCTCCACAATGTAGCGGGGTCTTCAAGTTCTGGTGACTCGCCTCTACGCCGCCGTGATTGGTGGGTTGGAAGATTAGCCACTTTGAAGAATATTGATAAAAGGATACGTTTTAAATTTTTTTTTGAAAACAGAATCAAACAATCCTATGGATTTATAGACTCAACAAAATAAAGTGTCCACACAGTAAAAAAATCCTTAGAGATTTCAAGCAAGCAAACTTACTTTTCTAAAGAACCGAAGCTCAGTGAAAAGATGGATTGCAGGGCCTTCCGAAACAAGTAGCTGCTGAGGGATTTCATGTCCTCGTACAATTGCTAGAAGCGAAGGTGTGAGAAATAGTTACAATAAACTTTAATTGCCAGGGGTGCAAGTGTTGGTACCTGACCACTCACCCTCCCAAGGAGTAAAAGTTTCAAAGTTTGTCTCAGGTATTGCAAGTGTGTCCCACTCACAACAGCCTATGTGATGCCCTAAAAATAGCCACTAAAGTTACCACTTCACAATCGACGGTTGAGCGGATAGTTGTAAGTCGAGGACAACTCTTATTACCAGAAACTCTAGAAACAGTGATCTCACCCCGAGGACTTGTTACTGAACATAGAATCCCTTTGATAAGCTCATGTCCCACTAAATAAGCAAGAAGGGGGAACCACCCTTACTTATCCAGATTGACCTCGTGCTTGACGCATGTTTCAGAAGCGCTTTCCCAACAAGCGGTTTTTGCGATAATGGATTTACTCTCATTAAGCAATGCTAGTTTCAAAGTTTTGTAGCCCATGAGTGTTAACTCTCCAAACCTAATCCAGGGCACTAACCTAATCTTGTTGGTGATATTAAAATCAAAAGTTTGTCAATTTTAGATTAAGCGCCAATTTTAGTGGAAGTTTGCTTAGTCTCAGGAGTGGAAGTGAAACTGATGTTGTTTTGACTCAAAAACAAAAATGAACCACACAATGCAGAATGCTCACGATGTTATCTTTCAGTTCGATGAATATCCTAACTGAAGGAAGGGTTAGAGGTTTATGAGCTTTGTTCCAACATGCAAAATTTCTAGTATATGTTCATGCACATTTTTTCTGAAATATGGATAATAATCGATGTGTAAAGATCATTGTAATCCAAACAGATATCTCAAGTAAACATGAATCTAATTCTATTACACGGGGGATCCCTGTTCTCATTCACAAGATCGCCTGAAATCCCAAGTGAAGAGGATACGCAGAGCCCTTTTGGATTGTTTTGTTGAATATTGTAACTTCTAAGAATATTATATTTATACATTATTATGTATCCGGAGATGTTTATTCCTCCGAGAAGTTGTGGTAACTAGGGTTATTAGACCCACCATGTGGGGGTCGGCCCAGTTAGTTATAATAGGGTATTTAACCTAATGGTTAAATACGAGCCTACATGTACTTGTGTAAAATATATGTCAGAGTAGTGTATAAATAGAGGAGGTGTGTTCCTCATTTGATACACTCACTCACTTATGAAAAGAGGCGCACTTGTCTGGGAGATTTGCTAAGGAGGATTAGAAGGAGGGAGCACATCTTGTATTTTGGTTTATCATCTTATTGAGGAAAGCTTTGCTGGGTTTTCTACCCCATGAGGGTTTCCCAGGATAAATCTGTGTCTCTTGTGTTTATGCTATGCTTGTTGTTTCTTCAGTGATCCTGTATATGCTATTATTGTGAAATGGAATTTAATGCTACTATTTTCTGTCTTAGCATATTTAATTTTAACATGGTATCAGAGCTAACCTGAAGGAAGGCAATGTATGGCACTTACGACACTTGCTTCTCTTGCGACAATTTGAAGGTTAGGGTTTTATATAGAAAAAACAAGTCATCGTGGAACTTTCGCTATAAATCCATTTATGCGAAGTTTCAGGATGTGAAAAGTTTACAGGTCGTATATAACATCCCCAGATACCTTGTATCCAAAGGGCACCCTCATACTCGTTGTACTTTGTGAGTTATGATCAATACAAGTTAGGGTTTCTGCCTCTTCCAGATCTCAGTCAAAATTAGGTGACCTAGGAAAAAAGGTCATAACTTGGGCTAGGAAGCTCCAAATGAAATTTCGTAAAAAGTCTGACAGGTAGTACACAGACTGTACTATCGTAGGAAACTTTTGCAGAGGCCGAAACGGAACCAGTGACACGTGGAAGGCCGTACAATTTTGCTCTCCTGTTTTATCCCATAAACAGGTCACGTTGCGACACTTGGCATAACTATCTCTCAGAGAGTCGAATTGAGGTCAGACCTGTCAGGATGGAAAGATAACAGGACAAGCTATCTCAAAAAACTTTTTCAGACCCTGTGGATCGAAAAATTCAGAGTTACAACAGAAACAATCAGGTACATATTTCTGTCAAAACAAAATTATTTTTTTTGAGCACATTCATTCATGGCTTCCGGAATTTAGGGTTTGGGAGAAAGTTGGAATTTTTGGAATCAGAGTCCACGGCTGAATGCTACTCAGGAAAATCGAAATTTAGAGACCAAGATCAAATTTTTTGGTTGAGTAGAAGACCGGGCTTGATCAAACCCTAGTTCAGGATTTTGATCAGAAAGATGGAAAATTAGGGCTTCAACAAAAGTTGGAATTTTTGAAGTCTGTAACCATGGCTGGAAGCTCCTCAGAAAAATAAGAGTTTAGAGCCTTGGATCGAACCTTTTGATTGGATAGAATGGTGGGTTTCATCAATCCCTAGTTCGGGTTCCTGTCCAGAAGATCCATAAATTTTGAAGACAATTTTGAGGGGTCGAATTTTGGAAATTTCAAAATTGAAGTATGCTAGTTTGATCAGCTCAGCAAGACACATCCTTCCATCCATTCAGAAGTATGAAAGTCAAAGATTGAATTTTTAGGGTTTCTCTAGCAAACCCTAATCAAGCTCTAGATCAAGTTTCAGGGGGAGTTGTGTAATATCCCTTTTTCAAATTTTATTAAAATGCCAATTTTTCAACTTTTTCCCCAATTTCGACCTTTGACTAGTTTAACTGTTTTGACCTCCAAATCATCCCAAATGATCCCAAATCTTCTGTATGAGTGTATTAATGGTATTTAGACTTGAATATCAGGTTCAGGGTTGTTTTATGGACCTCCAAATACTGCTGCAAACTTGATTTGTATTCTGATCAATATAGGTAATTTTGACTAGTAATTTGTGCATCAAATCCCCCCCGGGTAACACTGAAAATGGCCTTCTAAATGCCTCCAAACTCCCACAAATTTATGAACAGAGGTATATAATGTGTTAAGTATGTTATTGAGGTCTCATATGCACCATTAATTTATTTTTACTACTGTTCTAATTCTCTCACATTCAACAGCAAAAACCCCCAATTCGACCCTTGGGGAAATGGCACTATTTCATCTCCCAATACAACTAAACTGAGTAAAAATGATTCAAATGCTCAAGTACAGTACATGAAACTTGCAGAAGACATCCATGGCATTATATTGATCACAAATATATCAGAGAATCATCCATCCATTCGAAATAATCAACATTATAGTGTCATACACCAATGCATTGGGGAAATGGACATTGTTTGCTCATTAATCAATAGTTTTGCATACAACCAGTGGGTATTTCGACCTGAAACTTTCTGAATATTAATAAAAGAGGATATGAAGCTATTACAATCATAAATATATAATGATAAGCTCTCTCAAGAAGCACAAGTGCTCACCAAAAACGCCCTCCCTCAAGGAGCATGAATATGCCTTCAAAACTGGAAACGGTGGAGAGAAAGTGCTGCACTAAACCAAACCATGAAACTTCCTGTAGCTTCTACCTGCAAATACAAACTCCATTAAAGCACCATGAAAGACCTGAGTGGCCTCTCCAAACACCAACTTGGATGGGAATCTTTCACCCTCGAAATTGGCTAAGGCAAGAAACTAGTCATCCACTAGCTCTCTCTTCACAAATGCAATTTTTCTCAAATCATCAAAAGCCATTCTCATACTTCATTTATACATTTTATAACCAACATTATCCTTCTAAGGGTCGAAATCCTCTCAATAGATTCAATAGATTTCCATTTAGGAATTATTCCACATTTGCCACTTGTCTCCTAGTTCCAACCTTCCATCTTCTCCCAAATTCGATTTTGAGTCTCTTTGGCTTCTCCAACTCCCAAATTCGACTTCCTTGAGCCTATTTTTGGGGCTGACATGTCATAGTGGTCAGATGTCAGAGGTCAGGTCTGCAATTTGTCATAGTTGTCATAGATGCTCCATCATTGGTGTCATAGGGGCTAGGGAATCTAGCCCAAGTGTCCACAAACTTCCACTTTGACTCTTTATCTTCCATGGAGGTTACCAATCCTTCCCAATTCGACCTAATATGCTCAATGACATGTTTTATGACTTACCAACTCACCCAAGAGTGTTCACATTCCCATTAATTCGAATTTGCAAAAGAGAGATACCATGTATTATGAAAAAACAAGCTAGTGTGGGTCCCACATCCTCCATATGTCTCCAAAACCATTTGTCACCTATGATTTCTCTTGAATTTCTTTATTCACTATATTTATTAAATACTTGAACCCTTCTAATGTCTAAACATCATTTATTTGCTTCCTTATTACCATTCCACATGTGCCCATCCAACCTAGGAAACTAGTAGGATTGATGGGATTGTCTTACTATGAAATTATTGGAATGGGGACATTACAAGTTGAGGCTAAGGCCTTACATAAGAAGACTACAAGAAGTCTTGATAGGTATGACTTAAGGAGGTTCAGGTATGTCTTGAAATATGATTCTTGATTAAGTTCATAATGTGTTTGTCTTCATGTTATTTAGTACAATCTTGATTAATGTTAGAATTGTCTTATCACCCTATCAACAGTATGAATATGATCGAAGACATTCATTGATTAGGGCTATATGATTGTACTTATGCATTATGGTGTTGTGTGAGGTTGATGTTGTCTGCTAACAAGATACAGGTACATCACAAAAGACAAATCAAGTTCCATGACCATGACAACATGAAGACAAAGACTCATCCACTTACGAGTGGTACAAAATGAATAGAAGTTCAGAAGACATACAGAAGATCAAGCGGGATGCAACCACACAAACATAAAAGATAAGTATTTGAGTTGTTATTAGAAATACTAAATGATATTGCTTGTATGCATATTTGTATTCCTAGAATATATCATGCTACTAATATGCATATGATTGGTAAGTTGGACAAACATTCCATTGTTGCTTGTCTAGAATTAAACCTCTTTGCTGACATGCTGAGAGCTGTGCACACTCTCGATAGTATGTTCTGGTAGAGATGGAAGGCATCTAGATAGCCACTGTATGCATACAGGATATGGGAAAGTGTTGTGCCAAAGTATTGGTCAAAATGGTTGCATAACTATGTAAATGATATCTGTATGCATAATAGGTTATCATGTCAATATGATTTGATGATTATGAAGTATTACTAATCATGTACTTAATTTTGATTTGTAGGGAAAATCATCATGAATGATGAACACTAAACAAGCGATGGATGTTCAACAAAAGTTTTACAAATCAAACACACTATAGAAGGCTTGTGGCTAGAAGATTCTCTTAGAAGGAGGAAGAGAATCATGATGAGATGTTTTGATCCAAGTGGCTAGATAAGACCATTCTCTTAATGGTGTAATTAAAGAAGAAGTGTGAATCAAGTTCTGTATGGGTACACAGGATTGGTAGTCAATTGATGAGCTTAATGATCATCATGGGTAATGTGGATCTCAACCTTTGCTACAAGGTTGAATATGGCTTCTATACACATATGACATGGATGAAAGAAGGAACTCACCGCAGAGTTCGAATTATTTTGAGGCTCATATTAGTAGACCCATCTGACGAGAGATGGCACAGATAGATATGCAAAAGATCACTCAATGCATAGTGTGAATAATGGACAATTGACAGCTTCATGACAAAGCTTGGGCTTTACTAGAAGTAAAGCTGATCCTAACCTTTAGCTTAAGGTTGTGGATGATGAACCTATCATACCATTATTGTATGATGATGATCTCTTTCTGACAAGGAATGAGAAACAGATCATGAAAATGGCTGCAGAAATGAAAATGAAAGATCTCGGATTAATGCACTACTTCTTAGGTCTAGAAGTATGGCAAGATCCAAAAGGAATCTTTTAAATCAAGGTAAGTATGCTGCGAAGTTTCTAAAGAGATTTGATATGTTGGAGTATAAAGCCATGGCCACTCCCATGGACTCCAACTTGAAGTTATTAGTTAATGACTCATCGGATTTAGTGGACCTAACCCTATATAGACAAATCATTGGGTCATTGATGTATTTAACAAATACTAGGCCAAATATATGCTTTGCTGCAAATACCCTAACTCAGTATCTAGTAGAACCTAGAAAGGTTCACTTAATAGCTACAAAGCATGTAGTGAGGTACCTAAAAGGTACATTAGATTTTGGTTTATATTATCTTGGAGGTCATGAACTCCGTTTACATGGTTACTCAGATTCTGATTGGGCAGGAAGTGCCTTAGACAGAAAGAGTACATCAGGTGGATGTTATAGTCTTGAATCTGCCATGATCTCATGGTTCAACAAGAAACAATCTAGTGTGGCTCTCAGTACTGTTGAAGCAGAATATATATAGCTGTCTGCTCTGCCAGCTGTGAAGCAGTGTGGATTCAGAAGCTATTATATGGAGTGTTTGACTTAGAACTGGATTCCACTATGATTATGTGTGACATTCAAAACTGCATCAAGATAGAAAATCTTGTATTCCACGATAAGTGAAAAACACATAGAGATCCGATACTTCTATATACGAGATATGGTGCAGAGAGGAGCTATCAAGCTCGAGTATATAAGCACTGAGGATCAGATTGCTGATATCTTGACTAAACCTCTGTCTCGAGTAAAGTTTGAATACTTCAGAGATAAGCTTGGTATAGTCCAGAAGGACCCTCCTCGAAAGGGGGAGTAGCATAGTATCTGATAACAAGTTTGTCTCATCAATGGTGAGGTTACCTATTTACTGCACCTAGTTACTTAGAATTATTTAGATTTAGGAATCTTATATTTTTTCTTTTGATGATAGATGTATACATGCTTTTGATGTTAGATGTATACATGCTTTTGATGATAGATGTATACATGCTTTTGATGATAGATGTTATGCATGTTTTGATGATGAGGATACATGTTTTGTTATACATGTTTTGATGATGAGGATACATGTTTTGAAGATGAGGATACATGATTGACACATGTTTTGCTGAAGTTCTTGGTGAACATGTGAGGGGATTGGATCATCCCTGGACTTCAGTCCGAAAGAAGAGCCGTAGACGTATGTCTTCGAGAATGAAGTTCTTGGTGAACATGTGAGGGGATTGGATCATCCTTGGACTTCAGTCCGAAAGAAGAGCCGTAGACGTATGTCTTCGAGAATGAAGTTCTTGGTGAACATGTGAGGGGATTGTATCATCCCTGGACTTCAGTCCGAAAGAAGAGCCGTAGAAGTATGTCTTCATGAATGAAGTTCTTGGTGAACATGTGAGGGGATTGGATCATCCCTGGACTTCAGTCCGAAAGAAGAGCCGTAGATGTATGTCTTCGAGAATGAAGTTCTTGGTGAACATGTGAGGGGATTGGATCATCCCTGGACTTCAGTCCGAAAGAAGAGCCGTAGACGTATGTCTTCGTGAATGAAGTTCTTGGTGAACATGTGAGGGGATTGGATCATCCCTGGACTTCAGTCCGAAAGAAGAGACGTAGATGTATGTCTTCGTGAATGAAGTTCTTGGTGAACATGTGAGGGGATTGGATCATCCCTGTACTTCAGTCCGAAAGAAGAGCTGTAGACGTATGTCTTCGAGAATGAAGTTCTTGGTGAACATGTGAGGGGATTGGATCATCCATGGACTTCAGTTCGAAAGAAGAGCCGTAGACGTATGTCTTCGAGAATGAAGTTCTTGGTGAACATGTGAGGGGATTGGATCATCCCTAGACTTCAGTCCGAAAGAAGAGCCGTAGACGTATGTCTTCAAGAATGAAGTCCTTGGTGGACGGTTGAGGATTAAGTCATCCTTGGACGTAGTCCTAAATGTACGGTTGAGGATTAAGTCATCCTTGGACGTGGTCCTAAATGTACGGTGGAGGATTAAGTCATCCTTGGACGTAGTCCTAAATGTACAGTGGAGGATTAATTCATCCTTGGACGTAGTCCTAAATGTACGGTGGAGGATTAAGTCATCCTTGGACGTGGTCCTAAATGTACGGTTGAGGATTAAGTCATCCTTGGACGTAGTCCTAAATGTACGGTTGAGGATTAAGTCATCCTTGGACGTAGTCCTAAATGTATGGTTGAGGATTAAGTCATCCTTGGACATAGTCCTAAATGCACGGTGGAGGATTAAGTCATCCTTGGACGTGGTCCTAAATGTACAGTTGAGGATTAAGTCATCCTTGGACGTTGTCCTAAATGTACGGTGGAGGATTAAGTCATCCTTGGACGTGGTCCTAAATGTATGGTTGAGGATTAAGTCATCCTTGGACATGGTCGTAAATGTACGGTGCAGGATTAAGTCATCCTTGGACGTGGTCCTAAATGTACGGTGGAGGATTAAGTCATCCTTGGACGTGGTCCTAAATGTACGTTGGAGGATTAAGTCATCCTTGGACGTGGTCCTAAATGTACGGTGGAGGATTAAGTCATCCTTGGACATAGTCCTAAATGTACGGTGGAGGATTAAGTCATCCTTGGACGTGGTCCTAAATGTACGGTGGAGGATTAAGTCATCCTTGGACGTGGTCCTAAATGTACGGTGGAGGATTAAGTCATCCTTGGACGTAGTCCTAAATGTACGGTGGAGGATTAAGTCATCCTTGGATGTAGTCCTAAATGTACGGTTGAGGATTAAGTCATCCTTGGACGTGGTCCTAAATGTACGGTAAGGATTGGATCATCCTTGGACTTTGGTCCTGTGAACTGAGCCGTAGACATGAGGTCTCCGAAAATTGATAGGACTGGATCGTCCTTGGACTTCGGTTCAAAAGGTACATGACTGGATTGCATCATCCTTGGACATAGGTCCTAAAGAGAAATGGATTGATCGTGTGATGACGATGCTGCTGATCGTGTGATGACGATGCTGTTGATCGTGTGATGACGATGCTGATGACGATGCTGCTGATCGTGTGATGACGATGCTGCTGATCGTGTGATGACGATGCTGATGATCGTGTGATGACGATGCTGCTGATCGTATGATGACGATGTTGATGATCGTGTGATGACGATGCTGCTGATCGTATGATGAAGATGTTGATTATGATGCTGATGATCGTATGATGACGATGCTGTTGATCATGTGATGACGATGCTGATGATTGAGTACTATCAAATCTGATGATGTTGATGTTCCAGTAACTAGTCAAGTTATTGATGATGATGAATTGAAGAAAGCTTCCGATGATATATAGATGATGTAATGAATGACTCCTTGCTCCTGCAGATGTTGTTATAATATCCTTCTTGTTAAGGGGGAGTGTTGAATATTGTAACTTCTAAGAATATTATATTTATACATTATTTATTCCGGAGATGTTCCATCCCTCCGAGGTGATTTTATTATGTATCCGGAGATGTTTATTCCTCCGAGAAGTTGTGGTAACTAGGGTTATTAGACCCACCATGTGGGGGTCGGCCCAGTCAGTTATAATAGGGTATTTAACCTAATGGTTAAATACGAGCCTACATGTACTTGTGTAAAATATATGTTAGAGTAGTGTATAAATAGAGGAGGTGTGTTCCTCATTTGATACACTCACTCACTTATGAAAAGAGGCGCACTTGTCTGGGAGATTTGCTAAGGAGGATTAGAAGGAGGGAGCACATCTTGTATTTTGGTTTATCATCTTATTGAGGAAAGCTTTGCTGGGTTTTCTACCCCATGAGGGTTTCCCAGGATAAATTTGTGTCTCTTGTGTTTATACTATGCTTGTTGTTTCTTCAGTGATCCTATATATGCTATTATTGTGAAATGGAATGTAATGCTGCTATTTTCTGTCTTAGCATATTGAATTTTAACATGTTTTTGAATTAAATCCTAAACTGTTACACGTGAGATACACTTTCTCATTCACAAGATCATCATACGATGTGACCGAAGAGGATACGGTGCCTCAATATAAGATGCTTGAAAATCAACCCCTAAACTATTACACGCGAGATACACTTTCTCATTCACAAGATCATCATACGATGCGAGTGAAGAGGATACGGTGCCTCAATATCAGATGCTTGAAAATCAACCCCTAAACTATTACACGCGAGATACACTTTCTCATTCACAAGATCATCATACGATGCGAGTGAAGAGGATACAGTGCCTCATACACAATTTATTACAAGAAAATTGAAATATGACACGACAATTTTCTCTATTTGTGCATAAAGTTCATGAAAATATTAAACGACCAAAACGAAATTAACAAAATTAAAGGTCGCAATCAGTTTTGCAGGGAAAATATTTTTCAAAATATTGCAAAGATTTGTGTGCAAGTCTCAGTTTTTCAATGAAAATGCGTGTGTGAAGGGTGTCACAATTTTGGTTGCAAATCTACTCATGTCTCCATTTCGTCCCAAAAATTCGAAATTTATTTTCCTTTTTTGCTTTGCTAAAAAAAATAACGACATTTGCAAAAAGTTTTTAAAATGTATAAACTTCTAAGCTTTTCAAAGTTTATGAATTTCAAAACAAAAAGTATTTGCAAAAGGTTTTAATTATTGAATTATCGAAACCAATTGACTTTTTTCACTCCACTATGTAAAAAACTTTTCCCATTTTCCACATGCATCGAAATCCACACCTATCCCAATTTAAACAACACTTGTTGCCAAAAGTTTTTCAATTCTTTTTGAAGGTTTTTTGAAGGTATGTAAGTTTAAAACTATATCCCAAGCGAATTAAAATTTATGAGAGTTTGGAAAGGTGATTTTGCAAAAATTAAAAAAAATTGTTTGATCCAAAGCTCTTTTCAATTCTTTTTTGAAGGTTTTTCGAAGGAATATAAGTTTAAAACTATATCCCAAGCGAATCAAAATTTAAATTTTTGAGAGTTTGGAAAGATGTTTTTGCAAGAATTAAAAATTTTTGTTTGATCCAAAGCTCAGAGGTTGGAAAAAAAAATTGGGCGCTCACAGTTTTATGCCCTTAACATGCTATTTGAACATGGTTTCAAAAGTACCAACATGGAGATTCCAAAGCTTTAATACTAACAACCCAAGCCTGCAACCAATACAACAATCAATTTGGAAATGGAGAGGTCTTGACATTATGCAGCACTAAACTAAAAAACACAAACATCAATTAGCACACCACGTGTTGGGAATTCAACCTCACCGCATTTGAAAACAACCTTTCACCAATATGCAGCGTTCATCAACAAATAGAAATTCGTTCAACATTCAGTAATACCACAAAAAGAAAACGCCCAGCTTCTAGAAATAAAAACGAATTTTGACTTCATCGAAAATTCTATTTCCCTACCAGAGTTTCACGCAGGTGGTCGGATTTACTCAGGGGGTACTAGCAATGCCAAAGACACACACAGTAATCTTCATCTAATATTCTGGAGGCAAAAATGCATACAAGAATCAACAATTAATTTTTTAAATTGGTAGGGTTTTAAGAGCTTTTGGATCTTGGCAGTGATACACGCAGGGTTTTTAAAGGTTGTTTTAAAATTCTAAATTATCTCATGCAAGGTTTATAACATTCACGCAGTTTCTCCAAAGTTATCTAGCTGAGATCTGAGGGCGATTTGACTTCTGGTTCCAAGGTTTCTGCCCTAAACTCACAGAGGTTAAAGCAGGCATTTAGGCTGCGAATTCATTCAACCCAGGGTGTGGATCGTTTCGCAGAAATTCAAGATTCTTATTCATGCATCCATACACAGAGTTTAAAAAAGTTCAACACACTAGCTGGGGTTTGAGTTCAAGTTCTTTACAGGGGTTCAAGATCTATGCAGAGGCTGAAGAAAATGCAGGATTTAAAGAGCTTGGCAGAGTTACCAATCATCTATTATTTAACATTGGGAACGATCTTCGGTATTTATGATAGGTAATTGAAAATCCGAGATATCAACAAACGTGGAGCCTACAATCGCTGAAATTGAACTGCATTAAGCAGAAATCATCAAATGAAAACTCAAGCGATTTTTAAAAGATCTAAAATCACCGTTGCGGGGTTTGAATAAAGATTTCAACGCAGACTTTGAACGGTTCCAAATGTATGCAGGGGATAAAATCATGGCAGAGATTGTTTAAATGGTGAATGCAAATCTTGTTCAAGATCTGGAAAGGCCGACTCCAACTTGTGGCCTCTACCAATTTCAAAAATCAAGATTCAAGTCTACAACAGATGAAAAACGTAGAGATGTCGAGATTATAGCCAAAAAAAAAAACAAAAAAACGCAAAGGGCTTAGATTACTCTCTCAATGCTGTAAATTCATGTTGCAAATTTTTTGCAATTCGACTTATCAAGCTGATAACAGTTTAAATTCATGCTGTAAATTCTTTGCAATTCGACTTATCAATTCTGTCTACACGCAGATTCTTTAAAGTTCGGGCTTAACTTATAAAATAAATGACACAGAGTTTTAAGCTCTATACATCCAAGTAAAGTTTCCTTTGCAATTCGACTTATCAATTCTGTCTACATGCAGATTCTTTAAAGTTCGGGCACAACTTTTAAAAGAAATGACACAGAGTTTTAAGCTCTATACATCCAAGTAAAGTTTCCTAAAACAAAAGCGCAGGTCCTTTAAATAGATCGAATCTTGAGAAAAACGCAGAGAACAAATTTAAACTCAGCATACATTGCAATTTTTTTTTAAAAACTTGCACATAATAGAGATTGAAAACAAATTTCTCACACAGTTTGAGGAATTATCACATAGTGTTTAAGAGGAAAACAGATTTTTAACCTCACATTCCAGGCATACACTAATTAAACCGTCAAGAAACGCAGATTTGGATAGAGTTTGAACCAATTTGATGAATTAAGAGTGTGTTGAAGTTCATCTTTCACCTACAAAGGAGTAGATATGAGGGAAGACCACCTAAAAAATTGAAGAAAAATCAGAAATGATCAAGAAAATTCAAGAAACTTCAACAAGCCAGTATCGCCAATCTGATAACAATTATTAATGCAGGGACGTGTCTACACTAATTAAACTATTATTCTAAGAGCTGGTGAGTCTCTACGTTAGCATTATGAAAAGATTATCACAAGTTATTTTAAATCTAGATTCATCCATCTATTCAAGATAAGCAAATTTAAGATCTACAACCATTTAACAGTTTAAATCATACAATATAAGCAACATTCAAACATCATAATGGCATAAACTTGAATCTATTCATAGTAGAACAATGGAGAAGTACATCCTTACTATGGCATTAGGTGTGCAACCTTCCTCCATTGACATGAGCTTCCCTTCCTTCACCCTTGCTTTTGAAGAATTTGAGCTCTTTCTCCTCCTTCAGAATCTTTCCAGCGTTACTTTGCTCTTCCTTTGTCTCCCTTTACCATGCCCCAAAGCCTTTCTTATATAGCATTGGGAAGTGTGCCTTATGCTTTTATTTTGAGTGTGGGATAATCCATTTAGATTATTTTAGCTTGAAAAACCCCATTTTCATAGTTTTTGGGCTTTTTGCACCATTTAGAATGATTTAAGCACAACTAATGCATTTTAATGCATTTTTTAGAGAGGGTTCATCTCTGCATGAGCTTATGTCATGTCCTCCTACTGCAGGTGCATGGTAGAAAGTGCGCTTCTTCCGTCACTTGACTAAGGGTGTTAATTTTATTGTTAACAGATGCATAGAACATCACTGGGATGGATTCTTGGTGTAGAGCTTTAGAACCCAATATTCGCACTAAGGTAGCCGTAATGATCTTCATGCTCAAATCTACTATGGCATTGATGGGCACCTGACTTCCCACCACTTGTGTGTCTGCAAGACAATACTGCACTATGTAATCAAGGACGGTGACCCCAACACCAACAGTATGAGACTGAATATTGGCCACCTCACCTCGATGGGACAAACCGGTAATGAAGTAGATGTCTTCCACTTCCAGTGTGAGGATTTTCCCATTGAGATTGAAGTTCTGTGCATCAACATCCCAATAATCGATCAAGTGGCGGAGTAGTAGGTTTTGGGCCCTCAAACCCCCTATACTATAGAATTTGTACAACCCACATGATTGCAATGCCTGCTGTGCTTGCATATCGTTGCACACAACCTCATCTACTAGGTCATGCTCCCTCTCCCTCCCCTCTAGAACCATCCCGGAGTGAGGAAAAACAAGGATTTTGGTCAAATTCTTTTACAAAATCAACTACACGGCCGTACCTGTGGGATAATTTGTATACAGTTGCGGGTACCCATGGTCAACCTGTGCGTTGACTGCGAGTATCGTGCCCTACCCGTGATCCACATAGTAATAGCCCATGGGTAGCGCCGAAGCCATTTAGGGCTTGGCCAAACTAAAAATCCCAGCACTGAAAACTAAAATGAAAGCATTGAAATTAAAGGTATGGATGAGACTACCAACCTGCTCTAGACGGTTCGATGAACAGACACTTGTATCTCCCAAAATCGGCAGTTGAACTTCAAGGTGAAAACTAAACTCAAAACTCCAAATGGGTGAATAGTAAAAATGAATTGTAAATTGTGAATTTTTATTACTATTTATAATTTTCAGGACCCACTTGTCTATAGTTTTTACCGTTTGATGCCGTTATGGACTAATATAGTGTCTTGGAGTAGTATTTTTTAATCAGATTTCTTCGGCGAAGGTTGTTTTGGACCATTTCACACCTATGGTAGGTATGTTTCACACCCGGCATATAGGTTAGATGCCATTTCCACGTGCATTATGCATTTGACCTTTTGACCATTTTCATAAACCCTAGGTGCGACCCCACTTCGTAACCGACATGGAACCTTCACACTGCTATAGAAGTGTCGTTATGTGGTGGTAGGGATTTTTCAAACATGGGTACCCTAGTTAGAACCCCTTTGTGCATTCTGGTGCCCATGCCATTGTTTGTCCTTAGGATTGGGAGTCCTTTGTAGTTACGCCATGACTTTGCGATAAAGACTCATACTCTACTTTGTCTTATGCTGGCCATCTCCCTTAAGGACTCCCCTCAGTTATATCATGGTGTGATTGCATTGCATCATCCAGCTTGCCGCTTGAGCCTTATGTCGGCTCCCGCTTACTCAGTTGTTAGCTTGGTGCATGAGCACTTTTCCCTGTCGAACCTCACAGAGCTTTCATTTGTCCTTCACAATTTGATTACCTCTTTACCCTGAGGGAACACACCCCTAAGTGTCCACATCCTGCATGCACTTCCTTGCATTGAGCATAAGTATGTTCCACTGCTTGGGACTAGTTTGCTCGCTATTTGACTCTCATTCCCTCACTTGTTGTACTATAAGCAATTTTATTCTTTTTCAAGCTTTCCCCAAATATGAAAAAGACCAAAAAAATCAAATATTCCAAAAACTCGGACGGGATTATGATTACTACTTCTTGTTGGTAGCTGTTGTGTTGCCTTTGAACAGAGCATTCATTCCACTCCATACACTATGACTTGGGACTATAGTTGGACCTTAGGAGCTGTACTTGTTTCTCAGTTTCTCCATCGATTGGTTAAGCTTCTAGTCATTATGGAGCCCTTTGTGATGCCTCCTACATCGCACAGTCTATATCAAGTCTATGCTGCCTACGTCTATCCATCTGCTCATGCTCTTGTTCAAAGGAAGTCTTGAAACCAGTGTCGACCACTCCTCAAATCTCTTGACTATTGCATGTCGGCCATCCTTACTGAGTCAGTCTATTTCACCTGAGCTCTTCCAAATCTTTCAACATTGTTGGTACCTCGTGCTGGTTGATGGGGGATGCATTAATGCCCTTCTTCCAGTGAGTCTCGTTCCGTCGACTTCAACCCATTTATTCCGGGACTTGAGGCTTAGAGTTCGGTTGAGTACCTTGAGGCTTGCAGTCATTAGTGGTAGGTTCTCTCACCATTGACAGTTTTGGGAATACATCAATGTCCCCTGATCAATGGATTCATCCTAGTGTTCGACTTTAACTCATTTATTCACACTCCGATGATTGTGCTCTGTGCCTTGATGCTCATTTTCATTATTGGTGGGTCATCTCGCGTCTGTTAACGGTATACATCATTGACCGGTAATCAGACGATGTCACATTAGGTTCGACCCCAACTCCTTTATTCACTTGATGGGACTTGCACCATCGAAGACTTGTGTAGAAGACCCCAGGCGATAGTGGCATTCAGTATGCTACCTATGAATTTGACTTTACATTTGAGATTTCACCTCTCAGATATCAGCAGTTTGTACCTCCAGTTTGCACCATTTGTTTCCTTTTCAGTAGGAGACCATATCTTATTGTAGAGGGATCATGGCTATGATCACTTATGACATATATCCATTATGTACTGCCTATTCATGGCCAATGTGTTAGATTGTTGTACTATACCGACATGTATTCAGAGATACTATTGTATTATGACGAGTGAGCTACTCTCTCCACTTGTGTTTCCACCACTCGACTTCTGAGTTTTATAATATATTTCAGCCATTGTAGCATCAGTCTCTGACCTCACACATTAGGGGGCATTTGTTACAACGTAATTTTCCACCTTGTGAGCATTAGCATTCTTTGGCCTGTAGGATCCATTTCGCTGACTCAGATCCACTTTATATCCTTCATACATACTATTTCCTCATTTTTCTTCTTACCCGCTTGCTACAACATTATAGCAGGCATACCCGTGAGTTGCATCACTATAGACTGTAGGTAGCATGTAAAATGGTAAAAATCACTAGTCAATTACTTTTTACTCCCCAAAAGTGGTCATTGGGTGACCTTTGACCCTTCATCTGCCCAAGAAACGTCGTGATGTGTCCTTTCACTTTCCTTTGGGAGGACTATATATTGAGCACATATGGCTTATGGACGGGAGGAGAAAGAAGAGCAAGAGAAATCTAGTGGATTTTTTCCCTATCTTGAGTCTACACTCATTGATCCTTGTAGTTGTGAACCCATTATGTTCACCTTCCAAACTCCTACCATAGTTTGAGTTTGCCATTCATGGAGGATTGAAGTGGTGGAGGCACAAGTGGATTGATCCAGATCTTGGTTCAGATTGGTTGCCGGCAAGAGGTCGTATCACATTGTACTTCTTCTTGTTTATTAATAGAAATACTCATATTCTCATCCATTAATGTTGTGAATGTTGTTTATTCTACATTGGGTTGCATTTACTTATAATATAATGGACCATTGCTATTGCTATTTAAATATATTATGTACTTGTTGTATATTGGATGTCAAGACTAATTTGTAGATTCAAGTGCACAGATTGAAAGCTCCAATGGGGATCTACATCAAACATTTGGATCGAGGTTGGTTACATTCTCCATTCTCTTAGCATTGTCATTTATAATAGCATAGTTTTGAGAATTGAGTTAATTTCTGGTAATCAGCTGTCTGTAGTGGTACCCCAAGACATAGTGATTTTTCTCCAATACAAGGCCTCGGATGTACAGGGTATGCAAAGTGCTGGAATGAGTTCCTAAGCTCTCAACAGAGGAGGAAAATCGAGACCGAAAGGATTCAAAAGGCCCTACGCAAGGAAAATTCTATCCCCAACCTATTTGGTGTAGTAATCTCCCACAGATATTCGGCCTCCGCTGGCACTCTAAGAGTTGGTAGATTTTGATCCAATGGATTAGTTTCCAAATGAAGAAAACCTAAGTGTAAAAGTCTATAAACACAAATCTATCTAAAAGGAATCTAAGCTAAGTTAGACCTATTCTAGGAAGGTTTTTTGAGATAGGTGCAACTCAGCTTGATTTGTGAATAAATAAGATTATTCATCAATTAAATATAAATGTATAAAGATTAATGAATTATCTTGCTCAAGTTGTAATTAATTAATGAAAATCAACTAATGGAAAATTGAGGTTTGTTATGTATTCTAGACTTAATCTGTAATTGATACGTTAATTGAAAAATTAACACCATTTGTAACTTACTGAAAGAATCATTTGCAGAAATAGATAAAAGATTTTAATAGAATAAACTCTTTAAAACCTTCATAAACACATGAATCATAAGCAATGATAAACCAGAGCTGAGATTAGTATGTTTAATGAATTGCAAAGATTAAAACAATATTAGATAAGCAACTTGGAGGAAAATCACATCCATCAAATAAACTTGACAAATAAACAAAAGTGGATCTGAAAAATAACTTTACTATATTAAATAACAGTTTGCAAGAAATTACAAGCTTGTATCAAAATAGAGCGTCTCCAGCCTCTCCTGCAGATTTGTCCTTCAAATTCTATCCTCCTTTCTCTACAAGGAATCATCTCTTTAAATAAGAGTTATAAAAATAATAATACAAACTATAAATTCTGACAAACTGGGATTACAAAATCAAAGATAACCTAATGGCCTAGAAAAACTTGCCATTTGTTCCAAATATCTAACAACTCATCCATAATCGGATAATTGGCTAACTCAAGCCCCACCTGGGAATTGCATTCGAATGTTTCCATTTCATTCTTGGCCAGCTTATGCCAAACATGGATAAAGACTTGGATTTTACATTCCAAAGATACCGGTTTGCTGATCAGACGATCCACATCATTGATTTTGACCTCTTCGAGGAGCTGAATCTGCTGCCAGGCTTCTTCACATTTGCGGTCGATCTCCTTTATCTTCAAATTCAACAGGAAAGCATATTCAATGAGTTTTATAGAAGGAAACTGAAAACTATCCATAACATTATCTGCTGCATACCATCGCCTACTACAGATAACTTATGCTCTTTTGAGAATACCCTCAACTGACTCATTAAGCTCGAGCCAAGTGTTCAATGCACCCCTAATCTTCTTGAATTGAAAATTGTTCACCATAGAGAAACCTTCTGGAGTGTCCTTGATATATCTCTTCCACTCACTAACATTTTCATTTTCCTTTGAAGCTTCCAGCCTTTTGTCTTCTGTTCTTCAAGGGCACTCCACATCTTGCCAAAAGTGATATGAGTCTTCTTGATCTCATCCAGGGTTAAAAATAGCTTCTCCAGAAACTCATAATACTCTTTGTTGACTTGAAGGGTCAATTCCTTGAATTATTGAGATGAAAACATAAATAATGTAGATGAGGTTTCACTTGCAGTTGCATCCTCACATTGCTTTTGCAATAAGGCTATCCTTTGAGTGTTAGAAGAATTCTCAACTTGTACATTTTGAAGTTCATCCTGTAGAGAGCTGTTGCTTCACTCCACATCTCCTAACCTTTCTTCCCATATTCTCCTGAGATCATCAACATAAATCTCATGATATTCCTTGGTCTTCGCCAGTTCTTCTGTCAGTCTTTCCAATTCTTCTTTCTTCTGATCAATCTCCTTATTAAGTATTTGGACTGAATCAAGATTTGCACCAACAAATGCTCCTAAGGCTGTCGCTGTTTAAATTTCTCCTGTTTGGGGGTCATTTTCTTGCTGAGTCCATACTATTTGGTTAGGGATAGATACCTCCAATTCACCTTGATCCCTGCTCCTCTTCTTACCTCTCTTCACCACTGCTTTATTTTCTTTGTTGTAGAAATAATGTCCAAGAGGGGACTACCTCATCATCTTCATATTCAGTTATTATCTCAGAAGTAATTGAGATTACATTTTCTGTTGAAATCAATGAAGGAGTTTGGTTGGCCATGGGATTGGCTATAGGCATGGTAACTTGAGGGATAGCCATAGGGGCAGAGACAATCTGAGGAACTGATGAATCAGGGATTAGAGAAGGGATTTAAGTGAAGGCTTCTGAAGAGGAACTTGATCATCATTAGCAGAAGGTGATAATTGAGAAGGAGTTGAGGGTGTCTCATTCTCAGCAAGTAATGATGAAGTGGATATGGGTAATTGTAGGGGAACAGTCGAACACTGGGCTTCTGCAAAAATAGATGAAGGGATGGAAAAAGAAACTGAGCTACCAGGAAAAGGGGTGGATTTATAAGTCAGAGTATGAAACAATTGGGAAATGGAGAATGGTGGAAACACCCCTATAGGCAGAGTTGAAATATCCTTAATGGAAGAAATAAACATAGATGAAGTTGGAGAATTAGGTGTAGTGGTGAGTTCCAACACTTGTTTATCAGGATCAAAATGATCCATATCAATAGTATCCAACAGATATGTGACTGACTGTGAGTTGTCAATCACTTCTCTAGTGATTTCTTCAATAATCTTGCTAGTCACCTTCTCAGTAACTTCTTCAGTCACATTAACTGGAGGAAGTGGCTCATCTTCAAAATCACTGTCAATGAGATCAACAGTAGGGATCTTTGATGTAGAAACCTAAAATTTCTGCCTTTTGGCTGGGTTAACCTCAACCATTTTCAAATCATCAACTACCTGTGAAGGTGCAGCAATCACTTGAACATCCATAGTCAGCTTGGGAGGTTCCATCATTTGAGTATGAATCACCAAAGTGAGTTGTGCTAACTTTTGTTGAAAATGCAAAGAAGTCTTCATCAAAGCTTTTACCTGCTCATTTGTTTTTACTTGAGGGAGATTGTCCATAGGAGCTTTACCTTTATCCCCATCTGTATAGGTAATCATGAGAGGAGCATTAGCCTGTTGGATTTTCTTTTGTTCTCTATCCTTTCTAACTTGCTCAATCATATTCGACTCCATTGTTCTTTTCCCATAGACTAGAGTTTTTATTTCTTTCTGGTATGCCATAATCTATTTTTGTTCATCTAAGCTCTTGACCCTTGCCAATACTTCAAAAAAAGTATTCACTCTTTGATAGATGGAGTCATCTGGGAGTTCTTCATGGACATAGTCCATTTTCATATGATACTGCTTGAAGTTTGCATCCATGAATTTCTTAGGATCATGCTTTCTTTTGGGTGCTCTACCCAACTTCAAAGGAGCCAGCTGATCACCAAGCACCGTAGCCCAAGTTGAAGTGGGAATGACTAATGGCCCAATATTTAAAGAGAATTTAGGCCAGGCTATCTTTTTGGGACCAGTAAGCTTCTTGTATACACCATCAGTGACCGTTTGATAGGAAACTTCTTGAATAACCAACCTACCAGGCACTATTCTTGGCAGAAGGTGAACAATGTCACTTCCCTAGACTCTGGTATATGAGAAAGACTCATAAACATACCAATCACCAATTGTATTGATGAATGTCTTGGCATCAGCTGAAAAGGAAGGAGCTTCCTATTGGAATATTTTGAAATAAATAGTGCCCATGAAATGGTCACATATGTCATAGAGCAGGGGCACATAATTATTTTCCCACAATGCATAATGGTATATATGGACTGGTGGAGCTTCAGTGGTCCAATTCCATCCTAAGTTGGGATATTGAAATTCAAAGTAGAAGACATCAAGGATGTAGGCCGACACGTAAAAATGTGGGTTTCTTAAGGAAGGTGCCTTCTCATAATCTTGAATTGTTGTCTTAATTTCTAAAGACAAGATAGATGCCCAAGGGAAATATTCTCCTTTTTTCAAGACATGGTGAGCAATGGGATCCCATTCAGCTTTAAAAAATGAGCAATTGGGGAGGCTGAAAAGCCTGCAGAGCAAGGATGAAAGTAAATAGTAGGGTTCCTTGAACTAAGCAATTGGATAAAGGTTATCATCCTTCAACACAAAACTGCTAGGTTTAACCATCCAGGATTTCATCATCTTATCAAAATTGTATCTGGTCTTGGAGGATGAATGAAATCAGGGCTAAGGATTTGGAAAGCCAGCTTGAGAGAAAAATCTCTAATAAAAAATTTAAGGCGAAAGGTAGTCAATTGTGACCCTGAACTGTCATTATACGACCGGTCCTTAGGGTTAGCGTTTTCCACAATCCATTTGACAGGATTAGTATAAGGTAGGACAACAGGGCCAGTAGTAATGGCATGGATTTGGGAAGCCCTAATTTTTTCATAGGCAGGTTGGTCTTCCTTGATGTCTGAAAGGTCATCATTGTCAAAGACTGCATATATTTTAGACCAGTCCATTTGATAGGTTTCAGTGACTCTCTCACTAGTATCTGAGAAGATACCAAAATTGGGGTCTTTGGTCAGTGAATATTTGTTAAGTGCCTTGGACTGGGTATTCCGAGACATTTTTGGAAAATCTTGAGAATTCTGATAAATAGATAAAACAAAATCAAAACCAAACCATAAACAGGAAAAACCGTAAATAGCAAATACAAACATGACAACAAACCAACCTGTAAATTCGTGAAGGCGACCTTGGTAAGAAAATGACAGCAAAATTCATGTAGGAGCGTAAATTTCCGACAGTAAAAATGATAACAAAAAATAGAAAAATCGTGTGTTTAAGGGTTTTCCGGTTGGATCAAATTTGGACCATAGATTTAAAAGCAACAAATGGCTAAGATTAGCCCCTGCAGGATGCAGGGTTGGGTTCATAAGTTCAAAAATCAAATTTTATTCGAAATTCTTGAAATCCGCAATCTGAAATTCTGGTTGCAGTTTTTGGGTTTTACAAATCTCGCAAAAGGAAAAAATGTGTTTCCGCAACCCGCAACCCAAAATTTGGGTCTCGGGTTTCGGAAAAAAAAAAAAATATTAAAAATTAAACAACTTTTTCCGCAACCCGCAATCCGCAATTTGCGGGTTGCGGGTTTTGGGAACACACAAAGCGATTTATTAGCGTAACGAGTTTCCGCAATCCGAAATCCAGAATTTCGGGTTTCGAGTTGTGGAATCGGAAATTCTAAAATATTTACATGCTCTTCCCGCAACCCGCAATTTTGGGTTGCAGTTTTCGGGTTGATGAATTTCCAAATGAAAAAACAAACGATTCCCGCAATTCACAATTGGGGGATTTACAGTAAGAAAATGATCTTTAGCAAAGAAACTAAGGTTTCCTACAAATCAAGAAAACAACCAGAAACTTAGAAATTTTCAGTGGAGGAAATAATGATAAGTAAACAAACCAAACAAAAAGTACGATGCCATAGCAAACCAAAATTTAAAACTTACCCAAATACCTTGATATTTACCAAAAAAATGGGGCTCCCATGATCATAATGAAACATGGGATCTATTGTACCTACAACAAATGGCAACTGGCTGGGAAGAACCAGTTATCTCTGCAAACAAAACTTTAGTCAAAGAAAGTATGTTAGCCTGTTGATTTTCAACCTAAAACATTAGAAGATGCTTACAAAAGGAAATCAATTGGAAAAATTAACCAAAAGATTGATATACTCCCATCCATGATCAAATTAAAGATAATGCAAATCTAATAAGAAGATTGAGGAAACAACAGGAAACCTTTTGCCAATATGTAATCATAGGAAGACATCTTTAGATGAAACTAGGGGCAAGCTTCATAATACTCTGGGTATCCAAATCATAAATCACCTTGACTCATTAAATCTTTTATTTACATATAGACGTTATCACCAATCCATTGATTTCATTATTTATGTTTTTCTTCTCTCTTTTCTTTTCTCCCTTTAAAAAATAAAAATAAAAATAAAATAAAAGGATGAACATAAGACATTGTTGGCATAAGACCATTGCCCTGACTTGGTGATCAGATTATGGCAATGCCATTCACAAACCTGATCTCGAAACTGAACAAGCTAGCTCAGTAATGAGACTCCTTGTCTTCCAGCTATGACACTGAAAGCAATTATCATGGCTTGGTGACCATATAATGATAATTTCAGTCCAAAATCAAACCCATGATCATGGTAGGGATGGTTTGTAATAAGACCCCCTTGTCCTTATGTACAACATTGTCTTATAGAGAAAATAGAACAGACAGTTCATTAAGATGCGAACTGCAGGACACCACCATGGCTTGGTGACCATATAATAGTGGCGTTACTCATTGATGCATTGCAGATCATGAATGGACCGACCTGTAATAGGATCTTCCATATTTCAGTAAACTAAAATCTATATTCCAAGTTTGGTGGATTGGTGTGAAGATGTCATTCCACTCACATCTATGAACCTAATGGGCTGACTTGTAACAAGACCCCCTATCCTGCAATCCACAATTATTAAATGATGTTATTTTTCAAGGTGACTGTGATAGGATCCAGAGCAGATAAAGGTTGTCCAGGTTATTTGAGATATGCTCTATTACACATGTGAAACATAAGACAAAAAGTCAGTCACCTTCCACAATCTTAATTAAACAAATGAAGCATGTGTAAGATAATGACCAAGGTGGAAAAGATATCAATCAAAGTTCTGCAACTAATGAATGGCCATTCTTTGTAAACAAATTCTGGTATAGGATGAGAAAAACTAAGACTGAAAAAACATCCTAAAACTTCAATTCAGATTATCCTTCAGACAAAATGACCACCGACCATAACCAAATGTGTGGGTTTATTAAAGCAGAAACCAAATATAAGAAAAAAAAAACCAAAACAAAGAAAATGCCAAACACACCAAAATTATGTACAAAGTGCACCAAGCTGTTTATACAAAATACTTTTTAAGCAGTGAAACATTCACTCGATAAGTGTCAATGACCCCTTCCAGTGTCTGTAACCGAACTATACTTGAACCAATATTTTTTGTAATAATGAAAGGTCCAAGACAAACGTGTTGGAATTTGGTATACTAATTTTTATCCTTGTTATGTTTATCCCACCTCAGTACCAAATATCCTACTGAAAATTACCTGTCAGAAGAGGATTTCTCATAAAACCATCTCATAACCATTTGTTAATGATGATATAACTTATTTTTAGCCACTTCCCTGTCTTCCTCCAACTTAAGCAAAGTATCAATTCTCTGCTGAAGAGGAGAAGAATCATCTCCTTCAATAGATTGGTCTAATTGCAGTGATGGAGTGGTAACAGTTAGATGGAAGAATAACTTATTTTCCATAGACGAGACAATAGGGAGAATTCCCAATGGTTGCCTTTGGAGTGATTCGATCTGCCCAAAGAGCATTATAGAGTTGTGTGTGCCAATCCTTGTGATGAGTGGCTACTGTCTTCTTGAGAATATTTATCAGATTCTTATTAGAATATTTAGCAATCTCATTACGCTGTGGGTAATAATTGACATAAAATTTCATTTTAATCCCTTTTTCAAGGGCATACTGTGTCAAATCAATTGAGGAAAAGTAGGATGCATTATCAAAGACAATATATTTTGGAGCACCAAAACTTGTAACTATCTGGCTGCCGAGGAAGGAAATTACTTGGTTTGTGTTACACTTCCTAAGGGGGACTGCCTCTACCCATATGGTAAAGTAGTCAGTTGCTGTAAGGATAAATCTGTGTTGAAGGGAGGAGGAAGGATTAATGGGACCGACAAAATCCAATCCCCATTGCTGAAATGGGAACTGAATTGTTACTGGTTGTAGAGGAAAAGCAGGTTTCTTGAATTTACCTGCACACTTTTGACATGGTTCACACCTACTGACATAGGCATAAGCATCTTTAAACATAGTAGGCCAATAATATCCAGCCCTAAGAATATTGTGTGCTGTAGTTTCACCTGAAAAATGACCTCCAACAGGTCCTGCATGAAATTGGAAAAGAATGTGATCGGTTTCATTTTTCTCCAAGCATCTATGAAAGACTCCATCATAATTTTTTCTAAACAGAACTCCATTAATGAATTGATAAGGAGCATACTTTAATCTTAAATATCTGCGTTTTTTGAAGTCTAAATTTTCAGGAGCAAACCCATGGTTTAGAAAAAACCCAACATGGTCATACCATTCAGATGTCAGAGTATCTATTGCATTAACAAAACCTGTAGGGAGTTCTTCCTCTTGCTCCCACTCAGTCTGCTGCTGTATAGGGTCATTCGATTGAGAGGGAAGTAGGCACAAACCTTGCTCTTTTACGATTTTCGCTGGCCTGATTTCTCGATCGTATTCCTGCAAGGCAGTCACCCAATGGGCCCTTTTTTCACCCAGTTCTTTCTGGATCAACACATTTCTTATAGCTGTATATGGCACAATTACCTTTGTTCTAGATTTCAAGAAGTAGGGCCTGTAATGTTTCACAAACTTGTAGATTGCATAAGCCTGCTTATCAGTTTGGGATTAATTAATTTCATCTCCCTTAAATGTTGAGCTCGTGAAGGAAATTGGAATCTTAGTATCACTGTCATGCTTCTGTGTCAAAACAGATGCACAAGAAAAATTAGTAGTGAAAGTATATAAAATAAAATTATTGTTAAAATCGTGGGACATCAGAGCAGGAGCTTCTACAATGTCCCTGCGAATTTCAACAAATGCATCTTTCTGTTCATGTGACCAACTAAACTATACATCGTTCTTAACTAATTGCAGCAAAGGCTTAACAATCTGTGCAAAACTGGGAACAAACCTATGTACAAAATTGATCTTCCTAAGGAATGACTACATGGATTTGCACGAGCCAGGAAAACCAATCTTTGAAATAACATCAGTGCTTTCAGGATCTATGATCATACCTTCTTTGGAAACAATGAAACCTAGAAGCTTACCTTCCGTCACTGCAAATACAGACTTCTTGGGGCTCAGGGATATTCTGTATCTCCTGCAGTGTTCAAAAACCTGTTTCAAAGCAGATAAATGTTCATGTCATTTCTTGGAATAGATAGTAATGTCATCTAGATATACTATGACAGAATTATGCATTAAACCTCTGAAAGCTATATGCATAGCTCTTTGGAATGTAGCTCCAACATTTATCAGTCCGAAGGGAATTCTCCTATAGGAGAAGGTACCCCATGGGGTTCTGAAGGCTGTTTTGAGTTGGTCATCAGGGGCAACCATGACTTGGTTGTATCCTGAAAAACCATCCAGGAGAGAGAACATCTCTTATCCATCTACCTTTTGAAAAATATGTTCCATGGGGGGAACATGGTAGTTATCCTTCTCAGAGGCTTTGTTTATATTTATGAAATTGACACACAGTTTGATTTCCCCATTATTTTTACGAACAGGTACTAGATTTTCTATCCATTGGGTGTGTCTGACAGGGAATATAATTCTTGCTGTCAATTGCTTTTCAAGTTCCTTTTTTATAGAGGGCTCCAAACTAGGATGCATCTTTCTCAATTTTTGTTGGTAAGGTTTCACTTCCGGCTTCATGGGTATGTTGTGATGCATAATGCTAGTATCAAAGGTTTTTAGTTCGTCATAGGTCTAAACAAAAACATCCTTGTATTCTTTACACAGTCTGATGAAGGCTCTCCTCTCCTCAACAGAACAATGAACTCCAAGGTTGATAAATCGAGGATTTTTTTCAGTGCCAAGGTTGTCTGGTTCATAATTCAATGATGAACTTTGTGTATTGCAGTTGGTCTTGTGTTTAAACTTGTCCTGCATGTCATAAATTTTTTCTAGATTGATCACTGATTTTGGGATAATGTTTGAAGGATCAGCCAGGGATTTTTCATGTTTAGCTTCATCTATCACCATGTGTTGAAAGGTATCTTGAGCTGAGAGGAAATCCAAGATTTGATGGTCATCATCAAACACTTTCCAGCTTGTAACATTATCAAGGATGGAAGGCCTGTACTATAATTCAATTGAAAAGTTTTAGGTGACAGGCCTTCTGGTGGAATCAACCTAGATGCAGTATTTGCTAAAAGGTCAGCATCAAAGTTATTTGACCTAGGGACAGAGTTAATGTTGAATGCAGAAAACGAGTTGGTGAGTTCGCTTACCATTTTTTGATAATTAGTCAAATGAGGAGAGAGATAGTGTATCTTATTCCACACTTGTTTAACTATAATTTCTGAATCACCAAAACATTCAATGACTTGTGCTTCCATATCAATATCCTTTTTGAGTCCCTGCACCAGAGCTTCATATTCAACTACATTATTTGTACAATCAAATTCAAGCCTACAAGCAATCATGGTTTTTGTCCCTTTGGGATCAATAAGTACACAACCTGCACTAGCTCCATCCTTGGATCTGGAGCCATCAAAAAATAAATTCCATGAAGTGGGGTCTATCTTAAAATTGGTATTGACATTATAAACATTATGTACAATGGTTCTAGAGAATGGTACTGTGGTAGCATTAACAATGTGAGATTCAATTTGTGCATTCTTTGGTGATAAATCAGTAGGCAAATCTCCAAAAAAGGTATCAAATGTAAAATGTTCAATGTGTGAGCTAAAATAATAGGCAGGTTCACTTGAATCATTTAGATCAGTGACAGTTTGCTTCATGAATGGTTCCCTACTAATATTAATCTTGTTTGGTTGTCCATTGTAGGGTAACCACAGGTGAGACCAATTAGTGGCAAAATAGCCTTTGAGTTTCTCTGACCAGTCTCTACTCAACCACATCCCATAGGCTTCAAGGATGTCAGCTATAACAATGTCAATTGTCTGATGAATCTGAGGATCAACAGACAAAGTCAACAACACATTTCTCAATCTCCCTACTACTCTTACTTTAGATCTGTCTAGTTGGACAATCTGAGTAGGACATGGTTCCCATGTGACAATAAGTTTTCTGCAGACAGACAGTGGCATTACATTGGAGAAATCACCAGAGTCTATCATGCAATTGTGTACATTCCTGTTGAAGATTTCAAAAGTTAGCAAGAAAGGAGCTATCCTCTTGCTTCCAGATTTCTGATCTTCTGGCTTAGTGAAAGAGTCTAAGTTGTTGTTCTGTAATTCTCTTAGTTGTTTGATTATCATGCTTTTGGGTAAAGAATCCCTCATAGAAGGGATTTTTAGATGTTCAAACAAAGAGATTTTTTCTTTGACTCTTTTCAAATATTCAGCTAAACTATATTCCAATTGAGGAATAACTGCATCCTTTTGAGGGACAATTTTGTTTTTGTTGGGAGGTGGTGTTGAAGATGAAGGATCCTGAGTGGGTTGTGGTTTTGACCTAGTGTTATAAGGGTGTTGAACATTAAACACTGTCTCAAGTTCTTCATCTTCTTCATTCATTGGAAATTCAGAGAAATAGCTAACAGTATTTACCTAAGGATCCTCTTCTTCATCTTCTCCTTCTGGTAACTATGAATCTTGGTTTGGTTGGTCTTCAAAAGGTTTATGGATTTTTTGCGATTCAATGGCAAGGGCTTTCAAAATGGAATAAATCTCTTCAGAAGTCAATCCTTCATTAATATTAGGAGGTGGTGGATTTTGAGGAGGTGGATAAGGTCTCCTGAAAGGTGGCCTTACAAAACCTTTGTTATTGTTTTGGTTCTCGTTATTATTCCTTTTAAGTTCAACCAACACGTTTGACATTTTCTGGAAAAATTTCTTTATGTCGGTCATTTCAAAAAGGGATGTTTGTTTTGGATAGGGGTTTTGGGAGTACTATCAATTTTCTTCGTAGATGTGGAAGTAGAGGGTTGATCTTCTACAACATCAGGATTATCCTTTAGAAAATAGATATCCTTTTCAACTTGAATGGCTTCAGCATAAGATTCAAACAAGTTGTCTTTATGTGCCCTTTTTACCCACATTGCAATGGGAACAGAAAGACCCTTTTCATAATAGGCAACCAAAACTTGTTCTGCTGGTAGAACAATGGCATGGATTTTGTTCTTTAGGTAAGAAAATATTTGGTTATAATATTTAAACCTTTCTTTACCTTTCATTTTCATGGAAGATAATTTCAAAACTAAATCCTGTGGTGTTTTGTCATCCCCAAACTTTTGGATAAATAATTTTTCAAACTCATCCCATGATGTTATGGTTCTGGACTCCAAGGAAAAATACTATGTGGATGCTTTGCCTTCAAATGTGTAAGGGAAGAGTCTGCAAACCACATTCTCATGGATAACACTCCTAAGTCTAATGGCATGCATAAAGGTTTTAATGTGATCCAATGAAGGTGACTTGTCATCTGGGTTGAATTTGGGAAGTCACTTCTCAGGGTTTTTGGGAAATCTATGTTGATCCCCAAGTATGAACATAGCATCTTGGTCAAGACAAGGTCTGTTTTGGCCTTCCCCATGTTAGGATTTTCCTATACTCCATCCTAGTCCTACTAGCTTTCCAGTCATTTTCATTTTCAGTCTTTTAAGGTTTGCAAGCACTTTTAGGGTTTGCATGCATTCTAGGGTTTGCATGCATTTTGCATGCATCCCAGTCATCAGTCCTAGCACCTAGCCCTCAGTTATCTAGCCCCCGGAGCTTCTTCCTGATCAGTTTCATCCCTCCTAGTGCCTAGTGCGCCCTCCTTTCAGCTACTGTATGAGAGAGGCACACTTCTTCACCTACCAGTCCAGTTATGTTCAGTTAACAAGAGTTCTCTCCCTGATTTTAGGCTTGACTCACTCTTAACTGACCTTATCACTCCGATGGACCTCCAGTGTGACTAGATAGCCTGTTCTGACTTCAGTTAGTTCCATGAGTGCCCTCCACGAAGCCTCCTTGCATGTACCAGTTACACCTACCACATTCAGTTAGACTCAGTTTGACTTCTGGTTGACTATTACTTGTGCATTGATGACTCCTCTGATGATGAGTTGGAATCCTAGTTATGACTTGATGAAACTCCATTGATTATGGATCTGTCCATGCAGGCTATTTCGAATCACACCTAGTGTATTCGAATCTTGAGCATTGTATATTTACCTTTTTACTATTCAGATTAATGTAACATGTGTAATTATTCTGCCTCTATCTGAGCTCCTTTGGATCTATGTTCTTCTGCTCTATTCTTCTTTCGTCATTCCTAAATTCTTTCATTGTGAGGTTTACATCATCTCTTTGGATCTACTGTGAGCATTTTCACATGGTATCAGAGCCATTTGAGAGTATATTCTACCTCCATTCTTGAGAGTTTTTTGCAAGTATTTCGAAGTTCCAGCAGTTGTAGTACCATATTCAACAGTTTCGTTTTTGCACTCGTTCCAGCAGTCAAAATGAGCAATTCGAATGCTTCTTCCTTTCCTATGATCCTCACTCCTTTCAATTATTTTGAATGGAAGAGTGACATGAAAGTACACTTGAAGTTGAGATTGTTTTCTAGAATGGTTGATGAAAAGGACACAATACCAAATTTAGCTGTAGAGAGAACCAAGTTTCTAAATAAAATGGATGAAGCTTTTGGTTTCATATGCCTTCATATGTCTAAAGATCTGTTGTTTCATGTTGAAGGATTGAAGTCTCCAAGTGAGTTATGGACAAAATTGGAGATTATTTTTGGCAAACAAGATGGGCTAAGAGGCCACATTCTCGAAAATGAATTGGTTTCCCTACAACCTAACAATTTCAAAAGCATTCAAGAATTCTTCTCCAAATTTCAGAAATTAGTTTTACAATGCAAGCATTATGGCATCACTAAAAGTGATGAGCAATTGGTACTCTCCATATTAAGCAAACTTGGATCTCAATTTTCTGTCTTTGTATCTACTTTCCATTCTGGGTGAATGTCAATCCTTGGATGGAAGTTTTCCACCTTAATAATCTTTTCTGAAGCTCTCATTCAAGAAGAAGACAAATTAATTCAAATGGGTGCCATCAATGCCTCCAAATATATAGCTCTTCTAGCTGGAGAAGCAAGTGGACCGAATGCAAAAGGGAGGCAAAAAGACAAGGACAAGAAGCCATCTAAATCCAAAAATGACAAACACAAGAGACCTAATTGTTCCTACTGCAAGAGAGGAAACCATCCTGAGAAAGCTTGCATGCACAAGAAAATAGGCCTACTAACCAAGCTTCTTGAACAAAACAAAATTGTTGTTCCAAAAGAAGCAAAGATGTATGATTCTGCAAGTGGATCTGATGATTGCCATACACTGATGGCTGGTTTTTCAAAGTCAAAAACCCTCCTCATAGATTCTGGAGCCTCCAACCACATGGTTGCCTCTGAAGAATCCTTTTCCTCTTTAGATCTCAAATATGGGCCTACTATTCACATGGGAGACAACTCTTAGATTTATGCCAAAGGATTGGGTACAGTACATATGGAGCATGGTAAGTTCAAAAATGTTTTATTTTTTCCTTCTCTAACAACTAATTTGTTGTCAGTATATCAGATGACTCATACAGGATCACCAAAGCAAGTAATTTTTGGTCCAAACACAATAGAGAGTATAGAGATCTCCACTGGAAATATTATAGCGAATGGGGTTGCTAATCATGCCTCTAAGGTATATGAGTTCTCACACTTCATGCCCTTCTCTCTGACTAGTCCTTCAGATTCTGATCAAGATCAGAGTGAGTCCTCTTCTAATGAAGAAGAAGATCAAGATTTTGATGTTGAGATCATAGTTCAAGAAGATTCAGATCCATAACCAACACATATTCTCAGTCCAAATTCGAGGTCAATATGGGCTCACACAGTCCTTGCTACTACTGAGAACACAGTTGAGGATTCATCTATTCATAGAACTACCAGACTTCAGCATCATGCCAACCTTGCATTATGCCATCTACCTCTCCATGAGAGATGCAACATGATGATGGGGTTCTCTCTTCCATCACTTGGGAAGACTCCTCATGTTCCATTCGCTCCAGTTGTAGAAAGAATTCCTGAGAGACTTGCTTCGTCCAATACATACTCTACACAGTGGAAGGCACATCAGAAGAATAGATCCACATCTAGCAACTATTTGGCATCCTATAGGGGATCAACTTGTCAAGTTTTTTGTAGAAGTTTCATTGATGAAAGCTTCCTTCTTTTTTGCTTAGTATGATGGTTCTTTGAGTTATTTACTGTTCTTTTGAGCGGGGGTGTTTTTCCCATAAGGTTTTCCCCATTTCCTCAGTTTATGGATAGTTCTTTATTTTTCTATCATTATTTGATTGTATGGGTGACCTTTGGTCCTATTTATTAGGGCCCATGATGGATTAAGGGGGGGTGTTAGGATTTTCCTATACTCCATCCTAGTCCTACTATCTTTCCAGTCATTTTCATTTTTAGTCTTTTAGAGTTTGCATGCATTTTGCATGCATCCCAGTCATCAGTCCCAACACCTAGTCCTTAGTTAGCTATCCCCTGGAGCTTCTTCCTGATCAGTTTTAGCCCTCCTAGTGCCTGGTGCACCCTCCTTTCAGCTACTGCATGAGAGAGGCGCACTTCTTCACCTGCCAGTCCAATTATGTTTAGTTAACAAGAGTTCTCTCCTTGATTTTAGGCTTGACTCACTCTTAACTGGCCTTATCACTCCAATGGACCTCCGGTGTGACTAGATAGCCTGTTTTGATTCCAGTTAGCTCCATGAGCACCCTCCACTGAGCCTCCTTCACTACATTAGTGATTCCATGTACCAGTTACACCTACCACATTCAGCTAGACTCAGTTTGACTTCTGGTTGACTATTACTTGTGCATTGATGACTTCACTGATGATGAGTTGGAATCCTAGTTATGACTTGACGACACTCCATTGATTATGGATCTGTCCATGCAGGCTAATTCGAATCACACCTAGTGTATTCGAATCTCGAGCATTGTATATTTACATTTTTA